>OX383899.1:2112224-7112224 GCA_947532125.1 Saturnia pavonia | reverse complement strand
CACTATTTTTTTTATGAATTCCACTTACTATTCACTATAACTAAATATACGTGTTAATTATTATATAACTATCACAAAAATAAATTACAATATTATAAAAATTGATTAGTTAATACATCATATTTTTGCGAATAGTTACATTCAAATTCAACTCAAAAACTTATTATTTTTGAAAAACAAGTTTGTTAAAGCGTACCCATAGTCGCAATACGATAATCTTCAATCGCGTAGTAACTGATTGCTATCAGTTGCTATTAATGAATAAAACAATACACCAGTCGCATCAAATAAAATTAGTGCCATCAAAAGTCAACAGTGTGTTTTTTAAATTGTACAGTGGTTTATTAGGTTTTAATTATTTCGTTTATTGTACCAATATAATATACATATTCAATATCTTGTGAATTGAATAATAAATGATTAGAATATCTCCTTTTATGAGATTTTAATTAAGATACCGTGTAATTAAATAAAACATCTTTGTAATATGATATCACCTGTATGGAATGGTAGAATTTAGGAATAGTGCAACTATATCAATTATGAAACTGTTCAGACTTGCTCTAGGTAGAAAACAGATCTCTATGAAACAGAAGGTAAGATATAATATAATAACAAAGTTGTAACTTATTGACCATGGTTTCAATTAAACGGTTCTAATCGACATAGAAACGATCGCCGAAATCAGCAGGATTCGTAATCACCACAGCCTGAGTTTATACTCTTTAATGGACTTTGTAGAAGTAGTTTCAACTCTCCTTACGGCTAAGATATTTGAGGAAAAACTACCCGCCACCTACCGCAGTAAGTGGCAAAGTTGCCAAACTATGGCAGGCGCGGAGTGTAGCGCAGGCGGCGTGGCGTAGCGCGTCGTGGCATAGCGTGGCGTAGCGGGCCCACTTGGCGCGATTTAACGTGTTTCATTAAAACGTTTTGTCGGTGTAATCGCAAGTAATTTAAGTGAAGAGAGCCGAGCTTCCGACTTTGTAAGTATTTTGTGTTTTCCTTTTTTAATTACTTCGTTTTAACTTTGTTGTCGGGCTTTTAAAAGCTGACTGACAGTCAAAATAACGAACTTCTTTATAACTATTTAAGATGGTTTTAATGAAATTATTCTTCTATGATACTCCGTCATTTAATTAAGAAGATAATGCTAGTTGCATTCAAGATAATAGAGGACCTCCCTGATTTATTTATCAGAGATGTAATAAGTATTTTCATTATATGGTTTCTAAAAATTAAATATTTAAATATAACTTTGGGGTTGAATTAGCAACTTTGCATATCACAAACATACGTTCACTATATAACTAATTGATTAAATCATCATATACTGATTGTAATCGTATTAGTTTATTTATTTATTGGCCTCAATATATAATCAAATAAAATCACGGAAGATCTCAATAGCAATTGCAAAGCCAATGAAATTATAAATTGTTTCAACTCATAATAGGCAAAGTATAGATAGATATTTTTAACGGTCTATAGTGAATCAGTGAAATATATAAAAACATATAATATTCATAAATATAAGGCTTGAAGAAAAACAGCCATCAAATATAAATTAATCAATGATCATAATACAAAATATTCTCTGTATAAACGTATTACGTCAAAATAACTTATTAACCAAGTCAGTTATCAATCTAATAAATTAAACTTAGTTAACGTGAACCGTTTAATCTAGACTAATATTATAAAAAGGGAAAGATTTGATTGTTTGTTTGCATTGAATAGGCTCTGAAACTACAGGACCGATTTGAACAATTCTTTCACCATTAGAATTCTACATTACCCCTGGTGAACATAGGCGATAGAATAAAAAGTTAGGGATCCGTATGAAAATTTATAATTTTTGAATTTTTTCATAAATACGCGTGCGAAGCCTGAGCGGTCCGCTAGTCTATATATATAAAAGCGAAATACCACTCATCACGAGATCTCCGAAACTAGGTCCGATTGACTTGAAATTTAGCATAGTTACATACTATGTACTATGTATATGTAAGTACTATGTACTTTCGCGATGTAGACACTCACTAAGAACGGATTTTGGGACATTCAACCTCTAAGTGTGAAGAAAAGGGGGTTGAAAATTTGTATGCGGTGTAAACATTGTCTTTTGAGTTGAAATTGTGTTTTTAGAACTTTTAATAAAAATAATGAAACACGTGTATCAGCATTTGTGAAAATTCATGAGTAAAGGATGTATAAATAGGGGTTGAATTGTTTGATGAAAATATTTTTTGTATAACTACTTCAATGTAACTCAAAAGGCTAAACCGATTTTTATAAAATTTTATACACTGGAAGCTTACGTCACCGGTTGATCATATGGGTAGGATGATACCTACATAAAACAGCGAGCAACAGTATTAGTTTTATTATTACGTTTTGCTATAAGTATACATTTCTATACATATTATGTATTTATACAAATAATATGTCAATTGACCTGGAATTTAGCACGCATACTCTTCAATTTATGAAAATGCATCAATCAAGACTGTAAAATAAGGGTTGAAACTTTGTACGGTGAAAAATTTTGTCTTTGTTTATAGATTTGATGATAATTATAAACCACACATGAACCACATATACTCTCCAATTGAAAAACCTGCTTTTTTTAAATTGTACACCCAAATTAAATTAAGGGATGAAATTTTTGTTGCATGATTGTATCGGTAGTCAAAGAAACTTTTTTAATGTATTATTATTATATTTATTTGGTAACTATTGTTATAAGTTTTTGGTAGGATTTCAAACTCTCATGTAGTTATTTTAATTTTTTATTCATAAATTTGTGCTATTTATCCCTATATTGTGTAATACAGATGGCATTTTGCATAATAAAGCTTGGTTATTGTGAACAAGTGAAGTGGATTGGAAATAATAACATGGATCATGAATTGCGAGGTGCCACAAAAACTCCCTAGAAAGTTCTAACAAGGGAGCCACCAATTTGTACATAATATAATTCTTAAAGCTTTAAATATACACGTTAAATACTACAAAGCTGTGAATGATGTAAGCGGGGTCGGTGCAGCGCGCTTCACTCTGCGGTCGCGGGACTTATGCGCCACCGTACGGTAGTTATGAGCACAGTCCCGTCCATAAGTCACTTGCTACATCTGTTCTCTAGGAACGAAACAACATTTATTAAGCGATTTAACCTTAATGATATCAATAAATTATATAAACCAGTTACAATTTTTGAAGTTATACTTACTTCTTTAGACGACTTCTTACCTATGAAATTACTATTTTAATTAAACTTTTTTTCATTAAAGTATATATTTCATTACTCGTATTCTCGTAGTACTGACCATTATTGTCGATGCACTATTGTTATTTTAATGGAAGTTCACTAATGCCTCTTCTTTGGAAATCCTGGAGACGGGATTCGATGAATTCTTTAAAGGTGTTTTTAACCGCCTCATCGATTTGAAATTTTTCTCCTGCAACAAACTATCGGAAACAATTCGGAAAAAAATTGGAAATCAGTTAGAGCATGGTCTGCTGGTAAGTATGGTGGGTGACGAACAGCTTCCAGTCGTGACTCCTGTAATTTTGAGATAGTCCTTTATGCGAGGGTTGTCGTTAAGAAGGAGTTGACTAGAACAATAGACAAGTCTTTGTAGTTTGACAGAGAGCTTGCAATTTTTCACACTACACCTTTGACGTAATTGTTGTGCCAGGTCTCAAGATGCTATAATGAACAATTCTGGCACAGGCCCACGGTACACTCACAAGCAGCTTCTTTTGAATCAATTTGCGTTTAGGACATGATTTGACTGCTTCCCCTGTGTCGAACCAGTGCGACGGACGTTTTCGATTATATTATAGGATCCACTTTTTATAAAATGTGACAATTCGATTTAGAACCCTTCATTTGCGTGTATATTCAATAAGTTAAAGTAAGCTTCTATGCATTTTTTTTTTGGTATTTGTTCAGTGAGTTCATACACCACCCACTTTCCGTGCTTTTTATCTTTCCGCTTTGACTTAAATGGATCAGTGTCATTTTATCACTTACGTTGAAGGCTGCTGCTAATTCTGACTTGGTTTAAGATGAACCTGCTGGCACTGCGACTTTCAATTCATCGTTATCAACTTTCGTCCTCAGTTGGCCACGGGACTCATTTTTGAGATCAAAATTTTCAAAACGGAAGCGAATAAACCAAAAACGTATCGTGCATTCACTTGCGGTATCTGGCCCACTCACGTCGTTGAAATTGCGTGCCGTTTGTGCTGCGTTGGTGTCATGACGGTACTCGTATTCGAAAATGTGAACAATGTGAATTTTGATTTTTCCATGGTCACAGAAAGAGTAATATCAAAGAAAAATCTAAAGGTGAGAAAACAAATGAACAACTGATTTGTAAAAAGAAATGTCATAGCTATATGATAAAATTAAAAAGACTTTGGAATTTTAAGTAAAATGAAATATATCGATATGCACACTAGTCAGTACTAAAAACGGTAATTTCGTAGGTAAAGACTTATAAAATGATGAGAGTGAATTATTACACATTCTAAGAAAAAGTCTAAATACACAATGAAGTTGCTTTCTAAATATCTTGTTTTATTTAAAGATAGTCACCAAGATGTTATTTTTTTTAAATGCTGTATTAGTGTCATATAAAAATAAATGACAAATGTTGAAATGAAAAAATATTTTGATGTTATTTTAATAAATTTATTTCGTGTAAATTACAAAATCATTTTGATTAGGTCAAAGAAGTATAACTTCTGACGCACGTACATTACACTCAGCAACTTTTATCACCAAAGCTATATATAATTCAAGAGAATTAATTTCAATCATAGTTAGTATACTCTAAAAAGGGAAAGACGAAATGTAATGGGATAAAACCTCAAAGCGCACGTTAAAAATACCGGACTTATAAATATTGAATCCGGGTTGGTTGAAATTTGCAGTGAGCTTCTCTCACTGCGGTTACGGGGTTTACCTATGGGTTCTTGTACAGTAGTAATGAGCTCTGAAACGTCCAAAAGTCACATGCTACGTTTGTAATTAAGCGTTTTCTTGAAGCGAGGATGGCTCAGTGGTAGCGCGTATGGACCACGTCAATCGACGTGAGTTTGAATCCTTGCAATTAGCCTGAGCTTGCGGTGAAGGAAAAAATCGTAAAAACCATAGCATAGTGGTAGGGCATTTCCTAATAACCGTCTGGCTAGCTAATACCTGTTCCAGCATTTGCACTTGAGAGTCAGCCCTCCACTAGGCTTAACGTGTTATCATATTGGGCCACATCGTCTCTTAAAATCAGATGAGATTGTAGCCGAACGCTAATATCTATTAACAAAATCAGAAAAGTAGCTAGTAGAATTAGCTTCCCGAGGGTTCCAAACTGATTACCTACCGTACATTATTTTACATAAATATTGTTTATAGATTATCCTAATATTCTTTAATGTATCTCGGTCTGTCCGTCCGTCTGTCTGTTAGCGCGCTTATATATCTAGAATCACTTAACAGAACTCGGTGAATACTTTTTGTTATATTATATATGTATTTACTAAAAATGTTTTAGGCTATGTTTTGAAACGTTAAGAAAACTAGGAAAAAAATCACTACCAGCACGCTTTCTTAGAATACGTTGCCAAAACTGTTAAATAGAAAATATTACCTACATTAGAAACACAATACAAATAGGTGATAAAGAAATCTTGGATAATATACTATTATATCTGTGTAAAATAGAAAAATCTAAAACTTTATACACTACAACTAACTTTAATAATTAAACCACGATAAATAATTTAATGTTACAGAAGTTATCAAAATTATTTGTAATGTTAAAAATGTACGTGAAATAACAATAACTGAATTTTGTGTTCAAGAAGGTGACTTGGATAATTGTTTACTATTATATGGATAACATTATATACGGGTGTTTATTGTCTTTAAACTGGGGAACTTGTTCTAAGAAAGTTGTTTAGGCAACTTTTTTGCTTATATCTTTAATAAATCGTATTCGCGGAATAAATATCCATCTATATATATGACAGATGAACCAAAAATATTTCCATTACTTTAGAAAATATTGATCATTTTTTGAAAAATCTATACAACTTAAATGAAAAATACAATTTCAGTACTAAAATGAAATCGAAAATGAATACGAAGCATGTATGATATTTTTTTGTTAATATTTCCCCTAGGGAATGAGTTGCCCAGCTTACAGAGAAACGCCCATACATCTTGTAAAAGGCCTTTCAAAATTGTATGTAGCTTGGTTTTGATAATCGGTCGGGAGCGTTATTTTAACTTCGAAGTGCCGTATCACTTTAATGCCTTAACATTGAATTTTTTTTACAGGAGCATGAGATGGGCTTAGGCTAATTGTCAATAAACATTTACGTTAATTTATAATTAAAGAAGTCGAATATTTTGTTTGTAATTTATTGACAGTTAAGACTTGCTAAGTTAGAAATCCCATATCAAAGAAAGTAACAAATTATTTTGTAAATTAATTGACGAATGTACATTGCTACAGCTATAATTAAAGGAATTACTATGGAACTTGGCACCTGTTAGATCTCAGCTCTTTTATGTTACACAACGACTACCGCGAACGTCGTATCTACCGAACTTGATCCCTTTTTAGAATTTATGTTTTTGTTTGTATAATATGTATACAATACAGTCTCAAGACGAAACCTACTCGCAGTAGAGTAGTAAAATAAAATATTCAAGAACCAACATAAAACACTTTAAGTTTTTTACTGTGCTAACCATTAAGGTATAAATAGCTATTTAGCTCACCAGTCAGATAGCAAAAAGTAAATAAAATGTACGGTCCCAGGTGGTTTCGTGAATAGCGCGATACAGCAAAGCTGTGGTTCGACTTCGTGTAACTTTAGTCCTATTTTCACTACGTAATGCTAACAAAACCTTAACTCTGTACGTGAAAGTGTTAAAAATTATTAATTCTAATCATCATATCAAATATATGCTAATTCCTGGATCGACCAGTAAGATTAAAAAAAAAACGTTTGTTTTTTTTTTTTTCAAAATAGGTTATATAGGCTACCAACATCTATATATATATCATTCCACTACGACCCTTAGGAGTGGATGAGTAACTATGAACGTCATATCAAGCAATTTGAAAGCTGTAACCAACTACGGGAAGTGAGGACAACGATAGTCCAATACCTTTTTTAACTCGGGTGAAACCGTAAGGTACATCTCAATACAATCAGATCTTCTTTTTACTTTTTTCATCATGATAACATAATCATGATGTCTAGAAGACTTTCATATGAATTCGAGCATTATTTATCACGCGTTCTTCCGAGTAGCCCAAACACAAGTATTATTTAGTTTCATAATTTAAAACAGTTTCTTAATACTTACTTAATTATTTTGGTTATACGTTTTTTTTGTAGTTATATAGAATTAGAAATAAATTAAAATTAGATATTTTTTTACATAATAAGATAATTGAGTTTTCTCGTAACCTCTTTTTCGCTTTCGAAAACTTATAAATTGCTCCAAAATAGGCGAAGTCGTGAATAGGATCTCCTGAAAGCAAAAGTTCCAACAACGGGCATACTTCGTAAAGAAATTGCATTTAATCATGTTGAGACCTCATATCTTCGCTTCCTCTTAGTAAAAGTATTTTATGAATTTTAAACATACTTCTTGTCAACAATTACTTTAATATTTTCATCATACGAAGTTAATATGGGCTTTTATGACAAATACTTTGTGAATAATTAAACTTTGGTAAACGTACTCTCATTCCACATTTTTGTTATAAGGTTGACATTAAATACCATTTTAGTGTTCCAGATGAGTATAATATAGTCGTAATAAAAGTTCTTTTTGCAAAAATGCTTGTTTAATCATTAATATAAATTATTTTAGTGTAAGCTAATGTTGTGATTATTATTTTACAAAAGACCTCATAAGGAAATGTATTTAGTTTTGTGTATATATTATATGTTATCTAGAATGTTCATTTTAAATTAATGTTATGCTTTGATAGTGTTTTGATAATATAATATTTATATTATTTTTTAATTCATATTTAAATTGAATAAAGTACAAATGCTTCTAATAAATTGTTGTATATGTTTTATATATTACCATTTTTGCTCAACAATAGCGCGTATTACAAAAATGTTTTCTTTAGACTGATCGTTATTACTTATTAATATGTTATGTCTTACTTCAGTGCTATTAAGCTATTTCATGCGTCATAGGAATATAAATGAAATTGGTTGGGTAAATAGTGTTTATGTAATGCTCAATAAATGAACATACTATGTATTAATCGTAATTTATTCTTTTTGGTAAACATTATATTAAATCGTGATTGCATTGCATCTTCTTGTTATTTAACACCAGTGTGTGTATTATACATAGAGAGATATATATAGACATTACACACACATTTCCGCCAGTGTCTGTAAGTGTCTGGATAGAATATGTATCTATTGTTAAAATTCATTTACTTATCCATTATTAGTTATCCATTATACTTGTGCATAATAACCAAACTACATCACGTAGTGCCACCAAATGTATATAACAAAGGGTCAAATAAAATGAATTAAAATAAAAAACACCACAAGACAGGTTAAGATTCTGCCATAAAAAATTCTTTACACTGTCCTATATTCTACAGACTTTAAGGGTTGACTGTATTAAAAAAAAGACATCAGATATAATCGCTTTAAAAAAAAGGTTTAATTCCTCAGATCACATCTGATTTTACATCGTAACTTTTAGAAATGTGTAACCATATCGTTAGAATAACAACGTTAATTAATAACGAGAAAGTGAACGCGTTCACCCTGTCATTAGTTAGAACTGAGACGCGCGGGTGTATCAATCATCGGACGCGTTATCGTATTCGCACACGACGTGGTAGCGACGTACCTTCAGACAACTCAGAAACGTCGTTCTCGATGCTGTTCGGTTTGTTTAAAATAACTTTTCGGCCCTACATTGAATTAATTTATTTTAGTATACAAGTACACGTATACAGTTCTGCTAATATATCTGCGAGTATATTTTTTATCAAGAGATTATTTGTTTTTCTCTTTTTTTATTTGTTTTAACACACTAATATCTGAAACTACCAATTAGATCTGAGAAAAACCTTTGAAGTTTATAGGCTATTTATTGAAAAAGTTTAAAGGATACCTAACATTACAGTACGACATCTAGGAACGGAACACTTACCATATAAACGTAGATCAGAAAGTACGCTGAGTGAAAACGAAATAATACTGCGGGCGGACTATACATACTACATATATACATACTATAGCGCGTCTCGGGGTATTGGAAGCCAAGGGCGGGTTGGCCGCCTGAGGAGAACCAAATGAATTAAACGCAAATGAAACCGCGGGACACAAGCATATAATGCGAGTTGCTATTCAAATTTTAGCAGCCGCAATGTGCAATATCTAGCTATTACCAATCGCATCGCGGTGGCTCGCGTTATTTATGATAAAAAGCTAACCGAAGTAGTCATGCGCTGCGATTTCTGATCTTAGTCACTGATATACTAATGATATGTTACTACTGTATCATCATTATTTTAAAAATATGTAACAAATTAAAAATTAGTTCGAAATACATTTTCAGTTATATTATTTTTATATTTAATAATAAATTACTACTTTATCAATTACTTAGAGACACATTAAAACTTCGGTCAATGTAAAGCTCTGCTATAATATTGCGTTGTTATAGGTACTTAACATTAAAAAAAATTGAAAGAAGTAAATACATAGAAATATGTAATTACTTGGATACATATCAAAAAGATAATAGCCACGAATTTGATATTTGAAAATTTTACATGATAAATTCAACGTTCGTTCATTTTCCGCTTCTCGACCCATCCGCATCCGTAGGCCGCTGTTGTTTCCAACCTGATAAAAAATTACACACCTTTTGTTTTTACTCTGAATTTAATGTTGTAAACTGGATTTTGAAATGGCTAGGGATCAGTGCGGCTTTGCGCATGTCCACCTTACTTTTCAACCCGAAATTCCTAACCGCAAATTTAATATTTAATCTAACCCTTGTCTAGAACATTTAGCGGGCGGCTCCTAAAATACTTCCTGCGTGTGTGTGTGTGGTAGGCTTATATTGGTAAGGTACTGTTTTTTAATCGCTCGACCAGTAACTTGACGTGCGGTCGTGATGGATGGCGGCCACTGGTCCGGGTCGCGTTTTGTCATTTTATTATTACTTAAATTGGTCACGCGTGACGCGACCGAAATATGAACAGGACTATGTGTAACAAACACTTCCGTATTTTTTACACGTTTTCATTGTGACGACTTTTTTTTAACTATCACTACTTTGCCATTCTTTACATCGTAACAATTTAGGACCAGGCTATAAGGTAGACTGATGTATAACACTAAATGTTTTGTATATGCTTAATATTATTAATATACGTCAATATATTATTATAGCAAGAATCGCACTAAACTAAACTAATAAGAAAACTTCCAAAATGCACTTAGGCTGATTTTGTAGGATTTTAAAGTGGATTTCTCAAAGGATACACGATCTGCCTCGGAGGATCTGCGATTATATTGTACATATTATGCAGAATACAGTACATTGTGTCTCATTGTATTATTTTTTAATATGTGTTGTGTGTTATTTGAATAAATGTTTTCTATTTTTATTCTTTTCATATTAGGGATAATTATTATTATTCATTACTATAGGTACTAACATATTATATTATTTAATTTTTGATTATTGTATAAGTGAAAGGAAATGTAAACTGTAAAAAGTATATAAATATAATTATATAAGTGAATAATTTAATATTAATTTTATTGTTATTTTAATTCATCTGTTAGAGATTACTGTTGTGGAACTATAAGTGGTGAAAAAAGGCATGTTTTGTATTAGATAAAAATGAGTAAACTCAAAAAAAAATATATATTTTTGTAAAATATTTTAGTCACTGCCTAGTGGTTTAAATTTTGATGAATTAAACGTCAGCTACTGTACTGTATTATCAGATACATAGGTATAATTATATATCGAATTATAAATTAATTCAAATTTTATTATCTCTTTATATATCATTCCAACGCTTACATGAAATGAAATTATAAAGATAGACATGAAAATAGTCCCAGAAATTCTAAAGATCGTTTTCACTATTGCGACACGGTAAGTGCTTTATTTCGATTCTACAATTTCTCACGACCATTTTTTACGCCCCGTCCGATAAGATAGCATTAGTAACTAAGCTCCAAAAATATAGGTAATACGTTACAACAATGTCCCTAAAAGCTACCTCTATTTTCTAGTTACTCTGCTCGATATTTCAGTGTAAAACGGTGTCAATAAAGGAGCGCCGGCCGCGATCGTGGCTCTGCTTCTGATGAGGTAGTAACACATAAGTCGACCCATCATCTACTATGACACACCATTAACCCTTGAACCGCTCGCTAACTTACTTCGTTAATATATTTCTAAATAGGTGTTGCCTTTGAGTTTAACGTCTTCGCTTATATGGTAGAAAATAATTTAATTAAGAATAAAGTTGAATACTCTTGCCTCTAACTTAAGTTTTGTTTGTACAATAATATTGTTTAAGACGATATATTAAAAAAAAAATTGAAGAGCATTTTTTTTTGTTTCACCTAAGATGAATCTATAGATTTCGACATATTTTTCTTGGTGGCATACTAAATCAGCACATATTGTATTTTCGATTATCAGAATAAGTTTCAATTTTTTGTAGATTCCAAACAATCATTCTACGTTGGGTTTGTATTAAATTGTTTGATTTTCATAATTGCTTGAGACTGTCAAGTTCATCTGTTGTTATCAGTGCTACTTAAAATGTAGTCACAACTCTAGATTAAAAGAACAAATTGCTTAGAGACTTATAAATTGTAAATTCATTATATCATATAACGAATTGATGTACACACCAATTTCTTAAAATTAATCAAAATTATATAGAATGTGATAAATAACTATAGCATATTTAGTAAATTTTGCACAAAATATTATATATAATTTATTCCAGAGCCGGATATGTCGTAAAGGATACTCGAGAAAAGGACCAATAGTATGTCCTCAAATTCGCTTTGATGTCCGGCATCTACTTCACAGCACAGCTAATCTCTAAGTGGACATTGATCAAGTGTATACAGTCGTCAGTTATCACAATCCTGGACAATGTTATGACTGAATTAGATTTAACTTACTATTAATGTTACAAATGTAATTTTGAGAACGAGAATACAATTATGTCTACATCTTTATATGTCAATTTTTAAGACTTCTTCGTAGTTTTTATTATTCTATTACTGCGGATGGCTATTCTGGTAATAAATATAGTGTCGGTCTCTAGCTATTTATTTTGTAAACCCATTGTTTTTGTAGGCAAATCACAATACCATATTTCCTAAAGTTCTGACCGAACTATATTAGATAGAAAATTATTTGATACTTAGTATCTTGAACGCTAAGTACTGATTGAATAAATCGCTTTTTTACTGAATTAACTCAAAAATCATGCTGGTTGGAAAATCGCTTAAAAGTTTTGCAAGTTCGGCGCCGAATACATTTTAATGACAATTAGGAAAACGCTACAAAAATGTAAATGAATTTTAAATATTGTCACCCTTTCAAATGATATCATATATGAATAATTCGCATGATATATATATTTATATTTAAAAATAATTAGACATAAAGGAATCATTAGCGACTTGAATCTTTTGTATTAATTCTCTTCGACGTTCTAAGTTGTTTGATTATAAAATCTCCAAAAACTATTTTTTGAGTTAGAACAGTTTATTTATAAGAAAGTTCGAAATGTATATTTGTACATTAAAAAAATGCCTAAACAAACAATAATGTTAATAGCAACACTACTCTACGTTGGTCCCTATTACAGGGTTTATGTAAACCGGACATGATATTGGGGGCTTATAAATGAAGATACCCCTTGGTTGAGTTATGCGTACCGAAAACCCGGTCGTTTAAAATAACTTTCATTTATGTATACAAGTTGTAATTACAATTTTACAACTACTTCTCCTATTTTTATTAATTAAATAAAGATAAATATATATATATATATTAACCAGTAATTATAATGTCTAATATTATGGTACATGCTAGCCTCTAATCGGAATAATGTGTGTAATAGGTAAATACCTAGTTGTCTATATTGTACATATTAGACACTATATCACTCCCTATAAAAAGTAGGTAGTATATACTCTACTCGTTCGCTTATAAGTGAATAACTAAACTGTAACTATATATTTTAAATGTTATTATATGCTCATATTAGTTTCCACTTTATTGTACAGGATTTTAATATGACTAAAAATATTGCCTGAGTTTATAATGACTATATCACGAATGTCCTTTTGTTTTAACGAGTTCATGATTACTTTTAGCAAAGTACATTTACATTATATTTGAAAAAATAAGTAAATACTACTAAATTATGGAAAATAAATCTTATTATTGTTACTTAAAATGTTTACCGGTTGTAAAATTGAAGACTTGATAAGGACGATTTTTAAAAGACGCCAACTTGTGTCAGCTTTGAATATCATCAAATTAATTAAACAGCGATGTTATTTGTCTATTTTGCCAGCAAAACCTTGTCGAGGTCACGAACTTATTAGCTTCATTCATCATTGAAGACGTGAAGCTTGTCTGACGCATTTTGTCTAGCTTATCTATTCGGTATGTAGGCACGTACCCAACCTTGAAACTACCTACAGTAAATAGATAGCATTGCTGGGTACCAATTTAGTAATGGTACCTATTTACAGAATATACTGGAGTAAAGTAATTCGTTACGATATAGTTAAAAAAACCTTACAATATCGTTAAGAAAAATTATTGTCTTGTACAGTGTTTATACTTTCTCAATGCAGGTCTGTAATATCTTATCCGCAAAATATTTCCCGCTGCAAAGTAAGTGCACTTTTTAAAAAGTATCATTTTAGCGAAATATAGTTTTTCCGTGTGATTGCTATGTGATGTTTTGGCTCGTCGTTCGACAAATAGCTCTCGCCGCAGTCCGCAGAGTAGTTTGCTGATGCTACAAATTCTACAGCGTGCTTACCGAGGCAACAGAGAGTAGGAAAAAAATTCAAGATTGGCGCGGAAAACGGCGCAGTCTTGTTGTGTCGGTGGCTGATTCGCCACGTTGCAGCAAGAAGATTGTATCGTCTTTTTGTTTGTCCCTTGCCGTCTTATTTCCGTGTCGAGAAATTGTATGAAACACATTGGATAAAAAAAAAAATCCTTAGTTCTAAAAAATATCAAAAAACTTGAAGAGTTCCTGCGGGAACATTGTTTGAAAAATAAAAGTCGAGCGTCAGAAATTGCACTTTGAATCAGAAAAATGTCTGTTCCACCGAAGATAATTAACGCTATCTAGTTAGTAGTTAAATAGCTCATTCTCATTCTTGGAAACGTTCCGTAACGTAATAAACGACAAGAGTAGGAAGCTTCGCGTTAAAGTTGAGAGCGTATGCTATCTCATGCAAATTACGGAAGATTTATCATAAGACGTCTCCGTAATTGCGACGTGAGGAGATACGACGGGAACGCTTAAAGCCACTTATCAGAAAAAAAGGCAATTAAAGGGATAAACTGGAACAGTTAGGTCAGGCATCTCGCTTGCGAAATCTCTAGAGACCGCGCGTGTTGTCGGGCGTGACTCGGCGGTGCGGCGGTGCTGGCGTACCGCGTGCGTGATCTCCTCTTTCACCGCCTTCAGACCCCGCTGAACATGTAAAAGGCGTGGGGCAATATCATAGACTACAGACTGGAGACGGGGGGAACATCCGCAACTGACGCTATTGCACTTGAAGCTTTACAAAGCTAAAAGCAATACAGTTATTTGATTTAAGCCGGCTGTGTACCACCGCCTTCTACTGGATTGTGTTTGTTCTGGTTTGGCACATGTCAAAGTTGTATGTTTTGAAACAGAGCTTCATTATTGTTTGCGATGTTTGTTTTGAAACGGAAGGTATTAGTTACTTGCAACGTATTTTCATAGTCACAAGTCTCAAATTATGATCATTAAAAAAAGACACGAACAACAATTTTGTCGAATGCGAATCATGGGTAATCAAAGTTTTACATTTTCATCCACTTTGTTTATTTTATTATTTACTAGCTGTGCTCGCGACTTCGTCTGCGCGGACTTCAGTATTAGGCCTTTACCAGGATAAAAAGTATCCTTTGTCTTAGTCCGGGTTATAAGCTGACTATGTTGCAAATTTCATTTAAATCCATTCAGCCGTTTTTGCGTGATTGAGTAACAAAAAAAAAACTCACTTTCGCATTTATAAATATTAGTAAGGATAGTAAGGATTACTAAGGATTCTGTTGCAAGTGAAGTTAAAGGTTCGGATTTTCAAATAAATTCAGGCCAAAACGGCAAAACTCTATGTAATAAATACGGGTACCTAGAAGAGGATAGTTGTCCTAAATTTTCTATAGTTATTCATTAGCTTCCATGCATTTTAATTATCCTCATATAGTGAAAATCGATTCAAGCAAAATTTGTTTTCCTTATCCATCTCTGTTTTCTGTGACAATTAAATAATGATGTCTGTTTAATAAAAAAAAACCTATTGAATACCTGCACAAACTCATGGTTGAATTTCAAAACGTGATACATGAAAATCATTTGGTCATCAGAACAGTGTCGATATGACATTCTGTTTGGTAATTAATGTTAATCAATGGCGGAACGTGCGATTGATTCCACACTGTCGGAAAGCCGATCAATTAGGTTAATGAGCTCCGAGGTTCCATATCGCTGACGTTATGCAAATGCTTACGCTTATTTGCAGAGTAATACCTGAGGGCATTCGCTATGCACCTCCTAAGTGAGTACGCGCTAGAATAGCACAATTTGTAGATTGATCGTTCATACTTTGCACTTTTTCTATTTCACTTCAAAATGTTAATTGGAAGTGTTTTTTTTTCAATTAAAATATAAATCATAAAAACATCAGGCATCCCATGACGCTTCCAACATCTAAATTTAATCATATTTTTATATCGAAGAAATATGAATAAATCAATACCTAATAATAAAAACACTTAAACTCGTTCATGTTCAAGAATAATCTATAAACTTAATATAAGAAACCACACATAAATAAATAGTATAACATAGCATACATAGTAAGTGTGTGTATTAGTGAGAAAAAAGTGTGTATTAGAGAAAATAGCGTTTAGCATAACCATTGCAAAGGAACCGCTGATTCGGAATGAGTCGACCAGACGCAACGCTGGCCCAATAGCGCGTAGCGACGTCTCATCAGAATGCGTTTTCTACTCCCATCCAAACGCACCATTATGCGTTTCACATCAATAATATAGGCTATCAAATCAGACTTAGAACTTTAATGCTTTGATATCAAAGGCACTACTAAAACATTTTTTTTTGTTTGATCTGATTGGTATGTAATTGGTACTCAACCGAGTCATACTGTATATTCAATATCGTAAGCCGATCAATGGCTAATGAGCCTTAGGTGTATCGGGAGCGTTTCAGAGTTATGCAAATGCTATCAGCTAGTTGCATGAAAGCGTTCGCTAGCCATCTTCACTACCGTGAACTAACAAAAGCCTCTCTGTATTGAATTGATAAAGATGAATTTTAATTTACTCTACATAAATTTGTTATTTGTATAATTTATGTTGGTCAAATAGTAAGACCAGAGAAATATTGTTTAAAGCCCCCGGATTCGGATTAGTGCGTAGATACAAAATAATGCATTGGAATTTGTTTATGTTTAATAAAAATAGAACCTTCGGCTAAGGTTGAAGGAAAACGTAGTGAGGAAGCTTTGACGTGGAACAACACTTCTTTTTTTTTATCGTAGCACGGCAAAGTGACTACACTGTATCTGATGGTGAGCACAGTGCAATCCAATAGCATCGGCGACTACCGCGGAATTTACGATCCATCGATAGTATCTTCTAGTAGAGTCATTGGAAGACACAGAATTTAAAGATTTGTTGACGTCTAAAATCGCCTATACTTCGTGGTAAATATATCTGTAACTTCCTTTTGCAATTTTAAATAGGATCAGTAAAATTTCTAGTCCGTTATATCTGGTTAAGAGTTGAAATATTTGTGGTCAGCGTGTCCGACAATAATTCGATCTTTAGTATACCCGTATTACGGCTCGCATTCTTCTCGGCTAAAGAAGGTCTGTGCTCAGTACTAGAATGCAAAATGAGCTCTGAAAGTATGTAGTAAGTACCTTTATAAATAACTATTTCGCTAACGTCCCACCCAGCGCTTTAAAGATACAAAATATTGATAGTAAAATAGCTTTAAATATACATTGTAATGCTTACTTTAATATACTTTATATCTATATAGTTATGTTTGATAGTAGATTTACTCATAAGTTGACACTTTAGATAAGTCGAACAATAATAAAAGATATCTATAGTAAATTTTAAGTGATGA
This sequence comes from Saturnia pavonia, assembly GCA_947532125.1. Lineage (NCBI taxonomy): Eukaryota > Metazoa > Arthropoda > Insecta > Lepidoptera > Saturniidae > Saturnia > Saturnia pavonia. The sequence goes on along the minus strand of OX383899.1, from coordinate 7,094,714 downwards.
CATATGCATATCATCATCGGATATAATAATATGTTTACTTTGATCAAATATAATACTTTATGTTCTGAACTAAAAAAATATCCCAAAAATAACTTCGAGGAAATAAATCTTTTAGAGAAGACATCAAAAGTCGTATACGACTACCTCAACGACGAAAGCTCACTTACAATATTCCACTTATGTGCAATAAACTGTATCAAACAAATAAAGGACTACCATAAGCACTTTCGTTGGACATAATATCACGTTAGTAGTCATAAAAACTACGCGGATGGTGTGTAAACAAGGGTTGGGCTGAGATGTAGTAACCGCAATGCACCAAAGTAGGTGACTTGGCTTGTTATAGGGCGACACTGACTGCCTCGTTTATCAAAGTCAATATCGACTGTCGACGCTCAGACACACGTATTATAGGGATCTATTACTTGCACACGCGTTATCGCGACGCTGTGTAACTTCATTTTTGTGAAATATTTTTAAAGTTGTGATACTATGAAAACTTTTTTCCTAAGTGTCATTAAAATTGTAAATTTATACGATTCATGAATTTGAATTACCTAACTAATAACAAGTTCACTTATTTGAACAGGACTTAAATAATCTTCTTTAATTTCCGCTGTAGGATATATAACGTGAGAATTTATGTTAAGGTTAGTCACCAGATACGATGCTTCATTTTTGAAGAGTGATCATAGATTAATTCTGAAGATTATTATAGAAATTATAACATAACAAACTGACCCAGCAGACGCCATCCTACACTTTCTGTTAATTAATAGCTAGATCACAACGCAATCTATCAGATTCTAACATAGCTATGAACTATCGTCTTGATTGATAAAAAACAAATATATTATGTGAATATGAGCTCAATCAGTCAAGTTATTCAGAAACTGCACGATCACTAGCAGACCCACACAAGATTTTTATAAATAAAGAGCCTCAAATAAAGTTTCTGATACTTAAGTCAGTCTCTCCTGTTAGTACACTCTGTACACTCAAGTTTCACTCTTAACAAGGAATGATGAAATAGTATTTCGGATATGGTGAGGCACTCTTATAGTGACTGTTATGGTCCCTTATTAATTAGGCCGCAATCTTGATGACAGCGGGCGGCGACGCGGCCGCTGATACGGTGATCCGTTCTCGATGCCAGCGACTAGATCGCTCGGTTTACGGTATTGAAGTAACGTGACAAGAGTATGCGCGATGACGATACTACCACGTGAAAGTTTTTTTACAGTATTTTGTTATTTTATTCGTTATGAGTTATTATAAGCAAAGAAGACGTAAAACCATATAACAAAAAAAAAGCAAAGAGGCAAATTTCACTAAAATTACGAATACCAAATACGAAATCCGTTTGTTATTTTCTTCCATAATTGTTTAATTATCCTTCTATTTTTATGGTTATTGTGTTTGCTGTTCCATACTGGTGATCTTTCTAAGTCGTTGAAATGGTTTCTTCCAATGACATCTATTCATCAAAAAATGTAGATAAGCGACAGGACTACTCCAACGTGCATTCATCGCTCGACTGGAACGCGATGCTCGTTTTTCTCGGCCCGCGCTGCTGCCGTCGAGAACGGATTTATACAAACTTATGTATTTTATAAAGTCGCTTAAACTGCCGCTCGCACCAACGTTGCCACCACATCGCCGCCCGCTTTCATCCAGTTCGCAACCTTACAAATTATGGCGCGTCAATCTTCAGGACTTTTTAGTACCTCATTGGACCCAGCTGCTTAAAGAGTTTTTGTCGATATAAATTCAAACCGATGTGGCGAGTAACAAGAACGACTCTTGGTTACCATTCGTATCTCTTTGGAGGCCATTGTTATAACGAGATTGAATATAATGACCACCAAATAATAATACGTTGAGACCCTAAGAGTTTTTAGCTGTTTTAGTAATGACTACACTTTAAGTTGTATTTAAATACCGAATATTACCATATTTGGTAAATGATCAGCAAATCTTAGCAAGTAAGTTGATACGCTATTAAGATTTGGCTGGGTTAGATTAGTTTAGGTAGCCGCGGCAGCGGCCGGCGAGCGCCATATACTAATAATTTGGAAAAAAATGAGTATTTTTATATAGATATGTTTAGTGTTCTAGCCACAATCTCACCTGATTTTAAGTGACGATATGGCAAAAGATGGTAGCACGCTAAGCCTGTTGGAAGACTCGCTCTCAAATGCAGCTGCGGGAATACACCTATACGATGCTCGGCGAAAGATTTTAAGCTTGAGGGTGGTAGCTAACCAGTGGTCATTTTAGTGGTCATTTACTATTTTTGAATTATATACTATAAAGAACATGTATTATCATTAAAGGAAAATATTTTGCTGAGTCACTATTAAAAAAACTGTAACAACAAAAATAGTATTTGTATGTAAAGGACATAATAAAGAAGGAAAATGTAATACTAGATTTTATTTTAAATACATTAAACAGTGCCTGTATTTTTTGCAACTTCGTTTTTATCGTTTAATTAATCTAATTAAACGCAGGTATAAAACTATCTAAAATATAAAAAAAAAACATGAGTATATGACGTCAAAAAACTGATCGTGAAGTTGGCAAACAGAAGGATCATATTTATTCACTAGATGTGCACGCGGCACATGCGAATCTAAAGCATCCAGAGACCCATGCAAATACACACAATTATTTTTATCAAAACCGGTCCAGCCGTTTAGGAGTTCAGTCACATACATATAGTCATATATATGTAGATAATATATGCAAAGTGGATAATCTAGAAATAATTAAAGCAATAAAAGAAATATATAAAGCAATGATGGTTCAGTGGTAGCGTGTACGACTTCGCGTCGATTGACGTGAGTTCGAATCCCTGCAATGAGCTGGAGCTTTCGGTGAAGGAAACCATAGCATGGTGCTAGGGCTTTTTCTGATGCCCGCCTGGCTAGCTACCACCCTCAAGTTGAAAATATGTCGCCAAGGACCAATAGCTATGTTCCGGCAGATGCACTTGAGAGCCAGTCTTCTAGGTTTAGCGTGTTACCATCTTGGGCCACATCATCACTTAACATCAGATGAGATTGTGGCGACTACGCAAAAACCTATAACGGTAAAAAAAGAAAAAAAAATGGTTTCTGTACTTAGATATTAGACACTTATTCCTGAATAATAAATATTAAATACAGCTGGATGTGATATTTTGTGAATAATCGGATTTTGTCTTGGATAAAATGTTAAGTTTGTTAGTAAAATATAAAAGTCCTTTAGTGTCGAATGAAACAAATCCGACATGACCTGGGGTTATCTTCAAAAGAAAACTCGCCTTTATATTATTATTCTTCTGTAATATTTCATCTTGAGGTATAATGCTTTTGAAATCTTTTTAATAAATATTCTTATTATTTTATTCATAAGCATAAAAGTAACTTTGTTATGAAATATTATTTTCACGAAATCCATTTCGAAATTATATTAAAAATGAAAGTTTATACATTATATCTTCGGTTTGTTGTTCAATTGGATCAAATTTGATTTATAAGTTAAGCTAAGTTAGCTAAGCAAAGTTAAAGTTTCGGCTAAATATCGGTGTAAGTTATTGTAGAAATGAAAAATAGTTTTTAATTTTTTTTAATAAATTGACTGCTGTCGTGCCTTAATGCTATTTTTTCATGCATTTTGTGTGACGTTGAGAGCCGAAAGGTTATTATATAATGTCGCTAATAATTATAAAGTAAGTTTCAACGGACTATTTACAGTCAGTATATTGGAAATATTAAAAAAATACAAAGAAAAAAAAACTTACTGTAATAATGTTTTTACAACATTTTCACATTTAAATTATTTAATTTTACATATTTTCTTGAATATCGTTTGTAAAGATTAACTATTAAGAAAGAGAACTTTAAAAAATCGTATACATATCATTAAAATTGCATATATATTTATTTCCATTATATAATATTGTTACATCCGGGTATAGGAAAATGACGTAGTGTTTTACGAAAACAATTTATTCGTATAATACATACAGAGAAATACAAATTAAAACAAAACAAACTCACAAATCGCTCACCGAATGTACTTGCAGAATCAACCTGTATGTACTCACAGAATAAGCATGTATGTTCCTCTTGTAATTGTCCTTTTATTTTGCTTATTGTTTCTACTTTGCTTTCGAAATTAGAACTGCTGTGACGCACAATACGGCTCGCTTTTATACCCAAATGAGACGATCACGAAATCTCTAGAAGGTCCTTGAACTCTTAACAAGTTGTAAATAACTTACGTAATCGCTTTTAAAAGGAGGGGAATGTTTGATTTATAGCCTATTATTTGGCTTTTCTTGAGATTTTGAGAATGGTGATTTTTTTTCTCTTACTTATTCCGTAACAATATCTAAGCGACCGAGCTGTGCTTGGTGTCTTCAGAAATACCTGCCTAGATACAGTTGGATAGTAAAACATTATATAAATACAATGTTTTATACAAATCGTCATCATAACGCCATGACAGTATTTGACTGAAATGGAGTAACCCGCGTGTATCTTATGAAACAAAACGAAAATTTGACATAAATCAAACTTTTATATCACTATAAATAATTCTCATATTGAAACGTGCGGGTCGCGTGTTTCGCAAGATCTTCCTTATCGATGCTTCTATTAATAAAGAATATTATACTGAAGTTATCATATTATTTTTCACTAAATATCCAATACTATACGCAACGTTACTTATACTTTATTGTATAAAGTGAAAACTTACTGAACAATATTATTATTTACTGGTTTAGCAAAATTAATTTATTAAATTAGAAATCAGGTACAACCATAAATTTTAGCGAAGAGTAATATTAGGTCTGTGGGTAAAACATAGCAGTGAAAAACGGTGATTTCAGAGACAGTGCATACAATCCATAAACAATTCATATAAACTCGCTGATTTTGATTAATATGAAAGGCTTTTCAAAGTATCCCGATGTTCATGTCCATATTCATATGGGTATTTCTGAATCATCTAAAGGTTCAGTCAATTAAAATATTTAGTATATATAATTAAAAGTGCAATGAATGCGATGCTTCACTAAAGGTACACCTAAATATGGTAAATACGCCTAAATACGCCGCGGCTTAGTTCACAGCCTTAGTAGTAGAAAGCACGCCGACAAATTGGTAAAATAAAATGATGAAAAAAAATATTTAAGGTACCTCCCCTACATGTACATTCCCTTCATCGTGTGGGGATGGATAGTTCGTTCAAAGATATATTATGTCCTTACATATGAAATTGGCGTTTTGTTGAACTGCCCATCTTGATCTCAAATATCTGGCGTTTGGTGAGGACTTCCAAATTAAAATTTATTTCGAATTTAGTGATTCATTTGTTTTCGCACGATTTGATTTTTCTTTGACATCGTTTTTTTCACAAAATGGAAAACTTAACATATCGCGTTATTTACGAAAATGAGTTCCACCGTGGCATCAGGGCTTCATAAACAGCTCTAATGATTTATTTAAAAAAATAATATTCAGTCAGTTTAGTTTTCTGTCATCTGATCTTTAGTAGAACGATGTTGGTGCGTATAGTATCATCAATTACTTTACAGTCTTCATTATGATGTTCGTGTTTCCCCTGTGGGCCGCGACCAACACAGCAGCCAACCTATTTGTATTTGTGGGAAAATTTTTAATGCATACCACTAGGTCAGTAAACACGTATATGTCATTAGTAACATGATTACTTTTCGCATTACAAGCGACTATATTCCAGCCGTCTGGTAATAAAATAAGGGTACTCGTACTCCAGTCGTCATATTTCATGGTTTGCCCAATGCTGTATAAACACGTTCTCCGTTCAATCATCGGGCGATAGGCGACGCCGGCTCGAATAAATCAAGCCTCTCACTTTTTCACCTGCCACACACAAAAGCTTTCGCACTGAAACTTGATTCGGGTTATTTCTGACGAAATATCAGCCTATTTGTTATACTATTGATAGGGACGCACGTGCGCCGCGTAAGTTTGTACTTGTTGACGAGAGGGGATTGAGTGAAAATTGCTTTCCGACAATGTGCATAGAATTTGATGGTAACAGGCCCGGGAAATATTCAGGAATTTTTGTGAAAGAAAATATTTTAATATGATCATCATATTATATTAATAGCAAGATCTATTTACTACATTCTAAAGTAAATCATGGCAGGAAGAATTTTTTTCTTTATCCACTTGTATCTTCTGGAAAGCAAAAAGTAAATAATAATGTTATATTAATTATTTGTAATCATTTTTTTTAATGAAAAGTGTCATTATATACTTGTATTTAAGTACATATCTATTGATTTTTAACAATTTATTATAGTACAATCAATATAATATAGCATTTCATGGAAATTTTACTTATAAAACGGATTTTAATGTTCTTCCATTGTATGTGGAGAAAAATATAGAACTGTAGATTTCTTAGCGTTTGAAAGCGCCATTAGGTCATCGGCTGGCGTGGAGATTAAGCCCGTGACTTCCCTCAGATAAAGGCCTTTGTCCGGAAATAGTATAATTATTTCTATATGATATACAACAATTAATTCAATATTTATGTCTGAGTAATGAAACTAGTAAATCTCAAATCGTAAAAAGTTTATTTTGATATTTATTATTATCATTCGTCAAATATTTTATTATTTTTAGAACTATAGTTATGTGGTTAGTTATACATTCTAATCAGCACTGTAATTTTAATAAAACTTAAATGAAAAATGCAAATTTAAAAGCTGAATAAATCCTATATAATTTTCAATAAATGTAGATGAATCTAACAACACTTTTTTGACATTATAAACACATTAAAATGAAGAAAGTATAGAGTATGTAATAATTCAATTATCGTATAAAACGCATCACCTATCATGGATGATAGCACAATCTCGTCGAGCGAGAGCTGAGGTGGCTGTAAGGCATCTCGTTGCGCGTCGGTAAGTGCCTATTTGAGACTACAGAGTTTCTTATAGCGACATGGACCGATAGCATAATGAGTATCAATTTTTAATGGTATTGGTGTGCTTATTTTAATTGAAAATTATATTGTTTTCATAATTTAGGATTTTACTCGTTTAAATAAAGATATTTTTTTTAATATGCAAAACATTGTTTTTATGATATTACTAACTGGTTACTTTTCCGCTCCTTAGAGTTATGTAGCCAAAATCTTCCTTAACAAATCTATATTATACCTATTATAAAACGTCGCTTTGTCTGTCTGTCTGTCCGTTTATGTTCTTTTCACGGAAAACCACTTATCCTATGTGCATGATCTATTTCTTAATTCAAACTTATGTATTTAAGTGCTATTTAAGTGCCCAAAATGCGTCTTTTTGTCAGATTGATTCACCATTATCGTCACTTCTTTTTTCGTATGTTACTTTATCTTACAAAATATATCCTATAAACCGGTCAGCTAAACATCGTTGTGAATTAAAATTAGACTTTGAGTTTTATAATATGTATAAAAGATAAGTAAAGATAAGATCGTGTTTGATTAGGGTAATAAAATAGTGTATCGTTTTTTTTTTGTTATATATGTATGTTTGCTCTTAAGCGTTTTCAGTTGATGATGGTGCTGCTCTGACCTTTTTGTGCGTTAAAAATGGCTGCGAAACGCAATTAAACCTGGCTTAAGTCAAGACACCGTCAAAGTAATTTTGCAAAATTACACTGATCAATTCTCGTAGAACTGATTAGAATTTTCCACTGTTCAATATCTTTCGTGTAAACTTTTAACTACATGACACTAACAGTCATGTGTACTTCATACATGTTATCATCCTCATAAGAAGTGACAGTAAAATGCTAAATAACACTAATCAGTGGCAAGTGGTTATAATTATAAGTAACGCGCTTACAACGTCATTATAAGACGGCAGCAGTTTCCTCGATACATCGTCATTAGCGACAATCACAAGTTTTGTGGTCGTCATTCGGATCGAATGCAAGCCCATGGTAAAAGTATACTCTCACATTCACGGAATATCTGTAGAGATGTGAACGGTCTGTCAATCCAAGTGAGAATGTCCCGAGCCACCCGAGCCTCGTTAGACTGAACTAGTTATCTCACCACTACCCGTCCACAGGCACATAGTCGAATCCCCAGAATTGCAAGGCGGCCTAGTAACAAAGTAACCACAATAGCACTCGAATGCACTGATGTTCCAATCCTCAGATGACAGGGTACATCAAGAATATCTCTTGAGATATGTATAGTCCAACGATCTAAAAGAACATACCCCTACTCCTTGTGTGCTACGCCTTATATACCTTCCACTCAGTCCGAGCAGTAAAGTAGTTATAAATATACAGTTTTTTTTATCGTTATAGGTTTTAGCCTTGTGCCTACAATTTCACTTGATTTTAAGTGTTGATGTGGCCCAATATGATAACACTTGAAGCCTAGTGGACGGACCAGCTTTCGAGTGCAGTTGCCGGAACACACCTAATGGTGCTTGGCGATAAATTTTCTACTTGAGGGTGGTAGCTAGTCAGGTGGGCATTAGAAAAAGCTCTACTCTTTTATGGTTTCATCATCACGATGTTTTCCTTCACCGACAGCTCAGGCTTATTGCAGGGATTCGAACGCACGTCGATCGACGCTATGTCCGCAAACGCTACCACTGAGCTATAATTGCTTGTGAACAGTAATAACAACTTGATAACCGTATATGTAAATCACAAGACAGAAGTAAATGAATAGTTATCATAATTAAAAACGGATTTAAAATGTAACTACAAAGCAAACTTAATCTAAGTAAATGTGAATAGTAGAAACAACAGCTATAGAACAGTGATCAAAACAAAGCTTCAATTTCAACGAATAGTACGAGAGAGCTAATCGTCTGAGGAGGGTCTAATAACCAAGTCAAATTTACATAAACAGAGCTCTGACTGGCGGGTGTTATCATTCAATTAAATAAGATTTTGCGATACCAAGACTACTGGGTATACCTGTTTTGAACTACGATTCTGTTTCACTTATATACTGTTTGAAACCATTGTTACGTATAATTTTGTATGTTATTCTTAAGGTTCTAGCTTAGGGTTGTATCCCGGACTATAACCTAAATTTTATACACTATTATGACAATGTTTGTGTGTGTCTACCTTTTTAACAAATATCATACAACCGTACAGAATAAGTTATGATTTAAATATATTTTTATTACACAGTTGTTAAGGATGTGTTTGAGAATCTAACTGATGACATTGACTAAGGTTGTCCATAGTAATACTCCCACGTATCGTGAAAGCTAACAACGAACCAACAAAAAACTGGTCCCAGGAGAAAGTATTTATGTGTTGCATATAATTATTTTTATATCATTTATACATGTTTATATAAGTTATCTCTAATAGACAAATTCCTCATTCTGTTATGTAGTATTAAAAAAATATTACTATAACACTTAGCATTAATTTACGATCAACTCGTTATGGCACTCAAACTGCTCGATATACAAAATTTAGCCTCACGATAAGTACATTGCTATTGGCAGGTAATCAATGACCATGCGGGAAGAAACATCGAACGGCCACGTCGATGCGCCAACCGATTTTACCCGCACTAATCTTATCAATTCACTAGAGAAGCTTACCGTACATTGCTTAGAATTTGAATACCGCATAGGTATTGCGTAGGGCTGCGACGTATCTATCCGACCTATGCACTCGTACGTGCTTGCAATGTAATCAGAATCTGAATTACATTTCAATTCTGTTCGCTTAATAAGCCTGGAAGCCTCAATTTTAATGACTCGTTGTTTTCATTATTGAATGATTTGTAAATCTATTTCGAATAGACGTTCATCGATATTTAATTGAATTTCTTTTATAATTGAATTTTGTCAGAAATATTTATATTTGTGAGTTAATAGGAAGGTAATGATTAATTCATATAGATTAAAAAGATTTCAGTCAATTTATAATCACTAATAATCAATTATCTATTTTTGTAAAGTCTGCAGCAAAATAAATTAATATGAGTAATCTATGTAAAAATAAGCCTCTGATCACGAATCCAACAAATTTAAGCATGGTAAGGATATCTTATTTTGTTGACGTTGCTATGATCAGCAATCCAGGTCCATCAACAGATCAGCTCAGTACTATCATAATATTACACTGTCATCGAAGTAAAATATATATACTAAATTTCAGCTTAAGCAAAAGTAGTTAAAAAAAAATGTAGCAACGTTTGACCCATACATACTAACATAGCAAGATGGATAAAAGCTTGTAATATTTGTTGGAAGTTGTCAATTTCAGTAATCCGTTAAGTCGATGTCCTTACTTCACTACTTCCGTCTGAAACAAATTATTGTCTTCTGTCTCCAGCTTAACAACAGGGTAAACTATTTCTATTGCCCAAATTATTTAAAAAACTAAACTTAAAGGAATATTAAGAATTGCAAAATAATATATATATTATATTATTTACATATTTTTTTACGGCTTTATTAGATTAGTGGAGCCTACATTATCCATAACCTGATTGATAGTTATATTATTTTGCTTATGCCAATGCAAATTTAAATATTTCAATTTACACGCCATTTCTAAGCTAGTGAGTAGGTACCCTTAGCTCGTGCTAAAGTCGAGTTATAAGGGCCGAGAATCATTTTCGGGAAGGCAATCGCTAGTAAATTTCCCTTGTAATGTTTGCCTTTATTGGTTCCCCGAGTTGTGCTTATTTTCTGTTGATTCGTATAATAAAGTAGTCCGATGAAACGGAAACATCTTACTTTATCACTTCTGTGTGATGAATCCCATTGAAATTCAATGTTTCTATGATAATTATAGAACATGTATACTATTTAACGTCCTTAGAAAATTGTCTGTGCTGCATCTGGTGAATAGTACAGTACATTTCATATAAAACAGTGACCATCATGATACTAATATCCTTCAATAGTCGCCGTTGATATATGTATATGCTTGTATATATCACAGAGAAATTAATTTGGTACTTCTAATTAACCCTTATACTGTACAACATAAAACTGCTATTCTTTACTTTTTGAAGTAAGGTTACGTTTTTAAAATAATTTGTTATTGTGACGACTCACTCCAGCGCAGTATTTTTTATCGTTTATTCATAACGACGTTTATCTTCACTGAAGGGTCAGGTTAATTGCAGGGATTCGAACTCACGTCAATCAATGCGGTATCCGTATACTCTACCAAAGAACACTTCTTTTCATGGAAGTATTCTGTAAAAGGAGTTCAGGAATTAAAAATAACTACAAAATCAATTAAGTTCCCGCCATAACGTCCACTGTTTAAAAGTCCTAACTTTTTTATTGGATACGCTACCGGCAAAACTCGATTTAGAGTAACGTAATTTTCCAAAATAAAAAACCCTTACAATTCAGACCTTACTGATATTACATAGGTAAAATTTCATTTCATTAATATTATAATTTATATTGTACCAATGTAATAAAACTTCCCTGATATACTAGGTTAGGAATATTAAAAGCGTTTAAATATATAGTTTAGATAGAGATAGAGAAAGAGAAAGAGAGATCGTTTAGCAAGCGGCATTTTATTAGAAGTTTCGTAACCTAGCAAATCGGAGGGATATAAGGAAGTTCATGAGCGAGTTTTTGGGGGATCTTACATGTCATGTGGTTTTATTTTAATTTATAAAGCGTTATTTACTTAGCCCTGTATAATTTAATATTGGGGGTGTTTCGTGTGATTTAATTGGAATATTGTGCACAAGTGAACTGAATTTTAAATTATAACTGGAAGCATTCATTTTAAGTTCAGAACAAAAACTCCCTGGAAACTTTTAACAAGAGATCAACCATCTTGTTAGCGTGTTGTTTGAATTCTGAAAATTAGAAAAATATTCCATTCACGTGACAATAATATACTTGTGTACAAACACACAATTTTAACAACAAAAAAAAAAAATATTGGCAGGATCTTATGATCATCAGTATCAGATCTGTCATGGGGTGGTTTTTATTTTAATTACATTTATGTTATTTCACCCTGTATTATCTATTATTGGTGGCATTTTTCGTGATGTAGTATATTGTGCACAAGTGACGTGGATTACAAATAATAACTAGGAACATGCATTTTGAGTTTCCACAAAAACTCCCTAGTCAGTTTTAGTAGCGGAGCGACCATCTTGTTAGAGAGTTGTTTTCTAATGTTAGAAAATTATTCTATCTACATGATATTGGCAGAATTGTGTATAAACTCACATTGCCATTAGTAATAAGAAGAATGAGCATATCAGAGGAAATCTTAAAATAGCACAAGTTGCAGACAAGTTGAGAGGCTAGCATGTTATGGGCATATCATGAGAGGTCAAAGTCATATAATTAGAAGAATGTTAAGAATAAAGGTGGATGGATATAGGAGTAGAGGACGACGACAGAAGAAGGAAAATGTATAAATACTGAGATGACAGATGATAGAGTAGAGAGGAAGAAGTCAACATGTTCTGTCGATCCTACTTAAGTGAGATATGGGGTAAGAAGGAATAAGTTAGCTCCGTTTTTCTATAACTTGTCTGTGAGACAGTCGGGGCTATACCAGACTGTCTCTGTTTAGCGCCGGAGGGCAGACTGGGGCCAGCCGACGCGCCGAGGCGACGCGATGAATGCAACCGCGATCCCGTTTCGCCCCACTATAGGCGGCCGATGGTACACCGCCTGGGTTTAGTCAGTAAGAGTCTGATATACCTCTCTTGCTCCCCCGAATAAGAGGCTGGATAAATGTAGGATTTCCCAGTGTTAAAAAAACGTTTCACTATAACTAATTTGACTCATTTTTGGTAGAATAAGTTTCCTGTAATAGTTTAATTTCAGGTCCAAAGTAAGCACGAAGTATTAACCTAATTATACTGATTAATAATTTTAAAACTTCTATAAAATATAAACCAAGTCTATTCATATTTTCGCTTATGATAAATTAAATAACATTGAAAACTTTATTTTTATATAAATTCTGCTCTAATATTCCGCCAAGAGACTTTAGGTACAGCAAAACGCTCTACTACTGAAAACTTCGCATAAATATCCCAAGTAATTACAATAAGAAGCGAGATCGTGGAAAATCACTGGGTAGCAAGTCGCAATTAGCGGACGAACACCCAACGGAAATAAATAAGGATATTAGCCTCCCCGCCGCAGATCCGACCGAGGATAAAAATTATATTATTGTGGTGAGACGTGGACCTATTTCAATAAATAATAAATTACAGTTACTTACCGGGATTGCGAAATATCCACTCAATACACACGCTTCTTAGTTAATTTAGTTTTTATTTACGTAGGTTCAGATAAGGCTCTAGACACATAGTGTGTTCACATTTACAACGATCGCATGTTACGAAGAACTTACAACATCAAATATATACAACACATTTTATTAAAAACCATAACTTCTCTACAACTTTATATTGTCTTTATATTTAATAATATATGAAATATTGAATTAATAAACATAGTTAAGGCAGTCGAAGAAATTAAGGAAGGAGGGAAGTTTTTTTTTAAATGTATATTTAAATAGTTCCGACATGCGACATTCCAATGAGCCTAAACACGATATCTCTGCTGTATGTTGATGAAGAATTAAGTAGCTTGCAGATTCCAGATGATACTGCAGCATCAGTTCAATATAGCCATTTACTTCTAATACCATGTAAGTAACAGAATACCGAATTTCGACTCTATCATACCTGTGAAAGATGCTCACATTCATTTATCAACTAAAAAACATATGATTATCTTCAAATGGCTGACCAGATTTTCTTGAATCATAGCTAAGAACACTTTCGATCAGGTCACCTTTCACACAAAAAAAAAACTAGATTAAATTCGGTTCAGCCGTTAGGGAGCTACGATGACCCTTCTTTTTGCATAGATTTAAAAATATGCAATCTTAACTCAGGCCAGTCATAATGGGTTTCTACTTATGAGTGTGCTGATGCGTGCTGCCAGTTAGACACTTGGAATCGAAACAGCAACGCAAACACTTCTTTGTGGCTGTAATTGCCGTGGCGGAGGTGCTTCCTCAGACGAACCTTGCACAAATTCTATCTCTATTATTTAACTACTAACGTAATATATTAAAACCCGTACTAACGCACGAAAGAATTTATACTTTTATGGCGTAACAAATAAAAAATACTTGAATTTTTTTATCCCGTGTTTAAACAACATGATGAAGTTAGCCCTCCATGATAATAAATAATGTAAGTTAATTTTACTGACATTTACTTATTTTTGCGCAATGAAAAAAGTCAGTAAAATGAATTTACATTATTAGAATTGATGGCCAACTTCATAATGTCGCACTACCGTCAGTCACATGATGCGTGCGACGCTCTCAATTTTACCCTCTACTAAACGCGTAAAAAAACAACAAAATAATCGAAAAATTGATATGAGTGATACGGTCGATATAATTAAGTAATTTAAACAAACAAATTAAGTAAAGACAGTCTAGTGTAATGTGTTGTTTTGTACAATGATGTTGATAATTTTTGAAAATAGTAATTAAACATTTAACTATAATACATTGGGTGAATAAAAAACTTGACTAATATTAAGTACATTTGATTAATTTTATATTTTATAATCTCTTTATTGTATATTTTGGTTGAATAATTCGAAAGTAATATCTACACGTTATCGGAATTTAGGCTTGAACTAAAAGATTGTAAATTTTCTGTCTGTTTCCCCATTTGCCAACAGTAAGTACTATTCAAACAAAGAAAGAAACAGTATTTACCGGGAAAGTTCGTTCCATTATGAAATTTATCTACGTTATCATACATATAAATCTGTAGTTCTTTCTGAACATTGTATCTTTTTCCAAATATGTACTTGTACGTGTACTTCACTGATCACGAATATGACACAAAAAATATTTTGTCTCTCTGTTTGTATGATCGGATTTAACTCAAAAACCGCTTGACCAATTCTTATGAAAAATCGTACACACAATACGTACAGCTTATGTTAATGGTGGAATGATAATTTATATGAATTTTCAATAATACTACTTGAAATCGAAAAATAAACAAATATGTAAGTTTTTATTATTCCTAGCCGATTTTGATGAAATTTTGTACACGGTAAGTATAAATCTCAATTAATAGCTTATAAAGAACTCGCGAGTCGACTGATCGAATCGTCATGCGAATAGAGAGCTGGCCAATATTTCGGTCAGCGTGTAAGCATTGCCATACAACGTGGCAATGTAGCCTGCCTTCTGGGGTTACCATCTGGCAGCGAGTTGGATGGCATCCAAAATTTGTAGATTTTTTTTAATTATTGTTATGTATTTAATTACCTTTTTTCAGATTTGTCTATAATTTGTTCTTTAAGTTTATAATATAATTTAGGTTATAAATTAATATAATTTTGTTGTATAAATTATTTAAATTGTCAATAATATGAGTAAAAATAAAGGAATAAGAATAATTACAGCGTAATAAACGCCTGCGGAGCCGCGGTCGCACCACTAGTACATCGATAAAATCCTTACTTTCATAACGACAACAACATTTATTATATGGTTGGTTATATTGTTAGAAAAATAATTGCAATTCTAGTTCCTCTTACGTTCGCTGTGGACTATCGACGGAGTGGGCAGGCAAATGGCACGCGGGACTCGTCTGTGATTAGGCTGGGGACTGCACTAGTTAACGCACTACTATTATCTTTTAGATATAGGAAATGCTTTTCAGGATACCTTATTGTATTATTATATCTGACCAGACCAATTAATTACAGTGATACTTAAAATATATATTTTTTATATATATAAAAATTGCGTGAAAGTTAATTTAAACAATTTAAGTACTTCTGTTGGCAGATCACAATTGATGTTGGAAGATGTATACTGCTTGTTGCTTCGTGGAGCAAGCAAAAGATAATTTTATAAAGCTTTAAAAGTATACATGTGTCTATATTTTTTTGTATACACTGAACCAAACCACAAGAAGTAGAAGAATGTCAAATTTTCTATCGAGGTTCATTTGATCCTAATGCACAAGGCTACGCATTATTAAAAGTATACAACTTCAACTTCTGAAAAAGGGCGTCTCGTATATACGAATTCTGCCAGTGTCAAGTCAGTCAACGGAAAGTCACTTTATAGGTATTATTTATTCATCCTAAGAAGACTTGCACGACACATGTCAAATGTTTATTTTAGAGATGTAGCATAATTTAAATTGTATGTTTATTTTACGATTATTAATTATTTATTAGAACTAAATACAATCGAAAATACGATAATGCTTTAAATCAATAGAGGGATATGTAAACTGTGTAAATTAAATAACAAAAATAAACTATAGCAATAATTGAGATCGCAGTCTGGTACACTTGAATTATTGAATGGCTGACTCCAAAGAACAAGATTAATTCTTCCAGTCAATATTCTTCGTTGCTTGTTGCTGCACTAAAAATGTAGGAATTACGTAAATATATTTGTTTCTTCGAAATTAAACAAGAATCTAATTGATAGGCGAAATGAATGTTTTTAGGTTACGTCATAATTTGCACGACATAACAATTTACGTTCTGTGGATGTGTCATGCAAGTCTTCTTAAGATGAATAAGGTATAGTAATCAAATTTTATAAAATTTTGTTCTTTTAGATTAGCCTGCCGAAATACATGCCTATAGACAATCATAACACTTACAGACACCCTGTTTTAGTTAAATATAATATTCAGTATACAATATAATATAATTAGTATGTATGTTGTTATACATATACCTAAAATTTGCCAGAGTATTGGCAAACGGAGGAAATAACGAGCATTCAAATGTCTAAATTTCAAAGAAACCGGTACAAATTCGAGAAAAAGGGAAAAGAACCCTTCAGGACAACAAATGTGGGACCTGCATTTAGTTGTGTGTCCTAGACAATCAGATAAAAATACGTGCGACCGTGTGAATAATGTTGCCAGGGTAGTTTAAATAAGTTTTTTTTAACCACTCCCGCCGCGGTAGTGTAGTAGTTAATACGTCATCCATATGTGCTTGAAACAAAGGGCTGCAGGTACATAAGGCACATAGGTACCAATTTTAACTAAACTTATCAGATATAATCATCCAACCATCTTAATTTTTGAATTAGAAATTTTAAAAAATGAATATTTCTTATTTCTCTTTATGTTTTTTTTGCTTTAATTTACCATACATATCCTTACTGGGTCGCACCTTACTTACCTATGACTGTACTTACCTATGTCGCAAGCATTTGAAATTTTTGGCGGCCATCTTGAATTTTACATATTTGACTGGGACACTAAATTTTCCAGAGTTCTCTTTAATTTTTACCATAACCATGAGGCTATATTTTTTAGTTTTTGTAGTAAATTATCAAACAGACAAACTATTACATGACAAATATTCCCCTACTTTTAGTTTCACTATAGTTAGGTTATAAATAATATGATCTTCCAACGCTACATACACATATTTTACTATTACTTCCAGGAAAATATTTCATCGTAACCTAGCAACACTGTTGTAGTCAGTACTAAATAATATCAAAATATGTTTTGTTACCTATAAAACGATACTGTCCTTCTTTTTTGTTTTGCGATAAGAATTTTTACTAATAATTACACACAAGACGGCATTATATGTATAATATTAAAACACACGGGTGCTGACGTTGCTTGATGTTTCATTTCAAAATTGATGGGACATTTTCGTGTTCTGACAGGCTTCATCTGCCTTTTTCTCAAATCTGTGGAAACAGGTGTGAAGAAATTTTGGAGATTTTAAGATTTTGAGCAAACGAACTCTTACATATTTATTTATATAGATATTTAATAATATCATATATCAAACACTACCATATTACATTCTTGTAGAAATTGATCATCTCTAACAATGCATAAGAGAATGCAAATCCGTTCTTGAATTTACAGCTCATTCTTTAGGAAGTAAGCATTATTACTGCACATTGCTCTTCGTTTTATTCGCCAAGCCGGTCCCTAACGCTTCTCTACGTTAAAACCGATTCCTTGTTACTTGATTTCTGCATTTCAAAAAAGCATCAATATTTTCCTCTTGGGTGCTTTTGCAGAGATGAAAAATTCCATGGTTGTTTCTACATTTACAATGGCTAAATTTAAATATAGATCAATATAATATGCTTTAACAAATAACCATTAATGACTGTTTTAAGTGTATATTAAAACGAATAATTTCGTATATATACATATACATTATATATGTATTTTTAAATTTATGGATACACACTTCACATTTTAATAACGAATTGTGATTATATAAAGATCTGTAATAGTAATAGTAATTAAATATCGAATAATTTAAATATTGAATCGTATTTTATATAAATTCAATTAATTCTCTAATACAACCTGGATACACGAAGTGGTTCACCGAAAGGCCGGTAAGTACGCATTTAATTTGAGTGAGTGGTAAAGTGGGGCACACCTCTTGCCACAACTTCATGCTTTAGAACTTTGGTGGCCTTTTCTAATTTGAACGTTTCCGAGTGCACGTGCATGTCGAAAATGCAGAATGCAAATTAATAATAAAAATAAAAGTTAAGAGTGAGCTGATAGAACGTTTTCTTTTCACGTTTTCAAATAAAGGCATTGATTGAAAAGCTATCAATCCAATTCAGCTTATTGCGAGATTTTTAATAAAAATTGAAACATATTTCGGTTTCTGGTAAAAGCTAAGTACATTCGGGGCCTTTCCTATGTTTTTTTTTCTTTTGTAAGAGATTGCGCTAAGTGATCACATTTCGATATTAAACCATTTTGCCGAAGGCCGGTGGGTGCCGGCTACGTATTTCATTTTACTGAGTGTCGGACGCGAATTTTGGAGACTTGCTTTTTGTCGAAATTATTTTTCTACCTTTTTATTACAGTTAGTGTCAATTTGACGTCTCATTTGTTTGATACAAATGCTAAGGTTTTCCTATGAAAAAATATTAATTGTGATCTTTATTCTAATCACAAAGGTATAATTTGCATAATTTCAAAATAGGTATGTAATATAAAGGCTAACATTGTCAGTAGGTACCAATTAAATTCATTCCATATATTCATTAGCGTCATATGTTAACTCCGATTATCCAATAATTATATTATCAATAATGCTTACAACATTCAGTACCTTTGAGAGTAATTCACATTGGTCTAGGTTGTCTTTGACATCCAATTTCATATTCCGAGCGTTTCTTACGCGTTATCATTTTTATTCCCAAGCCCTTTAGAATATTTCAAGTGGTATTCGCATCAGATACATATAAAGAACGAATGCTATAGATGAGTTCTGAAAAATCAGACTCTATCTAGTAGAATACGTGAGTTGGCAGTATGTTAAAAAATTAAAGCTAATTATTTTATAATATTGGTATTTTGGTCAAACGCCTGAACCAATGCAAATATGTAAAAAATATTATTTTTACTTATTTAATTTTACCCTCCGAAAATTAAACATTTTTGTATGCGAGCCACGTGATTGGGAACGTCATACAGAATATGTGACGTCATAGTTCCTTGAATATATACAGCTGAGCGTTATGTTGTGATAAGTGACTCAAAGTGCTATTAAGAGTTGAAATAGTAGCTTTAAAATTATATGTGCTGAAGAAATCTCATAAATGAAATTCATCAAACCCAACTTTGCACATAATACGTTTAACCTTAGTTTTATTTCATGAACTATGACGTCATGCCGTGAAATAAAAAGTACTTGTATATTACTTTTAATGGTGTAATAATGAGTAAATATTAATTTACGGATTTTGTTTTCCACATATAATCTGTTTAAAATATTTTTCCAAAAGCTGTAAATTTTTGGATGGTAGCGACCGATAATCGAAAAAAATCTGCAGAACAACTATTGTCCATCTTTAATATACTTCGTTTTATATGCCAAGCCTACAATGGTGGAATAGCCTATTTTACTGTAGAGGAAAGGTAAGACTTTTCGAAATAATATTTTTTTGGCGTGTTTCGTAGATTGTAAAACTGAGAGCATTTGATATAAGCACGACATGGCGAAGTTAGCCACCAATGATAATAATGTGAATTCATTTTACTGACTTTGTTTTTTAAATTGTGTAAAAGAAATTTATTTTAATTTTATTAATAAAATTAAAAGCCAGTAAAATGAATTTACTTTATTATCATTGATGACTAACTGCATAATAATGCAAGTACGCGAGATACAAATTTCTGGATTTATTTTCGTTTGGTTACGTCAAAGAGATCTTTCGTGCGTACATAAGTACATACAATGTATTATTAACATTTTAAAATGTACATTCGCACGTTTTATTAAAAACATATAATTATGCCATGTAAAAAATGTTTGTTATTTAACATATTGTTCCTACCCCGGCTCGGTAAAATTAGTAAAGTTTGAACTGAACTCCGACGTTAAGTAAAAAAGTCATCTTTATTTGCAAGTATCTCGGTTAAGTAGTGAAGTTTTGATACGATGAAAACATTTTCAATTTTCATAATACATTTTGTAGCTTTTACATTAATTATATAAAAGTAAAACGTTTTATTAAGGGGAGTAGTAAACTCTTTATTTTGAATTTTATTTAATGACTAGCAATTAAAATTGAATGGAAACTTTTTGTTGAAAGTACATTATTAGGAATTTTGCCTATGATGAAGCAATGATGGCTTAGTGGTAGCGTGTACGGACATTGCGTCGATCGATGTGAGTTCGAATGCCTATGATGAGTCTGAAAATTTGGTGAAGGAAAACATCGTGGTGAAACCATAGTAGGTACCATAACACTTAAGTTTAAAATCTGTCGCCAAGCACCTATAGTGTTATTCCGGCAGCTGCACTTGAGACGTAGTTCCCCAATAGACTTAGCGTGTCACCATCTTGAGTCACATCGTCAACATTTGGTGAGATTCTGGATATAATGCTAACCTATAAAAAAATCACGAATATAGCTAGCAAACACTAATTATAACAACATATTAGTTGAATTTTTGATATAAGTAGTATTCAATTTTATATTTAATCCTGTTTATACTCTACTTCTGGGCATGAGTTTGTTCTCGAACAAAGTACACGAACGAACGTACATCAAAATCTACCCAGCGGCTCTACAGCATGATCTAAATTTGTCAATAAAAATGCAGCAGACTATTCTGGCAAATCCTGACCCAGATCTGAGTAACAATTTTAGTTGTCTCTAGCGAAAACGGGGCCTATATATTCCGTAGTTCTGTTCAAACATTTTAACTATGAGATCAAGCATAATGTATGCGAGATCAAGAAAATAATAAATATTAAAAAAATTGTCACAACATAAATATTATTCAAATAAAAAAATGTACTGAGTTAGTGACACGACTCAACCCCCTCCCTCAACCTTGTATTGTAACAGCATTCGGAATTGAAACTTGCGAGATCGTTTCGTGAAGTTCCCTCGCTATACAACTCCCAGTTTCTTCACTCATTAAGTTCATTAACAAGATTCAACGTCAGTATTTTTGATGCTCTCAGCTCGCTTTCAATATTTTCTATTCGTATAATTCACTTTGTATTATGCTCGAAGTCTGTGTAAGCAAAATTATTCCAGAAACGCTTTGAATGTCTATGTTTGAGGGAAATAATTTTAAGCACTTGTGAAAACTTTGTGCTCTTGATTAACGGGGCTCAATTAGGTACTTTAAGTTAAACATTTTCAACAGTGCTTTTGTGTATCAATTGTTAGACATTCGTTAGACGTTAAAGAAAATCGTGTACCCAATAAGATAACGCTCATAGTAAATTATTTATGTTTCAAATGAAGACGATACCTAAATAAACAACTTTCGACAGTCGTTTTAATTTGCCTAAGTGCATAATTTAAAGGAAACCGCAACGGAAAGACCGTAAAAAGAGTCTTGAAACGACTTGAAATCTTAGACACGTAATACAATGCCCGGATTTAGACTCAAATTTCAACATTTTAAATATTACAATGTACTCCGTCGAACTGCAGTGCGGGCTCTGTAAATTCCATTTAGTTAAATAGCTTTTGCGAAAGATAAGAATCTACCATACAATGCTTGCCTGTTTCGAACAGGAAACGTAAGAAAATTGAAAAGAGAGTCGCCGAGTAAGAATGAAAAGCAACATGATGGTCCGATTTCAGGGAACCTGAGATTCACAATTGATGTGAAATTGCACGCTTATGAACAGTTGGCGTCAATTCAAGGTTGGACAAAGTTTTTGCGTGAGACAATCCCTTTGGCCTGGCAATCTTGGTTTTAATAAGTATATAACGTTCCCGAGACGTACCTGTGAGCAGAGGATTTACATAATCATTACCATATCTGGCTCAGTGGCGCGAGTATTATACCCGAGAGGTTAATAATGCTATTTTCTCGCCACGTTTTCACGTTGCTATTTCACTTTATCGACCCCTTTTATCTGCGTCGTCATTGTTACTAGCCACTGGTGGAACGAATACACCCTACCCCTCTAGCATTCTATATAGGCAGCGCACGATTTTCTTGATACCTGTTATTTAATATTGGACGAATGTGTTTAAATAATTTGATAATATCAATATCGAGCACATTTTATAAGAACATAAATAGATCGCTTGACTCTTTACATATCCCTCCTTGATGTTCTGTAATCATAAATTAATTACTATGGGGAAAGTAATACATTTTTTTTATTTATTAACAAAGATGTTTCTGCTATGCGCATTCAATTGCCTTCTTACATATAACAGTTTATTATGACACCATATTTAATGAGAATAAAATTTAATAGATAAAATCACGCATTTAATAAAGTTACTATTTATTTCTTTGCTGTTAATTGCATGCGTTATTTTTTGTCAGTATTATTTACATTTGACGTTTGGATTGGGAAGATAAGTGCGAAATTTGGATTTTATGCACAATATGTGCCAATGAATTACGTTATATCATATAGAATTGCCACTTTAAAACTCTGCTTAGACTAACCCAACTAAAAGTTCAGGATTTAGAATTATGACAGGGAATTTTCTATTGCCTATCTAGCTTCCATCCACATGATCCATGCACCTTCCGGTATAATCAAAAACATGATCTTGCATGTCACTCCCTTTTTTAATAGCAAATGCTAGGAATCTTAAAAACAAATTTGTCCTACATGAATTGAGCTCACGATCAGTGAATTTAGTCAGACTTGTTTGATAGGCTACTTGTTACTATTGTAACCTGTACGCTATATTGTGATTAGCTTTCTAAGTGTCTCAAAAGCTTGAATAAAATATATTCCATAACGTGTTTCTTAAGTAAAACACGACTGAGTGTGACGATGCGTAGCGCACACATGCTCGGAAGTCAGCCCGACTCACTTTAAGTCTATTTAACGGATCGCGGATTGCGTTCCTTCAAAAATAGATAAGTAAGCACTCATGCGTTACGGTACTTCAAATTACTTTTTGCATGGCGGACTGAATGGAGGAATTGAACCGGTAAAATGGTCTCCGCTGACGGTAACGAATGTGTCATTTCCAGCTGAAATGTGAGCATGAATCTTAATTCGAATTGAGCCTATTCGTCTTGTTATAATTAATTTTTTAACTCTTTGTATTAAATTTGTAAAATATATATCCAAATGAAATTAAGATAACATTTGTAAATGAGAAAATATAAAAGTAAAAACGTCACCGTCCATTTTATAAAAAAATACCATTAACTATTTATCTCATTTAAAAGCAATGTTAGGGATTAATATTTTAATATATCAGCTAATTTCTCTCAACAGTATTTTACATTTTATGGGATTAGTTACTGATGACTGATTTATTAATAAAATGTCACCGAAATAAATATATCTTATTCAGCCTTCCTACAATTACAGTACACAGTGACATTTTCGTTTTTACACGTCACATTTATAAATAGGTTGATTGTACAGGTCATTTTAATAACATAAGTAAAATTTATCCTCATTATATTTAGATTCATCCATATAGGTAGATCCCATTTCGAGAAAGAGGTCAATCGTCGAATCCAACTCAGCTGAGCGGCGTTTGGGAAGCTACATAACATCTTCTCGTCGAAGATACCACAGTGTGTTGAATGAACATTTGAATGCTGAGACGTGGTCGCTAACTATGGGCCTCATAAGAAAGCTCAAAGTCACTCAAAGTACAATGGAGAGGGCTATGCTCGGAGTTTCTCTGCGTGATCGAATCAGAAAGAGGAGATCCGCAGGAGAACCAAAGTCACTGACATAGCCCGAAGTCACTGAATAGCTAGACTTAAGTGGCAGTGGGCGGGTCATGTAGCTCGTAAAACGGATAGCTGATGGGGCCAAAGAGCCACGTACTGGAAGACGCAGCGTGGGTAGAAACACCACAAGGTGGTCCGACGACCTGGTAAAGGTTGCGGGAACCCGCTGAATGCGCGCAGCACAGGATCGGTCGTTGTGACGTTCTTTGGGGGAGGCCTATGTTCAGCAGTGGACGTCTTTCGGCTGAAATGATGATTTTAATCAAATCATGTACAGTCAGTCGCAATAAAGCACTTATCAGAACTGTTGTTTTTTATCATTTAATCAATCGTCCTCATATACCATATCATTTTGTGTAGTTATTTAATCATAACAAACTGCACATTGGTATCGAATCTACAAAATATAATTTTAGTATACTTGTTAACTATTACAGTTTTTTGTGTAGTAAGCAGGAACACGTGTAATCCATCTAATGTTAAATGGTTTAAAAAAACGCAGTTCTAAGTCATAGTAGATTTCTATTTCTGAGTACTGAGTTGGCACGCATCATGTGCTAATGTGTATTACTAATTACAACCTTCGTAGTACAACACACAGCACGACCATTGCTGCTTGGCGACAAATATAGGTGTGGCGGTGACGGTTTCATAGTCAAACCTTATACAAGTTCTACTGCTCTCTGTAATTCATTTGTCACATGTAAATCTACTTAATAGTGAATTAATTTAATATAATATACATCTATTATCTATATTATATTATTTTAAATATTACTAGCTGTGCCCGCGAATTCGTCTGCGTGGACTTCAGAATTGGGCGTTTTCCAGGATAAAAAGTATCCTATGTCTTAATCCGGGTTATAAACTGTCTGTGTGGCAAATTTCATCTAAATCCATTTAGCTGTTTTTGCGTGATTGAGTAACAAACAAATAAACTCACTTTCGCATTTATAATATTAGTAAGGATTCTAATATATATACATTTACTAGCGGTGACCCGCGGCTCCGCACGCGTCTCTTACTCAGAAATTATTTTCATTTCGTAAGTTTATTTTAAATCATAATATTGACAATTCATGTAGCTTATCAATTGAGGAATGCCATAGAGACTCTGTTATTTTTTCAAACGATTTCTAAAAGTTATACTTATAGGTAATTCTTATAGCCTATCAATTATGAAAAAAATAATATCAAAAGTGGTTGAGAATTAATAAAATGTGTATTATTTAAGGATATTTTTTTATAATATATTATTAATAATACATATAGCCCATCAATCATAGAATGACTTATACTTCCCATTTACAAACTTTGGTAAATAATTAACATTTTTTTTAATATTTTTTAAAAGATTTCATACTATTATTTGCAATTCTTATAACTCATAACTCATGGAATAACTTATACTTTCCGAGTACAAAATTTCATCAAAATCGTTTAAGGATTGATTGGTGGATTTTATTATTTTACTATTTCTAAAAGTATCATTGACAATTCTTATATCCTATCAATTGACCAATTACAAAATGTCATAAGGATCGGACAAGCCGAGTTAGACTAAAATATAAAAAAAAGACAGGTATCAGGAAATTTAGAAAAAAAATTACTTGTACAGGCAAAATTACAGATTCATGCATATAGATTATTGGATTCGAAATCAAACGCTCATCGGTTTAGTTTTGGTTCAAAAGAACCTTCGAACTATCAAACGATTGCTGTTCAATAAATACAATCGTACACTCCATCAGACATATATACTAAATCGTATCGATATGATTTAGTATTAAAAACAAGTAAAACTGGCAACCAACTTACGCAACGGGCGATAAATCTAAACTTTGGTAAGAAAGTAATACTGTTTCTATGCTCATGCGATATCCCGCCTTCAAAGATAAACTATACTTTGTAATCTGCTGAATGAGCGACATGATGTAATCGCACCTATTTGTTTTGCTAAAACACTTTTGTTTTACTTCTCGCTACCTAATCGCTATAGCATACGTAAAAATCGACTAAACTTTATTTCTTACACAACAATAGTGACAGTATCGCGTGAAGTAAACACGAAATCTTGTAGAAATTTCACTTGGACGCTTAAGAGCGCGCTTTGTCACTTGAATAGGGAGTTTTTCAGTAGAACAGTTACCTTTATAAGGACTTAACGTCACAGGAAACGGCCGTCTAAGTATACGAGCGCAGGGGCGGCCTCTCGTTGCTGATAACAGAATTATCCGAATGATGTCATCTGTCTTTTAAATGTGCACCTTACTTTTGGGCCCGGCGTCTATGTCGCTGGAACACGCCGTCCACGTTTTACCTGTGTATTTTAACAATTCATCTATGTGTTTAGAGTACCTATATACGTTTATACCCATTACGTTTAGTACGCAGGTGTACAGAGCCTAACACATAAATTACCTTCACTAATAAAATAATTGTAATAAATTGCCCGAATAGAATATGAAAACAATAGATTTATCTCTATATATTAATTCTTATAAAACACCATATCTTTACATTGTTCATCACTATTAATGATTTGAACATCATATTACCTGCTATTGCCAAAAAAAAATGTGACGTTCTTTAAAAAAATGGTTGAACGCGTTTTTATAAAAAAACACGAATAATTAACAAAATTACTAATGACATCGGTTACTAGAACTATTAATAAAATTCGTAATACATGATAATTCAAAGATACTTTTGATTGGTTTCCATGATTTGTGTTTCGTTGAATCTATAAACAAGAAGAAACATCACTATTATTTTTTAAATGTAATTAAATTATAACCTACATTTCAGAAATTTTGCTAACATATCGCAAATTATGTTAAAACATTTTAAGCTGCGTATTTATAGGTAAGATTATGCTACCATTTTCTAAGACAACAGCAAGGTGCCGCAGCGTTAATATGTATCAATATTTGTACGCTGCATATGCAGCTACATCCTGGTTGTAGTTAAACCGCATAATACATTAACTGATTACTAGCGCGATCCATCTTCCGATGCGTCCGTTGCGCTCCAAGCAACGTCTTATATGAACTTGTGCAAATGTTTAGCTTAACCTAACTATTATATATTTATATTAAATTTTCGTTCACACACGTCATGCAAACAACTTCTTTATATTTTGATAGATTAATTTATACATAAATACCTTTGTTTTAGTCATTTTGAAGAATGTTTGACATGATTTAGAAAGTTTTAAGATGTGAACATATAGATAGATAGATAGAGAGAAACACATACATATGTATATATAATTTCGGATACTACTGATCCGATTCTGAGTTCTCTTTTACTAATAGGAAGCTAAAGTACGTCTGAGTGATATAGGTTATTTTTCTTTCTTATTTAATTTTGTTAACGCGAACGAAGCCGAAGGTGAGTCATAGTATTATATACATTTAATCTAGATAATAGTTGTAACGATAGGCTCGTATCATTCATTCCTAAGATGATTTCTCAAATTTTAATGAAACAAAATACGACAATAATCAAAATGTATTATACCATATATGCTTAATATATACCAAAGGAACTTAACTTTCCTATTATGGTTAGATTAAGTAATGTTTTTGACGGATCAATTTCTATTGTAAGCAAAAAGAAACTGCAAATTAACTCGTGCAACAAAATTTGTACGATCTAAATGCACATTATACCAGCGAAGACGATAACGAGCAAGATAGTTAGTTAACAGCAAGCTTTATGTGTTCCCATAATAACTTTAACGCGAGTTTAATTTGAACTAGGGATATGTTGAACCATCATTAAAGGTAACGTTGACGTATCGCCTCCGTTGTCGAATTTACAAGGTACACTGACGTATCTTTGTAGTTTCAATATTAGAGAGAATTTAGGACATTCGTTTAGTAGAACGAACATCACGCTTTAGTTTGCTAGCGAGTAAGCTGCGTTGTAATTTATTAATAAACTTCATAGTTTATTTGTGTTTATTCTTAACTAGCTGTGTCCACGGCTTCGCTCGCATAGACTACAGAATGCTATCGGTATTGTGGTGATCGTCGCCCGCCGGTTATACAGATTACATATACATATACATTACATATACACTGTACAGATTATACACATTTACAAATCTCATGGAATTAAAACCATTGTCGTAACGTGTCTTCATTGTAAGCACTCGTTCTTTCGTATAATAACGTATCGTTGTGTGCGTGTTATACCTTAATACGTTACGTCAAATTATCATCTGTTTTCAACTGTAGCATGCCTCTCAACCCTCGTATGGCAAACACACATTTGCAACTCCATTATTTATCCCCTTAAGATGATACATGTAAGCCAGTAAATATTGCGTTCTGTTTAAAGAAAATATGTTAACGCGTACGTCGGCGGCTTTTGTTGTTGAGAGACGTACGTATCTGGGACGATGATTTCGTTTCGCACCAATGAACGTGATTTTTTTTTTCGTTTTGAAAGAAAATCAAATACATAAGAGCATTAAAAGTCTCTTGCCTTTTACTTGCTTTAATCTTTATGGCTTGTGAAGTGGGTATTCGTAAAGGAAAATTAATATTCATTGATGTTCTCCGACAAAACGTTTTTCTCATATTTCCTATTATGAAAATAAGTAGAATGAGCAATAAATTAAAATTTATTTTTCCTGTATAACTCACACACACACACGTAAAAATATTACTGATTAAATTAAAGTTAGTAGCAGTATATTTATCAAATTTTTACGATTTATTCAAATGATATTTATGTATTAGTCAGAAGTATAGAGTTGTTTTACATCAGTTAGGTAAATATGAACATTATCAGCCGATTGCGAATGTCCGATATCATTTGGTGTACTCACAGAACTAATATAACAACAACCGATCCCAGAGCGCACTATAAAAGTTTACACGAAGTTTTCTTATATTTAATAAAATGACTGGTGTTCGTCGAACTTTTCTAGCGCACAGATTATAAGTAGGGAACACAAATAATAGTTGACGTTGGGCCCTGGGGCGGTGAGGGCCGCGGGCGGACTCATAGGGGTGCGGGATGCGGCGGTAATCAGCCCGGACAGTAATTCGGGAGCCTTAAGGGTGTGATCGGTTAGCGCAGACAAGGGTACCACCACTAGCATCCTTAGAGAGAAGGAATACTTTAGTTCAACATTTCCAATGCGGTTTTGTTTTGTAGCTCTTCGAGATTAGACAATTTCTCAATAAACATGCGACCAATCGGGTAGCTGCTATTGCTTAGTTTGTTAGCTGTCTCCGGAGAAATTAATGTAATGTGGAATATAAGAGTGAAAGTTGGGGCAGCCTAATAAGATTGTGTTCAATGTTTCTATTTAGTTTCTTGTTATAGAGATTGTTTGATATAAATTATGTGTGAAATATTTTCAACAGTATATTTGCAAACGAAACATGTATGTTATATACATAATATATTCGTTATTCAGTAAATTATATTTTGAATAGTTAATTTAAAAATATACTGTGTTTGGATAATTATACTATGACGTCATAGATTAATTACAATTAATATTTCCATCAAGCAAGCAATATTTATGCGATTTTAAATATGTAAGGACACAAACAGTATGTACTTGAACAATAAACTAAGCGGAAAACCGTTTAATAAAATAATTCAAAAGTTTGCATTAATTAGTACTTTAAAAATAGGTATAACATTAAAAAATATGAAGGTCTTGTTTCTATTAATTGGAGGGTTTCTTAAGCTTTATGCTGCTTGAAATAAATAAAAAAATGCTTGTTTGTTTGAAATAATAATTATGGTTTTTCAACGGTATTAAACCGTTCAACCAATTTACACTTCTTTGTGCCAATTATATTTTATTGGTATTCAAACAATAATTTAAATTTCATAGCAAACCAATCTGATTGCTGTTTCTTGTTGATGTGTTAACATCTAGGACGCATTGCCTCCCAGTAAATCACGCTCAACCAATCCATGTTAGTATTGGCCCAAACAGAGCACGTAATATAGGAAGGAGTACTTGGTCGAAATTAAACCGCCATGAAAAGACGCGGCGCAGACATTAATTATTATACCAACATTAAAATTTGAAATTAAACATTATTTTTTAAATGTCCCCACAATATATTTCTCTTATGAAATACTTAAAAGAAGTGGTCAGCAGATAATAAACAATAGGTAATACGCAGTATAATACAGTAACATTGATGTACCATTGCATGACTGAATATTTGTTTAAATCGAAGAGAAATACATGAAAATACCTTTTCATCTGATATATGTATAAAAAGTTTCAAGCAATGGTTGTAGCAAAAATTCGCTAATTGAGCTGTAGAAAAAATTGAAATCATAAAAGAAGTATTACGCAATTAAGTTTGTCTTTGAATCTTTTGAACGTATTTCATTCAATAGAGGAATAAAGTCGGTGTACGCAACACTCATCGGTTTTGAGTACACAGTCGACCGCTGAAGGGCTCTCAGGCCCTCCAGTAGGCAGGCTTCAGATATCTTTCCACCTTAATTACACTCGCCTTCGGCACGAGAACGACACGTATCTCTATCGTAGCCAAAATGAAAAGGGGAGCATAAAAATCGCAAAAAAAACCTTTCCTGACAAAGTACGAAAGTCCTTCATAAAGGATTTCGATACATTCGAATTTAATTTTCCTTCGTGTTTAGTGTTGTGAATTAGAAAGATATAAGTACTGCTAATAAAAAAAACTAAACTCAGAAACTAACCTAACCTACCGCATACAAGCTTATATAAAATAAAATTTCTAATTTTTATATGAATAAAAATTAACAACATTATATACAATTTATTTAACCTTCTTTAAAATAATCCCCGTTTATTACCTTAACGAATACTTTTCGTATAATATTTAATTTAAAACACTAACAGTTTAATTAAACGACGGTTGTACAGCATTACTGCTACCCTTATCTGCTACAAGGATATTACGAATGAATTAAGGCCCCATTCAAATTTTTTTTAGTACCATTGCTAATCACGTTTCGGTAAAGAACTAGACCTTTATTATTATAGCATATATTTAAAAATATATGCTTTAAAACCGGTATTATCATTTACGATAAAATGTTAAAAAAATATACTTACTATGCTATATAAAATAATTCTTATAGATAACCCATTTCAACTTCCAAACGAAAGATGTCATCTGGAAACTTACAATGAGATTTAGTTGTCTGTAATGGATAATAATATTTTTATATAATTATATAATGGTTCTATAAGGGTATTTTGTAGCAGTCACGAAACTAATTACCACTGTCTACATGTATTTTTTTGCTATATTTCAATTCAGCCTTAGTTCTGAGATTAGCGTGTCACAAATGTCGTCCAAATAGTCACTTATCATAACGTAAGTTTAAGTACAAACGCTAGACAATAAAATAACTCAAAGAATTTCAAAAACATAGAAGTAATTAATTTGCAATGAGTTAAATTATAGGTAATTGACGGATGGATAACTAAATCTCCATAAATAATAAATAATAATATCAATGGCCATATATTATTTTATAGACTCAAGATACTACAATAACATCATAACATAACCTGCCCAAAGTCCTAAAGGTTTAGTAGTTAATATTCAGCTTTGCTCAGCGCAACGCGAATCCTGGTAAAGCCATCCTTATCTGGCAACTTTTACATTATCCGCCGAACTCTTCCATAAATTTCAGCTCCAAGTCTACTTACGCTTATCAAGTCAAAACTACTTAAGCGTGTATTTATTTGTTTCTATTTTCTGGTTGATTGAGTCTGTAACTTCAACGGAAGAGACTCGGCGCGGGATGGCCTACCTCGCGAAAGTTCCTCGCCCCCTGATTCGAAATCAGTTAATGCAAAAGTTTATTTTTATAAGTAAGATTACACGGAGTTCCAATAGAACTTTGTGCGAGCAGCTTTCTTTCGGGAATCCCACAAAGTATGGAAGAAACGATGCTTGGGACACGGTTCAAGGATTAATACTGAATTTAAAATTATTTTGGGACTCTTTCCTGTTTTGTTGATGTCCACTAACTTTGTTAATGTCGTATATCATTTTGGCTAACTTTACTGTAACAAGATTTGTAACCCCTTTATTCAAAAGTGTTCTTATTTTATTATTTAGAGATACAAAGTTATTTTGAAACTGTCTTCTGAAATCTTTGGAACTGTATTTGGGTATATATGTAATAAAATTTAATTGTTGATGTAGTAAATGATGTATTATGAAATATTTACTAATAATATTAATAAACTATTATATCTTATTGTATGCATCGGTAAAAATGTGTTTGTGATTTATAGCTTAACGTTTGACCACAATATTAGCAGATTTCAAATAAAGATGTAACTGAAAATAGTAATTCGCTAAGTCAAAACAGGAGATTCTCTCTCAAGCGGGGTGTTGGAACATACTGATATGTGATTGGTGACAGATTTTCAACTCGTGGGTTAGGCCATCCATGTAAGCATTGGAAAATATCCTGCAACCACGCTTTAGTTTTGTCGTCATATTGCCGTCATTGTGCGATTCGAACTCAGATCAATCCATGCCGTGTCTGAGTACAAACCCCCTAAGACATCATCACTTCAAAATAATAGCCTTGATGTAGCTCATAAATATTGCAAAACTTTCGGCAGATGGTGGGAAGGCGGATGATTATATGGATACGCCGCGAAGTCGTGGTCAACCCTTTGTATTTTGACTCCCACGAAACAATTGTGGTAATATGTGTAAACTTGAAAATGCTTGTTAAGCGGATTTTGTAAAACAAACAGAAGTAGGTATCGTATGAAGTGGAAAATGGCCCCTGTAAGCTCGTTGATTTCAGTCGGTATGCATTGGGAGTGGTGTGCTTAGAGACAATTTATTTAAGCCGACGTCGGGATTCCTCTTACGTTTATTTAAATAAAACGAATAGGCATTGTGAAATATAGACTTATCTATATTAGTATCGATTTAATTTAACTTTTATTATTTTTTCCAATATTGTTTTTCATCTTTGACTTAATTTTTTAAGTGATTTATAATAATAATTCTACCAAGCTTTTTTATTCTATTATAAAAGAGGTTGAGTCACCCTCCTTTGAAACGAAGTTTAAATAATTACACAATATTATAATATTGAGTGTAAGCATGTTTGTAGTTTAGCATTCCTGGGTTCGATATACGCTAAAGATAATTTATATTAGCATTATTTGGTTCAAGTTAGGTAAATTGGTTTTCTACATGTGCGGAAATTTACCTAATGATTAAATATAAGACACATATATTTTAAGACAATTTTTATAGAAAAATTAGATTCAAAATTAATAAAAAAAAGTCATGTTAACCGGACATAATATCGAAAGCTTTATTCGCCCCGTCATATTATGCCATTAGCAGTTGAGCGACGCGACACGACGTGGCCTCTAATTCACGTTTAAAAGCTTGCACTCGAGTCGAAGTCAGCTGTTATTTAGTCTTAGCCAGTAATGCCCTCTAAAAATCAAATTTGTCAAGAAAAACGCCACAGATACTTAAGATATTATGCGAAAATGGTTTTATTAATTGTTATTACAATCTTATTATATTGTATACAATGAAAACATTTTGTATAATTTCTGAATGAAACTATTGGTATAGCGATAGGACAATATTTTGTGAGTTGAGGAGAAAGGTAGGGCTCAGATAAATCTGTTTGGAAATTTCTCTCTACTTACGGCAGCCCTACTTGAGGAATGTTGTGTTGTGTTCCTGCTGTGAGTAGGGTTTCCAAAAATCCTTAGGGAAGGAGGGTTCAAGGTCGGTAATGCGCTAGTGATACCTCTGCTGTTATAAGCGTTCATAGGCTATGATAACGGTTTACCATCAGGCGGGCCGTAAGCTTATTTGACAATTTATTTGTAGAAAAAAAAGTAACTATTACACCCATATAAAAAATCTGTCTACTTGCATTTATTCATTATAGTGGTAGTGCGACGAGTATCAATAGAGGTCTTTAGGACCAGTCATTTTTCTAGAATTAGTATGTTACAAGGGATATTTATAAAACGAAATCTCAACAGTGTAAGATCAATCTTTACTAATATTATAATGATAATTAATTGGTATAAATATAATATTAAATATGATGATAAATATGATAATAAATTAATGGTAATTGCGTTTAATAGACTATTTATTGAGGAAGTTTATGGCTACATATATACTTGCTACGACAATAAACAGCGAAGCAGTGTACATGAACATCAAGCAATTTGACTAACTGTAGGCAAGATTGGGAATTAAGAACAACGAATTGGTCGAAAAAATTAACATGGGCGAAATCGTGGAGCATAGTTAGTTACATATAATATAATACTCGTATTATAATCCATAATTACTAGCAGTTTCGTAATCAATGGAGATATTTGTTAAAAAGTATAAGTAATACTGATGGTTGAAATAGGAATATTAAGGAACATTATTAAGGAATAATAACAATCGAATGTCTCAATTTGGTGTTTAGACTGAGAAAAAATTTAAGTTTACGCTAAAATAAAGTTAATTATTATCGATACATTTATATATTCTCTTTTTCCACAAAAAGTTATATTGCGAAATGTTACTTATGCAAGCCGTGCCCTACATGTATGTTTAGTTAATACAAAGCGATTAATCAGTTTCACTATACGTAACTTTCTCATCCATCACACAATTTTTTCCTTGATATTTGACTTTGAATTAAGATAACAGCCGAAACTAAAACTAGTTCTAGGTTATTAATGAAAAAATATATAATGTCTATCACAGCAAGAAATTTATTGGATATGTGCATCGTGCTAAAAATTACTGAATTATTTTTTTCTTAAAATGTTTAATTACTCCCTGAAATCGTTGATCGTGAAATCATTTTATTAATTCATAACGGGATTAAATATAATGATCACTAAATAATACATTGAGACCTTAAGCTCCTTAAGCAAAAATAATAAAAGACAATGTATTTTGGTTTGGAGACATATGTTTTAATTACATAGCAAAATGCAAAACACAAGCCATTTATTAACTGAATTTCAAGCTTATAAATAGTGGAGTGCTACGTTACTTTTAATTACTAACTGCTTCTGTATGATTATGTATTCATTATATTTAACCGAGTATAACAATCCTGATAGGAATTAAACTGATACTCACAACATTAACTAACATGTCTTTTAAATATGACAAGATGGACCAGTTAACTTTCTTTTACATTGATTCTACGTTAACATTTCATAATTTCAAACTCGAATGTTTTTTTTTTCTTTGAACCAAACCAACAAACTTTTTTTTATATAAAGTTTGCCAGTATTACACTACTTTGAATTATATTGCTAATATTATATTTACCTTTGTATTATTTAGTTTATTTAATATATTTAAGAATGATGTTTCGCATTGTTTATTTAATTATCTTTTTTGTTTGTTAACAGGTATGTGTATTCATAGTTAATTTCATCACTTACTAATATTGGTACAAGGATGTCTAAAGGTATTTATAATGAAGTTCCTAGACATTTCTAGAATATTTTAATAATTTAACATGTCTGTATTTATTATTTTTAGTAGCACACTATTTTTTTATACTATATTACAATGGACTATATTTCAACCTGTTCTCAAATACAAACACGAATAAGTTTCAAATTTACAGAAAGTATGTATGTATGGAGAACACTTATTTATACTTAAGGTAAATTTATTTCAAAAAATAAGAATAGTTAATATTTTTCCAGACAGTATGGTGTAAACTTTTGCTTTAAAAAACAAGATAACTAAAAAGTATTAATCATTTAACAAACAACAACAATGTAAATATTTGCTTTTGTTATCAAACCAAACTTTAATAATAATTTCCTTATCATAATTACTTGCTTACAATATAGTTAAGGTCTATTGTAACAATGGATATTTCTATACATTGTTTCACAATATCCTACTTACCAGCCCAAAACTATCGAATGGTTAAATTACCTTTACAGTTCACGATAACTGAATCGCGATAAGCTATGAAAGCAATATAATAACCAATTTATTTTAAAATGTACGAGTGGCCACGTTACTGGCCGCTCGAAATACATAATGGCTTCTAAAATTCCAATTACAATTTTTCAACTTACTCAATATAAAGTTCGCACAACATTTTAGTGGATTGTTAGGCGTTTGTTATAGTTTACGACACTGGCATAAATTGTTATTCGCATTGTATTTATAAACGAAAAATAAATTAGGAAAAACATATAGTGACATTTTGAAACTTTAAAATATTGACTGCTAGTTTTAATATGTAGCGTTCGACATATGAGTTCGATTGTTTGATATCAAACGGTTTGGTAAAATAATTTGGACAAACACGTGTGTTTATGATTTTTTTTTAATGTAGTACTTTATATAAACCGTAAATAAATAAACGTATTAGCGTAAGTATCAGCTTTTTTATATCCACATTTTATAAAGTTTACTAGATGTGCCCTACGGTTTCATCTGTGTTAAATTTAGTCGAAGCTCTCCACGACACCGCCGCCAACGCGCTCATGTAACCCTATCGTTGTTCCTATTCCCATATTTGCCTATAGCTTGCCAACTTGCTTGACTTTCATAGTTACTGTTCCACTCCTTAACGTTGTAGCGTGAAGTTATATCCTATATTATTCTTCATGAATCTGGCTATGATAAACAAAAATATTTTTTCGAATCCGATTGGTATTTCCAGAGATTAGCGAAATTATTCAAACAATAAAAAAAATCTCGTCAGCTTTTTTATACTAGAATAGATGAGTTCTTTATATACTTTCAAGCTATTGTAAACGCTTCTAATTTTAATTGCGATGCCTATTATATAAATCTCCTGATAAACGCATTCACGTTTTGACAAAGTCTTTTTACTCGTAAGAATTATTCCATTCATCCTTAAAATGGATTCCAAAGAAGGAAAGCAATTTCATTTGTGAGAACCTGCTACTGCTTATAATCCGTCCAAGGTAATAACATTTCATATTCGTAATAGAATCATTTCGCGTCGCCCGGAAACTTTATAGTCTCATTTTCATTGGAAGCGTTTAGTACGAATAAACTTGTAGAATATTTGATGCACAGTCGCGGAGTGGAACGGCCCAATCTCCGGGGTCTCTTATACAACTAATCAACATGGCCGCTATTAACTATAATTTTTCTTCTCTCTCATAAACAATGCATGTTACGAAAATCGGACAATTTACCATGCTTCTCCGACACTGCTATGTCAGTGTTATGTCGCATGTAAATGTGATTGTGCAGGGTAATTTGTTTGAGACATTTCGCGTTGCAATAAAGTACATACAGTGTAATATTCACTTATATTTAGTTATGTAGTTTAATTTAATGTTGTGTAATTTCATTACGACTTTATTTATAGTGCAAAATGTAACTTGTGATTAAACTATTATTTTATTTACTAAATATGATTTAGATAAAGATGTTAAAGAGTGAATCCACTAAAAAGTTTTGACTCCTTACTTGTCTCTATCCCTAAACTCTCTACTAACATAAATTAAAAATATATTTCATCGTAAGTACCAGCCGCAAGTTTTGTTTTAATTTAGATAAATATATACTCGTATATACAACTGTGTCTGATTGTATGGCGACCAGGTGTAACATCCGCTATATTGACACGCTTAGGCGTATCGCGTTCCGGGATCAACTGGTGTATGTTCAGTAATCAGGTGAGGTGGTACAGATGTATACGCAACTGGGCCGCGACCACTGTGCACATGTTGATAAACTCTTTACAATGACTCTCTTTTGATTAATCACATTTCGGGATGACAGCGGCAACCAGCGATGGATTACTGATCTGTTGGTGTTCACCATTGTTTTTGGATTGTGCTATGCTTACCATCAAAACAGTACCATCATTTTGCACTAAAAAAATATATATTATTCAAAGTCAAGAAGTATAAAAAACAATAATATACACTTTATAATTAAATTAATACCGAATGTTATTTAATAATTTTTACTTGTAGGAGATTTTGTTTACACGATTACTTATTAAGGTCATGTCTTTAACGGAGCATCTGACAAAGACCTTCTAGGAAATCGTTAATTAAATCCAAAGGCGTAAGTAAAGGTGGTTTGTCAGCGTAAAAGCTTTGCTTAAGTTATATAGCAATAATGTAAACTGTGTTAAAGCAATGATAAGGAATATCTCTACGGAGAAAGCAGACATTTTGTTTTAAACCAATGTCGTTCGTTTTTCCTAGTAAGAAGAGAAACTCGAAATTGTAAATCTTCTTCGAATTTTATGCAAATTAATTAATCAATATTACTTACCATCCATAAGGATGGTTTTTATTTATTTATTTTGTTTACAACAAAAACGGAAGGTATTCTTGTGTGTTTCTTGTTAAAACTGAGCGACAGATTTTTATTATTAATTTTCTGGAGTAATCTATACAAATATGGGGAGGTTTACATTTATACAATATTATTGTATATTTCTTATGTATATACTTATTCATATTTGTTTTTCTTTTAAAGAATAGAGTTTTTTATTTCTTTTAACATTTGTCTAATGGAATTGGATGAATGTCTCCATACATGTTATCTGTCCTAACAATAAAAGCAAAATGATAATTAAACATACCTTCTTTATTTGCACTATAAATACATTTCCAATTCTACAGATATTTACATCTATTACACAATCTCAAAGTCATGCAATTTATAATAATTATTTATAAACTAATAATATATTGAAATCAATTTTATAGCGTTAAAAAAACGTACATAAATAGGAAAGGATAAGTAATACATAAATTAAAGATAAGATGGTTAGATATTGTTATGATAAAAATAGCTCTACTTTATAAATAAAAAATGTATTAGTATTCTACGTGAACATAATGTAATATTAAGCTTGATACAGAGAAAAAAGGATGTATGTACGTGTTAAAAAAATAAAAAGCCACTCAAGTGAATCTCAATATACCATATTAAGGCTTTAGATATTATAAATTTGTAGGCAGGAACTGAAACATTTTTTGTGTATAAATAAATTTGGCATAGAATGAGATTATGTATGGAATAACAAGATTTATTTATTATATAATAAATATAAAAGAAAAAACAAATTAAAATTATTCCTAAAGATCAACTA
Organism: Saturnia pavonia; assembly: GCA_947532125.1. Classification (NCBI taxonomy): domain Eukaryota; kingdom Metazoa; phylum Arthropoda; class Insecta; order Lepidoptera; family Saturniidae; genus Saturnia; species Saturnia pavonia. The sequence goes on along the minus strand of OX383899.1, from coordinate 7,055,330 downwards.
CTTACTTATAAAAGAAAAAACAAATTAAAATTATTCCTAAAGATCAACTACTTACTTATAAAAGAAAAAAACAAATTAAAATTATTCCTAAAGATCAACTACTTACTTAGTACTTTTAATCCACATTTAATCATTCAATTTGTATACGATACGTCTGACATTTGTGAAATTTTCTTATAAAAACTGTAACAATATTTAAAAAAACATTACGTCCATCGAAATGGCCAGCTAGTAATATTTATAGTCTATGGTTTCATCAACTATCACAATATAATAATATTCTGTATGTATTCAGGCCCGCACGATACGTATTTGGAAAAATAAAAGAATGGATTAAATTATGAATTTAACTCTTGTTTTTTTTTCTTACTTCGATACTGTAATATTTGACTGAATAATAAATTTATCGGATAAACGAATATTCCGAAATACATTATTACATATTTACAAACGTTTCGAAGCAGTTTCTTATTTGTTGTGTTATTGAATTTATCGGGGCTAGGTGCGTAGTTACCTGCGAGTTGAATTGGCGCCACGCGAGTTTTCCCCAGGATAAGATTTATGTAAGGACTTTTGTGTTTGTACGAGTAGTTAAGCAGAGGGATCGAGGGACGAGGTGTGTCTCATTTACATTCGCTTTGGCACGCCTCAGATACCTAACAGAGTATAAAAAATCTCTTTTGTCTTTGCTCTCGTGTCTGCTTCAGTTTTCTTCAGCGTGAAGGAAAATACACAGTTTGTTTTAAAATTTCCATACCCAGAGACATGTAGAAGTTACTCTTCCCTTTTTCACAATCTCTCGCCATAGACAACATCATCTGGCGTGCATGAGTTTTGTTGGTATGTAGGAAGTCTTTTGTCTGCGATATGAAAGTAAGACTGTTGTAAGGAATATCTAACGTTGAGTGCAGGCGGCATTGTTTCAGATTCTAAGCTTGTACCTTTACTCTAGAGTTGGGAGCAACACGTGGCGACCTAAGTGATGAAATCTACTTAGTTTTTAATTACAAAGTCGTTACTACATAACTGTTAACCAATAAAGTAAAATAGCTTAACTCGTAAAAGATTTTAGCGGTAGTTAACTTTTGTTATTTTATAGTAATCTCAGAGAAATAGGGCCGCACATAAAATGTGATGAATTGAGAGTAGACTCACATCAAATGTGTCTGAAAAGGATACGAATTACGTTTCAGTAGTTAGTGTAGCCTTTATCGGTATATATTCTTCGTAATTATCAATCTCATTTTATACAAGAACCTATTATTATGTCTCTCTTATTTCTTTTAACTAGATATGGTTCTTTAAAAATAAGTTTATTTGAAAAAGACCTTGATTATTGTATTTTTGTTTACACAATGAACCTCATCAACGGTAGTAAATGTGTACAAAATTCGTGCACACTACCATTTTAAGTGAATATTTTCAAAACGTCAACACCGGAAATAATTATATAGAAATCCAAACGCGATGTCTTTAGATTCCAGTGTGAAGCATTAAATATTAATGAAGTTTATTAACCGACTTCAGAAATATTACTGTTTTTTCCCTAGTATGTTTGTATATGCGCGATTTGTTCAGAAACTACACGTCCGAATTTCATGATTGTTTTACTGGGGTTTTAGTATATAAAACACAAAAGTACCATTATTATGTACATACTTATAAAATATATTGTATATATTAATATATATGTCGTTCTGTTTGTAAATGTACTTTTTTAAATTTTCCCGATAGACACCCTATTTATATAAAGGACACGAATACGCCATTAAAACAATTTAGTCCGTCTGTTTTTATGTCCGTTATGTATATTTTATTCAAAAATGGATAGACCGATTCTTATGAAATTTTGCACACGGGAAGCTTATGTTATTGATCAATTGATAGGCTTTAAGAATTTTCAATAATACTATAAGAAATCTAAAAAAATATTTTGTTTTTTATTCTTATCTGATTTTGATGAAATTTTGTACACGAGAATTATTAGTCACTCTATAATTGATAGGCTATAAGAATCGTCCATATTACCTTTAGGAATCGTTAAAAAGTTCTCTGATATTTTGTACACGGGAAGTATTATGTCATTGTCAATAATATGAGTAAAAATAAAATTACAAGATGAAAATAATTACTGCGTAATGAACACGTGCGAAGACGGGGGCGCACCGCTAGTAAAAAATATGTCGTTTGTTGATCTTTAACGAAGTCAGTTTGCTTTTATTATTAATTTTCTTAGTTAATAGATTGGCCCAAGTATTAGATATCAGAAACAGCGGTATACTTACACCTTTATTCAGCTTAGAAGCGGTAGCTTAGTAAATGACAGAACACATGTCTAAACGAATGGATTATTATAACCAATTGTTACTACAGATGATATTGAAGGAGCCTTGTATTTTTGGGTTTTCTTTACAGTGAGTTTAACATCAAGTTCAAGCCCGTCGTTTAATTGAATTAGTATAAATTCGCCTATTTCGTTTTAAAATGTATCCTAAACTCTCAACACTTTGAAAAGATGTGTGCTAGTTTCTCGCAGAATAGTTGTTAATCTTTTACTCTGAGATCTTTACATCTGAGGATTTTAACAATAGGACAATGTAGTGTATTCTCCTTATTATTACCTCAATTAATCATAACTTTGCCTTACTGAAATTATTCTGGTGGGTAGACCATTGGTGCATGAGCTCACGAAGGCATGAAATTGGATCGCAAAACCTTAACGTTGGCAGGTTTTCGAACTAGGGCAGCGCTGATTATGGAATTTTAACAAAGCTTCCATTAATGAATTTAAATATTTGACATCATTTTAATTAAATAAGTTGTAATGTATACACTTGTTTATTATATATATGTTAGAAAATATATAAAAGGATGTTGAATTTTTGGCTGGAATTTCAATGGGTCATGTAGCATGATTTTAGTTTTTAATGGACTTGCGTTATTAGGACCATGTTTTATAATTTTGGTAGCATTTGACATGTTATAAGTTGATCATTGTTTACAAGAAGCGAAGGGAATTAATAGACGAAACATGTTATCAAATTTATTTTTTAAATGACTCTATATATGTTTTCATACTTTACTATGACTTTTCACATATTACTACGAAATGACATGATAATATTAAATATATATGTACTTGTACAAATGATTGAAAATTAAGGTATTTGAGAACAACTTTATGTCACGTTTTTTATAAATGTCATCGAGTTACATATTACCGTGAAAGTAAAACATTTACACGAATAATTAATGCTTCAACATATATGTATCAGTTCAAGCGTTTATAATATATTCTAAGATCATTTTTTTATTGTAATGCAGTAAACTTTAATTTTGTAGTCTATTTTAAAGGAGTAAATTTTACGTTGAAATAAATACTAATAATAAATAATTATATAGCATAATAATACATAATATCTTTAGTATAAAATAACCAAATGAAATAATATTTATTCACATATAAATTTATTTACCGCGTATCTCTTTCCTATACTGAACAATTTATTTATGTTGAAATAGTATGTCAGTTGAGCTTCCTGTCGTGTAAATTTGAAAATAGTGAATGCGAGTTTATACCGTGTCTCCAACAAGGATGCAACAAATTGCATAAAACAATAAACTCTTTCCAAAGCTATGACATAATGCAAGCTGGGAATTATGATAGTTTTCAAGGAGTTTAGAAACAGCAAATTTTCGCTTCTCGTTGTCGTAGCACGTGTCTCTACGCTCGCGTAGCTACTACGGTGCTACGACGTAGACGATTTTTGTTATAAAATTATTATAATGTAGTCTTTGAACGAAACTTTAGCACGACACGATTTTTGTGAGTTTTGTTGAGTAGTTGGTCCGATACTCGTGCATAAATGATTTACGATTACCAAAATATGTAAACACAGCCTGTAAAATATTTCATAATTGGTCAAAAGTCGCTTTCTGAGAGAAGGCACGGGTATAATCACCATGTCAGCCGTATCAACGATTCCAAACGCCGAAAAATCCTTTGTTTTTTCACTACACTGTGATACTACGAAAACTTTTCTCAAGGTTTTCAGATTTCCTCATATTTTCTTCACTGTAAAACACAAAATGCGCTTCTATTGAAATTAGTAACAGTAATTTAAACCACCATAGGCTCTCAGGTTAGATTATAAATTGTCAGTCAAATTTCCCGGTTTAAGATAAATCTGTAGAATGACTCGAAAATAAATTATTTACATTTAAAAATATATTATTCAAAACGGGTGTTTTCACTCAACGAAAGCTTTTTAAAGCTGTCGATACATTTCTCCTTATTGGTAATTAATTAAAATTTACCAGTAATTTTTTAACATACTTACAGTGTAACACCGTGGCGTAGGTACGGCAATTAATTGGGATTATTCTGCGAGGTCGCGCGCATCGTTTCCACTTATTTTTCACGTTACGAAAAGTCCGGGTGTGCGGCGCTCGCGGCGGATTATTGAATTAAAGTTGATAAGTGTATTAGCCGGTGTTGTTGCTCCATTCTCTTGATTAATGGACGACCGTTGCTTTTTCTCTCTCATTTATATGATAATGAGTCGACAGCGGACGTGAAATTATTGTGTGTAAATGGGACGTAGTTGGCTGTTAAATCGCTTTTTTAAATTACTGCAAGGACTTCGAATGATTGGAAGAGTAAATACATTAGAATATTGGTCAATATGAATCATTTCGCTATTAAGTACCTAAGATCTATTTAACTTCACTCCGTGTTCCTTCTAAAGCTTATTATTTTTATTTGTACTATAAAATCTATTTTACTGTCATTTAAGACTTCGTGCATGTTCTGAGTGTTTCTCATTTTTCTCAGTACTTTTCTTTTTCTAGGTGATCCGCAAATGTCTAGTATCGGTTGTACGAGATTCTACTTCTGTATTTATCTACATAGTTCCTCTTTTTTGTAATTCTATCATCAGTCATACAATATACGTGCTAAAAATAACGGTGCACAAATTTAAACATTATATTGGCGACCCTTCATCCCGATTAACCATTCTGTGTCTTGTGATCTGATAAAATCAAAATAATACTTTATTCAATTTAGGCCCTAAGAAGGCACTTATGAACGTCAAACACTACTACCGGTTCAGAAAACATCCCAGTCATTGAGTAAAACCGGCAAGAAACTCGATCGGCCTTATCAATTTTTTCCTTTTTTTACAGTCAATAATCATATTAATAGTTTAGTGGATGCACAGAGAGGGAGTCACTTCTAGAATACCTTACTTCAATAAAACCTGGTTGATATGGTACTTGAACTCATTGTCTAGCAATTCAGTAATGTACGTCGGGATCTTATTATAGAACCTAACCCTATTACCTAAAAAAAACTTTTATTAGTCTTGCTAAGTCTAAAATACTGTACGGCTAATTTATGTCTATTTCTAGTATAAAAACTGTGCTGATCTTTGGCAAAATCAAGTTTGTCAAAGTTTTTACGAATATACATGAAATTATCAAGAATATATTGGGAGAGCAAAGTTAAGATATCTAATTCCTGAAACTTGTTCTTTAGTGATTCGCGAAGTCTGATGTTGTATATTGCTCGAAATGCACGCTTCTGTAATATAAACATGGTGTTTGTCTCTGTCCAAAGCAAAATACCGTAAGACATTATACCATGGAAGTAAGCTAAATAGACTAGCAGGGGCAATGTCTGTTAATTGGCGAATCTTACGTACTGCGAATGCAGCAAAACTTAATCTTCCTGCCAAAGTAAAAATTATTACACACATGATACGGCAAAAAAGAATTTTTATTACATTGTTCTTCATGCATTATCTTTGTCTAATAAATATTCTCAGTCATGAATACAATGAATGTCTTTTAACGAGTAAATAAATGTTCTCCTTCCAATAAATATGTAAGCCTCAGCAAAATACATACATCCATTTAAAAAATAAATATAGTACTTACACGTTAATTACAGTTTTTAATGGATCAAAAATAGTACTACGCAAAAAATTGCATGTGTTCGTGAATGTGAAAGTGTATATTGTTTTCACTAAAATTAACCTTTGCTTATTTTTGATACCGGATTATGTTAATCAAGCGCGTATCTATTTTGTCAATGTATTGTCAGTTGTAATGTATGTATTGTCATTGTCAGTTTTTTTTCAAACATTTAATAATATATTTTTGTTTTACATCTTTTTTCGCTTTGGTTTCAGTTCATCCATCGTATTTTAATAAAAATACTAACAGATTATAATAGTAAAATTTTAGTATGATTCATTTTTGTTATTAACAATTTTTATATTAATATAAATCAACGTTTAGCCCGAAGCCCGGTGAGACTGTTAAAGCTTCTAATGGAACATCACCATATGATTTACAGTATAGTCAGTTCGAAAAAAAACCTTTATCCTATTCATCTATATATCCGCTTTTAACTAAATTTATCATAATAAATTATGTAATTGTTTTGAAGGTTTATGATCAAGATGTGTATACTTATATTTCAGTGTTAGCTTATTTTTTCTTCCACAATACCGCTGATTAGCTGGAATAAAATGCATTGTGGCAATAAACTCGTCAGTGTAGACAAGAAGTGTAATAAAGTATTCATTAATTCAAGACGTATGAAACGAAATAAAAATAATTCTTTCCACTACTCATTTTCCGGAGGAACGTAGAAGGTGGCTGCAGTTCCGTGTTCCTGATTAATTATAGTCACCTCTGAACATCAAGATTCCTTTTTGTAATATTTAAATTAAATATAGCATTGTTCGGAAATGAGTGCACCGTCACTAACTGCATGAGCAGTGCTTCCATCGCGACTCGTGTTTCTTGGATATTAATAATGTCAAACGTGTACCGTCTTTGTTCAGGAATTGATTAGTTCCTCGTGAACCAAATTTACTTTCGCTTGTAACTCGGTTGTAATCAAAGGCATATGTGATGAAGTTTAACTGTAAATTTCATAATATTTCTATGAATTCTGTGAAAAATTTACACGTAACTATATGTATAATTGTTAGGTTATTTTGTATAATTGAGATAATTCTGAAGAGCTGTTCAATCTTATTCCCTCTTTTCTCTTTCATAACAAAACCACACGCGCTGGGTTCCGGAGTCACAATATTACGGTAATCCTACGAACAAAAAAGTTCATTATAACCTATCTTTGCCGTACGGGGAAGCTGTAGAACTGTCTTCCAGCCAGTATGTTCTCTCCTTACTACAACGAGTTCTTCAAATATAACGTAAAGGGACATTTGAGCAGGCTGGTATGACAGCGACGATTTGCTAAGGATTGTAGATTCCTTGGTAGTTGACGATGTTGTTGTATTGCACTAAGCTTACCATCAAGAACAGTGACGTCACTTGGCCTGATAAGAATTAAAAAAAAACACAAGATAAAACATAACAAAAATATAGTACCAAAAAGAGACCGCTTTGTAATCTATTCCTGATCAGCTATAAGAACTATTTGCTCACTATTCTAGGTTTTTCAGTTCCTTTGACTACATCATCATTTATCATTAGATAATCCTTTAGCCTATACCATAATAAAAAAGATATACTGGCGAAATATTGATTCAAAGAGTTATCCTTTCAGAATCTTTGAATATTCACGAACTCTTTTACCATACTGTACTAACGAACTACTGTAAAATTCTATTTAGCTTGGTTTGAAATGCCCGTCAATCACTGGTAGATTCACGGGCACCTATAAACAGATAGCCGCCTGCTCGTTTGACAGACTTCACGGTGGATAAGCACATACCATACGACAAAGGGTACGCCAATATAAAGCCCATCGGCAATTTTACCTGTCTATAACACATTTCCTTTCTAACACTATGAATTTAATCTGTAAATGTTTTACCAAAACATTAAGTATGGACATCACTGAAATATGAAGCAACTTGTAACTGAATAAGTTGAATCTTTACTGAACATTGAAGTTTATTAAGCGAAAACGGATGCCACCGGTGTTCCCGCGTCTGACACTATCGAACTTACTCTAACAAAGCAACTAAGAAAAAGGCGTAAAACACATTCTGAGAAGTCGTCGCCGAACAATGGCAAACTTTATTTCGGTGAAACTGTTACAAAAAATATGACGTTTGAAAAATTACACGCATTCACAAATAATACGGGTCCTCCATTGTAGAAACTTCCGAACACAAAGGAATTGAACTCGTTCTTGATTCATTAAAATTTCAGCCCACATAAATATGGAGTTGTTTGTTTTGTCATTTGTATATTAACAAATAATAATGTAGGGAAATGTTTTCGTTAAAATTTAAGGGTATACTATAGATACAATGCATATGTTTTCTGGGTCAACCATATATCATTTAAATGCATACTTCTAGGGCTTCCATATAAATTAATGAAATGATAAATTATATTCGATTATAAAATAAAACATTACAATTCAACAATCAAGCGTACTATACAATACAGTACTTTGGAGTTTCTGTGATCAAAAGTATACTCTATTATATATAACATATAATGAAAAGATTCAACAATCCATTAATAAAATTTATGTCAGAATTCCAGTAAACTGTAACTTGATTGCTGACTACCATTTCCGTACTATATGAAAAATGTAAAGATAAAAATAAAATATTGAGTCCTATCATCTGCATAGCATATAGCATATTTTCCATTTTTTTCAATATCCATATCACAGTTATAGAATCACAAAATAAAAACATATAATAAAATTAAACTGATATATAAAATATCAAAGTATACCTAACACACCTGTGCAAATCTAAAATATTGAACAAAAACGTCGAACCTTTGGAAATACAAATTTCCATTTACTGCCGTCAAGAGGAAATGAAGCAATTAATTCGGCAGATGGCGTCGCAGTGCGAGCATTAATCATTGACTAATCGTAACTGCAGTCTTCGATTAAACCGCGTCGGCTCGCAGACACCGTGTGTCAGTCGCAAATTATATTGTACTTATTGTATTTACAGACATATTATAATACTAGCAGCCACCCGCGTATAATTTAAAATAAATAGCTGCTTGATGATTTATAAAACTTCAGTATAAACAATATTATTATAGGGTGGCCAAAGTGATGCGTCACAACCACACGGCTCGTTCACGCCACTATACCTATAGTCATAGACCCGAGCCAAATAACATGCTATAAAGGGCAAAGATTATCTACATAAAATTGTCTTGATAATGAAGTAACTTTCATTCATAAGGATTAATATGCCATGCCTAATAATAATGTTCATAAATCACTTTTAAATTTTCAGTAAAACTTTGTAACAACTTTGTAACCTTATTGTGACTTATGTATAAGAGATAAGTATATGGTATTCCGGACTTTTTTAGATCTAATAAGTAGCAATATTTTTGTAGAACATTGTATTTATGTATCACTAACCATTACGCCAGCGCACGCGGATAAACCAGTTAGGGTGCCATATTTATTCCGACTTACCTAACAAAAATCTATATTTAGGGCTATCTAAGAGGTGTTGCCCCATGCGAGAATAGTTTATACTATTCCTCGTGAATCTGGCTATCATATACGAAATTTTCGAATCCGACAGTTTTATAAATTAGCGTGTTTAAACAAACAAACATACAAAAAACTCTTCCGCTTTATTATATTATTAGTGTAGATATTTATGTATGATTCAAAATAGTTTCACTCATAGCCACATCGTTAATTAACGTTGAATGATTATAATAACCAAGCGATTGGTAAACAATCATTTTAAATAAACATCTGCATACATACAACGAAAAATGTAAATATTCCAATTTCAAAAATTATCCATTTAATATAATACAACAGTTTTTAAACGAACTTCATATTATTTTAATCAAAAATATCTACTTATATGTATGCATTTTTTTAATTCGATTACCGCACTTAACATTTATAGTTGATTGGGACTGTTCAGAGCTTGATAAACTGATCTTCTGCATTACTAAACTATTCATTGAGATGATTTTAATAAATGAACATATTGTTAATAAATGATTACCTATATCAAAGTGTTGTTCTATAGAGGTTATAATATCGATTTGACCAATTGAATATAAGATTTAAATTTTAGGAAATAAAAATGCTTATTTTGTATCGTGAGTAGTTCCCTAAATTAACGCTGACACGGATCGAAATTCATTGCATGTATCGTGTAATGTTCATAGGATCCATCAGAAGTACTTAAAGTATCATAAAGGTATTTAGTTTTGCTTTCTGTTTTCAATAATTTGAACTACAGTAAATGAATACAGACTGTAAATATTTGCTTATTACTGATAATAATACTATAACCGTATGTACATTGTACATACATAAAGAACACTGTATAATTACTTTAGTATATTACATATATAAACGCAAAACGTATGAGTAATTTTAGTTTTAATTCAAGTCATTGTATTTAAACTTATAAATTAATTCTTTTGTAATTTGGCTGAATCGCGAGCATCAGATACACGTAATACACGTCCTAAGTGCATGCTTAGGCATGTACCCAACTGGATGGCGAGCACCATACACATGGTGATAAACCCATGATTGTGACTCGTTTTTGCTTTATTGCGTTTCGGGATCACCCGGCAGGCATGGCGGCGATGGATTATCGAACTGTAAGTGCTCGCCGGAATTTTTGAATTGTACTAGGCTTCCCATCAGCACAGTGGAGTAACTGCCGTGCTGCTTAAAATAATAATAAGAATGCAATCCCAGTAAACATTCATAAGGAACATAGTATAAGAATAAATTGACCATTTTATAATTATGTATTGATACAAAATATATGAATACTTGTAAGCATGATTCTAGTCAATTCAATTATATGTACATATAAATAACTTATTTTTGAATATAGAAACAATATTATTTAATGGATTTTTTATCGTACAAAAGTTTTTAACTGAAATTTCCTTGTCAAATTAACACAGATACCATCCGTTGTCACATCGACGCAACGAAGGAAAATATCTTTATAATTAATTCACGTTTGAGAATTAATAATTGCCAGAGAGAAAGCAATTAAAACTGGATTATAAGTAAAAATGAAACAAGTGGTGTTTAAGTTGGAATCAGATGAAGATTGGGTAGATTAAAGCACTATGTTTGCCAGGGATTACTGGACAAGCTAGTGGTAATGAAATTCGCCCCGAGGAAATAGCGAGATATAAAGGCCTAGTTCTGTAAGCCCTGTCCAAGCGACCGCTGATTGTATTTGATGAGAGTTTTATCTGTTTTGTTCAATCGATCGTCGCCTTAATCTTGCCGATTTAATTTCTGCAGCTTTTGCGTAATTACTTGCGTTTGGGATTTAAAGTTCCTTTAATATTGGCTTAAGGCGATTGTTCGTGAAATGTTAATGGAGCAATAATCGCTTGTCGAAACTTTTCGCTTGTTAAATTAAAATTATCAACAACGCAAGATAAAGGCTTTCTGGCTTATAGCATTTGAATCATTGAATCTTTGTATATTATTTTATATAAAGATACATTTTTAAACGATCGAATATAGTCTGTTTATTGTATTAATTTTTGAAATCATAATATATATATATATACCTTTTCATTGTTATGTACCAATTTAGCAGTTTAGATTATAAATCATGTATATAGTTTTGTGATTGTGTCGAAAGTTCAAAGAGCAATATATTATTTAAGCAATCCCAACGGACGTTTAACAGACCGTTTCTTGACAATGTATCGATTTTGAGGCAATTAGGTGCAGAAGCGCATCCGTTTACGTATTTAACTGATTGAGACATTACTGTTTTGTCTAAAGTATTACCACCAGGATATGGTTGTTTTATAGTACATTACTCGGACAACTAAGGTATTTTCATTATAGAATTCAAATACACGTCTTTCGGTGCAGCGTCCTAGTAATACCACTGAACTATCATAACATCATATTGTAAAAAACCATTGAACATTTTGAGCCTAATTAGATTTATAATTTTTTTGGTAGCCTGTTTATGTTTTAGGTTTAATATAGAGGCCACATTCAACATAAAAACAATGACAAGTGCGTGCAGGGCCACACGAAGTGTAGGGTTCCGCAGTTGCCCGTCACAATATGCAGATTTAGAAGGGTGCTTTAAGTAATTTTCAATTAAATTTGTACGAAATTACTTCTCCAAGTATATTTTATAAGTTGGTCGACTATTACTCGTTAACTTTTGAAGCCTACTTAGCTGTGTTAGTTTTCCTTTTAACTTCGTTGTATATTCTACTGTCGTGATTTTTTTCACATATCCAATAACAAGCATTTAGCTGGCAGGGGGGACATAAAATAAAAATTAGCATTTTATAGCTTAATATTTCGCAAACAAATCCCTAAATCAAAAAATGGTAATTACAAATACGCAATATTTTTAGACGACCTCTCACCACTTTACGTCTAGAGGTAGAACGGTAAAAAAAATTTTTTTTGCAAAATCTTATTTTACCACGTTGTCGGCGTGATTAATTTGTATAATACCCTTACCAAATTACAGCTTTCTAGTACTAAGAATATCTGCGTTAAGTCGCGGACAGAAAGAAAGACATGGCGAAACTATAAAGGACTTCGGCACCCTTAAAAGTTCATTGATCAATTTGCAATGCACTTCAATACTATATAACTGCCTATACTATCAAAGTAGAAAAAATAATACTAAAAATACATATCATAGTATAGTAACTATGTATTATAATATCATTTGATAATTAGAATAATTAAGAAACAAAACTTACACAAGTTTTATGAAACGTTTGAATGCATAATATAATATGCATAATATATTATGTTTGAGACTGTATAGAACTGAACTGAACTGGTGCTGTAGACGTTGCAAAAGTCTCGTCGGTTCGGCATCTCAACTTGGTGGTTATCACTTTGAAAGCGGCGGTTTGATTTAACTGTTAACGAGTGGTTTCGATACGAACTAAATATTGAATGAAATTCGATTAATCTGAGTGAAGACATGTTTTTAGTAAAACGATTATAAACTTATAGTCATTAATTGATATGCAGTATGTAGTTTTCACTGTTGTTTGAAAAAAGCATTGAACACTTGTTTTTGCTAGTTATAACTAAAGTATTTTCCCAATCATATGAAATATAATCTATATATTATCATATTGTTTAACACAGTTATATTATAAAAATAGTTGCATTTAAGTGATGTTAATATTTAAAAAATATTATAATTACCCACAATATTATTATTTGTATGAATGAATGAAAACTATAATTCATACTTGCCAAAATTTATATACATATACCATTTTCGCCCAGGTAACAATCGGTTTTGTAAAAAAATATCTCTTGTGCGAATACATATAATATTAAAAAAAAAGACAAAAGTATAAATCAAGAATAGTAACAAAATAAAAATAGATAATAAATACTACAAAAAATGAATACATACAAAACTAAATGAACAAATAATATTAATAATTTAAGTACGTCAAGTAAAAATTAAAATACTTTATGTTTAAATAAAATAGCTGTTTTGATAATTAATTAACATTTATGTAAGATACTATATAATATGTATTAATAAATCTGTAGTTCTCTATATATGTACATGCTATATATATATATTTTTTTTTTCAAATTTCCCTATATACATCTTGTACGAAAGACAGTGGATCACGAATACATCTTAAAAAAAATGTATGCCTGTGACAGGCTAAGTGAATTTTCAACAATACTTTTAGAAATTGAATCCAAATAAATATTTTTATCAAGTCTTAACCGATTTTGATGTAATTTTGTAGACGAGGAGTCATTAGGAAATGTAAAAAAAAATGTTGTTAGCCGATTTTGCTGAATTTTTGTACACGGGAAGCATATGCCAATTTGCAATTAATAGACTATATGAATTATCCATAATATGTGTAAAAATATAATTACGATATGAAAATAATTACTGCGTATTAAACGCGTGCGGTGCCGCGTACACCACTAGTATTCACATAATGAGTCAATGTTATGTAAGAGTTATGTTTAAAATGTAAATAATTATATACCTACATACCATTATTGATGAAATTTTTTTCACAATGTATCTCAGTATAGCATTTTTTTATCAACGTCGCAGTGCAACTGTCATTTTAAAAACCAAACAATTTATCATGCATAGAAAACAGCTGCGTTTTTTTTTCCTTTATATCATAGTAACCTTAGATCTGGTAACTAGATATAGGCTATTTGCAACTAATACATACTATCTGTATTCGTTTTGCATTTTTTTTTTCTCAAATTAATTTCTAATTATTATTGTCTTTCAATACTATTTATATTTAATAGTTACTGTAGTACGACCAAGTAGTGCATGTGTGCTCTTAGGTGTCATTTTCTGGTATATCTTGACACTCGGAACTATATATGTATAGTAACTAATATAAAGTTCTACTTTTAGTTTTTATTTGAAAACATGATATACAACTTAATCGACCCCCACATGTGAAATGTGTATCGAGATCACAGATACTACAATTTCCATCACAACAAAATATCACAGATTAATCAGTTCCAGAATACGTTTGTGACAGTTACGTTTTATAGGTCCCGGCCTTAAGGTTAGTTAAGCAAAATTTATACATCTCCTTATAATTAAATTTAAATAAAGAAGCAAAATTAACAAGTAATTAAAAAAAAATGACGACTTCATATTGGAAGATTCGAGTCACAAAGTATTCGCGGCCGCATAAGCCGCTCTAACCAGCGCAGGTAGACACGCCTATTATTTTTCATATCTGTACTTCCGTGCCGTGTCGGTGATTACTTTTAATTTCAACCGTTTCGTTGTTAAAAACCATGTTGTACAACGTACAAAATGTTTGCGAGCATATTTTTAATGACCGACCATCGTGTGTATTTTGATACAATAGTTTAATGGGACACCATTGAATTGTGATTACATTTAGTAGTATAACTTTAATGATAGATGCTTTATATTTTGAGAATTCGGACTCAAAACTAGTATATCTAACAAATATATATATTGAATATGAACTTATAAAGATTATTTTACTGTCTTAAATTGATGAATAAATTAGAAGTTTTTTTTTATTTTATTTTTTATATTAGCGAGGCATAGTGTGCTTGATATTAAAAATAGTACAATCCAAACACATCAACGACTACCGAAAGATTGGCAATCCGTCGCTTAAGCGTGCCACTATGTTGGACGTTACATGTGGTGTATGGTGGTCGCTTGTCGTGTCCTACCACCCAGCGAAACCACAGTAAGATGTTATTTGTCAATTTTTTCAACTAACAGCTGTTTCTATTAAATCATGGAATGCCAAAAATAAACAAACACGAACAATAATTATTAAATTTATTTTGGTAAAAATTATATGAGAAAATCATTCCAAAGAAAAATATATTTTAATTTAACTGACATGGGTAGAACTAATTACTTATGTAAGCTTGTTATCCTCTTCGGCTTCGACAGCATCAATGAAGCAGATGAGACTAGCTCTTATCATCATGTTAATTAAAATATCAGCTGATGAAAGATTTCCCAATATAATACTTACAAAAGGTAGTCAGCAGACCAAGACGCGTATCAATATTTTTTGTAGTAAATATCAAACAATTTGTACTATATTTTAAAAATCTATTATAATATCTTACACAACTGCTTATTTTGTATATGATATACATTTATTTCTTTTTCATGGTTTTATGAGCTGAATCAACGCATTTTAATTGAAGCAACGAGCATTGAAGTTTTATACTGAAAGGGCATCAGTACTGCCAGGTTTGGACAATATGGCATGGAAAGCTCCCTGTTCCCACATATCTAAGGAGCCCTACTAGACACTCTCTCTCTGTTTTGTTCCGGACATATTCCATTATTTTTTTAATATTCAAATTTCATTTAGGATGCTCAAACAGATTATTCCAGCCATTTTAACCTCGTGATAATTTAACCTACGTTACATAAAATATATAAGTTTACCTTTAATAAAATAATATTTAATTTAAAAGAATCTTGTATAGCCCAAACGTTTTATGTTATTACAAAACAATACAATGTTGAAAAGATAAAGTTTTATATATTTCTCCAGTCTCAACTCCGCATTACATCCGTCAGTGTCTCACAAGTTTTATTGCGACGAATATGATGGATACAGTTCCACAATCTCGCTTTTAGGATCACGCCGGTATTCGTAAGACTATAAAATAAAATTGCATGCCGACCACTTAAACAATTTCAAACAAAACAAGGGCGCCTCTCACTTTGCATAAAAATGTCGAGACGTCAACCGTTTACAAACAACTCCTTTACCGGTTTCAGGTAATATTTGTTTTTCTTTTACCAAAAGTTATGACATAAATATGAACATAATAAAATTGAACAGCTGTTAAGTATATTAATATTTTGAGTAAATACGGGACAGTATGGTGTTTGCAATCGCGGCGATAAGTTTCACTGTTCAGGCGAGACGTTTAAATCTACGGCGTAGATAAGTACTACGTCGTAGACACGTTCTACGTCGTACCTGTAGGCTTGCTTGGCTACGTCACAAATTATACCGTAGCAAGTCCATTTCAATTGGGTTGCGATATAGCGTATTGAAATTCATGTTTAGTAGGTGTTTGAATAAAGTATAAACTTAATATAGTTAGGACAAGGGAACTTAAGCCGTTTACCAGAGATCATAACAATCGAACACATTGAACACGGTACTGCGATACGTAATATACTTTAATAAGTGTGAATAAGCTAGGAAAAATGCCCCATCTGCTGTGTAAGAAGATAATAAAAGTATTTTGATAGTGATATACTTAATAACAAAAAAGAAATGAAACAATTTTTAACCAAAGTTAATGATAAAAGAAAATCACATATGCATTATTAGTACATGTAATAGGACTGTAATTACAAAGTACATTAAAAGTAGATACATATCGTTCATACTCCAGTACTGATTTTAACAAAAATATTAGTGTTGGTAGTAAATTACTATTACCTATGATAAGATCTAAACAGTGTTTCTAATTTTTATAAACTGCCACGATAACATGATTTTATCGTCGTTATATAGCTTAATTAAGTACAATTTATTTCCTTTTCGCTTACCTTATTTATAACATGATTCAGTACTTTTTAATTTCGCAAAACAATATTAATTTTATTCAAAATATTATACATAATATTATTAGAAATGTATTACATATTTATTCTATTATTCTTATAATTATGTTATAAGTCATATCGATTTTATACTTTCAAAGTATGTGATTTTCATTTATATTGGATTATTAAGAACGATCAATCGATGCTAATTAGAAGGTGATCGTTCGATACCAAGTTTCATCACAAGAATATTTCAGAGCCACCGTGGTGATAAATCAAACTCGGAACCGTAATGAAAGCGAACGGATCGCGTCGCGAAGAGAAGGGAGGAAAAAATATCACGGAAAAAATCAGGTGCGTCCCCCGGTCGGGTGCCGAGAGAAAAACAGTCGGTCGGGCGTCGCGGGTGGTGGGCGGGGGCGGGTGGTGGCGGTCGATGCGGGGGGCGGGCGCTGGGCGGGCGACGCTTGCGCGATCCTGCCCCCGGTCGGCGGACGGCGGGCGGCGGGCGCGCGCGGAGCCGCGGCGGCGGCCACACTCCCAGCGGCACCGTCGCTCGTCGCTCGTCACACGCGTCGCCGTCCGCCGCAACAGTCCGCGCCGCGCCGCCGCATCACCTCTCGCGCCGACGCCGGCCCGTGCCGCGCGACCATACACTCGCGTCCCCGCTTCGACTTTACATGTCAAAAGTGTTAAAGTCAGTGCTACCTATCGCGACCGCGAGAGTGATCCCGCAGCAGATTTACGAGCCGGATCCAACCTGCACGCCGCTCAGGGTTAGTAAAGAACTTGATCGTGGCACCCGTGCACTTGTCAAACTCTGCCGTCGCCGTCAGTGACGTATGACGCGCGTTATAAAAAGTTTATTTCGGGAACGTAAAGTTTTTGAAAGTTGAAGAGTGCGCGCCGCGTCGGATGCACATTGCCCCAGCCGCAAGTGGTTCCTATCGGCTGGGCGGCGCCGTCGTGTCGCTCCCTCCTCTCGACCCTCACTAAAAACAACAAACAGATCAATCGACCTGTTATATTCATACATTGACTATAAATACGAATCTCAGTTATTACTTTAAGATCTAATTCAAATTCAGTAACAACAGTTGCGATATTTTGTTTTCATGTCTAAATATTGCGATAAGATAAGAGTTGCTACACTAATAACTGGAAATAAAATTGTGGAATCGCATGTAACGGTGATATTAACGGTGAAAGTTCCAAGTTTACCCACTTTTTTTTCTTGTATTAGTCAGTAGGCAATTTGCTTAAAACTACTATTAACGATCTATTTGTTGTTTTATAGCAATTTACGTGAAAACTATTAAACGTGAAAAAAGTTTTTATTTGTGAATATATAAGCTCATATAGCATCATATACTTAGTTTAAAACATATCAAAAAACTCATATGTACATAATATTAAATAGTGTTTATAGCGCCTAGATTATTAAATTTACGGAATTGATCAGTTATTTTGATATAACACAATTAGTATTTTTAGGTCTAATTATCTTATACGTAACCTCTTATTAATGAAATCAATTTGTAATCGGGTTCAAAGTTTCGTTCGATATTAATTCAAAATACAAATAATGAGAACATTAATTCGGGCAAAATAAAATAACTAAATAAACGATTATTTTTCAGGCGGTATTAAAATATACGACAAATTAAAAAATCAATTTCAATAATTATCCGAAGTATAAACCAAACGAACGGGTTAAAAGTTTTGTATAAAACTACAACAGAAAACAAGAACGCGAGAACTTTAAGCATCAAAATGGTAAGTACAACATTTATTAGTGAACAGTTCATATTTGATTCATATAAATTTTCAATGTTATTATTTTTACTTTTCTATCCATCTTTTACTATAGCTAAGCTTATAATAACACATAAATAAATTGTATTTATGTTATATTATACATTATATAAATTCAACTATTTGGGAATTATTATGGTTAACGCTACATAATAAATAGACCTCAGAGTCAATAGTAAAGTCATTGTGAATTTAAAAAATACTTGAATTTCCTTTTGCTAAAAGGTTGACTATAAGAGCTGTTATATACAAGAAAAATACTATCAATAACATTCATATTAATGGGAATTCATTAATTAATTTTCCATTTGTTTAACTATCTTGAAAAAATAGATATATTCAGCATTACATATCTAACTTTAAATGTATTTTTTTTACAATGAATATTTTGAAACTAACTTAGTGTATATTATTTTTAATGAAACAAATTTTAGATATATTGATAACCTTAAAAGCTAAATTATTAATGTTGTAAATAATAACAATGAACAAAGTTTCATGAAATGTGATATCTTATAGCTCGCAGATTTTTATTTTCTATGTGTAAATAACATATTAATTTAACATTATAAAAAAAAATCAGCAGTAGACAGAAACCGAAGTGGGGAAACAGTCTTCATCGCCAAAATTTCAGATAATAATAGAAAAGAACATAAAGCACAATATCTCCATTACTATATAAGATAGCATTTATGCGTATTTTAATAACTTTGCGTTTAGAAATTTTAAAATAAATACACTATATAATAATTCAATTTAAATGATGTTATATATATTCTAATTCCTATTCCTATTCCAATATTTTAATTATATCTTAAAATACGCTTATAAAACATCACTGTCTGAGAGTTATTAAATTTAAGGTATTCTTCAAACAGACAGTTTATTAGATTTATAATTAAATTACTACCTTTGTCATTTATGAAAAACAACTATTTATTCATATTTATATGAAATTTAATAATGATTTAACGCTCTTATCACGAAAGACCTACGCGAAGTTTTTTGACAGGAAAGTATAAATTAAGTTCATAGTAATAAATAATTACGAATAAATTTCCGTAAAATAGTATTTCTTTTCATTTTATCAAAAACTGTAGCTATATGTTAAAATATTTAAAGCCGCTATAAATCAGATTTAGTAAAATACTATTTTTATGAATTATATGAAACAAAGAAAAGTTGATAAAAATAGTATGGAATATATTTTATACGAAAAAAGTTCAGTTCAAGGGAAGTAAGTATATGGGTAAATCAACCATTTAATCCAAGCTTTTATATACTTTATCATATATAATACAAAATAGCAATAATGCAAAACACTTTTAGAAAAAAAAAACTTATTTGTGTCCCTTACAAAATGCATATACTGAGTTACCTTCAATAATTTTGTTAGAAAACACATAGATAGGTTTTCGCCGTAAGTAGTTTCCATTCTGTTTGGTGCCCTTTGATAGGGCATTTAATAAGAATAAACAATTTTTTTTTTTTTTTCCAAAATATCAATCTTTTCTTGAGAGTGGTTAGGTTAGTTGAATGACCCATATATGTGTGTCTTTTTTCAATAGATTCAAACACAAATTAGAGACTGGATACTACTTGTGAGCGGAACAATTTTGCATAATAAGGCATATTATTGTAGTGTCATTCTTTTTACATTCAGTCATTATCAAGTGTAGGGCCCGTAAATTTATTGAAAAACAAATAAATTATCTATTACAGATTGTTAATTTAAGACGTATTTACGGTAGCACGCATAATTGTAATAAATTGTTTCGCTTAATTTGAAACAGACAAATACGATTCTACTTTGGAAGCAATTTCTAATGCTTGCCTTGCTAGCTACCACCCTCGAGTTAAAAATCTATCGCCAAGCACCTATAAATTAGTAATTCCTTATAACGCGGGCGCAATGGTATGTAGTAGTGAGCACGGATGGATGAGACGAGGGCAAGTGATCAAATATATTACCGAATAATTTGAAAGTCCTAATTAAAGTTTATTTTTACATTATTTTAGTCGAATATTGTAAACCCTGCTAACAAAAAAAAAAAACAAAGTGATCCGTGTTCCAAAAAATATTGGGAACCACTGGCCTAATTCCTGGTATCTTTTCCTTATCGTGATACAAAGTGCCGTCCCTTAGATTCAAATTACTGTGGGGTGAAATCGGACAAAACATTACTGGTATGATCGCCAAGCCACTTACCTAATGCTACGATTAAAGTTATTACCCCAAAACAGGATGCATCACTAATACATATCTTAAATTGAATGTTTTTAAAAATGACAAACATAAAACCCTAACAATAAAGCATAAGGAAAGAAAGGAAAGGAATGGAAGAAAAGAATATGTGTGACATAAAACAACTTTTTATATTAGAACTCCGCGGCTCCAATCGCGTGGACTACAGAATGCCGGTCGAGCGCACGGAGTTTGTGTTGCTTCAAAAATGCTTATTGTGAGTAATCCTTAGAAGATGGAAATATGCTATCTGTGACTTTTTTGTAGGTATTTTTAAGATCTACAGTTATGTAGTACATTCATCAGATCTCTTATGGTTTACTCAACGTAAGCCATATAATCGCCCCGAAAGCGTCTTTTTCCGAATTTATTTATATTTTATTTATCGTCACTGCTTATTTCGTATGCTACTTTATTTAACAAAATATATCCTATAATCTGGCCAAATAACATGTCTATGAATTAAAGGAAAAACCATGTAAATCTGATTAGTAGTTGTCGCGAGAAAAGACATAAACGAACAGACAGACAGAGAGATGTTGAATTTTATTATATGTATAGATAGATATATATCAAAATTTTTAATCGGGCTAAAAATGAATAAAAAAAATTTCATTTTTTACTTAACGGATAAAACTTCCAGTGCAGCTGTAGTTACGCATTTTCCAAATAAATGAAGATAATCTACAATTAATTTTATTTCATTGCAAGATAAATGGCTTGTTTAGTGAGACAAAAAAAATCTACGTCTCAATTACCTACAATAAATTCGATTACATTTAATTCTCGAGTATAAAAATACTTAAAACTTTATTTAAAAAAAAATACAAATTACGATTAAAAAAATTAAATAATACTTAATATAATATTGAAGTTGAGGTTTCGGTTAGTAGGTATGCTTGATTTCATTTATTTCCTTAATTATTGTTTTGCGTGCGTTTCTATTGTTCATGCCACTTTTTTATTTTAATAAGACAGTTATTGTGTGCATGTTATTTGAATAGTATTATACTACCTGTACATATCACCACCAGAAACTTATAGGTAACGAGAAGGACCAAAGGAGCAAAACTAACTTATAACTGAATTTTGGCATCTTGTAACTTATTTCTGATTCAATTTACATAACTATATTTAGCTCATTTCCTTCCTTCCTCATAATTAAACTTCTTTGTTAAAATTTGCTTGACGATTGATTTTTAACATCAGGGTCGTAGCTAGCCAGATCGGCAATAGAAAATGCCCTTAGTTGAAAACTCAGGTATTATTAAAAAGATTTTATACTAAGATCACGTAAATAGTTTTGTAATATAAAAACACAAAGATTACCTATGGATTCTAATCTGTCAAAATTTTGTAAAAAAACAATCATTTTGAGCGGTGATTTATGAAGTAACCTCATAATAAATACTACATATTGTCTAATAATATTTCGTCTGTGCATATTAAAACCTGCTATCAAAGAGTATAAAGTTGTAAGATCCGAAACAACTATTAATAACACTTTCATGTCTCTACAAAGTAACTGCTTCCTATTTTTATTTGCTTACTTTGTCTTATGTAAGAGTATTATGACCTATTTGGAGCAACTTACATCAATATTTAGAAAACCGTAAGTCTTATTTTGAAGAAATTAATAAATTAGAAAAGTTGTTGGATAACTCGATCATAATAAGATACTCTTTTAAAAACCTCTTATATATAGTTAATATGTTTCCGTGTATCGTATTGGGCTTGACGTATAATAGAATTATAGATATTTAGTTCCATCAAACGAGTAAATATTTAACAATAAATTAGCGGTATTTAATCAGTGTATTTGGTATTCTTGATCATTGTTCGTAGGTGTGATGATTTTTCAGGGACTATTGATATTTTCCTCATATTCTCCTCTTGCTCTTGCCAGCCTACTGCCTCGTTGGGCTGTTAGTTGGTTCCAATCATGCAATTACCAGCCGAAACGAATCTCATCTGAGCGATTGGGTAGGTCACATTACGCGCATTCATACCCTCTATCGACTTACACAACCTGGCACTTCACGAGAGTCAATGATTCGATGCGATTTATGGCCGCTGAATTTAATAATGCAGTTTCATACTTATTTTGACAAATATTGTTTAATCAAGAAAAAAATATTAGTAAATATTTAATTATTTTGAATTACCAACATCTTATGTATTCCTAATAAAAAAATATATAGGTATATTTTCAATATGAAAATTAAAATGACGCTATTTTCTTATCTTTTTTATGATTCGCCAGTGTTTGACTTACTGCTTTAACCCTATGGCTCTTAATGTCACACAAAATGTGCCTAATATTGACGTTAATGCAAACCATGAGAGTCAAGTTATAAATAAAAATCATAAAAAACACTATTAAAATTAATACCACGAACATATTAGCCATGACACGTAAAAGTGTCATTAGGTGACAAACTTATTAGACTTTTACAATATAATAATATCTAATTTATGTACCATAATAATTAAGACATGTTATTTAATTTAAACAACATCTTGGAATACCATTTACGAAATTGTATTATTGAGTACACCGAAACATTCCTACGTCTGTCTATATTACTTAGATCGAAATTTGCAGACAATTCCTTTCTAATAATTAAATACTATATGATCTGATCTTATTATTAAATAACTTATTACTATTATTATAAAGTGTCTCGAAAATTATTGTACATAATATAGGGTAAATTATTATTCAAGCTCCCACAGTTCTCACCACCAATGTTTAGGGTTCCGAAGTAAAATGGAACTCTTATGGTTTCGGTATGTCCGTCCCTCTGTCCGCGGCTTAGCTCAAAGACTCTTAGTACTAGAAAGCTCTAATTTGGTATGGGTAAAATCTTGAAAAAAAAATGTTTTGGGTACCTCTCCTCCACGTAAAGTGGGAATGACTTATTTTTCTCGTTTATCCCATCATATGGGGTGTCAATGGATAGGTATTTCAATGATATTGTGGGTGTGTGAAAACCAATTTTTGATTCAGGGATTCGTTTGCGAAATATTAAGCTTGAAAGTGCTATTTTTTGTTAGAATCAAGTGTCTCCCCCCCCCCTTATGCCAGCTAAATGGATGGTTTTTGGATATGTGAAAAAATTCATGGTAGTAATAAACTTATAAAATGTATTTGAAGAAGTAAATTCGTACAAATTTCATTGAAAATTACTTAAAGACGAGGGGTTTTTATTTTCTAAAAGATGATTCATGTTACACCGGGCCGGGCGCCGCCCGGGACACGGTCAATCATTTATAGTATACTTACTCGATTATACTATCTCATTTTATATTATATTTCATAGAATAATTTCAGTACAACAATTCAAACAGTAGGTGTCACCCACGGAGCGTGAGGCGAGTAAAGGCCCACATACTTCACGCACACATTTTCCCGTGTATAACCTTCGTTGTAATAGTTATAGTACATAACATTAGGTAATTATAACGCGTTTATTCTGTGAGTAAATATTAATACACGAAAATAAATCAATTTATTGTATTTTAAGTTAATACTAGCGTCAAATAATAGTTTTTCTTTTTATTTAATGACAACTGCGTATATCCGCAATTCTGCCAACGTAGAGTCAATAGAATATTTTTCTAATTGTAATCTTCAAACATGGCTCTAACAAGATGACGACTTCCTTGTTAAAACTGCCCAGGGACATTTTTGGCAATTTAAAATGCATATATACCTAGTTATTATTATTTATAATCCTCTTGATTTGTCCATAATAACCAAACTAGTTACATCACTTAAAATGCCGCGAAAATCATATAATAATACTAGCTGTGCCCGTGGCTCCGCTCGTGTGGACAACTACAAAGTCTTATTATTTTATTTGCGCGGAACTCTAATTAATTTACTAAAATTGAAGTACCTTATAATATCAGCTATCTACCAGTGAATGTTCTGTCAAAATCTGTCCAACCGTTTCGGAGATTAGCCGGAACAAATGGACAGACAGACAAAAACATTTTTTTTTGTAGGTCCTTTCATACGCATTTAGTAAAAAGGTTTTATTTAAACATTATAAACAGATACTTCTACTATTACATGTATAAACAGGGACAAATAACAAAAGTTTATGGAATTAAATTAAAAAATACCATATAACAGTTTAATAATCTGCCAAAAACTTCTCATTTATTTAACTCACTTTAAATTCTTAAATTTGAAAACAGAATAACATGTACAAACGTCTATGATGAGATTATAGAGATAGCAATAACACGTTATATATACTCGTAATGTAACAATCTTTTAGTGAGAAACTTTATTGGAGCTTAACAGCAATGTGGTGTTCTTGTCGTCGCGAAGACGTGAACACGCCTAATGATCCAATAGAGTGTGATGATGATAGATTGATACTTAATATCTTAAGCGAACATAACTGGATTGTTGGTAGATCATCAAATATCATATATCACGGGACTATATAAGGTTTTTTATTATATTTCTTAAAGAATATAATTTGTTATTACTTTCCAAAATTTTAAGTAAGGTGAATAATAATGCCGAAACCTGTTGTTAAGTCAAAGAAGAATGTTGATAGGACGTTACCTAATAACCATTATTATAAACACCAACCACTACACACCTTTTTGATCATACGGACATCTTAGATGAAAAAATTGTAAATTACATTACACCATTTTCGTATAATAACTGTTTACATAAATCCGAGATCAAAAAGAAGTGATTTATTTTCAGTGCTTACAAGAATATCAAAATTTAGAATATTATTTAATAGTATGTTCTTAATAAAAAAAACGTTGGTTTTCTGCCAATTTTTATTACACAATTTATAAAACATTTTCTTTTACTGAATTATTAATTATTACGTTTAGTAACGGCATTAATGGAACGAAAATATCATTTACTAAATATTGAATTATTATACAATCTCTTGTAAATATATAATTTAATAGAAAAGGAAAGATTATTTATTTCATAGAAGCTGATTGTTAACAAAAAACACCTTTAGGGAAATCGTTTTCACAAAGTTAAGCATTTCAAGTAAAAATTTGCCTATGGAAAATATAAAATTAACAAGAAAATCTTATAACTCCGTGTAGCTCAATATTGGTATATTATTTTCTTTTTTTCACAATTGCTACATTATTACTAGGATTAAATTTTTTCAACTACAAAATAGGTAACTTAATATTTATTCAAAAGAAAAACAAAATTATATGAATGTAATCACTGGGTTAATCAAAAAGTATTTAAAAATCCCTGTGTATCCAAATAACTATTTTACTACGAGACTTTTATTCAGAATACGTAAGTATTTTGAAATGATAAATTACTATAGAATAATCGGGAATCGTTGTAACTTGTATGTTAGATGGTAGATGCTACAGTTGTAATTACTTATAGTTTGTTCTCAAGCTTATTATAATAGGCATGCACGATACTTCCCCCAGGAGAGAAGGTCTGAGTTTGTCATTATTAATTCACAACTTTGTCTATTTATGTAGGTTAAGATCTGATATCATCACCTTGTCAATGTAACTCTAATTTGTATAGTGTTTGGATTACAATTTACTAGCTGGAACTAGGTTAAGCACAATAATTGCAGCTAAGTACAGAATGTACTATGTCATAGCTTCTAAAACATTGTATGTCATTTTACCGAAAAGATGATATAACATAGGATCCATGACGTAGAATTAAAAAATATGTTCTTTTGTCATCCAATATCTCTAAGACCTAACCGAAAAAATAACTCAAAACTAACAGGATTATCTGGAAATTTTTACTTTTCTTATATCACGTTGGTGGTATCGGTTATACCGCGTGATGGTAAGAGGTCAGTCTATGGACGCTTGCAAAACCAGAAACATCATAAGCGCGTTGCCGACTCTTTAAAAACCTATTAACTCCCCTTTTGAAGAACCTCATACTGTAGTCCCCTGGGAAAACCTCATTTACTTTAAGACAATTGGAAACTCTATCGAATATAATGAGGGCTATTGAAATTTTTACAAAATAATTATATTACACAATTAAAATTCTTCGTTTAATGATTATGAAAATTGGAAAAGGTAAATCTTGTAATAAAATAATTTCTATTCAAAGTTGCAGATAATGATGGATTTTTAAAATACGGTAAAGCCTATTAACCTAAATAAATGTCTATTTCAATAAGTATTTTCTTAATTAGACAAATCTTTAGACAATTGTTATCATTTTCGGAAGATATTAAATTATTATTTACTTTTTATACTCAGATTTATTTATATAAAGTTATTAGTTACGTATATATAATAATATGTTATTCCAACTTTTAGTATCTAAAGTGAAATAGTTAGGAGATATTATAATAAGAACAAAAGCATTGCCAACCATAGAGAGCGGAACGATCGTACATACATAAAATATGTATTAGATATCTGTAGGTAGCATATATCGAATATAAAAATACTCATCCTATGGTTTGCGTTAATAAAGCTTACTGTTTTACATAGTCAGTTCCATAAGAAATGTTTAATATCCGATATCGGGCAGCTTTGCCTGCGACTCTGTCCCCTTAGAATTTTGTGTATGAGAAAACAGCGATAAAAAAATACAGATATATAGTGTACTGAAATTAAACATTATCGATTTAATCGTGTTTTGTGAATATCTCCAATTCCCGAGACACAGCGTGGTACTCACGGTTAGCAGTCAGCCTTACCACACACTTGCACTACTTTTGTTCAATCAATATTCTTCCATACGTGTACTCAGTGAATTTAACCTAATACATCGTTCCCATATATGTTTCTGGTGCGCGTATTTTCTTCTTAGTTTCACGTTTATAAGCAATTCTCATGTAACGGTATGTCACAGTTCCCTGCGAGCGACCGGTTTTCACGCTTTTTGAGAGCAATTAAATACTGAGAAAATCTCGTCTACTTTCTACCAGGCATTTTACCCAAACGGAAATTACAAAGCAATACAATCCAAAAGTTACGGTCAGTAGTTAAATCGCCAAATTTAATTTCAATCCAAATTGTAAAGCAATGAATCAAAGGGCTATTTGATAATACTCGAGTCAAATAATTTTAGATATGAACCGATATTATCCACAAGACAAAAGAATTAAGTAGTTCAATATAAAAAGTTAAGGTTTCGCAATCTTTTAGGAAAAGTAAAGATTATTAGCCGTTCATTTAATAAAAATACTAATATCGCAAAAAACAACAAACAATAACATCTAGCTATATTTGATTTTAGAACGAAATAGACGGAACTGTTAAATTAATAAATAACAGAAAATTTCTTTATAATTCTTAAAAATTTACAAAATAATACACGAACTTGCAGAAAATATACATAAATGTGACAATAAAAATCAAGCCAAATTCATAGTAATTTTAATGCGGAGTAAAACTAAAATAAAAATTATTTCTTAATTAATGATGCAGCTTTGTCGTCAATGTTTTTCCTTGTAATGTTACAGAATATTTAAAACTACTAAAACGATACGTATAGAAACCATAAGGCAGACAGAGAAAAATTTCAAAAATTGACGATGGGTTTTCTGTGTCAAACCCCGGTATTAGTTTCTTTCGAATATCGACTCTTTACTGTTGTATTTATTATAAGTATAGATTATAAATATAAATGTTTATGTTTTTGGATGATTGTTACTCAATCACGCAAAAACGGCTAAAACGCATTCGGATGAAATTTGGTACACAGTTAAAGTTGCTTGTATTAAGCCATAGGACAATTTTTGTCTCGGTAAAGACCCAATTCTGAAGTACACGCAAAGTGGCTGGCAGAAGCTTAAATTTCAATTTTATCTTAGTAGACTTATACATGATTGGTATATTTTAGTGTATTCCTTTTTTATATACGAGCTCGATAAATTGAGTGATTTACACTTTTAGGTAAGTACGGTATAAGAATATCGACTATAAATTGAGATATGAACGATTACCCATAAGCAAAGTCTAAATTATATTGCAGTGAAACCCTTTTAAGTAGCTGAATATATACTGATTAATACATTCGCGTAACACGTCGATGCCAGGTGCTTTTCACCAATGTAGCCTTGATCCAATCAGGCACGAGCGTTGTATCATAGAGTTAAGATTTTAACCGTGTATAGGTGTAGTGTTTTATGAAAATAACCAAGGTATGCCGGTCCATCTGATGCCAAATGATCATATTTCAAATATACAATAAAGTAATCAGACTACTGTTGCTTTACGGCAAATATATGTGCGACTAGCTGTGCCCGCGGCTCCGGTCGCGTAGAGTACTAAAAAGACTTATTATTTTATTTGCGCGGAACCCTAATTATTTTTCTGAAATAAAAGTAGCCTTAGTTACTCTTTATAACATCAGCTTTCTGCCAGTGAAAGTCTCGTCAAAATCGGTATATCCGTTTCGGAGATTAGGTGGAACCGACAGACAGACAAACAGGCTTTTTTTTTTTAGATACTGTATATATTTTTATGTGCATTTAGTAAAAAGGTGTTATTTTGACATTACAAACAGACACTTCAATTTTATTTATATGTATAGAAGATTCGACCATATCCAGCTTCTGTCAATTTAATATATTCTTAATTATTTGTAAGTAGAAAAATATTCTAATGAGATATAAATGCATAACTAAATTAATTCCAGTATATACTTAATAATTAAATTATTTGAAACGTAGATAATTATTTAACGGCTTAATTATTCAAATAATTTACTGCGAAAAACAAAACAGTTCTTAAGACATATTAATAGTAGTACGATTGAGTTCGTTACAGTGTCATCATAACTTAAACAAAATTTAAACAAACTATTATAATAATTACTAACCCACACATGCTTTCAAATAATCGGTTAAAATTATTTTAACTCAAATTAAATGGAACGCAAACACCTCGACTCAAACTTTCATACTTATGTAGTTTCAATACTAGTAGTTGTAAAACTTTCACTACGATGGCAGCACATTAATTACTAACGTTAGTCTAAAGCCCAATAGGACGGTGTATTAAGTTGAACCATGTAGATTTACGATCAAACCCTTTCATTAAACAGGTATTAAGGCGACAGATAACGTTCTACATTACGCACTTGTTCATATAATTTGGGAGTTTCCATGAAAGCTTTGGCGAGACAAATGAACGTCCGACCCTACGGCTCAATAAGACTATCCACCCCAATATATAAACGTTGCGGTTTAATTTATGTAGATGTATCTAGAAGTTTCAATGCTAATGTGTGAAGGTTGAATCGGAGAATTTTGAGGGTTTCATTTAGTGTATTTTACTAAATCCTTTGTGTTGATCGCCTTAATGTATTTAATTTCATATATTTGTCTTTTTCCATCTTCGCATTATACTGCATACCGGCAAGTTTTACAGTAATTCGAAGGTAAAAGATAATATAATAAGGGAAAATATAAAATAATTTTGCAAGTTATTACTTATTTAAGAAACACAAACATAAACATATTATTTATTGAAGCAACACCATAGTTAAATAAAAATATATCTTCCATATTCAATATTAGAGGCAAAATTATCAGATTATTAATTTAGACGATGTGTTCGGTAGATGCAAGCTCGTTCTGTACTTACAAAGAGCAATCGATTTTAAAGCTCGCTGGATTGAAAATTAGATGAGGAGCCTTATAGAACGGGCGGGTGCCGTGTTCGTGAGCCGCCAATGCGCTTGTCTTTCGGTTCACTGGGCTTTCTTTAAATTGGCGACGGTTCTTCCACTGGTCGCTCCGCTTATTGCATCCCCATCCTCTGCGTCCACGATATTGCCCCGTTCGACCTTTAAGCAAATAGAATTACCCGGTTTCAAAATAAGATAGCATTGTAGTTAAATCTTCGGCTTGTCAATGTGTCGCTTAACCGTTGTAACCGAGTCTTGTACGTATAACCCGTGCAGAGTTTAGTTTAGTTCAAAGTTATTGCACGCTCGTAAACTTCTTTAGCTTAAATTTGTGCGTGATGAACTCCAATTCTTCAGCGATTGTTAGTTGATTGTCTCATTTCGTCGGGTTCCAGGCGTTCTATTCATATTCATGTACGTAGGACGAGGCCGACAAAATACCATACAATGTCGTTTTTATACAGACGAGTGAACGCCAAGAAAGTTGCGTGTCCCGAGTATTTTCATCATGGGACCTATCAAATAATAATGAGGTCGTCCTTCTTCGGCGGTACTCCGCCCGATATCGTGGCTCGATCTATTCGGTAACAATCGTTGACGATCTTTTTTGCTTTATGATAATATTTTATTGTTATTTAGTCAATCGTTTTTGTATTCACTCATGTTACATATTGTATACTATTAAGCATTGCGTTATGAAATGAGTATTGATGGATATCGTTTCACATACGATTATAATATAGTTGGATTTGTAATGTATGTGATAGATAGAGAACGGCTAATGGATGACAAGAGGCTCACGTCTGCTGTATCGGCACGGTCGTTCGGGTAAGCTTAAGCCTATTGTCGCCGGTACGAGACGCATCACGGATTCTGCCCACGATCCACTAAAAGGTTTATTGTAATTTACAAAACTGACGGAGGTTTTGTTGCTATCATTTCGTAGAACGCTTGTTTTGTTAGGGAGCGTAACAGAAGTGGGACTTGGTTTCATGATTAGATTCCTTAAGCTAACATTTAACCGTAGCATTGTGCTTTTGTGGGATTTTTCCTTAGTAATCGCTTCCTTGTGAATTAAAGTACTAGATATACAATTGGAATAATGTCGAAGTATAAAATTATTAATTTTTATCTACAAATACTCTCTGATATAAATAGATTTAGACAGCGTAGGTGATTTTGTATTACCTGATTTACACTAGGTAATCCTTATAATAAATATAATATTACTAAAATTAAATGATAATAAATATTTAAAAAAATGCACTGCTCTCGATTAAAGTAGATCCTAGTAAGAAATTCAACTGCTTATTAAGCAGTTTTCTTTTACAAATATATATTTTAAAGAGGACGGAAGGCTACTAATGGCATAAATTGAAGAGTGAGTGCTGCTAGTAACCACAGCATTTTACTTATTTGAAATTCAGTACTTTCAATGGACGGCGCGCCAAGCGAAGATTTTAGAACCGATCGCTTGTGGTCTCCGAGCGATATATTTCTATATAGAGCGAAGGAGATGGATCGTTTTAAAACGAGTTGAAACCGGAAATTCAAATTTGCATTCCGACACATCATAGTAAGAACTTTTAGTATCGATGCTTATATCTACCTACGTTACTATCTTTGAAAATATTTTTTATAGTTAGTGCATTACGTTGACTGACCTATCGGTAGCTTACTTATTACTTTTTCAATGGTTCTTATTTAAATGTTTTTAATTTTTTTCTACTGATTTAACCTTGTTTGTTAAAATATACCGAGAGGTTTCATAAAGTAGAGCTTATATATAGATGTGTTACATTTACATACAGTAGGGGAATTTATCCACCATTCAGCCTTGTATGTCTTTATATATCTATGCTATGTCATTAAGTTAAAATTCATCGTAGATCGACTATTTTAGAAATTTTAATTCTCTATCATATCCATCTATCCATATCACAAAATTGAAGTGTCCGCTTGTAATATCAAAATAACAGCTTTTTACTAAATGCATATAAAAGTATAAACGGTACTTATAACAAAAAAAAAACTTTTTTTAATACTTTTGTCTCTCTGTTTGTTTCGGCTAATCTCCGAAACGGTTGGACCGATTTCGACGGGACTTTCACTGGCAGACAGATGATGTTATAAGGAGTTAGGCTACTTTTATTTTCGATTCTGTAATCCACGCGAGAGTATCCGCGGAAACAGCTAGTTTTAAATATAGATGACGAATCACAATGCAAATGTAGTTACTGTATTGAATAATCAATGAACCTGTGTAGATACTGTGATCGTATTACAAATGCATCGGCATGTCTGGTCGGATGACAAGAGAAACCCAGCGGAGCAAGACGATCTGTAAGCGTCATATCAATCACCATTCCCGTGAAGCAGGTCTCTTGGCACTTGGCCTAGATACGAAATTACACAAATTTACGTAGCAGGCCTAACCGACGCGACGGGCTAGGGATTAAGCGCTTGAACGCAGCTTACATCGGATGCCGGCCCCAATACCACGCTTAACCGATGTCCAATCTTTGCTCTGATTTTTCCCTATTTGTCATCGCAAATGGAGCAAATAAGCCCTTAATACAGAAGTTAATAAGTACAAAAGTTTCAATAAACTCTTTAACTCATCAATATTGAGAAACATCAGCGACTGTCTACTTTGGCGAAAGTTATTGCTAAGTAGGATTTGTTAACTTAATGTTTCCTCAAAAGGATTATGTGAATATCATGTCGGCAACGTATTTGGTAAACTTTAACGTTATCAAATCTCGGTAAATTTCAGTTATAACTTTGTATTATGTTACCAAACAAAATATATCTACGCTTACTATTTGATTTGTTCTAATACATGAATTTCATTGTGAAGTAAATTACGCGCGTATGTTATGGAAATGTTTTTACCGTTTGTCGCGGAATCGCTGTTTGTTGTTACATTAAACACGCGTAATACCCTTTCATTTATAACTCCCGTTGCGGTTCTTGATATAGGCTCGTCCTTAATTCCGACTTAATTAGTGTCACGCAAGTTCTGTAATCCTAGGCTCGGGATCGTACGACCGTTCTTAAAATGGAGATTAGTGCGGGGAATATCTCGAACTACGCTATCCGTTCATAAAGCCACTACTTCACTTGTGTATTTCGGTAAAAAATAATAAATGAGGAATTGGTACGAGCGGACTTATGGCAGTTAGTAAATTTTTATTTCAATAATTAAATGGTGTTAAACTTTTGTTATTTTATTATAAAGCGCGTAAGCATTGTATCAAAAACTTGAATAGTATTTTCACTTTCGTCACCATACTATAGTGTAAATAATAAATGTGAAGCGGAATTCTACAACAGCTAAACATAAACATAGTATTTTGTGTACGGAAGTCCTTCCGTGGTTGTGTACAACGGATGTGAAGGAAAACGCTTGCATACTGAGTAGGCGTGCCTAAAAGACACTGCGGACTTTAGTTTACATACAACGGATTACACGAAACTTAAACATGCCATCTAAATCTGCAACATACCGTTTGGTCCAAAGCCTTAACTGACTTTACTACCTGTATTTCTAACCACGTATAATTACAGCCGAATTGTCGCTATCTTCACATTTCAAAATATAACTTGAATTCTTGCAGCCAGTTTTATAGCTGTTCTTATTCACTCAAATTCATAACAAATCTCAGGGGTATATTAATTTCTGCCACGTCTCAACTCAGTAATCTCGATTTTAGATAATCTTATTAAAATTTTAATCATAAATTTACATCGTACGTCGCCAAAATTTATTCCGAGATTGTCCCTCAGCATGTCATTAGACAAATTAGTTACGGGTTTAGTCGCGTCGTACGTCAGCCGGTTTTATTTTTAACGAGACATCAAACATTATCGAAGGCCCTGAAGTAGTTGCCCGAACGCCTGTTTACAAATAAGAAACGTCGAAGAGACGAGAGTAATAAATTTTATAACACGGCATCGATTCGGATACGAACGTAATAATAATATATCGGCACGAAATATTGGAATGTGTCGGTGCGCTCGGTTCGCATCTCAAAATAGACCCTCATCAAAGACAAGCAGGTTTGCAGCTGTAAATCCATTTCACTGTGGTTTGTCCGCATTATAAATTGAAACGTACATATAAATATGAAAGTTTGTGTGGCGCGTTGTTCGTTTAGAACGACGTTACACTTCGGCGACATCCTGTCCTTATCTTCATTCATTTGAGTTTTCTATTGACTTGTGTGAAATATATTATGTTACTACAACTAGTAGGATTTTTTAGTTCGAATTAATAAACATTCGTTAAATTACAAGACAAACAGATAAAGTATACGTGAGGCTCATGAAAACACATCTTAAAAATTTCTATGTACGAGTGTAATCTCTTATTTCGGTAAAACAGTTATTCCGCTACATATTGTTATAGTAAAGTTAATGTCAATGTAAAAATGTTTAATATACTATTTTATAAACCATGTCACTCACTTGACAAACTACTCGGGTATGATAATTTGAGTCATACTGCATTTGATGAAACGCGGTACGCGAGCGAGGTTTCACTGAGCACTCTAGACGACCGCTGTGCATAGATTTGCATTTTATGGTTTTGATACTTAGAGCGAATATTCAGTGCGGTGTCGGCGTAGGTATCTTTTCAATCCGACGCGGCGGGCGCCGAGTGGCCGCTCGAGAGTGCTTGAGTAGTGGAGCGTGCTCGAGTACCGGCCACGATGCGCCTGCGCACGGCGCTTCTCCCACTTACCCCTACTCTGTTTTCCGGCGCGCTCAGTCCTTTTAAAGCTACAATTAACTGCAACGCCGAGATTAAGGCTAATTTTTTTTGCCAAGTGATAATAACAGCAAATTACTTTGAGACTTCTTCAAGTATTCGACTAACGAACTACTTACTACCTATAGTATAATAATACCTCATGTCGACATATTATTGATCGGTATAGTGATATTATTGAATAAATTTGAAATGTGTTGAAATAATTATAGTGAATTATGATTTATATAACATTTATATCCACTAAATCTAAGTTAACTACATATGTCCATTATTGACTGTGAACATAATTTACACAGTTTAAAAAAAACATAATCCCTATTGAGTTTGTTGCCAGCTCTTCTTGATGTTTTCTGTATCGGTGATTATTGTTTTAATGTTTATAAGTGCTTTTTAAACTAAGGTTTTTATTTTTATTTTGATCTTCTAATTTTATACCATATTCAGTTAACATTTTCTTCTTTCAGTCCTATCTCCTACCGGATATTCTTAATTGTTAGAGCTATTATTATCATTAAAGACTGCTTTTTGGGACAGTTCATGTGAGGCTTGTCAAACAAGGCTTGGCTTGGCAGCAATGGCTACCTTCTGCCCTTTATTTTACACCGTACGAAGAGTTTGAAGGAGTCCGTATGTATATTTCGCAAAACATGCCTAAAGTATAAATTTTGTATTTCTTTAATAGTTTTTAAGATCTCTGTAGCCTCCTGTTGTGGTGATATAATGATTTCAAATCCCAGATAAATAGCCGTCTGAGTACTCTAACGATGTATACTGTTACTATCAAATAGACGGGAAACTCATGACTAAGTTCATAAACCGAGTGGTTCATAACCGAGGAGCAAAGATTTGTATAAATATCGTTTGCATAACCAATTCTTATTATATACAAATAATTAACCACACATGAACCACATATACTCATATTTTTTAATTCTTTACCTAAATTAAAGTAAGGGATGAAATTTGTGTTCTATGATTAAATAGGTAGACTAAGAAACCTTTTTTTTAATCTATTTTATTTTAATCTATACATATTATTATTATTTAATCTATATGGTAAACGGTGTTATGTTAACCTTTGCTATGGTAAGCGTTGACATGGTAACAGTTGCCATTTTAATAACAATATACTAAAGTCCGTTTTTTTAATTCCTTGTAGTTTTATGTCCGGATTTAATTCAAAAACGGCGTAATCGATTCTCATGAAATTTTGTACGCAGGAAGCTTATATCATTGGTCAATTGAGAGGCTATAAGAAAATTCAACAATAATTTTAGAAGTTCAAAAATATGTTATTCTTAACCCATTTTGATGGAATTTTATGCACGAGAAGTGTATGTTATTTATTAATTGATAGACTTTATGAATTGTCAATAATATGACTAAAAGTAAAATTATATATATAATATAAATTATATATAATAGTTTCCATTGTTTAATGTGTTTGAACGCATTAATCTCTGGAACTACCATTCACATTTGAAAAAATATTTATGAATTATATAGCCTATTTATTAAGGACGGTTATAGGCTATCCAACATCACGCTAATATCCTTAGAAGTGGAGTAATGACTATACAAAATATTAGTCTGAAAGTATAGTGAAAGCAAATAGTGCGGGTGGTCCGTGTGGCCTGGCGCTAGGTACCGGGGGCAGAGGGCGGGTTGGTCACCCGATGCTCGGTGCATTTCCGAAATATATAATTTACGTCACGGTACTGTAAGTATTTTAAAAGTATTACAAAATTTGTAACTACAAATTCGATTGTAACCTTGGGCACAGCTAGTAAGATATATAATGATAATTTTAGCCTTGAAAAACACAAAATTTGTTTAGGTGGCATGCGAAAATTTCAACTATATCGGAATAACGAATAAATCATGTGTCACAAACACTCATGGATGGGGAGACAGGATGAAATCTGTCGCGCTGTAGGGAGGCTTTCGAACTATCCATTCATTTGAGATCCATCACTCCGCCACGGTGGCGAATCGCAGGCTGGGCAATTAATGCCGTCGATTCATTCTCATTATTTCTTTCGTCAATAAAATACCTACCGTCGTTAATATAAAAAGACGGCAAATATTAATATTTCTTTCTGTAATAAGCAATATTTCATAGTTAAGAGGTTCAGCCAACAGCTTTTATCTTTTACACGTTAATTAACTTTTTTTGGAAAATAAATATTTCCCTATCAATTCGAATATTCTCGTAAATAAATTAATGTTGTCGTATTTTATACAAATCTTAATAATGATATATAAGGTAATATTTTATATACGTTTATGTGTGCGTGTTCTATGTGTTCATGCGTCGTTTATCCGATTGAGTTGAAACTTTGTATAGTTTAGTTTTTTGCACCAAATAAATTTTCCTATTTGCACTTCATACAAAGAAATATTTGTTACATAATACCGCCGATAAACTGGAAGAAAATGCATTGTGGCATTAAGTTCGCTAGGGTATGACCAAAAAAATGCAACAAAACATTCATAAAAAAAATGACATAGTACCTTCAATGTGCGCGCGAGCGAGGTGCTTCAACAAATGAGTTGATTTTATGTAGGTAGTTCTATATCATTATCATTTGCACATTGGCTGTACTGTCCCTGATAGTAAGCACAGTACAATCCAAATACAATGGCGACCACCGAGCCGCTGTCATGTCGGCCTGCATAAATATCTCTTTACGTTACGCTTGAAAGAACCAATGTTATAAGAAGGAAGGGCACATTTGGCCGGGAGATGGGTCCACAGTTTCACGGTACGACAAAAATAAATAGAGAACTTTTTAGTTACCGTAAAACTGTG
Organism: Saturnia pavonia; assembly: GCA_947532125.1. Classification (NCBI taxonomy): domain Eukaryota; kingdom Metazoa; phylum Arthropoda; class Insecta; order Lepidoptera; family Saturniidae; genus Saturnia; species Saturnia pavonia. The sequence continues at coordinate 7,016,966 of OX383899.1, read as the reverse complement.
ATTCCAAAGCCCAGCGCGTGTGGTTCTGTTGTGAAAAGGAGAGGAGGGAATTAGGTTAAACAGCTCTTCAGAACATTCACCGTGATACAGACGGTAGAACACGCTCAGCGAGGCAATGTTGCTGCGAAGCTGAAGCTTTTCCGAAAGGGATTACCATAAAAAAATACTAAATAAAATAAAATACAGCATATACGAGTAGATACATGTAGTAGGTACTCATAGAACGTTATTTATTTGAATCGGTATTTCAAATTACTTCTTCAAATTTATTGACATCGATTTTCCCTTAATATAAAAGAGCAAAAGTTTTGTGCGCTCCGCACAATTCACCACAATGAATACTTGTTAACTGGAATAAATTCGACAAAAGATTATACGTTCATACAAGTCATATATTTTCGGAGGTATTTATTTTGCGTAATGCTTAATTCTGCAGTGCGCCAACGCCCAATTTGTATGTGAATTAAAAAAATATTGCATACAACAGATATTTAATCAAAAATTCTTTTTTACATGATAATTATAAATGTGTTAAGTGTTTGCTTATTTCTCGCGACGGTTTATTTAATATTACCCTTTCATATCATTTTGTACATGTCTAATATTAAATTCTATTTGTCGTTCAGCTGAGTAAAGGATATAATTTAACTAATTTCTGAGGTGTGTGCGAGAGACGCGTCACACTCGCTTCTACTGCCTTTTGTATAATTAAACTGTGGGCAAACCCAGTTTAAGTTTAATCTTGTAGCCTCTTGACACCGCACTCCCGGTCGGAGGGAAGCTTATTTTGTTCGTCATCACTATCGACCGATGGGTAGATGAAAACGCCCGAGTTACAAGTGTCACGGGGATTAGCACTGTCGTACTTGTGCAAGATGGTTCAGTTTTCATTGTATTTATTGTGAGAAGTCGTTTTCTTTTGCTAGAGATACGAAAAAAATACGGTTACGACGCATATAGAGTTCAGTCAGACGGCAATCATTCATGGGGATTGCATGTTTTGTAGGCTGTGTTCGTCATACGCGACACTTGTTTCGGTAGTTTATATTTTTATTTACTTTAACAAATGGAACGTCGTACATGTCTGTGTGGCTACGCATAAGAAGTTCTGTAATATTAAAACATTTTGCAGTAAACAACTTTTTAAGTGACTTTCTCATAACATATATTATGTTTTATTCGTTGAGCAATAATATTATAGTGTAGGCAATAAAGAAAGTTGATATTGATCTATTATTAAAATACTCCAATTATGTTTAAGAGTGGTGGAATCTTTGCCAAATTCGATTACGGCAGTATTACCGTCACACTTGTTTCTACCACTAAGCACCACTGCTCTCATTGTTGTATTTCGGTTAGAAGAATCCTGTTATTAATTGAGCTAATTGAATTGCAGGCCAATTTAGTTTTGGTCATAAATAGTTGCAGTTTGTTATTTCATACCATAACAAAAATATTATATAAATATTTAGCCTTAAAACGTAGTCTTGACTTTAATTATTGCCTGTGCTTATGCCTTTGTATAGGCATAAATGAACGAAAACAACAATATAAATTTGACGTTTAGGCCACTGAATTAGAAATTTTAAATACGATTGATGGCTGATATTACAAACCCATACATACCATGTATCAATTTATGTTTAAAAAATGATGGACGCATATTTAAATTTTGAAAAGGTACACATACCTACGTATTGGGATTGTGTTTCTCACTTTTTATGGAATAATAATATAGTTCTGAAATTAAATAGTAATAACATTTTTGATACTTATAAAAGTAGTCCGTCTCTCCAACGTAGATGGGGGTTTTCCTCGGAATTTTTGGTAATAAATTTATGGGAACTTAAAAGTTTGGGGAATTGAAAATCAAGTAAGGGGAATTTTTGTGTTTTTTTTTACTTACCTATTACATTTTACACCATACGCTTTAGTAGGAATATAATTTCAGTCATTTTTATTAATAAAATATTATGACGAATGCCACTTGATCTCATAACGAAGATGTGGACCTATATGAGTTGACCTCTCGGACTGGACCAATATCGTTTCTGTAGAGGATATAATTGCTGGTACTATTTGATTCGTAACTACCCATCTCTAGCTAGTAGAGCTGAGCTATACTTGGTAAAATATCTGTTCTTGTTCCAGAGAAATAACAATTCCATAACCTGTACCAAAATAACAGCCTGTTAAATGATGCCAACTCTTTCTATTATTATAAATGAAAGAGTATAGAGCTTGTCCCAAGTCATATTTGTTTGCATCTCTCTCTAACAAAATAAAGATCCTTAAGGTTGAATAGAGCAGAACAAACTGAAACAGTTTACTTTTGTGTCACACCTCAGTTACCTGTTATTTTAAACAGAAATTATTTTGTCCTTAAATGAAGAAGAAGTACAGACGGAGGTATTGAATACAATCAATACATTTTTAACTTTAACATTTTTAATATGATTTTCTTATACTCGTATACACATTTTGAAATATCATTTTGTTAAATGTTTACTACTTGTACGTTTTCTCATTGGTCATACTTCTGTTTAAAAAAAAATGGCGACCTTTTTTTTTCGAAATATATCATTTTGGGGAAAAGAAAATATGAATATAAGAATAAAACAAAAAGTCGACCTACCTACCACCTCTCCCACATTCCGTATTTAATGGATGCCCTTGATAAACCCACGACGGCTTACAGCATTTAGGTACTTATTACGCATTCTCAGCATTTGTTTAATGTATGAAAATTTGAAAGAACGAACCATGTTGATGGTACTCAAAACAAAATAATTGCTACGGTCTCGCGGTCCGGGATTCGGCCTTCTCATTCATTATTCACTTTTTATTTTGCCCTCCCCTCGGCTTATAATTTGACTTGAAACATAAAATCAAGTTTTATTTGATTATACGCAGCGAAAAGAAAAACTCCGAGTATCTTGTATCCTTCACTTTTAATAGGGAATGGAATCTAACATTATGATTTACTAAGGAAAGCCCATTTTGTTTCCTCCGTCTATACAATATTACAATTTATTTAAAATTGTTACAATGTAACCGATTTTCTCTTATAATTCTAATATTATATTGGGGCTCTCTTTTTATAGTCAATAAAAAGGATTTTCATAGATCAAGGGTTTAAGCTATTCAAATGCGTCTGCGAGAACAAAATATATACCTAGATAGATAAATAAAAATTTGACATCACAGAAAACCCGCTTAATCCAAATGTCGCCATTTGTCTCCATATAATATCAAACACAGCAGTCGTAATTGACCCTACAAAAACCTTAGATATGCAATAGGGGCATAGATTTACAAATTTACCAAGATGTAGGAATAAGCAACGAGGCATCTTGAAGTCCCGCTTTCATCCACTCGCTAGCTGCTGCCATATAAAAGAAACTCAATAGATACTCACATACGTATTGTATGCAAAATGTCGAAAACCTTCCTATGCGAAGTCATTCTGGTGTGTTCCAAATTGCTTTCGATGACAAATGCACTAAATCGTTTCACTTTTTACGCGCTTTAACTACTTCTATTGTTTCGTAAGCGTTCGTGGCTGCATTGCACAGCCGTTTGATTGTCAAGTTAAAGACTGCACTTTCACCGGTTCAATTCAAAAAGTAGTGTGAACTTTTTTTATATAAAATCGAACGTTTTCTTTCTTGATCCATTAAAAATTATAGATGACGTGAGACGTAATAAATATATAAAGATATATGATTGAATCTGAATAGCGCAAACTATTATAATATATACAATCGATTAAGATAAAGTTAATAATGACTTGCAATGTTTAAGCATCACCGCCGTATTATTTTACTTTTAACAGAAGACCTTGAGCTACTTGGTTCTGGTCTGACAGGTTTGATTGGCAAAATTCACTGGTAAACGAGAATGTTGAACTTGATCCTCAGAAGTAGTAAACTATTAGTAACTAGCTACGGTTGGGTACGCAATCCTTCTTAATGTCGGATATATATTGGCTATGAACGGTACTATAATTGAGTTAGCTGCGATATGCAAAAATTCAGATTGGATGTTTGTAACTTCTAATCAATTCTGGACTTGTAAAAAGGCCGTATAGGCATATTATTACAGTTTTATTTAATTTCACTTTTCAATATCTACCTGATCTACCAGGTAGGATGAAGTGAGGAGTAGCCCAAAGTAGCACATAATTAAGAAAAATATAAATCTGACACTACCGTGATACATGGAAACGAGGTTGAGCTGTGCGATAAACTTTTTGAATAGTTTAGAGTCATATCTTTATCATATAATTATTTTAAAATATTACTTGAACAATAATATATTTTTTCGTTACTGAAATTAGTATTTTATATATCCATAAAATAGTTTCATAACAGCGCTTATAAAAGAGAAGATTATTATTTTAATTACGCTATTTAGTGAACCTTCCAATGAAAATCCACAACATTAAAAAAAATACAAATTATGATACTATTTTAATGTAAATACGTCTGTTAAATAATCCTTTTACGAATAAAATCCTATAAATAATATATCACGACGCCATTTTGCTCCATCATTTTTAAAGCTATTAAAATATGTACACGTAAATTTTGTTCTTCCATTTATGATTTTAGAAGTGGAATTTTGTTACGTATTTTTTTTCTCTACGTACAAGAATTTTAAAAACAAGTTCTTATTCGTAACGTTTAGCAATTTCTAATATTTAATTCTTACGTTCATTAAACGAATTTAGCTAAAAATGTAATAAGCAACTCAAGGGCATCGCGAAAATACTTCTCTTTGTGTGGTTATTCATATCATCTCTACTGAAAGGGTTGGTCTTTTGTTCGCACAACGAGAACTTCGTACGAGCAATAAAAAATAAAAAAAAACAAGACAACATCCGAACCTATTCTGCTTCATCCATACCTACGATGTACCTGCGATTGTATGAATCCTCTTTAAATTTTTCATAGTTGTATCAAGGTATCAAAAGGGCGTTATTTATTTAGCTGAAGGAGTCATACTGAAAAGTAATTTTATTTACATGTTCTTGTTTTATAAAGTCTCGTTACATATTTGAAATGGTATCATGATAAGCAGATGTTAATGATTTTTTGTTTAAACACTTTATGAAGCTTTTATACCGTATTCTAGTTTAATGTCAATGTAGTTTCAAGTAATATTAGAGAAATTAGAAGAGAAATTAGAGAAATAAATAGTTTTATCATTAGGCACTTACTAATAGCATTATGTTGTTTTTATCGTTATAGGTTTAGCGTTGTAGCCACAATCTCATATGATCTTAAGTGATGATGTAGCCCAAGATGATAACATGCTAAGCCTAGTGGAAGACTGGCACTCAAGTGCAGTTGCAAGAACACACCTGTTAGTGCTTGGCAACCGATTTTAAACTTGAGGGTGGTAGCTAGCCAGGTGGGCTTTAGAAAAAGCCCTACCACCATGCTATGGTTACCTCACGATATTTTCCTTCACCGAAAGCACAAACTCATTGCAGGGATTCGAACTCGCGTCTATCGACGCGATGTCCGTACACGCTACCACTGAGCTATCATTGATTGAACAATAATCTCGCAAGGCATATTATGATGAATCTCAAGGCATTAAACTGTCCTGGAAATGATATTTCTGTCTCTTAATTTATGTTATGTATCTTATCCGGACAATAAGTTGAAGAATCACATAAAGGTTTTAGGTCGAAAGGGTATTTAATGACTCACCCAATTCATAGGGACCGACCCTGTGAATGATAGAGATGTTGGGAAATGACTCTCTCTTTCTCTCTCACTCCAACAATACATACAGTGTAAAAAATAATAATTGAAAAATATTAATAAGCCCGATTGACTTTGCCGGCTCTTCTCGGTCACTGGAATGTTTTCCGAACCGGTAGAGATTTGAAATTCATAAGTGCCTTCTTAGAGCCCGAATTGTATTATTTAATCCCGTTTCTTTTTTTATATGTAGTTGTTTCTTCTATTGAAAAGCAATGTTTTATTAAGTATAAGCAGATTTCACTGTTTTGTGTTTACGTTATTTCTAATCACGTGACTTGTTGACCAGGAAGGGAGATGATTCATATCAAATGGGAGTCAAATATTCCTCACCGTACCGCTTAAGCTATTAATAATTTACTTGCATATTAAGTTAACTTAATAAAATAAGAGAATTGTGTGAATTCCTTATTTATATCTATCTTAAGAAGTTTCTCCAGATGATTGTGATCGTTAAATATGTTATACCTGTTTCTTTTTGTTTGTAGAAGAAAAATAACATTTCAGTGTTAGTAATAAAGTGGTCGAGTATCTGATACAGAGATGAGATCTATGAACTAATTGCGTAGATTATCTACACTGACTGGTTTTTTCTTTTTTATACTAGCTATAACTTAACAGTACATGATAGAAAGTAAAGTATACCATAAGGAACAGTAAACAACGGATATCAACGTTGATAAATTCTATCAGCATTCGTTCTTGTCATGGTGACCTACAGAAAGTACTGTTCACGCCTCGTTTAAAGGACTCGATATCGTAGGAGGGAGTAAAGACGCTGGCCGATATGCGATCTCACATCTTCACAGTACCATAAGAATTTGCAAACTTCTTTGTTCTTGCTGCGATGGATGCTACCGTGCTTCTTATGCCAGCTTGCGTAGTTCTGGAAAAAAAATTAAGTAAAATAATCTACTTGAAAAATTAGCTGTATGAACATATGTTAAATCTGTCTATTAAAAAAAAATATAAAGTACTATCTATGCCCGCAGCTCCGCTTGTAATCCAGGTTATAAACAATCTGCGAGCCAAATTTTATCCAAATACATTCAGCCGTTTTTTAGTGATTGAGTAACAAACAATCAAACTTACTTTCGCCTTTATAATATTATTATTAGTTAGGATCTGCAGACAACATATCAACAACATATGCATTCATAAAAATAAATAAAACATCTTGACACTTAAAAAACGAATGAAGTAATGATTGAGCAGTTACATTTGATCTCAACATGAGTGACGATCTGGCCGAAATTAGCACAAATGTAGCTGCCGAAACATCAATAGACACTAAATAGATTAGACAAGCAAGCAGTATTATAAACCCTGTTACTATGTTATAATCTCATCAACATATATTTCGAATACCTAACGCTTAATAACCGCACGTCAACATGCGCTGGTATTGAAGGAACAGAGTTCACGTGTTGTGTTCCAGAACTAAAGCCGGTATTATTTACCAGTCGCTCCCTATATTGTAACAACTGTAGTAGAGATCTGATGGCGCACCGTGCGGGACCTAATGAGCTGTGAACATGATAAGGTGTGCGACATGGGAAGACGGAATCATCCCCTATCTTCGAATGCTCACTGTTCTGTCTCAAATGTTAGTAATAATTATAAACGTCGTTACGAGATAACCCGTGGCTCGACATATTAAGCTTAATTATTTTTATTAATTTGGTAAGGCGTAGTTAGTAATATTTATTATTATATAACTCTTATGAGATTTTTTTACTGCTTTCACCTGTATATTTTTTGTACACTTTCAAGTGTAGACATTTTTCATAAAACCATATTCATACCAGTTTGAATATAGATCATATTAAAAGTAAATTATATTTTACATAAAATGTCTATCTCAAAAATATGTTTTAAATTTTGGAATTTAAATTAAATGTAATCTATTTAACAAAAACATTTAAGATACAATTATCAGTATGTTTCTTATTGTAATAGTTGCCTAAGCTGCGACTTAAATAAGTACGCAGACTGTTAAAAGAACTTTATAGAAATAATTCCAAGTTCAAACCCGAATGTTAAATGAAAGGAGATCACATTTTATCTCGTGGGTGCAGAGATAATAAAAATATGTGATTCAAAATACGCATTTATTCAGGAAGACAAAGAACAGACAAGCGAGCCGGAGGCTGTGGGCAAATAAAAATGAAATGCAACGTCAGCGTCGGGTCAACTTTTGTGCCCTAACGCTACGATCCCCCGAAATTCTCTCTGTAAAAATTGATTAATATTGTCCATAGTGCACACCACAAGTGGTGAGCTCCCTCTTTCACACATAAATGTGAAAGAGAAATGTTGTCAACTGAATTTCGAAAGCATTAATTTACTTCTTTTTTTTTCAAAAGAAAAAGGTGTGCGACGTTGAGTGGATCTAAAATGATAGAAGTAGCCATTCCGAAGAATCGTACCAGCGCTAATGTAGTTTTGGATACATTTATGTATTTAGTTTCATACTTTGTTATAAATTGGTTGAAATTTTGGTATTGGCAATCGGTGCTTACGTTCATTGTAACGTTGCCGTAGATAGCAAGGAATCTAAGCAACATTTATTATTTAATAACAAGAGTTAGGTGTATCTTGACCTTGAGATGATATAAATTTAGTTAGATGATATTATATTATTGACTAAATAAAATTTTAAGTGTTTTAAGTTATATTTCTGAAGGCGTTTTATGAAAAAAATATGATAAAGTGAAAGTTTACACCATTAAGTTGCTTGCTAAACTTTTTGTTTTATTTTAGTTTACATTAGATGTTATACGTCACAAAAATTCTAATGCGCGTACGCACACTCCTGATTTATTAAAAGTGGTTTATATTTAAAATGTAGGTGACCATTCTTCCATTTATGATGAGGCTTTTTCCGTGATTTTTCAATTACAAATAAAAAATAAAAATGCAATCATATGGATACATTTGGATTTAAAATTGGATTTTGTTGAATGGAAATTGAACTGAAGGAAATCGTACAAAATAATAACAATGCTATTTAAAGCAAAATAAAATGTAACGCAGCGGCATGTAGCGTGACTGTCACACATTATGAATTAAGTTAGAGTAACTTTTGAACCTGAACTGGACGTAGCGCAGGGCCGTTGGAGTTCATAGCGGCCGTTGCGTCCGTAATTGGAATGTGTAGGTGGCTTTTTGTGCCGCGGCCGTTCGGTGCTTGCTCGTTGTCAAGTTACCCTAAATTAAATTGTTCTATTTTTCACAACAAAAATTACTGCGAGTGGAACTGAGTTCCGTTAACGAGGCTGAAACTAATGTCATTTGGCAGGAAGCGCACGATCCAGTCTTTTTTTTTGTAGGTGAATTTCTCGCTTCAAATGGTCGAATTGTCTACACTTACATTAAAAAGTAAGGCCGTTTGGTGAGATCTTTATGAGGAGTTGTTTGTGAAAGAACTTGGGGTTATTTTCTTAAATCTCAACTTTTATAAACACATTTAAAAGTTCTCATAGTGACTCGCTTTGGCATTTTTCGCAATCTGTTATCTACAGTATTAAGTGGTGACTTAAATATGAGCTTTTGTCGTGGTGTTTTCAGGTCTGTATAACTACGAAGACTGTCAAGAACATATTTCTCTCGGTGGTGACTCTAAATATTGGTCTGCCTTCACGTTCGTAGTGATAAACGCCAGCTATATTGCGTTAAGAAAAATGTGTTTTTTTATCTTTATAGGTTTGGCGTAATGGCCACGATCTCAACTGATGTTAAGTGACGATGTGGCCCAAGATGATAACACGCTAAACCTAGTGGAAGACAGGCTCTCAAGTGCAGCTGTCGGAACACACCTATTGGTGCTTGGCGGCAGATTTTCAACTTGAGGGTGGTAGCTAGCCGGGCGGGCATTAGGGAATGCCCTACTATCATGCTATGGTTTTCTCACGATGTTTTCCTTCACCGAAAGATCAGGCTCATTGCAAGGATTCGAATTCACGTCAATCGACGCTAAGTCGTACACGCGTGAGACATGATTGCTTTAAAATAACGCTTATCGTATGAACATGACAGCAATGTCTATTACAACAAGTAGAGCTTAAAGATACGATATACCTATTATATTCTTGACTAAAACAAATAGTTAATTTTAGTAACAGTTTTATTGCAGTCGGTTTCCGTTCATTAAATTTACAATTTGTTTTTGTAACGTCATCAAAATTCATAAAGCGTTATTTCTAGATATGTTTGTTGAAACTATGCGTTAGTTATGTTTTATTCAAACAAATGTATCCAGATATTCCTATATACTTTCACTGTCTTATATTCATAATTTATACTTTGACTATTAGGGTACATAGTGTTCATAAATTTAACAACGGCCGTTTCAGAATATTGTTGTTAAATCAAACTACTAGATTTTCTTCGAGTGAACTAAACTACACAACTACGCCTAGTAAGAAATTTATCCTTAGAAAATTTTCTTAAGCGACGTACTTTAGTAGAAGCGATTAATTCAAGTAATCACGGACGCCTCCCAATTTATACCAGACCAAAAATTGGATATGCGGTGAATAATAATTTTCCCAACGGATTTAACTACGTTGTCCACATTTAAAGTAATTGCCAACAGTTCGAGCTGACGGGTTGACGAGGTCGACAAACTTGACACTCGCTCTCCAAGGGATACCCTTTACAATCCCATTTATAAATGCTATTATTAAATCAAATTTTATTTATCATTGTGCTTTTTCCACTCTAATTGTCCCTGATTTTATGTTGTAAAACGGATTACATTAAAATATATATTTTGGTAGGGTTATGTAAATATTTCGAAAAGGACACGAAAAATAATAAGTAATAGACTACTTACAAACATAAATATATAACTATATGGCAATATATACTACGAAAACATTTAAGAAATGCCCTTCTTTTTTGTCCTATTTATTGAGACCATTCCAATGAGCCAAAACACGATACCTCTAGTGTAAATTGGTAAGGAGTTGGGCAGATTCTAGATGATACTCCAGCATCAGGTCCATGTTACCATGGATACTATCACTGAAGTAACATAATAATAGATTTCGACTCGATCAGACCTGTGGGAGATGCTAACAATAATTTATCAAGTAGAAAAGAGCTAATAACTATCAAATCTCTGAACAGTTTTTCTTAGAACACTTTCAATTAAGTCATCTTTGAAACAAACAAAAAAATCAATATCAGTTCTGCCCTTTCGGAGCTACGATGCCATAGAATAGACACACAGGCACACAGATACACATATTTAACTTATAACACACTCCTGTTTGCGTGGAGGGTTAGAAATCATCGTTTCTTCAACATATTTTCCTTCACCCCAGACCACTTATCTATCTACTAAACTACTACAGACTACTGCAGGTTCATCCACTAAACTACTACAGACTTAATTAATGTTTTAAATTTATACCAATCATTATTTTACTATATACTGAAATTTTGAATAAACTTCTTGTTTAAGGATTAATAAAATATATTTACACCGTTTTATATTAATATGTAACTTGTTTTTACGCGGCTACACCGCTACAAAATATACTCTGCCCTATAGGCAAACGGACCAGCAAAAGAATTCTATAGATAGGATCCTGCAAGCCATATTCCATATCGCGATACGTTTGCACCTTCCATTTTATAGCCATTTCCCAATAAACCATTTTATATAGAATATAAACCCTAAATTTTATATGACTATTAGATTTTATTCGGATTACAGTGGTAAGTGTTGTTTACCTTCATATAATGAAGAATCATCCTGATATTTTTTTGTGTATACCTTACTTTTAAATGTTAATTTTTTAAATTAAATAATTGAACGGATTTTAATTAAAACATCTTACTGCGTCTATATGTATGTGATACATCATTTATTACAGTTGAAATCATTACTATATGTGTTAAACAGACATCTCAGGGAATTTAAATGATTATCATACAACACGTTACATGCGGTACAACACATTAACTCATTTATAGCTAGTTATTTTAGTATACCTACGTGTAATCATAAAGCCAGGTTATTGCAATTTCAGAAGTTTATTTCACCGCTTACACCCAGGCCAATGAACTAGCATTGAATGAAGATTATGTTTGTTTTGGCGGATGCCCACGAAGCTTTTATACCCACGTTCTATGGTATTTTAATATACATTAGAATGTTATCGAAAAGAAAATTTTGCGTAGGCTCAAAGAGGGACGTCGCTTCTTTCTAAGTTGGCTGGAATTTTTACGATTCGATACATTACCTAGATTTTTATTTATAATATTTTGCACTATCAGTATTTTATTTAATTGTACTATAACAGACATGCTATACGCCATTATTCACTAGATATTAACGGTAAATAAATATAAAATTATGAAATAACCAGCTCTTCCGAAAGTGTTGTTAAACTACTCAGCTGTTATGTTTTCTGTATAATATCAGTTGATGTCTAAAATTATTATACTTGGGTATTCTCAAAGGTTTTTGACTCATTTGTTGTGATTTGTATTAAAATTAAGTTAAATTTGTATTAAAATTAAGTTAAAATGCCTGACAGAAAGTGGACGGGATTTTCTCAGTATTCCATTGCTTTATAAAGAGAGTGAGATCAGTTCGTTCATAGGAAACTGGGGAATACCGTCAAGTGAAACTTGTAGGGAACGTCGTATTAGGTTAAATTCACAGCGTAGACGTATGCCAGAATATCGATCGATTGAAAGCAATAAATGAAGCAAGGTTGACTGCTAACCACGAGTACCACGCTAAGTTCATATACGAAATTCCAAGCGGACGAAGTCGCAGGCACAGCTACTAATAATTCATACAACACATATTTTCCCACTTCAAGTATTAAGTAATAATTGTGCGATTTTAATATATTAATAAGTTATCTTTGAAATTTTGTTTTACTAAGCAGTATAACAGCTTATTGTCCTGAGAAAGATTATTGCACGAATATTTGATTTCTCTGCAAAACTTGCCTATAGCTTTAAAAAAATTAACAGACAAACAAACCTTAATTCGATGAGACAACGTGAAGAGAGAGTCGCGGAGCGTAGTCACACTCGAGATTTACAGGGAAAAGGCAAAAGACTTGTGCGGCAGAGAGGGGAGTGGGGGTGACACTTGGACACGTAGCCACCCTACGACTTTCTTCCACGCCACTTATTCATCATTTACGTATATTTGAGTGTGATTTTGTTTGGGATCGTCCCAAAACTGAGGTCCTCTTACTCGCATTAGTTATATTAGACGTTACCGAATCTTGTTTTATTCAATTTCTACAGATCTATTATCTTTCGCCGCTCATAGTAATAGGGATTCCTTTCTGAGCCGTAATAATATTTCTTGCGATGGTGCCTGAAAGGTTTAAGGGGTTGTTACTATCGTCTTATAATGGAAGGACTTCGAGATGAAAAGGGTCGAATGAAATAATATAATAATTATTTATTAAAGGGTTCATTCGATTCGGAAAAATCGTGTCTTTAGCTGTTCGCTACAGGAAAAGAAAAAAATATCATTTTGAGTCAACAGCAATTAACAACTTTTTTTTTATTACCAATATTTACAACAATTACTATTAACTGCATTATATAGAATAAGTATTTATGAATAAATATAAAACTTATAAAAAAATATGTACGGTCAATTAGCACTAAGCGAATTAATAATTTTACCTGTTCCTTGCATGTGCTTCTTAAACTTTCATAGTATAGATAATATACGCTTGGTTTGATAGTGAACTAAAAAAATATGTAAGTAAAATTTGAAATACAAAAATATGAGGTCCTACAATTTCAATTAATTTAATCTGCAACGATTCTGCCACATTTATAATGCACCTAACGTAAGCCTGTATCGATAATTTGAATTTTAGTGAATTAAATAGAAAACAAACAAAATTCCATCAACGTACCAGTTCGTAAACTGTCACAATACGTGGAAATTGAGTCCATATTTCCACAAGTGACCGTCGAGTTTAAAAACACCGGCCTAATAGCTCACGGGGGGTTAATTGTTTGAGTTTTGTCGTTAACTTTACCGGTCAAACGATACCTCATGCTGGGCATAGCTATATCCGATACGTTTGTCTACTCTTGCCTGCTTTTGTTTATCATCATCATGCTCTTATCACTGTAGAGATATAATAAAATTACCTTATATATGCATATTACACATATAACATACCTTTATTATGTTATGTCATATATAGCCTACAATATCTGTATATGTAAGTTTAAGTACCTAGTTTTAAAAAACTAAATACACGCTTTAACTCTATGCACTAAAAATTGTAAAACTTTGTAGTTTTATAATAACATCTTTTTACCAAGCCGTATTGGACTTGTCAAAACGAATCATATGAGCCTAAACTCGAGGGGTTTACTAGTAGCCACTGATGTGTTCCACTATCCACCTCTTGGCTCCATCATCAGATCATTGCCAAGATACCAAATTATAGTGTTGTCATCACAACTACATACACATACAAAGTTTCATTTCGTTACGACGATTAGAAGTAGGTTAAAATGCCTTTAAATTTTATTACATGGTTTTTAGTTAGTTACAAGTGAAGCGTAAAATAAGCGTGTTAAAAATGATTTTTTTTTTATTAAATAAGTAATGTGATTAGATATATATTTTAAATCATTATCTACCCAAATACCCTACATACCTACCGTACCTTACCCTACATAGCAAAAATGTTGTTATTGAATTTAAAAAAATCACAATTTTATTGCAAAGTCGCATGCGATGAATTCAAAATCTCAATCTACTTAAATTTTATTATAAGCTAAGCTACATGCAAACTGTAATTATGGTTAGCTTGAGTACTCACTCCTGTCTCGTTAGCTATATTAAGCTCTGAGAATATTTCGATGGCTATTGTAAAAGCTGTCGCTTGCATTTTTTCCCTTCATTATTAAGTGCATTAATATTCAAGATATCAGGTACTTTGAGGTAAACTCGACTTTATTGATATTTTAATGAAATCTCGGTTAAGCGAGAATACTTTGGTTATTTAAATATGCATTGAATGTATAAATTGAATGATAATATTTAATAGAATTTATAAGGCGAGGACTTTAAGATTTAACAAGTGTGAATATAGAGTAATTTAGCCAGTCCTTCAACGGTATTATTCTACGAAGTCATAATGTATTAGGCATTCCTTAGAAACATTCCTCTTGCAAAAAGAGGACAGCATAATTATATTGACGCTAATTATTTTAAGATTTCGCCCGGCCACCCCAGTTGAATTGCATACCCCACACCTACTAACATTTTTGCGTTACAAGCTATAAGTACCCACATTTCTGTATTTTCTATCAAAATTAATGTTAAAATGTTTTTGCGTGTACTTCTTTTGGCGAGTTGAGTAAAGGGTTAAAATGAGAGCTACGCGCGCATCATGTGATTGTGATGGATTCGGAACATGATAAAGTTATTCTTGATAATATTTTAATATATATTCTTAAAAACTTTGACAAGTTTGAGTTTGTCAAAGATCAGCAAAGTTTGAATACAATTAACTGTAAAAAATATTTAAATAGCTACACAAAAAAGAAGTTAAGTTTTTTGATTTATTTTTTACCCATTAATGATAAAATTAAAATTAATTATACACGACTAAAAATCAGTAAAATGAATTCACATTATTATTATTTATGGCTAACTTCATCATGTTGTTGGCACGAGAGACAAACTTTTGGGAGTTTTTTTTTTGTTTTTTTTTTAAGCCAATATCTGTAATAATTGTTCAAATAATACGTTTTACATTTTAAAATATGGTTCAGTTTTTTTTCAAATATATAATTACAATAAGTGTAGATAAATAGATTGAACATTTTATTTTAGTATTAGTTATTCAAATTTTTTATGTTTGTTCCAGATGGTTACCAGGACAAAGAAAATCTTCGTGGGAGGGCTATCAGCACCCACAACTCTTGAGGACGTAAAGAACTACTTCGAACAGTTTGGACCGGTGAGTACAATTAATTATTATTTTTAATATAAAAAAGGTATTTATTCTAAACCTGTTATTATTATTATATACTTATGACAAATGTTTCTGTAGCACATATATAATTAATTATATAGGTAATTAGAGGTATCCGGCGGCTCAGCACACATTTTGTGAATCGCAACATTATAATTGAGGAATAACATATCATATACCTTCCCTTGTATAAAAAAATAATCAAAACCGGTATAGTATATATAAAAGTAATATTGACAATTCCTATAGCCTATGAATTGACTAAAAACATAAGCTTCTCGTGTAAAAAAAAAAAACATAAAAATCAGTCAAGCCGTTTTTTGCTTAAATCCAAATATATAGGCCGACAAAAAAAATTAATAGCATATAAATTATCAGTGTACTTTATTTCTACCTATCAGGAAATTTGGAAAAAAGCATGTATAGTTTTTTTTTTCTTTTTGACACTTTCATTCTACCGAATATATCAGTCCCATTGTACCCCATCCTTTATAACATCACATCAAGAGAGTCGCTGATGAGATAGCACTACAAGGTCATACAACATATTTGCATCATCTGAATAATGTTCTGCCAAAATGCTTTGAAAAACACCTATATCTTGACAGTTTAAATTCATGCTATTTACCAGCGGCTCCCTTTGCACGAATAGATAGAACTACAGATTTATTAATATAGATCGAAATCACGTAAAACGCCTTTTTTATATTTTGAATTTGGAACGTTCAGTCGATGTATAACAGACCTACCTATTTATATATGTATCACGTCAGTGAGAGTACACGGAGTTGCGCGCAGCTAACTTTCCTCGATTGATTTAATTTACACAACTTTTTGGTTAAGTATACAGAATTTGCGCTATCATGTGTCACTTGTTATTAGTAGACGCTAATATTATCCACAGGTAAATCATTTTGTGTGATTAATAATTAAACACGTTAGTTATCATGATAATTTGGCTCGTCGGTCATACTAACTTACTGTTATTGTGATTATACGCTTAATATACCTACTTGTTTTAATAGAAATTTATAATACAACAGCTTTTTGGTAAACGATTGAAGGGATAATCATTTTGTATAGATACTTTCGTTACAAATGATCCGATATTATAGTTTTAAATTGAAGCTTTCAACGAAATTAATGTTGTTTTAATGGATATTAAATGATGAAGCTGAGATTTAAATCAAGGAAACAATTTCCTTGTACAGTTATTGTTTGAGGGTCGATATTGAACAAGACTGTCATTTTAACACCAAGCTATCATCATCCGTCGAATACTTACAGGCAAAAATGAACTTTCGCGGCAATAGTTAAAGTTAATATTCGTTTGACGTGAAGGGCGTGCCTGTAAGTCTGTGATAACTCGCTCTTTGTCTGTAGGCCGCGACTCAACGCAGGTGTCTATCTACAAAAGTTTTGTCGTAATTAGTTCCGTATCTAGCTAGCGTGGATGCGGACTATGGGACTTATCAGAAATCAACATTGACTACAGCCGGGGAGTCATTGTGGTAGCTCTCAAAGTAATCGGAGCTCGTCAGCCGGTCGCGACGATCAAGACCTTCATTACCTATTATGAGAGTTTAGTATAAAGCCAACGAGTTTTTCGAAGTGAATGTGATTGATGCCTAGCGAAGGAAATATCTCGGGAGAGATAAAAGGAATTTAATGAAGACTCTTTAAGAATAATGATTAAGGGAATGGTTATTTCTTTCCGTTGTCGGCCTAATGATGGGGTCTTTGAGTAACTTTTCAGTCCACATAATATTACATAACAGTAATTATTCTAATTAAAATGATTCACGTTTAAAGTAGACTTTAACATTACTATACAGATACATTTTTGTTATTGATTTCAATACATTTAGAACAAATGAGCTTTTTTACAGTACAAATAATATAAAGTCGTTAAAAGCATTTTTATTATGTAAAAATATTCTTTAAAGATTATTACTCATGGAACAAAGATTTTTTTTATTTATCAACATAACAACATATTCTGTTTGGTTCCTTTTATTACTTGCTTGAATAAATTAAGAGTGAAATTGAATATTCTGCTTACTAAATCTTCGGCTTCGTGAATCCACGCCAAAACTCCACATGTACCTACTGAACATATTATTCAAGACACACAGAATTGTGATTACAAATTAATTCAATAACATTTAAGCCGTGCACAGTCCTACGCCCGATCTGGGCGTCATTTCGTAAGGATGTCACATTTTAAGCAAGTTTAATTAACAATCTAGTCGCTTTTGTAGGTGCCTTCATTAGTGTATTTGCGGATAAACATCGCGCAAACTCGGCGTATACGTGTGCGTGTGCGTGCGTCGAGCCCTTTGAACACAAGTCGGATCTCTTATCTGACACCGGCGGGTCACGTGTCGACACATTCATGACGAGCTGCGGCCACCATGTGGATACAACCTTCGTCGCACACTACCTTCGTATGCGCGTGTGTGCGTGTATGACTTCGATATCTCGATACTCCGTTGCCTACGTGCGAGCTTTTCGAACGCAAACTGTCTCGGAATTTCAAATGAGCTACTTATATGAGTATACTGTAGCTCTACGGCGTACCTGAAGAGAAGACGGCCGGGACTAGTGCGCACCGAGCCGTGACTGAAAGGTGAAAGTGAGCTTCGGCCCCGGTAATGATTTCCTCTACGTAATGGTGAATTCTTTGATAGAAGCTGCATTGTACACTTACATGCAAACGGCCCTTGTAAATTTTGTTAGTCTTGAAAATGTTTTTAAAATCTTTTTATTGTTTAAGAGGGTTCGCTGAAATAAAAGAATTGGTGAATATAAAATGGGTAATTTGCTATGCGCTACAGAAGATTTAAAAATGAGCAGACTGCAGTTAATTTAATGGCGGCAAAACGCTTAAGCTAAAACAAACACGTACGCGAAATTAATTTTGAGCAAACATTTTCTGAAACAATTTTAAAATGAGAGTAACGTACGAAATACCCTTACTATAAACTCTATGGTGTTATTACGCTTTACGAGATATTAATATATTAGTATTACATATTTTTAAAATAACATAACTAAGTATGATTAATTATTATATGATAAAATAATGATATATTCATACATATTTAATTTACACTTAATGATAAAATCCAAAATTGAAGTAATTTCGAAAACCAATTGATCTTATGAATCAAAAATAAGTACAAAATCTATATGTGTATTTAAGATTGTTACTTACTCACTTTGGAATATGTAACATAAACATCAAATTCCGGTGAAGCTGTAAAAGCTGTCTGAAGGTTCAGATCCCTCATGGCTAACAGTATAGTCAGATCGAAAAAAAAAATGACATGAACATATTTATATTATAATATTATGTAAAGTAGAATATAACCTATACCTAGTCTTTATTTAATTAATTCATAATTATACGTATACGTTTATAGGTACGTATACAAAGTCAGGCGGTTCTGTACACAAATTAATTCAGAGAACTTTCAACGAAACAACAACACGATTTCATAATTCGAAATCAGGAATACAAACCTTTTATATAATATGTAAATCGCTGTCGAATTCGTTCGAAAGTAGAAACCGTTCTGAGATTCCGACTTAAAAATTAATTAGCCGAACGACCGGTGTAATCGTTGGAGCCAAGGACGATTAAGGACGATCTCCGCTGTTTATTCCGTCTAATCTTGCCTTCAAGAACCGGCGTTACGATTTTTTTTTTTTCGGAAACATACATTTGCACTTAGCATTTCTCTCGTGTTATACTCAACAGTAGCCAATCTCTTCTTTCAGTCTACAAAACCATACTTGGCCTCCGCAATTCAGCCAGGGATAGCTTTTTTTTTGGGTCTCATGAAAATGTATGCCGTCTGGCTTTACTAAAGCGATCTTATATTATGTTCAACGGACAACGATATTCAGAAATAAATTGATTCGAAGATATAAATAGAAATAAATCCTTATGGGAATACTTATGTTTTATTGCATTTGTTTAATGTATATTCATCTTTTAATGAGTATAAATTAAACTATTTTTATTTATTATTAAGATTCACATTCATAATTTCTGACAATTTTAGTACTCTAACCCCAATTGGTCTCATAGAGTTTATTGATCCTTATAGGAGTCAGGGTCGATTGGCATATAAACAGTTTTTGGGTAAACTGCCCATTTCCTTGCTGAACACTTTTTAAAAACAGTTGAAATTGTAAAAACAATATAAAAAACACTGTGTACAAAATATCTCAAAAAATTTGGGAGTCTCCTTAGAAAGTTTGCCTGTAGCTAGAACCCCCACCTCAAAAATCCATTCTGCATATTTGTGACATAATAAATAATTGTTAAATACTCTATTAGAATATACAAATATTCTATTCGAGTTCATATATCAGAATATACAGATAATTTGCTACTTTTACAAGGTCATATTAAACACAAAGTCAATTTCTAACTTATTCATTAATCAGTTCGATGGTTTCTTGCAATTTGATGCTTCCACTGTTTCAAGGCTTCCTCGCTGTGAACGTTAAAGTTTCCCAACCAATATAAAGTTTGCGAGCGCGTTTGCTAAGCGTCGCACGCACAAGAGGGTGTCTTTGGAAAATTCCGTTGCATGTTTGATTCGCTATTGTTTTAGCCGTCGAGACCGAAACCAAACTCTGACCGACGTCGTACTAACTACCGATAATTAGTACGCAGTTGTGTTATGCAACATGATTACCTATTAACACAACATGCGCTCTTAAGCTCGTATTGGCCATCAAGGGCTGACCACAAATTACTGGAATCCTAAATTGTATGTGACCGCATGTGGTCGGCTACACGTTTTGTACGACAGTTTTCTACGTTTCGTTTATCTTGATTTTATTTCTTCATAATACTGTTACCGTCGCGCCGAGATACTTTAGAAAACCAGTCGAATATAGCAAGCAATTATGGACAATATTGGAATTATATTCTGCATTATACCGATTTGGCGAAGTTTCAAAAAAATTACATATCTTTACTTTGGAGTAGTGTATTTGACCAAAACAAACATTGCAAAAGCTATAGTCAACTTTGACGCGCTCGCTTACTATATAAACATCGTTTAATGTCAACAGCACTCGAACTGTAACTGAGGCGGGTCCGGAATTCGGTCTCGACTACACGATAGCTATGTACGATATCATCGGAGGCAGTATATCAATCAGTTGTTACAACGCTCCAGGGTTGTCGTTTATCTTCGGGAGCGTTCGGAACTATCTGTCTAGATTCGTGCATTGTTCCGACGTTAACCACGGCTACCGAAATAGTGGATATTTCAAATGTCTGTGCCTATAGCGGCGTTCTCGTTGCATTGCCTTACCAACCGTCAGATAGCGTTCCCAATTTCCCCACTTAAATTACTCTAATTTGCTTATGGGCTGACGGGTGCTTGAATGCAGCTAAACTTAAGCCACCAACGACAGGGATGAGTTATGTAGCTGTGGTTTATAGTTTGTCTATCATTTCAACTACAACAATTTCTGCTCTATTTTAATGTTGACTTACAAATGTTTATTTTCTTTACGTGTTTCTTGTTATATTTTAGATTTTTTTTCTAGAGGAACTATTTTCATTCTATTACATAGACGAGTTCAGTGGTTCAGATGAGTTCAAGTGCCCTACTTTTTCCCTGAAACTTCATGTAGAAGCGGTTAATATATTTTGTTAATGGCTACCTAATTGAAGTTTTATTACCAGCTATTAGAATCTCAAAATTACATTTTCAGTACTTCAATAGCAATTATTCCCGGTTTAATTTAATTTTAATTAATTAAATTATTTCGCATACATATTTATAATGTATTTGTTTTATACGGATAAGTTTATATCGGAATTAGTTGATTTAGTAAAAAAATCTTTTCTGTAATGACTATGTATATTCAACGAGAACTGTAATTTGGAACAAAAACTCTGAAACCCATTTGAAGGCTTGGCTTAGTGGCTTAATGTACGTATCACAACCAATGTTTTATTATATGGATGATAAAGGTTGTACATTTTTAACAGTGGTACAATCTGTGCAAGTTTCTGGTGCATCTAGTAGGCACACACCCACTGGCATATGAGGCGTTCTAACTCAGTCCTCAGGAGTACAACTCATACCTCAAAATTCCTTATAACAGTTTTAATAATAACAGTACATTTTATAATAGATGTTATATATAGATAATAAATATATATATTTATTTTACATTAACCTTTCTTCTTACGTACGTGCCATAGACTATTTAAAGTTATGGCATTTGTCTGTTACTTAGTGATACCTTGTTCTTTACAGAACTACACATCGACTAGAATATATATACCTCCTGTAAGTCGTTGTACATACACTAAAATTCTTTTTAAAAGGTAAATTTTAAATTCGCTTTTGTTCTTGTTTGTTTTAGAATTGGCAGCAGTTAAGTGCCCATATATTAAGCTAATGGGGAACTAATTACGCTCTTCAACCGTTTAAAGAAGCACGTAATTGTCCCTCAAGGCATTCTATTAAAACTCCGTAGACATTTATAGTGTGATTTTTATAACCCTTTTTCCTATGCTTGCTTTGAAGCCCGTCAATACTGGCGTATGCTTATCTTAACACCATATTTAAGCTTTATTCAAATATGGGTATATTTATTCATATGACTTCTCCGTGTCGCGTGTTTCCCTTCGTTATTTATTACATTCTTTGAAGTTAGTTGGAAGTAGCTACATTTCATTTATTAAAGCATTTTTGTTCATTGTTATGGTTAATTACAAACCTTGCTTTTGTCCACTAAATATTGTTAAAATTTTATGAAATAAATATGTATTATCTATAAAGTAAGACAAAGCTACAGTACTTCATACATATTAAGTAAATCTATTAGGTTAATAAAAAGTAGTTCCACATATACAGCACTAAAATGAACAACATCTTTATATAAAATTTCTAATAATACTTTAATGGCTATAAAGAATTCAACCCAGGTTTTTGTTAAAGATTCTCATAAACTATATGTATAAACAACTACGTATTTTTTACATCATTACGTTTTGTTCACTCTAATCGAATCCAGTACCATTTCTAGGTAATGTAAATAAAAACAAATTCTCGTTAATCGTAAACATGCATCAAAAAACAACGTTCGTTATCCCGTCGAGACAGTCTGATAGATGCGTAAAAATATTTACAATGCAAATAGAAATAAAAAAAATCGTCTCTGATTTTTCGCGAGTGAAATAAAATAGGGAACGATGATGTAATAGTTTCGGAAAAGGCAGGGAGAGGGGTTTTGTAAACGTTCACCCCGGGCGAACGATTCGTATTAGCCGTCTAGCACTGTACTCGTAATTGTCGATGCCGGGGGCTACGTTTTGCTCTCAGACACGTAAGAGGAGGGGTAAATCCGAAAAAGTAATGAGAAACCTTCAATCGATACTCAGTTTCTTATCCCCTTTATTTTCCAAATTATGCCTTCTTGTCTATGTGTGCGTTTCGATGTTTGCTTATTTATAACCCAATGTACATTTTATATATTGCTTATTATATATACTCAATATATTAAAGGATAGATATTTTAAGCATATCATAATATTATATGGTTATTTTCGAATAATGCTGTACTTTTGATTGTATTACATTGTATTAATTAAGAATGTAGTACAATTGCGTACGAAATATCTACGGTTGTATTATTGTATAACTGGTTTAAATTACTTATTTTGGTTCTTTATTTTTTTAATTTAAATAAACAACTAGCATCAATTAAAAGTACTTTACTAATTTACTATTAATATATTTGTCATTTTTGTATAGTACAGAGTGTGTCATTGAATTAATGTCAATAAAATTGATTTCACAAAAGTTATATAAATACATTTTAATAAGAATTCTCTGCGTAGAAGTTTTGAAAGTAGTAAATTACATACGTACATAAATACTTCAGAAACTACTTTAAAATGGAATTGTACGACTTAAGTATAGTAATAAAAGATTGCCGTCAACTTTCATTTAAAAATTGATTCTCAAGTCGTCCAACTAACTTAAATAAGAAATATTTTCCGAGCTTACTTTATTATTACAAATTCTGTTGGCTGTATGCTCAACTATTTTACAGCGATTGTTCTTGAAACGAAAATACCTATAAAATAAATTGGAAATAAATAAACTCGATAAATACGATTCACGCGTCAGCTGGTTGAGCCTGTTACAATGTTCGAATTGATGGGGCGATATAAGCTGATCATTTGCAAATGAAAATAAAAAGAAGGTTAAATGCATGTTAAATGGTAATTAACATGCACGGGGGAAAGGTTGCTGGTATTATTTTTATGATTATAATGAATAATACATATTTATTATATATTTTAATATTTATATGATTGAATATTGAAACTGTATACAATTTTATTGTTAATTTAAATAAGGCGCTTTATCTAGGTTCGTGTGTAATGAACACATATATTTATTTATTTATATGTAATATAAACGTTGTATACACATACAGAGACTGTGTACTCTGTCAGTTCTGAAATAAACATAAGTGGGTATTCAATTAACAAGTGGTTCACTTGTGTCTTGTGTCAAATAGTGACGACGCACTACCAGCATATATAAAAAGTGCATCACTTTTACTCAATAAAATACGCTTAAGTCATCTTTGACATGCTAACCTGCAAACAACTCGGCTGCAGCAGGAGTATCTACGTTACTAATTTTATAGAAACAAAACCAAAAATCAATACAAACTTTATTCATTTTATGCCCTAAGAAGGCACTTATGAAGATCAAAGCACTGCTACCGGTTCGGAAAACATCCCAGTTATCGAGAAGAACTGACAAGAAATTCGATCGGCTTTATCTTTTTTTTTATAACTTTAAATTGTATTTAGTGAACGCAGAGAGAGAATGTCACAGACATCACTATCATTCACATAATTATCCACCCTATAATATCCATTTAAAATTAAAACCTGCTTGACATTGTCCTTGAACTTATTGTCCGGGTATTAAAATCATGACATAAAATTATAAATATACACTGTATTACTATTAGGTAATTTACAAAATATTAAAATACTCCTAAATGTTGTCAAAAAGAGATCATCATCATGTATCTACCGATATAAGCGGTTCTTCTATATTTCTAAATCGATCTCTTCATGCTTTTGGGTACCACTTGTTATAGAGGAAGTATTAAAATAAATTTAAAACTACATATAAAATAATAATATTTCTAAATAGTTAAAAAAATTGTTAGCTTTAATATACATGCTTATCTTTGCTGTACATTCCACTTACCTCTGTGATAAATAGGTTCGTATTGAAAACGAAAAAATCAAGATATTCGAATGAGATCTTAACAGAACACTGTATACAAAGTTCCTTCTGAATGGATAAAAATCGCAGTACGTATGTGGGAAAATTCAGTTTGCGAACTATGTAGCATTGGAAAGTCGAATAAAAGTGTTTTAATTTTTTACTGTCACAATCAAAGTTATTTCATTTTGAAAAACATTTTAGTCCGATGCTGAAAGAGACGGATTTGCATGTGGATCTGGTTGGTAAATTGTTCAAAAATTTTGATTGCCTCGAAGAAATCCGCCCGGATTTCACTGAGATTCTCCTCTTGTTTTATTCTCGTTGCGACGGACAATTAGGTATGCTAATTCACTTTTTTTATGACTGCTTCAATAACAATCTTGAATATAGAACAATTTCTAGATTAAAATCTTGAGCTTTGTCAAGTTTTATTAAGGATATTAAAAAGAGGTTGATGATTTTTTATCTTTGTCTTTATTGTACAACTGGGCTTGCATTTCGTGGCAGTATACTAGGAGATAGTATACGTATGTAGTGTATGTGGTAAGCATAGGAATTAGCGTAGGCTAGAGTTTAATCTATAATGCACTTTTATTTTAATACTAAAGTGGCTAGTAACGATTTGATGCGGAGCGGAGAACTGAAGTTTGAATCTACTGGTGATCATTGAAGGTAGGCTTATATCCAGCTGTGAATGGATCGTGATCGTGAATTCGGCGACGGTTTAAGAAAAAAAGCAATACAAAATAAATATAAATAAAAAAATCCGTTAATTAAATTACTCGTGACATTAAGCTCACCAGTATAACGACATCAGGTATAATAAAGCACTCATTCATTCTGTAATGTAAGTATGCTATTTCAAATGTAATATTATATAAATTCATAACACAGAAACCCATTTAAATATAAAATATTTCCACAGAGCAAAAATGAAAATTGAAAATCTCAAATGTCATAAATGTGTTATAAAATAATCTCTTTCTTAAACATTATGAGGGAATAAAGTAGATGGAATCGCAAACATGGAATGGGACACGGTAAACATAATTATAAGAGCGGCCATGTTGATTGGACAAGACGCGCTGACACCTCCCGGAAGAAATTGCACGCGAAAGGTAATATTTCACTCGGATAAGAACCTTTGATACGCATTTCGGTTAAGATATAAATATAAAGATAAAATTTCTTAGATAAGACATTTTCTTTCGAACGCTGGGGAAATTTAATTCAATTTTTATCGGAGAAACCCAGTCATGTGAAAATAAGTTTTTCCCCGTATAATCGTAACTTTGTCGTAAAATCCAGTTTTACCTGTTTTATTTCTATAACAGGGGAAACGACATTGATATTAAAACTAGTTCGTGGTGTCCAGTCGGTAACAGTTTTAACATGACAATTACGGGATCGCCTCATGTAGGTACATGTTGCTAATACTTCAATATGAATTTCATTAAGAGTATTGATAATTAAAAAAATCTTCAAAGTGTTTTTTGAAGCCAGATGCTAACATATGCTATGCATAGTGTCATTCTCATAACTAATCATTTATATAATTAAATTATGCAACTAACAATGTATTGTACTAAACGTTCTAAATTTCACAACAACAACCAAGAATACGTATACGTAGCCCACTCACAGTTACGCTTATTAAGTAAAGACCATTTATAGTTTTATGCTATACTATAAGTAAGCCCGCGGCTTTGGACGCGTTTTTACACAGTAATTATCTAAATCCCGTAATTTTATTTTTACACATTCATATTTCATTAAATATTTCCCGTGTACAAAATTTCATCATAATTGGTTGATAACTATTTTTTTAAGATTCTGAAATATATTATTGACTATTCTTTTATAGCCGAGAATTAATACAAATTATATTTTCTGTAATTCTGTTTTTAAGAATTTTTAAAAGTATTATTGTCAATTCTTATAGCCCATCACTCATGGCAGAATACTTCAATCATGGAATAATGAAAAAATTACATGTACTGAATGAAGTACATATTTATTAATATAGATAAACCCTTTTTACCATTGCTACTTAAGTTTAAGAATAACAGAAACCCCCAAATATTTTAAACATTGAATACCGAGCAATGTCTAGAAAGTTACTCTCTAACCCTTTTTCTCCACTATGATAAAAATTGTTGCCAGCTTGCGTAACAAAATTAAGTGTACCCGTAATGTAACGTAACGTAACGTAGATGTAACGTAACAAAATAAATATGTACATATATATACAATATTAATTAATAGGATATTTATTATTTGACAAGGATTTTTTCAGCAGGTTGCCTGAATATTTGAGTTTTTAAGGTTTTTGTTACCTTATCCTGTATTTGAATGGCAAATCGTACAAAAGAGAAACACGTGAAAGGTGACAATCCAAACCCTCAAATAACTCAAGATACGGTGCGACGTTTCTCACAATCAGCTAGATGTACAGCCGAGCAGCGAAACACTGTACGGTTCGTTTTTTCCATCCATTCGGTTTGTTTATTTCTCGTTTCACCTTATAAATATAAGAATTCGGTACCTCCGCACGAATTCCCAAGATGAAAAGGTATTTTTCACGGACGGGCTCTAGCGCGCCATTGCGCCAAACTATATTCACTACCGAAGCTTTTCACTATCGGTGCATAAGTTATCATCACGTGTTTTTTTGTTAAATATTTACTAACATATATCAATAAAATTTTATTCGTAATCTGATAATTAAAAATAAAAACTTTTAACCTACCTGTAACTTCAACATTATAGATGTCTTTACAAAAGCTGATTGCTATTGAAGTTATACTAAATTAATTTAAATAATGTTTATTTATACAACGTTAATTTATTTGTACACAACGAGTATTCTACTATTTACATTCTACTATTCATTCGTATGTAGTGTGAATCACGAGTTGTTACTATACGATTAGGTGACTAACACAGTCTGTATAATATCTTTTACCGTGGTGAATAAGTCTGTGGGTAAGGATAATTTTCTCCTGGCTTATAATTAGTTCGATGCCTGGTTTAAATAAATATCCAGTTGATCCGGCTTGCTTAATAAGACTAGACTTCTGCATACTAAAAAATAATGGCAAAATTATTTTATATAAACTTTAATACAAAACTAGACAACATCGTCTTTCGATATAATTTATAAAGAACGTTTTATGGCAATAAATTATGATCGAAACATCGTTACGTATTTCGAGGTAAATTCGTCTATTACATTTTTTACGTGTGTCGTTATTTTCCTTGAGCACGAAAGAGATAATGCCTATTAAATTACAATAGGCTGTGGAATCTCATAGGCGAGTAAAGGCATCACAACATTCTCCACTTACGGCATATTGTCGTAACCTCGTGTTTTAGATATCGTAAAAGAAAACAAAAGCAAGCGTGCCCAAAGTAATAAAGTCACTCGATTTCCGCTATTGAGGACAGAGGGAATTAAAGTTCTTTTAAGGAAAGTTTATTTTAGTATACATAAAATGTATCTAGAGGATAATAAGAATTCCCTAAGAGGGTGGGCTGCGCGGGGCAAGTGTAAGGCACTTTGACGAAAAAACGATGATGAAGCACGATCATGTCGCCGAGATCCCCCGCCTAGCTCACTGACAAATTGTTCAACATTTTTTTCGCTAAAATTCCTCTACTCCGAATCCAATTATTGAGTCTTACCGATAAAACACGGAGTTCTTACTCGGCGTTCGATCGCTATATTTTCTCATTCTGTTCGACTTTTTAGATTTCTATTGCGTCTTGTGCCTACAAGTTTTGCTTATGTAAATCTTGTACTATTCTTTTCTTTGTATTTCGCATTGACTGGTTGAGAAAGTTGATGTAATAATATACCTAACGCAAACATGTTTTCCGTACTCTGTAATTTTATTCTTCTCTACGTTTAGTACAATTGTATGTGCATTTTCGTTCAGCTGAGACTGGTTAAATTGGTATGCTACACAAACATCAAACATAAGCATTCCATTACATAATATTATTATGAACGACTCTAAAATAAGTTTACTCGCTGACTGGATGCACTCCAATTTATTATTTCTTGATTTGATATTCATAAAAAAATAACACTTGATAAATTTTAATGTAAAATGTAAAACTATACCTTTAAAAATATGTTTGACACTGTTAAACATTAATCGTATAGACGTTTTAAGCCTTTTAAGCCTGTATCGATACTGCTAAATATTACTCTCAAGAAATATTTTTAAATATGTAATATTTGTTGAACAAACTGTCTCTTCCATAACCGCTGAAAACGGGTGCCATTGACAGCCGTAAATATAAACATGCAGATAACAAAACAATGCCCGGGTCGACCATTGACATAAAAGGAATGGACCCACTACGAAATACTAAGTCGATACAAACCGTGATAAAGGTTCGATTGTATGCAGTAAATAAAATATGACTTGGCCATATTTCCACTTTCGTTTCTTCTCATTTTACGCCCTTTCTGGCCTCCCTGGGAAACCGTTCATACAAAATACCTTTCCGATATTGCCCAAGTTTATTAGCATTGGGCACGTGTTTTTATATCTGAAATATCTTTCACTTCTGCGCCACTTCTGTGGAATAAAGATTGGCACATGTGTTCAGACATTATAATATCGTGATACATATGAAAAGTTATTTTCTTTTATTCCTGTAATTTATTACGAGCGTTGAAATATGAAACACGAACATTTGCAACGAATATCGTACAAATGTTTTAATAAAACTGTTTAATAAAAGGTCAAAATATGTTAAAAGTCGGCTTGTTTTCAAGTTCAATATTATTATAAAACACCGTTAGTAAGGCAGTCCTAGTGGATTGAGCAAATAAATTACTTCTTCGAGAGCTATCGTGAAAGCGAATTAGAATAATGTGCCGTGATTTAGCGTTACAACAAACGAGGACGTCGAATAGCCCTCGGTGGATTATATGGGTGTTTGTCTGAATTTGGTTATAAATAGAGGTGCTATAACTGACTATAAGGGCCCTGTACGGTTTTAGAATGAAGCAATCAATTGCAAAATCGCACTGATTCATTAAACAAAGGAAAAATAAATATTATTTCCATTCACATCTGCTACAATCCAATCGGCACCTTTAGATAAAAGTGACAAGTAAATTTCAAAAAAAGATTTGTCTTACGTGAAGTTTACAAACATAAATCGTAAACAGTAATTCATTTAACAAACCTTTAATTAATTATTAATATTATTTTTAATAATTAAAATTTTAGTTGAACTTCTTACAAGTCTAAATCACTTTTGAGTAACCTTAGGAAAATCACACACAGATAAAATGGCACCGAATAAACATTTATCCCCGTAAATGCATAGTGATGTATTTCTATATGAATTATTTTAATGTAAATTTTTTTTTGTTCAATCTATATTTTCCGTAACTTTTATTTACTAACCATTTAAATTTTATTAATTAAAAAAACATGCGTTTTAGGGTTAAAGTGTAATGAAAAAGAATTATGCATTTGGGCATGAGATCAGTCTAATGGAGCAACTTTAATAATTTCATGACGTTTTCATCTTTACGAAGAATCTTTGGTATTAATTTAGTAAAAATATATACATATTAAAAACTGTACTAAATCTTTATTTTCTTGTTAGAATACAATGACTGTGAATCAAGTGACATATCCAAAACATATCTTACAATTCTCTGCACCATCACGTACAAGTTTAACTCATTTTTAATAGTACACCAGGAGATTTGGTACACGGGTGAGGAACACGTATTTTTATATAATTCCATGTCGACTGCAACATCAAACTACATATGTTTGAACATGTACCAGATTGAAAACGGAGACCTTACATAGGATTCAATATAGCAAAGGAGGGGAATAGAAAGCAGAGTTGCATTCATACATGTTGAAAAGTCATAATATGATTTCGAATCGAATGCGCCGCTCATACACGTTTTTATGGTCTTTGTAAGCAGGTCGGATAAAATTTTATTCAAATGTAACCTTATGTTATATAAAGTATCTATGGGATCGCTAATGTATTTAGGTATGTAAGCATTTTATATTATTTAATCACATTTATATACATTTTTCAGAGTATACTACTTTTGACGCGTTTATTAGAGGGTGAATGTGAATTTTAATTTCATAAATACTATTAGATTATTATTACTCAATTAAAAAAGTAATTGAAATTAAATTGCAATACGATCGTTGATGGCTAAGTTCATCGTGTTGTTGGCACGCGGGACAAAATAATTGAACTTGTTTTTGTTTTGTTACGTCAAAGAAGGATTTTCATACACAAATTATTATTTTGTAGATTATTATGTGCATTGATTCATGTAAAACACTCAAAAATAAAACAAGGTAAAAAACAATACCTGGGCGACAGAGCTTTTCTTAGTGTCTTGCAAAAAAAACATAAGAACGCCTGTCCAGATAAACATGAAAAGTAAAACAATATTTAGATACCAATTTTTTATTCTAATCGGTATAGTCGTTTCCGAGAAACTAATTACATAAATATACTAGCTGTACCCGCGGCTCCGCTCGCGTGTAATATATACAATACCGTCGGTCGAGCGCACGCATGAATCGTCCTGCCCCCGCTCAAAAGATGGAAGAGAAACATGCTTTTTTTTAGATCTACAATTATGTATAATATTAATTTGATATATCTTGTATGGTTTATATACATGGCCATGGATATAGCTTGGTCAGATAACATAGCTATGAATTAAAATAAAAAAACATGTAAATCGGATAAGTTGGTTTTCTCATGAAAACAACATTAACGGTCAGACAGACATACAGATATTGAGTTTTAGAATATGTATAGAAGATATAGATAGTACTGTAATAAAGAGATAAAATTACAACAAACTATTTTTGTAGGAGGTAATCACTGGAACAACTAGTCTGATTCAATTAGCTACATTGTTTCTGCGTAATATAGTTTTTTTTTTTATTCTTATTAAATTTGATATTTGTAACTAACGCGAATGATGTATACATATGAGCCAAGCTCATTTAATAGCATTAGATCATTCTCAAATTTGCACGAATTTATATACTATATTTCGTTTTAATAATGTTCAAAATTGTCATAACATCACATTAGGTTTAAGCGTATTTAGAATCGTTAAAAATATTTTTTTATGAAGTGCCATTTATATATTAGTATTATTTTTAATGATAACTTACACATAACAATGTAGTGAGTGTACCAATATTAATTGTTGATATTATATAGAACTGATAATCTAAACATCTACTCGTAGAATAAAAAAAAACATAATAATGTTGATTAATATTCATAGCAGACGAAAACATTTCTTAGTGAAAGGCATTTTCTTTACTATGTTTTAAAAAAAATATTCCTATTAAGTACCGAACCTTAAACTTTTTATGACCTGACACAAAGCTTTAAATACTCTTAAATGCCGCCCTTAAAATCAATAAAGACCTACTTTCATCAACGTAGAAGTAATAAAACGTTCTTTACTGTTATCCGCGGCTATGGAATTAGATAATGTATCTTTGTAAAAAGTTTCCTTTCTCAGTAAGTTTAAAGCAGTAAAAATCTAATTGCTTTAGGTAATAAATATTTGCTGTCGAATCGTTCGTGACGGTTCCAATGTCGATAGGGCAGGGTTCCTTAATGCATGTCAATAAGGATACTTACGATTTGCAAGGGTCCCGTGTAATTTAATTCTAGTCGAAATACATTTTAAATATTCCTATTCCTTGTTTATTGATTCACATCATGTATTAAATTCAATTAAGCTACCTGTGGGTTTAATGTCTATTAATATTATCGACTTTGTTTGCCAACATTTTTTACAAATTCTACGTAATAAGTTATTCCTCCCTTTTTCCAGTAAGAACTATACCTAATTGTATATTATATTTAAACTAGTTATTTTTAGCGCTGTTAGCGCCTCTTAGTGATCATGTAACAAACATAAAACAAAAATTTCTATTTATACCTTCAGTTAGTGTCATTATTTATTATTTTGAAGCAATGATGGCTCAGTGTTTACGACTTCGCATCGAATGACGTGAGTTCAAATCCCTGCAGTGAGCCTGAGCTTTCGGTGAAAAAAAAAAAACATCGTGAGGAAACCATAGCATGGTGGTAGGACTTTTTCTAATGCTCGCCTGGCTAGCTACCACCCTTAAGTTGAAAATCTGTCGCCAAGCACCATTAGGTGTATTCCGGCAGCTGCACTTGAAAGCCAGCATTCCACTGGGTTTAGCGTGTTATCATCTTGGGCTATATCGTCACTTAACATCAAGTGAGATTATGGCCACTAGCCTTTTCCTTTTTTTTTAAAGCGCTAAATCAATTTCGTTCAAATTTATATGTAACCACCTCTGAGGTATGACCTACCAAACAAAAATAGAATCATCAAAATCAGTCCGGAGTAATCGCGTAACAAACATACAAAATAATATACGGTCGAATTGATAACCTCCCCCTTGTTTTGAAATCGGTTAATAATCTAAATCAAAAGATTCAATTTAGGCCCTACAGATATACTTATGAACGTCACAAAACTACTACCGGGTCATAAAACATCCCAGTCATCGAGAAGAATGAATAGATTGCTCGAATTGCCCGATTTTGCTGAAACTTACAGTAAAATACCGTAACTGCTATGGAAGTAACCTAGTAGTGGCAATATCTGTTAACTGGCTTAAATTTTATGTACTGCGAATGCAGCGGACCTTAATGCTATTTGTCATAACACGGCAAAGTCTGGTTAATGATATTGAAAGCCACATATATTATTATTATTATATGTGTGTTATATAGTTATATAATATTATTATTTTCCTTTCATGACACACCTTTTATAATTAATAATTATAATGACGATACTACACCTGAGCGATGTCTCGTAAGTATTTTGATACGAGCTCCGTCGCAGCCAAAGCTAGTTTAATATAAAATGATTAGGTAGTGAGCTGCTTGCGCCACGGGTGCCGTCATAAAAACTACGACACTTGGAGCCATCAAAGGCGTACTAATAAAAGCAAACAGTAACAAAGCGAGCTACAATAGCTGTAACAATGTTCCTGTGTTTACTCTACTCGATGACTTTCTCTTTGTTATTTTTTTTTTTTTTCGTTTTTCAATCCTTGCTTTTGTGGTTTTGCATTGTAGTGCAAAACATGGTTAGTTAAATCAATTACTAGACGTATATGTCAAGAGAAAAAGAATTCAGTACAAATTTACATTGATACAAAAATAAGTTTTGCAAGAAAAGGTGATAATTGCTGAATTTTCATACGTACAAAATTACTAAACAAAGCAAGTTTAAATTAAATTTACAGACCTAGAATTACATATTATTTTAATAAAATACTATCTGTGTCCTAAGGTTTTATCCGTGTTAAATTTACTCGACAAACTCTCCACCGCGTCGCCTCTACGAACCGTATCGCCTATCGGTGTTCTCACTTTTCCTATTTGCCTTAAAGCTTACCAGATTGCTTGAAATTTATGGTTACTGCTCATCTTTTTAGATTAAGGATTAAGTTATTGTAGTATATTATAATCTTTCTTAATAAATAAGCTATACGAAAATTAGTTCCAGAGATTAGCGCGTTCAAACAAACAGAGACAATTTCTTAAACTTTATAATGTTAGTGTATTATATTTATTTATATAAATTTATGACACGTTAAGATGAACGAATTTATAGGGATAACAGACAGCCGAGGCTCAGTCAGGCGACTCAGATACCAATGGAACGTTGTTCATAACTGTAAGTGAATAGAGGTTGATATTAGGGCCCAACATAATTATAAATGATAATATGAAATAACTAGATACTATTCTATACAGTGTGGCATAGTTCAAACAAATACCCAGATTCCGATACCTAAAGTTTTATATTCAAAAATTTCATGAGACTTCGAAGTCTGGTTTCGGAACTTTCTTTATTAGAGCACAGAAAGGTGACGGTACTGTGCTTGATGATAAGTAAAATACATATTAAAAATAACAGCGACCATCGAGAGATCGGCAATCTGTCGCTTGACCGCCTTAAGCGCGACCCTCTTAATGGTCTGCGAACGCGAAACGGGAACAAGACCGACCAATAAGTAGCCGGCCAAGAAGTCTGTTGCCGGCCGCCTGCAGCAATAGACGTTTGATGTATTGGCTTACGTGGTTTTATTTTTGTGACTCCTGCACATGAGTTTATTTTACCAAGACGGAATTACGGACGCTACCTTTTAGAATACTATAGAGTCATGAAAAGTAATCCTTTAACGCGTTTTTATTCGAATATATTGTCATATAAACACCCGCCGCCACGCGTCCCGCAAACCATCAGGAGAGTCGCGCTTACAGTGGTCGGCTTACAGGATGGATTTATCATCATGTGCATGGAGGTTGAAATCCGGTCGAACACAACTATCGCGTCTTAACACTCGTGAATTAACCTAAAATCATTTTTTATTATTCATAAGTTTACCGGTTGGCAACAATCTCACTTTATGTAAGTGATGATGAGGCCCAAGATGGTAGCTTTCAAGTGCAGCTGCTAGAATACAACTACAGGTGTTTGGCAACAGATTTTTAACTTGAGAATTACCACCATGGTATTGTTTTCATTGCGGACTCATTGCAGGAATTCAAACTGTTACATCCTGTGATTCTTTCTACCAATGAGCCATCATTGCTTCAATGTTCTATATAATAAATAATTTTACATGCAGACAGTACAAACTCGTGAATTCTATATAATAATATTCTATTTGCATCTTACTAAGTGCTGCGGTAGTTAAACGTGACATAATAATACTTGTAGTATTTTACGTGTCTCCGTCACTAGTAATTAGGTTTTCGTTAGTAATTGCCGTTTGTAGTAGTAAACATGCAACATTGTGAGTCCTTTAATGAAAACTATGTAACTGTTCGTGTTTGACTTTTATTGACTTTTATTTACTTTTTTAAGTCTTCTCATCTCATGATCTTAATAGCCATAGTTGCAAGAGAGACGTCGCAACTTGATTTCTTTTAAATTGTCCGGTTGTTGACTGTCTAGTAACTGCTAAGTGTTAGTGAACTTACAACTGGTCTTATGTTGGATATATTTATTTATTTTAGTTCTTCAGAACAATATACACGATGAGTATCATTCTTAGATCATAATAATAAATTTGCTTTTTAACTCCCTACGCAAGTAGAGGAGTGTTATAAGTTTAACGTGTGTATCTGTGTGTCTTTCTGTAACATCGAAGCTTCCAAACGGCTGAACCGATTTTGATCTAATTTTGTTTGCTTGAAAGCTGACTTGATCGAGAGTATTTTTAGCTATGATTTTCATGAAAATCTGTTCAGCCATTTGAAGATTATCAGATCTTTTCTAGTTTATAAATAGGTGTGAGCATCGTTCACCAGACTGTTCGAGTCGAAATTTGGTATTATGTTGCATTAATTATATTAAAAGAACGTGGCAACATTGAGCTGATGCTGCAGTATTATTTGGCGTCTGCAAGATACCTAACTCTTCACCATCTTAAATCAGAGATGTCGTGTTTGGGCTCGAAGTTATCCTACAATTCAATTGAAAAACGATTTATTAAAATTAAAATGAAAATATTGCGATCTTTTAATGGTGGTTATAACACTTTTTTTATCGATATAGGTTTATCGTTATAGCCACAGTCTCATCAGATCTTAAGTCACGATCCGGCTTAAGATGGTAAAACGCTAAGCCTATTGGAAGACTAGCTCTCAAGTGTAGTTGCCGAGATACACCTATTGGTGATTGGCGACAGATTTTCTACTTGAGGGTGGTTAGAAAATGCCCTACCACCATTCTATGGTTTCATCACGATGTTTTTCTTCACCGGAATCTCAGGCTCATTGCAGGGATTCGAATTCACATCCATCGACCACTAAGCCATCATACTTCACAAAATATTTAAAATTCAATAAATTTAGCTAGTTATAATGATATTATTTTATCATAAGATTCCGTTTTATTGTGTTTTAAATTATTTATGTTATTAGATGCCATATCACAGCTGTGGTTACAATTTTAAAACTTAAACATAACGGGTTAACGCTTTCCTATAAACCACGGTTTTATTTTACGTCCTAGAGCAAGTACCAGACACTTTAGTGGGATCACTCATTCGAGAACAAGCCACATACATACAAAGAAATAAAAACCAAGTGATGTTATGACTCCGTGTTCTACAGCTTTTTTTTGCTTTTGATGCACCCCAGTCTTCATGTCACTACAATGCATATATGTAGGATTTGTCTACATCCACTAGCTTCGTGGTGCTGTGATAGTACCTACTCCTAATGTTGACATGAGAGGTCGTGGAGTCGATTTCCGCATAGGACGGATTTTCAAATTTCATATCTATGTGTATGGAATTTTGCTACATTATAATCTGTCGGAATTTGGAATCAAATAGTCGCGAGTGAAACAAAAATGATATACTTAGTGCACTCACGTTTACGTTTATTAACCAAATGCAAAATTAATTTCCATATAATATAAATTAATTATACAATAATAAAATGCAAGTAAGTGTAATTATATTAATTTTTAGGACTTGTATTGTATTATTAAGATCTGATAAGGTATATTTATCAAAGATATTTACTTCTGCACCCCAATCTTAAGACGTTATTAACTTTGTTAACCTTAAGAAAATGTTTGTGTTTTTTTAACAAACTATTAATATCTAAATAATTCTGAACTGTAATGTAACATGTATGCCCGAAGGACAGTTTACTGCTTATTGGAATCAATTGAATAAAATAAAATGTCGTAGATAATGTTTGACAATCTCTCTGAAAGGTCTCGGTTCACAGATTTGTTGTTTTCTTGGGAATGCTTTGACAGATTCCAGAGTCAACCTAGTTGAACAACAGAAGTTGTTAGAACTGTTTATTTGTGAGAAATTTACTTCACTCTGGTTTATTGGCTTATGTGTATTGATAGCCAGAAAGTATTTTTTGGTAATGAACTTGTATGATTATAATTTAATTTGACTTAGTAGATTTTTTTTCTTTAGACCTCTTTATTTTTGTTGATGTTAAACTTATATTGTAGAGTAATTTATGATAGAGCTGTTATTTTCTTCTGTGAAAGAAACTCACAAATACACATTTTATAAAAATAACGGGCTAGAAAAATTAATACAATCACCAGGTTATGTAGAACCCGCAGCGGAGTTTTTGGAAATAAACTGTCCTGGTCCATTTGGATATCATTAAATTGACTTCGATCTCGAGTGCGCCGCTGGAACTATAAAATGGTTAAATTGGATTGCATTAGATAATAAATTTATTATGATTGATAATTTCATTATGCCAGACTTCCGTGACACGATGCCTGAAAATAAATATAAATTAAAACATATTCTTGTAATATTATTGCCCGAGTGAAGCTGTAAAAGCCGTTTGAGGCTTCAGGGCCCTTATAACAGTATAGTCAGCTCGAAAAAAAAAAGTAATATTATTTGACAAAAATAGATTGTCATAACGAATGAATAAATAATATAAGGTGATATTTAAATATGACATGAAACGGACAGTTTTGTAACGATTTTATGGGATTCCGGATTCATGAGTTTCATAATACAACAATGACGCGTAAAAGGTTTACCTACATTTTGTGACATACACCTACGTCAATGTCAATTTGATTGAGGATAGTTTCGCGACGTTTTTGTAAATTAATGTCAATATTCGAACAATGAACTGGCTAATAGCTATTCTTTTCTCCTTGAATAATAACCCTTCCATTATATTTTGTTCTAAACTCGTTTGCTTTTTTTTTAATAATTTAATGGCTAGCGTCTGTAACTTCGTTCACCTGAAATAATTTTATCATTACTACTAATTAACTCCTGTAGAAAATCGTAATGACTCATTGACAATGACATTTTTCTGGTTCAGTACTATATTAATCTAAAAATAATATTCAAATTGCATTGAAACACGGTAAAATTGCAATTTTATTATATGAAAATATAGAGTTTAGACGTGTTTAGTGCCTGAATTTGGATGTAAGCCAGTTTAGTTTACTTTAAGTTTAGTTACTTGATTTCCATTTGATAGTCAAAAATTTAGGTGTTACTAAGCATACAGCTTTATAGGAGGCAGGAGGAAGTCCGGGAGATACTTCAAAGAACGGATACAATGTGAGTAGACGGCAACCAAAAAGTCAGGATCAAGGGTGATCAGAAAACCAACACTTTTGACGTATGTCAAGGGAGTAACGGACAAAATTGCAACCGCAGAAATATTCCATGAAAACTGTATATGCTCCGTTCAGTAAAGTCCACAATAGCTTAGGTACACCAAAGAACACAATACCCTATCAGACTCCAGGTGTTTACGAAATTCATTGTAGTTGTGGTGTTGCATGTATTAGCCAAATAAAACGCACAATCACGGAAATTGTTAAGGATAACATTAGCTCGTAACCTAACCTAACCTAACACTGGATAGTGTTAGAATGACTGAAACCTCGGATGCTATCGACGGATGGCGCATCAGATACATTGAGTATATGGGAGGGAACATCACTAGTGATAATAAGCAGATGAGGTTAGTTACTGCACTCGCTAACAAAGACACAGCAACACTTCAGTCGGCTCGTGTCGTAGAGTAAATTAAAAAGTAATTCACTTTCTAGATCCACATTAAATATATTATAATATAAATATCGAAAAAATTAATATGTTCTTATAAGCATGATTTCATTCTGAAATTGTCATAAAAAGGTATTTATTTTTTAAATGGGTATTTTTACCCAATCATACATGTTTAGCTATCGCGATTAACTTTGCCCCGAATGCCTGCGAGTAACGTGTTCTGTAAACAACCTGAGACTTCCGATAAAGTCTTGTAGTCCACGCATCTAGAGCGCCGGCCAAGATTTATACGACGTTTTTATAGTTCACCGCCGGCGCTCCTTGTTTTAATTTCACACAAGGATCCGCTTATTCCCGTTCACCGGTAGCTACGTCCGTAGTCGAACCATGGAGTCTTGGACCCCTCTTTCGCCGCGAGCCTTATGTCGCAAGGCTACGAAATTTATCGTGGCGCTTGTTATTCCGCCCCGCACCTTCTCCCTGACGCGTCGCCCGCATCACCCCGTCACCGACAACACACTTATAACGTTTTCTAATGAAATTGTCCACAAACTCCCGCTCGCCACGGCCCCCGGCCCGTCGTCGCCGCCGGATGAACCGAAAAAAGTACTGCTCGCGTTACTAATGGCTTCATTTATCACAGTCACTAACAGTGATACACCGCAACGACGTTTTATATTTAATTTGGCTCTCTGCGGAATAAATTACAGCAATATTGAGCCCAGAACGATAAAGGACAAGCGGCGGAACTCTTGAGTTATCGGGACAGGTCATAGTATTAAGACAGTAATCTTCTTGGATTAATTTGTTCGTGGCTAAGTGATAAGTTAGCGGGTGGCTCACCCAAACTTACGGTGTCACAAGAACGGGGATAGTAAATAGGCTATTTCCCAAAATAATCTGTTTCACTCGGAATTTATCAATCAGAGGTGAAACGAAGGCGCGTGCGAAACAACTGCGATAACAGTAGAAAAGTCTTGAAAGTTATTCGGTAATAAAGATAACGTTCATGTGGACGTTTAGTGAAACGTGTAGTAAATTAAAACAATAAGTCCTACTGGGAAACTCAGGTTTAGTGTGGATGAACGTAGTGCACAAGCCAGAATGGTTTTAAAGTCATTGTAATAAAGAACAGTTTGTTCAGATACACTTGGTGCAATTGTTGGTACGTTTAACAGGTTGCTTTATACTCCACGTAGCTAGTTCAAAGCCCATGCAGTTTGACATATATCGTGCTGGTTTATAGCGTACGATAAACGTATCAGAACTAGTGGGTGCATACTTACAACTCTGTGTTAATCCAACGTGTATTTTCTTGGAAATTTTATGTATTCCTTATCTTAAAGCGTTACGGATTGAATAATTTCACCTATCACAAAGTTAAAACTTCTAAATTTAAATAGCCACTTAATCGACAAATTGTTTTGTTTTAAAAATCTTTACAAGATAATTAATAGCGATACTAAAATAATTTGAACAAAACGTATACTTAAAAAATATTGTCAGAAAGGTTACTAACAACAATTCACTCTTACCTATAGTCAGTGTCGCTTCAAGCTAAAATTAACTTCATACTTTAAGCGGCTTGTTATTATTTATGATTATATTAAACTAATTTCAATTTGTTATTGTAAACAAAAGTAAAATTAATAGTCAGAATTTTTATTGAATGAATATCAATTGCAAAGCTTTTTTTTGCATTGCACGTTATGCTCTAGATTATTTTATAAAATCATTCGAGGTAAGTATATAGAAGTATGTATTACATTACATCTACATTTAAACAGCGAAACGTGTAATTTAGCATGTGAACTGTGATTAGATAGCGCTTCATTCTCGTTAGCGTAATGAGAACGGCTTTGTTAACATTTGATTTAAGCATTAACTGTGTATTTCTAGGATTGAATACGTCAACGAAAAACAAGTTTCTGATTAAACGTTTTAAATAATCGACTTATACTGATTGATATTTTTAAGAACAAATGATAAAATTTTTTTGTGTAACGAAAATTTAAATTTGGTAAAAGTATTCGCTGCCCAATAAAAATTAACCCTGAATAATATTGTGTTGCCTCGTATTCAACGCGTGTTATACAAGCTACACACTTCAGGGCAGAATATATGTATATACTGTATCTTCACCACAGAAAAAGGTGTTATACAATGGCACTATGCACTGAAATCTTGCAATGTATTCTAATACCGTAGAATTTCATGATTAAATAATTTGAAATTATCCCAGATATATGTAACTTAATCGTGATTAATACTTATTATTACTTACCTTTATAATTTACTTTATCGATTATCTAAAATGCGAAATTCGGTATGAACAAAGATATTTGTTTATACAATACTATATTCGTCGATTTAAGAAAATAAAAGTAATATTTTATATTGGAATGAATATAGTTCCTAAAATGGCTTAAAACCGTAGAATTTATTACTTTCTTTCTCTACAAACTGTAATACGCTTAATAGTTTATATGTCAGGGTAGTACGTACGGTCTGGGGCGAGAGTTTGTATCCACGGTTTGGCGAATACGACTTACAATTTCGGAAGCAATGTAAATCGTCGGAGTCCACGGTAAAGTTCCCGAGATATCTCGGCAAAGGACAAGACGCTAATATATGCGAAATCCTGCACCACGTATTGTGTAGCCTAATGCAGCGAGTTTGTCGGCTGTTTCTGTTTACGATTCGTTAGTTACGAATTCGTGAATTTTCATGCTAGTTATTACTCGCAATTTGTGTTTCATTTCATTTTTGTATTACGTTGAAAACGAATTGATTACGTTATTTAGTGTTATATAACGTGTGTATTATACAGTGTACGAAAATCGAGTTTGTGCTTTGAAATAAAAATATATAATTTACGTAAGGGCAGTAAATGTTTTAATTTATTTAAAAATATATATTTATTGAAATATTTTCTTA
Organism: Saturnia pavonia; assembly: GCA_947532125.1. Lineage (NCBI taxonomy): Eukaryota > Metazoa > Arthropoda > Insecta > Lepidoptera > Saturniidae > Saturnia > Saturnia pavonia. The sequence continues at coordinate 6,974,319 of OX383899.1, read as the reverse complement.
ATTGAAACACTTTCAAAGAAAATATAAAATAAATTGTAATAAGGCTAGTAAATTATAATATTATATCAATGGTCCATTTTTTTTAATTTATTTATTAAAGACTAACAACAGTGATACAGTGTTTATAGTTAATAACTTGGCTCCTGTGGGATAATGTAAATTTAATTGGCATATATAACAATTTTAAGTAGGTACAATTTGTCATTTTTGTGACATCCCGGAGCCAAAAGCTTAATAGAAGACAATAGGATTATTATATTACTAATTAAAGTCATCTACAACATGTGTAAGTTAAAAGTAAGTAAGTAGTAGATAAAATTTATCGCATATATTTTAAATATCTTTTTGTTATTTGTTTTTTTTTTTTTGTACAAGGTTTCAGTATTTACGTCATATGGTTTAAAGGAAAGGAACTTAATGCGTCCATAAGCAAAGAGGTATACAATGATTGTAATACAAGTTAAACCTTTTGTATATACGCCTCTGCTTCTCGGCTTCTAGCTGCTGAAATCATAGACCCTTTTTGCTTACTTAATTAATTTTAATCAACTTCGTCTTGATAATGTATGATTTTATCTTAAAATGTTTAAGAGAGTTTTATTTAATAACTAAAGTTTGGTCATAATTAAATAAATTACAAAATTATTCGCTGAGAGTGAGAAAAAATATCTCTATAAAATACAAAAATTACATTGGTACTCGTTAAATACTACGAGTCTCTGTTTTGTTTACGATCATTATGCACGCTATTAATTTGTAAGTTTGGTTTAGCTATCCTAGCTACGTGTCGAAATTCTCTACAAAATATTTTTAGCCAAATGATATGAAAATGACGCTTCCGTAAACATACCAGTCAGATTTTCCTTTAACAATACGTTGCAACACGAGAATTCAGCTAAAGAATAGTGTTTGTATTTCATTATCAACAAAAGCTTTGTTGAAAAGATGACGCTCAGCGCAAATTCGAGGTGTAGCCGCCCACGAGCAAACTGGAGAAAGCCGCACTCAGCCGACGCTCGGGCAAAGATATTTCGCAGTTCTATTTATTCAGGCGTGCCTAAATTGTTTGCTTACATGTTTGACGCGCCGCACGCAACGCTCATTATAGCGAACGGAACTTTGTTCAGACTTAGACAACATATTGTTACACCCGATAGAGCTGAATGTGCTTTATATGTTTATTTTTATCGTTACAGGTAAGTTCCTGAAGCGTTTGCATTTTTGTAATGGCTGCGGTTGGGTGAGCATTTCCTTTTAAGAATGTATTAGTGTTCAAAATGCACTTGGCTGTAACGCAATTTGTGTAGTGCAAGCGGATAAACTTGTAAGGTTTCATTAAATAAGCAACCCTGGTAAAATATTTTCGTTAGATTGACTTTAATAGAATGTTGAATAATTATATAGGTGATAATATTAATAAACATCTTATGGTGTAAATATTACATTAGGTAATAATTAACTAATTACATACTATGAAGTTTTTATTCGTAGCTAATTAAAAGAAAAATGGGGCACAGAAAACATTTCTCTCTACTTGGGACAGTCCGACTGATGGAATGCCTCCACCTTGCGGAGGATTTCTGTCAAATAACCTAGTGTTGTGTTCCTGCGGTGAGCAGGGTTTCGAGAACTCCTTAGGGTAGGGAGGGTGGTTCAAGGTCGGCAACGCGCTAGTGATATCTATGGTATTACAAGCGTCCATAAGCTACGGTAGCCGCTTACCGTCAGGCGGACCGTATACTTGCTTGCCACATTTTTGTATTAAAGAAAAATATTACAATGAATTGTCAACAAAATGAGACGAGAATAAGAATTTGTTCTGAATAGTTCCATGTCCAAGCAACATGGTATTGTAAATTCAGATTGAAGTGGAAATCAAACACGCTTACTTGCTAGTTTGCTTGTTATTCAAAGAAATGCATGCATGATTATAGGGCATCCCTCAATGAACTACTCATAAGTTGAAAATCTGTCACCTAACACCTGTAGGTATGATTTGGCATCTGCATTTGAGAACAAATTCCTATAAACCTAGGGTGTTACCATCTTCGACCATATCGTCATTTGTGGTGGCATGATTGCGATCATACGAGAAAACAATGCTCGCAAAATAATATTGATGGCCATCTATATCTACATATTTTCTTAATCTCACCGTAACCTGGATCACGATTTTACCTAAGTTAATTATGCCAGATAACGTATTGGTCTTTTGGGAGTGAAAATGTGTTGTAAACGCTTCATCACTTACATTACATTTACGTACGCAAATAATCCGTTAATTTAATTTCGGTGCCGGTATTTATGACGCTTATTTAATTTATTATCATATCAAAGTGTAGGCTTTATTTAGCGAGTTTTGTGTGCGTGTGAATAAGCGTTAATAATGTCACGGTAACCGGGGAACTCTTTTTTAAATTTCATAATGTTTACGCTTGGAATGGTTTTCCAACATGTAGTGATTTGTTTTTACTGAACAATCATACTTTGTTTTACTTTTTAATAATAAAGATGTAATTTATAATGTAAAAATATAGTTATTTATGTATGATATAGTATGATAATCTTTGTATGCATTAAGTACTATATATTAATATATTTGTGTTCAAAATTTATTGAAGTCATCTCATTGTTGACTTTTTTTATTATTTAATGTACACCGCTAATTAATGATCAAATCGAATATAAAAATTATGTGAATAGTATAAAGGGTGGACTTTTATTGCTGACAGGAATCTCTTCCGCCTGGAAGAACCTTTGGCGTTTTTTAGGATTTATTTTCAAGTTTACCTTTTTAGTGAAAATTACCAAGAGGACCAACGCAATAAAGGGACAATAAAGAAAATAATATAATTTATGCGGCTTTAATTTTAGATTATTTTATTTAATTCATCTTTAAATGATTTACAATTTGTGTAGCGATAGACGTAACATAAGCCACGGTCAGTTTTAACTAACGCAATACATATATTTTCATTTGCCTTGCCTTTTACCTTTGGATTCATTAATTTCATGTAGAAAAGAAGGATATTTATTGGGATAAAGTGGAACAAGGGTAGATTATTTTGAGAGGAAAATTTGAAATCTTACTAAACCTTTGTTTCAAATGAAGGAAAGGGTCTTAAAAAGTATCAGGGTTAGAAAATACATAACGAAAGCTATTTTATCACGAAGGACCTTGTTTGAAATCATAACAAATAGCCTTTTAGAAAACCACATCCCTTTCCAAAGTGTCCTACAAAAAGGGTTCGTAAACACATTACAAATCTTTGCCGCAGCATCGCGCAGTTAAGAGGGCTGTCAATGAAATCCCTCCGTTCTCCGACTATTCGTTATGTGTCTTAATGGATTACATGGAATAAAGTAGGCATCGACAAAACAAAAGGGCAAGCTGCTCTGAAAATCTCTAACCGCATAGTTTGCCGGCTAAAACTAAATTTATTACATTTGACCTTAGTAATTCTTCGTGAAGGTTTTCCATCCTAAATGTGTAATAGCCAGTTACGGCTTTCAAACGTAGGTACAGCTCGCGGTCGTTCGTTGCGGTTTATACTTTACCAAATGTTTTATTAGTTATGTAATAATTACACCTGTCGAAACATCGCTTAAGTCATACTATTTTATTCGTATAAGTTACCATTCTGTTTGTAAAAGTTCGCAATACATAAAAAGGTTATATGTTTAACTTTATGCTCTGAATTTATTTGTTCTAAATTACAAAACAATATATGTAGGTATATATATTTGCTTTATACATTTACAATAAGACTTAACCGCATAAAAATGTTATATAATATTGTTACAAGGACCGGTTTCATCTATAAACGCGTCATATTAAATATTATTTATATATTAAATATCTATTTAATATACTCATATAATTTATGATACTATTTAATATATGTCGGAGAATCGTGTCCATGTGATTATGAGATCCGTACTAATGACAGTATTCCTACTATTGACCCGCATATTGGCGTGATGACAACAGGTGTGCTCTGTAACCGTGCGCATTTTATAAGCAGGCAACAACCGGTTTCAAGACATTCTTGCTCTAGCTATCGAATTCAGTTAATAAGTCGATTATAATAAAGACTGTTCCTGATTGACGTCTAGCTGCCCATCTCACTGCATATTACAATATATAATAAGCATAAAAAATATAATTATTGTCAGTAACCGATGTTTCGGAACGAAAAAAATATCGAAGTTTAAGGGAGTTGAAATAAACGTCAAAAGTCAGATTCAATAAGACTGTCACGCTTACCACCGTTAGATAGATAGTCCATTATAATATTTTGTAATCAAATAATTTAGAGATTTTAAAAAAGGAAGTGAGATTATTTTGAACAACGAAATTAACCCGATTACATGTGAACACCGACACCAATGTTCATAATGTTAACATATCGCTGCATGATGTTCGTTCAAAGTCTAATCAAAACTTTATATACTTATGCTCAGCTGGAAATATTTAAGTAAAATTCACAATTACATAGTTCCGATGGCTGTTAAAACTCACATCTAAATCATTTCGCCTAAGATGCGTTCCCTTTTGAGCGTGTTCATTTCGCTCCCTTTGAACGGGGACGTGTTTTGAAACGTTTCATATCAAGTTTTTAGCCGTGAATACGTCTAGAGTCGCGCTAACGTCCCCTTAGATTCAAAAACAAATAAGCGTAAGAGAAAGTTTTTAATTCGCCTAATGCATTCGGAGTGCCTGTCTTTGCTAAAGTGAGCTCTTGTATAGAGTCGGAGCGTTGTCGGCGCACGGGCGCTGTCACATCGACTGTTGCATTGTGACCAGTTTATTTTCACTCCGACTTGAACATACCCCAGTTTTCTGTAAGGAGCCATTATGAAAAATTCTTGGGTCTTTTGTTTAGGAGTTGGAGAAGTTACATCAGGTATATAAAGCTTGTAGTTCTGCAATATATTCTCAATAACATTTCAATTTTAGTTTGCTTACCAGTAGGATTGCTTTAAGATCGCTATAAATTCTAAAAGCATTGTACTCATTTCACTTGTGGTCGGTCATCTTATTGTTCTTAATATTCCGTGTTAGGTTTATAAGTTTCTGTTAAGGGTCTGTATAAGTTTTAACATTTATCTTGTGCTAATGTACACGGGAATTTTATTAAACTCTAAATACTAGAGAAAGTAGGTTAATTTACTTGATTAGTTTCATTGTTTCTTGAAAAGTCATGTTGTAGGTTAAATACGATGTGTCTTATTTGAATTAATATTAAGTTGATTAAAGATGTTTCGTTAGTAAATTGAATTACGCTAAAAGTCAACATAATACAAAATTTGCCAAGTGTGTGTCAGGTCACGCGAAGTGTAGGGTTCCGTAGTTGCCCGTCACAATATGTAGACTAAGAGACGGCCTTTAAGTAATTTACAATGGAATTTGTACGAAATTATTTCTCAAAGTAAATTTTATAAGTTGATTGACTATTACTCGTTAACTTAAAAGCCTACTTACCTTTGATCATTTTCCTTTTAACTTCATTATATTAAACTTATTAGTATATGTAACATGATTTTTTTAATATTTCCAAACACAACTATTTAGCAGGCAGGTGGGGGAAACTTAACTGTAAAAAAATTAGCACTTTAAATCTTAATATTTCGCAAACGGATCCCTGAACCGCAAAATGGTTTTACAAATCCGCAATATTTTTAAACTACCTATCCAACGATACCCCACACAATGGGATAGACGAGAAAAAAAAACATTCCCACTTTACGTGTATGGGAGGGTACTTCAAACAATTGTTTGATTGATTAAATTGTATATCCATACCAAATTACTGCTTTCTAGTACTAAGACTATTTTAGTAAAGCCGCGAACCGAGAGACGGACACAGCGAAACTATAAGCGAATATATATTCCTTGTTGACTTCGGAAACCTATAAAATTAAAAATTTATTTTGTATATTGCGTGATGATCAAACAACGATTTCTTTGATTTTCTTCGCTCGCTCAGATGAATCGAGAAAGTTAGTAAAAACTAAAGTAAACTCAGTTGAATACAAATTTCAACATTAGTATGCAAGGGCAAAGTTTTAATTTCATATAACTTGCACTGTTTTATCTCCGGTTCAACTTTTTCATATCAGAAGCGGGAGAGTTATTTTTGTCTACATCTAACTACCTACACGTATGTGATGCTTCTGGCGTTGCAAGCGTCTATAGGCTGCGGTGACAGCTTACAATCGGGAGGACTGCGTACTTCTTGCGACCATATTGATATAAAAAAAACTATTAGAGCTGCTTCAAATTTTTATAACAAAATTTTTGTCATACATATTAAGATATGTTTACGAGAGAATGAGAGTCGGTGTATATCCAGTAGTCAAGTGGGGTGGTAGGTATCATTTCCAGACTGAGTCGTGACCATCATGCAAAACGCGATAAACCCTTCACAGTAAATAAGTTATCCGAAATTTCTTTGTTACATCCGCCTGCAATAGGTGAATAGTAGTTTCAGCTACCTACAATATAAAATGTTTGATTTTAAACAATAATCGGCTGTAGAGTCAATATAAACTTATTATCATATTACTTACAAGCTGTGCCCGCGGCTCCGCTCGCGTGGACAACTAAAAAAGATTTTTTTTATTTTTTGTGCAGAACCCTAATTATGTTTATAAAATCAAAGTAGCCTAAGTTATGCCCTATAAAATCAGCTATCTGTAAGTGAAAGTGCCGTCAAAATTGGTCCAACCGTTTCGGAAATTACCCGGAACAAACAGACATACAGATAGATAGACAAAAATTAAAAAATGGGTTTTTTGTTAAAGTTATCGTGCATACTTTCTTATGTATTTAGTAAAAATCTGTTATTTTGACATTACAAACAGACACATCAATTTTATTATATGTAAAATAGATTATTATTTTAAATTATTTAAGACATTTATTTAAATGCAAACATTTTATGTTGTAGGTAGCTGAAACTACTATTCATACTCGTATTTTGCAGCGGAAGTAGCAAAGAAATTTCGAATAATTTATTTACGCAAAGTAAAGCCTTCGTAATCCCTGGAGCCTTTGCGGCTTTTACAGCTTCACCTGGCTTGATGTGGTTGCCATTGTTTTTTAATTGTATTATGCTTACCATCAGGTACCTAGTAAAGTGCCGTCACTATGCTGTCACTTAAAAAAAATCTTCCTCGAGGTGCTATGTTACTGATACTCTTCAGACAAAGCACAAACTCTTCTTGGGTGTTAAATTTAAATATTCATTCTGTACCTGGATATAGTGGTCTCATGATCTTGATGTTTAATATCTATGCACGTGTATCGTGTACGTTGAACACCTGTTCGGTTAGTACAATAAAAGTTTGGTATCAAATGAAAAGCATGTGAACATAATTTGATGGATTTAATTCCCCGTCAAAGTTACGTAGTAGATATGGTCCATGCTCAAGATATTTTAAAATATCTAAAATACACTATTATAATAAAACTACTTGCTTAAAATTTAGAATACGAAAATTAAACAATTAGTAATTAATATGAATCAATCACTTACTTTAACATTCGTGCAAGTACCAACCTTTTTCTATAAACAAACCACCTAATTCTGATATGAATATGAAATTATATGTAAATATAGTCAAAATGTTGCCGTACAACTTGACATCCCAACAGCACTGTAAATTGTATACGGTTGACGTCGCGTCGCACTGAGTAGCTGCACCGAAACATGCGAGTCCCTGCTTCAATACGAATGTTTGAATAAATTGTTTAGATTGTCGTACAGGTATATACTACGGTTACAGTGATTGCATTCCTATAGCGACTAACCACGTAACCAAGGAATTCGTCTGTCTGTAGTTAACTTGGATTGTTCTCGATTCGTAAACTAACAGGCGCCGTGTCACGTAATTGAATTCTACTACATATATTTAAATGAATGTTTCGATAATTATTTTTTATTAATTGTTTCATTATTATTTTTTTACTAAGTTTTACTAAGTTTTTACTAAGTACTTAAACGTACTGGGAATATAATATTGTTATCAAGTTATAAGGCGCTGCGCAAACGTAGATACGTTTGTTGCTGGCACAAGACACCGTCACAGAAAATCTTGGTTTCCGTGCCCAATACCGGCAGGTGGATATAGTCGCCTGTTGTGACTTTTGGATACTCGTAACAGGACACTGTTCAGTATGATACTTATTTTCCGTCAGTTACAAAATGGTTGTCGATGAAGAAACATTTTGCCGTTAATATTCAGTTTTAACTAGTACAGTTGTATGATAATTTGTTAACTTTGATTGTGTCTTTACCCTCACAATATTTCGTTTCTAGTCGCTTACATCAAAACCATTTTGTAATACGTGGTAACGCGCAAGCGGAAGCAACTGGACACAAACATTGTATACGTCCACGCAGATAGTGGTTGCTTTCGTATTAATTGTATGAAAATAAAATATTTTTGCTAGTAACTTGTATCCGACACATAACACGAAAGTCTACGTTTGCATAGCGCGTACATAAGTCTTTATCGTAAGTTAGCTTTTCCATAATTTTCCATAGCACTGGAAGTGATAGATACATTAAATATTAATTGACAGGCATTGTATAAACGGAGGCGGTAAAACAGACAACAAGGCTGATGGGACGTCAACCGTAGCGACGCCTTATAATTAAAAAGTCACTGTTCGCATTATTGCTGACATTTTAGCCTGATTATCTTTAATTAAAAAGTTGTTTTAGGCCACGACAAAACGCCAAGTTATTAAAAGAAATTCTCGAGTGCCGCGAAGTGGTAACTCAGTGAATCTTCATAATTAGATTAACTCGAGTTTACTAGGATTTTGAACAACGTTTTTTAACCGACTGAAATAAATTATAGAAAAAGCTCTTGATTTTATATCTTATAAAAATGAAAAATTAATTTAAACGCTTCATATCCTCGAAGTAATATTTTATAAATAATTTTGACAGATATGGATTCTTTAGGCTTTCCAAAATCAAAATCATAAATATTTTATTTAATTTAGGCCGTAAAAAGGCACTTATGAATATTAACCCATTACCGCTGGCTTGGAAAACATCACAGTCATCAAGAAGAGCTGGCTAGAAACTCGATCGGGTTATTATGATTTTCAGTAGAGGTACAAAGAGAGGAGCCACTTCCAGTTTTGAGTTTTGTATCTTGATAGTATTACGGCAGTTCACTTTTAGAATACATGCAACGTTTTAGAGTGTTATGTCTCTCATATTTGATATGTGCTCCCGTGATATTTACGACGTTATGCACTTCAACCATACATAACATATCGCGGCATAGCAGATTACATACTAGAGTTATTGCGGACGATTTTTAACTGTCAATATTGAATGTTTTTATACAATCCATTGTGAATATTATATTCATACGATTCGTTTAATATTGATAGATGCGTTATATTGATATGTTTGAATTTTTACTACCAGGACGGGTGCGGAAAGTGCTGTATGAAGCAGGCATCATATTATTTCTTTTATTTATTTTAATCAAAATGGTTGTTGTTTTGGTACTGTGAGGTTCGTCGTCATGCCAGTTTGCATGTTTCACATTCCCCATGAATTCCGGTGTGCGGACCTGCGGATAGATGAATGCTTTAACATTTTACATATCCGACGAATGAATTCGCTCTCGCAACTGACGGTTTTTAATTTTATTCAGTTATTTGATACGTTTTTTTAATATAATATACATTGCGCGCGATATGTTGTCTTTGTTGGATTTGCTCTCGGGGATTGTTACAAAATAATACATGTATATGCAATCTGCATATAGAGTCGCTGTAGTATCGCACGTTGCTAACAAATGTATTTTAGGCTTCCGTCGGTTTTATTATACGATATAGCCTACCAGTTACTGTGAGTATCATTTTAGAGCAATGTGATAAAATGGTTTGCTGGCATGTTCTAGTATTATTTATATTATTACTAATTAGTATTACTTATTACTAAACTGCATAATATGAACCAAATTCTTATAAAATTTAAAAGTAATAAATATAGAAATATATAACCTATAAATTATATATAAAAATGTATGTTGTATGTATGTATGTATGTAGACGTCGATATTAAGACAAGAATTAATATATATTAGGTACAATTCGTTTCTTGTATATAAAACTAGCGGGATCCCGCGGTTCCACACGCTTTTTTTATACAGTAGTTATTTTTATCCCGTAATTTTACTTTTACTCATATTATTGACGATACATATATCAAAAAAGGTTAACAAATAATAAAAAAAAAAACTTCTAAAAGTATTATTGAAAATTCTTATATCCTATCAATTGACCGAAATTTCATAGAAATCGGTCCAGGCTTTCTTGACTTAACTCCGGACATAAAAACTACACGAAATTAAAAAGACAGACTTTATATCTGATTCATTCATATGTGGTTAATAATTATAATAAAGTCTATAAACAAAAAAACTTTCAACCATTATTTTACACCCTTTAGTGTTTTTTTTTGTGATAAATGCTGATACACCCTTAGAGGTTAAATTTCCCAAAATCTGTTCTTAGTGAGCGTCTCCATCGCGAAAAGAGTAACAATGCTAAATTTTAAGTCAATCGCACTTATAGTTTCAGAGATCTCGTGATAAGAGGTATTTCACTTTTATATATATAAATTAACTCTTAAGCTGAGGATGAATAACAAATCGACTGTTGAAATAAATTTGACGAAATAATAAACTAATAGACATTGTACAACTTATTTCGATTTTCTAAACTTGGATGCTTGTTAATTAATGAATACGTGGTGATAAAAAGAATGACAATATACATTTTAATTTACATCTTTGATGAACACAGCCAATATCGTTTTAATGGAAGAAGTAAAAAGCGGATTCACTCGTACACGGATAATGAAAATCTTTGTCGTCTTATATCTTTTTGTAATTGGTTCAAATACTTTCTGTAACGACGTTCTGCGTGCACACCCGGTTGTGGTTCGTTTGTGCTTGCACGAGGCAATCAGTGGTTATGACTCGCGAGAACAGCAGTACCGACTTTTGTAGAGCGAGATGACCGGAAAAATCTAGTCTAATATCCGGAAAAATCTAGTCTAACATAAGTTTTTTTATATTGTCGTCGAATGCTTAGTAGGTAAATGTTTTCAATAAGGCATATGCAAACAATTTTTTTACAAGTAATTTAACATTAACGTCACTTAGGCCCTAGTATGTACTAAAACAAGAATCGTGTACACATCTTATAGTTTTTAACTGACTTCAAAAAACAGGTTATCACTTCGACACGTACGTATGTAATATTATTGTAAGTATAAGCAGCATAATGTCGCAAGCTTGGTATCAGAGAAACCTCTTAATATCTTTACACTATTATTCCTTGTAAGATACTATCCTTGGCATTATTCAACAATGCCTTATATTACAATTCCTGTTTATCAAAACAATGCACAGACGGCGTGCCGATATAACTTCCACTTTATAATGTAATCCAGACCGGATACACTGATTGATAACGGAATTCGCTAGTATTTTTGTATGAATCAAACAATTGCAACTGCATATATTCACATACGATAATCTGTTAGGGCTTCCAAACAAATATAAATGATTTTATACGTGTATATGTATGTATATATGTTTGTCCACGTATTTCTCCGAAAATTATTTTAGTTAATATATTTAATTTAATTACTTTTTTCATAGAGAAAAATAAGTACTACTTTTGATATTACAAGAAAGAAGTAAAGTTATTGATTATGTTTCTAGAAGGTAATCTTTAAACTCTTTCACTGATAGAAAACTATGTTAACTGATAGGCATAGGCTATTTTATTTATTTTTATTAAATTTTATACTACTTATTGTAATTAACGCGTACGAAGTCACGAGCTGTACCTAGTAATAATAGTGATGACGTATATAATAGTGACGTCTTAAAGTGACTCCCTCTCTGTACACCAACTAAAATAATATAATTATTACATAAGTGTAAATATTACTTAAAGAGTAAAAAAAATAATAAACCCAATCGAGTTTCTTGCCGGATCTTCACGATGACTGGGATGTTTTCCGAACTGGTGGACATAAGTGTCTTTTTAGGGATAAATTAATATGTGTGTTAATATTTGACTGAAAATTTCTTAAAGCCTTATTATAAGTCTCCATATTGTGACGGCATCTACGGAACTTTACACTGCATGTAGGGCCGAGACGCACATAGCCATTTCTTTTTGATATTAAAAGTTTTCATTATTTTCTAAGACGATTATTGAAAAACCTCTTCTCATTTTATTAGTCACATAAAAAAAATCCTATTTAGACTTACACAACATCAATTTGAAACCGGCTGTGTAGATGTTGTTTCAGTATACGAAGGCCGTTTTTACAAAAGGGTGCTCGCAGGCAGTGAGGGACAGTAATCATTTAAAAATTGTGTGCATTCGCTGTGAAACGCATCTCGACGATTACCGTTTACGTTGCACAATCAGATAGCTCTCCCTCTCTCGCTCTCTCATATCGACTTTTTCCACTTCGTTTGTTTCACCCGGTTTGAGAATAGTTTTTGTTTTTGAACTAATCAACGCCTATACACCGTGACGAGGCCGGCTTTCTATATATCTTTCTGCAAAAATATTTCGAAATTAATAAGCATTGGCCAGTAAGTTCTGACGTACGTTTTTGGCGGGATTTTAATCTGTCATATGGTAGTTTTCATTTTAATTTCTTCTTCTTCTTGCTTTGACGCCGCAGAAGCAATTGCCAGTGTCAATGTTTTTAAGCTTTCCTAGGATTTTGTAATCTTTAAAGTGGGGCCTAACAAGATGGTTGCTCCCCTGTTAGAATAATCCACTTCACGTAAGCACAATAACCAATCTATATCACGCAAAACGCCATCAATATTACATAATATAGGCTCAAATACCTGAGTTATTGAATAAAAATAATAATCTCAATATGGCATTTCAAGATCTTGCTAAAACTCCTATTTTAATTTATAAACTTATATTATTTGGCCTTTATATTTCTAATATTGTCATTTTTTGTGGTATAGTTTGATTATTGTCCACGAGTGAAGTAGTTTATAATTAATTACTAGAAACGTTCATTTGGAGTTGCCACAAGTTGTTAGAGAGTTGTTTAAACTTTGAAGATTAGAAACTATTTTATGTACTAAACACTGGCAGAATTGTATATAAACACACAATGGCACTAAATAAGAAGTAGAAGAATAAGGTTTGCAACGGTAATTTATTCGTGTTTAAAAAATTAAAAGGATTAATAATTGAGGTTGTCTTAAGAAATTTCCATTTTACGATAATCGTTTTCTTAAATAATAAACATTTTCGCGATCAAACCGAATCCTTTTTTAGTCTTGTTAATGTTACTACATAACTATCATTGTTGTGCCGAAGCCGAGGAACTTGTAACTTAAATATTAATTCAACAAGTATTAACACTTACTCAAGTCACCCAAATTCTATTATCGAATTACAAAATTTCACCGCTACCTACAAATGATTCGCAGGAACAGTAATTGTGGTTATGCGGTGCAAATATCGATTTACATGCCACTGTATAATTCAAGGGTTGAATAATGTATTACCTTTCATTAGCACATTGGCCAGTCCCGGGGCGTATTTGCACATAAATTCGCTTACCCACACCCCGAAGGAAGCCTTACGTGTGAACGATTATCCTTTGAAGCGAAAACTCTATACAAATCCCTTTGTTTTTTACATTGTATTGCTTATCACTCAATCCACAAAGGCATGCCGTTTCTCAATTGAGATATAAAATAGGTATCGGGAGTTTTTATATATGATCTTCTTAAAGTAATACAAATTAAATTTATTAAGGAATTAAAAATTAGATAGTTTACTTCTTAGGTTGGATTTTAAAATATATCATGGTCAACACATGAAAATGCTTTCAATTGTGTGAAATAATCAGAAGAGTTACGAAATAATTATCTACATAAAGACACTAGTAATTCCCTTCGGTTTCATTCGCGCTTAATGTTTTCGGTTCTCGTCGGATCGCAACCCGCCACACGGCTCATCCGAACTATTATTTTGCTTCTCGCTTAGCCTAGCGTATTTTCTAACCACCATTTTGTATGGTAATTGCTCCGCTCCTATGGGCTGTAGTGTGATATTAGATAATGTTTAATCTTCTACAATTAATAGGCTTTAAAATACAAAAATAAATATTTTTAAATTGAACCGGTAGTTCAAGAGATTAGAAATAAAAACAGTCTCTTGAGCTTTTTAATATATATATTACGAAAAATAAGTACATAAAAACCGAAGTAATACGTAGCTACATTGAAACTCATAGAATGAATATTACATTATATAACTTACATATGAAATTGGCGTTTTGTTGATCTCAAATATCTGGCGTTTGGTTAGGAATTCAAATTTATTTCAAATTCAGGCCTGTGTATTTGTGTTTCAAATTTAGGGATTCATTTGTTTTCGCACCATTAGATTTTTCCTTTGGCATTGCTCTTTTCACAAAATGGAAAACTTAAAATATCACGTTATTTACGAATATGAGTTCCACCGTGGCATCAGCGCTGCAGAAACAGCTCGAAGGATTAATGATGTGAATGGGAAAGCTACTGTAAAAGAACGCACGGTACGTTTTTGGTTCCAACGTTTTTGTTTTGGAAATTTTGATCTTCGAAAAAAACTCCGTGGACGGCCAGAGACCCTAGTTGATAATGACGAATTAAATGCAAACCACGTCAGAGTTAGCGGCAGGCTTCGGTGTGAGTGATAAAACAATTTTAATTCACTAGTAATAAAATGGAAAATTGAAAAAGCTCGAGAAATGGGTACCGCATGCATTGACTGAAGCACACCAACAAACACGCATTGAGTGCTGCGTTACATTACTCAACCGCCACAATAACAAGGAAATTTTGAATTGTATTGTTACTTGTGACGAAAAATGGGTCCTTTACGACAGTCGGAAATGCTCATCACAGTGATTGAACCCTGGAAAACCAGCCAAATCTTGTCCCAAGCGAAAGTTGAGTCAGAAAAAGGTACTTACTGTAAAGTGTTTGGTGGACCAGTGCTGGTGTCATACACTACAGCTTCCTAAGATCTGGCCAGATGATACCGACAGATCTGTATTTTCACAATTGCAACAACGATGGAAAAGCTAGCCGTTAAACAAAGAGACTGGTCAATCTCTCTAGCCCACGGCTGCTTCCATCTAGCGTTGTCACGCAAGACCTCATACTTCACGAAAGATGGTCGGTAAATTAGAGGAACTGAGGTTGGAATGTCTCCAACACTCATCATACTCCCTGGACCTTGCTCCAACGAATTACCACTTTTTTTATAAATTAGGGCAATTACTTGCAAGGAAAAATTTCAATTGCGAGGTGGCTGTCCAAACCGCCTTCAAAGATTTTAATGATTCTCGCTCCCACAATATTTACAGCAATGGAATCTATGAACTACCTATAAAATAGCGAAAGTGCATAGATAATAATGGGACATACTTAGATTGATTAAATGTATAATTTCATAATATTTTTTTCGTTATACTTTTTCCATATAAAATACTAATTTCATATATAAGATCCTATTTATATCTGTATATTTTTTTGATATTTACCGTGGATACGTAAGCACGGATTCTCATAATAAGTGCTAGCAGTCAATCATGGCTCATCGCTACATTCCGATCACGAACTCAATAATACCTTGGATTAATTATATTACCAATATAGACAGATAAAACAAATCAATCACAAGGATTGACAATTATAGATGCTGCATCACTTTTAAAACAGATTTACTAATATAATGGGACGATTGTCACATTATAAGAGATAATTGGTGAAGAATGTTCTTAAGAGCTCGAATAAAAAAGGTTAATATGTCATAATTATGTTAGTCTATAGTGTTTCATTTTTATAAATATAACACATTTCGCACATTAAAATCTAAGGTGTTTTTAAGTTTTCTATAATAAAATATTAAAATTACCGGACGAGTTTGACGCTTTTTGTTGTGATTTGATAAATCCTTAGAAGTGAAACAATCAGAATCGTAACAAAACTAAACAGTTAGTATTTATTATACGATTATATACGATATGATTTATGATATGACGCTCAGTGGTAGCTTGCATGGGCATGACGTCGATGGACATGAGTTCGAACCCTGCAATGAACCTGAGCTTTCGGTGAGGGAAAACATCGTGATGAAACCGTAGCATGACCTGGCATCTATTCTATGTTTAAATTGTGATAATCTAAGTTCACCATACATACTATGCCTACCTTTACGTTCCAAAAATATTAACATAGATAAGCGAATTCAATTATTTTAGTATTATTAAATATGTATTTCTATCCGATAAAGCGTATAAAATGACTCGAATAATGGGAATGATACAAAGAGGCATTTGGCAGATCGATGTATTTACAGAGCCGTTTTACTTTTAATTAAGCTACAGTCAACCGTTAAGCCGGACCATATAGTAAAATTGGGTTTGCATCGTGCGGTACGTTAATAAGCCCGCGCGAATTTAACTCCAAACGTGGGCCGTAAATGAGAATCGCCAATAAATCGGGCATTATAATAAACATTAACGTTATTGTTTCCAGTTAAACGTTTCCCGCCCGCTCCACCGCTTACCCCAGGCGCCGCCGCAACAATACGCTCGGAATTTCAACGAGTTCAATTATTGAGTGCCTACGAAAATCGAACCCTTTGGGCTCCTCAAGGGGCCGCACTGTCCATTTTGCCGGACGATAATGCCAGAACATGCGGTGTACGCCCACGTTCAATGAAACGTTACATATATATTTTATTTTTTCCATCCTTGTTAGCTATGTAACATATTTTCTTCGAGGGTTTAAAATAAAGTAGAAAAAATAATAACATATATAATGATATATTTTATTAAATAAACTCAAAATATTATTTATTAAAATATGGTAAAAAGGAAACACTAACAGATTGCGTACAATCTATAAAAGTGCAAACGAAATAAAATTTAACGAAACACTATAATTAGTAATTCGCATTTTTATTAGTTTCTTAACTTCTGTTATACTATTTCATTCATAAATCAAGAAAATTTAAATAGACTAGTTAAACAATATGACTATATCTATGGCACAAAGGAAAATTAAATGAAACGGCAGCCTAGCCATATACCTACATGGTCTTTGAAATAATTTACTGTATACACAAAGGAATCTGTCGTTCCATCTGACATCTCTCAACACAAAATATAATATCATTACTCACCACAGCATGAATATAAGATGACCGGCGGTGAGGAAACTCGCTAATTCAACTAAAAGTTTGCATAATTCGCATCTTTGGTCATCTATATCTTAGTAGGGGTTCAAGTTTTGAAATTCAAATAGTTATTAAACAAATAGTTATTAAATCCATGTTATAATTCATCTAAGTACAATTGTAGACAATTACTTCATTTATTTTTAATCAAAAATGTTGTTTCCGTTTTATTCACTATTTCGAAGACGTATTTTGTTAAATATTATTATAAAACCTTGTTAACATATTAGATATACATTTCTTCACAATTTTATTCAGGAACATAAACAACGTACCCGTACCGAGCACTTTATATATCCCTGGCTTAATTGAAACTTAAAGCAGCATTAGTAAATGTAATTGTATTAACGAAGTAAACAATTTACTACCAACTTCCACCTAGCGATTAAAGGCATTATCGAAACTAAATTAGGATGCTTACACACGCACGTCACGTTGCTACTAACGTCGACTCTTAGCGCAATCTGACCGAATGCGAAAACAATACCGCTTTTCACGTGAAACAAAGGGGAACAACAAAGAATGGTTTGGACGTAGGTACTATATGTTGCACTATCGGGCGAGACCTCAGACCGTACGTTCGATATAATATATTAAACCTTTTTAAACGAATTTTACAAAGAAAAAGAACGAAATCGAGTTATTATTAAAATAAGTAGTTAAGTTGAATTTGCATTGAGAACTCTCTGTGCGAATTTAGTCGGCAGGCTTATGATAAAGCATTGTCACTCTGTCCATGCTAAACGGGAGATTAGCCGCTGGATTTTCACCGACTTTTTTCCGTTTTATGATTGACAGCACACGGGCCGTGTTCGGTCGCGCGTTCATGTCCAGTGAGCTGTGATCCGCTACTAAGAGACATACCTATCTACCAGCGGTTCATACATCATACGTTGCATCGCTCTATGCATTATGCATAAGGTCTATTCATCTAACTTAATACATCGACACTGAAATCATCGAACCGTTTTATGAATCCTTCAACGGTACGGAAACGTGTTCCAGTAGTAATATAATTAAAAAATGAAATCGCAGTTTTACATTTCTGTCTAAACGGGCGATAAAAAAAAAGTATTTTCGTCTCGTTAAAACTTCAGTCTGCAAACATAAAATTCAATTCCTGAATGAGCGTAAAAATCTTCCTTCTTGTTTTTCGCGTTCATAACCGACGTAGAATCCTAATTATCTTTTCCAGTTAAGCTTAAGTGAATTATTCTAACCGCCCACCGAGAGCTAGCGCACAAACGAAACGGCACTGAGTTCGCAACCTCAGTCGAAAATACTAAAACATTAAAAAGCATTTCCGACGTACGTATAATATCCGCTAGGCGCTAAGTAGTAAGTGTACGGGTCACATAAGCCCGCTATCTTGGCTGAGGTAACGGAGCTCCGCTTTAGCCGGCTCAACTTTTAATAACACCCACAAAATCATCTAATTAATCTGATTATGGACCCGTACGCCCACGCAACACTCAGCACTAATGCCTGCTTCTAAGCATTAAACAAACTTATTTGTCCCATGTAGTAGCCTCAAGGATTAGTCAGCCAAGCCAAGCTTTGCGGTTCTCTTAGAATTAGCACAATCCGAATGAAGTCCCGGATAAATCACACGGACATCGCTCATCCTCTACATAGACATTACTCAAAATTAAAGAATCGTCGTATTTTCTTTACTTAATTTAATTTATCATTATTATTTAAAGGGAAACCGGGTTTATATCAAACCAAGTTCATTTAGATTTTTTTTTTGGTACTTAATAATATGTAAAAATTATTTTAATAATTCAAGATACTATATAGTATAATATACATATGTTATTAAATTTATTTAATGTACATATTAAAGTGTGCATTATTTAAAAGTGATCTAGGGTATAAAAATATATAATTATTATACGTCTCAAAAGTGAAATGTCTATGTCAAATCTATACTATAATATATTAAAAGTCAAGAGTTTGTTTGTTTAAGCGCGCTAATCGCTAGAACTACCAGTCGATGTGTGAAAAAATTGTGTAGCAGCAGTTCACACGTGTCAGAAGTGAAACTACAGAAAGAAATAAAAAATATGTTAATAAGAAATTATTTTTAAATATCATAAATCAGCGGGATTCGAACTATCCACCACTCGTGCGTACTGCGTAAGAAGTCGGGTCATCTCACACCACTAGGTCATTCCGACGATTTTTTTTTTTTTTTTTTCGAACTGACTATACTGTTAGCCTTAGGGGCCCTGGAGCCTTTACGGCTTTTACAGCTTTACCGGGCTTGAAATTCCGACGACGATCACATTCATGCAAATCAGGATTCGCATTAACCGTGCATAATGCAAATTTATTGAATTTCATTCTCTCGTAGGGTAAATCTTATAGATGTATATGATTGTCTCTTTTTACTGTCGCTTTTTCGTTTCATCGAATTTTGAATCACCACGGTGCTAAAGAAGATTTCACTTCAAAAATATTTTATAATTTTATAGCCTCATTAATTGTAGAAGATTATAATATAAGGCTATATACATTCACGCTACAATCCTAAGGAGCGGAGCAGTAACCTAAATTTAACATGGTTTCTTTTTGTATGGTAGCTGCACTAAATTGACGGCACTCTCCTTGATGGTAAGCACTACTAGTACAATCGAAACACAAGGGCGTCCACCGAGAGATCGGAAATCCATTGGTGGTCGCCGCTGTTATCACTGGGTCACCTGCACAAATAACTGGATATACACAGGTTGATCCCGAAACGCCACACGCAAAACAAGTCACTATGACGTACTTTTCACGAGGTGCATGGTGGTCGCGACCCAGTCGGGCAAAATAACCCTACCACCCCGCTATCGCCATATCCTCGTTCGTTAATCAGCAGAGTGCACCACGTGCAGGTGAGGTCGGCTTGGGCGTCTCAGATCTAAAGATGTAACGATACCCCTTACAGGTGAAACCGCGGGGCACAGCTAGTGATTTGTAAGACAACGTCGGATTTCATTAGTCGCATTTGTGTGCGTTCCTTAAAGCCGTTATTATGTGGTCTCCGGGTTCCTTTGGTTTACGCACAAGATGAATGAAAACTGCGACTAATGGAGATTTTATCTCAACCTTCTACCAGATGGAGTAAGGTAATAATAGTTCTTAACATTAAACTTTGTTGTATACTGTATACAGCTTATCTTAAAGCAAACCCAGTCCAGGTTATAAATAAGGACCCGGCTCTGATTTCTGAAGGTGACCGTCGCTGTACATTCACCGGGGGTCGGCGATCGTGAGATCCCTTTTAATCGTTTCTAAGGAAATCTTACTTAATTCGCATAATGATCACGTAATCCGATAAACTAATCGAGACCTCTATAAATCATGTACTGAAGATAGTATTGTATGGAGATTGTTACTGAAGTTAATTAAATTGAATTGAATTTTTGAAGACTTTTCTACCCTCAGCTATAATAATTCCTGTGAAATAACTAGATAATCTGTTTTCTTCTCAAAATAATTATTTGAAACGCCAATTTGTGGGGCTTCCGCTTTACACAACGAGGCACAAAGAAAATGACTACTATTTAGCCGAAGTAATTTTCAAAATTACATTGTTACTACGCCTTTAGATGTTGTAATAATTATCTCTGATCTGCTTTAATAAGCATTTAATTTGAGTAGAGAATAAAATTAAGCCGCGCTTTACGCTAATTGGTTGTTGATAAGAAGTCAAATGTTACGCGACAGATTATAATTTAATAATTAACATTACGAAATACGGTTAAATTTATTTATGTTACTATTATAGTTTATTTATTATTAAGAGTATATATTTAAATGTAAAGAATGTAATATGTAAACAATAAAGATTGAATTCTGTTTATTTAGTAAATATTCAATGACTTGGGTAAAAGCTAAAGCCTATTGGCAACGTGAATCGAGGGACAAAATAGAGAAGAATGACTGTGGGACGCGAGAGCAGATAGGCAGCTAGAGCGACACGAATGCGACATTTCAATTTGAGTATATATTATTCATGGTAATGCGTTAAAAGCGGCAGCATACAACTCTCTCAGTACGAGCGGGAAGCGAATAATCGCCGTGCACGTGCGAACACCACATCCATATTATTATATACGTTCAATGTTGTGCTTTAAATTTGTCATTTCGCGCCATTTGCAGTCGCCGCGCCCAGAACGATGTGCTTCGCTTATAAAGTAACTTCACGGAATGTGGCAGTCGATTTTATTTATCGTATAGGCCCAACAGCAATCACTAAACAAATATTTCAAGTAATCACTGAATGTTAAAAGAAGCAAACGTATCTCTATGTAATACTGTGAGTAATTATTTATTGTTTTATGATAGAATTGTTATGAAATACTGATGGCTTAGTGGTAGCGTGGTATGGACACCGCGTCGATCGACCTGAGTTCGATTCTATATATTGAGCCTGAATTTTCGGTGAAGTAAAACATCGTGATGAAACGATAGCATAGTGATACAATATTTTCTATTACCCACCTGGCTAGCTACCACACACAAGTAGAAAATCTGGCAGCTTATTTGAGAGCAAGTTCCCTCACTAAGGCTTAGTGTGTCATCATCTTGGGTCACATCGACACTTAACATTAGGTGAGATTGTGGCCATAATGCTACAAATAATATAAAAAAAACGTAATGCAATACATAAATCTCACATGGTTCAGTTTGGTATAGTGCATTGTTATGTATTACCGAGCATAGGTACATTTTCAAATAATTCTAATGTATTAACAGGATCATTTTAAAACGAACATCTACGTACCGAAAAATGTATTACTATAATCAAAATCACCAAAAAATATATAATTTAAATTTATAGTTATGGGGTATAAAATAATATATTCGAATAATAATGTTATTTAAGCACTACTAGCTACAAATCTTGTATAGAAGCTAGCTAGTAAATTCTAATAAAGGTACAATGAAAGATATTCGTATCAATACGATTTGGGTTATATATTGTATCGGCCAACACAATGTAGTTTCATTATTTGAGTGGCGTACGTTTTAAGGGCAACCCTAAAAATTAATAAATCGCAAATAGTATTCTACAAATATGCGATATAGGTAAAATAATATTATACTAAAATGAATTGTGTTGTGTTTAACGGTTCGTAGGAAAGTGCGTAAGTGTGCGTGAAAGAGTTCGAACTCAAGTTGCGGCCAACATCTATTATTCATCGGCGAAGACACGGGAACGAAATTTGTGTAAGTGCGTTGTGATCCAGCCAATCTCGCCATCTTTATTTCATTCGCAATAAATGGATTATGTTGTTCACAAACCTTGTTGCGTTATCGGCGTTTTTATTTGGCTCCCGTCGGCAAGGCGCGGCGGTTGTCTTCGCTTTTATTGTTTTATAAGATGTTTTTTTAAAGTTCGTGTCATATTTTATAACTGATTTATCGTTGGAGTAACTTTTTACTGCACGCTCAGGGAATTACTTTGGAAATTAATTTTTTGTATTTTTATAAATATTGAATTTAAATAAGTACCTACGTATTGATTATACAAATATTAGTGGTGTTACATATATCTTCTATATCTATGTCTATCATATGTATTCTATATATATTATAAAACACAACGTCTCTCTGTCTGTGTGCTCGTTTATGATCTTTTCACGCGAAAACCACTTATCCGATTAACATGTTTTTTATTTTATTTCATAACTAGTTTATCTAGCCAGGTTATAGGATATATTTTGTTACATATAATAGTAACGTACGGAATAAGCATTAACGATAATGGCGAATGAATTCGAAAAAAAAATTGGGGCACTTTAACGACTTACGCTGAGTAAACCATATGAGACTCATTAAATTAATGTACTCCATAATTGTAAATATTAATAAAACACAATCACAGTCAGCGATAGCATATGAACAATAAGCATTTTTGTTTTAAAAAGTGGGAGTGAGGGCAGTACATAGGGCACAGCTAATGTATGATATGATTGGTGCTTATTACTTTGACCTTACCTTGACTTCATTATTATTTATTTACTATCAAAATCATTAGTTTATTTTAATTTTATTGAAAAAACATGATTACAGAAAATAAATTAATAATTATATTTATAATAAGAAATGGAACTATATTTAGTCTTGCGCCTCATTATACGGAACTTTTAGCAAAATGTAGACATTTACCTTTAATAACTAGAAAGAGCATTTCGACAAAGGAAAAAGGAATTTGGTACAGAATTCTGCAAAGTGAGCCTCCTCATATACCGTGATCCACTAATGTAAAAATGTCCAGAAAACAAATTGCGTTCCGGGCACATAGCATTGATTTTTTTTTATCTGATGAACAAACGTACTTCGCTTATTTGTGAACAATGCGATAAAGTTCAAGATATACATCACGTTTTGATGGAATGTGTCCGGAACAATCAGAGAAATTATGTATGGTCTGGTAGGGCCTTTGGTGCCTTCCGTGCTATATTTCCAAACCTGGCAGTACTGACGCCCTTTTGGCAAACAACTTCATTGTTAGTTATTTCAACTAGGCCGACGTAACTCAAAGGGTTAAGGGCCATAATATCAAGAAAAAAGACAATATGTTAACATAGTAAATCTAATGTCCTATTAATAATTAGGTTAGCGATTTCTTAAATTTACCGTTCTCCGACATGTAACCCTGTATTGATATTTATACAGTTCCTTGTTATACACACTTTAATGTTGTTCAAGTACTTAGATATTTTTAATAAAGTACGATCTCGACATGTGCCTCTCAACAAGTTTGCTTCCTTAACAAAAATAGATACCTACGGGGCAGCAGTAATGATAATAATATGCTTAAATTGTTCGTTCGTAGATTTGACACTCTTAATCAGAATCTACACGAACTCACCAACCACTCATGATTAAATTTATGCGCTATTTTGCATTATATAACGAACACACTTTAATGTTATTCAAGTACTTATATTTTTAATAAAGTACGTTCCCGACATGTGCTTCTCAACAAGTTTGCTTTCTTTATGAAAAAAAAGTTCACCAAATTTCGAGACGTGTGAATCGATTTCAGATGTGCCACACTTGTTGACATAATGTGGCCGGTAAAACCTACAACGTAATTCTGTTATAAGTGAGTTCAACCTTAACGCTATGGATTAAGGTATCTTACATAAAATCTTGGCTATACGTGCAAGTAAGGAAGCCAAGATTTTGTTACAGTTTGTTATTAGAGTACTAAGCTACCTGTGTAAATGCTAAGTTTAGGTTACGATGACACTGACGTTTTCTTCTTGAATCAAAATTTAATAAAGGAAAGAAAACAAAATTTGACACATCCAATCAGCTAAGAAAAATGTTGAGGGCATTTAAATAAGTAATTTTAATAAGCTTCCCGATCGAAAAACTGCTATTTCTTACTCTGCTAAAAATGTTGAAATTCCAGCGAGACTCACCTGTGACCCTACCATGCAATCATTTTATCGGTACCCTGAGACATAAATTACAAGTAAAAGTAATCGTCGAAACTTTCCCGTAGCAAGCCAGAGGGCCAGAGGACTTGGAATTTGTGCCGAATTACCTGCCACTGGTTTTAAGACTTGTAATTTATCAACGTAGGCAGGTTCGATCGGTTAGACCGACGATCGCCACCCGCCCGGAAAATGGACGGTATCGTTATTTTAAGGATCTGCCGGAAAGTATTAGTTCCGGAAGGTACTGACTAAATATACTACTTTTTGCGAAAGCGATAAGTATTTATATAGAAACTAAACACATTACAAGATCATGAAGTTACCTCCACCGAATGTCCTTTTGAAGCGTTTATCCATTTTACACAAAATTATTCATTTAATGACTTTTTATAGGATCTTTTCTTAAATCCTTAACTGGATTAACGAATTTACATAATAACCATATTAAATATGCAAATATTTTAAAATATTTACATACTTAAAAACTTCAAAAAACATATTTTTCTATATGGAATAACGACTACATACAAAAGTATGTATGGAACGTTGATCTGAAAGGAATTGGTTACGAACGACTAAGAATTGGTCCTAGAGTTAGAGATTAGGAAAAGGCTATATCTAGAAGTGGATTCTAAAACCACAAAGACTTAACTGGAATTTCATTATTTTGAAAGATTTAGGTTACTCTATTTAATGTTCGATTACGTTAGAATAGTTGTATTGAATTCTAATAAAGATGTTATTAGAATATGCAAAGATAATATCGACAGTTCGTCTAAAGAGGATCAGCATAGTAGATTAAGTACCGTGATATTCTAGTAAAGGGAAATTATTTATAGAGACATGATCTCGGTATTTATGTAAACAAAATCTTTGTTGATGGACTTTCTTGGGAATTATCATTGGATTATTAATAATTGCTTTTGTGGAACACACTTGCGCACCGTAAAGTTACTAGCTCCAGCATCTAAAAAATAGAAGTTTTTTATTCAAATGTTGATTTGTAAAATTTTAACAACATCTACGAGTTTTTCTATGACTATTTGGTCACTCAAAGTTCTCGTTGACATACTAAAATCGCAGACATACACGCAAATAAAACAGGTCAAAATAAAAAAATATTACGTAAAGAAAAAAAAGGATAAAGATATTAGCAAAGTATGGCTTTGTGTGCGTACATTACCGTATCTGAAAAAAGGCGGGTTTTGATTGACGCCGGCAATCGGCTTAATGTAACCTCGAGGCAAGTTTTGCGCGGAACACAAACGACTGGTTAAATTCGGAGGCCGAGGCAAAGCGACGCAATCTCTCACACGTCACACTGAAGGAGCTTTCCGTATAATTCATTTCCCTATTCATATTTGTCTTAGAGTTGAGTCGCGTACGCGACATGTATGTGTGTGTGTGCCAAAAAACCAAAATAGTTGTATAACTTATAAATTATTATACTCGTTTCGGTGTTATTGATAACGTCGTTACAAATTTGCTTTTATATAAAACATGTTTTATGAAATTAGAATGACTTGAATATTTTTACAAATGATACATGGGTTTATTGTACTAAAATATAAAGATGTTTTACCTAAACGTATGTACTTTTTCCAATAGGAAGAACGCCATGACAACGTTAAATGAAAAGACATAAATACAAAGTAAGGGGCTTACACAAACTCAAGCCTTACTTATTTAAATAACTAAAAAAGTCACAATTCCTAATCTGTGATGGACTAACTACTTAAATCGAATGTTAGATATATGTACATATAATAAAACTCAACGTCTCTGTCTGTCTGTCCTTTTATGTTCATTTTAATTTATAACTATGTTATCTGGCCAGGTTATAGGATATACGACCGACGGCATTCTATAGCCCACGCGAGCAGAGCCACGGGCACAACTTGTATAATATATTATGTATAATGTAGTTAGTTGGTTTCTCGGAAACAGCCCTAATTATTTGGATGAAATTTCTTTTTTTCAAGACCGGTGTCTTAACTCACTTAGCTCGGTTGTAAACATGGTAAATTTTACTATTTGTACGCATTTAAATATAATTAAAATGAATATTAGAATAAACTAATCTAATATGTGTAACATTTTATTTTATTGCTATATGTCTTATGAACATCTTTACACCGGAATGCCAATGAACTGCAGATATTAGAATTCGGAAGGGAAACTTTTCATTTCCAAGAAGTGCGAAGGGAAACTCACTTACCTATACCTTATGGCTTATATTCGGCGTTCGAGTTTACGTGACTGGAAATAGTAAAATCGGGTGATGACGTTGATAATGTAGGTAGTAATGGGAGGTTGCCAATAAAACCTTATAGGTAAGCGATGGATTAAAAGGAACTGGGTCAGGGCAAGGCCCTCGCTTTATGAAAATAACGTGGCTCACTCCCTTATACTAAATGTCGGATGTACTTATAGAATTATCTGTTAGTTGCTCTATATTGTAAACAAAAACGCCGACCTACTATTACTACCTTTATAATTGTCTGATAGGCGTTTGATTGAGCATTAACGTAAGAAAATACACATCTTCATTTTATGTATGTACCTATGTTTATGAGGAAGCAATGATGGCTCAGTGATAGTGTGTACGAACATAGCCTTAACGGACGTTATTATAGTTCGAATCCCTGCAATGAGCCTAAGCTTTCGTTGAAGGGAAACATCGTTATGAAACCATAGCATGGTGGTAGGGTTCATCTAACGCCCACCTGGCTACCTACCACACTCAAGTTGAAAATCTGTCGCCAAACACCAATAGGTGTGTTCCAGCAGCTGCAATTGAGAGCCAGTCCTTTCAAGGCTTCGTGTTAGCATCATCGGTCGCATTGTCACTTAAGATCAGGTGAGATTATGGCCACAACGCTAAACCTATAACAATAAAAAAATCCTTATGAAATAAGTAAATATACTTTAATATTATCAATTTTTTTCATTTTCTGTTATTGTAATATATCCAGGATAAATAATATAACATAAGATTTTATTACAGCGAGTAATTTTTTCACAAGATTATCTTGCAATTGTATACATTAAGTTTAAAACACAAATTATATGCTCTCCGTACGAATATTACACACATAAAGATTGTTAATAGATGGCATCTTGAATGTATTCCCGTTAGCATCTACTTATATCATTCCTAATGGAAACGTTTTTTAATATACCTATTTTTAAAGAAAAAATAATAATAATTTAAAACTATTTGTCTATATTTCTTCAGTAGTGAGGAACATCAGCTATAAAATGATGTTTGAATCGTTAATTGTAATGAAAAATAAATGGAGAGGTGACGTTGCCAGGAAAAACACATTTGAAGACAAAATATAGGTATAATATGATTCCTATCCTATTCTTATACAACAACCGAAATCTAAAATACCTAACGTTACGTATTTTATTTGAAAAACACTTAAATTCCCAGTTCTTTTTATTGATGTGAATTAAGTAAACAAAATTTGTTTTACATAATCTTAAGTTAATACTTCGATATAAAAGCAAAGTTACATACTGTATTCAATAGAACGGTTAAAAAGTTTTCATAGAAAATGTTAACGCAGAAACCTGCCGGCAACTTCGTAATATCGCCCACTTATTTCAGCCGAATGAATAATTATTGAAATTGAAAATTCTTATTTTGATTACCAAGTTTGAAAAGGGTCACGTTTTTTGTGTAATGAAAAAGCTTTCTATTTTGCGGAGAAAATTTGGATGTATATTAAGTAAATTGATTTTACCAATATTTATGAGATTTTTTATTTTATATGATTCTAATATGATATAGATACTGACAGCCGTAAAGATTTGGTGATTTTCATAAGATGTATATTTAAAACAGTTTTATTTCTTATCTCAAAAAATATTTTTTATTCATTAATATTTTCTTAATTCTTATATATTCATAATTCTTATATATTAATAATATTCTTTACAAATTCTATCTGGATGTCTTGATTATAAATTACACAGTCTGTAGACTACAGAATGCCGTTGGTCAAGCACACACGTGAATCGTACTGCCTCCGCTCAAAAGACAGAATATAAAAATGTTTGTTATGGGTGAACTTTAGAATATAAATATACGCTATTACTGACTTTGTTGTAGGTCTTTTAAGGTCTACAATTATGTAGTATATTAATTTGATATATCTCGTATGGTTTACTCAGTGTAAGCCATTTAAACGCCCTAAATGCTTCTTTTACCGAACTGATTCACCATTATCGTCACTGCTCACTTCGCATCTTACTTTATCTTACAAAATATATCCTATAACCTGCACAGATAACGTAGCTATGAATTAAATTAAAAACATGTAAATCGGACCAATGGTTTTCGCGTGAAAAGAACATAAACGGACAGACAGACCGAGAGACGTTGAGTTTTATAATATGTGTATAGATAAAGTAATTAACGTAATGTAAATTTTTACTTAATTATATCGAGGTAATAATATCGTAATTATAATAACAGTATGAGTGAGTACAAGCCAAAAAATCAAAATCAATTTTGAAATCGATATCCTATGCGTTCCTGCAGTTGTAAACCATTCATCCGATTGCTATCGAAGTATATTTGTTAGTACAACCAGGATACAATAGATGGCGCGCGAGTCGTTTCATGTTCAAGACAATAGGAACGATTTTACAGAAACAAGCTAGTGATCTATAAAATTTAGTTATTTTATTAACTGTATTACGAGGAAAAATATTAACACCATATTTTATTATAACTACAATAATTAAATAATACGTACGTTGATATACTTGGGTCTAATGGACAGGACGTGGTCATATTTTGTACACGAGTCATTTGCACCAATCGTTCACTTGCGTCACGCGCAACCTACACGACCTCATCAATTTTCCAAGCCCGGTAAAGCTGTAAAAGCCGTAAAGGCTCCAGGGGCCCTAAGGCAAACAGTATAGTCAGTTCAAAAAAAAAACTCATCAATTTTACAAAACTATTTTATATCATAACTTGATACCAAAACCTTGTTTGTACAAGAAACCATTTATCGTAAAACTTTTAGATATTAATTTTAATTATTAACAAAATTCAAAAACTTTAAACAGGTACATACGAGTAAAACTCTCTAGTTCTTAAGATAATACTAGGTAGGTTCTAGGAACAGCATAGCAGTTTCCATTACCAAATCACTGCATATACTAAATGTTTACGTCAGATTTTCAGCCCCTATTGTTCCACACCGGATTCGATCTACGCGAAGCCTAAGTCAATATCGTAACTTTTGTCCGTAAACTTAGTAACCACAGGCCGGTTGAAAGTTCCGTCCGGTTGATAATTTACATAATAGAAGACTAGGTCTATCCACTATCGGGGTCATCCAAACTTCTGCAGATTAGAGCTTTCACGGTTAAAGCTTATCGGATTTTGAACGAATTTCGGGTTGCTTGCGATATAGACGTCATTATCGATATCCGATTTATATGCAGATTGAGAGTCAAGTGGCAACGCGATCGGTGCACAGCTGTGACGTCACGCTCCGCCCGTACTGCGAGGCTGTGCCCACAAGTTGCGCCATCCTGTCTATGTCAGCCGGCTCCTACGGCGTACTTCACATAAATAATCTCACTCACCGACCGCTGTTTTCAACTTTGGTTTATTTCAAGATTATACAATTAATCCCTTTCCTTTACTCAGTCAGTACCGAGATCCTTTTTCAAATTTTGCTCACTCGACCCGACGAAGACAGAACGTCTATTGTAAGGATTTAACAATTTATGCCGCCTCGTTGCATTTCACAGAGTAATAATAAAATATCACAATGGATGTCAAATCTATTCAAGATGAGTATCCAAGACGGAGAGCGTCAGTGGCATAATTTAACAAATCAGATATTGTCATGAAAGAATTATTTTCTTTAGAAAGGTCTGTTGGATTCGTAACAATATCTTTATTCAACGTGAAAAGATAAATATCAATGAATAATTCTGTATTATTCACATAAAACGTAAACATACATTTAATATCACATTAATGAAACATATCATCCTAATTCAATTTTTTGTTGATATATAATTTGATAATTAAATATTTCATATATTTTCTATTAGCCATAAAAAAAATCATTTATTTAATAAACTCAGAGCCAATAATTTACATAGTACCTACACATTGTTCACTATAATATTTACACTAAATCTAATTCAGATATGTGAACCAATTATAGGCAATTATAAGCGTCGCTTTAATAAAGCCAATAACGAATATTGTAGTTGTGCATTACAACGTCATAAGAAAACATAATAAAATAACATTAATAAAATAAAAGAAGTCAGGATGTTACTAATTTGTATCAAATTGTGATGTATAAGTATGGATAACGTAAAAATAAGCCAAATTATTAAACACTAAGATTTAATTAATGTAATGAAGGACTGGAGTTTAATTGAAAAGAGAAAATGAGAAAGACTAGTGATTAAGCATATAAACTGTTAATTTTAATTATGTGTGTGAAGTGAAATAATTTCTATTAATAATGTTTGAAAATATGGAAACTTATAAAAATTATATTACTGAAATACGATTAAAATTATTTAGAAACATTTTTAGAAAAAGTACAGTAATAGAAATTTTGTTAATGAATAAATAATGAAAATCAGCGTATACCTATAATATTTACTTAATTTTTCACGAACCGAATCAAAAACATCGTGATAAATTTATGAGAAAAATTTATTCTGCAGCAAATAATTGCACATCGTATAAGGTTTATAAAATCACTATTTTTCACTTTCAACAATGCTCTAACTTTATAATCTGAACCGTTATTATTCTGTCCAACATCTGACATTGTGTAACAATGAAACGGACCTGTACAATCTTTGCTTGAATTTCAGTTATTAATTTGTGTACATGCAACTGAATACATTGGTATTTCATTTCCAATTCTGATTTAAATACAAATAATTTTATGATTTTTTATACAAAGTATTATTTGCAGCATTCGTTTGAGTAAATGTGGTTGAAATTTGACTTGAATCAGTATTAGAATCATTTATTTATTATATACTTGGTAGGCTTCGTAGTGCGGTGGTAGTAAGTTGTACTATGGAGCTGAGAAGTCGCAGGTTGGTCCCCGCACATGACTGATTTTGCTGAACATAATTATCATGTGTGTCTTGGTGTTAAAACTTATATATAAAAAAAACTTGTGAACGACTTGACCGGATACGCGTAATAAGGTATCTTATATAAAGGAAACTGATCACGAATATGACGTTCAAATTCTTTTTGTCTGTCTGTTTGTATGGCCGGATTTAACTCAAAAACGGTTTGACCCATTATTATGAAATTTTGTACACGGGATTACATCTTATTCCTCAATTGATAAACAACATAAATTGTCATTAATATTTGTAAAAATAAAATTACGAGACGAAACTAATTACTCTGTAATAAACGCGTACGGAACCGCGGGTACCGCTAGTGTATATATAAAAATAGGAATAACAAGAATTAAAAACACCCGTTTGTTACTCGTACATAAATTTATGTCAGAATCAGCCAGCTCGACGATTCATGTTTCCCTTTTTTAACTTTGTTGAAAAAAGGCAACTAAATCGCCAACACATCATTCATCTTTCAACAGCGCTGTCTATTATGAGTTGCAGTTTAAAAAAAGTTGGTAATTAACATCGAGCAGGGTAAGCTAGGTCGCAACTTTTCAAGTATCCGTAAAGTTTGAAAAATACCCCAATAATTAAATGCCCTCGAGCTAGGATCATGACTTTTTGTTCTTGTTTTACTGATCGGTCGAGTCACGTAACTAATTATGAAAGTACATTAGGTCCGTTGTATTCGCTTGTCATTTATTTTTCGAGTTCTTATAAGTAATCAAAAATTTATGGTACTAATTAGAGATAATTACATTTTCATATAGACGTAAAACAAAGGCATTGTATTATTTAAAAAGAGCATAAAATCTTTTTTTTTTACGTAATACTTGTCCTATATAATTGAAACTTAACATGATTTTTTTCTCTCTTTATTAGGTTTCCCAACAGTTGTACTATAATTCTATTCATAAGATAAAATTTAACCTAAATTTATTGTGTGGTTTTATGAAACCACGTTGCAAGTGAAACTTTTTTTCGGTTTGTAGGCATTAAACTATTTTTTTTTAGATTTAGTGTATTAAAATTGCGTTTTTAATTTCAACTTAATTATTGAAAATGGGAACGATAATGGAAAATCAATAGTACACAAAATATTCAATTATAAAATTTAATTTCAATTTTCGGATTAGAGTACGGAATACATAATTTATAAAATTATTTAGTTGTATCTTTAATAAAAATAAATAGCAATATGGATATATAACACGACAAATAATTAATTAGTAATAAACATATATTACTACGGCTGTATTTTTTGTCTCTGCAACAGTTTCAACTGCATCGTCATCCACAACCATCGTAATTGTCTTCACTCATTTCATCTTCTTACCTGTCCATTATTCTGTTGTAATAAAAGAGTACCTCGACAAATTAGCATATTAGAGTACGGAATACATAATTAATACAATTATTTAGTTGATAGAGGCATATTTAAAAGTAAGAGCAATATTTATTTAAATCATTGTCATCTCTGTCTACATTGCGCCGTCTCCCGCCACTCAACTTAGAGTTCTATTAGGTATTTTTTTAAAACGTCGAACCATCTGTACCTGAGACGTCCGACGGGTCTTCGTTCAATTATTTGGCTCAGATACACTTTTTTGGTCGCTCGATCCTCCCCCATTCTCTCAATATGATCGAACCAGCGAAACGGTGCGTTAGACCGAGCTACCGGAGACGCACCGAACAAAACTACTTAATAATTAATCTTTCACCAGAGAAGTAGTGATACATTTTTGGTACTTTTGTTAAACTTGCGCTATTACATAATTGACACATTCTAGGAATGGGTGAAATACTTCCAAGTACTGTCTTTCGTAGAGAAGAAACTAAAGGAGTTATTATTTGACGGGAACATTTAATTGATAGGTACGTACTCTGTTTATAAAATAACTTGAAATAAATATTAATGTTAACTTTTATATTTTACTTCAACATTATATTTCCGATATTGCCACGATTTGTTAAATCTACCGCTCGAGTGACTCTTGACATTAAAATATAATGAAAAACAGTGTTTTCCTTGTATTTACCTTTTACATCCCATCATAAAAGAAACCAATGATAATATACAGAAAAGAAGTTCCTTACACAAAGCTCAATGTTTTCTTTGATGTTCGAGACATCTACTAAGTCTACATCCAACAATAGGTCTTTTCTGACAACTTTCGACAGTCTCGGTCACATACTTTCAATCATTATTATTATATTAAAGTCATTTAAGAAAAAGCTTTTACAGTTTAGTAAGTAAATTTAATGGCTAATAATTGATTTTAAATAAAATAAAAACAATTGAACACATTACTTAAGACACTGTTAACATGAAGTGACATTGTAATTTAACGTTGATCTGAAAAATTATAAAACACATATTATATATATAAATATATATATCTTTTAAAGTTCACCAACGATAAGATTTTTTGTTTTTAATATTTAAAATGTGGGATGGCGGCAGTACGTAACGTGTGTGCGTTCGACCGATGGCATTCTGTACTCCACGTAAGTAAAGCCGGAGGGCACAGCTAGTAATGTATATAAATATATGTATGTAAATCTTTACTATAAATTAATCACTTATTTAGTTACTACTAATACTTTACAATTCAATTTTAGCGACCTTAGAGAGATGAGAGTTCATCGTTGATCGTCATCAATCTGCTTGCAAAAACAACACAAAAACATGTACCTACCTACAAGTCACGTTTTTGTTATAGTACTTGCCGGCCTGTGAACTTGCAGGCCGGTATGACAGCGGCGACCGTCGATGGATTTCGATCTCTCGGAGGTCACCGTTGTATTTGGATTGTACTGTGCTCACCATCAGGGACAGTACAGTCAATGTGCCGAGCTATTATAAAAAAAAAGAACTTGTCAACTAGATATGTACTCGTAGATTTTCTAAATGCTAAAATGATAACAAGTCACTGTTACTGAATTATTAAGACCTATGAAATGACCACCCGATGTCTGTAGGATCGAATGTTCACGTGCGCATTAGCATTTTTCAGAAATAGCGTACATGTTTTAATTGGAATTTACATAATAAGGCGGTTATACAACACGGTAAATATTGTGAGGAAATTTGAACGCTTGAGAAATATTTTCTTTGTACCATCCTGTATTTGTAAAATATATAATTATCGACGCTTAAAATCATCAAAAGATCGTGTTAATTGTTAGGGTGAAGTAATTACCCAAAGAGAATATTTACAGAACAGGTATAAAATTTCAAAATGCGGCACACCATAGTAGTCATATTGATCGAATTTTCATCATATCTGCAATCGTGGTCCAATTAGGCAAGATTTTTCTGTTACATTGAAAAAGAAAAAAGGGCGATTCGAAGGATTCGAATTATAAATGATAAAATGTTTGAATTTATTTTAATTTTCGGTAGTTGCCAAAATATGTTATACCTTATAATAGATTTTTTTTTCAATTGTATTTTTTGCACAATTTTATTATACGCCATTATGTTAAACAAATCAATATGTAATTATGTAAATTAAACGTAAATACTTATTCATTATACACTACATTCTACATTTTTTAGTATTTCTTTACTCAAATTATTTGCAACAAAGTATTTGTTCAGATTCAAGAAAAGTAAACAAATTTTACCCACAAAAGGTGTTTGAATTCGTTTCCACATAAGTACATAGCTTGTTTGTCTCATAACATTGACCAAGTTAATAAGTAATGAAGCAAAATCGTCGGAGTTTTATATATTTAATTGATTATTCAAATACGCAAAGCGTTCTCGGGTTCACCTTCAAGCTGTCCTCATATTTTATTCACTGTTTTCTTCACGGTTGAAGAAATTTGTAATTGTTTATACTTTGCATTTACGGTTTATAATGCTTAAAATTTTTATATTTTCTTTTAATATAGGTTTTTTACTGCCTATTTAAATAAAGTGGATAGGAATCTTAGTACCCATTAATTAGTTATACATTATTTTGTAGTATCTTATCTTTTGTATCAGTATATATACAATAAATGGGTTCTTTTCTTTTACTATTATGTATTACTCCTGGACATAGGCCTCCTCCAATGATCGCCACAACGACCGCTCCTGTGCTGCCCGCATCCAGCGGCTTCCCGCAACTTTTACCAGGTCGTCGGACCACCTTGTAGCGGGTCTTCCCACGCTGCGTCTTCCGGTATTCGGCCGCCATTTGAGAACTCTTTGGCCCCATCGGCCATCCGTCTCAGCACCATGTGTAATCACTGGCAACATGACTGGTCAAAAACTTTCGTCTTGAGACACTGCGGGGCGAGAGTATGATTTATGAGATTATTTATTAGCCAATGCAATTACCTAACAAGAGTTTTATTAAAGCATTTACTGACCTTATTCCTCTCATAATCATATATTTCGAGATAATTAATTATGACATATAATATATAGCTATATACCTCAGTTATTCGCAAAAAATTCTTTACGAACAATGTTAATCATAATTCATGAGTGACCAGAAATATTAACTACAAAATTTTATATACAGTACTAGCTAACCCATGCGAATATTTCACATATTATAGAATATAAACATACTAATAACAGCTTTCATGTTAGTTAAAAAGATTGTTGATAGATGGCGCCTTGAATATATTTTCATTTGCATATCAACATATGACAATCCTGATGAATAAGTTTTAAATAATTATTTTTTTACAAGAACATTAATTTTAATGTATTTGTTACGTTAATAGAAGGGAAAATTAGCTTTAAATTGATATTTGAATCATTAATTTTCATGAAGAATTAACGGAGATACGGCATTGCTAGGAATAACTCCTTTGAAACATAATATATATGATAATAGTAAATTATATCGTCTACTTTTCGGATTATAACTCGTTAAAATACCCATTTCTACCATAGGGATGTAGCAAAACTGTAAATAAATAAATAATTGTTAATCGAACCAATAGGCCGCAGAACACAAGCCCGGTGAAGCTGTCAAAGCCTCTAATGGCTCCAAGGCCCTTAAGGCTAATAGTATAGTCAGTTCGAAAAAAAGGTTTGATCCCCACATATGATTAACATTTGTGTGATGAGCATAGTTATCAGTTTTATGTCTACGTGTTAAATATAAATATAAATATGTATGGTATATCAGATGTTCAGTTACCTATTTGTTTAGATCAGAAATAGAGACCCCATGTCCCCAAAAAAATGTATATACGTACGTTTATAATCACGCTTTAAATTTAAAACAAATCATCGCATTACTGGACGCTCTTCAATAATGCGAAACTAACGCTAACACAAGAAAATGTTTTTTTTTTGCAAAACACAAATTTTAGCGAGCAACAGCTGAGGCTATCACACCGACATTACTTACATTGAATGGGCTATCTCTGCAAAAAAGAAAATAGTAAGTAGCTAGTACGGGTATCCTTCCTTGGCGCATAATAAAAATAAATAGAGTAACATCGGATGTCTTTCTCAGCGTTTTGTTTTACAATATACCTACTTATCCATTTTCTCATATATACAAATTACTTATGTAACATTTCTAATAACAAAAAATATTTATTTTATGAAGTGTTTAGAAACTCGTTAATCTAATTTAAAACTTTGTAAATTATTTTTTCACCAACAGAAGATGAGTCAGTGTCTATGTAACTTTTGTGATTATTCTACGTCTAGAAACTCTTGTACATAATAATAATATATCTTATGGATAAAAATCTTCTGTGCGTCTGTTTGTGATTGTGTAACTTCTGAACTACTTGACCGAATGAGCTCATATTCACATTTTCTTTTATCAAGACGATGCCGATTGTTCACAGTTATCTTAGGATCCGATAAGTGGCGTTGCATTGTGTGGCATTAACTACAGGAAAGGGAAGAATAACGTCTGCCGGGTTAGTGAAAACTATTTGAACCGTCATGTATATACGTGTACAACATTCATAATTCGAAAAAAATTAAGAGGTTTTCAAACATAAGAAGAAATTGACGTTGTATGCCTACCCTACTAGAACTATGATGTTATGATAGACTAGCTGTACCCCGCGGTTTTACCCGCGCGTATAATTTAAAAGAAATCGTTGATTGATAATTTATAAATACTTCAGTATAGACATTTTTATCGGGCGGCCGGGGTTATACGTCACAACTCACACGGCTCGTTTGCGCCACTGCACCTATAG
Organism: Saturnia pavonia; assembly: GCA_947532125.1. NCBI lineage: Eukaryota > Metazoa > Arthropoda > Insecta > Lepidoptera > Saturniidae > Saturnia > Saturnia pavonia. The sequence continues at coordinate 6,936,213 of OX383899.1, read as the reverse complement.
TCACAGATCCGAGCCGAGTGTTGAATTAGTTTAATTTTACTTTATCTCCCAAAGTATTCATCCAAAAGTTTATCTACATAAAATTGTCTTGATGATGAATTACCTTCATTCGTAAGGATTAATATGTCATGCCTAATAATAATACTCATAAATCACTTTTCAATATTCAATAAAACTTTTTCTCAAATTACCTTTTGTGATACCTAAACCTTAATGTGGTTTAGATATAGACATATGGTACAGCGGACTTTTTTTAGATGTACTAAGTAGCAATATTTTTGTGGAACATTGTATTTACGCATTACTCACTATAACGCCATCGCACGGATAAAGCAGTTAGGGTGCGCTATTTCTTCCGAATTACTTAACAAATATATATATTTAAAGCCTAAACTATTCCTCATGAATCTGGCTATCAATAATTTTTCGAATTCGACTAATAGTTTCGGAGGTTAGCGTGTTTAAACAAGAAACCATTCATAAAACTTCCCATACATTATATTATTAAGTATATATTGATATAGCAGTGAACTAACTTTAAATAACAAATACATATTCTGCATATTTGTTGTTAAACAAATCAACACATATAAAAATGTAGAAAATAATACAAGACTATATGTTATACCTATATATATTTTTATATATCTTGTTGACAAGTAAACGTGTATTTTTTATATGAATCTAAAATGTTTTTATCCAAAATTGCCCGAACAGCTTTGCAAAAGTTGATGTCTCAAAATGATATATTTGAATTTATCCTAGGATTAGAAGAATTTTTGCTATCTTTTTTCTATTTGCAAATCTCAGATTTCGTCTCTTGAGAAATCCTTCGTAATTTGACTTCCAAAAGGATATCACAACAAAAAAATATCGTTTCACAAGTTTTGTTTCTATAAGTAATTATGTGCCTCAAAGATTTATAATATTTAATTACATCTGTCGAATAAAGTATTCCTGAGGGGTATGTTAATAGGAACACTGCGAGTTTTCTCCCTGAAAACTTTCCCAAAGAAAACTAATCCAATCCCAAGATTATTTCCAGCGGCTTCCAATCAATTCGCCTATAAAAACACAGGGATAAAACGGTGCTATCCTCTGAGAGTTCGCTCCATGGAGAATGATTACGAAAATACGACAAAATTGTAGACATTCAGTTCTCTCGGAAGGGGTGGTATTTATGGAGGGCACAGGCCCGGAGTGTATCTGAGTGGCTCTATTAGCTCTACTAATATTTTCTTCTTCAAGTTAATTGTTACGTCTCCTTTAAGAGCAGGTGGCTTGCCTCATTAGGCCGCCGTGGGCGAGTTAATACTGAGGCACGAAACTTGAGAGCTGCTAAGGGAACCGCGACTCGCAGAAATATTTCAACAAATTAAAAACTTTTCTTTATGTCATTTCCTGAAGAGCATTCCTATTGTGATTCGTACTTTATTGAATTTCCTTCAGATTTTCTTACAATATATTTCATTTGTTATAGAAGATAATTAAACAAGGGCTGTCTATATTCAAATTATATTTTGTTGAACACTCTGTTTTAAGATATTTCCAGTCGTATGAATAACAGTATAAACTGCCGTTAAAATAAGTACATTAATCATTTGTCACAGAAACTGTTTGTAAACAATATCATTTAATGGAAGGAATAGAACAAAGATAATACAGATTCACAGTCGATGAACTTAGTCTATTATTGTTTCTAGACTTTAAATCCAATAATGCTACAGCTTTATATTTTAATGCCAGTTTTTATCAGTGGTCCTTGGTTTTTCTTATAACAAGTTTAAGTAAATTTTCAGAAGAATTGTTAAAACAAAATAAACCTACTCGTAAGTGTTGACCAACTACATCAATTATGCAGTAAGTTAATGTAGTGTTTAATTTTACTGCGTCATCCTGACGCAGAGAGGGGGTTATTGTTAAACGACTGTCCGCTTGATTGACGTGTGGTTGACCAACACTGGACGATCGTTGCCCGACTGCGAACTCTCAAGACCGAACTGAGAAAACAAGATGCATAGTTCCACAACTTCTTGTTACAACTGACAGTTCGAATTTCTAAAATTAGTTTGGAATGAGTAATAATGGGACCTTTGCGGGTGTTGCTTCGCATTACACTGCTTAACTGGCTGGTGCAAGTTTTGTGCGGTAGGCAAATAAGTTTTTGAAACTTTCAGCTTGACTAGTGTTTCTTTAATGATCGCTGATTAATAATAATTTATGTGTGTGTTTACACTATAAATATCATAATTATTTTCATTATCATATATTTTTATGTGGTTGAAAACGCGTTTTACTTTTTTATTGCTCGACGTTTCGGCCTGGTAACACGGACCGAAGTCACGAGCCGAGTGGTTTGTTGCGGTGTCTTCGTTAGCGAGGGCAGTTTCTAGTAACGGCTCTCATCTGCTCACGATTACTAGATGTTCCGCTGTTACATCCGTCGATCGCATCCTAGATTTAAGCTTTCTTATCACTGGAAACCAGTACGGAACCAGTCTTACAAGTCTAAAGCGACGTAATTAAAAAGTAAGGCTTGTTCTACACTCTCATTAAATATATATTATAACTAGCTGTGCCCCACGGTTTCACCCGTGTTACATTTATTTGACGAACTTTCCACGAGGCACGCGCCTTAATGAATTATGAAACAATATAGTTTCCAACTGAATTTCAAAATCTGCAACGAAGTTAAAATTATATACCTAACTAAAACAACTGCTATTTCCACGGTTTTTTTTTCTGATCGGAAAATCATATATTTCATTTCCGCGCGAACGAATTGTGAGTGGGAAATCCATAACAGAACAGTAGTTCAGAAATCGCGGTTATCATGACGTCCGCATATGCATGCATGCAAACATGGAACATATACGCGTAAATACAGTGTCGATTGTTCAGACATTAGTTGAACTAGTTAATGTTTGTGCGATCACATCGGTTATGATAGATTACTAGAGCGAATTTCAAATTCAACACCTCTTTACAAACAATTGTTATGAACTTATTATAAAAACAAACGTATATTATCATGATTAAATACTATATATTATATGATTACTAGATGGTCCAAAAGAAGTCGTTAAGACGTAGAAGATTTTTTTATATATAAGAAAGAAAATTAATTAACAAGAAAAAGTCGTCTTCATAAAACTAATAAATTCAATAATAATCGTATAAGCATATAACGTCTTAAAATGTTATAAACCCACAAAATATCATTAAAATTACTTACTTTATTTTAAAAAAGTGCCGTGTTAATCAAAAGAAAAAAATACTCAAGTGAACAAAGATACCGTAAAATCAGTTTTATTTATTTATTTATAGGCATACATACTGTTCGTTATAATATGGTTTAGACAATATCAAATATGATTACAAATATTGAATTTCTGCAAGTATTTTTTGTATAAACAATATAAAAATACTTTATCAGCATTTGTAATACAGAAATACCCAAAAATAACCCTTTGACGTAGCTTGGGATAGAACGACACTAAAACCTAAGCGAATGATTACGATTTTCCAACTCTCTTTGTGAGATTTCCATAAATGTCAATCTATCTCCGGAACTAGGCCTCGTTTTAAAAGAAAGATAGGCCACATCAAAACATCTGTCTGAGTGAGACATCAAAGTAGAGGCATATATTTGAAAATTAAAATAATAGTTATTAATGTAGATAGATTTGTAACCCGGAAAATTATTCTTCACTTGGCCTTTTTTATGTCAAACTATTTATTTCAATTAAAGTATTCCAAAGATTTTGTTAACACTCCAATCAATCCATTCATACTATAATAAATTCTTAAGAACCAAATGGTCTGTATAACTGTCCTTTTTGATATTTATCATTTCTTAACAGTATGTTTTAAAATATCACGACTTAGAACACGACAGGAAAGTAATCCAAACACACATTTCATATCGGCTTTCATTAAATTATAGTTTTTTTTTTAATGGTATCGGTATGTACCTGGCCGCGATCTCACCTGTTGGTCATTAAAGATGAAGCCGACGATATATTGCGCTTACCTATCACATGCTTATTCACTTTGCGCTTGAAGACTCCCATTCTTCTCCCTAGTTGTTCGCATAATGAGTGATGTAGCGAAACGCTTCGTGCGAATTGGGAGAATGCCCACCACATGAGAGTGGAAACTCTCACGGCCTCAAGTTGTCCTGCAGTGGAACGTATTGGATACAATGAAATCGTACAGTTTCTGTGCATACTCTCCAAAGTGTAACTTGTAAAACACTGAGAGGCAAGCCCTTTCTTCAATGCTCTAGACTGAGCATTCTCGCCTACATCAGAACTTCATCGCCAACAATTCGACGATCTCGGGGCTTAATGGAGTTCAAGATCTGTGAAGCAAAATATATACATACATATACGAGAGAAGTGTTCAATAAAATGTGATCGGAAGCTGGTCTTTATTTACACCCACTCATACTCAAGTACCTCCTCATTTAAACAAAGAACAAAATTTGATAAAATGCTATTTTATTATTTTTATATTTGCCAACATTTGTATTTTTTGTCTCGTATATCAAAGAATAACGTTACAAAAATGAAACATTATACTTCCAACGTGACTATAAGCTAATAACGCTATTTACGTCAAATCTGTAATAATAACACCTCTGAATCTTCTAAATAACAAAGACGAAAAAAATAAGTGGATGTTCTTTGCGTACGCGTTGCAAATTACTCCGACAGGTATCTCCAGGGACCTGCGGAGTGTCTCTCCTTAAATGAAATACTTAATAATAGAGACAGCGCTTAGTAGAAAAGCGACGATATTAGAGAAAATTGTGTCCTTTGTTACAAGTGTGAGGTTATTGATATTATCAATAAAATGGATGTTCTCATATATTTTCAAATGTGTTAGACGCTTTGTTCATTTTATACGAGTAGTTTATGTGAAATTAGTCAGTTGGTGACATTTTATCCGGCTTTGTCATACTCCAGCAAAAATTTGTAGTATTGAATAAATTGGTAGACAATCTTTTCCTAAAAATTTTACCAATACAGAACGAATGATTACTAAAGCAGCTTTATTGTATTGAGTATTTGATTAGGTACCAACTTATTTCATAAAAAATGTACCTTTACCTATCTAATATTACTTACGTTTATTTTTTAATGTAATATTTCGATAAACTTAACTAATCTTAACAAAATCATTTGAGCAATATTTTTCAATAAATTCCAGACATCGCCTATAATCAAATGAACAACTTCTTCCATAAACATATTTGAATAGAATACTTTTACGAGATATCTACTCCTAATTCTAATTAATTGAATAGGCTGATTGAATATATCCGAAGGTTAATGAAGTTTTTAAACTCCAATGTATACTATGATCAAATCCACCATGTTAGCTAATATTAGCTAATACATTTACAAGGTTCTGTGTAAACAGTAAGACTTGTTTTATTCACGCGTGGGGGTGACTATAAATTCTTATAACATTGTCTCCAATTTCGCCCACTTACGTGCTAGGGTCGACGTGAAAAATATTTGAGCAAAAGTGGAATTAGTAAAGTTGTTGGGAATGCCATATGAACGACACACATTGCCCGAATATTAAAAAGCGAATTAGAGTGGTCACGCCTCTATGTGTTCATAAATGTTCTTATTAGGGATCGACATGTTAAAGAACAGTTGAGGCATACGTGACCTGCATTTTCAAAAGCTATGTTTCTTATAGAAGAAGTTAACTAACGTTTTACAATCCAATAATTATATAAAACTAAACTAAATTTATTATTTTAATCATAAATCAAATGTTTATGATGTATGTATATTTGCCTATATATTAATAATGTCTAATTAGTCCACATAAACAGTTACATTCCTATCATGTAATCATTCAATTTTGTTTATCGAATAGAGGTAAAAGAATATTTTAAATTAAGAAAATCTCACGTCATGCTTTTACTTCTTTTTTTAGGGTTTCGAAGTCCAAGGAACCATTATAGATTCGCCATGTACGTCTGTCATTTTTTTTATTGTACCTCCCCTACACGTCAAGTGGGATTTTTTTTACTCATCTATCCCATAGTGTGGGGTGTCGTAAGATATATCGTTCGTAAATATTGCGGGTGTGTGAAAACCATTTCTTAATTCAGGGATCCGTTTGAGAAATATTAAGCTTAAAAGTGCTATTTTTTTCAAGTCAATATTGTCCTTACCAGCTTAATGGTTATTATTGGATATGTGAAAAAAATGTACTTCGACAAGTAATAACAACAAGTAAAAAACTGAAGACAAAAATGCTTATTATGGGAGATCCTTAGAAGATATATATATGTTATTGATGACTTTTACGTAGATCTTTTTAAAATCTACAATTATATGGCACTTTATTTTGATATATCTCGTATGGTTTACTCAGTATAAGCAATTTAAGCGCTCCAAAAGCCTCTCTTTCCGAATTGATAATTAATAATATTAAGGAAGGTAGCGAATGAACAAAGTAATTGATGGAATATTTTAGGTACTATCAACGTATTGATTGTTCTTTATAAGTTCATGGTAAGTGAAGATGTGATCTATAGGTGCTTGGCGACAAATTTTCACCTTGAGGGTGGTAGCTAGTCATGCAGGCCACGATGCTATGATTTCATCAATATGTTTTGCTTCACCTAAAAATCCGGTTCAATTTAGAAATTCGAACCCACGTTGATCAACGCGGTACTCTTACACGCTACCACTGTGCCATCGTTATTTAGATAAAATTACATTATAATTTTAGTTTATTTTTTATAAACTGATACATCTTGAATTATTATAGAATTGAGAAAAAGGCAGTTGGTGCCTTCAGAACAACAATTGCATTTAGCTGTGTGTCCTTAACAACCGATAACAACACTTTAAAAATATTTGCGACCGTGGGTGAATACTGTTACCAGGGCAGTTAATATAAGTTTTACTGTATTTTATACCACTCCAGCACGCGGTGTAGTCGTTGATCCATCATCCGTCATAAAAAACCGATTTTGTGTTTGAAACGAAGGACCCCAACGACCTTTACTTACCAATTGTCAACTAGATTAAACTTATATCTGCCATCTTCATTTTCCGACATAGTAGGCGTTTGAATTTATATGGCAACCATCTTGGATTTTAGATTTTTAATTGGGACACTAAATTGTCCAGAGTTCGATATAATTTTTACTTTGCAATCATATCGCTATCTCTTTCAGTGTTTGCAGATATACTACACACCTTTTTTAGTCAGATCGCGACTTAATTGCATACGCGCAACAGTCCGAGCCGAGGTTCGGCCACTTTGGCACCCTCGGATGTTGTTGCAAAGCTTTCGTGGCTGAGTGCCTTAAGCACTCGCCCCCAAGCCAGGTAAAGCTGTAAAAGCCGTAAATGCTCCAGGGCCCCTAAGGCTAACAGTACAGTCAATTCGAAAAAAAAATACACACCTTTTGGTTTCATGGTAGTCAGTCAGGTTGTAAATGAAGTAATCATCTAACGCTACATACATATAGGCTCCAGGATTCCTAAGGCTAACAGTATAGCCAGTTCGAAATAAAAATAGTTTCCTATAGCTTCAAGCAAAAAATTCATTGTAACTTAGCAATAGTGTAGTAATTTTGTAATCGGTAGCAAATAACACGAAAACATTGTATCAAAACATGAGTTATACTAACGTTATTTTTTTCCTTTTAATGTTTTTAGAAATATTTTTACTGTGTAATTACTCTCACGACGAGATATTGTTTCAAATAATTTTAAAACACACGGGTGGCTGACATTGCATGACGTTTCCTTTCAAAATTGATATGAGTTAAATACTATTATAATATTAAAATTGTTTGTGACCTTTTCATGTTCTAATGTCTCCATCTGCCTTTTTCTCAAATCTGTGGTTACAGATATCTATATATTTATAATATAAATGACCAATTAAAATCAAATTAGTGATTTGTTTATTATGAACGAACTTAAGTTGTATCGATAGGTAGCTAATCACATCGAATCATTAACTCGAAAGACACCGCAGAGGGTTAACATTGATCACGGAGTCGAAGTTTAGTTTCACAGTAACGTTGCCCCAGGGAGTGACCTCGGACAAGGATCACTTCATCTCTCTCACACGTACATGATAACAAATATGTAAGAAAAATAAGTAATGAAGATCTGTAGGTCTCACAAATTTACCCATAATAATGTCATGCACAATCACTCAACATTGCCAACATTACGTTGCTTACTTTTTACATTGATTCTCAATCCTCATAAAATAAAATCCTCAAAAAATCAAAATGATTAGTTGATACAGTATTAGTAGATACATATATCAATCTTTCTTAACAATAAATAGAGGAACATGACATTTAATTTAATGTGTATATCAACGAACAATTGTATGTATCGTTAGTTTATAAACAATCTAGTGAGATTGTAAACTGTTGATAGATTTCGAAATGGATACTAATAATTTTGATTTTTTGAGGTTATGTCTATTAAATAAGCAAAATCATGTTACTAGGACTTGGAAAAATATGAATTGTCAACGGATAATTTGTTTATTGAGTTATGATCACAGTTTCAATCCAGTTAGTTTATAATCCTTGGAATATTAAAGTTCATTAATAATCCATCGACTTGACTAGATTGTTTATAAACTAACGGTTTATACGGTAACGAATGTTGCTAGTTAGGTTAAAGCCATCGATAAAAATATTTAATATAATATCCTCCATATTTGCTAATTTCATTTATCTGTCTCATCTTTTTACAATAAAAATTATTAATAATAATTTTAATTTTTGTTTACCCAAATTTATATCTTCTTAGCGTTTTATTTTTATTATTTTAATACTAGTTGGTGATAATATTTTTTATTTATTTCTACACATATCACTTAATGTAAGTAAGACTTAATAAGTAAGTAAGTAAGTAATTAATTATAAATTCAAAATATTTAAGCCTAATTATTTTGATTTCAAAAAGACAGGCTCTTATATTCAAAATTAACAATATGATAGGTGATTATCAGGTTTTGAGTTAAAATCTATACAGCCGTAAAAAAATATCTTTATTTTCACAAGTACTTACATACAATTAAAAACGTAGCACTTAGTAATTTAAATATGGTTCAAGCTATTGATGGTAAAAAATAAATTTATAAACAGGTTTAAATAAATTTCCATGCTTAATAGAATTATTAAAAAACTATAATAAAAACGTATTCATAGATACTTATCTACGTGTGTTTTGGAACTTTAAAAGAAGATTGCGAAAGTAATATTTATAAGTCTATTTTTTCATGATTTTTCTGCGAGGTATAAAAACTTTTAAACGAACTGTTGTGTTTTCATGTTGTTACAGGAAATTTAATGATTACCTTATGATCGGAGTTTTAAGGAGTTTTTTAAAGGAATATTCTCAGGGTAAAATTCATATCATATTATATGGTTGTAACCAAAACTATAATCATAATATTTTCATCCCAAAATGTTCATTTTACATGCGTCCACGAAAAAACCTACCAATTCGTGCTCAAACAAATCACCACTAAACAAACGTTTCTACAGGTAGAAATAATTCAGCGAAAGGTCACCTGTTACGGGTATTCGACATCGATCATCGGGAGTGCGTTGCGCCGACCTTCCCGTAATGTCGCCCTGGGGAGTGTCCGATGCCGGCGTCGCCGACACCGAGACAAAACCCGCGGGCCTCAAGCCTGTCACGTGGAACTTACCCGCTTTTGTGACCTGCACGTTTTCCGCACCGGACCCTTCCATATTTCGTTGTACCGAGTGATACAACGCATATATAACAACAATATGAAAATTTAATAAGTAAGGAATTTCTAATTAGGCCGCACATATGATTATTATACGTGAACGCATCACGCGTCGACGTCAGTATGAATATTTACGATGCAATTTGGTTACGTTTCAGATTTATCGTACTTTTATTAGGTAGTATTTTAAAAATATTCCTTCGTGGCCACATTTGAGCGGGCAAGTCTGTAAGGCGGGTCCCCGTGGTGACAGCGCATCTGCTCTTGTATTGTTCATGTTCTAACCGGCGACTTTCCATTTATTTCCCTATGAATACGTTATTACCTGCTCGCCCCCGCTTATCAAAGTTTATTTGCAGCGTGTGGCTTACTCTGTACCGGTGCTTATTCGTTATTACATCGTCGGAGTGTTTTATTACCGGGGTGGGGCTAAAATCGTGCTCTATGTTCTTGTTGTCACTAGTCCCACTATCTTTTAAAAGATGTAAAGTTTTATTCTTTGTTCTTTGTTGCAGATCGAGGACGCCATGTTAATGTTCGACAAACAAACCAATAGGCACAGAGGTAAGTGAATTAGATGATACTAAAATTCTAATAAAGATCATTAGGAACATGTTTTTCTTGTTTAGCCTACGAATTTTGTTTTTATGTTTAAATAAAGCCTAACATAAACAAAACCTTTTAAATAAATATCTAAATCGTTAGCGTTTGTAGTATTTAAAGCACATCAAATCTACAAGGGAACTTGTACTTTTAGGGCAAAAGTTCAATAATTTCTTAAAATAGTATCGTATTTGTGTATGTATATTATGTATTATTTTCTATGGCCGTAACTAAAGCGTGGTTCGCACGCACGAACGCCCCGTCTCACCTTGTTTTTATACAGAAAAACAACGGAACTTTTACGCGTCACATGGTAACATATCATTTTTGTACCAGTTTCGCCTCATTTCTCTGGAATTTTTGTCGCTAAGCCGTCAGCTTACTAGCTGCGGATAAATACACGTCCCATTATGAACATCGGCCATTATATACAGAAACCTGTCATAAACTTACGCGTGCGCTTTGTTAATGATTAGTTGTGGCGGAGAGGGGACCATGTTACAATGGTTCAAGGCAAGTTTGATACGAAGTGAACCAAAGCGGAGGTAAAACGTTCCCTGGCAAGAACATCGTTTTCGTCGTGCCTCCCTGTGTTCCGACTATTCCTGACTAATAAATAACAAATCGACGCCCGGGTAAAATAAACGATTTCCTCGCAGAGATTTTGTATTATTGTGAAGGCGAAAGCGAAGTTTTCGTAAGAAATCTGCATGTTCCAATTTCGTAGGTTGTGTTTTTCCGTTTTTCTCGCCTTAATACAAAATATTCGGTTAAAAAAATTATAAGTTATATTTAAAATCATCTCTACAATCAGTCTCTTTCATTAAAGCAACAACTCGTAGTAAGGCATTAATTAAAATTCAAGAAAATTGTATCAAGGCGGACGGATCATCTATTTTGGGGGAAGTCCCCTTCCGTCCGACAGTTACAACAAATAAAACATTAAAATTGGTTTTGTAATCCTTAATACACAAAAACATGTTGACCCAAATATTCAGGCTCGGTGAAATATTGTTGCGTCGTCATTATGCAAGTTCGCAAAAACGAATACAATTTCATTTTGAGCAAAGGCAAAAAGCTGCTTTCGTCTTGGCGTAAGACTTAAAAAACTGATACGTTTATTTTTTATTTTTAATAGATTGGTTATTAGATAGTATTAAAATTTTAAATATTGCATATACATCCAATATAAATCGCTAATCAGATTATATAAGTTTAGTTAGATACATTTTGTTATGAGACTTTGTATTACAAACGTATTTGGATTGATAATATTTTTATAAACTTTATATTTATGAATTAGATGAAGATTTCGCATAACACTAACTATAAATAATACTCTTAAAAATTATTACAATTCTTCGTTGAGCCACAAGTGAAAGAAAATATCGCCATAGAACTATAGTATGGTGATTGAGCATTTTATACTACCGGTCTAGCTAACTAACACCACGTTTATGTTCAAATAACTTTAGTTGTGTAGGGGCGCAAATAAATAATGTACTATGGACGTTCAATGTTTACAATATAGTCATTTTTGCTCGATTCCAAGCATAAGGTTTGCAAGCATAAGGCTAAAATCAAAATTATAATGTTCTATGTATTTTATACTGAAGCAGAATCCAGAAAAAAATCGGTCTGAAACGAAGAAGTTTGTTTCACATAGTGAAATTAAAAATATAGTTATAATCCCTCAATATAATTATGTGTAATTTTTATGTATAATTTAACATTCATATGACAACATTGAAAAGAAATAACATATATGAATATTCCTTAATATTCCAGTATTAAGTTATTATCTCAAAACAGAATCAGTCTGGTCGGGTTATCCCCGCAAGTAATGAAAAAAAATACCCCCTGTTTATTTGTATCAAACTCGGGCATGAGGCAACCCAAACGCGTATTCAAACTGAATATGAATACAAACTGCCCTTGCGAACGGCCGAAATGGCTAAAATCAAATTAGGTATGGCACAAATACTTCACGGCGACGTCGGAAAAAAAATTGAAATCAAATATTCATTGACTTTCAACCGGATAAGCCGACCCACAACCATTTCAATACATTTAAATCTCTATTTTTCATTGCGGCGACGACGACGACGAGACGGCGACAAGTAGATTTCAATACAGCTCTCCTTATAATAAAATTATTTATCGTACATTATAGACACACTTATTTTCTAACGGAAAGTGTTTATTTATTTAAATGATCTTCACTGATTTACACAATAGGTATACCTATATCCTTCACGAAACATTTCTAAAATTCAAACAAAACTTATTCTTATTATATATTGTGAAATTTTCTACATTATTTAATTTAACGCTAAAATGGCACCTATAATTATCTATATCACAGTTCTAACTGAAATCGAAAAAGTGTTCTTGGACACTTGATACTACAAAAACACAAACGCAGCAACATGCTTCCTCAAGTTTAAATGTTGTTAGATTTCCTTCAGCCCTCAAATACGAGATAAGATAAGGTTCTGTGAATTTGACCTCTGGGATAAAAAGGGGTAGTGGTTTTAGTGATTCAATTCCGAATATATCTTTTGTATACGCTAGACATGATTTAAAGGTCTTACGGGAAATAAGGTATCGGTCATATTTCATAAAAATTTAAACACTATTTATTGAACTTATTTATGAATACAGTGGCGATTTATATTTGTAAATATGATATCAATATTTTGTAAATGCAGTTTTGTTATTTTTTAACATTTCTTTAATAACACAATACACAAATCAAATTTTCAGTGTCTGTATAATTCAAACAACGACTTTACGCAAAGCTGTTTAAACGTGTGAAAAAAAAATTAAACCTTTTAGCCTTTTCAGTACATTAAATATGCCCGAATAATGCGTTTAATAGCACCCTTTACTTTTATTTACGACCTTTGCCGTTGAAAAAAATAATTAACGATGTCCCCTTACGAAATATTTTCCATTGTTTCCATTTCATTGAATTATTTTTAAAACACCCACGTTAATTAATATATATTTTATTATTGTGATAATTATAGTGCCAAATGCTTACAACTACTTTACTGTTATGGAATGGATACTTGATCAAAAACTTTGCAATGTGTCTGGAACTATTAGGCATAAAATTAAGTTTCAAAATTTACGGGCCTACATTTTGTTATAACAAATTACTAAAAGATCGATTACATTAACCCTGATTATAAAACTTAAAATAAAATTCACTTAAAATTATTATTTTATTTTCGTTACTAAACAAATTAGAAATACCAACCAGTTCAGAAAACAAACGTAATCAACAGGGCGTCACAAAAGGTGTTCACGTTCGTTTACCATTCAGAATGTTTGTGGGGCTTGAAGCAAATGTCATTACACAAAGGTAAAACGCGACGCGTGAGACTCAAAGTTCATAAATATTAAACAAAAAAAAAAAACTACGCGACCAATCTCTGCGGGACGTATTCCATTTGGTCGAACCAGTGCCTCGCGCACCTGCGGGACGCATTTCTACGAGTGCGTGCCTTACGAACGTGAACATTTCAACACCCGCTTTGCATAGGATGGTAGTGTTATCTCTATTTCCTCGACATCGTTCTATTATTGATGTGCAAAGATGCCTATTGCGTGAAATATAAATGACGATGTAGATTTTTATCGTCATCCCGTCGAAATTAAAAATAATATAATATAAACTACCAGCTTTCCCGCGACTTCATCTGTTAAAGTGAAACTATTATTCTATCGCCCCGAAATTTTTCGTTCAGTTATCGCATGTCGCATTACAGCTGGCCGTAGAGTAGGGAACTGTGAGAGTCAAGGCGAAGATGAAGTTTGGCCGTAGAGTATGGAACTGTGAGACTCGAGACGAAGATGTTTTTATTTTAAGTTGCACTTTCATCGTGTTTTCATAAAACCAAACAAAATAGTTTGTTTTCATCTTCAAATAAAGAAATTCTTCCCTAGGCTATCTCTACAAATTGTATTAAAATCGGTTCAGTAGTCGTAAGGTAACAAACAGATACAAAGAGTTACTTTAAAAATTTAAAATATTTTCGTTATCGCAATTATTGTCAGTTATGAAATTTTCTTAGGACCGAAATGTATGATCTTCACTTATTTTATATTATGAAATCCAAGATTTGGAGTAGAGATTTTTCATCTAGCTCACGAAAATTATATCAATATACAAAGAATTTTGTAAATGCTGGCTGATACCAGATCACGACGTATGAAGTGAATAACAAATTAAAATACAGTAATTCTTGAATTTGTTAAGGCCCTGCAACTAATTATGTATATTTTTAAAAAGCTAGATCCGTTTAAAACAGTTTAGTTCCACTATTTTTATAAAACTACAGTAATTTAAATACCGGCAAAGGACCTGAAGTGAGCGTACACAGTCTTCAACTTGGTAAACTTGTTGAGAGTCCGTGTATAAAGAAAATTGATCTTTACACCTTACAAACAAGAATCTTATGTATGCATTTGGAAGCTTGTAATGCATGCGCTAAGTGGTTGCACGTGGCTCACTCTCTTCGGGGAATACGGGAATACACCAGCTTTAGATGTATCTTGTGGGTAACCATCAGGCTTGTTAATATTACCTGTATTACAATTCATGTACTATGTCAGTAGTTAACGTACAATTTATATTCTGTTTTATGTTAAGTACTTACTGACTTCGTAGGAATATTTATACATTGAAAGATTACATAAAGTTACATATAAATATTTCATCAAAAAACATATTACAATTGATAATGACTTATTAAGTAACTGAACAGTACTTAATGCAGGTGTTGCCTGAAAATACCTTTCCTTGCCTTGCTACTTGTTGTCTTTGCATAGCAACACGTTGTGTGCTATACGTTTTATATATAAATATCAAGTTATCAGAAATATTTAATACTTTTTATTAAAAACGTGAACATACCATGTGATTACTTTTTATTCCTATACAACACTTAAAATCTTTTTTACTATTCCAAGCTTTATGTATTCAATGGAATTTAGTAAAGAATAACTATATTTATCTATGCGAAACGGAACTTGTCACAAGGCCTGTCACATTACTCTTTCGTACACAACTGATTTTCCGTAGATCTAGAACTCTCGGGAGGTGATTACACATCGATTTTAGAACGAAGACACACCAAATCGAAACGTCGATACGACATCGACGTGCTATCTCGCGCCGCCGTGGATACACTCCCAGGGGACGTCGCGGTTGCATCAACCGTGATGTATGGATATGAGAAAGTGAAATGCACGCTCATGAGACTAAGGATTAGACTCTTATTTATGGATAAGCGTTTAAGCGATACACTTTTAAATAAAACAGCATTTATTAGTCTTCTCCCTCGTAAGCTGATAGTGTTACTAATTTGAGTCTGTTAATAATATTTATTTATAAGCATTTATTAATGGCATGTATTTCAACGATTATATATAACATCTTCCAAATCGAACCAATAATCTTTTATAGTAATGATGATTGATTCTCATATTTTTTTATCGATGTTAGGGAAAGTGACTGCTTTGTACTTGATGGTGAGCACTGTGCAATCCCATAAAATCGGCGACCACCAATCACTCGCCAGTCATCGCCGTCATGCCGGCCCGGAAAAATATCTGTTCAGGTTATGTTTGAAGTACTCCTTGTTGTAGGAAAGAGTGATCACACTGGCCGGGAAACAGCTCCATAGCTGTCACGTACGGCAAAGATAAAACGTAGCAAATTTCTTGGTTCCTGCAGAGAGGGAGGTTGCCGTAAAGTTGTAGCTCCGGAGCTCAGCGATTGTGGTTCTATTATGAAAGGGAGAAGACATAAAATTAAAATTTTCTAAACAATCCACATTACACTCTATTTAATAAGCTATGTTAAAAAAATTGACCTATAGAAACCTTCTTTTAAATTTTAATGGTAGACCTATTAATGTTGAACCGGCACTCCGCGAACGCTATCCAACCTAATCTAGACTAGAATCAACGTACTAGACGTTGACGTATCACAGGCTGTTACAAAGTATCAATCGAAAAAGAGCACCAATAATTATTTTTAATACATAATAGTACATAATTTAATACGTTTAAATACAATAATTACAACTTCAATGTTGCTCACATACAGTTAATTCGTAAATCAACCAATACAGACAGTAGACAGTAATTAGTATGGAAAATTGAAAATTTCATAAGAGCTCGTTTATTTAAAAAAGTGCAAACTTACTATAAAGCAAAGAAATCTCAGAGATCCCTTTATTAATGTAAGATGTCATAATTTCTTCAGATTCAAACTATATGGCATAAAATACATTTCACGACTTTATTAATTTCTCTATACTGTTTAATTAACATGTTTCTTTCATTTTAAGTCAATTCCATCAAACTATGAAAAACGTGTAACGCTAACTCTCGAGTCAACTTCCTACTAAATACAAGACCAATAAAAAATAGTTATAATATTCAACAAGAAAATTGCATCCTCTTCTATTGCGAACATAATATAATGCTTATTAATGTTATAACGCTACCTCCACTAGAATATTGAAGCGATTCTACCGTTGGATAACCACCACGACGGAATAATACCATTTACGAGTCAGTAAGAGATTCAAATCCCAATAGGCTATGAGGGGAGTAGTTCCCAAGAAACACTGAGCTGTTTAAAACGATATTTTTATTAATTTATACTTAAATTATAAAGAGATAAACTTTGTGAATTTGGGTTTAGGAAATAACCTCCGAAATTATTGATCACATTCTGGATATAGTTTCGCTAATACAAAACTACATTATTACACAACTATATTTTATCGTATTTAAATTTTGTATTGTAATTAACACGCACGATGTCGCGGGTAGTTGCTAATGTTAATATATTTATATTTTACCTTCAAAAACTACAAGATCGTTTCTATAATATATACATATAATACATTACAAAATATTTACTCTATAATATAGAGAAACCGCAACGAAGACATAGGAAGATAGACGAACTGGGGTGTCAAACTGGTTTTCTTAAAGGTTCATCTATAAGATTTAAGGTGTGTTGGCGGGCCAGACTCAAAATTAAAAGCTAAAGCATATACGGAATTGTTAAAATCTTTATTTCGGTAAATTGTTAATATTTTTTTTACATAAAGGTAAAAAAGAGGGCAAATTATCTTAAGCTTGAGAATCCGGACACCTAAGTCCTTTAATTTTTGATTACCTTATTGATGTCGGGTGTCATATACGTGTTAGTTATTTTAATAATAGATAGATAAATATAGCAAGCGCAATTTTAGGCATGTTTAGTGGCATCGAGGGCCGTCTAAAAATCGACACTTGATAGGTTCTGGTTGCGGGCCGTATTAAAATGGCTGTATCTTTGATCTTATATGATCCAGATCTTTGACGTTGATTTTTACAGTTGCAGAAAAGTGTTTATACTTAGCAGTGGCAAATGTATTTTTCAACAACTTGAATTATAACCAAAAAATCAAGACTATATTATAATTTGAATAATACCTAGAATAATAAACAAAGTCACAAAATCTTCACGTACAAAATAAAATCTATTACAATAATAAGAGAGTCGTTTAGTAAATTGGATTATAGTCGACGACAAATCTGTGTAGCGACACATTTCTGTCATATTCATATTCGTCTGTATTATTGAGCGCTCGTGTTATTCGACTAGATGAAATCACATTCCGGCCGCAGCTCAATACACCCAATAATTCCATTACTGTCAACAACAATAGCCTCTTAAGAACGGACAGCTATAAATCGAAATCACAAGCATTGATCGTGGACAGAGCATTAAAGACTTGACGCTTTCACAATATACATTAAAGAGTGTGTTTTAGCAAATCACTTCCTAAGTGAAGGGTTCCAAGCAATGGTAAGTGCAGGAAGTGATACAGGGAAAGTCATTGACGTTTCTTCACCGAGGTAAATAAAATGTCAACAATTGAATAGACATCCGTTGTAAGGAAACCGAGTGCACTGTTTACATTGTCAAGCGTTTCAACAATAACCGTAGTAATCTTCGAACAAATAAGTCAATGTAGTAATTACAGAGCCAGTGCGTTCGTTTTGCCGTTTATCGGCGATTTTCATTGTTACTGTTTACACGCGTCGGGCATGTTGCCTGGTAATAAGTCGTGGATTAGATTTACGATAATTTTCAAGCTGTGAAACCAAATAAATTATATAAATAAATAACAGGCTATCATTTATTAGCTACATAAGAAATTTAAAGTTACCTCTTATGGAATATCGCTTATACCGTGGAGTTTTTAGTAGTTTTTTATCCCTTACTTATATAATAAAAATATATATTATATTACAAAATTCAGATAATATTTTTATTATTTCTATTTATATTCGATATAAGTATATTTTGTAATGAACATAATCAAATATGAAAAAATAAAAGTCAATATTGACAATTACATAGTTATGTTACGTAGGAAATAAATATACGCAAACTAAGGTATTAAACGTTGGTAATACAATCCGCGAGCAATTACGCAGTTTCTCGACACCCCTTACTACTAATATTATAAAGTTCTAAACCGATTTCCAGTCTAGCCGAGCGGTTAAGTGTAATCTGCTTAATAGATAATTTCATCGTGGCACCTATATACTTTCGTAGATCTCAGCCTGGCAGGAAGCCCGCACAAGTCACCCACGGGATGCCGTCCGTTCGCACAAAAAATATTTTCTGTTGTACATACGAGCTTTATTTTGTTTTTTTTACTTTTTAAACATAATATTGTTGATGTGTGACAATGTCAACAGTAAACAGCCAAAATGTCTAAAGGATTATTACATCATCCACTCCAGTCTGACCTCGCTTCGTGTTCGCACTTGTTTTCACACGTATTTAACTTATCGCAGCCATTCCATGCATAGTTGTTTGTTATCCTTGCTTTATAAATATTTAGAAATATATGAATGCTATTACTCCTTCCACTTGGTTTATATAAAGGTTTTATCTGCCACCAAATATCTATAACAGAAATTATTACAGTACCGTGTTTTAATACAGGGCCTTTTTTGAAGCCTGGCTGGCTTTCTACTACCCTCAAGTTGAAAATCTGCCGCCAAGCACCAATAAGGTTTAACGTGTTTATCACTTAAGATCATGTGAGATTGTGGCCACAACGCTAAACCTATAACAATAAAAAAATACAAAATTTAATCTCTCTATATATTATATCACCGTAGACGAATAATAAGATGGATGTCTGGTGTAACTAGATGGATAAAATTAGGATAGATACAAATAAATATTTGGTTTTTTATACCGAAAACATATATCCTGAGTCCTAGTGTGGCATTCGCGCGTAGCAATTCACAACAGCGTTAATCCCGAGAAGTGTAGAGATCAAAAAACTCCTTTGCTAGTATCTTTTGTTGATTTAAAAAAAACTTCTGATAGCGTAAGCAGGACTTGCTTATACTTCATAGTAGATTATTTTTTTTCATATCACCGTTGCTTTTGGTTTTCTTAAAATGAATTCATCTTGACATGAACAGCTTTGTTGTTTAGAATGTACTATTTTCGCCTTGGCTTCCACCTTTTTTAGTGTGTTTTCTACATACTTCTTCTGTAGGTCGCCTTTGGCAATTCCTCTTCACACCAGACACAACAGTATGCTTTACAACACATTTTTTTAGAATCCCGTAAAAATCGCCAAGATCTATTTGTGAACAGCTTAACTACATAGCATAACGCCAAACATCTAACTATGCACTAATTTATTAACCATCTTAATAACTAAGACCGAGTTAATTACTACGGGTAAAACTTAACGCCTAAAGAGCGTTATCCCGTTAATTTAGTGGGGAGACGCTTTTGGCGAAATCTCTTTATGTCGTTCCCCTACGATATCACCGAAGTTACTTCGGATGATATCAAACGGGCACCTTTAATGTTCCCAACTTTTCTGTAATAAAATTACGGAAAAAAATCTTCGTCTGCTTTTAACATTCACTTTTATTTATGGCCGTAATAATTTACTGTCGCGAAAATTAAAGCAATATCTGTGACAATGTATATAGAGTAAAGAAGTCTTTTTTGTAATTTTTAATACATGTAAATTGTACATGGACAACCGTGATAAATAGTTATTTTACTTTTTTAGGAAAAACATTTTTCTTTTTAATTCAGCCATAATATCAGCTGATATAAGTGATGATGTGGCCCAAGATGGTAGCTCTGAAATGCAGTTACCGGAACACAATTATAGGTGCTTGGCGACAGATTTTAGAAAAGGCCCTACCACCATGCTACGGTTTCATCATGACGTTTTCCTTCACCGAAAGCTTAGGCTCATTGCAGGGATTCGATGGGCGTGCTATCCGTACACACTACCATAGAGCCATTATTACTATATTTTGGTAGATTTTCTATAGTGTTTTGGGCAATGCGGGTCAGCCTGAAGCCTATCTCATTACCTTCTCTGACCGCATTTGAGTAATGGCACAACGAATACCGAGTCACGCTACCGGCGCTCACCGCACGAGGCTTTGCCACAAACAAAATACAAATTCATACAATTTATTATCTCATTGTTTGTTTGGCTGTGAAAAGGTGAAATTTTCCCTTCCTTTTGTTTTGCGACTCGATTTTGAATACCGTCTGATTTTAATTAAAATATAAAAAAAAAATCAATCAGTTTAAATGAAACCTTTTTAACAAAACATTATTCATCATATAACATATTTTTATAGGCCTAGAAATTCCTTAATCTGTACATATAATAAAATTGAAGTGTCTGTTTCTAATATCAAGTTTTTACTAAATGCATATGAAAGTATATACGGTACCTATAATAAAAATATTACAATAATAATACAATACTTTTATTATTCTACATGTTTTTATTAATTTTAATATCTTGGAAGTAAACAGTTCATTTAATATTGTGATTTATTAAATTAGGGACATAAAAAAAAACTTAAAAAATACCATAACAACTAAGCGAGTATCAGCTTAATTATCTTAAATTATACAACATTCGTTATTTTTATCTAATTATGCATTTGATTTTCACCTAAGCAATATCGAAATATAAATAATTAAAATAAAGCCTTTAACTATTTAACATAATCAATGAGATAGCAAATGCAACGCGGTGTACCTACATGAGAATGGAATTTCGATCGGCTTGGATGCTAGTAGATGCGGTTACGTTGTTTCAACCTAACGCGCGCGTACAATTGCAATCAGCCTAATATGTTGAACAGTAGGTTCATCTCATTACCATGGGTGACCACAGGTGAATGATGGCGCCTTTAGAACTGCCCATTTTGTTTGTGGTCAATTTGACGCCGACAACAAATTGTTTGTTACACGTCGCGCTGAGTGATCATTCGAGAAATTAAATAACAATTATAAAACCAATTGGTTTATTTTACAAATATATCGCAACTCATTTATAACGTAAATACTGTAACACATTTTTAATTATTATTATTATACAATGATTTTACTTTGCTGTTGTTTAGGCCTGGCTTGACAAAGATGTTTAGTACGTGTTCAAGTAAAAAATCGACTTCTCTACTATGTCGGATTCAAATACTTTTTTGGCGTACAAAAGGACTTCCAGTATGAGAAGAAGTTTTATGCATATAAAGGGTAGAGAACAAATAAGCGTAAAATGTTTATTCTCTATGTTCACTTGTAAAGTTATAACTTAACTTTATTGAATAAAGTTCAATATCGTATTTCAATGTTGTTTTCAGTATTGTGGTGTGCGATAATTGAAGAAATTTTATTACATTTAGCTATTGAGTAAATTTGATATTTTCCTAGATTAAATCTATTAAATTAGATCGACATTGATCTAATATACAAAGTAAACCAGAACCATGACATCGACATATAAACATAACAAAAATTGCATTAATAGATTTTCAAAAAGATTTGTACACGAGTCGGGAATCTGCCAACCATTTTAAACATTTATAAATAAAATAAATAAATTGATCATTTTCTTTTAATTTTATACACAGTGTTTGTTTCCTAGTAACATTTATTCCTTACAACCTACACTAACAAATATTGTAATAAAATAACAAGATTTTTTTAAACAATGATAAGGTTCGATTCCCGAATCGCGAGTGAGATTTTTTTATTGATGAATGCAGTTTTTGTTATCTTTAAACGCAATGTCATAGTTGTTTAGGATATATTTCTCTATCTCTTATCGTTTCAGAATTCACCTCACTGACCCACCTCAATGATACAACCTGTATATACGTTTAGTAAAATTAACATTTCTCTATATATATCTCGAATCATTGAAAAAACTTTCTGTTATAAGTTTTTTACCAAATTCATGTCGGATGACGAAATGTTAAAGTAGTGATCACAAAAATGACAACAACGTATCGTTATCCACGATATAGTGTAAGAAGGACTCGCACTTAACCGTCATAAAAGGAAAGAACCCCTAAAAAGTTCATATTTATTTCCTTGTAGAAAGCGAACTAACTCTTGTTTTCATCCTCTTAACAAGAAAGTAATCTGTCGACCTACGGCACGATAACGGGATTTTTATGTAACAAACTCGAGTCGCGCCTACCCTCACCTAGCCTCGGGCTCTCACGAAAAATCCCCGCATTGTCAGATTGTACTAAGGATTCGGAGTAATATACATTTTCTCGTGTTAGAAGTACAACTGTATTTTGCTCATGCTACATAAAATCGGTGTAAACGCGACATCCGCGAAAAAGTCCGGGTTGAAACCCATAGCCTTTGTTTAGCTGGATTCAGCGAAATAATCGACTTGAAATTATAATATTAGTAATTCGAGCGTAATATAAGCTTAACCAAATGCAATGCATCAGTATAAGGACAAATTTGCTCACCAAACAAAGCACAGGATTAGTCTTCTAATTGCTATATTGAAAAAATAATAATTTCAAATTTATATTAACCTACCATGAATTTCATAATGGTGACACGTTCATTTACATTAAAATACTTATTTAATTCTACGAACTACGCGACACTGAAGATAAGAATATTTAAAAAAAAACACTACCATCAATCATAATAGGTACGATTCTTAGCACTGAAGGAATGACTGGATGTACAAACATAGCTCAAAAATAAATATATGGAATAATCAATAAGGCTATACTAATAAATATTATGAAGATAAACAGAAATAATGTATCTACGGTTATATACAGTAATGTAAATGACGATGTCAGCACGTGCGGTTCACACCCTACGTAACAAAACATATAAGTAAATAGGTACCTACTATAACTTCACTGAGCAAGTGCTGGAAGTGTTAGTAACACAATAATAATGTCTTCTTCTACTTCCACTTTATACCCAAATGCGTAATATTACTTAACCACACCAAAATTATATACAAGTGACGCCGCACGGGGCTTGTAACACGTATGCCACTAAATTTTAGTTAAAGTCGTTGTTGGCAACAGGTGCTCTAGATGAGCCCGTTCGAGACTCGTAATTATCATCGCTTTGGTCTACGCCATCCCATGTTTAGCTTGTGTACAATAAAAGCCGAGTGTGCTGGAAAAACTTCACATACCTATTTGCGGAAAAGTACATTGTTTTTTTTTTTTCATCAATTACCATACATTTTTTAAATATTTTAGACGTTATGATTGTAAAACTTAATTTTGAAAATTGATAAAACAAAACAAGATAATGTTTAAGAAAGTTTGACAGGTCTTGTGGCGCAGCGATGGTAAGCCCTACTATTGAGTCGTGAGGTCATGGATTCGATCCCGGCACATGATTGAGTTTTGTGTGATGAGCGTAGTTGTCAGTTTTGTGTCTGGGTATTAAATATTTATGAATGTATACACTAGCTGGTCCGACAAACGTTGTTCTGGGCTTTGCGGTAGTTAATGGCTCTACTAAAGCGCCATATATCGGATCCTAACATAGTTATGAGCTCAGTCGGTCCAACCGTTCAGAAGTCACACGATCACAAAAAGACACACACAAGATTTTTATATATGAGACCCTCATCCTCAGTATAATCTCGTACTTAAAATAAATATTACTAGCTGTGCCCGCGGCTTCGCTTGCGTAGACTATAGAATGCTATAGGTCAAGCACACGAGCGAATTGTGCTGCCTCAAAAATGCTTATTGTGGTTAATTTTGTATATCTCTTAAGGTTTGCTCAGCATAAGCCATTCAATCGCCTCAAAAGAGTATTTTTTCCGATTTGATTCACCATTATCGTCACTGCTTATTTCGTATGTTACTTCGAGTAACAAATACCTATGAATTAAAGGAAAAACCATGTAAATCGGATTAGTGGTTTTCGCGTGAGTTTTATAATATGGATAGATGAAGTTTTCTGTAATTGAAAATACTCGAAAATAAGTACACGGTTAAAATATTAAAAAATATATTTAATGACTTTTAAATATGCACAAGATTAATCAATTGTTTAATATTTTGAGGTGCCAGATAATGCACAATAAGTATTTATGCAATAACCGCAAAACATTAACGTTCCATTTAAACATAGTATTTATGGAAACAATTTTAATTAAATAGATTTCCCCCAACGAGCCCACCTATTGGATCGCCCTTTAGATGGCAAATTTAAATTATTTCAGGCCTATTTACTTTCGATCCATGCCGTTCGGTGACAACACGCGACCATGTCCAGCCAACACTGCTATATCACATTTTATACACTTGTCAATTAAAAGTCACATGCGATTCGCTGTGAATTCACTCATTGGTTTGAAAATCAACCGGCCAAATGGAAATTTGCATAAAAAACACATACAAATACACTCTGGCTTTATTACAACTGCGCAATATTAAGTTTGTGGATAAAACATCTACTATTACTGTTTAAACAAAATTTAATTTAGTTTTAAAACAGGCAATAAACTATTTGAACAGCTAGTATTTCAACAAAACTATTGGGAATATTCGTAATTTAAACATTTATTCAGGGTAAAATATTAACTCGGATTTCTGTTAAAATACTGTAAGTGGTTAGGTATTATTTTCTATACTGGCAATCAATATTTTTTAACTTTATTTATTCGGTCCGCGAATCTATAAAAACATTTTTAACTCTAATAAATTTATTATAGACTAGTGGTGCCCCGCGGCTTATTGACAATTCGTATAGCCTATCAATTGAGTAATTACGTCATACTTCTCGTGTAGAAAATTTCATCAAAATCGGTCGAGAATTAATATTTTTGCTTTGATTTACCATTTTTTTAAATATTATTGACAATTCTTATAGCTTGAGCAATGACAAGCATCTTTTGTACACAATTTCATTAAAATCGGTTGAGAATTGATACAAAATTATTTTATATCATACTTTGCTTTCACGATGTTTTGAAAGTATTATAAACTGTTATTATATGCCCACCAATCATATAATTACTTACATTTCCCGTGTACAAAATTTAATATAAATCGTTTTTAAATAAAAAAAAGACAATTTAATTATTTTAACATTTCTAAAAATAATATTGAAATACGAAATTTCATAAGAATTGGTCAAGCCCTTTTTGACATAATTTCGGGCATGCAAACAGACAGACAAATAAACCTCTTTTAATAGCATATCCGTGATCTGTATCTTTTATATCAGTAAATTTAAAAAAAAATTACATGTACAGTCAGGACTACAGATTTATCAATATAGAAACAATGTTCTTTTTAAAAACAAAAACTAACGCTGTGGTAAAAGTTTCTTGTCTTACTTATTAGAAATAAGGTGACATTTTCGAAGTTTTGATGGAACCCTAAGAGGCTACAGCCATAAATTAATTTGAAACGGACTAAAGCACGCAACGAATGTATGCGACGAGCAGATTTATGAATATGTGTATCTGACAGAATATTCCTGCGTATGATAATATTAATAATGTTAATCAGTCGAACTTATCAATACTTTTAAAATGTACATATTAAATATAAATAATAATTTATTTATAAAAAATAGGAACATTTTAAAATCATTTTAAATTTACCAACAACAGGATAAAATACTTTATAAATCACCATTATTTATTCAGAAAATGATCCTTAGAGTATTTTAAATTCAGATTATTGGTGAGATTGTGATGTGTCAATCGAGAATTAATTTAAACTTTGCTGGCCAAAGCGAGCAGCGAACATCCTAAGGGACCAAACGGGTATCAAATCGAATAGAAGGTTATAATTGGGTCGGCTTAAGCGAACAAGAGCCCACGTTGCTATGAACACTCAATTGATTTTAGACTCTAAAACTTAACAATGAACGTTGAAAATAGTATGTAATATTGTTATGTTGAAACTTATTTTCATTTGGTCGAAACTAAGCCGCTATCGTGGTGGGTCTAACGCTCGCTTAGTAGGTGCTTCACAAAAGTAATTTGCGAGTCTCGTGGCCGATCATTTAGATCTTGTCGCATTTACATACATACTTAATTAACGTTTTCACATATGATTATCCCTATGTCGCAAAACATAACAGTTTTAACAAACGTATGGTAACCAGATTTATTGGCACTTGGATGAGAAGTTGCTCATGCGGTCAATGAAATGGCTGTGTAAATGAAACATGTTAAATGAAACGGTTGACAGTAGAGTTGTTACAGTAACAGTATTTCTCTTTTATATTTTATTAAATAATTTTCCTCGACTATTCATAAAATAGTTTCGAAGCTGTGTTTATTAACTACGTTTCATTTAAAGTTGGAAAGGTATTTACAATTTTGGTATATTTTTTTCAAAAGGAACCCTTATTGTTTTTCCATGTCCGTCTGTCTGTCCGTGTCTTAACTCAGAGGTTTTTAGTACTAGAAAGCTATAATTTGGTATGAATATATATATTAATCACGACGACAAAGTGATACAAAAAATCTTAAAAAAAAATGTCTAGGGTAGCTCCTCTACATGTAAAATGGCAATTGTTTTTTTTTCGTCTATCCCATCGTACGGGATGTCATTGGATAGTTCGTTAAAAAATATTGTGGTTTTTTATAAACCATTTTTCGATTGAGGGATCTGTTTGTGAAACATTCAGTGTTAATTTTTGTTAGAGTCAAGTGTC
The DNA here is from genome assembly GCA_947532125.1 of Saturnia pavonia. Classification (NCBI taxonomy): domain Eukaryota; kingdom Metazoa; phylum Arthropoda; class Insecta; order Lepidoptera; family Saturniidae; genus Saturnia; species Saturnia pavonia. Next base: position 6,908,774 of record OX383899.1, on the reverse strand, counting down.
TCCCCGCCTGCAAACTAAATGGTTGTTTCTGGAGATGTGGAACAAGTAATGGTAGTAATGTAACTATTAGATGTAAGTAGGCTTTACAAGTTAACGAGTAATAGTCAATAAACTTATAAAATGTTAGTACTTGAAATAGTAATTTCCTAAAAATTATATTTAGTTATTTCCTACAAATTCTATTGAAAATTGTCAAGAGCCTCCTCTCTAAGTCTGCTTATTGTGACGGGCAATTACGGAACCCTACACTGCGCGTGACCCAACACGCACTTGACAATTTTTTTTTGTTTATAATTAAAACATATTTTATTAAATTAATACGACATGTTTTCCTATTCATTGTTTTTATAGGGCACTTGCTTGCCGCGTAGACGTTCTCTTACCCTTTCCAGTATTCAATAACTTGACCACCGCGCTGGCTATCGTATTTAGAAGCAGCATAAAACATTTAGATCAATTTCATGGCATTGGTCAAACTGCGATTCAGTTTATCAATCTTATGTACCTAATATATATTAACATCCATTTTTATATATATCGAGTAGTAGAATTTGTAGCCACATATTAGATGGTAACAATTATCAGTATAATTTTATTACAGTAAAAATATAAAACCTTATATCTCTAAGTATAGTTAAAAAGATTTAATACAAAACATCCCGTTTCATATTTATGGCTCAATTGATCACAATATTGCATGCAGTGAATAAAAACTAAAGAATTCTACCAAATGCAAATAAACTTCAAGCCAAACGGTTAACCGCCAACTATCAATGCTATCATGGAAAATAACAAGCCCCCAGAACCTGACCATTTCCTGTCTACGTTGACAGGCAGAGGCGCCTTGGAAGCTTCAACCGCTCACTTTAATAACAGAACCAACAACGCTTCTTCGTGGATAATTAAAAACGTCAATCAGACATATAGTAGCTATTACTGATAAATCAACGCCATTCGTTGCGACTATTAACTGCATTCGGCTTAATTGAGTTCATTCATTTATGTTTCAGTGTAAGAAAATTAATGACGTAACCAATTTGAATTATAAGGTTTCGATCGTGGTGGTAAAATTTACCCGGTAATGCCCTTTTCTAATATATTTTAGTGGAATTTAATGGCTGGTAGGCCTAATTTAAGATTATGAGTATAAATAATTTTGTATTTTGATGTATTTACTATATAGGATTGTTTGAAAGGAAGTTAATCGATTTTTAGTTTAATTTACATTCATATAAAAAAGCTTAGAGTAGTAGGATTTCGTGATGCCGAATATAAAAATAACAAAATGAACTTAATACACCTAAACCAAGCATGTGTGTTTCAGGAACAGTACTAGTATGCTAATCTCTCTAGACTTAGCGTGTTACCATCTTAGGCCAAATTGTCACTTATCATCAGGTGAGATTGCGACCAAACACTAAACTGGATTATACCAACTAGTTATTATATACCTTAAAAAATAAAAATAAATACTTATCTCGGTTGTATATGTGCGTGTTTTAATACACATATCAGGTTTTATACCTAATAGAAAAGAAACCCTCGCCCTTATTTTACTGTGGGTTTTGAATGTTATATTCTTGTAGCGAAAAATACACAAAACCTCTTGTAATATACAATAAAAGATAACACGAAATCTTTAAAGTGAAAACATCAGCTGAATTTTACGGTCAGAAAATCAAACGCCTACAAGCCCATGTTAAAATAACAATAGACCTTCATGTTTTAGTAATGAAAATTAACATTTACACTGTAGAATACCTTACAATCATTTCTAACAATGAATTGAGGTTGTTTTGATGTTCGTAAGGATCTGTGATTAATTTCACCTTTTAAAATTGAAAGAAAATATTCAAATGTAAAGAAAATTACCTAGATTAGGTACTTGTTCTATTATTATTTATGAAAGTTTTTTTTTATAATACAAAGGTGGCAAACAAGTACACGGCTCGCCTGATGGTAAGCGGCTACCGTAGCCTATGGACGCTCGTAACACCTTAGGTATCACTAGGGCGTTGCCGACGTTGAACCCCCCTATCCCAAAGAGCTCTGGAAACCCTACTCACCACAGGAACACAATACAACCTTATCTATTCCCTATCCTATGATAATAAAATTAAACGACCTAAAATTCATAAGTAGCATTCCTTATAAATGTTCATGACAACAGTCAAGGTGATAAGAAATATGTAATTATCAAATAAGGCAAATAGATAATTATTATATAATAATATAGACTGCGTATAATTCTGGCTTTTAAGTAGTATTTAGTTATTTTAATAATATCATAATTTGTATACAAATAGTAATCAATCCTATTGTATATTAAATTTATAGATGTCAAAGTTTGTGCCTGTTACTCAATTACGGATCTGGATTAATACAGAGGAGACTTTTTATCCCGGTAAATAACATATTTTAATTTCTTTCTACACCTAATTCTTAAGTCCTCGCAGACGAAATCGCGTACAGAAGCTAGTATTTAATAATTTGATAAGAAAATTATACTAAGTATATTTGATATCTAAAACCTTCATGAATAATGACTTTTGTAATAAACCACAATACATTTCATTTAATATCAACAACTATAAATCATGTTAAAGGTCGAATTGATTTTGTTACAAGCCATAAACCCGGTAACACTGTAAAATCAAAACGTATTCGACCGAATTCAAATTTACGTTTTGGTGAACATATCATCGCCTACATAGTTCTTGGAATAGACATACGCATGTTCATAATTATTCTGAATAGATTTTGTTTACTTTTCATAAATACCTTGAAAAGTAAGTCATATAGTAATCGGTAAACGAATGTTACACAAATAAACATTCTTGGCTTGTTTTTCTTTGCTCCTACACTGTGGCCTTACTTAATAACTTTTCAAGTTCTTCTGCAAAGCGCAGATCTTCTTACTTAAAGAAGACCGCAAGCTATAATCCACTACACGATCCCATTTGCTTGTACTTAGTCATCATATAATACTAGCTTGTAAATGTTGCACTACTGGGTAAAGGCCTCTTCCCAAGGGTAGGCACGTACTTAATCACCACGCTTAAACACGACGTAATGGCGATTACAAACGCCAGTATAATTTAGTTTTATATTTTCCCATGATATTGTATTTACCATACAAAAATATTTTACGAGTCGTTTCGGCTTCCTCGTGGTGTATTTCTTCACCTGATGTTCAATCATGTTACTAATTAAATTCAAATTAGGAAGTATATTTGGTAGATGCTGAGATTCGAACGTAAATATTGTAGCACTATTCCACGTGTCTAACCATCCTTCCCAATAGGTAATAATTACTTTTATTACCAAAATCTATTTGCAAATTTCAAATATAAAAATAAATATGTTTATGCTTGTCTAAAAAATCTAAGTTACATGTTAAACAATGTAATGAATATAAGTTCATTAAATTACAAACAATTCTAACCACTATCACGCAACTGCTTTTAAAGTGATCTCAGCGTAATACCGTAGGGGAGTTGTTACAGAAACCGACGTCAAAATGAGAATTTTCACACGAAGCTTTCATAAGTAGGTAATTAATTATCTACACACTCAGAGCTACTTAATACTTAAAACGTTTTTAATCTGAGCTTAAAATATACAAATTATAAAATAACGATTCTAGTTATACTTTCATAACTTTAATTTATATTTAATTCCTTTTCAATTTAATGATTAAGCGACCACAATTAAATAATAAATTAATTTCATAATTAGACTCGGCTCCGCTCGCGTGGACTACAAAATGCTGTCGATCGAGCGCACGCGCATTTTCTGCTGCCCCAAAAATGCTTATTGTGGGTCATCCTTAGAAGATAGACGTGTTTCATAGATTTTTCAAATTCAAAACCTAAAGGTGAAAAAGATGGGATGCAAGTTTGTATGATACAAGTAACGACATCTATAAGCCAAAAGCAGTGACAACGAATGCTTTCATTTCTTTAAAATATATTTCTACCCGTACGAATCCGGTGCAGGCCGCTAGTATAGGATATGCATATAATGAAAAACCTCATACTGTAGTGTACCATCCAAGTATAAACTCTTAAATTGTAACATCACTATACTGTTTCTTTTAAGTGCCAAACAGTTCACCTAAGTAGCTATTTCCGTAACGACTAAAAGTCATTGGTTTAAAATCGGATCGCGCGGTGCGCACGAACACTGAAGTGGATCATACCATTAAACATTTACGCGTTGCAGATAACGCCTGCTTTTTGTGTACTAATGCAGGATTTTATGAGTATTTTATTGCACCTTTATCAGATCTGAACTTCCACTTACCTAGTTCTTGGAAACAATGCCTGATTACGTTTGATTGGTCTCTATACAGACATTAACCTTATTTTTATACTTCAATCTATTTGAACAAATGGGTACCTATATTTAAACATTGTTACATTTTTATATATACATACGATTACGGTCAACGGATCGTATTAACTTTTTGCTTTTTTATCTAAATGTAACTATCAGTACGTTAGTACGTCAGTACTGTCATAGTTATTATGATATCCTTTAATAATCCTGGAAATCGATATAAATCATGTATATCAACAGAAACAGGCCTGACGTTTTACGTACAGACCTTAATTTTTGTTACTTTATAAGGTATGACGGTAAGCTACGACTTTTTGGAACAAAAAAGGTAAATGTTTATCTAACCTGACCAAATTCAAGATTAAACCTTTCCAACTTCATGGAACAAAAATCCGACCGTGTGTCAATACTCAGGAGAACCCGCTTTGTGTTATTTTGTAACCGTTCTTAGTAAAACAGTCAGATAACAAATAACAGAGGGCGAAATAATGAATGGTCCAGAAAACCGGAGCGGTTCTCGTTATGAACATGCATAAATGATACGACGAATCTGACAAATGGAACGGCAGACTATAACAATGCTAGTGCCTCGAAGTGCCCGTTCAATTATGCAAATAGGAAGCGCGATGTTCGTCCAGCAATAATAAAACTGTTTAACAGCTGACAACCGGCCGCTCGTCCGGCGATACAATTTTTGTATTCAGTCATCCGTCCCGTGCAATAAAACAAGCCCAGGTACATCGCCGACATGACGATGTCCCGCGCTCATATTAAATTAGACCACCCCTAGCCGTCCACTTTATTTTTATTTGAATCCCATGAAAATATGAAACGTGTTTGCTCGTTCACGTTTGGGATGACTACTGGCCGTTTTATTCGCAAGTCAATGTTTATGAATTTGTTAATAAACACGTCGGGCGCAACGTTGTTACCTTCGCAATTTAACCGTCAAAAAAATTTCGACCAAAAGTTACATTCGCCCGGCCGCGGCAGTCGCTCATAACTGTTATCGCTAATTATACAGAGTGGGTTGTACTGTTCAAATAAAAAGTAATCCGATAGTAATTTGGATAAAGGAATCTGTTTTTATGAGGTTTCGGGACTAGATTGGTGGCTTAATTTTCTTTAAGGGGAGTTTTCATTCAAAGAGAAAGTAAATGGAATTTCAAGTCTATCGACCAAGGAAGAAAATTAAGGTTATAAATTTTGGACATTTTAATCTTCCTAAAACAAATAGCTATCGCAAGATATTAGGGTAATTAATTACAAAATTAAGCAAGAACATTTTTTTTCTCTGCAACTCCTCATTAAACTGATCCACAGTAGGTGCTTTATCACTCAGTCAAATTGCGTTTCGTTTAATTTTCTTTTCCCAGCAGGTGTGTTCGACAGAGCAATTATTTACAACGTCAGCCGTGACGTCACTCCCTCGCTCCCCGAACCCACCTCTCACGAGGTCCTCTGGGAACGAAACTAGGTATCTTTTACCTAGGCATTTAAAAACTGTTAGTTATTTTTAGCTTTTTATTCTTAATAATCACAATTTGGTATTCAATTAATTTAGTATCATGTCAACTGTATAATCCTTAGTGATGATGACATTTTCATTTTCAAACAATAAATGTGTATATGGGTGAAATTATTTATGTGTAAGACAGTTTTTTTTTAATACTTTATAAGGAAAATTCAGCAGTTAACGTTTAATGTAAAAAAATACATAATTTTCATTGATGGCTACCTTTATCATGTTGTTGGTGCGCGTGATAAAATGTTTAGAATTATTTATGTATTGTTACGCCAAAGTATTATATTTTCTTACTTCTGTACATAACTACATATTAGAAATAACTATTTAATTATGCTGTAAAAAAATAAATTAGATAATCATAGTTATTATTCTTAATTGAAATAAATCATACTCAACTCAGCCGCCAGCAATTTTGAATGTCACTCATCCTCAAGAATAGCTTTATAAATTGTAATTGGATATAATGAAATGTTATACGTGCACATGTATACGGCACAACCCTTCTGCCCACCCCACTAGAGCGAAGGTCGCTTAAATACTTGAATGTCAAAACCATTTGTTCCCCCATGTTTAGAAATGTCACTGGGCTAGAGACGTTTATACTTTAGCGTCTCTAATTTGACAGCGACGTGTAGGATTAAATTTTGTCGTGCCTATAACACTAGAGTAAATGATTTAGCGCTGGGATTGAGTATTTTGTTATGTATTTTTTTTATATGAGTATTTTTTTTTAAATTCCTTTATCGTTTATACTTTAAGTAACATTTAGTAATTTCTCAGAATTATACTTAAACTATAATTTTTCTAAATTGGCTTGGTCTAAAATTAAGAAAAATAGTTTGTTCTACTATTATGACTTGGTTCAGGACTGCGTTCCTTTTAAGGTTGGTTTTACATAGCTATACGTCACAAAAGCCGCTTAACTTCAACATTTAAAAAAATCGATTATTTATTTTATTTTTCAATAGAAAGGTGAAACCTCTTAGGTTTACATAATATACCATTATTATTCCATGGCCAATGAGCATGCTAGGCCTAGTTGGTTGACATTTACGCAGGTGGCGCATGGCGGCGGTCTGGCATTTAGTAAAAAACTTTTTGGTGCTACACAAAACAATCGATTGCATAATAACCTTTTAATGTACTTGGTTATTCGACATTTACGACACGCAACTCCTGAAATCATGACAGTGGAGTCATAGGTTATTTTGTAAATAATTGAAACTGTTAACGCTAAGCAAACAAGTTATTATTAAAAATTTATTTTCAAATTAAACTCGTATTAAATATACGGTTACAGAATAAGAATCTGTTTTTGTATAGTATAACTAGTTGTGCACCGGCGTTTCACTTGCGTATAATTTAAAAAAAATGTTGATTAATTATTTATCATACTTCAGGATAGATATTTTTATCAGGCGGCCAGGGTTATGCGTCACAAACTCACACGGCTCGTTCGCGCCATTACACCTATAGTCATGAGCCGGAACCGAGTTTTGAATTATTTTTATATTCAGTATCTTCAAAACTATGTGTAGGGCAAAATTTATCTACATAAAATTGATGAAGTAACTCTCGTTCGTAAGGATTAACATGCCATGCTTAATAAGAATGCTTATAAATCACGTTACAATTTTCAATAAAACTTTCTCAAAAAATACCTTATTGTAGCGTATGTGTAAGAGCTAGGCATATGTTATTGCAGACTTTTTTTTAAATGTACTAGAGAGCAATATTTTTGTAGAACATTGTATTACGATAGCGTACGCGCCTAAAGCAGTTCGAAAACAATGTTGCTTTCGACTTACTTAACAACAATCAACATTTAAGGCTAGTCGAAACGTGGAGTCTAATGCTATTGATAGCCTATACTATTCCTTGTGAATCTGGCTATCATATACAGATAGAGTTTTTGAATCTGACTGGTTGTTCCAGATATTAGCGTGTTTAAACAAACAAACATAAAATCTCTTCCGTGTTATTCTATTAGTATAGATATAAAATGTGTGAGACAACAATAAAATAATATTAAAAATAATATATAAAAACTTTTTATTCTACCTGTACTTATACAAATTTGTATGTAATATGGGCTCTTGGAAGTGTCGTTGAAGCTCACGATGGTAACGAGAGACTGGTTCGCGACTAGAATACACCGATATTCGGATATATACATATATATCCATATATATCGGATATATACATATATATATTTATATATATATATATATAGATAGATGCTTGGTGACAGATTTTCTACATGATATGGTAACTTACCAGGCAGTCATTAAAATATCCTAATGATGTTTAAAATAGGCATGAATTACAAGATGATTTAAATTAGCTTTTTAAATAATTGTTCTGATTCTAGCAGTTTCATATATATATATATTTTATGTACATAAGATTATTTTCTCACGAGTTTTTATCTTGATATTTGTATAGTATCCCTATTCCTATTTAAAGAAATACCAAATAATCATCTGAAACTTTTGAAGTTGAAGAATTTCTTACTTTTAAGATTTTTATGGAAATTGTCAAAATATCTATTCAAATAGAAATCAAGTCAAATAGAAATTATCAATAGTTTTGCACGGAATTTTATGAACATGTAACTGGCTTTTTTTCACTCATATCGTCCCGATGAGAATCTAGCCATATACGGTAACCCTATGAATGATACATAATATTATTATTAGCTACTTTTCATAACGTGAATTATTAACTTTCCAATGAAATGATAAGAAAACACGATATATATTTAACAGTAAATTAAATAAATAAAAGGTCATTTCTAACGTTCACTTTGTTGAAAAGGTGACATTAACATTCTCGTAACGATGTAATTAAAATGAAAACCTAAACTAACATTAAAGTAATTATAAAAATGACTTGAAATGTATGTCTCTTCACATGGAGTAAACCATATCTAATAACTACACTTTAGCAGCATGGCAAAGTGACTGCTGCACTGTGCCTGCCAGCCTTCAAGCTTCTCGGTATTAGCCGATATTTTCCTGCATTGTCCAAAATATACATCTTGATACTTTGATTATTTTTTTCTTATTAAATAGAAATAGTTGTCTTTTTTAAATAATGTGATTTATTGTCTATGTTTAGTAATTTATAACCCACTTCAAAAAAAGGAGGAGGTTATCAATTCGAATATATGTTTTCTTTTTTGTATGTTTGTTACAACGCGATTACTTCCCCAATTATGAGTTGATTTTATTGAATCTTTTTTTGCTTGGTAGGTCATACTTCAGAGGTTGTCCCATATAAATTTTAGCGAAATTGATTCAGCGGTTTTTGAAAAAATAAAGGGCGTTCAGCGTATTCTCTGTATCGGGATAATTAAGTAATGAAGTGAATAATTCAACAACATCATAAAATAATTACACTTACTGAAGACATAAACTGAAAATTTCACATTATTTGTTTTAAGGGTGTTCAGACATAACTTCCTTTTTTATGAACCGATTTAGGTGATTCTTTTTTTCGTTGGAAAAGGGATACTACCTCAAGGGGGGTCGCATTTCATTGGCATTGGACCTTCGACATACAAGATACAGCACGGACCTCTTCAAAATAATTGAAGTTAGTTTTCTTTTTTCTTAAAAATTGTCGCCTAGTATTTAATTAATAACAACAAAATTTTAACCAAGTTGTACTTACTGATAAATTAAAACTGCTAACTAAAGGTTCTACACAACTTATAGACAAATAACTAAAATATAAATAAAATATAGTAGTCTGCTAAGGGCTATATAGGAAATGAGGAGGTATATAAGAAATAATGATATTCACCGAGACCTCAATATAGATGTCGTCACCAAAATCATACAATATCGGGGCCATGTTGCTGCTCCATAGTACGAACAAGTTGAGACGATTAAAAAGGAATAAGTCATTTGAGCTAGTACAGTGAAGTACATAATATATAGGTAAATGAACACATTAAGTGAGTGTCTTATCCTTAATCGACTTCAGTGAGCACAATATATGAAAACGCAATATATGAAATCTTAGATATAATGTTGTTAGCAATTTTACTTAGAATTTAATTACTTATTGTTAGCCTATAAGTGCAGCTTACATTAGAATAACTATTTATAAAAAAATACAAGTAGTGGATACCATCCAACTCGTCGTCAGAAAAAAACGTACCCAAAATTATACATCCATACGTAAAAACGTACATACATACGTACAGAGAAACAACGTAACATCTTCACACTATTATTCCTTGACGATACTGTCCCTTCGAATCGTTCAAAAATTCCTTATACTATGTTCCTGTTTAGCAAAGTATGCAAAGATGGCATGCCGTAATAACTTCCGCTTTATAATATAATTTAAAACCGGATATATTGGCTGATGACGGAAGTCGCTAATATTTTTATATGAATCTGCATATTATATATATTATGTGCATGGAAATACTATATCAATTACGTTTAGAAGATTCATATATAAAAAAAAAACGTGTTTTAATAAATTTAAGACATGCGTTAATATTACATTTTATTTTGATAGATGATATCGACACCCTAGATGAATAAAATTGTTATTTTAATTACAATAAAATACAACCATAAACTAAGCAAATACAGAAAAAACTCTATGTTTGACTTTTACAGCCTTATATCTAGGACAAATGAATCCATTTTTACTTAACTAAAATTATTATTGTAAATAAAAAAATATATATAACATCGTTAATTAATTATTCAATTAAATAATTAGTTACAATTCACAATTGTTGAGCAAGAGCTTTAAAAATAAGTATCATACAATTTCCATTTTAATCGTGACGCTAAAAAATATATTTATGAAGAATAAAATCGGCTCTTCTGAAAACTTTAACTAAATTAGTTATGATGCAGTTCATATTGGTTAACGATATATTCAATACAACTTTCAGTACTGACGATGGATCTACAAACTTCCGAGAAAAATAAAGCTTTATAATAAATTCCCTTGGTTCCGTAGTCTGTACCATTAATCGTCTTTTCTCTACCGCTTGTAATACTTAGGGAATTGAGTGATTGAAGTCACATGTAACGCCTACCACTGAGTTATCAAAATAATTCGATGAAATAATTATTTTTAAATATATATTAAGATTTTAGAATTAAATATTTTATATTTATCAAAAGTGTCTTATTTATGAAAATACTAAAATATATTAACTAGATTTTTTTTAAATAAGAACCGGTTGAAGAAATTGAGAAACAGGTTCGTCGCCTTATGAAACAGCTTTATTACATCAACTTATTGACATAAAACTGCTAGCAATAAACTATTTCGCATAAAAATGAAAAATAAATATTTATTGAAATTAGTAATTATTGATGACGCTAATCTACAAAACTTACCAATCAAAACTGATTATTAACAATGCTTTACCTTTATGAATTTTTATATATTTACTGTAACGTGAAAATATTTTTATCCTTACTCGACAGAGAGGTTACTTCTCGAAGCCTTTTAAAATCTCATCGGATCAACAAAATTACAAATGGCTTAGACCCATTCGCAAATCCCTGTTATCACTTTCTGAAATCTTTCGAGGAAACAATTTAAGTTTCATCCTGTAGTATGAGCACAGACAGGATGGGGAGTTGAGAAAGTAGTACTCTAAGGATTTAGTGCATCACTAGTTGCACAAAGATAACTATCGTCAGGAACGCTTTAACTTATTAAATGATCTCTTTGTACAGTGATTTCTTAGTTCTTTGTGGCTATATGCGAAGAATTGCTGTCATTACCATTTGGTATATGGATCGCCAACTTCTAATACCATTTTGTTTTATTTAATGTATTTGTATGAATGTCTTTATAATAATCAAAATGTTCAGATATCGTTAATGTCACCTTTCATATACACATCATACGTACAAGTATTTTATTTCTAGTCGATTAATCATAGGGATTCCAAAAATATGAACCAAATATTAAACATATTTTTGTATGAAAATATAAACAAAAAATAAATTCAGTTATGCTGACAGTGCTAGTATTAGGCCAACGTAGAGAGAATTCATACCTGATGGGCTTACTGATGGCAACAGGGGTTTAGTTTGTGTCACAATCGGCCACTGCCGCTGCAAAATTAACCGCCGCGCGAACAGTTCTAAATGTCACTCTTATTATCGTCTGACACTTCGGGATTACCTAGAATAAATTGTTTTAACGTTTTGAAGCGGCCATTTCACTTGATGTCAACGTTTGTTATCTTTCTGAATTAAAAACTGCACTCGTCGGGCTTATTGTAATTTATATTTCTACTCTATCTTTTCTGACTCAATTTGTCAGTTTAGTATATTACTGTGAGGTGCGCTGTGAAACTTAATTTAGGTACCGGTTCTATTGATTGCAACAATCAGCTACGTGTCACACTATCAAAATTGACGTACGAATAAAGTTTCACAGAATGCAGTACGTCTACTAATAGCATTTTCCGTTTGGCTAATAAGTTTAGCATGCACTATTACCAATCTACCGTCGAGCTTGACGCCTGCCGAGCGCCTCTGCAGCAATCAATTTGTTTCATGTTCGGACGTTTTGATTCCGCGAATTTCGCTGGAACACGACACTGACTGTATGCTCGTTGCGGCGTATCTTCATTTGAAAGTTTATTTTGTTTTGTTAGCGGAGTCTTGTGACGTTCACTTTTACGTTTAAGTAGTGGTGTTTTAATGTCAGTAAATAGACCTCGCTGAGGTTACCCTAAGTTTACTTAAGTAAAAGGTTCTTATTGATAGGCAATGCATGAAAAAAATTCCCTCAAGTAACTGTTATCGATATAAAATCGCAATATGTAAATGTTAGAACGGGTTTTAAGCTTCGAAGCCCGGTTCTAAGTATCTCTGGCGACGGCGCCCCTCGTTTTCATTTGACATTCCGTTCACGAACACCTCGAACGATGTCTCTCGTTTCAGCACAGTCAAGCCGATTGCATTAATTTTACCATTTTATACACGATTTAATAGGAAATCTAAACATCTTAGAGTTTACGTAACAATAGAACTTGCTATGACCGTTGTCGTTTAGGTAATAATTAAAAAAAAATTAAAAACATTTATATAGAAATGCAACGATATGTAAAAAAATCAAGTTAATTCATCGACAACTTTTAGAGTTCTGCGGATACAAAATAGATACATAGGATAAAAATAATTGAAGTTATATAAAACCATTGGTATCATCATTTTAACTGTGGAAATGGAATATAATATTCATTACACCGTAGCTCTTGTCGCTAAGTCTGGCTCATGAAATGGAAATCTCCGAATAAGACTGCGGTACATGTCGTTTTTGCTTTGGTTGCCTACGATATATCCTCGAGAGTATTCAAATCAATCTCTGAACATTTTCAATTTATTTCAGTGTCCTTATCTGTGACAGCCTCGGCGCAGAATTAATCTGAACGGACTCGGCCGGTTCCCTCCGCGCTCCGATCCGCTTCCTCTCACCGGAAATTAAACGAATTAACGCCATCCAAATGTACATTTTTCACTTTAGGACTTACGCGTCCTATCGATGAATCTCCAATCTTTTCCATTGGAAAGCAATCTGCGGATCTATACGTTTATCTGTCTTCACTCTGATTGAACAATAGATACGTCACTGATGTACGTTGAATTGTAAATTGAATTCGCGTTATTGATTCGTCTACGCTCCATTTATTTGGAAAGCGATTTGATTAAACGAAGCGACACCGTTATGTCTCAGCTAAGCGTGCCTTGAATATAATTTTATGGCTGTGTTGTGGTAATGACTGAGGATACAAGTTTAGCATACAAATATGAATAGCTATTGTCTTGTTGCTTATCAGGACATTATCTGAGAATGACGAGAAAAGTTTTCGTTAGGTTATTTTGTCTGACTGTCAGATAACTACATATTATATGAAAGACATCAGCCCACACAAGAATACTAAGACAAAGAGACTGAGAATATTAGTTTTATATGGTTGATGTTTCTGAGTAAACATATTATGAAAACAGTACAAAATAATAATACTAAAATATGTATATTACAGTTTTTATTACAGAAAATAATTACATATGTTTATTGTGTATTTGTTCGACGTTTTTTATCGACATTACACTTCTACACTAATATTGTAAAGAGATAAAGTTTATGAATCAGTTTATGAGAGGTTTGAGAGGTTTATGAGATCTTTACAATTATTTAAACAATTCTTTCAGAGATAGAAGGCTAAGTTCAGTATTTTTTATTATTATTGATTTTTGTATTGAATCTAACGCTTTTATTATGCAATAGTTATTATAATCCCGTATTTTTATTCTTACTTATATTACTGAGAATCCATGTAGATTATGAATTGAGTGAATTGATTGAATTGCCTATGAATTAACATAAACTTACTGTGAAAAATTTTCATTCAAAAATATTTTTATATTATTGTTTTTTACAATATCTATAAGTATAATTGAATGTTCTTATAACCTATAATTTGACCAATCAAAAAATCTTCCCGTGTACAAAATTTCATAGGAATCGGTCAAGCCGTTTTGGAGTTAAATCCTTCATTTTTCATTCATTCATTCATGATCAGTGTCCTTCATATAGAATGTTTAAAGACAGAACTACAGATTTATTAATATAGACAAAAATGTACAGTCGGGGGCCGTTTGGTAGTATTATAATAAATACTATGAAATCATCCACCCTAAGCAAAACTCCGCGCTAGTGAAATGCGTTTAAATCGCTCAACTGAAACAACCCCACGTATTCTATATTGTAATGGTGTTATAAAGCCCAGTACACACACACCTGCCACGTAACGTGTGACTAATTAATTCAGAGCCGGCCATTGCCAGTGATAGAGCCCCCATTATAAACTAAAATAGTTCCTTTACTCAAACTATGTCTCTTTTAACTTATAACCTCACATAATTCGCACCTTTCACACTACACAAAAAATCAAATTCAAGAAACCAATAAGATTCCTATTACACCTTAAGTAACATCTTCTCATTTTAAGTTGTTAACATTAATAGAATTCGTACTGTTATTAAAGATATTTTGTTAAAACTTCACAAAAATGATTTCATAAAAAAAAAATTACGCCTTCTAAATTTTAAATATTTTATTTTCATTAGACATGTCATTAGTTATCATAAAAAAATATTGTGTGGTTTTATGAAACCACGATGCAAGTGAAACTTAAAAAAAAATATTAATACATGTGACATACATTCTTCAATAACACACATTAACATATACAATATTCCGAATTTGTGATTATAATCCTTGACTGCGCGGCATAAAATTCAATTTTATTTGCGACAATTTAATTTAATGCGACATGTGATAGATGTAGGAAAATTTTTGGGACGATAGAAAAAAGTTTCACTTTAATAATTTTTTAACAATTATTTATAGAAAAAAGTAATTTTGATTTATTTAACTTAATTTAAATTATATTAATAAATATAATAAATATAATTAAATTATATAATTATATTAATTTATTTAAATCATTAATTTTAATGAAAAATTGAGGGAGCTTCGTTGTTAGCAAAAAAAGCGCCTTTGAGTTAATACAGTATAGTTAACAATGAACGGACCAAACCGCAGACAGGCAGTCTTTGCTCTATAATATATAAAAATAATCAGTTTCCTACATGTAAAATGTCACGAATTGAAACAATTGTTTACATTAATCTGTACACGGGCACATAATTTAAACCGAGAGCTTTCCCGCTCATCCTCTTAACGAGCTCGCACTGTCCAATAAATTGCTTCAAACTATGTACATTCTGATTAATAAAACTGATTATGTTTATCACATTGTTTAAATTTTAAATTCACCGGCTTATTGCTCCTTATATTCAAAATGCATTTCGTTATCGCGTACAATTGTTGTTGGTTGTAAAATATTTTACAAAAATTGCGGTTAGCCGAAGAACGAAAGTTTAAAAAGTTACCTTGTAACGTAACAAAAAATATATTTTAAGTGTTATTTCGAGTCGGGAGCAGCTGGCCTGCTATGCTAACCGTGATTACCCCTCCAAACCGTGGCATGTATCATTTTTTAACCCTCTCCAGAGTACCGGCTCACCGTCTTGAGATTGCTATAGGTACTTAGCATTAAATTGTGAGCTCTTAAAAGTCGCTTTGCGCAGATTACGCGTTTTTTTTTCATAGCTCCGCGTAGATTGCGTTCGTTTAGCGCTTTGTAAATACCTTAAAGGTATCGCTGGGTATAAACTTACCCCGCAACGACGTTGACATTAATGAGCCGGTCCCTTTCGCTATCTCAGAAATGTACGGTTATTCGTGTAAGTGTTTGCGATACTTTTCAATTTCTTGCTTTAGAATCGTTACTTACTTAATAGATTAAATTCTGCAAAACGGAAAAGCCAGTTTTATAGAGAGATCGGCAATCTATCGACGGTCATCGTTGTCATGCCTGGTAGCTTCTCACCGGCTGAATATAAACTGGCGGATCACGAAACGCGACAAAGTAAAAGAGATTCCCTGCGTAGGTTTGAAATGTAGGCGATTAAGGAATATTTGTAGGTAAATAAACATATATTTTATTGAAATACGACAAAATCCACGTATTCTTAACAACATAAATTCGGAAATAGCCGATGAAACCTGTTCACTGCACAAAATACGTTATATTTATTTACTCCCCCTAATATTGTCTATTCGAGAAGATAAAAGAAGTTAATTTTATAAATGGCCCATTCCCGATATACGTGGGTAATGTTTCGTTTGCGTTATCTGGTCCAATCGGCCTAAGACAGATAGCGTGGTCGACACGCGAACGGCGATTGATTAGCCGGGTCCGCACTGCTCTGACGGGTTAATATAGACGATAGCTGATTGGCTTGTAAGCTACCAGTTTGCTTACTCCAAATGACGTGAATCGATATATGCTGTTTTGTATTTTATAAGGAAAAGTGAAATATATAACACTATCGTAGGTTATATTAAAACATTATAAATTCGTTTACTTATCGAAAGTTAAAAAGTAATATAGAAATAATAGTTCTAATCTGTCTCTAATTTGAACAAAATCGTTGTCCTTCCTATTTATCTATTGTAGTTTATGGAACATGGAAGTGGGAAACCACTGTGATTAAGCAATTTTTATGTCCACAAAATATTTTGAATTAATTCCTTTAAATTTGAAATTTTCTTCTTTCGTACACACTTCATTTTAAGTCAATGAATGGTTGTAAACTTTTCATAAGATATATTAATATGTAAACTCGCTAACTATAAGCTGTCACCACAGACAAGTAAAAGAAAACTTATCTGCCACTATTCCTTTAATCTGTGTAAAAAATTGAATACCTCATCATTGTAAACTATGATCGAGAATTGTACACTATTAGATGTTCGCCAAATTGCCTCTGTCTATTATTCGTCATTGTGAAAAAGGCTCTTAAGAGGTTAAAGCAACGATATTTTTTTTCTAGATACATGTTACTTATTAATATATATATAGATATATTATAAAAATATGTATGTACATTGTACATACGAGTATGTGTATAACAGATATTTAGTTTATGTTTGTATTGTTTAACCTAACTTCTATTATGCTCACCGACTTATTGGATTACTGCTAAAGTGATGCAAAACTTCACGATATACGCCTCTAAGTTTGAATGTATATCTATGATAGTATACAAGTATCAGTTTCAGATTAACAATCAACTTTCACGGTTCGCGTATCAAAGGGATTAGTATATAGAGAACAACGGTTCTGTTTTAATACAAAGTTTATTTCGCTTTGCGGTGCGAATTAATCAAAGTATATCTGTGTAACACTAAGTATGATTATAAAGCGATGTCGCAGAGCTTCGTCCGGTACAAGTTTCGGCAACAGTTCTGGTCCCCGGGTCGGATTAGGCTGCGGCACTGCTGCGGTCACTAGCAGGACTCACGAACACGGTATACGTTTCACAAAGTTCAGCGGAATTATAAAGTCACTCAACAACAAAATAAATCTGGATTTACTCTGCTCTCTGGAAATGACATTTTTAAAGTCCCGTCTCGAAATCCGACGACGGTCGGACGCACGAGCTGAGCGCATTATCCGAAGAAACGGGATCGAGCGTTGCGTGGGATTATGCAACAAAAAACCGTGCGTTAAACTAACCCTTTTTTCATCGAAGGCGAGCCGATGTGACGCGGAGTTTCTTCAGGCGAACAGTTAGCCTTGCGAGCGACGTGGCAAACCTAATTGTTTGACGAAAATAAATGATTCCCAAAATAAATAAACGAGAGTTTCGCGTTTCGTATTCGTAACTTTTAACCTCGTTTTTTTACCTATACATACCTATTTAATATTACAAATACATTAAAACTGGCAACAAACATTTACTCACTTATTAAATTGCTTACTTACTTCATTTCTCCTCAGTTTGCATTTCAATTATTCTTAATGTTTAGTAACATAAAAAAAAACAATTTCTTTTAACTGTTAACAATATTTTAAACTGAACTGTATAAAATTTAACAACGTTTAAAACTGCTTAATTGAGCAATAACTTGTTAAAGTGGACAGTTGGAGGACACAAAAAATAATTAATAACACGCATATGTGTAAACATTAAACTGGTTTGATACACTGAATGTATGCACGCACGTAAACGCGTCTATATGGGTCAGAGCTTCTGTCCAGGGTTTACCGATATTATTTACTGCGGTGACTCGACAACATTTCAGTGCTTTAGGCCTTTAATCGTCTCAACTTTGGCGATACTTAGAAAAATATATGCGTGATATACGAGAAACTTTCTTGTATGGAACATAAGAATTTAGAAAGTAACATTAAAACTATTAAAAAAATATATGACAAAAAGCGATGTTGGTTTCAATAGTATATGCTCAGGTACCATGTCGAAGAAAAACATAGTGATGCTATCGCAGCACGGTGGTAAGCAATGATGGCTCAGTGGTAGCGTGTACGACTTCGCGCCGATTAACGTGAGTTCGAATCCCTGCAATGAGCTTTCGGTGAAGGAAAACTTCTTAAGGAAACCATAGCATGGTGGTAGAACTTTTCTAATGCCCGCCTGGCTACCAACTACCCTCAAGTTAAAAATCAGTCGCCAAGCACCAATAGGTGTGTTCGGCAGCTGCACTTGAGAGCCAATCTTCCACAAGGTTTAGTGTGTTATCACTTAACATCAGGTGAGATTGTGGCCACTACGCCAAACCTATAACGATAAAATACATTATATGCCTGAATGTGCCTGGCTGGTTGTCACTGTCAGGTTGAAAATTGATTACTGTGTTCTTGTACTGTACTTGCGAAACCCCTTGTTACTCTTAGCGTATTACAACTTTAGACCACATTCTGTGGGCTGACTGATAGACTGACCACATTGGGCAGTCTACAAATAAGTATTAGCATAATAAGATCAAAGGTTACATCGCTATTTTTTTTTTGTTCATACCAATATTGTGGCAGAAAAGCACACGGCCAAGCCACGTACCATCGTACGCAGTCACCGCAGCCTATGGACGCTCGTAACACTAGAAGCATCACTAGCACGTTGCCGATCTTTTAAAAACCTATACTCTCCTATTTTGAACAAACCCATACTGTAGTTCCCTGGATAGCTTAGCAGGGAGTTCTTTCCACATCCGGAGCGTTCGAGGAAGGAAACTCCTCTGAAACAGGATTCTCGCGACCATTTAGGTTCCAAAGTGTGAGGATGAACTCCCTGCCAATGGCGAGCGGTGCGATGGCGGAAAGTAGCCGTTGGCAACAAGTCGAACTTTAGTTCAAGACTTCTTGTATATAAATATAAATATTTATATATTTATTATTTCTGTTTAAATATTTAATATAATTATATTGATGTAATGTACCTTATAACTTATTTATTTAAAATATACGCTAAGTTTGAAACCAAATGGCCATGTCGATCAGTGGCTAATTGGAGTAAATTAATCAAATCAGGTTTAATTTAGACTTTCGACATTTCTCAATAACGGGAATTGTCGGAATACATAATAAAATTATAAACCTCCATTACTATTTCCAGCACAATTATTGTAAACTTTTTTTTTATAAAAAAAATACAGCGCTTTGGTGCCGGGATATTAATTATTTATTATATTAAATATTTAACATAACATGTATTATACCTCAGAATATTGTGTTCAAAGTAAATTTTCAACTAGCGCTTAAAGGAAATTTAATCCAAATAACGTTCACACTTAACTGCATTTTATAAGTGTCAACAGCATTGTCTTGTTGATAATTAAGTTTTTACTTAAAATGAATTTAACCTTCAATAACAATAGATCCATTATTTAGTTGCATAATATTATGATTATTTTAATTTAAAAAATTAAGATAAACCAAGTTATACACACTTTTAATTTTTCTGATGCTTCTCTATGAAAAAGTTACAAATATAATGCTGATAAAGTTTAATTTTTAATATTGGGTAGTCGTCTACACCTGGATATATATGAAAGCATTTTCACCCCTGACCATATTTAATTTTAAATTAAGACTTTTAGAGTGTGTATTAAAATATTAATAAATAATTATATCTGAACAAATCGAACTGCGAATATATTTTGCCAACATAGAGTTTAGTATATATCAGGATAATGGGCACCTTGTAAAGTCACGCGAGGTTAATCTGTCTTCATTTCCTATCTATCAGAATAGCGGTCGAGCCCGCAGCTGTAACGAAGTACCTACCAGGGCTGCCTAACTTGTAAATAAATATTTTAATTTTATTTCTGTTTTACATATTTTGTGGTTCGTCATAATCTATACTTATATTATAACGCTCAAGCTTGTTTGAATCCGCCAACCCCTGGAAGTATCAGTCAAAATGAAAAAAATATTTTCAATTTATTTTTCATCGATTGCCTATAGGCCTATATTGAGACAGGTTATAATATATATAATTTCACGCTTCGACCGTAAGAAGCAGATTAGTGGTATTGATGGCGTCGCGGTTAAGAATTTATCGAATAAATTGAACACGTGTGGCATAGCTATTATTAATATGACTGATTGAATTCATATCAGTAAGTTCTTTCTGTACTTGAACTGTTATTAAGTTTCATAACGAATATGTTTATAAACCTCCGAAACTAAACAGTGATTAT
The DNA here is from genome assembly GCA_947532125.1 of Saturnia pavonia. NCBI lineage: Eukaryota > Metazoa > Arthropoda > Insecta > Lepidoptera > Saturniidae > Saturnia > Saturnia pavonia. The sequence goes on along the minus strand of OX383899.1, from coordinate 6,887,767 downwards.
TATTATTATTCTTAAGTATTATTAAATTTTCTAAATTAAATATTATGTTCCCACTAAAAGAGATCGTACTAAAAATTGAGAATTTAAGAGACCTTCGATAAAAATAAAGTATTTATTGAAACCATTCCAATGAGCCCATATACGATATCTCTGCTGTAAGTTGGTGACGATTTAAGTATCCTGCAGATTCCAGATGATGCTGCAGCATCGGCTCAATCTTTACATGGTCTTCTGATATGATTGAACTAACAGAATGCCAATTCTAGACTCGATCAGACCTTTGAAAGATATTCACTCCCATTTATCAACCAGAAAAGAGCTGTTAATCTTCAAACGGCTAAACAGAATTTCTTGAATCGTAGCTAGAAAACTCTCCATCAAGTCACCTTTCAAACAAAAAAGTAGGTCAAAATCGGCTCAACTGCTTGGGAGCTACGATGCCACAAACACACAGATACACCAGTACAAACACACAGATTCACAGATACACACGTTAAACTTATAACACCCCGTTTTTTGTGTTGAGGGTTTAAAAACATTGGCAACCCTGAATGTGAGGCATTAGCTACTATCATGCGACTCTGTTAGTGAAAAATGATTTTCCACCACACCTTGCCGAGGCTTCACAATCTTTCACTGTTTGCTTTGTATTACGAATGTTATCTACTGTCTAGTTTGCGTGCGCGTTACTCACGAAACGTTCATTTATTAATCAGAATTTATTTTTGATTTCAGGTATGTACGCAGAAAGAAGTTAAAAGGTTTGATTACAAAATCAATGTTAATTTTGTCAGTTAAAGCGAACCATTAATCATAACCTCATTTGATGTTGAGTAAGGATTAGGCCGATGCACACGATGTAACACGCTAAGCTTAGAAAATTAACTACGTTGATGTTCTTGATGATAAATTTCAGCTTCGGGGTGATAGCTAACTAGACGAGAATTTGAAAATCAACAACCACAATCCTATGGTTTCATCTTGATATTTTCCTTCACAGAAAGGTAAGGCTCATTATAGAGTTCGAATCTACATCCATCGACAGAACGTTTGAAAGCGTTACTACTAATGCAGCGATATTTCCCGCCTACCGCTTTAAAAAAAAAGTCAGCTTAACCTGCTCAAATATGTGTCAATTATCTGTTTCCAGATTTTAGTTAGCTTAGTTAAGTTAAGAAGTTAGTTATTTTAGTTAAGTTATAAATACAGGTTACAATTGTTGGCGGAATCTCGAGCTGCCATGATGTAGTTTTCATTTTAATTCATTAACTTAGATTCTTTGACCCTACATTGTGTAATATTGGTGGCATTTTGCGTGATATAGTTTGGTTATTGTGCATACGTGAAGTGGATTATATGTATAAACTTGAAGCATGCATTTTGAGTAACCACAAAAACTTCCTATATAATTCTAATAAGGGATTCACCAACTTGTTAGGCACCGCTTTGAAGATTAGTAGATTAGAAGATATAACATTAAATAATCGATAAACAAGAGCACTGTTAAAGTAATTACTTTATAAAAAATCCATACACAACACTATTTTTATAAAATAATATTTTATACCTTCATACCGTAGCGAGTATCACGATTGAGTATTATGGAGGAAAATGTAATTTACTCACCTCGTTATTTACGAGAAGCGTTTTCCGATCGTAATACCAGCTTATTTAAAAGTTATCTCTGAACTTTGAACAATGTATGTTCTACTACCGTATTACAATACATAGAGAGGGTTTTACTCATTATGTTATCGATAATACACCCATTCACATCAAATAATCTTCTTACTGATTTCTTGGATAAGAAGTTAGAAAGTGGAATTGGCCACCTACATTTTGATTGCTTCGAGTCAACTACAAATCGCAATTTTATTAAAGAGCATGTTGACTGTTAAATAATTACTAACTATTTTCCCTTTACATACTAGAATATTAGTTTCTTACTATTAACTTAGAGGCTTGAACAAGCAAATCAAAACCATTACCTCGCGTCCCGCGTATACTAGATTCGTGTAGGTACCTTATTTTATATTATACTGGCTGTGCCCCACGGTTTAACCCGTGTTCAATTTATTCCATGATCTTCTCACAGTGCAGGCGCCAACACGCCCGTGTAGAGCCTTATCGTTGTTCCATTTTCCGTACTTGCCTATAGCTTGCCAGATTGATTGACGTTCATAGTTACTGCTCCCCTTTTTAGGGTTGTAGCGTGAAGTTATTTAACCTGTATTTTCCTCATGATTCTGGCTATCATATACAAAAAGAATTTTTCGAATCCGACTGATAGTTCAAGAGATTAGCGTGTTTAAACAAACAAACAAACAAAAACTCTTAAGTTTTATTATATTATAGTATAGATAGATAATGCTATAGTCATAAATGGAAATAGATGTACTACTGTATATACTACTGATTTTTTTTTACATTAAAATAAATAATTTGTTTGTACGTTTGATACTACCGGAAACTAAAAATATCTTAAATTATTATATAACTCAATATACGAGTGTGTACTTAGGAGCCATCTCATTGTTTTCCGACTAGGATAAAATAGAGAGCCCTTGAAATAGAAATAGCAAATGTATATACTAACCATTAGCTACATTTGAATACATCTTCACTTTCTTTTATATGTACCTAACACCAAGCGAAATCGTATATCGAATAGATAATTAAAATATCCCGTCGTCTGTTTGAATTAACAAAAACGTACCTTAATCATGAATTACTTATGTAAATGTAACTGTGCCTGGTACGTATATGATGTAACAATAGTTACACATGCTCCGCAACTAAGAGAGGATGATGTGAATTTTAATTACATTTTTATGATACTAAAGCGGGCGCACTGAAGTATGTATGAAGGGCAGGGACCCCGCGCTTCGAAGCGACGCGACGCGAAGCTTCCGGCGTGCGCACACAAAAACGTTAACCCTTGCTGACTTTACAGGCTCATTGAGACGAGCACAATCTATACATATACACACTATTCTATACAGTTATAGCTCACGATCGACTTTGATATGAAAATTTATAGCGCACTCTAAATCTCTTTCAGCTAGTTTTATATTAACATAAAGATTTTTCGTAACAAAATATTAATGGGTTAATGCACCAATATATACTTTTTACATCATGTTACTTAACGAACATATGTAAAGGTGCAGTATTAAAAAACAATAACTTCAAGATGAAGTGATAATTATAAACCCAAATTTTTAGTGTTAATTTTAAAAAACTCATTTCATATAATTTGAAGAAGTTATTAAGTTATACATTACACATAGAATGTATTATTTTCAAACCATAAATTTTACTTTGAATTTTACGAAGCACGAATATTTCACTAAGTTTCTACTACGAGTACATACGTTCTTATATATTTCAATATAATAACGGCTATTGAATATGATCGAGCAGTATTTCATCTAATGATATAGGAGATGGCTGTAAAATCCGAGATTCTGTGTGCAGGCGAGAGGCCATTTATGTCTTATATCGTCCATTCCATTTTATGTTCGAATGTTTTGCGTGTACCAGAAGAGATATATTATGGACTATGCAAATAAGCGGTATTTTCCAGTAAATCACACCACATTATTCTGCTTTAGACAACGGCAGCAATCACATATTTTCGTTCGCGTTTGTAATCGTTATCGGTCAAATCCAGTACAAATTCTTATTCTAAATAAATCAGATATAAAATTAGGGTGAATAGGGTGAAATCAAACCTAATGTTTAAAAGATGTAACTCAGACCAATTTACTGCTTACTTAAGAAAGTATAAAGTGTGCTATTAATGGACCATATTCACAGCTAAAATTCTCGAATCATCGGAGAAAATCTTTGATTTTACTATTTAAGGACGTCGTCGTGTTAGCATAGAAGTATTAAGTGTTCAGGAGTGACGTTGACGTAACGGCTCTTATTAGGAACATTTGTGTACTAACCGTAATACATACAAAGACAAAAATCCAAATATAATTTTAAAAAATAAAAATTAAGCATGATAATCAAAATCGACAATAATGAATCGTGGTTTTGCATGAATACCGTATACGCTTTCATTGCGGATGTGGGTTTTAAAGGCCAACGAAGCGTGGTTTGCATAAAACCAGTAATTTGAATTATGATATTCAGCATTAAAATTACTCGATCTTGTTTTGTTTTGAAGATTTTACCCTATTCGAGAATTAAGTGGGACCCGTCTGGTCTCCTTTTACCGATATATTGACCGAGCAGAATTAGTATGCTTACCGCGAGCTTGTTTTTCTCCGTAATTTTTTCGCTAAAAAAGAGAAATAATGATATCATAAGTCAAGGGGAGATAAGCTTAGCCGTGCCGTTGTTTATCACGTTTCTGTTTACATTTTTTCATTTTTTAATGGACGTTTTATGGTTTTATTAATTTTGTTGATTAATTTTGTTATATCAAAGTGAAAAATTATTTAAAAAAAGTATTATTTCAAATCATAATCAGCATTGCTTTTATTTTAAAATATCGCGACTTCCAAGTATAAAATGATATTTACTTATAATGGACAAATTTATTATGTAATTACTCTAGCGTAAAGATGTGGATGCTAATTTAAAAAACACGACGTAACAATAATGTCTGGGTTTATAGAATATGCGTACATCCGGATGTGAACGTATTAGGGCTGGCCCTTCATACATAGTTGAGTGAGATACGGTCTCGTCGAATTTAAAATTTACCCTGTAACGACGTCGAAACGAGGCCTTATGTTTGGACGCGATCATCGTGATGAAAATGTACCGACGTGAATAAATTTACATCAATTATAAGGTGTCAAAATTTGTGTATGAAAATTTTTAACGATTGGCATTCATATGATTTGCGAAATTGTAAATGTAAAGACAAAACAACTCTAATATTTATAAATTAAACTTGTGTTAACAGATAAGCGTTATCGCAGTGAGCTGTTCTCAATAATATAACTTAGAAATATACCTAAATGTACAGGAATTTAATAAGGAAAACAGATGTCAACGTAGGCATTTTCAAGCGAAGGGCAAATCAACATTAACTTTGAATGTGAACGATCAAGCTGGATTTAATTTAAAAAATAATTCATGTTGAGACAGAATAAAATCTTAGAATATTTTTTTGTTACCCGTAATTTTTAATAAAGATATATTTCCTTTAAAAACGTCGCTATATATTTATTAATTATTGTATTCGCTAAGGGTAATATTATATATTAAATAAATTACTTTTTTATTTTCCTCTTGAATAATTTAATTAAAAGCTAGATGTGCTGACGTTAAATATTTTTAATATATATTCAATATGGGTAATAAAAACTTGGTTGAGCTTTTCACGGCCCATTATTAATTCTTTACAAAATAACTACAAAAAATAAACGATACTTTGCTAACGTTAGAAGCGATTCATATCGGGTGGTTTTCTTAAAAAATATTTATATTTAAGTTTAACTGGCTCGGCAGACATTATTTTGCTCTTTCCAGAAGTCAGACTACACCTATCTCCTTCTATCTCGTATTTTTTCCTGGAAACATTATTCATACTATGACTATTATTGCAAAAAAAAACTAAGCAAAATCAGTCTAACCATTTTCAAGTGATGCGCTTACAAACGAATAGTATTTCATTTTTATTTAGATAGATTGATATAATATTTTACTATTTCTTCTTACTTTGTCTGGTTTGTAAAGGGAAAAGTCGGGAGGAGAATGAAATAATATGTTAGTAGATATTATTGGTCGATAGGAAAATTATTTATGGAAAGCCTGTATTTCAAATATCACACTAAATTAATGTTTGGTTTACAAATAGACAATATTTTTTATTAAGCTTTTAGTGATATTTATATGCCGTCTTCATCATAATGTATTATATTTTTTTAATAATAACATTATAAGGGTTAATCTAAAAATAAAAAAATATGATTTTAGCCTATATTGCCATTTTGGATACAATGACACATATAGATAACTATTAGACTTATTACTTATATAAATGATATTTCAAATTTGTTCATTGTTCCAAAACTAGTTTTACTCTATTTTAATTAATGTCTACATAGACTTTTTTTAAATAACTAACTGAAAACGATAAAATGATAAGAATACTTTAAAAAAAGGTTGCAAACGTAATAATATCCATTACTACGATAGTTTTCAACGTAATTATCGCACGGTGGCGATCTGCCCGTGATAACCGGCGTAATACAGCTCTTCCCCTACCTCTCTTATCTTTTATACGGTGAACGCTGCACTTGATCCAATTTGCCAATACAATCGGATCTCGGGTATTGCAATGACATTATCTCCGTCATCCGTACGAGTCCGGCCAAGCGGGCTCTAATGCGATCGCTAAGAACTTTCATTTACCGCCTACAACCATTTTATTTGAATTATGTACAACCATAATTATCCGAATACATTGATTTTTGTAATTATATATTGAGATATGAAAGAGATTATAAAACTAATATTTTATATGGGTTTAGTGAAACACTATAAGTAACAATTCCGGTAACACGCTAAGCCTAATGAGAAACTGTCTCTCAAGTCCAGCTTCAGGAACACACCTATAGATGACAGTTTTTCAACTTGAGGGTGATGGATAACTAGACGAGTATTAGAAAATACCTTCTCACCATGATATTGTTTCATTACGATGTATACCTTCACTGAGAGCTCAAGCTTCTTGTGGGGATTCTAAATCACGTCGATCGACGCGATGTTCATACACGCTACCATTAAGCCACCATTTCTTTTTCATTTTTACTTTACTACATAAAATAACGATAAGGTGTACCAAATGGCTTATAATCGTGGTAGCGTATGCAGTGTGGTAACCGTAATACAGATTTAAATATACTATTGTAATAATAACCCACTCTCATAACTCCAAAGTTAAATATACTAACTCTGACATTTAAAATGCAAATAATATAACATTGAGAATGCAAGCATAATAATTTTAAATCCAATCGTCTGCCGTCTGTCGACGCCGGGGGAAATCCTTCAAGGTGAGAGAACGCTGGACACTGGGAAATCTTCCCCTCTTTCCTCTCTGATAAGATTGTCCAGTACAACTCCCTCAACGCAGAGGGATTGAAAAGTTTTACCGAAACGAAACCGAACATAGTATCCTAAGGGATCAATACGTTCGGAAATATAATATCTGGATTGTTCACGCTCGAGTAGAGATTCCGACTTCGGTACATACTTTTTTTTTCATTATTCGCTTAGCCCAGCAATAAACATTGTATGAAGCAACATTATTGTAGCTGAGCAAAATATTTGTGTATTTATAAAAATCACAGCTTGGACATGGTATAAAATAAACTGCATCTATAAGCAGATCATTCATTGTTTTGTTGTTTTTAATGATTACTTTACAAAAAAGGAAATTAAAAATGATACGTGTGTGTGAGTGTGTTAATGATATATTAAAAGTACATAATATTTTTCGTCTATTATAACAATAGTTAACAAAATTATATTAAGTACGTAAAAATATTACATGTAAGATTTTTTGACACGTTAATGACAAATTAATTCATTTAACTCCAAGAGTTTTAAAGCCACGTGTCATAGATCTCGTATTTTTTAATATACATAAGATCTACATACTTGTATCTATTTAACGAGAATATTGTTTTTGACAAAACTTACTACATAAATGATAATGTTACAAACAATTATTACCAGGAGATAAAAAAATAACAGCGAATTAAACACACTAATCCAACTGAACATATTTCTGAGAGATACACCAAACAAGGTTATATTGTCGATGTCTCTGTATACCTCGGAGACGTAAATAAGTGGGTTTACGAATTTTTCCCGGTAAAGTTAAGCGCTTGTTTACGCTGAAACTAGAAGCGTTAGCTTCAGGGGGAAATGTGTCTCACTATTACCTAATTTGAGCATTTTGCACCGTTCGTAAATGCATCGGCTAACTTAGTCTTGAAGAGTGTATTGAATCAATTATTTAATCTATTTAAATAAAATTAAATGCTTTTCGTTGGTAAGAGCATCACTTGATAATGGCAAGACCAGTATTTTTTTATATTAGTGTTAGTTTAAGGGAAAAAAATAATTGAGAAAACCAAAAATGCTTCTTCTATTGATATTTTTTATAAGCTGAAGATAATAACTCACTAATTGATCAATAGATATGTGTAATTCTTCTTTTGTTGTTTGTTGCGGTCCTAAACAAGTTTTCAAGGGAAAAATTGAGATAGTTGGCGTTGTAGTCAATTGACTATTGGATAGGACAGAACAACGTATTCTGGGCCATTTAGTCACAAAAAAGAAAACAAATAGTTGTGTGAAATAAATTAGTTGATCTGGGCTTTTTAACAAACTTGTCAAAATCGATCTCATCTAATTGTAATGCTGCCTGTTGACTGAACTTATTCTTATTATTAACTTTATTAATTGTAGCGTGTACGGACACAGCGTTTATCGACGTGGTTTCGAATCTCTACAATGACCCTGAGCTTTCGGTGAAGGAAAACATAGTGATGAAACTATAGCATGGTGGTAAACCATTTTCTATGACCGCCTTGATAGCTTCCACTTTTAAGTTGCTAATCTGTCACTAATCATCCTAAGGTATGTTCTGGCAGTTGCACTCGAGAGTCAGTTAAGGCCACTATGTTTCTTTCGTCACTTTACATCACAAGAGATTTTGGTCATACTGTTTAAATCTATAAAAAAAAACGAATTAAAATTCTTCACACGAATAAAGAAATTACTTATTTATTACCTTGATACAAGTGTCACAGTTCAAAAATGCAACCAGCAATATACTTTTTATTTCGAGGCTTAAGGATTATTAATATTAGAATCCAGCTAAATTAAAACTGTTGCTTATTCCGCGAAGGTTAGGATGTGTTCTCAAATGTTCTATTAAATGCTACTAAAACTATTTTATAACGTCACACAATTAAACATTTAAAATAAAACGCAATATATCGTAAAGTTATTTTTGTATAAAACGATTCCTTCAAGGAAAAATATATTTAATATTTTATTCTTAAGAAAACAATTTTGTCTACGACAATAGTTGAGTTACTGAGATATTCGATCATATACTTGAACGTTTCTAATTTCCTGGTACTTCCAATATGGTTAACGCAATTTCCGAGAATGTATGTAGAATGTACCTGGGGAACGTTGGGGACCGTCGCTGGGGGCATTATCGTAAAATCAAATAAAAGAGTCTTTTGAAATTACACGATTGAGATGACATGTCAATATATAAGCGTTTTATTGTACGTGAAATGTGATCTTATTCCGTTTCACTAACATTATATTTTGGAAAAATGTGATTTTGGTTAAACACGAATTATATATTATTAAGTGATCAGGTTAAAATAATATAGGCACATATCAATTGTTTTGTTTTATATCAGGTTAAATATATATTGACAGTTCGTGAATTAGTAAACAAGTTAAAAGTTGATCGTTTAACAAATATTACACTTATTATAAGCAATGATAATAAAATTGAATATCATAAATCATTCAATAATAAGTAATATATAATCCGAAATAAGATTACAAAAGAAAATCATTAACCAGACATTGAAGCAATGGTGGCTCAGTAGTAACGTGTATAGACACCGTGTAGTTAACATGTGTTTGAATCTCCACAATGAGCCCCAGCTTTCGGTGAAGAAAACATCGTGATGACACCATAGAATAATGGTAGGCAATTTTCTAATTCTCGCTTGGCTAGATACTACCATCAACTTGAAAATTTGTCGCCAAGCACCTATAGATTTTTTCCGGCAGCTGCACTTGAGTGCCAGTTCCTCCACTAGACCTAACGTTGCACCATCTTAGGCCACATTGTCACTTAAACTTATAATTAATTTTAAAAAGCATGCTCGATATAGCCTTTTATAAAAGAATAAAATTAAGGACAGGAATCTGTACAAAGTATTTTTTGATCTAGGATCATTTCGAATGCTATGTGAATTAGTTTTTTTATGGCTCCTGTGCTTTGTTTATAAAATAATATCAACCAATACATAGTCTTGAAAGAAATTGTTTTGTATACTACATGAAGAAGGAATTGATATAATAAGATACATATTTGAAAAGGCTTTTCGTGATCAAGCTAAAAGACATATAAAACTTGATAGATTTAATTTGATAAAATGCAAATTAAATTAATATACTATGGTAAAAACATCCATTGTATAAAAATAAGTGTATTTATTCTATTTACTAAAAGGCAAAGTATGTCTATATCTTTTTCAGGCTCCCGAAATCGCAAAATAACTCCCGAGATGAAAAGACTCAATACCTACATTCCAACATTCCCCCAGCCCAGATATTGACATTGGCAAAAATAAGAGAAAAAAAGATAAATATTTGACAGTTCGTAGTAGGGAAATTTTCCTCACTGAATGATTGACAATATACCGTCGCGCTTTTTACCGAGTTCTGCCTCCAAATCTCGAATGTACTAATATTATTAAAAAGAGGTATTTTTTTGTTTATTTATCTTATACAAATTTCGTTCTACTTACCTTTTATCAAGATCTCTTTTATCATAACTTTTAATAGTCGAGATATTTTTCGCAAATATATAAGTTTTTCTTCATTAGCAGTGATAAATTCTCAACTGCTTATATAAAATAGACTCTATAATAATCATCGCTAATGTATTTTCGCTTAAATTAAATCAGATGTAGTGTTATCATTTCTTGACCGTTAAATTCCTCTATCCTACATTCGTTAAGTAAAAAATCAGCCAATGAGCACACAACGGTTTTTGTCGGTAGCTGCACTTGAGGAACAGTGCATTTTATCATCACTTGATACAACCTGTTACCATCAACATTGACATGTCACTTATCATCTGGTGAGATAGTCGTCAAATTGTGGCTATAAATAAAATTCTTATATAAACTACTGCGAAATATATTGTAATTTAGACGACGGTAGCCTAACCTATAAATAAATTTCTGTACTAAATTTTTTTTATGTGACAGTATGTGTAAAACAGAAGGTATTATATTAAAAAGAGACACAAAAGGGAATTTATGTAAAAAGATGAAGGTTTTGTGAGGCGACTTCTGATGTGCCTACTTACTTTTAAATGTGAACTCCATTCAACGCAGAATGAATATAGTGTCGTTTATCATTAGCTTCATTTATTTTTGCGTCTTCGAGATATGATTTATCGCGAGAAGGCCACCGCAGTTCTGTTTTTGCTTCGTAGCCGAGATATTAATCGTTATCGTGCGAGTACTGACAGTCGTTTGTTTTCGTTACACTGGCAAAACCCATTAATTATCAATGAACGTCCGGTCTGAGTATGATGAAGGTACCTTTATGTCCCAGCTTTTCCAGGTGACAGGCTACTCGGCATCAACCCTTTTTAAGCCTTCGCATTTAACGCGGAGTACCTGATGTCATAAAACTGTCCGATTTGGATACGTGACGTGGACGTTAAATTCGTGAAATTTGGAATTAAATTGTTCGGAACGTCGCCTCTTTCCTCTTTTAAAGGATTTGTGATACAATATGCAGGGTTTGTTTGTTATATTGGAGACTTATTTTCCAGTCTATTTGAAGCCTTATTGTAAATTCTAACTTTACCGTAGGATTAGAATTATTATAACGAATCCAGATTGTAAATATTTATTTAGAAACTTAAAATTGAAATGAAAACTATATTGTTATTATTTTCTTGTACTTTTTATATAATTGCTAAGTCTCTTCAGGTCAGGTCAGGTCTTCTTCTATTAAGAGGAATATAATAGTTTATTATTATGGAATTTTTGACCACAATATCACTAGGTCGAAAATACACCGCCAGGTGCTTGGCGACAGATTTTAACTTGAGAATATTAGTTACCCAAATTACCCCAATAAAAATTAAACCCAATTTAGCTATTAAATATAATTAGTTTTAAAGTCTTATTGCCGGTCATTTTTTTTTTCCTATCCTTGAGTATAAAAGCTAAATAATATAGAAATAAGAGTCAAACATAGTGTTTTCTAATTTTACATCGTCCAGTAAACACTGCCATCTGGCTTGGTGCGACAGCCGCCATGAAGTATTGATAGATGGCGTCACATGCACGTTTGATTAATCGTTGACGTCTCGACGAGAACGACCATCGTCCGTCATACCGCCGCGTCGCGTCGCGTCGTGTCAATATTTAACTATCTATAATAATTATTGTTATATATGTATTTGCAGTTTACAAATATAATACAATAAATCGTTGAAAATTTATTTCGCTGTTTTAAGGAATTCAAATTAAATATAAAGTAATTCAAATTCAAATTAATATTATGGGTCCACTTGCATCATGTTTAAAAATCTAGAAATAAATTTTACTATATAATAAATATTCTAAGATATATATTAAAAGAAAAGATATCATCAAACAAAAGTGAAGTTCACGTTAAATAAATTCTTTATCATGCTTCAAATTAGTATAGTATCCTCAAATTAATTTTAGCAAATCAGATTCTAACTATGTAACATTAAATCATCAAACTCTGATAGCCGTGTCTGCTGGTATCAAACTATACTCGATCAATTAAATTGAAATTGGAAAGTTGGTTTTAATTGAAGATTCACGGATAAGATGGCGCAGGGCGGTGGGTCGACCACGTGAACGCAATTTTAGCGATTAATGATGCGAGCCTAATCCAACTAAGCAGGGAGATGAGACACATCAAGGGACTCATCCGCATACATTCATCTTACCAACCGTTCTCGAATTTCCATATAGAAATCATTCATTACACTATTTCGATTAGGAGCATTAATTTTTCGTCTAGTCTAAGCTTGCGACAATAAATCCACTTGTTGCTAGAAATACCTAAGGTTTTAAAGACAATTGACATTACATCGGGCCGCGACACTGACGAGACACGGTCAAACATTTATAGTATACTTTTGGATGAAGTAATTCATGATACACCGGGCCGAATCCATGCCACCTTGCCCGGCCGGGGCAAAGAACTTAGAACACCTTTGAAATTATTGATGGAATTTTAATTGTGCGTTGTAGTCATAAAAAAGTACTTTACAAAAAGGTTAAACAATATTTATTGAATTTTTTTAAGTTCTGAATGTTTGTACGCACAAATAAATAATAATTATGTTATACAACTTTCACTATTTATTATGCCTTTCATTATTCAGCGAGTTATCTTCTTAAAACAATTCTATTAATGTGTATTGTAGAAATATTTTATATTTTATTTCAAAATTAGTTACATACAATAGAACTAATAATAAGATTTTATTATGAGAGTAGTGACTACTGCAACCTTTTAAGTAGTAACTCAACCGTTACAATAAAATACTGTGATGACTCTTTGAAGGTCGCACACTCGTTAAAAGTATATGTTATGTGAAAATAATATTAACATCAACTTACTCGACAGTTTTAAATTAAAAAATATAGAGTGTATGTTTTATTTTTTGTGTTTTAATAATAGTTATTTGTTTTTCTTATTCTCTATTCAAATGTAAGTGATATCAATAGACTTTTCTGAAAGTTAAAATCTATGAAATAGTTCCTAACTGAGAAAAACTAGTCACTTCCATAATACCTGAGATAAAGCTTAAATTAATTTGCAACTGTTTTGTTAAATGAAAATATTTATATTGAATTTGTATTACATAGGTAAAAACTTATTAACTGATTAATCCGACTTATAAGTCAAACTCATTTGAAATGACATACGATCGAGATCTTACTATAGTCGACGAGTCTTACTATAAAGACTATGTGACACGCCCGTTCATTAGCCCAACCATATTATCTCATGCCTTAATGATTTCACGCTTGCTACCAACATTTCAACAACTTTGATGGGGCGGAGGAGTGGGGTTCGTGTAATCATATCGTAAATTACGATTAAACTTTCGGTTTTATCTTGGCTTGTTGATTAACCGGGTAGAAGTTTCGTTAGCGTGTCATGTACTCAATCGATACGTAGTAACTCTATAAACTTCAAAATTTCAGTCGTAAAATCAATATTAATATTGCGATGAAATTTCATATTAATTGAATTGATATTTGAATCCCAAAATACGCTTTTAGTGATTTCAAGGTTTTTTTTTTTTTTTTTTTTCGAACTGACTACACTGTTAGCCTGAGGGGCCCTGGAGCCTTTACAGCTTTTACAGCTTTACCGGGCTTGGGGGCGAGCGCTTAGGGCACTCAGCCACGAAAGCTAAGCAACAACATCCGAGGGTGCCAAAGTGGCCGAACCTCGGCTCGGACTGTTGCGCGTATGCAATTAAGTCGCGATCTGACTAATTCCCTATCCGTAATTCGATCTAAACTAACTATACATATATACATGTTTCTGCCCCCTGGGAGGAGGGAAGGAACATGTGTATGTGTATTTAGTGGTCTGAAATTTTTGTCTACTCTAACTAGGCAAAAAAAGAAAAAAAAAAAAGGTTCCTTACAGAACCTATGTACCTATGTGTGTTGTGCATGTGTGTATAATGCAGTGTCATGTATGGCTGTGAAAGCTAGTGATTGTAGAGTCACTTGTATCGCGCGAGCGGCTGCTTGTCTCAAGGGCTCCATGCCGATGGATTGGACCTAGGCTTGAGTTGCCGCAGAGGAGGGCGGTCGTGGCGTGATGTCAAGGTGTTTGAATTTGTAGTTGCTCGCGTAAGTTATTGGCTTGATAAATTGGTGTCTAAGCATTTTCGTAAGTAGATCATCTATCTAATTTGGATTTAGTTGCTTTGCTGAAAGTATTTTTGTATATATTCTTTAACAAAAACCGTATGTCCCATTCCACGACATGATCGATTTTTATGCCAAATTTCATTAGAATCCGTCCAGCCTTTGAGCGTGATTAATGGACAAACATTCAAACAAATGTAATTTCACAATGACAATGCATATATATTAAACTAGCTGTACCCTATGGCTTCACTCGTGTTAAATTTCTTCGAACAATTCTCCACCGCGTCGCCATCGACACACACGTGTAGCCTATTGTTATTCCTCTTCCCGTACTTACCTGTAGGGTATATATACCGCCAGATTGCTCGACGTTGATGGTTACTGCTCCGCTCCTTAGGGTCGTAGCATGAAGTTAAATCTATAATAATATAATAAAGCGGAAGAGTGTTTTTGTTTGTTTATACACGCTAATCTCTGGAACTACCAGTCGGATGTGAAAAAATCTGTTTGTATATGCTAGACAGATTCACGAGAAATAGATAGATCTATCTAGCATTAGGCTACATCTCTCAGCTAATCTTAAATATTAATTTTTGATAAGTAAGTCGTAACCAATAGCGCAACCTAACTGCTTTATCGGCGTGCGCTGGCGTAATGAATAGTCAGTGATACGTAAATACAATGTTCTATAAAAATATTGCTGCTTAGTACATCTAAAAAAAGTCTCCGATACCATATGCCTATCTCTTATACATAAACCAAAATAAGGTAAGTTTTATTGAAAATTAAAAATTGATTTGTGACCATTATTATTGGACATGGCATCCTTACGAACGAAAGTTACTTTATCATTAACACAGTTTTATGTAAATAAACTTAGTTCTTAATAGCATGTTATTTTGACGAATTGTTTGGGAGATAATGTAAAATTGAAATGATTCAACACTCGGCTGGGATCTATGACTATACATGTATTGGCGCGAAAGAGCAGTGTTAGTTATGACGGATAACCCTGGCTGCCCGATAAAAATATTGTCTATACTGAAGTTTTATAGATCATCAATCAGCGATTTCTTTTAATTTGTACGTAATTGTATGTATGTATGTGTGTATTTATTGTATGTAAATTTGTAGTAACCTATAATCTTCCTCAATAAATAGATTGTAAAAGGTTATTTTTTAATCTGACTGGTAGCTCCAAAAATTAGCGCGTTCAAACAAAAACTCACTTGAACTTTATAATATTCAATCAGATCAAAACAAAAATACTTTATTGCGTTTAAGCCCTAAGAAGGCTTTCTTTTTTCAACTGCACAGATAATATGTACATTTTAATTAATAGCTTACTGGACGTAACGTAGTATAGATATACCTATTATATTACATTATCACAAAGTTAAATTTATTAAATTATTTTTTTAAATTCAATTTTAATATAACACGTACTTACATATAACACAGATGAAAAGCTATTATGTTAAACTAACTACATCACATACGAAGAGAATGCTCGGTTTTAACAATTTTAACATACATAAACGCGTTCGCGAATATTAAACATTTACAAGAGTACACTAATCTTTGTGTAACGTTTTATACGTTCAAATATCATACGCGAACGAGTTCGTGAAACCGAAATAGCTAGGTAAATTCTGTAAGAACAAAAGCAAATTAGAGTTTACTCAAAATGTAGGGAACGTTAAAACGCGTGGGAAGGACGCGCGTAGCGTCAGGTGATACGCCTGGCGTATTACTTTATTTGCTTACTCCTAAGATACAATAATCTCTATACTATACGAACGAGTTACGTTACTGCGGAATAAGCCTTTTATTTTATTCGTACGAGATATTTAAGTCCTTTTTTCGATTATACAGAGCGAGCTTTCGGAATGACTATAGGATTATATTTGGAACGGAAACGATGAGTCAACTTTCGTATATCGTTAAACTATCAACTTATTCTTAGAGACATTAATGTTGTTGGTATTTTTACGAGATTTGCCTTTTTTTTGTAAAATAATAGTATGAAAGTATTTAAGTCGGCGGAATGATATTTCCTCCAACGCTGCTCTGCGGTCTAATTATCTAAATATAAAAATAGAGATAAAAAAGTCCATTTTTGCAAATGTTTTTATAAATGTTGAAGTTAATAAAAAAGACAGGTTATATGATCTAAGAAAAGCATAATTTATTTCTATAACACTGACATAATATCAAAGAAAAAAAGGCACTTTGCGCTTGTTATCGTATGAGATTATATGTTCCATTTCGATTAATTTTCGAAGTCAAAATAAATATATTCAAATAATAATCTTAGGATCTTAATACACAGACTAAAAGAATCGTGAACTTATGTAAATACCTTAAAATTCATACCATCTCATAATCATTTGAGAAGTATCAAGTAGAAATTAACAATATTATAAAGAATAGCAAAGAAATAAAGCATTAAAGTACGTTAATAAATACGAAACTTTATAAAGTTTTAATTTTCGCGAATCTGCAGCATAAATCTGAACAAAAATGTAGGGTACACAAACTAGTGTGCAATATATCATGTTAATTCTACATACATTGCGCTATCAAATAAATTATGGCGACGTTTCATCCAACTTTACAAAATAAACGTGTTACATACATCCCGTAGCATAATAATTTGTGTTCACGGCTACACCTAGCAAACGTCGCCTAGCAGGCGAATATTACTGGGTGCTGTGCGTTGTGCTGCCGTATATAACTCAATCTAGAATTATAAAATTCATGTATGGATTATAAATTGTTCTATCAATAACTATTTCAAATAACGTTGTTTTTCCCGGTTTCAATAAAATATTACACATTTGCTAGAAATACAGTACATGTAATTGAGGAACAACAGTCACCAACAAGCCACTCACGCCATTCGTGTGTCGGCTTGCAAGTCCTACTGCTACACTGTTTAGTAATGTCGAAACTTGATATTCCAAAGAGAACTGGTATTTAGAACTTTTCGCCATTTATATGAAGGTAAACATTCATGTGTGTTCAATTAATGTGTATCGTCGTTGACTTAATAAAAAGATTCTTAACGATTACCAATATAAAATAAATAAAAAATACTTTTAAATAAAGCGTATGTCGTTTCACTATATAACGTACTAGCAACTACCCGTAACTTCGTTTACATTAATAACAATATAAATTGTTAAAATAAGTATTGTGTATAAAATAAGAATTAAATACAGCGTTAGCACTCAGGGATAATGTAGCGTCCTTTTAGCGAAAAAAAATTACAGAATCAGATCATTTGTTTCAGAAATTACCTGCTACAAACATATTCACAAAATTTACCTCTTTATAACTGTAGTATATACAGATTTAAAATTATAATAATAAATTTTATCGGAAATGACATAAAACGTTAAATATAAGGCTATTAAAATGCATGTATTCTTTTTGTTGCTATTCACAACTATTTAATAGTAAAGGTGTTTAAGAAACTTCACAAGAACATCGTATTAAATCCCACGACTTAAAATAAGTGTGCGCAACGTAGCAAAAACTCGGAACGTGTAGCCATACGCTGCTACTACTCGTAGCTGGCTACGAACTTTATCCGTTCTGCATTACCTAGGCGGTTGCTTATAAATCTCACCTGAGGATTACAAGTACTCGGTTACATATCTGTGGTTTCTACGCTCAAAGCACTTAAATACAAGCATATCGATCAAGTCAATATCATGTCTCATATAACTACGTTTTAGCCATTAATCAATAATACAACAATGAATAAGAACAAATCGGCAAATAATTAAAATGACATTTCATTAAAGCAATCTGTAAATCAAAATGCAATATGTTTTTGAATATTTGATTAAGGTTACGGAAACTATTTTACGTCAAAATATACTAAAGCTTTTTTTATTCTAGCTCGGCAAAATGACCTTACAACACCTGATGATAAGTACGATACAGTCCAGAAACAACGGCGATCATTGACACAGATTTTAGCGGTGTCATGTCAGGCTTCAGGAATGCCTTTTCACACCTCCTTTGAAGTACCTAATATTATAGAATGGGGAGAACACTTTGGTTGGGAAACCATTACAAATCCGCACGGTACGGCAAACATAAGATTTGTAAGTTTCTTTGTTCGTTCTACCATGTAGCTGTCACTCCGTAGACCAGTTCACGTAGTTCTGTAGTGGAAAAGAGATGATGGGATACGGTTGAAAAACTCTTTAGAACATACACCATGATACAAATCCTTATGAGATTAAAACAATTATTATTTAACTAGCTGTGTCAGACGGTTCCACCCGCGTATAATAAAAAAAATTGCTTATTAAACATTTATAATTCTTCAATATAGACAATATTTTTATTGAACGGCCAGGGATAGGCGTCACACTCACACGCTCTTTCTCGCCACTGCTGCTAAGACATATAGACCCGAACATAGTGTTGAATTATTTAAATTTTCTATTATATCCTAAACTATGCGTCCAAATAAAATGTTATAAAGAGCAAAATTTATTTACATAAAATTGTGTTGACGTTGAAGTAACTTTCGTTCGTAAGGATTAATGTTTAAAGCCATGCTTAATAATAATGCTTATAAAACAATTTTCAATTAAACTTTGTCACAAAATACGTTATTGTAGCGTATGTGTAATCGATAGGTATATGGTATCGCTGACTTTATTTTATATGTACTAAGGAGCAATATTATATTTACATTAATTACGCCACCGCACGCGGATAAAGCAGTTTGGGAACAATGTTGCTTCCGACTTACTTAACAAAAATCAATATTTAAGGCTAGCCGAGAGGTGTAGCGTAATGCTAGATAACCTATACTATTCCTCCTGAATCTGGCTATCATATACAGAAAGAATTTTTCGAATCCAACTGGTAGTTCCAGAGATTAGCGTGTTTAAACAAACAAAAAACTCTTCCGCTTTATTATATTATTAGTATTTATTTGTATTTTCCCTATTAATTTAAAAGTGTAAACTATGTAAAAATAGCAAGAGGTAGGCAGTAATAAAAAATATATAAAATCTTGAAAGTTTACAAAGTTTGATATAAAATTATATATATTTTTACTATACTTGATTACTTGTTGGCAACAATAACTGCTGAAGACACAACCGATGTGTAAGTTTGATAATTGATATGTACGCACGGCGTTTATTGTATAACGTTAATTACAGATCCAACCGACAATTAAAATTATATGATAAGTACAAAGGAAGGCCTTATTGCTGAAAGCAATCTTTTCCAGGCAACCTTTGGCTGGATATGTTTCAGAGTGAAAATCCGGGGTAGTAGGGGTGTAATGAGAACAGCATAATAAAAACAATTAAATACGGCATAAAATTTAACCTAAATCGTAAAATAAATGGATGCTACAGTTAGAGGTTTGCATTTTACCTTCGATTCATAATATTCTCATTTTATTATTAACCAGCTCTGTCATACAAATAATTAAATTTTTATTTTAGTATTAGTATAAAACATTAATCTTATGAAATAATTACTATAATGTTATGTTCAGTCAAAAAAATAGTTCGAATAATATTAAAATAAACATGAAATGTTAACACTACAATTTGAAAAGTTTGTAAACGTATAAGTTTCTTAAGAGACAAATTTGGAGTTATTTATGTTAGTTGTATTCCACTTACAAACAAGGAACAATGCTACCCTAAATTGAAGGGATTGTTCGAATCTGCATACCTCATACGAATTAACTGTTACAGTATTCACCATGTATAAGACAAGACGAGCGTTTGCTTAAATACAAGGAGTTAATATTTAACATTATTTTCTAGAGGCGATAAATGCGTGCATATTTTTTCCTATTAATATAATTATTCTTAATTTCTTAAGCTTAAGCTCAGCCTAGGTTATCACTATATTTCTTCGTGTTTTATTTTTTACAGAATGTGACTATAGTACGTTTTATTATATCATGAATATTTGTAAGATTAAGGTATCTTAACCTACCTACTTAGTTTACGAGCTTATAGAAAGAACATAAATAGCTTACTAGTCGAGAAGTCATGCATGTTAAAGTCTATATGAAAACAAAATAATGTGGCATTGTTTTCTAAGAGGTTAAATATTGATATATTGTATAAAAGAGATTCTGACAGACACTAACATTGTATGGAATTATGTGCTAGAACTCATACCCCCGTGTAACTCGCTTGCTTTATGACGAAGCATTTATATTTATAGGTACAACGAAGGTTTCAACGCGAAAGAAATATGTGTTATGTTTTTTTTTAATTCTACTTTTATTTGAAATGTTCTGGAAATATATTTTCATTTCTTTATATCGCAATTATTAAATAGACGATAAGTTTTGACAACTTAAAATAACTTCTGTACACAAAGATAAGTTTAAAATTCTACGTCAAATAAATCAAAGATAATCAGAGCTTAGCAAACGTCTAGTTTAGAATCGCAAAATGCGTTAAAGAGATCTCATTGTTGTACTACGGAGACATTGTTCTCTAAATTTTACATTCACATTAGACGGAAATTTCGTCTCATCCTGATTTACGATCGGCCCTCGAGGAAGCGTCTAACTGCGAGATTATTTATTCCTCGCCTAACACTCCAGTGTGGAACTTGTGAACACGAAGCCACCGATTTGTTTATGTTAAATAACGTGCAACCGCCTCGCACACTCAAAAATAATTTGCATATTAAAATAAAGACGCGATATACCGCACTCGGTAATCCCCGAAACAGCCGTAAACTTGTTAATTGTGATTAGCAGCAAACCGGTATCATTATTTTAGTAGATAAATCACCGCGACCGAGGCGTGGCCCTTATTAATATTTCGATGCCTGAACGAGTTAACGGCGTTCCGACACGATTGTTACTAAACCGACGGAATTTTAATTCGTCTCGGAGTTTATTAAGTGCGTAAAGTTTTAGCAGTGCTCCAGCTCGCTCGGTAAATTAAGTGAATTTGCTCGCAGGCCCGGGGTTACGTCGCGCTCGATCTGATCATCAGGTTATTAACAATTTTAATTGCAGTCTGCCCACTTTTATCAGATACCTTGTTTTAAACATTTTGTGGTCATGATGCAGTGGTTATATAGACATTTTCTTCTGTACTTCAATAGGGTGCAATCCGTGCAATGCATGTAAAAGAAGTTACCTTGTATATCTTCAGCGTTATTCTTCCAAACTCTTTAATATCTGAATACGTACATCATTCAAAGCAATTGCAATACAAGGATAATCAGCAAGTTTATTTTTAAACATGTATCTGTATATTTTGTTTAATACAATGCGCATAATACAATTCATATCGACCGTTCACTTGGTTCACTACCTTACCGGAACAAATGGATTCTGCATAAAAAGATATGCAATAAAAACCGAGTGAAATGAGTAAGGACAGTAAAACTCTTTTCATACAATATTCAATAGAGAATATTTTATTATACTGAGATTTCCACAATTTACTGATAAATTCGTGCTATATCACCCGTTTTATATCCTTCCGTGGGGCAAATTTGTTTCTTCTTCGCGTGATACAGTTATAAATCGAGCGGTATGCGTACGATTCTTCGGTTACGAATCTATTTTATGACCG
Organism: Saturnia pavonia; assembly: GCA_947532125.1. NCBI lineage: Eukaryota > Metazoa > Arthropoda > Insecta > Lepidoptera > Saturniidae > Saturnia > Saturnia pavonia. The sequence continues at coordinate 6,865,470 of OX383899.1, read as the reverse complement.
CACACGCCGAAGGTTAACCAATAAAACCTTTTAACAGCCGTAACTATTTCGTTATAAGTTCCGAGTACGCAATAAAAACGACGAAACAGAAATAAATCTAAGGGCACAATACAGGATAATAGGCGTGCGAGGACGCGTCATTACGAGCCTGTCACTCATACTAACGCACGGAATCAATAATCGTGTAACTAAACATCAACTAGCATTCTATACGATTTAAAAGCTCGTGAAATTAAAAATAAATAAGTAATTTTGACATTATGAAGTAGTTAGTTACTTGGTATAACTAACAATATAACCTTTTTAATATATATATATATATATATTGTTAAGGCGTTTCTAGAAAACGCAACATCTAAAAGTCTTTAATGTCACACCCAATAATGGAGGCAGCGAAATCCATATAATGCCAAAACCGTTTTTTTTTAATTGTTTATAATATTAATTGATTAGAATATTAGCTTAAAAAGGTTAATGTTACAATTTTACACATACGAGTAAGAGTAGATCATTATAGCAACTATTTCTTAGATGTTGTTAATTTTTAGCAAATTCCAAAAAAATATGCTTTGTAGGTATTGCTGTCTTTGTAATTAGACCCCTTATTATAATGCTTATTGGATGAGACCGACTCGAAGCATTGAAACGCTATCAACTGATAATAAATATCATTATTGTAATACACAAAAGTAGACCAAAGTCAATTATATTCTAACATGACTGATCCAGCTTTATTTCCCCAGACTAATGTATCATATCTAGATAATACATACGATGGTAATCGTTGAACATTAAATATTGCTTTTCGTCGAACATCAGTATACAAACTTCCTCGTACTAACGTTTGCTACGAACTAATAAATCTACGCTTTGTACTCGCATCTCCAATCTTCTACCATAAACCGCACGTGCGCAGTTATCTTGTATTTATTAACGACCTACAAGTGAAAAATTTTACTTAGACCGTACACATTTATTTCTTATTTTTCTTACATTTATTTTATACCATCGCGTTTGAGTCCGATATTTCGACCCTCGCTCTCATGCCAGTCATCGTATTTATTCAGTTATTCACCGGCTTTATATCTTCTCCGAATACGCGTCCCTGAATTAGAAATAGGCAGTCACTCGCCTGTTGACGGAGACGAGCTTCATTCTCTAATCTAACCGAAAGATAAATTATTCCAACACATTTCTCATCATGATCCATTCTTTTCTCCCTCGACAAAGCATCAGTGAATCTCTTGGACGTACGAGCGTACTTATCCGCTCTAAACATAAATGAAGTCTCGTGGTTACTAAGCAACGTTACCGAGCATTCCAGTATTTATGCTCGTACGTAACGTTGTATGGCCGTGTACAGAAGTATGAATCACAGCTGATAAGCGGTGCACACAGATTTGCAGGATCGTACGACCGCACGTTCGCTGCCAAGTTTCTTGCGCCACGTCTATACATTTTCACTTTATAGATACACATTATTTATACAACCGCGGTGTAATAATTCTTATATAAATTTACGAGAAATAAATTTATTTTCATATAATATTAGTACGAAACTCTTATCGAGGGTCGCGTGTCAAAACAACTGAAATTAGTTCTAAATGTAATTATGATTTTGTGTTCCTAAATACGAGGGGTTGCCGTCAGAACGAAGTGGACGATAAATCAGCGTTTGTAGCGAAAACAACCGCAACTCGTTGGCACTCGAAAACCAATCATTACTCAAAGCATCTGAGTGCAACAAAAAGTTAACTAATTGCACACTTGAAGGACAAGGGCCACTTCACTCAGAAACCTACTCAGTCACGTACAACTGTTTTTCTGTCTAGAGATTTATTTATGCAGCAAATATAAAATATTCTGCAGACACTCTCTTCTTAACTAACCTGAATAAGAAATAATATTTTATATATCAAATGTTATTGTGTAAATAAACTAATTCTTTTAATAGAACAAAAAATAGAACATAAAACAACGATATGGAAAATAACATAAGTATAAGTAAATAGGGGAGATGAGAAATATAAAGTATAAGGAATTGTAAACCAGGTTTGTTTGATAAATTAATTTAAAGCAATGCAAATTTTGCCTTTTTATTTTAGAATAAGTTACGTTTTTAATATTCTTCATATAACCTGTGACGCCTTTGTTCGTAAAGCGTAACTTGTATTGAAATATTTTTACTAAAAGAAGTTAGTTAAAAAAACTTCAAAGACATATTTAACTTTTCCTATTGGTACGAGTAGATGAAGCAGTCGTTTTGAACACGAAGTAGGCAAGAGAAAACACTTAAAAGGTGCTTTTTTGGCAAGTTTAAAGAAATTGATTTTTAAACTGTAAAGAAGTTGCAATGAAAAAAGTAAGAAACACGAACTAACACGAAAGTTGGGAATTAAATTAGTTTTAAGCGACAACTTCATTTTAGTTTTTTATCGGCAAGCAGGTTCTGCAATTGCTAGGAGGATCCCGTAGAAGTTTCTCAATGCAGATTTTGATTACACATGCTCGTTGCAAGAAGTTTCCTGCTGGATAGGAATATTAAATCTTATTTAAGTTAGACATCCGGCGGTTGTTATTTCGAATAAGGTGCTTTATAAACTCTAAGTGCACCGAGCAACTTGCCGCTGCGAACATATTAATCTTACTTGTCTCCTGATTTACTAAATGTCACATTCTTGTCAGGACTTGAATCTCTAATTAACTGTACATTCATTCTATAATATTTACACAATTTTAGTTTTCTCTAAGTTCACAGTGTTCTACATTAAATGTACTCGCTATCAAAACTTTCTTAATATTTATGTGCGCTCCTGACATTCACCTCTGATTTTGGTAACGACCTTTTAGGGAGCTCGCCACGCTCCGTCGAGATGAAATAAAGTACCGTACAATCTTCCGTACAATTTTAGGTACCGCTTAAATTTTAATTGTGTAGTAAAAGTACAGTTATATAATCATTAGGTGGAACAATACGGCGGCTGAGCGAACGGCAGGAGCCGCGATCCTACCGAGGTCGCGTTACATGGTGCATTTACCTAATTACAGCTCAGTTCACTGGTGAGACAATTCGTGATTACCGAAACGGTTATTTCGGGAAACGTCTACTGTATTCGGATGATGTTTTACGGAGAGCTCAACTTCATCTCCCATAATCTCCACAACCTTATTAAATAAAATTCAGAACGTTTCGCTGTAACACGCTTTGTAATTGACAAGAAACCTAAGTGATTCTCGGCGACATAGGGACACTCGATCAGCGATGTTTTTGAAATCTCTCCTGGGCTATTATTTACTTGTCTTATATTTCTAAAAACTATGCTTTAACAAGTAATGAATTTTATATATTTAAGTCAGTCGTACGACAGATAAAAATTGTTTTAAAGAAACGGGCGTTGTTGATAGGCCGTACTACCGGGAAGGTGCTTAATTGATCTTGAACGGCTTGTATATATTTATTTAACTGAATTCAAAATTGTCTCAATTTCCCTAGTACGTTAGTACGTTTAGTAAGACCAATTTTATATGTTCGATTACGTAAATCGATATACTTATGGAATATTATACTTATAGGAGAGTGTTAGTATATTATCAAATATTAATTTACCATTCTTATGCACAGATTTATGTATATAATAATTGAGTTTAATGTTGGGCTTTAACGAACTCAGTTTGTTTTTTCTTACTTTTATATTTTTAGATGGTAAGCATTCTATAGTTTGAATAGTCATTCTTAAATAAAATGTTATATATCCATAAGATAACAATACGTTAAAATTAAACATAACTATGTTAATGGTATAATAAAGAAAAACATGTTTTTTTTTAATATTTAGTAACTATGTCACATATTGTTAAGAAATATATTTTAGAAAGTAGTTATATCGTAAAGATACATAAAGAGCATCTATTTATTACACCTTTAGGTTTATAAAAATGAAGTTAGATTAGTCGGAGAGAAATACTATTAGGTCACACATAAACACTGCAAACAGCTCTACAACGACATTTTAATTTTATTAAGCTATTACCTATACCCGAAATAAAGTAGATTTCTTTCGCTGGCAAGGAAGAATTTCAACTCACATAATAATTTAGATTACGTAGCAGCAGTGAGCGTTCATTATCGTTCTTTTGTACCTGATTTCGTGAAGATCTCATTCGGATAGAGCGACGGCGGTCCGCGGCGCGGGCGTTCTCTCGAAATGGAAAGTGCGAAAATGAAATTATAAAGCTCTGCGATAAAAATAAATTAAATCGGATTTCGCATTTGCCAGTAGCCAGGGATGAGGAGCATTTTGTAGTCTGCGAATTCCTTTCTCTTTTTAAATATTTGTTTTAACAGTTGATTTGTGGCGTAATGAGAAAATTCGCACTTCGCAATTTTTCCTTTTGATATATTTTTTCTTTCAGTTTAGTCTTTTCTATATTCAGATAATTTTACAGATGTTTGGAATAAGATTTTGTAAAGAAAGAATGCAAGAATGACAGATGCGTATTACAGTTCTTTACAAATATTTCGGATTCGAGTAAGTCGCGCGCTGCGGCAAATCACTATGCATTCTCACCAACGATTATTCAAATTAGGAAACGGTACGACAAAGACGAATGGTACTAATATCGTTCGCTTCGCGATCGCCCGCCGCGATAATACGCGCGCTACGTGCCTTACACACGCGCTACAGATCTCGTCCGGCGATAAACACCGATTGATCCAAACGATACGCTTTTTGCGTAAATACCCATGCTAGCATGCAGGTGCCTTTGTTTACTGGGTCATTCTAAATGCGAATTAAGAAAACGTTAATAAATGTGATATTGCTTTATTGAAATAAAAGGACCTGAAAAATACTTATCACGTGTCGTAAACTTTTGAAGCATTGTTTTGTGTAATCTATCTACAATTTTGTAAATCCAATATCTGAATACTGAGATTGAGCTAAATAAACGGATTAAAATAAATAATACAGATTTCTTCGGACTTTATGGTTATATATATCTTACCTTTTAATATTACTTGGCAATAAACATACAAGATTGAACTTCTGCTTTGTATTTATTCAACTGTATTCATCCACAATTCTGCCAGCGTGAACGTCACATAAATATAATATTTTTTTCAATTATTCTTCTAATCTTCAAACACAGCTTTAACAAGATGGTGGTTCCTTTATTAAAACTATCCAGGGAGATTTTGTGCCAACTTTAATTGCATATTCCTAGTTATTGTGTCTGCTACTATATCCGCTTAAAATTTCGTGTATGAAAATCATCAATAAAAAAGTAAGTGTACTGAAATTCAACATCGGCGATTTAAATATTTCGTGCTTTGTGAATGTCGCACATTCCACAGATGATGTCACAGCGTGATACTCACGGTTAGCAGTTAGCCGTGCCTCATTCTCGTCACTACTTTCGATGGATCGATATTCTGCTATACGTCCACGCTGTGAATTTAACATAGTTTATCTTTCCCTACAGTTTTCTGGGGCTCGTAATTTTTTCTTAGTATCTCGTTCAGCAGCAATTTTCACCTGACGGTAAATAGCCCAGTATCCTGTGAACAAGGGGCTCTCGCTCTTTTTAAAGTAGTGAAATACTGAGAAAATCTCATCCACTTTCTACCAGGCATTTTACCAAAAGGAAAATTTCAAATTAATATAATCCGAAATATAAAGTCAGTAGTTCAATCTCGAAATTTAATTTAAATACAAATCGTAACGCATTGATTCAAAGATATTAACGGATATTATCCAATAGTTCAATACCAAAACTTAAGATTTTCCTTTTTTATATAAAAAAATTAATACTAAACGTAATTTATATTCCATAGAAATGTCCATACCTGTAAAATGTATCATAGATGTTTCTACAGACTATAAACTAAAACCATACCAAATTTCATCAAATTCAGTCCCGCAGGAGGGCTACTTGAACTGGTGGGGGCTGTAAGGGGGGGGGTGTATTTTTCAAATATCTTTTATGTACAGATTTCGACTCTTTACTCTTTTAAGTATAGATAAACCACTTCACTTCTACATAATAACCAAACTATATCACGTAAAATGCCGCAAAAATTGCATAATGTATAGCCAAATAACGTAAGTTTATGAATTAAAATAAAAACCAGCACATGACAGACCATTATCCCACCAAAAAACTAGTTTAAGTATATAATCTTGTCTCCGTTCACTGTATCTGAAAAATATGTAAACGAACGACGTAATCTAGAATCGACGTAATTTAGAACGTTTATCTAAAAAATCAACCTTGATTCCTTAAATAAATGTACATAATCTGCTATTTATTAACATTAAACCTTCCTTTCATTTGAACACTTGCCTCAATAATTAGCATTAAGCAAAAAACCGAAAACGTGTCGAGAAAGTGTTTTAAATCATACGAAATTACATATTAATGTTCGTAACTGTGTAATTTAAAGCCTATTCTGTATCGTAAATACGTAATTTACTTGTTTTTCGTTCATTATCCGTTAATTCGATGTAAAGCAATGTAATTATATTTTTATTGCTCTCATTGTATGTCCAGTAAATCGGTGTTTGGAATCCCGAGAGTCATTTTAAGCGAACCGACCCTACTTAATAGTCCTCCTCTAGGAGAGGTCAACTCATGCGACTAGATGCTTTTGTTTATATTTTCGTGTCCCTCGTGTTATGTAATCATTAGTGTAATTGCCGGGATTAAGTTCTCTCTATGTAGGCCTTTTGCGATTACGTTCTCTCCAGTCTGGTTTCAGTGCTCTATGAACTTGTTCCTTCAATTTGGGACGTGCGTAATAGACTGTAACTCAAGCAGAACATTACCGACGGACCATCTTGTAAGATACTGTATTTTATGGCTGCGTAATTTTGAAGTGAGTAATTTCTACAGCCCGGTAACTCTGGTTCTAGGTTTTGTGGTAAGTATAAAATTATCTCTTATAATACTTTAAATTTTTCTACAAAACATTTCTTTCCCATATTTACGTTTACATATAAAAATGATGTGAGTACCATACTACACATTTGTGTAGTTCTTAAAACTATATCTAGTAAATTTAAGATTTAATATTTATAGTTTCAATTATATACCTATTATCTGTTTTATATTATCTTAGAAAAAACAAGTTTTGTTATAGATTCATTATAAAATGTATATTGAATAGATTCCTAAAAATTTTAGATGTCTGTAGACAACATGCAAGTAATATAGATAAAAGTACATTACTAAATTGCTGTCACCTTGTGTTTAAAAGCGATGGAACGCTGGGATTAATTTTTCGCAAACTTTTTTTAACGATTTCGTAATAAAGTAAAATTCAATGTATATTACCTTAGTAAGCTTAATTAAAAAGTTTAAATAAATAACAATTGTGTTGTAAATATTGTATATAATATGTTATGAAATGATTGTATAAATAAATGTGAGTATATTCACCTTATAATGTAATTTCTATATTGCAACAAGATAAAGAAATAAAATCATTTACATTGTTACAATTTATAAAAAAAAGAACAAGAATAAACAAGAATTTTAGAAACAAAACAAAAAAAACTATGTGACTAAAAGATTATTAATTTATAAGCATATTGCTGTTAGTGACGGAAATTATTAAACGACGCTGTTTTTTAGCAAAACCTCAGATTTTGCATGCAATAATTAGACTAAACAAAAATTAAAAATGTCGTGGTCCATTATATTTTCTGTCCATATATATGTGTATCCTGGGTAGGTAGCATAAGTAAAATCTGAGCCACTATATTTCAAGCGCGTCTGGTACAGTTTTAATATAGCAAAGACCTTAATTCCAAATTTAGCACATGAAGAATAAGCTAGGCCGCCTCTCGCCTTAGAAAGCACTTTAATCTAGGCACAAAAGCGTCACCTGCTTCAGTGAGACCACGAGCGCATCTCTTCACATACAAACGTTGAGGAATGAAGCGGAAGAGTGCCCGACACTTTGAATTACTTCCTAATGAAAAGAGCTCAGGAGTGGGACAGAGTGGGAGTTGAGTTTGTCACACGGTCGCTAACGAATGCACAGGCTCTCGACGCTGCTCGAGTGCTAGGGTGTCACGTTGCTTACGAATTTTTCGGTGAAAATTTGTGGATTGTGTGACTGTTTTTGACTTTTGTATTTCTGATACGTAATTAAACAGTTAACGGATGGAAAATATGTTAACTTACAACGTATTTAATAATTTTTATACAATTGTATGTGACGCTTGAAAAATATTCCGAAATAAATTATCGCTTTCAAATATGAAACTAATATATACTTCCCTGCGATTGTAATTGTCATTATGCAATAAACTAACATGGCGATTAAGCCCCTACCTTTCTTATCACATGGTATTTAAAACAATTATTATTATACTTCTACTCTTTACTTATTTTGCAATGATAACGTAATAAAATGTAGTCCAGTAGGTCCAAAGTTACACCTACAAAATTCTAAGTAAAGTCCGCTTTAATAATGTTAGTCTAGATAAAACCAAGTCTAAAAAAGCTTTTATAAAACAGATTTTCTTATCTACTTTTATATTTAATAATAGCAGGGCGATAAGATCAAATAATAGCAAATGAAATGTTCATGGTTAATTCACTCACTTGAAGCTACGATCTAAGTAAATACAAACTGAAGTGAGTTAAATGTATTAATGGAAAAGTTTTACACAACGCTTTAGGTAAGTGAAAACAAAATATTTTTTGTTTTTATACAAAACTAGCTGTGCCCGCGGCTCCGCTCGCGTGGACTACAAAATGCTGTCGGTCGAGCGCACGCGCGAATTGCGCTGCTTCAATAATACTTATTGTGGGTGATCCTTAGAAGATAGATATATGCTATTGCTGACTTTTTTGTAGGTCTTTTTTAGATCTACAATTGTGTTCTACATTAATTTGATGTATTTCTTACGGCTTACTAAGCGTAGGTCATTTAATCACCCCAAAAGAGTCTTTTTACCGAATTAATTATAGTTCACCATTATAGTCTTTGCTAATTTCGTATGTTACTTTATGTGTCAAAATATATCCTATAACCTGGCCAGACAATATATCTATTAATTAAATTAAAAACGATGTAAATCGATTTAGTTGTTTTGGCGTGAAAAGAACATAACCGTACAGAAAGACGGGGAGACGTTGAGATTTATAATATGTATAGATAATACTATTTGTGCCTTTTTTTGGCTCCTTTAAAAGGATTTGTAATTTATTAATGTATTTTTTATCTGCGTTTCTTTGGGTTTTTATGTTTTCCGGTACAGGATTTATTCATTTCGTGTAAACAGTCCGATATAACTCATCGTGAACCTCAGGGGAATAATAGATAACTTTTTTTGTAGATGTAGGAGAGTAGGCAAACAAAAATTTGAGAAAGCAAATCGAAATATATAATATTGGAAATATGAAAGTACGTGCAAAGAAAAAAAATTGAATTGTACTTAGTTGAAGTCAGTTTACTAAGTAAATATATATTTAAATACTTACATAAAATACAAGTAATAAAACTTTATAAAAATATGATACACTTAAGTAAAGTTGCACTCGAGAATATATCCCCTATCGACTACATATGATTCTTCTAAAATACGATAGTATTCCCAGTTAGGATATAAGAAAACAGTATTGCAAATAAACAAAATCGATGTCCATTCTAAAACATATAGTAGGTTCACGCGATAGTCAATACCATACCGGATGGCGCGCTCGCGTTCGTCCAATTGTAATGATTCGAATATGATTCCGATTGCATAACTGGGCAGATCAAACATTTTTATTTGTTTGCCCACTCAACCGCACGACTGAAACTAATGAAGAGGAGTTTCGATTTAATTAATGCCGGTTTTATTTCCGATTTTTTTCTTGCCAGCCAGACGTGAGCTCTTTTTTTAATTACCCGATAGCCGGTGCTGAATGTTTCATAACGATAATTGTTTAAATATGCTTCAGTAATCCAGGATTTTCTGTTCGGTTGCTCATAATGCTTTAAGATCTTTTTGTACCTTTTGTAATATTGATATGAATTTATCATATACCAAACAAAGCTGTTTTTCCTGGCAACGCTATATCTCTGTTAATTCATCATCAAAATTAATGATTCAAATATCATTTTAAAACGTATGCTTCCAGATATTGACGAAATATTTAAAATTGACGTTTTCGTAAATAATGTATTAAATACTTTTTCATTAGGAATGATATTGACACTGTTAATGCTAATGAAAATATGTCCAAAGCGCCATCTATTAACAATCTGTTTAACTAACATGACAACTGTTAGATTGTTTATGTTGTATAATGTGCGAAATATTCGCATGTGTCAGCTATTATTACTTTATTTATTAAATTAGTTAATTTAATTTAATTTTTTAAGAGAAAAAACATTACTAGTATGAAATTCTAAGATTTAAACACCATTGAGAACTTGTTTCTGATTTAAGCTCTTAAAATTAATTATCTTCTATACATATTATAAATATCAACGTCTCTCAGTATGTCTGACTGTTTATGTTCTTTTCACTCGAAAACAACTTATCCGATTTACATGTTTTTTCTTTTAAATCATAGCTATATTATCTGGCTAAGTTATAGTGTATATATCGTTCCATAAAATAACGTACAAAATAACTAGTTACGATAATGGTAAAACAATTCGGATAAAAGACGCATTTGGAGCGCTTAAATGGCTTACGCTGAGTAAACCATACGAGATATATCAAATTAATGCTCTACATACTTGTGTATCTTAAAAAGACCTAAAAAAATCAGCGATCACATATATAGATCATCCACAATAATAATTTTTGTCTAAAGCCTTTTGAGCAGAGGCAGCACCACTTGCGCGTGCGCTCGACCGACGGTATTCTGTAGTCCACGCGAACGAAACCACGGGTATAGCTAGTTTTTTAAAACTTTAGATATGAATATTTTTTAGAAGCATCTCCATTGAATTTAATCAAAAGACCTTATTATAAATCATAATTATCTTAGTTTGAGAATGAAAACTAAACGAATAAGACAAACCGATATTTTTTTTACTATTATTAACAGAAAAAGACGTAGAATCTATGTAGACACATTGATGAGACATACAAGACAAAATAGTAAACATCCAATTGTTAATTATCAATAGGCCAATCGTTCGTTCATTCTAATGATTTCGTCCAATAAAATCTGATTTAATCTAATCTTGTGATTAGGATATTAATATATTATTATAGGATATTAAGTACTTAAAAAAATTTCAAATCTGAACGGTTGTTCCAGAGGTTAGCGTGTACTAACAAACAAACAAAAACAATCTCTTTAACTTTATAATATTACTATACATTAATATCTATCTTTAGAGATATTATTTTAAAACATCTAAATCCTGATATACAATTTTTACTTACTTAAACTACAAACTTATCGCAAACACTATGTAACTTGTAACAATAGTGGTTTACAAGCCTCAAACAATAACTTCAAGGTGAAACGAAGCTTTATAGGTAGCAACCGCAGCAGTGTTTCGCTCTCACGTTAAGTTTCTGACACAAAGTTAACGAGGTAATATGCTACACGGTATGTTTTCAACTGTTATTAACACGATACTACTATCGGAAACACTTAGTAGTCGTTTCCACTAACACTATTTTGAATTAATATTAATATCTTTTACATTTTACCAATTGGTTCGCAAAAAGTGGTGTCCTCAAGTGAATATGTAGTTGAACGATCATTTGCGCTTACATTTAAATATATAAAAAATAAACTTTTATACATCAAAAATGTTCGTAAATTGTAGTCACCCGCGTGCTGCTAGACTATTATAAGGCGCGTGGGGTGTGGCCAGCCAACTACCGTTGCTAAAGGTCGCACTTTTTGTAAGTAGACAATATCTTTATTTGCAAAAAATAGTATCTCTAATTGATCTACCGAATTTGAATTAGAATGAGAATCTAATATTTAATTTCGTTCAATAAGTCATTCATTTAAGATGTCATTCTGTGCATATTTTAAAGTACATCAGTATCATATTAAGTAATCCTAGTTCGGCAAGAACAAAGAAGTTTGCAAATTTTTATGTTTGTCGTACTGTGAAGATGTGGACTCTCCTCTCGGCCAACTTGTTGCCTTACTCCTTCAGTGGGTCGTTCAAAAGAGCCGACGGAATTTGTCACCCGTCGTTGTTTCTAGACTGCAGTATACTTTCCATTAGATACTGTGAAGTCATTTCGCCGGGCGACTATAAAAAAGAGAGATGTTTATTGTACATCAGTATAATTTGTAAAATTTAAAACATTTTACCTACAACTTACTGAAAAATTTAAAACTGTTATGTTTCCATTATAATATAAATATAAACGTAATAAAAGCTTATTTATATGTAACATTTAATTATTTATGAGACACATTTAAACCTCCTATAATTTTGCAAACTTATTCCAATTTACAGAAGATTAGATCATATACTTAATCCTCGAATATTTCACGACTCAACATTAATTCTAAATTAAAAGATCTAAACCAAAAGTGTCATCTTAAAAAGTGCCAAAAGAAAATGAATCTTTATAATCGCGCAGGTAATCGGCGCATGAAATCAGCCGCGTTGATAAATCTCATTAAACGAACCCCGCTTCTCAGCGACCGTCCTCAATTTCATTTCCACGTTACCGAATGATTCAGACGCACACTCACTCATCTACAATTAAAATTCGAGAAGAACAACTTATTACGCAACGTCTCACTGCGATTAATTAGATTACTCCCATTATGATTGCAATAATTTTGTAATTACAAATAAAAAAGTGGATTCGTGTACTTTTGTACACGATGTTATTTGACGCATAATACGCACATCGTGAAAAAATCTTCTAGTACACTATCATGTAGTGGTAAATACATAACTATCGATTTCTTTGGGCTAGAATGATTGCCTTACGTTGTAAGTTGGCTTTGTAATTAAAGACCGTGCCTTTCCATGGGAAGATAACTGTAATATGACATTAATTACAAGCTGTTATTACAAACAATTATTTGTGTGAATACCTTGTTCGAATACAATCGATTTCGAAAACGAATACAAAATTTTTGTACCTATTAAATGTTTCAACACAGGAGTTAGTAATATTTTGTTCACTATTTAGATAAAATTTTGCCCAAAACTACTTTTAATCGTAGCGTATCTTAAAATACCGTAAGTTAATTTGTACCTATTATCTTTTGCTAGAAATTAATTAATTAGTTTTCTTGACGTCCAATAATAAAAGCCTATATTTATGATATTCTATAGTATAGATACTGTTCCATATCTTCAATAAAAATTAAAGCAATCTAATACTAGTAGAGTCCGCCATTTTATAAATATGTAAAATTGTTTTTGATGTGGAACATCAAATGGCGTATTTTTACGGAAGTAAAAGCGTTCCGATGGGACGTCACTACGTGCCGTTTGGCTAGAGTCGCGTCTGGTCGGCTCTTTCCGACAACATTTATACTAAACATAGATTTATACTGAATGCTTATCTATCTATTACACACACTCACAACTTTACGTGTTTTGTTTATGTATCAGCGTGATATCTTATGCTAATCTTATGTTATTCGTGAATATCTGTGAGTTGAAGTGAATTTAATAAAAGTGTAAAACTAAATTTGAACTTATACTATATAATTAAAATATTTTAATTTTGTAAATTATTTCATAAAAATAAAGTATTATAATTAAATAACATTGATATTTTATATTTGTGTTTGTAATATAAAAATATGATTAAGTTTAGATGTTACATATCTGCTAGGCGTCCCATGATGCCTCAAATTTTATTAATTGCAAAATTACTGAATAAAGTTATCTACTACTTTAATAATTATATAGGTTTCATATACACAATCGTACATTCTTAAAAAGCGATTGACTAGTAATTCTCCTTACCTAATACTGAACGGTTGTAGTTTTACTGAAGTACTTGGATGCATGCAATACACAAGTACTGTTATAGGAATGAAAAAAATCTCTACATTCAAATATTAAAATCCTATAAAGGTTTAAATATCAGTTACCAAGCCACAATTTCCAACTCACATCGCTTTATTGCGCCGCATTTAACTAAACTCAAAATTATTCGCTCTCATAAAATATCTGTTAAAAGCACTCACAATACAGCTAATTGTAAAAGTTCCAATTGCTACCGTACCTACTTGCAATCAAGCGATACGGAGAGTAAGCCGACCTACCTATTGTCAGTAGGTATTTCTAAACGGCGCATAGCTACAGGTCTATCTAAATCGACAAGAACCGTAGGAATCGAACAGTCATTAATGAAACTTCGCTAGCGCAATTAGGTAACCGTCTTGATTTTATTAAATTTAATCAAGAACTTGTGTAATATTACGCAGATTGGCCCAATCAAACCGTGTACAAGTTTCGATAACGCTGTAGTTGGAAACTAATTTCGGAAATAAGCGGAGCTATCTCGGTTTCCACCGGATCGTCTTATAAAAAGAGGATCAATGTTTTCTAACAAGATTACTTGATAAGAACTGTTCAAGGCGCTAAGATTTTGTTTACATTGATTCTACTTGTAAACAGTTATTGAATTATTAATTCTAAACATCTAAAACATTATTAGTGAGGAATAATCTTGGTTTTATTGACAAAAAACTATTACACTGACACAGATTTTTTATTCATGCACTTTTGTTTACGATGAAGACATTGGATGTAATGTGATAAGTTTAAAATTTTAGCTAGGGTAACATAACATATCTACCAAAATAATTAATTTTACCCTTTATCTATAAAAGCTGGGAAATAAATCCGAAAGCCGTGCAAGTGAGACGTATATTTAAACTTTTCCTGTACAGGATGGTTTTCATGATAAAAATATCATGGGAAAATCTACTAATCATGAATAAAACACAACACATACCATGCCCTAAGAACGGTGAAGTATTATAATATCAATCATATTCGGAATAATTATTATTTTTATGCCTATAGCCATAAAGTAGATATGAACCTATAGTACACATATGAAAAGCCCGGTGAAGCTGTAAAAGCAGTCTAAGGCTTCAGGGCCCCTACGGCTAACAGTATAGTCAGATCAACAAAAAAAATACTTATATGAAAATATGCCGCATATCAAATGCCAAATCATAAAAATATGGTAATTTACTTTTTAAAATACTCATAAATTTGATTTATCATAATGGATATTCCTAAAGCATTTATTTTAATGAAAAAAACATACAATTTTACATTTTGTACGATGTAATAAGTACCTTGTAAGTGATAAAGCTTGTCGTTACGTTACCATTTTTATAATTCAAATTAAAATTCATAAAAAGTTAATTCACGATTAGGTTAAAACGGTCCAGTTATATGGTAGAGAATATGCCGGGCGGAGGTGTTATCAAGCGCGATAAACCTCGCGGGCCGGAACTTGGCGCAGCCAGCCGTCCGCGTCCGCCCGACGTTGCCGCGAGCTATATCTTCTATATTAAACACTGCATGTAACAACCTTTTGGTTTCACACTTAACGTTCGTGTTTTATAATTAATTAATAATTAGATTTTAACCGTTAATCCTATGTATAAAGTGAATTCCTTCGCAGATGAAATTCAATATCAAAAGTGCCTGAATAGTGATTGTTTAACAATAAATTATAAACAGCGTTTCTTAAAATATAAATAATTAGTTATATGAAATATACTACTTTCTTTTAACTTAACATAGCGATTGTTATTCAATTTGAGAAATTAAGAGAAATCATATCAATATCGAATAAGGTACGGTTTAAATTTTTCCGAAACACCCCTTTTTATGTAGTGCGTGTTGGTTACTCTATCTATACGCTATCTGGCGTGATAAACTGCGCAGTTCGGAACCTGGTACTGCCAGACATTCGTCTAAAGGTACTATTGATATAATTATTGCTATATGCTTATCATTGAATAGATATTTAGAACACACATTAGAACTTGGTGCATTTAAAATATCGTTGAAATGCTATTTTTAATTCAATTTCCTAAATTATTTATTACTAGCTGTGCCCGCGGCGCGGCTCGCGTGGAATACAGAATGCTGAGAGTCGAGTACATGCGCGAATTATGCTGCCTCAAAAATACTTGTTGTGAAAGATCTATCGATCTATCTATAAAGATAGACGTATGCTATCGATGACTTTTTGTAGGTGTTTTTAAGATATAGAATTATGTACTACATTAATTTGATATATCTCTTATGATTTACTCGGCGTAAGCCATTCAATTGCGCCAAAGGCTTTTTTATTCCGTATTAATTCACCATTGTCGTCACTGCTTATTTTGTATGTTACTTCATGTAATAAAGTATATCCTATAACCTGGCCAGATAACATATAATTCTATAATTTAAAGAAAAACGATGTAAATCGGATTAGTGGTTTTCGCGTGAAACGAAGATAAACAGGCAGACAGACAGAGAGACGTTGAATTTTATAACATGTATAGAAGAAAGTAGAAACTATAACGTAATTTTTAAATTAATAGAACAATGAATAATTATTATAATTATCAAATATTTCTATACCATAATCTTATTATATATATTACAACCCACTGCTTGAAATATATCTTCTGTTTACCCCATATAAAAGTTATTGTAATTGAAATATTTTCCAAAGTAATATATTAATATACTTAAGATTATAATAATTATATTTAACTAGTTAATATGAATTTACAAGTAAATATAATAAATCGGCTACCATATTAAGTCTCTAAACCAGCATTTATATTTCACACGTCCCTTTTGTAACTAAACCTGTAACAGAGCAATAAAGTGAGACTTATACCTGACCGTCGAAAAATACACAAGCTTTTTCCGCAACACAAACAAAGATTTTTCAAAACTAACTCCCAAATGGCATTGTTGTAAGGTACGTAAAACCACGAACGAAGTTACGAACAAGTATTGCACAATTTTAAACAAAGGTATAGACGGGAATGGGCATTACCATAAACTGTGGTCCGGTTTTGTCGCGGAATTGCTTTTTTGAACTCTTGTGCGAGTTACCGCTATAACGAGTTAAGAAAAAGTTGAATATAAGAGGTGAAATGACTGTGTCAAAGTTGCAGCAGTGTGGAGTCGAACCGGCAATGTTTACAAAGGTTGCGTGCAAGTTTGCATCTTTCGGTGTAAGATTAGAACTATTTAAATAAGTCGGTGTGAGTGCCACGAATGCGCCTTTTAGCAATTCTACGACTCGTAGTTGCCGCTTAAAAGGATAGTTGTCTAAGTACTTTCTTGTATAAGTACATTAATTTTTCAGATCGCTTCGCGTTTGCAAGATTTGAAATTGCTTTTATTCATCTTGAAGGTGGAAAGTTCCAGCATTTGATAATATATTAAAAAAATAAATTAGTATTCAATCTAAATGTCATTAAGTATTCTGTAATTTTAAAAGTAAAACATTATTACATTTTTTATTTATTTAACTAACAAGCATTATTAATTAACATCGAATGCATGATGAAATGATAGTATTTTATAAGTGTATTTAAAAATAAGATGTATGTTTTTCCATCATCAATAAAAAAGCTTAACTAATAACAACGGAAAATATGTTTAATTCCAGTTGTGAGATGATCGATATTTCTGATGAAATATATCTAATGCATGCCATATCATTTATATTAGACGTATTAGGATACAAACAAGTTTTACAATAATAATAAAAATTATAACAGCGTTTCGATTATGTTCTGGACATTTATCAACTAGCAAATTTGCCTACATGGTAGGTAAAGCCTAATCTCCCAGTTATACCGCTTGTGGTTTTTTAGAGGACACTTAGTACATCTTAATGGAATGTAGGTACTTGTGCAAATGATTTTAGGAAACAGATCCAAGCTAACTGTAATAGTGCATTAGCCTCACCAATGTCCAACGATGCCATTAAACTATATTTACTTACAAGTAAATTATGAGCGATCGTTAAAGCCATATACTACAATAGGCACGATAAACGGACATGACCGTTAAGACGGCCAAGCTCTTTAAACGTATATTTCAAGAAATTAACAATAATATGAATAATACATTATTATAAACGAAGTACATAACTTGGTTTATATATGACAAAGTAGCAACATTTTGCCCATGGTAAGCACAGTCCAATCCAAAAAAAAGTGTGTTTGTGATATCCGACGCGCGACTGAAGTTTACTCCTCAAGAACTGTATTGGAATTTAGACTATATACAATTTGCAAGAAGAGTAAATAAAGGCATCTCTTAGGATATACAATGAATGTAACAATTTAATTTGCCTCCTCGAGGCGTTCCCGCTCATTTCAACTGTCGATTCGCGTCTGGCGGCTTTCGCAGCAAACGAAAAAGAGTTGAATAAATCTCAACCTTACGTTTATATACCACTAAGTTTCAAAATTGTTTGCGTGATACTGCGTTATGTTTCATACCGTGCGTCTTATATTATTTCTTAAGGAAAAAACTCCAACAACGGCGATCACTGAGAGATCAACAATCCATCGACGGTCCTCGCTATCACACCGGCCTTCAAGCATCTCGGCTGTTGGATATACACTTGCTGATTCCGAAACGTGACAAAAAAGAGTCATTGTGACGGCTTTATTACCATTTGCATAGTGGTCTCGACTCAGTCGAGTAGATATCCCTACCGCCGCATGATTACTAGACATACATCGAATGATACTGGAACGTCTAAGCGTGCCACAATGGCGAGTGTCAAAACTGATGTATGGTGATCGCTATCCAGTCAGATACAACTGTCGTGCTTAATTGATTACTACAGAAAAATATGTTTAATTCAAGAGTTAGGTAATCGATATTTTATTAGAAGATTAGTAGATTAAGATTAATAGATATTTTATTTTATCATTTACATTAGAAGTAAACAAGTACCGCAAACAATTTATTGATATAAGTGAAGTAGGTACATAACTCCAGCAATTTCAGAAAAGAAAAACTATGACAGTGATAAACGCTAATAAAGGCCCATTATCAACGTACATCTAGATAGTACTTTTGGCTCGTAAAGGTCCGGAACGCGATGTTTCGAGCCGATATCGAACCGTGCGTGAACATAATTTTCACCATCCATTTCAACACCGGTGATTATCAGGGCTCCCAACCCTTAAATATATCTTTAACTTTCTTCTACTTAAACGAACTAGAATGCGGGTTTTTTAACGTATGTACATTATCGTTTAACTCATAGTCTTTTATTACGTTACCGAATGAGAAAACCCAGTGTATCTAGGTCTCAGTCTGGATTTACAGGACAATATTTATTAGGAAGAAGTATCTAGAAAGACTTAGGATAAACTATTTACTGATAAACTGTTAAATATAGTAAAGGACGATATTGAGTTAAAAAACATGTACACATTTTAACATGTAAATAAACAATTTAAACCCTTTGGCTCTCAACGTCACACAAAATGCACGTAAAATTGACATTAAGTTTTAACTTGATTATATAAGTATTATAGGGCAATATCATTAAGGTTTTAGTTTTCTTTCCAGGACAGTGCAACCTCTTTTAAATACTAACTATAAAAAGTGACTTTAATATCATATAATATATATATACGTATTTTTAGTAATAAATAAAGTACCGAAGAATCAAAAAATTGTATACATTCAAGAAATTCAAGTTGAATTACAGTGAAAATGTGGAATTGCCTCCCGGGCAGCATTCTTCCTTCCTCTATACGATATCGGGGCCTTCAAACGAGGTGAGAGGAGGCGTTACCACAGGTATGTAGGTGACGACTGCAGATGGAATTTGTCACCATCTGTAGTCGTTCTTTTTAGGCTGTATCATACTTTTCCATCACGTATCCGTTCTATCATTTAGCCGAGCTATAAAAAATAATGTAAAGAATTATGCAACATTATTATTATGCAATTCATTGTTATCTTAAAAAAACAACCTAATAAATATTGTACACTCCAATTACAAAAAAAAGCTAGAATTAAAGAAAACCCGTATAACATTAATAATTTATAGTAACCTATAATTAAAGTTTCAACAAATCACTTAGTTAAAATGTAACACAAGATAAAATCGGGCCTAATGGTAACATAGAGGAGGTGAATAGATCAAATTCATAGCCGTCTATGTACGAATTGCCGAATACGGCACGCAAGCGATTTATATACATTTTCTGTTTTGTAGAAATGCAAATAGATTTCGCCCACAAAAGTAATTATGGTATTAGATTCGATCACAAATACAGTATAAAACTTTTTATCATTAAACCAAATTAAATTTGAAACTAAAATTTAACACCTATTTATTAAATTTATCTTAGTTTTGTAAAAATAGTATGTATTTCATTTTTGAAATCATAGGTCTTTAGGCGCGCTATAAAAAAATTATGAGAGTGAATTCTTACGTTGAGCGTGCACATTGTAACAAAAGTTTACACCATGAAGTTGCTTGTTAAATCTCCTGTTTTATTGTTGTGAAGATAGTCACACTCGAAGTTATGCGGCACATAATATCTAGTGTGACTATTTAACAATCATAGTTTTTAACGCGCGTACATAAGTAAAAGCATCCACTTTTGTATCAATATTTTTAATTTGCATTTAATATTTATATGAAACAATATTTTTTACGCATATATAACTCGTAATGATATCAATAGTAG
This sequence comes from Saturnia pavonia, assembly GCA_947532125.1. Lineage (NCBI taxonomy): Eukaryota > Metazoa > Arthropoda > Insecta > Lepidoptera > Saturniidae > Saturnia > Saturnia pavonia. The sequence goes on along the minus strand of OX383899.1, from coordinate 6,844,803 downwards.
CAAAGAATATAATATTTAAATACTTTCAAAAACAATCTTTCATGGATATTGACGAAACAAATACCACAAATAACGTTATGAAACATAATTAAATCACATTATAATTACAATAGGCTACAATTCCCCGTAAACCATGCAAGAAATTCGTAGCATATAAAGTAATGTTAATCAAAATTTACCTTTAAATTGTTTCAAATTAACTTTCGGTCGTAGCTACCGGTTGCATTGTTTTGCTAAATCTTATGTAGATTTAAAATTCATCATTATAAATTTTATAGCCAAATAAGATAATATAGGCAATTTAGATTCTAAATGAGCGTACACATCGTAAAAATTTACTCTCGTCATTTTCAAAACGCGCATAAAGGAGTTTAACTTGAAAAAGGATATCTAATATATACTAATATATTTTTGCCCTTATTTTGCATGAACGCTCGCATTAAAATATTATTATTTTTTACCCACTCTATTACTGCATAATTTATCATTTAACTTTATAGTTTAGAAACACTTAATCTAAATATAACAATATAATCTAGTGTTAAAACAAGTATCATCGAATAATACGATGAGCTGATTTACACAATTCGCTTTTTACACGCAAATTTCAAATATCAATTCTGAAACGCGACGCGCCCGACGGCAAATTCACGCCCTCATTTTTGATTGTGTCAAATAAAATACCTACAAACAGTGAAGACATAATAATTATTCTCCTTGAAACGTTAACGATTTAAACATAATTATGGAAGGTCAGAAAATATCTATTACATCGTTGCGTTCATTAGTGGAGTAATGCGAACCAGTATCTCGGTCTAGCAATTAGGATAAAATACATAATTGTTTTCATAAACATAAGGATTTACCGATGATTGTGAATATTAATATTTATCTTTGACGTCGTTTGTATTAAATGGACCATTACAGTAATTGCTTTACAGCTTTAGTAATGATTGAATCGAGATCGTTATTATAAAGCACTTTGGCCAACGAACAGAAATCATTTTAGAATTCATATAAACTTTATGGGTATGAACATTAAGATAATTATTTTTTATGTATTTAGGTTAACATCTATATTTTTTTTACACAACTAAGGTGGTAAAGAATCATACGGCCCGCCTGATGGTAAGCGGATACCGTAGCCTTTGGATGCTTGTCCACAAGTATCACTAGCGCGTTAGGGAACTTGAAATTCCCTACCCAAGATGCTCTGGAAACCCTACTCACCGTAGGAACACAACACCAAGATTTTTTAGCTGCGATCTTTTGTAGGGCTCCACCAATTCGAGTGCCCCAAGTAGAGAGAAATCTCCAAAGAAATTTCCGAACTGATTATCGTGATTATTTATTTCGTATGTTTCACTATACCTTACAAAATATATCCTATAAGCTAGCCAGTTAACATAGCTATGAATTAAAATTAAATACATTTAAATCGGATAAGTTGTTTTCGCGTGAAAGGAACTTAAACGAACAGACAGACAGAGAGACGTTGAGTTTTATAATATGTAATAGAAAAAGGTATAACGAAGCTGACGAGTTTTTTTTGTCTGTTTGATTGTTTAATCGCGATAATCTCTGGATACCCAAAACAATTTTGTTTTAATTTAAATAATTTCAAGGAATTAATTTTACAAGCCAAAGAACCACTGAAAGTCCATGAAGCTGCTGGTTAGTATTATATGACAATTGTGTCCGAGTGATCCGAGACCACCATATACCAGGTGTAACGCATTTTCGTGTTCTGGGATCAGCCCATGTATATCCAGTCATTGAGCGTAGTGGTAGGGTATCTGTAACCAACTGCGTCACGACCACCGTACAGACCGTACTCATGGTGATACCCGTCACAGTGACTCTCTTTTCGTATTTCGCATTTCAGAATCAGCCATTGTATATTCGGCGATGGATAACAATCTCTCGGTGGTCGCGTTGTTTTTGATTGTACCTACTGTGCTTACCATCAACCACAATGCCGTCTCTTTAAATTATTACTTTAAAAACTGGTAAGGTACTCAGGTACAATGCTCAAATTAACTCACAATTCCAGATACATTCAAGAGCTTACCTAGTAATAGTCATGTGACATTTCCTAGTGTTATATTGCCAATTTATAAGAACGTAACTATTTAATTTATAATACTATGAAAATATTATACATTTTAATAAAGTAATAGTTTCACGTTAGTAATATAAAATAAAGTAGGTAATAAAACGTATAAACCACACCTTAGACAAAATTGATATCACTAAAAATGTGTAGTGTTTCAACGCGGTGTAACAATATAAATCGTTGTTATTACGAACAACGTGTAGCGTAATATGAAAACACTCTTAAAAAATGACGAGCTCAGTCCCTCGAGTTGAGATCAGAAACGACGGGAAGCCCGGTAAAGTACATTATAGGTATCTGTTACACGAACGTGCAAGATAAGGATGTTTATTCAGTGTGTACGCGGCGAACAAATTGTTTGCCCTAGCGCTCTTTACCTGTGGCACCGAGTTTTCATAACAGCGTAGCCGCGGGCGCGTTGCGTCGCCACGCCGGCTACAATTTATAAGTCGCGCCTCCCGGCTAAGGATTTGCTGACGAGCTCGCTTCACATATTCTTGCAAGAATAGGTAGCGACATCTGTTGGAAAAGATGAACATCACTATGTTTCATGAAAAAATATTATTATTATTAATACACAGTTAGGATGTTGTTGCCATGAATTTCGTGTGTGTGACATAATGCATGATTTATAAACTTGTTTATTAATATTTAAAAAAAGGTAATTAAATCTTGGTTGAATATATTTATATTTAGAAAGATGGCATAAGTAATAAATTGAACAGTGGTTTAATACATGATACAAACCACAAGGTTGGAAGTTTACTTCGATTGTTTCTAAAAATATATTTAACAACATGGTGTTAGCGTGCGTCAGACAGGACAGTTCCTTCAGCGTAGACGTTAAAGTTTCCACAATGGAAGTAAATTACAGAAATTATGTCACAGTAATACCCGTGGCCTCCATATATTTTTCTGTTTTATAAATTTCAATGACATTTAAAACTACATACCTACAATACTATAGAATATTATGTTATTTATATCTCTAAATATTTTATTTCCTTAAAATTAAATAACCCTTCTAATAGATACATTTATGTAGAAACGTATTCGTAAGTGAAACTATTTTGAAAGTCCACAAGCGCACATAGAAAGTTATAAGATTATTATCTTTTCAATAAGAAAGTGAGATTTGCAAGAAAAGTAAGGCTACAAATATACCGATAAAACTTTATTGAACCTATAATATGCAAAATAAAATACTTGATCGCGCTGAAAGCTATTGAGAGATCGTGTAATTCGGTGCTGGGGTTTACTGAATGCTTCATTTTCCCTTCGTTAGTTATTCACGCAGTCGGCCGACCCATTCTCGAGCGTGGATAGATACGGAAAATCTTACATGCGGCACGCGGGATCCTTCAAACGAAAAATGTCCACCTCTGCCAACTTTGTGAATTGTTCGCAATATCTGCAAGTTTTTATGTTTGTTTCCCCCCCTGGTGCTAGGGATCAGCTGTATCCGCATCTGTGTACCTTTTTAACGATCATGTTCCATCTTACATATTTCATTTTCAAAATTTAATATTTAACACCGTGTTACAATTAAGCAAGACAAACTTTTTTTTCCACACAACATTTTTTTTTTTGTTAGCGGTCGTGCTATTTTTCTTGTGGTTTATTTTAATAAATAATATAGCAAAATAAATAAGGTGCTTGATGTGCAAATTTATTAATTTAAATGCTTTCGAAAAACTGTACTGATCGTGATAAGTTTGCACTATAAGAATATTTTTAATTTCTGTTATTTATGTGTTTTTTTCTTCAACCACCATAAGGAAACCCATAAGTCGTACTATCAAAATATTATGCGAACTGAATACAACAGTCACTACTATGATTTTCTATCTACCCTAAAATCGATATGGCGCAATGGTATGTTATTTTTTATCAACAGTACCGATAAGATTCGTTTCTACTTCCACTTTTTTCTTTTTGGTAATTTAATTTTCATTAACTTAAATACACTTACCTGAAATAGGTTAGCTTTGTATTTTATTATTTAACCTGCGTTTCAAATAGAAAGATGCATTTAACTAAGACATTTTTAAGAGCAGTAGAGACAATAAATGAGAGAATAAGGGGAAAAGGCTTTGTGGCCGCATAAGACTTCATTAGATGCGTCATGCGACGATCCAACACTGAAGGAATACAAGTCATTCCTCAGTCGTAAATAAAGAATAGGACATGCTAGTGGCTAGTGCACTTTAAACATTATGTAAAGATTGGAAAAATGCAATTTTCTTCGAGGTTAAAAGTACTTGACTATTACTTTTTGCATATGTAATAAATGCTTCTGTAAAATTCAGTTTTTTAATAATATTATTTGATATTTTTTATATATTATGTAAGATAAATAATTGTATGTACTATTTTTATAAAGAAAAAGCTGTGTGTGCGATTCACACACGATAGAAGTGAAACTTAATTTTAAAAGATATTTTATATTTTATTTAAACAGTGTGTAATATACATACACACCGACATTTGCTCTTTCGCTCTGGAACACACAAATAGGAGAAACCGATAATATATTGCTCTCTCGCTCTGGCTCACACAAACAGGAATGACCGATAATGTGCGTTAAACGTTTAACGTGTTGTAAATCGCATAAGAAGTTTTTCTTCAAAAATGTAACAACTAAAACCCGCGCTCTGAAAAGTTTTTATAAATACAGGGCTTTATGTCCTTTAGAGGGCGCTGTACAGAATTTTGTGTGAAGTCACATAGCTTATTATAACCAGCGCAAGATCGTGACGCTTCTAACTATATTTCATTTGTCAAATTATGATAAGAAGTTCAGATGCCGAAAAGATGAATATACATACATACTCGTACATACGCAGCCTACAGTTGAAATCATAACCTTCTTTTTGGTTTCACAATTGGTTGGTCAATAAACAAAATTTATATTCTCCTTTATCTTTTACTTGTATTAATTATTAAATACCATTGTGGTATATTTGTGAAATCCTGTTTTGGTTTTAGTTGTCAAATATTGTAAGTTATTTTGTAGAAAAAGTATGCTGTTGAGTTTCCAAATTAAAAAATAAATAAATCTTAATCTAAATTTTAATATGTTACAAAATCAAAAACTTGAAAATACTATTTAATACTTAACAAAAGTATTAAAATTGTCTAGATATTATGTATTTTTTATTAAAAATGGTCATTAGAATCTCATTATTCTTGTTGAGCCACTATATAATTTGAGATTTATTTTTCTAGTGATGAATAAACCATTTTTATCCTTATTTTATATACCTATGATACTCTTGTAAATATAAAAAAATATACTTGCGTGACCGCGCGTAAAGAATATGGCGTAGTTAAAATCTGTAAGGCCTTCTATATACCTGCATCTCCCGAGATGCATCATTACGAGGCGTGGTGTACTACGGGGAGTTAAGAGGTTGGATAAGGTTACGTCTACGTTGACAGCGGTAAAAAAGTTAATACAAATATCTATTTTTAATATACATTAAGCAAACTCGTACTTGTTCGAACCTTGAAAAGCTCTACAATCAGAATTAGTTTTTTTTTTTTTTATTATATTTACTTGGAGAATAATTTCTAGTTTGAGATCGTCTATATTAAGTAAGTACTTTAGAAGAGAACCTGAATGACACCTGAATGAAAATAATTAAATTAAGCTGAAATAATTCGTTAAGGTAGAGTATGTTCTAAAACCGAGGGGTGGCAATTTCAATTCCCACCCATGGTGAATGTTTGTTCATTGAACATGATTGTTAATTCCGTGAGTGGGTTTTTAATCTTTATTTGTATTTATATCAGCTGTATATTTGATATAGTAAAAACTATGCCTAGTTCGGCTAATACTTTGGAAAAATGAACCTGTGTAAAATAGTTCCAAAAACAATATTGTTAAAGATTTCAGCTATAATATTTACTGCTAAAATTATCACAATTAAAATCCTTTTAACTGAAATTAATACATTTTGGATCTAAAAAAATACCATATCACAAATTAAAATAACAGTTACACCGCTACCCGGTAGCAGTATCCACCCACCCTAATATCTCATTTAAGATGTGTTTGCATAGTGTACAGACTCATCGCGGGTCCATATCTTCACCAAAGTGCACACAAGGCGCGCTTCGCTGTCATAGTTCTGAAGTTTTTAGAAACAGATTGGAATCTTTTCTTAGTGCGTTTTTGTTTGAGTTGATTGGAGTGAGTATTGGACACATTTATTTGGAGATAGAACATTAACTGTAGTAATTTTAAATAAAAATGAAGATGTGTTACAAATACGATAGATACCTATCTATATCTTTTAAAGCATAGTATTTAAAATATCAGTAGTAAAAGCTGCAGTAGGTTCTGACTCGGTCAAAGTCTGAATTTTCCTCATATTATATTAGTTTTTCTATACTACTAGCTATGCCCGCAACTCCGCTCGCCTAGACTACAGAATGCTGTCGGTCGAACACAAGCGAAAATCGTGCTGCCCCTGTTCTGACCCACAGCTGTCGCCCACAATTTATTTTAAAGACAGAAATGCTAATCGTAGGTGATCCTTAAAAGATTAAAAGATATGCTAATGCTAACTTTTTTGGTATTTTTATGATCTACAATTATGTAGTACAATAATTTGATATACATATATCTTACGCTTTATTCAGCGTAAGCTATTTATATGTCTCAAAAGCGTCTTTTTTCCGAATTGATTCACAATTATCGTTACTAAATTCTTCGTATGTTACCTTATCTAATAAAATATATCATATAACATGTCCAGAAAACATAGCTATGAATTAAAAAATCTCATGTAAATCGGGTAAGTGGCTTTCGTGTTAAAAGAACATAAACGGACAGACATAGAGACGTTGAGTTCTATAATATGTATAGAAAAAGATAATGAAATTGTCGATAAAAAAATGGCAGACAATATTCATTCATAAATAAAAAATAAATATTTATTGGATATAAAAGTGCTCAATATATGAAATATTTATTATAACAGAAAGGTTCGAAATTCGATTCGTCTGAAAGTTTAATCCCGTTATTATGTCATATCTTTCTATACTTGATGTATCCGATTGAGTATGTGAGATAGTAATTGTTATTAGACATTATTTAGTTCCAGTATTCATACTATTTATTAAGTGTTAAAAACATCAAAATATAACTTTATTTAAATGTGAAATAAACATTACATTTACAGTAACACGAACCAAAGTAAATATTTATTGGTAGTATATATCTACTTAAAACGTTCTACAAATTTGTGATATCTTGGTATCATGAACAAAAGTATATGCATCTCTCTAGAAACACAACTGGACAAATTCATATGACTTTAAAGTAATTATCAACTTACTGTTAGTACACGTAGAATTAACTATCCAGGCCTTAAGGCACTATCACACATATAGCTTGATATCGTCGCGGATTACACCAACGTCTCCGCTTTGCCGTCATATCCGACGCGACGCGATAACACGTCAATCCTAAACCGAGTCATTATCGTAAACGTTAATGACTACGACGATTACTGGTAGCCTCGGAGCTATATCGAGAGGCGGTCTCTGAAATTGAACATTCCCAATCTATCGGCCGGCGCCCGATTTGTCCCTCTATAAACTTCTTCCAATCCAGCGGATTTAATTAAAATAGTTCTACGAGAAAAATAGTAAGGCTTCATTTACACGTTCAACTTTTTTTTTCACATATACTTTGCTGTATATTTGTATTTGTTTACATTTTTACAATTTTTTATTGAATACAGTAGAGATTCGATATAGTGTAAAAATGTGCTGCTTGATAGCACAATTCAATAGTTTTTTACCTTTCAGGAAGAATTCAGTCTTTTATATGCACTTTCCACCTACTTAGAAATTTTAATATCACTCTTAAGTAAATTAGTTTCAACAACAGCCCAAACCAAGTTTCGTACCATTGTTATTCCCTTGCGCTTGCCCAGTGAAACTGTCAAGCCTCATCAGGCCAACACCGTTAGTCAATTCGAAAAAAAAAAAGGTGTGCTAAGTGGTGATCCGCAAGATGCCATTATTTAAATCAAAAATACTGTACCATACTTTTCGTATAATTAACATAGCCATTCCTGAAGTCAATTAAAAAGCCTAAACAATTAATTTGAGACTACTATGACTGTAATCTTTTGATATTACTATTAATAAGATATTAGGCTAAAATATAAAAATATTTTATTAACCATGTTTTAATTTTCTAGAAAAATTAACTCATTGTCACACAATGACAAAGATTAGTTATTCAAAAAGTCATGTAACCGGATGTTTGAAATTATTCTAAAACAGATTATCAAACAAAGGCCTTTACATAGTTCGCGAGGATTATAAACAGGTTACAAGTTAACTAATCCAAACAGTTTTACCATTTCCAAGCATAATTATAATTGCCAAATATGCGATTAACTCTATAACACATTATTGTAATTATCTGTGCTAACAAAGCCGTATTCATTCCTATGTACATTGCGTGTAAAATTTAGATGGGATCCAATTTGGCTGTAAGGTGTTACCTCGGTTGTCGGTGATTATTCAGGATATTTGGTTTTATTGAAACTGACATTCATACCAAGAGATATATATGACTCTATTTTGCAAAGCTCCCAACTATGTTAGATAAATTTAGTCATTAACAAAGGTGTTATAATTCGCGATTCCTGTTTAATTATATAAATCAATTGACTTAATATGTAAAGATATTATAAAAATAAACACAAATTGTGAAGTGCAGCCCAGCTCTACTCTCGAACTGATAGAGTATTTTTCTAAAGGAAAACTTTTGACAAAAAGAAATGAGTGCTTCGTTTCAGTACAAGTGACGTGTAATATACAAAGAAGCGGCCACTCGAAAGACAATGGACGGCGAGTAACTTTCAATATTAATGATGCGCCGAGAATGCACATAGAGCTTGGCGAGTTGCAAAGGCCTGCCATTGATACTCATTACCTATTGATTCATAAGTAATAAGCCTTTTACCGGCACTGGTCGAGCGTTCAACAACTTTTCAAATTTAAATGTAAAAGAGGGTTTCGTTTTTGAATAATGCACTGTTATAAATCAGAAGTCATTTTAAAATCACAATTTTATATGAATGTTTAAGTAATAAATATATAAAAGCGCCTTAAATGTATTAAGACAGAATTTCTAACAGATTTAGAAATAACTAGCTGAGCCTGCAGACGTTGTTCTGTCCTTTTCGGTTGTTAATAGCTCCACTACAACGCCACCTATCGAATCCTAACATATCTAAAAATCATCGCCTCGGTGAAACAAATATATGTAATTATTATCTAAAGATGTTCAAGTACGTATCGTCATTCAAGAAGATAACACATACGATTTTACATATAATATAATGAAAACCATATAGGTAGGTCCGAGACAAATGTTTTAAATTCTTCAAGTTTAGTATAGTTATTTTAGTATAGTTTTTTTTTTTATATTCATTAAATTTATGACGTAAATGTAACAATACAATCATTTATAGAAAAATAATTTATGTAATTCTAATATATCTTCCACTGCACAAATATATTTATAATAATACATTATATTTGTTTGCTCAATTATCCATTTCAAAATGTATCTGATAGGAACAATACAAACTGTATTTATTGTCATATTATATCGTTAATAGTTATAAATAATTTGTATTCATTTTACTTTTAAATTTATTTTATGAGTTCAAAACACTTACTACAAGTAATCAGTCAGCGAGTATAGAAATGATTCCAAATCAATTACAAAAATTCGTGACTAAAGAACAGCAAAACTAGAATGTATTAGAATAATGCAAAAATATATTACAGGATAAATCTATAATGTATCATGAAATGATGTAAATAACGACAAATTCAACGATCTTGATAACGATCTCTTATGACAATATACTGAATATTTGGATATATTTTAACGGGCCACCTGTAGTAAACACGATTCCGAAATCCAATACCTGTTATAGTAAAACCCAGTCCTGTAATCAAACTAGTTAATAGGGCATCAGATTCCAAATTTACAGGTAGGTCGTCCAATAAAGATGAGTGTAAGAGAGAGTTAACTGTGCGGAGTAATCGCGGGCCGAAACCGTTGTTTTACGATTCATACTTTGCATATCCCGACAGATGTTAGAACAATAAAACCAGAAAAAGACGCTTGGGTATTGTACCGTGTTGTTACTTGTTATTCCGTTGAAATCTATCTTTTAAAGGCTAAGCAACGTGTCTAACTAGAATTTTATGAAACAATTACGTGGAATTCGTGTAACATTTGTTTTTATTCTTTTGATAAAGGAAAGTTTTTAGTTTAGTTGTTGTTAAAACTAATAATCAAATGAATGTACAGTTTAAAAAGTATTATGTACTAAAACTATTACTGAACGTGTAGTAATATTTTTAATAGTAATATGATATGATATGATAGAAAAATGATCCGACTAGGGTGGTTTTTGAGCGAATGAAATTATTATATTAACACTAGAAAAATCATTAACTGGAAAATCGACGAAATTAATGAAACAAATCATAGGTATATACTTCTAAATATTTACATCTACATAATATACATAGATACCTTAAATATGTAATATAAAAGAACTAAATAAAAAGACGTGGAAAAAAAATGATTAAAAAAACAGGATGCGTGTATTTATGGTAAGCACGTTAAGTTCTACTTATTTGAACAGTTACACTGGTTTTTGTGACACAAAAAATCGAATGGTAGTTAACCTTTACTCCAATAAAACAAGAATTTTACCAAGAAACTTCATAGTGTATATTTTTTGTTACAGTGTGTACGCGCATCTTAAAATCTCACTGGCATCATTTTTTCATAACGTACATAAAGACGTAAAACTTCAATAAATAATACCTATTATTGAAGTTTTCTTAAAGTTGTATACCAAATAAGACAAAATAATTCGATAAAAATTTAAACTGAAAGCAAGCTATATTTCAACAATTCCCAGCACTTATCAATCCATGCGTAATCGGTCCACGCACGTATTTGCGCATGCCGTATTTCCTAGCACGTGCGCATTGTGTATACATCCACTTCTGTTCGAGATATACAAGTGGCAAATAAACCTTTCACGTTCTCCTGTCAAAGTATAATATAAAACCAGATATGAAACGGTTTTTATTCAAGAAATTATATTTTAAATGAAATAGATTTAATAGGTCATAGGTAGGTAACTTTTAATAATTTTTATCACCGATTATATTTATTAGTCTTCAAGATTTAAAAGTTTAAAGATGTTTTCTTTTTATTATATTTTTCACTAAAACTTACCGCATCCACTTATCACATTTTACTCCGAACAAGTAGAGCCTTAATAATCTAGCTTCGAAATAACAAGAAATTGCATCGTTTAAACTAAGTTCATGCTGACATGTACAAACACAGTCCAGTATTAGAGCGAGCAAACAGATATAAGAGATACGTGGCTGGAGAGAGACGGTTATCGGTCCGTCAGGCCCGATGTCATTTTCCAGAGGGCTCTTCAAGAAATGCCTTAAATTGCGACGTTGAGTGGACGCTTTTATTGCGAGATTTACAGACTCGGCAATACAATTTTGTGTCTTTTTTCTAGCTTTATTATTTTGTAGGTATAATATCTTTGCTCTTATCTAATGTATTTCACTTTTTACTAAAAAAATTTATCTCGATAAGTATCGTCTGTAATAAATTATTAGTATTACTTATCACTCGTATCTCACCGTAATATAGTTTTAAATTCTAAAGAAAACATATTTATGTATATCAATCACCTTATACACAATAAAAACATAAATAAAGTGTATTAACCACAGAACATTACAAAAGAAAACATAAAAAACCGCCAAAAAAATATAATACATCCAACTAGAATATTACCAAAAATCAGTGCTGAAAAAGTTGAGTAGTGCTAAACAAACAAGCGAAGTCTCGCAATAACCGAAAACCAGTCGGTCCGGACTCCGGGGTCATTCGCGAAAAACCCGGAACACCCTCGTAACTTCACCCGCTAACTTTAAGATGACTTCCAGTTTTTTTATATAAATAATTTTGAATGTGGTTGCCTTGTTTTCGTTTGTTAATAATTTTTTATTGCACAATAGGTTTACATCTTAAAAAGTGAATTCATTAATATAGTTATTCTAAATTGCAATGTATGTAGTTAGGCGCAAGGGATACCACACGTACAGTAAATGCGGTCGTCTTAACAAGTAAGCCACAGCGTACGTGTGAGATATCCCTTCATTCCCAATCTAAGCGAGTCTGCAGTTCGTTTCTACTAATAATACGTTGGCACCCTCTCATCTTTTATGACTTTTCCGACCCACTTTCATTTGCAATTAAAACAATATTTTCGGAATTATGCAGTCTTATTAACTTCGGCTCTTCATTACGTTTGTAATTTGCAATATATTAATTGTGTTATTAATTTATATAAACTTCTAGATACACATTATAAATATGTAAGTAATAAAAATATCTTTAAAATAATGAATGATACATTTGAAAAACCAAACTAAATAAGTAGAGATATACACATATATTAGAGAAAAAAATATACTAAAAAAAATATCGAAGGTTTCAGTATGTATATGAAACGGGGAATCAATTTGAAAATAGATATGCATAATAAAATACCAAAGGATATCACTACACTACCGTACAATGATTTTAAATTAAAAAAAATACTAAGGAGTCCTCATTACAATAATTAAGAGTGTATGACCTCGAAAATAGTATTAGTAGAAAAAGTAGTATTTAAGTAGGGTATTAATATTATTTTATTTTATTATGATATTTCATTATTATGTTTTGATAATTTTTGTTTTGTGTTGTTGTTGTTTTGTCATCGATTTCATTTACAATACGCTCGGTAATGTGAATTGACATATCCCTTAACATTACCGTTAATATGATAAATCAATAATAATAAAAAAATCATATATTATATCTCGAATTTTACTAATATGATGCTTATTTTACAATTACTAGAATTGAAAATAACATCGGAAATTAAAAAAAAAACCTTTTTCCGAATGAACAATACCAAAACTTATCAGACAGTGAGCAATAATTAGTTATGCTACTACTACAATATAACTTGCTTTTTTCACTAAGGTATATATATATATATATATATATATATATATACAATCAGGTTGATAAATACGATCCTTCTAAATCTTTCTCAATTATATACTTGATCCCACCTATCAATATATGTATACGTGATATGTTCTTAAATTTTAATTGGATAGTTTCACACACACATTAAGGTCTGTGTTTTGGACTGTTTGCATAAGATCCATAGTACAAGGACCGTCGTGTAATGTTGTGACGATAGGTGTAGTATGCCCGTCTTGTGTCCACTGGTCTCGCAAATCCCGTGCCTCGCGTCTTTGGCACGTGTCCTCTTTAAGGATTACAAGCGACGATATCACATTATTACTTATGACAGTTACTATGATAAATCATTTTACTTGTGATTGTGATTTATTACCATTTAATTAAACAACAAAAAAAGTATGTACTTATGTAGTACGCTCGATAGTAAGCCATCGATAATAATAAACATTACATACAAGCCTTTGTGATTATACAAAATTAAAATCATAGTTTTTACAATTTAATTCTATGACAATGAGACTCACTTTTTTAATATGTTCCCGCCTTCCTACCTGAACGTCATAAAAACATGTTACCGACGCTACTAGAAAAAATGGCTGCCATTTTAACAGTGTTCAATTACATTATTACGAGCTATAAATCCAAAATTCGGGTTTAGTGGTGCCTATATCAAATTCTTATTGCTTCATTACGTGCGACAAACGATCGAATTTAGACGTTTCATATAATATAATTTTTTTTAGTAATAAAAATATTATGACTACATCACAATCTATAGTTTCTCAAATTTGATAAGTTTTTTATTAATGAATTAAGTTTATTTAAATGAAGAGGACTTTCTCACGAAGATCTTTTTACAACAATGTTAACGATCTATTAATGGAATAATTTCAATTGACATTTCGCAAAAAAATTCGGCAGTAAAAAACAATGTGCTTCTCTAACTCGTATAGGCAGAATAGTTTGAAGGGTCAAACTGTGTCGTAAAACAACAAGCACACGAATAAAAAGGACGGAATCTTATTAAAGTAAATATTTATGGCATTGGTATCAACCGATTGGACAAGGGTACCCTTGATAAATTGTCCTGCCGGTTGCGGCCTACCGGCAACTCCAAGATGTTTCTCATATTACAAATCGTTATTTAAAAAAAAAAAGATATATTATTTTATTTATGACATAATTTCCTTTCACGCTTTCTGATAAATTTTGTGGAATTTCAACAGTAATTATGTTAAGGGATCTCTTTTGGCAAGATCACATGTGCATGTGTACGCAAAAGAATTTCTGACATTCTCACTATCTCAATAAGAAAAGGATACTTTAAATAATTCTACATACAAGAGAGTAGAATAAAATAAACTGAAACAGTTCCAAAATTCCACTCTTGTCAAAGGCTTGAAAACATTTCAAAGCGATAAAACAAGTTGTTCAAAGTTTAGGATTTTCAAAATTGGACAACTTTTCGTAAGAAGGGGAGCCGGAGTAGCCTAGTGTTTCTTTTTTACTTACCTGAATCTAGACAATAAGAGTGTCTCCACACAATCAAGCCACCGAGAAAGTTGATAGTTCGTACCCCATTCAATTTAACAATAGAGAAAATGAAGAGGAGCCAATTCTTTCTTGCTTTTATCCAGTGTTTTCTTAGCCCATCTAAAGTTTACATTTAGATTCCCTCTACCTTGCGCTGAATGCGTTATTTGTCTTGGCAAGAAATAGGCACATTATTCAATGCCGTTATTCCAGTAAACTGTTGGCCTTCTCTAAAGATTATTCATTTCTTAGGGCAATTTATTGTTGTTGTTTTTACCTACATTCATATGAACAAGTAATCCATTTCTTCATTGCTTAATAAAAGATTAGAGCGGAGGATTACACTGTAATCACTAGAGTGTTTGCTTGAATATTTATTTTACTTAACCTCTAATACGTTATAAATATTCAAATTAAAAATATATATTTTACAAATGTCATTAATACATAATATATTGTATTTTTACCCAACTACGGCGAAATCAAAAGCATCATAATATCTACATATTTATATTCATCTGATCCCACATATCTTTTAAATTACCTATCATAATTTGATAAATGAGATATCGGTAGAAGTGTCTTGATCATCTCTTGGATGTAGGCTGTGTGACGTCATACTGGATTGAATATGGCCCCTCTAGAGGACATAAAGTCCTGTATTAAAAAATAAATATTTTTGTAATATGCTGTGTTGTGTGTCAAATGAAAGCGCTTAATCAGCACATTTCACAAATATAGACCGCAATTTTAGAGCAAATTGTTTTGCGTAACCGCGTTTTAGTTTTTTGAATTCTCCTTATTATTTATGTACAGGTATGTATTATAGTATTACATTATTACTGTATGTATTACAGTACTTCCTGACAAAACACATATTACCAATATCGACAAAGTTTTTACAAATCGTATAGAATAAATCAATATAAAAGGAAATATTACGCTAACCGAACATAAATGTAGAACGTTACTGAGAATAGCTATAGACCAAAACGTTGAAGTTAAGGTCAGATCCTCAGGTATTTATTTCTACTCTTATGTTCCGAAGTAGGTAATATTTTTTTTTTTTTTTTTAAGTACTCCGGGAAACCTATTATATGGACACCTAACGATTCGCCTAATAGCTTTCTAATACTTATTGATATTATAAGGGAACGAAGGCTGTGGTAATTTTGTTCCTTAAAAGCGTGTAGCAAGTATTACGATTATTTAATCATTAAATAGACTGCACCTAGCAACTATGATACAGTAAACATACTGTCAAGATGAGAACTCGTTGGTAAAAGTTTCGGTCAACTATTACATCAGAAGGGACGATAACCCGAGTATCTCTTAATTATTATGCCTCCGTATTCTGTATTACAATAATGAAGCGAAACAATAACAAAAGTTTGGACATCACGTCAGAGCGGGGCGACGCCGGGCAACTCCAGCGCTGATCATTTGAGTGCTTGTTCAGCTCGCTCCTAATGAAAACTTGCTAGTTACCGCCGACATAGAGCAGTACTTTTATTTGGTACAAAACAACGATAAAACTGACGCTACAATGAATCCTGTGACTCAGTTTCTCGATTGTTCTCTATTTTTATATTGCACGGGTAGCGACTTTGATTAATGACGGCACTTTTAGTTACACCTTTTATGGTATAGTATGAACTAACAGATATAAAAAGAGGTTTTATTTCTACACACCCTTAATAATATTAGGGGCCACCCAGTGATAGCGATGGAAGTGAATTAAGCCCGCACGTGAGCTACAAGTTCGATCCCCTGTTTGCAACGTTGAATATTTGGCTGTGTTGGTAAATATTTATTTTCTTAAAGGGGAAACATTTCGAGAATCTGTATGTATGAGAAGAAATTCTGTATAAGTGCGCCGTCTATCACGCTTGGAATTGAAAACACGACAAAATGCGAACATCGTTTTATTTAAGGGTATTACTGAGTGTAATTTTTTGCTGTTGTATTATTCATTGAATTATAAAATGGAATATTTATTTATGATATTACTTGAATAAGGAACATATAGTAATAAGTAAATAAAAGTAAAACCCGACCATTTATCATTCATATATCTATTATATGTTGGTACTCGTAGATATTCGGATAATTATTGATAAATAGCTTGAGCACCTTTTTATCAGATGCCAGGGTTTTTATATATTACAACTCACACGGCTCGTTCGCGCCACTACACCTATAGTCATATATTCAAGCCTAGTGTTGAATTATGTTAATTTTCCATTATCTCCAAAACTATGCGTCCATATAACATGCTATAAAGGGTAATGTTTATCTTCATAAAATTGTCTGGATGATGAAGTAACTTTTATAATGTAAGGTTTATTATGCTATACCTTATAATAATGCTCACAAATAACTTTTCAATTTTCAATAAAATTTTGTAACAAAATACCTTATTGTGGCTTTTGTATAACAGATAGGCATATGGTATTGCGGAATTTGCAGCACTAGTAAAAAGCAGCCGGGACCACTGTTTCTTCCGACTTACTTGACAAAAACCAATACTTACGACTAGCTGAGAGGTATAGCTTAATGCTAGATAGCCATACTATTCCTCATGAATAAAACTATCATACACAAAAATAATTTTTCGAATCTGACTGGTAGTTCCAGTGATTTGTGTGTTTAAACAGACAATCAAACAAAACTCTTCAGATTTATTATATTAGCATAGATCGGTAGCATTTTGCGTGATATAGTTTGGTCATTCATTGTTCACAAGTGAAGTGAATTATAAATCATAGCTAGAAGTATGGATTTTAATTTACCAGAAAAAAACTCTGGACTTTTTAACAAGGGATTCACCATCTTGTTAAAGTGTTGTTTGACCTCTGAAGGTTAGAAAATATTCTGTCCACTTGACATTGGCATAACTGTGTATAAACACACGTTACCATTCAATAAGAAGGAACTCTTATTACATTGCGGGTGAATAAATTTAAACTTGGGCTTAACTAAGTCTTTAGATATTATTTTTGATCCTCCATTTCAACATACTTGTAATACATATTTATATATATAATTATTCTGTAAGTGTGTATGTGACTGAACTCCTAAATGGCTGGACCGATTTTGATGAATTTTTTTGTGGTGTTTACATGGGCCTCTGGATGGTTTAGATTCACAATTGAACCGGGTAGATGGCGCTTTGATCGAGTTCTAGGTTTATTTTTTATTTTTAGGCAAGCCAACGTTCGGGCAATACAACGTCTGTCGGGTCCGCTAATTTATATCTAATTTTATTATATCTCTGCTGACGATGGAGATGGACCTTGTTAAGAGAATTACAAGAAATCAGACCAAAGAAAAAAATGCAAAAAGGTATTTTGACAGCTCTTCGTTTCCTAGGTTTAGTGTTGTGGTCATAATCTCACCTGATCTTAAGTGACGATGTGGCCCAAGAGGTAACACGCTAATGATAGACTGGCTCTCAAGTACAGCTGCCGGAACACAACTATAGATGCTTGGCGACAGATTTTCAATTTGAGGGTGGCAGCAAAACAGGCGGGCATTAGAAAAACCCCTACCACCATGCTATCACCACGATGTTAACCTTTACCGAAAAATCAGGGAACTTTGCAGGGATTCGAATTCACGTCTATCAATGCAATGTCCATACATACTATCAATGAGCCATGCTTCAAAATTTCTTCTTCACCAACACCAAAATCTTCATATTGAATTATTATTTATCTCTCGTCACTTACATACATACCTTTGCTTATCACAATACTGTTGTAAATACCATGGTTCTTTTACTTTTACTCTCAAGAACTTAAAATAGAATCATTTAGTCATTCAATCAATCATTCCATGTTACATGTAAAATTTTAATACAACCTGCTTACTCCAGTACAAACTGTCGGCCTTACGTCATATAACATCAGATATCGACGCCTACAATAAGTCGCGTTTTATACTGTTATTATAGCGCTATAAACGCCACCGGCCGGTGTTTCATACAGTGCGAGGCAGATTATACTGCCTATGGCCCCGATTTGGGTGAGGGCGCGGGCCGCCCCCTGTCAGTTCCACGTGCCTCCCAACAGATGTGTCGAGATATCCGATATCGGGAGAGACATTCATAATCTTTACCTCAACCTTTCGATTCTTATATTAAAATGACGAAACCTTTTGGAGGTACAAACTCGAAAGAATTATAATTTAAAAGTGAAAGGTGACACTATCAATACATACATATATCTATTATTGGTAATTATATACTTCTATTTATTCATTTATTTATCAAAGGCAGCACCAACAGCGTGCCTATTACATATTTTATAATTACAAGCTTTTTTAGTTTTCCGAAGTCAACAAGGAACCTTTTTAGTTTCGCCATGTCTATTTATCTATCCGCGGTTTAGCTCAATGATTTTTAGTACTATATTTTGGTATGGGTATACATATTAATAAAGCAAATAAAGAGGCAAAATAAAATCTTAAAAAAAAGTAAGCTACTACCCCTACATTTCAAGTGTGGATGTATTTTTTTCTCGTCTATCCCATGGTATGTGGTGTAGTTGGAAAGGTCGTTCAAAAATATTGTATAGTATTGTAAGTCAAAAATATTGTTATATACATATACTTGTAATCTAGCAATACAATATCGTAGAGAAAATGATTAATAAAGATAATAAAATAAAATGACGTCAGAATGGTCTAAACAGTAAAAGGGGCTTTTAACGTATTTTTTTTTTATATCAACATTATTGTAACTATAGAAACATTAATTACGTTAATGGTCTAACTAAATTATCATTTAAATTTATATTGTCTACAGACGTCAATTCTTGTTTTATTAGTTAAAATACTCAAGACTCTTGAACGGCACGTTTGAAATGTTCGTCATTTGATTACAATATTCTTTGTAAAAATAAAAGGTAATTGGAGTCGGAAAAAATAAAGTTAATTCTCGGAGCGTCCCTACAGAACTTTCATTAGCGTTTCACGGCTACAATTGCGAGTTCAAATAATTATGTTTACAAAATCCTTTTCTTACACAGAGATTATTTACCTTCTCTATTGTTACAAGAAGTGACGCGGACGAATTTCACGAAAATACCTCATTTATCTGGAGCAAGCACACAATGGCAAAACGAAACCGAAAACTTTTTACGTGGTCAGTGACAATGCTATTTCTCTTTTCTTTTAGTGTTTCCTTTCCAACCTTTGGTGCTGTTCATTTATAGATATAGCTACACTGTATCATCGATCTAACAGTATCTACTAATCCATTACTAGAAACTTCGCTTGACTGGTCGGATTTCATATTTGTTCAGGCATGTCGCCCGCAGATAACTTTACTTGACGACCGCCGTTATGTCTATTTTATTTCGTTTTGTAGAACCGCATAAATAAAATGAAAATCGATTCAACAAAGTACGAAAGTCTTCATCGAAGTAGATCAAGAACAAACAATGTTATGTAAAATATTGTAAAGGTGAAGCGATAACCGTCATATCAAAGTTTACTGTCGTTTAACCCTTACCCTAAAGTCATATATTGACGCGTGTCCATTATAACACCTGGACCACGGGTACAAGTTAAAAGTTTGGAAGGTACACGTGTATCTATGTACCTTTGGTTGTATCTACAAGCATAATCGTGGCGCCATATGTTTGCCGAGCGGCTCGCTAATGCTGTTTACTAGCGAGGGTGGACACGTCACGTCGCTTGTGTCTTAATCGTTAGAAACACGCCTGTACGTCGAATTGTTTTATTTTCTGTTTAAATTATGAACTTTGAACGCAATTGATTACGTGATTTGACGAAAACAGATTGTATTCATAAGTAAATTTAATATCAGAAGGCGATTCGTTTGTAACTGAACATAGCAATGTAAAATTCAGGAATTGTGCGAGGAGAAACTTTAAACGAGCTAAATTCTAGGATTCTAGGCGAACAAATGTTGATCGTTGTATCCATCATGGGATTTCCTTAAATCATTGACTACAAAGGTGCTTGGTATACCACCCGCATCGAACACACAATATCGGCTGATAGGTGTTGTTGAAACTGATTGACGCGCCTTTTGATAATAACTTTACACGAATTTCGCTTTAATTAAAACGATATCAAACGAGAATTACAAGTCACGATAAGTTGTTACGGGCTTAATTCGAAAAGTTGTTAGAGTTAATGTCTGAGGTTTCAAGCTGTATTTCAATACAGCTTGAAAATTCTAGAGTTAAACCTTTGTCTGCGAACTTTATTATTTCTCAACTTACTCGTATTTTTAATAGCCACTCTGACGTTTACTCGGTCCTCGGATTTTCTTACCAAACATACCTACGCCATTACTGATTTTTTATAATGTAGTGTCTTTTGAGATCTACAGACATGAGTATTTTATGTTTATTAAAAATTCAAGTGAATCCATTAAAACTGTGCTGAAGAAGTTGGTAGTGAATAAGATACAAGACGACATTATTCCTATTAGAATTCACAATGCTAGAGTTCTAACTAAAATAGATTATTGTTTACTTTCTAAGGGTCTCTAAATAATTATATATTATTTTGTTTCAGGTTTCGGATTCGTCACATTTCAAAGCGAAGATATAGTTGACAAAGTGTGTGAAATACATTTTCATGAAATAAACAACAAAATGGTAAGTAAACGTATAATATATATTTCAATATAATAGTTTAAACGTACCAGTTATTAAGTCATATCATGTACATGTTTTATTTCTACAACGTTTCGAAGTTCTCTTTAATATGTTCGATAAGGGTGAGAGGTATGGTTGATAAAACATCATCAATAGTCATGAGCACTATCGAGTAATTTATAGTTGAAAAAACAGTCAATTGCTGATTTCCAATACGTTATACGGATTATTTTTGTGATGACAAGTAAGATTTGCGCAAATAACCTTTTTAGCTCATGAAATTACCAAAGTACGTGAACCTTCGGAACACACGATGACTTTTTTTACGTATTAAAGAAACAAATTAAATCAAGCAATTGTTTTTTAGAAAACTATCGATTGATAACGATTGTCCAAAAATCGATGTTTTATCAACACTAATGAGAGGACGCTTTTTTATTTATTGCCTTTAGAGAGTTATTTTCAATGTTTCAGGCATTACTACTTTGTTATGTATTTTAACAAAAACGAACTGTTAAGATTGATTACTTTCATTTTCCTACTGAGATTAAATAAACCCTTTGACTCTCAACGTCACACAAAATACGCGTAAAATTGCCATTAATGCCACCAATGGGAGACAAGCTATTAATAAATTTAAAGAAACATACTGATACCTAATTTCTTTTGAATGGCACTTGTATAATTCACTAAATTTCAATAGACTATATTAAATAATAATTCATGATATTGTACAAATCTGAGTACTTAGAAACCTTGTTTTAACTATATTCTTCTCATTAGTAAATTGACCAAACATCAAAAACGGAGAACAAACATAAATTATATTATTTGAGACACAAAATCTTATTGTAATATTATAATTGATAATGAGCTTTTCCTATTTTATATCATTTATAATAATAAGAAAACTATTTCTACTGCTTATAAGGCGAATTTAGAGACCATAACATATGGTCGTAACCTCATTTGGTTTAAATAAATACATAAAATAGAAACTACCGTCTGTCATTAGCCATACGATGTTAAAATAACCAAAATCTGCGTACACAACTCAATCGCAACATTGTCGGTCAGATATCAATTAGAGACGAAAGAAAGAGCTGGCAGAGTTCCAAAATGGGCCAATAAAACGCCACTAAAGCTCGCTTTTACTGTGTTTAGATTTTTCCTCGCAATGAGAAGGAATGGGGCGTTCTGTGACGTGTGTATTCGAAATGTAGCCAGCACTTTATAGATAAGTCTAAGGATAATTAAAACATTGTTTTAGGTTGAATAAAAATGTGAACACAAACAAAAACATCGCGTTTCATTGTAATGTTTTTTTATTCTTTTATCGGAATGACATTTAATTTCAAAATTTCATACAGGTTATCAATACCCTAACAAGATGCAGTTAAAAAATTAAACGATTTTTAATTCTTAATATTAAAAATAATGAAATGATTTATAGGTAATTACATAGAACACGTTACCAATGAAAATAATGTATTTATGAACACCCACAGTTTCAACTACAAACATTGTATACATATTATATATTATACAATGTAATAAAATAAATAATAGTATACATATTACATTATGTATAAAGGCACAGCTTTACAGATTGATTGGTACTCCGCTTCTTAGAGTCCTAGTTTTTTTTATATACTACAAAGGTGGCAAACAGGCATACGGCCCGCTTGATAATAAGCGGTTACCGTAGCCTATGAACGTCTGCAATACCTCAGGTATCACAAGCGCGTTGCCGACCTTGAACCCTGGAAGTTCTGGAGACCCTACTCACCGCAGAAACACAACACTAGGTCATTTGGCTGCGATCTTCTGTAGGGTGGAGGTATTCCACCAGTCGGGCTGCCCCATGTAGAGAGAAATCTCCCAAGAAGTTTATCTGTGCCCTACCTCTCTTTGCACCCACCCTTCCCCAAGGAGCTCTGAAAACCCTACTCAGCGCAGAAACATAACACTAGGTCATTTGGCTGCGATCTTCTGTAGGGTGGAGGTATTCCACCAGTCGGGCTGCCCCATGTAGAGAGAAATCTCCCAAGAAGTTTCTCAGTGCCCTACCTCTCTTTGCACCCACCCTTCCCCAAGGAGCTCTGAAAACCCTACTCAGCGCAGAAACACAACACTAGGTCATTTGGCTGCGATCTTCTGTAGGGTGGAGGTATTCCACCAGTCGGGCTGCCCCATGTAGAGAGAAATCTCCCAAGAAGTTTCTCTGTGCCCTACATCTCTTAAAGTGTCTTAGTGTGAAGTCTATAAGCTTCTTCAATAAAGAAGCTATAAAAAAAAAAATATTTTTTCAAATCAGACTAACATTTTCAGAGATTAGCGCGTACAAACAAACATTCTCTTGATCTTTGTAATATTATATATTATTTAGATTAAACAATATTAAACAGATTTTATTTAAAATGAAACTATTACAAGTTTATATTAGATACATTATTATTTCTTTCATTTATTTAGTTTAGTTATTTATTTATCCAGTAATTGTGTAGCTTTATTAATTCATCAAATGATGTTTTTTTTATTAGAATCGTTGATGTCAAAACTAAATAATTTTGTATATAAGTCAAAGCAACGTTTACGCGTAATGCCGTCCTTCCAACGCAATACATTACCAGTCAGCCTGTAGCAAGCTATTACAATCATGTGAGGCCATAAACCTCACCCCGATTAACTTGTAGCCTACAACACAACACGGCCATTGTCTACCCTAATTCATTTTATTATTATTTTATTGTAAATTTTAGTACAAAATCAAACTAATTGTTGTTATCCACGCTACCTTATAAAAGAATAATGAATGTTATCGTTATTCCTTTGATAATGACAGATCACGAACATTGGAATTAAATATTATATATGCTTTGATGACTAGAAATTATACACAATATTGTTATATTCTAAAGAAATTGTATTGACGACATATGACAAGAATCATAATAATGATATAGGACCTATTTCATGTACTAAGGTCGCCTGTATTATTTTACTTAAGAATAACTGTACTTAATATAGTAGGCTAATAAACCTTCTATGTTATTGATCTGCAAGTTAAACGCTCTAAATAAAAATTTTAAATTTGTCAGATGTTAATTTGTTTTTTTTTTATCAACAAATATTAAAAGGTTAAAATGTGTCTTATCGAAGTAATGCTCGTAGTTAATAAATAACTATTCTTTTCTATTCTTCTATCTAATATCTATCTTCTATCGAAATTTCTTTGCGATTTCCGCCTGAAACAGATAAACAGCTGTTACGTCGTTTTGCAATAAAAAACGTGTCTTTTAGCCTATTTGTTAAGGAAAATTGAAGTGTTTCCTTTACTTATATTAAATTAAATTTTTTGTATAAATTTAAACTGCGTACTAATAATACTTTTACATAAATGAAACGGAAGATCATCTCTAAAAGTCATCCTAAACGCGTATGCCGCTCGAACCATTACCTACATTGTTTTTGTCAGTTGAAGTTTCCATTATCTTTTCTTCTAAAAGGGCCGGGATAGAGACACCCTTTTCTGTCGTCGATGCATATTCCTGATTATTAATGCTTGTTTTTTGTCTTTCCCCATTGTTTTGCGCGTAATGGCTGCACGAAACTCACGGCATGCGTCGGGGAAGCAAGGGTGATTCTCGCCCTAAGTGGAGCAAACAACGAACAAAGACATCAAACAAATGGGTAGTGTTTTAGAGTAATTACGGTTTGCTTCCGTGCGAAACGAGAGGTGTAGGTACATGAAGCGGGGCTTTCTGTGCACGCATTAATGTACGTCGAATAGGTAGGTATAGGTACCTACTTAAAATGGCGAAACGGGAAACTAATCGCTTATTATTCCGTCCCGTTTTTATTGCGTGCCAAGGAAAATGATCAATGTTATGTTAAACTCACTTCTAACGCAGCTTTTCGTAAACAATGTAAGAAAACAAGTTTACGAAGTGAAACATTTTGTTTTCTTCTTTTAGGCGTTTTTGACATTTCCCGGAGAATTAACGTTGACATATATATACGTTTTCCGTGATACGGAAATAGATGCACTACATCAGATTGATTATATTTATTAAGTAAATATTTTTACAATAGTATTTTAATAATATACAATGCCGCAACAGCCTTTACTTTACTTTACTATTTTAATAAAAAGTTTACTTATCAAAAGAATATATATTATAAAGGAAAAATAAAAATGGGAATCCCTTTTTTAGTAAAACTGTTTTTAGGCTTGGATAGCTACCCTCGTGAAATTAATGTATCACCTCTCATAATAAAATGGTCTTTAAGCTAATAGAAGGTATGTTTCTTGTATGATAGACTGATGTCTATTGCTGACAAGTAGTTTTTTTTTTTTTTTTTTTTTTTTTTTTTTTTTTTTTTTTTTCGATCTGACTATACTGTTAGCCATAAGGGCCCAGGAGCCTCGAACGGCTTTTACAGCTTCACCGGACTTGGGGGCGAGCGCTTAAGGCACTCAGCCACGAAAGTTTTGCAACAACATCCGAGGGTGCCAAAGTGGCCGAACCTCGGCTCGGACTGTTGCGCGTCTTGCAAATAAGTCGCGATCTGACTAATGCCCTATCACACTATCTAACTAACTATACATATAAACATGTCGCTATCCTCTGGGAGGAGGGTAAGAGACAAGTGTATATGTATTTAGTAATCTGAAATTTTTGATCTAGACTAACTAGCCTCAAAAAAAGAAAAAAAAAGGTCCCTTACAGAACCTATGTACCTAAGTGTAGTGCATGTCTGTAAAAAGTGTAATGCATGTATGTAGGTAGCTAGTGAATGCAGTGTCACTGAATCGCGCGAGCGGCTGCTAGACTCAAGGGCTCCATGCCGGAGGATCGGACCTAGGCTTGAGTGGCCGCAGGAGAGGGTGGACGTGGCGGGTGTGCGGGAACGAAGTTCACCGTGCGTCCCCTGCGAAGGGAACGGTGATTTCGCGGGCGTGGGCGCAGGCACGCTGTTTGTATGGGGTCGGACGCGTAAAATTGATTCTTTTTCTCGATATCGTCATCGGGATCGATAAAGAGATTCCTCGGCCTACGTTTGTACCGGAATTTAATGTCTGTAATTACACTCGGTGTGTAATTCGCGGCGTTCCTAACTAACTCGTTTGGATGATTCAACGCTGAATCAAAATATCTCCTAGAGAGATATTTCACGTATGACTCTATGGACGGCAGTTCCATATCTCTATGGAGATCTGCGTTACGAACATACGGCGGCGGATCTAACAGATGACGCAAGAACCGATTTTGAACTCTTTGCAAGCGGGCAAAGTTACTTTTCGACATATGAGCGAACGCGGCGCAACAATATGTTAAAATAGGTCTTACACATGCCTTGTATAGTGTAAGCTTATGCCACCTGGACATTTTGCTTACCGAGCTAAGCAAGGGCCGCAAGCGGGCTAGGACCATGACAGCCCTATTCCGAACTATACTGACATGTGTATTAAATTTAAGTCTGTTATCGAGGGTGACACCCAGGTATTTAGCCCGGGTGGCCCATGGGATTTCCCTACGGAATAGCTTAAGAGGTTTGAGCGACTTAGGCAATGGCCTCTTATTCGGATCGAACATAACCGCGGCGCTCTTTTCGGGATTAATAGCGATTCGCCATGTACGGAACCACTTCCCGAGAGTGGTCACGGCTCGCTGAACGGTAGCTGCTAGATGAGATCTGTTCCTACGTGAAGCGTAGATAACAGTATCGTCAGCGTAGAGCCCTACCTCGACCCCGTGGAGCCGAGGAAGGTCGCTGACGTAGAGGTTAAATAAGCTAGGCGCGAGAATAGAGCCCTGTGGAACTCCTGAACGAACCGGGTGAGAGCTAGAGAGCTCACCTTCCACACGGTAGCAGAAGGAACGGTCTGTGAGATAGTCGCGGACTATGTGAACTAACCTATCCGGGACTTCTAACTGGTGTAGCTTGTGGACCAGTCCGGCGTGCCAGACCTTATCGAAGGCCTTGGCTACGTCGAAAAAGACCGCAAGCGTACGGGACGGAGCTATGTTACTTCTTGCGAAGTTACTAGTGATGTGCTCCGTGAGGCGGTGCACTTGGTGGGTACAAGAGTGTCTGGCACGAAAACCAAACTGCTCAGGCGGAAATAAATTTTTGTCATCAATGACAGACTTGAGACGGTTCAAAAGGATCCGCTCGTAAAGTTTTCCTAAGGTGTTTAATAGACTTATCGGGCGATAGCTATCGGGAAGCGAAGCTTTTTTGCCGGGCTTACGAATACCTATCACTATAGCTTTTTTCCAGGCGGCTGGAAAATAGCAATGGGCTATGGCTACATTGAAGATGCAGACCAAAAGAGCTATGATGTGATCAGGAAGAAGTTTGAGTACTTCATTCCTGATACCATCTGGACCAGGTGACTTCTTAGGCTTAAGGCCTTTGATGACTGAACAGACCTCATCAGGCGTGACCGGGGTGAGGTTCTCCGCGGGGGGTATCGAGTTTAAGTCCTGTACCGAGGACTCGATATCGTAGATATGTGCATAGTCTACGTTGTCGCAGTTCGGGGAGCACTGGCTCTCCAGACTGTCGGCAAGGCATTCCGCTTTATCTACGCTATCGAACGCGAGTGGGAGGCCAGGCCCTCTTTCGAGGGCTGGCATCGATCCGGAGCCGTCTAACTTCAGAGAGCGGGCGAGTTTCCAGTAGGCCAAGTGAGACGGCGTAAGGCCCTCTACTAGGTTATCCCACTGGTGACCTCTGAACTCGGCGATGCGAGCTCTGACCTCTCTCTGAAGTCTACGTAACCTACGGGTATTATCCACGGTCGGATAGGAGTCATGTGCACGTGTCGCTGCGTTCTTTTCCGTGATCAACGCTCGCACGTCGGCAGGGAGTACAAAGCGGCGATCGTTCGCCGCTTGCACCTCTCTGGATGCCTCCCTAACACCGGTTTGAAGATAGTCAACCAAGGAATCGATCGCTAGGTCGGCGTCCGCTATTGACCCCAATTCGTCCGGGATCCTATCTAAACTCGAAGGAGATTCGTTATTTGAAAGATAACGATTTAATATCGCGTAATCAACTACTTTGACTGTAGGAGGACTCGTGTCAAAGTGTTGACCTAGTTGCATAATCACCGGACGGTGATCCGAGTCTAGTTCGTGTACGACTTCTATAAGACGTAACCGAAGCGAGACTCCTTTCAAAAGAGCAATATCAAGTACTGTCGGGCGACAGTTATCTTGAAAATGTGTAGGTTCAAGCGGCGCTATGACGTCAAAATTGAGCACATCGCACAACAGATCGAGTATTATCCCGTTAGGGGTATTACGCGAACTGTTGAACAGAGTGTGCCCACTATTGAGGTCACCCGCTATTATTACAGATTGCCCGAGTGAAAGTAGCGCCTCCAGATCGGACCGAAGGAGTCTTTTACTCGGGGAGAGATATGCAGACACAAGTATGATTGACGGATGGCCAGTCATACCTATTCTACAGACGGACACTTCCATATTGGTAAGTGTAGGAGGATCTACTGGCATACAGTAGAGGGAACGCTTATAATAAATGAGAGTGCCGCCACCTCGGGTGACACGGTCATTCCTAACTATGTTATAGTTCGCGACTCGCGGATCGCGCCTGCTGGGCTTTAGAAGTGTTTCTTGTACAAGAAACACATCTATCTCCCTTTCGCTAAGAAACCTAGCTACTAAATCGCGTTGGGGATATAAATTCCGCGCGTTAAAAAATGAAATGTTTAAACTACTAGGCTTAATACGAGTCATTTTGATAACGAAGTTTTTGTACTGTGGCCCTGGTCAAACGTTGTAACGTCGACGCGAGGGCCGGAAAGTGCCTAATGGCCCCGACTGGGCCTAACTCAGTGATACACTGGTCAAAATCCAGTACTTCTTGGACGTCGTGCTCCAGGAGGAGCATCGCCATATAGTCCAAGTTAAAACTCGGACTATAGGCCGCGGGGCCCTGAGCCTTCGGAGGCTGCGGGCGGGGTCGGGTAGGGGGGGGGCCCCACGCCGCCTGAGGGGCACGCGCGGGTTGCGGGGCCGCGCGGGGTGCCAGAGGGGCACGCGCGGGTTGCGGGGCCGCGCGGGGTGCCTGAGGGGCACGCGCGGGTTGTGGGGCCGCGCGGGGCGCGGGGGCGGGAGCCACCGGAGCGCGGGAAACGCTCGGGAGGCTCGGGAAGTCCTCTGGTGTAAGCAGAGGCTTCGGCCGAGGGGCTGGAACGCGGGATGCCCTCTGTGGGGCAGAATTCCTCGTCTGACGAGGCTTCCTAGACTTTGGAGCCCGAGGACACCCACGATAGTTCGCGGGGTGTCCAGTCTCACCACAGAGCACGCAGCTCGGGGGAGTTGAAGAGTCGCGGGTACGCGTGCACTCTTTTGTGGCGTGGTCCCCGAGGCACTTCACGCAACGAGGGCGGAGATGGCAGTTACGGGCAGAGTGCCCGTACAGTTGACAATTGTGGCACTGGGCCGGAATTTGATTTTTATACGGGGCCTCGACCGCAATGCCCGAGAGCCCGCAAACTTTCTCTACATTGTGTATGGCCTTTCCCGCGGGGGAGTTGTCTAAGAAGACAAGGACCATATTTAAGCTTTGCTTATCCCATCGGTACATCCGGTGTACCTCCCGGACGGGATATTGTTGCGCAATGAGGTTAAATTTAACCTCATCCGTGGAGATCTCCACCGGGATGTGGCGGATCACAACTCGGTGGAGACGGTCCTCCTCGAGTGCGTAAGAATAATACGCTAAGTTCTCCTTCCGGAGGAGCGCGGTCAGATCACGGTGATCTTTCGGTGTAGATACCGTGATTTGAATTCCCGTTACGATATTACGCGCGGACGGGTAATGAATTTTTAATTCATTTAATTTTTTCGAGATACGCGTCCAGGACGCTTTGTCCTGGAGGATAACGGGCGGCGGGCGGCGCGGTTTCTTTCCGGCGACGGTCGCGGGGGCCACGGTGGCCTTAGTAGCAGCTACGCGCGCGTTCTCCTGGGCCACGAATTTGGCCGCAGGCTGCGAGTCCGCGTCTGTTGTCGGAGAGTTAGGCCGAGAATGCTTTCTCGACCTAACATTTGAGACGACGGTGAAGCCGTCGTTCTCTACGGTCTGTACCGGGACCGTTTCCGTTATCTCCATGTCGGGAGATGCATCTGGGCTCGCGGGAGAGTCTAAAAATACCGCTCCGAGCGGCGCAAAACTATTATTCGTAGCAACAATATTATTATTATTGTTGTTACCAACCGGCGAACGCGACCTAGCACGCGCGGTAATTGCCGAGGGGCATGATGCCGCCGAGGGGCGGGGGGTCGGAACAACCGAGCGCGAGCGGGCACGCGGGGGTACACCGGAAGCCGGTCTGCGCACGCGCGGCGCAGCTGCGCCTTGTGGCGCCAAAGTGACGAAATTGTTGGCGGGAGGCCCTAATTCTACCGGTGTTTGCACCGGCGCCTGTCGCACGCGTGGGAACTTCTTCTTGTAGCGACTAAGAAGCTCCGGTTCGTGTTGGTGTACGAACGCCCTTAATCGCCTAAGCTCTGCCGCATCTGAAAGTGCCATCCCGGTGGCAGTGGGAGGTCTTTGGCTCATTTTATATAAATAAATATATAATAAAATATAATATGAATCTACTCGCGAAGGAGGATAAACCTCCCTGCCAGAGTGGCAGGGGGGCGCGCCAAAATATATTTAACGGACTTTCCCGAGTCCGGCAAGTGACCTGCGAGTCAAAGTGCAATGACAAGCAGGAATGAG
Organism: Saturnia pavonia; assembly: GCA_947532125.1. Taxonomy (NCBI): domain Eukaryota; kingdom Metazoa; phylum Arthropoda; class Insecta; order Lepidoptera; family Saturniidae; genus Saturnia; species Saturnia pavonia. The sequence continues at coordinate 6,813,617 of OX383899.1, read as the reverse complement.
AACCTAACTGGCCTACGTGGAGTCCCTAACAAGCCCGAGGCTGAGAACACAGTTCGGTAAACCAAACTGTGCCCAAACAGGCACTCGGGGATGGAGTGAGGGGATAGGTAGGTGGGAGGGAGACACTCAGGGCTTGATTATGACTCTATCAAGGACCAAGATTCCTGAGTCCGTCCAAGAACTATCGTTTGCCTCTGAAGGAGGCAACCGAGGGGCGCTTGGGTCACGCACCCACTTGCCTTACGTTGGCACCGAAAGGTTTCCGGCAAGTGACCACAAAACCGTGGTTTTTCACGAACACAAACGCGAGTCGCACTTAAAAGTACGCTTTACGGAGATCGCACTGAAAAGTACGTTTGTTAATTGCTGTATTGTGTGACGTATATACAAAAAACTTGTATACGCGTGACACAACTGATAGCAAAATGACCGTTAGAGATTACGTAACAAGCAAGCGCGCGAACACGTCCACTCGCTACGACAACCAATATCGGACTTCCGCTGACAAGTAGCGTCTAGTGCTGTTTTTATACTAAGTATCATTTGGTCACGTAACAAAACGTGCAGAGATGACGGGTGAATAGGCTGGAATGGAAGAAGAAGACTGGCTGTGCCGATTCTGCCTAGTGTGGGATAAGGACGGAAAGAAGAAGGTCACGTAACAGAACGAGACAGCGCTAGTTTTTTTTTGTATCATGTGTGGGAAAAAAATTATATTAATAACTAACGGTGCTCCACAGTTTCACTCCCTTAGAAGGACAGCTATCAAGAGAGATTAACGGAGGATTAACTTGCCTCTCACCTCTGCTCTACGCGTTGTTCACAAATGACATACCAGTGGTCATTTGTTGGAGCGCGTACTTAACACATAAGAAGAGTTACAAGCACTGTTTAATACTTGCGACCATAACGAAACCCACCCGTAGTTGCGGGCGGAGATGAAAGCCACACACTCATCCGAGGGGCTAGTTGTTTTTTTTATCATAGCACGGCATAGTGACTATACTGTACCTGATGGTGAGCACAGCGCAATCCAATAACATCGGCAACTACCGTGGGATTTACAAAATACATCGATAGTCGTCGGTGCCATGCCGGCCTGCTTAAATATCTCTTCACGTTATGTTTGAAGAACTCCATATTGTAGGTAGGAGGGAAAACACTGGCCGGGAGACAGTTCCACAGCTTCACAGTACAGCAAAGATATGACGTAGCAAATTTGTTTATTCGAGCCGAGATGGAGGTCACCGTAAAGATGCAGTATTTGAGCACGGTTTCACCCGAGTTATGTTTATTCGACCAAATCTTCACCGGGCCGCGCCGCCAACGCACCTGTACAGTCTATCGTTATTTTCATTTCCAGTACTTGTCTACAGCTTGCCAGATTAATTGACGTTAATGCTTACTACTCCGCTCTTTAAGGTTAGCGTGAAATTATATAACAATCTTCCTTAACAATTTCTCAGTAACCTATAAAATGAAAAAAAAAACTTCGGATCTGATTTGTAGTTACAGCGAAAAGCGCGTTCAAACAAATCCAAAAATAAATAATATCTTGATCTTTATAATATTTGTATAGATTTTAATATATCTTTACTTAGTATGAAATTAAATTACCTAATATCGCTTATTAGTTATTAAAAGCTATTATTCTCATTTATAGTATCTATTAAAAAAAAAAAAGATCGACAACGATGATATTATTTCGATTCATGAAATTTCAATATCATTGAAAAGATTTTGAAGAAACAGTGCGATTATTTCGTTTTGGAACATAAATACAGCGCATCCATTAAAACGCTGGCAACAAATTCCCGTCACTCAATTACGTCCTTACACATTCCCTTAATTGCTTCCGCTTAACATGAATTTTAACAACAAAGCACCGACGCGCCTCAAAATGGCTAAATTTATTTTGGATTTCACCTAACAACTTTAATATCATTGTATTAAAATTAAGATTAAACATGAAATTATATGTTTTATCTCAATTTAAATGATGTATGATAAAAAAACAACCAAATAATATTATTTTCAATTACAAATATGTATAAGTGACCTTATTAGACTATAATAAGTCACAAGGTACATGTAAAAATTTAATAAACCTCAGAAACAAGTAATCTATTCATTGAGACTATTCCAATGAGCCCAAACACGATATCTCTGCGGTAAGATAGTGAAAAGTTAGGTATCCAAATAATGCTGCAGCGTCAGCTCAATGTTTCCATGTTCTTCTAATATCATTGAACACCAAATACTAAATTTCGACTCGATCGGACCGTTAAAAGATGTTCACATCCATTTATCAACTAAAAAAGAACTGATACTCTTCAACTGACTGAACAGATTTTGGATCGTAGCTAATTTACAACAGAACACACTCGATCAAGTCACCTGTCGAACAAAAAAAAACTAGTTAAAAATAGGTTCAGCCGTTTGGGAGCTACGATACCACAGACAAAAACAGATACACCAACAGAGCACCATACAAAACTTCGTACGTTTTATAATATAAAATTTAAATGAGAATAAAAGATAGCCTATGTGACTTAGGGATAATGTAGCTTCTTATTAGTGTGAAACATACAAATATAGTTAAGTTGTAGAAGTTTCTAAAAGACTTTGCCTTAAGATATTACATCATCGAAGTTTATTATGAAATGTACATTATTACCCCAATTTGCATTATAATAATAAAAATTGATATATAATACGTTGAAATAAGTCTCAAATTTGAACGGCCAATAGGAGTTTTTGCTTATCACATTGTAGAGAAAAACACGTATAGCAAAAAATACTAATTTATTACAAATACATAAGTATATACAAATATATCAAATTTGATATGGTAAAAATTTATTTTTTAACTTCGAGCACGAAACACATCGGTATCCATCAGACCGTCTAAGTTACAAGTTTGTGGATCGTCCAAGTTCGACGTATAAGCAACTTTTAAGGCGCGGCGCGGCGTAAGCTACAAACTCTGTGTTTTATTTCGCGAACGACGCATTACCTTTTATTGAACATTTAACTAATGGTTTTCCAAAACAACGTGACAGCTAGACTCGATGATTCATACGAGAGTTCTTTTTCACACACGGACGTATCGGTATTGGATACTTTATTTATGACTGGTAACAATAGGTCATAGAAACGTATTGGAACTTTTTCTAATCACGTTCCGTAATAAAGGTTATATGTTTTATAACATTATACAAAAATGATTTTATTCATGAAATTATATTTCATTAGGTAACGAAAAAAAAAATTGTAGCAATTCACAAGTGTCAAAAGTGAAAGCTTCAGAAAAAAAGTTCCTTATAAATTCTTTTTAAACATACTAAATCAGCGGGATTCGAACTATACACCACTCGTGCGCACTATGTATGAAGTCTAGTCGTCTCACACCACTAGGCCATCCGACGACGATTACAATCATAAAAATCTGAACTTGCATTAACCGTACATAATTTAAATGTATTCTATCTCATTATCTCGTAGGCTAAATCCTGTAGATGTATATGGTTGTCTCTTTTTACTGTCGCTTTTTCGTTTCATCAAGAGTCAATTCACGCGCGCACATTGTAACACAAAATGTACTACTCTATGAAGTTGTTTGTCTTATTGTGGTGCGACCACTTTTTTTATTAAAAAAGTACAAAAAGATGACGTGTTTCAACTAGAATCGATAAAAACTTATAAACGTGGAGTCTTTAGGAGTCATTAGGTGTTAATTGTACGGGATAGAAGCTAATGGAATATATTATGAAGTTAATGACTTAATTCAAGTCACATGTGTTCAGGAACTGTATTTATATCTCTATAATATATGTAACTACATCTAGTACTATATGTGTATAGTACTGTAGTCAACTGTATAGTAATACAAGGAAATTAAAAAAAAAAAGAAAGAAAGATAAGGCCGATCGAGTTTCTTGCCGGTTCTTCTCGATGTTGAGAGGTTTTCCGAACCGGTAGTAGTGTTTGACGTCCATAAGTGCCTTCATGGGGCCTATATTGATTATTTTTATTTAAACCATAATGGTATATAGTATTTTTTGTGCTCGTCTAGCTAGATACCACCTTCAAATGAAATTTTAACACCAGTTTTGGTTGTTCTGGTAGCTACACTGATTAATTATTTTCACCATTAAGATTTTTATCAAATCCATACGCACTAATGCAATTTAAAATAATTACATAACTGTAGAAACAACATTTACTGTAGAAAAATATTAATAAAAAAAAGGTGTGTGTGCGATTCACACACGATAGAAGTGAAACTTCATTTTAAAAGACATTTTCTATTTTATTTAAACAGTGTGCAATATACATACACACCGAAATTTACTCTCTCGCTCTGGCTCACACAAAGAGGAGAGACCGATAAAGTGCGTTATACGTTTAACGTTTAACGCTTGGAAGTCGCATAAGAAGTTTCACTTCAAAAATCTAAGTTTGTTTATTAATAAACATCGGAATAAAAAGTAACTGAAAATAATTAATTTGTCATTCAACATAGATAAGTTGTATTCGAATATGTCGAACATAAATATTCTATCTTTTGTAGTTCATGGGCAAACAAATGGTTTCCGTTTAGGAAATAACACTAAAAGTATGCCACGTTTGAAAATCGTGTAGAAATCTTTGGGTATTCGATCGCCATTTCTCTTATAGTCTTAACAGGCTCGTGGAAGGGTGGATGTATTCTCGACGTATTAGAGTCACATAAAGAAGGGGTCCATGGCCGAACATTGGTTGTCTTTAATCGATCGATACATAGGGAGATGATTCCCTCAACCCTTTTTTTCAGTGTAAGCGTTTGTTTTCTTAGTAACTTTGTTTTCAAAATAGAAGGAGTTGTTTTGTTCACTACATATTTTTTATAACTAATTTAAATAAGAACTGGAATTAATAGTGAAATCAATTTACAATTTACTAATAGTGTGGTTAACTTTGCATTAACATTGCAAATATTCATATGTTACAGAACAACAAAGATCGGTACAGAACATAACAGGCAATAATAATCTTTCGTGGATTAACATGTAGATAAGTTACATATATATAGTAATCACATGCCACTGTTTCAAACTATTTGTGATAGCAGTAACGGATAAGCATTATATAATATATTACATTATATAGAAATTAAAATGTACATATTCAATCATTTAGTTTACACATAATAGACACATTGCCATTTTTTTCATTAAAACAATTTTATGCCTTAGTATCTGTAAAATTGCTACTGAATATATAAGATAAATGAAGGGTACAGGAAAAGAAGGGACACGTCGACATTTGTAATAGAATTAAATAAATAATCGCATTTGATAAATTGTGAACCGGCCTTTCATATGACATATTCAAAACAAACTAATAGGGTCCATTTCCTCTTAATTCGGTTTATAAAAAATATCGCAAATAGCTAAAAGGAGCCTATTGCAGTACAAACCAGGTAAGAAGAAGCAAATTGCGTTCGACACTGGATAAGAAAGGGTCAATTACCAATATCATCATATAATCATTGACGCGTTGACATTTAGAACGTCAAAGTAATTTTTGCATATTTTATTCGTCGATGTTGACGAACTGACAAGTGTTGAATAAACTTCTGTGAAAATGGACAGTGATGAAGAAAACAATACTAATTTGTATCCAAATTGTTCAAAACTGAGTAATGTACACATTTTTGTACAATTGAATAAAAGAGCATATAATAATAAAACGGCGATAGAAGGTCAAATGTACGCTATACATTATACTTGTATTTTCCGCGTCGAACAATCAATCACGGGTTCCTCCACAACCGTGATTACCATAAACTTCCCGTTTTAGCTGGACCCAGCTTCTTCTAAGCACTATCGATTGCGCTCCCATTTTTGCGCCTTCCATATATCAGGGACCGTCCTTTTTCATTGAAACTTGCTATTGGCTAGAGGGGCCCGGAGATTTGGATGGATTTTGTCCAGTCCTTTCTAAAAGTTTTTATACAGAATCATGTTCCTTACATGAGAAAGTAAAGTGGATATCGTATTCGAATGATTGTAAACTATTGGAATAATTTATACAGGGGATCTTTTGTATAATCTATTGTACCTACTTTACTTTATAACATAAGAAAATATACTTTGTTACTTTTTTGGGTGAGTAAATTTGCTCTAAGTAAGTTACATCTCGAGAAATTAGTAATATCGAGTTTTATGCTACATTTATAATTTAGACATTAAGACACTCACAGACTATCAATATTGTCCCGTTTAGAGCTGACATAATTAACGGAGCGTCAATAATAAAATTAATACCTATCTTTCGGTGTTTTCATAATTAAAAATTACGGTAATTATTAATTATAATTTATTAAGGTAGAAACCTTTTCAAGACATTTTTAAAAGGAATTCTACTATTAGTATCAAAAACTTACAGAACTTTATCAACTATCTACAATAATGTATGTCATTGCCAAATGTATTTTTAGAACCGTTAAAAATGCTGCTTATTATGAGTAGGTACTTGATTTAAGGGGTTTTCGAAAAAAAAGTTAAATGATACAAATTAAAAATCCCTACTGAACTCAAGAGTTGAAACTTCTTTGGTTGCTAACAACATATTTTTTTTTAATTTTGTATTTTGATCAGAATTAGAATTAGAATCTTCATTCTCATGAATATAATTTTTCACACGGTAACTGCGTGTCTTATTTTAATTATGAATTGGCTGGTTTTAACTTTTTAAATTGTAGTTTTATGAGTAAGTAATCGGTTCTTCGTTTCAGAGATTATCTTGAACAAACAAAGAGGCTGGCAGACACAACTAAAAAAAAATGCGTATTCGGGTTTTGGTAACTTTCAAATAACCATAATAATATGAGCTTAAGGAAAAAAATCTTATATTTCGATTTTGCAGACAGACACTTTAATTTTATTTATGCGTAAAGAATTTTTTTTGACATTTAGGTTGGTAAATATTTATAAATACCACTCACTCACTCATCACGAGATCTTCGTCACTAGGTCCGACTGACTTGATAATTAAGCATAGTTACTCCGTTGCGTTGTAGACGTTCACTAAGAACAGATTTTACTTAAATCCTATCCAAACAGAATTTTTCATCTACCATCACATATACTTCCCATTTTACTGTTCCAACTTATTGTCCCAATTTACTGTTACTATTAACATAGCAGCTTTGCTATGGTAACCGTTGACATTATTTTAAATAATACCCGATACAGCATGAGTTGCTATTTGATGAATAAAAATTTCTATTGCATAATTTGAAATCAATTTAATAAATAATATACAATGAACGTTTATATCAACTAATGAAGGTAAATTAACTTGTTGTGTCCAATATATTTGAGATACAGATTTACTGTAATGAATTTTGGTAGTTTTGATATTAAAAGTAGGTTCATACAAGGAATACCTTCGTTTACTAACACGCCAAATAAATCTGTAATTATGTCTGTACACGTATTTTTTTTCAAATTTATTGCGGATGGATGATGGTCAGAAATTTGCCCTTAAAAAAATTCTCTGTCTCTCTGTCTGTTTGTATGTCCGGATTTAACTCAAAAACGGCTTAACCCATTCTTTTCAAATTTTGTATACAGGAAGCTTATGTCATTGGTCAAATAATAATAGGCTGTAAGAATTTTCGATAATAGTTACAGAAATCGTAAAAAAATCGAAGAAATATTTGTTAATTTCGTACACGGGAAGCTTATGGTATTGGTAAATTGATAGGCTATAAAATTTTTTAATCATTATTTAGAAATGTTAAAATAAATACCAAAACCATTTTTTTTTTAATTCTCAACAGATTTTGATAAATTTTGTACATGGGAAAAATACCTCATTCCCTAATTGACAGGCTACAAGGAACGTCTTAAAAATACAACCGATTTTGATGAAAATTGTAAATGGGAAATACATGTCAGTCCTCAAATTGATAAGCAATATGAATTGTCAAAAATATGAGTATAAATAAAATTACGAGGTGATAATAATTACTGCGTAATAATAGCGTGCGGAGCCGTTGGGCACCGCTAGCTTATTATAAATCAAAACAATTAGTAAATATAAAAATAGAACACAAACACGTTTTAGGGTTAGACCTAAAAATTACTAAGTTTGATTATAATCAGACGGTAATCACTACTTGGACAACTACCTAATTTCCTATGTACGTATATATAAATTTAATGGTTACAGAGCGCACGCGGTACACGGCACGCAATTTCCAAATAACGCAACTAAGTGAAGTCGAACGAAAAGACGTAAATTATGGCTCAACAGGCCTTTCCTGTTGTTAACGATTTCTACTCGAACTTAAAGTGTGAAAGAAAATTAATTAATCACACGTGGTGCATGGCTTTATTTCACGTCTGTGCTATAATAATAAGATTTATTGACCTTTGACCTCCGAAACGTATTTAATAATACATATTTTAAATTGCTGTAAGCTCATCGTCATCATCGACAACCGCTTTAACATCTTTACGTCATTGAACTGTACCCAGGTCAGTGTGTTCCCTCCTTCCTATAATTCGGAGCTGGCCGGCATGAGAGCAACGACTGACGATGGATTGTAAATCCCACGTTAGTCGCCGATGTTATTGGGTTGCACTGTGATCACCATCAGTTACAGCGTAGTCACTTTGCAGTGCTACGTTGAAAAAAACAAGCCTCTTCCAGGGATTTCCACAAATTCCTATCGTTTGCAGCCCTCATCCATGTTACTTCTGCAAATATTTTTTTTCGTCCACCTATCTGCTTTGCTGTCTTACTTCTTTTCTCTTCTCGGCTCTTGGATACCAATTTAAAATGTCTTTTGTCAAGTTTTCTGTTTTGCTGGAGGTTTGTACTATTCTTTTATATGTACTAGTGGTTTCAAACTTGTGGTCCGCAACAGCTAAAATATTGTCCAGTAAAGTTTACAAAATTTCAAATTTTTATTGCTTTTAAATTGATTATTCCTTATAACGCAGGCTCACTTGTGTTTAGTGGTGAGTGTGGATGGCTGGATCAAGAGCAAGTTTTCAAATATATCAAAAGATTCAATTAAACTTTATTTTTTGACACAGTTCTTTTTTCTCGAACTTTGGACCTGGGACCGCGTGACAACGAGTTAGTCAAAGTGGTTCCTGTTCCAAAAAAGATTGGAAACCACTGATATATACTATTTTATATTTATCTAGATCAGATGTCTATTGCATGAATTTATGGAGTATTATAACATAAAATCCTGTTTTATCCATTTTTTTAAACGTTCAATTAATTTTTTTAACAATAATTATAGTATAACCAACATATTCGTTTTTAGAATAAAGGAAAAAGGAATCTTAAACTTGTATAAAATATTTCTACATACATAAAGAAAGGCGATTCATGAAGATCTTTATATATTGGAGCCGTGTTAGTTGGGATTACCGCGCCTCGAGAAATGATTCGACCGCCATAAAGTATTATAAGAAACCGCGAGTAATTGAAACCGTGGCGCTGTGTACGGAGACAATAAAGTGAGTGTGTCGAGGGTACCGTCGTCATCAATAAAGGCTATACATTAGGGCAGGCCGGTTCATTACCGCGCTCGGTTCGCCGTCTCGTCTCCACATTCCCATTACGGAGGAGTTAGGAGACTAGAGCGACGATAAATAGCGGCCAAGAAGCTCTGCTTTATTTCTCTTGCACACAATTTCATTTACATTAGAGGTAGTGAAGCAAGTCACCTCCTGAGAGTCATATGAAAGTCGCGTACAGATTTCATGCAAAACAAAATTACGAGCGGCGAGACCACGTGTCGCAGACCTTAATCTAGTCGGTAGTGTTGTGACAAGGCACCGCCCCCGGCGCTCGACGCTCCTCCAACCTACTTAATTACTACTAATTGCTACAACTTATACATGTACGTGAGCTATAAACTTTCACACCGGCTGTTATTAATTCGGAATATCACCCGGTTCTTAGTGAATGTTTTCGTTTGTTTACTTTTCTTCCTTGATGTACATATTCATTTTCAAACATACATGCATTATTAATACGTTTATTGAAATGTATATTATATGGTTACTCATTTATGGAATTAAAATAAATAATATATTTTACATCACCGACTTATAAAAATATCGGAATGATTCAGTGAATCAAATAGAATAGTAGGTACATAAGTTCGCGGTAAAGGCTTAAAAGCAACAAACTATTGTTGACATTATAAATATAAAATACGGGTTAAAAATATCATAATAAAATATTGAAAGCTTTAAAAATAATTTTAGCCAAGAACAATTTTACTAAAAGAATTTCTGTCGACTTACTTAAAAAATTAAAGTAACCTGAAAATTAATTCAATTATAGAGATACAAAGTTACAAAAAGTCACTTTTTCTCTAAACTTGAATAAAATTAGTAGAGCGTTTAATAATTGTAAAATTTTAATAAAAACAATCCATTTACCCACACACAGCATGTAATATTGCAAATTGAAGTCGAAATACCGAATCGCCACAAACGACTTGCTTTCAAAAATTACTTGCAAACTACACCCATTCAACCGTTCTCACAAATTCAATACAACCTTTGCAATTTTGTTCGAATTTCTCTCATGAAATATTCTTAAACGAATTCGTATATTGAAACATTTTTATAAAATCACTCTAATATACTAATTTCGTTATACGTATATCGGGTAAACGATGCGGACGGTGGTAATTCTCGATCTTTTTCTTCTCTTTATTTTATTTTAAGTAATAATGGCTCAGTGATAGCGTATATGGACAATTTTACGAACGTCACTTCAGTAGAATATCTTTCTAATTATTCCTGTAATCTTCAAACATAGCTCTAACACGATGAAGGCTCCCTTGTCAAAACTGTCCAGGGAGTTTTTGTGATAACTTAAACTGCATATTCTCAGTTATTATTTGTAAACATAAAATGCTTCCAAAGTTACATAATATAGGGCAGATATTATCATAAAATTATGAATTAAAATAAAACCACCACATGACAGATCTAGATCCTGCTAGAAACTCCTCCAGATCTTTGTATCCTTTTCATTAATGTACTGGCGACTGTTATACATGGTACGAATTAGGTAAGCAATGGTCCCGAGATAATTGTGTTTACTTACAATTGCAAACTGCTAATACCGTTGAGTGTTGCAAATGCGCACTGCTATCGTTTTGCTCTCTAGTTAATTGGTTATTTTCGTTAGTTCAGCTATCAAACAAATTGGCTAACTTTATGGGTTCATTTTATCATTTAGTTTATACTGTTTGTTGTTATTTATGATTTCATTATTGTTTAACATTACATTGTCAGACATATAACATGATTTTCTCCTACTTTGGTTGAGGTAGGGAGAACTTTGTAGCAAACTGAATGCTATGTACTGGACGCATTTTCATGAGACGATTATGATAAAAAATAATAATATATAAACGCCTAGATAATTCCGCGAGGCGTCGTGTCTAGTTAATAACATAAAATATAGGTGTCTAAACGATTTTTTAAATCTTGCAAACTTATAAAATTGTATTTATAAATTTCCACTTTCACAGATAAGATGATGAGGAGTTAGTTACCTTAACAAAGAAGATGAATGTAAAATTACATCATCTGATAAATTTAGTTATATAATGGTAGTACAGCAATAGTGAAACTAAAAGAAACATTTTTCCGTTTCAATTTATGTGTACAGGTGTATATTATATTTACATAACGCAAAGTAATAAACAATTATATTTTTAGAATAATATTGTCCAATAAATAAACTATGCATGCGGGCATGCGGCAAATTGTTTCTATTATCTCTTCAAGAGCATAAATACTACGTTGAGACTAGCGTATAATAAAACAAACATAAATACTGTGAAGATTTTCTATGTCTAACATTTATCGCCTTAAATTTTTGAAATTCGTATCTAACGTAAGCGATGGAGCAATCGCGTCGCTTATTGCGCCTCGATACAAGCGACGCGCAACTTTACCTGCAACGTTTCAGAGATAGCCCTGAGCCAATACTATATACTGCAGACATTTTATTTCGTACCATTCCATACACGTTGGTATGCTTCAATGCATTTTACTATCCAATATGTTAGAAATGTAAAAATAATTCGTTCTCTATTTAGTATTTTCCATATTATTTATCCCTTATGACTTATTTTTAATGTATAATTTTTAATTCTGATTACGTAATTATTTAACTTTGCTTACTACTAATAGGATACAAACTAATAGGATTTGTTAAGCAAATAATATTTTAAATGTATCCTATTTTAGATGCGACTTCTCATAACCTGCCATTATTTTTTATTCGCATGATAATTATGAAGATATGCCGATTTTATTTTTAAAATTTTCCTTATTATAAAATGAATAAAAACGCTAATATTGATATATTCAGCTTATTATATTTCATCTGCTGTTCAATACAGTATAAATAAAGAATTTTAAATTGAAACCACATAATCGATCTATAGATTTCTCAAACTTCTTTCTTCTTAAATGAATAAAAGCACGATTCATAATTATAATTCTTCTTATTAAATGTTATCGTATATGTTTTTCAATACGATATAAATAAAGAACTCAAATAGTGGGTAAACTAAAGACTACAACTGCCGTGACAGAGTTTGAATTTTAAATTTAAATCGTCGCAGCACCCTTATACAAAATGTTAGTAACGCATTAAATATTAAAGGGTTCCATACATGTTGCACCGCTGCCTTCATGCACAATAAGTTGAAGCCTGTCAAACGCTCGCGGCTATTTCTGTGGGATCGATAGCGACGTTTCTGTAAAGAAAAGTAACAAGACATGACTCGATTTACATTTTCAAATGGCAAAAAATTTCCACAACAAATGTATTATTTCATATATATGACTAACCCTTTTTTATTATAAGTACAACACAATATTTTTTTAGACTGAATTATTGTTAACAATTTTTGGATATAATGAAGGATCTGGGTAAATCCAGGTAAATCCTCGGTAGGCCCATTGAGTGCTCTCACTAAAATCCGTAGATAATTTCTGCTGAGCATCAGAGCTTCTCCAGCTCTACACTGGTTAAACGCCCCGATAAGGTCTTCGGAATGATTTAGCCCTGGCAAGTTATAGCAGAACTTTATAGTCTCTTGGTTATAATGGTTCCTTAAGTAAAATTGAACAAGGCTTTTAGTTATAGTATAGTTAGTTATAGTTATAGTATAGTTCAGGGCCAGTGTGTTTTTCCGCAGCTCCGGTTCTTGCAAGCCCGTCCACAGACTCTTTGACTGGGATTCCTGCAGATTCCTAAGACCCATCGCAGGATTAGTCTGTTATTTTAAACCAGACTGTTCAGCAAAGCCACACAATTAGCTACAATCTTCGATTCAGTTGAATCTGAATCCAATGTCAAGATAGCGTTCTGACTATCTGAATCCGATTGGATATAATTTATGCACACAACGATAAACTAAATAGCTTGACAACGGCGACTGTCGATGGATTGCCGATCTTACAATAGTCGCCTAGGTTTTTTTTAATTTACTGATCTTATCATCGGGCATAGTGTCGTTACTTTGTCTTACTACTATAAAAAAACTAAATATAAACTAATTCAAGTAATTATTAAATCTATATCCGTCATGTTCGTCCCATTACAAAAAAATCGAGCATCTCTAAATACCATTCTCATCAGAGTAAAGCTTTGATCTAATTGTAGAAAAACATGGTTACCTCGTTCTTTTCAACAACAGTTAGGTAAATATGGAGAGAACTCCCGCGGTGCGGCGGAGTATTTCATTATCCGTGACCTGTTGAACGCGAGACTTCTGAATCATCTCCTTTATGTAACATCGCATCTCTCTTTCAATTTATCTTATACCGTTTCAAACAATAGATTTTTAATAAAATTTCAACATAAATATTTTTATTTACCTAAGTGTTAACATTGTTTTCAAACTCAGTGATAAGCTGAAAATTATTAAATGTCTAAAGCAGTTTTAAATGTTACAAAATTTATTAAGTTATTACAACACCGTATGTCAAAACTGCCCGGGCTCATGAAACTGGAGTTTTTGACGAGGTCTTGATCTGTTCCGTAGTAGTAGTTTTTTATTTTAATTCATAAAGTTTTTGTTCTTTGACTCATATTATCATGTAATTTTGGCGGTATTTTATTGTGCACAAGTCAAGTGGATTATAAATTAACTAGAAACATGCATTTTGAGTTGCCACAAAAACTCCCTGGATAGTTTTAAAAATTGAGCCACCACCTTTGTTAGACCTATGTTTGAAGATTAAAAGCATAATTTGAAAAACATTCTATGAACGTGTCGTTGGCATAATTAGTAGATGAACACAGTTACCATTATATAAAACTAGCTGTGCCCGTGACTCCGCTCGCGTGTCAGTCGAGCGCTCGCGCTATTTGTGCTGCCCAAAAATACTTATTGTAAGTTAGGAAACGCCTAGCGAAATCTTTTTGCAATAAACAAAAAAAAATAGAAAATAGCACCAAAATAAGAATGCACTTGGTAGAAGACTTAATATTCATATAAGTTTCATTTTACCTGACATCACCATTATCTTTTTTATCACTGTTGATATATAATTCCAAGCACTTACCTAGCCTCCGGTTCTCACGCCCGGGCTTCCGTTTAGCGGCAATCAGGGCCAGGCTTGCGACGCTCTGTCAATACGAAGGCGAGAGGTTTCCCTGATAAACTTATCTGGCACGCCCCACCTCCCCTCACTTCCCCCTGTCGCCTCCGTTTATCTCTCACGTATGTTCCTACGCTTTACCCGCACCGCATTTATTTTCGTTCAAGCCCGCTCGTCTTGTACTTTTTGATACAATGTGCTCTTTTTCCAGTTTTAAAAGGCGAAAATGTCAACGTGTCAGTTGTTCGCACACACCAATTTATATTCGTTTCAGTACACCGGAGATATTTTACCGATTTATGAAGGCATCTATTTGGCATAATGCCCAAGATTCGTAGCAAACTTTTCGTATAAAACAATACAATTAAATTAAGTTATAAAACACAGTGAGTAAATTCACATGTGAATTGTATGTGTGAAGTGTATGGATATTACTGTTGGGAAGATACCTTGCTAGATGAGACAAAATCGATTACAGATCAGGGGTAGTATGCTACGCAGATGTGACAAGTTCATTACTATATCAGCTTCCAACATTTCAAAGAGCTTTTTGATATGTAACATCTTTCCTCTCGGTTGCTTGATATTTTTTGTGGTAGTGATTTTGGAAAGGGGCCGGAAATGTGTTACAGGAAACCGGGGAAGCGCGCACTATTTGATTTGACTAATTAGCGCGCGCGATGGCGGAGAGATGGCTGTGAGATGGTGCCAACCCATTTTGCGTGAGGTTGGTACCACCACATACTGTCGGCCAACATAGTGTATGCCTGTGTGTGAAGAGATAGAGAAAGGGAAATAGAGAAGGTGAACGATTCAGCTGTGCACTCATCTACAGTTATACAGTGTTGTGTATAAAATCTGAGGCTATAATTATATGTGTTAACTATATTAATAATTATCTTTATAATTAAGAGTCTGACAAAGTTCATCATTCTAAAAAAAAATGCGAGTAAGTAATATTGAATTATTCGAATAAATATTTTAGTGCGGATCTTTTGTTTCAGGATTTAAGTTACTATTGCGTATTTACCCCTATTAGAAATAAACTTGCGCGAACAAGCGTGCGTCTTAATATATAATTACATATATTACCATCATGCTTAGAATATATTCGACCAATAATATGACGAATAAATTGTCTTCACATATATTTCATCTCAACTTCATATAGTAGGATAACATGTCAGATGTTACACATTATATGTGACTACTGTAAGGCTCGTTTTTTTTAGTATCACGGCAAAGTGACAGCACTGTGCCTAATGGTATGAACAGTACAATCTAAAAACATTGACAACCACAGAGATCGATAACCCATCCATGATCGTCGCTCTCAGGTCGGCCTGCTAGCTTCTCGGTAGCTGAAAGTGAGTTACTATATCGTGTTTATAAACATGTTCTGATGGTCGTGAACTGGTCCGTTACAGATCCGTACCACTCTGCTTTTTACTGTGTATATATATATACCGGCTCACGTACAGTCGCGGATGTTACACTTGGTGGTTACGTATCAATCAGACAAAATTCTCGTGTCCTACCAGGCAGCAGTTCTCTGACAAATTACTCATCCATAGACATGTCGCACAGAGAAATGCTACTATATATAGCACAACTTTTCCCATTGCTCTCTGAACTATTTTTAACTTGAGGGCCAGTCACACCATCAGAGTCCTTGTTTTTGCACCTTATTATACTACTAGTAGGAACCACTGATTGAAATATACATTGATTACGTTTATATCATTGGTTTTTTTTTTGTAAACTATTTTGAACAAGTAATTTTTGAAGTCTATTAATTATCTATTTTAAAGCTATAACATCAGCTAATTTACTGATTTAACTAGTAATTAATTTTCCTTAACAAGTTATTTGAAGGTATTCATGATTTATTAAAATAGATAAGTATATTTCGGTTATCCTCCAATGTTGGCAGTATCATCCCTTAGTATGTATCGGTTTACGGAACCATCGCTTAATTCAAGCTTCTTTGTTACAAAGGTTCCCAATAGCTTTTGGGTCGGCAATAACTTATATGAACCCAGAGTAGGTAGGACAGGTATGGGGGACTCATTTAAGAAGCGTTATTCTGATGTAGAAATTTTATGTACATACTTTTACAAAGATTATTTTACATACCACAATAGTTTCACATAGGCTTTTGTATATCCAGAAACTATAGGTTACTTATAATTTGTTGCTGTGGTATTAACATTAATATTATTATTACAAGTGTCGCACACCGTTCGGATCGGAACACAAGACGACAAGCTTTTCTAATTAAAGAATAAATTGATGTACCGATGATTGATTGATGTACTTGCATATGCAACTACCATTTGATAGTGACCATCTACAACTAAAATATAAAAATCCAAATTCTTGCTAGATCCTTTCTTTTTTTAAATTATCTATAGGTTTAACGTTTAGCCACAATCTTATCTGATGTTAAGTGACGATGTGGCCCAAGATGGTAGCAGGCTAAACGCTGTGGGAGAACCGGCTCTCAATTGTAGCTGCCGATACACACCTATAGGTGCTTGACGACAGATAATTAACTTGAGGGTAGTAGCTAGCTAGGCAGGCATTTTAAAATACTTTATGACTATGCTAGGGTTTCATCACGAATTTCCCTTCACTGAAAGCTTAGATTCATTGCGAGGATTCGAAATCAGGTCGTTCGAAGCGATTTCTGTACACGTTATAAAGTATATATTAATATCAAAGATACACACTCACTTTTGTCGCTAGCAGTAGCGACATAATATCATACAGATTTTAATGAGAGTTACCTAGTAACTTCCTTCGAAATGTGCCTCAATAATATATTTAGCTTTTCTCGGTATTATTGAAATAAAATTCAAAATCAATGCTCTTAAAAGGTAGACGCAATTCCTCAGGTTTAAATTTATTGACATAACTGTTTTACCTTAAAAGGTTTTCACTCAAAATCAATTGAGCGAAAATTTAATGACTGCTCTCAGATTCGTATTAATTCAGCTCGACGTGTAAACGGGAGGGCGGGTGACGGAGCACGAAACGTCGTGTTTTCTTACGAAACAATTAAATATGTCATACATCGATGAAATTAGAAGAGTACTTCCATCGTATACGGAACGTAAGACCTTGTGCATTCGAGAATACCGAAGCAGTTCTTAAGACCGTTCACCCGTTCAAGATTTTCAACGCCGAACCAGAACGGAGTCGGATCGATATATCGGCGGAGGGCGCGCCTGCCGGGGGTTAAATACAATTTACCTTTGTTATTTTTCGTGTCATTAAACTGCGTCGCGATCTCGAACGGTTGATCGGAATTGCGAACTTCGGTGCGTATTGTTTCTAAGCTTTTGTTTCCCACTCCATTCCTCGGTGGTGCGACGTCAATTATCTTAGAATTTCTGACTGGATATTCGTTGTACTAGTGTTATTTAAAAAAGTTTAATTGTTGAACTTAAATTAAAGTAAATAAAAAAGCACCAATCTTTAAAAAAAAGTAATTAGAATTTTTTTTGAGGAAACATATTTTATAAATTAAATCAACTTTGGAATCTCTGATCCGTTGTACCCAATTCATACTTTTATTCTGAAAATACTATAGAAGTCACTTCATTATTTAATTATAGGAAATGTAAAAAATAAAAACGATTCAAGAGGCACATATATGATAAAGATAAAAGTAAATATAATAAACGCCACTGTGGTCTAGCAAATTTTATGATATATCCATTTCCTAATTTGTATTAGTTCTTAGCGTTATATAGTTCGCACTCTTTTCAGTATGGCATTGGAAGTCGAGATAGCAAGCAAAAAATAATAACGTAACAAATAAAATTGTTGTATTCGTTCATATTTATATACTGATCTCTCTAATTACACTTTTCACAAATGTGGGTTATCGTATTGAAGTCGTTATAAAGTCCATATCATACTTTATCTACTTAACTACTCGCCACAATTGTGTGTATAAAATTATTAACCGAGATGAAAAATATTTTGCCTTTATCATCGTTCAAGTTTTAATATTCTTTTTTACATCTCGCTATAAGGTTTGAATATTATTTTCACACAAGTAGTGTCCAGGTCATAATCATATTTCTGAACGGAATAATCTTTTTAATATTCCACTGAGTAAGTAAAGTGTGTACCGAGTGGAAATAAATAACTAAGAAGATAAATATGATCATACATTACACTTAATATAAATCCATGGCTAAGCGTAACGTATGTTGTTGACCAATAAACAATATCAACAAGAAATTGATAAAAAGTACCTTTATGACTTAGGATTTTAGAAATTATACTTTTTAGCGCATTATAAAAAAATGATGAGATTGAATTTTAACTATGCGCGCGCACATTGTAACGAAAACTCTAATCCGTGAAGTAACTCGGTCTTGTTTTATTATGGTAAAGATAATCATCTCAACACTATTTTTTTATCTATACTGTATCAGAGTCAACTATTAATAAATAACAAAATCAATTATAATGAATGCTCTTTGGATATCTATGAAGTTCATAACTGGAACGCTAGATATCGATTTAAAAAAAATCATATTTGTGTCTTTACAATTTTTATTTCAATAAATTATTTCATGCAAATTAAAAATCATTTTGACCATATCAATGAAATATAACTTCTAACGCGCGTACATAATAATACGCACTCACTTCTTTTTCAATATTTCAACTCTCACTCAAGCCACAAAATCTGAGACTTTAGTAAGATACCCTTACCGCTACACCTCGTAGTCTCAGTATTCATAGTTCTTTAGACGCCAAACTTTTAAAACCTTGATTATTCAGATTTAGCTGGGTATGAAACTGCGAAAAGACACTCAACGCAAAGCCTTGCTCGCTTCTCTGCGTTTAATGCAAAAGCACGTAGGTCCATGTCGACGCAGAAAGTTTTGTAAAGTGCACCGCGTCGTGGCTAAGCCTTCATTTGTCGGCTCGTGACGTCCGCGTGACAAATGTGGACGCGACTTCATATCCTCCTCCCACCAAAGAGGAATAGTGTGCGATTATGCACCGCTGTGAAAAACTTTACTGCAAATTTTCACGCTTCTCCCAAACTACATACTTTTAGTCGTAATGAAATTATTGTCTTTTTATTGGCTTCAGTTCATGTGTTAATCGCGACGAAATAAAGTATATGTCTGTTGTCATATAATATGGGTATGATGGAGTTAAGTTTACATAGATTTATATGAAATATTGTTTTAAGCGTATACAGTAAATTAACCCATAAATACATATTAATGTATTTCTATATCTTTTTTTTCACGATATTGGTATAATCTTTTTTTATATTTATATAGGTTTTGGCGTAGTGGCTACAATCTTACCTGATGTTAAATGACGATATGGCCCAAGATGATAGCACGCTAATCCTAGTGGAAGAATGACTCTCAAGTGTAGCTGCCGGAACACACCTATTGGTGCTTGACGACAGATTTTCAACTTGAGGGGGGTAGCTAACCAGGCGGATATTAGAAAAAGCCCTACCACCATGCTATGGTTTCCTCACGATGTTTTCCATCACCGAAAGCTCAGGCTCATTGCAGGGATTATATATTATTGCAAGCGTCTATAGGCTACGGTAACCGTTTACCATCAGTTGTGCCGTACCATAATTTGCAACCTTACTTGTATAAAAAAACGATCTTTAAATTAACACCGCTCAACTTATCAATGCACTAAAAGTATTATTAAATCTGATAACATACGCCTTAAGTCACCACTGAACTCCGTATCTATCTCATATTTAAGGCTACTTCGAGTGTTTTTATATAATTAAAGAATAAACGCAAAGCTATCTATCCAAGTGGATTTAATTTAAGCCTACGTACTTTTTCTGTAATGTCGGTACTCGGCTGAGAAAATTCTATTGCTAGAGGTTTAGGTTAGCGTAGATTGGGTAATTTATATTTGCCTCTTGCCCTCCCTTCACAGGGAGGTAGAGGAAGATACTAGAGAGCCACGCTGTTCGTTAAAATTACTTAATGGATCGATTAAACGTAGGGTTTAATTATGAGGTACATTAAATTGCGTCGCTAGTGAACGACACGACCGCGACAACTGGATTAGTTTGGAGCTTTATTATACATTAACAAGTTTTATAATAACTTTTTAATAACTAGCTTGCACCAGCGGGTTTTCCGTGTCATTCTAAGTCTTTTGGTTGAATTATATTACAGTATGTGATTTCATATTAAGGATAAAAATATAATAAATGCAGTTATCAGTGGAGAATGATTGTAGGCAGTGGAAACTCTCTTCCGACTTATTGTATAGCCATTCTTATTACTTCTTATAACGAATTTTATCATTATTATCATCAAGTTTATAATTACAATGACTTGCAAACTTTGATCATCATTTCTTAATTTTCATATAATTTGTGCTTGATTTGCTTTTAATTAATGTGGTCCAATAAATATATATTATAAGAAATATGAATCATATTAACACTTATAGCTCTAATCTAAAATATGATTCATGCATTATTTCTATACATATAATAAAATTGAAGTCTCTGTTTGTAATGTCAAAATAACAGATTTTTACTAAATACATATGAAATATACGGTATGTACGGTACTTATAAGAAAAAAAAAACAATTATTAAAATTGTTCCGGCTAATCTCCGAAACGATTTTAACAGGACTTTCACCGGTAATTAGCTGATATAAAGCGTAGCTGCTATAAAGCGTAACTTAAGCTACTTTTCTTTTAGATTCTATAATCCACGCGAGCGGAACTGCGGACACAGTTAGTATCAAATATAATACTAAAAGCAAAGATAACAATTGAACCCAAACAGTTATACGTTAAAATTATATTTTTCTCAAAAATTGAGTTCAGCCGCGAACCGAACAAAGGGTATTTGATGTGAAAAGCAGATATTTTACTGACGCTTACAATTCTTACACTATAAAAGAAACAATCTATAACAAAATAGTTCACCTATATAGTTTTGATGAATCTTTAATATGAAGCAATTAGTAGATTCTTGAAACATTGTAAAATTCATCGTTCTACTCGTATATAATAAGTATTCAGTGATAAGCTCCTTGACTCGCTAAAGCAAATTAAAATTCAATTTGTGAGTGGAACCGTGAAGCATAACGGATTGTCGGCCGATTTTGTCGCCCCATTCTTACATAAATTTGCGAATCACTCGATCTCGCAAGGATCTTTGCTTAGATCTGTAGCCTTCAATTAGAACTTAAGTGGGGCTTTTAGTATAATATCTGAATACAATATTTCACTATTCTTCTCTAATTTATATACAATGTAAAAATATGTATAACCTTCCACTATAGAAATTGGTTACCTAGATCAATTGTAGATAGTTCAATACTAATTCTTGATCGTATTGTTTCAGGTGGAATGCAAAAAAGCACAGCCAAAAGAAGTAATGCTCCCAGCGAACCTGGCTAAAACGAGAGCCGCCGGGCGCGGCGCGTATGGTGAGTTGTTAGGTAGCGCCGTAGCTGCTGGTGGAGTACGATATGCTCCTTACCCTGTTCAAGCGCCGGCGCATCTGTTAGTGGCTAGCACGAGTGCGGGCGCGGGTCCTTCCGGTGCTGTACACGCGGCCGCTTATCGCCGAGCTCTCGCAGCTCTACGTCCCGCACCGCGAGCCCCGCGCCCTTCACTCGCGTCTCTCACTATTCCCCCACTGGCATACTCAGTATCAGAACTACTCGGTGCTCATGCACTTGATATTCCCGCTCTGTACTCTCCACTCACCCATACAACATTGCCGACTCCTTTACCTCTCTGATCCGCGATTCTCTTCCAGCAACAGCCGCACCATCCCTTTTGAATGAGTTGATATAACGTTGTCCACTATGGTACATTCCCCCTTTTATTTTGGTTACTTCTCCTATCCATTCCTATGTTTCTTTTACATTCCTTTTCTTTTCAAGTCACTTTAAAAGATTATTAATTATTTTATGTATATATAATAAGAAAATGGAAATCTTCAAGTTGTCCTATTTTAGCAAATACCATTAGTAAATCAGTTAGATAGATAATTTTCGAAATGTGTATCAAATTAAATTAGAAAAGGCATAGTATCTGTTTTATACTAAAAAAAAATATACAATACATTCTTGATGGACAAGTAGACAGAAAACTGAATCATTTTTTCGTAGGGTCGATAGAGAGCAATATTTTTCTACCAGGTAATTTACGTGCTTAATGCAATTTTATTAATGATACATTGCTAGATAGAACGATATAGTATTCAACCTGGTATTTTCTCTCTTTTCTGAGTAGATGAAATTAAAATAAATAAATAAAGAGCCTAGTGGTTCTGCTGATTCTTGCCATATTTGCTACATATCCATCCATAAAATAATGATAATCCTTAGCGAACAAAAATCTAGATATAATTTTGCGGATAATAAGTCAAATTGTATAGGTATATTTTCTTATGCGATATTACATTCTTTAGCATTTTATCATAAATAGTTTCACAGCTTGATGTCGGCTTTTCAAAGAATATTATCGTTGGAAGAAATGAGGTACCTGTACTTTGTGGATGTATGTGTTACGAGTTAATTGAAAACATTAGAAAGAAAGTATTTATTTTTGATTCAGTTGTTTTAATTTTAGATTTTATGTTTATTTTGAAATTATTAATATATTCATGTGTGTTCCTAGTTTAAATAACTTAGGCAATGTACTTATTTCCTTACTCTTTACATATAATACCTATATTTATATTGTGCGATGCCAAATTAAAACTAAACCTTATGTTTACTACTAGTATGTAATTTAGTTGTATTCCTTCATATAAATCGTTATTAACTATTACTGTTTTTAAACGGTATACGTTGAGTTTTAAAAATATATTTTTTTCCAAATGTATTATGGAAAGTAGTTTTCGTAAACTAATAGACTTAATTGTATTTATTAACTTTTTATGTAGGTTAGTAGTATATAGGATAATAAATATCATTTCTAAAATATTAAAAAATGTCTGTTTGTTTAACATGTTTAGTTTTAGACTAACAATGTGTAGAATAGTTTAACATGTTCTGTAAACGTGACATTGACGTTTCATAATGAAATTATTAACTAACATACCCCTCACAATTTAAAAATATTTTAGTGATTTTGGTAGATGGCTAATTTAGAAATAATTAATGTTTATAAATGCATAGTTATCATTATTCAATGTGTAATCAATTTATGTGTATTAGTATTTCTCGCCAAGCAAAATAGTGTCTCATGGCACATATAAAAAAATATATTCTATAAATATAAATTACCTTGGTATTAAATAATTTGAATTATGTAAACGTAAGGTGTAAGGATCGATCGATTTATGTAATTGTTTTTACATTTCTAGATTTCATGTGGTCATTGGGTGCTCTTCCTGACGGTAAGTTTAATTAATATATTTATCAAGTCACTTTACATAATTTTATCATTACTCATATAACAATACTGTACATAGAATTCATACAGTTTATACATGTGTTCAGAAATTTATGTGTGTTCAATTCTAAATGTTTCTTTAATAAAATACACACGATAAATCAATTTTTAACATAATTAATTGACACCATTAATGGGTTTATTCGGTGTCGGGCTACAACGTTCGTCCATTTGCCTATGATAGATGACGGATCGCATTGCTGGACAGATACACTATTTTGATTGGCAATAATATGATAAACGATCCGTTGAAGTAATCACCTCAACCGACATGGACATTGCTATTATTCATTTTAAATTAGTCTTCATTTCCGGCAACTGGTGGTTTAATATTTAATAATTTAGTTTTTACAGATAGTAACTTATATCTGTAATATAAGTTTAGACGTTAAAGTGTTTGACTTAGAGTAGCATTTGTATTTGTAGTAAGAATGTTAACAAAGCACCCTCTCTCCGTAGAACTTAGTCTAATGTTTTCAAAATCATCACCTGGACTTTGTCCAAAGTGTTCTCGTACGGAGAGTATACGCAGCTTACCTTTTATGCGACAGCTCTCTATTTTTCAAACTGGGTCATATAAACATAGCTATGTTAAAAACCGAAGTTTATATCGTTTAAAAAATCAGCAGCGGCAAAAGAAACATTGTTTAAATATCAACCATCAAATAAATACATATTTTTAATGGCAGTTTTCTATAATGATTAATGCGTGTAATTATTTGTTACGCAGGTTTCCCCGCAGCGTACGCCGCCTACGCGGCAGGACGTAGCTATTCGGGCTATCCTAGCTTCGGGCTGCCATACCCAGCAGGTAATCCCCTGGCGAGCTTGCACCACCAACTGTCTGGCAATCACTACCACCACTTGGCGACACTCCTACCTTACCACCCGCTAGAGCTCAGCGGGGTTTACAACGTTCACGCCATGCATCTGTGAACTCGTGCCGGGGACAATGCATTCCTCTAACCGCTACCGACTCACTTATACCATTTCTCATTTATTTATGTAATAAAGCATTATTCGTAATCCGATGCGGTGACTGTGTTCTAACTTCTCATCCTAACTTGTCGGAATGAAACTTCGTGTCGAAACTCTAACAACTTTACTAACAAATTAACACCCTTAACAATGACTGAGCCATCTAAATAAATCTGCCGCGTTGTCAATTATAAAACGTCCATATTTTGTGAAGACACTATTTATTGTTTGTATAGACAAGCTGGCGAACAGCGAACGCCTCGCTTCTTGTTTGCAGACAATTCACACTAACGATTCTCAAATGCTATGCGTCGTACAAATAAACAAACATCACGTTCGTCTCTACTCCGTTTATCTTCCGTGCTGTGATCCTTGCTGTAAGATACGTTTACTTGCATTGACAATACAATTATTTGTAAGTGTACCAAGAAAAAACAGTGTATAACATTTTTTTTTAATTTTATGTAATTTATGTTTTACCAAAATCATATTGAACGCTTTCGTCACCTCATACGTATTATGTGCTTTTGAACATACTACATATAGTTTTTCTCATGATACCAAGAAGTTGGGAATGATCATTTGGAGAGTCATAGTAGGTACGGTGGTAGTTTCTCGTCTCTTTCCATTTATCTAAACGAATATTTTGTGAAACACAAACGCTAGAATGTTCCATACATTCAGCTATTAGTATTTCGTAACAAATTGCCGGCAGCATATTGATATTGATCTATACTATCCATTTATTGTATCATAAATTATGAAACCGCAGCTACCCGGTCAGAAACCGGTTAATTAAATTTCATGATTCGAATGTTAATTTCCCAACACAAAGCGGGATCACGCGCCCTTAATTAAATTATATTGCGAAGTAAAATGCCGTAGCGTCCTTTGATGCAGCAGATGCTATGACAAAGTGCCTCGTGGTTGCGATCCACAACTTCGTTGCGAGTCTTTAATATGGAATAAGTAGTTGCTTCTTCAAACTTGGAAAACGACTACATGCATTCGAGACAGTTCGAGATCGTATAAACAACTTTGTAAGTTTCCAACGGAACTAAATAGAATTAATTTTGAAAGATACACGGCCGTATCGATGCTCGGACAAAATAAGTTTTAAGTAATACCACAAAGCCTCCATTTTATTATTTGCCTTCGAAAAATATTATCTCATCTGGACATAGCTTGAACGTATTTCACATTGCATTATATAGAGGCCAGTAATAATAAAATTATTATTAAACATAAAAATAAAACAAAAGGTAGCTCGCTTTTAATCTAATTAATAAGCTCGCTTTTAATTTAATAAGACACGTGGTTCCTGTGTAACATCAAAAATCGTTTTGACATGAACGAAGACTCGGGCAGCAGCTAATAATTAAATAAAAATCTAGATGGTGACAATTTCATATTACAATGATTATAACTCGGATGTAAAGATAATTCAGTTTCTAAACCCTTACAAAATTTAACAACTGAACTCCTAATTTAATCTGCATAGTAAATGGAAGTCATAATTCTGCCTAAATTTTAGAATTCTCGATGATAGACGTTAAATATTTAGATAAATTTAGCTAGCTTGATGTTTAAACTTCTCTCACTCTTATATCATTAGGCGTAAATTACAAATAGCGGCGAATACATTTAACAGTTTCAGTATTCATGTTTATAGTAGTTATATCAATAATCTATACTACTCGTTCATAGCATGACTGTAGTTTGACTAGAGTTTGGATTTTCATAGTAATTAGGTAGAATGGACACAGAGCTCAAAGAAAATATTTGTCTTCAAAAATAATATATTGTCCGTAAAAAGACTCATCACCCTTACATAATCTGTCATATTTTTAATTAACATTCTTATAAAGCAACAAATTAATTGAAAACCGATTTTTTTGTGTAGGCAATTGAATTTTTAATAAAGGATTAACCGTAGAGTATTTTAAAACGTTCTTACTAATAATATCTATAAACAATGGAATATGTTTTTATTACATAAAATATTATAAATGACAACAAAATAAAGCTTAAATCGTTCACAAAATGTTGTTTCAAGTTTTGTGAAGGTAGTTAATAAAGGTAGATAAATAACATTAATTTATGATATTTTTATTAACCAAAAAAGTAGCGTATTTTCAAATGCATAATTCATTTAGAAAGAATAAGCCAAGCGCTGTGTCCACTCAATTTGTAGGTGTTACTAAATGCTAAGATTAAATCCATATAAAATTTAGATAGATAAGGTTGTAGAATTATTAGTTTAGAGGATGAATACTAACGCTATTTAGATTATGATTTGCTTAGTTCATCATAAATGTTAGCATTAGTTTAGAATCGCCATTTTTATTCCATAATATATAAAAATAAAGACATCGAGCTTGAAAATGTGTTAATTTTATACCTTATTGGATAATCGCTGTAATGTAATATTACATTATTATTACATTTATTTGAATTGTTGTTTTCACAATTATATTTTAAATATTTACAACGCTTAAATGATAATGTTATTGATATTAATAATTACTGTTGTTGTTATATATTTTTGGATGCAAATATTTTACGCTTCCATCTTAATATTATTGTTACTATGAAGCGGTTTAATGTATTTAAAGAATTGGTGCAGCATTATTGGAGTTTATCCATGAAAAGATCAGTATGAGATCATATTACTATAATAATTTTGGTTCATGGCACCTCGCAACTAATTTATTTTACAAATTTTAAAGTTATTTACCAAAATTATAATATAAGTTAACGTTTCATCATATCGCTACGTATGCGACCGTCCTTTTCGCCATCCTCTAAACTAGTCATTAAGATAATAAGCTTAAAATGAAATATAATATCGTATTGTATCAAATAATCTACAATGTGTGATCATTAAAAAAAACAATGAATTTTAATTATGACGCCTTCCGGTTGTAAGATTACTTTTCCTTAACCTAATCCATCGCGTGTTTCAATGTTTTAACAGCATATGAATTATTAAATAAATAACACAGTGAACTTTATAAAAAATTGTGAGTAAATAAATATCAATACATATAATTATGTAACACGTAACGATCCGGCTTGTACTGCCTGTGCGTGTTAGACAGGCTTTCTAAATCATAAAACAATAGCACACCCGGTATATTATCATTTCGTGCGTATAAACATTTACGAATTTCACGAAACGGGAAATGTCCATATTAAGATCCTATGAGCTAAGCAATAGTATCATTTTTGTAATTTATGAATATAAAGCATTTTTTATGACTTTTGTTCTTAGTGTTACCGGGGTTCCGTAAACTTTTATTTTACGCATTTTATTTTTATTTTTGCGCGCGATATTTTTTGTCTTTTAGTAGTAGTAGACGGCTTTGTAGCTTTTTTTATTTTGTTGCCGCAGGTGTAGTGGGAGTTATACCGCGGGAAAGTCGTCTCTTGGTCGGTGCAGAGTTTGTAAACCCGGAAGTCCTCGGGCAGAGCTCGTGAGAAGACTCCTACACTGCCGCTTTACCATTCTCTAACCCGGAATAACCGTTAACGGCTCCCGGAATTACTATATAAATAAATCTTTTCACAAACAAACAACTCTTTGGTCTTTCGCCCTCGGTTCCCCCAATCGTTAAGGAATGCAATGTCTTAAAAAAAAGTAATTAAATTCTATGAAAATAGTGCCCGATTTCACAGATGCGTGTTAAAGATCGCCCGACTAGGTTCGCCCATATAGCCCGATATAACTAAATGTAATCTAACAATTTCAATAATAAATCATATTAATAAATTGCGGTATCCTTCAGGAAGTAATTCCAATAACAAATACGTACATTTCTTATATAAATTTAGGTATTCATAATGCGCAATGACACCTTAATATTATATAGTATGTAACTCATGTGTCAAATTCCTTATACGTATATTATATATATTTACATAATATTAAGTTATAGTAATGTTCTTATCGCTGTTCTAACATATCGTCTTATATAATTAACTGTAAGTTTAAGATATTGTGAAGCCGCTATATTTTAAAATAAAGGAAATTGCCGTTGTATAAGCATAATATTTTATCGTTTATTAATCCATATTTATTTGAAGTTCAATTCGGTTAATACCTTAACTATTCGCCATTCGTATATCGATCGCGATATAAATAAACTGGAAGAGATAGTGTTTTTAAATGGAGTTAGCTAGCGTGCGATTGCGTTTAATGTTCATATTTTGAACTGATGTATTTCAAAGGTATTTTAATCGGGTGTTTTCGTTTTTCTGACTCATCCAACGCGTGACACGCAGCGTGGTGCCCGCGCCGCTCTTCATCGCAACAAGCCGGTAAGCGCATGTGAGCGCAGATTCAAATATTACGGTTCTAGCCTTGTATACAAAGTATCGGTGATTTAGCCCCGGATGGAGGCACGTACGACCACGGCCACCCGCCGCCGTCGCATGCACATTCCGTACATACTACACACCCGCCCACAGAATGCAACGCGTGAACTAAATACGTTCACACAACTATTTTACATTATTAATGAGTCGCACCCTTAAACGTTAAATGTTTATTGAATTGATACATCTAGTCAAATACGCTTATGATTATAAAATTAGCTCTTGGAAGTAAAACTCTGTCAAGCACATATGTCGCGGTCATCGCGTTGATTTGTACTCTAGCGAGACGGCTAGTGGCCGTGTATCGTCAACACTGTTAAAAATAATTTTTAATATAAGGTATTTCACCGTTAATCGTCTTAGTAACTGTTAGGCTTAGTGCTTGTTGTTTAGGATGGAACTTGGTGCGCCTATATTTTGTACTTGCAGGCAGTACCTTAGATGTTTATAAAACCACTTCTTAGTTATAGAATCCTTTATAGCAGCGAATACACGCTGAATTAGCATTCCGAGTGCTGTGTTTGGATGGGTCAGAAATGTTATTTTTTTCATTTATTTTTGTTTTATTTTAAATAGATTTTCTTTAATGGCCCTTTAGATATATAAACACGCTAGACTAGCCAACTCTATCGATAATAAATTTTTATCGTAGAATTCTGTCGAATCGGACTATGTCCATGAGCCCATAATAGGTGCCTATTAGCATACTAATCTCTTCTAGTTAGTGGCGTACTACACACACAAGTTCCACACTATGTACTGGTGTGTATAGTAAGTCCTTTCTCTCATGCATGGACGATGCCTGTACGCGGTAGCTGCTCGTTGTTACAATGGTACAATAGCGTATGTTCTGTCCAAATAAACGATTTGGTACACGACACAAACTGGCCCAATTGCGGATAAAGGATTTACTATAATACTTTATACGAATGAAAGTGTTGGCTATTACAACATATTCAAAACAAATGTGATAATCGAGTGAACAACGGCTTCGTGAATGGAGAGTGTCCAACGCGACATACATAGGGCGAGTAAATTTAATTTTGAACCTTATCAATTTTAATCAGTATTGTACAATTTTTTGAGAATTAGAATAGTGTAGGTGTTATTCATTTTATAAAGCGACTTTGTATTGAATTTTTCGTAATTATAAAAACTAAAGTGTGGTAGCATAGAACTTTCGAAGTTAAATTGTAAAAATAGCAAAAAGTAGTAAAAACATTGTTAGAATATAGAATAGTATAAAATTAAAATTGTAGATTTTTTATAATATAATATAAAGACATTCGGATAGCATAAGTCTATTAGCCTAGTATAGTTAGTCATTTGAATAATATCGGGCGATTTAGGTAATAATGTATTTTAGATAAGCTTCGATTTAGAACTCAGTGATTTTTTTGTATAATAGGAAGTGAAATTGTTTTGTACAATAGGTAGATTTTAGGCAAAGTTGTTGGTAAAAAATACATAACGCAATTGGTGGTGCAAACTTACAAGTTATTTAGACGTATTTATTGCTATTTAGTTTAAGATTTCAATATAGAATTTAGTTTTAATTACTGTAAGTAAACATTGTGCCTTAGGCAAGTGTAATAATGAAATAGATTTAAATATTTTTTTTTAAGAATTTAATCCAATATTATTTTGTAAAGAGCAAATTTATTAGAATAGTTAAAAAAAACAAAGATAGACAAAATAACGTTACATTCTGTAGTTATAACTGTAGCTGTTAGAGAAAATTTTCCGCAATTAAAAATTTTACAACAAAGGTAGATTTAACATAAAAATATTATAGATAAATAGAGTAGAAAAGATTTTATCATTTTAATTGGTAAATTATGTTTCATCAAACAATAATTCGTGTTTAAAACATTTAGTTTTGCTTTTAAATGTCGCTTTAAATGTTATTTTTACTAATATTCCATTCTATGACTGAACCATAAAAAAATTCAACTGAAATAGTAATATTTAAAAAACCTAGTTTTGCGTAACAGAGTAAAAGCTATAGAAGTGACCTCGAGTGTAGGTACTATAGAAAGGTCGCTTCCTTCTTTGAATTACAAATTGTGGAGAGGATATTACGTTTGGGCCAGCAACAATCGGAATAGAAACTCGATTAATTTACAATTGAAATAAGTCCAAACAGCTAAACGATCGCATACCCGGAAAATCGTATCATCTTCACGGCTTGTTATTGATGGCACCTATTAAATATACATTTACCTTGGTTATACATGTGCTGGAGTCGAGATCTCCGATGAACGTCTAAATAAAACATTTCAATCGAACCAACCGGGAAATGAAGTATTAAGATCCCGTAGGTGAGGGACGTGGAGAACTTTTGGGGAATGCGAACGTTTTCACATCGAAGTGGAATGGATGCCCGTAGTCTAACTCGTATATTTCTTTATACCCGTTTAATTTGACAGTATTTATTGTTGACTTCTAACGAATTACCTTCTCTCAGAGTAATATATCAGAAGAAAAATAATGCTCAATTCAACGATCTTTTGAAATATATGTATTTATAAAAAGATCGTTTGTAAACACTAGCTAATAGCTTTCTACTGATTATGTTTTATTTTAATAATATTCAGGATATAATTAAGAAAATAGACAAGTAAATTATATTAATTCTTATTAATTAATACGAAATTTTGCATGATAACGTAAAATCACAAAATATATCTCAAAAAACTTTTTTATTTAAAGTCGATATTATATTTGTTTTTATAAAAGCTTTTATAAAATATTCTCCGATAGACACCGTATTGATAAAAACTTTTTCGATTTCTGTTACGACTTTCAAAATTAAGTAATAAAATACTTACCCACTTGTACCTTAAAATTCCAAGACCCGATTTCAGAAGCTGGAACATTGTTTCACATAAAAAGCTCCGCGTAATATAGTGGATTCAAGGGTGGGTATTACGGAGGGAGTACGCTCCGTGAATATTTCCTTGGGCCGTCATCTTACTTCTGAAGAAGAATTATTAAGTTTCGCCGAACTTCACAATTATGAAAGTTCGAATAGCTCTCGCAAGACGACCTCTGAATTTATAGATGAACGTATGCTCTGTAACGTGAGACACGTTCAACATACTTTATCCCTTGTAAAGAATTCATATCACATGTATTAATTATGTCTATAATATAACCATTCTCAGTTGATAGTGTGTCACAAAGCACCTTGTGGCAAATTCTAGTAAATGAAATTCAGAGCCTTGTTTCTACACTTGACGTGTAACGTTTTTCGACAATTCTCAATTTACATCCCTTATGGTTTTAGACAAACAATAGGGGAATCCCAATTGTTCAATTTAAAAAGTCAGTTATTTGTACACGTTATTTAATAAATTTAAAAATTAATGTTTTTTTTTTTAATTTAATGTAATTATTTAATATGTAAAAATACATATATTTTGATTTTCCCAATCACAAACACTGTCAGGCAGAAGGTGCGGTCTAACACATTCAAAACACCTGTCAGAAACTCTATTAATAAGTTCTACAAATATCATGTATTTCATGTTTTATATGTAGACAACTAATTTCTAAAAAGCGACTTACAATTAATTAACTCCACAGTTTAATTGCTAACTTTACGATTATGTTCAAAACGTCAAAAACTTTAACTATTACACGCACAAATTAAATTCGGAGCATGTGTTAACTAACTATGTGTGTGCAAAGTGTTGGGCCAAAGTTAACGTCCGACACAGATATGACCTGTGTAGATAACTCAACGGTCGCACCTTACAATGCTCAACCTACTAACTAAATTGTTTAAGGATGGGAACACTCGGCGAACATTGTTGACAGAAATTTATAAATTTAATTTCAATTTACTGTAAAAACTATATCACTGGCAATACTTACAGTTTAAAATACTTATATATACTTTGCGTATTTCAAAAATGAATAATAATAAGTTCATCAAAATATTTCAATTAGATTTCTACTAAGTAGTAAATCATTGTAATCTTATAAAGTTCAAAGGGTAAGCAACAAAAAATTTCGTTTAATTTTTTTAAATCTAATTTTAATTATAAATTTTGAAATGCTAACAAAGTTTTCAAGAAATTATTAAAGTTATTCGACACGAGTCCATAGTGATGGGAAAAAATATTGAAACCGATCGATACCATCGATCACGGGAAGTATCTGAACCATTCAAATTCTTATTTATTACTCAGCGTCCCTCAAATAAATAGGCCCTCATATCGCAAAGTAATGTTATTAAAATGTGTCAGCATTTTAGTATAGCCAGTGCCGAGAGGCAACGCGAACGAGCTCCCAGACGGGATGGGCCCTCCGCGCCATCTATCATTCATCCTCCATTACTTATATTGTACTTTTTTGCAAAGTCACTCGCAGGCCGGTAATCACCTGGTGCGACCGCGGTCCTCCATTTTTCACACTAAATCATAGCTAGGCGCTTCTGACAAAAATAAAATTTGTCGTACAAGCCAATAGGGTTACCGATGACGCTGTGAGAAATCGAGAAGTAACATGGAAATATTTATAATGGCTTCTTTTTTATTTGGATTTCATTTCATAATAAAGTTGAATAGTTTTGCATAAAGCTATGAAATATAAACTGTTTCAATTGATTGTTTGAGCATATATCTAAAAGTAAACTTATAAAACAAGTTAATGTGAAGTTGATAATGAAAAACATAAATTTTATGGAAATGTAATTATTTTAAATTATACTTTAAAGACAACGAATATTGTTCAGTCGTCAACGCCTATGATACGAGTGGTAAGCGACAAGAGAAATGACGGCTGCGGCCTATCGCGAGCGACGCGACGCATAGCCCGACTGTGTCGCAAGTCGTAAGACGCCACAACGTGCGGCGTATGCTAATGCCTTCCCTATTCAATAAGCAGACCGCCGCGTGCCACTGAGAATTCGCGTCGGATAATTTACTGGATATTTTGTAAAAGTTTTTTCGTCCTCCGTGATTTATACCCGCTAAACTTCGAGCTCTCTTTTTCATTTGAATGCACGTGACATACGTGATATTTTTTTGTTCCAACATAATCTGAGCCCGGGGAGTCTTCGTTGTCCTCATTCGTCAGGTCGGCATCTGTCTTCAACGACTAAATTATTCATGCATTTACGCGCTTCAACTTTGTCCGCGCTAGAACTTTTAGTATTGAGATCACAACGATAGTCACTTCACCGGTTAATATGCTCAATTTGAAAGAGATGAAGTATTTCAACGGTGACAAAGTAGTTTGAAATTTGCTAAAATGATGATGGTTCAGTCATGAATGTGTGTGGTATTTGACTAACGGGTGTGCGCGTCACACGTGAAAGAGGAGCGAATGCGAACCGTGTGTATGTTTGCAGTTGACCTGACCAACGGCCAACTCACACCGAACAACAACACACCGCTGCTCGCACAGGCGCTCTCAGGTGAGGACGCCCTTCAGCCTCATTACTTATGCAAGTCTCTTCACAACTTACAACAACTATATACACATATTTAACTATACAAGTTTTACTCATCATAGACACACGATCCTAAAAACCATTTCAAATCACCAAATTTAGTGGAACACGTCTAGACTACTTTGTTATATTAATTATAAATACTAATTGTAATACTAATTGTTGTGTGTGTTTGTATTGTGCCTGTGCTTCTTGATTAACGAGTTTTGTTCGCGAGTGTACACTAACGTCAAAAACATCTTTAATACAATTTTCAATCAAATATTACAATACATTTTTTGCTTACTAATCTATGTGGAAAGACTGATCTATGTGGAACCACACATTGCATAGATAAAGGATTTGAAACTATTACATAAATGCCTTATTACTTATTCAAAAAGCAACAATAATTATTTTAATACAATGAATGTGATAAAAAACCTTTCATTTAGGGCAACAACTACCTCTTTTGCGTACAGCCGATGCAAAAGAGGTAGATGTTGTCCTGATTGAGATCTTTTATGTAATCAAAAGCGTGAAGCAGAAACCTTTTAAGGGGGTACCCCTTAATTCTAATACAGATTACTGCAAGAATTAATTATAGGTGTAATGATATCAACCTAAGATATAAGCGGCATTTGAGCTGATCAATGCCAAAATGACAGCGACCAAAAGGAGTATAAAAATTTACCAAGGTCCAGAACTTATGGAGATAACCAACAAAGGAAAGATAATGAAAGGAGTAAAATTAAGAAAATAATAGACCAAGAAAAAAGTTGACAGGGATACCATAAATCAGCTTCTATTTATGATTTATGATAATCATTACGTACTTTACTAGAGAAATTATGAATAATTAATGAAATTAATTATGGAGATTGTAAAGTTTTCTTTGATTTTATTATTTGATACGTTTCTTAAAATTCTTCATGAGCATTGATAGCATACATATCTATTTGGGTAACTGTATTAATTTAATTTTATAGAACTTGTATGAACTGGGGCTAGGACCGTGAAAATTAGCATACGGGTTTCATTTACACTGTGGGTGAGCACTAAGAAAGGATTTTTGGTAAATCAACCCCAAGAGGTTTTTTTGTTTATTGTTATAGGTTTGGCGTAGTGGCCACAATCTCACCTGATGTTAAGTGACGATGTGGCCCAAGATGGTAACACGCCAAATCTAGTGGAAGACTGGGTCTCAAGTGCAGCTGCCGGAACACACATATTGGTGCTTGGCGGCAGATTTACAACTTGAGGGTGGTAGCTAGTCAGGCGAGCATTAGAGAATGCCCTACCACCATGCTATGGTTTCCTCACGATGTATTCCTTCACCGAAAGCTCAGGCTGATTGTAGGGATTCGAACTCACGTCAATGGACGCGAAGTCGTACACGCTACCACTGCGCCATCATTGCTTCAAAAAGGTGAAAAAGGGGATGAAAAGTTGTATGAAAATCCATCTGTAAAATATTTTTCTATCCTTGCGAAGCTGGGGCGGGCTGCTAGTAAATACATATAACAACAAAATATTCACAATATTTTGTACAAATTCTAGCACACTTCTATACGGTATTATTGTTTATGATATTAGTAGTCTAAAACATCTAGGCGACCGAGCTTTGATCGGGGTCTTGAAAATAAATTCACCTATCTAGATAAACTTGGATATAGTAAAATATTATATAAATACAAAATTTCTTCCAAATCTTTAGAACCGTTTCCATCAATCCAATTACTTTATAATACAAGAATCTATCACTTAATAAATCAATAAATGCTTATGAGCAATTTTGAACAATTTTATTTAGAATTTTTCTGTTGAAATAAATGTGAGCATGTTCCACTGACGCACAATTTTACTCATAAACACAACACAACACACACATACACATATACATAAGAGACTAATGAGTGTTTTTCGGCGTCCTCAGTGATGAACAACTACCAAGCAGCAGCAGCCGGGTTTGGTCCACCTGCGTCGCCACACGCTGCCGGAGGACGAGCTGGTTTCCCGGCAGCGAGCTCACCGGGGCCTGCGCTCGACGTCTACGGATCCGCGGCGGACAGCGTCGGCTATGTCCAGGCCGCCAGCCCTCAGCCCTCCGGTTTCCCTGCGATCGCAGTCAGCCGCGCTCCCCTCAATTATACTCCAGTAAGTTTTTTTATCCTATCACTGCACCTGATGATAGTACAATAAAGTGCGAAAACAAGGAGTAATAAGATCGATTGATAATCTTCGTCTCATTACAACCTACCAAAATGTCTCTTCACACCTCGTTTAAAGGATCCTATATTAGAAAAAAAGAAACAAACTGGTCGAAAGACTACATTATAAGAAACTTACGTTTTTGTGCCTTATTCGCGGCCCTAGGTTGTATTATGGGGTAACACTGAAATAACTAAACAGATTTATCGAATTATATCAACATAGAAACAATTATAATGTAATGTTTGTAGTAGCTGTACCCCACGGTTTCACTCGTGTTAAATTTATTTGGCAAACTCCCGCAGCGCCGCCGCTAACGCACGTACTTGCCTACAGATTACCAGATCTCTTATCATTCAGAGTTACTGCTCTACTCCTTAGACTCGTTGCATGAAGTTATGAACAACCTTTCGCAATAAATACTCTATAAAATGCAAAAAATTATCGGACTGGTAATTCCAGAGATTAACGCGTTCAAATAAAGAAAAACAATCTGTTAAGCTTTATAATAGTGGTATAGATTTATACTTAAAATAATTATTCATATTATTCAAAAAAGTATATAAATAGCAAATTAATAATAATAATAAAAATACTAAAAGATAAATTTTTCTCCTAATTTTATTGAATTTGTTTTATTATACGGCAATATAAACTTATAGCGAATACATGTGTCCGCATGTTTTTATTAGTATGAGCGAAACTGAAATAAAAGTTAAACACAATATGAACTCTACGACATAATAATGTTGAAGAAAAAAAACGTATTTCGTATAATGAGTATAACAAAAGTTTTATACTTATTTTATTTCGTGATGAATGGGATAAAGTTATTAACTTTTGATTCCAACTTTTTTTCATTTATTACGTCATGTTCAAAATACCTATTTCAGTAGGCGCAAATAAAGGCAATTTCCAAAATTGTCCTTGTTCAAAAACTTTCGACTGTCACGGAATTCAAATTAATGTTTGTTCCATTTTATTTTTCAACTCGGCATTTGATTCACTTTCTGCTATCCTAAATAATACCAAGACATTAAATTATGACTATCTTATAAACACGTCATATTTATTCATTTGCTCTGAGAATATATTTAATCTAGGGACCTATATGACATCAAATTCCATTAGCAGTATGTCACAGAGAATAAAAATGTAACCTCGTAGCGACCAGACATTAATTCATCGCTTGTCGAACGTTGCGAGCCACACAGGCTGAGACGCAATTAGCAGCCGACGACACTCTAAAATTTTCCGAGACAACCCAATCTTATTACGGTACCGATCTTCCTTGTCGCTCTTAAAGCGTAATCACCATAAGTTACCGAGCGAGTGAAGCGTGACAGATACGATTATAAAATGTTCCGAAATATGAGTACAAGGCGAACGATGGCGGCAATCTACGTGGTGCATTGCCTCGGCTAATGGCTTTTTAAAACTGCGACCGAGCTCCATAACTGCTTCCCTGAGACGCCATCAGTCTTCATTGCTTGTCGGCGCCCGCCAGCGCCGCCGAGATCTTAACTCCTCACGTCCTTAGTATCTCGAGCACATTTTTCAAAGGGTACTAGGGAAGCTCTTTAATTTTTATCGTATCTTTTTAGTTTAACTGTCAACATTATCGTAACGTTTATGAGAAAAATATGAAAGTAATAGTGTAACAAAAATTTTAATTAGATAATGTATTAATAGTAGGTCAAATGGCAATATAAAAATCGAACAAGTGCATGTTGGGCCACACGCATTGTACGATTCCGTAGTTGCCCGTCACAATACGCAGACTTAAAAGAGGGCTTTAAGTAATTATCAATAGAATTTGTGCGAAATTTTCCTTTCTATTCACTTCTCCAATTACATTTTATAAGTTGATCGACAATTACTCGTTCACTTGTAAAGCCTACTTAACTGTGATAGTTTATATATACTAGTAACATGATTTTTCTAACATATCCAAAAACAATCATTTCGCTGTCGGACGGGGGAGGGACAACAAGCAACAATTTTTGTTAACAAAAATTGGCACTTTAAAGGTTAATATTTTGCAAACGGAACCATGAATCGAAAAAAATGGATACACGAGAATAAAAACTTCCCTACATTATGTGTAGAGAAGTACCCTAAAAAAATTTATAAAATTTCATTTTACCACTTTGTCGGCGTGATTAATATGTATACTCATATCAAATTACAGCTTTCTCTGAACAAAGCCGTGGACAAACAGGCGGACGGATTTGTTGATACTATATTTTTAGGCTATATAGGGTAGGTTTCTTGTTAACTACGGAACCCTAAAAAACAATTGAGATTGTTTGGAAAAGCATGGTACTCGCAAGTTCATTAGAATCGTCCACGCGTACGATACACTAAGCTGCCCTTCCGGTTTAGACGCGTCCTATATCAAACGGGATATTAACTCAATCGTCCTTAATCGCTGGGGCAAAACAAATACGTCGCTAATGAGAGAATGAACGGTCCAGAACGTCGGCCGGTCCATACCAGCGCGACGCATGTGGTTCCCGGGTGTAAAACGGTCTTATTAGGTAACGGGAATGCCCCCACGGGCAATAACCGTAAATCAAGGAGAACAAGCGGTGTAATTACCGCTGGCGAGCGGTCGCGCGCATTGCTCTAACTCATCCACTTCACTGTTTTTATTTTGTTAGCCACCGAACCCGCTACCGCTCTATCGACTGCGAATACCGAACTTACTACCTTTAAATCTGCCCCCAGAGAGCTTAATGTTCGGTTAAACAGTATATAACTCCAACCAATTATACCGAATTTAATTTAGACTAATTTAAATAACCTGACTTTAATGAAAAAGAATAAGTATCTACTTTTCTATCGATATAAAACATTTAAATTAAAATAGAGTCGCGTCTGTTCTTTCGCGAAAAATTCTTCCATTATGAACTTTATATGTACGTAAGAAAACATAATGGGTTTTTTAGCCTTTTGCTTTTATTACGTCACGAAATTTTATTGCCTTTTTACATTTGAAGACTTACCAAGCAAATATAAATTCTCTCTATGAATGAACTTCTGCATGCTGTGTATTGTGGAGTAAAAGGGTTTGATGACTTTGAAGTATCTAACTGCTGGCCTTTTCCCGTAAGGTACCAATCTTAAGCGTAAGCCCACATACATCGAAGAGTGAAAGGCTTACAGTTTCGTGATTTCTTGCTAGATGACGACACTGCGTGAGTATTTCTCGCGAGCTCAGCATTATACCTACGTGTATGTCATCATTCGTTTATATAGAGCACGACTTCCTTTAAATATCGAGATTGTGTTCATTACGACATTATTTCTCATGGATAGAGGTTTATATTTTGTATTTTTTTAATTTCAGGGACCCTTGATTCCTGCGGCTTTTACCAACGGTTATCATTGAAAGTGTTTTAGCACAAATAATTTACGTAAGTACCACATTTTTACGCTTCTGTGTGTTTTACCCTATTAAAATGTCGTTAGGGGTAAATAAAACATGAACGTGTATATTCATTACTGCCGCTTAAATGTACGTTCTTATTGAAATAGGAGCAAATATTTAAAAGGGTTCATAAAACTACAATTTTTGTTCCATAAAAGTACAGTTTTTAGTACTTCAATATAACAAATAATTCAGTTATTTAAATGTTTGTTGTATACGAAAACTTACTATTGCATTTCGATGTGTTTTTAAACGACTTTAATTTTCTGTTATTGGATTTGGTTTATGAATGTATTTGATATACTTAGGTGGCGAGTGGCGTGGCAGCGCGTAGCGTTTCCAGAGCGTGCCGCATCCCCCCGCGCTCGCCACCCGCCGCCGCCCTCCTCCAGCCGCCGCAAGCGCAACCTATCAGCGCATAACGGACTCACTACTGCGCCCATAAATCGTACGATAACCTGAACATCACACGGGCGCCTCCGTCATAAGCGGCGAAACCAAAACATCCTTTTTATCCCTATTTCCTGACGTGTCCCTCCCCTCCACCAATCCGGTCACGAAGGCCTCGTCTATTGTAAATAACTTTTTGTCGTGTGAACGAGAGTTAGGATATCGATTGAACAGGTATTTTTTCAAACTTTTCTCGCTTTCGACTGTAACGTAGATGTGTTGTCAGAGTATTAACAATTTAAACTATATATACATTATAATAAAATCATAATAAAATCAAAAATATACATTTCATATTATTAAATAAAGTGCATCTAGAGGATTTTATTGCAGGGAGGTACATATATCTTAAAATATTTTATTATTCATAGTTAAATTACAGTTTAAGGTTTAAAAGGTCCTCGTAACGCGGGACTTTTTTTTCTGTAGTTAAATTAATATGGTTATGGCGTACTCGTGTCCACCGTCGAGTCTGTTTCGCATAGGATTTACAATAGGAAGCTTTTATGTCAGTTTTTCGTAATCGCAAGAAGCTTGTCCCTACCCCGTGCCCTTGCGGCCCTGGCTGCGCCTACGACGGTGCCCGCGACGTGGCGACGCGACACAACGCGACGGCTGGAGACCGGAGACAATAACGCGGTGCGCGAGTCTGAGCGCCCGTCGCCCGCCTCTTCGCTCGTCCACCAACACATATTTTATTCTATTTTTAATAATAATGTCAAATATTAACATAATTATACTATTATACTATGTATTTACGCATATTTTACCTATGAATGTAATTATTTTCGCCTAATTCGAATTGTATAAAATCACCCTCTTTGGAATGCTGTTCTGTTTCAGTAGCGTACAATTTTTCTCGATTACTTCTGATAAGACTATGTTAGTTACGCGTATACATATGTACTTTTTAATATTATGTATTATGATATAAAATTTTATCCTAAGGATAATAATATGATCATGTTCACGATTCATATGAACGTTTGGAATGCTAATTCGGATCATGTCAAAATATCTTTCATCGCGTTATATAATAATAATTCGTTTCTATCTTGTACTTTCAAAGTAGGTATTGTAATTATAATGAATAACAATTTTGTGCATTACGTAATAGGTATTTCATTGTTTCTTACATCTATGTGTATTAACCGTAAATTAAGACCACTGTTGAGAAAAGTACTACTAGTATCCCATAAAAACTAAGAGTCACACCGTTCTTAGTTATATTTTAATCAAAATAGTTAACAATCATATTTCGTACAGACGACATAGTCACATAACACAAACATTTCAATGAAATAAAGACAGGGATATTAAAAAGTAACAGCCAAAGGCGCAGGTTCGAAGTAATATAATGAAATGTGAAGTCAATTCATTAATCATATTCGTTAGGTACTACTGGTGACGTTATTATCGACCACTTTTATCTAGTTTGCAGTAATATAATAGGTGAGCTACGCGGTTTGTGGTGTAGCAGACACCTACGGGTCTACACGATTTTAGTAGCACCGCGCTACGAAGAAAAACATTTGCCGATACCGTACCACGTATGCGCTCGCCGCTCGCTAAACACATGCACTCAGATGCATTAATTCGTTATTTACTATTATCATTACTCATTACCTACATCAATTAAACATTAATATTATAAATCTACTTAGGTATTAAATTTTAGGTAATAATAATAAACAATCTTTTAAATGCTATTATTATATAAATACGTTATAAATATGAATGTTTCCTGTTACAAAAAAAAAATATTGAAAATGATACGAAATAAATCAATATTCTTTTTAAATGGTAATTTATTACTTATGAGTACGTAGTTAATTGAATAATGGAATGTTAGATGGAGTGTTCGACGCCGGGCGGCGCGTTCGCTTTGCGTTTTATGTTCGTTCGTGTTAAATTCGATCACCGAGTGACGAGATGAGATGTGACTAGGCGAACACAATGTCCAGAGGACGCATGCAACATGCATGGCATCACGAACGACGCGCGTCGAGCGCTAAGCGCACGCGGCACGAGGCGTACGAATTGTAAACCCGCGCCGGCGCCGTGCCGCACGCACCGCAAGAGACGCGACCGCAATTATGTTGTTATAAACGTTAGCTAGGAAATTGATAATGAAATCGAAAGGTGTGAGTCTATAGGACGGTTGGAATATCGATATCATACCTAACAAATTAACGTAATTATTTGTTTTATATTTACGGTGTTATAGGTATTTAAGACATTTTTTCTTAGAATATTAAACTATTACGATGAGATGTTACAATTATTAGGCCCGGGCCGGCGGCGTCGAAGCGCGCACGCTCCCCGCTGTCGTCGGCCGTCTCATTCACTTTCACATCCCCACTATAATTACCTATATTTTCTTACCAACCTTTTTATTATAGAAGAAGCGCACACGGCCGCTTGTTTCCGTGTGAGTACGAGTACAAACAAATATTAATGAGTGCGTTTTGCCGCGTTCGTGAGAAGCCATCGGTTCGCCGCGATTGCATCGAGACGAAAGGTGATGACGATTATTGTAAATAATAGTTAGCCGCGTATAAAAAGACGTTTAGGTAGGCGCCACATTTTGACGGCTAGTTGTATGCGACTGACTTTACGCCGTGCACTGATTGCCAGCTATTATCGTGACACGTCGATATATAACAGCTTATCGATGTTGACGTTTGAACAATATTTTGCTATCCTAAACAGAAAACATGAGTATACGATTTGAAATTTACCACAACTAAAATATGTTATTACTGTTACGGAAATGTAAACTTTTATAATCAATTAA
Organism: Saturnia pavonia; assembly: GCA_947532125.1. Taxonomy (NCBI): domain Eukaryota; kingdom Metazoa; phylum Arthropoda; class Insecta; order Lepidoptera; family Saturniidae; genus Saturnia; species Saturnia pavonia. The sequence goes on along the minus strand of OX383899.1, from coordinate 6,769,818 downwards.
CAACACTTTCATATCTTATAGAAACATTCTGTAACTGGACTTATAATAATTCTAGGATGCCGAAATATTGCTCAGCGATAAATTGAACACTTCTCAATCGTTACCATCTGGTCGATATTAGATTCATTCGAGTTGCAATCAGGATTAGCTTGACGGGTAATTCGTTTATTGTTGTTATAGTTTGTTGTTAATAGGGTTGTCTGGGATTTGGTTAGTTACTCTAAGTTGCTTGCGTGTGGGCCATATTACTTGACACTTTAACTTTTGTACGACAACGTGTCACCAAATAATGTGATTGTCAATTACAATATGATGCATCAAAAGTTACTTGTTGACGATGAAATAAGAGTTTTAAAGAAACATGTGGTCCATTTGACATATATTAGAGTTACGACGTAGGGATAGCAAATAATTAGATGCTGTGTCAACCGCTAATATGGCCCGTATTTCAAGAGCCAGACCACCGGTAGCGTTCGGGGTCGTGACCACTTTGGCGAGCTGGCACAGCTCAGGCTTTGGCAGACGAGCCCGCGTGGTCACCTCCGCCGCAACTACTCTCGCTTGTTCATATACGCGCTAGTTGATTTAACTATTTAAGTCACCATTTTAGATGTGTTCTGTGTCAAAATAACGACTACGTAATAATAAGCGAGATCTCAAATTTATTTTAAAGATTCGTTATGTGATTCTAATATTGCGACTTATCGTACATTATAAAAATTAAATAAAAAGATGAGTTATTATATTTTGTATATCGACATTCTATATTATTTTACACTATCTATTTTATATTGTTAAAGATAATAATTAATTTTAATCTAATAACGTGACAGACTGGTACATTTCGTAGAGTCGCCACGGCGACGATAGATCAAGTAGCTTTGCATAATCGGCGATGGCCAACTGAACGTATCATGGACCAAAGGTATACTTATTCGCGTAGAACCGGACGCGCATTGGCTCCGCACGAACCGACTCCAACCGATCGGTTGTTCACTGCAGCATCAAAGCGTGTCTACGAGTAGACGAGTGCTATGGGAATCACGACGGCGGGCTGAAAGGGCCACTCCTCCGCCTTTGGTGGTTTGAATGTTTCTTATACGTTTATTCGCGTGGTGCAGGAGCTCGCTGCACTCCCGCACGCAACCCCCACCCTGTCCCGCCCCGCGCAACGCCGCCCGCTTAGTTTTGTTCTCGCGGTTACTTCTCGATTGCGTGCTTCGCGTGCTGACTGATTTTCTATAGCAATAAAAAAAATCAATTACCTAAGATTTTACATTAAAATAAATTTGGAATTATATACGTTCGAATTTGGTGTCATGTACATTTAAAATATTAGTGAATGGAAATAACGATAGGCGAACGATCCGCGGCGCTTCTCGTCCCGGAAACGTCGCATTATTTTCGTCATTTCTTCGTGTATAATATGTTACATGAATCTGTATACAATATGGATATAAATCGTAATTATGAATAAAATTAGTTTTTACGGCATCTCTTTATTAAAATAATGATAATATCAAATGTTTTGTAAAAAACGGCGGGTTTCTCCGCCGCCCCGATTTCGTGCACCAATGCACTTACTTATTGGAATAATACATTATATAACGTACATAATACTATGAGATATATAATCATACAGCCTCTCGGGGCGCGTGTGTATGGCGATGTATGTATACACATTGTGCAATGTACATATACCTATTATAATACAATGATTTAAGACAAGGTTCACATCGTGCCGTGTGTATGTGGTAATAAATATAATATGGACATTGTTCAAACAATAACCAGTTGTTTTATTTACTAACTCCATTGTTTGGGCCGATACTTAATTAAACACAATAATATTAGTCGAAAAAAAATCGTGTTTAGGTCTCGGCCTAAACGTTTTTACCCATTAAAATTCATAAGAAGAGTATGAAATATAAACCTACTTTAACAGCTTTTAAATTAATTCTGAAACCAAAAAAAGTATCATAGCTGTGATTCAAAAGTTATCATTTTTTTTAAATACTCTTCAATTAGACTTCCTTCTTCAATTTTATTTTAATTTATCATAATTTGACTATAATATTAATTTCCTAAATACAATTATAAAAAAAATAACGAAATTTATAAGGTTTCATAAAAAGATACTCGCAATATTAAAGTAATCTTAAACATACTTTTAAACATTAAAATATGTGCTAAAAATATCTTTACAATAAAGTATAATAAGTATAAAGCCTTTTTCATAGTATGTTGTTTTTTTTTTTAATTTAAATTAAATTTTTACTGAAATGAGAAAAGATACTAACTGTAAATTAAATAAAAGTTTATACAGCATGCATAATATTAATTATTCATACACATCTAAGAACAGTTCACAAGACGACACAAGAAAGGCAAAAAAAAAAACTGAGATTACCCGAGGATTTTACCCTTCTCAATCACGTAAATACTTTATTTGACGTGTATTGTAACATGATTGCAATGTAAAATCAACAAAATGTAGAAAAAAGTTATCATGTTGTCTCAATTATAATCACTTTGCATTAGAGTTGAAAATTTTAACGTTTATATGCCAGTTGTAATTTAAAACATAATTGTATATTGTATTCTTAAAAAAATGTTCTGATTTAAAAAAACAACAAACAACTCATAAATTGAAATTGCATATCAGCTCTAGGCCATTATCTCATTCGAGAAAGCAATTTCTTTGGTCCGTCGAACTTGCTAGGTTTATTTAGAGCAACCCGTCGACCACTTACTAAAAGTTACCTTTACAATATAATACATGACCTTCTTATACGTTACGTGACTCTATTTAGGAGAAACGGTCCTCTTTCTAGCAATTTACTTCATTCAGGTTCAAATGGACCAATCCGTTGAAGCATTGTGATTCTATATATAACAACGATTTGTGCAATATAAGCTTAAGTGGTTTACTAAAATGCGCCTCGAAAATTCTATAGTTATCGCTTGAACGACGTAGGAGCGGTCTAATGCTTCGATGCCTATATAACTTGGAGTAAGTATGCATATAAACTACGTAAGTATATCCATATTCTATAAGTATAACTGTGAACTGAACATTATTTGAGACTCTTTTTACGTAGTTTTATATCGTTTACGCCTCAATCTCACCTGATGTTGAGTTACTATTTGGTCAAAGATTGTGATAGGGAAACTGGCTTCAACGTTGCGTAGTTAGCCAGGCGAATATTTGAAAATGCCTTACCGCCATTACAATGCATATGTATTGTAGTACTTAAAAAACATGTTTTGGCCTAACAACAAGACTGCTAAAGTATAGGTAAATGGGTAAATATGATGTTATTGGGTTCACATCCAGTAGTTCACCGATATTAAAAATTTTAATACTCATATTCTACATGTTTTTTTATACAACTAAGGAGGCAAACAAGCGTACGGCACGCCTGATGATAAACGGTTACCGTAGTCTATAGATGTATCCCTGTAATGATTCTAACCTTTTGATGACGCTTTCAAACAAACAAACAATATCTTGATCTCTACAATATATACATATTTCATTGTTATAGGTTTGGTGTAGTGGCCACAATCACATTCACCTGATCTTAAGTGACGATGTGGCCCAATATGCAACACGCTAAGCCTAGTGGAAAACTGGCTCCCAAATGCAGCTGCCGCAACACACCTATTGGTGGTTGGCGAAAGATTTTTAACTTAAGGGCGGTAGCTAGCCAGGCGAATATTTGAAAAAGCCCTACCACTATACAACTTGTACACACATACAACATTGTCGTCACGGTATATTGATAGCTGCATGGTGTAGAGTACGTCGAATAAATCTGAGATGGATAAAACTTATAAAAATATATACAGTTCTTATTATTTATGGAAATTTGATCGTTTAGAACATATTGATTCTAAACGCGATTCCAGTAATGGGCAAAGTTCATTTCCGAAAGACAATGGATTAATCACCATACCAACCCACGAAATATCGAGATTTCCAACGCCATAAAATCTATGATTCATTAATATCGCATTAGATAATGTTACATGAGAACATTTATCTTCATGAATGGCGTACTAGGGCATTTTCTAATGCCCGTCTCTACAACTACTGCTTTTAAGTTGAATATCTGTCGCCATGCAACTAAAGGTGTGTTGGAGCTGCAATAATTAACGAAAACCAAATGCTCGAACTTGCTTCAACAAATTTATACTCCATTAGTTTTAACTTTTCGTTCATCATGACCTACGTAATAATAGTCAGTAATAAATGCTGCACACACCACAGAGACTGCTTTGGGCGATATAAATGAAACTTCGAGACGCCCTTTGGGTGTGTGCAGCCGCTTAACAATATTTATACTATTTTACTTATGCAGAGTACATACATACACAAAAACCTCTACCTCTTGTTGGCGGATTAGTCAGCGACTTCACATCGTTGCAAGTCGGGAAAACTTTGTCGGCGACATGTCGGTGACACGTAATGAGCAACTTTGTCTCCGCTGTTAGTCACAGACGAATGTTGAGACACGTAGTGTCTTTTAAATCATTCAGGTCATTTTATGTTCAACGTTTAAATATGAACAATAATAACTTGTGGAGTTAGTATCCTGTGTCCGTTCCGAGCACACGAAACTGTTTAAGTTTAACGAGTCGCAGATGTTATTAAATTGCCACTTTAATAGTGAAAGATTAAATTATTTGAAGGCTGGCGATTCTACCAATATCGAGTACAAGCATGTTTAAACATTTATGGATTTAACCAATGCCTACTGTTTAAAGTTCCACAATAACTCCTTTGAATAATAAATATTTATTAAATGGAAAGTTGTTTTAATTATTCCACTCACATATTTCAAAACAAACAAACGTTGAAATGAGTAAGCCGACTTTTCGCCGGGTAGCCCGCGTGGATATAAGGATTTTTCTAAAAAAATAATGTCGACAACACTAAGCTATGTCGGCGGGTTCGGTGTGTACAGCGCATCAAAACAAGATGTAGCTGACATATAAAAGGTGTGGTTTCCTCTGAAATTATTCCAATTATAATGTTCAGCAATGATCTCATGCCACCCGACTCCAGGACCAACTGTAGTAGGTAGTATTCCGTGGCGATTAGCTTCTAACAAGGATGCAGTAACCCGTTTTTTAAGATACTCAACTAATTATACCTCTCTCTCTCTCTCTTTCCCTGATGTGCTGACTCCGGCAACATGTGACAATGCCGGTGATATGGGTACCCTATGCTGTCTAATACCTAAAAGTAAAGTGGAAACATGTTTTTTTTTCTATAATAACATAACACTATGATATAATTATGTGCGTATCATTATTGAAGCCATACTAATGATCTAGTGTTTGTACTATTGACTTCAACATCTACTATTGACCTACTCTATTGACTGGATGCTTTAAAAGGCGGTCGACAGCTAGGACAAAGACATTCTCATTGCGATCATCGGAGCGTTCACATTTCTACAGATATTCCGTAAAATTTATTCAGAGTTATAATGATGTACCTGCAGTGTAAGATATTTGCTATTATTATTCTTAAAAGATTGGTTGGCGGACTCGAACGATTAATGACTGTAGGCGACGCGCTATAATTGTATTTTATTTAATTATTCAATAAATGAAGGTACGCAACAGAGACGAACGCACTCGACACCGGAGGGGCGGAAGTGCTCGCGAAGTAAAAAATAGCTAGTCAGTCGTCTTGATAATCACTTGCGCGCGGACGTTTGCGTTCGTCTCTGTCTTGTAAACCAAATCGTTAGTTATTATTTCTACACCCGCAACAATGACGTCATCCATGATGAGGTCATACTTTTATAACAGTCTCGTTTTTATTACCCCGATATATATTATAACTAGCTATGGCACCATGGTTTCACCCGTGTTAAATTTATTCGACAACCTAACCGCGGCGACGCCTCCATCGGGCCCGTGTATCTCTATCGTTATTCCACTTTCCGTACTTGCCTACAGCTCGCCAGATTGCTTGACGTTCATGGTTACTGCTCTGCTCTTTAGGGTTGAAGCGTGAAGTTATATAGTCTATACCATTCCTCATAAATCTGGCTATCATATACAAAAATAATTTTGCGAATCCGACTGGTATCCGAGGTTTAAACCTCGTTTAAACAAACAAACTCTTCAGCTTTATTTTATTATTAGTATATAGATATAATAACCTCCACATATTAATAACACTCAATATTAAGAATGCACTGAATATGATAGTTTCTGTACCAAGTATTTACGTAATCTTAAGTTTTACAAAATGTGCATGACCTATGAACGCGCGTTGGAAGTTATTTAATATATTAAATTAAAGTTATTTAAGGAAATGTGATACATGGCACTTGATATAAATTCATTGAAATAAAATAACAAGAGCTATCACAGAAGCACAGTAATAGAACTTTTTTTAAAGTAACACCGATTGTGTTTTCACCACAATAAAACAATAGGTTTAGCAAAAACTTCATGGTATAGATATTTTGTTATAATATGTAAAAAATAACTCTCATTATTTTTCATAACGGGTCTATACAAATATAACTTAAAATTAAGCTTAAAATTACAATATTTATATCTCGTATTTCATAACAACGTATCGTTTAACAAAACTGCCAGTTTCCGAGTAGCATAACTATCAATTGTATTTTGAAGCTCTTGTCTAATTCATCTAACATGCCTGCACAACGTTGTAGATTCCATTCAAAATTCGATTTCCCAATTCACAGCACAGACGATTTTATCAATTTCATTCATAATCTGTTCTCGTTCAACAAAGTAATCTGATATCTGGAGCACAGGCACGGATCCTATAACTTTTCATTGAAACTTAAAATGTAAAAAAAGACAAATATAATAACAGTTCATTTCACTAAAAGCCAAAGCAACATTTTTCTAATTACTTTTATCGTTCATTTCCACAAAACATAAATCTATATATTAACATGTGAAGAGAAAACATCCGACTCCTTTTTAAGCATATTGCGCGCACGTAGGAGTATGTATGAGATTTGGCATAGTTAAAATTTAAAGGACAAGAATGTAGAAAGCTAAAATTTATATGTTATGTTACAAATACATTAAAATGTTGCCAACAAATAATAATGACTGACAGATTGGTCGAATGAGTTTTGAGCTGTGAATATTGTGTAATTTCAATGTTGATATAGGACCATGCTCTTTGATAAAAGAACCTCAATAAAGACATACTTGCTCGAGCTGTTGGATAGTAAAAACTTCATTAATAAGTCAACTACAACACTGTTCCTGAGTGACGTCTCGCTGCGTATTAAATAAACTATAAATACGCAGTTATTATTGTCGAATTAAAGTTCAATGCCAAATTTTAGAATATAATTAATGTACAATTATTATTATTGATTGAGTACAATCGTCGATTTTATTTATATTATTACTTATGTATGTTGTTCCTTTGATTAACTAACTCTGACGTTCTAAAACCCAAAGAAAATGTTAATTCATACTTTATCAATTATTTTATTATTAAGGTCATTACTGAAATCCAACCCTGTATAGATAGCATTGTCCGGCCATGTCCATATGTATTATATTATGAATATACTCTGCATTTGGCAACCGAAATAATCTTCCCACACGAATGGGCGAACCGAATAATTAAAGCGATTGGTTCATCGACATAAGTTGGCAATTACCCTACTATTTTGTTCAATGGTACAGGATTAAGGTAATCATTATGAATATTTTCATTTTAGATGTATACTTTAAGCCTTATGCTAATTGGAAATAATTTGGGATACAAAGCAACCTCTTCTTGTTTTCCTAACTTAGCAATTATTCGTCACTATTGAAAATCGTTGCTACAATTTTCAAGTTAGTAATTATTTCCTTTTATAGATTATCTGATGTAGATAGATAAGACTTCAGTGTTTTAATAAAATGTTAGAAATTTCCAAGAAAATTTTGTGATATCTCAGATAGATCTGTGCTCACTTGTGCACAATAAATAAGCTTTATGATTTATTTTATTTTCACGAATAAATTTAGTTAAAGGCATCCTATTAAATTGGGTTGGTCTTAGCATGCCATGGCCTGAGGTACAATTCAACGCGCTGTTTGTAATATATGTATGGTATAAGGGAAACGTTGACTTAACTTTCATTGTTATTTTATGTACTTATGAATTAAGAAATTGACGTTGTACTCTATAAGTCTATATTTGATGTCTTTACTATTTATGAAATCTCTAACGTCTACTGGTATTTTATTTATCCTATAAGCTAAATGCCGCTATTGCTTCTGGTGTCATTATATGTTTTTGTTGTTTAAATACCAACTCCTTCTTGATTGGGAAATATTTGGCTTTGTTATTATATGTTTTTCGTTAAGTTGCTCTTGTATTATCTTGTATTTATATAAAGCTTATCTAAACTACAAATAAATCAAATTGAAGTGTCTGTTTGTAATGTTAAAATAACACCTTTTTACTAAATGAATATTAAAGTATTTACGGTATACATAGAATTTTTTTTTTATTTTCTGTCTGTCTGGTTGTTTTGGCTTATCTGCGAAACGGTTGGACCGATTTTGACGGGACTTTCATTGGCAGATAACTGATGGTATAAGAAGTAACTTAGGCTACTTTTATTTTAGAAAAAAGATTAGGATTCCGCGCAAATAAAATAATAAAGGTTTTTAGCTTTCCACACGGGCGGAGCTAGTAGCAGCTAGTAATAATATATACTACCGTTTTTTACGTCACAAGTCTCTAGTTTTGACCTTTTTAGCTCTTTTATGCCAGTATATCCGTCCTGTGACGTCACCGAACGGCTCCAACGGAAGATCAGCGGTGGTTGTTTACAACCCGCATTGTGCTAAGCTGGGGCCGTATTGTAGCAACTGGCATTTGATTTATTATAATAGTTTTAAATTATCTAGAGTTTCAGATGTCTTTGTCACAACTAAATCTGTTTTTCTGAATATTACATATAATTTTTTTTTACGTTTGTTTGTGTATCCGGATTGAACTCAAAAACGGCTCCACCAATTTTATGATATTTTGTATACGGGAATCTTATGTCATAGGTCAATTAATAAGCAATAAGAATTTTCAATAAAACGAACAGAGAAAAAAAAATGCAAAAGGTGTACAAAAAAATTAATTTTACAACCGATATACACGGGAAGTATATGTCATTAAAAAAATGATAGGCTATATGAGATAAAAAATCGTATTTTTTTTCTTAATTTACAATCGATTTTTATGAAAACTGTACACAAGAATTACATATCATACCTCAATTGATAGGCTCTGTGAATTGTCAATGCTATTACTATAAATAAAATTATAAAGTAAAAATAATTACTGCAAATAACAAACGGGGCATCGCTAGTTTAATATATTTATAGTTTTTTTTTTTTTTTTTTTGTTTTTTGTTTTTGGGACTTTTATTCTACCGAATATATCAGTCCCATTGTACCCCATCCTTACATATTTATAGTTAAAACCATATATTTTCTTTTACCCTTTAATATATTTCTATACGGTTAATACTTCCACTTTGAACTATTAAAAATATTAAAGCTTTTATCATCCATTGATTTAGTTAATGATAATGTATTTTCGTACCTATAATGATTAGGTTTTCAGATACAGAGGAATCAACTCAAGCCCGAATGGCATTAATGTGTTCTATTATAATCCTATCAAGCCATTAGAAACATGATGCGGTGTGGAACCGGCACGCACGAACACCATAATAGCTATACGATGAAATGACATCAAATAATTATTAATCTATACTAATCAATCAAAAGGTAAATCAAAAAATAAATCAAAAGGTTGATTTTTTTTGTTTGTGAATTTTAACGTGACAATTTCTGGAACTACAAGTCAGATTTAAAAAATATTGTTATATTTTATAAGGTTATCAAACTATCTAACATCACGCGACAACCTTTAGGAGCGGAGCAGTGACCATAAACATTAATCAAACTGGCAATCTGTAGGCAAGTAGATAGCATATGTATGAAACAGGCACGTATAATCCAAATTTAATGCGGGTGAACCCACGGAGCACTGCTAGTGTTTAAATATGTATAGTAGTGTACACGATACCAATGTATAATAATATCATACTATAAGTTTCCCACTACTTGGCAAAGGCCCAAGGGAAGGTACAGGCTTAATCACAAAGCCGCGCCGGCCGGTTCACGACGTATTGGCGATTTCAAACACCGAGAAATCAACAGTTCCATGTTTTTCCCAAATACAGTGGGACATTTCTCAGGCGTTCAGGCTTCCTCACGATGTCCTCCTTCACCGTCAGCCGATAGTGTACCAATTTGAATTAGTAAGTATACGGGAATTCCGAAGAATCCGTTAATGTGCAAGGTATTACGAGTATATATAGTTACCTTTTAATAAACGAGAGTGGTCATATAGTAGTAATACACAGAAAAATTTTTTAGGAAAAAAAGGTGTGTGTGCGATTCACACACGATAGAAGTGAAACTTCATTTTAAAAGGCATTTTCTATTTTATTTAAACACATACACACCGACATTTACTCTCTCGCTCTGGCTCACATAAAGAGGAAAGACCGATAATGTGCGTTAAACGTTTAACGTTTATCATTTAACGTTTAACGTTTAACGTTTAACGCTTGGAAGTCACATAAGAAGTTTCACTTCAAAAAGGCGTGTGTGCGATTCACATACGATAGAAGTGAAACTTCATTTTAAAAGGCATTTTCTATTTTATTTAAACAGTGTGCAATATACATACACACCGACATTTACTCTCTCGCTCGGTCTCACACAAAGAGGAGAGTATGTTAAACTTTTAACGTTTAACGCTTGGAAGTCGCATAAGAAGTTTCACTTCAAAAAGGCGTGTGTGCGATTTGCTTTTAAAATGTAAAAGGCATTTTCTATTTTATTTAAACAGTGTGCAATATACATACACACCGACATTTACTCTCTCGCTCGGTCTCACACAAAGAGGAGAGTATGTTAAACTTTTAACGTTTAACGCTTGGAAGTCGCATAAGAAGTTTCACTTCAAAAGGTATTTAGTGTATGAATGAATCATTGTCTGTTTCATAAACGATTGCAGTGGATGTAAGAATTTCATCGATTGTGCTTTTATCTATCGTTCTGACGGAATTGTACCGGCAAATCCAAGATAATCTCCTTTCCGCCGTGTATCGTCGAGTTCCAGTATTATCCGTTTAAAACAAAATGTTATTGCAATAATAACTGAACTTCTATTACGGGTATTATTTTCAACGTTGGAGGATAATCTCTACAAAATATAAAGGTTTCGTTTTGTATCGCTAAATTAAATTCTTATATGTGATCATCGTTAATCCTTTTATTATATTGGGTAAAGTTAATCAGTAAAGTTTCATAAAGATATCTATAAATATGTAATAAAAATAAATCTGTCGTTCTGTCTGTACATGTATTTTATTCAAAATTTCCTGATAGACATCTATTCTAAAGGACAATGATCACGAACATGTCGATTTCATGTTATTTCTTCGGATTTAACTTAAAAGCGGCATTACTAATTTTTTTTTAATTATCGACTGTACACAGAAAGCTTATGCCATTCCTTATTTGATAAGCTATAAGAATTATCTATAAAACTTTTAGAAATCATGAAAAATAAATGGTTATAGAAAACACAATTTTTGTTAATCGTTGTTTATAAAATGTTATACACGGGAAGTATATTGTCGATATACGAAACTAATTACTACGTACTATACAAGTACGGAGCTGCGAGGAACTGCTAGTCTAATTATAAAGCCATCTATTATGTTTTTTTTATAATAAGTAGTTATTTTTGAAGGCCTTGCTTGGCCTGGTGAAATGGCGCTTATACAACATTTGCACACTGTTATTATTTATTATAGCACCCAGTTAAGTCTGTGACGCCCCACCCAACTATAATTGAACTAATAGTATCTTTAGACACTTGTAATGTTTTTGACAAGTAATAAACTAGACCCTCTGTCAGCGACAGACGAATTAGAATGATGTAGGTTACCGTTCCGAATCAAGTTTAACTTTCGGTAAGCGTAGGTAAGTCATATATTTTGTGCACTAATTTAATTAATACGGCAGATTTCATTCGCTTCAATATTAACTATATATTGTAACGCTACAATTAAAGGACGCTCAACTGACTCACCTCGGTGGTGGCGCCATCATCGAATGTCACGTGACATCGTAGACATCGTACGATCGCTTGATGTACAACTACGGAGGTTCTCTTATAAAAGACACACAGAGCTCATTGGTGATTCCTCCAGCACACCCGCCACTTCTCTCAAGCGGCAACTCAACCCTAGCTCCGATCCTCCGGCAAGGAGCCCTTGAGTCAAATAGCCGCTTGCGCGATATAGTGACTCTGCATTCACTAGCTATCAACATACAATCATTACACTGCAATTCTACATACATGCTCTCCACTCAGGTACATATTATGTTATGTAAGGGACCTTTTTTTTGGCTAGTTAGTCTAGACAAATTTGACAGATTACTAAATACATATACACTTGTTTCTTCCAGTCATTCTAGTTGTGTATTCGCTTAGGAACGCTACTTTTCTACGTCATTATGTAAAGTGTGCAATAAAGTGCAATGTAATAAGTTTATAATACTGTAAAAATACTATAATAATTTATCAATCAACTCAAGATCATAATTCGACGGTCTTTACAATATTATTATTTAATGAAAAATTGTATCAGTAGGCCAGAACAATAGTAACCAATCAAACCAAGATTTTCGGTTTTATCTTGCATCAAAACATTATTAAAGTAAGGTTACCAGAAGAATTTAGGAGTTAAGAATATAATTTAAAAGTTTGAGTTTTTTTTTAAATTAGTTGTAAACATTTCAAACAGATTAATATATTTGAACAATAGACCGATAAGTAATAAAACGCAATTAATTAATACATATACACACAAGTAATTTATAACTGAAATTATATTAAATACCGAGATTGCTACACAAAGAACCATTCAAATATACACAAAGACGGTATTTACTGAAATCTGCGGAGATATTTTAATTTCACTAGGTGTTTTTGATTTACGGCATCCATATGAAAGAGCTGTGCGTACGACCATAATGCAAAGGTCTTCAGAGGGTCCAATGTTTGGTTTATAACTCATATGTCTAAAGAAGCCCCAGGGCTCAAACGATTCTGGTGCCATAACTGCCATCCGACTTCTGTTGGGTAAGTTATATTAGTTCGGCTATTCATTACCTATGTGTCGCGAGAATGCGTTATCTAAGATTAAGTTGTTGAGCCAGAAAATATTAGTTCACATAATATGTAAGTATACTATACCACTGACTAATACATTGAAGTACCTACCTATAATTATCATTATCAGAAAATTTTACTTTCTTGTCTTGCTACGGCTTATTTATACGAAAAAAAAAAAACAATTAATATTTCTTACCTTTGTTTTATAGTACCAAGTCAAAATGACAGCATTGTGTCTGATGGTCCAGTACAATCCAAAATCACCAATCGTTGCTGTCATGCTGCTCTGAATGATTGTCACGAGCCAGTTGGGTACAGACCCCGGAACCCGACGAACTTAAACGTTTCACTATAGCGGGTGTTGTAACCAGGTGTAAGGTGATCGCGGTCCAGTCGGGACACAATTGCCGACTACTCCAGAAATTCTGAAAAAATATCTTATTGTGTAAGTATTGCTAGCTTTACACTATAAAATCTCCTGAAATGGATAGCAACATTTTTGAATTTTAACATGTTAAATAAAAAAGAGGTGATTCCCTAAATTATAGCTTTTGAAGCTTACCTAAAGTTTTGGCGATAGTCTGTCAAGAGTAGTAACTAATGCAAGCTCTAGAAGATCTATCATGCTTTTTCTAGTAAAAATTTGGTATCCTTATACAATTCATATGTACAACCTTCGATGTAGCATTGAAATCGCGAGGCTTTCAGGGATGAGGGATCTTTATGACACGCTCATATCATGCTAATCTCAAGTTAAATGTCACTGGTGCTACATTCGTACTTCTTTTGATATATCATTCCTAATCTTTTCTCATCGCATCTCATCCACGCTTTCTTTCCGTCTTTTGTCACCCAGCATTCGGATTCATACATTACGGTAGATATATAATGAATAAACTGAGCAACTTCTATAATCCTTTACTCGTAAACCTGACTGGCCAACCAGCAGAATTTTCACGTAGGATTAACTAACTTCACAGTAATCTTTCCGTGAGGTGAAGTTAAAATTCTGACATCAGTTTTCGGAATTAAGTATTATGTAGCCCGCTTACCCGACCTTAATCTTGTTTGTTTATTCGTAGCTCTATTAGCGGATAAATAAAGTTATTCTCTTTCGTTTCTCCTTTGATTACGTTTGACCCGAGAGATGCCCGCATAATTGTCTAATTATTCTTGAATAGTAAATAGCATTCGAGTACTTTACGTTCTTTGTTAATTCTGTGTTATTTCAAAATATGAACACAGCTGCAACACAGTTTTAATTTCTTATGATCCCTGTTAACATTTCGCTGTTCCCGACGAACAAAATCGTAATAGGAAAATGACAATTTTAGAGGAGCAAATTAAAACTGTATATCTTGAAAACTATCAAAACTAAAAAGAAGATTATTTTATAAAAATAGGGAATATATTTTTGCACTAGATTTTTACTAAATTTTTATTATAAATTTTCTTTATCAGTAAAAAAATAGTTAAAATGTCCATTACTGAAATAAGCTATGGAAAAAATTAACGCAAACTAACTTTACGATAGTGTTCGACTGTAATCACAAATCGGTGTTGTGATCGTTATTGTCATATTGTTCCATGGTAAATATGAATATACTTTTTATTCGTAAAATGACATTGCAATCGTATTCGATGATATAACTGACTTTAATATTACGGTAAACATAAAAATTAGATGCTTATTCGATGATCATTTTTTTGAAGTGAAACTTCTTATGCGACTTGCAAGCGTTAAACGTTAAATTTTGAACGTTAAATGTTAAACTTTAAACGTTTAACGCACATTATCGGTCCCTCCTCTTTGTGTGAGCCAGAGCGAGAGAGTAAATGTCGGTGTGTATATATATTGCACACTGTTTAAATAAAATAGAAAATGCCTTTTAAAATGAAGTTTCACTTCTATCGTGTGTGAATCGCACACACCTTTTTTACTTACCGCCGCTTACTCTAAAATGTTGACTTTTGAAATTTGGTAATATATTTTTGCGTTATTGATCGAGTAAATTTTTCACTTATCTTATGTTGAACGAAAACGTAAAGATCATTATTGAATGGATAAATCCAAAAGTATTCATCGCCGTATCATAAAAAATCTCAATGATTGTAATAGGGTGTGTAGATAACGAATCTTTAATAAACCCGATTCTATCGAAATATCGATTACCATAGTCTTTGTCGGGGACTGCGATTTATATTAGGTTGATATCTGCTCGATGTGAATTATTAAAAGCACCATCATCATACCGTAAAGCAGCAGTGTCCGGGCTGACAACGAAAGAGGTGGTTAGCAATACGTACTGGCACACGGGGCATGCTTTGTCCTCAATGGTAGCAATTTGTTAATGACAAAGTTTAAGACTCGTCTTTTCTTTATTTGTCTATGGTTGTGGTATTATTCCAAAATTATGCCAGTGTCAATGTGTTTATTTCTTCCTAATATTAACCAAATATTAAAAGTCTGTCTAACAAGATGGTGGCTCACTAGTTAGAACTATCTAGGCAGATTTTTTGCCATCTCCAAATGCATGTTTTCAGTTTACATTTATAATGCACTTCACAAATGCAAAATAACCAAACTATATCACGCAAAATGCCACCAATATATAGGGTCAAAGAACTTAAGTTAATTAATTAAAAATAAATCAAACAAACGTGTGTGTCTCGGGACGCCCGACAGAAGTGATAACTTAAACTAATCTAAGTTGAACTATGTATTTAATATTGAAATTGTTTAACTTGAGAATAGCTTATGTTATTACTTAAATGCGTTTATTAATATGATAATGCAAGAAAAGGTTATTTATCAATAAAATCTTTTATTGATTATAAAATATATTTACAGATATGGTAATATTATATATATATATTGAACGTGGCCGTGTTTGTGTTGATTGTAAATTTCGTTGCGACTGTTATTGCGTCCGTTGCTGATGCTGATAAACATCTACAATGACTTCCATTTGAATAGCGCTAACATAATGATTACATAAGAGAGAGAGAAAGGTGCTTGCTGGTTAGTTTTTGATAATAATCATAAACACTATATATATATATACGCATATACGCGCGTCCATAGACCCGTTCCGTGCTTTTGTTTTGAAAGTAAATTTACAGATTTAAGCTATTTTTAATATATATTGTTTACAATATAATCGTTTTATATTATATTAATTAAACTTACCTTTCATTAGGAGATTCTGTAATGTTTCGAGGATCATCTTCTGCCTGTTTCTTGATATTTTTGAAGTGTTTATTTATAATCACTTTTGAGAGAGGCAGGAGCCTGCCTAGCGCTGCCGTATGCGTGAGAGAGGGAAGCCAGACAGACTGGCGCCGTTATGCGTTACGTTACGAAGAGGTTTACGCTCCCATAAGAAGTTATCACTTCAAAACTACAACATGGCAGCTCAAGATCCCGCCAAAAACTCCGGTTAAACTGCTTGTAATTTATCCTTCTAATTTAGTATTTTCTACGAGTAAATGTGACAAACTAAACGTGGCGTAAGTTTATAAATGTATGACCAAAAACAGAAAATCTGTTCAAATTTTAGTGATTGAGCAAAACAATATAACAGATTTCGATGAAACTCTATATATAAATAAACAAGTACAAATATAATTTGGGCGATGACTTACAATAAATATATAAGCGAAATCTATTACAGTAACCACTAATTTCCCCAGGATATGTCGTGCAAACTGAGGTCGAGCGTAAGCCCGTAAGGTGCCTGTACATCACGCTGCCGCCGAGCCCATGACACACGGCTTTGGGTTATGATAAAGCACCTGTTCACGTATCGTACACACATCGGGCTAAAATGTAAGATGCGTGGAACGGAACGCCGGTTCATATTTCCAACAATTTACATACTAGGCCAGCACTAAATTGGCGGGGATACCTACTTAATAGTCAGTCGGCTGGCTAACGATAAGCGATTTCTATTCGATATTTGGGAAAGTGCCTACCTCATTTGTAACGGTCAGTCGCCATTTTTATATGGCTTTACCCTTACTCAAATACTTGTATATGAGGCGAGCTGAACATAAACATCAGGGAAATTTTACTATTATTGCAAAAGAAAAATGAATATATTTTTAGAGTTCCACATTTTGCATCTAAGGAATTTATTTATTTAGGGTCGTCAACATTAGACCGATTCTGTAAACTTACCTGGTAATTTACGTGTCGTAATCGTTGTTCCACTTACCTTGCCTACAACTTGCCCGATTGCTTGACGTTCATAGTTACTACTCCGCTTCTTAGCGTCATAGTGTGATATTATATAAGCTATGTTAATACTTGTGAATCTAGCTATCATATACAAAAAGAAAATCGGACTGGTAATTCCAGAGATAAGTGCATTTAAACAAACAATTAAAAACCTCTTCCGATTTATTATATTATATATTTTTATCTAAATTATTATATTATATTTATTATATTATAGATGTATTATATTATCTAAATATTGTTTATATATTATCATTTTGCAGCCAAATTGCTCCATTTTTTTATCGTTATAGGTTTGGCCACAATCTCACTAATGAATTTGAAATGTATTTACCATTATATAGAGTAAATGATCCTAGCGCTTTCAGTTTAAATAAACGGCTATAAATAATTACTTAATTCAAATTACATTATAGCTTTATGTTCATTCAGATTGTCATAAAACCCATGCATAATAAAAACAGTTTTTAATAAAACTTAAATAGGTAGTGGTTTTAATTTATGTACCTAATATTAAAAAATGAGAATTGAAATGAACGCGAACGTAAAATGGGAAACGGGTAGGTCACCTGAAACTCTAATTTGTAACGTTCTCGCGAACATTGTTCTGTGTTAATATTTTACAGAATATACAGAAACACCTGCAGGTTTTAATCTTTTATTTCTCTGTTGAGGTATAAATATAAAATGTATAGGTACTCTTTTTAACTTCTCCCCGTTTGACGTTTCATTTAACAGCTGTTACAGACTACACTATTATTTTCTAGATATTATTATCGAGTCAATAGAAGACTATTAAAAAAATATAGGTTATGAAACTTTTAGAAGTAAATAATTATTTTGTTTATAATTTTTACTAAACAGAAATGATAGCGTAGAAACCTATTGAATTTTATGCTCAAATCATAAAGAGTCTTAAAGATCGCAAAGTACTAGTAAAATTCACTATTATTATTCCAACTGAATTGAAAATTTAATTTTCTTTGATATCGGTATGAAAAGTTCATTATGCCGTATACCACGGTTACCAGCGTATGTTAAGCAGATTGCAGAAACTCTCAGAATAAGATTGCATTAAACTTGCCCGTCCAATATCGAAATATGCCGATTCTGCTACGAATGTGCCAACCGAACTCCGAACTACACCACTATTGCTTTGTACAGAAAATTGAAATCTCCGAGCTGAAGTAGAGAAGACACCTGAAACTTGTATACGTTAGTACAGTCAGTCTATTATTAACTTATGGTCTAACTATTATTATAAATACTGTTTAATAACAATATTAAACAATTAAATATAAACTCTATAAATTTAATATAAACACCTATATATGTTATGGTTATCATTATGGTAAAATTGATTCTATATTTCATACATATAGAATTTATATTTATCAAACATTTTTTCCGGCCTAAATTAAAATTTTAACCATCTCATTTTTTTCAAATCATGGTTGTTTATTATATTAAAAAGAGTGCCAGTAATACTGGATCAGAAGGAATATAATTTTGTCACCAGTACTATCTCTTCAAATCACACAGCCTAAACAGTTAAAGGTACAACTAAGTAATTATATCCAACTGGTTAGTAATGCTTTTTTTTTTTTGAATTGACTATACTGGTAGCCTTAGGGGCCCTGGAGCCTTTACGGCTTTTACAGCTTTACCGGGCTTGGGGGCGAGCGCTTAGGGCACTCAGCCACGAAAGCTAAGCAACAACATCGGACAACAGCTCGGACTGTTGCGCGTATGCAATTAAGTCGCGATCTGACTAAATCCCTATCATTCGATCTAAACTAACTATACATATATACATGTTTCTGCCCCCTGGGAGGAGGGAAGGAACATGTGTATGTGTATTTAGTGGTCTGAAAATTTTTGTCTAATCTAACTAGGCAAAAAAAGAAAAAAAAGGTCCCTTACAGAACCTATGTACCTGTGTGCTGTGCATGTGTGTCATGTATGGCTGTGAAAGCTAGTGAATGTAGAGTCACTGTATCGCGCGAGCGGCTTCTTGACTCAAGGGCTCCATGCCGATGGATCGGACCTAGGCTTGAGTTGCCGCAGAGGAGGGCGGTGGTGGCGGGTGTTAGTAATGCTAGTTTAATTTTAAAATAGAACCAATTTTTTTGACAAAAGAAACATATATAAATAATCTTCTACGTGGGTGAAAAACTCCAAAAACACTACTGTTAGCAGTCATGTTGGTAGAACCAAAAATCATTATATTGACTATATGATCCGAAAAAATTCAACTCAATACTCAACAAACTACTTCGAATAAAATTCATAACATGCAATTGAATTGAATTATAAACGACTTCAATAAGCAATCAACATCGCACCACGTACCGACGCGTAATGAATAACCTCGAACTAATTCTACGTTACCAACGTGAAAAGGCGTAGTTATAGCTCCAGCTAATTCAAAACTACCCTGCTCTCGACACCAACTAACCCACACTGGCCGCGAAGAGGGCAGACTTTATATTAATTTTAAGGGTTTAAATTGACATGCAAGCATATTCCGCTCTTTCATTTGCATATTATAAATCAGAGTCGCCAGTTGAAATGAAAACTAAACTCGTATGTATTAATTTAGAGTGCAGTAGAACACGTACGGCCGGTGACGACGACTGATTTCGTGGTCAAAGCCTTGCAGTTGAAATGTGTTGCATGCACCTGGACTTACTGCAGAAAATTTATTTGGTAAAATATTACTCCTAAATGAAATTGCAACCAATGTTTTAAAGAAATCGTTTTAATGATGAAAATTGTTTTAATAATGCCAATTTAAGAAATTATTATTGTTCCAGTAACCAATTGTGTTTATAATCGTGTTATTTTTTGGCTGTTTATTCGGTAAAAATTTGGCAATCAATTTTAAGCTAACTTTCCGATAAGCTAGAGACTTAAAATTTTAAACATAGCTTAAAAATGGATGACAATGTAATATTAACTCGCTTTCTTGTCTGTTCGGTACAAAGTTTAAAATCGATTTAAATCCTACTTGTCACATGTCCCAGTAATAACCACATGTTTATAACTCGGTTACTGGTATAATGTTTAAAAAATCACACACGCAATATTAAAAGCAGAAAAAAATGATTAATTATATATATATATATTTTTAAATATCTTACTAAACAGTTTTATGATATTGACTGAAAGAAAGTAAGGTTTTGGGATTTAAAGAATGCCAGACAAGTTGAGCGGGTAAAATTATACAACCGTTTAATAAACCGTTTTCTACATAAAATTGAAATGTTATTTTTTTAATTTAATTTCTCAGTTTTACTTTATTTATGTGTCTGTAAAGTGTACGTAGAGAAATAATAATGATTGTATCATCATCATCTTCATTATTTTCTGCCGAAAGACGTCCACTGCTGGACATAGGGTTCCCCACCACCAGGGTCTGCCCACGCTGCGCCTTCCAGTACGTGGCCGCCACTCGATAACTCTTTAGCCCCATCGCCCATCACTTCTAAGAGCAATATATTCTACAATAATTGTGTAATGTAGATATAATAATGAAACATAACAATTTTACTTTTAATGTACTGTTACTGTAAATCTCTTTTAACATTTTCCATACAAACCCTTAGGTCACATAATATGTGGTTTGCGATTTTTTATTGAATACATGTACATCAATAAATATACCTATTAAATAAAATGATAAAATCAAATCAAAATAAAAAATTACAATTTAGGCAATGTAGACACTTATGTGCGTCAAAACACTACCACGCAAGAAACTCGATTTAGTTTATATTCTATAAAATATACGGTATAACAGAGAACGATAAATAAATACAACGACTACAAAAATATACGTTCTTCTTCTTCTTCTTATCCCAATTAAGTAGGGTCGGCACAACATGTTTTTCTCTTCCACTCTACTCTATTAACTATCATCTCAGTATTCACCCCTTTTATACGCATATCATTATTCACACAGTCCATCCATACCTTCTTCGAGCTTCCTCTACTTATATATCCATCCACCTTCATACTCAACATTCTCCTAGTCATATGACATTCATTCCTCCTCATGATATGTCCATACCACGCTAATCTATAACCCCTCAACTTATCTGTAAAAATATACGTATATATAATATATAATACTATAATAAAGTAAATATTTATTTAAATGTAGTAAATATATAAGATTTAGGCGACGCAAAGTATGTTTTGTATCTTGAGTCCTGATTTCCATTCGTCAAATGGACGGCTTTATTCAACAGAGTAGTCCACAGGTGCCCGATAAGCTAGCACAAGATCAGCCATTCGACATTCAACGAAATTGCTGTCTAACACGTCGCAAAATATCTTCAAATGTTCTTCCATTCTACTTCGTTTTCAGAAATTTATTTTATAAATACAAATGTATTACTGTTATTTAATATATTATTAGGATAAAGGTAGATTATGATTTTTTAATCACTATTTTCGAATTGAATATTTTATTAGCTGATTTAAATAATCAAATATAGATAGATAATCCAAAAATTCTGAAGTACCTTATTTTAAAATATGAATTTCAAGTTCTATCCGAGGTATAAAGAAAATAATTATTCGGATATACATTTCTTATTATGATTTTTTTATCGATAAAAATTAAAAAATCTACATTACCAAATTATTTTAATATTTTTATTTTATTTACAATGATTTATAAAAATATATAATAATAATATACAAAGAGACAGCTATTTACATAAATAATAATAACAATCATCACTTACATTAGACACTGTATAGCCATCATACATAGACTACACATAAAAATCTTACGCTTTTTAATGTTACGGACGTTTTTTGCCGGCTAGGGTACCCCTCCGTAACGCCCCATAAGGAACTTCGTTCCCAAAAATATAATCTAGACATATATTATTTTTTAATAAAATATTTTCATCATCTTTTTGATTATATAAAAAACAATGTCACTGAATCATCGTCGCCCAGCCAAAACTACTGAGAATCGAAACATGAAATTTTAGGATAGCGTTTACTTAATGTTATAATCGTTGTTTCAGATGAAATGTCTAGAAATTTAACACCTCTGTACGTAAAAGAGGGTTACAAAGTTTGTATGGGAAATTATATTTTACGGGTCATATTAATTTAAAACTTGGTATTAATACTCATCGACACAATTAAAAGGATACGTGTTTCGGTGTTTTTCAAAATTAATTCCCAAAGGAGAGACAGGGCGTAACATTTTCTTTCAGTATGGGAAATAATAGTTTACGGATCAGATTTATTATGTTTGTCTGTTCCAGATTCAGTTTCGACAGCAGCTGGTCTTTTAGCACCAGATAGTACAAACAACAATGTCATATACAAAAAAAGTTTATACAATTTTATTTATATATGAACAATAAACATAACAACATACGAGTGTTATTAAAATCAAAAACAGTGTAAACCTTATGGTCTACGCGAGCGAAACTCCAGGCGGAAAGCTATTATTTAATATAAAATCATCATTTTCAAAAACTAAATTAATAGATATCTTAATAATTTATGGGAACACTAGGTCACCGAAGCCAATCGAAAAGTTTTCATAAACTGCTTCTCTATTTCAATACACTGACAGCAACAATCACGTAAGTAAAATGTCATTAAGAAGACTGATACGAGGTTCGTATTACGTTTATAGTTTCTATCGGTTATATAGGCTTAGATTAATGATTGGTCTCCGCTACGCCGTCGAAGCTTAGCATTAATTAAACTAACTAAACATTAATCTAAGAGATTGTATTTAAATAAACAGTTACATAATTTATACCTTAAATTTCACTCCTAAACGTTTTTTTTCTAAAAACAGATAACTTTATTTAAAAATATATATTTTAAACTTCGACAGATATTCCATATATTATCGGTCAAAATTATTAATAAAACTAACTGACAATTTAAAAATCGGCTATAAATCAGCCGAACAATAATTATATTAGATCAAAAATATATATCTGAATTGAATTTGAAAAAAGGAAACGATTTAAAAAATATATATTATTAAAGTTGTTACATATATTTTTTGTTAATGTATTTCTATTCGAATTCGTTTATTACCTTTCCAACTAGTGAAGATTGGCAGTCAGCTTTGCATATTTTGTCTTGTTCTTGTCAAGAAACTCGTCGACGGCACTCGTAATATTGTATGTATTAATATTTTTGTATGTAGTATATGGTCTATACTGCGGTGCTAAAAAATTCAATAACTGTAACAGCATATTTGGAACGACACGACAGTACAAGTATAAAATAATATAGACGTAGAAAGTATTTTGATTTCGAGTTAGGGATAGCAATTGATATAAAGACATTTAATAGGCGCCCGTGCCTATGATTAATTCCGGTCGAGCGGGTGACTCGTGCTCAATCGCCATCTGCCCTTATTAATTGCCTTGTCAGCCATAATCGTATGTCCTTCCCTTTACTCACCCACACTCCGACGTGTGTACGTGGCTTACGCAACGTGACAATATTGTTTTCTATATAGCCGTTCCCATACCCCTGTTAAAATATTGAGTGCTCAACAATTTATAGAGATGATGTGTAAACTATTTTCAAAAGTTCTTGATTTTGAAATAGTCCTTGTTTTTAAAGTTTAATTAGAGGTAGGATATTTTTTGGAAGGTGATTAAAAAGAGAGTTAACATAATAAATCTAGTTCAAATAAAAATTTTAAGATTAATGTAAATATAAATAATTTTTCTTGCTTCGTGGTAAGCACAATACAGTTTAAAAATAGTGGCGACTAACGAGAGATCTATATTCCAAAGCTAGTTGCAGCTATGATGCCAGCATGCGTAAATGTCGCTTGAAGGAACCGATGTAATTGGAAAGAAGGAATACTCTGACTGGGGACTGTTCCACAGCTTCACAGTACGGCAAAGGTATGAAATTGCGAACTTTAATGTTCGAGCCGAGATGGCTTTGTAGCCCACTTGTGGCTCTGTTATGAAAAGGAGAAGAAGGAATAAAATTGAACAGCTCTTCAGAATATTTTCCATGTTAAAGACGATAGAACACGCTCAACGGGGCAACGCTGAAATGACTCGTTGTTCTTAGTGACGACAACAGTAATGAAATAAATAATATATTAGTTTCATCGCAGGCTATTAATCTCAAGCGCTTGACTTATTAGCGCCTAATTATGTAGCTGTATCTATACATTTATAGATCCGTTTTAACTAACGACTCGTACGAGAACAGAACAATCAACAGATGACAAGCAATTAATTGAATTAATTGCCGCTGCCCGTACAAATCGGCCGGTGCTGTAACCGGCGAGACGAATCTCCGAATGAACCCTTAACCGTGATCTGACCGTTTTTGTACAAACTTTAAATTACCTTGATTTTGATTATCTTTCCCATGCCATTGCTTATTGTTAGGAGTATTTAGTTCTGTTAAAAAAAATTAAAGCAATCTCTTATTCTTTTTATAGAATGTTCTTGTTCAGTATAATAGGAAAATAACAACGATCATCATGATATCGGCAATCCATGGCTGCCAACTTGCAAGTCTCTTGAGAGCTGGATATACACTAGCTGATCACGAAATACGATAAACTAAAAAAAACTTAATGTATGCCTGGTAGTCGTGACCTAGTCAGTTATAGATCCCTACCATCCCTGGTTGATTCAACTCCGAAACGCATCACGCCTACAACGCGTACAACTACGGCGAGTGTTATACCTTGTGCATGGTGGCCGTGATTCAATCATACACAAT
Source organism: Saturnia pavonia (assembly GCA_947532125.1). NCBI lineage: Eukaryota > Metazoa > Arthropoda > Insecta > Lepidoptera > Saturniidae > Saturnia > Saturnia pavonia. The sequence goes on along the minus strand of OX383899.1, from coordinate 6,744,547 downwards.
TGTCATTCCACCTAACAAACCATTCGCATTGAACTATTTTTCACTAACGATTATACCTCGCAAATCCATTACTCACATAGGAATATCGTGACCCTTGTCTAAACAATAACAATTAATAGAGAGAAAATTTGAAAAACAGGTACAAACTGGGCTTAAAACTCGCTTAAAACGAATGCCCGCGTGATTAGTAATTCAAACTTTTACAATTCTGCTCTAGCCATTGGATAAAGTTGCTGGTAACTAAATAAAATGTATTTGTTACAATATACATTATTAAACAAATATATATTATACATGTTATATATTTAATCAAGAATATCGTCATTTATATCATCAAGCGTTTAGCGATGACTGGAGCTAGAATAGGGTGTCGCTTTTTGAATATTATTTCTTTGAACTGACTAACGCTATTGGCCTTATGAGCCTTAACAGCTTCACCGGGTTTTGAATGGGGTGTTCCCTAGATGGTTACCGTATTTCTATGGATTTCTACGATAAAAGTCGAATAAAACCTAATATATTACCAAACATATTGTGAGTATTATGGCATTGGTAAAGAGACTTGTCTGAACTACTCCCTTATTTTAACATATTAGTAAAATGTTCACTGCACAGCATCCGTTGCGCTGACATATATATGATTACACCTGTGGATAATAAATCTATATACGTACAATAAAATTGAAGTGTCTCTTTGTAAATTTAAAATAACGGGTCTTTACTAAATGCATATGAAAGTATACACGACACCTATAACAAAAACTCATTTGTTTAATTTTTGTCTCTCTGTTTGTTCCGGGTAATCTCCGAAACGGTTGGACCGATTTTGAGGGGACTTTCACTGGCAGATAGCTGATGTGTTAACGCATAACTTAAACTACTTTACTTTTAGAAAAATAATTAGGGTTACGCACACAACTACTTAATTAGTAGAAATAGATAAAAGTACAAACTCACTATTATAGGAGTTCTTAGTCGCAGTCCAAATAAAATGTCTATACCCACGGTACTCTGAGGTTGTAGTTACACTACTCTGTGATTATAGTCCTCTTGCAGATTTTTTGCGTTTTTCACTTCTCGTATCCGTTCTGATGTCTAAAATAGAACTGTCCTCGGCCGGAATGTGGCTCGTTTATACGAATATATCCGATAAAAATGAATTGTCTAGGTTAATTTTGATTGATTTATGACATATTAATAACGCTTAAATGAAGGGAGAAGCTTCAAGGCTTGCTAAATTTAGAAATTGCATATTTGCTTATTTACTCGAGCCGATAAGGTTTCAATGTGTGCGTGTTCTACGCGACCGCGACGTCTCTTTCTACGAAATTATGCTCGATGTTTGTAGTGAATTCATTGCGAGTGCAATTTTTAGGGTTTCGACGTCAGCAAGTAACCCTTATAGTTTCACTATATCCGTCTGTCTGTCCGTGACTTAGCTCAGAGATTCTTAGTGCTAGAAAACTGTTATATGGTATGGATATACATATTAATTACGTCGACAAAATGGTAAAATAAAATCTTGGAAATAGTTTGTTTAGGGTAACTCCGCTAGACGTAAAGTGGGATTTTTTTTTTCGTCTATCCCATCGTATGGGTTGTCGTTGGATAGGTTGTTCAAAAATATTGCGGGTATTTGACAACCTTTTTTTTCGAATCGAGAATCCGTTTGCGAAATATTAAGCTTTAAAGTGGTAATTTTTGTTAAAGTCAATGCCAGTTAGTGCCCCTTCTGCCAGCTAAGTGGTTGTTTTTGGATATGTGAAAAAAAATTGTACTAATGTATATAAAATGTTTATATGAAGTTAAAATGAAAAGTATCAGAGGTAAGTAGGCTTTAGAGGTTAAAGAGTAATATTCAATCAACTTATAAAGCCTTATACCTGGAGAAGTCATTTCGTACAAATTCCATTGAAAATTACTTAAGTCTCTAAGTCTGCCTATTGTGACGGCCAACTATGAAACCCTACATTGCACGTGGCCTAACAAGCACTTGGCATTTTTTTATTAAATATATTGTAACAATATTAACCCCTTAATTTATATCTGCATAGTAGTACAACATTTTCTGTTAGGCTAGTCAACATGTTTATGTAGATAGTCACCAAAAACAAACACGTATTCCAGTTACAGTACTTTAAGAGCTGCTCCGATTTCTAGTCAAAGAATCTTCAACCGCCTCATTACCTAATACCAAATATGACTATTAATCACTCTAGCTATTCGAATATTTCGCACATTATAGAAGGTGAACAATATAACAGCTGTCATGTAAGTTAAACATTTTGTTAATTAGATAGCGCCTCTTACATATTAGTTGAAAATATTTTCATTAGGAATGACATCAACAGACAGCATTATTAAGGAAAATATTTTTTTAAACTAAAACATTTATTTTAAACTTGTTGTCTATTTTTCGTCAATAGTAGAGATCATAAACTTTAAAATGATGTTTAAATCATTAATGTATATGAAGAAGCAAAGGAGATCTGGCATTGCCTCAAAGAAACACCTATAAAAGATAATATATAGAGATATCCTAACTTTTCTCCTTCTTTTCCCTTTCTCATTTCCTATATCTTATGGAGTCGGCTTTCCTAGCCTCAAAGCGTCATTTTTGGCATAGTTGATTTCCATCCAGGAGGTTGGTGGCCTACTGTCGAATCTATTAGGGTTTTCTGGACTTGGCCACATCGTCACTTAACATCAGGCGAGATTTTAGCTAAACAATCAACCTACAATAAATAAATAAAATTACCTTTTCGCGGTTTTTAATATAACCATACAAACGTCCCAAATCAACCGTGTGATAATGATCATATCTAACCACACAAGAAATGAAAACACTATGTTGTAAACAGCGGGAATAAAACATCTCCATTTGGTGGTAACTTTTATGAAATATATATATATATATATATATATTACCAAAGCCGCAGAATTTTAACAGGCACGATATTAAATTCAGTTGAGACACAACTTAAACAATTTTACTACAATATTCTTAAATCTTTTTCCGACCCGAATACCTAAAGAGATCAAGGGCTTTTAATGGCGGGTGAAAGCGCCTACCGATATAATTGATTTTGACTGTAATTCCGTAGCTTACGTTTATTCTCACGAGCGGAGCGGCCTGAAATCATACCGGAAAAGCGGATGATGATGAAAATAAAATATTTTATCGAAATTATATTATCGAATCTAATAGGTTTTTATAATAATACTATCAGCCTTTAAGTTTCCCACTGCAGGGTAAAGGCCTCTTCTTAAGGGAAGGTATGGGCTTAATCACAACGCCACGACGTATTGGTGATTTCAAACACCGAGAAATCAACAGTTCTATATCTTTTCCACATACAGTGGTACTTTACAAGATCATTTCTCAAGCGTTCAAGTTTCCTCACGATGTTTTCCTTTACCGTCAGCCGACAGTGTTACCTATGTGAATTAGTAAATGTACGCGAACTCCGTAAAATTTGTTGGTACATTTCGGGGTTTGAACCTGTGGACATCGAATCGATATTACACCGATCTAAACCACTCGACAACCACGACTAAACAATAAAAATATTATATCCTTCTTTAAAAAAAAATAATATAGCTCGTTCCGTGGTGAAAAGGTTGGCCAGTCAGTGAAGTCGGAAACAGAACTGACTTTCCAGGGTGCGCCAAACATATATGGATATAGTCACTTACAGACTCTTTTTCCTGGTAACATTAAATCTCAGATAATTATTAATCAAAATTATTTTTTGAAACATAACATATATTTTATTGTTTGCGTCATCTATTAACAATCTGTTTAACACAAATGACAGCTGTTGGTTACATTTTATAATGCGCGAAATATTCGCACGGGTCGGCTTGTTTGTATTAAAAACTAGCTGAGCCCGCGGCTCCGCTCGCGTGGACTACAGAAAAAGGTTTATTTTTATTTTTTTGTGCGGAACCCTAATTATTTTTCTAAAATAAAAGTAGCCTAAGAAATATCTTAATACATGACACATAAATAACTAACACATTAACGTTAATAATTTATTAACATTAATAAAATAACACGTTTTTACTAAATGCATATGAAAGTATACACGCTACCTACAACAAAAAACCAAATTTTAAAATGTTTGTCTGTCTGTCTGTTTGTTCCAAGTAATTTCCGAAAGGGTTGGATTCATATAACATCAGCTATCTGCCAGAGAAATTCCCGTTACAATCGGTCCAACCCTTTCGGAGATTATCCGGAACAAACAGGCAGACAAACATTTGAAAATTTGGTTTTTGGTTGTAGGTAGCGTGTATACTTTCATATGCATTTAGTAAAAATGTTATACTATGTTAATGTAATACTAGCGTCTTTCAACGTTGTCCTACCCTGTCTATAGCTATCCTGCAATTAAAAAAAATCCTATAACTTGATCGCAGTGCCACCTGCCGTGCCCAATTGCGAATCTAAACCATCCAGGGACTCACACAAACACACACAAAAAAAAATTGCCTAGCCGTTTAGCAGTTCAGTCACATAAACACTTACAGACGAATTATACATATACAGATATAGATAGATACATACGTAAGGTAATACGTAAGGCTACATTTCAAATTTGATATCAAAGCGAGCATGTGAATTTTTGTGTATAAAAAAAATTACCCGACAGGAAATTGGATTCAGGATAGTCAATATGAAAAAGAGATAAGGTAAAGAGCTATCAGCCCTTTGTACAACAGAATTATAAATATGTTGTTTAAATATAGTAAAATTTAATATTTTGTGTAAACAAATAACATAGTTATTATGTGACAAAGCAAATTATTACGTTTAATGAAAGGTAATAACCGAGTAATCAGATAGGCATTGTTTAGATAATTGTTACGTTGAAATAAAGGGTATGAGGCAGCTTGTCATCTGCAATTACCCTTATTGTTACTAACTGGCACAAGTAAACAATTACTTAGAAAACAATAATGACAAAACAGAAGATTTTTATATCATGCAGTCTACCAGTGTAACTTGGCCATAACTCTATAATCTTATCAGGACCGTCTTCAACACTTTGAAATAAATTCCTTGGCGGACCGTAGACTATTGTTAGACTATACATTCTTATACGAGTTAATAAATGGAATGCTAGCCTGTCCTCATTTGTTCAAGCAAATAAACCTTAACACTCCTTATAAATTACCAGAAGAACCGCATAGGTACTATTTAAATCGGAAACCTTTAAAAGTAATCTGGGGCACTTCTCCTGAGGGAATAGAATCCAAAAACAATACAACAGCAAAAGCAAAGATCCCAACATAGACATATTTGGCCAGAGTTACAAATGCTACAGAGACCATGTTTTGAAACATATGTGTAGGGACTAAGTACTTATGTTACTTATTTGTATTCTCTTGATTTTATGAACATTTAAACTCATACTACAACTACCTTTAATTAAGGCAACACTTAGATTCTAAGTTAACCATGTTTTGTATTTTTTTCAATTTTGGTTCAGTTTATGCCTTGTTGGTTGCTTAAAATAAATAGATAATTTTATACTGATTTAATTATTTACTTACAATTTTGTGGTGCACAAAAATTATTAATTACTGTATATTGAAAAGACTAAATCAAGGCAATAATAAAAAAGAATGTCACTAACATTTTTTCTTCTATAATTATTTTGATTTCATAAGCGTGACTGAGACAATAATTTAATACTTATAAAGTTAAGTAACTTGTAATTTACAGGCGCAAACTCTTCACTAAAAGTTAGTTATGATTACAATTTATAATTTTCGTCATTCCTAAAAACCGAGTTATAAAGTTTCAATTTGAATTACTTTCTCGTTATCTTAACAATAATTATTTTAAATGAAATGAGAATTAATTGTCTTGTACTTATTATCCAAAAAATCTATAGTAAAAAAACGTAACTGTTATTTAGGTACACTATTTGAACAAATAGTGCTGGTATCACAATGAAGGTGGGTAAATAAAAATTATGTAATATTTCCGATATTCGACAACTACAATGTAAAATTAAAATCAACTTTACCATTCGAGAAGGCAACAAACCGTATGTACGAACGACTCCTCAAGTTTTCCGGGTCTCTCACACCTGCTACTTTCCCACAAATTGTAACCGGTCTCAACTCGCAAGTCGTCCGTCCCCGCCGCCGTAACTTGGCCTTATTCTCTTCATAATTAATTCTTCATTCGAAACAACTTCGACTTGGACAGAAGCGGGCCGCGTAAGCACTTAAATAGTCTAAATTGTGCCGGAGACCCGCCCATTTTTAATTAGTTCAAAAGAGCTCTTTAATTTTTAATGACTATGTTTAAAGTTTCACTGTTAATTTAAGTTGTAATCAAGCCGCAGAATATGTTGGTTACGATTGCAACCTCTAATTTTAATTGAATTTGATTTCGACTTTCTAATTAATCTATTATTTTTACTTATAGAGCTTGCAAGAGTTTTCTTCCCAAACAGATTTGAACTGGTCCTTTAGTTTTTCTTCGAAGATAACTCTACACAAATAAAACATAGAGAGAGTGCGTAAATTATGAGTTTGTATTTATGTGGAAGGTAACCTCTGAAAAGAAACTTCAGATTTGAAATAATATTTTTTCTTTTTCTTATACCCGCTTGGCTAGCTAACACCCTCAAGTTGAAAATCTGTCGCCAAGCAAGAACAGGTGTGTTCCGGCAGCTGCACTTGAGAGCCAGTCCTCCACTAGGTTTTAGCGTGTATAATCTATAATCCATCTATAATCTTAGGCCACATTGTCACGTAACATCAGGTGAGATTACGCCTACGAGACTACGCCAAACCTATAATGATAAAAAAGGACCCATAATCGGACAACTGCCACTTTATTAAGCTCACTATAGTTCTACTTTTATGTAATTAACTTCACAGAGAAATTCCGAGTACCTGTCTAAAATCTTAATGTAATAAATTACTATTATACTAAAATACAATAATTTATCAAATCAAATCCATAATAGCTTAAAACGATTCGTTTGACAAATCAATTCCTTGTGTTTAGCGAGTGGTACCGGTACGTCGCGACGACAGCTCGTGTATGTGTCTCACTGTAGTCTGTATCCGAGTTTAAAGTTCGTTACGTCCGGATGACAGGTGGTGATCCCATTGTGAGTAGACTATGTATTCGTAAGTTGAAATGGAAAACAGATTCGTTTTGGCTTCTGAAATATATCTGAGCTTCCTTGTTTATTTAAAAATTGCTTATATTTTTTTTACGATTATACCTTATCACATGAGTACATGTTATAAATTACACGGGTCTACTACGGATTTTCAAGTTTTCCGTTTTTGTAATGTACATGCAACAGTCATCACAATATATCATCATATCATAGTCATCATAATATATAGCGAAAAGATCTTCATTAGTACCCGGTGTCTCATGACACATCTCGAGTTTTTTTTTTTAAATAACTAACGTAACAATCTCTTCGGACCCTTTTCAGACTTATTTAAACCTAATGTAATTCGCATTTCATCGCATTGCATTGAGAAATGAGACCGCTTTAACTTAAGCAGTATAAAGTAAAATTGACAAAAAAGAAAAGGGAAAAAAGCAAATAATAACCATGAGTGACGATCACAGTTCTGTAATACATGATTAAATAGGGGTCTTTATGTTACATCGAATCTCGTGCTCTCTGTGTCCTTATTCTTGCATAAACTCTGAACTATCGGTAGCCACTCTGAATACTCAAAAGGTGACGGAATACTGATCAGAATCAACATAAAACTGTCATCGATACGACAGAAGAAGAATTTTGCCAATGATCTTAACATGTATTCTAATAACTTACATTAAAAATAACAATTATGTGTACGCACGTAAGAAGTAGTACTTCTTTGGCGTTACAAAATACAACAAATTCCAATTTTTTATCGCGCCAACAACGTGTTAATACTTGCCATATGGCCATAATGGCTATCAATGATAATAACCTAAATTCATTTTACAGACTTCTTTTTTTATTCGTGTAAAATAAGTCAGTAGAATTAATTCACATTATTATCACTAACCTTATGGTTAACTTTATCATAGAGTTTTTTGCGGGATTTAGAGCTGACATGTTGTGGTTTTGATTTTCATTTATTAATTTAGTTTCTTTGACCATATATTATGCAATATTGGTGGCATTTTGCATGATATAATTTGATTATTGTGTATACGTGAGCGGATTATAAATATAACCTGGAAACATGCATTTTGAGTTAAAACAAAACTTCCTAGATAGTCTTATCAAGAGAGCTACTATCTTGTTAGACTCTACTTTAAGATTACAAAATACTACGAATGCTCAAAACATTGACACTGGCAAATGCTTCTGCGACACCAAAACAAGGAGAAGAAAAACTTCATCATGTCACACTTCCGTCAAAAGTATAACTTCAAAAACACATGGTGGTGAAACTCTTGCATTATTTTGAAATATTTTATTTTAAAAATAATCACATCATTCCGCTTTACATAATGCAACCGGTCCCACAATGAGCATCAACTCACACAGCGTGGAGCATTACGCATATTAATCAGCCTATCTCAATGGCTCTAATTAGGCCTGACACTGACAGAGTTACACTAAGCGTTGAACACATGAGAAGCTTGTAAATAATGATGATTATATATTAAATCCATAAACAAATTAGGCTCTATGACGTAGTTATAATGGTTCAACTGCATTATATTATGTGAAAATATAAGTTTGTAAAGTTTCACGATTACGTCCACATTATAACATTGGTCAGCTTCATTATTTCATTTTAAAATCTATGCGTATCTGAAATTAATACTAATAATACTAAAATCTCGTTACGCTTTGCTTTTAAATGGTTCAATAGAAATTCAAAGTTCATTAACAGTAACAGTACATAACGTAAAAGGTTTAAACATTTAGATTAGTTTATTTCCTAACTCAAATACATAAAGTAATTCGTATAACTAATTTTGGGTATAATTAAATCTTTCATTCTTATTTTTATAATCTACTGCTACTCGTGTCAAGTAATCAATCTTATTTTAAATATAACTATTTTTATTTAATTTTGATAATCGCATAACTCAAATAGAATAATGATTATAACATATTTTAGATTTAAAAATTAATCTCAATTATATCAATATAAACAAAATGATTGAGATTTGCCGTTGTGTGCGCAGCACGCAAAAACTACTGGAAAGATTTTGATCATTTTTCCTTTTATTTTACTCCTTAGATATTTGGTCCTTAAATATATACATATATATATCGCGATATATACGATATTACTATTTCTTCTGTCGTCCACGCGAGCGAAACTACAGGCACAGCTAGTTTCAAAATAAAATTTGTCGTGTTTTTACAATAAAATTGTAGTAGTCGAAAAAACCTTGTATAAACTCTTGTATTACCTTAAGACTAAGACGCAAAGAATTATATTCGAATAAGTCGCTATAGCCATAGACCAAGTGTAACAGCCGTTTAGCCGATAGCCGATGTCAGCCGGCGTACATTCAGTAATTAAACGGGGTCACGAGCACCATGGACATGATGATACCCGTCTCATTGACTCTCCTTCCATTTATCGCGTTTAGGAATTAACCCTACCTGCAGATAGGCTCAGCACATTGACTGTACAGTCCCTGGTATGCACTGTACAATTCAAATAAAACGGCGATCACCGAAATATCGAAAGCCATCGGCGGTCGCCGCTGTCATGCCGGCCTGCATAAAGCTCTCTTTACGTTACGCTTGAAGGACCCGATGTCATAAGAAGGAGAGAATACATTGGGCCGGAGATGGTTCCACGCTTTCACGGTACGGCAAATAAAGAATCCCCGCAATGAGCCTGAGCGAAGGAAAACATAGTTAGGAAACCATAGCATAGTGGTAGGGCTTTTTGTAATGCCCATCTGGCTAGCTACCACCCTCAAGTTGAAAATCTATCGCCAAGCAACAATAGGTGTATTCCGGTAGCTACACTTGAGAGCCAGTCTTCCACTAGTTTAGCGTGTTATCTTGGGCTACATTGCCACTTAACATCAGGTGAGATTGTGGCCAATATGTCAAAACTATAACGATAAAAAAAAAAGCAGTCTTTGCTTGACGAGTTTATAATACGACATCAATTTTACCCGCAAAAACCAAAACAAAGCAGCCAATGGTAACAAACATTGTTCGTCTGAGGACGACAAAGCATACGACACAATAACTACGAACGACACAATGAGTACTGGATGCGCCCCGCAAACACCGTCAGCTCCCTGCGCACCGCTCTGTCACTGTCAGACCTAATTAACGCCGCCATTCAGATTGGCTGATTATTATGCGCATTGTTTCCTTGTATATCGTACGCCGATCCACTACCTACATTAAATATATAACAGACTTTTCTGATAGTATTTGAAAATAGGAGTATAAGCGCTAATAACTAATTAACTTGAAAGATAATATACAAGAAAACAATACAATATTATTATTGTAAAATGCATCCTTACAGTTATTTAAAAAAAAGTTAAAATCAATATTAAATAATATTTTGTAAAACTCTTATGTTTATACATATAAAACAGCCCGCCTAAAATATTATCCATTTAGGTTCCATCCACAATATTAGGATTATATCTACAGGTACTACATTATGGTAAAGAGATAATATTTGTAGGAGGTAACCTCTGGAACTACATTTTTTTTTTATTTCACGAATATTAAGCTGCATTGTCTCTGAATGTAGCTATTAAAGTATCATGAAATTTTATATTGCAATTAACAAAAAGTTGCGAGCAGTTTTTCAAACTTCAAATATACTCATATTAAGTTAGTTGTTTGAAGCCGCACTACAAAGGCAGCGATATATAAGATATCTAACAATAAAAATCATAACGCAAGGGATACACTGTATAAAAAGGCAATAATTAGTAAAATTATACGTCTTAATTTATAGATAGATAAATGTATATATTATATTTTAATAACACTTTCTGTCAGCAACTGAGACATATTTAGGATTCATGACTAAACTAAACAAACATTTTGACAAACTGAAAGTTTTAACAACTGCAAGATAACATCGCCATAACTGAAGTAAGAAATACGTTGGGCGTAAATTATCACTTTTTGTTGATAAATGTTCCCGTTCACTCGCAGGCTGTTGTTTATGTCACCATTAACTTGAAATACTTAGTTATTAATCAGTTATTTATTACAATAATATAATAAAGATGACTAATTAAAATAGTTATGTATGTAATAGAACGACAATAACAAGGTACTATTCTGTTAAATAAAGCTAAGGGAATTCGATGGTTTTTGTCTGTACCAGCACTAGTCACAACAGTTGGAGGTGTTCCAGCCGCTTAGTTTTAGCTAAGTTTTGGAGATGCTCATTTGAACACTAATCATAATAATCAATTTGGTAAATATATGTGCTTTTCGTTGAATTACATTTAAAAATTTGCCAAGTGCGTGTCGGGCCACGCTCATTGTAGAGTTCTGTAGTTGCCCGTCACAATATGCAAACTTAAAAAGGATCATTTATCTTACAACATTTATAGTATATTTATGTATGATGAAATTCATGTTACACCGGTCCGGACCCAACTCGGCCCCGGTCCGGTGTAACCGGTGTAATTTGTACGAAATTACTACTCTAAATACATTTTATAAGTTGATTGACTATTATTCGTTAGCTTGTAAGCTCTGATAGTTTTATTTTTAACTTAATTATATATAATTACTATTATAATAATAATAATAATATTAATACTACTACCATGAGTTTTTTTACATATCCAAAAATCACCATGTAGCTAGCAGGCCATCTCTTGACTCGTAACAAAAAATAGAATTTTAAAGCTTAATATTAAGCAAACCGATTCTTGAATTCAAAAGTGTTTTTATAGACCCACAATATCTTTGTACGACCTATCCATCGACACTTCACACAATGGGATAGACGAGAAATATAATAATACATTTCCACTTTATGTTTATGGGAGGTTCCTTAAACTGTATTTTCTTTCAAGATTTTGTTTTGTGGTTTATATTTATACCCATACCAAATTACAGCTTTCTCTTACTAAGAATTTCAGAGCTAAGCCGTGAACAGACAGACAAATTCACTGATACACTGATGTACAGATAATAGATACATATGTTAAAAAATACATATACTCTAAATAAAAGTGATTGTATAATCTTTTGTAAAGAGATTGTATATGTATAATCTTGCATAATCATGTACTTCTTGTAAATATTACAATATCTATTAATTTAACAAACATTTTACTTTTTGGAAAAGCAACACCAGTTTTTGAGTTTTTATACAAATGTTTGGTATTTGTCTGAAAAAAAAATTATGTTGTACACAGAGTTTGGAGATTTATTTAGAGTGAAATTTTATTCAATGGAAGATTATATTTTACACTTGCTTTTCCTGCGACTTTTGCGACCCTACAGATTTCTGAGGCACGTAAAAATTTTCATAGTATTTCGTTCAACAGCAAGTCTCACTGGAAGGTATTTCCCAGTTTCCTGTGAACAAAAGGATCTCAACCTTTTTTAGAGCAATGGAATACTGAGAAAATCCCATCCACTTTCTATCAGGCGTTTTAATTTAATTCAAATCCAAATTATAACACGATGAATAAAAAGCCCTTTGAGAATACCCAAGTATAATTATTTTAGATATTAACTGATATTATACATAAAATATAAGAGCTGAGTAGTTTAATGTTTATTAGTCGTTAATACCCAGTGAATAATGCGCGTATAATAGTATGTCTGACTTAGTATAATGGAATAAAAAATGATAGCGCTAAAACTCTAAAAATTACGTAAAGATAAAATAATTTACATTTATTTCACTTCACTCTATATTTAAAATATATTACAGTATTACATACACATACATTCCTTTCCGCTTCGGGTCTGGATTCCGAAGTCCCATAAGGAAAGGAAGTTCCATAAGGAACCCTTATAGTTTCGTTATGTCCGTCTGTCTTTCCGTGACTTAGCTCAGAGAGTTTTAGTACTAGAAGCTGTAATTTGGTATGGGTATATATATTAATACCACCGAGATAGTGGTACAATAAAATTTTGAAAAAAAAAAAAGAATGTTTTAGGGTTCCTTATCTACACGCAAAGTGGGGATGAGTTTTGTTTTCTCGTTTATCACACCGTGTGGGTTGTCGATGGGTCGCAGTGGGTGGGTTGCGAAATATTAAGCTTTGAAGTGCTAATGTTTATTAGAGTCCAGTGTCTTCGTCCCGCCCTCCCTGATAGTTAAATTGTTGTTTTTGGATATGTGAACAAATTCATGGTAGTAATACACACATATATAATGAAGTTAAAAGGAAAACTATTAGGGGTAAATAGGCTTAACGAGCAATATCAATCAACTTATAAAATGTATTTAGTGAAGTAATTTCGCACAAATTCTATAGAAAAGTACTAAAAGACCCGTTTCTAAAGGATGATTCATGTTACTCCGCGCCGGTGTAGCATGAATTACTTCATACAAAAGTATACAATAAATGTTTGACCGTATCCCGGCCGGCGCCCGGTCCGACTCCGGCCCGGTGAAGTATGAATGAACCTTAAGTCTGCATACTATTACGCGTATCTACAGAACCCTAAACTGCGCTTGGGCCGAAACGCACTTGAAATTTTTTGAAGTGAAACTTCTTATGCGACTTCCAACGCGTTAAACGTTTAATGCACATTATCGGTCTCTCCTCTTTGTGTGAGCCAGAGCGAGAGAGGAAATGTAGGTGTGTATGTATATTGCACACTGTTTAAAAAAAATATAAACAACCTTTTATATATTTTATATATATCACTTCTATCGTGTCTGAATCGCACACACACCTTTTTATTTTTTTTATATGTACTAAACTTAAACGCAATTTATAGACCATACGTTTAAAAATACAACCCAAATGTAACTACAAACTATAAACTACAATCATACCAAATATTAAGCAATTCGGTTCAGTAGTTTCTGCTTGATTTTCGTAGAAACTAACAGATAGATAAACAGGCAGACAGACAAAATTTTCAAAAACTATCGACGAAATATATCGTGTCGACGAAGATAGAAAAGTAATTTATTTTATTTCATTGAGGGAAAACTATGAACATTTAATAGTTGTTTTGATAGTAGACTTGTATTAAATACTCCCTCGACATCTCTACTCCGAGAACTTTTAATATAAGCTACTGCCACACCTACTTCTGCAGCAAAGCACCAAGCAGTGTTCGCGCTACTGTGTTCCGATCCGAAGGGTGTAGTTAGCAAGACGCACTAGCACTCGAGGCATGCCAATTTAGTCTTCAAGAGTGGCGACCTAATATTACTAACTACAGCACTACAGTCCTTTTGAGGTTGGTTATACTGTTTTACACGTGTTTAGTATAATGCCATTAGATTTCAAGTAAATAACTTATTCGTACTTAGTAAAACAAAAGTGAAACAAACTTACTATTCAGATGTTCACTACACTGTTGCTGTACTTACAGTCTCTGTTGTTTACACTACTCTGTGGTCCTCTTGTAGATTTCTTCCTTTTATCGCTTGTTGTTTTTACTTAGTTTTCCAAAACAAAATTGTCCTGGCTTTTTTTTCGATCTGACTACTATGTTAGCCATAAGGGCCCTAAAGCCTCAGACGGCTTTTACAGTTTCGCTTATGGCACTCAGCCGCGAATTCTAGATAACAAGCTACAAGGATGCCAAAGTGGCCGAAACTCGGCTTGGGCTGTTGCCGGTCATGCGAAAAAGTTGCGATCTGAGTAATGTCCTGGCTTTGGACAAGACTCGCTTATATACCCAAAAAAACCGATGGTCGAATATAATTAGAATGGCCTTGAACTTAAAGACATCGTTTAAAAGAAGCGGAAGTGTGCTATTTTTAAACATTGTTCGTTTGATTACGTAATCTGATCAATAAGCTAAGATAAGTTTCCAGATATTTCCATAATAGTCAATTTTTGTACTTTTACTCATATCGTAACAATATATAGCTGCTGTACCTATGCACAGCAGTTGTTTGCTAGTTCATAATAATATTTAAAAAAAAATATAATAAGAAACCGCACGTATGAAATAACACTTTAACTTGCTTTCGAGTAAATTAATAATAATGGTACCTGCAAATTTACTTTTTTATTAATTGTGCATATAGGTCCGGGTTCAGAAACTACGAATCCATCCGATCGCCATATTCACGTTAATCGGATTACCGCGCGCGCACCATTGCTCTAAATACCAACTACAAAGCTATATTGTCCTTTCTGAAATATCATACGTACGTTAAAAAAAATACATTTTACATGGATACTCATCTAATGATTGATAAAATACTAAGCTCAGTGTACCTAGTCAGTAGAACATACTAATAGAATTTTACTTGAAAAAGTTACGAAATTGATGACAATTGATAACGAAGAAAGCTATATGCCACATTATTGTATTAATGCAATACTTATTAGTAGCACACATTCTTACAAATAAGTATTGTCCAGAATATATAGTCCATTTTACTAAATGTAGTAAAGCAACTAGCCCTCAAATACTGTTGGAGGAACACATTAATAAATTATTGATAATATACTAAACTTGAAAATAGTAACTGTCAGTAAGCAATACGATTTCTTTATTTTTTATTAGACACAAGTACTACTCTGTCAAAATAGTACCGGGAAAAGATCAATAATACACAAAATCTTAGTTATTTTTACGTTACAAATTTACAAACAATGTTACAAATTTATTTTATCGCTTTAAAACTATGCTCCTTCAGAAACGATATACATACGCCAACGAATAATAGATTATTCGTTCAATTATTTGATTCGATTCGATTATCATCAAAACATTTTTAAACGCTTTTTCCGGAATTGAGTTCAGTTCTCGTCGCGAATTCTCCTTTATATCTTCTACCGAATGAAAACGGGTGCCACGAAGTGGTAAATGAGTTTAAGAAAAAGAAAGAAGTCAGCTGGAGCCATATCTGGTGAATAAGGTGGTTGGTTGCTCGATGGTATTTGTTGAGTTTTTGGTCAAATACTCGTTCACGATGATGGCCTTGTGCGAAGGCGCATTATTGTAGTGCAAATCCAAGGATTTTTTTCCACAAATCTGGCATTTTTCGTCGAATTTGCTCTGTTAAACGCCGCATAACGATCAAATAATATACTCTATTTACCGTTTGATCTTCCGGTAAGAATTCCGGGTGCACAACACCGCGATAGTCAAAGAAAACAGTCAACGTGACATTCTTTTGATCGACTTTGGCGTGGTTTTTTCGGTTTCGGTTCAGTTGGAAGGCGCCACTCCGAAGCTTGTTTAATAATTTGCATGTCAAACTCATAAACCTACGTCTCGTCACTAGTAACCATGCGTTTCATGAATGTTGGGTCGGAATTGACTTGTTCTAGCATGTCCTCAGCGATTATTATGCGATTAAGTTTTTGGAGAAAATTCAGGTCTTTTGTTAATAAGTAGTAACTGTATGAAAGGCAACAGGTTTCATACCCAAGTGATTACTTGAAATCATACGGATCGATTCGTGAGACACAGAAAGTTATGTGGCTATCTCTCTCGAACTTGAGTGAGGATTTTCAGTACTATTTTCTTCGCTTTTGCGATGTTAACTTCAGGAATTGATGGCTTACCAGGACGAGGCAAATCTTCCAGCATATCTGGACCGCTTTTGAACGCTTTGTACCCCTCACAAGCACGTGTCTTTGATAAAGTCGATTCACCGTAAGCATTCTGTAATATTTTCAGTGCCTCCAAACACGAAATTCCAATGGCGATGCAAACTTTAAGACAAACTCTTTGTTAGATGTATTTGTCCATTATGAAATTCGCAATACACAATAGACATGATTTAACTAAAAACAGCACTGTATTTAATCTAGATGACAGATGCAACTCAAACTCGACGCCAAAATGAAGAACAGTTGTGTCAAAAAATTGTATATGGATCCATAGACAAATCATCATCATTATGACTGAATGTATGTCTCTACGCTATGTACTAACAACTCTGTAAACTTTATAATTATACGAACCATTTTAAAGTAAAACGTATCGTTTCAAATCTTTCTTCTCCATCTTACTTTGGCATTTCATGTATCTTTTAACAATTTACCACCTAATAAAGAATAATAAAAAAATATTAAATTATGTTTATCTACAATAAGTTGAAATTAAACTTTACATTTTTTTTAATATATTTGCACTAAACAGTAATTTCTATAATTAAAATTTCAAGCTTAGTTTTAAATTCTTACCTTCATTTTTCTGTAGGTTTCATTCAAAATAGAAAAAGATAATATATCGCTATCCTTTAAGTCCTTTAATACAATCTTATATTATTTAACAATTAAAAACAGTGGGAAAATGTAAACATATAACTTCAAAATACGCTACTAAACGCTAATAACGCTACTAAACGCTAATAAATCAGCTACTATTACGTTCTTAAAATCTTAAACAATTTAACAGTACACATTACCAATTTATGAACTATACATACTGCGATTTAAAATATTACCCCAGAAATTAATGAGTAGGCACACAAAGACACGATTAATTATATCAAAGTAGTGTACCTGTAAGCGACAATAGCTTCAAACGTAAGTGGCATAAAAGTGAAAACTCCTTGAACGATTTTGACAGACAGTAAAATCAGTCTGCGGTGTAAATCGTATATAAGTGCTCCTCTAAACATCGGGGTATTGTGGGTGAATACCTCGCTGTAATTATTATAAATAAATGTGCAAACTTTAAGAACTTAGGCCATTTATTATACAGCTAGTAATAGAAGCTTCGAATATTAATGGTGCGTGAATATTACCTATATATTTTTGAAATATAGGTACATAATTTTCTTTAGTAAAATAAGATTTATTTGAATCCACTTTGTCATCAGTATAAAATCAATAACTCAGCGTATACATACAACACATTCTGAGTCTCCGGCAAGGCATGTTCATTTACATGTTAATAGCGCGCGTGTGGTTCCTGAGAAGTCGGGGTGTTTCGAGAACCTTCCATTGATACACGGTTTTGTTCGTGCACTCTTTGTTCACAGATCGTGCTCGTTAGTATTAATTTTGTATTTTTGTAACGTCGATACATAATATAGGGTTATGAGTGATTTTCAAATATTCTAAAATATAAATTACATATTGGGGAGCTAGTAAGCACAGTCGTGTTATCGAAAGATGTGCTTTTTAATCATAAAATATCACTGAGCTTTCGATAAAACAACATACCTTGGTCCAACCATAGCAAAGTAAAAAAGTTATTCTACTTCTCACCTGACCGGTTACCATCCTCAAGTTAAAAATCTTTCTTTAAGCCACTAAAACTATCGGTGTATTTCGATAGATGTAATTGTGACTCTTTGGAAGAAATCTTTATTCTCACGCTAGCAAAATTTTGAAAATAGCGAAATATTAACCATGATCTTAAATGCAATGTTACTTACATCCTATTTGGAAGTGACCTTAAATATAAAATTCCAAAATCCATTCTTTTACCAGTTATAAAAAAGTGCCTTTTAAATTGTAACAAAATTAGTTTACATTAGTGTAAACTAATTAAATTATTTAATATTAGTATTAAATGAATATTTGTTTAAAGTGAGCCACAAGGATTAGTTCTAATCTGGCTATAAGATAATGAAGAGATTCAACATCCATAATGTTATTATAGAATAATTAATGTATAATAATACTCTTACATATCGTCAGCTAAATATGTTAACCTGCTAAGTACATTTTCAATCGAAAACTACTTTTGAACTCACATTAAAAGTGTAAACCAATGTCGACCGAACAGTGTATAAATAAGGACTATATTAGATCAATAATGGCTTTATTAAGCAGGTTTACATATTAGGCCGACGATATTATTTACATTTTAACATTTGTGCTTACAATTTTTGGTACCCGTGACCTACATGATAACAATACCAAAAAAGATCGCGGGTTTTTTTTTATTGTAGCAGATACTTAATAGGTACATGCCTACCTCGACGAGGGTGTGCTAGTGAAATGTCTATTTTATTAAAATTAATAAATATAGTTAAACGTTTCATAGTAATTTCAATAGTTGTGTGTTCTACATAGACGCACAATTCCATACTGAATAGTGGTCACCAACTAACAGATAGTTGTTTAAACTTAAAATAGTAATGGGCACGAACTCGATAAGGACAGTTATCTCTTTTATAACAATGTTGACATCGCAATCAACACGAAACCACTCATTTCGTTTAATGTTTGGCAACGATAGGTGCAACAAAAAATACATTTTGTTATATACACTACAGCCAAGCCATTCAAAAATCCTATTATCCTACTAATATTATAAATGTGAAAGTTTTTTTTTGCAGGTGTATAGATGTTTGCGGATTTAGATGAAATTTGGCACACAGTTAGCTTATAACCTGGATTAACACATAGAGTACTTTTTATCCCGCTAACTTACGTGGCTTAATGACTGTTATCAGTTTCTTTTGTTTCCCAAATCCACGCGAACGATTCGTGGGTACAGCTAGTACATAATTAAAGTCGTAGAGCACTAAGTCTCGGTGCTTGTTCCAAGACTTTTGAACTAGAACTAGTTATCTGTAATTTCATAATAAAAGAAGTTACAGAAGTTAATGAAGCAATGATGGCTTCATGCATAACGTGTTCAGACACAGCGTCGTTCAACGTCGAGGATAGCACCGTGATGAAACCATATTCTAACACCCGCCGCACTAACTAGACCTTCAAGTTGAAACTGTCTCGCCTGTTTATAAGTATATGCCAGCAGCTGCACTAGAGACCCAGTCTGTCTCCGTCTTCGGCGATATCATCACTTCAGGTGAGAAAATAAATAAACGCCTACTAAGCCCACAAAGTAGAAAAATA
Organism: Saturnia pavonia; assembly: GCA_947532125.1. Classification (NCBI taxonomy): domain Eukaryota; kingdom Metazoa; phylum Arthropoda; class Insecta; order Lepidoptera; family Saturniidae; genus Saturnia; species Saturnia pavonia. The sequence goes on along the minus strand of OX383899.1, from coordinate 6,724,608 downwards.
TGTAATGCCAAATTTATTTCTACCTAATAAAATATTAAACAAAATATTTTTTTTTTTTTTGTAATTAATTAATATTAGGGTGTTCTTCATGACTCACAAATGACGAGCTTAACACGGTTAATAAAGAACTGACTTTGAACAATTTCTACCTAATAAATAGAGCATTAATTTTGTAAATATAAATAAAATTCACAACTACCGAAATAAATAAATATACCCATAAACACCGAAAACACTCAACCGCTAATAAATAATGAATCGAGTGTAATAAACTTTTCACTTACTTATTCCGATTTTATCAAAAAGAATAATCCGAAATATCATCTTACGCATTACGAAGGAAAAATAAAAACTCCACAAATCGCCTTAGCATTTCTGATGGCGCCTAAAAAAATAACTTTACCTCTTTACCCGGCGTAACGATAACAGAGATAGGTACCATATAAATAAATACGACTGTGCAGGAATACGTTTTGTGATAATAATTCACTTTTATTGTATCTTACACGCTCTTTACTATATTTATTACTGGCCTGCGTATTGTGGTACTACACCTGTATAAAATATAATGTAACAGTGTGCACATAATAGGTAATATTTTTCACACCAATTGTTACGAACATTAATACCGGCACGGGTATTTGCCCGAAATTATTATACGGCCACAAATTACCAAAGAGCTTTCCGAATGTACTATACGTACCTACTGGCTTTATAGCTATCTCATATGTAATAATACATGTTTATAATATTAAGAAAGCAGACATAGAAATTCAAAATTTACTGGTTTAAAGATTTTATAATCAGAAGAACTTTAGAAAAAGAGAATATTTGCAATAAGCTGATTATCTTTTAATTAATCTATAGTTTTTACTCTGAATTTAAATGTTATATTAATAAATCGGTAGTTTTTTTCTGTACAAGTGATTTTTCCGCATTAAGTATTAAGGAAACTGAACGCAAAAATCCATTTAAAAAAAATTTCTTTCTGTTTGTGTGCCCGGATTTAACTCAAAAACGGCTTGATTGATTCTTATGAATTTTTTTACTTGGGTCGCTTATGTCTTTGGTTAAAAATATTTGTTTATGATTTCTTAACCGATTTTGATGTAATTTTGTGCACGAAAAGTACAAGTCATTCCATAAGTAATAGGCTATAAAAAAACAGTATTGCTTTTAGAAAACGTAAAAAAAATTAATAAGTTTTAATTTTACTTAATCTCAACAACCTATTTTAATTAATTTTCTAAACGGGAAACGACGTTAATGAATATTGACTATTAATATAATTATGATAAAGCTTTAAAATACATTAAAAAATGTCTTTTTTTTCAAAAAGTATATTGTCATGCCTAAAATAAAATTACGGGACGACAAAATTACTACAGAACAAACGCGTGCGGTGCCGCGGGCATACCACTAGTTTTATATGCTATTGATCTAGAATTTTACATTTTTTTTTTCTGTCTTTCAAGTCCAGATTGTATGATTGTTTTGATCTGTATGACCAGATTTAAATAAAATTGGCCTTATTGAGTATAATGAATGTTAGTACAAGGGAAGTATGTATATGTAATTTCTCAATGTATAGCATTGGTACTGATAGGTTATAAAATTACCAATAAGCATTAATATCATTAAAATCAAATGCATTTTTTTAATTCTCAACCGATTTTAATTAGTTTTTATTTACAGGGAGTATATTATATCATCCCGAAATTAATAGGCTTAAAAATTATCAATATAATTTCAAAAAAATCACAAAATAAACGCGTGCGTACCCGTCGGCAATACTGCTGGTTGAATTATAATGCTGAAAATGATATTAAACATATTCTATAGTTCATATAAATTCGACTTAACGACTTTAAATGCTGCATAAAAAACAACACAATTAACTAATCTCTACTTGATATTTTAATAGAATTACAAATACTATTCATTCTATCGCAATTACAGGTTACTAAGGATACGCTAGTCTAGGATCGATATCTCAACATATTAGAATTACGCATCGTAGTTGTCTGTTATGTGGAACTAGAAAATCAATACCAACTGGACATTACATTCCTTAGACACCTCACCAATATATCTCTGCTCGAACTACACTTATGGGCTCTCCATAAAGCATATTTACTTCATTTACAAAGCAAAATAATTATGCACTTCGTTACTCCTTACGGTGATAATTTTAGAGTTCATATTTGTGTAAATCGTAAACAAATGTTACCAATGACTGTTAGAGCGATTGCACGGAAAGGGCATGTGCGTATGACAGTAGGTCGATTAGCGTACAAGACGTGGGTTCAAAGACCGACTACAATTTGATATTAGTAATGTCGATTAGAGACGAAACACTAGTCATGTTTGTACATCGATTTGAGTTTAACAATTATTACGTATAAAATTGACATTGATAGCACCTTGTAGAAGATTTTGTAATAAGAGAAAATTAAGTATCTAATACCAAAGTCTATATGTTCTTTAATTTATTTAATGCAAATACTAATTTAAGTAATGTTTTTGGATATTAAAATAAAATTTCGTAATCTCGGAGTAATCACTGTTTGTAGCAGTAATTACGAATTTAAAGTCAATTCATAGTATTAGATATCATAGTATTAGTAGATAGAAGTCAAATCATAGTATTAGTAGATTCTACTTACCTAAGTACCTATAGGTATTAATTAATAACTGAAACATTAATAAGGAGACTAATTTCTATTGAATATAATAAAAGATTATGATAAAAAGTCTTTAACTCAAGATTATAATAAAACCTACTAATAACGTCTTCATGTGTTAGAATTTGATAGTCCATTTTTTAAGCTAACCTTAACATTAAAATGAATTATCCAATTCATAATATTACTATTTTATCTACCTTACTTATGAACGCTACTACTACCTCACTTTATCAAAAATGTTCATCTTTATTAAATGAATATTATTCATAGTGGATAGAGCTAACGTTATCCTCTTTTTAAACATATTTATACAAAGATTATTTGACAAATAAATAGCACTTAATTTATCTAAATTCTAGATACATCATAATATCAGTATTATAAAACATTATATTCCGATTCAATTTTTTTTTAACAGTACATTACTAACGTAACATCGCATAGAACACAATTACGTCAAGGGAAATCTATTAGGATTGTTTGTGACGTCGCAATATGGCTTACTGTGCATCCATTTGTCAAACAATACTCTCGTAAACGTGCATTAATATTGTAGATGTACTGCTTGGCAATTAAATATGCCATGAACATACTCGTATCTCTGAGTAAATTCCCAAATAGAATCGAATGAATAATTTATTGTAATAAATGATGTTAATACATCCCCTTGGGTATATGTAAAAAAAATGTCTCGAGGGAAAAATTAAATCCACCCGTCCCAACTGTACTAAGTCGACGCCGACAAGTTTGAAATACTTGTGATTCTTAACACCACTATTCATTCACGCACATTTACTTCACACAAGGTGTAAGACAGTTTATGTTTATTAAATTAACTATTAAAGCTAAATAATTATGATAATTAACTGACTGGTCAGTTGTTTGTACTGATAATAGATGGTACGCTAATTTAAAAAAAAAATCGCGCTACATGACGATTCTTAAACCGATCTAAATTACTTTTAGCTACGACTTGTAGCTCAAGTGACACGTAGCAACGTCTACGAACCCTAGCACAGTAGGCGAATAGTGAAGACTCTTTCCCCCGACGCTCTTTATACATTGTTTAAGTTGTTCCCGTATTCAGAAGAGTACCAAAATACCTGCATAATGCGCAAAAACCTAACCAATTAAAAAATAATAAATGAAAATCCATTCTTCTTTGATATATTATATTGTATGCTCAAATTTATTAAAAGTATTATTAAATTTTGAACACGTTAGCTTTGTGTATATCGCAAATGGTTATACACTATGCATACACGAGTTAAATTATGCGAGATTTTGAAATGAATCTCATAACCGCGGCAATGCGCACTACAAAGCAAAAACTTTTCAAATTGAAATGATAACAAGCCTAGTTACCGTTGCAGACGGGTTGTCTACATTGTCGTGAATTAGGCGCATTAGGCGGCCGGTCCCGTAATACACTGTGACAATGCGTTTATATTTGATTATAGTATAAACAGCTTACACCTCTCGTTTAAGAATACACTTTGTTACCACTTAAATTGAGTTTACTTCTGGTTGTTAACTTGCGGTTGTTGTGACATTACGTGTATGCTGCCGCCTTGACTATTTGTAGCAAGAGATAACAGCACCAGCCGGTAGTAGGACCTGTTGATGATAAGCTCCGTCGTCGATAAGGCCTTGCTGATGGACTGGCCGTGGCAGAATTTTGGCGAATGCATATTTCATGAGTTGATTAAATAGTTCACGCTTTGAATTTGGCTGGGCATACATATGTATGTTGATACATATGCAGGGGGCTCGGGTACGAGTGCCGCAGTACGCCGCGCCGCGATATATATGACGACTATTTGGTTAACTCGTCGTCTTTCAGTTATGTTAATGATAGAATTTTACATATCCATGTTAGAGTTCCTCAATTAATGTTATGTAATTTTACGTTATTTTTATTTATTTATCAACTTCTTTTCCAAATACTTGTAGACCTGCATACTTAGTAACTGTTGTAGTTACATAATTTTTAAGTTGTACGTTACTTGACTATTTAGCTGATCTAATATAGGTTTCAATCGTTGATACCAACAAGGATACAAGCGCATAAATTTTGGGATATGAGAAAATCCTTATACAAAACTCTGAGATAATTAATATTTAGTCAAGACCCAAGATGGAATTATTAATGGACCTCTGTTTCAAGGTTAGACTCATTTGATCTTTAAAAGTTTTAACAGAAATAAAACGGTTCTATAAAGATTTTTTGGTATTTACAGTAATTTATTAAGACTCATAAAAGCTAAGCAATGTTAACTTAATACAGCAACCCGCATATATATCTGTCTAGAATTTCAAAGAAAAATGCGCGCGTGCTCTTCATTTAAATCCGTGGCGAATTTTTATATATTTTATAATATGTTTCACAAGAACTTTTGGCCCTACGCCATTTAAAGGCACTAGACATAAAAGAACTTTAAGAGGGTACTTTGAATTCTTTTGTCTAAGTTAAATTCAGTAAGTGATGCCGTTTTCTTCACAGTAGTTGAACGAGGCGGTATATATTTATAACTTTTTTGTAACATTTTTTTTTAACTACATATTTTGATGACACTCTTTTTAGGACCATTATTAGCCGACCTACTTATCAAATAAATAGACTTTTAAGCCATCTAAATTATTTAGCAATTAAAATATTCATTTATATTCATTTTATTAATACTCGTCTAGTGCCAATCAATAAATCACGAAAATCCCTTTTTTGAACAAATGCTAAACCGATAAACATTCATCTTCAATACACAGTTGACTAAACGGCAACGTTTCTAAAAAAAGGAATTTGGTCCCACTTGAGCGTGCGATTGCTACATACCAATATCAAGTACCACGTAAACTCGATAATAAAATGAGACTCTAACATAGATTGAAAATGTTTTTCATTAAAATGTATTCAGCAACCCAATATGATTTCTTGGTTGTATTAATCAATATCATATTTTATAAGTATTATGTACGTACCTGAGTTGTGAGTATTTGTATCCTAAAAATTCAAGGTAGTAACCAAAAAATAAATATTTTTTTACCCAGTCACTGCAACCAAATAGTTACTGAATCACTTTTAGGTAGTTATTAAAAGTGATAAACTTAAATAAAAAAAATACTTTATTCAATTTAGGCCCTAAGACTACCATCGGTTCGGAAAACATACCAGTCATCGAGAAGAACCGGAATGAAAATCGATCGGGCTTATTTAAAAAAAAACCAACTGCACAAATAATATTTACTGTTAATAATAATTATGATTTTTATAATTTAGTGGATGCACAGAGAGGGAGTCACTTCCAGACATCACTATCATTCATATAATGATCCACCCTATAATAACCTTTTTACAGTAAAACTTGCTTGACATGGTCTTTGAATTCATTGTCTGGCAAATCAGTCATGTACATCGGGATCTAATTATAGAACATAACCTATAAAACTTGTGTTTGTCGTACTGAGGCTAAAACACGGTACGACTAATTTTTTCATATTTCTAGTATTAAAACTGTCCTGCTCTTTGACAAAATCTAGCTTGTCAAAGTTTTTCTGAATTTACATTATATTATTAAGAATGTATTGGGAGAGCAAAGTTAGGATAACAAATCTCTGGAACTTGTTATTTAGTAATTCGTGAGGTCTCATATTGTATATTGCTCGAATTTTGTTATATGAATATGGTGTCTACCTCAGATGCTGAACCCCATAGCAAAATACCGTAAGACATTAAGCTATGGAAGTAAGTGAAGTAGACTAAACTAGGAGTGGCAATATCTGTTAACTGGCGAATCTTATGTACTGCGAATACAGCAGAACTTAATCTTCCTGCAAAAGTTTTAATGTGCAGACCCAGCTGTAATTTTGAATTAAGCATAATACCCAAGGAGACAGTATTATCAACTAAACCAAATTCCCTTCTATCTTAATAATACTATCAATACGCCGAACATTGGGCAAGGTTAATCTCATACATTTAGTTTTATTTGCATTTAGCAGTAAATTATTTATAGCAAACCATTCAGAATTTTTAATTAAAGTATTATTTATTTGCCTACCCTCTGAGTCTATTCTTTTTACTTTAAATAAAAGTGAAGTGTCATCTGAAAAAAGAACCATGTCAGCACTATTCTCAACCACCAGAGGTAGATCATTTATACACTCGAGAAACAAAAATGGTTCCAGAATCGAGCCCTGAGGAACGCCGATTCTGGCCAATGATCTCGAGGAGATTGCCACATTAATACTTATTTTCTGACATCGATCTTTTAAATAAGAGATTAGCAGGTCGAGAGAAGTTCCACACACACCATAGTGTTTCAGTTTAAGTATAAGCGCACTGTGGTCAACGCAGTCGGAGGCCTTTGAGAGATCACAGAATACACCGATGGCATCCTGCGACTCCTCCTAGGCCGTAAATTTATAACTTAGCTGCATTGAACCAGCGTCAGTGTTTGATTTTGACTTTGTGAAACCATACTGTAGACCATCCAAAACCTCTTGTGCTTTGAAATATTGCACTAGCTGCAAGCATAATTTTCTCGAAAATCTTACTAATCGACGGATATACAGATATTGGTGTATAACTTCCAAGATTACTTCTACAACCTGATTTAAATATAGAAACTACTTTACTTATTTTCATTAGATTAGGCAACGTTCCTGTTTCTATTCACTGATTAAATATATTAGCCAGATATGGTGAAATATTGACAATTAAGGACTGGACTACTATTACTGAAAATTCCCCAAATGTATTCAGTGTGTTTTAAATTATAACATATGTAGGCTTATATAATTCAATATATTACAAGCTTATCATTATAACCTATTTTTAGAGCAATACTTGACTCAAATTTAAATAGACACTTGAAGCTTTCGTTATGCTCAATAATACTAAAAATTTAAACATGATAAATTTTGTGTACGGTTGTCGTTCAAGAAAAATGATAATAGATATAATGATTTATCTCTCAACTTTAAAAGAATGCCGCTTTGATGTTTTATTTTAAACTCAAAATATATAGGGCTATAGTTTATTTATACAGGAACAAAATTTTACTAAAAAAATTGTTCATTTTACAAATCATGAATCCCCTTATATATATTCCATATGTTAAAACTTCAACTTCAACCACAGCATATACAGACTATTAGAAGCAAAGCTTCAAATGATTTGGCATCTCTCGTATGCTGACGTCTTATGTGACGCAATATAACAAGTACAATAGGAATACTTTATGTACGAAAAAAAAAGAGTGTTGTCATTCACACAAAACGAAATCGAGAAAAAATAGTAATATATTGGTCGGCACAACCGCGTGTGCAATAGGTAAGCAATGAATAAACGAGCGGCCGAGTGCGACCGATAAAAATGATATATGTGCTCCGATGTGGACACCGCGCAACTACTACTTTATTTGTTACTTGAGCTTCACAACATCGAGGACAAATGACAAATTTATTAACATATAACATATATAACAGTTAAATTAAATATAAAAACAATTAGTCCAAGATACATTCTACGTTATCATATAAATTTAATCAATACATATATTAGGTACTTACATATGAAATTGGCGTTTTATTGAACTAACCACATTGATCTCTAATATCTGGCGTTTGATTAGGAATTCCAAATTTAAATTTATTTAAAATTTAGGCTTGTGTATCGAATTTTGAGATTCATTAGTTTTCACACCATTTGATTTTTCTTTAAAAAAAATGTAAACTTAAGATTTCGCGTTTTTATGAATATGAGTTCCACTGTGGCATTAGCGCTACAGAAACAGCTCTAAGGATTAATTATGTGTATGGAGAAGCTACTGTCAAATAATGCACGGTATGTTTTTGGTTCCAACGTTTTCGTTCCGGAAATTTCGACCTACGTCCACGGGGACGGCCAGGACAACCCTAGTTGATAATGAAGAGTTAAAGGTGATCATGGAAGCGGTTCCATCGCAAACCACGTCAGAGTTAGCAGCAGGCTTCGGTATCAGTAATAAAATAATTTTAATTCAAGAGAAACAAATTGAAAAAGTGCAAGTGCTCAAGAAATGGGTACCGAATGAATTGACTGAAGCATACCAACAAGCACACATTGAGTGCTGCGTTACATTACTCAACCGTCATAATAACGAGGGGATTTTGAATCGTATTGTTACTTGTGACGGAAAATGGATCTTTTACGATAATCGAAAACGCTCATCACAGTGGTTGAACCCAGGAGAACCAGCCCAATCCTATCCCAAGCGAAAGTTGACTCAGAAAAAAGTACTGGTGGATGTTTGGTGGACCAGTGCTGGTGTCATGCGCTACAGCTTCCTAAGATCTGGCCAGACGATAACGTCAGATATGTAGTATTGTCGACAATTGCAAACCATGATGGAAAAGCTAGCCGTTAAACAACCGAGACTGGTCAATCTCTCTAGCCCACTGCTGCTTCAGGACAACGCTAGATCCCATACTTTGGTTGCTAAATTAGACGAACTGCGGTTGGAATATCTCCGATACCCACCATACTCCCCGGACCTTGCTCCAACAGATTACCTAAATTAAATTAATTAATATTAAATTCAATCCCGATGAGGCTGTCCAAACCACCTTCAACGATTTTATTATTTCTCGCTCCCACAATTTTTTCAGCAGTTAAATATGAATATGATAGCTATTACTTTCTGTAATGTGCGAAATATTCGCACGAGTTAGCTAGTTTTCCTTAATAGGCATGTTATAATTCCATATCTACAATAAATAGACCTTTCGTGTTCATAAATATCCTGAGTGAATAACGAACTCTTCGAAAAATAGATATAAATCTTAAGAATATAATGCTTTATTTGACAGTTTAATTACTTAATTATCAATGTTAAAACTATCTTATAAATCAGGTAACGACATCAAAACAATGAGCTGTAAGATTTTTAATATCACGATCGAATCTTGCTTCTGCATTGTGTACGTCGTAACCTTTAATTAATTTACTTATTTTAAAGTAAGTTAAAGAAGTTTCTTAAATAAAAATAAAGCAGAAATTTTAAAATTTGACAAAATTTAACCTAAATCCGTTTAACAAGCCGTAAAACCTAGTTAGATATAGGCACCCTATTTACCATTGGTACCTAATCTTAGAAACTTAAAGATAAATATTGAAACTGAATAAGCAAATATATACTGATCACAAATAACTAAAACAATAACAACTAAACTTAGTGTGTGCTTCACGAAATATGTCAAACAAGCGGTCAACATCTAGTTGAGCCTCAGGCTTATGGTTCCGTGATAGTGGCTTTCAAACCTTTGATAATTTGATATTTCTACAAAATTAATCTGTTAGTTAAACTAAACATTAATATTTATATAAAATTTACCATATTATGATTTATAACTAAGCACATATGAAGATCTTTTTTTTTAGTTACCCTTCTTTTAACGCTTTTAGTAGAGGGTAAAATTGATAGCTGCGCGCGCATCATGTGACGGAAATGTAACATTTATTTAATTATTTATTTATTATACATCATGAAGTTAGCGTTCAATGATAATAATGTGAACTCATTTTACTGAATTTAATGTGTAAAAATCATTTAACGTTTTATAAATAAAGACTATTTTAATTCACATGATGAATTCACTTTATTATCATTGTTGAATGAAGTTTTTTTTTGTTACGCCAAAGATGTTAAGTAAGTTTTTGTTACGTTGCATAAGTTACACGTTAGTTTTCTCCCACGAATTTAATTTACATTCTATATCTAATCAGAAACCTTATTCTGTACTGTAATCTGTGGATGCTTATTGCAACTAAGTTAACTTTTTTTTAGTTTTTTCATTTATAATACAAGCCTTAATTATAAATGTACAAAAACCGTGTGGTGTCATGGGACACCAAATAGAAACGAAGTTCCTCATTATAAAATATTAATTTCAAGTTCTATTCAAGGTATAAAGAAAATAATTGTTCGGGTATACATTTTGTATTATGATTTTCTTATCGTTAAAAATAAAAAAAATTACTTTACAAAATTATCTTAACACCTTTATTTTATTTACAATGATTTATAAAAATATATAACAATAATATACATGAAACAGCTATTTACATAAATAATTATTATTTATTATTAACAGCCATTACGTAGACTATATATTAGACACTGTATAGGCATCATACATGATGACTGATACATGAGACTATAATCTTACGCTTTTTTTTAACGTTTCGGACGTTTTTTGCTGGCTAAGGTAAGGAACTGCATTCAAAAAATCACTTGACCATTATTTTGATAAACGGTGGCATGAATATTTAACACACATTATCAATAACACTGAATGTCAAATTTTAAGCCGCTCAGAATTATAAAAAAAAAACGGACTAGTACCGAGTAAAACTCGCACCCTGAGGGTTCCGAATTTATCACCTTACTTACCGTACATTATTGTATCGTCTTTTACATAAATATTATTTATAATATATTATCCTTATATACTTTAATATATCTCGGTCTGTCCGCCTGTCTGTGCGCAGATAACTCAAGAAGCACTTAAGAAATTTCAGTGAATATTTTTTATCTATACTTTATGGTATGGGAGCCGACGATGCTAAATGGGGATTTACTCGAGCGTCATATAGACCTATTAGGTTGCATAGCTCAGATGATAAGAAGAAAAAAATGTTATGTAATGTATACGTAAGCATATGTAAGGGTTCAAAATGAAAAAAAAAATAATCGAGCGCGTCAGATTTTCTAAGAGGATATTATGTGAGCCAAAAAATTCAAATAGCATGTAAATAAAAAAAGTGTATGTTTTTTAAGTAGAATACTAGTATTAATAAGAAAATAATTAAAAAAACAAACGCTCAAAAAATTTAGGTAATAGGGGAATATAGGCATCACGCAGCTGCACGCATTAAACGACTGATTTTTGTTACTTCGGCTTGTGATATTTGAAATCATCATATTATATATTTTTCGTTAACCTTGAATTATTTCCTTCAAAATAAATTTAGCCACGTTCGAGAATGTCGAGATGACGTATTTTTTTACAACTTTGTAGCCCATCCCTTTCTTTACGTCACTCTCAAATTATCAGATTAGTGGAACATACACTTATTAACATGTAATTAACTCACACTACCTTAATCTGACGCGCTCGAGAATTTCTGATAATCAATTTTTTTTACTAATCTTTTCCTATATCCTTGACGGGCGGATACAACGTATCCCTCTGTATATTAATCTGCCGCGCTTGAGTAAATCCCGAAATCCCGTCATGGGCTCCCCTACTATAATGATAGTCTATACTTATTCGATATTAATTTCAACAAATAACTCAAGTCCTAAAACCTAACCTAAACCTAAACCTAGAACCCTAAAACGAATAAGAAATCAAAATACTGCTTCTATACTTACCGTACGGAACACTAAAAGTATATTTTTACAATAAAAGTTTAGAACGGAACGTAAAATATAGAATAAGCAAATTTTTTTCGTCCATTTCTCGCGTGTAATCGTTTATTTTTCGCCTAATGATCCTGTGGTCTCGACCGCGACGGGCGTGTCTTCCTGCGAGATACCCCGCGGGTACCTATAGAAAGGTTAGCTTTTTCGGAGTTCGCATTAGGGAGGATAGTTACAAAGCGAAATGAAATATCACGCGCTGTGTTATATATATACGTTATGTTTTCCCTTTGTCGTGAGATTACGTGAAAATTATTACAAATGTTAATGAGTTAGATACAAATGTATGGCGTATGTAGATGGTGTACAGTTTATTTCTATTCATACTCAGTGTCTGTTAGTTATTTGTCATTCTACGTACGTGAGATTCACGGTCAGATACTATTATTGTATCCTTTAAATATGTAAGCTATAGCACATCAAATTTTATTTGCTTTATAATAAACTAACAGGCCCCACAGACTTTGTTCTGGCTTTTCTAGTAAATAACTCGACCACAGCAAACCAAATGTATGAGTTTTTCTTTGCCTAACTGCGACAGAGGGAGTTGCAAAGCACAGACGAAGAAAAGGTCCCGAGGTAGGCGATCTTGAAAAGCGAAACGATGACTAGGTGTCAGCTCTGGTGAGACCTCTAGTCAAACCAAGTCCTCCAACAATAGGACTCTCCCTAACGAGACTATTTCTTCGTCTCAGCGTTTGAACCAAGCCGTTCCAGCAAGCGCCCGAACATAAGCTACGCCGACGTCAGTAAGACTAACGACACTTAAGAGGTGACCAACTTATAACCTTCTCTTTGCTACTGACCTTCAAATCATGAACGTATGTTCGGAACCGACCTTTGTCACTTCGAGGGCTCAGACCATCATAGACGTAACCTTCGCATCGGAAAGGGCATCTAACTTCATCAAGTACTGGCGAGTGTCCAATGAGGTTTTCTGTTCCGATCACAGATGGATTGAATATAACCTATATGTAGATGTTCCTTCACCGGTAACGAGTCGCAATCCACGCAAGACTGATCATGTCACATATAAGAAGCTGGTGGAGACAGAATTAAATAAGTACGATATCCCACCATCGTACACTGATACAGAGGGTCTAGAAATCCATCTAAATAAACTTATATCAACAATAATAAAGTGTTATGAAAAAACGTGCCCCCGTACAACGCAATCAGCCAACTGCAAAAGGAGGAACGGCTGGTGGGACCCCAAACTTGAGCGCTTGCGTCGCAAAGTTCGGAAACTGTTCAACCATGCGAAAAACACCAGAAAAGAAGAAGACTGTCTGTCTGTCTGTTGGACTGACAACATTGTCCAACAAGATAAGTTATTTTGGGAAATAAACAGCTTCCTTCCATACAACGCACCGGATTTAGATTGCATCTTCCCAGGGCTTTTAAGATGGTGAGATAAAGCAATTGTGGCTCCCTTGCAATATACGGTTAAAAAACTTAGATAATTAATTAAAACAACAACATTGAAGCTCAAAAACCCACCAACAAAATCTTTTAGTTCTTCTAAAACGCTTCCTAAATTACTTCTCAGTTAAATTACTTCTTATTAAATGGCAATGTGTGTTTATACACAATTCTGTTAATGTTACATGGATAGAATATTTTTATATTCTTCAGAGTTCAAACAATGCTTTAACAAGGTGGCTCTTTTGTTAAAACTGTCCAGAGACCTTTTGTAGCCACTTAAAACTCATGCTTCTAGTTATTATTTATTAATTCAAACGAGGCATTTCAGTAGGCCGGCATGACATTGACGACTGCCGAAGATATTTGTATCACAGCACCTGTACAGTCATTTTGCAGAGTTAGTATATAAAAAACACTTTACTTATGCACAATAACCATATTATATCACGCAAAATTGTAGCCAATATTAAATAACATAAGGCATATATATATATAGTATAAGTAGCAAATAATTTTTTTAAAAAATTATTTATGATGGACTACTGCATTACGCCTTCAATATATGTAATAATAAAAATTATAATCAAATAGTAAATTTATGGATTAACATTAAAGCCACAGCATGACAGTTTAAGAGCGCGCCAGAAAACTCAGTCTTTCAAGTTACTTGTACAAGCTACTCAATCGCCAGATTTTTCAGTAGTCAAGCACGTCTAGCAGTGAACACTACAGTAACTAATCGTTCGCAATCCACCCAATGAAATTACAAGTTACAATTGTTAATTCAGTTTATGTAAACCTTGTAGTGCTACTTCCCATCATACACGTTAAAGCTTAATATAAATAATCATGATCAATTGTTTTCAGTCACATAAGCTGGAGCTTTTATTATCTTTACAGGTTTGGCGTAGTGGCCACAATTTCACCTGATGTTTAGTGACGATGTTGCCAAAATCAACACGCTAAACCTAGTAGAAGACTAGCTCTCAAGTGCAGCTGCCGGAACACACCTATTGCTGGTTGGCGACAGATTTTCAACTTGAGGGTGGAGCTAGCCAGGCGGGTATTAGAAAAATCCCTACCACCATGCTATGATGGTTTCCTCAAGATGTTTTCCTTCACCGAAAGCTCAGGCTCATTGCAGTGATTCGGACTCACGTCAATCGACGCGAAGTCGTACACACTATCACTCAGCCATCGTTGATTATCCGATCCGATCTAGATTATCCGTAGAAGGCCACTCCTAACATAAATACTAAAAAGTATATTAAGCACGACAGATAGTTTTTTTGAAATCGCTTTATCTTGAAATTGCTAAAAGGAATAAGTAAGTAGGTAAGTATTGAAAAAAGTCCTTACAGTAAAAAAATCTAAATAATTGAATACGTATAAAATTATATTTATGCTGTTTTAAAAGAAAAGAAATAAGAACGTCTATTCATTCATGAATTTAAATCACTACTCTGAATATATTTGCAGTGCAAAATATACGTACTTGGATATTCAGAGATCACAATAAAGTATTGAGAGTACAAAAGGCGTCGTAAGTTTTAGCTTATCGTCTTTCGTGGCCGTTAGCCACAACCGTGCAATTGATTCTACTATTCCAGCATTCCCACTCCAGCGCTTTGCTGTAAAGAGCCCGCCTTCTGCATATTATCATATTTTATCATGTCAATTACAGCTTTAGCTAGATGTGTTTACGGTTCGATCATAAAATTACTTGCATTGTTGAAACCGTTTATTTTATATTATCTTTTGTTTTGTGATATTTTAAACTAACTTGAGCAGGCAACAGCTCTCGTCTCTTATATACATTGTATATAAAATAATATATATATATAAGATTCATTGTTATTAACTAATTACCCTGCGTTTATAAAGAAAATCATGGTGTTACAGAATTTATGTCAGGGTTGATTATTTCGAGTGTCGAATAATGAAAAGCCGAAAAAAAAATATCGGTTTTTTAATCCTGTATAACACTAGAAATCATATATAAATTAACATTACAACCAATCAATCATAATTCAATAGAAATTATATACATTACTGCAACGTATTTTTAATTTTAGGGAAACTAATTACTTATTTAATATATAGAATGTCAAATATTATTTCATTTAGAGAGGACCTTTTATTAGGTACTTGTAAAATGACGAATTATCGTTATTCTTTCACTAGTATGTCATATTTGGTAAAGGCTGCAAATGACATTGCGATCTACAATAACCAGGGACCATCAGAAAGACGATATGAGTCCCATAAGTGTTCGCAAAATGGCTGAACTCGCTAATATACGATACGGGAAAAGGAAGCGAGTGTGCGAGCTCTTTATAAAAACGTTAATGATTCTATATGGTGGCCCAATGACTTTTTTACGTTCAAAACTCAGTAGCAATTATTTTTTTTAAATAACATCCACTGTTTTTATACATAATTAGAAGGTCCAAAATAGTTAATATGGTTTTATTTCTCCGGCATGCTACTCACTTGATTCTTTTAGGCTTTTATTTATTTAAACTTGATTGTGTACTGTTAATAATATTTCTAGTTCAAATTATATGATAAAGGGCGGCCTTATTGCTGACAGTAATTTCTTTCAGGCAAACTTTGGATGGAGAAGTTAATTATTTTTTATGAGATATCTTTAGTGCGGTCTTTCTTCACTAAACTCAGTTTTTAATATTTGTACCTTGTGTAATTTTGTCACTATTTCGATATCTTGTTAAAGAGTACAATTTTTTGTATATAACATTTAAATTTACGTTTATTCTGAAATATATCCAATACGTCAACAAATGTTACAACAACCCATAATAATCGTAGACCTTTAGGAATACGAGGTGCGTGCCATAAGTGCTCCTAAAACGGTCGAGCCGCTTAAAAATATGACACGAGAAAGGAAAGGGAGCCCGCAACCTCTTTATGTAATCGTTAATGACCATGACGATGGGTTTGAACGTTTTTGTTTTTTTTGTTGATATTTTGTTTACCTGTTTTGAGATTATCGTGTGTTCATAAACAGCTCTACTGTTAGAAGCACTTTTTTTACTTTTAAGCAAGAATTATATGCTCAATCATGAAATACAATAAAACTAATATTTTATACTATGTGCCTAATAAATTATTATACTTTTTTCATGAATAAGAGAAAGCAAATTATTTTCAAACCAACTTAAGTATTACCTAATTAACATAAATGTATCTGAAAATTTACAAAACGAAAATAACTTGCCACAAATTTTATATTTAATAAGTTGTAATAAAAATAATAATAAACAACGTAGAGAATAGACTAAGTGTATTTACTCGTAGCTGAATTAGATTCAAGTAAGAAAAAGTAAAAAAGAAACGGACTCTCACGACTGAAGGTAACTTGGACGAGTGCATATAGTTAGAGAAGTTTTCTTGTATAAAAATAATAAAATCCGAGTCTCGTCGACACCACACTTGACATTCGCAAGTTTTAATTGCCGCACTCCGCGGCGCTTGCGGTTGGAGTGGACGCACGCGTCAATGCGACGACTTAGGTTCCAAAATACAGATTTTACACAAAGGCAGCTACAGCGCACGGAACACGTGAGTGTCATCAACAAAGCAAATACTATTTAAGACAGTCATTTCAATTAGAAACAAAATGCGGTAATTTTTTTTAGTTACACTTATTTCGACGCTTTCCGACTGATATTTATAAAGTAAATAATAATATAAGTTCAAGCGAGGAATCCGATATTAATATGGAATCTACTCCACCTGACATCTTGACTGAGGCGCAAATTGCAGGTAAAATTTCCAAGAGTAGTGACCTATCTGTATAATCTCTTATTTACTTTTAGAAATAATCGAATGAAAAAGTTTGCTTCATTACCTATTGTACTGTTTTCTCGCAAATATGTTGAAAAAAGTTGTATGGCACGCGTGCGGAATTGGTTTTTACAAACTCTTGACTATGGTAATGACATTCGTCTACTCGTTTGTAAAAATAAACTTCCCGCGCTAGTATCATAAATGACTATTACTTATTTTAATATAACATGTTACGTACTTACATAAGAATTCACAATTATTTTTATTACTCCGACTTGTTTGTTTCACTTTTTAAAAATATTCCCAAAAAAGAACGATTATCATTTCGTTGATAGCAATGGATATTTTATTATGATTTCCTGTATTATTTGTTACTGTTAACAAATAACAAACAAAACGTATATACTTATGTGTATTATGTTTGTTTGATAAACACTGAAATATAGCGATATGTTTCCAAAATGTAAATTATTGAGACACCTGGATGAAAATAAAAGAGGGTCAGTCCTGGTGGAATATCTCCACTGTACAGAAGATTGCATTCAATAAACCTTCTGTTGTGTTCCTGTGGTAAGTAGGATTTCCAGAGCTGCTTGGGGTAGGAGTGTTCAAGGTCGACAACGCGCTAGTGATATCTATAGTATTGCAAGCGTCCATAGGCTACGGTAGACGCTTAACATCAGGTGGGTCTTAAGATCGTCTGCCAACTAAGTAAGTTGTATTCAAAAAAACTATTCTATGTCTACAAAAAATTATAAGCACATAAGACTTCAGAATCATTAGGAATAGGTAAGTTTTATTATAACAAAAATCATAAGAACTTGCAAGAAAACCTAACTGGAGATCAAAATGGCATCCATAAATTTTGATGGCCTGATCCAGTTGAAAATTATTGAGTTTTTAACTTATTGGGTTTTTTGATTTCAAAATCAAAAGAGTGGTATATTTATTCAATAAAACGTTTTTTTCATTATCGTGGCAACCTTGCCCGCTCTCGGAAGCACGTTTTTCTACAATGTTATCACTTTTTCTGCCCAATAAACGCATTTCTAAATAGCTATGGTATGTTATTGTTGTGTGCAATTTACTTACTTATTCTGTGTAAGTAATTTCAGCGGTTTAAATTCATATAAATAACAATAGTGTTGTGAGTGAATAACTAAATCTAGAATTAAAATCATTTACTTCAGAATAAAAATAAAACACTGTCGTCGCAGTTTACCTGTAAATATCTAAACTTCTTCGTTATCGTGCATATAGTTACAGAAGTTTACTTATGAATAAATAAAAATATAAAATAACAAAGCGCGGATCTCGTCGCTACCGCACTTGACATTCGCAAGTTTTAATTGCCGCACTCCGGGGCGCTTGCGGTCGGAGTGGGCACACCCGTCGCCGCGACGACTAAGCTCGCAAAAACTACCCGCACACATTCATACCCACTGAACACGTCGCTACACAACCGCAAATATGTTACTGTTGTACTTGATTGTTGTTTGCTAGCTTGAAAACTTCTCAGATACTCCGGTAGTGCAGAATGCGGGCGCGAAGTAAACTTCAGGAAGCGTCTAGCTGTTTAGATTTAATTTTAATTAAAACGATAGTTATTCCACTTGCATTTATATAAATGCTGGGATCGTGAATTTTCTGTATTAAATTTGTATATTTTATTTTTTTTATACAACAAATGTGCAGAGAAGCGTACGGCGATTAGTTACGTTAGGCCTAAGAACGCTTGTAACACCAATTGTATCACCAATTGTAGCACTAACCCAAGAAGCTCTGTAAGCCCTACTTACCGCACTAACACAATACCAAGTTGTTTTACTGCGATCTTCTATATATTCGTTCTAGTTATAGTTTTGTAAACTATTATATGTCTTACTTATTCATTGCGATTTCAATTAAATTACAATATGCCTACTTGTAAAGACGATCAACTTATAAACGACTGAACACATATATATATATTTTTTTTCAAAACTACAAAGGTGGCCAACAAGCTTACGGCCCGCCTGATGGTAAGCGGCTACCGTAGCCTATAGATGCTTGTAATACCATAGGAATCAATAGCGCGTTGCCGACCTTGAACCCTCCTTCCCAAGATGCTCTGGAAACACTACTCACCACAGGAACACAACACTAGTTTGGCTAAGATCTTCTGGTGGAGGTATTCTCACGATCTGTAAGGTGGAGGGGAGGTACTCTACCAGTCGAGCTGCCCCAAGTAGAGAGAAATCTCCAAAGAAATTTTGCTGTGCCCTACCTCTACTCTACTAATATTCTATTATACGAATATTCTAGTCTACTAATATTCATTATGATGCACAATACTTTAAATACATATTTTACTTTTTCTTCTGCAGTTTAAATATTTTACTTCTTCTGTAAACCCACTTGGCTGCAACTGAAAATCAGCGCTGGGGTCATTCAGAACAGTGGCATTCAGTTTATGCTGAGTTGTGCGCCCTTTGCAGTGGTACTACGGCACATGGGTTTATATGATAACATTATTGAGTTTTTTAATTATTCTTATTCAGTGTTTAACTTTTATGTGATGTTAATTTTGTCTTTAAAAACTGTGTGACTGTATGTTCTCTGCAATCAATGTATTTTCTTTCTTTCTCTCTTCAAATTGTGCTGTTGCAAACTCAGAAGTGGCCAACTGAGCCAGAATTTCAAACGCCAACGTTTGATGCGACGTTGCACCCGGAGGAATGCCTAATTATGGCATCTATAACTCGTAACTCCCTGAAACAGGCTAGAAAACAAACGTATGTGTTACTTCGGAATACTGGTATAAGATAACTATACGTCGTTGGTACGCATTCTAAGAAATGGCATAGCTTAATGTTCCCAAACGATAGAACGGTAGCAAGATACTGGAGGGACGAGAGGGGGTCTAGTTTATGTACCTAACTGATACCGGGAACTTGGGAAGTGCTCTGGGCTTATGCTTAGGATTTGTGTACAGGAACCATTTGCATTGTATGTTCTGTTGAAATTCATTTCAAAATCTATGTTCATTTTATTAACAGTGCATACTGTTTACAGGTAATTCTTAAGAATAGCGATGAATTATTCTTCATGTTATGTATTGGGTACATTTTTTATTAAGGGACAAAGTGAATGCAAAAACTATGATCACTTTCCAAGTATGTACATATATATTATATACTTTAACAAAGCAGTGTATATAACGTTAAAAATAATTTTATTCTTACTGAATTTGTTAATTTATGATATTAAGTACTTATAATAATAGTAAGAGCTTTTGTTAGCAGTTAACTTGAATCATAGTAAAACGGATGTTAAACATTGAACCGTACCAATTTTATGATTTTTATTATCAGATAAGCCAAAAATTTCGTCACGCGACTAATTAATTTGATCAATTCTAGGCAGTTGACCGACAAATGGACTATTGATCATACTTAGTACGTAATAATCTTCGGAGAGAGAGAAATGGCCCGGGAATGTGAGGGGGCGAGGGACGAGAGGCGGGTCCTGCGGCAGACATGACTTATTACAAGCACCAGGATACAACCCTATTTCGACCCTAATGACGACGGTTCGTATAGGAGCCTTAATTTCGACGCCCCACGATTTTTATTAACGCATTGAAGTGGCGCGCAATTTAGGATGTCGCCGCTATTGTTGGTTCTAGTGGATTTCGTGATTAATTGATTTTTCTTTTGGTGCCGCTCGAATTACGTTTAACCAAAGGTTATTAAAAAAAATAGGAAATAATTCACTCCTTTTTCACTCACTTTAATAAGCATGTACTACTACAGAATTAAATCACATTACCTTTTTATAAATAGATCAATATTTTTATTCATATATCCAAAAACATTTACTAAAGTTTTCTATAATACTTGTTCTGTAACTTTTGTATGTCTCGTTAATCGTGGGTCATCAAGAACTAGTAGGTTCTACCTACTTGAGGTAGTTATGGAAACAGAAATCAAGAAAACCATAACTTTATTTAATTAGTAATAATAATAGATATGGGGACACAATTTTGCACGTGGCTTATTAATTTTAAACTAAGCCTAGCTTATGCTCACACAAAAGTCAGTTACATGCGGGGATCAAACCCGCCATCTCTCGGCTATTTACTCGGTAGTAGGGTTTACTACGGAAAGAGTCTTGACGAAATTTCCAATTGTTACATTTTGATAATTTAAAACTAATCCAGTTATAAAAAAAATATTTTACATTGCATAGTATCAACGTGAAGGAGAGAACAGACGAATAGGACAAAGCGAGAGTGCTATGAATTTATGAGGTAAATGTTGTTGAGTATTTGTAATTTGTATACCTCTAAACACCGCATATGACCGGTGATATATGGAAACAAATAATTAATTAAATAAAATACGAATTTCGAATGCCCTTTTCAAGTAACATACCTAATACAAAAATGTAAAACATTGAAAACAAATGGCAAGTGGATGTCGGGCCACGCACAGTGTAGGCTTACGTAGTTGCCCGTCACAATATGCAGACTTAAGGATCATTCAAATTACATTAGGCCGGAGTTTCGCCGTGATTAATATGTATATCCATACCAAATTACAGCTTTGTAATACTAAGAATCTCTGAGCTAAGCCGCGGACAGACAGACGGACATAGCGAAACTATATAGGAGTTCCCTTTGACTTCGGAACCCTAAAAACACTTAAATACTGTAAGAGAACCTTGATATTTGAAATTACATTTGAAGAAAGTCGAAATATCAATAATTTATGTAAACAAATGATCGCGCCTTATAGATAAAATCTATTGTGACTTTCTTTCAAACTCATCCACAAAACTTCGGGTAAGGCAGAAGGCAGGCTTTCACCCTTCGCTCAACCATAGATAGGAAACTTACATCACGATATATATTTTCTGTCGACCATTGTACTTGGGAATGTAGTGCAAAAACAATTTTGCCACTCACCAACTTTTTTATACGTCATAGAAATGTTGTTCGAATTATGGCCTATTTTGTTGTATTCCTTTATACAGGGAAACCCTTCATAAAGGATGAACAATGAAAACAGAGCCTGTATTTCCATTTTTCGTAATTCGTGCTCCATAACGAGCACTAAACAGTTTATGATGGGGCTCTTGAAAAGGTTAAACACGACCGGAACGGACTGCACATAAATCAGTTACAACAAACTTAATAAATACACCAAAATGAAAATATTTTGACGACACTTCGTTGTACTATATTTTTCGTTTGTATGTAATGAGTTTATGCAATATAATTATGATAGTAGTCATTAAAACGGTAAACAAAAAATACTTTATTTATTCGATTCTTTTAAATATACTTTATCTATTGCTATCTATGCGTATTCATACATGATTAATTTGAAGACACTTGTATAAGATTCTTTTACATTAAAGACAAGAAACACGTTTGTAGGTAAATTCTTTTGATAATGGTAAGGTTTTGTTCAACTCAATCGATGATGGCTCAGTAGTAGCGTGTTCTGACACCGCTTCAATCGACCTACATTCGAATTTCGAATCCTACGATGAGTCTGAGATTTCGGTGAAGGAAAACTAAATGAAACAACAAATAGAAAATCTATTGCCAAGCACCTATAGGTGTGTTCCAGTAGCTACACTTAAGAGCTATTCCCCCTTTAATCTTAGCGTGTTACCATCTAAGGCTACATCGTCATTAAACGTGAGTAAACTGAACCCGACAGCTTCAGAGTAATCCACAAATAGGTATTATTAGAAATTGTATAACTACATATTATAAAACTCAACGTCTTTCTGTCTGTCTGTCCGTTTTTTTTTTCTATCCGCGGGAAAACCACTATTCCGGTGTTATTTAAATTTTAATACATATCATAAAACTCAACGTGATTCTGTCTGTCTGTCCGTTTATGTTTTTTCCACGCGAAAACCTCTAATATGATTTACATGGTTTTTTCTTTAATTAATAAATATGTAATCTGGCCAGTTTATAGGATATATTTTTTTACATAACATAAGATATAAGCAGTGACGATAATGGTGAATAAATTTGGAAAAAAGACGCTTTTGGCGCTTAAATGGCTTACGCTGAATACACCATAAGATATATATCAAATTACATAATTGTAGAACTTAAAAATCCGCGATAGCATATATTTCGCTTCTAAGGATCACCTACACAATAAGGATTTTTGGGGCAGCACAATTGGCGCGTGCGTTCGACCGACAGCATTTTGTAGTCCACATGAGCGGAGCCGCGGGTACAGCTAGTTTTGTATATTATAAATAACGGTTATAATACTATTAATATACATTTTTTATTTTTATTTCTAGCGAGTTTTAAATACGTCAATGTCTTATTATAAAATGTATCTAAGTCTAGAGGTAGATTGCCTGTACTGATTTTTTAGATTTTTGATCTCTAAGTAGTCGCCGTTGATTTTGAATTGTCAAATGTATATCATCAGAAACAAAGCTATCACTTTGTCGTGATACAATAACAATCCTAGCATTGAAATTGATAATAACTTAACTGTGACATCTTATCATCAAGTTAACCTATCATTAATACTGCAGTAGTTCACACATTATTAAGTTTGCTTTTATTAAGTCTGAGAATGTTAACTCATGCCATGAGTAATTCATTTGTTTAACCACATCGTAAAATGCTAAATATGCTTTCACTAAACTAACGTCCTAATAAAACATAGTGCAGTCGCTGCTGGGATAAACACAAAAGTAAATGAAGCACTGACGTAATTTTCCACTTTATTCGAATGACGTGAAAAAATCCTATTTTTCACGTCCTACAGCGCTTAGAAAAGCACAATATTAAATTAGCAAGCTGTTGTAAATGAGCAAGTTGTATAATTTTACTACATGTACATACTCGTACATAAGTAAGGTCCTACAGTTTAATTGCATTGTGTAAACTATGCTTGAATTCTGTGTCACTCGATTGAACGTTCACCTTCGTTAAATTCGTTATTATTTAAAATTCCATGCTAATTAACTATTTAGTTACAGATTTATAGACATAACATTTACATAATTATTTGTTATTATTAGGGTCATTTGTGTTGATTATGCGCGTTAACTTAGCAAATAACTTTTAATATGATTTTTTAAGTAGGTAAATGTGTAAAAAAATTGCAAAAAATAATAGAAATACAAACAATTTAAATAAGTAAAAACATTAAACAGTTTTGAATTTTGGTAGTAAAAAATGTAACTAAACTTCACGTGTACTGACAAAATACAAAATAAAGTACATATAAAATATATCGATGTTTGTTTATTTGCAACAAGCCAAAATGAATGATCGCGTCTTTCTCCGCAACAAAGGAAGCCTTTAAACACTTTTGGTTAATAATAAGACAGATAATATATTCCTTAAGCATTTTGGCTTGAAACGAAATTAAATAAATTCCTTTTAAAACATAAACTTTTTTTATTAATAAGTATTATGTTTATAATCTAGAAACTGTGAGACAATGAGTCTGGAAAATTTTAGATTCGAGAAACACGAGTTTCCAATTCACGGGCAAGAGGAAAGATACTTCAAAGATTTCAAGAGACCGATCGGCCTCGGTTTTGCCTCTACACAAAAATAAGGACTTAGGTAGAAATTTTATACAAAGCTTGTAGCCTTGACAATGTCCTTAAGCAGGGAAAATTTGAAAAGGCGAAAAGTACGTCATTATTCACTGACTTCTTGAATTTTCGAGATCTAACATTCCGAATTTTATATTTACACTAGCTGTGCCCGCGGCTCCGTTCGCATGGATCTTGCTGCCCTCGCTCCCAGCCACGTTGGTCGCCTGTTGGTTATTTTAAAGACAAAATGCTTGTTGTGTGTTATCCTTAGAAGATATACATGTGCTATTGCAAATTTGTTTTAGGTCTTTTTTAGATCTACAATTATGTATTACATTAATTTGATATATCTCTTATGGTTTACTCAGCGTTAGCCATTTAAGCGCCTCAAAAGAGTATATTTTCCGAATTAAATCACCATTTTCGCCATTGCTTATATTGTATACTTTATCTAATAAAATATACCCTATAATATGGCGTGATAACATAGCTATGAATTAAAAAAAAACATGTAAATCGGATGAGTGGTTTTCGCGTGAAAGAAACTTAAACGGACTGACAGAAAAAGAGACATTAATTTTTATAATACGTATAGTTAAATGTACATATTTATTAAAATTTTAAAATATATTTGTTCAAATATGTTGTGGTTAAATATTTATAATTAGAACTAGTAAAACCACAATTAACACAACAGTCCCATAAAGTGTTATAGATGATAATGTGTACAACTTTTTAAATAAAATAAAGAAATATAATTTTAATGCATTCAAATTATAATTGTTATTCATCAAAAAAGATACATTACACTAACACTGGTATGAGAGAAAAAACAAATTTATCCGGTAAAATGTTTATTTCTAATTACTTACCTGTAAACATTACCCACGGTGTAATTGTTAAGCATAACAATGTTTGAAAGAAGATTTAAAACTAAATTAATCAAGTACATAATCATACCAGTTATTTATCGTTGTTATCTTTCCATCTACAATAAAATATAATGATAGGATAATGATAGTGATCAGCCAACGAACGATTGAACATTCGTCATAATATCGACGGAATGTTTACATAATTACCACAAGTGCCCACACGAATTTGGGCTGTTTACTGTCCAACAATAGAATAAATTTACATCGCTCATATTCAACGTTACCTAGTTCAGTAAATAATGTAACATTATTTAATCAAATAATCGTTGATTACTGTGATTCATTTTTTTATGGTTGTATGTTTAGTACATTTTATTCGCCTTGATATCAAGAATATCATTTATCATTTGTGGAATTATAGTTCTCTAAAAAATCGTCGTTTAATGAGTGTAAATGTATGCAATAAATAAAAAGTTACCGGAACACATATTACTGAAAAAATAATTTTACGTTCAGTTACATTTTATTATAATACTTACAGACTGGGCTAATATGAAGATTATCTGAAAATGTCATCTAAATCGCTCCAGCCGCTTTGTAGTCCATAGGAAACATGCGTACAAACATGCATTTATAATATTAATAATCTGTTTATACAGAATTTACGTTCAATTTCTATTTGCAGCAGAATTAACAAAAGTTTTAACTCAGAATAAACATTAGAACTAAACTAAGTGTACAACTACCGGATTCTGTTACCGCCCACAATTAGTACTGGAATTATATTCGGCCCATAATTTGACTTTACCACGTAAGTTTCTTATTACACTATCTTACGTTTTATTTTATTGTAGTTCGAAAGACAACTTAACCAGGATTAACGTAGCCAGGATTTTGTTCAGGGGTAGCCGACAAGTGACACTATTCTTTTATTTAGTAACTCTGCAAAACTCCACAGCACCTGATGGTAAATAGGTACAGTCCTAAAAGAACGGCGGCCGTCAGTGATATATTCCATCAACAGACGTCGTCGAAATGCCGCCTACTATAATGCCTTTTCAAGCCTCGTTTGAAGGACCCAATAGGAAGGAGCGAAAACGTTGTCTGGAAGATCTTTCCACAACCGCATGATTACCACGCGCTTTCCAACACCTACAATCTCTCTGAACGTATTTGGCTACGCCCATACAAACACCTAACAGTATATAAACGATGGGTATATATGTTTTTTTTTTATAATTCAGTGTTTAATTTTTATGTGATGTTTGTCTTTAAAAGCTGTGTGGAGGTATGTTCTGTGCAATCAATGTATTTTCTTTATTTCTTTTGAGAATAATGATAACCACCGAGAGATAAATGGCCATTGACATTCGTCATAATACCGCTCTAAAAATATCACGGGAAAATCGGACAAACTAACTTAATATACCCTTGTTATTATTTATTATACGCGCCGAAGAAAGTTACAAGGACTGATTTTTTAAAGTTGGGCTTATTGTGAGCTTTAACACTATTGAACAATAGAAATATGTCTATATACATTTTTTGGTCAGCTATTTTTAATCTCATAAGGAATATAATAATAGTCATTATAAAACTCAACATCTCTCTGTCTGTCAGTATGTTTAGGTTCTTTGCACGCGAAAACCATTTTTATTTATTTATAGCTATATTATCTGGCCAGGTTATATGATATAGTTTGTTAGACAAAGTAACATACGAAATAAGCGGTGCCGATAATTATGAATCAATTCGGAAAAAGGCGCTTTTGGGACGCTTACTAAACCATAAGAGATACGAGTATATCAAATGAATGTACCACATAATTGTAGATATTAAAAAGACCTACAAAAAAGTCAGTAATAGCATACGTCTATCTTCTAAGGATACACCCACAATAAGGATTTTTGGGCAGTACAAATTGCGCGTGCGCTCGACCCCACAGCATTCTGTAGTCCACGCGAGTGGAGCCGCGCGTACACCTAGTACACATATAAGTAATCCTTTCACCATAGTTGTGAAAGAGAGTATTTTTGTATGAAGAAGGATTTTAACCCTGAACGCGATAGGTGGCGTTGTTGTCGAGTAAATAACTACCGTAAAGAATAGAACAACGTCTACGGGCTGAGTTAGTTTCGTATATAATACGAACTATAACTATTATAAACACAAAAGTTTGCAGAAAAATGACATTAGCGCTTCTTTCAAGTAGGAGAATAATTAAATAACATGTACAAACACCTTAATATAATTCAAAAGTTTACAACAAACTGAATCCCTCATTATAAATAGCTTTTAAAGTAAACTATATCTGGATTCTGAAGTATAAAGATAATGTATATTTATTGATGAATCATACTCGCATTGCAGATGAAAACTCAGCATGGAAATGTATTGTGTGTCGGAGACAAATGCAAAACCACGCTCTCTCTAACATACTGGTCTTCTGTGTCATATAAGTTACAATAACTACGCTACAAATTTAAACATACCAAGGTTCCTTCGTATCCAGTGTGCTGTATGAGTAATGAAATACAACATAGAATGTTAGTAATAACTCTAGGTTTTGACACGCGTGTCTAATTGTTCTATACAAGTATAGAAACCTCAATACTCCCTTAATGATTTCATTTTGAAATTATGGTACAAGTGTACCCTTACTTTGGTCTGATCATCTAATTACAAATTATAAAATAAAATACAGTTCATAAAATACGTTCGCTGTTATGTGGGGAGGTGGTGTTGGTTGAGATGTGGCAAGGGGGTCGGGGGGATCTAAGAAAATGTTGAAGTTCGCAGCTCATCAAACAAATTTGCAAATTTGTGTCTCGTTTTTTTTTTATTTTGATTTTTTGGTACGACGGAGTCATTCGGTTAATATTTATATATACATATTTTTACGTATAATATACTTCCTCATATTAAGAAATATTTATTTGTTCGTTATTACAGATTTTTATTGGTTATAAAAAGTTTTGTTATTGCAAATGATTAATATTTAAAAATATCGAAATTTGTGTACTATCATTCGTGACGTAATATTGATAGAGGGGTGGGTCATAGAAAATGTGACAATGTGTCACTAAGGGGAACGGAGCCTAAAAAGGTAAAATTTTGCTTGACGTATTTTATGAACAGATTAGCTCCAACTATTTAAAAACTCCCAAACAACCTTTCGTTTTCATTTTCAAACAGAAAGGATTTTAAATTTACAAAAATACATTTCTTATGTACTTTTTTAATGTGAGACATCTAATGGCGCGTTTAGACGGGACTAAAAGCGTTCTGATGGGACGTCGCGCTCGCGTCGCAAATTGTCCTTCGGTCAGCGCGACGCGGTCTGGTCAGCTCTTTCCGCCTCAGCGCTATCCTCTCAACATTTATACTGAACGCTTCTCTCTCTTGAACACACTCATTACTTTAAGTGTATCAGTGTATCATTTGGTTTCTTATATTAAACTTTTTCATGAATATCAGTGAGTTTAACAAGACTGTCAACCTATATCTAAACTTATAATACGTTCTTAAAATGTATTTCTTTTGTAAATAATTTTATAAACATAAAATAATTATTATGGATAACACTTTATTATTTAACTAGCGACCCGCCCCGGCTTTGAACAGGTGCAATGCTGATACTAAATATACATACCTACTACAGAATGTCCTTAAACAACGTTTACAGCTTTTTTGTCATTAGACAATACAAACATGTTTTTAGAGGTATTATATATATAAACCTTCCTCTTGAATCACTCTATCTATTAAAAAAAACCGCTTCAAAATCCGTTGCGTAGTTTTAAAGATTTAAGCATACATAGGGACGGACAGAGCGACGCGACTTTTTTTTATACTATGTAATGATGGCATAGTAAACTGACAGCACTGTGCCAGCCAAAAACAACTATGACCACCGAGAGACCAGCTGGTTGTTGTTTTTATGTCGTCCTGTAAACCTATCAGCAACTGGATATAGGTCCTACACCAGCTAATCCTGAAACACGACAATCCAAAAGAGTCGATCTAACGGGCTTATCATTATGTGTATAATGGTTTCGACCTAGTCGAAACTTCTAATACACGTGAATGTATGTAAACTATTAATAATAATTAAATTAATTATGACTAGGTATGCCAAAAAAAGTAAAGTAAGGTATTTTAACATGATATCTATATGTATACAATATTAGTTTTAAGAAACTACGATTTTTATAAGCACTACGCGATCACAGCCGGCACAGCTTGTAACAAATAAAAACATTTCAATCGAATAATTAATTGTACAGAAAATTTAAGAAATTAATTTATGTTTTTATTTATGTTATACACAATATAACAAGTTAAGTAATTTAGAAATATGGCGGTCTTATTACAAAAACAAAAATAAACTCGTGTTGAACATGAGTTTTACTAGTGTCTAAGATTTAAAACCGTGTTGAACGTGAGTTTAAAATGCTTTATTACAAAAGCTTGTCTAACGGATGTCTAGCTAAACATCTGTCTAGCTAAAAATTCATCTTTCTCAGAACTTGTACTGAGCAACGGTGTAAAAAGGTATGGAGTACAGGCATAACCATTATCTCCTAAAAGCCGACCACGGAATTCTCCACTTTCAAATCGTTCTTTTAGTGTACTTTCATTAAATATTCGAGAATCGTGAACACTTCCCCTCCAGCTTGCAACTATGTCTCTGATTTTTAACTTATCATCACATACAACTTGTATGTTTAGGGAATAATAACCTTTTCTATTCACATAGGCTTCACTCAAATCACCGGGTACTCTTTTTATTCGGATATGTGTGCAGTCTATTGCTCCAATAACACTTGGGAAGCCAGATAGGGATCTGAAATTCCTTATTATATTTTCTTGTTCATCAAGTGATGCTGGCATACTTATGAACAAGTGAGCTTTCTTAGCCAAAGCTTCCGCAATATTCTTGCAAATTTTGCTGACTGCTGGTTGTGAAATTCCGTGCAAGTCTCCACTATCATCTTGAATCTGAAAAAAAGAAGAAATAATGCAATCACCTACAATATATTATGTAATAATTTATAAGAACGTATGTAAGTTTAGGTTACCTGTTGGCGAGCCCAACACCGCAGCGCACATGCCACTTGTATCTCTGGTTCTATAGATCCTCCACGAGAGTCACATGGAAGTTCATGTTTAATTAATTCCACTAGTTTCCAGGCAAAAGCTTTGCTAAACCTATATTTCTTCTTAAATAAAAAGTCATTGTATGCCTCGAATGGATTAACACGAACACGATTTACTTGTGAATCTCTGAAACTGTTTAATTCATTCACATCCTCCAAATCAATAAAATCCACAAAATCTACGATATCCATAATTTATAACCAAATGTCTTGTGCCGTCAGGAAATATACAATAATTACAACGAAATACGATCTTCAGTGTAGGTAATAAAAGTACTCTGTGATACAACTGTCAGTTTAGACAAGCGTTAGACAACGTTTTCTTCGTGTTTAAATTTTAGACGCGTTTAAGGCGTGTCTATCT
This sequence comes from Saturnia pavonia, assembly GCA_947532125.1. NCBI lineage: Eukaryota > Metazoa > Arthropoda > Insecta > Lepidoptera > Saturniidae > Saturnia > Saturnia pavonia. Next base: position 6,693,243 of record OX383899.1, on the reverse strand, counting down.
ATAAACAACGCCAAAACACTCTTTTGTAATACAAAATTTTTTAAACATGTGTTCAACGCGTGGTTATCTTTTTTGTAATAAGACCGATGTTCTCTTATTTTAGGTTCCCTGTTAGACAAAACGTTACGCGCCACAGTACGAAACAGATCACTCAGCGACACAAACAACAAATCTCTATTAAGACAGGCGCAAAGAAAGGCGTGCGTCGCGTGGCAATGCTTTAATTGCTAGTGTTTATCGTAGCTATTACTCTTTGGGTCGGGCTTAAATAGCGTTCATACGTCACAGCCACCGTGTAATTATTTTCCACGTGAAACACTCGAAAAACGACGGAGCATCTTTGAAACGAGAGTCTTTACAAGGACGGTTTAATTTGTCTATCGTTCTCACTTAATTGCATACCTAATAAAACACATTATAATTTATTCAAACATCCGTAACAAAAATCGAACTATGTGTCACACATTTATGTGCATTAAGACCTATAATTGAGATTATTTACTACCTATTAACCAAAGCAACTCGCAAGTTAAATAAACAACTGTAACGTTGTAAATAATAAAAGGCTAATTGAATAATAAGTATTATTGAATTTAACGTAAAGGTTGCTAACATCTGATGACAGTCAACAATTAACGAAGATGCACAGACAAGCTACGCGATTTCACAGAGCAATACTAGTCATGCAAGCTTATCTTGAAAACAGAAATAGCAATACATTTAATAAAGGTAGTGCACAGAGTAATATCTTTGGAGACCTATACACCCGGCAGTGTGTTAGCCATGTTCGGAACGGGCAACACTGGCCAGTATGTACACAAACCATTTCGAGCTACTTTCGACCCCTCTATAAGTCAAATACTATTAAACCTACACACTTAATAAATCTCCCTTGAACACTTAGAATCCCAAATTTCACGAATAATTATATATATTATTCTTGAGTTATTAGGGTATAAAAATATATATTTGTCATCACTCACTCATCAAAAACCTAGACCTCTTCTAGGTGACTCAGAAACTTGAAATTTGGCATCAGGTCTCTAGAGATACATATAGCATATACAAAGACTACAAAAGAAAAAAAATCAAAATACTTTTTAAATATCGAAATATAATTCCTATGAACAGCGTTTTTGTTCGTACACCAATAGATGGTGTTGTGTAATCATAATGAGGTTAAGCTACAACGGTATTTCAATTCACTTACCGATAGAAGGCAGCTTTTCAAAAAGTAATGATATCCCAACAAAAACGAAAATGTGATAAATCAGCCAAGTTCGGCGATAAAAGAGCTGGGATCTAACGGGTACCAAGTTCCATTGCAGTTCCGTTAATTATAGTTGTAGGAATATACGTTCCTCAATTCATTTACAAAGCAATTTGTAATTTTCTTTGTTATGAGATTTCTAACTTGTCAATTTTAACTCTCAATAATATTCACATTAAATTCTAATTAAAGGAGTTAAGTTTTTTGATCATAATTTATAGACAACTAACTGTGCCCGCGGCTTTGTTTGCGAAGACTACAGAATGCTACCGGTAAAGCGCACGCCCGAATTTTACTGCCCCAAAAAATCTTATTGTGGGTTATCCTTAGAAGATAAACGTATTCTATCGCTGATTTTTGTAGCTCTTTTTAAGATCTTGTAGTGTATTAATTTGGTATATTTCTTATGGTTTACTCAGCGTAGGCGTCACTACTTATATCGTATGTGACTTTATGTAACAAAATATATTATATAACCTGGCCAGATAACATAGCTATGAATTAAAGGAAAACCCATATACATTAGTTTATTGGTTTTCACGTGAAAAGAACATAAACGGACAGAGAGACGTTGAGATTTATGATATGTATAGAAGATTTAAACTTGCCAAGTTAGTAAACTATATGGAGAAAAGTAAAAAATCGCCACTTTTTCACGTTTATGTTTCTTTTGGGATTTCTCTTTACTTGGGGCAGCCCGAATGGTGGAATACCTCCACCATATAGAAACTCGCAGACAAATAACCTTGTGTTGTGTTCCTGCGGTGAGTAGGGTTTCCAAAGATCCTTGTGTAAGGTCGGCAACGGGCTAGTGTTGCCTACCTTGATGTAGGTAACCGCTTACCATCAGGTGAGCCCTACGCTTGTTTGCCACATTGATGTACAAAAAATATAACTATTTGTTTCCTAATAGATATGAAAACACTTAAAAATAAGCTGAAAATAATCCACAAATTATATACCAAAAGTTTTACACACGAAATCCATTTATTACGTCTAAAATAAGGTACCACGTGTCAATAATCTCACAAATAAAGCCAAATAACTCCCATAAGCACATGTACCGCTATACTGAAGAACTCTTTACTTCTTTCTTAACAGTCGATACTCGTTGCCTTTATTACAAAACTTTTGCGAGCATTCCTCTTTTATTACTTCAATTTTGTATGGCTAAGCCTATCTGGCGGGTTAGCATGGACGTCCTCCCTACTCCACTATACCCATATAGTTACTGTTTAACATTACAACAAGAATTTAATGAAACAACGTTTTATATATACATAAGTTATCAAGCAAAATTTGTTGCCGCGTTCAATACTCGGTCAAAGTGATTCGTTCGTTAAGCTTCTTCATATTTTATACTTATATGATAGAACAATTCAAAAATACCAAGTTGTCTTCAAATTATATATAAATTACCAACCAAATGCTTCTAACAAACCAAAATACAAAACAGAAATCGATTAGTTAAGAACCTCATTAATGCCATTGAATACTATACAATATTTCATGTCACCAATGAATAAATCACACTTTAATTTTTTTTTTTTTTGAAGTGAAACTTCTTATGCGACTTCCATTATCGGTCTCTCCTCTTCGCCGTCCGCGAAATCTCTTTGTCGATCCCGACGACGACATCGAGAAAGCTAATAATTACTACGCGTCCGCTCCCGCAACATATGCGTGCTCGCGCCCACGCCTGCGAAACCACCGTTCCCTCCGCAGCGGACGTACGGTTAACTTCGCTCCCGCACACCCGCCACGACCGCCCTCCTCTGCGGCAACTCAAGCCTAGGTCCGATCCATCGGCATGGAGCCCTTGAGACAAGCAGCCGCTCGCGCGATACAAGTGACTCTACAATCACTAGCTTTCACAGCCATACATGACACTGCATTATACACACATGCACAACACACATAGGTACATAGGTTCTGTAAGGGACCTTTTTTTTCTTTTTTGCCTAGTTAGAGTAGACAAAAATTTCAGACCACTAAATACACATACACATGTTCCTTCCCTCCTCCCAGGGGGCAGAAACGTGTATATATGTATAGTTAGTTTAGATCGAATTACGGATAGGGAATTAGTCAGATCGCGACTTAATTGCATACGCGCAACAGTCCGAGCCGAGGTTCGGCCACTTTGGCACCCTCGGATGTTGTTGCTTAGCTTTCGTGGCTGAGTGCCCTAAGCGCTCGCCCCCAAGCCCGGTAAAGCTGTAAAAGCCGTAAAGGCTCCAGGGCCCCTCAGGCTAACAATGTAGTCAGTTCGAAAAAAAAAAAAAAAAGTCTCTCCTCTTTGTGTGAGCCAGAGCGAGAGAGTAAATGTCGGTGTGTATGTATATTTCACACTGCTTAAATAAAATAGAAAATGTCTTTTAAAATGAAGTTTCACTTCTATCGTGTGTGAATCGCACACACACCTTTTTTTATACTACAAAGGTGGCAAACAGGTATACGGCCCGCTTGATGGTAAGCTGCTAACGTAGCATATGAACGCCTGCAACACCATAAGTATCACAAGCGCGTTGCCGACCTTGAACCCACCTACCCCAAGGAGCTCTGGAAACCCTACTTACCGCAGAAACACAACACTAGGTCATTTGGCTGCGATTCTCTGTATGGTGTAGGTATTCCACCAGTCGGGCTGCCCCAAGTCTCTGTGTCCTACCTCTCTTTGAAATCAACAAAAAATACAGATTATTTTCACGATAGTAACGTCAATTTACTTTTAATTTTGCACGTTCCTTCAAACTGCAAAGGGTCGCAAAAGGGATAGCAATTACTATAATTTGATCGATTAATTTCAATCGCATACCTACTGTCCATGACCTGTAACATAGTAACAAGCTTTGCCACCAGACTATATAATATATTGCATGTATCCTACCTTCCATGAAAGTCAGAAAACATACGGAATATTTGCATGACTATTTAAATTTAAGATTCTTCACCTATATTTTTGTCATTTGTAATTTATAATGTTACCATCGTCAAGTAAAGTAAAAAAAAGTAAAGAGTACATGTGGTAAATTTCCCAATATTTAGTTATATATTTCCGTTGTTTTCATGTTATATCATAATAAAAATAATATATATTTTTTCAGATACCGTTTGAAATTATTATTTTCGAATTAATTTACACAAAAAACCTCCTTTTCTGTGATATTTCAACACTGTAGAGCTCCGTGAAGTACCGTATAGGTTTTGATAATCGGTCAGTGAGCGGAACTTTTAATATGTAAGGCGTATCTCTTTATTGCGTTGACCTAGAAACTTCTATTTTTTACAGCAATATAAGGCCATAATCTCTCGTATTCAATATTAATTTCAACCTTATCCTTCAAGCCTTTTTTGAGATATAGGGCCTAGATACATGGACAGACAGATATAAAAACGTACAACAAGGTGATCCTATAATTACTTTATAAGGTTGGGTTAAAAGTTGCAAAGGTAAAAAATTCTCAGCGATATTAAGAATATGATATATCCTATTACTCTCAGCCTATATAGTGACTGGAACTATTGCAAAGGAAAATATGTAACAATATTAATAAATCCATTATTTTCTTATATTCACTACATTAAATATACCTGATTCATGTACCTCAACCAAATGCTATAGAATATATGCATTTGAAACAGGTTGAAACTCGTATAGATAGTTACCGTGTGTCAGCAAAGGTTCGAATGTGCGATTACAGGAGTAATAGAGAGTGGAACGTCGCGTCACAGCATCCACCGCACTGGTTTCTACCGCAATATAAATAATATTAACAGAAGGCTCGCTTTATACAACGCAGATTCGGTAACTTGACGCTGATCAGCTCATGTTTTTATAAATTCCCTTTTTTTGCCAGCCAGATGTGATCACTATTATATTAATGTCTGAAGACAAAAATGAGCGGCAGTATAGTCCTCCTTAAAGTAATTGTTAAAAGCGAATTGGCATTCATATTATTATAATAAAATGTCTTCTATTTTTTTTATATATTTCCATCGAGTGCATCTTAAGCATAGTCATCTTATATTGGGAAGGAAAATTAAAGTTTGCATATAAGAGAGCCGAAATATATGTGTAACTTCATATGCTTCAAAAATTGTACTTTAACTATATTTTTGTTGTTGAATCCAATTGCACTACTGAATTATTGTTAAGGCTTCGCTATTGACAGTTTGTATGAAGTGCTAACTAGATAAGCTGAAGCACAAAATTAGATAAGATCATCTCGATGTCTGCAAAACAAAGTTATAATACCTAAGCCATTGGGAAACACATATTTTAAATGTATGTTAACTGTTACAATGAACATTAAAAATTAACCTAAATAAATGATTCGAATATATTTTCATTCACAAATATAGTAGTATTTTAAAAAATTATAAATTTAAAATCCACACTACATTACGCTATTGAAATACATTTATTTTACATATTTATGAAAAAAGCTAGCGTAAAATTTGGTCAAAAATATGATTATAATAATTATAACTATAGTAGATCTAATGCACGATATGTGCAACAGATTAAAAATAAACTCTTAGGTACATGTTGTAATGATTGTGTATCAATCATTTTTATCTTTTAAATACATATATCTATTTACCTTAGTTGTTTCCTCACTACTTCTTTTATATTGTGTTTTGGTCGCTTTCCAAAGGCATCTTATCTTTAGGTCATTTATACACTTAGACATTGTATGACAAACTTCTTTTGCGTTGCAAGTATTTAATAGCTGGAAGAACCTTTTGAATTTAAAATATAGAACGATACTTGAAAAGAATTGAAAAAGACAGATTATTTATTCTGACTTACCGAACAGACATCGATCGCTAAAAGAAACGTACAGTCTTTAACAAGATTGGTATAAGTTTATTTATATTTCTGATTGTATTTAATTATTTGGAGACACTCTTACCAATCCGGACTCCAAACAGAAATTTCTTTTGTTACTACAAGAGATCCCTTGCATTGTAATAGGTTTTCGAAGGATTTGAAACTATTCAGCCATAATTGACAAAAGCCAAGAGTGTTTATAAATTAAATGAAAACCTGCCGGACGCTTTCATTCATGGTAGCTTGGCGATGCAGTTATAGAAATGGGAGCGGAATGAATATCTGGCGCTTGTTTGCCAAATTCTTATACACACAAGCTTCTCAAGACTGATTTTTACAAACAGCTCTGGTTCGGATAGATGCATAAACGTGGACTATTTCTACTAGTGAAGGTTTAGTAAAATTAATAGGCTGTAAAATTAAGGTAGATACTCTGTAATTTACATTTTACTTTATTGTTCGAAACCTTCGAAATACATATGTAAATGTTATGTAATATGTTAATAAATAATTTTCGGAACTTACATCTATTCAATTGTCCACGCGACAATGTCGACAAAAAATACAACGGAAATAGGGCTGCTGTACTGAATTTGTTTTGTTACAAAGGTTGCACTCCGGGACGAGTCGGTCCGATTCGGACATATTAGATTAGGGACGTCGGCTGGCACGAACTATTTAGCGATCCACTTGAATCTGAGGTAACGTTTCGATGGTTCACATACATGGAATGAGCTACTTATTATATATTTTTGCTTAATTTTCTACACAATTATAAATCTTTTTAATTGAAATGTGTTTATTTAATTTGTGTTAAAGTTAGATACCTTTATTAAACAGAGAAAATACAATTATATCTCTATAGCAATTAGATACTGTAATATTCTTTGTGTTCCTATATTGTGTAGTTAATGTACGTTTTAGCCTTACCGTACCTTTTTATTATCTATAAGTCTTATCTACGTGGTCACGTTCCTAAATAATGAAGGGATATTTTTCAACAATAAAATACAATGTTTGTGAATAACCAAAATATAAAATATTTATAATCCTTTTCCACCAGCCGTTCGAAACAACATATATTATATACTATACACATTCGAATCATTAATTCAAAATCTCGATTCCCCAGATCGAGTTCCGCCAAACCGTGTCCACAGAAAGTCCGCATTGTCCGAGAAAGTATGTGACATTTCCTTCAGACACTGACATGGGTTGGAATCTACCCCTAAACTCCATCCTTGATTATGATAAACGACTTATGAAATTAAAACGGTATTGTACAACAAGTCGTCATTCAAATTAATAAAGGCTTTGTTGGAATACATTCTGTTGACAAATCACCGGCGTGCACTCTGTATACGACTGTTAAATTAAATGGGTCGACGGCTATTGAAATCGTTTCTAGGAAGGCTATTCCGAGACAAAACGATAATACGTCAATCGCGCTCGCGTGGCATGGCGTGTCCATTCTGTGCTAAAGGCGCTACCACACAAATATGATCAATATAACCAAACTAAATAGATAATAATTATCCATACTTTTAATTTAATGTATTGTTACACCCGTGGGTAGTTAAATGCCGTAGTGTTTCATGAAAACAATTGTATTCGTATTCAAAGAAAACAAAAATCGCTCACCGAATGAATGTACTTGGAGAATAAGCCTATATGTTCCTCTTGTAGTTCTTCTTTTATTTCGCTTATTGTGTCCAGTTCGCTTTCGAAATTAGAACTGTCCTAACTCGCGTTACGGCTCGCTTTTATACCCAAATGAGACGATCACGAAATCTCTAGAAGGGCCTTGAACTCTATCATACATGTAAACAACAACAACAACAACAACTTACCTCATCACTTCAAAATGAGGGGAACGTTTAATTAGCCCAATGTTTGTTGACCGTTGAAGCGACAAGGCTTTCCACGTGTGCGTCGTCAACCTATGACTACACGACACACGACTACACTATGATATACACGATATTTTGGGCACATTTCAGACGATTCTTGAGATTTCGAAAATGGTGATCTTATTTTCTATTTTTCTCTTACCCAGACCGTAACAGTATAATTTGTATTAAGTATTTACGTTTGATTTTGAATTTGACATAAATAATAATAAAGAATTTCCCAATTGTTATATTTATTACATACACATTCATGTTACAATTAAGTACAATTTTTTATATCAGACAAAAAGCAAAACCCTATGAAAAACTCTATACACGAAAGGCGTAAAAATAACATCGATAAGTCAAGTGCTTAAGAACGTACTACTATTTTAGGTTTCAAATGGTTTTTGACTGAAGTGGATGAAAGTGAAATCTTGATATATTCATGTTTACTCATACAAACACATATAAATTCAGTATTAAAACATGATGTACGAACTTTTAAACTATTTTAGCTTCAGTTAGAAATCTCCATTTTAATGTATTAGCTAATCATAACTTATAGTAAACTAGCTATGCCTGCTTCTTCGCTTGCGTGGAGGACAAAATAATAAAAGACGTATTAATTTCAGAACATATTTAAACTAAAGTTTTGAAAACAAAAGGAAATGCTTGATTACAAAACACTTGATAAAAAGAGAAAAACAAGCTCTGTAATGTATTCATTTTGTCTGAGCAATGTCAAATGTACAATGAAATGTTTTTTATACCTTAGTCAAGCAAATAATAAACCATACTAAGTACTATTACATAAAATTAACTCGGAATTTTATAAGGCATTGCTGACAGGGACACACAAAGAAATATATATTAACTACATTGTATATGATAGCCAGAATCCTGAGGGATAATATATATCATGAGGGATGATATATATATGACTTTACGCTAAGGCCCTAAGAAGTGGAGCTATTATTATAATCGTCAAGCACTCTGGCAAGTTATAAGCAAATACGGGAAGTGTACAACGATAGGGCTACACGTGCGCGTTGGCGACGATGCCGTGAAGAGTTTGTAGAAGAAATTTAACACGAGTGAACCCGTGAGGCACAGCTAGTAAAATATATTTGGTAGTGGGCGTGAAAGTGTATTTATTATGAACATACAAGGAAAGATATATTTGGAATTGACTACCTATTTACTAGAATTTATTTAATATCCATATATTTACAACAACAAACAAGTTTTTTTTAAATCATCTCTCTTGGTTTTATTCGCAGACGTCATACTTAAATATTACGCCTAACTTACTACCTTACTTAACTACATAAATATAAGCCTATATTACTCCCACAATTAAAACGAATCTAACGACATCACATATGCTAAAATCCATCAAGCCGTTTAGGCTATAGAACGTGCCAAAGAAATAGACAAACATAGATATACACTCGAAAACCATTACCTTCCTTTTGGGCAGTCGGGTAAAAACGGCTCGGGTACCCGGAACCCAGTTTTAGTTAACTTCAGTAGTTAGCGAAGTATGACACGATGCGAGACGACGTCACGTACGTCATTCCGGAAGGGTATATTATATTCGGCAGGATTACATTACTTATACGTATCCATAAAACGGTTGCAGGTGTGCTTAAATAATATCCGCACGTTTCATGTGGCACAACCCTTACGTTAGAAACCTGAAATAGGCCGGTGAATATACAATGGCTGCGATATATCGATCTGGGTTACGAGTAGAGGCAATCTTACAAATGTCTGTCCTATTACTTGCTTCGGAAAAACTACGTATTGACCGGGAGAATAATGATTTCCGATGGAATTGGTTCTCTTAACCAGTTCGTTTTTGCAATTACTTTACTTGTCTAGGTATTGAAAAGGATACGTTTAAAGAACTTTATCTTTGAACTTTCAAGCGACGATGACTCAGTAGTGTCATGTTTATAAACTGTCTTGATCGACGTGGGTTCGAATCCTGCAATGACTCTGAGCTTTCGATGAAGGAAACCCATCCAAACCATTGTAATAAAGCATTTTGTAATGCCCGTCTTATTAGCTACAACACTTAAGTTGATAATATGCCGCCAAGTATCTACAGATGTGTTCTGGCATCTGCACTTAAGAGCCAGTTATGTCGACGACTTATATCCACATGAGCTACGCGACGACATGTCGGCGGTTTGTCAATTTGTGTACCGCACTCAGTTGACCGGCGACATTCGACGCGTTGACTTGTTGAAATATTGAGTGCAACAATAAAACCATTTTCAGATTAATAAAATATTATCATTGAAATGAGTTATTTTAGAACTCTAATCAGTGATTATAAACGTCGCTGAAAACTGTTTGTTGGTAAAGCTGCATTTCTGTAATATATAAAAAGCAAAACTATTCTACAAATTTTTTAAATGGTTATTTGTAATATCCATAATGTATTAAAAAGTATAGATATTTTTACAATCTCCTGCCTTCAAATTTTCTAATCCTTCACTATTACTGTAACAACTGCGACTCAATAAACTTAATCTAAACCAACAGTTTCGTTTCCTCGGAACGGACACAGCGATAAATACACAAGCTGCTATAATTAGATCACTATTATTGATGTTTAAATGTTGAACATTAATTACTGAATGATTCAAAAGATACAACGTATCTCTACACTCGTCAGTGAGTAACAACAGAGACAAAGTCGATCAAATCGTGTCACCGACAAAATGATCCGACTTGCAATAATGTGAAGTCGCCGACTAACCCGCAAACAACGAATCCGCAAACATGTGTCGGCGGGTCAGCGGATTTGGTTTATAGAGCGCTTAAAGTTAAAAAAAGGAGCTTTTACATTTAATTATAATTTGATATTTCTAAACTGTACTTAAGTATGTATACTGTTTGTAATAAAATACTTTTTCAATTCTCTTTAACTCATTCTCTATAAAAACATCCCAACTTCCATGAAGATGGTGCATGATTCAATTACTGTTTTTTTTTTTCTTTTTTATAGTATCTCTGTAAATTGATGGCACTTTCCCTGAAGGTAAGCACAGTACGATCCATCACAACGTCAACCACCAAAATACATCGGCACTCCATCGACAGTCGCCGCTGTCATGCCAGCCTGAGGCCTGTACAACTGGGGTAATGTTTTAATTATACAAATACCTCAATCTTTATGGTGTCAGTAACAAAAATCCACCTACCGCAATTGAAGACCTTATTATTTCACTTATAAGTGGAAGTTCTGTATAAAAATGTTTGACATTCCTCACTCCGTCAATTTCTTCTTGAACAGATCAAAAGATTCTACTTCCACCTAAGAAAGAATGTACAACATTGAACGAAGAAGTAAACGTATTATTATTTCCGTCTTAATAAGTAATCATATTAAAATCAAAAATAAATTATTTAAAATAATGAAATACTTTAATTCACACAATGCACAAAGAATACTTGTATAAGCTTAAACTGAATGAAATGCAATGATTTCTCTTAAATTACACAATTAAAGCTTATGTAAGTATTTTACTCGACTCTTAATTAAAAAGCTTTCAAACTATAGTCTCCTGCGACGCTAATTGAGTCATACTTAGACAGAATGCGAACGCCGGTCGGTATTAAAACTCCCGAGTTAATTAAAGAGCTCTTTTATAGAAAATATCGACAACAATGCAGACGGGCGACGAAAGAGTGGGGAGGTAAGATAGATATCCGTTTCGGCCGGTCTTTGACATTGTTCCAATAACTTTGACATTCGCGCTATCTCAGCCGCGCACGCGCCCTCTGCCGCCTCAAATTATTAGCCGTACATCTTCACAAATTTTTAGTCGGTGCAGACCGTTCACTGTAGTTTGTTTTCTTTGTGTCATTTCCTTATCGCTCTGCCAAAATACGCTTCCATGACTATTACGTCAGCCGAGACATATTTTAGGTGAACAATATAGTATGATCAAACAGTTTTAATCCTTTATAGGCGGTTAATGATACGCATCGCTATTTTTATAGTAAATCCAACTCGAGATATAGAAATAATAATTTTATTACAGGAAAGAAAGATATAAATAGAAATAGGGGGCATTCCAATATTATGTAAGTAAACTTAGGAGACGAGAGGGTTCAATTTTTTTATTCTTTTTCTTGATTTCTTAGGTACTAGAAATAAGTTAATATCCCAAGAATTGATTTAATTCTACACTAGTATAATCTTCTAAGAACTCTTACTTGAGGAGACTGGGGAGAATTATGCGTTCACAATTTTCTTATTTTTTACTTATACGGTTGAGGAGTCCAAGAACATCGAAAGTTTGCTTACGTAATTCTTAAACGCCCCTATACTAAGCACATCTATGTGAACAGGTGATGCCCATATATTATACATAGATAGATGATATTTTATCCATGTAATTCTTTTTTTTTTTTTTTTTTTTTTTTTTTTTTTCGAACTGACTATACTGTTAGCCTTAGGGGCCCTGGAGCCTTTACGGCTTTTACAGCTTTACCGGGCTTGGGGGCGAGCGCTTAGGGCACTCAGCCACGAAAGCTAAGCAACAACATCCGAGGGTGCCAAAGTGGCCGAACCTCGGCTCGGACTGTTGCGCGTATGCAATTAAGTCGCGATCTGACTAATTCCCTATCCGTAATTCGATCTAAACTAACTATACATATATACATGTTTCTGCCCCCTGGGAGGAGGGAAGGAACATGTGTATGTGTATTTAGTGGTCTGAAAATTTTTGTCTAATCTAACTAGGCAAAAAAAGAAAAAAAAAGGTCCCTTACAGAACCTATGTACCTATGTGTGTTGTGCATGTGTGTATAATGCAGTGTCATGTATGGCTGTGAAAGCTAGTGATTGTAGAGTCACTTGTATCGCGCGAGCGGCTGCTTGGCTCAAGGGCTCCATGCCGATGGATCGGACCTAGGCTTGAGTTGCCGCAGAGGAGGGCGGTCGTGGCGGGTGTGCGGGAGCGAAGTTAACCGTACGTCCCCTGCGGAGGGAACGGTGGTTTCGCGGGCGTGGGCGCGAGCACGCATATGTTGCGGGAGCGGACGCGTAGAAATTGTTTGCGTTCTCGATGTCGTCATCGGGATCGACAAAGAGATTTCGCGGACGGCGTTTATAACGTTTGGCAACGGGGATCGAGTTGTCTGGGACGTAGTTCACGGTGGATTTTACGAGCGGGTTGGGATGATTCGAAGCGCTATCGAAGTATCTCCTGGTGAGATATTTCACATAGGCTTCTATCGAGGGAAGCCTCATGTCCCTGTGCAGGTCCATGTTCCTAACGAAGGCTGGAGGGTCAAGCAGGCGTCGGAGAAACCGATTTTGGACTCTTTGCATGCGGGCAAAGTTATGTTTGGACATATGTGCGAACGCGGCGCAGCTATATGTCAAGATCGGACGGACGCACATCTTGTACAGTGTGAGCTTATGTCTTAAGGACATTTTGCTTACCGAACTGAGCAAGGGTCGCAAGCGGGAAAGGATCCAGATGGCCCTATTCCTGACTATAGTAACGTGTGCGTTGAAGTTAAGCTTCGAGTCGAGGGTGACACCCAGATATTTAGTCTTGGTGGCCCAAGGGATATTCGTACCGAATAATGAGAGGGGTCCTACCGTGCGTGGTAGTTTGCATGTATGCGGTTCGAACATAATCGCGGCGCTCTTTACCGGATTAATAGCTATTCGCCACGTTCGAAACCACTCCCCGAGAGTGGTTACGGCACGTTGGACTGCGCAGGCGAGATTTTTTCTGTGTCTGTTTGACGCATATATGACTGTGTCGTCAGCGTAGAGCCCTACCTCGACCCCGGGGGGCTTCGGGAGGTCGCTGACGTACAGATTGAAAAGGCAAGGCGCCAGAATGGAACCTTGCGGGACGCCTGAGCGTATAGGGTGGGCGGTAGATAGTACTCCTTCCACTCGGTAGTGGAAGGTGCGGTCGCGTAGAAAATCGTGAACTAGATGAACTAACCTATCCGGGACTTCTAATTGATGTAGCTTGTGGACTAGTCCGGCATGCCAGACCTTATCGAAGGCCTTAGCTACGTCGAAAAAGACCGCAAGCGTACGGGCGGGGGCGATACTACTTTTGGCAAAGTTGCTCGTGATGTGCTCCGTGAGGCGGTGCACTTGATGTGTACACGAGTGTCGGGCGCGAAAACCGAACTGTTCGGGAGGGTATAGATTTTTAATATCTATAACGGTTTTGAGACGGTTCAGAAGGAGCCGCTCGTAAAGTTTCCCTAGTGTGTTTAAAAGGCTGATCGGGCGATAGCTATCGGGAAGCGAAGCTTTTTTGCCGGGCTTGTGAATACCTATAACTATAGCTTTTTTCCAGACGGCTGGAAAATAGCAGTGGGCTATGGCTACATTGAAGATGCAGACCAAAAGAGCTATGAGGTGATCGGGAAGAAGTTTAAGTACTTCATTCCTGATACCGTCGGGGCCGGGGGACTTTCTAGGCTTAAGGCCTTTAATAACAGAACAAATCTCGTCATGCGTGACCGGGTTTAACGTTTCCGCGGGGGGAATCGTCGTTAGTTCCTGAACGGCGGTCTCGATGGTTTCGATGTGGGCAGTGTCTACGTTGTCGCAGTTTGGAGAGCACTGGCTCTCCAAGCTTGCGGCAAGGCATTCTGCCTTATCGTCACTATCGAACGCGGGTGGGAGATCGGGGCCCCTTTCGAGGGGCGGCATCAGGGCGGAAGCTTCTAACTTCAGAGAGCGGGCGAGGTTCCAGTAAGCCAGATGGGACGGCTTGAGACCCTCTAGGAGGTTATCCCACCGGTGACCTCTGTACTCGCCGATGCGAGTTCTAACCTCTCTCTGAAGTCGCCGTAACCTACAGGTGTTATCCCTCGTCGGATAAGAATCGTGTGCACGTGTCGCGGCGTTCTTTTCAGTGATTAACGCTCGTAAGCCGGGGGGGAGTATAAAACGGCGTTCGTTTGCCGCTTGCACCTCTCTCGAGGCCTCCCTTACACCGGTTTGGAGGTAGTCGACCAGGGAATCGATCGCTAAGTCGGCGTCTGCTGTTGACTCTAATACGTCGGGGATCCTAGCTAAGCTGGACGGGATAGCGTTATCGGTTAGGTAACGATTTAATATCGCGTAGTCAACTACTTTGACTTTTGGCGGACTGGGGTCGAACGGTTGCCCGAGTTGTAAGATAACCGGGCGGTGATCGGAGTCCAGTTCGTGTACGACTTCTATAAGTCGTAACCGAAGTGAGACACCTTTGAGGAGGGCTATGTCAAGTACTGTCGGTTGACAGTTATCTTGAAAGTGCGTGGGCTCTAGCGGTGCTATGACGTCAAAGCCGAGCACATCGCATAGTAGGTCGAGAATAACCCCGTTAGGGGTGTTACGCGAGTTGTTGAAATGGGTGTGACCGCTATTGAGGTCGCCTGCTATTATTACGGATTGACCGAGTGAAAGTAGCGCCTCCAGATCGGACTGAAGGAGTCTTTTACTCGGGGAGAGATATGCAGAGACAAGCGTGATTGACGGATGGCCAGTCATGCCTATTCTACAGATGGACACTTCCATATTGGTAAGTGCGGGAGGGTCTATTGGCATGCAATAGAGGGAACGCTTGTAGTAGATGAGCGTGCCGCCTCCTCGGGTGGCACGGTCATTTCTGACTATATTGTAATTTGCTATCTTAGGGTCGCGCCTACTGGGTTTTAGAAGTGTTTCTTGTACTAGAAATACGTCTATCTCCCGTTCCCTAAGAAAGGTGGATACTAGGTCCCGTTGTGGAAGGAGGTTTCGCGCGTTAAAGAAAGAGATGTTGAGACTCCTAGGTTTAATGCGAGCCATTTATAACCGTTATCTATTTCCCGGCACGGGCCAGGCGCATTAGCGTCGCTGTCATCAGGGGAAAACGCCTGATGGATTCGGCGGGGCCGTACTCAGCGACGCACTGGTCGTATGCCAGTACTTCCTGAGGGTCATGCTCGCGGAAGAGCATGACCATGTAGTCAACGCCGCGGCGCGTGCTAACGTGCGGGGAGGCCTGAGCCTTAGGAGGCTGAGGGCGGGGAGTAGAGACCCATGCTGCCTGAGGGGCTCGCATGGCCGGAGGGGGTGCGCGGGGTGCGGGGGTGGCCGCCACCGGGGCGCGGGAAGCGCCCGGGAGGCTGGGAAAGGCTTCTGGCGTGAGCAGAGGCATGGGTTGACTATTGGCGGCGGGACGTGCCCTCTGAGGAGGGGTGTGTCGCTCTTGCCTTGGGCGCGTAGGGCGCATAGGGCGCGTGGGACGCGGGGCACGGGGACAGCCGCGATAGTTCGCGGGGTGACCCGCGTTGCCGCATAGCACGCAGCTCGGAGGGGTAGACGACTCGCGAGTGCGCGTGCACTCGCTTGTCGCGTGGTCCCCGAGGCACTTAACGCACCTGGGACGTAAATGGCAGTTACGGGCCGAATGTCCGTACAGCTGGCAGTTGTGGCACTGCGGAGGGCTGCGGTTTTTGTGTGGGGGCTCTACGGCTATTCCGGAGAGCTCGCACACTTTCCTGACATTAAAGATGGCTCTGCCCTCGGGGGTCAGATCCAAGATAACTACGACCATATCTAATGGTCGGTTTTTGGATTGTCCGCCGTGCATTCTATGCACTTCGCGGACAGGGAGGGCCTTCGCTAAGAGGTCAGTTTTGACCTCCTCGGGCGTGATTTCCACCGGGATGCGGCGGATTACAACCCGGAGGTGACGCTCATCGTCTAGGGTGTATGAGTAGTAGTGTAGGTTGCTTGCTCGGAGCAACTTTGTGAACTGACGGTGTTCGTCAGAAGTGGTTACTTGTACGCGGATACCGTTGGCCGTGTTACTGGCCGAGGTATAATTAATTTTTAAGTCTCTAAGCTTGTCCGCGAGCTTAGTCCAGACCGCCTTGTTTTGGACTACTACCGGCGGTGGGCGACGCGCCTTTCTGCCGGCAAAAGTACCGGCAGGCGCTGAGGGCGCTGCGGAGCGGGGGGCGTGGCTGTTTAGCCCAGTTTTCTGCGCCTTTTGTGGGCGGGACTGAGTCTCTGGAGACTCGGGACGCGAACGCGATGCCCGTTTGGCGGGCTTGTTTTTTTGAACGAGGGTGAAGCCCTCGTTATCTGTGACTATCGCCGTGTCCATTTCGTTGGACTCGGGTTCGGGATCCGGATTAGTGGGCGAGTAGCTATTGTTCGTAGCTACTAGCGTCGGCGTGTCCGCTTCGGGAACTAACGACGCGAAAGAGTTCTTGATCGGCAGCGCAGAGGGCGCTGGGATCCTGACTTGATTGCCCGGGGAACGCGAGCGCGATGACGGCCGTTTGTACGGCGTCTGACGGTGAGCGCGGGGTGCCGTTGAGCGGGAGCGCGAGACGGGCTTCTTGTCCGTCGCGTGGGGCGCGGCGGGGTCGCTGGTGGCCTGTGCGACAGCAATGGCGGGTTGCGCGGCCGCGATGGCCCTATTGAAATCCGTCCATATCGACGGGTGTAGGCTTGTTGCGAACGCAACGAAGCTTTCCAAGTCTGCCATTCCGGCGGCGGCGGTTGGGCGGGCGGGGGTGAAGTTAAACCTCCCTGCCGGAGAGGCAGGGGGGTGCGCCGAGTAAATTTAAACGGCTATCCCGAGCCGTGTAAAGGGACCTGCGGGTCACGGTGTAATGACTCGCAGGAAGGAACCTACCGGGCCCTACGTGGAGGTCCCTATCAGTCCCGAGGCAGAGAACGCAGCCGGTATAAATACCTAGCTACGCCCAAACAGACACTCGGGGATGGATGTGTAGCAGGATCGGAAGGGTGGGAAGGAGACACTCAAGGCTTGACTATGACTCTATCAAGGGCCAAGATTCCTGAGCCCGACCAAGTACTATCGTTTGCCTCTGAAGGAGGCAACCGAGGGGCGCTTGGGTCACGCACCCACTTGCTTTAGTTGGCACCGTCAGGTATCAGGCAAGTGACCACTAAAGTGTGGATTTCGTCGAATAGAAACAATTTGCTCTTAAAAGAGCAGTTTTATGGTTGTGCAGCGCGACACAATGGGTGCGAGCGAGACGGCGATACGCAGGTGCGGCGCAGGTGCGATGCAGGTGTGCAGCAAAGCCGGTCGGTCGTAAAACTTCACAAAGGCGGCAGAGAGCGGTCGTAAACACGTCCGTTCCCGCCGGCGGTCGTGATCGGACCCATGTAATTCGAAAATGAAAATATTAAGAGGAAACTGAAGTACGCAATAATGTTAAAATAATTACAAAAATTTCCGTGTTAATAATAAACTTTATCAGGTCCGTTTTGTACATTTAATTTCAGTATTTCATTAATTTTCAATCATATAATAACAGTGACAACCCATTTCAATTAATATACAAGTATTTTTAAATAATTTTTTTTTTTTTTGGTGTAATGTATCAAGATTATTCACGAACTTGTCGTCACGTGCATATACCGTATGCTACAGAGCTACATGCAGTGAAACAACATCTATTTGATTCTTATCTCATCCCCCGCTGCTCGCCATAACCCGTCACATTCGCAGACCTACCACATTTGAACAGGTACAATATTTTATTTAGAAACTAAAACAACATGTTATTTCCCTTTAAATTATAAATACCTGCTTTGTTAATATGAAATAATTAGATATCTCGCAATTAACATAAGAAAAATGATTACTTAATAAATAATATTTTTACGTGAACGAACAAGCTAGAGCATGCTTATTATATTTATCGGACTTACCTGCAGCTGTCCAGGTTGCTTGATCTTATCGGTCATTGCTCCTCCACTTAGAGTCGTAGTGTAAATTTAATAACCTTCCTCAACAAATAAACTATAAACAGAAAAAATATTTTTTTCAATCTGACTGGTGGTAGTTCCAGAGATCAGCGCGTACAAACAAACAAACAATCTCTTGTGCTTTACTATTTTATGATTGTAGTATAGAAAAAAATATCAATATTATATTTCTTATGTTTCTTAATTGCATAAAGTAAATTACATCGAACTATTAAACGCTGTTTTAACAACGAAGTCAAAACGCAATATTTGAACATGAAAATTGAACAAAAACCTTCCTACGAACATTAATTAACCAGCACAAGCCATTAACAAGTTGTACGTATAAAATACAACTGTTGGAATACAGTTTATATCACTTTAATAAATTAAAACAAAGTTTTCGTATTTTAAATAAAACACTGTACATACCTACTAAATTAATTTAATTTAACTTTCTCTACAACGCGCAACGATTCTTAGAGTTGTCTGTCAAAAAAAAAAAGAGTAAATTATGGGAATGAAAGGAAGAAATACCTTCACGTCCTTTTCCATCAATAAACGAAGCGAATCCGTCCAAGCTGACTTGAATAAATTACAAAATTTTATAGAACTCATCTCGCAAAATGTTTCGAAAATCATAGCGCACAATAAAAGTTTTATTGGCTCTGTATTGTCTTGTGAGTGAGGCAAAACGGAACCACAGTAAATGTGCATGAAGTGATTTAAAAAGATATGTATGTCCATTTAGATCCATACACCTTTATATATATAATTCTTCTCCTAAAGATTTTTAATTTCAAAAATTTTGATAATTTTTTTGTTTGTGTTTAAGTGGGTCCTTGGATGGTTTAGATTCACAATTGAACCCGGTTGGTGGCGCATCAATAGAGTTTTAGTTTTTTTTTTATTCCAGGTAATCCAAAGTTAGAGCAGGACAACGTATGTCAGGTCCGCTAGTATTATACATTTCATAATACAATTAAAATAAATGTACAAATAGGTAGTGAATGCCATGCAACTCGCCACCAGAGGAAAAAGTACCCAGAAGTCTGACCGCATTGCCTCGTTAATGCTTATTCTCTTACCGAGGTATTGGCCGACCTTCTGGTCGCAAGATGCGTCAACTCGCCAGTTTATGTTTTCAGTTCATTTATTTATAACTTTATAATATATTATTTCTTCGTTGTATAGTATTTATGATTCTCGGCAAAAAGCGCGCATGAAATAACCGCAAAGAAAAAAGCGCAATGCAAAAGCCCACATAAGAAATATCCGCACGAGGAAAATTGCGCACATGGATTTAATCGCACATAGAAAAAACCTCACATGTAAATGCACAAATAGAAAAAAAAACGCAATTTTACATGATAAATTCATTTTAAATGGAAACAAATTCAACCAAATCTAGCCGACACTATATTTTTTTCAGATCCTTTAAAACACATACCTAAGCCATATAACTTTAATAAGTGAAGAAATTTGGAGTTGGAATCTGATCGCAAGAAAACTAACAAGCTCGTCGCTTCCTTCGGTCGCTCCTTTCTACCTATTATCTCGTATACTTAATATTTATATATATATAGTATAATATATAATATTTCCTAAACATAACATATATAAACATACCAATGCCTTCCAGTAACTTAGTATAGAAAAGACTATTACTAATACCCAATAAATAAAACGAGTACCTCTGAGGTTAATAAAACACATACGTTTTTTCTTTATGTGAAATTATACATGTGAGGTTTTTCCCGTGTGCGATTAAATCCATGTGTGCAATTTTCCACGTGCGGATATTTCTTGTGGGCTAATGTAACATTGCTCTTTTTTCTGTGCGGTTATTTCATGTTCACTTTTTTCCGGACACGAATACTTATATGTTGTTAACGGTTAGTAATCAAAGTATAAACTAATAAATACCAAGGAAACATTACAGAGAGCATTCGTTTTCAGCTGAATTTAATTGAGAACCAAAACCATTATATAAGGTTAATAATTTTCAATAATAATTATATAAATTATATGTCTACATAGTCTAATTTTTAATAGATACAAGAAATCATCACATACGGTAATAATAAATCATTACATTACAGTAAAAGTACAATTAAAAAGAAATTATTAACTGTTTGTCCTCACAACAAACGAGTACTAACAAAAAGATAACATAATATTATTCTCATTATTCAACTAATTGAATTATTTTAGTTCACAATTTAAAATATCTGCACAATGATCATTTGGTATCAATTGTTTGATACATTTTGTAATTAGTATTGACAACACCCCGCTACTTCGTACGCGTTAAATTATAATATAAAATTTAAACCGTTAAATGTAGTTTCTGTGGTTTTCATATTTAGTACTTAACTGTACTTTGGCGCATTTTATTTCACTGTGTTACAAGCAGATAGTATGTACACATGCGGGCCGCGGAAGAAACTCCCTTGGACAACGGTGGCGCACGTCGAAGAGAATCTTAAACTTGCCTTCGCTCTTTACTGGACATAGCAAAGTTGTATAATTTTTGCGACAAACCTCGTCCCACAGAGCGCTAAATACTGTTTAAGTTTTACAGAAACATTCTTTAAGCCTAACATTAAATATCAATCAAATTAAATAACATAAATATCTCCACAAATAAATTCTCGAAGGTATTTTATGTAGCAAAACCATATCTCCCTTAATTCTTCATCAAAATTAATGGGTCAAATATAATTTGAAAACTTAAGTTCTCCACTATTGACGATTATTAGAGTTTTTTTTTTAATAATACAATTACTTATGAAGTTTATGAACATAATCATTATAACAACTTTTATTAAGTTTTGTACACTAACTATTGTAAAAAGGCCCAAAAGGTTGGAAGAAAGCATAGACTTACATCTCGTAGTGCGAGAAATCGATTCTAAATTGATGGAATCAAAATAAAAGTGAGAAAGTAAAGTTCGACCATGCAATTAAACCGCACTTTACCGCTACAGTCCCTTGAAATAAAGAATTTTAAAAGAATGTTCTTTTTGCTTTGGATCCTTTATTTCTTGCAGTCGTTCCACAGAAAATAGTGTGACCACTGCAATAAAGGTAAGGCGGTCGCGTCGCGCGCAACTGCACACAACATCTGAACACGCGGTTAAAATAAAACATTTATTTTTATTAAGCTCTTTGATATCTACATCAAACTTACACTCATCTATATTAATAAATCTGTAGTAATTCTATAAGTAAATTTCATTTCTTCCAATTTCTTGAGAGACATCTATCATAAAGGACATTGTCCACGAATATGTCCTTTTTAGTCAATTGGCATGACCGCATTTAACTTAAAGACTGCTTAAGTGATTTTAGTGAAATTTTGTGTACGGGAAGTAGGACAGTGGAACGTGTTTCGCCTAAGTATAGGCTGAACTGTCAATAATAGTATTACAAATAATAAAACATGTATAAAAATAAAAATACGAGACGAAAACATAGACTATTCTTTGGTCTGAAGATGAAAATAATTACTATGTAATAAACGCGTGTGGAGCTGTGGGAAAAGCTAGCATCGAATAACACTCTTACCTAGGTTTAACTATGTTAAAATTTAATCATAGATACTTATATAACTCAGTAATCGTATCAAATGTGGTGAGAACTGAAAGGTTAAAAAAATAATAGATGCATCACTATAGTCGAAAAAATATCAAGCATAAAAATCAATTCCGAAGATACCGCGCAATAAAAATAAAATTTGTGCTATCTTTCCGAATGACTTACAATTTATTACTAGCAACTTTATTTTTGATACTGTTACTTATTCATCGAATAAAGTTGGTAAAGTAGAAAAGACATTTCCGTACTATTGTTGCTTTAACAAAGCAAGGAACCCTCACGTCTTCCGGCATTTAGGTGGACTTTGTATTACGTGGCCCGACCTTTGTGTACTTAGTACCTTATTATGTATCTATACGACTTTTATGCCATTAACGGATGCGAATGAAAATTTGTTAAAAAAATACAGTTACATATGTATATTAAGGGCTAATGATATGAATTGTAATTTGCACTTATTATTAAGAGTGTATTATAATATGTAAAATGTACTTTCATGTTTTATTATTAACAACTTTACATTACGTAAGACCTTCTCAACTAAAATAGCAGAGTCTCAAAACGAAAGCCTTTGACCAGTGTGTGTTGCCTATGGCACTGAAACGTGGTTATTATATGGGCGTAATATAGCTATGCTCGTAGTTTCTTTACGTGATCAAACAGAAATGAGGAGATCGGCATAAGAACCAAAGTAACTAACATAGCTCTAAGAATTGTTAGACTTAAGTGGCAATGACCCGGGCACATTGCTCGTAGGACGGGTGACCGATGGGGCCGAAGAGTTCTCGAGTGGCAACCACTACCGGAAGACGCAGCGTCGGCAGACTCTTCACAAGGTGGACCGACGACCTAGTTTGAAAGTTGCAGGAAGCCGCTAGATGTAAGGGAGAGACCTATGTCCAGCAGTGGACGTCTTTCGGCTGAGATGATGATGATATTGCGTATTGCTTCCCAACTACAAAATTTCATCACAATCGGTTAAATGAAAATTGAATTTTTTTGCAATTATTTTTTACGGTTTCCGAAAATTCTTATAGCCTAGTATAATTGAGCAAAAACATAAACTTTCCGTCTACAAAATTTCATAAAAATCAGTCAAGCCGTTTTGAATTAAATCCGGACATACAAACAGACACAAACAAAAATGGTTATAATGTCATATTCGTGATCAGTGTTCTTTATAATAGATGATGATCAGGAAAATTGGAAAAAGATCCATATACTGACAGAACTACAGATTTATTAATATAGATTTAGATATTCTAACTCTATTATATTTATTAACTTTTATATGTTTTAAAATTTCTATCGTCACACATTGAACTATTTAATTCATAGTGCAATGATTTTTTAAATCCACATAAAAATACTCGGAAAATATGTACCTAGCTACTGCGGAAATTTAATTAAATTTTATAAAAAGTTTAACACTACCTTAGAGTCAAGGCATATACGTACTCATGCGGTTTTATTTTAAATGTAACTTGTTCCAGTGAAAACATTTAATAATTCACATCGCTGTAATAAAATTAATACGTTTTTAAATAACGTATTTTATAGCACGCCAAATGTTACGCTCCGCTGATTTTTCCAACAAAGCGCTACCCGGTTACTGTTTATTTTACTTATTTTCGACATTAACTTAAGTAATAAGGTTTGTTTTTCTAGCTAGTGCTCCACCCACAACCTAATAGCCTAGATTTAAAAGTAACAAAAAAAACATATTTACCTCATACACTTCAGAACCATGCGGGCTGGTATTCGAAGACACATCTACACAGTAACATAGATCTCGGTAAGAACAAAAATGTTTGTAAATTCTCAATGTTTTCCATACCGCGAAGAGTGTGAAGATTTATTTATTTATTTAAAAGACGGCCAGTGGCCAATGCACCAACCAGTACATCAAATTCTAATTTATAATAAAAACTCAGTTTTAAGTGCATTGACCATTAATTAAGGCTGCCACACCATGCACTACAATACACATAAGACAATTATATAAGTAAAAATAACAAAATAAGAAATCTGAGTAAAACATAGTTAAAGAGAAATTATACTTATAAATAATAATAACCGTAAAGTCGATGACAAGTCAACAAACAATTATAAAAACAATAACATAAATTTGGAAAACAGCTAAAAAAATAACAATCTTTAAATAATTAAACTAAATTAAATGATAGTAATAAAATAAATTAGAAGAATGATTAAAGATTCCATTACCCATCCCTAAACAACACAAAAGCATTTTCTTTAAAATTGTGCAAGGATTCTCCAAACACGTCTACTGCAGTCCCTAAATTATTATATAATCTAGACAACCTGCACACTGTTGAATTATACCCGATATTAGTTCTTATGGCTGGCGTTTTGAGTAAGTTTATAGGGTACCTAGGATATATTCGCGGTATATTAATGGATTTTTTATGTAAAAGATTTGGTTGTCAATAATACCATGCATAATTTTGTACAAGAAAACCAAGTCCATTGATTGTCTGCGAGTAGTAAGAGATTCCATCTTAAAAAAAATTAAGTTATCTTGGTAGGAAAATTTATGTTTACTTCTATACGATGTATAAGCTAAATGACGCACAAACGTGTTCTGCAGTCTTTCAATTCGTATTTAATATTTTTTATACATGAGGGTCCACATTACGCTACAATATTCCAAAATGGTTCTTACATAATACATACATATATTACATACATTACATAAATAGTATTAAAAAGTGTAATTTTAGTTCTCGGATTTTTAAAAGTTTTATAGTTCCTTATTACAAAACCTAACATTCTCGAAGCTCAATTTAAGGTATAAATGTTAATTTGGAGTCGAAGTACACTCCCAATCTTATGTAATATAATTGTTTAAGGTTAATGCTATCAATGTTATAGCTAAATTGTAGTATCCGATGGTTTCTGGTAAACTTCACATGATAATTTTTTGTAGCATTTAGCACCATCGCATTACTTTTGCACCACTTTGATAATGCATCAATATCACGTTGCAAGTTTACAGAATCTACGCTCCTACCAACGACCTTAACCAGCTTTAAATCGTCAGCAAATAAAAAAGGTTGACTATGCTTCAAACAGTTCATCATATCGTTAATGAAGACGATGAAAAGCCATGGTCTCAAGTGGGATCCTTGAGGAAAACCCGACCCTGCTTTATATCTGGCAGAACTGAAGCCTTTGACAACAACAAATTAAGTCTGATCCTTAAGATGAGAATCAAACCAACTCAAAAGTGGCCTCCCAAAGACTATGGCATCCAACTTCTAAAGCAATACCTTGTAAAGATTGTTTATCAATCATTTTTATCTTAAGGGTATGGTTATGGAGGAAATTGACATGAGCGTTGAGAGTCATTCTGTCAACTGATTTCCATTTATACATTGACGCTTAATTGAACCCCTAAAACAAAAAAAAATGCTCATCTATTACTATTATTTCGGACAATATTATCCGACAGTATTTCAGGACAATTAAAAAGATATAAATATCAAAATGAATAATCTGTCATTTCAATTATTTTCAAGTCTTGTTCTATATTTTAAATTTAAATGGTTTTTCCAGCCAATAAATACAATTATTGTATATGGCCTTCTTATTTATATAAATATGAACGTAAAATAAGTTTGTCATACAATATTTTCATAATAAACGATAAAATGATAGAATAATAGATCTGGTCGAAATCTGCATTATAAAAAATATTTTGGGTAGTGTTCTGTTTTGCTTAAGTGTTGAAGTGGAACACAAAGTAATATTTATTGAAAGTTGGGGGTGAGGAGGATCTATACCGACAATGTGCAATCACTCACTAAGATGTGTAAGCACCTCTCGGCCAGCTTGTTCCCTCCCTTCTACGATATCGGGTCCTTCAATCGAGAGGTGAAGAAGCATTTCTGCAAGCGCCATGAAGGTGACAATTGCACAATGCAGATGGAATTTGTCACCGGCGGTCGCCGTTGCTTCCGGATTTCATCGCACTTGTGTACTAAGTGCAAATAAAACGTATGCAGTCATATTGTCGTGCTATTATAATGAAATACAACTACCAAGAGAGTAATACGAACATAACCTAAAATAATAATAATAGATGAGCATTGTTTTTGTTTTAGGGGTTCAATTAAGCGTCAATGTATAAATGGAAATCAATTGACAGAATGACTCTCAACGCTCATATCAGTTTTCTCCATAACCGTAACCTTAAGAAAAAACCTGGCGTGGGGTAGCTCGCATAAATACCGTATAATTACCACTCTCCTAAGGGAGGGACGTATTAAGTACAACGTAGTATAGCTCAGGGAGTATTTTTTATACATGAGTGATTTTCAATTAAGAACAACAATTTAAAAAACCATTATTAAACAACTTTTTCAACTAGCTTGGTATCAAATTCTATTTTATATTAATCATGCATTATAAAGTCATAGGAGATCAAACTATAGTATATGCTACTGGGCTATGGTGCACCAATTATAGACATTGATTCTAATAATATTAGCAATATAAAAAAAATATCTTACGGTATTTCTGGTTACCCGTGTATATGTTATACGCAATGTATATAATCCTTGCATTCTATAGAATGGCTGAAGCTAGCAGGCAATGTATAAAATGATTGATATTTCACACATTGCCTAGGCATTCTATAGAATTTCAAATGAAAAACCGGCAAAGTATGAAATACATCTACGATTGGTTTCGAATATCACGAGAGTTTTTGGCGGACCTCAGTGTCATTTGATTGAAACAAACACATACACATCTATAGGATTTAGCCTGGGAGAGAATGAGACAGAATATATATTGTTAATGCAAGTCCTGATTTTCAAAACTACATTCCTCTTCGAATTGGCCTGGCGGTGTGACGTCATTTATAGCATTTCGTACGCATTCAGTTGAGACCGTGGTAGTACTTGTTCGCAAGTCCAACCTAACCTAATCGAGCATCATAGATATTTTGTAACCTAGATGATGATTTTGATTTGATTTTCATGACTTTTCGTCTGATTGGCCTAGCTGTGTGACGACCAGACTTGTAAGAACTGTTGTATTGATGTATGCACGTCATTTATACAATTTTATAGGCACTCTATTGGATGTAAGTTACAAAATACCGACGATGCTCGGTTAGGTTATATTGAACTTGCGAACAGGTACTAGCGAGTCGACCGCGGCAGCATTTTATACAATGCCTAGGCAAAGTATTTAATAATTCTCTTTATTTCATACATTTCCGGATACTCTTAGGCATTCTGTAGAATGCTGGCATTTCATACATTGCCTATAACATATACAAGAATGGTGAAATGAATGTACGGAACCACCCATTATTTATTATTTCTCCTACAACTTAAGCAAAACATTTTGATTCAAAATAAGGACAAAACATTTAAAAATAGTATTTTGAAAGCATGTTTCTTAGTTTTTATTAGTTCTTTATACACTGACCTAACATGATTATAAGAAAGTAAAGAGTCGAATTCTGTACATTGAAGATACTGGAGAATAAATACTACGAGGTTCAGAATGATGGACAAAAAACAATACGATAGTTTTTGAAATTTTTATCTGTCTGTCCGTTAGTTTGTACGCCAATCACGCAGAAACTACTAAACCGAATTTGATGTAATTTGTAGTTATTATATAATATGCTACATTTCACATGATATTGTATTAAGTAACGATGTAGGCGAAAAAGATAACACGGGACTGGCTCTCGAGAGAAGTTATTAGAACAATCTAAAAGGAACTTGAAGACAAATTTTCAACTTTATTGTGGTATCTAGCGAGGCATTATAAACTGGTCTTTCATCAGAATATTTTCTTTCACCAAACTTTCAGACCCTTTGAATTTACTACGTTCAGTGGAGCGACCGTACACAATACCTGTGTCAACAAATATAAAATTATACGTATATCTGAACGTGCCATATATTTCCAGTATTAAATCTAAATCCAACCCAGTCGACAAACCCTAATCCACACGAACGAAACATCGCTTGCATCCGATACAAGTGCGCTCAAGTAGGTCCTCAGCGAGGCATTGTTGCCAGTGGAACAAAGCCGAGAGCCCTCCGTGGCCGGCGCGACCTCGCTCCGCCCTCTCGCCCTGCGCGATACTCTTTGTGATATCACGTTTTTAGGCCGACGCTGCCACGTTGTGAATTGCCTGTGTTGATAGCAAAGTGTTCTCTTTAATATAGCATTGCTATATATATAAATATATATAACTACCGCTAATTAACTACGTAATAATTTCGTGTTCTTCGAGTTTTATCAATTGAAAACCCGTTGGAAAAGTCATATCAATATAGTTTGTTATTAATTGTTTAATTAAATTAATTCTTATTAATAAATATAAACACTATTATTATAAGGAAATTTTCACTACATAAAATTTAAATAGTGAGAGAAATGGTGAAATGTTATAGGTGTTGTGAAATAAACACGTCGCCTCGATAAACAGGTATTCGGAACAAAGACATAGTTCGCACGCCACGACCACTCGAGGCGACGCTCTCTGCGCCTCTCAAACTTTCAGCATATGAAATACCATTTAGACTTTTTTGGCATATTCGACCTATTCTCACACCTAACTAAACAAATATTCCTATTTGTTATTATTAAGTGTTATATTATTAAGTGTTCCTTATAATAAGTATATATTTATTTATATAATATTTCTTTTATTTAATACATTTCGCATATTATAATATTTATAGTATATTATACAACGTGAAAATATTATTTTTTATGTAAATTTGTTCGTGTGTATGTAATCTTCTGTGAGGTTCCGATGCAAAAAATCCCTTTTTATTTTTAGAGTGTGGTGCAGAGCTAATTTTAATGAAAACTATATAATTAAGCAACCCGAGAGTGACTTTTAACTTTAATAATACATTTTTGTTAGCAGATTTATTTGAGTCTTAAATTATAATATTATTAAATTGAACACGTTGGCTCTTTTTATCTGATTCTATGTGAGTAGGACTGAAATTGTATTACCCTATCACGACACGTGTTTAAAAATGGGTACGAGCCGCTTCTACAAGCTTCATTTTGTCAAAGACCAGCAGAGTTTTAATACTAGAAACAGTCATAAATTAGTCGTACCGTGTTTTAGACTTAGTAAGACTAGTAAAAGTTTTCTAGGTAATAGTGTTAGGTTCTATAAAAATATCCCGACGCATATTACTGATTTGGCGTTCAATGAGTTCAAGGACCACGTCAAGCAGGTTTCACTGCCAAAAGGTTATTATAAGGTGGAGCATTATGTGAGTGATAGTGATTTCTGGAAGTGACTCACTCTCTGTGCATCCACTAAATTATTAACTGATGATTATTAACTGTAAATATTTGGAAACAGTTGTAAACAGTTGGAAAAAAATTTACTAAAAAAGATAAGCCCGATCGAGTTTCTTGCCGGTTCTTCTCGATGACTGGGATGTTTTCCGAACCGGTAGTATTTGTTCGACGTTCATAAGTGTCTTCTTAGGGCCTAAATTGAATAAAGTATTTTTGATTTTGATTTACACCCGTGACATAAAAAAAATACCTACTTGAAAACTGGATACACATTTCATACATTCATTCTCGCACCTCTATAGTTGGCTATGGTACAAAGTATTTTGTGATTTGCTGCTATTAATTACCTACATAAATTTAAAAAAGTAACAATCAAACAATATTACCATAAAAATAATACATACATAGTTTAAAAATGCATGACAGTCACTGCATTGTAACATTACGTGATGCAAACATAAATAAATAAAAAAGTAACAAAACATTTTTATTTATTTATTATCGTAGCCAGACCAAAGAATATTAATTTTATTTTAAGCTGAGCTAGCTTTGCAGTAATTTATAGTTTAGCATTTGCTGAGTACTCATTTTATTGTATAGTCCGGCGTGGACTGGCTTAACTAGTACCCGGCAATTATTTCACAGATTTTCACGGTGTCTGCACATCTGAAGAGAGTTACAATTGCGCTCGTCTTATAAGACCCATTCTTTTATAAGTGCACTTCGTTCGAGTTAAGTTATTCCGCCTTCCTGTCAGCAACTTCGTATTCTTGGTGTTTCTCTTGAAACTTAAATATGTATGGTAAAAAGTAAAAATACAACTTAATTCAACTAAAATCAGTTTTACATTTTCGAAAAAATAAATATAAGTTTTTTTTTATCGTTATAGGCTTTGGCGTAGTGGCCACAATCGCACCTGATGTTAAGTGACGATGTGGCCCAAGATGATAACACGCTAAACCTAGTGACTCTCCAGTGCAGCTGCCGGAACACACCTATTGGTATTTGGCGACAGATTTTCAACTTGAGGGTGGTAGCTAGCCAGGCGGGTATTAGAAAAAGCCCTACCACCATGCTATGGTTTCCTCACGATGTTTTCCTTCACCGAAAAAGCTCAGGCTCATTGCAGGGATTCGAACTCACGTCACTCGATGCGAATTCGTACACGCTACCACTGAGCCATCATCCCTATAAAATTATCTTCAAATATGGGGCAAATGATATCCTAGTATTAGTATGGAGCAAAAAGTCTTACGTTATATATATCATCTTAATAAAGACAACTTAAAAGAGACAATCCACAAGCCTGTCGTTGCCTGCTTATACACTGCACGTGGTCTCAGACTTTTGCTATGGCGCCCAGTCAGTAGTAACTGTCAATAGTCAATAGTACGAACACTAGGACTTTTCTCCGACATATATATGTAATGTATCTATAATTTAAAGAATCACATCCAAATCATATACTTTTCCTATTTTAATTATAATAATTGACGATGGTAACATATTTCATAGTACTTGTGCAAGTACTAACTACTTTAAGCTTAAAATCTATACACCTGTCGGTCTATCTCGGCAGCTGCCCATGAAAACCAATTACTAGTGTAAGATTTAATTATAATCCTCTTCGACGACATCGCCATGCAACAATAGATAATATTGTTCTTGGTTAAACGCTAACCAAGATACAAGAAGGTAAAAATATAGAGGTTTTTTAATGCAAAACTGTTGGGATCTCAGAATGAGTTTCAGTTGCAACAGTTTATGGCTTATCCAGAGTTCCATTCAATCAGGTTTCAATGTATAGGTAGAGTGTTTAAAAATTTAAACATAAAAAATAATCTCCAAACCTATATGTAGGTATATCTATAGGATCAGCAGACAAATATTATATATACCTATGTAAATAAAAAAATACGCAAAATATAAAAATCATGATTGTTGTATACAAACTTTTTAACCAAAACAACTAACCTAAATTGACTCTAATTCAGTTCATTAAGCCACGTAACTGTGCGAGGTAAACATGCCAACTTGGAATTGTGGAGGCTACAACCTGTGCAATGCAGGCAGTGACTCTTCAACTCGGTAGAGCAGCGTGCGGTCGCGGCTAACCTGTACTGTTTCAACTATGTCCAACATTCTGCTTTCCTGGTACGGTAAACCGCTTTACTAAGAAGTTGCACTGTTTAACATATAAACACAAAATACACCTTTTAATTTCACTTTGAATGGTAACTTTTTAATTTTGTATATTACAGGCCACCAGTAACATCTGTCCTATTTAGCCATAAATTACTCGTTGGACGAAGTATTTGATTATATTATATCTATACCTTATCTATAGCCTGTGTTGTTGGAGGTTATAACTACGACCCTAAGAAGCGGAGCAGTAACCATGAAAATCAAGCAATCTGGCAAACTGTAGACAAGTACGGGAAGTGATACCAATAAATTATAAGTTACACGGGTCCGTTGATGGTGGTGCGATGAAGATTTGATCGGGTGAAACCGTGGGGCACAGCTAGTTTAGTAGTTAAGTTTAGCGGATAAGATTAGATTATTAAATATACTAATTTCAATAATTTTTTATACAAAAAGAAAATCATTAAATAAATAATCAAACGTGTTTAATCTAAGGACCATTAAATTACACCATATTACGTTTAAATCAGTTTTTGAGAAACCATTTCTAACATATTCTATACAGGCAGAGGACAGTAAAATACATGTGAGCATTGAACATATAAACCCTACTAAGTCTATGATTTTTTTCTATAAATATTGACTATAAATTAATTTAATTCAACTCTACTATGTAGTAGGTTCTCAACTTGCCTATTGGATCATGAACAAACTAGAAAGAAATCACGGTTAATAGTAAACGCAGTTGTTCAAAAAAACTTAGAAGCGATTCTTTAGAAAAAAAAAGTAATACCTACAGTAATAATTATCCTGCTTTCTTTTTATCCATTATTTTTCTAGTTTTGTGTAGAATTCATAAATATATACAAAGTTCTCCGCTTTACAAAGATTTTTTATTTTGAGAAAGACTATTTAAAGTATTTCACTACTCATACAATATCTATTCATCTAGAGTTATATACAAAACACTAGACACAAGTATATTTGGTTTACATATTAAATATTAAATAATAAAGGCAATAAAATTATACTGAAATTGTTCAAGAAAAATCGAAAGATCTCTGAGAGTTTCGATTCTCGATGCAAAGCGATAAAACGCGTGAAAGATTCATCACGGCCCCCTAGGGAGCGATTCCTCTTCAGAGTTGTTGCCGACCCTCCGTCCTCCGGCTACATTATATCATATTTTTCAAAATTCCCTTTAACTTTGTTGAAAATTTCCTAAGCACCGCTAAAGCGAACTTTTGACATTGAATTGAATTTTCGCTATCGTTAGTCATTTATATTGTGAACATATATCACAGGAATGCTTTTTATATACTCAATGCCAAAATTAACGCATAAATATGGGCAACACCACTCTAAAAGATCAGTACAGGCAATCTACCTCTGGACCTGGATACATTTTATAATAAGACACTGACGTATTTAAAACTCAATAGAAATAAAAATATATACCACTAATAATTATAGCCGTTACATAGTTCTCATAATATAAAAACTAGTTGTTCCCGCGGCTCTGCTCATGTGGACTACAGAATGCTGTCGGTCGAGCGCACGCGCAAATTGTGCTGCCCCAAAAATGCTTACTGTGAGTGATCCTTAGAAGATAAACATATGCTATCACTGACGTTTTTTGTAGATCATTTTAAGATATACAATTATGTAGTACATTAATTTGATATAACTCTTATGGTTTACTCAACTTAAGCCATTTAATGACCTCAAAAGCCTCTTTTTTCCGTATTGATTCATCATTATCTTGACTGCTTACTACGTATATTACTTTATTTTACAAAATATATCCTATAACCTGGCCAGATAACATATAATCTATGAATTAAAGGAAAACCTATGTAAATCGCATTAGTGATTTTCGCGTGAAAAGAACATAAACGAACAGACAGACAGAGAGACGTTGAGTTTTAAAATAGATAAACCATATAGATAACTCTTATCCATTGTCAGCTTTCAAGCGATCAATTTATGTGGGCTGAATAATGAAACGAGTAATTTTGTTGTAAATAGCGGGAAAACACGATATTATTAACACTACGATAGTTAAGTATACTGAAATGTTGTTTATTATAACACGACACGCTACCGATATCAGTTACCTTACTATAAATGCTATTTACATTAATAGATAATGGAATTTGTAAACTATAAGTTCAATTTAATCAAATCAATTATAAAAGTAAATTTTATGAAATGGATTTCATAAAAAAAAACTAGGTGGGCCGGCAGACGTTGTTCTGCCTTTTTCGGTAGTTAATGGCTCGACCACAGCGTCAGATTTTGTGACTTTCTTCCATAACACTAAACCAATATATATTTATTTAAGGCCTGATTTTTCAATCGTCAGATAACTTTATTCAAGTAATATTTTTTTAATTTTAACAGTTGTTCATGCATTATCCGTCAAAATGTCAAAATTATTCCTCAAATAAAGTTATCTGACGATTGAAAAATCGGCACTTAGTCCGTATTTTTTAGAGTTTACTCCTTAAAAAACGATATAAGGCGAATGGTATAAAAAAATATGAGGAGTAAAATTGAAAGTGCAAAATAACGCACACAAAGCAATATCATGTAAACAATTTTTATTATAGTATAGATATATACATATATTAATAATAATATATGTCGTAGCACTGGTATAGTGACGATAGAGAGGTATATAAGTTGTGGCACAAGGAACGTGAGGTCCAAGCCCGGTGAAGCTGTAAAAGCCGCAAAGGCTCCAGTAAGGCTAACAGTATAGACAAATCGAAAACAAAAGAACGAGAGGCCTTCTTACTTATATCGTAGAAGCTCGCGTTACGACATATATATAAGTACATATAATTATATCGTTAGTTATGAAAAAAAAAATCAAGTGATGATATCAATAAATCACAAGAACACGTGGATGCGTTTACCAGCTAGGTTGTGTAGGTTATGTTTTTTTTTTTTGCATTCATTATATATTATTAGAGATGCTCCTGACATAGTTATGAACCATCGCCTCTATAAAAAAAGAAAAATTATGTGTATATGAACTCAATCGGTCAAGTCGTTCAGAAGTTACACTATCACTAACAGACAAGATATTTTCCATTACTATTAAATGTTTAATAATGATGGCTTTGAAATAACATCTAATGTCTCTACCATTATTATCCAGTGACATCGGTTTGCAATCAAAACATAAAAGTCATTAAATTAACAGCTAAATTTCAAACATAAGGGATTAATAGGATCATAAAACATTTTCAGACTTAGATTGAATGTAGGAGTATCTACAGTAACAAGACATTAGTTTGTACGCTATCCAGTCAAATTGGCTGCCTTCGCTTGATTAGAATTAACTGGCAAGGCATAGCCGAAGGCACTGCCGGCTGTTAAGGATCATCACGTGAATTAAGGGTTCTGATGCAGCTTACAGACATACGTATCTATTCTAAGTGACTGCAATTGAAATGTCGTATCACCGAAGTTACATTATAGCAGTTATAAAGGAATTATTTAAACGCTTATTCTGTATCTAATATCTATATTAATTATTATTAGGAAGTGGTAAAGTTAGTTTGTTTGTAGGAGGTAACCTCTGGAACTACAACTACGATTTAAAAAATAATTTTCACTGATAGGACGCTACATTACACCTGAGCGATATTATTATAGCCTTTTATTCTTCTTAAATCTTATATTTTATCCCGCGGCTTCGCTCGCGTGGACTTCTAAACAAGGTTTTTTTTTGCGGAATTCTTATAATTTTTTAAAAATAAAAGCAGTCTAAGTTATTCCTTATAGCATCAGCTATCTGCCCGTGATAGTCCCGCCAAAACTGGTCCAACCGTCACGGAAATTACCCGCAACAAACTGACAGACAGACAAAATTTTTAAAAATGTTGTTTTTGGTATAGGTGCCGTATACTTTCATATGCATTTAATAAAAATGTGTTATTTTGACATTACAAACAGACAGTTCAATTTTATTATATGTAATATAGATTAACACGAACAAAGTTGCTAGCAGTTATATTTTTTCATATTAGCTATACATTTTATTTTAAATTGTGACATGGTAAGTTCCATCTTGTTTTTATTAAGTATAAATTATTGCAGTAAATAGAAAAAAGTAAGATCGATTTTTGAAGAAATGAAAGTAAATTATTAAACATTTACAAAATATATACGTTAACGAAAAATAGAAAAAAATATATATCAAGTAACAGTTTATATTAAAGCTGAATTCTTACGTCCCAAATGATCTCATGATAGCTCATAGCGAATCTTCTCTCATTCGGATTTATCCGCAGTTTCCCATTTATTGAAACTTTGCCAAAACAAATATCTTAGACGTGTGATTCGATTGCCTTGTCCTACTTGAGCACGTTTTGGGTCTATTATAAAAACTATTTAATTGCTAGTCTGAAATATCTACTGTAAACCAAAATTATTTCGCTATAAAAACCATTTTATTATGAAATGTAACAAAATTACTGATTTTGTTATAGTTATAAATATTGTCGACGAATGTTTATCTGCTTAAAAAAAAAGTGTAATGTGATAAAGTAATAATATATATTACCACGCTATGTATATTTCAGGACAGCCAAAGATTCATTAGTAGTGACTATTGTATTTAAATACTTTATGCTTGTATTTTGTATATACCATTTCAAGTGAGACAAATTCGTTCTGGTCTTCAAACATTTAACATCTTAGTTCATTATTGTAATGTAGACAACCTTTTTGTGTGTACCTTACCCATCCAGCATATTTCTTACTTAAATGAAAGAATTCGAGATATATATGAGACGATTTCAACCTGAGCCATTTGTATTGAACACGTTTTTCCTGTATATTGCCATAGCAGAAGGCAATCTCTCTCATAATGCATATTTTAGTATTTTACGTCTTTTATTAAAAATTTTAATCTAGATACGTTATAATATTATTTATGTTTTTTAAACCTTTATGTTTTTTTTAATGTATATATGTAATTCGTTTTATTTCTTAAGTTTGTTCGTTTTCCGAGCATGGCGTCTCGTAATCCCTCTTAAATATAAAAGCATATTAACTTCATTATAAGAATAGACTTTCTTAAAAATTTATAATGCGTTGTTATGTTAGTGACAAATATTATTATTACATAATATGTAAAAATCAAAAAATCTATGAATACGAAAAACGAGAGGTCCAAACACGTAGCCAATGTGAATAGATTATTAACTATAAATAATGAGGAAACTCAATAAAACCACTCAATAACAGAAACCAAAAAATGCCGTGATATGATAGCATTAAAAAGGCATCTGGTTCAGAAGGATACAGATAGCAAAGAATAAAGAAGAATGTCTCTGGCCAAAGAGTCTTACTCTGAAATGGTACAACGGTTAACAAAAAAACTTAAAGAAATAAATAAATATGTTATTATGACACTATTTCTTGATCAAATTTCATAAGTAATTTACTTTAACGAACAGTTGTCAAACCGAGTTCCTATCGAATATCAAACACGACAGGTAAATATTAAAACAGTAATCCGATACCGAACATGTCCTAGTAAATAGTAATGATATATTAGCGTAAGCCGATATGCTTATTAAACTGTCAGGACGGCAATTCGATTGTGTTCGCTTCCGCGGTATCCCATAAGTAAATGTTCCATAGTGAGGCTATATCAGCTAAATCAAAGATACTAGGTTTGTAGGTAAATATTTCTTAATCAGAAACCATATGTAAATTAGCATTGATTTATATTATCATAGAGCTGAGTCAATTTGTGAATCAAATTACGATTCATGATTGATCACTAGTTATCTTTTGTAAACTAAGGAACATTCAGGAGAAAAGTAAGAGCCATAAATAATATTTTATTATGAAGATAAAGTAGCAAACAGGTATAGAAACAAACCTAATACATGGCGGTAGGGCATTTTCTAATGCCCGCCTGGCTAGCTACCACCCTCAAGTTGAAAATCTGTCGCCAAGCACTAATAGTTGTGTTCCGGCAGCTGCACCTGAGAGCCAGTCTTCCACTAGGTTTAGCGTGTTATCATCTTGGGCCACATCGTCACTTAACATCAGGTGAGATTGTGGCCACTACGCCAATCCTATAACGTTAAAAAAAATAGGTAAATCTTTGAATCTGACTGTTTTAGCATTGACAACTAAATTCATGATTATTTCACAGCCACATTTGTGTAGACCAATGAAATCAGCTGAGGGTATAGCAAAGGTGACAGGAAACGGGGTGCAACGAAGCGAGACGAGCTGAGCTGACTCAGGACGAAGAGATACTACTACTAGTTTAACTCGAACCGAAATAACTAAAACTTTTCAACGAAGTAGGATAATAGGCGTATTTCTTTAAAATTAAAAAACAAAGTATATATTTCATCAGCCATCTAAAATGATAGGAACATTATATTGATACCTCTGATCAAATCCGTCAATTTCGTCGAACGCACAAAACGTAGATATCATATATTTTATTTGATTTGATTTATTCTTTATAGGTTTAGCGTTTAGCCTCAAGTGACGATGTGATTCAAGATGGTAACGAGCTAAGCCTAGTGGGGAGGTTGGCTCTCAAGTGCAGCTGTCAGAACATACCTATAGGTCCTGGGTACCGAACTTAGGGGCGATTACCTCCTCAGGGGTAAAATCGATATATTGCGAGTGTAATAAAGCTTTTTACAAGGGAAAAATTTCAAATCCAATGAGGCGGTTAAAACACCATTAAAGAGTTGAGCGATTCCCGTCCTCAGAGAACTTTCCATTAAAATGGCAAAAGTGCATCGACAATAATATGGCATCGCCTAATTATATATATACTTTTCAGAAAAATAATATATATAAATCGGCAATCTCATTAGTTAAAGACCTAATAATTTTGGTTAATTTATTGGGCATTAGAAAATACCTTACCGCCTCATGGACCATAGTATTATGGTTTCATCACAATTTTTCCCATTAACGCCACAAGCTCAAACTCATTGTAGGGATTCGAACTCACGTCCATCGACTTACTATCCATATTCGATATAACTATACATATTTAAATATTTGCGTATACGTGTTTAGTTTATACTCTGTCAATAGTTTTTCTAAGTCTAACTACTTAAAAAAAGAGAAATTAGTCTCTTACAAATCCTATATAAATACTTACTGTGTGGGTATGCAAGTGTGAAGTGAAGAGTTATGTATGTTGAACTAGTGAATGGTAGAGTAACTGTAACTCGCAAGCAGTGGGCTCGAGGGCTCCACTCCAGACTATCCGGACGTATCGTATAAAGTTCCAATACTTTTGCGAAACAATAGTAGCAATGCACCGCCCCGCCGCTAGTACGAGTAAGCGATTTGGCACATTGCGCCCGCTCCTGTCCCGGACGCGAGGCGGGGGCGGTCGCGGCGCGGGCGTAATTACGTACCTCCGAAATGTGAGCAGTCGCTTAAATCTTGCACTGCTTAAAATTAAAGCGAACTCAACTGAGGCTGTGTTATTTGATTTTTTATGTTCCAATTAGTAGACAAACGTCTGTTTTTTGGAACAATAAAATTATTTATTTGTTAAATCTGGGTCATTTGAAAATTAAAAGTGCCGTGCTGTCATTTTTGTAAATATCTATCTGTGCCCGCGTCTCCGCTCACGTGGACTACAGATGCCGCATGCCGTCGGTCGAGCGTACGCGACAATCGTGCTGCCCCCGCTCAAAAGACTGAAGACAAAAATGTTTATGTAGGTGATCCTTAGAAGATAGATATACGCTATCGCGGGTATTTTTGTAGGTATTTTAAAATTATGTATAACATTCATTTGATATATCTCGTATGGTTTACTCAGAGCCATTTAAACGCCCCAAATGCATCTTTTTCCGAATTGATTCACCCTTATCGTTAATGCTTATTTTGTATGTTACTTTATCTTAAAACATATATATTCTATAATCTGGCCAGATATCATAGCTATGAATTAAAATAAAAAGCATGTAAATCGGATAAGTGGTTATTATGAACATAAACGGACAGACAGACAGAGAGACGTTGAGTATTATAATATGTATAGATATAGAAGATATAGATAGGCTTGTGTCATGTTGATATGGAACAATTAATTACTTATAACATTTTTTTAACATAACAATTTCTTCGATTTCGAAAGAAATGACTTAATGCAATAAAAATGACATCACGCCTTGAGAACGGCGGCGCAATCCGACATTTATCACGCTATTTAACAACAATTGGGTCAATTGGAATACTGTAAATATAAAAATGGGATAACATTAAATTTTTACTAGCTTTACATTAAAAAAACATATCGAATTAAAGGGTTACTTACGTATGAGAATATATAAAAATATTGAATGAACTCAATATCTGTTTTCAATCTTCATTCCCATATAAGCACTCGATACATATGGATAACCCTTCAAATACAGTCAGAACGAGAGCGTACCAATGACGTACCCGAACGCATTAGACTACCAAAGCTGAACAATTTAATGACGATTGACTATTCATACCACATTCGAGAGGTTGACCGCTTTGCTACTCTTGATTTAGAGTCTAATTATTCTGCGATCTCAGCCGTGTCCGACGCTCGCAGGGTACGTAATGAGAGAGACGGTGCGGTACTGGGGGAGGTGAAATGCAAAATGTTGCAATTCCATTTCTCCGTCAGAAAAACAGCTTACACTAGCAAAAATAATTAAGAGTATTAGTGGAGTCGGCGAGCAGAGTGTCGCGCAGTAAATACTCTGCTAAATAACCACCTATATTTATTAGAGCTAGGGCTTCAGGGAAGCCGGCGTAATGGCGGAAACAATTCTGCCTTTTAAAGCATTTTCTTTTGTTAATAAATGTTTCCGGTGACTGAAATTTGGTGTGTAATAAAATTAAAACAATTATATATCACATAAAGTAAATTTAATGTTGTTTGTTAAAATAATTATCATGTCTTCTTTTCTCTCGCCTTATGTACGTGAAAAATGTGCATAGTTATGTATTTCAAAACCTCATAGTTTTTTGCTGTACCTAGCATAAATTTTTGTGTGTTTGTCTAAACTGTATAAACACGCTATTTTCTGAAACTACCACTCGGATTCGAACAACTCTTTTTGTATATGATAGCCAGATTCACAAGGAATAGTATAGGTATTATTAGGCTACACCGCTCAGCTAGCCTTATATATTGATTTTTGTTAAGTAAGTCGAAATTAATAGCGCACCCTAACTGCTTTAACCGCGTGCGCTGGCGTAATGGTTAGTGATACGTACCTAAATACAATGTTCTACAAAAATATTGCCCCACATCTAAAGAAAGTCCGCGATACCGTTTGTCTATCTCTTATACATAAGTCACAATAAGGTATTTGTATTTTTTTATGCAATTTGATATTTGATTTATTAGCATTATTATTAGGCATGGCATATTAATACTTACGAACGAAAGTTACTTCATTAAACTGAAAAATGTTCACTAAATCTCAAATATCATCACGCTTACCAACACTTTTGATGGGTGGAAGGACAGAACAATTGTGAACAACAGTATAACACTCACGATTTTGGCATTCTTTGGCTTGTCGTATTCCGGGTTCAACCTGTGTATATCTAGTAATCAAGCTGGGTGGTAGGAATCTGTATCCAACTTGGTTAAGACCAGCATGCACATGTATGCACAACCCGTCACAATGACTCTCTTATGATTTGTCGTATTTTGGGATCAGCCGGAATTACCGATCTCTTTTTAGTCGCGTTTGTTTTTGGATTGTATCATGCTTACTATCAGACACAGTTCCGTCAGTTTACCGTGTTTCAATCACAAAATAAGACTTTGATAGCATCAAACAAGATGCTAGGTCGACTACTAGAACTTCACAATACGTTATATAAAAAAAGAATATGAATGGTTCCATAATTACGTAAAAATTGCCTATATACAGAAAATGTCGAACAGCCCTAAGTCCTAATTAACATGAGTTCGTACGAATTCTAATATTTCCAATACACAGAATTTAACCATTTTAAACGCACAATTTATCAGCTGTCACTATTTCTCCTGACGACGGTCCGTCCTGAGAACAACAAAACCATAAAAAAAGAGTAATTCACCAATTAAATTGAACCACTGCCCGTGAAATTGTTTACTGTTAGAGGTAAAGATTTTTGAAATTACCTATGGAACATAGAAGAGTGTAAGATGTGAAATGTAATTTTATGGGTCGTAGACAACGTTAAATGTGTAGGAGAGTAAATTGTGTGAAATAAATATTTGAACATGTTTTACAGAATTTCCATGTAAATACGTATGATGTAGCTTACATATTTAACCATTAAATTGTTAATATCAATGAATTTTATCTCGAGAGCTCTATTATAATATGAAATTGTTACAGATTTAAGTATTTAATCTGTACTTTAAAGACCTTACATCAGGTCACAGAATAATACTCAGTCGGTACTCGGTAAATTTACCACTGTAACTTAATAAGCTTGTGCTTTGGGTGAAGGAAAAACAAGGTGATGAAACCATAGCATGGTGGTAGGACATTGTCTAATTCTCACCTAGCTAACTAAAACTCTCAAGATGAAAATTTGGTATTTGGTGTCGGTACTTAAAATCGGGAGAAGTGAAATAATTGTGCCAATCCTCTTTGAAAATACACATGCCTAGGTTAACACTCTGATAGTTACAAAAAAATAAAAGGTGTGTGTGTGCGATTCACACACGATAGAAGTGAAACTTCATTTTAAAAGATATGTTATATTTTGTTTAAACAGTGTGCAATATACATACACGCCGACCTTTGGTCTCTCGCTCTGGATCACACGAAGAGGAGAGACCGATAATATGTTGCTCTCTCGCTCTGGCTCACACAAAGAGGAGAGACCAATAATGTGCGTTAAACGTCTAACGTTTAACTTTTAACGTTTAACGCGTTGGAAGTCGCATAAGAAGTTTCACTTACAAAAAACAAATATTTCCCTCCATAATGCTATGATGGATCAGTAGTACTAATTCGGATATCACGTCCGTCGACGTAGGTTCGAGTATTTAGTGATGAAACCATATTATGTTTCTAATACTTGCCTGGTGATACTACCCTCGATTTAAAAATCTGTCGTCAAGAACCTGTGTTCCGTTAGCTGCACTTGAGACCAAGCGTGTTTCTATTTTAGGCCACATCGCTACTTAACACACGTGAGATTGAGGTCAAACACCAAACTTATAAAGTATAGAAAATGAATATAGCGTAGAATATAGTAACTAGAAAGAAACAATATTCATTGTGAAAATAAATAAAACAGGCACGTCAAATAAAATAGTCGAAGTTTTATTTCAACTTTAGTAGCCTTCCCGAAAAGCCTTTTAATGTCACTTAGTACAAAGATGACCATTGAATACCAAATACCAAATAGTAATACCATCTGTGAATGTAGTACAGAATTCGGTAAATTTATGTACGTCACGTGTTTTATCCATATTGAATCTAGATGTGCTCTAGGAAATCCAATATCTTTTAGGATAGTTTTTATTGTCTCCGTCAAATACATGAAGTAAAAGACACGTGGCTTGTAGTATCAAGACTCCGTACTTAAGGCGGTCAAAACCTACGAGTGAAATTCGCTGCGTCAACATTTTATTCAAATTGATGAAGAAATTTGCATTATTGGCATTAACGCTTTTATATTCCGCAATATTATATTGTGGTTCTTTAAATTATTCCTCATAATTATAAAGTTATACATTTCCATTATAGTTTATAGGTTTCAAAGTATGTTCGCAAGACTGGGCTGGCGTCAAGCCAACCCTTCTAGAGAGACACAAAGCGATCGCACCGTTAAACATATT
Organism: Saturnia pavonia; assembly: GCA_947532125.1. Lineage (NCBI taxonomy): Eukaryota > Metazoa > Arthropoda > Insecta > Lepidoptera > Saturniidae > Saturnia > Saturnia pavonia. Next base: position 6,649,563 of record OX383899.1, on the reverse strand, counting down.
TATTTGCTTACTGATGATCAATTATTTTCGCTTGCAACGTACCTACAGATGTTATTTACCTAACTATTAAATTATTTAAAGTTTATTATAAATCTATTGCTTGTAGAGATGACATATATCATACGAAAGATTCACCATTTCACTATGATTGTTTCTTCGTTTAATAATTCTGTTGACTGTTGGGTACCTGATCCAATGTTGTACCAACGTACACCTACATGTGTAGGTGTAACGCATATTTTATGAAGTTATTACAAATTCGTCCCCATCTTAAATAGTTGTATCTTAAGCAGTTGTTGTAGGTACCTTAGTACAACAGTGAAGACATATAGAGAAAGAAAAACAAACGATTATTGTAAATAATTTATTACGAATCAAATAAATAATTAGATACATAGGTACTTATTTCCTAATTAACAATATTCAATTTGAACAAATTGAATGTTTACAAACATTTTTATATACTATGTGATATGTATCAGTATGCGAAATGCAATTTATTTATTACGAGTGCTTAAGTTATTTTATGTTATCCCGTTTAAGTTAGAATGAAAATAAAAAATTTAAAGATTTTTATATTATTTTTAGATTCATCCCCTTTGTTTAATCTCCCCACGGAAATGCGAAATAATATTCATAACCATATTGTTTTTAAGACTTCAGGAAAAATCTAATCAATTGGATAGTTTTGTCAGAACGACGAAGAGATTATTATTATAAGTCTGCATAATCGATGTAGTCGAAGAATAATTAAAAAAAAATACATTTAAAGAAGTACCTACTACAAATATGATTTGGGTTCACAAACATTTACTATTTTATCACGGTCAGTTATCATCTCCAAGAGTGTGTTTTTTAAGGCTTTCCAACTCACTCTACTTCATCTCTTCAGGTCATAGAATTAGTCACTGACATAATTTTATTCTACCGATAGATAACAACGTTCATAGAAACAATTTGTTCGAATACTGATAAACATAGATTTTACCTACAATGCTTCATTCATATTGTATTCATATTGTATCTCAAAATGTATTAATAGTTAAATAAAAATCAAAGTAGAAAAGAAAATGAATTGTTTTGCGTTTATTTAAGCTCAAATACGCACGTCGTCATATTTTCTGAAATGTGACAAATATTAGCTAATATTATATAGTAAAAAGAAATAACACAAACTGGTAATAAATTAAACAAACAAACAAATTAAAACACTTTCTAAAACACCACGTCAAGTCTGTGTTCAGTCACATATTTTTACCTACAAGCGGTTAGGTAATTGAACAACTGCATGTTTTAGTCTATGATTGCATATGGCGTGGCATTTAAATAAAGACATTTTTTTCTATCGTGTTATTACGATATTATTACCTATTTAATCACTTGAACAATCAAAAAAATATTTTACTTACTAAACTACTGAATTGGTATTTACGTCCAGGTGTACGCTTTGATTCGAATTATCCGAATTATCGTATTACTAGCTGTGCCCCGCGGTTTCACCCGTGTATAATTTAAAAGAGATCGCTGATTCATGATTTATAATAACAATATTTTTATCGGGCGGACAGGGTTATGCGTCACAACTCACACGGCTCGTTCGCCTTACTGCTGCTAAAGTCATAGACCCGAGTCGAGTGTTGAATTATTTTAATTTTACATTATCTCCCAAACTATTCGTCCAAATAACATGCTATAAAGGGCAAAGTTTATCTACATAAAATTGTCTTCATGATGTAACTTTCGTTCGTAAGGATTAATATGCCATGCTTAATAATAATGTTCACACGATGTCACAAAAAACCTTTGTAGCACCCTTTGTAACCTTTGTCACAAAAAATTGTAGCTTTTGTATCAGAGATAGGCATAAGGTATCGCGGACTTTTTTAGATTTACTAAAGAGCAATATTTTTGTAAAACATTGTATTTACATATCACTAACCATCACGCCAGCACACGCGGATAAAGCAGTTCGGGTGTACTGTCTTCCGACTTACTTGACAAAAATCAATATTTAAGGCTAGTTGAGAGGTATAGCATAATGCTAGATGACCAATACTATTCCAGTAAATCTGGTGGTTCCAGAGATTAGCGTGTTTAAACAAACAAACCAACAAAATACTCTTCCGCTTTATTATGTTAGTATAAATATAGATTAGCGCCGCTCTGTACGCGTCCACGCTGCATAAATATCGAAGCTACACTAAAGTAAGCGTACGGATTGAAGTGCAGATCACTCGAACAGAGTGAATGTTCGGATCGCGAAATCTAGTATGTAGTACATATATATCGATGGTATTAGTATAGTACGGTTAAATATTTAAGCGACCGCCCAAATATAATCCACGGGAAGTCACGGAGGTTGTGATATACCAGTGAAAGCGATTTCGTAGGTTCCTACACTCGAAAGAAACCTCGAAACCCGAAACACGAAACACGAAAATTAACAAAGTAAAGGGTTTAGACTAAATTGGTCGTTTAATATTCGAGAACAAGTATCCAACAACAGATCTAATAAAAAATTTAAGTGATAATATTAGCTTGGGTGTCAAATCTGTATAATTATTCTTTCTAATTTGCATAATCAACAATCTAAACATTGCTATTCGATAAATTGAAACCTTTTCGTTTGCCTCTAGTGAACGCATTGAACACAACTCCTAACTTTAATAAGGCACCATTAGAATTATTATAAATATCACAATCACGAAGTTTTGTATCCTAAAGGATTTGTTTTTTCGAACTGATTTTACTGTTAGCCTTAGGGAACTGGAGCCATTAGAGGCTTTGACAGCTTCATAGCGCTTGGGGTGAGGAAAGAAGAAACATGTGTATATATATTTAGTAATTTGGTCAAACTACCCAAGAAAAAAGAAAAGGGCCCTTACAGAATCTATGTACCTGAGTGGTATGCATATATAGCATATATATTTGCGGGAGCAAAGTTCACTGCCCGTCCCCTTATCCTAAAGGACACAAGTCTTCGTTTTATAAGTACTGAATTTCACACTTCGATTCGGTTTTGGTGATCGACGCTTCTGCATCATAGTAAGATCTTACACGGCTGACGGCAGCATGTGAGCCAAGTTCAGAACGGGCGCCACAGCCCAGTGTGTATCGAAAAACTTCGAGCTACTTTCGACTCCTCCATAGGTCAAAAGCTATTCGACCTACATACTTGAAATTTTGTATGTTTGATAAAACTCCCTGGAACACCTAAATTACCAAATTTCACGAATTTATCTATTATAGTTATTGAGTAATTAGGGTCTAAAAAGTAGCATTTTGTATTACTCACAGACTCACTCACTCATCAAAAACCTAAACAAATTCTAGGTGAATCAGAAATTTGAAATTTGGCATCAAGAGAGATCTTTCAGCACACAGGAAAAAGTTAAAAACTTCAAAAAAGTACAATTTTTAACGAAATAATACACATTTATTAAATGCCTTTCCATCCACTTATCTAAGCTAAGTTAGACGCGCTGGCGTGGTGTTTTCCCTATTTATATGGGCATTGAAATACCGACGCTTTAATAATAATTAAATCAAAAAACTTCAAATAAGTACAATTAATTATTGATGTTAAACGAAATAGTACTCATAGACTGACCGCTGCAAGCGCGACCCTCCTGATGATTTGTGGGACGCGGGGCCGCGGGTGTGCACGGATATACACGGTATTGCGGTATGATCTTAACCTATATCTTAAGATCAATAGTTTATGCATGTTATTGCAACTAGGATAGATATTTAATGATAAATAATATATTTATTACACGTAATATTTGTTTTCATTGTAATGCTAATCAAAAACTACTATATTGAAAAAAAATGTGCGTGTAACCTGATCACGCAGATGAAGTGAAACTTCTTTGAATGTAATAGTATTTATATAGAAAATATAATTGTATAATAACGCGTTAAAGCCTTACTTTTGATTGACTGTACGGTTGTTTTATAACACAGCGTTCGTAATTCCATCTTCACAAAAATAAAACCGCGTAAGCCCATACGTCAAAGGTGTAATGCTGCTTATTGGTCGGTGTTTTTTTTTCTCTCGCGTCCCTCACAACAATAGGATGATCGCGCTTGCCGCCGTGCGGTTAAGCTATAGCATCAACTACAGCAACGTTTTGATCCGCTTACCAGCAGATAGCGTTGTGTACCTTTTCAAAAAGTAATGATATCCGAACAAAAACATAAATGTGAAAAGGGGCCAAGTCCGGTAGAAATTACTTTCAAACTAGTAATTGTCACCGGTAAAAGAGTCTAGATATACGGGTGCCAAGTCACATAGCAATTCCTTTAATTATAGCTGTGCAAATGTACATTCTTCGATTCAGTTACAAAAGAATTTGTTACTTTCTTTGATATGGGATTTCTAATTAGATAAGTTTTGGCATTGGCGAAATTGATAACATAAGCAGAAGCCATAAATTAAAAATATATATACATAATTTCTGTCAAAGATGTACGATCGGAAAAACAATAACATGTACAAATTATGTCGTATGGCTTGTGACTGGCCATACATTTAAAATATAAAAAAAGAAATAAGGAATAGAAAAAGTGAAATGAATTGTCCAACAAGGAATGTTAGAATTTTTATTGTTCCTAATTAGACTTACTCGCTAGAATTTTGCTGTTGTATTGCATTCCTTATTTTTATGGTAGTAATGTACCATCCTACAACCAAATATGTATAATCTATAACTATAGCCAAGAAAAATATAAACTTTAAGACAATTATTTATGATTAATATGTGATAAAAAATAAAATCATTTTTTTATTTTTGTTGTCGTTAATACATTTTTGACAACTAGTGAGTGAAGTTGGTGCAGACGCGATGATCTTCTCATTTGAAACGCATAATAAATATTGTTTTATATAAATGCTGTTTGTCGTACACCATGGAAAATAGCAATAATGTTTTATTTATAAAATGTAACAAAACCAATTGCATTCAAGTAACTACCTACAGATTTACCGCAGAAGTAACTACAACACAAATATAAACGTCTTCTGCTTGGAATTAATTTATTTATTGCCAATATTTCCATATATTATATGTAATGTATTCTTTTAATATATCTATGTCAATTGTAAGATACTGTTACGATCTGAATAAAAATAGAAATTATTCACTATTCTCGAAATATCTAGAATCGTTTAGAATGTACTCGAAACACGCAAACATTCAAAGCTTGTTGCTAGATTGCGTAATCCAACAAAAAATAGGAAAGAAGAACACTTCCCCTTCGAAAACAATGACGCAAAGTTCGAGGCATTTCTAGTGATTTCGACTCTCCTTTTATTTTGATATATAAGCGAGTTGATATATAACCGAGCCAAGACAGTTCTGTTTTGGCCAACAAAGTGGAAACAACAGCTTTAAAAAGGAAGAAATCTGCAAGAGGATCATTAGAGAAATACTGTAAGTACGACCACACTATAGTGATGATCAGTATAGTGAGTTTGTTTGAATTTTGTTTCACTGATGGTTTAAGCGAAATATAATGCCATTATCTTTACCCACGAACGTAACAATGCATATAAAATAAAAATGAAAAAAATTAGCTAGCTAAAAAAATGGTCGAATATTAATATTTGTTATTTTATAGATTGACCTATAATGATACCATTCTTAGTGCTGAATTGTATTTGATTATCTCCACTTAATATTAACCAAAATAATGTTTTTTTGTAATATAAATATTTAAAAAGAAAACAACAAGGATATTCCGTACAGCGTTCTTTGTACAATTGCCCAAATATTTAATAAATTATCTTATTTACTTTAATATCACATATTTGTTTATACAAGCCAATAATTGGAAATTTTAAAAAACTACATTTTAAAATGGGACTGTAGTTCTTTGGCACACAAATCAGAATTTAGAATCACAGTGATAATTGTATCACAGTACAGTTTATATATTTAAAAACACATGAAGACACATTTTAACTAATTTATTCAACTACAGATTGTTCTTGAACTATTCAGAAGAAAAACACCTTTTATCTGATGTGAATAGTTAATACAAAAAAATCACCAACGATAATCGCCACATTACAACGTTATACACTGTAATAAGAATACAAAACAATAAATACTACCGAGAATACAAATATCTCAGAGTTGGTCCTAGACCATGTATCTCTATATCCGCAAATATAATATAATTTTCATGTTCTATATATTACTCAAATCTAGAAATTAAAAAGCAATACTTAATTTAAAAATTAATGACGTTATGACAATGTTGTACAATACATTCATCTTACATGACTACTTTTAACAAAATGTAAGTTTACGAATGTTAGGACTGTTTCAAAGTGCACAAATGCCACAGTAAAAGGGATTCTATTTAATTGAAGATTAGTTCAATTTTAATACAAAAGTATTTTCTATAATATTAACCTGTTATTAGATTTAGAAACGTCATAGTTATAGCGGATAACGTTTGAGATTATTAAAAACTAATTAAAAATATATTTTGTAATTGATTATAAAAAAAAACTAGTTCTATGAAATTCATAACGATATATTCCGTTGTTTTATATATTTTTATTTAAATAAAATTATTTTCATTGAAAATATGTTTTACATTTCTTACCTTGAACCCGAAGATCAATATTATACTAATAATACATTTATACAATTAGCTAATCTTTGTACTAAAATATTATCCTATTAATTTATATTTCAGACCCATTTTAATTATGATATTCAAATTAATAAAATAAATAATTATTTACTTTATACCAAATAAATAACATTACTTATTCATCTGACCAAAGAAATTTAGCAAACAAAAACACTTCAATAAGTTGTTGAAAACGTTTTTGTAGTTTGCAAACAAATATGGTGTAGATTATGTTCACACGTTAGTTGATTTCTTTGGCGGAGTTACTCTCGGAGAGTTGCTGTATAACTTCTTAAACAGTTCTTGGATGTTGTTGTCGGGAAATAAATTTGCCAGCGTTGCTGAAATAACAACGATGGAATATTTAAAACTTTCACATACATTAACACTTCATAAATATAGTAAGTGATCAGTGATCAATATTTCGCACATTATAGAATGTAATGTTAGTTAAACAGATTGTTAGTAAACGGCGCCTCCCACGTGTTGTTACTTGAATATATTTATATTAAAAATGCTATCTGTAGATAAGTTTCATAATTATTTTTTAACGAAAACATTAATTTTAAACTAACTATTTATTTTTGGGACATTTTGAGACATCACTCAAGTTCATTGTAGTCGACTTATTAACTGAAGTATACACAATCCAATAGCTCGAGCGAGAACAAATTCAAGCCGGTCGTTGTCCGCTTGAAGATGCGTGCGGTCACAGAGCACACTTGTTGCTATCGCACTCAGCCAATAGGGGTCAATAGTACAAATACTAAGTCATTAGTACGTATTCCATAATCACATCGACACAATTCTCCGACATAATATTAGGTCTTTACCTATGAAATTGCCGTTTTGTATGAAAAAATTTAAACGATGTTTTTTCATGTATTTTTTATATGTATTAATCGAAGTAATCACCCATGCAATCAATGCATCTTTGCCAGCGCAGTGGCAGTTTATTGATGCCACTTGATGCCCTTCTTAAAGAAATCAGCTGGACGGGAGGCAACAAATTCTTCAGGCATTTTGTACTGCCTCTCGGGTATTGAATTTTTTTCCCGCTAAGGAGTTATCCAAATTCTGGAAAAAGTAGTAGTCTGTAGGCGCAAGGTCTGGTGAGTAGGGCGGATGACGGAGAACTTCCAACCCCAGTTCTTGCAACTTGGAGACCGTCTGTTGTGCAGTATGAGGTTGGAGATTGACCAATGCTGGTTGGAGATGTGCCAGCTTCTCCATCATTGTGTTCAGTTCTTCACAGTACACATCTGCAGTAATGCTCACCCCGTTTGTTAAGAAGCTGTGATGAATCACACCGGCGCTAGACCACCAAACAGTGACCATCACTTTTCTAGGGGTAAGTTTTCGTTTTGGGCATTGTTTAGGTGCTGAACCAGGATCCAACCAACTTGCTGAGCGCTTGCGGTTATCAAACAGAATCCATTTTTCATCGCAGGTAACAATGCGGTTCAAAATTCCTTCTTGTGTGTCTGTTGAGCAGTGTAAGGCACGTCTCGACGCGTACTTCGCGCTGGCGTTCATTGAGTTCGTGGGGCACCCATTTGTCAAGCTTTTTTACCTTGCCAATTTGACGCAAATGGACCAATATTGTTTTGACGCTAACGTCGAAAACTGCTGCTAATTCAGCCGTAGATTGTGTATCATCAGCTTCCACAATCGCCTTTAATTTGTCTTTGTCGACCAAAGTCTTCGGACGACCGCGAGGTTCATTTTTCAGGTCGTAATTGCCAGAACGGAAGCGAGCAAACAGGTGGTGCGTTGGTTTGTAGTGTTAGCTCCGTAAACGTTGTTGATGTTGCGTGCCGCTCGTGCCGCGTTACTGCCACGACGGTACTCATATTCCATAATTACTCGAATTTTTAACGTATCCATGATTACAAAAAAGATTTAAATGCGATGAAAATGTAACACTAATCAATAAACAAATGACTACTTTTGGAAAAATAATTCCATGTTTTTAAAATAAAATTAATTTGAAATTAGAATTCTTAACCAAACAAAAATTATTTTGATTTGAAATGGCCAGTTCTGCAGAACGGCAATTTCATAGGTAAAGACATATTATATTAAATAGTATCCATATTTAATATGACGTATTGGTAGAGGAAGCCAGCCTTTGTAACAATAAAGCGTTGCCACAAAAAAACCTTTGAGAAGTAATATAATATATTAATATATATTAATATATTATAGAGAAATCCAGTTAATCTATATATATATTAATTAAAAAACGTTCGAATTATTCTCAGCAAACCCTTTCATTTCATTCCCTATCAACCCCATATCACTGGGGTGCATAAAAAATAACTGGTCTGCCATATTAGATGATGATGATGATGATGAGAAGATGACGTCACTTAGCTAACCATGCATTTGTCATCCAAATTAAACCTGTATGCAACATTTCCGCTCAATCGGTCGGGGATAACTGTTTTAAAATTCTGTTGTAAGATTTGAACCTTACTAACAAGGAAAGTTAAAAGCTTGTAAAAATGAATTATGTCCCGTTGTACCGTATGCGTTGCTATATTATATTCCTCAGATTGTGATGAAACTTTAGTGACTCGTATTTACGTCCCTCAAGGTTTATTGATTAGTACAACTATTTTACATAAGATGGCACGCCAGTCGTTTCATTTTAAAGACAACGGAAACGAAGTCGCAGTTGTAACCGAGTATTACATATATGTATGTCAAGGAGTAATTATTTGAAATATAGTGACAAAATGGTAGTAGTAATTCAGTGAACATGGGGTCAAGTTCGAAGACTTTATTTGTAATTTACTCAAAAGATAAATTGAGTTGGTAAATATATTAGCTAGGTTAAAAGTACTCACCTTCTAGAAGTATGAATATTAAACGTCTGTTTATTTCTTGTGTTTGAAAGAGATCGAATACGGTTAGGAGACCGCGTCTCGCCGTGTCCGTGCCTACTATGTGTCGTAAATCGTCTGGGAAAAGAAATATGACCAAGCGTTGTATAAAAAAATACATGTGTATGATGTACCCAGGTAAGATGTCTTTGGAGTAACAAAACAAAAATAACTCCAAAAAATTTTGTCCTGCGTGCCAACATGATGTTAGCCATCAATGATAATAATGCCAATTACTGACTTTTATTTATTTTTATTGTGTAAATATAATTTTCAACACATTTGCTCAAACAATGCATTTACGAAGCCTGTATACATTGTTCCAAAGTTAAAACTTACGCACCATACAACGGAGCGTGGGGTAATTCTTTTACCGCACGCTCCGTTGTATAGTGCCATAATAATATATAAGACTTCCACCAAGGAGTTTCACATTACAAGAATAAATAAGCTGAATGATCGAACCTTGGAAGCACTTTTTATCAATACATTTTCCTCACTTTAATACTAAAGAGAAAATGAGACGAAAGATGTATTTCTAATTTTCACCACACGAATGTGACGCCTCGACTTCGTCAAGGGCATGCATTCGTCTACTCGTTTGTAAAAACAAACTTGCCGCACTAGTATCATAAATAACTATTAACGGTGTAAATAAAATCAAATTGGAATAATGTTTATTTACACAGAGTTACATTATTTTTACACAATACAAAAGGCAGTAAACTGATTCACATTATTATTATTGATGGCTAACTTCACCATGTCGCACTACCGTCACATGATGCGCGCGCAGTTTTCAATTTTACCCTCTACTAAAAGCGTCAAAAGAAGAACCTATAACTTCATAAAAGTAAAAAAAATATTTAATACCTTTGGTCGTCGATTTATGGTTAATAATATAATTTGGGTTAAATTTCTTTACAATAATATTATCTAATGTTAAGTGATGAACGTGATTAAACGCTGAGCTTCGAATTGGAATCAGTTTTAAACATTTTCTATAACAATATATACAAGAAGCATTTGCTCAGTAAGAAAAGAAGACAAAATTACCTGAACAAGAGGACAGAAGAGCAACTTTAGCAGCGACCCTCGTCCGAGCCTTCGTAGCCGAATCTCTGTTTCCGTAACTAGCATTATGCCTATTCGTTAACCACTGCCTAAAATAATATACGTTTTGATCGCTATAATCCATATTTTATCAAACATATATTTACACTTTATATTTTTAATAAGTACTATTGTACGATGAAAATATTATTGTATTATTATTTTACACTAGCGGTGCCCCTCGGCCCCGCACGCGTTTATCACGCAGTAATTATTTTCATTCCGTAATTTTATTTTTACTCACAGTATCGACAATTCATATAGTCTATTAGTTGAGAAATGACATAATATTTACAACAAATTAAATATTTATGTTACTGAATTATAATTAATACACTTACTTAAACGTTTTCAAATACTGAACGACATTCCGAGGTGACGTCAGTGACGATACTAATTCGAGAACCTTCCTGTTAAAGATAATTTAAAAACATTTAAAATTATATTTTAATAGTGCAATTTGCATTGTTATGTATTTGATTGACATACTTATTAACTCGGTCCGCGATCAAAGTCCTGAGCGGAGCGAGCAAGCGACGCCGTAACCACAATCCTCTGATACCTAACACTTCCTCCAGTAACTTCAACGCCATACTTTCATCACCGACCTAAAAAAATTATATTTAATTTACTCGATTTAAAGTTATTAAAAACAGAATTATTTCGTCATTTGATACACGGCATTTAAAAAAAAAAACATCGATTATGACTCCACCACAATAAAATAAGAGGTTTCGTAAGTATGTAGACTTCTTGTTAAAATTTGTAAAAATAAATTCTCATAATTATTCTGCTTATAAAGAAGTACCTATAACTAAAAAAAACTAGATGTCATTCGTTATTTTAAATAAATAATTAGCCCGATATAACTGTTATATAATAATATGATATTGGTATTCTAAGCAATCTACAATGTGCGTGCATATGCGTATGTTGAGCGTGTGATTTAATGTTACAAGTAAACGTACTTAAGTACTAAGAATATTATAGTACTAATAAGCAAACAACTTAAAAGCATGTGGACGCTTGTATCAAATAACCAGAAAAACATTCGATTTATAAAATAACTTTTTATTAATTTACAAATTAGATTCGTATGCTTATAATTAAATGTACTTACATCCTGTCCATCACACGAGTTCCCACTTTTGAAATCATCGTAATTATTCTCGCCGCTTTTACCTTGAAACACTTTGGAAATACCTGGGAATGAATAGATTGAAAATTCATCAAACATTAAGTGATAAAATATAGATAAAAATGACAAGTTTTTAAATATATGAAAATCATTCTGTTGCACAATATTTGAAATCAGCGTGTTTTTAGAGATTTGCAAAATACTCTAAAATTATCAAAGAAATTCCTCAATATCGAAATTTCTCAGTTTTTGCTACTTGTTTTTGTTTTTTCAGTTTATACTACGGATTGAATATATTTTAATTACAACTAAACCAACATATTATATTTAAAAAAAATCTTGAATATTTTTACTTACCAAAATATAATAAACAAAATACTTAGCTTAGGCCCTGAGAAAGTACTCATCGTCGGTGATATTGCAAAACGGGTTGTATAACTGAAAATCTTATTTTAAAAGAGAGAGAGAGAGGTAACTATTTTTTAAAGATTTGCTAGTTGTGTGACATGGATATCGTGGTGTAATATTGTTAGTAAAATCTATATAATTTTATTCAAAACAATCCTGAATGTGGATCTAATGTGAAAATAACTAGAAATATAGCATTTTGCAATGAAGAATATTGAGGCAGACTCTTTTGACATAGAATGTATAACTATATCACCGACGATATGAAAGTTAAAACGCTACTACCAGTTCGGAAAACTTTGGAGTTTATCATCTTTTAACAAGAAATCAGAATTATAATTACCATCCATAACTCCATCGACGGTGTTAGCGAACTGATCTGGCATGCTTTTAAGGGTCCTCATACCAGCCTTCAATGAGTTTACAAGAACAGCATCGATCTAAAATATTATCATATTTTATAACTAATTTTAATGTACTGACAAAAATTCATTAGTTTCATAGTAGAGTCTCTATATTTACTTTATATGTTTCCGTGCTAAGGCAAATTATCAACCTGGAAGTTGACAGTATGTTTTAAAAGTAATGTTTAATTCTTTACTAGTATTGGCCTATTGACACTACTATTCAAACAACACAAACCTGGGAAAAATAACTGTTTATTTAATTAATTTTCCCTTTGGATTTTGTTTGTGAGTTATGCGATTCTAAAAGCCATTTAGAAAATGTGACGTCATCGTTCAAAAAATATACACCGTTGAGTGTTATTAAGTTATCATGTGATGACTGTAAAATTATTACTAAGTGTGAAAATAGTGTTTTTAAAATAATATATGTGCTGAAGAAATTTCATAACTGAAATTCTAGTAAAATTAACTTTGGACATAATACCTTTTACACTTAGTTTTTGCTGTATATTTTTTATTTAAATTAATAAATATTGTTATATTCCCTTTAAAGGTGTAATAATGAATTCACTGGTACTATTTTCAACATATAAAGTGTTTAAATATTTTTTTAAAGTTGTCTTTTATCGGAATGGTTTTTTAAGTACATACGTTTTAACACGAGCATGCCTATAGCTTTTTATTCTATACAAGCATACGGCGCGCCTGTTGGTAAGCGGCTACCGTAGCCTACAGACGCTTGTAATACTATAGGTATCACTAGCGCGTTGCCGACCTTGAACCTTCAACTCCAAAGAGCACTGGAAAACCTACTCACCGCAGGAACACAGCAATAGGTTATTTGGCTGCGATCTGTTGTAGGGTGGAGGTATTCCACCAATTGGATTGCATAAGTAAATAGAAATGTCTCTGTGCCCTACCTCTCTTTCACATGGGGGGTCATAAAATGCACAAAAATAAACTAGTTTTTGCACATTAATTCGCACCATAAAAAAGCAAGCTCTGAACGCTAATAAAACCAATCGACTGGAAATAAGAGGTTGTAACTAAACTTTAAATTACAGTTCATTTCTTGCATGAGTACAAAAGGTGAATATTCGGTAAATATTAGCGTTTTTGAGTAGATTAAGAGAAGAGAGGTCAAGCCCCCCATAAGTATATGTATGTCCCTCCCACAATGCTACTCCTTTATATATTATGTCCATTACATTTTTTATCTCCTGTGAAGTAACAAACACGTAGGTATACAAGTATACAACAAGCAAAATATCGTCGGTGATGCTGCAATATGATCTATGTCAAAACACTCGACTTGAATACTATTCATTGCAAAATGTTATATTTCTAGTTATTTTTATATTAGATGCACAATCAGGATTAATTTGCATAAAATTATATAGATTTTACCGACGCTATAAACTCCACGATGTACAAGTCACACACCTAGCGAACCGTTAAAAAAAATGCCTCTCTCCTGGAATATCAATTCATAGTGACATACTTAGCCCGTTTTGCAATATCACCGACGATATTTTCAATTAATTGCTGATTTATATATATAAAACTATGTCTATATTACTAAAAATACCTGCTTACCGTATTACTGTGCTTTTCCGCCTGACTGCCGGGACCGAGGAACCCGCCCAAATAATCTTGAGACAGTAAAGTCATATATTTGGTTTCTCTTGCTAAACTCGCCAAAGTTTGCAGATAGCTATTAAGCATTCTCTTCCGACTTTCCAATACGGTCCTGGATGTGTTTTGAAATGTTTTCTTTGCTGGAAACGGTAAATTACCCAGCTCCGGCCACTGGATCGAATGAAAAACTTTATTTAATCAATTTGATTTAAGTAAAAACATATTGTATTTTAGGTCTCAAACAAAGGTCCTTCCGAAACTTTATAAGTGGCCCAGAGAGAGAGTGGCCAATTGTTTATCTTTAGTTTCTAATTCTTTTATTCATTCTTTGCAATAGTATGGTATTGGGACAATTATGGACGATTTGAACTACTTATGTTATAGTAATTTGTTTTGTATATACATGGAAGCTTTTAACATGGTATTTTCGGAAAAATGTAGACGGAAAATAATATTTTTTGGATCGTATGTTGATTGTACTTATAGTCAGATTTAGTTTTTATAAAAATGCTACATTACAAAATACATACCGACCTACTAATGATAGGTAAAAATTAAGAAATCTATACATTACTAAAATATTCAAAAGTTCGAAGGTAAAATCTGTCAATTCGGGTGCTATTCGTGCAAATGACTTATAAATATCTTTTTTATAGCTGTTACATGTATAAATATAGCCCAAGAAAAAATGTTCAGTATAGGTATGTAGAGTAGGGGAGAAACGGGTAATGGGGGTCAGCGGGCAATGGTAGTCAGTACAATAATAAGAAAACTAAAAGACGTTGACAAGTGAATATCGAGCGAAATGATCGGACATACTACACCCGGTACCCAGATCTAATCACCGTTTTAATTGTAACGTGACGTTTGGACGAAAAAGGTATATTATTGTCCGCCGCGATTTCATTATAATTTTTCCTGTGTATAACATAAGTGATGAGATATTTATTTAAATATTTTTTTAATTATAAATTTTCTTTTTATTTTAGTAAATTACTAAATAATCTTTTTGTGAGACATTTTTAATGAAATATTTAACGATTTATTTTCATTTAGATTTTTTTAATTTCATTTCTATTTTGGGTAATGGGAGTCAGTTGACCCCCACGGAATAGAAAAAACCGCAGCAAAGCAAAAAACCTTTAGGCAAGGCCAAGGGACCTGTTCTTCAAGATAAACACTCCTCCTGAGAGTCAGATACAAGTTTCTGTAATATATGTGATGTCGATAAAAATGACGATGCAAAATAGGTCCTTGATTTGTGATGAGTTTAGTTGCAAGAATGAGTTATGGTAACGCGCTGGTACACTTCGTGTGGTTTATGGGCACACGCTAACTGCTTCCGATGGATTCAGCAAAAAGTTATGCGTACGACAAATGCTGAAGATGTGTTGACTCTCATTGTCTAATATGATGACTACCATTACCCGCATGTTAGGGCAATGGTGATCAAAATCGTTATTTTTATAAAGTGTAATTATAAGTATATTACTATCCAAAAATTTAAAAAACTGCTTTAAATTGATAAATTATTAGTTATAGTAATAAAATATGTTTTTTTAATTAACCCGAAACAAATAACTTCAGATTTATATCGATTTTTGCTTAAGTGACTCCCATTACCCCATTTTCCCCTACATATAATTATACAAAAAAAACGAAGATATTCGTGATGCGCGGAAAGCAAAGCAAAGTCATGAATTTTGCGAAACAAATTTTAAATAGGGATGTCCGTAAATATAATGAATATTTATTTACGTTTTTAATACTCTTTTTTTACTCTGTAAAACTGACATCGTATATATACATACTGTGGCGCTACAATGGCGGCATTACGTGTTCACACGTATCCGGTTACGCAACTTGAATTTTAGAACATTTGATTGTCTCTCCGGAGTAGGTTATACTGGTAAGTAGCTTCATTAATGAATTGGTTGCAAAGTGATGCCAATTTGGTTACATAAATTTGTTTTAATTTTTTTATTAACTATTTTATTTTTATTTGTACGATTACTGACCACTAGAACAACCCGTGTGTCTAATTCAACTCAGCTGTTTAGTTACCATAATACAAGCTTTGCTTAGTTTGGAATTAAATGGCCGTGTGTGTAATTATGTTCCCCATATCCTCATACTTAATGGAGCTTCAATTTGTATACCATATTATGTACCTTAAAGTAATACCAATTTATACCTTGTCCTTTATCGATGCATGTAAATCGTAAAAGTCGCTGTATCTTCTATAAATATGCCACACTTCGTTATCAGACAGCCTTGTAACAGCTATAGCATATATTCCAAAGGCACGGCCTTTTTCTTGAACTAGAGCTAAACACAAACACAATCGTTTTAATAATTTCACGTAATTTTGAATACACTCAAATCTGATTTATTGACCGGATTTACAATAGCCTCATAACAAGTTATCCTCCTCTTGGAAGAATATTACTGTTATTAACAATTGGGGTACTGTTTCTTATATAAGAGAACTAGCTGTGACCGCGGCTCCGCTCGAAAGGCTACAGAACTACATACTACAGAAAACAGTCGGTGCTCTCGGCACGCCCGAACTATGCTGCCCCAAAAATGCTTATTGTGGGTAATTCTTAGAAGATACACATATCCTATCGCTTTTTTGTAGGTCTTTTTAAAATCTACAATTATGTAGTACATTAATTTGATATAATTCTTATGGTTTACTCAGCGTGAGCCTTTTAATCTCCCCAAAAGCGTATTTTTTCCGAATTGATTGACCATTATCGTGAGTGCTTATTTAGTATGTTACTTTATGTAACAAAATATATCCTATAACCTGGCCAGATAACATAGCTATGAATTGAAGGAAAACCCATGTAAATCGGAATAGTGTTTATCGCGTGTAAAGAACATAAACGGACAGACAGACAAAGAAAGGTTTAGTTTTATATGTATATATATTCACTGCATCTTAGTAAAATGGCTGTATTTCCAATAAAACGATGGACGGTGAACTTTTTGGTATCAAACCCGTTATAACAACTAATTTACACAAGTTTCTTATACTTGAGCTTCTTGACCAAATTATGAGTAAAACATCACGTGAAGTACCACAAACACAAAAACTACACGAAAATAAAACATAGGTAGTATAATATCACATTTCAAATTGCCACCAAAAAGCCCCTTATCAGTTATATGATTTATGTTTAATATATACATTTAAATATTAAAAAATTACCTAAGTTATTATAAACATTTTTTGTCTAAAAGAACACTTACCAGTTTCAATAATACACGCCGATAGAGGTGATAGTAAATTCTTCGCATTACGACTTATTTCCGAATGCGACATCGATAAATTGCTAGTATGAGCCGAAGACAAACTAGACGGACCTAAAAATCATCATTACGTGAACATATAGAATATTTTTCCCCCAAAAGTATTCAAATAAACTACGGCGCCTTTAATATTAAAGCTATTCTACTTCACAGGATGCAGGCAATCACTTACTTTCAAACTTTTGATCGAATATTTCAATTCACAGGGAAAAATCATTAACGGGTTTAATATTTATATACATGTTCATTGCAGACTTCATTTTACCTTTAAGTACACTACGGTTAATTATACGAAAATAATAAATAATACAGTATGTAATTGATTTCAATTAATAGAACAAAGCTAAACTTTTTAGTAACGAACTAAATACACAATCAAAAGTTTTAAGAACAATTAAAAATAAATAAAAACCAATCACGATTCCATACAAAATAAAATCCCCCTTCTATCTATATATCTCAATCTATAAAAGCATATAAGCTTATTCAAAAAATTAAGCATATTCCAATGTTACAATCTCCAAAACTAAGCCTCTTCCTAGAGAGGTGTGTAGTTATATTGACCTGCACTCTCATTGATCATCCTTTGCGCCAAATTACCAACTATATCTGATCGTGAACGATTGTGTCTTGCCCCTGGTACTGGTAATAAATCACCTGTAGAAATATCAAATGTAATTTGGATTCAAAGAATTTTATTACAGCACAATTTTTATAAAAAAAAAAAAAATAACTCGTTAGGATGATCAGTATTGACGTTTTCGGTATTATTATATAAAGGCAAATAACATAAAGCACATAAATTGATATTGTACATATAATATGGGATAAACATTTATATGCCTGAATGAACGAAATCATTTGCTACATTTTATAAAAAAAGAATATAAGACAAATTATTTGCATATGTATAATAGGTATATTTTATCTTTCTTGAGTACAGAATATCGGTATATTATTAATAAAATCAATTCATACATGAGAAAATCGATAGTTTTAAATCGTTTATACCGGAAAATCTTAGCTTTGTTTATTCACAAAAATCATAATTATACTTTGTTCATCATAGAAGCTCTGCATGAAGTGTCCCATGAATACTTTCTCTGTACAATGATTTTTGTTAATTACGTTTTTTTTTACTACGGTTAGCGTTCCTTTCTGCAGTACTTAAAAATAGAGAAGACCAAAAATTAAAAGATATTATTATGAATCGTTAGAATCATTAATTGGAATGGAACGCCGATGTGCATTCAATTCATTAATTTCTTTTTAAATTCGAATAAAAAATTTTTTTATGTAATTCCTACATTTTAACTTGAACAACACGTAACAAAGAATATTAACTGTAAGAGTTCACCTTGTTATTTGGCGTCAGGCATTTAATAATTCAAGTGTTCTAGATTGTGATCTCAATTGTTGTTATAGTTTCTTTTTGTTATTTCATTAAACACATTTTACACACCACTCGATTCATTTAAAGCATAATCGTTTTATCGATTATGTCTAGTTCTCAAATCAGAATCGATAATCATAAAATCAACTTCCAATTAAGGTTATGTTACATCTCTAAAATAAACATTTGACATGTGTCATGCAAGGCTTCTTATTATGAACGTATAATTAATGCTATGGACTAAAAATAATTAACTACTGTTGTTCGGTGACTAACAAGAGTCAGCAATGTAAATTCGGAAAGTCTCAAACTAAGCAATTTAGCAACTACCAACGTACAAATATGTCGAAACTGATATTCTACATAAAGTACATCGAACTAATCTACCGAATATCGATAAAAAAGTACCGATATTACTGCACTTAGGTATGGTATGGTTCTTGTTAGCTGGCATCCTCCTGGACAACGAACGCGGGAAAGTAGACGATTTATTTGGAAAATCGCATTTGTACTTCGATTTGAATAACTTCGGTAATCGTTTGAAACAACATTTCATCATTTTCATGCATTTCTCTAATATAGAAAAAAATTGTTTACGTGAACACTCTGAAGTCTGAATACATGCAGATATTTATTTTTACATTTCATTTAAATTCACTCGAAGTAATATGTTAAAATAAACGAAAATATTGTAATTAAAACTTTATAGTCTTCAGAAGTATGTAACATTTTGTATAATATTATATTATGCTTACCGCTATATTTCTTATTATCAACTTTATCGTCTTTTTTGAAATCGCTGAAAAAATAAGTTGTAGTTAAATAGAAATCATTTTCACATGTGACTATTTAAAAATTGTTTTTTCACCTGCTATTATTTCTGTATGTGCTATCTTCATTATCCATCATAAAATCGGATTGCCAAGACGGATCCTCCTAAAAATAAATAGAAATAAAGTCAAAGCTCCTTATTCGCTGGGGATTCATTCTATTCTATAATTATGCCACAAATACATAAACCGTGAATACGGAATGGTACTTTTACAGTAATATAGAAGATGTGTTCTAAGGTAAGACAATAAAAATATATAAATATGAGCATTTTAATTATACATACATAGTATTATTAATGATTATTTTCTAGATTAAGCAAAGGTTTCAAGAACTTGGCAAACTTTTTTTGTTTTGCAGGCGTTTTGATTCTGACTGGTATTCACTATTAAGCTGTGGCATTAATAATTTGCTTCTTAAAACGATCGTAAACGAACAAGCATTTTTATTGTTACTTTAAGCGGCAACACTTCAAAACAATATTTTCCTTTTTTTTTTACTCCATCTACTCAATTTACTTTATTGTAACTACGGTGCAGAACACAACCAACGACGACCGGACGACGAAGGTCTGAATATCACAGGAAGTACTACTTTTACAACTACAATAAAAATGTAATCGACATACCTCCAAAGCGTCACAGACGCATTTCTGCACTTCATCGAAACAAATTACAGGGTTGTTCGTAAACTCTTCACCTTCAGTCGTGATTTTTCTAACCAGTTCTGCGTGGCAGTTCTCCGGTATTCCCATAATGGAAGGCTTGTTGGGCGCTAGATATGAATCGCATAATTCCAGTGCCGAAGATCGCAAGTTATCGATAACTGCTTTCGAAGTATGCGGCGCGTCTGCGGAAAATGTAACAATTACAATATTTTTAACCATTCACTATTATCAAGTGATTTAGACAAACAAGCATTCAACAATACCAGCTTCATTTAATTCTATTTCTAGCAAATATTGCGCATTGGACTTCCACGATGCTGTAGCTCTTAAAAACTTCAATGTTCTAGAAACTTCTTCAGTCATTTTTTCTGTGTTTGGACTGTTTGACGAACCTGAGAACAACCACAAATATAAGAAATGACATTATTTCTATTTTTTTTTAATGTCATTTCTTATATTTTTATTTTAAATACAAATAACACACCTTCTTGAGGAGCCAAAGTTGCTCTTTTGGCTTGAATGATACGAGTCAAGTACTGCAGAGATGAAAGCTTTTGACGATCTTGCAATTCCCATTCACCAGCACTATCTCTTGAATGCTATAACATTTTTGTGCATAATGTATTCTCTTAAAAAAAGAAATAACTATAACAAATAATATTTCGATATTTTTTAAAACTATTAAAAATCTCTTATATTTATTGTAACATCAATTTTCCCTTTATGTAGGAATTATAAGTAAACATTTTTTTAAGCTTACAAGTTTCTGTATATCTTTCTGAACTAGTTCCAATGTAGCGTCCAACTCTTCAGCATCTCCGCAGCATCGAATAACTATTAAAAATAGTTCTGATGGAAGACATGAATCACGACAACACTAAAATAAAATAAAAAAAATTATGCCGCATGGTCAACCATTTCAGAAAATCATATAAGAGAATATTGTAGTTTAATGGAAGTGTTAACAACATTTTCAACTTTATCATAATAACCAAAATATTGTTATGTTAACTTTACTTCTAAGTAGTAAACCAATATTCACTAAAATCTACAGCTTAAATGCATTATGGAGCTAAACTGTTCTTTTTCTTTATTTTTACCATAATCTGTGTTGATTACGGTTAAACCAAGATTAATTAAACTTTACCAATAGAAAATCGAATTGGATACACAGTTAGTATGCAAATAAATAATTACGTAAGTTGCACTTTCACATACTATGTAAAAAAGTACAAGTAAATTTGTTCATAATAATGAATGTTTGGTTTACTTACGATTCGAATAATAGTCCTATTAATATTATCCGGATCACTCAGCAGATGGATTATTGGCCGCAATACAACAGATGATATTAACTCTACAAGTATCATTTTTAATGCATGACATTTCCAAGCTTCTTCAGGAGCAACCAAATATAGCACAGCTTCAGACACTTCACACAATAAATCTAAAAACATTATTAATAGTATATAATAATGGCATTGTTACCTTTATTAAAATAAAAAACCAATAAATATGTTCTTCAATTTAGGCCCTAAGAAGGCACTTATAAATGTCAAAACACTACTACCAGTTCGGAAAACATCCCAGTCATCGAGAAGAATCAGCAACTGTACAATATTATATAATATAATAATAAAACCATATTAATAATTTAGTGAATGCACAGAGACGAAGTCACTTCCAGACATCACTGTCATTCACATGATGACCCACCCTATAGTAACCTTTTGACAGTAAAACCTGCTTGACATGGTCCTTAAACTTATCCAGCAAATCAGTAATGTGTGTAATGATCTTATGATAGAGCCTAATACTATTATCTAAAAATACTTTTATTGGTCTTACTAAGTCTAAAACAAGGTAGGGCTAATTTATATTAAAACTTAAATAGACTGTTGGTTTATTCAAAATTTTTGACAAATAACTTATAATACTCAAAAAAAATGTTATTTAAGTAGTACTTTAGATTCAGTATAAAATAATCAAAATTGTAAACCGAAAAGGAAATTGCTAAACCACGGCAGTCTTAAAAAATTTAAACTTTTATACATGCAAACATATATGTCAGTCCAGATGCTTTATCTGTAAATCTTTAAATAGGCTTTATCTTTATTTAGGTTGCATCGGAGAAGAAACAGACATATGCTACTGGAGTTCAATAAGCTGGCCTAGTACCGGATTAAGCACATTAGGACACCATTGACACCAAAGACTTTCCTACAGCTTTACATTAAACACGCTAATCTTTGGAACTACCAGTCAGATACGAAAAAAATATTTTTGTATATGATAACCATTCATGAGGAATAGTATAAGCTATATAAGATTCACGATACAACCCTAAGGAGCGGAGCAGTAACTATGAATGTCAAGCATTCTGGCAAGATGTAGACGAGTACAGAAAGTGAAACAACAATAAGTCTACACTAGCATGTTTGTGAAGATGTTGTGGAGTTTTTCATATAAATTTATCACGGGTGAAACCGTGGGGCACATCTAGTATATGCATATAAATGTTGAGTTGCAAAAACATATATAAAGCACAGAGATTTAACTTGAATAAGGAATAATATAAAAAAAGTGATTTACCATATTCTTTTTCAGCATCAATGCAAAATATATCACGACATATTTCCTTATTCTCTATTGAACATTCCAAATCAAAAAATATATCCCTCATGGTGGTCCCTGTTATATTTTCTGAGCTGTCATAAAATTTAGACTTTCCAAATGTTTGAGAATCTGCAATGAAATGTAATTTGATGTTTGATAATAAAAACATAAAAGTAATTCTATAATTTTGGTATTTTTCCAGAAAACTTTTTACATCCACATTTGTTGTAAATTTTAACTTATCTAATTGTGATATATTTTTGTTATAAAACATGCAGGACATTAGTCCACTGCTGGGCATAGGCCTCTCCTAAGTTATGCAGCTGCAGTTTATCCTCAGTTTTGCACATTCAGTCACTTTCATAAATTAATATATTTTCATATATATAAAAAAAAAAATTTATGTACTTCTTTATAAAACTCTTTTGAGTAATTATTATTGATTCATATTAAGACGGCTTGCATGATACATGTCAAATGTTTATTTTAGAGATGTAGCATAATTGAAATTGAAAGATTATTTTACAATTATCAATTCTTTTTTAGAGTTAAATATAATCAATAATATGAGCTGTGTAAATTAAATATCAAAAATAAGCTATACAACAATTGAAATTATTATCTGGAATACTTGAATTATTGAATGCCTGACTCCAACCAACAACATAATTCTTCCAGTCAATGTCCTTTGTTGCATTTTGCTGCAGTAAAAATGTAAAAATTACGTAAATACAGATTTTTATTCGAAATTTAAAAAGAAATTAATGAATTTAATTTACAATTGCTTTGATCAATTCCATTAATTTTCAATTGGTATGATTAATTTTCGATTCCTTGGTTTTATTATTTTGGTCTGCCCCAGTTTTAAGTAGCATATAAAGTAATGATGCAAGTAATACCAAAAAAATACGAAATAATCGTATAAAGGAAGTAATTTAGAATTTTGTCAAGCAAAATATTTTTATAAAGTTTATCAGTATCAAAAATTGTTTTTAATGATATTGATAATTGAAATGCATGTTTTTAGATTATGTCTTAATTTGCACAATGTAACAATTTTCGTTCTGACGATATGTCATGCAAGCCTTCATATGATGAACAAGTTATAATCACCATTATCTGTAGATTATTACAATATAATTGGTACTCTCATTTACCTGGTGGCCACAATAAATCAGTTTCACTCTTATTCCTGCGGTGTGTTTTTTTGTCCTCCTGTTTCTTTGGGCTCGGTCTGGTATTTTCATTGGCTAATTCTTTGGCACTCATCAAATCTGCATGTTTTAATCTAACTCTAGATTGTTTGAACAATTTCAAATGTTTTGTCATCTCTTCTGGAAACCTTGTTGACAGGAGGTGAATCCAATCAACACTCTTTATTCTGCAATCATTTTTGTTTATTCATCTTTAATATACAAGAAAATTTATATTTTTAAGCTTTCGATAACTTTTTAATACATATTTTTTAAATTTGTATATAACATTTAATATTGAAATGTGAATGTCGTTTTTAATATAGAGTTAAGAATGGCCTAAAATATCACCTATTAGCTACATTAGCACCAGCAGCCAGCACCACACGTTTTATAGCATGTGTCGTAAATTCTTCATCATTTGTTAATATTTCATACCAAGGAGTTACATAGTCATTGACAATTATAGTTATTATTTCATTTAAAAATGAGTCTACAGTCTCACTCCCTGTAATTCTGTTATCATACTTTGGTAATGGTGTCTTATTTTTAAATAGTTCCAAGACCTGAAATAATGAAATGTTCTTTTTTTATAAAATAGATATGTTAAACATTTTCATCATCATAGACTCAGTCTGTATGAAAAACTAAGTAACTGAAGAGAGATAGTATCTCCCAGCCCTTTTCAATAGTCAAATAACATTGTTTTACAAATTTCAAATTAAAATTAAATTTTCGCTTACCTTAGGTATCTGAATAGAAAAATCTATTTGCTGCAAAGGATCATCTAAGCTGTCTAAATCAGCAGAAAATATCTTATTATCATCATAAGTAAAATATAAAATTGTCAACATTCTGAAAATATTTTTTTCCATTTTATCATCAAATCATTAATATTATAAGATATTTTAATTTCTATGAGGCTCTATTATCGTGAATCGTCCTTCGTCTATGTATATACAAAATAGAAATATAGAATATTATCGAAAAGAAATATGTAAAAATGGGATAATTATAAACAATACAATATGACCCGATGAGATTAATAACATTCTTGTAACTAAAACTATCATTATTTTTTTGTAAGTTACGTCTACGTTTAACCAGAATTATTATACTCACCCCACAAAAAAAGAAATGAAAATGCATAACAAAGTTATATAAATTTGAAATCCACATAGACCTGTTATTATTACGGATATTAAGCCAAACCAACTAACTGCTTTCACGAACATTTTCACTTCTATTATTTTATTCCAAAAACCTATAATTTACATACAAATATTAAAAAAAAGTGAAAACAAACTTTGACGACTTGACAGCTCACAATCCTGACAGTTCTGACAGTTGACCGAGAATGATCATAGATTTTTTTGGTATAGTTCTTCCCTTTTTTCGTGGAAGGCAAAAGCAAAGGTATCTAAAACCATACAAGCAAGTCAGATGTACTTTTTAATTTCCATGTACAAATTAAAAAGGTAAAGCCATGTCTTAAGTGTCATAAACATAAAGGCCGAAACCATGTCTCTTCAGTTTTCACTTCCCGCTTATTTCTTCAACAATTATGAATTGAAGTCAAATGTGGTGTCTATATTTGTGCGAGCATGGTTTCTTCTTCTTATTTTTATTCAGTAGCAAAAGCAGCTTCATCACGCATGTAGAGTATTTTTTTCCAATTAACTTGCAATCTTTAAACACAGCTTTAACAATATGGCGGCACCTTGTTAAAATATTTCAGGGAGTTTTTGTGGCATCCTAAAGTGCATGTTCTCAATTTGTATTTATAATCCACTTCACTTGTGCACAATAACCAAACTACATCACGTAAAATGCCGCCAAAAATTACATAATATAGGGCCAAATTATGTTTTTTAGAAGTGCGCCCAATGCCGTCATGTCCACGCGAAGACCCATTTTCGGCAGTAAATAAAAATTATAAATACTGGAGATACATTTCCGGGACTTGTTTTAATGGAAATTTCCTTCCCTTCAAGAAGCTTTTTCAAAATTTCTTAAATATTAACATTTTTCTAGTTATTAACGAAAAACTAAATTCCGCTTTTTTCCATCTAATCCATTTTGTTAATAAGCATTGCAATTTTATGTACTAATATATAATCGAGATACATTTTCCTAAATGTAATCCCGAATCGAATGAGCGATCGCTTATATTTTAGGAGCTTAATCTCGAATTAATACCATTTTGAACTTGTTGACAAGACTATACAAGCGTACTCTTGAACCAAACCGAATCGAAAATTAAGATCTAGTTACAATCGAATCATATCAACGTCGATATCTGTATCCGTAAAGTATTATAAGCCTTTGCATGAATTATTTTTATTCTAACATTTTTTACATAAAAATGCTAGACCAAAAATCTATTGTAGTTCCTATTCGATCCACAACACGACCGTGCGCTAGTATTGATTTCAAGAGTGTCAAATGGCACCAAATCGAATTTTATTCGTTTCGATTCAGAACTCGAACACATCAAAAGGCGGCAGATCTTACGACCTGTTCGCTTCGAATATGGTTGTCATAAAACACAAAAGGTATAATAGGTCGTAAGTTGTAAATAAAAGAATCGAAGAATTATTTAGTAACAGCTAATTATTTTATTGAAATACGACACAATCTCGTTTACTTCGTTTACACGGGAATAGATAAAGTATTAGAACTATGTACCTAATAATACTTTATTAGTATATTAATTTTATTGTCAAAAACATGTCAAACGAATAATTTGATCATAGTTATTTATTACTCACGAGGATATTATAAACAAATACTAGTGAAAATAGAAGTAAAATAATAATTGGAATTAAAATTAATTTCTAAATTCATAGACTGTCCATATGTTACGCACGGCCCGGCACGGTACGGCACGGCGCAAGCGGAGCTGCATTTATGCTATTTAGTCACATAATTTGTGGAAAGTTAAGTTTTGACTATTAACTGCCATAACAAAAATAAACAAACTATCTAAATAATGTGCTAAATATCTATATTAGAGAAATAGTCGAGTTTATAATGAATTGTAACAATAACTGGAAAGTGCCTATGTTCCTTATTAATGGTGTAAAATTTTAATTTATTTGTTATATCCAATTCCTTCGTCAATATTAGTCTAAATTACAAAAGGCTTTTTTGCATGTAAATTATTTGAACAATTTAATTTCCTACGGTTTAAACTTTTTTAAATTAAATTTCTAGGTTTCCTTGGAATTCAAAAAACGATATTTTTAATATAAATTATTAAATAAGTTTCAAAAAGTAAACAATACATTATTTTTTCTTTAAAAGTTTAAATAAAGCTCATGTAGGTACGTAATATTTCAAACATTTTAAATATTACTGATATATCAAATGCTCCTTTTTACATACGTACTAATTATACACGCCATACACAAAAAAGGCATATATATCTCAGTGTTCCATTTTTCATTAATTTAATATAGAATTCAAAACAAAAGTCATACAATATATTTACACAACCTCGTATCATAAAAATATTAAAAAAAAATTGGAACTGCACTTGATATTTAAAATGTTAATGTATTTAGAGGTTTTGGTATAACCTCCAAATTCCTGTAACATTATTTAAATTGCAACTGCACCAATATTACGTTTTTTGAAAATTCGTATTTCCAAGTTCAAGTGCAAATAACGTGATGCTTAAAATATTTAAATTTCCTATAATCATTATGACAAAAAAGACAAATACTATAATCATATTTTACAAATGCTTTTGATTAATCAAGTAATAAGCAATAATGCAATAAACAAGTAGCAGTTTTAAGGGTAATAATGCAAGCTTAGTTTTAAATGTATAACATTTTAGAAGTTGATGATTTATATATCATAATACTTATATACCAATAAAAACTAAATTCACTATTACATTAAAATATTACTGTAATTATCGAAGGGAAAGGAATTAATTATATTAATCCAGTGAGTACTACAGTATTTTGACTACTAGGAATAATACATATTATGATTTATTAAAAATCAGCTGTTTCCGCGGCTCCGCTCGCGTGGACTAGAGAATGCTGTCGGTCGAGTGCACGCGCGAATTGTTCTGCCTCAAAAATGCTTATTGTGGGTGATCCTTAGAAGATAAACATATGCTATCGTAGACTTTTTAGTAGGTCTTTTTAAGATCTACAAGTATCTAGTACATTAAGTTGATATATCTATTATGATTTACTCAACGTAAGCCATTTAAGCACTCTAAAAGCGTGGTTTTCCGAATTGATTATCAACATTATCGTCACTGCTTATTTCGTATGTTTGTTTATTTTACAAAATATATGCTAAAACCTGACCAGATAATATAACTATGAATTAAAAAACGAACCATGTAAATCGGAAAGTTTTTTTCGCGTGAAATGAACATAATTGGACAGACAGACAGAGAGACGTTGACTTTTATTATACATATAGAAGATATAGATAATGTAAATAACTTTTGGTTTATTATAAGAAGAAGTTGACGTTGACTTTTATTATATGTGTAGAAGATATAGATAATGTAAATAACTTTTGGTTCATTATAAGAAGTCAACGACTGTATCGTTTTCAGATAAAACCATCGAATTGTTTTTTTTAATGTTTGTAATATAACATACAAGGAAACTGCACTACATTATATTGCGTGCGTATAAGTAATTAATTTTAATTCGATTTAAACGTTTCACTATTCCAATAATTAAATATTTAGTGACGGCGTAAGCGACGTGAACCTTCACCTACGGGCCTAGCGGTCCAAGGTCGAAAATTTCATATAGTACATGTATGGTGTCACCAATATAAGTTGGCAATTGTAATATGAGGAACTAAAGCGACAACCTTGCATTGTCGCAGTAATCTGATTCAGAATATTATAAATTTGAACAAAATATTCAAGTGTATCAATTTCGCATCGAACTTAATTCAATTTTAGAGTCAATCATGGTGGTAAACTCTAAATAATGAATACAGTTTATGTGCACAGTGGCGCACTGCTGCGCTAACTTATACTGGTGGGACTGTAGCAAGCAAATAGCACTAACCCCGCTCAGGGGCCTCGCGCTAAGCAATATGAACAAATTTTCAGGTAACATAAAGTAAAAGGTCGCCCACCTAGAACTTGTAAGTATATTCTACACAAAATTTTATTTATGTGTAGTTCTTTCAGGTGGGCGACTATTCTTTTTGCTCACATTAAATAACGACAAGTTTGTAAAAGTTTAGTACATACAAAAACTGAGGTCCTCGCAAAATTTATTTTGTCCACCTTAAATTTAAGTCTTATTCCGTCAGCGTTTATGATAGATACCTTATGAATTTATTTTATTTGATTGCAGAAATTTAAGACTTTCATTTCTTTAGAATTAACTCGATTAAGCGAAAGACAATTTATATTCGAAAAATCGATTATATTCAGTAGTCGCCGCGTATCTCTACTACAAAACGGCATTAATTGACCAATATATGAAGAATATTTAAATTTAGTTACAGCTAAATTTCGTATATTATTATATCGAAAAGTTATAAGAATAAATTTTGAAACTCAATGCGTCCAAGTTCTTATTGAAATAAATACTCAGATCATTTATAATGTATACCTACTAAATGTGCACTAAAATACATGACATAACTTAGAAGAAATAATTTATAACTGTATATTATATTTTGTCCTAATACAATTAATAAAATAAAAGGTACACGGTTAAGTAAAATGTGTATACATAGATTGCAAATATAAATTCTAACCGTTTATAATATATACAAAATATAAAAATACAAATTGGTAACAAATGTGACTGAAATAATAATAACTATGAACACTTTGTAATAAATAGTAAATTACACAGATGCTAATCGATTCAATAGCTTGTAATATTTTCGCTTAGTACATGGTATCTCAACTTTTTTTATTTCGCGACTCGCGACCAAAGAAGACGATGTAACACCTCATAGCTGCTCCGCACTACACGCGCGAATCGCGTTGCGAACTGTCTTGGGTTCACACTCGCAGATTTTCACGGAACGTTGGTTGTTGGTTCACACTTCACCGTGTAGTTCGCGCGCTCGACGAAGTTGCTGTTGCGACCAGCCTATTGTAGTAATTAACACATTTGCGTATAACTACCGCCTATATTAAAATAAAAAGCAAATGACAAATCTCTAAAATTGTTTCATCTTGTGTGTAAACCAGATTTGTCAAATTCTAATTCGTTAGAGTAAAATTACACTCGTTAAAGGGCCGATTTTTCAATCAACAGATAATTTTATTTGAAAAATCGTTGTTAAATTTTATTTTGAAAGGTTTTTCATACATTATCTGTCAAAACGTCAAAATTATTCCTCGTATAAAATTATCTAACAAATATCTGTCGATTGAAAACTCGGCCTTTCATGCATAATATTACTGAGGAACGTGCGAGCGTGGAGTCTAGTTATGTTCGCGCTTGTTCACGTGTTACATAGGTAATGTTGATGCGGGCTAAAAAACAGACAAAAAACGAGGAATACGGTTGCGACCTTGCAAAGAATACGCAAATCGATTCCACATTAATGTTTTACGCGAAGTATTGTTTTTTTTTTAGATCTGACTACACTGTTTGCCTTAGGGGCTTTGGAGCCTTTACAGTTTTAACAGCTTCACCGGGCTTGGGGGCGGGTGCTTAAGGCACTCAGCCGCGAAAGCAAGGCTACAAGTTCCAAGGGTGCCAAAGTGGCCTAACCTCGGCTTGGACTGTTGCAGCGTATGCAATGAAGTCGCGATCTGACTAATTCCCTATCATTCGATCTAAACTAATTATACATGTATAGATGCTTCTTCCCCCTGGGAGGAGGGAAGAAACATGTGTGTATGTATTTAGTAATACGTCTGTTTTGATCTAAACTAACTAGCCAAAAAAAAAAGGAAAAAATAGGTCTTTTACAGAACCTATTTACCCGAGTGGTGTGCGTGTATGTAGAGATGCAGTGTAATGAGTGTATGTTGGTAGCAGTGATGTTATGGATATCCGTATCCGTAACCGAAACTATCGGATATCCGAAATAAAAAAATATCCGTAACCGTATCCGATATATATGTTTCGAATAATTTTGGATAGGGGCGGAGTCTAAATGAGACACGTTATGACATGTTTTGTTTTTTGCCCTGACGAACTGATACACGAGCCTCGCGCGTACCTCTGTGCATTGTTTATATCTATTGCTTAGACATAGCCAATCAGTCATTTACTCTTGTGGTATTTACTTACATAACAAGTGTTGTGTGAATTAATTTGATTAGCACAAAATACTTTTACAATTTCTTCAAAATCGAATATCCATAACCGAAACTATCCGAAAGTAACGGATAATCCGAAATAATTTCATATCCGTAACCGTATCTGAAACCGATATAATATCATTCATATATCCGTATCCAAATCCAGATCCGAAATTTCATATCCATAACATCCCTGGTTGGTAGCTGGTGAATACAGTGTGAGTGTATCGCGCGAGCGGCTGCTGGCTCAAGGGCTCCATGACGAAGGCCTAGGCTTGAGTTGCAACAGGAGAGGATATGCAATGTTCGCTTCAGGGTAGAGCTGCTATCACTATGTTTCTCAATTATTTACATCGGCCAATTAACACTGCAACGATTCGTCCTCTTTCATTATCAAGAGTTACGAAGAAACGGTTTTATTTTTAAATGTTACAAACTCTTTGAAACTGGTTGTACGCACTTACGGATTATAAGTATCACCTATTTGGCTTTGGATAATGTTTTATTATGTTATTAGGTCTGGTAATATTTAACTTTTGAACACTTGTTTTTAAATTAAAAATATTTCGATTAAAGGTTATTATTTTCTAACACATTGCAACCTCCTCATTGGTCGCGAACTCGTAAGTTGAGAAACGATGGCTTAGTATAATGAATACAGTTAAGACAAAGAAAGATAATATACAAAATTAAATAATTTCAACTATTAAACATTAAAATAAATAAAGCAGCTATTTTAACAATCGTTAACCATTTATATACATATTTTCAAATTTGATTGCGATCTTTTATTCATATTAATTATTTCTTCAAAAAAATAGTATTCAAGCATTCGAGCATAAATGCGTGCAAGGCTTTTTGAGCGTTTAATTTGATCACATGATTTAAAAATTATATAAAAATCTTTAAATCCATTGAAAGTATAAATCATATTAAGGTTTATTCATTAATATCGTAATAAAAATTGTATATAACTACTAAACCCGATTTAATATACCATATAAATAATGCTATGCATATTTTTACATTATTAACTAGCTATACATTTTTTTACAACATACTCAACAAGAATATCAACAATGGACATGAGAGTTACAACTAAATAAATACAAGTACATACTTAAATACTAGTTTCCTTTGTATAATATTTTATACCTAGTGGTAAATACATGAGAATACGGTAACATGGAGGTATATTATAATATTCAGTTGAATATCATCGACGCAGATCTTGATCCCACCGTGAAATCTTTGTACTGTGAGAACACGCACAACTGAAATTAAAAAAAAAAAGTATAGAGAATTTGTAATAACGTTACGTTGTGCCAGTTATTAAACTAAATCAACTTATTTAAAAAAAGTATTAATATTTTTAAAGTAATTTGTAGCAAGTGGTATTTTATTCAGTGATACACACTGTTTTGGAAAAAATAATAGTTTTTTTTTTCAAACATTGTAAAAAAGATTCTATGTTCAGGAAACGAGAACAAAAAATGCCACAGATTATATTTATTATGTTTGTACTGTATTGGTCAACAATGCTATTTTTAATACTCATACTCAGTCATGAACCAACAACGCGTGCGAGTATGTACGTTGCGAATATTGAATTAGTGTTTAAAATATTCATATTAATTATCGCAATGCATTTTTTTCTTAAGAATCTGTACATACTAAGTATTATAAAACTCAACGTCTCTCTGTCTGATTATCCGTTTTTGATATATTCACGCGAAAACCACTAATCCGATTTACATAAACCACTGAAATCGGATTGAGCTTTATTTTACAAGTGAATTCGACTGAAGCCGGCTATATTTAAGTAATTGAAAATTTTATATAGAAATTTTAATAATAGCAACTGTATATAATTTTAATCTCTGACTTAATAACGCATAATACAAGATAAAAAGTCCATATAATTTGTTTAAATTCTGTAAAAGTAAAATACTATCTACCGAAAAAAAAAACTACGAGGAAGGCAACTCAACCACATCTTATCGTAATTGCACAGTCATTGAACAATACGAATTTAGATAAAACTTATCTATTGAGGAATTAAGATTATAGCGGTTTGATATAAAATATTGATTTGCATTCAAGAAAACCCACATGTACAAATTAATGTTACGCCATTTTTTTACACATTTAAGATCACCATACTATGCAATTATTAAAAAAAAAACAGTATAGCAATGTAGACGTTAAATCAGTGTTCGAAATAGCTATAGTATTTTAACTATTATTCAATAATTTACATATAATATTACATCAGTGACATTCATTATGTAATAGATTACACTGTCTTGTAAAACTTGGTATAAGTTTGGAATGGAAATTATTAGAATTATTATACATAAAAAAAATGCCAAGTGTAGTGTAGAGTTCCGTAGTTGCCAGTCACAATATGCAGACTTAAGGATCATTCATGTTACACCGGGCCGGCGCCGGATCCCTGCCATCTTGCCCGGCCGGGGCACGGATTCGGCACGGTTTAGCATGAATAAAGGATTATTCATGTAATGCCGGCCCGGTGTAACATTAATTACTTCATACAAAAGTATACTATAAATTTTTGACCGTGTCTTCGCCGGCGCCAGGCACGGTGTAACATGGATCATCCTTTAGAGTGGGGTATTTAAGTTGTTTTCAATGTAAAAAATGGTTTTCACAGACTCACAATATCTTTGAACGACCTATCCATCAACACACCACACAATGGCATAGACGAGAGAGAAAAAAAATCATTCTCACTTTACGTGTAGGAGAGGTACCCTATTTTTTTTTTCAAGATTTTGTTACCAGTTTGTCGCATTGATTAATATGTATACCACTTTACAGGCTCTTTTTTTAAGTCGTAGAAGACATACGGACACAGCAAAACCATATGGGTTCCTATTGACTTCGGAATCCTAAAAAAGATAGCTTTAGTATAACGTATTGAGAAATATGGATAAAAGAAACTGCTAAATGACATAATCATTATCATTACATATTATACAACAATGTCCTCCCGCCGCGTCTGTCTGTCTGAACGCGATAAACTCAATACTAACGAAAGAATTTTCATACGCTTTTCATCAATCGACGGAGTGATTCATCAGGAATGTTTAGGTGTATAATTCATTAAATTTTGTTTTAATTGGCTGAATATGGTATTGGTAATTGTATTGTATTGGTATTATATTAGTATTGGTAATTAAAATATAAATGCTTACTAGTGATATAATAAATGATATACTAATTTGAAAAATTATATTAACTCATTTTGACAATTTGATGATTACTCAATATAATCATACACGACGATCACAAGTCTAGTCTCACAGTCACGAAATATTTGTAGAGATGTGAACGGTCCGACGACCCAAGTGAGAATATTCTTTAGGGTTACATCCATTGGCTTCCAACCTCCCCTATAGCCAAAACTTATTTATACATAGTTTTTCATACACGGTTCAGCAGACAGCAGTGTTGCCTATTCCCATTCTTTCCAATGCAGTATAGTGCGTAAAATAGGATAATAAACTCACCTTATCTTTAAGTTGTTGACACATATGAAGTGCAGCTGTCAACATACATAAGACATCACTTAGCCATGGCACTGCACAATCAGCTTGGCATGAGTCAATCCTCATGGTCCCATGCACAAAACTCAATTGGTAAGCTACGAATATCAACTTGTGCGATTGTAGGTAGAATGATATTGCTAAATCCTCAGGTAGATTTGGTGATAGGGCTTTCTGGAAATAAAGAGACTTTTAAGGCGCTACTTATACTTAGTTAAAGTTTATGTTGCTTGAATTAAGCCATTGGTAGGTTTTTATATGCTTTAATATGCCTATGCATGGCCTCTATAGGCTAGCAGTCAACGTATTTTTATGTAGCCACTGCAGACAAATAGCTATTTATAAAAGCCATTTATAGCCAACCTCAAATACCGCAACACTAACTGAGGCCTGCCACAAATAGATCAATATAGTATACTCTAGTGTAGACATGGGTAACGCTGCGCTACGCCGCGCCACGCAATTGCGCCAACTCGGTTTACTGCGCCGGACGCGTCAACACACATTTTGCAAATGTTTTGGGGCATAGCGCACTTAAGAGCAGCGCGCCGGCAGCAGCACAGCGCCGCACCGGTCAGGGATTCGAAAAGCGGTCTTTTAGCAACTCACTTGGCACGTCCCATTTTGCTGCGCCTTGGCAAATACTTGAGTTACCTCAATGCACCGGCTCGGAGCAGTAAGCTGCGCTTGAGTTATTAAATTGACCCATGAAAGGAGAATTCCCATTCGTGGTACCAAATTTTCTCATGCCTCTATATTAAGATATAATAGTATTTTCTTTCCATATTTTTTACTACTATTTGTATTCGTAATTTAATTTTCTAGGTGGTTTATTTTTAAATCAAAAAGTATTATAATTGTTACTGCGCAATAGACATTACCGTAGGCGTTGCGTTCCATTACACGTACCATTTTATAATTAATAATTTACTTTGTACATTTGACTAAGATCAAAATACTTGTACGGAATGAAGCTTTATATTTTTAATAAACAATGCATACCATATTTCTACTGTTAATAAGCTCATCAATAGCTTTTTTCTTAGGTAATACTAAGGCAGTACGTGCTCGTTGCAGAGAACCAATCAGACACTGAATAATGTGTAACACTTCTTCGGAAGATCTAAAAATAAAAAATAGGTTAATGGTCCAAACCATCAGTGGCGTAAGTTAGCGGCAATATAGGTAACTTTTTAGTGTCTACATCCTTGCAGTCGAATGGGGCTAGTACCTCAAGTTTCATATACCAGAAAACAAGCAATTGCTAAAGTCCTGTGAGAACTCCCCGCAAAATAAAACTTATCATCCACATAAAATTTAGATCCTGTCTTGCTATAGACCAATACAAAAACAATTATAAATGGTATTATTAATATTTTTCATATTATATTTGCATAATAAATTTGAAAAACTGTATTTTTATATATTTGGCTTATGAAATATAGGAAAAACTATGTTACCTAAAAATATAATGTTTATCCACATTGTCAATATAACCAATAGCCGCTTGCAAATGATTTGCTGCATCTTGAATCTGCTGTAATTTCCATGGTCCATCTTGATTTATTGATGTTCTGCATATCGTGTGCAATTGCCGTAGCACTTTAAAACTTATATCCTGATAGCAGTAAATAGTTTTAAGTACAACAACACATAAACACATACATATAAACAATACAACACATAAACAACAACATATAAACACTTTATTAGTGTCAAGGTGATACTATTCTTTCTTCAGTGCATCTAACAATTTGATATTTATTGCATTATTCTAAGTGGTTTTTACTATTATATACAAAATACTGTTATATTGTATTATTTCGTTATACAAATTAATTTGTTATTAATCATAAAGCAAGTTTAAATATGTTATGAATATTAAAATAATTCATTGTCCCGGGATATTGTCCAATATGAAATTGATAAGTTCCATTCATAAACAACAACCCCAAAGGATAATCCCTTAAATATTTGTAAATATATACATACTACTTAATATTATATTAAATAATTCACCATTTCAATAATTTCAAGAATATATTATACTAGTAACCCGCCCTAGCTTCGCTAAGGTAGCAGAGTCATACATATAATTCCATTGGTTTACGTGGTGCACACCAGTTAAGTTGCCAGTTGGCATATTTTTTTCTGACATTGTCAACAATCGTCATCATGTTTCTGCCAATTTACACAAACCTTGATGAATTATACACCTAAACCTTCCTCATGAATCACTCCACCCATTGATGTAAACCATATGAAAATCCGTACAGTAGTTTGTTAACATGACAAGTTAACATGACAGACAGCAGGAGGAACTTTTTATAATATAGTAAGATTCAGTTTTACTTGTACACATATTTAAATTGTTAAAAATATACATATAAAATTTTATTTATTAAAATATTTAATATATTTATTTTATTTCTGGTTCACCATGAAGTGTAAAAAGATGTTAATATATCAATATCAATAAAACATCAATTTTATTATAATTACTGATATCTGGTTATTTTATTACAATTATTGATTACTGATAGCATTACATATGATAATAATTATAATGAAATATTTATAAAACTATGCTTGTGTGTAACTCAACAGCTGCTAATGCTTATTAGGTATTTTATACTTACAGCATGTGATATGCTATCTCCAGTAAGTGTTACAATACATTTCAGCTGTTCCGGCTGTGAGGTCAATATAAATTTGTCTTGTTTTTGTCCCTCATTACCGTACAGTGGTACAGGGAACCTGTGGGCACATTCCTATGGAAACGATATATACGGATTAGCAAAGATAATTAATCTTATTCAAGGTCTTATCACAGACACTTACGACTAAAACGGTATGAAGTTGATGTAAAATAGCGTGAACCTCCTCGCGTAGAACCCATTCAAATTCTTCCTTCTGAAAACAATAGCATTCTCATTATTTAGCACACGTTTGTGAATAGAGAAATCTTTAATGCTGTTTTATATAAGCCTATAAATTAATTTACCAAATTAGCCGCTTCTTCTTTTTCGTTATCACTCATTTCAAAGGATTTTGTACACCAAAAAATAAATTATTAGAAATTTCTCTAAAGTGATGAATGTCACCCATTCACGAGTTTTTAAAATTGATTAATTTTACGCTGATCACAGATTAGTACGACGTATAGTAAAACCCAAAATTTAACTAACTGGTCGCCAATGTTGCCACGTACAATCTGACAAATTTTAAAATGGATGTTTGTATATTCCCTACGGTCTCAAAAACGCCTAAAACGATTTTGATTAAATTGTCAGACAATCTTCATATTAGCTAGCGGATAATTCTTTAAAGTTTGGTAGATTTCGGATAAAAAGAATATTATTTTCACAGCAGTTCACACGTGTCAGAAGTAAAACCTGAAAAATATATTAAAAATTGTTTTTAAATATCCTTAATCAGCGGGATTCGAACTATCGACCTCTTGTGCGATAAAAGTGCGTATGAAGTCTGATTGTCTCACACCACTAGGCCAATCTGACGATGATCACAATCATGAAAATCAGGACTTGCATTTACCGTGCATAATGTAAATGTACTATTCTCTCGTAGGCTAAATTCTATAGATGTTGTCTCTTTTTACTGTCGCTTCATTTGTGTCGAGTTTCAAATCACAACGGTGCTAAAAAAGTTTTTATTTCAAAATATTAAAGTAAAATACGTTTCACTAAATGTTTGTACATCAATAACGCCACTAGCTAGTAGAATGCTATTGGTGTATTCTATAATATCTCAAAGTCCTTCGATTGTATTGCTCACAATACACAGTATACTTAAGTTGAAATAATATGGTGTGTGTGGAACTTCTCTTAACCTACTAATCTAAGTACCTTCTTAGGGCCTTAAATGAATGAAGTATTTTTTATATTGATTTTGATTTAACGCTCTATGTAATAACGCTTAAACGGATGGAGGGATTGTAATGAAAGCCATAATTCTCCATTACATGTTGGTATTGGCATTTTTATTACGCAGCGAAGTGACAGCTGACAGCTGGTGATAACAACCCAAATAACCTGTGTAACATCCGCTGTACAAATATTTAACAGCATTTAACGCCAATTCGATTGTAAAGATTGATATACGGTTTGTATTAAACCAACTGGACATAAATATGCACAGTTTAATTTTTTCGATTTGACTACACTGTTAGCCTTTAGGGCTATTATTTTACTAAAAACAAGCTTGGGTTTGACCAGTACCACCTGATAGTAGGTGGTGATGTGGTCTACGATGGAGTACGCTTGCCTAGAAGGTACCTATTCACTCGTGATTCGAAGATACCCAGGTTGTAATTATCGGGAAATACAAACACTGGCAAAGAGTTCCACTTTTTAGCAGTGCACATGATGAATGTGCTAGCAAAAAGATTCGTGTGCACAGGTGGCATATCAACAATATATCGATGACGCTTCGCCGTGTCTCTTGTCATCCGATGATGGAAGGGTGGTGGTGGAATTAAATTGTGCAATTCCAATGCACACCCGCCGAAGTGAATCCAGTAAAAACCCGATAAACTAGCAACTTTTCGTCGATGTTCAAGTATCAGCAGCCTTGCCACTGGTGAAGCTCGAATAGGTATAGAATTCGAAGAATAATAGAATAGGTGAAACTCCAATCCCCTGTAATTAGCGTTTTTGATAATTATTGAATAACGTTTTTGTTATCGTTCATTATTTATAAAATTAAAACTTACATAAATTAAAATTCCCGCTGATATATGTTGCCAACAATCGGCTGCGCTTCAGCTCCTCACAACGCATTTCGGATGAATTGCAAAGGGTCAGGAAAAACTTTTTTGCTTTGGCAGTTTTATCGTTTGAAGCAGATATAAAATCTAAGCTGAATTACTATATATTTATTAAGGAGTTCAGTAAGGCTAAAAGAAGGTTTCTGTTTCTTTAATTAATTTCATTTTTTATGTTTTCTTTAATGTTTGTTGTAGAATATGGTTTGCATTTTTTAAGAATAAAAATTGGCTATTTCAACTGTTTTTGTATCATAAAGTCAGTCTTCTAGCGCCAGCAGAGGGCCTCACAGGCTGCACCTCGCCAACCTCAAATTTAGGTCTTGCCCCGCCACTGCCAGATAGTATCACTTGAATAGCCACAATAATTGAATAATTGGCCTGTGCGTACAAACAATATTTTATAAATCCTACTAGCTGTGCTCGCGTCCTACACACGCGAAACGTGTTGCTCCTACTCAAAAAACGGAAGAAAAAAGAGTTTATTGTGGGTAAATGCTATCGCAAGATTTTGGGAGGTCCATTTTTATGACTTTTTTTAAAATTTGATGTATATCGTATATGTATTTAAGCACCCCAAATACATTTTTTTCCAAATTGATTCACCATTATTTTCACTGCTTATTTCGTATGCTACATTTTCTTACAAAATATATCCTATAGCTTGGCCAGATAACATAGCTATGAACTATTAATTTTTTCTCAAATCGAATGAGTAATTTTCGCGTGAAAAGAACATAAATGGACAGACATACAGAGAGACGTTGAGTTTTATAATATGTATAGATGTCTGTGGTATTAAAATAATGACGTTTTACAAAATAAAAGAAAAGTATATGTTCTGAAAGTTTACTAAGGACTGCTGATTTTACAAAGAATAAAAGCGATTTACCCTAAAAAGTTGAAACCATGGTTTTTCCACGAATTCTAGAAGAGTTTTATGGTAAAATAGAAAAAATTCTCCGAGATTCAGGATGTATTGCAGGGTAAAATGATGATCTTTTTTAAACTGACAATTAATAATTATAAATATAATGGCGCTACCACAGCATCACAGTAGTTTTTTGAATCAATTTGTTATAGTGTCTGGTTGCATGCCGATGTAAAGGTACGAAGTTACCATATGCTCGTAGTACCTATAGGTTAACTGGAATAATATACAAGTCAATGAAAATTTAAAACAGAAGTAAATTTGATTATTAGTTACATTCATTGGATGCAACATTATTGCGAACTGGATATAATAATTGCCAATGTCTGATGTCTGTTTTATATATTATAATATTTAAGGTTATTATTATACTCAACACTTTTAAAATCTTTTATATGTTTTCTTTAACTGAGTAAATTAAAAAGTGTCCAATAATTTCAGAAAATCTGGAAGACACATGAAATATCCATATACATTATCTGCAAAGATTGCTCAGTTTCCAATATTTTACTACATGAAGAAGAATTTTATTTGGATGTATTATCCATTAGGATTTTTGGGCGGACTTTATGTGTTTGCCAAAATACATGCTGTGGTTAATTCAGATGCCAACGTACAAAGTTGGGCTGAAAGTCAGAGGAAATTCGCAGAGAAAGAACATAACCACTGATTTTGAAACTATTTATTTGATTGTATACGTAATGTCAATAAATATTCAAGAAGTTATATTATCAGGAACTTTTATTTTTCCTGCACAACACTGTACACGTTACATACACGTAACGTTAAGCATGTATAAATAAACTCTAGATTATAGGCATATTTGCTCTTCAGTAACGCTTCTTTCGATATATTAACGTAAGTACATAATTAATTATTGTAA
Source organism: Saturnia pavonia (assembly GCA_947532125.1). Classification (NCBI taxonomy): domain Eukaryota; kingdom Metazoa; phylum Arthropoda; class Insecta; order Lepidoptera; family Saturniidae; genus Saturnia; species Saturnia pavonia. The sequence goes on along the minus strand of OX383899.1, from coordinate 6,607,869 downwards.
TATTGTACAAAAGAAAAAATACTTATTATGTCACATTATTCAAGGACTAGACATTTAGTCAAATAAACTAACGTATTTACTAATGACAAAAACGTTTTTCCAATTATTACCAGTGATAGTTCTATTAGTTTAAAAGCAGGACACCTAAACTTTATATGGCTTTATATTATACGGAAACTTTATATCGGCACATGAAAGACAAAAGCACACGAATGTCTGAATTATTCTGCTTTAAAATTACCTTCAGCTCTTGGAATAATCATACCAGAAACTCATGCTGTAATCTATCTCTACGATTTTACTAAAGGATTATCCAAATAGATATGTAAAAATAAAATTATGTTTATATAATTGACGTTAGAACACATGGACAGGTGCGGTAGATACCTGCTTTATCAGCATAGTTATGCAATACATATATATACGCTCAGGCTTACCTGCACAGTCAAGCTGAACAGATAATTATACCTGTTAGTTATTCCCTAGTGTGTATGGCTGCTTCTTTAAGCGGTTTAAAACAATTATAGAAAGTGGTAAGGAGGGCTGTGTTAGAAAAAGTGTTAAATTAAGATGGCGTTACAGTTTCACTTTCAGAATACCGTTATCAAAGAAAGCGACGAAAGTTGCAAGATTCCATAGCAAAATTAGAGTAACAAATGTTTATAAAATAATTATGATAAACCTTTCATATTATAAAAAATCCTTACGTATTATGCTTTCAATTTTATTCTATAGCTCAATCACTTTTTATTGAAAAACAGCGAAGTTCAGACCACTTCTTATTGTCCAGTTTCTAAAACGTAATTTAAAGCATCTTCTAATAAAATACAACTCTGTTTTTTCAGGAGACAGGAATAAAAAGAGAAGTTATAATGCATGGTTTATAATGCGATTGTAAAGAGAAACACTAGAGGAGATTAGATTATTTCTTATTTTTTCAATACGAACTGAAAGAGCGACATACAAAATATATGAAGAGCAAAAGAGAAAGGAATATGGATTTTCTGTATCTATAATTGTAACCACTTATTGTTTTTTTTGTGCTTAAAGCGCCATAATTTTCAAAATAGTGAGGTAAAGGATGTTGAGTCATATTTGTTGAAAATAAAATAATGTTTTATCGTACTTCTGATCCTGAACAGTATTTTGTGCATGTGTACGATATTAAATTTTAAAGAAACTGAGTAAAATGATAACACTGTCGCTATCTCACACCTGGTTACATGATTTGACTATCTATTATATTCTATTATAGTTCCTTCTCTGTCTATAAATGCGATGCATTCATAGTTGCTCGCAGTATTGCAAGCGTTGAATGTCAACGTTAGTTAGTAATAACTATAATAAGTAGTATTTTTTTGGGTGTAGTTGTATTTTTTTATCTTGATGTTTTTTATAATATGCTATGTTGTTTATTATATACATATATTTTTATAATATATATAATATCTTTTGTTTTATATAATCCAGTAAGCTTTTGAGATCATATATCTATTTTTATAACATAAAAAGACGTTAATTCTCTTAATCACAGACTAATCTCAGGTTTTTGTATAGAAAATATAATACAATTTAAAAACGAAACGTATAACTTAATGTCAAAACAGCCAAATTTGTCAAAGCGATCCAGGTATGAAAATGTACCAGTTTCCTGGTACAAGTACGATGTTTCACGATCTTAAACCATGTACTAGGTAAACATTGTGCAGGTACGCAATAATACCAACTTTTAATATCAATCAAGGCCTCTAATGTTTTGTTCACCGAAGAGCCAGACGAGCTAAAAAAAAAAGGTCGTATCATCGTAAGGGGCGGAATACCGAATAAGGCCTATGGCATTTGCTATTTTCGATTACAACGAGCTAAAAATGGTTCTCCAGGCGGTGAGCGACAGTACTAATTTCTTGGTATTTCCTATTTTACCCTCAAGGTGCCAGATTTTTCTATCAAATACCAACTTTCAGCGACATCTGTACCAGAATTATTGAGCAACTATCACATCCCTAAAGATATCTACATTCTACATAAAAAATATCAAAAAACGTCAAAAAGTTGTTCGTTGTTTCGTGTTTGTGTTGAATAATTTTTATGCACAGGAATATTAGTGAACGTAAAATGTATACTGTAACGTTCGTTGATTAGATGATTCTTGTCTGAAGTGCTTAAGATAAAACAATATGTGGGTAAAACCTCAAGAAATATTCCTGAAAACTGCGTTGTGGTAAATCATAATTATCAACTTATCGTTGTATATAATTCCTTTGTAATTTATTTTATATTTTAATAATGTTTTCTCACGCTAAAGGGATACAGATGAAACAACTTTATATTTCGTTCTACAAAGGAGAAAAGGGCATGGAAAATCGAAAGGTCTATCTTCGCTTCTAGTCGGCACTCTAGACAGCGTTAGAGACACAAAACCAGCGCCCTATAGGATATTACACCAAACTCCTAACTCTGAAGTTTACTATGGTAAATTAAGTATATTAATTGGTAATTAAATACATTCTCAATAATAATAATTCTATTGAAACAATATTATTTCTTATAGTGTTAATTAATTCTTGATTTAATTCAAACAAAAACATTGTGCATGTATTGTTTTTTTATATTAATTGTAGAATAGGTATACAACAATTATGTGACATAAATCCATCATAATTTTTGTAAAGTATTTATATAATCATGTACAATCAAATGATTTTTATATTGACATAGACTTCACAACTTCCACTGATACGTTTGTTTCTTTAATTTCTAGAGCACTCGCACATATCCCTAGGTTATATAAAATTAAAACAAAAGTTGAAAGACCTTTGGTTTTAAACAATTTTATTTCATAATAATACTGTTCATTCTATGGATCTCAAACTTTGAGACATATTTTTTTATAAATTTGGTCATACATGTTATTTCCATGTATTTTAATATTGATTATCATCACACTATTACAGGTGTAGTTAATCAATATGAAATAAGCAACAATTGTAATCAAGTATTTCTAGAAGTAAATATTACTAAATTGTGTTACAATTCTCTTCTACTGTTCCTGTCCTATTATGTATATCAAATAACTTGAAATAATCAAAAGTCATTTATATCTTTTTTATAAAGTGATATATTTATTGTTTGCCCTTCTTTAAGTGATTAACTACAAATGCTTAAAACAATTTTATTGTGCTTCTGTTTATTTGAGTAATCAGTTTATATTATTAGATAAAATCTCTATTGAAAAAACTTGGTAATGAATATCTAATTAGCAATTAATATTTCATATAATACGTAGAATGCTAACATTTTATTATTAAGTATTTTTATAGTTATAGCAACAGCATTGACAGAGCAAGAAATAAGGCGAGACTGGCAGTGGTTGTTTGATAATGTTTGTCCGACCTTACACTCATTTGACAACGAAGAAGAAGTTACCGAGTTTGTTTGTTGCAAAATAAACTCTATTATTGCGTCTGAGGAAGAGACTTTGACAGAAGGTACTTTAATGTTATTATTTTTTTTTTTAGTTTTTATAGATTTTACAATTAACTTAATGTTAATGGGTACTTTAAAATAAATTTAAATATTTCATTTTTCACAGTCTGCCAAAACCAGAATTTAAATAAAAGATGTGTTATTTATTATTAAAGCAATTATTGTAATATAGCCATTTTTTTAGATGACGATACAATATATAAAAATGTGGATTATGAATTTCATCAGAGATTTAACATGCCAAAGGATGAAAAATTAGTTTGTTATTATTCCTGTAGGTGAGTTTAGAGTCATGCTTTTGTAGCTAAAGCTGGAAGGTGGTTTTTTATTTTATTAAATAAAACTCTCTTTAACAAAAAATTCTTAGCAAAGTGATCAAAAAAATTGTCACCTGTTTATAAATCTTATTAGCATTAACATGGCCATAGTGTAGGTGCATTATATAAATTTTTGTTTAAATATGGTACTGTATAGCTGATTGTCTTTATGTAGTTTTATTCTTAAGAATAAGTTGGTCTGGCTGAATTATTAAGATCAATTGAATTTTAGTCTTATCTCCAATATTTTCAATGAGAACTTTGTGACGAGACCTGAACCATTTAGAAATTCTCATAATACCACCAGGAAAATATGGAATTATAAATTTTATTTCATTTAAAATTGCCAGTCATTTTTGACATCGCATAGTGTTTAAGTATATACCTGCCCATGAGATGAAACCTTCTCCCACCTATAGGATATTTTTAAGCTGATATTATTATATGTATTACAGTTATTGGAAGGGAAAAATGCCAAGACAAGGTTGGATGTATTTATCAGTGCATTACATGTGTTTCTATTCCTATATATTTGGACGCAAAACATCTATTAAAATACGATGGGCAGATGTCACGGAACTCGCCAAAACCAACAGCTTACTATTCCCGGATTCAATTAAAGTAGTGACAAGAGATGATGAACATTATTTCACCTTATTTTTAAAGAAAAATGAGACATTTGCTTTAATGCAGCAGCTAGCTAACATTGCCATGAAACAGTGAGTACATTTCTATATTTTCTTTACTTTCTTCTATTGTGTCAGCACAAGCCGTTTTTTATTTAAAAATGGAACGAGCATGGTGAAAAGATTAACCAGTCAGTGGACCTACCTAACTACCTTACCTATGAGACATAAGCATAAATTACTCACTTCTGTGTTAGACTTTGTAAGTCTAATAATAGTTTTTTACAGAATAGTGTTAGGTTCTATATCAAGCCGGTTTTACTGACAAAAGATTTTTTAGGATGGATAATTATGTCAAAGATAGTGAGTGATATCTGGACGTGACTGTAGTGAGACAGAGTTGTATATTCTCTACAATAATATAATATTACATAACTGTATACAATACTTACACAGTAAAGTAAGTAAGTTTTTTTAACTGACAACTATTTGCTTGCAGACATCACTATCATTCACGTAATAGTCCACCTTATAATACATATTCTTACGGTCATAAAAAGTTTTGTACATGGTTCATGAATTTATTGTCCGGCAAATCGGTAATCGCGTTGACCTCATGTGCATAAAAAGTTTAAAATCTTAAAATACAAACATAATATATTTATTGTCACATAATATTTCGTGTTTTAGTACCAAAATATATTCATATTTTTAGGTTGATCGATGATAAATCGGGTAGTTTTAATATAGATAAGGATTTACTTACTAAATTGAGCAAAAACGTGCCCAAGAAACCGTCCTTCCTGAAACGAGATTTGGACGCGAGAAAACAATCAAATCTGTACACATTAAGGTTTCGATTACCACAATCAGAGAAGCTGGATGGCTCTGAAGAATGCACCCTCTGGACGCCTTACAACAAGAAGCATAACTGGGGACGACTTTACTTATCACAAAACTTCATTTGTTTCGACAGTCGCGTAAGTATCCTATAATACAGTTTATTGTTGTACATTTTATCTATTGATAAAATTAGACGGTACAATATTGGTTTGAAGATGATGTAGGCAAAGCTAAGATGTTACTTAGTAAAAAAATCCATCACGTGCATATTTAATACTTTACTGTACTTTTTTTAGTTTGTTCACTGGTAAACTTAATATCATAAAGCATTTATTATCAGCTCAACAGCGTTATAGTGGAAAAAAATATTATAGTTGGTAGGCAGTTAGGGTAGCCAGCCATATACGGCTAGGCTCTTGTAGGGAGGCGATCAGAATACACAAACGATTATTCATTTATTGATGCTGATTGATAAGTATGCTGTGTTAGACGTAGCTTGATCCAATTTTGTTAAAGACTTTACTAATACTTACTGTCCTGTTACATGTTTGTAAAACTTGGTGTAAGTTATATAGAAGTTTATCTGGCACTGTAACATTGACTCCACAGTCTCCGGCAACAGGCGATTTCTTGTGTCGCGTCGGGCCACTGGCTCGATTTTAATGAAAATTATCTGTCAACAGTGACGTTGTGACCAGACAGATATCGCTAATAAATATTTGCATAATTTGAGCATTTGTCTTTTACTTTCAAGATTTTGTATTTCATTTCAAAAGTGAAACCAGATATTTACTACAAAATTTTTGGTTTTCCACTCTTCCGAGACAATTTCGTCCTCTAAATGTTATTGTTGAAAATAACTGTTTGCTCAAAATCTTCACACCATTTTCCTCCATCCCTAGCGCTTGTGACCGCGTAAATAAAACGGGACGTATTAGTGCTTTGTCGGGACGTGGCGGGACAGAGGCCGTAATGACGGTGATAGTCCTGATATATCGGGACAAACGCAACAAGAAAATTAATAAAAATAAATACTAGAAAAGAAAAGTATAAAAATAATAAGAAAACATAAAAGCATAAAAATAACATATTATAATGACTTAAATAGATGAAGAGTAAAAGCTATTATTTGATTAAAGTAACATAGTTTGACAAAGTTTTTTTTAGTTTTCCCATTCATATTTCCCATTGTTATTTAAAATAAAAGTAAATTCATATAGGTAATTAATCGTTATCGTTGTTAGGTACCGTGAGTCACGACAAGCTGGCAATGTTTACTGTTTACTAAGCCTTTGTTACGCGGACATCATCGACCTATTATAACACTTACGATCCATTCACAATTGAATACAGTTTGCATTCTGTTAGCGTCTTGTTAAAACAATGACGTCGGTCGACTATTCTTAATTTATGATGCACCATTTTTTATCACTACGCTAACGCTAACTGGTTGGTGGAATCCACTTACAGGTTTAAAACAAGATCTATTAACTAGTCTACTCCTATCTTGTTGATAATTATAAATCTGAGTTAGATCTAAAGCATCGTTCTTAAAAGATTTGTCAATTGACTTTTTTGTCGACTGTCCAGGATACACTGGACTCTATTGTAGATTAAAAAGCAAATCACCAATTGATACAAACTGTCAATGTTTTAAATTTACGTCAATACAAGGTACAATTAATTGTATTTTAATCAAATATCGCAGCTTTACTGTTTTTATAACAACATTTTTTTTGTCGACATTAATTTAATTCTCTTTTTGAATAATTACTTAGTTACTATTGCAGAAAATACTTTTCTTAATATTATGTTTGTGACTAGTTTGTTACTGTAATTAAACTGTAGGATATGGTTCAAACGTATCTATAAAAAGGCGAGACAATTCAGTAAGCCTCAGTTTACAGTGAAGAAAAACATCGTGATGAAACAAGGGCATAGTTTTAAGGAATTTTTTAATACGTACTTGGCTAGCTACCACTCTTAAGTTGAAAATCTGTCACTAAGGACATAAAAATGTGCTTTGTCACCTGCTCTTGAGAGCCAGTCCCCCCCTCAAGTAGGTTAAGCGTGTTACCCATTTTTGGCCACATCGTCACTGTACAACATCAATGCTTAAACCTCACGTGGTTTTGTATTTAATTAAACATTGCATATATGTAATTAAAATGTGAATTTCTCAGGTTCCTAATTTAGTCCGTCTAACCATACCTCTACGAAACGTGCATCAAGTGGAACGTGCCGATTCAGGCGGTACAGGCAGTTCTGGAGATACTGGCAGTATCCTTATAACTACGGCGCACCACACGAGCTTCCTCTTCGGCAATATATCAGACAGGGACTTCCTCGTGCATAAAATTTCCGAACTACTTGCAAAATTGCCGAAGTAAGCACAATGTTGTGGCCACAGCATGTTTTACATCATCGCATATCATTGCATTTTTGGGACCTATGCCATTTATCTTTATGAATGATATATGTTTTTTTGTTAATTTTTCTATCAATAAATCCGCATATTAACAATCAAGTTCATACTGCATGCGTCATATGACAGGCGATATGGATTTGCAGGTATAATCAATACTGTGTATAGATACATGTTCACAACATTATCAATTTCAATATATGATGATAATTTGTATTACATATATACTAACATAATACGCGGAAAAGTTTTTTGTTTATTTGTTTAAACACGCTGTTTTCTGAAACTACCAGTCGGATTAGAATAATTATTTTTGTATATGATAGTCACATGAAAAATAATATAGGCTATCTAGCATTAAATATTGATTTTTGTAAAGAAACTTGGAATAAATAGTGCACCCTAACTCAGCGTGCGCTGGCGTAATAGTTAGTGGTACGTAAATACAATATATTCTACAAAAACATTGCTCCTTAGTACATCTAGAAAAAAGTCCTCTATACCATATGCCTTTCTCTTATACATAAGCCACAATAAGGTAATTTGTGACAAAGTTTTATTTAGAATTGAAAGTGATTCATGAGCATTATTATTAGGCATAACGTATTAAAACTTACGAACGAAAGTTACTTCATCAAAAATCAAACCTTGCCCTTTATAGCATGTTATTAGGTCTTTACCTATGAAATTGTCGTTTTGTATGAAAAAATTTAAACGATGTTTTTTCATGTATTTTTTATTTGTATTAATCGAAGTAATCACCCATGCAATCAATGCATCTTTGCCAGCGCAGTGGCAGTTTATTGATGCCCTTCTTAAAGAAATCAGCTGGACGGGAGGCAACAAATTCTTCAAAGGCATTTTGTACTGCCTCTCGGGTATTGAATTTTTTTCCCGCCAAGGATTTATCCAAATTCTGGAAAAAGTAGTAGTCTGTAGGCGCAAGGTCTGGTGAGTAGGACGGATAACGGAGAACTTCCGACCCCAGTTCTTGCCACTTGGAGACCGTCTGTTGTGCAGTATGAGGTCGCGCGTTGTCGTGCAGGAGCAGCGGAGACGAGCGATTGACCAATGCTGGTTGGAGATGTGCCAGCTTCTCCATCATTGTGTTCAGTTCTTCACAGTACACATCTGCAGTAATGCTCACCTCGTTTGTTAAGAAGCTGTGATGAATCACACCGGCGCTAGACCACCAAACAGTGACCATCACTTTTCTAGGGGTAAGTTTTCGTTTAGGGCATTGTTTAGGTGCTGAACCAGGATCCAACCAACTTGCTGAGCGCTTGCCGTTATCAAAAAGAATCCATTTTTCATCGCAGGTAACAATGCGGTTCAAAATTCCTTCATTTGTGTGTCTGTTGAGCAGTGCAAGGCGATCATTGAGTTCGTGGGGCACCCATTTGTTAAGCTATTTTACCTTGCCAATTTGACGCAAATGGACCAATATTGTTTTGACGCTAACGTCGAAAGCTGCTGCTAATTCAGCCGTAGATTGTGTATCATCAGCTTCCACAATCGCCTTTAATTCGTCATTGTCGACCAAAGTCTTCGGACGACCGCGAGGTTCATTTTTCAGGTCGAAATTCCCAGAACGGAAGCGAGCAAACCAATAACAGGAGGTGCGTTGGTTTGTAGTGTTAGCTCTGTAAACGTCGTTGATGTTGCGTGCCGCTCGTGCCGCGTTACTGCCACGACGGTACTCGTATTCCATAATTACTCGAATTTTTAACGTATCCATGATGACAAAAAAGATTTAAATGCGATGAAAATGTAACACTAATCAATAAACAAATGACTGCTTTTGGAAAAAGAATTCCATGTTTTTAAAATAAAATTAATTTGAAATTAAAATTCTTAGCCAAACAAAAATTATTTTGATTTGAAATGGCCAGTACTGCAGAACGGCAATTTCATAGGTAAAGACCTATTATTTGACCGAAAAGTTTGGGAGATAATGTAAAATTAATATAATTCAACACTCGGCTCGGGTCTATGACTATAGGTGTAGTGGCGCGAACGAGCCGTGTGAGGTTGGACGCATATCTCAGGCCGCCCGATAAAATATTGTCTATACTGAAGTATTATAAATAATCATTAAACGATTTCTTTTAAATTATATACGTGTTAAACCGCGGGACACAGCTAGTATTTTATAAATGACTGTCAAATGTCTCATTGGCGTATCTAAGGTGATATTTTTCAAGAAGGGCTAGGCTACTGAAAAGCGATTACCAATAAAACTGAAGATTAATTTTGGGTTGATAAACTAAATCCTATGGTGTCCGCGGATCTACATACGCCAATATTTTATTTATTTATTGTATACATCAATATTCACATTTGAATGAAATAATGCTTATGCATTCATTTTCGGCTTAATGAAATAATTTTAACTATTGACGTTTAATTTAATTACTTTAAGGGAATGCGTAATAATAAACACTTTTTTCCCAACCTAATAATTGTTGTTAACCTTTTCAGCTTTTACAGTTTGTATCATTTCCTTTCCTCTTCTAATACAGCATACAGCATGGTCGAGCGGCTACTAACGGTCACCATCTACGGGAATGATATGTTCAAGTGTAATTTTCTATATTACTAACCCATTTGCGTGAATGTGCAGTGATATGTACAGGGAGAAGGCGACGCGAGCCGTGGGGGAAGGACATTACGGAGAAAAGGAATGGACTCCTCAACCGCCACTGATGACCTTGTTCAGAACGCATCAGACATCGCCGATAAAGCAGATCCAACAGAAAAAGGTATCACTCGTGTTCAAGATTTTCATTGTCTGGTCCTAAATTTCTTCATCAAGCCGATGGAAAACTTCGGCAAATTTTGCTCATATTAGGATTGTATAATAAGTAGGTCACAGAGTTATATGTTTTTCAAAGATGAGGTGTAAGTATTCTGTAATGTTGGCAATATGTCGGCAACATTCAATTGTATTGTGGTTAGTTATCTATAGACGACTGTAATTGTAAAACTGTACTGTTTTAGAATAGATCATCTGTCTATTTGTTGTACTTTCACATTTCAATAAACTTTGAGTCAGAGCCATTTTTTCAATGGCTTCAAATAATTTGTGTAATGATAGTCGATTCTCAGTTTTGTGTACATTAGATTTATTTTTGAAGTGAAACTTCTTATGCGACTTCCAAGCGTTAAATGTTAAACGTTAGATGTTAAACGTTTAACGCACATTATCGGTCTCTCCTCTTTGTGTGAGCCAGAGCGAGAGAGTAAATGTCGGTGTGTATGTATATTGCACACTGTTTAAATAACATATAAAATGCCTTTTAAAATGAAGTTTCACTTCTATCGTGTGTGAATCGCCACACACCTTTTTTCTAAAAAAGGCACAAGATTCAGTTGTAATGAATATAACTAATGATTTAGGGTAGTTTGTCTTTTCCGCATAAAAAAATTCTTAGTCGCTTGCTTTTTCCTAACTTTATAAAAAAAATGCGAATAGATAGTCGTTTCTTAATTCTGTGCTTTTAAGATTGATTTAAGAAAAAGTAGTGGTGTATTAACAATCTATCTTTATTCACAGGAGAAAAAATGGGAAGATCACATGGCTGAAGTCGGACGCGGAGTCAGTATGTATCAGACCACGGACGGAAGTGAACTTGTCGTAAACGGTATCCCTGAATCACTGCGAGGGGAGTTGTGGAGCGTGTTCTCAGGTTCAATACTGCAGAAGGTGCAGAATAAAGGCGCTTACGAACGATTCGTCAATGAAGCGTTGTCGTCCAAGAATCAAGCCAACGACGAGATCGAGAGGGACTTGCACAGATCGTTGCCGGAACACAGGGCTTTTCAAAATGATGTTGGTAAGTGTTATTTAATGTGTTAACTATTTTTAAATTATTGTCTCAAGTGTATACGTTTGTAATTTAATAACAGAATTTTATTAGTGTAATAAAGAAACCGAAGTTGTATTGTTTAATAATATAATCATAGATTTTGTCCGGTAGCAAGGGCGTGTGGTTTGGTATTCACTTAAGAATAAAGTTGAAATATCTCCTTTGTTCGTGTATATTAATTATGCCTTCTATTTATAAGTATAACATATGTGTGGCAGCCTGGTATGGCCACCAGATATGGTATAAATATTTTATATAAACATTTTTGTTTAATGGTTTAATGTAAGGTCTAACTGTTTAACTGTAAATATTTGTAAACGCTGAGCGGGTCGAGTGCAGGTAGTGAAAATCCCGTTAAAGTTCCGATGCCTCCCACTGACTTTTATGACTTTCGCCAATGCTAAGTCTGAAAAATACACGTATATATATGTATTGGCGAAATATAGGCGATAGGCTAAATTGCCTACATAGGCTGAAACCATAAATTAAAAATAATTGGTATTCACTTATAGTTTTTGGAAGTATAAACACTAAATAACTTTATGAATTTCATTTAACAAGTGCTATACACTTATGTTAATTTATTAACTAACCATGTGTTCAATGAGATTTACTATCCTCAACATTTTAATCCTCTTAGGAGATTAATTCAGAAAAATGCTTTCTTAATGTTCACCTACGTTGTATAAGTTAAGTCATGTTACCAGTTAAGCCATGCATTGTCTGTCAGTCTTCTATATTTTGGCTATCAATTCTTGTTTTTAATGATCATTTCTGCCATTATTAAGTGGGTAATTGTTTCGTATTATGATGTCAGTGCCTTCGCGTGACTTTAATGTTGTAAGAAACTGGTGGCCTCCTTGTTAGAATTCATTTTTGCAGAATAACCAAGTTATATTACGCAAAATTCCACCAATATTACAAAATATATGAGCAAATAACTTATGTTTATGATTAAAAAATAAAAACCACTACGTGACGGACTCTTGTCTCTGTGCGAAAAAGTCTTCAATGTTAGTCTTAAGAATTTTCTTTGTATAAAAGTTTCTAGAGTACCTATCTGTTGAGTTCTGTGCTATGGTGCAGCTAAGATCCTGTTCATGTTATTGACACTTTTGTTTCATGTATTTTTTGTGTCACCTTCGATTCCGAATAACAGTTGTAATAAAAATATGTCATTATCGTTTATGATTTTACTATTAAATTATTTTGGTACTATTTTCAATAAGTTATGAAAAACAGTATCTAATAATTGCAGGAATATCTGAAAACAGTATGTAATAATTGCAGGAATATCTGCACTACGTCGTGTCCTATGCGCGTACGCACTAAAAAACCCTACTATTGGGTACTGTCAAGCGATGAACATAGTAGCTTCGGTGCTGCTCATTTACTGTCCTGAAGAGCAAGCTTTCTGGTTGTTGGCTACCATCTGCGAGACATTGCTGCCCGATTACTATAACACGAGAGTTGTTGGTGCTTTGGTAATACACTTTTTAAATATTTTTAAATAAAAATTGACTTCTGATGTACATAGATTTGATTACATTGAATGAATAAAAGACTGGTGATTTAATATTAACTAGTAAATATAATTGTTTTTGTTGACAAATTCGTATAAAGATATTACAGTTATATAATGAAGTCTTCAGAAAAATAATTAAACTCAATATACTATAATACTTATTGTAATGTATTTTAGATTTGCGTAGTATTTACTGTTTAACAAATATATAGTAAGCAAAAATGCTATATTTAAGTTTGGTGGTTAAATGTTTACAATAAATTCAAGAAGTTCAAAAAAGATAGTGTGTACGAAAATAAATAAGGAAGAAATGTATCCTTATTTATTTTATTCTTTCTATAAAATAATACTATTTTTTATGTCCTAAAATTTGAAAGCTTATTCAAAAAATTAACTTAAAATTTTTGGCAACCATAGTGACATATTAGTATTTATATTTTTAGGTGGATCAAGGAGTCTTGGAGGAGTTAACCGAGGTACATTTACCAGAACTGCACGCTAAGTTGGACGAACTGGGCATGATGAAAATGATCTCACTGTCCTGGTTTTTAACGTTGTTCATAAGCGTAATGCCCTATGAGTGCGCCGTCAACGTCATGGACTGTTTCTTTTATGACGGTGCTAAAGTTATTTTTCAGGTAATTTCAGTGGCGTATTTTAAGATTTGACGTCGTGACCCAAAAAAAAATTGTCTCACTTGGAGGCCCAAAGCGGAGCCCTTAATATTCGTACAAAGAATGTCGTTGCACTTAGAGACCCAAACTGTTCTGATAGATGAGGGCCTTGTAGCATTTGTGCAAAAAAGGTCGTCCCATTCGCAGACCCAGACTCTTCTGAGATGATTGGAGCTCGTAGCATTTTTAAAAAAAGGTCATCCATATCAAAGACTTATTGAAAGAAAGTAAATTGTTTTTTACGTTTCTGCTCTATGCTAAAAAGCCTATTATCCGCCCTGGATCATAGCCCCCATGGCCTGAGGAAATACACCCCAGGGTTATTTTAAATTTCGCTTTTATGCTGAATTGTCAGTTCAAAGCTATTAATATATAAGTTATTTCAGTAGGGAGCGGTTCACTGATATCAATTGATATTTATTGTCTAATCTATAAATAGATAAGGTTGATATAGATTCCAAAAGTGGAGTAAATTGGGAGCCAGGAGATGATTTCTCTTATAAATATTAAAATTATAATCAGTCAAACATATTATATCGACGGTGGAAAGACTTATTGACAAACTTTACACGTTAGTTAGTTATCCTTTTTTACCTTCGATATTATAATTTTGTTAAGTGTTTATTAAGTAAGACTGATTATCATTAATCTCAAAGACGTAAGCTCAATTACTTGAGAACGGCTGGACCAATTTGGTATTTTGTTATTAATTGTCCTTATAAGGTTTTTAATGGACCTAAAATTTGAAAAGTTACCCGTTAAATTGGAGAATTTTGCATAAACTGAAATTGATTTTTCTATTAATTAATTTTCTAGAAATTAATTTTCTATTGAATTTTTTTCTTATGAACTCGAGACCATTAATTAATTCACGGTTCGAACAATGGATATGCGTAATTCTTATTTTGTTTTGTTCGTAATGATTCTGGAAAAGTTTTAATGAACAAAAAATCGGGATGTTTGGGCTATGGTCCAGTTATTGACTACTGATAGGAACAGAATAATGGCTGTGGGGTCAGCGAGTTTATCTATACTAATATCATAAAGTTTAGTTAAGAGCTTTTGTTTAATTGATTGTTTGTTTTAACGCGTTAATCACTGGAATATTCGAAAAATTCTTTTCGTGTATGATAGCCAGATTTATGAGGAATAGTATAGGTATAACTTCACGCTTCAACTTTAAAGAGCAAAGCAGTAATTATGAACGTTAAGTAATCGTAACAAGCTGTAGGCAATTACGGGAACCGGAACAACGATAGGGGCTACACGGGCGCGTTGGAAGCGGCGCCGCGCTCTGGATTGTTTGTCGAATGAATTTAACACGGGTGAAACCGTAGGGCACAGCTAGTTATAAATAATATAGGGATTATATGTAGACTCATTTAAACATTCACTTCTATTTTGAAGTCATACCATAATGTCGGATATGGACAATGACACACTATATCTTGTATAATATTGAAACATATGTGTAATATTAAGTAATTTATGTTAGGTAACTCTTGCTATTCTGGATATAAATCGTGAAAAGCTTCTCAAGTGCACGGAGGACGGTCAAGCGATGCAAGTGCTAAATGAATATCTTCAAGGTGTATATAACG
This sequence comes from Saturnia pavonia, assembly GCA_947532125.1. Classification (NCBI taxonomy): domain Eukaryota; kingdom Metazoa; phylum Arthropoda; class Insecta; order Lepidoptera; family Saturniidae; genus Saturnia; species Saturnia pavonia. The sequence goes on along the minus strand of OX383899.1, from coordinate 6,592,503 downwards.
AAGAAGCAATGGCTCTGTCAACTGAACCTCGGACTGCTGATAAGGTCAGATAATTACTAAGTTATTTTTATTTAATAGCAACGTGGGCTTATTCACAATTCTGCCAACGTCAAGTGAATATAGTACTTTTGTAATTATTCTTGAAATCTTCAAATATATCTAACAAGATGGCGGCTCCCTTTTTAAAACTGGTAGTGGTCCAGGTAGTTATTGTAGCAACGTAAAATTCATGTTCCTAGTTATTATTTATAATCTACTTCACTTGTGTAGAGCTAAAATTACATAACTTGGGGCCAAATAACGTGATTTTATGGATTAAAGTAAAAACCATTGTATTGTGATCAAGATCTCGCCAAAAACTGAAGGATAAGTCAATGTTTTTCAGACTATAAAGATTCAAGAGCTGATATATCGCACGTACCGTACTTACGGCAGTACGGTCAGCAGCGAGCACATAGAACACTTGAGGCTGAAGCATCGACTCAGAGTTGTAAGGCAGTTGGAAGACACCCTCGAGAAGAACACGCTGAGGGCCTTACAGCAGGATAAATTGCTCGAACCTAACGAACTTCAGGTAAACTTCCCTATCAATCATATATTTCATTATGTAAAAAAAATATATGCATAGATTTTGTTTAGCGATTTATTTTTTAATATATTTTATCATAGACCTTATTGTTACGGTGTGAGTAAGAAAAAAATAGAAAAAAAACACCATTCTCGAAATCTCAAGAATTGTCTGGAATGTGCCCGAAATATCGTGTGTTCATAATAGTGTAGTCGTGTGTCGTGTAGTCATATGTTCGACGACGAACATATATAAAGTCTTATCGCTTCAACTGTCAACAAACAATGAGCTATAAATCTAACGTCCCCCTCCTTTTGAAGCGGTGACGAAGTTGTTTACAACATGTTAAGAGTTCAAAGACCTTCTAGAGATTTCGTAAACATTTAATTTGGGTATAAAATCGAGCCGTAACGCGAGTTAGGACAGTTCTAATATCGAAAGCGAAGTGGAAACAACTAGTGAAATAAAAGAAGAACCATAAGAGGACAGGCTTATTCTGCTAGTACATACAGGTGATTCTGCATGTAAATTCGGTGAGCGCTTTGTGAGTTTGATTTAATTTGTATTTGTTTGAGTACGAATAAATTGTTTTCGTGAAACACTACGGCACTTTACTACCCACGGGTATATTATTTGAATGTTTATCCTTCAGTCATACTTGAACAGCTGGATAATGAAATTTGGCTTAGAAGTCGATTATATTGCGATTAACCAATCCTATTGTCAATATATAATATAAAATCAAAGGAGTATCACTTCTACTGCGTTTAGTGGTTCATTTTATATAAATACAATAATATTATGTGTATTAAATATATTATTTATCATTAGATATCTGTACCAGTTGCAAGAGCATGCATAAACTATTGATCTTAAGATATAGAGTATCATCTCAATATCGTGTATATCTGTGCACACCCGCCGCCCCGCGTCCCGCAAACCATCAGGATGGTCGCGCTTACAGCGGTGGGCCTATAGTTCGAATTCAATTCAATAATTTTACAAGCTATCCATTGAGTTTTATGTGTTTGTTTTGTACGTCAATGTATAGAAATATTTTGATTTGGGTCGATCATACGATCCTATATTCACATTATTAATAATTAAATTTCTGCTTGAACTGATAGGAATTATTGAGTGTCATACGTGAAGAACTACTGTGGGCTAAAAGGGTTCCTTGTGAGCGACTTGAGGCGCCCTACGAAGCCTACAGGCTCGACTACGCTCAGTTCAAAACCTTATACACAGCTTTATCGCCGTGGGCCAAGGGAGACTTTGCCGAGGCAATCACAGCTAGAATGTTCAAGGTATTTTAAAGATAAGTTTATTCACGTAAACTATAATTATATACTAGCTGGTCCTTGCGAATATTCCGCATGTTATATAATGCAAAGAATCTAACTGCTTTCATGTTAGTTAAATAGATTGTTAATTGATGGCGCCTCTTAAGTAATAATTTTATTTTTATACATTTATTGGTAATAACTGGTAACATAATCGGTTCATTGATAAGAAAAGAAATAGAAATCTAGAAATAATAATTTTTGATTTCCTTAATTTTTCATTGGTAACGCCAGTTATAAAACGTGATGTCATCGTACGATATTTATATACACAGTTGAGTGTTATTCTTAATAGGTTATCTGTGACAAGTGAACCTAAAATCATTATTTAGTATAGATAATGTGACTTTAAAATTATGTGCTAAAGAAATATCATAAGCTATAACTGAAATTTTTGTAAACTCAACTTTGCACTTATTTATTGAATGATGACGTCACGCGCTGTCTCACATGTGGCATATTCTTAATTTTAACACAAATATGTGTAATAGTGAATTAATATTTATTGTCGGGTAAGTATTATTTTCAACATATAGAAAGCGTTCAAGACAACTTTTTAGATGTTGTCTACTCCCGGATTTAGGAAGAAATGGCGTTGCTACAAAAAACACACGTGAGAAATAATTGATAGATGTAATTATTTTTTACTATAATAAACATATTTCGGTTGCTTACGGTGATAATAGTGTAGGTTCGATGTATTGTCAGTTGATGGACGGTGATGATGACGGGTTGGTGAGCGCGCGCGGACTGAGCGTGGCGCTCGGGCTGAGCGCGCGCGCGGACGCGGTGGCGCGGCTGCGAGCGCTGTACTGTGCGCACGCGCCGCCGCTGCTCGCGCCGCACGACCTGCGCCCCGCGCACTACACCGACACCGGCGAGGAACTCGCCACCGACGCCATCTCATACTTTCACAGGTATAACGACTTTTCATCGCCTCTCTTATATTTGGCAGGTTAATCGCCCTATATATATATATACGTTTAGATGAAACTTTGTACCCCATTTAAGACTTGCTTGCGCGCAGTGGATCGGGATTTGACATAGTTAAATTTTATACTTAAAAGGAATTCCGAAAGTTAAAATTTATTCATAATATATGTTATCAAAACATTAAAAGAAACATAAAAAAAGAATAAAAAATATAAAAAAAGAAACATTAACTGGTTGCGTTCATACTGTCAGTGTCAAACACATCACACTCTGTGGTCAAATATAAGCACAGAGTAGAGATCTTCTTCTTCTTCTCAATTATGGCTTCGCACTATTCGTGCATTGGGCCAGTGTCAAGTATTTTATATTTGTAACCAAAGCGAGGGAAATTTTCCAGTCTTATGTCGAATTCAAAGCCCTAACAAGATGGCGGCTCCCTTGTTAAAACCTTCCAGGGAGTTTTTGTGGCATATCAGATTCATGTTCTATGTTATTATTTTCAATTCACTTCACTTGTGCACAATAACCAAGCTTTATTATGCAAAATGCCACCTGTTTTACACAATATAGGGTCTAAAAACACAAATTTATGAATTAAAAACAAAAACCACTATATGACAGTCTGAGATCCCGCCAAAAACTCCAGAGTAGAGATTATCGCCAAAGAATTTTAAAATGTTGCCATCAAATAATTCCTTTTTTTACTACAAATAATAACTTACAATAATAAACCAAATTGATAAAATTATATGCAATGATTATAGATGTATACTCTTCGAAACAAGAACTTCGATTCGATCACTAGTATTTGTTACTTTGCTACTTCCACTTGAAACAGATTCATAGCTGTGGTTGATCGACTCCAATCTCATCTATCATTATTATCATCAAGAATGTAATACTGTGGCTTCACAGTTCAACTGACATTAAGTTCGCCAAACTATTGGTATATTTTAATACTTGCCAGCCATGTACTATCCTTAACAAAGTTTTTAAATATGTTTTCGAAATCTAAAGAAGAAATATTTGAAAATAAAAAATACTCAAATTATACGAGCTACTTAAAATCAAAGGACAATACATTTCACCGGGCTGTATGGTATATTTGAAGTATATACAACTTATGTTATAGACAAATAACTAAAAATGATAATACATAATATAAAATCAAGGGTTCGTTTTAAACAGTCGTTGTTTCTTAGTGATGAAGAACCGTCTTCACCAGAACCAGCTGCTAATTTAAAACGGTCGATAAGCGAGGTCTGTGCCGACCTTAACGATATGGAGAAATCCAGCGACAGCCATTGCGGTTAGTATATTCTATTGTAAGAAACTTTATGTTACTATTACGATCTGATAAATAAAAAAAACTATTTTCGTTATATCTGGAATCGTCTAGAATGTTCTCGAAATTTCGAGTATCTATTCATAGGTACGAAAAAAGTTACGTTCACTCACACATTCAAATTTTATCACTTCGATTGCTTAACCATTCCCCTTCTAAACAATGACGTAAAGTTCGAGGCATTTCTAGTGATTTCGACTCTCCTTTTATTTTGATATATAAGCGAGCCGTGTTCCGAGCCAAGGCAGTTCTGTTTTAGACAACGAAGTGGAAACAACAAGCGATAAAAGGAAAGAAATCCTGCAAGAGAGAGAGATACAGTTAGTACGCCTAAAGTATAGCGAGGAACAGTAGAGTGAGTTTGTTTGAATTTTATTTCACAAATATGAAATAAATTATTTCCGTGAAATATGAAGGCATTTTCTTTACCCACGGATATAACAATACCATTGCTGTTCCCAATGTTTTCATTATATACATTATACATAAATACTTTAAACATTAGAAATGCCTTTAAAAGTAATTACATATCAGTAGGGCCACGTTGTTATTAGTATTTCTCAGAATCTGTTACAAATGACATCCACCGTAAGATTTGGAAGTATAATTTTACTGGGAAAAAATATTTGAATTTTGTCGTAAAATTTGATACAATTGGGGGCAAATTAAGGCTACGTCGGCACGACGTGATAAGAATAGTGTTAACAGTTTTTGGATATGTATAGATAGATATACGCTGTTTTTTATACCCGTATAGGAAATGTACAATAACTAATGCCAAACTTTGCCGCCACAAATGTCAAATGTTGCCACATTAATTTTTCTAGTGTTGTGTTACTATTAATTTACGGTTCGATTATTTGAATAGTAGCATTTTAAATATTGAATATAGGATTTTTATTTATTACTTGAAATATTTTGTATCTTCAACATACTCAATTGTTAATTATTACCTATCATTACATAATTTTGTAAACTGTTAAAAATAATTATGGCGAACTACTAGCTGATACTACTGGCTGATGTCAATCTCGATTTTATTTACCGTAGTCGGCCGTTACCTTAGGACCGTTCGATATTTTTTCCAGAAAAATATAATCATAGGAATATTATCTTGTAAGGTTTTAGGATTAAATCCGATTGGTGCTTATCACTAGTTTAAAAATTCAATTGCCTAGCAACACGTGAAATGTCATTTTATTAAACGTAATTAAAAACGGACTATAGCTTTCTCTAACATTTCGCCGGTCAGGTTTGAGCAGTATAAGCGAAGGACATACGGCGGAATCAGTGCGTGCGTGTGCGCTGACAGGGCTGCCTACGTCACTGCCGTCGACGCCGGGGTGCGCGCCCCCCGCGCCGCCGCCCGCCGCGCCGCCCCTCCCGCGCGCGCACTTCCTGCAGCTGTTGGCGGCGCTACACGACCTGACTCAGCACAATCACGCGCAATACGAAGCCGTTGTTATCGCAGGTATCTCAATGATTTCTTTCTATAGTGTGAAAATGATATAATTAACCCTCGTCTTCATCAGAATTATAATTATGATACGCAATGCTATCCTCAGAATTACTGTAGCATCCTAGCTTGCCACCACTGAGACATTGTCATTTCGAGAAGCTAATTTCACAAACTTTATAATAGTATGTAGATATTATATCAAATAATTTGATATTTATTTGTATTTACGTATCAATACTGTTAATAAAGCGACTTCGATTTAAATAGGCAATACACGGCATACTTCATAAATGTTTATTGTTTATCATCCATCGTACTTTATAATTTATCGTCATATAATTTGTCAAAGGTGTTTTTTGTGGCAACGTCATAATTCCCTTAACCCTTTATCAAAATTAATTATTGAGGGAATTAGTTAGATCACGACTTATTTGCAAGTACGGCAACAGCCGAAGCCGAGTTTCGCCCATTTTGGTACCCTTGAGCTTGTTGCCTTGTTTTCGCGGCTGAATGCCTTCCGCGCTCGCCCTCAAGCCTGGTGAAGCTGTCATTATCCTGTAAAGGCTCCAGAGCTCTTAAGGCTAACAGTATTGTCAGTTCGAAAAAACAATGAGTACAGTATTTTTAATTGTAACAAGGCACTCGGCTGTTACAACTGGGCGAGATGAACCATTGGCGACCAGAGATGGGACGCGAGTTCTCTCAAGACAGTCTCTTCTTAGCGGCCTCGGGCAAACAGCCCGGTTCATCTGAGGTAAGGACATACATGATTCTGTCAACATTCTTTGTTTTTGCGAAATTGTATGCAGATAATCAAATTAACGGAACTTATGACTAATATAATAACACGAATAATGTAAATAATCGGAGACCAAAACATTGTCTATGAAAAATGGGTAATAAAACTTCCGATTCTTTTAATAATTAGTGAGGAATATCCGCTTCTACTGTCGGATTTAAAGATTAGGAGCTCGTGGGACAACGAAGACGTCAAGGCCCCAAATCTAAATATTATTTCTCAAATATGTTTTTGCGGCAACGCCATGTCTTCCTTAATTCTTTATTAAAATTAATGTTTTAGTTAAAGCGTTAATTGCATGTTAACGTTGTTTGTGGGGGCACATCAATTAATCTGTTTAAATAACATGGCAGCTGTTACATTGTTTTTATTAATTTTAAATATGCATTATTTATATGCTATATAACTTTATTTTTTCTTTGTCAGTATGGATGTTATTTTATTATAAAAAAAAATCAACTCTCTCGTGTGGGAGCCTCGAATCTGAAGCCTATGTTGTCATATCACAAATACGGCTCTGTGTACTAAAAAAAAATACATTTGTATCACAGGCACGGATCTGTGTGGAAGCCACAAGTCGCCCACTCGGCCCCCACTAAATATGCACGATGTTAAATCTTTAAAAAACTTCAATGTATGCCCCGATCCATACTTAAACTATAGAGCCTTTCCTGTTGTACCGACCATAACGTAAAAAGAACGATACCCTGATCCATACTTAAACTATAGAGCCTTTCCTGTTGTACCGACCATAACGTAAAAAGAACGATACCCCGATCCATACTTAAACTATAGAGCCTTTCCTGTTGTACCGACCGTAACGTAAAAAGAACGATACCCCGATCCATACTTAAACTATAGAGCCTTTCCTGTTGTACCGACCGTAACGTAAAAAGAACGATACCCCGATCCATACTTAAACTATAGAGCCTTTCCTGTTGTACCGACCGTAACGTAAAAAGAACGATACCCCGATCCATACTTAAACTATAGAGCCTTTCCTGTTGTACCGACCGTAACGTAAAAAGAACGATACCCCGATCCATACTTAAACTATAGAGCCTTTCCTGTTGTACCGACCGTAACGTAAAAAAACGATACCCCGATCCATACTTAAACTATAGAGCCTTTCCTGTTGTACCGACCGTAACGTAAAAAAACGATACCCCGGTCCATACTTAAAATATAGAGCCTTTCCTGTTGTACCGACCGTAACGTAAAAAGAACGATACCCCGATCCATACTTAAACTATAGAGCCTTTCCTGTTGTACCGACCGTAACGTAAAAAAAAAACTTATACTCATTTTGTGAATATTTTCCGCCGCCAGCTGGACCCGAACGGCAACTCTACGGAATCTGACCAGGAGACAGGGAAACCCTCGCCTTCAAGGGTGAACGATCCGTCCGAGGGCGTGTGGTCGATTACTTTAGAACAGTTCCTGGCCACTATGCTGGGGCAGCCGACCCTGGACGAGTTTTTCAACGAGAAAATTTCCCTGTTACCCGAACTGGAAGCACTCAGGCAAAGGGACCGGCTGCAGTCGGTCTCTTAGCTGATGGATTTATCTTACGTCTAAATATCCGATTGCGTTCGTGTAGGTAGGTTATTTTATTTCTCTTTGTAACTATATCCTGATTGTTTGAATTTATTGTTTCTTTTTTACTCTCTCTGATAAATATAATGTCTATAACATATACGTAATTAATATTTCAGTGTATCGCCTTTTTTAAACAATTAAGGTAGCAAAGAAGCGTACAACCCGCCTGATGTAAGCGGTTATCTTAGCCTATGGACACTTGTAACAGCAAAGTGTTGTTACCACTAGCGCGTTGCCGACCTACACCAAGGAGCTCCGGTAACCCAACTCACTAGCTCACCAACTCACCAGCTCACCAGCTTACCAACTCACCAGCTCACCGCAGGAACACGACACAAGCTCATTTGTCTGCAGTCTTCTGTAGGGTGGAGGTATTTCACCAGTTGGGCTGCCACAATTAGAGATAGATCTCCAAAGAAACTTTTCAAGGCCCTATCTCTGGGGTAATCAAGCACAATACAGTTTCGGTTCATTTTTTCAACATGCATGTGATCCGGTGTTATTTTACCGGACTAGTTGTTTTAAACCTAACAAATAGGTTTATTTGGTGATAGCCTTGTCCGTCTTCAGATTATGTTGATATGGATTTGCAACTGAATTTTTGAAGCATTTATGGTGTTACATATAATATATATGTATCTACCTTACATTATAAAACTCATCATCTCTGTCTGTCTATCCTTTTATGTTACTCGAAAACCACATTATTCGATATACTCGTACGTTTTTTTTTAATTGGCCAGATCGCAGGATATATTTTGCTATTTCTAGTAACATACGAAATAAGCGGTAACGACCAAAATCCGAAGATTCCGAAATTAATAACTTAACGCAGTTAGAGAAGATTGTATTATTTAGCTTTCTGCTTTAGTAATACAAATATTCACTATAACATTATATAATTAATCCTTATATACGTTTCTTTCTATATGCATTTATTTCGTATATCATCGAAGTTAACTTTTAAAAATTCCTACTATAAACTTTCTGATAGGGTTAAGGAGGTAACGTTTATACGTAACGGAGGTACGTAACGTAATAGTTTACGTTGTAATTCCCGTAACGTGATCGGTACGATCGATGTTTATAATAAATACATTAAATACATTTATTTTTATGTAAAAATATCGTATACATTTTTATTTTTATAATACGTAACATAAACTCATGTCTTCGATTTGTTTACGTAATTTTTATTTCAGATCCCGCTGCGTCTTTAAATTTATTTGTATACCTTTTAGATTTTTTGTTTAATACTATTATCTATCTCTTAGATAAATTATTACAGGTTCCAATAATATATTTTTTAATATATCTCGTAAAAGGTAGAGATATACACTTAAAACATTCCAAATTAATTTCACGACTATTGGAACGTGTTGCCATAACATAAATTAATTAATACATACATTTATTATATAAACAGTTTTTGTTAAGATGATTTAATGTTAGAATAGTACAAATATATAGCATTTGATGGCCTTCAATGATAGAGTTTTAATATTGCTTACTTTTACCATAGAAAGGAATTGTTATAACAGTTGATAATATATTAATAATTAATAGCTCAGATTAACGCACTAAATGATAAAATGTTTGAAGTTTCGCGATGTATTGTCATAAAAGACCATGTTGTAGAAAAATCTACAATTATTGTATAATTAATAAAACATAAGATATTAACTAATAAAAATGTATTCCTAATACACGTGTACACAATGTAAATTATGAAGGAACCTATTATGCAAATAGGTAATATTCTTATATATATATTGCTTGTATTTAAATATATCATGCATTAAAAACATTGAAAAGTCATTCGGAAATGCTTATTCCATTGTAACAGGCGTCTCTCGATTATTCTTATTTATGCGTCAATAGCAGTTATAAAGGACAATATCAGTAAAAATATTAAGTATATAATTATAAAAATTAACTGCAGGTTATCTTGTGAAAAAAAAACCACTTTGAAATAATTTTGGAGACCTGTATATATATTAACGAATAATGTAACAAACACATTGCGCACTGAATATTATTCTGCTGATAAATGAATAACTTAGATAAATAAGTATCACTTATTCATGTAAGGAGAAGTGCTACGGTCACATTTGTGTAAGTAAGTAGGTATTTAATGAATAGTAGATACAGTGATTATCATTAACATGGAAACACCGCTGTTTGTCTTAGAACAATATTAATCACGACGATAATATTATTTAACTTGGGCAAAATGAACGGATAATCCTAAAGTTGGCGTGGAACTTTAAATTAACGAAATAACGCTTTTCATCAAGTATAATATTCCTATTATAAAATATTGTCATTTGTATAACCTAAAATAATAAGTAAATATATAAATTGTAGGATTTTAGTAATATACAATTTGTATTGCTGTTTCCTTTGCAATTTATATAAAAGCCTGTATAAATATAGTTACGTATTTTTTTAACGGCTTTGCCAAGCATTTAATACACAAATATTTTTATACAGCGCAATATCTAAAGTAAGGCTTAATATAAAAAAATATATATTTATCTCCGAATATATTACAGGATTATGAGAAGTGACTTTTCAGAAGGGATATTTCTTTTTTGAACAGTTCTAGTGAGCTTGGAGTCAACAAAACATACTTTACTTGAAGCTGAAAAACAAATACGATCGTAACAAAATTGTATTATCTTTGAGACTTTCATACGACGTGGATAACGTTTCGAAAATAATTATGTCCAATATTTATTACGTACAAAATAAAATATGTACCTCTAAGTTGTTTTTGGAAGAAATGGATAGAACTTGCATGGTATAAGAATTACAGATGTGATAAAATAAGCAATATCGTTACTTATGATAATGAGGTAGAAATTATTATGATTATTTATAATGTAGGGGAACTTAGTGTTTAATTTTTTATACTGTTTTAAGTAAAAATAGCTGATACAATAAAAATATGAAAGCATTTTACTCTTTGTAATGTAAAATGATTGAAAAAAAAAGTTTTTTTGACTTCAAGTAGCTCCTGCTTATAAGTAATATATAATATTTCTCTGCTTCAATTTGTAGGAGTCGGTTGTATTTAATCAATGTACTACCTGTAATTACCTGTGTAATTAGATCTTATTATTTAAAACGCATGTTAGTAACAAATGGAAAAATATCCGATAAGCACAATGATTTTGTAATTTACTTATCTGCGTTAGCGTTTGTGTATCTGATCTTAAAACTTAATATATTCGTTTGTCGTTAAAATTTGTTTTATTTTAAATTTTATTGATATGTATGAACGACGACGATTAGCAGGTGTTTTTTTGTTAAAACTAGTCCAAGAGGTTAATTATGATAAAATAGCAGGAAAACAAATTCCTAAACACTTCTATAACATGTAGGTTAACCAAAGTTTTAAAAATATTAACAGGGGATAGTCAATCAGTTAAGTGGTAACATTAGGTGCGCCAAGTAATCTAATCTATCTAAATTCGTTTATGGTAATTTTATAAATGTGAATGTTAGGATGTTTCTTCCTTAATAACTCAAGCGGTTGGAACGATTTAAATTTGGCATCGAGGCACGTTGCTATGACAAGGTAATTAACATAGGATACTTTTAAATCAATATAGAAAAAACATTACGACCAGCGAAGTGGGCCGGTAGCATCTAGCTTAGGTAGGTAAATCGTAGTTAATCTTAGGTTAAAAAGTAAATCTGAGGATTTACCAACATTTGTTGGTAAATATAAGAATGTTTTAAGCAACAGATAGTTCTTCTAGTTTTTACCATTACAGTTTGGTACATGCTAGGTTTTATTAGTAACAGTTGGTAAATGTTGGTTCGCGCCTGAAGAAGTTTCACTTCAATATCATTAGTAGCTGGCGGGAGATGGCCGCTGGCGTGGCCCCGTCTCGCGCTATCTTCAATTCAAACCTAACCTAACCCAGCCAGACGACGAACGAACGGATATAGGTATTATCTATGGTATAGGTATTATCTATGTACATATACTGTGTCTCTCTGGTTAGATTTACCGAGTGGATAGACGTAAAAGTTCGAAATGAACGATGGTCACAGTTATTACCTCGAGCTGATTGACAAGGCATACGTTGGATAATGGCGTTGTAGATCGCGCATCGTTCGCTAACGGCCTTGGTCGAATGTTGCGTGTAGAGTGAGTACACGCAGCACACGCTGGGATGCACTGCGCAGGGGCTTCGTGGGAGCCCTCTAGCAGGATATATACGCTAACTTCGAGAGAATACGTAGGAGCTCTGAAATGCCATCAATGGCGGCTTTCTTCAGCGGAGTCTCTGCGGTTCCGAGAAACGGTGGCAGGCGCTAATATATTTCGGACTTTTACTATTCAGAGTTGGTAAATCTTTAGTTTTATTGGAAAATCTTAGGATTCGGGCTTTTACAGTAGCATGCATAATAAATGTGAATATTGGCCATCAATGAAGCTCAAATGACTGGACGAATTCTAATGAAATTTGGCATAAAAATCGATTATGTCACGGTGTAGGATATAGAACACCTACTTTAGCTACGTATAGCCCAGATAAGCGGGCGGGCAACAGTTATCTTTTATACAAGTCTTGCTCAGTGAAATTTCCTGAAAATACTCTATGGTATTTCTTCGATAATACATACCTAACACACAAGTCAATTTAGACTCCGATACTAATATGTAAAAAGCTGTAGGTATAAACTGACAGTTCAGTTCTCAAAACGTCATAAAATAAAAACGAAATATTATGTAGGACATTATTTATTAAATGAGCAGAAAAAACTATTTTAATACTATTAAAATTAAAGATATTTAAAAATAACAACAGTCATAATAGTTCTTTTAACAAAGCATAACGCAAATTATATAATAAAGCCTTGAAAAATATCGTAATATATTATAAATTAATTAATTATTATAAATCTGTGTGACAAAAAAACAAGATTAGTTTATTTTAAAGTAAATTTTAATACCCACGCATATTCAGATTTTACAGAAGCCTTGTTCGGCAGCTTGATGTCTACATTCCCGTTGACAATTGTCCACTGAAAAAAAGAAAGTATGTTTACGCTAGTTATTTTTACTTGAACGATAAAGTTGTTCAGCCCATTATTTTGTGATTTAATGTCTACGTTTAAAGTTAAAATCAATGAGTTACCTCAATGTGTCGCTTTATTCTACTTGGAGGTCTGTTTGTGAATCGAAGACGAAAAGGCTAATTGATTCATACAAACTCAACAAGTTATTCAATTAGCCTTTCCACCGTCGAAATTATAGTAACGTATTCTAAGATTTGCTGCCTCATAAATTAACGAAAAAAGATAAGTAGGTAACGATTATTAAATGTTAAGAGGAGGTCCTAAGTTTTTTCTATAATAATAAATGAAGTCAAAAATAGACAGAAAACAAAAAAAACTTCCATCTGGAAATACAAATTTTAATTTTCTGCTCTAGGCGCCGTAAGAGCGCGGGATCCGTTGCATTAATTACTTCTGCTATACTTACGGCTAATGCCGCTCCGTGGCACTAGGGCTCAAATACGACCCTGGTCCCATCAACACCTAAGTGTAAGTCTAAACCAAGAGATATTATTTTGACGTGATCATCACTATTACTTTTTTTAATACAACAAAGCTGGCAAACAAGCATATGGCCCGCCTAATGGTAAGCGGTTACCGTAGCCTATGGACGCTGGTAATACCATTGGTATCACTAGCGCCTTTCCGACCTTCAACCCCCCTAACCCCAAAGAACTCTGGAAACACTAATACCGCAGGAACATAACACTAGGTTATTTGGCTGTATGGCTGTAGGGTGAAGGTATTCCACCAGTCGGACTGACCCAAGTAGAGAGAAATCTCAAAGATAATGTTTTTTTTATCGTTATAGGTTTGGCGTAGTGGCCACAATCTCACCTGATGTTAAGTGACGATGTGGCCCAAAATGATAACACGCTAAACCTAGTGGAAGACTGGTTCTCAAGTGCAGCTGCCGGAACACACTTAATTGGTGCTTGGCGACTTTCAACTCGAGGGTGGTAGCTAGCCAGGCGGGCATTAGAAAAAGCCCTACCACCACGCTATGGTTTCCTCACGATGTTTTCCTTCACTGAAAGGGTTCATTACAGGGATTCCAACTCACGTCAATAGACGCGAAGTCGTACACACTACCACTGAGTCGCGATTGCTTCAATTATCTGTGCCCTACCTCTCTTACCTACTCCAGTTTAAGTATAAGAAGCACAAAACAAAAATTATTTACTCACATCCAAATATTCGCCTTCGTTACCCAACATCTCGATTTTATAATTACCGCTGTGCAAATAGGAAGTGACATCTGTGAGCCTGAGTAACCCTTTTGGCCATTTGAGAACAGTTGCATAAATAGCACTAACTGCATCATGTTTGTTCGGTTTCGCTGTCGGGTTCTCTGCGTTGTAATTTACTCTTTGGCATGTATACCAGACGTCTCCGTTTGAGGTATCATTCTGTGATATCCACGGCGAACTGTTGTAGATAGCTTCACCGTTAATTGAGAGCCACTCGCCAAGGGATAGTAGCCTCTCCTGGAATATTGGTGCGATTGTGCCTTCTTTTGTTGGACCAACGTTGATAAGAGCGTTACCTTAAAACGTATTAATTGTGGTCAGTTTATTTAATTACTTGAGATAATTTAAATCTGCTGATGTAGGTATTTAAATTTATAATAATCATGATCAGGCAAGAATAAAGAATAGCTTTGGACCGAACGCTAATATAATGTACAATAAAAGATTTTTTTGTATCCATGTATTTAGATAAGTCAGTATTTACCTCCACAACTGACTGTAGTTACAATTTGTTCTAACAATTCATTCATACTAAATATATCGCTTAGTTGCATATTCCTCCGATAACCCCAGGATTCTTTATCAACAGTGAAAGCATTTTCCCATTTGTGATGAAGCAGTTGGCCTAAAAAGTCAAATATTTACTGTGAACAACACACTCATATATTTATTGTTAGTAATATAACACGTGAGATTATTAGTTACAGGAAAAAGTTTTAAATAATTGATAGATTTTACTACGCTTTATTTATTGTTATCGTCAATAACAAAGAAACATACATCACAAAGAAACGCACATCACCGAATAGGTATTATAATTTATTAAGATAGAAAATAAAATGTAAACCAATACTGAACGATTTTAGTACTTGAGCGAACCGGCGGACTTCTAGATTCTAAACAAAACATCCTTACCGGGATTATATCGGTCCTGATAGTTATAGAAATCACCATGTTTTCCTGGAATGTCAATACCCCAACGATCATTGACGACAATTTCATCTTTAACTGGACTCTCGTTGTATAACCAAGCCAATAGCTCGGTTGATTTCCAGTACGTGTCATATGCCTCCCAATCGCCGTCTGACCAAAGAACCGATGGTTTGTAATCTTTCACAAGCTGTTTTACATCCGGCCATAGTTTAGTATCGACGTAGTCACGCGTCGTAAAGTTAGTACTTTTGTCCATTTCGTAAATCGGATTAAACCATTCGTATAGTGAGTGATAGACGCCGAACTTCATGCCTTCCGCGCGTACAGCTTTTGCCAATTCTCCTACGAGATCGCGTTTTGGGCCAACTTCCACAGCGTTCCAACTGAAGGAGCGCTTCGATGGGAAGAGAGTGAAACCTTCATGATGTTTGCTGGTAAGAACAATATACCTAAAAAAAAATATAATTTGCTAGTAATTATGAGGACATACGTATGTATCCATTTATATTTTAATCTTTTATCAAGTAGTTATGTAGGATTATTTTCAGCGGATAACTAGATACTTGACCGCAATGTATAAGTGCTATTTGTACAGAAGCCTACTTAAGATACGAAATAACTGATAAAACCTGTATATAATAATAGTTAAATGAATTATTATTTCGTGTAGGTAATTACTTGGCTCCTGCTTTAGCGAAAAGTTGAGCCCATTGCTGAGGATCGAAGAATTCTGCTGTGAACATGGGCGCGAACTCCTGGTATGTAAATCCTGGAGGGTAGTTTTTATACATAAAGTTTATGTATTTCAGAGAACCACCTGAAAATTATATTCCACTATCACCTAAACTCTTAAAAGTGTATAGGTACATAACTATAGGATTGATTCTAATAACTAATAGAACTGTCAAAATAGTAGGTAGGTAACTACCAAATTTATTTTTAATACTATACCGGATATATTTTTATTCGTTTTTACATTTTAGGTATCAAACAATTATAAAGAACTGATGATATGAAGAATTCTATTAAATTTTGTAAATAATGCATACAATATTATTACAAAAACTTACGACATAACAATATACCAACCCAAAAAAACTTAAAAAAAAATACTAGAAAATTAAGGCATACCTTTCCAATTACTCCAAAACCATTCTGAGCCAAAGCTAGGAACGCAATACACACCCCAATGCAAAAATATTCCTATCTTAGCTCTATCGTACCATTCCGGTAATATTCTCGTGTCAAGATCTTTCCAATCCGGACTAAACTTTTTAGATTCATTTTTATATTCTGATACTACATTTTCTCTGCTATCGATATTATTTATAGCGTTCGCCAGACACACTAACAGTAATAATATGATTATTCGCATGATTCTGTAATAAAACAATATAATTAAACTTATACAATACAAATTTCTTATCACGCCTTTTATAAACAAAATATGTCATTCACCCGTAAACAGCTGATTGTCAAAGACACAGGTCAAAGAGCAAAGACTACAAACGTTTACAGAGTAAGTTTTAATTTTAGATATCAAAACTTTTAATAATACAACTGCTTAATAGTGCTTACAAATAACCTAAGCACTAAATTAAAACTATAAATAAAATTCAATGTAATTTATTTAAAATACGTTCACAATTGATTACAAAATGAAGTGAATGTTTGTGTTTTTGTTCTGTATTAAGTACCTTCCCTTGGGAAGAGGCCCCAATTATCAAGAATCTATAGCACCATAGATGTGACCATAGATCGACCACATATCGACCATCTGACTTAGGGGCTTAATAATTAATACAAATTACTACATTTGCTTACATCTAGGTAAAATGTTAAATATACTTACAGAAAAAATAGCTGTAATCACTAATCACACACACTAGTTCATCCTCGAAATACTGGTCAACTACTGGCTGTTACTGCGACAAGCGGCCTACTGTATGTTATATATAGTGGGTCAATAATGAATCACTGTGAACATGTGTTATCTTTTTCCATACTATGGCGATATTATACTATATATTTGTTACGCTCACGGATAATTAGAAATGCCAAGTAATTCGGTTGAAGAAATTATCACTACCTACTCACGAGCACAGTATACATTGCACCGAAAAATGTGTTCTACCTTTCAGGTACTCGCATTATTATGGAACATGAATTGGGCTATCAACCCAAAATTGAGCTTCGGCTTCATTGCTCATCAAATGATCACTTTTAAGCAACCACGCCCATCGAAATTTTAAACCAGCGCCACAGATTTAAGGCAATGTCTATAGCAATAACTTGAGCGAATGAAGAGGTAATTATTAAAAAAATGATTTTTTTTTATCGCGTGCACACTGCGATTTTTCAGTCGAGTTATTTGGTAGTCATTTATCACAGGGTGGTATGGCAGAATATACTCGACCGACGATCCCAAATTTCCAATCTAAGAATGCCATATTTCACTAATGACTTATAAAATTATTAATACATAACGATAAAACTTCAATACAAATACAAAACTATAAAGACACCCATTAACTTCACCTTTGGGGACAAACTGAACGCGTACTTTGACGTCACGATTCGATTTGACCAATAGTGTTTTGAGATTTTAAATTTCCCTCGTATTTTAATACTGTTAATCGATAAAAATTTATTGAACAAAAAGAGAATAAATAAAAAGAAAACACGTTATAGGTTTAATTCTACACTAATAAACATTCTAAATAAAAATAATAGTTCTGTATTTAAATTACATGCATATTCCCTATGATTTTATATATGTCAATCTCTATGAAATTTAGGTTAAAATTCGCAAATATTCACGTATTTGATTATATTTTATTTCGAATTCGTATATTATTATAAATACGTTATTTTCTACACTCATTTAAGTATACAACTTTTATGAACTTCCTAAAACAATTTAGTTTGTTAGCTAAACATTTCAATCGTACTTCTATGTGAAATGAATAACTATTTCATTTTCTTTTTAAATTAGTTATATTAAGGCACTACACAGGTAAATATAACTGTAGCACGTTTACCAAACACTAAATTATATTTTAAAACCTTAGATATAGCGGAAATATTTGTTTTGGTCACTAATGACGCTACGGGCCGCTAGCGTGTAAAATAATAATAATAATAAAAAATGGTTCTGTGTCCTATCTCGCTCTGACATATGCTTATACAATGCTCTTTCTCTTTTACATGCCAATCTATATAATATAATAATACATCTATGTCGAAGTTGCATTGCTTTCGTGGCCGAGTGCCTTAAGCGCTCGCCCCCAAGCCCGGGTGAAGCTGTAAAAGCCGTTCGAGGCCCCAGAGCCCTTATGGCTAACAGTATAGTCAGTTCGAAAAGAAAACTATGTCGAAGCCACACTAATGTAAGGTGCACGAGTTACAGAGCAATTCACTCGATGTGTTCGGATGGCGAAATTTAATACCTACGTAGTACATATATACCGATGGTAAGTAGTATTACTCAAACGTATGCATCTACTATGCAGTATGCTCAATGAACGGCTTGGCGTCACAGAACGACTTTTTAAACGAAAGTAAATTCCAAAATAATAAACAATTGTTATGGATAGCTTTAGTTTATTGTAAACTATTTTTATCATTTACACTAGGTATGTACATTTTGTATATTGACAATAAACAATTTTGTATTACAGCTACAAAGGGCCCGGGTAGCGGATGATGGGCGTCTCTGGCCTTTGATCTTGGGGGCCTCCAAATCTTCTCGAGATATTAGGATGTCCACCGAGACCCAGTCCATTTTAGATCAAAAAATCCCAAACAAGGCTAAAATATGTTCAGTACCTTTATAAGAAAAATATGGAGTTCGAGGCCTCGTAAGTACGTATACAAAATATTAGAACACAATTATAAAAAAAAGGAAGGTCCACCTGGATGGTCACAAGTTTTACTTAACTTTTTTATTATTAGCGCTAGAGGTTACACTAAAAGTCATTTATATAGGAGCATGGGTTTAGCCAAGTACAGACAGGAGAGTGTAGCTGCCTCCCCTGTGTTTGCAAGTGCGTAGTAACCGGGCGCGTGTGGAACGGTTAGCCTTTCAACGTATTCGCTCCTTCCTCTGACATTGGGTCCTTCAAACAAGGCGCTAGTAGGTATTTCAGCAGATCGACATAACGGCGACGAATGTCGATAAAATCTGTCACCGACGACGGTCGCCGTTTTTGGACTGTTCCGTATTGACCATCAAGTGCTGTAAAGTCATATTGCTTTAGTGTTGTTACCATTTCATTTAAAAAAACTCCAATATTTTCAAAATATCTGGAATCGTCTAGAATTCTTTTCGTAGGTACTAAAAGACAGTTTACTCACATAACCAAAGCTCTTCGGTCCAATCGGTCTAAAAATGGAAAACTTCCTTTTTTAAACGATGACGTAAAGTTCAAGGCCTTTCTATATTATACTGTTCGACGCTTGGCCTCAATCATACCTGATGGAAAGTGAAGACGAGGACGAAGATGGTACGCGATCGCTCAGAAAAAACTGATTCACTCTTAGTGATTTCGACCCTATACCGACTATATAGACTATAATTATGGTCTATATAGACCAACTTAACAGATAACTAAATGCATATATAGGCATGGTATTTCGTCCTTCCAAAAAGAAGGAACATGTATATATGTATAGTTTGTTAGATATAATTTTACGGATAGGGAATTAGCTAGATCGTGACTTTTTCGCATGTATGGCAAAAGCCAAGCCGAGATTCGGACACTTAGGTACCCTTGAGCTAGTTACCCCGCTTTCACGGCTTCAGAGCATTAAGACTAACCGTGTACCCAGTTAAAAAAAAATGAGCCATGATAGTTGTTTTGGACAACCAAGTGATAAAATGGAAGAAATTTGCAAGAGGACTATAGATAGAGACTGCAAGTATGACATATGCATAGTAGTTATGTTTGAATTGATTTTCACAGAGTACGAATAAATTATTTACGTAAAATTGAATAGCATTTTCACTACCCACGAAAATAACAGTATTTAAAAAAAACTACCCTACCTGCCCCTTTGGTCAAAATCTTGGCTACGCCCATATCTAAGCATTTCACACATACTTAGTTTATTTTGCATGGCTTACTTAGTCCTTCACTGATAAAAATTAATATTATACATAATTATCAAAGTATATATTTAATCAATACAAGTATAAGAATAAATAAATATGAAACCTACAATGTAAACAATACTTATTTCTTTTATTATAGAACTAGCTGTGCCCACGGCTCTGCTCGCGCGGATTACAGAATCTAAAGTAAAAAGTAGCCTAAGTTACTACTTATAATTTTAGCTATCTGCCATTGAAAGTCCCGTTAAAATAGGTTCAACCATTTCGGAGATTAGCCGAAACAAACAGACACAAACGATAAAAAATGAAAAAATAAAAATGTTTTTTGTTATAAAAACCGTATATACTTTCTTCATACGCATTTAGTAAAAAGCTATTAATACGGGTGCAACCGTGGGGCACAGCTACGTACCTATAACAGGGAGTTACTTAAATTCTTCGAATTATGTACATTTATTTGAGATCAACAATAATTCATTCGTTTATGATACGTATTAATATACATCAGTAAATACATACGATTTGAACTTGCATCCTCGTAGATTTCTAATAAGCAAATACTTCATAGAGCATTAGTATTACACAAAACCAGAGATCACCTGTAAAATAGTTTTATAAAATAAATATTCAGTCTGGTTCATTTACTAACAAACCTTTATCATGACTAGAAATGTTAAAATCTAAATGGTAGAACGACAAACCATTATCAATAATGTCAAAGAAATGTTATTACATAATTATAATATACTAAAGTGCGTTTTTTAATCCCAGAGAGTAAAATGTCATTCCATGTGTTGCTAGTTAATTGAATTTAAAAAATAGTGATGTCCATCAATTCTAACTAATCATAAAACCAATATTCCTATTATTAAGTTTTTGAATTAAAAAAAAAACACTAAATTCTCCAAAGGTGAAGCCGAATAAAGAAGACAAAATCGTTTCTGCAGTTGGCCAACCGAAGCATTCTTTTTTGTAGTTTTTTTTTATAGTTTGCTATATACATTTTATAGTTTTCCCAAATTATGTAATGATAATAGCAAATTATTGAGTACGGTGAATAATATATTACAATAATAAATAATAAGTTTCAAGTCGGCATTTCAAATCCTACAATTTAAATAATTGGAACACTACAAAAATGAATGTGGCCACATTACTTATAGTCAATTTACTCTGTGGGATTAAAAATTCACTATACACATTATGTTAAACACATGCAATTTTTTTTTATATCTGTCTGCCCTTGTGACTTTATGAATGAACAAAAACACAAATTACTTTTGAAAACTGTGTATCACTCAATCAATCATAAACCGAGTTATTATTAAAACTCAGTAATATTGATCAAGGTGCTCTTATAAACTTCACTACATTTTTATAGAAACTGTATACAGTATTTTTTTATTCATTTGATATTCCAAATATAATTTTTTTTTTACCATAAAGGAATTAAACTACAAAATAACTGCATACACAAAGATATCTTTACTAAAGTTTTTCTTTCTTGAATATACCATGTTGAAATAGGACATATTTATAAGTGTTTGTTTAAAATCTATTTAAAATAAAGCAATAGTAATAGATGCAAGCATATGCAGATATTTATATAAGTATCACCTTTCTACCAAAACATATAGCTTATACTATGTAAATATAAAAATAAATCCACCATCAACTGATAAAAAGATATAACTCAAACTATCAGTTTTTTTTAAACTACAAAGGTGGTGAACAAACATATGGCCCACCTGATGGTAAGTGGTTACAGTAACCTATAGACGCTTGTAATACCATAGGTATAACTAGCACATTGCCAACCTTGAACCCCCTACCCCAATGACTCACGCAGGAATACAACACAGGGTTAATTAGCTGGGATCTTCTGTAAGGAAGAGGTACCAATAATTGGGCTGCTCAAGTAGAGAGAAATCTTCAAATAAATTTCTCTGTGCCCTATCTCTCTTAAAGTACTAAAATTGTTAGTTTCTAATAGAATAGGTTTCATTTTTATCCACTTCCTCACCAGGAAGTGGATGACGTTGCTATTGTGTGTCAACTTTAAAATTAGAGTAATGACAAGCCCCATTTATAATTATCTCACTGATGCCTGTTGTTGGTGGTGTATGGGTTGCTGTCAACGGTTCTATATGTGATGTTGCACTCATTACAGGACTTGTATATAGTTTTCCACTATGTGTTGGGGTAGAGTTGTGTGGCTGTGTTGTATGAGTATAAACAGTGCATATACTCCCTTGTTCCGGTCGCGGTTCAGATATCATACCCATTTTTACCTCAAATATAACATCTTGTATCTTTTTCTTAGCAACTAATAGATTTTTTTCCCCTTTCAAAGAACGCAGCTCATTAGCCACATATTCACCAAATACAGTAAATTCATCTCTATTTCTCTGCACGGATGGAAAAATAATTTCAGGTTTTAAAGAGTGCACAGAATCTACTCTAGAAATCTTGTGCGGTGGAGAGAGACTTGTTAATTTACAATCGTTGACACTGCTGTCTGAGTGTGCTGGCAGGACATTTACTTCAAAGTTGTCTTCCTGGAATGTAAACATTTTGTGCTTAAATTTATAACAATTTTTTGTTTGTTTTCAACACATTTTACACCTATCAATAGTTCTCATGTTAATTTTAATTTATACATAATTGGAGTAATAGAGATGATAATAGTGATGAAAGGTAAAAATATATATTATGACATGACTGCAATTTTTATGTTATTGCTATGTTTATTATAAAATATTTTGTAATAAATAATAAATAAAAAAACAATTAAATATAAAATAAATTATATAGTATCTAAAGTTTTTAATTTCATAAATCCTGCTATACTATCCTAACAACAACTGTTATTGATGTTATTATCTTGTTAATTTAAATGGTGAATACTTACAGACTGCAGGACTCTGTATGGTTTATTAGAATCTTTCAAAAAATGTAGATATTCAAATGCGTACCAGTTACTGACATATCTATCATTAGGATCTTCAGCATTAGCGCGCACTTCACGAGCTGATTCCCTATTATACTGAGTCCGGAGGTGTTGTATCTTTTTCGTTGCGTCCGGCACAGATATTCCTAATATATCAGCAATACCTCTCAACTCCTCTCTTCTTTTCTGTTTGTCCCGTCGAGTGTCACACAAAGAAGGGTTCCACAGAGTAGCATTCATTTGTAATAATTCTATTAACTTCAACGTTTTGTCTTTCGACCACTCCATCGCCGGATTTACAAACAAAATTGTTCATATAAAATACAAATATTGGTCAACTAATCCTTAGATTTTTTGGTAAATCAGTAAACGGTTTGACAAAATGTCAATAAAGAACGATCCAAAGCAAATGCCTATGTCAAAACTGTCAGATGTCAAATTTTAGGCTCGTGTTCCCTAGCTACACAACAAAAGTATATTATGATAGAATCAATGTTTTTCCAATGAAAGATAAGGCCTTTATACCTTTTTGCCACATAATCTATACTTCTACACTAATATAATAAAACGGAAGTTTTATACGGAAGTTTTTTTTGTTTGTTTAAACACGCTTATCTCTGAAACTAACAGTCGGATTCGAAAAATTATTTTTGTATATGATACCCACATTCACGAGGAATAGTATATATAGGCTATCTAACATCAGGCTACACCTTTCAGCTAGCTTTAAATGTTGTTTTTTGTTAAGTAAGTCGGAATTAATATCGTACCCTAACTACTTTGTCCGCGTGCGCTGGCGTATTGATTAGTGATACGTAAATACAAAGGCCTACAAAAATATTGCTTCTTAGTACATCTAAAAAAAGTATTCGGTACCATATGCCTATCTCTTATACATAAGCTACAATAAGGTATTTGTTACAAAGTGATATTGAAAATTGATTTTTATTATTAAGCATGGCATATTAACCGTTACAAACAAAAGTTATCTTCATCATCAAGACAATTTTATGTAGATAAACTTTGCCCTTTATAGCATGTTGTTTGGACGCATAGTTTGTGAGATAATGTAAAAGTAAAATAATTCAACACTCGACTCGGGACGACTATAGTTGCAGAGACGCGAACGATCCCTGTGAGTTGTGATGCATATCCCTGGTCACCCGATAAAAATATTGTCTATACTGAAGTATTATAAATCATCAATCAGCGATTTCTTTTAAATTATACGCGGCTAAAACCGCGGGGCACACCTACTTAAATATAATTTTAATATGACCCGCGAATTTAGTGTAAAGGCAAGGAATTTTGCTATTTATAGTATAAGAGCTAGCAACATTTTCGAGAAATAATTATAGTATAGCTCCTAAAAGATATTTCTTTTTTCATTGAAATTAGGTAGGGATACAAGTAGGCCTGGCACCTGGGAACGATTGCGTTTACGCGCACCCCCGTTCTACAGGTGAAAATTGCGGATATTTTAATCATTTTAAGATAAATAATGATTATACATATATTTTTTTGTCCTTTTAGCAATCTAAATATATATTTTTAAATCATTTCAGTGTAGCTGAAATTTTAATTTTACTTAGTTCTATAACTATTACTACTAGTACAATTAGTACTAGACTATTAAGAGCCAGACTGATTTCAGTCTCAGAAAACATGGGTGAGTTAGAGGAGCGCGGCAACTAATTCGTTAGTTGGTAAGAGAGATTGCTGTGACAGAGGGAGAAGAGAGAAAAATATTTAAATTAATTATACCACTATGAATCGTATGTAAGGTTAGAATTTTATATCAAAATAAAACAACCCCAATTAAAATAACTGTAATGTTTAAAACTTATAAAAAATTCTAAGAATGCCAAATAAGAAATCGGCAAAGTATGAGACCGTGGCGCGAGTCTCGCTACTACTTGTTCCCAAGTCCAATCTAGCCTAGCAGACCACCGTCGGTATTTTGTAGCGTACATTATATAGAATATATAGGAAATGTTATAAATGACATGCATTCCTCAAAAATACAAAGTTATTCTAAAAAAATAATAAGAGTGTCTTTATTACAAAATACCGAAAATACTCGGTTAGATTAGGATGGACATGCGAATAAGTACTAGCGAGCCAGCAACAGCTGTGGCCGGCCAGTGCCACGGTCTCATGATCGCTACTCCGAGAATGAATATTCAGAGATCGAGTCGGACGAGAACGATCGCCTTATCAGGACCTTTTTTCATACTTTGCCTAAATAGCATTTAAAACCAGACTATATATCACATAAAATGCCGCCATAACTTCATACTATGGAAAAAACGTATTATGAATTTAGAGGAAAACCATCACATAATACTTTTATTCCAACTAAAACTCCCACGTGATATTCAAAACTGGAATTTGCGTAAACAGCATTACTATAGAATGCCTAGGCAAAGTATGTATTTTTATTTTATTTCATACATTGCCGACGACTCTATAGAATCGATTCTATAGAATGCAGGCATTTTACATGGCCTATAAAGTATATACCCATATAATTATTAAGGTTGCCTAACAAAATGATTATTATTTATTACTTCTCTCACGAAAATATGTTAACTTAACATGTTTTAAGAATTCTTACTAAAAATCATCTTGATAAAAAAAACACAAAGGTCGCTCAAGATTTTTTAAACTGCAAATTACTAAAAAGGTTTTAAAATATATTTTTCTTGGAAGTCATGTTATTGTGGTCTTCAGTTGATATTATAAGTATTCTAAAACTTTAAAGTTGAGATTTCATTTTATAGAGTTAGCTCATGATTTTGTACATTAGTAATAATTAATAAATTGAAAGTTCGCAGTTTTCCTTTATGGGAAATAGCTACTTTACATATATAGCTACCCAGTATACCTATTATACAATTCGTTGATATAACGTAGGTGGTTTTCTTAACCAGTATTCATCCAGAATTTCATGGAAATATTCAGAAAGTCCTTATTTCCGAGATGTTAAAAAAAATAAGTTTAATAACAAAAAAGATAATAAAAAATAAGTAATATTATAATGTTAGAGCATGTGCATCTTTTTAAAACTTCCGTGTCAAAATCAATTTCGTAAATATATGCACACAGACGCACTAGCCAATCCTAGAATGTGCTTCTTCGTGTTCTTCGTACGGTAATGAATCCTATTGGTCATAATAGCCTCGATATTTTGACCAAGATAGCAATAACATTCTTTTAACTCACCCATGTTTTTTCAGACTTAAATCGGTCTGGTTCTTAATTAAACAACCGAATTTATGTCTGGCAAACTAATATTACAATTGTTACAATACAGAACTATATCATATAAAGATTGCAGCTACACAACAATGACTTAAAAAAATCATTACCTACTAAAATTGCATCTGGCACCATATAAGCAATTCAAAAACTTTCTGCAAATTGTATATTTAGATTTCTATAATGTACAAGCTACGTACATACAGCTCATAATTTGAGTATCATAAGTAATTCCAATTTGAAACTTGAGATTGGTGCGCCTAAGGAGTTACATTAGTACAGTCTAATTTATGTTCGAGGTGTGTATATCATCGTACATAACATATTTTAAGGAATGAGCTCGTAATAAAAAACCAAATCTAATTAAATTCCATTTATTTACATGTTTACCATGTGAATGGACTATCACATTACAAAACAAGTGCCTATCATATACTTACTATTTACAATATTTACAGCAGAAACCATTTCATTACGCACAATGCATTAATAAATCATACATGCTATCGAATAATAGGAGGCTTCGTCCAAATTAAAATAATTCATTATGGAAACAAAATAACAAAAAAGTGCACAAATCAGTGTCCGCAAACAAATTACCTTATATTTAAATTAAATTAATAATAACTTATTAGCATAAACTTATCTATATACATTAAAACAATTCATTAATAAAATAACAATAATTATAAAAGAAATAATTGTGAAACTCAATATTAAATGACATTTAACAGAATTTTATGATATTTTATTATTAAAATTATATATTTTTGTAATAAACGACTTGAATATTATAATAAGAGTATTTAGATGATATTACACAATGAAAATATAGCTGTCATATAAATTAATGTTTAAACAATACTACAAACATTACTTGACATCTGATTTAGTTAGCAAATAGCATGCTGTTTCTTAACGTGTTAGTTTAAAAAAAATGAAGAATGGGCATTATTATTTACTATAATATATGTTATATTATAGTAAAATAATAATTAATATTATATATTACATTACTAACTTGTAACTCAGGATAATACTTGAAATTTATATAGAGTTAGTGCCAACCTTTGTATATTAAGGATTAAATTTTTTGTTTAATAGAATCATTACACTATTTCAAATGTAATAGCAGGAGTGTGACTAGGTGTTTGTTATTAATTTTAATACTGCACAATAGTTAAATGGGCAAACAAAAAAAAACAATGTTTATTATTTCTAAAGAAAAATCTAAATGAAAAAATGTCTGTCAGAGTTTGGCAGTAACTTATGAAAATGTGCTTTAAGGTTAATGCGTATTAAACAACATAAAACACTAATTTCGTAATTATCTGGAACAATATAGAAAATAATGACGATTAAATATTTTTATAAGTAAACTCAAAGTAAGTAGGTTTATTGATCTTTTAGCCACTTTTTTTTCCTAAGAAGAGCACAAGTGAACTAGCTATATAGTTCTGACTACTGCCTGTGTTTCCTCAGTTTAATATTGAGTAAAACATAGCTTTTGATAACTGGTTAAAGTAACAATATAATAAGAATATATTGCTATGAAAAATAGATTTCTAAATTAGCTGAAATAGAAATGCTACTGCTAACTTATTTATGAAACTATCAAAACATCACTTGACAGTTCGAAATTGGTAAAATTTTGTTTAAGAACTTAGTTCCAGAACCTTGTAATTTAAATCAATATTAAAGAAAAAAGTTTTTAGATGATTTTGACTTTTCAAGTAATGATAACATCTGTTTATAATTGCAATGACGCTTTGTACTAATAGGTAGTCCTTAAAATTTCAAGACAAAAATGAGGTATAAGCTACAAATGAAACAGAACACTTAGTTCATGGAAAATAAATACAGAGATTCTAAAAATACATTCAATTTTCTTAAATTAACTTATACTTTACATTTTTACAACGGCAAATGTCTCTATTGAGTTTATATAAAAAGCATATGTAAACATATTTTCTAATTTAAATATATTTTTTACCAATTACACTTTTAAAATCAGGGGTAATACACTACCTTTATACTGTAATCATGAAAACTGTATCATGTATTATGCCACAGATACCCCCAGTTTGACATATGTACAAATTTGTATTTTTTTTAATATAATTTTAACATATTATAAAATAGAGATTTTTAATTTTAACAATTGACAATAATGTTGCCCATTTGTATAAATTTGATGATCTTTTAAGAGTTAAGATTTGTTACAAACATTGTATATTGAACTTTGCACAAAAATATTACATGTGGCTAATTAACTTATCAGCAGCAGCCTGGAAAAGTGGGTACAAACATAGTGCGCAATCAAGCGCCACGTATCACAAGAGATGTGGAATTTCAAGTGCCTATTTTATGTCGTCTACATCATTTTATAAAATCGAACGTTCATTGTCTTTGACGAAATATTACATAGACATTATAATTATACCACGATCGAGCGAGTTAATCGTTATACACGATATTTTCAGTAAGATTAATTAGCTTATATCTTTATTACCGTATCAGTTTTTTTTTTGAGTTAAGTATGTAGTTCTTGTATTGTATGTAGTAAATATTTATGCTATGGAAAATGGTTAAATAAATTAATTACATTTTAGTTTAATAATTACTTATACATTTAATATCGTTCCTTTGTATAATTTTAATTATTACTTATAAAAAACGTATTCTTCTACTCTGTATGTTCTTCGTTCCTTAAAAGCGTACGCGCATGTCAACTGTCTATGTAATACTTAGTCTTAATTAATTTACAAATTTTCCACAATTTATGTGTTGCCGGTCCCTAATAATTCCTTAGTCAATAGACTACAAAATTCATATTGATGAAAGAACTCCTCGTAACGTTTTTAACAAACCATTTATACTCGGGTAAATTCACGTAACATTCTTCCTAAACTGTCCTTAAATTAGGCCTAAATAGGAATTTAGGGGTTTCCTCACGGTTAACACTTCGAAACTAAATAAATAACTAGCTAACTATCTGTACAAAAGTTCCAATACCGAATATAAAGCTTCCTTACGTAGCGTTCAGCGGTTTGATATCACGAGATCGGAAGAAACCTTTCTCCGTTCGGCACTCTCTGATCGTGACCGTTTGGAGGTTCACCGTCACATCGGTTATGAAGATTTGATCTGCGACGGGCGATCGCGCCATCCAATAAGCGGCGCCGCGGCGCGGTGGTGGTGGTGGTGGCGGGGGCGCGACGGTGACAGGTTCTTCGCCCCACGAATCCTCGTCCTCCGGTTGGGGCGCTAGCGGCGGTGGACGGGCGCCTTTCGGTTCCGCGGGAGCCGTCGCTCTGGGCTGCGTGTCCGTTCGTCGTTCTCGCTCAGGTGGGATATGTGTATCTGCTTCCTCCGGCGAGTGCGGGGCTCGTCGTTGGCCAGTTTTAGGTGCGGCGGCTTCAGCAGCCGGTGATACCGGCGCGGGAGATCCACCTAGCGGCGCCGCGGGGGGCGGTGACAACGTCACTTGTGGTGTTCTACCGCCATTCACTTTAGTGGACTCGTGGCGCTTCGTCGGCGGACTCATGGTAATCGTGACCCCAATTTTGCCAGACTCTTTAGAAAGCACTTCAGCTTTGCGTTTCCCTGGCGGCGGGTGGCGCTCCTCGGAGCCGCTGCGCGCTCGCTCCGCCGGCGAGTGCTCGCGCTCCCTCTTGCGTCCCTGCCGACGAAGTTCCTCGCCTCTCTCGAAGCTGTCTATGAGCCGCTGGTCTAGGATGTTCTCCTCCGGCTCCCACGTGTTGTGTTTCGGCTTCCACCCTTTCCATTTCACGTAGTACTCCACTTTGTTCTGAAACGAGACGGATGGACGGTTAAAACAGATTAATGTATTTTAAATACATGGAACGAGCGCGCTTTTACAGCGCGCGACGTGACACGACTGAGTCTGGGTGTGGGTGTGCGTGTATGCCTCACAGGAGGGTTGCATGTAGCTTTGCAGATTACTCACGATATCAATAACCATATATATATATATCAATCATAAATTATTTTTATTTAATAATAGGTACAATTTGTACTTTTCAGGTATCTAGTTTATAATGAAGGATTATTTATATAGATTGGCTACCTATATTATAATAAAAATGTTAAAAAGCCCGAACGCTGACGCTGGCCGCGGTAGTGGATCGCTTATACATATAACTGGTGGGTTCATTTCGTGCGCACCTGTCTCGGACAGCTGTCGTGGCTATCTCCCTTCGGATCAGAGCTAAAACTCACCCTTATTGCGGCGCACATAAGTACCGTTAGTCGAACATAAAACGCATGCAATAAAACAACGGCATGCAGTGCATATAGAAATACCTATGAACCAATAACAAAGTCGGCATGGAAACTACGACGTGACGGTATAAGTTAGATATAGCATAATTATTTATAAAGTTTAATATCCATATCACTATTTGAAACTTAAGAGTACGTAGGTATACTGAACAAAACTGTACATAAATTATTGTAGTATATTTTATTAATTATTTCTTCAATTGTATTCAACCTATCACAAATACAATTTATAATGTAATATTTTAATGAAAGCTTGAGTGTTCCCTCGTCTTAATCACTGTGTAAATGAATCATTAATATCATTATATTAGACAATATGTAATGGAAGAAAATTATTTACAAGACAAATAAAAAAACAACATCAATAACTTTAAGGGCATCTGTGCTGCAGTAATTGCCAATTCAGTTCAAAGTCACAAAACAAAAAAGACAATATATTTCACCAACCTTTCACTTGTGACTTCGAATGTTAGCGTGGTGATATATGAAAAATAATTCTTAAAATCACTGCAGAATAAGGTTCGTTTTTCAATGACCAGTAATGGATATAGGGCGTTTCCTTATTTAAAAGGCATGTTACAGACCACTCACTTCTTATTGGTTTTACTTAATGAAGGGTGAGGTGAAAATTGGTGTACGCTGTGGCTTTGCAGCGACGTTCTATACTATTATATTATTTTACAATATTGTTTTATAATATTACCTTTTTAATACTATTTTGGGATAATTATATGTTTATGAAGTTATCTTTTGGTAATTTTTCATTTTTACTATTATCGAATCGTATTATTCCCGTATTATGAAACTTTATATCGGCAGTCGGCAAGTTATAAGTGGCCTTTATATTGAGTACATAATATATATAAAAATCAAAATTATTGTTATATAATAAAAAAAGGTTGCTTAAATTTTAGATCTAATATCTAATATCTAATTTTAAAATATGTATATTTATGTTTTTATAAGCAGGTAACTAACTATTCAACATAACTAAAAAAGCTTTCCGATTCAAGAATTTAAATATGTTAGTTAGCATAAAATTTTCAAGAAATTAAAGCTCAAAGTTTTTTTTACGTACTGTTGAAGTTTTATGAAATTGTTAGAAATGGTCCAAGCATGAACGTTGCTAAATCAAACAACAACTGGTAAATCAACTATTTCATATTAACATAAATGTCTAATCCAAATAAACAAAAACTAAAGAAACCCATACAAAGATAATATTATTATCATTATAAAAAAAGGACAGACTGGGACGTGTGAGCAAGGTGAGGTCGTGCGGCTGTCGGTAGGCGATTGGACGAGTTGAGGGGCGGGCGGGGCGAAGGGAGCAGCTACCCGCCCCACTCCACCGCGCTCCTCCCCCGCCGGCCCGGGCCGACCTACCAAGTAACCCATATCGGCAATATTGCCCTTAACACGTTCGGATAAAGTTCATTTTGTATCGAGCCGTTAGTAAAAATCAAGATGGCAGATCCGATGGCTGTAATCGCGCCATGGGCGGACCGTGCCTCGGAAGCACAGACGCCAATTAGCGCTGATCGGAACTAGTGTTGTAATTAGCACGCGAATAATTAACGTTAATCTTGTCGAAGAGTCGGTGTCGGTGAGGCTCAAGCCGCTAACATGCATAATTAGGTACATATTTCACAGTGAAAGGTAATGTCGGCACTTCTGTTCTTTATTAAACTTCTGGAACAAAAATAAGGATTTCTAGTGTATTGCTAGGTTGAAGGCCATAGTGGCCCGCGTAATCTTGTCGCGTTCCCTGATCAGCTGGTGGAAATCCAGTCACAGTGACACTCTTTTGGTTTGTAGCGTTTCAGGATCAGCACGTGTACTTATTTATATCCAGCTGATATCCGTCGATCTCTCGGTGGTCGCCGTTGTTTATGAATACATTAGGTATAATTGTCGTCATCTTGCCGTGCTACTATAAAACTTATAGATATTATAAACCTTTAAAGTAATGCTTTGTCTTGCTCCATGTTATGACATCAGCCGGTGATAATAAGCTGGAGGGCGATCAAGGAGACATGCAAAAATTTCATCACTAAAAGACCATTATAGTTCCTCAATAGCATAATAAGCACATTAAGCTTATCATATACACTGACTTTGAATTAATCTGTTTCCTCCCTAATTCAACTCATTCTTCCATTTTCACCTCACTACATTAAAGAATTAGGGAGCTAATAGTTATTACGTTGAACATAGTTCTGTAATGCTACTTAAATATCGTATCTTAACAAACAAGCGTGTAAAATAAATTTATATTAAGATTGATCTGGTAGTAGTAGTAATAGTTAGTAAAAGGATATCTGCCGGACATTTTTACAATAAAGGTTTGTGTGAATAGTAAGATTATGTTATATAAACAATTCAATCATTTGTAAATTGATAATGAATTATTGAATCAATACAACATCTATATTTCTATAACATAGAAAGGTATTATAAAACTCATCGTCTCACTGTCTGTTTGTCCGCTTATGTTCTTTTCACGCGAAAACCACTTATTCAATTTACATGTTTTTTTTTA
The DNA here is from genome assembly GCA_947532125.1 of Saturnia pavonia. NCBI lineage: Eukaryota > Metazoa > Arthropoda > Insecta > Lepidoptera > Saturniidae > Saturnia > Saturnia pavonia. The sequence goes on along the minus strand of OX383899.1, from coordinate 6,559,027 downwards.
ATTCATAGCTATATTATCTGGCCAGGTTATTATAGGATATATTTTGTAAGATAAAGTAACATACGAAATAAGCTGTGACGATAATGGTGAATCAATTCAGAAGAAAGACACTTTTGGGGGCGATTATATGACTTACTCTGAGAAAACCATAAGAGATAGGTATATCAAATGAATGTACTACATAATTGTAGATCTTACAAGACCTAAGTATGTCTATCTATCTTCTAAGGTTCACCCACAATAAGCATTTTTGAGGCAGCACAATTTGCGCCTGTGCTCGGCTCACAGCATTCTGTAGTCTACGTGAGTGGTGCCGCGGGCACAACTAGCAATATTATAAATCTTCAGAGATTGTTTGTATGAATGGGCTAATATCTGACACTACCACTCATATATGAACAATACTTTTGCATCTAATAGACTATTTATTGAAGAAGGTTATAGGTCATATAACTTCACGCTACGATCCTAAGGAGCGGAAGAGTAACAATTAACGTCAAGCAATGCGAGTGCGGGAAGTAAGAACCAATGATAGACCCACTACATACACGGGTGCGTTTTAGCAGCGCCGCGTTGCGCGGTGGAAAATGGTCGAATAAATTAAACACGGATGAAACCGTGGGTCATAGTTAGTTTTTAATGTAAAAAATAAACACAATATTTTTCAACATACCTATAGTTTATTTAGAACAAAATAAACAAACCTATAATTCCAAGAGCTTACATCTCGATCGTCGAGTTAGCGAGCAGGACATCAATAAACCGAAAGATAAATAAATATAATTAGATACCCGCATATTCAAATAAAGCCTGATGAACGACCCGCTATAAATCAATTTACAGAGTTTCAACGAAGGTCAAGTATCTATGTAAATAAATTGAGTGTTTCTATACGAAAATATGCAACAAGTTTGGAGTTGAAATGTAGGTGCTTAAACCAAGTAAATTCTCGAACAAAGTTTGCATGCGGGTTTCTATTTACACTTTAGGTGAGCACTAAGGAAGGATTTTTGGAAATTCGACCCCTAAGATGGTGAAAAATGGGATGAAAGTTTGTATGAACATCCGACAGTCTTGAAGATAGGTCTGTGAAAATAAGTATTTAGCAATTCAGTTAGAAAGTAAAAGAGGTGGGGTATTATATAGCTCAATTATGACGCGAGCGAAGCCGCGAGAAAAACGCTAGTGAAGGCATATAGTCAATATAGTCGTGGTGGTCGAGTGGTTTAGACCGACGAAATATCGATTCGATGTCCGCAGGTTAGAACCCTGGCATGTACCAACGTATTTTCGGAAGTCGCGCCCATTAAATAATTTTAATTGATAACAATATCGGCTGACGGTGAAGGAAAACATCGTGAGGAAACCTGAAAGCTGAACTGACCTGACCTGAAGCTTGTGGTACCTAGTACTTACTGTATGTGGGAAAAATATACCCGCCACTCCTGCGACAACTCAAGCCTAACTCCGGCATGGAGCCCTTGAGCCAAGTAGGTGCTCGCGCGATACAGTGTCACTGCATTAACTAGCTATCAACATACAATCATTTCACTGCATCTCTACATACATGCCAGTTTAGACCAAAAATATATATACGCGTGTTTATTCCCTCCTCCCAGAGGAAAGAACTCACATAACGACCCTAAGGAGTGGAACATTAACTATGAACGTCAACCAATCTGGCAAGCAAGTATGGGAAGTGGAACAACGACGGGTGCATCGGCGGTGGCACCGTGGAGTGTCGAATAAATTTAACACGGGTGCAACCATGGGGCACAGCTAGTCTTAAATAAAGTAGGTGAGGTTACAGTTGAACCAAAATATGTACATCCCAACGCGGATAAAAAAAGTAAAGTTTTGGACCGAAGCCAATGCGAAGTCTGGAGACGATTCTTCGTCCAGTAATCGATCAAATATATACACATTTTTTTTTTCGAACTGACTACACTGTTAGCCTGAGGGGCCCTGGAGCCTTTACGGCTTTTACAGCTTTACCGGGCTTGGGGGCGAGCGCTTAGGGCACTCAGCCACGATAGCTAAGCAACAACATCCGAGGGTGCCAAAGTGGCCGAACCTCGGCTCGGACTGTTGCGCGTATGCAATCAAGTCGCGATCTGACTAATTCCCTATCCGTAATTCGATCTAAACTAACTATACATATATACATGTTTCTGCCCCCTGGGAGGAGGGAAGGAACTTAGTGGTCTGAAATTTTTGTCTACTCTAACTAGGCAAAAAAAAAAAAAAGAAAAAAAAAAGGTCCCTTACAGAACCTATGTACCTATGTGTGTTGTGCATGTGTGTATAATGCAGTGTCATGTATGGCTGTGAAAGCTAGTGATTGTAGAGTCACTAGTATCGCGCGAGCGGCTGCCTGTCTCAAGGGCTCCATGCCGATGGATCGGTCCTAGGCTTGAGTTGCCGCAGAGGAGGGCGGTCGTGGCGGGTGTGCGGGAGCGAAGTTAACCGTACGTCCCCTGCGGAGCGAACGGTGGTTTCGCGGGCGTGTGCGCGAGCACGCATATGTTGCGGGAGCGGACGCGTAGAAATTGTTAGCTTTCTCGATGTCGTCATCGGGATCGACAAAGAGATTTCGCGGACGGCGTTTATAACGTTTGGCAACGGGGATCGAGTTGTCTGGGACGTAGTTCGCGGTGGATTTTACGAGCGGGTTGGGATGATTCGAAGCGCTATCGAAGTATCTCCTGGTGAGATATTTCACATAGGCTTCTATCGAGGGAAGCCTCATGTCCCTGTGCAGGTCCATGTTCCTAACGAAGGCTGGAGGGTCAAGCAGGCGACGGAGAAACCGATTTTGGACTCTTTGCATGCGGGCAAAGTTATGTTTGGACATATGTGCGAACGAGGCGCAGCTATATGTCAAGATCGGACGAAATATATACAGTGAAGGGAAACGGACAACACGATTCAGCAACAAAAGATCGAGTGAAAACTGCTTATGTCTTGAAAAAAGTTTTATACTAAAGTATATTAATGTTTAGATCTAGACTTAAAGAGGTTTATTATATTTGTGTTTTGATATGATTCTTTGAATTTATGATTTATTGATTAGGTACAGTGCAGATAATGTGTAGAGAATTGCTGTTTGAGTGAAAATATCATCACAATTAATAAAATGGTAACGCATAGAGAATAATAAAATAAATAATATTATATTAATTAATAAGATCGTCAGGAACATTCAAAAAAAAAAACAAACACGAAATTCACACGAAAAATTTTAAAATGACAGAACATTCGTAAGATAATTTTGATGAACTTATAAAATGAAGAAAAGTGTATATCAGTGTATAAAAAAGACATTATCTTTGAACTTCCTGCGACTTACCTCGACTTAATTACGAGCTCTTATAAAATCTTGTATTTTAAATTTAGCGTATAATTAAACTATCAATAAAATTGCGGCAATACAGTTTACAGCTTCATCCCAGATTTACCCTCTGCCAGGCAAACATGAATGTACATCGAAGTGTTTAATTGCCGGCTATTCTCCCCAGAGAACGATAGGGGAAACTGGGCGGCGGCGTCTAGATTAAGTAAGCCCTCAAATATCTCATAAGGCTTAAGGTTATAATCCGGAAAATTAACATTAACAAGAAATTTTTATTATAAATTATAAAAAAGCATATCATTTTGTGTTTTTCTATATTGTAAATGTTTAAACGTGATCATAAATCTTCCGAATCACTATGAAGAATAACGTCAAGGACTTATTATCATTTAAAAACTTTTTAAAATTATCGTAATATATCCCTAATAATACAGGTATTCAAAATTTACTGACTTAACATAATCATTTATTTTAGATCGTTCATTCATATACAGGTAACTAACTAATTAAATAAAATTCGATATTTTATTATTAACTTGCGTAATTAATAATAACATCAGAAACCGGTCGTAGAATTATTAAGCTTATTTTAAAGGGGAACTTTAATAGTGAGAAGGAAACAAATATTATAGAGGATCGATTTATCGACGTTCTAATAGTTTCCTTTGGTGACCACCACCATCTGAATCAGAATGCGTGACCGCGTCGCTGCATTCAGCATTGTCGGTACCGAGGAAAGCGTGACGATCCGCGACCGCGTCGAGCGCACGACCGACGACGCGACGCGACACTTTGACTGCCAGTTAACACTATCCTTGTCGCGATCACATCCCAAATAATAGGTACCTATGTCAAAGGAGAGTGCTTCTGATATCTCTATCATGGATGTTTAGGGCTCCAGACACCTCCCCCTTATATCCATGCAACTAAACTGTAATTTTTAATTTTTCGGTTTGGTTTTCGTTAAGAACTTGGCTTTATTATGACGTAAATCACGGTCAAAATTATTTTACCTTAGTGCATTTAGGACTCTCCTCTATGTGACAAAGCTAAAGATACACTCGTGATTGTTATATTTCAAAAATTTGGTGCATATTATTTTGGAACTTCAGTAACTGTTATGAAAGGACTATACGGCACTTCTACACTTCTTTACTTGACTACACTGCGATAAATATTACAACAGGAAAGTCCATAAGCATGGTGAAAACTAGCTTTATTGAGTCGCTTGGGTAGGTTTTGAGACTACGGTCGGTATGTATGATTTGAAGTAAAAAACTTTAACGTCGTTGTGATTTGAAACTCGATGAAAGCGACTACCATATATGTACATCCATAGGATTTAGCCTACGAGGGAATAAGATAGATTATGCACGGTTAATGCAAGTCCTGATTTTCATGATTGTGATTGTCGTCGAATTGGCCTAGTGGTGTGAGAAGACCAGACTTCATACGCAGTACGCACGAGTGATCGATAGTACGAATCCCGCTGATTTAGGATATTTAAAAACAGTTTTAAAGAACATTTTTGTAATGCACCTAACATCAAGCGCAATTAAGTCCTCAACAAGTAGCAACCTATTGACTGGCCTCAGGACTACTGTCGCTTTGAGGTTGGTTATAGAAACTATAGGCTGTAAGTGGCCACGTACATCATCAGGTGGACTGTATGCTTGTTTGCTATTTTATAACATTTATAAGTGTACTGAACTGAATAAGGGTTTTTAAACTTATTAATGACAAGTTTTAACAAATATTTTATCCAAAATATTTGTTATTAGAATCCATTAGGTTGGAAATATTAATTACCCTTTTTTAAATGGCAGGTTAAGAAGCCAATAAATAATAAATTCCCTTTCACCACAATCTACCATCTATCAAACTTCAATAAAAAATCCACTGAACTTTTGAAAATTCTATCAAATAATTTCTGATATTATATTGAAAACGTAACAAGCCACAACAAGCTCAATTCGGACTTATGACGGCGTAGATTCGAACATAATTCAATTGTGCCGTTTAATTTCGCTGCCGGGGAGCCCTCTCGTGAGGCGTTAAAAGGGCACTGGAGGAAAATCACGAGGGTGAGTGAGGTGGATAGGATGAATCTCGGGACAAAGTGCCCGAGGCGATTGCCACAATAACGACGTCTGTTTTGATTAATCTCCCTATTTACTGTGTATTTGTATAATGTAGCGATTATAGGGAATGATAAAGTAGATGATTTGCGTAAAATTATTTACTTATACGTCAATCGTATGTATAGGAGTTCAAACTTGCCAATATAAGTTCAATTCATATAGGTATGTAAGATTTAAAATTGTCTATTAGAAGTTTTTGTGTTTATTATTATAATTTTAATAAAAGTAGTGTTTTTTGACCTACAATTTGCATGATCTTTATTTAATGGCAACTGATGATGAAGATGAGATGAGATGAGATCAAGATAGTCAAGATGGCGACAGTCGAGAACAGAACAGAAAAAATAGCACTAACAAGTATTGTCTACTAATGGTATTTTCGATTAGCAACACTGAATCCATGGTAGATTTTGGTAGACAACAGCAACGACGTATACATATTGCCATCCCACTGACACACTATCACAACACTATAGAGATTCTATCGAGACAGTAATGAAATTTTAGCAGAATACCAAATTTGTTACAATTTCGATATAATATCATCAGTAGTGTCGATATAACGACAATGGTATACATATTCTTAAATGTGAAATAGCAGACTTGGGCCCCAGGTCTAAACATGTTCGAATCGAATCGCGACAGATCTCGCTGCTTATCGGTCTAGTTTCGTTTACCTCGCAGCAAGTTTAGCACACGTGGCTTGTGTTTTGTTTTGTTAAAATATAAATGAGCCAACGACGGAGTCGTGAAGAAACTATACAATTAATAAGTTTTTATGAGTACAACCTTCGTAACATAACGCGTAATTAATTACAATAAGCACCAGCTTCACGTCTTCTTGAAATCCATTTTCGAACCCAAATTGTTTTTTTTCTTAATCAACAACAAAATTGTTATTGCAGCTGCTATATGTGCGCGTCTTGACGGCATGGTTTCACAGTATACACTAAATTGCAATAGTTTTTGCGACACTCGCAAGTGATCGTGTGTAAATGTCTCGGCGATAAGTTGCGAATAACATGATCCGCGAGCTTCTCGCAAGATATTAATTGCAGAATTAAATTGCAGGAATTAGTACGATGTGTCAACGATATTACAAGTAACTCGTGCAAGACTTTCTTGAGTTTACTTTCAGGTGGAAACGCGGCCTTACGCTTCAGATTTATTGTAAGACTAGCGGACCGCCCCGGCTTCGCACGGTTATTTAACAAAATATTCAAAAATTATAAATTTTCATACGGATCGCTAACTTTTTATTCTATCGCCATTGTTCACCAGGGGTAATGTAGGATTCTAATGGTGAAAGAATTTTTCAAATCGGTCCAGTAGGTTCCGAGCCTATTCAATGCAAACAAACAATCAAATCTTTCCTCTTTATAATATTAAGTTTAGATTTGAATGACGCGTGGACAGAGCGCGCTACCTCTGTGTAGTCAATATTACTTCAAAATTAACAATAAATGGGTGATGTCAATAATATAATTGTTTAAAAAAATACAATGTTTACTACCTATACCTACAAACATATAAAAAACTCAATGTGTAAACGACAAAAACACAAAAGTATAGTGAATAAACTCTGTTCGTATTTTATGGTAAGATGTGCGAATTTTCACCTAGATACGAATCTATTGAATTTAATGTTATATGTTGTAATTCGTATTGCACCATAATAAAAGTATAATAAAACTGTATCAGCATAACAACCTCTATATAAATGCGTTAAATATACGTTTTTTGTGTAAGTAGGTTAGTTGAGCTTGTTTAGAGCAAATCCAATTAAACAATCGGCTTTGATAGTGTACTGCAACGTACCGGATACACACGGGTTAAATTGAACAAGTTCACACCCTACAACGATCCGTATTTATTCAATCCACGTACGGACCTCCGCAGAGGCGGACGTGACGCGTCTATCAGCGTCCATTTGCTATATACCAACAACGCACTATCGCAACAAGCACACCAACGTAGCGCTATTGCTAAACAAATAACGAACTCGCTTTGAATAGACGAATAAATTTCAATTTTTTTGTATAGCAACCCAATCTTATTATTATTTAAATGGAGTTATTTATTATTGCAAATATTTTAAGTTCTTCAAAAACAATGCAACATATAGGTATACCTCATAGGAATTTGCTATTTTTTTTTTTAAATAAATAATATTAATTCATATCTTTTAAAGATCAGAAGAAGACGTCTACGACGAGAGAAGAGATAAGAATTAACAAAATTATATTGTGCAATCAATATTACGGGTATTCTTTCGTAACTCAGTTACCAGGATCGCAGAGAAGGTGAGGAGTAGCCGTATGTAGTTAAAACACGGGCGTTGTGTGCGAAGAGTAAACTGATATGTCAGACAAGGTAAGCAAGTCAGCCGGCAAACGGTAGTGGCGTAGTGCAAACAAAACACAGCCGAGCAGCCAGCAGAGAGCAGATGGCTGGCGACGCCACGCGTTGTGGCCGTGTTCAATAATATGTATCCACTGTTTTTCAAACTAACGATACATTTGTAAAGGATATAATTTTTTCTATCCTTTGGTAACCTTTCACATTTCAATAACGCATCTTCAGATAGTTCGTTCCATACATGTTTCTACGAGAGGAGTTATCGATGGTTGTAAATGGTAGAATGCAAATATGAACGAACATAATAAAAAAAATCATAAAAACCATAAGGACAAATATCAGTTAACTTCTTAATCGTCATAAACAATCATATTATAGGGCAATTAATTCTGATATTGATATTCGGTGAAAGTAGTCTAAATGGTGAATTTGCATTTGTTTTGTTATGCTACAATATAATCTCATATAAGATGGCACATCTGGAAAGATACTTCACAGTGTCTTAAACTTATGGGTTGTTGGTTCAATATTGTATTCGATTCTTTTATATAGTAATCATTAAGTATCTGTGGATAAGTGAAGATGACGTATGAAATGTCAAATGATTACCTTGAATTTTTGAGCACTAACTGTTCTCCATCGGCTTTGTTTACAAAACATGTCTACGCTAATTTCTGATAATATAGTCACATACGGAAATTTATACAAACATTACTCTCTTCTTCTATACGAACCCAATTAATATAGGTAGGTAAACTTTTTATCTATATTATCTATACATGTAATAAAAGTGAATATGAAAATAACACATTTTTATTAAATGCATTTGAAAAGTATACACGCTATATAACAAAAAACAATTTTTAAAATTTCTGTCAGTGTCTTTATTCCGGGTTATCTCCGAAACGGTTGGACCGATTTTGACGGGACTTTCACTGGCAGATAGCTGATGTTATAAGGCGTAACTATGGCTCCTATTATTTTAGAAAAATAATTAGGGCTCGTACAAAAAAATTAGTAGACCACGCGAACGGAGCACAGTTAGTAAAAAATATTTTTATAACTTTACGGCAGAATTAAACCGTACGTAATAGTTTCGTTAAATAAGTTTTTAATACTTACTGAAGCACTTTCACACAAGTTAACTCAAGTAAATTCAAAAATAAACTAGCTAACGTGTAACGTCAAATGACAAACGAGAAATGCTGTTAGATGTTTGGGCGCAAAGTTAGTTACAAAACAGTTAAAAGTTATTGTTGAAATACTACACTTGGGTAGCGGGTAAGTTATTGTTAAATCCTTAAAACATTTGTCGAATTCTATTTGTCTAATGCACTGCTTTCGAGCTTTCTCAAATATTGTCAGCCGTGTTAGGTTTCTGTTAAGTACTAAAATTTCTTCGTAATTTTACTGAACATAGAATATACGAAATAAATAGTATTATATATTAAAAGTAGAACGAAGCATGAATAGAATTGACGTATTTTAGATTTCAATATCCATAAAGAAATAACGAAACAGTCAGAGGAAACGGTACTTATCCGTTTTATCTACTAGAGGTTGTCCCGGGACAGCTATTATCAACATACGTGAAATGCATGAATATTCTTGTTTGTAGGTACGTTATTTAAAGCTACAGTAGTTACTGAGTACCAATTACAGATTTAGGAGCCAGCTTGAAGTCCGTGGTAGATGTCAAAGTGGATTAGTAAACATCGTTGTTAGATATAATATCGAAATCTATGTTAGGAAACATCAATATTTTTATGCTAGGCAAGTGGGCGACCTTGTTTTGGCTGTTGTTACCTCTAGCATTATATTATACCTTATTATGGAAAACGTGTATTTTCTGGTTCAATTTTGCTTACGTATGGATTCTCGGTCTTCATTTACAACACAGAAATGTGGAAACATCGATGACTATCGGTTATCCCTAGTCTGTAGAGATAGTCAGTCGCGGCGTAGCCGTTTTTCCATTGTTTTAAATAGTCATATTGAATATGCTAAAAATTTTACAAGTCAATCTTTCACCTATCTCAATAAATAAATAATTAACAATTAAACAAGAACGCCTTACGTATGAAGTATGAACATGGTCTTTACTAAATTCATACAATATAGTAACAACCGTATATAAAACATTATTTGTTTCCTATAACACGAATGACAAACATCAGTCTTCAAAGAACGGTTCTTCAGTAATAGCGCTACACTTAGCGGTCGAACGGTCATCGACTTGGCGGCAATTGAAATTCAGACCGATACGTTCTATAAAAACCCTCTTTACCGTTTAATAATTAATAGAATTCTGAATCAATATTAAGTACATACAAATGAATGCAAACTACTTTTCTTAGCCATTTTGGCTAAAATAATTAGACCTAATATTAAATTGATATGGTTAGAATCTTGGCAAGTTTGCTTAAAAACCTCTACTAAATTTTGGCTATATAACTTGAATATACGGAGTGAACTTATTTTCAAAAATAATGTAATCAATAGGAATATTTAGGGGGTAAGAGTATTTGAACAAATTACTAGATTGGAGGGAGCAAGGTAAGCATAATTATTTCTTGTTTGGTACAAAAGGGCCTCAACCCTCGGCGTTCGTTTGGCTGTCACATAGCAAATACACTTGTGACGTTTTTACGTGACTGCTATGGGAATGTTAGATCCAATTGTGTCTTGCGTGTGAATTAATTTCGTAGCTTAATTAGATAAAGTGCGATCAAATATATTTATTTGCTCTTTTAATTATAGGATTATTAATAACTAGCCGTGCGCGCGGCTCCGCTCGCGTGGACTACAGGATGCTGTCAGTTATGGAATGACGTAAGCTTCCCGTCTACAAAATTTGCTCAGAATCTATTCTCAACAGATGAAAGTTTATTTTCTTGCATTTTCGTGATCCGTAGTGTTCTTCGTATGAGCTGCTTACCAATAAATTTGAAAAAATAAATGTACCTACAGATTTATTAATTAGACAGAACCACAGATTTATTAATATTGATCAGTGGTTCTCAACCTTTTTTGGAACAGGGACCACTTTGATTTACTTGTTGTTAGTAGGGACCACAAGGTCCGAGAAAAATTAACTTAAATTGAAACTGAATACCATATTTGATCAATTGCTCTTGTCCCAGCCATCCGTATTCACCACTATACACCAGTACGTCCACGCTATAAGGAATTAATCACTACAAACGAATAAAAAATTGAAATTTGAATTCTTTTCCGAATCATAGTTTAGTTTCCGGGAACCACTGGTGGTCCGCGGACCACTGGTTGGGAGCCACTGATATAGATAAATGTTTCTTTGTTTGTTTGTCCCCTATGCGATCCTAAGCTATTTATTCATCCGATAACGATGAAACTCTATGAGTTGAGTGTGTGCACACTCGTGAAAGTTCTTTCTTTATCAATTAGTTAAATCATTAGTGGTGAATTATTGTAAAAATATACAATATATGTATAACGCAATTATTACTTTGATTCAAATGAAAACCATCATCCTTTATGCTTAACATTTCATAAGCAGTCACAAAATGTACTTATATCTACATCGTAACTAATGTTGACATAGTTTAGATATAATAGAGTTTAGATGAGATAAAAAATCCCGATAGTACTAACGATATTATTTTTTTCATAACTTTACCGGGAATAACTTTTTATTTCGAACTAACTATACTGTTAGCCACAAGGGCCTTGAAGCCTCAAACGGCTTTTACAGCTTCACCCGGGCCCGGGAATTACCAAAACTTTTTCAAAACATCATAGACTGAGCATTTGACCACAATCTCACCTGATGTTAAGTATCGATGAGTGAACTTTTACACACAACGGAAATATGTTCGCTAGTGATCGTAATTCCAATATAAACACGTCACTAATTACTCAATTTAGGGATCACAACCCACGGCGGTAGAGATACGGCAGTTGTAGCAAATAAAAACAATGAAGGCCGTGCGTGCGGGTGGATCCGTCGCTTCGCGAGGGTTCGCAAGACGAGATATGACAAATATTTGCAGCCATCGTGACCCTCGCCTACCCTTCATTACGATGCCTCTACCGATTACATTCCATTGTTATTGAAAGTATTAAATATAATTTGCAAACATTGCAGTAATATAATAACGTCGAGTTTCGTTTCATTACAAATTCCACATCGTATGACTTGGAACAATTCAATAAGACTAATAATGGTAACGTAATATCGTACATACACGGTAAATATAGTCTGAATACGGTTTACCACATACAAATTCTGCAAAAAAATATTATATAGGTATTATACTTTCAGTCGTGTGGATCATTTTGTCAAAATAGGGTGTGATAGAAGCAGGGTGCTACGAAGCTCATTGACGATGAAGCATAAAATAGTTTTTTTTTTCAATTAAGTATGGTCTAAGTGTTTATAGGCACGTAATATACTACTCTATGAAGCTTTTAATAGACTATTCCTGCTATAGAACGTATAAGGCGGTAGGACATTTTCTAGTGTTCGTCTAGCACCTATAACACTCTCACTCTCAACCTAATTAGTAAAACACAAGTTTAAGGAACCAATGATTAACAGGTAACTAGGATGAAATATGACTATTAGATAAATTAGCTTTTGCCCCACGGCTTCACTCATGTAGCCTATCGTTGTTCTCACTTCCCGTACTTGGCTACAGCTTGCCAGATTGCTTCACGTTTATGGTTACTGCTCCGCTCCATAAGGTCGTAGCGTGAAGTTATATAGCCTAAAACTATCCTCAATAGATAACCTATAAATTTTACAGATATTTTTTCAAATCTGATCTGGAGATACAAATATTAACGCGTCCAAACAAAAAAAAAAACAATTTTGTGAGCTTTATATTTATAATATCAGTATAGAATGTATAAAACATGAAACATCGCTAGTCGTTCGTCGATTACAAGTATTCAATTCAACAACAATCTCTTCTTCAGAACCAAGGGCAAAAATTGATCCGGACATGAGTGTTAATTGGTGTGATTAACAATATATTAGATAATAGATAGGGCAGATCGCATCACGTGAGAAAATCTCACCTGCCGCCGCGCCGTCCCCGCAATATACCCCCACTAATTACCGTCCATATCTGAATCAGATAAAGGAATAAAAACCGGGCGTCCTTTCCTTTTCGTTTCACATTTACATAATAATGCGTGGAGCATAACGACCGCCGGCGAAGCAACAGGCGCATTATTATAATGACGCTGACGGAGCGCCAACTTGTCTCCGAGTTTTTATGTTTGCTCCTGCAACGATTTCCAAATTCAGTTCATGTTGCAATCATCGGGACACATTTCGAACGGGACGGTGCCTATTAAAGACCTGAAGAGATCATGACCATGTGATAGTGTTGAATATCAGTTTTTACCGAACCGAATATTATATTGACTTGAGTTTAAAACAACGAATATGTTCGAATTCCGATAGCCCGTTTATTTTATAGTTGATTTAGTTCTCAGAGCAACGTGTGCTTGATTGTGCCGTGTGTGTAAAGGAATGTGTTTGTGCGAGCGTGCATGAGACAATGCAGACTCCGCTTTAATTGTGTGGGGGACTCCCATATGACGTTACCCCATTCACTACTTTAATATTCGGAGCGTACACGTATGCGATTAAGTATGCTTTCTGAATATACGGGGCGACCCTTCACATAGAAGTTTTTTTTTACATTTCGAAGGGTGGCGCGCACGGTACCTACGAATTGTACATAAGACCCCAGTTATAATGAATGCTCGTCAACAGAGAAAACCATTGAATACATTTGGACGAATAATTAATTTTAGTAACTATCATATTATTATTATAAACTTAAAAAAATGCATTGGAATTAAAATAATTCCATTGGGTTCATAATAGGTAATGTAAAAATGTTTATGATGCAATGTACATAGGTACTTCATAAATTATTATTATCTTAAACTTCCTATTAAGTTTAAGTAATTTTAAAAACGAAAATTTAAGATCCATCCATCCTTTACGTACATTTTCAGCATTTCTTATAAAAAATGCAGTTTAAATTACCGATCGCGACGTGTGTGTGCTTTATAATTATCATTTCGTGAGTAATTTATATTATTATTTAATTCATATATTTATAACATAAGGTTATAATCGAAGCATAAATATTATAAACAGCTTCATACCTGAAGGAACATTCAACTAAAACAAGAAATAAAAAGCAACTGAGACGACTCTATCGATCGCTTTGTGCCTTTCGCGCTTTTTTATTCCATTCCAATACAGGGATGGATAAAATTACACCGGGGTATTATCAAGCGATTATTTATAGAAAATTTGGCCGCTTTGTGTTCCTTCCGAGTGCACAGTCCGGACGATCTGTCGGCTTCGCATTATTACCGGGACTTCAACGGCGCTGTGACCCTGGTAACGGCTTATTTTTTTTATCATTTTGAGGAAAACCGTTATTTAGGTAGGTACGTATCAAATGAAACTTGGCGGTTTATTATATATTTGAAAGTAGGATGGAAGAGAAACAACAGATAACTATTCTTTAGATAATCTTTAAGTAAAAGACAAGATCAGTAAAATAGTGTTTTTGGAAGTGCTTCCGATCTATTATATGTCTTATATTATTTTTTGAAGAAAAGTTATCTTCAAATATTTTTTTTACCATAACAAGAAAGTTACCAGATTTAGTTCTTCTTTCATGGCAGCGTATCTTTTTACACATTTCTCCCAATGTAAAAAGGTTTCATAAAATTCAAGTAAAACTCTAACACTATGTTAGCTCCCTTGTTATAGAACAGGTCAGGGAGATTTTGTTGCAACTCAAAATGCTTGTTTCATTTATTATTTATGATCCACTTCACTTTTGCGCAATAACTAAAATACATCACGTTGAAGTCTTGATTATATGACACGAGACCTCTATTTATTTTCTTAATCAAAATCACCACACCAATACGCAGGCAATGACATATAATTGGCTTTTACTGTTATTTTTAATTTTGGTGTTTTATTTCAGGCTGTCAATTGACTTGTATTCAAGTTATTCAAAATAGTTCGTACAACTTTTTTCCATCGTCCGACTAAAACTTCAGTAAGCTACCATGACACACCTCATTTATATGTTGGTAATTTAAATTCATATTTAACATCGGGTCACACGTATTAGAGTACCCCGTTTGCCTTTCACGATTTTTTTATCAATTGTGCATAAAAATTGTAGAGTGGGAAAACTTGCGTCAAACGTCTTTAGGCAATTTCGTTAACACTTCTTGGTCAAATTATTGCAACACGTAGAATACAGTGTTCCGGAGAAAGGCTCAATATCGACCATTTATATAAATATACATTTTAGTAGGTGAAATTGATTGAATGACTAAATTAATGAAATTATCTGAGGGTAAAGTTTCCTAATTCCGGTATCTAGTAATTTTATCGTCTACTATGTACATTTCGTTAAAAAATAAATAGTGGGTCTGTTGAATGATAAGAAAGAAATTTAGTTCAGTTTTTTTTATCGTTATAGGTTTGATGTGGTGGCCACAATCTCACCTGAAGTTAAGTGACGATGTGGCCCAAGATTGATAACACGCTAAACCTACCGAAAGACTGACTTTCAAGTGCAGCTGCCGGAACACACCTATTGGTGTTTGGCGACAGATTTTCAACTTGAGGGTGGTAGCTAGGCAGGTGGGCATTAGAAAAAGCCCTATCACCATGCTATGGTTTCCTCACGATGTTTCCCTTCACCGAAAGCTCAGGCACATTGCAAAGATTTGAACTCACGTCAATCGACGCGAAGTCGCACATTCTACCACTGAGACATCATTGCTTCAATAATATAATCATTGATAAACGGGTTAAAGCTAAAATGTTATATCAAAGTGCTAACGAACATTAGTAATATGATTGGGCTTGAAATTTGATGAGAGTATCTATTAGATATTATCTATACTGGTAATATACACGAACGTAGATGTAAAATTTAAAGCATTTTAGATTGTTAAATTATATGAAAATAATATGGTTAAATGAAAAATATTTAATATAACGCCATCTAACAAAAAGTCAGGAAACTAAGTTGTTCGTTCTTTGGCAAACGACAAACTTTAAAAACACAAGCATTGTTTTTACATTCAAATTCATCGAAAATAGTATCTAATTGTACGTACTTATAATGTAAGATAAAACAAAAAACAAAACTATATTCATGATTTAGAAATAACGATAGATTAACTTGTTTCATGTGGAAATAAACTATAGAATATATTTTAGCTCAGCCAGACTACTACTGCTCGACGCTGATTGGTCGATGAAAACGGCGGGGAGCATGCGCGTTCGATGACTATTCGGTTTAAAGCCGAATACTGGCGCGTTTGCTTTGTGATACCAGGGCCACAGCACTCTGTAGGAGTTTCTACTCAAACCCATTCACCAATAGAAAATGCAATCTGTTAGCATGCAATAAAGTCGTTAATGCTTTGGGCTCAGGGTGTTTTTATTAATGTCCAACCGTGCTAACAGATAACAAGGCAAAGTGCGACAAACGAAAATCGTCTCTAAACTGTTACTGATACAGTTAATTTTAATTCAATAATACTTTATATTCCATTAAGTAGATTCCTAAATTTGACTGAGTACTATATAGATGACAGGCTTCTGAAACTTTTGAGCGGTTGTGACCTATTACAATTATAATGAAATGGAAAATACGTACCAAATATTTTTATGGTATTTTAAATTTTATTTATGATAACTTTTTATAAGTGATATTGTAAAATATACATTATAATTGGTAGATTGAAAATAAATAATCTCATACGAAGAGAATACATTTTAAAATTGTAAGTGCTACTTGAAGAAGATCGCTGCTAACACATGGCAAAAGAAAGAGCTCAAATTATTTAACGAAACTACATTAATCTACTTTATCTTTTTGCAAATGCATACTAAAAAGTGGATCTAATCAAGTACTTTTTACATGACCAAATATGTAAAGAACAGAAATACCTTATAATAGATATATTATATAACACCCAGGTTTTGATTTTCGATGTTACTTGGTTTGATGATATTGTTTCGCTCGCAAATCTTACTAAAAATCAGCGATTCATCCACAGTATATATAATTTAATAATATTACATTCTTTATTATTTAAATGACAAGGCAAAACAAGTCCGAAATTGATAAATAATCACGACTGGTAGGAAATCAAGATGCAGTAGGTATGTAACAATAAATGAAATGTAAATCTCAAAAACTGACATAAATAATAATGCTAATACTTATATATTACGTTACGCATTATTTTATGGTCAACGCGGCTGATTGTAACACAATTTATTGTTTTTCTCTCTATAGTAGACAGTGGGCGCTACAAACACTATTCGTTACATAATGTATGAATTTCGACAATGTGGTAAGTTCATACGTAGGTAAATGCAAAACAATACTGGTAGAGACGAGGATAGAAATCTCCGCCATTTTCATAGACGACGAACGCCAGCGTCGCGTTGAGTACATTCACAGAGTTGCGACAGAGCTTATTTATACGTTATCATTTTTTTAGTGCCATTTGAGCACATTCTCCACTGTCAGTTTGTATTTGAGTTTAAAAATATAAAATAGAATATCAAGTGCAGCTAAAGAGACACGTTGAAAGATGCGATAATGATGAGAGATTACCTGAGGATGGTCGCCAATCAAAACAAAGTACTTAAAAATGTGATCTTATGAATAGTAGATATGTAAGTACACATTATAAGTTAATCAACTGTGTATAATATAGGTCCATTACCTTACAAATTCATCTTTCATCTACATTGCAATCTGTATTAAAGCGATGATACTCAACGGACTAAGTGCTCGGAGATCGCGTCAATCGACGTAAGTTCGAAAGTCCTACAATGACCCTGAGTTTTGGTGAAAAATATTGATGAAACTATAGCATGGATACTTCCAAACTAGACATTTTCTAATGCCTCAGTAGAAAATTTGTAGGACCTATAGGTGTGTTACGGCAGCAGTACCTATTTGTGACCCAGTTTTAAGGTCAGCGTGTTTACCCTCTGACCACAACGTACTTTAACTACATGTGATTTTGTGGTGAAACTCTAAATCTATAAAGCCAAGAAGAAGGGACATGTTTTTATTATTGATTTGAGATTTTTGAAACATGGAAGGGCATTGAAAAGTGAGAATTGCGTGTTTTCCTGATGATTCCTGTTTCAATTCTCATTCTTTAAATACTTGATGTTTTAACTTAAGTAAGAATTTGCCATATCCTCGCCAGTAAAGGAAAATATTTGGAATAAACATAGTCGCTATTGAAATTGAATAAACAATTATAAGAACTATTATTTTTATAAATTAATAGCTTGTTACCAGCTGCGAGTAAATTATAAAAAGTTATGCTCTATTACACTATTATATGAATCCAGTTCTATGATTGTGCTCGAAATATAAGGACAGAGAACAGAAAACGAATTGTTTGGAAATTATTTTAGGGAAAACAAAAGAGATGGAAACAATGTCAATGAAAAAGTTTATCTATAGTACGAACGAAAATGATACACGGGTTTGTGTGTATGTTGGTTTTCTCAATTCTTTCTATTCATTCTTATCGAGATATTATGTGATGATAGAGGGATGCGAGTGTTTATACTTCAACATGAAAGATTTACTTTCAAAAAAACGATCGTAATATAACCAACCGAGAGGAAACCTGAATAATGTGAAACGGTTTTTATTTGAGCTGATAATGAAGTGCCCATTTTAAGATAATGCTAAGTTGTGAATAAACAAACACCAGTTTATATGGATCACGAACGAAAGTAGCTTATGAAAACCATTCGTTTCTTATTTATTTTAATAATATTACATTATTTAATAATTATAAGTACATATAATGTTTGCCATTTCTAAGATATTGTGTAATGTCATCGAAATACGTGTTTTTACGGACCAGTGCGGCATCCATACATCTTCCGATGAAATGTCTGCTGAATGGAAGCTGTGGGCATGTCTCCCGGTAGTGTGTTCGCTTCTTCCTACAATATGGAATCCTTCAAACATAACGGAAGAGACATTTGAACATACCGGCATGACAGCGCCGACTGGCAATGTATGTAGATCCCTCGGTGGTTGCCGATGTTGTTGGGTTGCACTGTGCTTATCAACATGTACAGCGCCGTTAATTAAAAGATCTTTCGCATGACTTACCTTGCTTAGACAGCAAAGACAACAAAGATATCTAAAAATCATACAATGTACTGTTTAAAAGCATTAAACAAAACATTATTGTTAACATTGTTCTTCTAGCGGCTTCATTCTGCCATAAAGTTTCTTTATAATTTGTTTTCAAATGTGCTATTTTGTTGCTTGACCCTTATTAGAAAAGTAGCGTTGTATTACGTAACCTTCTTTTTCAGGTAGTTTTCAGAGTAATCTTCTACACTTCTACAGGCATATTTTTGCCCATGCAGGTTTATTTGTCTCCATTAGTTTTGAGCAAATCATTGTATAGTTTTCACAGATATCAATATGTATCGTGTTCCTCTAAGTAAATGTAAGCACTGGTTTTGGGGTTTACGTGGTCAAAAATTTCGTTTTCAGTGTTAAAGACTCGCAGATTCACAATTAATTAATGCTATCTGAATATACTAATTATTATAATGGCTTATCTTTTTTTGTAACACAAAGGATCAGGGACAAAGATTCAGATGGATGAAAAGTTGAAATGGATTAGATTTATGACAGGTATCGAAGGTTATGACTGAAATGACTAAAATACCAAATTCCCAAATCAACACAAATTGTTACCCTGTGTCACATTTGCAGCATCAACAAATGTAGCAGACCGTAAAAATAGGAATCGTGGGCGGAACTTGATTACTTAGGTATGTGGTGTTAATAATAGTTTTCATTCATGTATTTGATGGTATTTTACGTGCTATAATTTTGTTATTTTGCAATAACAAATGAATTCAAAATAATAACATTGAACATGTATTTTGAGTGGTTTCAAAATGTGCCTAGAAAGATTTAGTAGGGTCACTTACCTATAAAGTAAGATCTCCCTAGAAGGATTTAGTAAGGTCACTTTACTATAAAACGTATATCTTATTACATAGAGGATACGAATGATATTAATTAAATATATTGTATTCCAAGCGTTTTCCAAGGACCTAGAGCTTAGTTGTTTAAATTTTATTTTGGCTGAAATATCTGAATTGCTTGCTTTCAATATTTTGTTATTCAACGCAAACAAAACAAATCAGATTTGCCTTGTTCAGTGTTCAACGAATTGATAGTAATATCAAATAGGAAGGAAATTTGATGCAATATTACATTGGCGTTCGCACTTTAAAACTTTGCCAGGGAGATTAAGCTCTGCTAGGTTTGTCTACTTCACTTACTTCCATAGTTTAATGTCATACGCCCTAAGGTATTTTACTGTGTTCAGCAGCACAGATATATACCATATTTATACTACAAAAACCGTCAATTTAAGCAATTTACGAAATGGGATCTCGCGAATCAACGAGGAACAAGGTTCAGGAGTTAAGTATCCTAATTTTGTCTTCCCAATACATCCTTGAAAATTTTATGCATGCACGAAAAACCTTGGTTAAGTATGAACTTGTAAGCCAGGGACAATTTCGATACTAGAAATTACTATAAAATATGCAACCCATTTTTTAGACTTAGTAATAAAACATTTTTTAATTTAGGTATATCGGTAGGCTCTACAATCATCATCATTCCTATGTACCTACATTACTGATTTGCCATTACTGATTACCAGGCAATAAACTCAATGATCATGTAAAGCAAGTCAGGGATATTTGGAAGTAACTCAAACTGTGTCTTATCCCACTTAAGCAGGGTCGGCACAACATGTTTTTCT
The DNA here is from genome assembly GCA_947532125.1 of Saturnia pavonia. Taxonomy (NCBI): domain Eukaryota; kingdom Metazoa; phylum Arthropoda; class Insecta; order Lepidoptera; family Saturniidae; genus Saturnia; species Saturnia pavonia. The sequence continues at coordinate 6,538,276 of OX383899.1, read as the reverse complement.
TTTCCACTCTACTCTATTAACAAATCTCAATATTCACACCCATACAACCATTCATACAACTCAGTCCATACAACCTTCTTCGGTCTTCGTCTACTCTTATATACCATTTATTTATCTTTATTATCCACCTTCATACTTATTATTCTTCTAGTTATATGAGACATTCATTCCTTCTCGTGACATGCCCATACTACGCAACCACCTCTCAACATCTCTGTAACTGGTGCGATTATAAGACTTCCTCCGATATACTCATTCCTGATTTTATCCATTCTAGTTACACCACACATCCATCTTAGCATTCGTATCTCTGCCCCATGTGGTCTTCTTTCGTTGCCCAGTACTCACATTCATACATCAAGACAGGTATTATAATGATTTCATACACTTTCCCTTAAGTTTCAGGGCCATTCGTGGGTCACATGTGATCGCCGAAACTTGTCGCCGTTTCAACCACCCTGCATTTATCCTACTCCTCAGGTCCCGGTCAATCTCACCGTTGTTTTTAATTAATGAATCAAGGCAGCAAAAATTGGAGCTTTCTAGTAGGAATACACCATTTAAGGCTATATTAGAAAAACTGGATGGACCACCGAAATCGCAGAAAAAATGTTCAGTTTTTGTTCTACTAATTTTCAGTCCAACATTTTTCGAGATTCTCCTGCCCTTTTCCCAGCCTACTTTGGACCTCAGTAACATTTTCTCCAACAAGGAAAATGTAATCTGCGAACAGGATACACCAAGGTGCCTCCTCCTGTATGTCTGACTCACACTATACCTACATACATCCACTAAAAATTATAATAAGCGAATATAAGCAATACTTAGAAAATATATAGGTAGGTATTATAGTTTCTTGCGGGCTTTCCTCGTTTACTGGGATGTTTCCGAACCGGTGGTAGTGTTTAGATGTTCATAAGTACCTTATAGGGGCCTTAAAGTAGTATTGATTATGAAGTGAAATTATTATTAAAAACACTAACACTGGCAAATGCTATAGCTACGCCCGATGAATGGAAACAAAGCAAGTGCTTAAAGAAATACATAAGCTTTTTTTATACTACAATTTAATTCTAATAAGGAAATAAATTCACTCACTTTCTAAAAAAAACATTTAATATAGTCATTATTGGAATGACTTACAGTTAGTGTCGAGAATTAGGGTAAAAAAATGTTCAATGCAATGGAGCAAGGTTGCCCCTTACACGAGTCTTCAATGATATCAAAACTAGTTTACTGTCAAAGGGAAATGTCATCTCAAGAAGGGCGCGAATTCATAAAGAAGCGTACAGTTTCACACCGCTGCCCTATTCCTTGAACTCGGTTAAGGGGAGACCTCGTAATAATACACATCAAAAATACAAATATAAAAGAAACACAAAAAACCCTTACGATAATTTCAAACAGCTGCTATAAGATTTACAATGCCGAGATTAATCTACAAAAACTAAACTTACATCAAACATGCAAAGCGATGCACATTTATTACATCGACAATCAATTTTGAAATTCGGCGCAAGCAAAACAAACGAAATGGTCCGTTCATTGCGACATGGACAGTTTACAAATAAGCAAACCAATAAAATCGGCGTTGATATGTGATCTCGCGTGCACCGTTTTGCAACGTTAGAACATGTTACAATGCTTTAGTAAAATAATACAAAGCTCACCTTTCTAATTCTCTTCTTCATGATCCGCTCAGCGGCATAGACGCTGTCTCCCAGCTCCATTTTATGCATCCCCAGTTTGGCCGGTGGTGAACTATCAAAAATCCAAATAACACTGCAATCCAATTAATGTGATCCTGTCACTGCATCCAATTAGTAACGCACTGCAATCCGAGTAGCATTTTCTGTCACAACTCACACAATAGAACACGGTTCTGGCTCAATCACAGTTCAAAGTTGCCGCGCGAACGATCCTTTTTCTTGTACGAACGTAATGCGTCCTTCCCACACCATGTCACAGAAGAAACTGAGGTAGGGGGACGAAGTCACCACGCCCCGCGCCCCGCACTCTGGTCTACACAAAAACGCCGACAGAGAGCGCCACGAGTTCATAAACGCCCGCTCGATATTCTGTAAACAAGTTTTATTTTCAACATTCAATCGTGTTTTCAGCTCGCTTGACTTGAAGCCTAGTGTTACAAAATCAAATGCTTTACTATAACCTGTCATATCTCGCATAGTAACAGTACTTATAATTATAAATACTACAAAAAATCAATATGCTGATAAACATAATATTGACATTATGTAATATATTATTGTCACAGTAGTGACATCGAAGCTTAAAAAATAAACATTATTTTTTACAATGATAAGGATACTAAACTATCAACATCGTAATTAGTATCGTTGGTAAAGTGTATACTTGTAGGTATATTCTATATTGCGTTGCGTCGGGCCGCGCCGCGCCGTTTCGGTACTTAGTAAATGCGTCTCGCTCGAGTCGGTGGCGACTGGCGAGCGATTCCCCGCAGTGGCACGGGAGCACGCCGCGCGCCGTGCGATGCGGTGGAGGCACAATGCCGCCGAACGCGACGTTGCCGCTATGCGCCAGCTGTGAGAGAAAGATCCAGCGCCTACCCTATTATTTACGCGCGACGTTGCCAGACCGACCGACCTACGTTGATTACGAGGACACCGCTTTTACGTCCGATTATTCGACACATACTGTGTGTTTATATCAAGATTTTCTCAAGTAACAATATTTCATAATGAAATAGGTTCTTAGTATATATATTAGGAACAATTTCAAAAACAGTTATTAATATTACCTGTGTGCTATCACCAATTATGAAATCTCCAAAACATATTCACAAACTGTTTATGAACAGAGGCCAACCCCGTATCAACTAAATATCGTTATAAAGTATTTTTAATAAACCTGTCAGCGAAAGCGACCTACCAACAGAACGCGTGTGAAGTAACTAAGGCATTTTCGGTCGTATCGAATCGGGTTGGCATTCGTGAAAGGTCGGTATTTTGGACTACGCGGAGTGCGGGACGGGTGTTACAAGAAACCGTGCGATTGGCCGCGGTACGCGGGCGGCGTGCTACATTCTACAACGACCAATGAGGAAGCGAGAAGCGGACCCGCCCTCTGAAAGTTGGCTGGCGTGATCTCCTGTCTCGCTCTATTGGGCCCGTTCGGTAGATCTCTGCGTTGTTTTTTGTTGAACGCGGCTCACATAGAAAAATAAACGGACATTTTGGATTACGTGCTCCGAGAAGGGTCGCCGGATACGGGCGCGGCGCGAATACATTTATTTATTTTGTCGGTATTGTTATACGGAGATATGGAAAACGATAAATAGAATACAGCTTGCGTCGATTCGACACGATCGACAGTAAAAATTATGAACAAGTTTTTTTTTATAAACTGTAGTTCATTATAGTTTTAAATCTACAGAAACAGAAAGTCATATTGACTGAATGGTTAAGCCTAATAGAATATTTGCTCGCATGTTCGAGTTTTGGCTTGTAACAAATCAGTAATGAACGCTTGAGAAATGTTCAACTGTCAAGCCAGGTGAAGCTTTAAAAGCCTTTTGAGGCTTCAGGGCCCTTATAGAGCTACCTGTATAGTCAGAATGAAAAAAAGAAGTTCAACCGTCTAAAGAGAAAAACAAAGAACTGTCAATTTCTCTTCGATTAAAACCGCTTATAGGTACGTCGTACTTAGTATGTCTTGATGATTAAACCCGTGCATTCTCTCTCTCGCCCTTTGCCCAGTAGAAGATATGGAAATAAAATTATGTAAAGCCTAGTTTGTCCTTTTTATTTCAAACCAGCAACCGCCCGCGACATCGTTCGCGTTAATTTTTACAATATAAAAATGAATAACAAATAAAAGCCTGTATCACTTAGGGATAGGTAATGTGACTTTCTATTAGTGAAATAATTTATATATAATCCTTTACATTCTTTAAATATATGATGAAGTAGCAAACAGGCACGTATTACAACTGAAGTGGCCTAAGAGGTCTTGATTTAGTTCTGATAGGTCTGAGGACGCATCGTATGGTAATGCTCGTTGCCAACCGTACCTACGCTTCAGACCGGAATGTCTTTGGAAATCATAGCAAATTTTGCATATATTTTTTTATTACCTATTACATATCATTAAATATTCAGCTTGAATAAATAATTTTTACATACGCGGTCTTCGTTGAATTTTAGAATTTTTCGGGACGTAAAGATTCATTTTTCATTCATTCAAGACGAAGTAAAGATTCAATGATTTTAGACCAACCCCCACTCCTGTGTAATGCAAATAAGAAAACTACCCCTTTCCCAAATGATACCTAATAGGCAAGATTTTTCTAAACTTTGATAAAATACTTAAATGGAGTTAAATTTATTTGTTTCAAGCTGTCCTAGTACGTCGGGAATTTGCCGAAAAGGATATCGGCACATTTAAGAAACTCTATAGGTAGTTGTGTAGACTTAAATCGTTCTTCGGATAACCCGTTTATCTTTGATAAACAGTAGAGCTTGTTTTAATGCTTGCTTGGCTACCTAAGTACCACCCTCAAGTTAAGAATCTGTTGCCAAATTCCTATAAGTATGTGTGTTCGGGCAGCTGCACTTGTGAGCCAGTCCTTCCACTAATTTTAGCGTGTTATCATCTTGGGCCACATCGTCACTTAAAATCAGTAGAACTTGTGGCCATAACACTAAATCTATCCCACATTCAAGCGAGAATGCCTATTGCCTTCGTGGCCGAACCTCGGTTTGAGTTGTTGTCCCGTGTATGCAAAAAAGTCCCGATCTAGCTATACACATATATGTATAATTTTCGTTCTGGGAGGAAGAAAGCTGTCAATTTGATATAATCCTAACTAGCCAGAAAATGAAAATATCTCCCCTTAAAGAACCTATGTACTTACTGTGTGTTGTGCAGGTGTGAATTGCAGTGAATGATTGTAATGAAAGCTAGTGAATGCAGTATCACTGTATCGCGCAACCAACGGGCTCGAGAGCTCCATGCCGGAGGAACGGACCTATCCATCAAGTTGGTCGTTGCCTGTTTATAAAGTGTCTGCGGTCGTAGAGCACACTCTTGCTATCTTTTATACTCTCCACATTAGTCAACTCTATAAATCCCAATTCGTAGTCGTACGAATACTAAGTCATTAGTACGAATTCCATAATCATATCGACACGATTCTCCGACATATATTAAACAAGCTGTACCCGCGGTTACGCTCGCGTGAACTACAAAATGCCGTCGTACTATCGACAAAAGGGTTTATTGTGGGTGATCCTTAGCAGATAGATATATGCTATCTCTGACTTTTCTCATTCTAAGATCTACAATTATGTACTATATTAATTTGAGATATCTCGTATAGTCTACTCAGCGTAAGCCATTTAAGAACCCCATATGCAACTTTTTCCCGAATTGATTCACCATTACCGTGACTGCTTATTTCGTGTGTTAATTTATATAATAAAATATATCTTATGGCCTGGCCAGATAACATAGCTATGAAATAAAATAAAAACCATGTAAACCGTATATACGAGTAAGTGGTTTCGAGTGACAAGAACATAAACGGACGTACAGACAGAGAGACGTTGAGTTGTATAATGTGTATAGATATAGAATAGAAGATAGTATTATGTTATTTAATATGACGTTTTGGTAGAAGAAGAGGTCGTTGTAACACTATAGCATCTTTAGTAAATTGGTCGAAGCCCAAGGATGATATCATTTATAGGTAGGTACTACTAACCTCACGTTTTGTATCTGTTTCTTCTGCGATATTGTACATTTGCCAGCGGCTCAACACGCGTTTATTACGCAGTACCTAATTATTTTCGTCCCATAATTTTATTTTTATACATATTATTGACAATTCATATAGTCTATTAATTGAGTAATGACATATACTCCACTTCCCGTGTACAAAATTTCATCAAAATCGGTTGACAAGTTTTTTTACATTTCCTAAATCTTATGACAATATTTTTTATAGCGTATCAATTATAGAATTATGTATGATTTTCGTATACAAAATTTGATGATCGGTTGAGAATTGATGTTTTTTTACTATTTCCAAAAGTAATATTGACAATAAAATTGTTATAGTCCATCAATTATGGGATGACTTTTACACTTCATTACCATATTCATACAATTCATTTGACCAATGATATAAGCGTTCTGTGTACAAAATTTCGTAACAATTGGTCAAGCCGTTTTTGAGTTAAATCCGGACATAAAACAGACATGGCCTTTTCATAGTCGTACAGTCCTTCATATAGTTTGTCTATAGGGAAATTTAGAAAAATATTACATGTAGAGTAGAGAGAGACAAAAGTATAGATTTATTAATATAAATTGCAAATTCAAAGGGTCTGTTCGGTAAATCACGAAACGTATTCAACGCAGATAAACCTAAACCAGTTCGTTAGCGAGGTACTTAATACCTGGACGATTCTGCCTACTGAATACAGAGTCTGTATTACAGATTGAGATATTGCACATTATATTTTGATAACTTTTTTTGTAGTTGCAAAGTGATGGCACTATGTAGGAAAGTAACTTCATCACACAAACAATATTGATGAATACCTAACAATAATAACGCATTACAAAATCTTGTATTACACCTTTCAGTTTTTGAAGTTCTTTTTCTTCTTCTTTTTCTTAACTTGGCAACCGGTCTTCTTTATTGAAGACCATTACTGCCATTATGGAGTGTATATAGTTTCCAGTGTTATGACGCAGTTTTTGAAGTTACAGGTAGGTGTTCCTTTGTTGCGGTTACGGTTTCTTAAACCGAGGATATACGTTCTTCTTACGTGCATGTGTTCTTATTAAGTATACACCATTCTTGTCGCTAACATTAATAAAGCGAATATGTTATTTTAAAGTCATGGCAGTTATAAATATGCTCTCTGGGCATGTCAAACGGTCACCCTAAACCTACGAAGGAACGGAGTTTTTTTTTTCGTAAAACCAACGGACCGGCAAATTCCGAAACCGTTCATTAAAAAACCTTTTTGCTTTATTTCGAGAAAGGTCTTTGTCGTTGGAGGGTTTGCCTCGAGGCCGCGCTGGTCGACTGTTCGGCCTAAGATCTTTATCTTATAGATCGGTCATTCTAAGTTCGAAATTTAAGAATGAATAAAACAATCTGCATGTAGATAAAGTTCAGTTTGTATTTTCGTTGTCTTTATTTAGGAATTAATATATATTCGTTGTAGTGTACGTAAAACTAGTTTCGTCAATTGAACAGCTATAGATGGATGTAAAATTCTTAAAAGGTATAATAAAAACAAATTTCAAAAGGAAATTATCAGAATTATCGTTGGAGTTTGTTTATATGTACTTTGTCGGTCTAGCAATTGACCACAATATCACACGATGTTTAGTGACGGTGTGACTGAAGATAAGATTACACGCTAGGCTTAGAGGGATACTGGGTTTCAAGTGCCGCCGTTCAGGAACTAACGACGATTCCCCCCGCGAAAACGTTAAACCCGGTCACGCATGACGAGATTTGTTCTGTTATTAAAGGCCTTAAGCCTAGAAAGTCCCCTGGCCCCGACGGTATCAGGAATGAAGTACTTAAACTTCTTCCCGATCACCTCATAGCTCTTTTGGTCTGCATCTTCAATGTAGCCATAGCCCACTGCTATTTTCCAGCCGTCTGGAAAAAAGCTATAGTTATAGGTATTCACAAGCCCGGCAAAAAAGCTTCGCTTCCCGATAGCTATCGCCCGATCAGCCTTTTAAACACACTAGGGAAACTTTACGAGCGGCTCCTTCTGAACCGTCTCAAAACCGTTATAGATATTAAAAATCTATACCCTCCCGAACAGTTCGGTTTTCGCGCCCGACACTCGTGTACACATCAAGTGCACCGCCTCACGGAGCACATCACGAGCAACTTTGCCAAAAGTAGTATCGCCCCCGCCCGTACGCTTGCGATCTTTTTCGACGTAGCTAAGGCCTTCGATAAGGTCTGGCATGCCGGACTAGTCCACAAGCTACATCAATTAGAAGTCCCGGATAGGTTAGTTCATCTAGTTCACGATTTTCTACGCGACCGCACCTTCCACTACCGAGTGGAAGGAGTACTATCTACCGCCCACCCTATACGCTCAGGCGTCCCGCAAGGTTCCATTCTGGCGCCTTGGCTTTTCAATCTGTACGTCAGCGACCTCCCGAAGCCCCCCGGGGTCGAGGTAGGGCTCTACGCTGACGACACAGTCATATATGCGTCAAACAGACACAGAAAAAATCTCGCCTGCGCAGCCAACGTGCCGTAACCACTCTCGGGGAGTGGTTTCGAACGTGGCGAATAGCTATTAATCCGGTAAAGAGCGCTGCGATTATGTTCGAACCGCATACATGCAAACTACCACGCACGGTAGGACCCCTCTCATTATTCGGTACGAATATCCCTTGGGCCACCAAGACTAAATATCTGGGTGTCACCCTCGACTCGAAGCTTAACTTCAACGCACACGTTACTATAGTCAGGAATAGGGCCATCTGGATCCTTTCCCGCTTGCGATCCTTGCTCAGTTCGGTAAGCAAAATGTCCTGAAGACATAAGCTCACACTGTACAAGATTTGCGTCCGTCCGATCTTGACATATAGCTGCGCCGCGTTCGCACATATGTCCAAACATAACTTTGCCCGCATGCAAAGAGTCAAAAATCGGTTTCTCCTTCGCCTGCTTGACCCTCCAGCCTTTGTTAGGAACATGGACCTGCACAGGGACATGAGGCTTCCCTCGATAGAAGCCTATGTGAAATATCTCACCAGGAGATACTTCGATAGCGCTTCGAATCATCCCAACCCGCTCGTAAAATCCACCGTGAACTACGTCCCAGACAACTCGATCCCGTTGCCAAACGTTATAAACGCCGTCCGCGAAATCTCTTTGTCGATCCCGATGACGACATCGAGAAAGCTAACAATTTCTACGCGTCCGCTCCCGCAACATATGCGTGCTCGTGCCCACGCACGCGAAACCACCGTTCCCTCCGCAGGGGACGTACGGTTAACTTCGCTCCCGCCACGACCACCCTCCTCTGCGGCAACTCAAGCCTAGGTCCGATCCATCGGCATGGAGCCCTTGAGCCAAGCAGCCGCTCGCGCGATACAAGTGACTGTACAATCACTAGCTTTCACAGCCATACATGACACTGCATTATACACACATGCACAACACACAGGTACATAGGTTCTTTAAGGGACCTTTTTTTTCTTTTTTTGCCTAGTTAGATTAGACAAAAATTTTCAGACCACTAAATACACATACACATGTTCCTTCCCTCCTCCCAGGGGGCAGAAACATGTATATATGTATAGTTAGTTTAGATCGAATGATAGGGATTTAGTCAGATCGCGACTTAATTGCATACGCGCAACAGTCCGAGCCGAGGTTCGTCCACTTTGGCACCCTCGGATGTTGTTGCTTAGCTTTCGTGGCTGAGTGCCCTAAGCGCTCGCCCCCAAGCCTGGTAAAGCTGTAAAAGCCGTAAAGGCTCCAGGGCCCCTAAGGCTAACAGTATAGTCAGTTCGAAAAAAAAAAAAGGTTTCAAGTGCAGTTGCCGGATCAAATCTATAAGTGTTTAGCGAAAGATTTTCAACTCGAGGGTGGTAGCCAATAGTATCTTGCCTAAGTGACTGCAGAGTACCTGATAAAAAGTACGATGCAGTTCAGGAACAAGGGCGACTGCTGGTGACGAATTCCACGGCAGTCGTAGCCGTTATGCCGATCTGCAGCAATGCCTCTTCACGCCTCGTTTTAAGGACTCGATATTGTAGAAGGGAGAGAATATGCTGACCGGTAGGCTATGCTACATTTTCACAATACGGCAAACATAAGAATAGTAAACTTCTTTATTTCTTCCGTGATAGAAGCTACTGTGTAGCTGTGGCTTCGAATATCATATACCTACGTACATAAATTAAAACTTAAGCCGTAGTCAAATCAATATAAATACTTATTAAACCTTTATCGCCAGTATACGTTCGTTTGCGCTTATAAATAAACTAACGCTGCGCGAGACGCGAAACAAATTTTATTCACGACCCTTTACTTACAACAACCATATACAAAATATCTCGGATGGTTATGTGTAATAGGGGATAAAACATTTTGAAACACGAAGGTCAAATTCTATTACAGATGTCCTGATCAAATTTCCGCCTTTTTTAGTACTTACTAACGAATTTAATAGTTTAAAGAAACAACATACTTCTTTGCCAAACAAGTACCGGGAAAAGATCAATAATACACAAAATGTTAGTAATTCATCCAAATTTATTTTATCGCCTTCAAAGTATGCTCCTTCAGAAACGATACACTTGCCAACGAATAATCCAATCATAAAAATATTTTTTAAACACTTTCTCTGGAATTGATTTTAGTTCTCGTCGCGAGTTCTCCTTTATGTGTTCGAATGAAAACGGGTGCCACGAAGTGGTAATTTCAGTTTAGGACAAAGAAAGAAGTCGGCTGGAGCCATATCTGGTGAAAAAGGTGGTTACTCGATGGTATCTGTTGCGATTTTGGTCAAAAATTCGTTCATAATGATGGCATTTGGCGAAAGCGCATTATCGTGGTGCAAAATTCAAGAATTTTCTTTAACAAATCTGTTTTTTTGAAACAAATCATGTTTTAATTATCTATGGTCTGAGCTTATAAGAAGAACGACATAGTGATAAAAACCAGGGCGGTAGGGCATTTTCTAATGCGCGCCTGGTTAGTTATTACCCAATAGTTGATAAATTGTCGTCAAGCAACTATCAGTGGGCAGCTACACTTCGGAAGCTTACCCCCATCAGTTAAGTTACAAGATCAAGTGAAACGTATAAATGATGTCTTACTGTCGTTGGACTCTCGTATTTTACCTGATGACACTGGTATTGGATCACTCTTACATAGTTGTAGTGAACTGGTTCATTTTTAGTGGCTGTAGCTGTAGCTTCTTGGTCTCGGTTTTAGATAGATTATTTGATCAATTGAAATTGACTCCTTTTGTATATAAGGGTAAGTATAATTGTAGTGAAGATGGAAAATCTGTGCATAGTTCAGAAGTACCTACAGATAATAAAATTTAACTAGCTTAGCAGCAATACTCGTGTTACTGTGTTCTGGTCTGAATGAATGCACTGGCCTACGCACTTTTGAATTGTCAGAAGTAGCAAGCCATTTATGGATACAGTGCTTTTTAAATTATTATTTAATTTAAATAATCATTAGGTAGTTATTTATGTACATACTATATTTTAATCCTACAAAGTAGACATTGTGTTTATAATTTAAAAGAAAAAAAGTAGCCATGTCTATTAATGCTGAAACAAGACGCATTACTCATATAAGCCTATTTATCATTTGCATAAATTACTAACAAAAAAAAAACAATGCTCGTATAAAACAAAGAACAAAAAACAAACTCATCATCTATAATTATCTACCATGGAACCAACTAATCAGAACACAATAGATCCGCCTTTATCTACAACCATAAATAAAAACATTTAAGAACATTCACCAAACAAGATTTACAATAAAAATTGTACTTAAAAAAAAACATAACAATACTGTGGCGTTTCATTGTAAATACCTAATACTTGGATTCTAATTTTGAAGCCAAAGGAAGGTTCGAATAACAATGAAGCTGAAATACCCTGCCGTTTGCAAGCACCTTTCCTTTTTTATACGATGGCAAGCATAAAGCGCTTTTAAAATCAAAATGTCTAATGGTTAAAATTTTGTGGAAAGCTGTTCAGCGCTGTTTCTGTAAACATTCAAAGCGAGAGAACGCTGGGGTAAAATAACTAGGGTATCTCATTGATTCTTTCAACGTACACATTTATGCTAAAATGTACCTTGCGCCTATTAAAATTGAGAACAAAATTGATTGTTAGATAAAAAAAATGTAATAACCCCGGGCTTACATAAAGGGGATGTGAGATCTGACAAAATTGCGCGTTGTAATGATGCCTCGACAATAGTCGTTCTGGGAAACCGGAGGTCGGTTTTTGCGATGTCTGCGAATTTGAGAGTGTTCAGATACCAACGGTTTCGGTGGAACCTTATAAAGAAATGAATTGCTAACAATTTGTAGTTGGAAAAGAACATGTTAAGCCATCTCGCCAATTCGCCAACTAATAATGAACTTGTTTGAGTTAATTATTAAATTCGTTGACTGTTTTTACAATTTTTGGTAATTAAGTAAGATTCCTCAAAATATGGATACTCTTAAAGTAACTGAAAAAATAATATAAAAATTTACGGGGAATACACAAAAACGTCAAAATCAAGCTTGTGTAGAAGGTTGATTAAGGCTTCCAAGACGTGCTATGGGAAATCTTTAGTTATTAAGAAGCAATTGGGTAACTGCTTAAGCAACGGTGGAAAAAAATTACGCACTTGAGCCCTAAATTAGTATTCATTCATCGTAAGAAGACATGCACGACACATGTCAAATGTTTATTTTAGAGATGTGGCATAATTTGAGTTGTAAGTTGATTTTTACAATTATCAATTCTTTTTTAGAACTAAATACAATCGAAAATACGATTATGCTTTAAATCAATAGACGGATGTGTAAGCGGTGTAAATTAAATAACAAAAATAAACTATAACAATAATTGAGATCACAATCTGGTTAACTTAAATTACTGAATGCCTGACTCCAAAGCACAAGATTAATTCTTCTAGTCTATTATATAATAGACCAGAATATTCTTCGTTGCTTGTTGTTGCAGTAAAAATCTAGGAATTACGTAAATATATTTGTTTATTCGCAATGAAACAAGAAACTAATAAATTAAATGTACAACGGCAATCGATTAATTCGATGAATTTTTGAATCCTATGATTAATTTTCGATTCCTTAGTTTTATTATTTTGGTCTACTCTAGTTTTAAAAGTCTGTAAGTAAATAACGATGCATGTAGTAACAAAAAGATATGTAAATTCAGAAAAATCATTATAGAGGAAGTTATTTAGGATTTTATTGTGCAAAACGTTTTATAATGTTTATCAGTATCATAATTTTCTTTAATGATAATTGATAGTCGAAATGGATGTTTTTAGGTTATGTCATAATTTGCACGACGTAACTATTTACGTCCAGTGGGTGTATCATGCAAGTATTCTTACGATGAATAAGGTTTTTTAGTACATGGATGCTACATTTATTGTTTAAGATGTTAAAATCCTGGAGTTATCATCCAAAGTTAAAGAAGTAATTTTGATTTCACTTCTATTTCATCCAAAGAGTTCATCAACTATAGTAACGGAGGTACAGGGGTTGTTATGTCTAATTAATTGATGGAATATAAGAATTTTATTGCCTATTGACAAACGCTATTGATATTCTGGTGACGTGCAGCGATGTTGGTAATGGTAGCGTAGTGGGGAGAGGGGAAGTGGAGAGTAGAGGTGTAGTTGAGAAGAATTAAGGACAGAAGCAGAGGAAAAATAAAAAAGTGATTAGTGTAAACAGTAGTTAATATGATTTATCAGTGGTGTTTTGTAATTGGCTCCACATTTCTAATTATCTAAACAAAAAACAGAATAAATAAATAAACTTGAATTTAACAGATCAAACCAATATATGTACAGTACCTGACATGAACGCCAGTAATCGCCACAATCTTCCAAAAGAGAAAATAGCATAAATGTTAATGAATTTACTGCAAATGTTTTGTAGGGAAAACAAAGTTATCTACGAATTCCTTTACACGGGTAACAGTATTTACAGTTATATCGGTTTTTACAACCAAATCTAATGCAATTACATTCGCTGTACAATCAGCATAGGTTTTTTGTCGTACATTTTTTTCTGGATTGTTATAAAACAGTTGCTTAGCAATGAAATAAATTAGGCCAGTTACTCAAGTTGCAATGAGGTTCTAAGCGGTTCTACTTTTGTTTTAATTTAAGATTATAAGAAAGTCGTTGAGGCTTATATTTATCACAAACGTTCTAGTGTTTATGGTTATCAGTCTTTCATTATTCAGCCTTTATAATTATTGCATTTAAATGTTATTTCTCTAAGATAGTTTTTTATTTTTCGATGCGGGCACAACGCATATTGATGAATCGTTTTCATATTTTAATGTACACAGAGCACGAAACTTTAAGAGATTATAAATCGTTTGGCCTGAATTTAACAACCAAAAATCAATGTGTTTTAAACTGTGGTCTTAAAGTTAAATTGTTCCTAGCCTAGAGAGATATTTGATAGTTCTATATATGAAAGGTAGAGAATTAATTCGTTATTTTAATAACACGAACCATTTCCAATATAATCAGTTTCCAAGTATTATAATTTTATTTAATATCAATATAGGAAAGGGTATTTTCGTAGGATATGTTAATCTAACCAAACTATGTACTTAGGTACTAGATAAATGATAAGACTTATGAATGACTTGCCACAGAGGTACTCTATAATAACAAATTTCATTGCTTTCAGTACTGGTCAACATATTGCGCTTGCGCATTTTTTAAGAATTTAATTTCCAAATAATGTAATTGTACTTTAAAAGATCCAACTTGCATAGGTAAACAGTCCAAAGGATAAATAGACAAGGTTCGCAGTCGCGTTGGGTTTTTAATAAAATTACCCCGGGGGCGATGGGCGACGGGTGGGATCCGGATGGGGGCTCCGACCCGACGGAGGGTGGGGGGGGATGGGGGGCGCCGGGAGCGGAAATTGAAAAGCTCGCGGCTTCATAAATCCACCCTCCGTTATCTGCGGAACACTCGGCGCACTCTTATGGGTTCAATGAAGCGTACCTTATGATTCACGAAGTTTTCACGTTACACGTTCACTTCGGTGGAACTAATTGATGTTTGATTACATGATCTTTTTTTATTTTAATGTTTTACTAAAGTCACCATATCAATATAAAGTTACCTATTAAAAAAATAAAGAAAAATATCATTTTTAGAGTTTTTAAATATGTTAACCTTTTCCTAATTATCTACTAGATCATCAAATTATAGACCGTTTTCTTTTCAAGTGTTAAAATGTGAATATTAAAATTCTGGCTTATAAATCAACAAATACTTAAGTTTCAAATATTAACCTTATTGTACTATCAACGAAAATCAATTAGTTATTAATTGTCACATTATAAACAACCTTTTCTAAAGTCTGTGATTTAAAAAAATCTATAAACACAGCCCAAAGTCTTTGTACAGATCGAAGGACTTACAAAGCATCAGTAAACGGAGTATCTCAGTTTTCAGTATTAATACGACTAAGTACTTTAAATAATATGCTATAGACCATAGGGTTTACTCAGAAACGACTACGAATTTAATTTTATTCGGTAATGTCAGATAACTATGTCAAATATGTACTACAAAATAAGGTATCACACATTGGTATGTATGATATGAGATATAAGTACAGTTGGTACTGCCTATGATATTATATGAGGGTTTTTTATTTATATGTTTACTGAAAAAAAGCAAAAAAAAAACAATCTATTTAAGAGGGATAAATACCTCACGATCTCCTCGAGGTTACACTTATACGAATGTAAATTTAATGGAATAACTAGTGAGTTATATTTCACTCTACTTATTAATCTGTCACAAATTTAATGAACGTGGCTTCAGTGTGGCTGCTTAGATGCGGCGGCATAATATACGAGTTTTGATGACACTACTCTTACTAACAAAATTTTACTAAAGAGTAAGCGGGATGGGACTTACTGAGGTGGTTCCATAGTAACACCACACTTTTATTTTATTCATTGTTTTAAAATATATCAAATTAATTAGTTGCCTAAATTTAAACCATTGCAAAAATAAAACGTAGATTTATTTTTAACATAGACTAGCTGTGCCCGCGGCTCCGCTCACGTGGACTACAGAATGTCATCAGTCGAGCGCACAGGCGAATCGTACTGCTCTTGCTCAAAAGACGGAAGACAAAAATGCTTATTGTGGGTGATCCTTAGAAGCAATGAAGATCTTCCGTGCTCTATTTCAACCCCTTCCAGCCTTTTTTCGAGATAAGTAGCCTATGTCCTTTCCCAATGTATAGTCCATCTCTGTACCAAATTTCATCAAAATCGGTTCTGTGGCTTAGGCGTGAAAGTGTAACAGACAGAGTTACTTTCGAATTTATAATAATATTAGTAGGGATATAGTAGGAATTAATCATTGGTTTTCTCGCCGCTTCAACTAGATACGGTCGGTGTACTAAAAAAAAAGGGCAAACAAAACTACTCCAAATTAACTTACTCGTGTAACAGTGTCGTACCGACAGTAATGTCACGTTGCCAAGCTTCATTCCAAATAGTCACTACACATTACGACTGCGTTTCCTACAAACAATAGCTCCTAGAATACGGCTACTTAATATCGTACTGTGTAGTGACTATTTGAAATGAAGCTTGTCTTCTGCGGTAATTCAAGCCTAGGTCCGATCCATTTGTATGGAGCCCTTGAGCCAAGCAGCCGCTCGCGCGATACAGTGACTCTACATTCACTAGCTATCACAGACACACATGACACTGCATCATACACACGTGCACACCACATAGGTACATAGGTTCTGTAAGCGACCTTTTTTCCTTTTTTGCCTAGTTAGTTTAGACGAAAATTTACAGATTACTAAATACACATACACAGATACCTTTCCCCCTGGGAGGAAATCACTATTAGGATTAGCCAAATCGCGACTTCTTTGCATACGCGCAACAGTCCGAGCCGAGGTCCGGCCACTGTGGCACCCTCGGATCTTGTTGCAATGCATACACGGCTGAGTGCCTTAAGCGCTCACCTCCAAGCCCGGTGAAGCTATAAAACTCGCAAGGGCTCCAAGGCCGCTAGGATAATAATATAGTCAGTTCGAAAAAAACAAAATTCAACGTGTTAGTATTTTCGGTATGGCACTGACTCGAATACAACGATTCGGCGTACTTTTGATTACCGCTTTTATATAATACCTGCGCCGACGCGACGGTATCTAGATGAAGCGGCGCGGAGACCAATCTATAATTTTTAATTATATCCAATGATTTGAAGTTACATTGTCATAATATATAAGAAAGTATTTTGTGGAATACATACGCGTAACTTTTTTAAATTAAGGCAATATTGTCATTTAGAACCACTTTCCAGTACCTACACAACAACACGTTGGATAGAATAAAATAAATAAGTGGTCCAGGAAAATACGTGCATATTATAAATAGTTTTGTTGTTAACAACAATATCGAATTAGCGGTTATTGGGTTTTTATCTGACTAATAACTAGGTACTAATATTGTTTCGTTCGAATTACTGGGAAAATATTGTTGATAAGCATTGAACTATCGCCTTTTAACATGCGTTAGGTATTTCCATCACATTAGTCATGGTTATCGCAAAAATGGCCTTTGACATATTCTAATACATATTATAAAGCTCACGAGTATGTGTTTTAGTTGTTTGTTTGTACACGCTTACTTCTGGAACAACCAATCAGATTAAAGAAAGTACTTTTACATTTTATAGCCGATTTATTGAGGCATGTTATAAGTTATTAGCCACCTGTCCCGGCATCCCACTTATAGCAGAATAATACATTAAACTCTATTGGTTTGCGCGGCACACGCCTGTAAAGCTCCCAGTCGGCATGATTTTTTCCGTCACTTTCAACAATCATAGTCATATTTCAGCCAATTTACACAAAACCGTAATGAAGTACACCTAAACCATCCACATGAAACACCACGTCCTATGATGAAAACAGTATGAAAAAAAAAATTGGCAGTCATAGGGACTACTGATAGAAGTGAAAACTTATAACTTAGAATTATTTTCAAACGCCAATATAACTACGATTCTTTTTTGAACTTAAAAATATTTATAGGTAAGTATATTTATTTAATACTGTACTGTATACTGTACTGTATACTGTACTGTATACTTGTACTGCACAGTGATTAAACAATTAAGATAATTTTATTCACACTCGAACACTATTTCAACAATGTACAAGTATATACACATTAAACTTTTTACTAAATCCATTCAATTTTACTTGTCTTTACACAGCACTAATGTTGCACAATCCGTCTCCTGTATATAGCTACAGATATACTGCTATTACGCATGTCGGTGACGCCAACTCACAGGATTTCACCCATCCAAAAAGCGTCCAAGGCGCACAGCACACGGTCTGGTATACACGATGTGTTATACGTGTATACGTATATATATATATATATATGTATTCGTGTACACAGGCCGATGCGCATGCGCCAGTCTGGTATCAAAGCAGTACGTGCTAAAGGTATATATAATAATAGATATAGATATACAATAAACAGTAGCATGTCGGTGTCGCGAACCCATAAGATTTTCCCCTACCAAAAAGTGCTCAACGCGGCTAAAGAAGTTTTCACTACAAAAACATTTCGGTAGTTTTTGAGCTTATCGCGTTCAGGCAGACAGACGCGCTGGGGAACTTTATTTTGTAATATGTATTGATATAATTTCACGCTACGGCTCTAATCAGCGGAACATTAATCATCAACAAGGTCAAGCAATCTGGCTACAAGACAAGTAAGTATGGGAAATGAGAACAATGATAATTGGTAGGCTACACGGGAAACTTAATACAGGTGAAACTGTGAGCACAGATAGTTTTTTTTAAAGCGATGTGTTATCAAACGAAGCAATCACATTTTTTTAAAGTAACAGGATAAAGTAACGGTACAGTCTAAAACAATGGCGACCATCGAGCGATCGTCAATCCTTAGCGATTGCCGCTGTCATGCCGGCCTGTTAGGCTCTCGGCAGATGGATACACTGGCTGACACTTAAATGCAACAGACCTAAAGAGATACAAGGTAAAGGTAAGGGGTTTATCACCATGTGTATGGTTGTCGTGATGGTTGATGCAATGGTCGTGTTACTTACCTACAACCGTGCGTAATAAATAACATTTAACGTTAATTATCGTTGAAGTAACCTTTACGGTTATAAATCCACTTGAGATTCGTTAACGTTGACTGTTGACAGAAATGCAAATGTCAATATTTGATATTCAAGCAATGTTTATAGACAATCACGGATAAACATTTGCGTGATGAGACAAGTGAAATGTTTGTAGTACTGATGGGTATTTGCTTTGTTACTTGGTAGGTACTAGAGATGTACCGCATATCCGTATCCGCAGATATTCGAGAAGAAAAAAGGTTGTTATTCGTATCCTTAATTTCTTTGCTAATCTTATACGGATCGTTTATATTCATTTCTTAAGTATATAAAATCTGAAAAGAATTATGAAAAAACTTGAAATCATTAAATTAATTGGAGTTTTTACTAACTTATAATAGGTATATAACACAAAACAATAAAATTATACTAAAATATGCTATATACTATGCTATAATATGCCATTATATTTAAATATAAAATATATATAAGGGGAAAAAATTAAAAATCCTAAAATTAATTTCTCCGGATAACAAGCAAATCACTTGCACAATGCGACTTTAAACATGTTCCATGATTTCATGGTTTAATGGAAAAATATTATATCTACTAAATATTGATCCAATATCACACGTGTCTACTGCATAACAAACTTAGTAAGACGGAAGTTGAGATCCGTATCCGCAAATCAAGACAGCAATAATTCGTATTTGTATCTGTATCCGCGGATATACATTTTTAAGAATCCGCTACGTCACTGGTTTTGTATTGTAATTTGATTGACGAAGGCGTTAATTTGTGTAAATCCATCTTAAATAATTTTAAGAGCAACCTTTCTTGTTTCTTGTCGATTCTTCTCTAAAGGACAGTGCCTTCCGAATCGGCTGTAGAGTCATTGAAAATATTGAATATAAACATATTATGATCTTAATTATTATTATGTTTCATTTACACATTTATTTATTTACAAATTTATCTAAATTCAAGCATGTTGTAGGTAGATGGAACTACTATTCATCTATTGCAGGCGGAAGTAGCAAAGAAATTTCGGATAAATTATTTACTTTATTGTAAGTCTAAATTATTTTGTATATAACTTTTTTACTACGTTTCAACGTCCTTGGAACTAAGGTGGTTAGCATAGAAATTGGTATTTATATCTAACAACAGACAGTTCACCCGTGGAGGGTTGAAATATCTTATGGAATTCTAAGCTTTTCAACTAAGTGTTTTTTTTATACTAGAAATGTGGCAAACAAGCATACGGCCCGCCTGCTCGTAAGCAGCTACCGTAGTAAGTTGTTAAGTTCAGCGTAGTTGTTAAATTGATTACTGTCGGACAACTGCAACCTATAGATTAAACCGCTGTGTAGAAGCATGAAATTTTCGACGGCAGTTCCTTGTATAACATAGTTGAGCACTAAGAAAGGATGTTTGAATATTTAGGCTCTTGTAGCACACTGTTAATTAATTATTAATGTACAACTTTGCGAAGTTATAGGTACTTCTTTTTGCGTGTTTAGCAGAGGGTGTGAAACCTGTGCGCACAGAAATTCGAAAAAGTTGATTTTTTTTTTTTTTATTGTGTAAAAATAATTATACACTCTTTAATTACCCTAGTAAGTTAAACTTATCTTAACTAATATTATAAATGTGAAAGTAAGTTTCTTTGTTCCTCAATCATGCAAAAACGACTAAATAGATTCAGATAAAATTTGGCAGACAGACAACTTATAACCCGGATTAAGACATAGGATACTTTTATCCTAGTAAAGGCTTAATTCTGAAGTCCACGCAAACGAAGTCGCGGGCACAGCTAATATTAAATAAAATGAAAGGTGCATAATTAGCTTACTTAATTAAAATTATACTTATTTATAAACCGTTAAATTATTTTTACACAATGAATAAAAATAAAAGTCCGAAAAATGAGTTCACGTTATTATTATTTACGGCTACCTTTATCATGTTGACATGATACATGAACATTTTTAGAGTAAATTTTGCTTTGCTGCGCCATAGCGCTGCGCAAAAGTACATGAATACATAACTAAGCTACACACTTTTTTTATTGAAACTTATTATGCCGTCATTATTTTATAAGTCAATAAATATTATATCACGTATATTGTATAATAAACAGGGCGTTTATTTTAGTTTTATACTGTTTTTGATGTAAGTGGAAAGCAAAACAACGGCAGGCGCGGCGCAGTGCGGTGCGACGTGCGTCGGAGTGAAGCCGGAGCCGTTGGATCGCAAGTCGCAATCCATCATCGTTGTCCATTGAAACATCACTTAAGTTTGTCGGAGCGAGTCTCAGTTGTGTCCCACGGTCCGGTTCACGGTTGACAGCTACAGTACTCTCGAGAAACTCGGTTATAAATAAAATAAGTAAGTACACCTAAATGAACCAGACTTTAAATATATATGTTAGTTCAATTGTGATTTTTTTTAATGATTTCAGCAAATACTGTGTTTAAACTGTTGTCCATTATTCCATGCTACAAATATGGTTTTATAAGAACAAATAGATATCAGAAATGATTAAATATCGATTTCAACATGGCAAATTCAAATTATGTTATCAGCCGTAATGTATTTAACATAATATGAATTTGCCATTTTAAGACTGATATTTAGCCATTTTTGCTATCGCTTTGCTGTTACGAAATACATAATTAAGAGGTCGGTTTTAGATAGACATACATTGAGTGATAGTGGAACGCAATGGGCAAATGAGAGCCACAGATTCTAATTTTCCACATTATTTGTGGTGGTCACAATTCAGTCGTGACCAGCATCCCGCTGTTATATATGAAAATGGTAATATATACATATTCTAAAACTCAACGTCTCTCTGTCTGTCTGTCCGTTTATGTTCTTTTCACGCGAAAACCACTAATTAGATTTGCATGGTTTTTTCCTTTAATTCATAGACATATTATCTAGCCAGGTTATAGGATATATTTGATAACATAGAAAATAAGCAATGACGATAATTATTAATCAATACGGAAATACATGCTTTTGAGGCGATTAAATGGCTTAAGCTGAGTAAACCATAAGAGATATATCAAATTAAGGTTGTACATAATTGTACATCTTAAAAGGACCTACATAAAGTCGCAATTAGCTTATGTTTACCTACTAAGAATCCACAATAGGTATTTTTGGAGTTGCACAATTCGCGCGTGCGCTCAAGCGACAGCATTCTGTAGTCCACGCGAGCGGAGCCGCGGGTACAGCTAGTATATGATAATTGAAAATGGTTACATAATTTTAACTATGAAACATTTTTTTACAATAGCCTAAAACAAGACTTGAAATCAACGATCAATATTTTAAAATAAATTTAATTAGAACTCAGATAGTACGTGATCGATAAATTACCTTATCCTGATCTTATACAGCCGGAATACGTATAGAATTCAGAGACGAAGTTCATCATCTAATTTCCGGCACCTTGTCTCGTACATGTTTTAAAAATGCAGATTGATCAGTATCAGTAGTCTCTTGTTTCTCTGCTCAGGCCAATGTGTTTGATTGACCTAAAAATGGAAAGGAAACTGATAATCATCGCACTGTTTTTTGCTCTTTATACTTAATAATAAAAAAACGCAAAGGCATATACTGGCTTACATGGCTTTATTCTCTTAATGTAAATAGAGTAAGAGAGCCAGTACCACATTACGGCAAGAAAATAAAGACAGAATAATTACATATTCTTTGATTACTACAGAATGTCAGTAGCATCATTTAATAAATTCATACGTAAAATAGTAAAGAAAGACACATGACAATAATAGAGAAATAAATCATAATCTGATTTCTGTGTGAGAATGCTCAGTCATATTAAATGCAATGAAAGATGAGTGTTAAGTGGTGGTCCCTTAGTGTTAAGAACTGAACAAATTTTATATCATTGTATGATATTTTTTAAATAGCGACGTCACTTCCAATTGCTTCTCAATTTGATTATCTGTTAACATTTCTTCGATGTCAACCTTCATATTATTATTTTATAATTCTCATAAGCCACACTCATCATTAAGTCTTGTTTTCAATGGTTAATTAACTGATAATGGCGAAGGGTTCGGATAAGGGCGATTCAGCGTGAGGGTTCTGTGATACGAGATAAGCAATGGGTATTGACGGTCGACACAAACCACGGTTCGGGCCGCTACCTGGGAAGGACGAAAGAAAAAACCTTTCGTATACATAATCGAACGGAGGTAAAGAATCTCTTGTCATACTTTGTTGGAGTTGGTGTTTTTCTCTTGCCATTTTGTTTATACTGAAGAAAAAATATCATGGAAATATAGACTTCTTTGAAGCCAATTCAACTGCGTGTAACGTGTCCATGGTGATAATTATATTTGAAAAGACTTTTAAGATAGCGAGTCTGTCAGTCTGGTATAAAGCGTACAAGGTGCGCCTAGTGGTACTGTCTATGAGTATCACTAATCTCTCTACTCGTTTACTATCTTCGGTTTTGAATTGTAGTAAGCCTTTGTAATAAAAACAACTAAACAAACATTTATTTAGTAGCATATGATTAAATTGTTAGGTACTGGAATTGTAATAAATTCTATTCCGATGTTACCTTTATGCTTGCGAAGAAAATCTATACATAACATTCATTTTAACATTATAAGGCTTAAGAGATTGTGTTTTTTTATTTGTGTGTTTGTTTGTACGTATGGATGGAAGTACCAGTCACATTTTTTGTCTATATATGAGGAATATTATAGTCTATATAATACGTTATGACTCAGGAGCGGAGCAGTAAACATGAACGTCAAGCAATCTGTCAAGCTGTAGGCAAGTATGGGACTTGAGAACAATGATAGGCTAATCGGGTGCCTTCTTCGTGGCGGCGCGGCGTGGTGGAGAGTTTTTCGAATAGCTTTAACACGGGGGAAACCGTGCGGCCCAGCTAGTTATGTATAAAATACGACATACATGTAAGAACTAGCTGTGCCCGCGTCTCCGTTCGCGTGGACGACTAAAACAGCTATTTTTATTTTTTGTGCGGAACCCTAATTATTTTTCTAAAATAAAAGTGCGCCCAAACATCTAACAGCATTTCTCGTTTGTCATTTGACCTTATACGTTGACTAGTTTATTTTTGAATTTACTTGAGTTAACTTGTGTGAAAGAGCTTCAGGAAGTATTAAAAAGTTATTTAACGAAACTATTACGTACGGTTTAATTCTGCCGTAAAATTATAAAAATATTTTTTACTAACTGTGGCCGAGGCTCCGTTCGTGTGGTCTACTAATTTTTTTTGTACGAGCCCTAATTATTTTTCTAAAATAATAGTAGCCTAAGTTATATCTTATAACATCAGCTATCTGCCAGTGAAAGTCCCGTCAAAATCGGTCCAACCGTTTCGGAGTATCCCCGGAACAAACAGACGGACAGACAAGCAAAAATTCTAAAAATGAGTTTTTTTGTTATAGGTAGCTTTCATATTTTCATATGCATTTAGTAAAAATGTGTTATTTTGATATTACAAACAGACACTTCAATTTTATTATATGTATAGAAGACTATGTGTACTATTTATTCGTATGTCTATAGATGTTTTACATAATAAATTCTTCGACTTTAAAATAAACTTGATAATAATAATAATAATAATTAAAAGAATTTTTTTTTTGTAGACTCTATAGCCAGCAATTAACTATTCTGTACGACTTCTGTTAGTAATAATCTTAAATATAATGCAAGAAATAAAACAATAAACTCAACTTTCTTGGTTAAAAAAAACAATTCCGTAACTAACTACCTAAATTCACACTTGCGAAACTGGCGAAGAATTTGATATTGTTGTAACAATAGCCCATTATTTGGCCATAAACGGCAAATTAGCCACGTACGACACCATATGCCAGCCATGTGGCGACGCGTGGCTCACAATTGGACTAGCCTGCTATTGTCTATGCAACGTTGCGCGTGATAAACCAAGTGGTTGTAAAGAAAGTTATTGAAGTTAACTAGGCAGATACTTTCAATTCTGTCATAAGACGTCGTTTATTAGACAGCTGTTATTTGGTATACTAGCAACAGCCCGCGATTTTGTACGCGTTAATCTTATATACCTATAAAATATTGGGTTTCTTTTTATGCTGCAAAGGTGGTAAACAAACATACGGCCCGCCTGATGGTAAGCGGTTACCGTAGCCTATGGAAGCTTGTAATACCATAGGGATCACTACTGAGTTGCCATCCTTGAAAGCCCTACACCCAAGAGATCTGGAAACCCTAGTCACCGCAGGAACACAACACAAGATTGTTTAGCTGCGATCTTCTGTAGGGTGGAGGTATTCCACCAGTCGGGCTGCCCCAAGTATAGATACCTCCAAAGAAATTTCTCTCTCCTACCTCTCTTAATTAATAAATTTATTTTACTTGATTATTATGCACAAGGGAAATGAATTCGGAATACTTAATACAGTAGAAAGTTAATTTTGAGTTTCATCAAATACTTTTATCTAATCACTTCTCTATGATGTGACACAACCACGTTCTAATAAACATACACAATAGCTAAGATATACGTAATAAGCATTGAACTTAAAAACCACAAAATATGATCAACTAGATATAAAAATATAACATTGACACTGGCAAAAATATCTACGACACCAATTGTGGATTAAAATATTATTATTTTTTTCCTAACTTGGTAACCAGTCCTCTTTATTGAAGACCATTATTGCCATTATTGAGTGTTATGATGATTTCAGTATCCTAACAAGATGGTGACTCTCTTGTTAAATTTCTAGGGAGTTTTTGTGGCATCTCAGAATTCATGTTCCTGTTATTATTTACAATCCACATCACTTGTGCACAATAACCATGCTTTATGATGCATAACGCTTTTTTTTTTTTTTTTTCGAAATGACTATACTGTTAGCCTTAGGGGCACTGGAGCCTTTGCGGCTTTTACAGCTTCACCGGGCTTGGGGGCGAGCGCGGAAGGCACTCAGCCGCGAAAGCTAGGCAACAAGCTCCAAGGGTGCCAAAGTGGCCGAACCTCGGCTTGGGCTGTTGCCGATCATGCGAAAAAGTCGCGATCTGACTGAATCCCTATCCATAGAAATTCGAGCTAACTAACTGTACAAATATACATGTTCCTGCCTTCTGAGAGGAAGGAAGGAACATGTGTATATGTATTTAGTGATTTGGTAATTTTTGTCTAAACTAACTAGCCAAAAAAAGAACAAAAAAGGTCCCTTACAGAACCTATGTACCTGAGCGGTGTACATGTGTGAAGTGCAGTGTTATGTGTGTGTGTCGATAGCTAGTGAATGCAGTGTCACTGTATCGCGCGAGCGGCTGCTGGCTCAAGGGCTCCATGCCGGAGGAACGGACCTAGGCTTGAGTTGCCGCTGGAGAGGGTGGTCGTGGCGGGTTGCATAACGCCACCTTTATTACACAATATAGGATCAAACAACACAAATTTATGAATAAAAACAAAATCTACAAAAACTAAGAACAGTTTTCATTTGTTTACTTTTAAGGCCATTAAATTAGGTCCTATATAATTTCATATAAATTAATCAATGAAATGGGCTAACCAACCTCAAGCTTCATTGTAGCGTTTTATGGACAGACTAATGGCATCCCAAACCAAACCCATTACATTTCAAGCTTCAACAGAACAGTTTCACAACAAACTGGTTGCGGTACATTCTAGCGACTATAAATTGACAAGTATTTGTAAATTGTCCTCCACACATCGATCTATGGCTAAGTGCCACAGTATACATACATGAGACCGAACCTCTGTCTGTTAGAATAGTATAACTACCAATTAAAAAAAATATATTTAGAGATGAGAGTATCAGTATTATCTATCGAATTTGTTAATATTAGAGTTACATTTATATAAAATAGTGGCTTTGAAACTAAAGTTACAACTAAATTTGAAGTTAGTCTGGTATTGGTTTTTATTTTTCTCATGATTGAATACAGTATTCACTTTCTTTAGTATGAGAAGGAGCCTCATAAAAACGGGACAAATATAAGAATTCCATAGTTAGTAGAAGAGACGGTGAAGATCGACCTTCACCCATCTGATAACCAGGTGAGACATAATATTTTTCATCAAATTTTATTGATTTATAAACATAGATAGAATTCAAACAAAAACCACCATATGACACTTCAAGTTACCGCCAAAAACTCCCTAAAAAACCGTTCATGAAATATTATTGCTATGCTTTGAAGTTTTAAAATCAGAGCAATTAAATATGTGCGAGAGAGATAGTAGAGCGTACGAAGTCCGTGTGATAGAACAGGACACAACATACGCGCCATGTCCGTTGAATGTAACCGAGTGCGCATGTTGTACCAAAACATGTTTGCGTCATTACTTGACAAAGCTTATATTTTCATGAATGATATTGACTTACCTGTTCACACCTGCTTGCCAGGTAGCCATGAACAGAAGTAAGTAGGCAAGCCTACCAATGCATATTCTCCATGTTAACAACCATCCAAGAAACTAAATTTGTTCGGTTATTAAAAAAGTGAAGGCTAAGAAAAATTTTTGATTAAAATTAATTTAATTAAAAATAGCCATAAACACTTGTCGACAGGCACCCTATCTTAGGCGTGTTTATAAATCAATAAAATTTGATAAAAAAATATGTCTTATCTGGTTATCAGATGGGTGAAGGTCGATCTTCAACGTCTCTTAGACCAAGTGGATTTAAGAAAAATGATATCAACAAAATTACAAAACTGAGTGTACGTTTTTTGAAGTTTAGTTAAAATTGATGAATAAACCAGGCTCGCTTGAGTGTCCATTAGTGATTATTAATCTAGCAAGTTTCTACCAAGCCGGGGTACTTGCGGACGAGCAAGATAGCGATGAATATCGATCGTTCTTATATTCTGCTTTTCGGTGTTTATCGTGAACTATTACTGTAACTGGCACCTGGGATAGGTACTCATTTTGAAGTATAAATAAGATCTTCCATTACGGATACTTTATAAAATACTAGTAAATACTTCAGAAATAGTCAAAAACTTGACCTATCGCCTAAACCTATCACCTTTAGGGATAGCACAACAATCTTGGTGATTGCTCAAACGGTATTGGAGTATATCAATCTCATATAGAATATCATCCATTAGATGTAATCAAGCAGCTATTACCGTCAAAAGGTATATTCTATAATAAATAAAGTCTATAATAAATAGAGTGGATCATTACGTGAATGATAGTGATTCTGGTAGTGACTCCTTCTTTGTACATCCACTAAAATACTATCGTTAATATAACATTATTTACGCATTAAAAAAATATAAACCCGATAGAGGTTTTTGTTGACTTTTCTCGATGCCTGGGTTGTTTTCCTAGCCGGTGGAATTCTAAATTTAATAAAGTATTTTTGTTTTTGATTTTGAATGAGTAATAAATATGAAACTTAAAAATTGAGATTTTGTAAGATATGCGATTCGGGCTTTGTGGTCAAGTGGTCAGTGGACCGGTTGGTTGTGTACCGGGGCAGGATTCCGGCGGGTCGTTAACGAGCTGCGCACACGCTTCTAGCACGGACCACTTCGGAGAAATTACACGATCTCGCGGCGCGCTAAGCCGGACGCGTTTCAAACGTTATCAGCTCATATCGTCGTCGTTGATAAAGGATTCATTTTATTCATTAATATTATTTAAAAGAAAAATCACTTGAGATTTAATTAATTAATTATCAGTATTATTAGTATTTACTTATATATTATATTATTATGTAGGTTGTCTGTAAATAATATTATTTGCAAAATTGTATGATAGATTTATATTTTTTGTATTTAGACACTAAATCTCGAAGTTTATAAAATACAATTTTAGCCCTGTTTTTATGACCGAATTTGACTCAACATTAGGCATAACTAAAATTTTGTAGATATATAGAAATTTACCTATAAGTTACTACACAAATTATATTACTTACTTATAAAATAATAAATCAATAATACTATAAAGCAGCTTTTTACAAAATTTCAAATTTTATTTTATCCTTTAAAAATAAATATTAGGTATATATTTAAATAAAATTATGAAAACAAGGAAAAAATATTATCTATACGATATAAAAATAAAACAGCGAGACAAAATAAGTTATATAATTTGGCAGATTAATTTAAGACTTTCAAACCTTTTTTAAGACTTTACGATGTTCGGATACTAGGGTTAAGTTACGATGAGGCTGGCATATGCGAATTGCATAAAAGCCTCTAAAAAAGTAAGAATTAAAAAAAAGGACAGACTACTTTCTACTAATGAAATTATTGCCATTCTAAATAACGTCAAATTATGTACATTTGATCAACTTTGAATGCAGTCCGATTTAGTGTTAATTATCAAGACGAATTATTCAATATTTAAACGAAAGATAAATATGATAATAAAAATAATAGGCTTCGCTGGGCTATAAATAAAATAAAAAGTATCCAATGTCCTACTCCCCGATATAACTGACTTCTATGTCCAGTCGTTTAAGCATAATTGATGGACAAATATTCAAATAAATATCAATACTTACAGATTTTTACATATTTTCCTACATATTTGAATATTGAATATACCTAATAAATGAGACAATCTAATAAGTACACGGCCATTTGATTCAACATTGCCTAATTATAGTTATTGACAATCCTGCGACCTCTGCGATTGGCGCTACCTATTAAGTACCATTTCGCCATGAACCCTGTCAATGTCCCACTACTGGGCAAATGACCCTTTAAAGAGATAGTTCGTAGATAATCAAACTCTAGGCCACGAAGCGTTGACAATTTGTAAAGCCAAGAAATGAATAGTTAGCATTTTCTCGTTTTGCGCACGCAAATATCACTTTGTCCCCGTCTCCGCTCTTCAGAACGTCTCGCTCGTATTGCACTACAGCCTCAATATTCTAGGTGGGGATAACCGCAGCGAACTCCAGAGGAATATCTGGAAGTTATTCCTACTATATCTCGAAGACTTGGAATCCTGATCAGCATGCGACTATTTTCCACATCTCGTCAACTGTAATTTCTTTACAGGGCGTAAGACTGGCCTTGTAAAGAACACAGTTTGTATCACTGGAACAAATCTGAGAAATACTTCCTCGACGGATAGGTTATTTTGTCTACTTCTCTCCACACACCAGTGTGTTCACTCCTTGCTAAAACATCGGGTCCTTCATGCCTTCGTACCCTCAGTGAAGAGACATTTATTATGCATACGATGCAATCACTTTGCAGTTTTGTTATCAAAAGGATTAAGTAACTGTTTACATAATGGGTTACCTCAGAGTGTGATTGATATAGGAGACATAATCTAAGAATTTCTTTATTGCTCTGAATTTAATACGTAATAGCAGAAATTGTCATTAGTAATGGATGTTAAGCCGCGTGGTTGACCAGAAAAATTCAGATTTTATTGGTTTTATAGATTAAGGTATCTAGTTAATACTTACAATAATAAGAGAATGGTAATAATAAAATAATAATACTGAAGATTTTTTTGTTTGCAGTTTGTTTAAACGCGCTTATCCCTGGAACTACCAGTCGGATTCGAATAATTCTTTTCGTATATGATATCCAGATTCATGTGGAATAGTATAGGCTATATAATTTCACGCTACGACTGTGAGGTGCGGAGCAGTAAGAATGAATGTCAACAAAAAATCTGGCAAGCTGCAGGCAAGTACGGGAAGTAGAACAACGATACGTACACGGGCGCGTTGACGGCAGCGACGCGGACGTGGAGAGTTTGTCGAAGAAATTTAACACGGGTGAAACCGTAAGGCACAGCTAGTATATATATATGTGTATATATAAAGGAACAATAATTATATAAATTACAGCAGGTTTAGTATTTTGTCACGGCGTTACTACTCATAATATGTGTGAATGACACTAATCACGCACAGAAATAAAATAAAAAATATAAAGCTTTGCATCCTTGCTTACTTTCCACGGCTCTCCACAGTACCGCGGAGCTCAATTTAGGACCCCATAATGAAAGTACAAAATATATACTCCGTTATTCTCCGTAGAATGATTTTCAGAAGATGTGATAAGTTTGTTTTTGTAATGTGCTTTATTTTGTTCTAATCTGAATAAATAATATTTAAATATAATGTTTGAAGTGCCCGTGAATCTAAACGTTTATATTTGTAAGCCATTCTCGTTAATCATGTCATAAAATATTTTGTGTTTTTACGTCCCCTTCCCTATTTCGCTATTTGGTATGTAAATATTCCTATCGTAATATAAAAGGTCTGCCTTATTAGGTGGGTTGATCCTACATTTGAGGGAACTGGAATCTGTGCAAAGTCATAACAGTTCAATTGAAAGAAGACTAGAGTACATTTGAAATCATACACACAACAAATACCGTCAACGTAGGTACCTAGATAGACGTAGTTACCTTCATAAGGTATCTACTATATCTATAAATACTATAGATAAAATGCTCGCAGAACGAAGGTTTTACAATTATTTGAATATTTTTTTTATATGCTAAACTCTTTTTAGACACAACGTAATAATAATAGGGGTTTAAAGTATGAAATTGCCGTTTTATATAGAATATTTTTTTTTTAATGAGAAGTATATCATAAGTCGTAGTCTGGTTAGTACTAATTATTGTCCATGCAGTTTCGCCATTTTTGTGGAAGTTCACTAATATCTTTGCTATAGAAATTCTAGAGAGGGGAATCGATGAACTCTTTTAAGAATCTTTTAACCGCTTTATCGGATTTGAAATTTTCACGCTGTAACAAACAAAGAGCTAAGTAAGCTTTACAAGTTAACTAGTCAATCAAATTATACATTTTATTTGGAGAGGTCAGGTCAGAGTTCATAAAAATTCCATTGAAAATTACTTAAAATTACTAAAGGATTATTCATGTTACATCAAGCCAGGCGCCACCCGGGACACGGTCAAACATCTATAGTATACTTTTGTATTAAGTAATTCATGCTACACCGGGCCGGGCCAGCCGTGGTCATACACTGCGCGTGGCCCGATATGCACTTGACAAATTTTTGATTATCATACACGATCAACTTTTTATAAAAAGTCATAATTCCCTAATTTGTGTGATAATTTAAGAAGTTATGCCAAGGTTCGACACGATATTGTTGTCGTTGTTCAGGAGTTCATTCAGTATCCATTTTTCTAGCTTTATTCTATTTTCAATTTGACGTAAACCAAGCAGCATTGTTTTATTCCTTACGTTGAAGGCTGTGCTAATTCCGACGTGGTTTCAGATGAATCTGCTGCCGCTACGGCTTTCAGTTCGTTTCCAGGTGGCCACGGGACTCATTGTAGAGATCAAAATTTCCAAAACGGAAGTTATTAAACCAAAAACGTATCGTGCGTTCACTTCCAGTACTTAAACCATAATAAATTAATGCTAATTTTGGATTTTTCATGGTCACAGAAACAGCAATATCAAAGAAAAACCGAAAAGTGAGAAAACAAGCGGATTTTTAATAAGAAGTGACATAGCTATATTACAAAATTAATATTAATTTGCAATTTTAAGTAGAATGAAAGATATCGATATTCACACTAAGTAGTCGATTTTAAAAATCGGAATATTCTTATTTAACTCCTCATATATTATCAAGTATAAGTCTTCAACAAACTGAATTACATCAAACTGTTTTCAACCTACTAGTTTCGGTACATAAAATCCTACTTAGTAACTAATGGTTTCCTTTTCATTTTAAAAGCATTCTCACAGGTTTTGCTTGACGATATTTTTAACGAGAAATAGTTGTTCCAGTTTCAGTTGTCGTCGCTGAAAACAAACCTCGACTGTATTATTATTTTAATTGTTATATTTCTACACTTTTATTACAAACCGGGTTAATGTAGTTAGGTAGTCTAGAAATCAGTCTTATAAAGTAAAAGTCACTCGACGTAATGAAGATGCATAGACCCGTAGTTAATAATCATGAGTGTAAATCAGAAAGAGTCTGTTATAAATTTGTTTTATCGTCGTAGAGCAATGAGTGTTATAAAAATTTTAGTTGAGCATTTTTACAAATAAGATCCCAAAATAACTTATATAATTATAATATTAGGTATTTAAGTAAAGCATCTTGGAATTCGT
The DNA here is from genome assembly GCA_947532125.1 of Saturnia pavonia. Lineage (NCBI taxonomy): Eukaryota > Metazoa > Arthropoda > Insecta > Lepidoptera > Saturniidae > Saturnia > Saturnia pavonia. The sequence continues at coordinate 6,505,210 of OX383899.1, read as the reverse complement.
CAAATTTTTATTGACATTTATTTTCAACTTCGGAATTATATTATTATTTAGAGTCATTTGTTAAAATTCGTTATTAAAATAAAACATCTTCCCATTCGTTCAAAATACTTTCCTCAAAATGGCCGCAAACTACCAATTTAGAGACTTATATAACAAAAGAAAAAACAACAAATACGAATGCGTATTCACGTCAAACATTGTACAGATTAAAATTTAAAAACTCATAAATAATAAACCATAATCTGTTCCCACGTCACCTTTTGTGACGTCTTCATAATATTATATTCAATAGCAATTCTGACCCCTTGACGACAGAATGATCCGAATCAAAAGGAATAAAACTTAACCCTCTCACGCTTACGACTCACACGAACGCGGTTGATAACCTCATTCAAATATCGAATGATCCAAACACACGCACACATACACACCTATATGAATTATCGTCCAAACCAATTCGTTTTACTTCGCACACAACTACTGAAAGTATCAAGTGTGCGTGCGGTCTTCGAATTTCAAATTCAAACAACACTCTAGGAACGGAGGCGGCGTTAGCTTGGAGTCTGACACTTGCGCAGTGCAGAGCAGTGTATTATTTTTAGAGCTGATGCGTTGTTTTTGCCGCCAAGGTATTCGCGGGTTACGCGGCATACGCAAAAATGTGGCTTTAACTGGCATCGAGTATTCGTGCAGTTAATGAGTGCACGGAAAAGGCATCACATATGGTGATGTCAGTTTTTACACTGAATAGAAGACCTTTTGCTGTGTAATTACAGGACATTTAGTAATACTTTTAACGACATATTTCTTATTGAGAATTATCAAATTTGCTTCATATTAACCAACGATCTCGTTTGATTATGAGCATTATGAGTTACAGGAACAATGTTGCTAATAGTTAATTCATTTAAGAAATTTAACTTTGTTTTTTAACTACACTAATTAACTGACATACTTGTATTATTCTGGTAAATATGAAAGAATGCGAAATATTCACTTTGTGACATGTGCTTAAGCAACTAACAAAATTTTTAATATCTACAGATCGAAAGAAAAAGAGTAATAACAAGGTCGGGTATAGATGAGTTTTATCATAAAGGTAGAAGAAGGCCAAAATATCTTCAATTAATTGATGTCAATCAAGTATCAGTTAATCATAATTGGCACACAAGGAGGTTTTTTTACATTGCCTCCTTAATGCCCCATTTATAGAAAAGTATGAAATTAGCGTTACTAATTAATCACGAGTTCATTTGTTTATTTCCTGGATTTTATTATATGGGCAGGCATTTTAATTTTTGAAGCGATGACCATAGTTTGGTAGAACATTCAGATTTCGCTTGGAAGGACCTCGGTGCGAAATTCGAATCTTACCCCGGTCGGCCCTCTAATTACTTATTTTGTAATAGCAAAGCGATATGAGAAACGGCTATATAATATATCGGCTTGAAAATGGAAAATTCGTATTATATACTGTCATAATACTCATAATGTACCAAGGATAATCCGAAATTATCATTTCGTGCATTATACAAATGCTTTTATGCAAGTTTTTATGTGTGTACATGCCGTGTTTACTTACAGTCAATATGCACTGTCATTTGTATACCTGCTAATTTAAGCTTTCGTCCCTTTACTTGTTCACTGACAAAAGGATGTGTGGGAGACTACACGAAGTTTCGAGGTTCAAACGCTTTGATGTTTGCTGGTAAACAACGGACACATCTCAGAAAAGCGTTGATGCTGTCAAAACTTTGCATATTCATAAGCGAATGTCATCTTACACTTGTAGATTCGCATATTCATCCGAATATGAGGGACTGGCCTTACAATAAGACTGAGATACTTTTTTTCTATCGTTATAGGTTTGGCGTAGTGGCCACAATTTCACCTGATGTTAAGTGACGATGTGGCCCAAGATGATAACACGCTAAACCTAGTGGAAAACTGGCTCTCAAGTGTATCTGGCGGAAGACACCTATTGGTGCTAGGCGGCAGATTTTCAACCGTTGAAAGAAAATCAGTCAGATTATGCTGGTTGGATACTCTCTCAACTGTCGCCAAACATCTATCGGTGTAATCCGCGACAGCTGTATTTAAAAATCGTACCTACCTATTTTCGACTCAATTAATCACATAATATTAAATAAAATTATGGCCGAATATCACATAGCAATAACACAAAGAAACAATTGTATTAAAAGGTGCTACAAGCATGTGTTCAAATAGCTATTTACAAGCACCTTTTTATCGTAATGTTTATAGAGTATGTGGGTAAGCTAATAAATCAGTTATGTCGCTGACAGTCTGTTTTTGTTTTCGTTGTTTAATATCGAATGATACTTTCCTCGTCACCAGTAGGGTATTAAGGATAAATTGGGAAGCGACAAGAAATATAAACCATTTCAGCGATATAACCTATTTATTCGCTTTCCCACATAAACTGTAATATTTACGGGCGCCACACGTCACAAGAACAGACCCTTCTAACTGGCAAGGTTGACTGTTTCGTATCTACTGAGTGATTCGTCTGCTAGTCATTTTTATATCCTTATTCGGCAATACAGTAGCTGATGATAAGTAGATTCCAAGAGATCAGTAGGAATTTGATAACTTTGAATACATTTTTTATGGTATTAACAAATACGTTCGCTATTCACCTGGAGTTAATTGGTTACTGGAATCTATAACTATGTATAACCGAGACCTTAAAAGAATCATAGTCTTATGACCGTTAATAATAGGGCACAGAGGTTAATGAGGTAGGACACAGAGAAATTTCTTTTGAGATTTCTCTCTACTTGGAGCAGTCCGACTGGTGAAATACCTCCGCTCTATAAGGTCACAGCCAAATAACCTTGTGTTGTATTCTGCGGTGAGTAGTGTTTCCAGAGCTTCTTTCGTTAGGGGGTTTCAAGGTCAGCAACGCGCTAATGATACCTATGGTATTTATTACAAGCGTCCATACGTTACGGTAGCCGCTTATTACGATCAAGCGGGCCGTAAACTTGTTTGCTAATTTTGTAGAATAAAAAGAAAGGTTGCTGAACTTGAGGACTGCGTGGGAAGGTCTGATGAGCCTATACATGTTGTTAACCACACTCTACAGTAATAGTTGGCGGTGATGCTTCCGCAGTCGAACATTGCAAAGGTTCCACCGCTCCTAGATCTATTGAAACCTTTCGTTTTTTTCTTCTAAATATATGACCAAAACTTCAGCGGAGAATCCGTGTTAAAAAGTCTTTATTGCAAAGATTAACTAACCATGGTATAGATGTGTATACTTTGTCGTAATTGAAAAAAGTTTCGAAAATATTCATCTTTAGTTTGGCAACCAATCCTCATTATTAAATTTTATTACTCACTAGCTGGATGTTGTTTTGTCCTTAGCCAATAACTCGACTACAGCGCCAACACCTGATTTCTTTTACTGAAACCCCTTCCAGGACCATAAAACACAGAACAAAATAAGAATTTCGAATATCAATCATTTGAATCAAGAGGTATGAGTTCATAAAAAACTTAATAGAAAATATAATTTTTAGTTTTTTCATATAAAAAATAGTTTTCTGGGTAAATTGTAAATTTTTCTTTCCGTAAAAACCTTTTTCGGACTATTATTAACTTTAAAAAGGAAAAATTATACAAATCGGTCCAGCCGTTCTCAAGTTATGCGCTTACCAACTAACAGTATTCTATTTTTAGGGTTCCGAAGTGAAAAGGAACCCTTATAGTTCGGTATGTCCTTCTGTCTATCCGCGGCTTAACTCCCTCTGTACTAGTACTAGCAAGCTGTAATTTGATATGGGTATACATATTAATCGCGCCGACAAAGTGGTAAAATAAAATCTTGAAAAAAAAAATTGCTTTGAGACGGAAGCACGGGGTACATTCCGGTGTAACATAAGCATCCTTAAGTCTGCATATAGTGTCGAGCAACTACGGAACCCTACACTGCGCAAGGCCCGACACGCATTTGGGAAATTTATTATTTATATAGATTACTGCCATTATCAGGTGGGTATTTGTTTCGTATAATAAATAACATCTTCTGATGACTTCAGTTCAGTCAACAAAATGGTGACATCCTTGTTAAAACTATCCAGAGAGTTTTTGTGACATCTCCGAATACATTTTCCATTTTATTATTTCTAATGCATTTAACTTGTGTAACCTATGTTACGCCAAATGCGACAAATATAACATTATATAGGATCAAATAAGGAATATTTATGACATCAATAGAGCATTTTAATTATTACTTACTAGCTGAGTGCCCGATGTGATTCATATCGGTAGCAGCTTAAGAATTGTAACCACTTAAAGAATGAATTTGTAACTTTTAACTTTTAGTGATCACTTGCGTATTTTATTAAGAAACTCTTATGCAAATATCATGCTTCTAAACCCACCGGTTTAAGCTGTACATTGTCAGGCAGTAAGCTTTATTAAATAGATATACATAATTAATAAAAACTGACAACGAAAGTAATCGTTCTTGAACTTATATGCCTTCGCACACGCCTCTATTAAGAAATGGTGTCTAGCTTCTAGTCCAAGGTTCATGGTGTTCGATTAATAAAACAGAGGTCGCGTTTCGATCTCTCTTGGGGGCTACGATATTCGTAATTGATTTGGCTAAGATTACGAATTGGTAAGGTCTTTTGCATCTCCAACATAAAGCACACTTTACCAATAAGCAGTGGGTTTCGCGCTAAGAATACTCCACTACTCTATACTCAATTCTGTTTGAGAAAGAAGGTTTATCGCCAAAATCTTAACTCACAAGCGGGATACAAAGACGACGAAAGAAAAAACAGAAAGAATATAAAGGAATCAAAATAAAAAGTACTTAAGCGTACAACTTTTAAAATTATTTTTCTTACTTAACTTCAAGCACTAATGTGTGTGACGGAGATCACATAACTATGTAGCTACTGCTATGGTTGTACCTTTAATTGGAATATTTTAACTAACCGCAGTGGTGAAGCGATTCAAAGTATCACCACCTACTTGGATTTTTTATAGATCCTTTTTTAACGCTTCACACTTTTTATACCTGGGACATTCGACAGATCTTCGTCCGGTAATTTGGTTCAGATGGGTTTCTCTGGTTGCTCGATCCTCTCACTTTTTATCAATATAACAGAGTCACTGGAAACGGCGCATGCTTTTATTTCGCCAATATTGTTTTTACGTATCCTCCATGTCTTCTCTCTTCGTTGGCCCTAAGATTTGTGTCAATAACTTTATTTCTATTAATGTTTACTATAACAGTTTTCGTTATTCTTTTTGAGTAACTGTCTATGCTTTCCAATTAATTACTGTTTTATTACTACACTTCGCTGTAAAGCCACATTGCACCTCAAGGTATATTGTATCCGGTGTTCGATTACATCCTCTAGCGTAGTGCAATCTAGATATTTAAACTTGGCTACGCTATTTTAGGTTGCGTTTTATATTTTCAAGTTGTACTTTTTTTCTGCTTCTATGATGTATACGAAGTTTATATAGAATAATTGCCCTCCTTCAAGTAAAAAAATGTCTAATGGTACAGGTATTTTAATTTTGCATAATATGTCATATTTTTCTATTTATTACTCTGTCAAAAATGTACCAGGAAAAGGTCAATAATACACAAAATGTTAGTTATTCATACAAATTTATTTTATCGCCTTCAAAGTATCCTCCTTCAGAAACGATACACTTACGCCAACGAATAATCCAATGGAGCAAAATAATTTTCAAACGCTTTTTCCGGAATGAGTTTAGTTCTCGTCGCGAATTCTCCTTTATGTCTTCTACTGAATGAAAACGGTTGCCACAAAGTGGTAATTTGAGTTTATAAAAAAAAGAAGTCGCTGGAGCCATATCTGGTGAATAAGTTGGTTGCTCGATGATATTTGTTGAGTGTTTGGTCAAAAATTCGTTTACAATAATGGTCTTGTGCGAAGGCGCATTATCGTGGTGCAACATATTACATGTTCATATAATTCCAAGATGAACTTGTGAATAATTTATTAAAAACATCAACGAAAATGATATACGATAAGTGGCTTAAGTAGTTTGTATTGCTCTTTAATACGACCTGCTATATGCATTAAAACAAAACAAACTCATCGTGGAACAGAAAGGTTGAGGAAATATTTAAATGCTATGAATAATTCAGGTCGAACAGCTACTGAAGCAGTACAAGTCGAGAAGTTATCTGCGGAACGTGATAAAAATATAAACAAACTATTGTGTTGCAAACAAAAGGACGGTAAAGATGGCAATAATAGTGATAGCGAGCACTCGACAGCGCATGGGCACGACGAGTTTGAATGTCAATTCATTGAACAAACGTCTCCCTTTAAGCGATCACGGTGTCCCCGTTCACAAGCTGCCGCAACGCGCCGGTACCTCATCTGCATTGGACATTTAAATTTGTAATCAGATTTGCTTCATCCATCATTCATAGCTTGCTGTCGTTGTTCGGATGTTTCTTTCGAAAATACCCTCTAATCAATTAGCAGATGGAGGTAAAAATATAAAATCTTTCGAGACTCAACTGCCAGTAACCGCTCATTATTTCTTCTCACACGTTTTTTATTGCGGCAACATTATACGTGGGTGTGGTTGTAATTTCCTTTCACCGACGTAAGGGCACACACGCAATCCCAGTTCCATGTTTTGTAAATTCGACTTTATAACAACGTTGTACAGTTCAATATCAAACACAACTTTACTTCTTGATGAGAAGATGCCTAATAAAATATTAAGGCAGCCGTCCCTTTCAGTCCTGTTGGGACGTTCTCCCTCGCTCGCGTAGAGAATTACTGTGGATGTTTTTACACGCGCCGGGGGGCAAAATGCACGTTGTTTTGGCGGCAAAACGCTTCGGGGACTTCGTAACTCAATAAAGCGAGTTCGAAGGGAGATCGGGTAACATGTTTTATTTACGGGGTTTCAATCGAAGCATAGTTTTTCGTGGTGTTCTGAGTCAGCGTGGAGTTCGGCGCTACACAGCGTGTGCGTGACAGCTCCGAGTACATTCCCGATACACATTTAGGGCAATACTGTTTGTTTGTTCCGGATAATGGACTGCATATGATATTAGCTCTGTCGGCACGCAAGCATTGATTTAAGTAAAACAGGTCATCAAAATTTACGAAAACCTGCTTTTAATGTTTACTTTACTCGTAAGGTTAGGTAGGTGATACAACTTTAGGTCAAAGAGGACGATTTCAATGCTAACGTAACAAGTATTTACCTATGTCTTATTTAAAGTACGTGTTGTTTCGAAAAAATTGAAGTCAATCTAATTGTTCATGTCGTGCTATCGAGACAAGTCTTTGCAATATTCTCACTATTGGGTGCTTGTCAAAAAACTGTATAATACAAGAAATATTTACTCGAATTAACAATAAATACACACTTAACAAGAATTATCGTTCTTGTTCGAGACTTATAATTAAAACAACAAGGAATCAAATACATTAATGACTATTATAACCTGAAACCAAGTTGGTCCCTCATAATTTTTGTTATAATACGAGGTATAGGTAGAGTTATGTTTGAACAATCAAGCCCCAATAAGCCTTAAGCTAAACAGCAACATTGTAAAAAGGCTTTAATCAAAATAATAAGTGTAATTCTTGTATACGTCTGGTCTGCAATTATTAGTAAAATGCACGTATGTAATTTCACTTGTGCTGTGACCGTATAACATTATTAACTTAAGCATAATGATATTTGATGGATAATATTAAGAGAAAGACCAAACACAGAATCAGCATTGGAAGCAACACTTTAGACAAAGAAAGCATAAGTCATAATAAGCATATACATATAAGTACTTATAGCGAATGGAATGGAAGAGGAAGGCTAGTATTTAATAATAGTGTAATATACGACAATGGTAAAGATTAACTTGGGGTATAAGTGAAACTACGACAATATGTGCAAATTTTAGTTCTATTAATGAAATCTTTGCCATTTTTGTATTACTTTGTACACTTGATACCATCAATGCTATATATATCGTTAACTATTTCGCCAACAATTTCAAAATTGATATCAAGACTTTAAGGTGATGGAAAACATTGTGATGAAACCATAGCACGGTGGTGGGGCTTTTTCTAATGTCCGCCTGGCTACTACTCTTAAATTGAAAATCTGTCGTCAAGCACCAAGAGGTGTGTTCCGATAACTGCACTTGAGAGCCAGTCTTCCACTAGGCCTAGTGTGCTACCATCTATAATATATATCTAATATATCACAACTAACATATTTTGAGTATAATCGCTTTGGCGACTCAGTTTTTTCGCTGAGCCCTGTCAATTCAGATGCTATTGAAAAAATTATATATAAATTAAAATCAAATGCCATGGGAACTGATCAAATTAATTTAAAAATGATATTGTTGACTTTACCTCAGACTCTCACAGTTATAACAAATATAATCAATACTTCTATACTTACATCTGAATTTCCTCACTACTGGAAACAGCTATTGTCCGTCCTTTACTTAAAAAATCAAATGTTCAAAATTTTAAAGATCTCAGACCTATTAGTATCTTACCTTGCTTATCAAAGGTTTTAGAGAAAATTGTTGCAGCACAAATGATAAGCTTTATCGAAAATAATGGTATACTACCTGATGCTCAGTCAGGATTCAGAAAGAATAGGAGCACTGTTACTGCCTTATTAGATGTTACTGATAACATTCTTGCAGCTCAAGACACAGGTATGTGCACTCTTCTAGTGCTATTAGATTTTTCTCGTGCATTTGACAGCATAGACACCTCATTACTTCTTTCAAAGTTAACATTTTATGGGTTTGACCGAGCTACAGTTAACTGGTTCAACAGTTATTTAACTAATCGAACTCAAATGGTTGAGTTAAATCTACCTAATGGGTCAACTGTACACTCTACACCTCGCAATGTTAACAGAGGCGTCCCACAAGGCTCTGTATTGGGACCAATTTTATTTACACTCTATAGTTGTGACATAACTAAGTCCTTATTACATTGTCAATATCACATCTATGCAGATGATTTACAACTATATATATCTTTTAAGCCTCAAAACTACGATAACGCCATTAATGTAATGAATTAAGAATTAGTAAGAATAGTAGACTGGTCAAGGCGCAATTCACTTTTACTTAACTCTAATAAAACAAAATATATGTTATTTGGTACTAAACATAAGCTTAGTCATCTCCTTTCCATTAATAAACAAGTGATGGTAATGTACGAACCAATAGAACGTGTTTCGGAAGCACGAAACTTAGGGTTAGTTATGGATACAGAGCTGAGATTTGAGGCACATATTGCTGCATGTGTCCGCAACTGTTTTTATCGGCTGAAAGTCCTATATAAAATGAGACCATTTTTGAGTGAAGAGCTACGGTTGCAACTTGTAGAATCATTGGTTCTATCAAAATTGAATTATGCAGATATAGTTTACGGTCCTCGACTATTTGCTAGAACATCTCGTCTCATACAAAGAGTCCAAAATGCGTGTTCACGTTTTTGCTTCACTATAGCACCAAGAAGCCGTGTCACGCCTACCATCAATAAGCACCTACTTTTAAAAATGAAAGCAAGACGAAAATTACATCTCGCATGTCTTCTGTTTGGGGTACTGCAATTTGGTACACCACCGTACCTCTGTAATAAAATTAAATGGGTAGGTAGTAATAGATCATCTGAGCGTAGGTTTAAGTCTATACAGTTAGTAACTCCTCGTCACTGTACAGCAGCTTTTAGAGGCAGTTTTCGGTACAACGCCAGTAAATGCTGGAACAATATTCCACCACCAATAAGGTCAGCGTCTAGTTTGTCATCTTTTAAAAACAAATTAAGAAATTATTTACTGCAATTTCAGGCGTGTTTCGAAAACTGTAATCTGGACATTTCCGCTATTTAACTCCTTTTTCTTTTGTTTTTATCTTACTTCTTGTAAACCCACTTGGCCGCAACTGAAAATCAGCGCTGGTGTCACTTAGAACGGTGGCATTCAGCTTATGCTGAGTTGTGTGCCCTTTGTAGTGGTACTACGGCACATGGGTTTATATGATAACATTGTCTTTTTTATTTTCTCTTATTTAGTTTTTAATTTTATGTTATGTTAATTTTGTCTTCAATACTGTGTGGCCGTGTGTTATCTACAATAAATGTATTTTCTTTCTTCTTCTTTCTTTCTTTAATCTTGGGCCACATCGTCACTTCAGATCAGGTGAGATTGTAGCCACAACGCTAATACCAATAAAAAATTAAAATGGCTTTAAAAAGATAGTTTCGAACATATCATCATATCAAATTGATTTTTGATCCATATGTACCCGACCCTCGTCAAATTTGTTTCTGACTTTGAAACTGAATATATTATACGTACGAAGCACACACAACACACACAAGTACAACACAACACAGTAAATGTGAGCGTCATATTATAATGTCTAAATGAAAACCCATTGTAATTACCTAAACTTAAATTTTACAAAAACATGTTTTGTACAAATGCGAAATGAGCTAGTTATAAATTGATTAAACCAAAGTTAACGTGAGTTTTATTAGTTAAATTTAGAACTTATTAAAAACTACACAAATCATTGCTTTAATGAAAAAAATGTTAGCGCATTTCCTAAGACTAGAAAATCTCCGTTAACTAAAATAAATGGCCGCTTTGATCCAAGTTCATAATTTATTAAACTCCGAACGAAAACGTTTCATGCATTACCCCAATTTAGGCTTGCAATTAGTGAACGCGTTCCCCAGGAGGGCAGGGTGGTTCTCCCGATGAGGGTGAGCTAGGGGGTAGGGAGACAAGGGGTGGCCGTGAAGGGATAACTGCGGATAGCCTTTGTTATCCCCTTTTTGTTCTGTACAATTTCCAGGCGCTCCGGACAACGGATATGGAATTGGAAAATGATTTGGCTTTTAGTTGATTGCTTCGCACTTTATTTTCTTTCTGGGCATCGTTGTTGAATCGATCCAAGGGCTACCTGTAAGTAATAACAGGTGATTGGAGATTTATTTCAGTTGAAGAATATTATATTACATTTTATTTAAAAATCGTGGCATTACATACTCGAACTCATAACTTAACTTAACCAAGAAAAAACCTTACATGTCAAAATTAATACTTATACACCAATTTATTAATTATCACATTAGAATTTTGTAAGATTAATTTTTGCTACAAGAAGGTGAGATTACATAATATGAAGAAATATTCGTATAGGTATTGTATATGTTATAGGCAATGTAGGAAATGCCGGCATTTTATAGAATAACTAATACTACCTGGCAGTGTATGAAATAGAGAAAATTATTGCATACTTTACCTTGGCATTCTATAGAATGCCAAATGCTATTTAGGCAGAGCATAAAATACATCTCTGATTCATTTCGAATATCACGTGGGAGTTTTTGGCGGGATCTCAAAGGTTCATGTGATTGAGACAAACACATACATCTATACGATTTAGCCTGCGAGAGAATGAGATAGAATATATACGGTTAATGAGAGTCCTGATTTTCACGACTATATTTGTCATCGAATTGGCCTAGCGGTGTGAAGACCAGACTTTTACGAACTGTTGTAATGAGGTATGCATGTCAGTTATAACTTTCATACGCATTGTATTGAGACCGTAGCGCTCGCCGACTACTACCACGGCCGGCTCTCTAGTACCTGTTCGCAGGTCCAACCTAACCTAACCTGGCATCGTTGGTATTTTGTGGTATTTTCGGTTTCATTTTATGAAATTATTTACAAAAGAAATATATTTTAATGATGTAGGTACCTACATACTAATTATTATAATTTGAAATTTGGGTCTACAGTTTTGTTAAATTTACTTAAACTAGCTGATATTCACGAATCTATAGTAAAGATAAAGCTGAAGAGTTTTTTGTTTCAATGTTTGTTTGTTTAATCGCGCTAATCTCTGGAACTACCAGTCAGATTCATTATTTTGATATGATAGCCAGATTTATGAGGAATAGTATAAGCTATATAACTTCACGCTGTGACCTTAAGGAGCGGATCAGTAACTATGAACGTCACGAAATCTGGCGAGCTGTAGGCAAGTACGGGAAGTGGAACAACCATAGGGCCTGATGGAGGCGGCGCCGTGGAGAGTTTGTCGAATAAATTTAACACGGGTGAAACCGTGGGGCACAGCTAGGACCCTATAAGGTTAGCATAAAGTAGTGAGTGAAAATACGAGACAGCAGCATTAAGAATAAATGTTGAAAGGGGAGCGCTGAGTCGTAGAGAGCAAACAATACGCTACTTTAACCGAATGTCACGTAGCGACGTCCCATCACAACGCCCTCGTCCAAACGTAATATTAATATAAATTAATTAATTTAAAAATATATATTATTTTTAGAAATGCCATCAAGGAAGTAAGGCGGCTATAGGATGGAAGACAGAGTAAAACGGTCTAGTAAGAACATTATAATTCAAACCAATAGTGACCATCGAGACATGAATATGTTTGCCTGCAAATACTACAGCAAAAAGTTCTATGTTCTGAATTACACTGAAACACTTAGACTACGGCGCACCCATGGGAGTCATTACTACGGGTTTTTACTACTTGTGGAGCCTGCAAACGGCCCATCAGTGTATCTTGTAATATTATTTAAATAAAAACGAATGTATTCAAAAGCCGTTTTGGTTAAACACTTAGATGAGAACTGATCAGAGGAATGTGGTGTCGATGTCCTCTGATGAACCCATTTCAAAAACTTTAGATTTCACATACAAGTACTTTCTTAGTATTTAAAATTAAATAATGAACTTTTGAGAATTGTTTTTGTAGTATCGTCGTATATAAGGAAAACATACCTATATAACTATAAATTTCTAGATGTTTCTAATGGTCAACAAGTCACATCGCGATGTGGACTGACCTGGTATGGTTTGTGTATCTGAACTTCACCCCGAAAAGAAGACCTTTGACTGAAATTATACATTAAAATATTTATATTGTACTTAATGATAATGATGTTCTTGATTAAAATATATATATAATAAACTAATAATTGCATACTTGTGAATATTAAAACCACATTAATACAATACACAATTTTCTATTTATTTATTAGTATATTTTTATAGAAAACTAAAACAACTTAAGTATACAATATACTAAAACCGTGACCCGCGGACTAATGTAAAACTATTTTGATATTCTCAGATATTTGGTTAAAATCCTTTTAACATGGAACTAATTCATAGTTATAGCGAACTCATTCGGAACTTATTTTTTTATGTTCACAAAGTTTATAAAAGTAATTTTGTTGAGAATCTTTTGTATTTTTTCTTCAACGTCACCTATTTTGTTCAGCTTTGAATATAACAATAAATTCAAAAATAAATTTGAATATAGACAGTGGACATATATATAATTTATATAGTTCACGGTTATATATTACATAAGAGAAATAATTAATACATACTTAGTTCCTAACCGAAGAATTTACTAAATTTGACTACATAATATAATATTCATTCAAGAATTCGGTAGACTCCGCACTGTACCTAGAGTCACTACATCAATTGGAGTCACTAAATCAATATTAGCCTGTTACGATTTTGCAATTTATACTTATGACAAGCTGAAAAACAAAATTATCTGGAACCATAAAGGAGTGTGAATGATTTTAATCGCCAATATTTCCAATGTGAAATGAATCCATACAAGTATTATAAAACTGAATGTATTATTTGTTTGAACGTGCTAATGTCTGGAACTACTCGTTAGATTTAACACAGTCATTGTGTATTTTATAACTTAATTATTGAGGAAATCTTAGGCTATATAACTTCACGCTACAACGTTAAGGAGCTGAGTAGTTACTATGAACGTCAAGCAAACTGCCAAACCGTAGGCAAGTACGGCAAGTGGGAACAACGACAGGCTACACGGATAGGCGCAATGAAGAGTTGGCCTTATTTAATATGGGGCACTATTAAACCGTGGTGCACAACTAGTGTTCAATAAAATCTACCAATTGCAATTTTAGCATTTTTTTATAATAAGGCACATTCATAACAATTCTCATTCACTTTAATGATACGGAGCGTATTGAGCAACGTTTATGGTCCATAAAACTATTTTAATCTGTCCATTAGTGTGCCGCGGGCGGTCGGCGATTAGGCGTTAGCGAATGTTGCCACATTCAACAAAATGTTTTCATTAACGGAGGGAATTTACAATTTAATACACACGTAAAAAGTTATAAATTCATTTATGGTGACTATGAAAGTGTTTGTTGTATAATTAACAATTACTTTTTGCTTTAATAAATTATTATTTGACACTTAATAATAAAAAAAAAAACATAAAATAGTAGATTATACAACAAGTGAAAAAAGAGAATTTAATTCGAGGGGCTAAGTCGGATTCCGAGAGCAGTGAAGGATTCTAGATGAAAATCCTGAGTGGAGCGAGGGATACCTACAGTAAATGAGATGAATTGTTTTCACGAGTTATGTACCAACTCTACTTTTTAACATTGGCTACGAGAATATAAATAGCAGTGTAGTTTTTAAGTTTATCACATTTTATTAGGTAATTTGTTGAAATAGTTAAGAAGTACGGACTCTGAGAAAGAATTGGCGCCATTCGTGGTTGTCCAGTCACAGAACAGTTTGTATGTTATCAGGTACAAATTGCGAGATTTTGGCGGCAACAAATTATCTACGATAATGAACAAAATTATTCCGGAGTCAGTGTCTAATTTTCGTCAATGGAAGATACATTTTAGACTACATAGATTTTCAAATGACATAAATCAACCAGGATAGCGAATTGAAAGTAACTAAAATTCGCGGGATATTTTTTCCTCATTTGCCGTTCAGTCAGTCAATAGGTACGTTCATAACGTTTTTCTTTGTACATAAAATCGTGAATCAAATGCCCTTTTTAGAGTGGCAATGGTAAAAAGGTAAACTGTTTTAGTTAAAAAGTTCGCTTCACATTCATAACCTCACTTACGGCTCTTGAATTTTTATCTACATCTTTTTTACTAAGTAAATACAAATAGAAAATACACCGTTCATAACCTACATTTTATAATAACCTTGTATTATAATGATTGCCATTGCTAATAATTATATAAGTATCAATATAAATTGTTCAATGTCTCTAGAAAGCCAAAATTATAGCGCAAACATTTAGATTACAACGGCTAATACTGGAATTTTTATATAGTATTTTTGTTGTTTATTTATTGTGGTTTTCCCTCTTAGTGATTAGTGTAAGGTGTTTTAGTCCAAGCCCGGTAATGCCGTAAAAGCCGCAAAGGCTCCAGGGCCCCTAAGGCTAACAGTATAGACACACCAAAAAAAAAAGTCTTTTAGTTTTTTTTTTATTTAAGTGTCATATAAAAATAATACTTGTATTCTTCTATTGTTATTTTTTTTTTAAACTATACTGTATTTATAAGTATACTTAATGTAAGCTGAGTCTGCGTCTACAATGGTTCAATCTATATAGTTATATTTCATATCTAGTTATATTTGAAGATCTTATATTCGTATTGAATTCTAACACTACCTAGTTTCATAAAATCAGAACAATAAAAATACAAGAACCAAAACAAAAAACTGGCCAAGCGCGTGTCGGTCCACGTGTATATTATAGTGTAGGGTTCCGTAGTTGCCCGTCACAATAAGTAGACTTAGAAGGAGGTTTCATTTAAGTAATTTTCAATGAAATTTGTACGAAATTTTCCTTTTTATTTGCTTCTCCAAGGTCATTTTATTATATTTTATAGTCGACTATTACTCGTTAATTTAGTACTAGTTTTCTTTTTAACTGCAGTGCATTTTACACGTCCAAAAACAACCATTTAGCAGGGACACTTGATTCTAAGAAAAAATAGCACAGTAATGCTTATGATTTGTCACACGGATCGCTGAATCGAAAAAATGGTTTTCACACATCCGCAATATTTATGAATAATATATCTAACGACATACCACACGATGGGGTAGACGAGAAAAAAAATCATCTCTGCTATACGTGTGGGAGGAGTACCAAGATTTAATGTTATGACTTTGTCAGCACGATTAATATGTATACCCATAATAAATTACAGCTTTCTAGTACTAAGAATCTCTAAGTTAATCTGCGGACGGACATGTCGAAACTTAAAGGGTACCTTGTTGCCTAAGGAACCCTAAAAAAATAGAATTACTTAGTGACATAAATAAATATTTGCTTAGTTTAATTCGATACTTACATTTGTAACATTTTTTATTAAATAAAAAACGAAAGTACTTACCTGGTAACATCATGTAGTGCGAATGCATGCTTCGAGTTGCTCGCCGAAAAAACTCACGCGCACCGTCCCGTCCGACCTGTTTCGATCTTCGCAGAATCCACGGACTGTTGTGAAAAAAAAAAGCAAATTGCCCGGTGGGCCGAGTTGCGGGACCCGAGAGAATGTCGTCAAGGCTTACAACTTTTCAATTTTGTTTACTAGCTGAATCTATCAGTATGCGAGCCTGCCAAGGTGCTCTAGAATTCTATACATGTGACTTGTCAAGCGTGGCTAATTAATTTTATACGCACAAGTACTGTATACAGTTTCACAATGTACTGAACTGTTACACATGACATTGAATCATGATCTATTCGTGTTTGGCGTAAAAATGTTCACTTTAATCTTTTATGAGAACACGTCTTTTTAGATATGCTAGATAACAAATCGACTAATTAAACGTTTATTTCTTAAAGTACTTAATTTTCATATCGTAAAGTGACAGTTTATGTCGAAAAACACTTATTTTTTAACATAAATATCATCATCCCAGAGCTGGACGTACTTAATATTAGTAGTAAGTAAGAGTACCAATATACGATTATATTGTTCATGAAACTTTTCCTTGCGGTTTTGGTCGCATTTAAGTCATAGTGTATCTCTAACAAATTTTATCAAATTTATTTTGTATTTATTATTACTTAATTCCGAAATAATATAAATTATAAGCTATTTCATTTCTTATACGTCATGCTAATGTCATAAAATCGGTGGTATAGTAGACATTTGTATGTTGCCTGTTCAAATCTAAACACACAGATAAAGTCAGACATTCATTTTGTTTATATGTAGATATGGTATAAGGTATTTTTAGATTATAAATATTCGCTTCGCTCGCAAGCATATACTAGTATAACCTCATGTCTTATCTATCATGTACCTATTATCTTTTCTATATCTCGGAGACTCGAAATCCTGAATCAAATATACCCGGGCAAATATACCACCTACCTTTTTTACAAGGCACAAATGCGGCCGTACATGGAATGTAATAAATACCCACTGTTCGCACGTCTGGAACGAATCTACAAAATACCTCCTCGAAACCCTGGACAGGTTGCAGAAATGGGCCGTCCGCACTGTGCATGATGCCTCACGTTATTAAGAATAACAAGCCGCTTCATCAGCGTGTTCTATCGTTTGTATCATGGTGAGTGTTCTGAAGAGTTGTACAACCTAATTCCCAAATCTACTTCCATATTAGAAGCACACGTACTGGGTTCCCCGGAGCTACAGCTTTATGGTAGCCTCTACCTCAGCTGGACCTAATTAGTACGCAATGCCAAAAACTTTTATCGTACTGTGAAGCTGTGGAACAGTCTCCCAGCCAGTGTATTCTCTCTTTCTTATGATATCGGTTCCTTCAAACGAAAGAGAAACTTGCATTTACGCAGGCCGTCATGACAGCGGCTACTGAAGATTTATTGGCGATCTCTCGGTGGTCGCTGTTGTATTTGGATTGTGCTATTGTTGTTTACCATCAGGTAGACACAGTGCCGTCAATTTATCGTGCTACTATAAAAAAACTTTTATAAAATTATTTATACCATTTTTTATTTTCGTAAAAGTTAATATGGCAAAACGACCTCTTATAATATGAAGGACACTGGCCAAGAATATGTCAATTTTTTTTCTCTGTCTATAAGTAGACACTATAAGTTAACCCAAAAACGACTTAACCGATTTCTTATGTCATTTTGTATACGGGAAGCTTATGTCATTGGTCAATTGATAGGCTATAAGAAGTTGTAAAAATAATTCTAAATATTACTATAACACCTTTAGAAATTGTAAAAAATGATTTAAAGAAATGTTTTAATTCTCACAGATTTTGATAAAATTTTGTACTTGGGCAGTAAGTAAATAATTACTGCGTAATAAATGCCGGTAGAGCAGTGAGGGCACCGCTAGTATAATATTTGTATCTATAATAATATAATAAAACTAAAGAGTTTTTGCATGATTGTTTGTTTAAACACGCTAATCTCTGAAACTACCATTCGGATTCAATTTTTTTTGTATATGATTGCCAGATTCATGAGGAATAGCATATTAATATTTATATAGCATTAGGCTACACCTATTATTACTACGCCTTAGATATTTTTTTTTAAGTAAGTCAGAAGAAATAGCCTTTCCTAACTGCTTTATCCGCGTGCTCTGGCGTAATGGTTAGTGATACGTAAAATATTGCCCTTTAGTATATCTAAAAAAGTCTGCGATACCATATACCGATCTGTTATACATAAGCCACAATAAAGTATTTTGTGCCCTTTATACCATGTTATATGGACGCATAGTTTGGGAGATAATGAAAAATTATCTATGACTATAGGTTTAATAGCGCGAACGAACCGTGTGAGTTGTGACGCATAATCCTGGCCGCCCGATAAAAATATTGTCGATACTGAAGTATTAAAATTCATCAATCAGCGATTCCTTTTAAATTATACGCGGGGCTCAGCTAGTCTTTAATAGTAACCGAGTGTCCATAAAAATTTATATTACTTATTTAAGTTTGAAACAACTGTTATTCAAGCTTTCATCCTTTTCTTCAAGCCACAGTCTCCATAAGGAGTTAATTAAAAAAAAAAATTACTTTATTACTTCCCCACGTCACTAAGTCAAAATAAGTACCCATTGTTATTTTTTTTTCCATTCAAGTAGTTTCAATAATCTATAATAGTATTTGATACGGTTGGGTATCTGAGGTTTTAATCAACACACCTGAAAATATAAAACTTGATTGCTACCTGTACATTTCTTAAAACTGTTTAAAAAATAGTGTTGGGGTATCAACGTATTCTGGATACTGGGCATAACACTCCACAGGGCCCCGTTTTTAAAATACTCGTAAAAAAAGAAACCTCGCGCTAAACAAGCGCCTCTGTTTGAGCGGATACGAGGCTAGCCTTTTGTTCTTTTAGAACGATTTATAATCTTAATGGGTTGGGAAAGCTTAGTTAGTTACGTACGAATGAAACATATAGTCTTTGTTAAAACAGAAAATGTATTTGAAGTTATAAGTACTTCTTTTGGCGCGTTTAGTAGAGGGTAAAATTAAGGAGCTGCGCGCGCATTATATTACGGAAGTGCTACATGACGATTTTTATATCTATGGTATTTAACGGTGTATCAATAAATAAAATCATGATTATAATCAAATGAAAAGGTATTTTTAAGGGTTGATTTTTCATTCGTCAGAGACCTAATAGTCTGATAATTTCATATGAGAAATAATTTTGACGTTTTGACAGATAATGTATGGAAAACCTGTCAAAATTAAAAGATTATTCCTCTAATAAAGTTATCTGTTGATTGAAAAATCGCCCCTTAATTAAATTAAAATAATGTACCTACGTATTTTTACACAATATTAAATTATTTTTAAACAATTAAAATAAAAAGTATCTATAACGAGTTAGGTAGTGTAGGTAGGTAGGTAGGTACATTGTTGGGGCGCCGAAATAAATAAAATCACAAATGTTCTAGCCAGGATCACCTGTTAAACATTCAGTAAAATAATGTATATCTCTCTGCTAGTACTTATGTTTAAATACACACGTAAAGAATGTATTATCTGACCTTTAAACATGATAGCTCAAGGGTCAATCAAGTATTTATAGGCTCTTATCGTACCAATACGTTTTTTTATAGTATAATAATGATAAATATACATGTATAATTGTTAGGTAATTTAAGCTGGCTAAATTCATATTAACCTAATGGTAGGAAATAGTAATATAAAATAGTGTCAAATAAGTGGTGTCTATTTACAATAAGGAGAAGTGCATCTATTTGTCTGCATCCTTTCACCCGGTCCACACCTTAATGATTCTAAAACCGGGTTGTGCTTACAATAAGAACTAATAACATTTGGAATATAAGTACAAACTGACAAAAACATAACGAAATAATATACATTTAACAAGCACACGGACTTATCAGAATAAATAAATATCAGAGTTATTTCCGTGTACTTTTTAAGGGGTGATTGATCAAATGTACCTACTGCATATTTATCATTTTCTGCGTAGTTATAATCAACCCATACTTTTATTTAGTAAGGTTCTTTTTCCTGATAAATGTGCGCATTTAACAAAAATAAATTAATACAGACACATCCTCAATAACGATGTTTCATTATATTCAACTAAATACTGCAGTTTTAGAATGCAATAAATATTGAAAACAAATTAATAAAAATACATTACATATACGTTAGAGCTATAGGTTTAGCTACAGTAAAAATTGTAAGTGTTTTGATGCCTACTTGTTTAATTTGATCGGTAAGTAAGCGAAAAATATTATTTATCGTAAGTTTTGTATTCGCGAATAAAAAAAGTCAGGTCGCGAATGTAGGAATTTGTCGCCATTTTTTAAATCGGCGAATACCTACTTAGATACAATTTATATTTGTTTCTGCTCAGATACTATGAATAACGGAACTTTACATACATTCAATTTGTTTAGTCGTACTGATTTACAATAAAAGCCTTTAAAAAAGGTCACAGCTATAAACGATTCTTTTTTATAGAACTAAGGTGGAATCAAGCGTACGGCCTGTCTGGACAAGCGGTTACCGTAACCTATGGACTGCTGTAATACTAGAAGTATCACTACTTATCGTGTTGCTATAACATCTTAAAAACTGGCAAAGCAAACATTTGAGTACTTAGTTAAAATGTGTGTAGTACATACGCACGTAAGAAGTTATATATTTCGCGTAACAAAAGAACGATAACTCCAAAAATTTTAT
Source organism: Saturnia pavonia (assembly GCA_947532125.1). Classification (NCBI taxonomy): domain Eukaryota; kingdom Metazoa; phylum Arthropoda; class Insecta; order Lepidoptera; family Saturniidae; genus Saturnia; species Saturnia pavonia. The sequence goes on along the minus strand of OX383899.1, from coordinate 6,484,114 downwards.
CTCGCCAATAATATGATTAAGTTTAGCCATCTAGAATAATAATGTAAATTTATTTTACAGACGTTTTTTAATTGTTTAAAAATATTTTACTGTGTATAAATAAACATTTTTTTTTAAATGAGCACGTTAAATTATTTTTAAACAAAAAAAAAAAATTTCACATTATTATCACCGATGGCTAAGAGAGGGTGGGTGCACAGAAATTTATTTGAAGAATTCTTACTACTTGGGGCTGACCGACTGGTGGATTACCTCCACCCTACAGAAGATCGCAGCCAAATTACCCTGTGTGGCGTTCCTGCGATGAGTAGAGCTTCCGGCTCCTTGGGGTAGAGGGGTTCAAAGTCTGCGAGGCTCTAGTGATACTATGGTATTCCAAGCGTCCATAGGCTACGGTAGCCGCTTACCATCAGGCGGTTCCTATGCTTGTTTGCCATCTTTGTAGTATAAAAAAAACATTAATCTGTCGTAATACGCGTGCCCAGTTCTCAATTTTACGCTCTACTAAACGCACCAAATGAAATACAATTTTAAAACAAAAAACTTTTCAAACGCATTCTCTTATAAATTACGTCACACTTTTGATACCGTAGCGTTCATTGCTGAATTACTTAGACCACTTACGAGCATTTCGGGCATATGGTAAATTTTATTACACCTACCGTATTTGGCTATATAGAATGACGTCCGAGACGCTTTTGGAGTCCGAACGAGCTCTAATGTGTCAGAGGTGGCATACACTATCCTTTGTAGATCCATGGCATTAAGTTTTAATTTAATATGTCCAGTTACGAAGTAGAAAAGAGGTTACATGGCTTAATACAATTTAATATGTACCTATTATATATAAAACAGGCATATAATGTACTAAAAGGATATAAACGACTTGCACAATTTCAATACTAGCAATAAATAGACAGTTGTAATCGCATCTTTTAGACTAAGATAAATAAAAATTTTGGGTTCCGAAGTCAAAAGGAACCCTTATTGTTTCGTTACGTCCATCTGTCTGTCCGCGGCTTAGCTATAAAATTCTTAGCTGTAATTTGGTATAGGCATACATATTCACTACGCCGACAAAAAGTGGAAATGTTTTTTTTTCTCGGGTATCTCATCATGTGAGGTGTAAGTAGGCTTTACAAGTTAATGAGTAATAGTCAATCAACTTATAAAATGTATTTGGAGAAGTAATTTCGACTGACCCGATTGAGTTTTTTGCCCGCTCATGCCATTCATAAGTGTATTAGGGCCTAACCTGAATAAGATATTTTTGATTTTAGTCTAAAATTAACTAATACATATTATAAAGAAATTTTTTGTCTGTTAGGTAGAATTAAATAAACTTGTGAAATTTATTTATAATTTAAATTAGTAAATGCAAACAACCGTAGGTAGTGGTGGACCCAGGTGTTTAAAAGAATAAAAAAATGAGTTATGATACCTAATCATTATAACTTTGAACACATTGAAAACGAAAGTTTTCAATCAGTGCGTCCTACCCGTAACGACCTACGGAGCTGAGACGTGGACACTCACGGTAGGGCTGGTCCACCAGTTCAAAGTCGCTCAGCGTGCTATGGAAAGAGCTATGCTCGGAGTTTCTCTGAAGGATAAAATTCGTAACGAATACATCCGACAGAGAACCAAAGTTATCGACATAGCTCAAAGAATTAGCAAGCTGAAGTGGCAGTGGGCCGGCCATATCTCGCGAAGAACCGACAACCGCTGGGGTAAACGGGTTCTTGAGTGGAGACCGCGACTCGGCAAACATAGTGTAGGACGCCCTCCGGACAGATGGGATGACGATCTGCGAAAGACTGCAGGCAGATGCTGGATGCGGACAGCGGAAGACAGGGCGCTATGGCGCTCATTAGGGGAGGCCTATGTCCAGCAGTAGACTATTATAGGTTGATGATGATAACTTTCTCAAAACATATTAGTAATTGCATAAGACAGAAAAAAAATACGTTTAAATCTTCCGCGTCATAAGAAAAACAAAATAAGCCTTAGATTGTGTCGTGTGAACAGACCATTTGTTACACGGTTATGAAGTTATAAACCATTCCGTGAAAGGCCTAATTAGACATCAAGTCACGAGGACATGGCAATGCACATGCAATATGTAATTTTTTTTCTTATATTACATTTACAGATGCCGAAGTAATTGAGTGTTTTTGCAAATCAGCTTGCCTGGACTCATTCGTTATATTTTTTTGGTCATTCATCATCTAGTTAAGGATCTTTAATACTTTACATTATAACATAATTAATGCTTCATCGTTGATATAATATAGATATAGAATAATATTAAGATTGGGAAGGAAGCGTGTGTTTTTATATATTAAAATCAAACAATGTAATTGAAGTTTGTGATATAAAACTTATCATTTATACCTACATCAGGTTTGTAAATTACATTTAATCCTAAATAGAATCATATTATATAAATTGATAATTATAAATATTATCTGTACTTAAAAGAGTAAAGAGTTGAAATATGTACATTGAAGATATTTGAGATATTAATGCGGTGGTTTTAGAATCAAGGACAGAAAATGTTTCAACGGTTTTTGAAATTTTGTCTGTCTGTTCGTATGTATGCCAATCTCGCAGAAACTACTGAACCGATTTTGTTGAAATTTTGAAACTGGGAAGTACCTATGTATACGTAATTAATGCCAATACGAATCGTCAATAATATGAATAAAAATAAAAATATGGGATGAAAATAATTAATACATAACAAACATGTTCAGTTATAAACAAATATGTTTTTATCCATAACACGTTGCATTCTTACACGTAGTTAGGTGTTCATGAATTCACATGCACCTACATAGGTACTAAAATATCTATACCAAGGCTGCCAGGTTTAAACCAATTAAATTTGCCCACCGACAGTATTAATCTATATTTAATTGATAACTTAATTTAATTTAAATATCTACTCTATCTCTTCTCTACTCTATCTATTTATATTTGAATCTACCATAGCTGTAAACAAGTATTATTTCACTAGGTACCTATTTATTATTCAATATTATTTCAAAAAGGCCACACATTGGCCATTGTGTTATATTTATACGAACTGTTTCGAGCTATTTACGATCCCACCATAAGTTAAAATCTATTCAATCTACACACTTGTTAGAAATCCCATATCAAAGAGAGTATCGAATTGTTTTGTTAATGAATTGAAGAACGTACACATCCCTACAGACATTATTAGATTTCAGCTCTGATATTCTTTATTTGCAGCGATAAAAGATCGTCGTTTCTACCGAACTTGGCCATCAATTATTATTTTTTTGTAATATATTTCCAGCTAGCTTAATCCGAGTCTTTGATAAAATTAAGCTAAGAGAGAAGAAGTCTTGCGTAAGTCGGCCACGCGGCCCGCCCGCACCGTGCGCTGTGCCCCCTGTGTCATGTGACAGTGATTCATGTCTGCAGAGTGCACTCCACAATGTATCACAGTCATTACAAAACATAGACTCTTTGTTACTTTGTTTATGAGCGTGGCATACATTACATTTACACTGATTGTAGGAATATGGGAAAGTAAAAACTGTGTTTCAAGTTAAGGTAAAATTGAGAGCTGCTTGTGCATCATGTGACTGTAGTGCTATATAATGATTGTTAGCCATTTATACATAGGTATAATAAACTTGAAGTGTCTGTTTGTAATGTCAAAATAATAGGTTTTTACTAAATGCATATGAAAGTATACACGCTACCTATACCAAAAAACCAAATTTTTGTCTGTCTGTTCGATTGTTTGTTCCGGGTACCTAATCTCCAAAACGGTTGGACTGATTTTGACGGGACTTTCACTAGCAGACAGATGATGTTCTAAGGATTAACTTATTTTTATTTTAGAAAATAATTAGGGTTCCGCACAAAAAATAAAAATAAACTTTTTTGGTAGTCCACGCGAGCGGAGCCGCGGGTACAGCTAGTCAATCATAAAAATGTGAATTAATTTTACTGACTTTTTAATTATTAATTAGAACAATGTTTATTTATAAGTTGTTAAATTTATTTTAACACAATTAAAAAAAAACAGTATAATGAATTTACATTATTATCTTTCATTGTTGTCTTCATCATGTTGTTGGCAAGCCAGTTAATATCTTTGGAGTTATCTTTGTTTTGTTACGTCAACTAACTATAACTTCTTACGGGTATACATAAATAGACACCATTTTTTTAAGCAATAATATTATTATAGAAAAACCTAGTGTTTATTTTATTTAGAACGGAATAAAAGAGGTGTTGCACAAATCGCACGTACCTCGTAATAATAACAAATAAGCTATATTTATTAATTTACAAGAAATATCTTCACTGTATGCACTTAATGGTTTGCAGTGAGCAAAGCTAGGGCGATCGTTTAGAGACGAGGGAACATTTGTTTACGTTATAAGAAACACAAAATGACTAATTTGAAAATGTAAATTTCTAAAATTTATTACCGTGTTACACAAGCGTACTAATTGAGAAACATATTTAAAAGAAGGTTTTACACAATTAATGACGAGGAATTTAAAAGTTGATTACGGTTATGGATCTCAGAACAGACCCCGGTGCCTGTAAAATAATTTTACGGCCTACTGTTTATTGTATGTTATAAACAGTATTTTATTACTCCGTGGTGCTTGTGGGCGGTGACTTACCAAAGAAGGTGCGGAGGTCTCTTGTGTGAAAGCTACCTACTTTGTTACTTTATTTACTTACTGTGTCTCTGGAATGCAATAGATACTTATCATCTGTAATCGTTACTCATGATAATTATCATAATGGGACTATTAATATTATTAAGTAGTTTATTTATGTTGATTAATAAAGTTTTAGCAGCTTGTAATACCTACGTTATGTTTGTATGTAGAAAAAAATACTTAGAAATATAAAATAATTAATCTATTTAGGTACTACGAATCATAATTATTTTAAATATAATTTCGATTTATTTTTAATGGCATTAGTGTACGCTTTAGATTTAGGCACCTTTAGGCACGTTAGGAAAATATTATGGGAGTGCTTTTTACGATACGCGCGCACATCGTAACAAAAGTGTACATCAGTTGCTCGCTAAAGCTAGCTAGTTGGTTTATTGTGGTGAAAATAGTCTTATTCGATGTAATGCGTCACATCTTCCAGTTAGAATTTTCAGAGAAATATAACTACTAGCGCAATAAGTATCTCGATAAAATGACTGCACTGTACCTGACGGTGACTACAGTGCAATCCAAAAAACCAACTGCAACCACTGAGAGATCTACAGTATCCATCGCTATTCTTCGCTGTCATATCAGTCTTCTCCAATGTTTTTCACTTTAAGGACAGGAAGGAAGGAGGGAAGCCACTGGCCTGGAGATAATTCCACAGTTTCACAGTAAGTCAAAGATATGATATAGCAAACATAAGAATGTAGGAAAATTAAGTAAAATATTGATATCATTGAATATAGATTGAGAGATGTAGGGCAAGGATAAATTTATTTGGAGATTTATGTCTACTTGTGGTAGTCCAATTGGTGAACTATCTCCACTTTATAACAGAAGTACGTAGCTAAATCATTGTGTTGTGTTTCCGCAGTGAATAGTGAGTTTCAGAGCTCCTTGGGGAGGAGGGGTCAAAGATCGATAATGCGCTGGTGAAAATACCTCTGGTGTTACAAGTGTCCATAGGATACTGTAGCCGCTTACCATCAGGCGGGCAGTACGCTCGTTTGCCACCTTAGTTGTATAAAAAAGATTGTTTTATTTTTTTAATAAGAATGATTTGATGGTTGGTGCTTTAAACACAACGTGATTTATTGTGAGTTTGCGTCTGTCGCGGCTGAGTGCGTTCAGAACGCCACGGCGCGGCGCCGGCTTTACCTTTACGCAACCAATGCTCTCGCAGGGCTGTCTATCAAACGTACAACCTGACATCTTTTAAAGTAATATAGTATTTCAACATCATCCGAATGAATATGTTTGCATCAAGCGCTTCATTTTAAGCATCTTTCGCACACCTATAACGAGTGATGCAAATACTGTCCTGTTAAATTATATTTTGCTACTATGTATTGAAACACTGTATTTTTTGTACTGGTTTATCAAAATGACTACTACATTATCCAACACATCTGTCCCTATCCGAATGTACGAGTAATTCCGGAGATTTACTTCCTACAAACACGCTAAGTGAAAAAATGAATAGTCTAAATAGTAAAATGATGGTTTCTAAAATCGTCTATATGCATCTCTAAATGTTTTGACAAGCTGGTTATTTTTAATACGTATTCGAGAGTCAGTTTTATAGCTTAGCGTATTCGGACGTCGTCAGTCACTTAACACCACGTCACAAACACTAAAGACTGGTAGAATCTGTGCAAGGTTCGACTGCTGAAGCACTACTGCCTCATCTGTTAACGTTGCTGTGTTCCAGTTTGAAGGCTGTCGTTGGCAACGCGCATCAGCACACGAAACGTTCCAACTCAGACCTCAGGATTAGTAAATCTACTAATCTGAACTGATCTCAATTAGACTCCGGTATTTCTAATTTAGTTTATAAATAACAAGAAGCTGCAAGCACCGCCCATTTAACAACAAATTGACAGAATTTCATAACTTGAAAAAACTTATAAAATTAATAAAAGGAAAATTCCATGCGTTACATAAGCAACCATTTAATTCAATTTATCATAGCTTAATTACTATGTATAGTAATTATAACTCCGCCTACTTAATAAAGGAAAAGGTTAACAAGTCTATAAAAATATTACAAAGTACTTATTAAATGACCGCTGTATTTTAATGGTATTCTAATGTAGACGATAGAGTATGCTCTGGCTACATATTTGTTTTGGAATTATGAAGGAATGTTTTGGAACAATATTTAATGAGTCAAATTATATTAAAATTATTTTATACATAATGTCAACTTCGAGTAATAGAATTAGACAAGCTGTGCTCACGGTTTCACCCGTGTTAAATTTATTCGACAAACTTTCCATCATGACACCGCTAACGCAACCGGTGTATCCTATCGTTGTTCTCACTTCCCGCATTTGCCTTCAGCTTGCCAGATTGCTTTACATTTATGGTTACTCCTCTGCTTCTTATGGTCGTAGCGTGAAGTTATATAGCCCATATTCTTCTCTAATAAATAGGTTAAAAATGCTTAAACTTAATTACTATTGCTGAGTGGTAGTTACAGAGATTAGCACGTTCAAATAAACAATCTCTTGAGCTTTATAATATTAATTTATACATAAAAGTAAGGAATGTAGGGAATAAACTATTGTCGGGAAAACTCACAGAAAAATTCAAATCATGAATTATAGCGAAAGAAAATTGTTAGCGTCTTAAGTGAAATATTCATGTATTCATTTGTCTATTGCATGCGTCCTATACTTATCGTTATTTAATATATAAATTATTATATAATTTATTTTACGAGTTAATACCGATTTATACTTATAAAAATACATAGGTAGCTTTAAAATTTAAATAATATTGAATAAGAAGTAATGACAGCCCTATGGAATAAGACCGCAGACAGTAGCGTAACGACCTCCGTCGTGGTACTGCGTAATGCATGTCATTTCGGTCTAACAGCGCTACTAATCACAACCTTATTCACCAGTTATTTTCATGAATGACTCGTTATGAAAGTTGTCATTAGAGGTAGTAACGACTTTTAGATCATCTTTGACTTTTTATGTTGTTGGGTGGTCGCGTGCGAGAATCAATAAAATCTTTGAAGGCGGTGTGGACAGCCCCAACGGAATTGAACTTTTTTCCTTGCATGAAATTTCCCAAATTCCGAAAAAAGTGGTAATCTGCTTGAGCAAGGTCCTGGGAGTATGGTGGGTGTCGGATATATTCCAACCGCAGTTCCTCTAATTTAGCGACCGTCTGTCCTCAAGTATGGGGTCTAGCGTTGTCCTGAAGCAGCAGGGGACTAGAGAGATTGACCATTCTCGGTTGTTTAACGGCTAGTTTTTCCATCATGGTTTGCAATTGTTGATAATACAGATCTGCCGTAATCGTCTGGCCAGATCTTAGGAAACTTTAGTATATTACACCAAACACTCACCAGTACCTTTTTATGAGTCAACTTTCGCTTGGGACAGGATTTGGCCGGTTCTCCTGGGTTCAAAAACTGTGATGAGCGTTTCCGGTTGTCGTAAAGGATCCATTTTTCGTCACGGTTGAGTAATGTAAGGCAGTACTCAATGCGTGTTTGTTGGTGTGCTTCAGTCAATTCATGCCGTACCGATTTATCGAGCTTTTTCACTTTTTCAATTTGTTTCAAGTGAATTAAAATTGTTTTATCACTTACACCGCAGCCTGCCGTTAACTTTGGTGTGATTTGCGATGGATCCGTTTCCAAGATCACCTTTAGGTAATTGTTTTGTCAACTAGGGTCTCCGACCGCCCTCAGGGTTTGTTTCGTAGGTCAAAATTTCCCGAACGAAAACATTGGAAGCAAAAACGTACCGTGCTTTCTTTTACAGTACATTTCTCATACATATCATTAATATTTTGAGCTGTTTCTACAGCCCTGATGCCACAGTGGAACTCAAATTCGTAAATAACGCATATTTAAAGCTGTCCACTTTGTGAAAAGAACGATGTCAAAGAAAAATCAAATGGTGCGAAAACAACTGAATCATTAAATTCGAAACAAAAATACACAAGCCAGTCTGAAATAAATTTCAATACCTAACCAAACGTGTAAGCCTGAGCGAGAGAGTAAATGGTACGTATATTGCACACTGTTTAAATAAAATAGAAAATGTCTTTTAAAATGAAGTTTCACTTCTATCGTGTGTGAATCGCACACACACCTTTTTTTGAAGTGAAACGTTTAACGCACATCGGTCTCTCCTCTTTGTGTGAGCCAGGAGCTAGAGAGTAAATGTCGGTGTGTATGTATATGTATATGTATGTATTTTTTATGTTTAAATCTGTTTAGCCATAGATTTAATATATATATATATATATATATATATATATATATATATATATATATATATATATTTATATATATTAGGTCTTTACCTATGAAATTGCCGTTTTCTATGAAAAAAATTAAACGATGTTTTTCATGTATTTTTTATTTGTATTAATCGAAGTAATCACCCATGCAATCAATATGCATCTATGCCATCTTAACGCTTGGAAGTCGCATAAGAAGTTTCACTTCAATAATACGCAGTATTCCGTTTTTGGTTTCGTCTTATTCAACCTATTGCCGATCTATACTATACTAAATCTATGGTTTTAGCGCACTAACTATTCAATAAATTGTTGGGTCCATAAAATTTTAACACACAATTAAACACTTAAAATAAATAAATTACGAATCAAGGCAATGTTATCCATTTTAATTGAATACGTCACGCTTTAAATATGTTTTCCTAAATTATTAATAGAAACTATTAACCTTGTAGAAAAACGGAATAATAAATAACTTAACACGTTTACCTCAGTTTAAATATTTAAATTCACAATAATTACGGAAGTGAACTTTATATCTACTAACAACACATAGCCACTAATTCGAAATACAGAGTGACTCAATGACGGCAAAATACAATTTCCGTATAATTTGGAATTTATGTAAATAATTTAATTAAGACAATAATTAAACCCTATCAACTTTATGTAAGTAGTTAATACTCGAAGTACGTTTGCTTAATTCCAATTATATTTGTAATTGGCTTCAATTCTATCAGCTGCTTTATATCGCTTGAAATTGTTTGATACAACATTGCACCAATTCTTTGTATTCTGCTAGTTCGTCCCTAATCACTATATTTCATCCTCTTTTGTCATGATCAGCAGCTTTATATTGCTTCTTGGTGTTTGATACAATATTACACCAATTCTTTGTACTGTAGTTCATGTAGTTCCTACTCGATTCGTCATTTTCTGAAAACTCCTTTCTAAAGTGTTTCATTTTTTTACGTAGCATTATGTCAATAGAAATACTAATCGCAATCAAGGCGTTATTGAATTCCGATACCTAACTTTACAATTTTTAAATATTTTTGTCACGCTCTCCGCCAACTATAATCGAAGAATATGTCGCCCAGTGACGATTTCCTCATGACATGGTATTCTCCAAAAACAATGCTGGCAACTGCAATAGTTGAAATTATTTGAATGCGATATAAGGCGCACGGTATGAAAATATATTAGGAGTGAAATTGAAATTTCAACATCACGCAACTTCGATGTTAGGGCTGACCCATAATCAGTATTTAACATTCAGTAGACAAGTACATTTATGTAAAAGCGTGTGTGCAGTGTGAAAATATTATATTTATAATTATATCAATTATTTTTAATATTTATAATTATAATGAAAAAATATAAAGAGAACGTCATATAATAAATTATGAAAAAAACAAAATTCCAGTGATGATAATATCTAATCAATCTCAAGAACTTTTTGAAGTGAAACTTCTTATGCAACTTCCAAGCGTTAAACGTTTAACGTTTAACGCACATTATCGGTCTCTCCTCTTTATGTAAGCGAGAGCGAGCGAGCAATATATTATCGGTCTCTCCTCTTTGTGTGAGCCAGAGCGAGAGAGTAAATGTCGGTGTGTATGTATATTGCACACTGTTTAAATAAAACAAAAAAATGTCTTAAAATGAAGTTTCACTTCTATCGTGTGTGAATCGCACACACACCTTTATTTATATATTTATTTTCTTTATTATTTCAATAATATTTTAATAATTCTATTATAAATATTGTTATTGATAATATTATATTATATCTTATATAGGTTTATATACTTATATGGTTAGAGATGATAACAATAAATCACAAGAACACGTGGATGCGTTTACCGTTTAGGTTATATAGCTTATGTTTTTTCCATTCATTTTATATCATAATAGATGCCTTTATTTACTCTTCTTGCCAATTGTATATATTCTAAATTCCAAGAAGTTCTTGAGAAGTAAGCTCCAGTCGCGCGTCGGAACTGACACATAATTTTTTTTCAGCGAATGCTTGATAGCTTTTTCGGACACCGCGTCGATCGACGTAGCTTTAATCTTTACAATAAGCCTGAGCTTTCGTCGAAGGGAAACACCGTGATAGAATCGTCCACAAGAAAACAAGATGTTTAGCAAGCACCTTCATGGTGTAAGTAGACTTTTTATAACCATATGTAAAAAATCACTCTCATCGTTTTTTATAACGCGCCTAAAGGAGTAAGTATAATTTCAAAAATATTATATAGCTATTTAGAGACATAACCTACCTGTCTGTCGCTACAATTACGGTCGATTGACGTAGGTAGAGTTACACGTTAATACAACAGTAATTAACATACCGTTGTTGTCTACTTAATCGCTTGGATGTTTGAAGCAATCTATAACACCTGCCAGAGCGAACGCAATTACATGTAATACCCACCGATATCGCGGCTGTCCATTGAGTAATCAGTCTTGATAATTAATATTATCACTTAAGTAGTCACATTTGTTAGATAAAAGACAATGCGCATTATTGCATTGTTGCAAATTAAAGTCCAGTTTGTATTATTAACTCAACTATGGAACCATCTCCCGGCCAATGTGTTCCCTCCTTCTTATGACATCGGGTCCTTCAAGCGTAATGTGAAGAGATATTTATGCAGGCCAGCATGACAGCGGCGACCGCCGATAGATTTCGATCTCTCTTTGGTCGCCGTTATATTTTGATTATACTATGTTTACCATCAGTAACAGTCAGTCTATTATAGAATTATTACAGTTAATGTAAAAAATAAAAATCCGTACCTATATTGTATATATTTAAACTCAATAAACAAGTGAAAATTTTCTAAATATGTTGTTGTAGTATTTATTTAAAAAAAACGACTTAATAATTCAATTTATTCCGTAGCCATTCCTAATAGATCGGAAAATTAAAATGCAAACTACGTATAATAAATTCGGAAAAGTAGTTAGTTACTTATAAAACACCATCGATATAATAAAATGATGAAATTAATGATACAGACATTTTGTGAACGGTGGCAAAGAGTACGGTTGCACGACCGACTGCAGGAGACTGCGAGTTACCGCTACCGCTCTGCCATCTGCTTCTGGCATTGATAACGAACACATACATTGATGGCAGTACACATAAATTTAATCTGAAATTTAAATAAGAAATTAAATCATTGATACAGACAATCAAAATATTGCGAAGTACTATATTATTTCCACTCCTACAGAGAAAAGTTGATATATCAACTATTTTTTTGTGGATGTGGCAAGTCTATACCTTTTATGCGATATCTGAAGAAATTAAGAACCTTAATACTTCTCGAGGTATCAAATATGCATGCAACATAGACTTAGGAAAAAGGAAACTCTGTAGAAAAAAAATATTGATTTTTGCTACGCTGAAACGACAAAATATATTAAAAAAATATCAAAGCTTTCATGCCATTACAAATTTACTATATCAATTTAAATTATTTAGTATTTTATTATTGTAGAAACTTTGAAAAAATTATTTATTTTTATTCTTAAATCAGAATTACTTACTTAAAATGTACTTAGATATAGTCTTTTATTTATATTTTTCTTACAAGTAGTACCTACCTAGTTTATTCTAACCGAAAGATCCTTCTCACCTGTCAATACCTGTGCATACGATGGCCTCTGGAAGATTGGAAGCATGCTGAATCGGGAATTGGTGGCCGAGGCGAAACAAAATCTCACAGACTTTGCTGACTACGTCACTTACAGAGATAAGCAGTGCAGAGCAGACAAAAGAACATACTTAGGACGACTGACTATCTGACATCTGGTTGGTCGATTCAGGTATCTCTGGTGTGACCCAATAGAGACGGGTCTGTGTCAACTTTAAACAGACAGTGAGCAAGAAACTGCGTAGGATCGGGATAAGTGGTGTGCTCTCGTATCTAAGGCCAAGATCCTTTTTGGATCACCGAGCCAAAATAGATAATTTATTTTACCAGAAGAATATAGGTATATACACTTTTGGTAATTTATTTTTTAAAAAATCTACTTATCTTATATATTGTATAAATTAAAAGATTACGTCAATGATGTGTAGAAAAAAACGATATCGTCATAAATATACAAAAAAAACGATTTAATATAACGTCATAAATTCAGATAACCGTGTCATGAATTGAGTTCTGCGAAATGACTACCGTGCAATTTAATGATATTTCTTACAGAAGTTTGGTAACATAAAAAAATACATCTATTGTACACTTAAATATGTTACTATACATCTAACATAGAAGCTTCGCTCTAAAATAATATGTAAGAAATTATTTTAATCCCCTTTTTTTCTTTTAAAACTTATTTTCGAGTTTTTAGTCTTGGTATACATAACAGAGAGCATATACTAATTCTCAGAAGTCCATAAAATACCATTTCTAGTATATCTATGCGTTACAAATGAAAAACGAATTGTACAAAATCTAAATATAGGTACTTGATATACATTTGAGGCATAGATTAAAGATTGGTCTCTGATGTGCTTCAACTACATAGATACCTTCCCCGCTACCTACAAACAATAGCTCCTACTCATTTAGAATTTCCTGTAGAAGGATATTTAGAACTTGTTAACAATTAGTACCTACCGCTGACGTAAGGTACTCATGTTTATAATAGTTTCACAACATGCTGCAAGGTACTTTAGGTACTTCGGTAGCAATAGTTAAAATAGTTGATAACAATCGGTTAAATACCAACTTGCATCTTTTGGTATAGGGATGTGGTAGTCCGAAAGTGTCGATATTTATATCGAAACAATATCATCGGCAATTAAACGATAAACATAGAAATAAAAATACCTATCAATACTAATATAAATACAATTCTTGGTAAATATTTGTATGTATGTTTAAACGGATTTAATTTAAAATCTATATGACGGATAGTGATGAAAGGTTTTTCAAAGGAGAATACCCATTCATGGTATCAAATTTTCTCATGCCTTATATATTAAGATATAATAGTATTTTTTTTTATTTTTTTTTACTACTATTTGTCTTCGGAATTTAGTTTCCTACATGGTAACATTATTTATAATTAAAAAAGTTATGTTATTGTTACTGCGCACATTTTTGTAGGCTTTGCGTTCCATTACACGCACCATTTTGTATTGATACTTTACTTTGTACATTTGACCAAGATTAAAATTCTTTTTCATAAATGTCATATAAAAGTAATCCTACTTAGTCAACTCAATGTTTATTTATTTATGTGCAGGGTGCATTTCTTTCTCAGATTAGTATATATTTATTATCTATGGTTATTCTACAACACTCCACAGACAGTACAGCTTTGCAGTCGTAATAACAGATTTAAAAAAAAAATTAGATATGATCAAAGGAAGTTCGGATTGTTATACAATAAATATATGGTTGAATTTAATGGTATAAATTATTGAATATGAGAGCTGCGCGCGCATCTTACGAAGAAAGTGCAACATTATGTAGTTAGTCATCAATGATTATAATGTGATTGCACTTTACTGATATTTAATTTACTGTGTAAAAATATTTTTTATTTGATGAAAATAATGTTTATTTATAGACCGGGAACTTTATTATACAATTAAATTAAAATAATTTTTATTTAAGCAATGCTAAATTATTTATAAACAATAAAAAAATTGTCAGTAAAATGAATTTACTTTATCATCATTGATAGCTAACTTCATTATGGTTATGGCAAGCGGGATAAAAATTTTAGTGACATTTTTGTTTGGTTACATCAAAGGAGTATAACTTCTTACATGCGTAGGTACATATTAAGTACATGTACATTATTTAATTATCGGTTTTACAGAAAAAAATATGTCGATAAGTCGAAACTCGATAGCTCACTTCCAAGTAGGGACTGAATGACGCGGTAAGATTTGTAACACGTACGACGCACCTCCGGATGCGCCCGTCCAATTTGTCCGTGAATAGCAAGGCGAGGCGAGGCGAGGCGAGTCGATTGAATTAGTAAGTGGAATGTCTAACATATTTACCGCCAACTAATTAACACCCATTATAATATATTCGAAATGGGAGTGCATTTCGAACCGAGTCGCACGTTAAGCAATTATTCAAATTAATTATAATATTTACTTGAGATAAATACTTAAATAGTATTTCTAATTGCTCGACAACATAAGATACGGATGAAAGGAGATTGCATGCATGTGGCAGAGAAGCGAATGTTACGATGAATGTGTGGTGTAACTAGAATGGATAAAATTAGGAATTAATACAGCAGAGATACTATGAAAACGGCAACAGTCACAGAGAAATTGAGGGGTACAGGTTAGCGTGGTATGGGCATGAAATGAGGAAGGACGAAAGTCATACAGCTAGAAGATTATTAAGAATGAAGTTAGACATATATAGGAGTAGTAAATGTTCTTAGAAAGTACTGTTAAATTTTGTAAGGAATTATATGTGTATAAAAGGGGAATAATGAGATGATAGCTGTTAGAGAAAAAGATATTGTGCCAACCCTACTTAAGTAGTATAAGGGTAAAGAGAAGAAAAAGATTTTACTTGAGATAGCGTTCAGTGATAGAGGTACCAACATTTTTACATCAACTACAGTGTAGTCACAAACAGCGACGAACATTAAAAGACGAGATCCCAATAATAGTATTGACCGTCTTATGACATTATCATCGTCATACCGTAGACAACTGATGGAAGGTAACTTATTTACCCACTTATGTACAGTACACTGCCGTTGCTGTGTCAAGTGGACACACTTGGGATTCAAACAACGTGGATTCAAATCACGTCCATTACCTGTCGTTGGTAATTTGACTTCACATGTACCTTGCGGAGAAGAGTACTGTTGAGAAACGCATATAAACAAAATAAATTACGATCAAACACGACTTCCCGAGGAACAATTCGAAGTCGCACGTACCCGTCAGTAATAGGAAAACAGATATTGTATCGTATTGATATTAATTCTATTGTTCTAATAATTCTCTGACATGATAGTTATTGCTGGTAGTTTATCTACATTAATAAACCTGTAGTTCTTTCTGTACATGGTTTTTTTCCAAATATCCAGACAGACATCCTATATGAAGGATAATTAATGATAACGAATATGGCATTAAATTTTTTTGCCTGTCTGTATGTCCGGATTTAAATTTAAAACGGATTGACCGATCGTACACGGGAAGCTTATATCATTGGACAAATGATAAGCTATAAGAATTTTCGATAATACTTTTAGAAATCGTTAAAAAAGTGGGAAAAATATCATTTTTATTTATTCTTAACCATATTAGATGAAATTTTGTAGACTGGGAGCATTATAATAAATAATATAATAATAAAATATATAATAAATAATAATAATAAAATCCATAAATTGATATGCTATAAGAAACGTCAATGACAATGTCATTTAGAAATAACAAATTAATAAAAATTAAATTTTCATCAATTCTCAACCCATAGGTATTTTTCTCTATAGGTAGTAAGTACATGTTCTGCTGCTCTGCAAGAGTTTTCGGTGCGAATCGTGGTAATCGTTCCAATAGTCATTGATTAGATTATGGTGAGTAAATACATTACACTATTTTAAAACACTGTTTTGTGATATAGTATACAGTAAAAACACTAAAAATACTGCGCTAAGTAGTTGTTTAGCATATTCAATTTGTAAAGAATCGTATTACGACGGCGTAAACGTGGATAAGTGTCCGCGCCGTTTGCGTTACGCGGACGCAAAAAACCGACACTGAACGGAAAACAAGGCGCGAACAGGCGTGAACCCAGTGAACAGGTGTAAAATCCACCCGCACTCGTGTTCACATTCCCTTCACGGGTGTTCACGTCGTGCGTTAAGAGCTGGTTAACTGTCCACCGCGCCCGCGCTGCCATCGCACTTGTGAAGCCTATCGTTGTTCTCACTTCCTCTACTTACGGCTTTACAGACTGCTTGACGTACATGGTTTCTGCTCCGCTTCTTAGAATTGTAGCGTAAAGTTATTTAGCCTATAACCAATCATTATCATTAACATCTCAGCCGAAAGACGTCCACTGCTGGACGTAGGCCTCCCCCAAAAGATCGCCACAACGATTGGTCCTGTGCTGTCCGCATCCAGCGGCTTCCCGCAACCTTTACCAGGTCGTCGGTTCACCTTGTGGTGGGTCTGTCCACGCTGCGTCTTCCGGTACTTGGCCGATACTCGAGAACTCTTTGGCCCCATCGGCCATCCGTTCTACGAGCTTCATGACTCACTCATTAGCCCTTCAGACCTTCTTCAATTCAGTCTTCTGCAAAGGTAAAACGCCACAGTTATAGAATAAAAGTGTGGTGGTACCTACTTTTCTTCCAAAAGGGCGACAATACCCTATTGAAGTATTATAGGCCCATCTCATTTTTGAGCCATGTTTGTAAGCTGTTTTCGCCAGTTATTATGAATCGTCTCGCTCACAAGTTCGACGACATTCAGCCTCCCGAACAAGCCGGTTACCGAAAAGGCTTCAGTACCGTAGACCACATACACGCATTACGGCAGGTTACATCTACAGAAGACCGAAGAATCCTCTTTGCTTAGCGTTTGTGGATTACAAGAAAGCCTTCGATTCGATTGAGGCCTGGGCTGTACTACAGTCTCTCCAGCGGTGCCAAGTTGACTACCGGTACATCGAAGTGTTGAAGTTTTTGTATTAAAACGCCACTATGTCAGTCCGATCCTGCTGATCAGAATTTGAAACCTATCCTGATGCAGCGGGGAGTCAGACAAAAATATGTCATCTCTCCTAAACTATTCACCACTGCACTGGAATATATTTTCAAGGGTCTTCGGTGTGCCGACGACAAATTAGTCTGGCTGAGGCCATAGAGGACATCCGTGCAATGCTCAATGACCTCAGTAAAGCGAATGAGTTCTGAACGAGTTGGTCTTAGAATGAACATGGAAAAAACGAACGTCCATGTAGCGCCAACTCTCGTAAAGATCAGATATTATACGCTTGGAATTCTTGATGATTATGTTTACCTGGGACAACTATCCAGTTAAGTAGATTCAAATTCGAGAAAGAGATCATTTGTCGAATATAACTCGGCTGGGTAGCGGTTGGGAAGCTACGTAACATGTTTTCGTCCAAGATACCGTAGTGTCTCTAGGCGAAAGTCTTCGACCAGTGTGTGTTGCCAGTGATTACATATGGTGCTGAAACATGGTCGCTAACTATGTGTTGTGTATGTGTGTACCTATTAGTTATATAAGGCAAACGTCATTCATTAAACGGCCAGTGCGCTTATAACCTTCTTTCACACGTCCCGACATAATACTATGGGTCTCATAAAAAAGCTCAAGGTCACTCAAAGGGCAATGGAGAGGGCTATATGCTCGGATCCTTAGAAAATAGATGTATGCTATCCATGAATTTTTGTAGGTCTTTTAAGATCTACAATTATGTAGAACATTTATTTGATATATTTCGCATGGTTTACTTAGCATAAGCCATTTAAACGCCCCAAATGCGTCTTCCTTCCGAATTGATTCACCATTATCGCCACTGCTTATTTCGTATGTTACTTTAACTTACAAAATATATCCTATAACCTGGCCAGATAACATATCTATGAATTAAAGGAAAAACCATGTAAATCAGATTAGTGGTTTTCGCGTGAAAATAACATAAACGGACAGACTGACAGACAGATGTAGAGTTCTATAATATTGAAGCAGGTATTAGTGTAGATAAATAAAAATTAATAATAACGAAAATAATATTAATATTATGTGTAATATTAGATGAGGATTAAGTTAATGTGCAATGGTAAAAGCAAATTCCCGGTGCGGTCGGGACGCGGCAGCTGCACGTGCAGCGGAAGCTGATAAGAGCCGATAGCGACCCCTTATCAGTAGTGTGATAGCTGCGTAGTCAGGCACCACGCGCGACACCTCACGCCACCTGGATGTTATGCCTGTAATGTATTCTTATACCTATCATTATCACGCTGGAAAATTGATTACGAAACAGGTAAACAGTGAATGAAGCGTATGTAATATTTTATCTCACATATTTCACAAGATTATGGTGAATTCTTTTTGTGTTTTGAAGTGCCTTGTATGTAGCTATTATACAACTATATGTAGATAATAGATATATACCAAGTCCGCCAGTTGACAGTATGTTTAAAAATTATGTTGGTCTATTGATAAAGAGCCTAAAAAATATGTAGAAAATACACAATTGTTTATTTATTTAATTTTTATTCCGATTATCATTTTTTTATCGTTATAGGTTTGGCGTAGTGGCCACAATCACACTTGATGTTAAGTGAGATGTGGCCAAAGACATACACAAAGATAACACGCTAAACCTTATGGAAGACTGGCTCTCAAGTGCAGTTGCCGGAACACACCTATTAGTGCTTGGCAACAGATTTTCAACTTGAGGGTGGTAGCTAGCCAGGCGGGCATTAGAAAAAGCCCTACCACCATGCTATGGTTTCCTCACGATGTTTTCCTTCACCGAAAGATCAGGCTCATTGCAGGGATTCGAACTCACGTCAATCGTCGCGAAGTCGTACAGGCTACCACTGAGCCATCATTGCTTCAAAATTACTTTTGTCTGTGAGTCACCTGATTGAAAACTCCATACAGAATATGAGCGAATGAACATATACGACGTGTATGTGTGAGGATTATCTGGTGATAGGTGACTAAAATTATTACTAAACATTGAAATACTGGCTTTAACATTATGAAGAAATTTCATAATTAAAATTCTAGTAAGGTCAACTTTGTACATATCTACTAATACCTTTAACCTTAGTTTTATTTATTCAATGATGACGTCAAGCAGCGTTCTTACGACATGTTTTTTATTTATATTAAAATATATTTTATATATATATATTACCTTTAAAGGTGTAATAATAATATATATAATAAAAATATTATGGTAATATATTAATTGACTGGTATTATTATTTGCTACAAATATAGTGTTTAAAACTGCTTTCCAAAAGTTTTCTACTCCCGGATTATAGGAAATCAACGATAAAACAAAATAACTATGAGTCAATCAACTATTTTACCCTCACTTTGCTATTCTGGTCATCTATCTATACATATCATAAAACTTAAAGTCTCACTGTCTGTCTGTCCGTTTATGTTCTTTTCACGCGATAACTACTTAAAATCAGCGACTCTCTTGATGTGATGATATAAAGGATGGGGTACAATGGGAATGATATATTCGGCAGAATAAAAGTCCCAAAAACAAAAAACAAAAAAAACTACTTAAATATCCGATTAACATGTTTTTCATTTTAATTCACAGCTATGCTATCTGGCCAGGTTATATAATATATTTTGTAAGATAAAGTAACATACGAAATAAGCAGTGACGATAATGGTGAATCAGTTCGAAAAAAAGCCGCATTTGGGGCGCTGAAGTGGCTTTACGCTGAGTAAACCATACGAGATATATCAAATTAATGTTCACCCACGATAAGCATTTTTGCCTTCCGTCTTTTGAGAGGGGGTAACACAATTCACGCGTGCGGTCGATCGAGGGCATTCTGTAGTCCAGGCGAGCGGAGCAGCGGGCACAGCTGGTATTATTATAAATATTAAACAATTGACATATATAATAGTAATATCACAATTGTTGTTTCTGTGAAATTTCATGATAACATGGGATACGAAATATCCGTTCCATCCAAACCTCTCCTAAGCTGATTGACTTCCATACTTGTTAAACTTCTTAAAATATTTCAGTTAAATGCTTGTAAACGCCGTCGTGAGTGCGACGGTTTCATTGTATTGTATACCCCCCGACTTGGTATTAACAATGAGATCATATATTTTACACGCATATTTTTTTAAATTCCTTACCGACACCCCTAACTCAGATCAGGGACCTTGTGTCTTCTAAAAAAAATTTACTCCGTGCCCTTCCTGCTATGAGGAAATATCCCACAACAACTCCATGTTATATTATTTACAATTTTAAGATATAATTAATTCTAGTTAAAAAGAGTTCCTTAATGTAGACGAAAGCATCCTTTCTCTTTTGGATCTTAAAACTATCAATGCCTTGCCTTCTCTTTTTATACCCGCCCTCCTCTGCGGCAAGTCAAGCCTAGGTCCGATCCATCGGTACGGAGCCCTTGAGCCAAGCAGCCGCTCGCGCGATACAGTGACTCTACAGTCACTAGCTATCACAGACACACATGACACTACATTATTTAGTTAGACAAAAATTTTCAGATTACTAAATACGCATATATATGTTCCTTCCCTCTCCCAGGGAGAAGAAATCGCGTGAAAAGAACATAAACGGAGAGACATACAGAGAGATATATGATATGTGTAATTGTAAGACAAAGCGCTGGCTAGTGGCCTAACGAATCCCACAAGCTGAGCATTTCGTTGGAGACTGATGCGCAAATAGTCAGCAGCGCAGTCTAGCCGTTCGCTATTTGCAAACTTATGTGACATTCTGTTCATTCAGCATTCAGGAGTTTTACTAGCTGGTTTGTAGCATGATCGATGATCATAGATGTAAAATTCTAATTAGATCAAATTGGTAGCACTATCGGCAGATGGTATTATAAAGGAAAACATCGTGAGGAAACCTGAATGCTTGGAGAAATATTCTTGTAGTAGGTACTACTTTGTATGTGGGAAAAATAAATAACTGTTGATCTCTCGTCGTTTGAAATCGTCAATACGTCGTAGGTTGGCAAGGTGATTAAGCCCATACCTTCTCATGGGAAGAGGCTTTTGCCCAGCAGTGGAACACTTACAAGCTGATATTATTATTATTATTTATTGTAACATGATAAGTTATTTAGAGCCATTCACACTACGGGTTGTGTATGCCAGCGATTTCTAAATCAAATTATTAGCTGATTTAGCAAATCAGTTATCTACATTTGTCATTGTTACAAATATAATTTTAGAATAGCCCAACAGTAGTTCTAATGAAGTTTTTAATAGTTATTTAAATAACTGTATTTAATACATTATCATTTAATAAAAGTTATCATTAGAAATTTGTTAAGTGATCCGTAGTTTTGAAACTTTAGGAACCACTGATTTGATTATTAGAACTTTTACATACCTACTGTTTATTTGGACTCGTATTAATTCAGGTAGGTAACTACCTAATAGGTGAATTTAAAAGAAGCCGTCGGTAATAATTCTTACTGTCTGTTCAGTTTTTAGTTTGCTAAGTAGAATGGGATAGCTTGGATTATTCGTATGAAAAAGGTTGTGGGTAAAATCTGCCATACGCATTTTAGATAAAAAGAAAACGGTTTTATCTGACTTGCGTTGACTATAAGTGTCTTCGGATGAAAACGTTCGGCTGGAGTCAATGACTGGCGCGCCAGATTAGAAACGCCACTTTCTACCCGACGGCGGCCTTACCTTGGACTCGGTGACGGCAATGCGACGTTGCCAGATCTACAGCGCGACTGTCATTTGTTTTATAATTATGTGAATCCAATTAGATGGAGGCCCGCTTTTATGATGAAAATTGGGTTAGTTTCCACATTGAAATATACCTTAAGGCTTTGATTGAAGAGTGATTATTCTTGAATAGTTGATTTTTATAATCGGTTTAAAATTCAATGTACAGTTTTTAGTTCAGTAGGTACTTAAACTGTTATAAGGCATTCATGAAATAGTTAAGGTTTCGTTAATTTTGATAGCTATAAAGTAGGTATTATTTTAGATTAAATACATCCGGTATAATAACTATACATAACAAAAACTAGAGCCGACAGTTCAATTATCACTTGATGATGGTAAATAATACAACGGCCATAACCCGAGTTGACAGATATCGTTTATTACGATTGCACTAAGCTGATTTCATGATATTATGTTCCGAATACGTGACAGAACGTCGGAATCCACTCCACAACAAGAACAAAGCATATCAAGTAGCACCGTCGCGCAATGTTATGAAAATATTGACATCTGAACTAAATGTTGGAAAGAGTTCCAAATGGCTGGCTGCTTTTTGCTTACCGATGGATCGAGATTCCACGAATCACATTAAAAGCGTTTTACTAGAAGAGATACAATGTATAATATAAATATACACTGTTCACGAGTAACAGGGAAAATACCAACCAAGGCCGTGTTAGGCCCTGCAGGAGCTTGTGGGCACACTGAGTTTAGGGACCTTATGGCTTTAAACCGGAATCTCTAAGCTCGTGTCCCATGTGCCTTTGTGGTAAACATGACACTGATGCTAACCGAAAGGAATAGAACAAGTTTAAATTTACTTCTTGCATAAGAAATCGAATTATCAGAACTCTTTTTAAATTATAAGCATACGGTATAGGTTTAACGTTTATATGTTTATACGGTTATACGGCTATAGGCATTCATCTTTTAATAAGTTTAATCAAACTAAAATACGACAAAGTAACATTTAGTATTCTCGTAACAATAAAGTCATTGAAACTTTACGTCCATTCAAATTTACAGTTGAAAAACGTGTTTTTACTATTTTGTTGTTTTCCCAAGTGTGTATGGATATTACATGTTTGCCAATTCGGTTATGTATAACGCATGCAACTTCAATACAGTGTGTACGAGTGAATTCCGTAGACTCCTTACTTACTTCTATTTAGATCGGAATCACGATAGGCACTTTCATGGATAACGAGTCATATTCGGTGCCGCTGAAAATGTTTCTAAGAGATCTAAGCCCAAAAACTATTACATCTTAGAAAAATACCACAGCAAGACAAGTACAACAGTAGGTAAATATTTTAGTTGCAACAGTATAAGTAAGACTTGTTATCGTGAAACAGGTCTTTGTACTAAAAAGTAGTGGATATCGCTCTGAATTTACCCGAAGACGTTTATCAAATAAAAAAAATTATCATCAGAATAATTATCCTGTTTTTTTTTTAATTATTCATTTTAATACTTTGGCCTTTAACTATTTCCGGATATAAATAAACCATTGTTTTTACTCTGTTTAAGCAACAACTTGTTAAAGTTTTACAGATTTAGGATACTGCTGTAAATGGTTTTTAATAATATCTGTAGTAATGTTCTTCAATAAAATTCCATTTTATCAAGTGAACGGAAATATTAATGCTTTTGGAATATTTCAGAAATTTCGGAATATATTAATGCTTTCTGCAGACAAAGAAAACATCTCTTTCGTATCGATGAATATAAGTTGTTGATAATACTTTTTGAATCATGTGTCAAAGTACTTTTCTTCTTTGATTTATATCTGCCGAGATAAAACTATTCTAAGCATAAGTTTGAAAATTGATATTTTTTACTACAATCTTAGTCAGGCGAGTAACTGTATTAGTGATGTCCCACTACAAGATATATCTATGTAATAAAATTCTTAAGACTCAATTACATAAAACGCACAGCTTAAACGGAATGGCTAGAAGCATGAAATTCTGTGCAGGAATTCCTTATATAACGTAAGCGAGAACTAAGGAAGGATTTTTTTAATTCATCACCTAAGATGGTTAATAAGAATTTAAAAAATGATGATGTTTTCTAATATGTTACCGATCAGAAATCGCATAGGCTTAAATTGCACGGCTTAAATTGTAATAAATTAGGTACAGAGACCAACTGAGAAAACAGAATTGTCACCGTGATCATTCCAACATACTCCACTCCTAACATCATATAAAGATAATTATAATATATAATTTGTCTAAAAGATATGATTATTATCTTGGCATTTAAAATAAGTAAAACATTATTTTATATATTGCTTCACAATTAAGTTTCAACATAATTAGCCAACCATACTAACAGATACATACATATTGTAGTATGGCCAAGCGGCCTACAAATTAATGGATTCTATTGTTGCCTTCATAAAACCTTCACGGGTTAGTTAATTATTACTTACGAAACCATCACTATATCCAAGCTAAGGCCGCCTTACCCTATTCAAAGCCCGTATCGAACGCTAACAACCTATACATAGCCAGCTGGACGATCACATAGAAAGTGTCCTTACTATAATAAAGTACTAACTTAAGATATAATTTTAATTTAAGCTCTAACACATACATAATAGAGTATATTTTAAGTAAAATAAAAAGATTAGAACTCTATCGCCCTAACGCACCGCCGGTATTCTGTTAGTATACAATAAATATTCGGTGCCAGTTGTGCACAAGTACACACATATACATAGGGACAGCAACGATGTTGCTCGTACAGAGCGTCAACGTCGCTTTGTTTTGTGACGGATTTCACGTTCTCGTTGATTCCGTGGATATAGTTCTATATTGAAAATAATATTTAATTATCGACTTTACTGCGTTGCAATTAAGTCTTATTATTGAACTACTTTAATATACAGAACTGTGGCTAAATAATTGTTGTATTTCTCAGTGAGGGTAGCAGCGGGACGTGTTAGCTCTGTGGACTCATTGTGTTCGTTTTTTTACGCTCGTGATAGAATCGATGCCAGTTGGCAGATTTTTTATTTTACCGTTTTTTGGCCTCCTTCTGTCTGTCAGTCGACACCGACCTAGACTTTGATGATGCGAGCGATGAACTGAATTAAATTAGTGTCCAAGATTGAATATTATTTGGGATAAGTGGGTACTAAAATCTTGTTTTATTGACAATCTAGACACACGGTTGTGTCAGTCAAATTCGAAAAAGAAAAGGAACATACACCGGCCAGCGTTTATATTTACACGAACTATTTAGAGCTACTTATACCCCTCCAAAGTCAAAAATTATACGACCTACGCGCTGGAAATTTTAAGTGTTTATTCAATAAACCTCCATTGAACACATACAATCACAAATTTCACGAATAAACCTATTATATATAGTTCTTGAGTTAATAGGGTTTGAAAAGTAGCATTTTCAACTTCAATTCTTCGAAGCACGGCATAGTGACTACACTGTACCTGATGGTGAGCACATTGACAATTTAGAAGTCCCATATCAATGAAAGTAAACATTTCTTTGGAAATAAATTGAAGAACGCAAATTCCTACAGCTATAATTAAAGGACCTACTATGGAACTTGGCACCCGTTTGATCTTGGGTTTTTATATCGGTGACAACGACTACCACAAACGTCGTTTCTAGCGAACTTGACCCGTTTTTCACATTTATGATTTTCTTGGGATTAAGTTTACGCAATCTATAAATAGGTGCGTGTAACCACATTAGACAAATAGAGACATACTGTGAATTCAAAAACATTACATTTAATTCAAAATAAATAAAATATGAGTAGTATCAATGAATCTCAAATTCTTCAGAGGAGTGTGTGATGTATTTAGTTAGTATATTTGGTCTTTTAATCACGTTTCTTTAGAACATGATTATAGTGTCCAAATATTTTTTAATAAGAAAATAAAAGACTGCATGTTTTAAAATCTTTGTTTCTTATGATAATTCAAGTATACAAGGAACTTTTTTTTTTTTCGAACTGACTAAACTGTTAGCCTTAGGGGCCCTGGAGCCTTTACGGCTTTTACAGCTTTACCGGGCTTGAGAAAGAACCTTAATTTTTGCTTTCTTAACGAGGATCTTTAAGCCTATTGGGTGATCAGATAAAAAAAAAGTGTGTGTGTGATTCACACACGATAGAAGTGAAACTTCATTTTAAAAGATATTTTCTATTTTATTTAAACAGTATGCGATATACATACACACCGACATTTACTCTCTCGCTCTGGCTCACACAAAGAGGAGAGACCGATAATGTGCGTTAAACGTTTAACATTTATCGTTTAACGCTTGGAAGTCGCATAAGAAGTTTCACTTCAAAAAAGGTATGTGTGCGATTCACACACGATAAAAGTGAAACTTCATTTTAAAAGATATTTTATATTTTATTTAAACAGTGTGCAATATACATACACACCGACATTTGCTCTCTCGCTCTGGCTCACACAAAGAAGAGAGACCGATAATATATTGCTCTCTCGCTTTGGCTCACACAAAGAGGAGAGACAGATAATGTGCGTTAAACGTTTAACATTTAACTTTTAACGTGTTGGAAGTCGCATAAGAAGTTTCACTTCAAAAAAAAGGTGTGTGTGCGATTCACACACGATATAAGTGAAACTTCATTTTAAAAGATATTTTCTATTTTATTTAAACAGTGTGCAATATACATACACACCTACATTTGCTCTCTCGCTCTGGCTCACACAAAGAGGAAAGACCGATAATGTGTGTTAAACGTTAACGTTTAACGGGTTGGAAGTCGCATAAGAAGTTTCACTTCAATAATAAAGGCATTACGAAAGGATAATCCGAACACGTATGTATTACGTTTCTTATTGTCTGTTGGCCTTGTCTGTCTTTTTATTATTACAACGGTACAAACCAAGCGTGTAAAACTCTGTTTTTCTTGCTTTGGCGCCACAGAAATGGTGTCTAACATGATGGTGGTTCTCTTGTTAGAACTATATAGGGAGGTCCAGTTCATATTTATAATGCACTTCACGTATGTCAAGGTATCACTAAACTATGTTAAGCGAAATGACATCAATATTACATAATATAGAGTCAAAGAACCTAAGTTAATGAATTAAAATGAAAACAACAATATGGCATTTCAAGATCCCGCCAAAAATACCATTGTAAAGCAGTCTGATATTACTGTATCGACAAGGGCGTAGCCTAGGTACGGGCAAGGCAGCTGTCCTCCCCTAGTTGGAAGTGAATAGGTTTAGTGCTAGCTTACTTGATTCGCGCGCAACGCATTACTCCAGTATGTGTGTTGTTGCAAAAATACGTGTTGCTATTTTAACGAACAACTTGCAGACATTGTCAACGGAGTTAACAACATTAATAGAGAATTCAATGCTGCAGATAGGTATAATATAATATTAATATTCTCTTGATAATTCCATCTCTGAATAAAGTCCTGGCTACATGAGTACATCCTTGTTAACCGAGATAAACGAGAAAGAAAATAAAGAATTAAAAATATATTAAAATCTATTTATAAATTTTCTATATATCGGTAAGTAGGAGTGGAGTATACTTGAGGTTTTCTATACTCGAGCCTGCAATATTTCGATCTGAACACACGGGAGACGTTTTAACTTTGATCCCACCAGAATAACCTATCAATAAATGACTTGGATGGTTAGTAATATCAAGAGGACTTCAGACCCGTTTACTATGTCCATTACATAAGACAGAATATTATTTTGAAATATAAATATACTAGAAAATAGAAATAGCTTTTCAAACTCGGTGTCGTATCAGATAAGTACCTACTACAGATAATACATGGTGTTTCATGATTGTTTCCAATTGCTTAATCGTATCAGCAAAAATTAAAAATACTTGTTCAAAATTGTCTGTTTATTTAGGTAATGACACAAATATAATCATTTAGCTACATGAAATTTTGGTTTTTGCGATGTAATTTCACTCGAGAGTTTTAACTCTCGAATCACATCTATCTAGATCGTAAAGAGTTTAAAAACGCCGTAATAATTGTTGAGCACATAAATTAGTTAAATTGTAGAGACTCAACCAATATTACACAATCAATATCTTTTCAATATATACATTAACCAATACGGGGTTTTCAATTCTACGTACATAATGATAAGAATTATAGTACCCGTGTTCATAATGAATTTTATTGTGCATAATGGTAACATCTCAGAAATATTAAGCCACTTAAAAAATGAATTAAAAAAAACTTTCTGCTAACATACGTTATATCAGGAACTCCTGTGCAAAATTTAAAGCTTCTAGATCAACAGATTTCTAAGCCTTGCGTTGTCTGTTAATGAAACTATGTGGAAATAGTAAAGAAATATTTTATTTTATTATTAGTCGGTATTAAAGATTTCATTAAGTAGATGTAGTGTACTATGTAGATACCTAATAACAAAATAAAATAGATTCTTAAAATATTATTGGTTTATTCAAAGGAACAGATAAATCTAACGAATAATAAAAATAAAGATACAAAGTGGACAGACTTGTTGTTACGTGTCGCGGAAAACCGAGAAATAAAGTTAAAAAGTGACATAGAAAATACATTTTATGGTCAGAAGTCAATCGTGGCTGCGCTGTCGTAAACGAATCACAATGGCTCGTAAAAATGCTTTACGGCGTCTGTTGACTTCGAAGCCTTTACCATTTGTTTACGAATATTAGTCACTCTCAATTATATCATGAACGATAATTTCAATTTATAAATTATTCGGTGGAATCCAACGCCTGTAATTGTAATGTTTTTGTTATAAAAACACAATTGTCTTTGGGGATTAGGCAATTAGAATAAATAAAAAAAACATTTATGTCAGTTTGGACGTGTAACAGGCAAAATCTATAGTGTGATTTTTAATACCGATATCTCATACAAAAATCAAATAACTAACTATTAGTTAGTCATTTATAAGTATACACACATAAGAGTTTATTATTTTTTACTTATAGAGATTATTAATGTAAGTATCATAAATATTTTTATATCGAGTATATAAATATATAGTTTCTATTTGACTATTATACCGTTAGCCAAAAGGACCTTGAAGACTCAGACGGCTTTTACAGTTTCACCCGAGCTTGGGGTAGTGCTTGCAATCTCGACTTACGTTAAGTGACGATGTGGCTGAAGATAACACATTAAATTTCGAAGAGGAATGTGCATTTATACATTAAGTTTCGAAGAGGAATGTGCATATAATGAAATTGAAAAGAGTTCCTAAAAAGATTAAAACTTTTTTGCGCTACTACAATGATGACTAAAGCTTTCACAGAAGCCTAGTCACTTCGTAAATCTTCAAAACTGCACTTAGGCACATGTAGTCTTAGACATCCTAAAGCCGGATAGGAAAACAACGCGCAAAGAGAGAATTCGGGTGTTCAGGCAATTCATCGGTGATCGAAAACAATTTATAACAGTTCTACAGTGGTGTGGTTAATGATAAAATCATAATAAAAATTTTAAATATTTAAAGTACTTATACGAAATTTTCGCATCTTAAATAGTTGACTTTAAGACCACTAAAGTTTTGGATAAGCTTTGTTAATTTATAAATGATACCACAGAATATGTTATGTTTGATAGTGAATTATAGCCATTATTAGTTTGCAATAAAATCCCATTAAAGTCAATAGTAGTAGGTTCTGTAATGACCACCCGAATATCGATGGAGATTGCAAATGAACGGCGATGCTTGAATGTAGTTAATTAGTTTTATAATAGTCAACTGAACAATATTGTAAGGGGATAATCCTTAAATGTAACTTTACCATAATCTAGTACTATTTTTATTACCTGTTGGTCTAGCTAGACGTTGCTCATACTGGAGCAAACTCTCTTAACGAACTAAATCGAGTTTAGGCCTTGAAGACACTTATTAGTTGCTCTACAATTCACACTTTATTAAAGCCACTTACATGTATAAAAAATATCAATACCGTTTAGGACATTGCAAAGGCGGACAAAATTAAAGAAAAATCGATCGTTAATTCAAAAAAATAAAAATAATCAATTATTGGACAGGATCAGTCAGTCATCAGAGCATATCCAGCCGGCGGAAGGCATGCAGGCCGGTATGACAGCGGCGACTAGTGATGTAGTGCGTGTCTCTCGGTGGTCCCAGTTTTTTTTTGGATTGTATTCTGCTTAGAAACAGCGCACCACAACACTATCACAAAAACAAAAAAAAATTTTTTAGATCTCTTTAGATTTTCATTTCTAGTATACTCGGCTCTAGAAAGATATTATATTAGATACAATTTTAAGACTAAAATTTGGCAAAAGTTTTGCGGGTAACAGCACTCGCATTGATATCCAAGTTTTGTCAACGATACGATATTATATAAGAATGCATATGTCCCCACATTTAATTTACTCAATAAGTATAATATTTGAATAAAAAGTTATATGCAATTTCGTAGGTGAGCAATGGTAGCTCCACTTGTAATTATATGGCAGAAACCCGAGACGATCGTTAACGCTGATAATCCTTGACCCGTTGGTGATATGCTACTTGTAAGTAAGTATTGGCGACTGGCAAGCACCCAGACTATCTCTATATACTCATATATATTATTATATATTACATTATACATGTTATAAAACTCAACATCTCTCTGTCTGTCTGTCCGTTTATGTTGTTTTCACGCGAATATCACTAATCCTTTTTTCATGGTCTGTACTTTATTTCATAGATATATTATATGGCCAAGTTATAGGATATATTTTTAACATATAAAATAAGCAGTGACGATAATGGTGAATCAGTTCGGGAAAAAGACGCATTTGAGGTGCTCAAATGGCTTATCCTGAGTTAACCGTATGAGATATAAGAAATTAAAGTTCTACATAATTGTAGATCTTAAAAATACCTACAAAAAAGTTAGGGATACCATATATCTATCTTCTAAGGATCACCCACAATAAACATTTTTGTCTTCCGTCTATTGTGCGTGTGGTCGACGACATTCTATAGTTCACGCGAGCAGAGCCACGGGCACAGCTAGTAGGTTCATATGTAACATCACAATATAACAAACCTAACTTTTATTTTAATCTACAATTAACGTTTTTATGTTACAAATAATCATAAAAATGTTTAGTTTTATTTTTACAAGGCCTCTTTCTCTTTCAATTTCTGACGGATAAAACACTTTTTTTTTATTTCAATATATAATTTCATCGTTATAACTCTATAAGTAAGTAAATTGTACACTTTACAAATACAGTTTTATATTATAATTTAGGAAAAAGGCTGAAACACGTAACAGCTTACAGTAATTTTGTGAAAGTAGAATTTGAGTGGCGTGCGGCTGGTCGTATGAAAACAATTAAGAGAAAAACAAAATAAAATCATTAATCAAGTTATGTCAAAATAACTATGTAAGTAAGATGCATATACTCGTAGTAGAAATGCGATCTCTTCCGTTCAAGTTCTATATTACTCTGTCAAAATAATACCGGGAACAGATCAATAATACACAAAATATTATTTATTCATCCAAATTTCTTTTATCGCCTTCAAAGTATGCTCCTTCAGAAACGATACACTTACGCCAACCAATAATCCAATCATGAAAACATTTTTAAACGCTTTTTCCGGAATTGATTTTAGTTCTCCGTGCGAATTCTCCTTTATGTCTTCTATCGAATGAAAGCGATGATTTTGAAGCGATGATGGCGCAGTGGTAGCGTGTACGACTTCGCGGCCATTGACGTGAGTTCGAATCTCTACAATGAGCCTGAGCTTTCGGTGAAGGAAAACATCGTGAGGAAACTATAGCATGGTGGTAGGGCATTTTCTAATGTCCGCCTGGCTAGTTACCACCCTCAAGTTGAAAACTGCCGCCAAGCACCAATAGGTGTGTTCCGGCAGCCGCACATGAGAGCCAGTCTTCCACTAGGTTTAGCGTGTTACCATCTTGGGCCACATCGTCACTTAACATCAGGTGAGATTGTGGCCACTATGCCAAACCGACAACGATAAAAAAAAAACGGGTGCCTCGAAGTGGTAATTTGAGTTTAGGAAAAAGAAGGTTGCTCGATGGTATTTGTTGAGTTTTTTGGTCAAAAATTCGTTCACAATGATGGCCTTGTGCGAAGGTGCATTATCGTGGTGCAAAATCCAAAAATTATCTTTCCACAAATTTGGCCTTTTTCGTCGAATTTGCTCACTTAAACGCCGCATAACGTTCAAATAATATACTTTATTTACCGTTTGACCTTACCTTCCGGTAAGAATTCCGAGTGCACAACGCCGCGATAGTCACAGAAAATAGTCACCATGATTTGACTTTTGATCGACTTTGGAGTGGTTTTTTCGGTTTGGGTTCAGTTGGAACGTGCAACTTCGAAGCTTTTTGTCCAGTTTGCATGTCAAACTTGTAAACTCACGTCCCGTTACTAGTAAAAATGCTTTTTGTTTTTTTTTTCTAACTGACTGTTAGTATACTGTAGTTGTATACTGTTAGTCTTAGGGGCCCTGGAGCCTTTACGGCTTTTACAGCTTTACCGGGATATACAGCTTTACCGGGCAGTAAAAATGCGTTTCATGAATGTTGGATTGGAATTGATTGGTTCTAGCATTTCCTCAGCTACTCTTATGCGATTGAGTTATTGGAGAAAATTCAGGTGTTTTGGGACTAGCCGAGCGGCAACGTGCTTCATATCCAATTGATTATTTAAAATGATACGGATCAACTCGTGAGACACAGAAAGTTCAGCGGCTATCTCTCTCAAACTTGAATGAGGCTTTTCAGTTACTATTTCCTTCACTTTTGCGATGTTAACTTCAGTGAAGACGTTGGTGGCCTACCAGGGCGAGGAAAATCATCCAGCATATCTCAACCGCTTTTAAACGATTTGTACTACTCATAAGCACGTGTTTTTGATAAAGTCGGTTCACCGTAAGACTTCTGTAAAATTTTCAATGTCTCCGAACACGAAATTCCATTGGAGATGCAAAATTTAAAACAAACTTTTTGTTCGATGGTTTTGTCCATTATGAATTCGCAATACACATTAGATGTGATCTAACTAAAACAGCACTGTATTTAATCCAAATAACAGATGCAACTCAAACTCCGCGCCAAAATGAGAAACAGTTGTGCCAATATAAAACAAAAAAAAAAAAATATATGTGGAACCATAAACGAATTATCCAATCCCGATACTTTTCGACCGAATGTATTAAGCAGATATCATTAAGTACAATGTGAAAAGATTTTATTTTTCACTAGCTGTGCCCCACGGTATCATCCGTTTAAAATTTATTCGGATCAACTTTCCACGGCTCCTATCAACACACCCGTGTCGTCTGCTGTTGTTATACTGCGTAGTTGCTTACAGCTTGCCAGTTTTATTGACGTCCATGGTTACTGCTCAGCTCCTTAGGAGCGTAGCGTGAAGTTATATAACCTTCCTCAATAAATAGGCAAAAATGCAAATTTTTTTTTTAATCTAATTGGTAGTTCAAGAGATTACCGCCTTCAAACAAACAACTTTATAATATGAGTACCTATAGATTATAGGTTTAGCATTTGGTCATAATCTCATCTGATGTTAAATGGCGATGCGGCTTAACATGTTAATACGTTAAGCCTAGTGGAAGACCGGCTCTCAAGTGCGGCTGCCGGAAAACACCTATTGGTGCTTGGCGATAGATTTTCAACTTGAGGGTGGTAGCTAGCCAGGCGGGCATTAGAAAATGCCTTACCAGCATGCTATGATTTCATCACGATATTTTCCTCCATCAAAAGCTCAGACTCATTAATAAGTGTTCTAGCAACCGCTCGTGATTCCGTTTGCGTTTATTAAAATATCAAAATTAAACAATAAATAAATATCTATATTGCTTAGAGATAAAGTGGCTTCCTATCAGTGAAATAATTTTAGAATCGGTTTAGTGGTTCCGTTGATTACTCCAACAAACTCACAGGCTTCCTCCTTCTACTGATACTTATAAAGTATCCTAGTATAAAAGAAGTATAGATAAATAACGATTTTTTAGAACGCAAGTGTGAAACCGCTGTTAAAGTTAGCGTAATATATACGAATTAAACAATTACGTACAATATGTAATGCCTAATTACCTACTTTAGTAAAAAACATTTAGAATGATCTTGTTATGTCTAACATTATGTACGATAAGGTGAAATTATAAATACAAGGTAAATAGAAAACTTCAAAATTGTATACTATACCAAAATTATTTTAGATAACTAAGAATCATATAATAATAAATGGTATCGTTAAGAAGTGAGCGGCTAAACGAATTATTTACTCACGTGGTTCCGGACAATCGCGCCAACAAGTTTATACTCGTTATTATTAATTTATTATCGAAAAAAAAGGAAGACAGTTGTGTCCGACTGGAACGCGGTCGCCATAAGCCATACCCAACGTAATGGCACGCTTAGACGTATTGCTTTCCGGGATCAACCGATGTATATCCAGGAAACAATTAATGCAAGCCACAATGTACATGGTGATAAACAGAAACGATTGGCGATGTATTGCAGATCTCTCGGTGGTCGCCGTTATTTTTGGATTGCACTGTACCAAGCCCGGTGAAGCTGTAAAACCCGCAAAGGCTCCAGGGCCCCTAAGGCTAACAATATACTCAGTTCGAAAAAAAAAGATTGCACTGTTTACCATTACACATAGTGACGTCACTTTGTCACGCTATTATAAAAAAAAATAGACAATCCGAAAGTTTTTACGGCGGTGGAAAGTACACGACAGTGTTATGACAAAATGAATGGAATTCAACAAAGAGCGAATTATCTATTCTACCCTAGTGTTCAGACCGTATTATTATTCATGTAGGTAAAACGAGGACGTAGAAGTAATGTGGTCATTATCATTAACCTACCTACAGAGCGATAACAATGTCATTAACAAAGATAATGAACTGTACGTGCACGGTGATTAAAGCGAAAAATATACTCAACACTTCAGATTGATAAACCAAGTTATTTTGTAATATATTCTCCAGTTGTACATTAATTTACAATGTTCAAGTGTTTCTGATCGTTTTATACATATAACTTTGTCCGATTTGTATTATTAGTAAAGAAAAATTGTGAAAATAAACACTTGTAGTACCTATACGAGTAATAATAAAATGAGTAACTAACTCAAGTAATGAATTAATATTTTCTACTTAGCTATATATGCAAGAGGCTCTGCTGGCGTGGATTACTGAATCTAAAATAAAAATTAGCCTATAATAACATCAGCTATCTGCCAGTGAAAATCCCGCCCAAATCTATCCAACCGTTTCGGAGATTAGCCGATTAGATTACAAAAAGACAGACAAAACATTTTTTTTCTTAAGTTCCTATATACTTTCATATGCATTTAGTAAAAAGCTGTTATTTTGAAATTATAAACAGACACTTCAATTTTATTTATTTGTATAACAGTCGACTACAAATGAATTCTATAGGGGTTTGCATTAGATAAATACGTTTTGAAATTATATTAATTTTGATATGTTTTGTAAAGGGTAAAAAAGTCAGTAAAATGAATTTACATCATTATCATTGATTGTTATTATGCTTCATTGTATTGTTAGTACGCGAGTTCAAATTTTTGGAGTTATTTTGTTTTGTTACGCCTATGAAATATAACTTCTTACATGCGTACATAATCAAATTTTTTCTTACGGTATTATCAGCGTGAATGCAGATACAGTCGCAGGCCGTAGCAAGCTACAGTATCAATTTCATAAGATTAATAATTGAAAAATAATAAACTGGAATCTAAAAAAATATTATAAATATATATCTACACGAGTTATTCGTTAAATTGAATTTAAAATGTTATAAAACTGACAAGAATTTTATCATCAAATTGAACGTTCATAAGACTGGTTTTTTAAATTTGCATTTAAATCGCTCCGTACGTGAAGATCCTAGTTTGTCAAATCACACGACCGGTTGATATAAGAAATCGTCGTAAAATTTAAGTTTTATAATATACTAACTTCTAACCCTCAGATGTGCTTGGTTTTACAAATACGTTTTATTACATATTTATCATGAATTTTATAATAGTTAAAAAATTAATACAGAAAAGATAAATAAAAAAAAAAAAAATACACCATGTAAAAGCAAGACTTTGCGTCATCGTTTTGCTGTTGGTGTAGGAAATTCTTAAACGGTGGGTGCTGTTTTCAGCCTGTGTTTCATTTTACTGGCAATCATTAGGTAAACTATCCAAAATATCGCGCTCTGTTTTTATAGACAGAGCCTAAATATCATGTTTCATCATCCATTTTATTCATAATTGTAATTCCAAAGAAAAAATAATTCTATTTTAACAGCTTAAAATGTGATTTAAAAAACATTATTTTACGTTTGTCTTGGTTTTTTAATCTAGCGTGCAAATAGTGAATGCCTTAACTTTATAAAGAAGTTTCTATAAGCTTCAGGAGAATTTCTAAAAAACTCTTTACATATATCGGTTAGCATTCGTCAAAATTAGTAACACTTTTATAAATTGACTAGCTGTGCCCGCTGCTTCGCTCTGGTCAACTGCAGAATACCGTCGGTCGAGTGTACGCGCGAATCGTGTTGTCCCCGCTCAAAAGACGTAAGACAAAAATGCATACCATGGGTGATCTTTAGAAGATAGATATATATGCTAACGCTGACTTTTTTGTGGGTCTTTTTAAGATCTGCAATTATGTACAGCTATATCTCATATGGTTTACTCAGCGTAAGCCATTTAAGCCACACAAATGCCCCCTTTTTTCCCGAATTGATTCACCATTATCGGCACTGCTTATTTCGTACATTACTTTAATTTACAAAATACTCTATAAACTGGCCAGATAACATGGCTATGAAATTAAATAAAAATGTTTACGCGTGAAAAGAACATAAACGGTAAGACAGGAAGAGGTAATAATAATAAGTTCAAAAGAGCTTTATAAATAGATATTATCCAACTTAAAGTAGAATCATGATGCAAAAAAACCATGAAGTTGGTAATTTGTTTCAAACGGCTCTTTTGAAAATAATTGAGGGGTAAATGAGTTACGATGCTATTCATATTGGGTATCGGTATAATGTGCGTTTCCGTTGCCGGCTCTGATATCTCTAGACAGCTAATCTTCATGAGCAAAAAACGAAATTCGAGGATATAAAAAAAAGCAAGACCACGGAATGAGGTCTGCCAGGGAAGTAAAACTAACGATCTCACGGACAGCGTGTCCCTACTCTCCTGAGATTTATGTTTCGCTAAAATTAGATGACTACACTATTTTTAGTACCGGTATTGGATCGGTTTAGCTTCACACTGTAACCTCGGCATGTTTTTAATGAAGAAAGATTAAGTTTAGAAAGATTTCTTTCTAGTTGCGATTATGTAGCAAATGGTACATTTCCAAAAGCAGCTAATCAAATATCAATTAATGCCAAAATAATACATTTTGAATGCATTATAATGACACTTATTTATGTAAATAATATATAATCTGTTCATTATATTTTTTAAACGTGCTTTTGTGTCGGCCGTGTTTTTGTGAGGTGAATTCACGAATAAATTAATTGTCTTTATCATCGATAAAAAACAATGTTTTTATATGTAATTACTACTTTGGATCGTATGTAATTTTTTACTTTAATCTATTTCTATACGTACACCAGCTTAAATGCCCGTTCATGATATTTATGTTGTATTTGTTTCGGGCCTTTTATATATTTACGTATCTATTGTCACACCATGTTTGTCTAAAGTAGGTACAGAAAGGATGGAGCACCGCTTATCTCTGTGGTTGCAAACATCTTTAGCTACCTTCAGAGTATTTGAACCCTTCTTGCTTCTTCACCGCTTCCAATTACTTCTGACTTTTCCTACGGTTAACACTTTTTCTATTTGATCCGCATAATTCGTCTCAGTCGGCCCCAGTTTCTAATTACATACACATTCGCTTCGTATATATTATTTGTCATTCTTTCATAATTCATCCATTCCATTACCTTTAAACATAATGCTCATGACATTCTTCCAAACCAACCAACCATTCTGCGAATTTCTTGTAAAAATCGTATTGATAAATTTAGTTTATATGATTATCCGGTTAAATCATTATGCTTCTTTAAATTGACAAATTTATTTAGTAACTTCTTTAGTAATTTCTTCTGTGAGTGTGACGACGAGAGTCTGGTTGTTTTTATTAAGACGAGATGTAATGTGCAACTGAAACTAACTTTTTGTTTAGATTACTTGATTATAATATGTATTATAAAGCAGTACATCATAAATATTCATATTTTATGAATAAACTAAAATAACTACATTACCTACACGATCTTAGACTTTTTAGTGGACTTTGCGGTCGGTTTATATTTATGTTTAAAACGTTATTTCTATCTGTATTTCATCACTCCTTGTACCTATAGGGATAGGAAAATAGAATTGGCTACCGCTTATTTCATCTTTCGCTCCCTTCAGTTCTCATAACTAATAAGTGTACCTATATCATTTAGCGACGGTCGCAGCGTGGCTGAAATTAATCCACGGTGATCACTGACGCATTTTAAACTTTAACTAAATTTTAAATTTTAACTATTTTTAATGGTATTAGGACAATAGGTCTCTATCAGGGAGTACCTACCTGTAGTTAATTACACATGTGTGTTATTTTACTTGACAAAATTAACTAAAATATACGGTGACGCGTGGGAAGGAAAGCCTTAATTCGTTTGTTCGAAATTACTCGAAAGAAGAATCAAGTAATCCAACATAAACTATATGTTATTTCCATGTGCGAACAGTTCTAATACTACTCGGTGAGAGCTGATAAAGAATGCAATGGTAGTTCATCTAATATATCAAATGTATATCTGCTTCTCTAAGTTGTTACTAACTAATTATTTCCAATCAGGGGTCGGGGTCTATGTCATATCATCAGATTTAAACCGAACGAACGAAAATATACCTGTATACGAGTAATATAAAGTACAACAAGCGCTTGAAAGACGATAATTTACCCTATATATTTTTATTAATTATCCATTACCCTTAACATAACTATTTCAATTTTTCATCTAATTTCTAATTATATCGTATCATGTGGCTGCTTATGGCCATTACGAAATTTAAATATGTTTACCTATAGAATGTTATTTCAACTTCAAAATCAAATATGTCGCGAGTGCACGACCGCCATTTTAATTGCATATTATTTAAATTACCCACCATTGCGAAATTAAATAAAGTGAGAAACAAAAAAAAATGAATGGCACGCTTCACAGTGCCCCACCCGCCTCAGGGTGAGCAAAATGAATAGACACGCACAGTAGGGCGCGTCACCCTCCGCAATCAATCGGAGCCTTCTTCTGTTAACATCTACCGTATCGCTCCAACACAAGTTACATTGCTATATCCGTCTCTATCCAGAACACGATTTTGTAGCTGCGAATAAACCCGAACGTTACGTCGGGGTGCTTCGGAGCACCGCTGGCATTACGTGTATTTTGAAAACGAAATTCTTGTTATCATCGTGAATAACGTGTATACAGTTGGGAAAATGTGTAATCTTCAGAATTTAGAGATATTGTAGCTTTCAGAACGGCAAATATAAGTTTTTATACCGAAGGCGCTGAAATGGATGTCATGATGAAAGTTAGATTGAATCGTGTTGATTGCTTTGAAAAGTAGACGTGATAAAATTTATCGAATTTATTGGTTTTTCTGACACAACGTGTTGGCGTAGAATTATTTATTACCGACTCTACTAACATCCATAAATCTGATTGATAAAAATATACTGAGCACTACAGTTGTTTACATAAAAAAATATACATAATATTAATTTGTATATATTAGGTATTTACATATGAAATTTTTAATACTGGCTTCTATGAAGATGTTTCTCTTTCATTTTACTTAGAATTACAAATTCAAATTGTTATACAATATGGCTATGGCGTTTCTTTAAAAAAATCTGTTGCTTTATTTGTTTTTCCGCTGTTCGATTTTTCTGTGTTATCGCTGTCTCTTTTGCGCGTTATTTTCAAATACGAATTCCGTCGTGGCACCAACGCAGCATAGACGGCACGTTATATTAACGACATGTATAGACCAGGTACCGCAAGTGAACGCACAGTAAGTTTATAGTTTAATCACTTCTATTCGGGAAATTTTGATCTTCACAAAGAGCCCGCCCCGTGGCCGACCGGAGACGAAAATCGATAACGATGATTAAAAGCCATAGTAGTGGTAGCTGATTCATCTCAAACCACGTCGAAATTAACAGCCGTCTTTAACGTAAGTGAAATTTAAGAACAACAATAACGAAATCGCGTCGCAACTTATCCTAATTTATAGGCACACAAATGACGAAATTCTTAATTGAATTCTTACTTGGGATGAAAAGTAGATCATGTATGATAATCGAAAACGTCCGTCGCACTGGTTAAACACAGGGGAGGCAACCAAAGCGTGTCCTAAACGCAAATTGAGTTAAAAAAATGCTGGTATGGAGTACCTGTGCCGGCATTGTTTATTACAGCTTGTTGAGACCTGACACAACAATTACTGCAGTAGTGTACTGTCAAACAACCGAGATTTGTTCTATAGTCCACTCCTTATTCACGGCAATTCTAGTCCACACACGGACCGTCTCAAAACTACAGAAGTTACGACTGGAGACTCTCCGACAGCCGCCTAATATTCACCAGACCTTGCTCCGACTGATTTCCTTTTTTTTTGGAATTTGGATAACATTTTACATTTTTTTATCCGATGAGGCTTTGAAAACACCTTTAGAATTAATCGATAGCCGTCCCCAGGCTTTCCATAATAGAGGCATCAATTAACTTCCATTAAAGTGGCAAAAGCAACAATAATGGCCAGTACTTCGACTAATTAGTAATACGTAGGTATACTTTTCTTAAAAAAAAGTTTGGTTTCTCAATTTAAACGGCAATTTCATAACTAAGAACCTAGTAATACAGCTACGAAAATCGATATTTATTTGAAAGATATGTTTGGAATTTGGTTATATTATATTTATAGTATATTTATGAAAGATAGTTCATGTTTATTAGATTAATATGGTTTCTATACGTTCTAGTGCAGGGCAGCATATCGCAGGCATCTGTTCTAAGTAGAAAGTCTAAACATCGTCATGAAACCATACCATTTTTGTCTATCTGTTTGTTCCGACTAATCTCTGAAGGGGTTGGACTGATTTTGACGGGACTTTCACTGGCAGGTAGCTGATGTTATAAGAAATAACTTCGACTACTTTTATACCGCACAAAAAAAAGCTTTTTAGTCGTCCATGCGAGCGGAGCCGCGGGCACAGTTAGTAGTATTATATTTATTGAAGTAAAGTCATCGATATATATATACAAACTATGACAATGAGTGAAACAATTTGTATCAAGCTAGGTTGAGGGTGTTAGAGGACGCTATGTCCGCTCTGCTATATTCGTCTTTTATCGTGGTTTCTTTTTTATCATACTTGAAAATTTCTTCCTGTGGTATTTAGTTATGACTTTATGTTATCTGATCTAACAAAAAAAAAGGTGTGTGTGCGATTCACACACGATAGAAGTGAAACTTCATTTTAAAAGACATTTTATATTTTATTTAAACAGTGTGCAATATACATTACACACCGACAATTTCTCTCTTGCTCTGGCTCACAAAAAACGTAGAGACCGATAATGTGTGTTAATCGTTTAACGTTTAACATTTAACGTTTAACGCTTGGAAGTCGCATAAGAAGTTTCACTTCAAAAAGGTGTGTGTGCGATTCATACACGATAGAAGTAAAACTTCATTTTAAAAGATATTTTATATTTTATTTATACAGTGTGCAGTATACATACACTCCGACATTTGCTCTCTCGCTCTGGCTCATACAAAGAAGAGAGACCGATAATGTGCGTTAAACGTTTAACGCGTTAGAAGGCGCATAAGAAGTTTCACTTGAAAAAATACTACCATATTAAATTATATGTGCATCAAATCAAACTAAATTTAACATATTATGTACATAAGACTTCATACAGATTAAATACAGTGTACAGTAGTATTAGCTCACTTAATTTTCACATATACTAACATACGTTAAATGCTGAAATACAAGCAAGTATTAAACAGTGTGCAATATACATACACACCGACATTTGCTCTCTCGCTCTGGCTCACGTAAAGAGGAGTGACCTATAATATATTGCTCTGTCGCTCTGGCTCACACAAAGAGGAGAGACCGATAATGTGCGTTAAACGTTTAACGCGTTGGAAGTCGCATAAGAAGTTTCACTTCAAAAAATACTACCATATTAAATTATATGTGCATCAAATCAAACTAAATTTAACATATTATGTACATAAGACTTCATACAGATTAAATACAGTGTATAGTAGTATTAGCTCACGTAATTTTCACATATACTAACATACGTTAAATGCTGAAATACAAGCAAGTATTAAACAGTGTGCAATATACATACACACCGACATTTGCTCTCTCGCTCTGGCTCACGTAAAGAGGAGAGACCGATAATATATTGCTCTCTCGCTCTAGCTCACACAAAGAGGAGAGACCGATAATGTGCGTTAAACGTTTAACGTTTCACTTCAATAACATTTATCAATGGATTACATCTCGACAATGAAATTTGGTTTGTGGTCATGATCTAAATGTATATGTTTTCATTTTGCTGAGTATGTAATTTCAAATGGGTAAATGATGCCGGGTATAAAAAAGACCTTGCGTGTACTGATGTACGCACGTAAGAAGTTATTCTTTGTCGTGACAAAACAATCCCTTGTACCAACAACATGATGAAGTTAGCTTTCAGTAATAATAAAGCGAATTAATTTTACTGACTTTATATTTGAAGTGAAAACTTATTTAGCACCCGCGTTGTGGTTTGAAAATCGATGAAACGAAGTAGCGGCACTAAAAAGAGACAAACACATACATCTATAGAATTTAGCCTGCGAGAGAATGAGATAGAATACATTATACAGTGTTTCCTATTATTGACGTTGAAAGGTGTGGTTTAATATGTGTAAAATAAAATGTAATTATTTATGAAGGTTTCACTTCTACCACGTGTGACACATGACACACTGCACACATGATTTTTCAATTG
Organism: Saturnia pavonia; assembly: GCA_947532125.1. NCBI lineage: Eukaryota > Metazoa > Arthropoda > Insecta > Lepidoptera > Saturniidae > Saturnia > Saturnia pavonia. The sequence goes on along the minus strand of OX383899.1, from coordinate 6,440,491 downwards.
TGTAAAAATATTTTAACAGTGTTTTGTATATACATTATTTTAATCAAATTAACACATAATTAAAATAATTGCAAAACTTAAAAAAATAAGTCAGCTAAATGAATTCACATTATTATCTATCATTAATGGCTATCTTCATCGTGTCGCACTTCAGTCACAATTAGGGTTGCCTAATTACTGATTACTATATAATATAGTATCATACAATATTAGGCATCCAACTACTACATTTCTACTAAAAATATATAGTAGGCAAAACTACTATATTTTTATTGGGTAAAAAAATTAGGCAACATTATTTATTCCAAAATGTTTAAGCGTGAAACGGAACGCAGGCCTCTTGGAGTAAGGATATCCTTAATCTGAGCTTTATCTCTTTCTGACCGAGACTCGGTATGTCTTTGTCAATTTGATTATTTCTAATTCCCCTTATTATTTGTCTATAGAGCAGTAAAATATATTCCTTTAATATATAAAATATTTATTTGAAACCTACTATATTTTTTTGTATTTTTCCCATCTACTATATTTTTTCAGGTAATAGCCTCGAAGTTGGCAACCCTACTCACAATTCACAGAATGCGCGCGCAGCTTTTTATTTTAACCTCTACTAAACGTTCCAAAAGAAGTTTAACTTAAAAAAAGTTGCTCACTGTAAAATATACAAGGTACATGGGGATGTCAATAATTACATATGATAATTTAAAAATAATAACACTGAGCTATAATTAGCCGCTTATCAACATTCCAATGTAGGCAGTTTATGTCGGCAAATGTTAAACTATCACACAAACAAATGTACGGTCCATTAACTCCAGCCATTTATGGTAAACCTTTAAAGATATAAATAACTTTACCAGAATAATTACAAATAGATGAACTTTTTCCAAAGTTCATTATTGTGTATCTGCATCAAATACATTCTGCAATCATAAGGGACAGTTAAAAAAGGTTACATCAAAATACGTCAAATAGATTTTAAGTTAAATCCATTCAAACATATATACATACGCATACAGAGAATTTTATGCATTAATAAGACTAGATGGTAACCGCGACTTGTTTTACTTGGATATGCTTTTGATGTTCCGCGGGAACCACGTGGCTAATCTATCTATACTCTACACATATTATAAAACTCAACGTCTCTCTGTCTTTCTGTTCGTTTATGTACTTTTCACGCGAAAACCACTTATCCGATTTACATGTTTTTTTATTTTATTTTAATTAATAGCTTATAGGTTATAGGCCATGTTATAGGATATATAATTTTGTAAGATAAAGTAACATAAGAAATAAGCAGTGACGATAATGGTGACTCAATTTGGAAAAAAGTCGCATTTGTACTGCTTATATTGCTTACGCTGAGTAAACAGTACGAGATATTCGACACAAGAGATATACGATTCGAGAATGAGTTTAGAAACCGTCGTGATTTCTCCTTTATGACTTCTACCGTATGAAAACGGGTGCCACGAAGTGGTAATTTGAGTTTAGGAAAAAGAAAGAAGTCGGTGAAGCCATATCTGGCGAATAAGGTGGTTGCTCGATGGTATTTGTTGGGTTTTGGTCAAAAATGCGCTCACAATGATGGCCTTATGCGTAGGTGCATTATCGTGGTACAAAATCCAAGAATTTTCTTTCCACAAATATGGCCTTTTTCGTCGAATTTGCTCTCTTAAATGCCGCATAACGCTCAAATAATATACTTTGTTTACCGTTTGACCTTCCGGTAAGAATTCCGAGAGCACAACACCACGATAGTAAAAAAAAACATGACTTTGACTTTTAATCGACTTTGATGTGGTTTTGTCGGTTTCGGTTCAGTTGGAAAGCGCCACTCCACAGCTTGTTGACTAGTTTGCATTTCAAACTTGTAAACCCACGTCTCGTCACCAGTAACAATGCGTTTCATGATTGTTGGGTCGGAATTGACTCGTTCTAGCATTTCCTCAGTGACTCTTATGCGATTGAGTTTTTGGAGAAAATTCCGGTCTTTTGGGAATTGCGAGCGGCAACATGTTTCATACCCAAGTGATTATTTAAAATGATACAGATGACTCGTGAGACACAGAAAGTTCAGCGGCTATCTCTATCAAACTTGAATGAGTATTTTCAGTCACTATTTCCTTCACTTTTGCGATGTTAACTTCATTTGAAGACGTTGTTGGCCTACCAGGGTGAGGAAAATCTTCCAGCATATCTCGACTGCTTTTGAACGCTTTGTATCACTCATAAGCACGTGTTTTTGATAAAGTTGATTCAACGTAAGCCTTCTGTAACATTTTCAGTGTCTCCGAACACGAAATTCCATTGGCGATGCAATATTGAAGACAAACTCTTTGTTTGATGTTTTTTGTACATTATGAAATTCGCAATACACACTAGATGTGATCTAACTAAAACAGCACTGTATTTAATCTAAATAACAGATACAACTTTAACTCCGCGACATAATGAAAAACAGTTGTGCCATTCCTAGCAACAAAAAAACAGCAAAAAATTGTATTTGGAAGCATAAACAAAAATCATCCATTCCCGATACTTTTTTGACTGAATATATGTATGTATCTCTTTAAATGACCTTCTTTATTAATCGAAAGTAAATGTGAGCCACAATTTCATTTTTGAAAAACAACGGTGTCCTAAATTCCCATGTACTTCTTCGATGTTTCTTCATTAACAAAGTTGTATTCTCCTACCCCCACTACCATTAAAAACGGGACCAGGCAACAAAACGAACTGGTTTTTTTTACTTTGGCTTTGTGGTGCGGGTGTGGGTGGGTTGGATCTGTGTCGTTCTCCGCGCCACCTCGACCACCACGCAAGCGATCTCAGCTACCAGGCGTACATAGTCAAACAGAGTAAGCAGCATACCATTCTACATTCTACTAGTCTTGCCTCGCTCGCACTAACCACAGTTTGGCCAGACTGAGCGAGTCGGATAGTATTCTCCAATACTGTCTACAATAAAAACCCAACCATAAACCAATGTGCTACGGTTCTATCTGAAATGTTATCCTGGAATTCGCTGGCTAAACGATCACCATCAAAATTTCCATTATATTACGAAAATGGAGGCGTTCTCATGCACGCGTTCGCGGAGTATTACCGATATCTTTTATTTATACTTATTGTTAGGAAATCAGAGATTTTCTATTATTTATGATGTCCTAATAGCTTCGATGCTTAAGGTCAGCGCCTTGCGGGAAATACGACGCGACCAGCAAGCAAGTCAGACAGACATAAATTATTTAATAAGTCTGTCTCTCGGTCTGTCTGTCCGTTTATGTAAAAACGTCTTATCCGATTTACATATTTTTTTTATAGCTCAGGTTTTAGGATGTTTTGTTAGATAAAGTAACATACGAAATTAACAGTGCCGATAATGGTAAACCAATTAGGAAACAAGACGCTATTGACGCGCTTAAATAGCTTACGCTCAGCCATCAAATTAATGTATAACATAATTGTAGATCTTAATAATACCTACAAAAGTCTACGACAGCATATGTCTATCCTCTAAGGATCACTCACAATAAGCATTTTTGAGGCAGCATAATTCGCACGTGCGCTCGATAGCATTCTATAGTCCTCCACCACGCGAGTTTAGTCTCTAATACATTGCCGAGCAAATTTGAAAACACGTACTTTGCGTTGAACAATTATAAACGACATGCGAGGTTACTTACTACTTACTATTGTAAGATATTAAGATAGTTTAAATATATTTACAAAAATAAAATCCCGCAAGCCAATTTACCATGTTCATTTATAGTGATTGATTGAATATAGTAATTGAAAGTTTGACTGTAAAATACGTGATGGAATATGAATCTCATTGTATGTTAATAATATAAATTTAATGTATGTAATATAATATGTATATACTTTGTTTTTAAAATCAATGGATGCGACGCGTTCTTATATTTTGATGATCTTATATATAAGCGTAGGTATTGTACGTATAATTGAATAGTCGTGCGTCTTACGACCTAATGCAGAAGTATAATTCATAGATTTGCAAAATCGTTGTCGGACTTTCGGGATTTTAAAATAAAATTAAGAACTCCATATATTTTGCTTAAAGCTTGTTTGTTACCTGTTTTACAATGAAGCGCTTACGTCAAAGTCTATGTTTTACTTATTCCAAAAAAAATCAAACGAAGTTGCAGCATATAAACATTTTCAATTATAAATGATGACACCATGATAAATATTCAGTAATATTTATTTTAAAACATGTTAAACAAAGCTAACACAATACTTAAAGCAAATATTATGGAAACTCTTGTTAACAACATTACCCGATGAGTAAAAACTATTGAACTGTTTTTAAAAAAACGCTTCGTAAATTTGTTCTACAAACCAACGATAATTTTCATTCATATTCTTCTATTTCCATTCCGTTTTCGGACCATTGAGCAGACATAAAACTATTTATTACATACAACTTACAAGCCTAACTTTTATCATCTAGCTTACATTATAAAATATAGTCATAGAATAAATAAAATATCATCAATCATCATCATATCTAACAACGTCTTCTCTCTTCTATCCAATCCATCCATGATGGCAGAGAAATATGGCGCGTGCCGCAATATAACGGGCAAAGTTACTAGGAGCGCATAAATATAAGGAGACAAAGAATGCTGTTTGATTGCGCTCCAACCTATATGCCAAATATTTACTTTTTGTAAAATCTGTTTTAAGTAAATAGCGTTAAGGCTTATATTTGTAAAGCAGCGATATCAACGTGTGGAAATTTTACTACTTGAGGGGAATGTATCAGACAACTACGTATTTATGTTCGCCGGGTGTTCAGCGCGCACTGCGCAACTCCCTAGACACAGGACGTCGTCGTCACCATTACACGTCGTCACCACACAACGCGATGTTTACTTGTTTGCTTGTGATTTTTCTTTTGAGGTCCTTTTATTTATTATTTATAAGCACATCAAGTACCCGATACGTATTACGAGTAATAAACATCTGCTCCACACTGTCGCGCAGCGCCGTAATATTTTTAATAAGAAATTACGTTCTTAGTGATAACACCTTTTTAATAATCATTATGTTTACAATATTAAACGATTTACAGTAAGTATTAAATAAAAGTAGTGCTTTTATATATCAATGTTTATTGTTTTCTACTACTTACTTTTACAATCTCAAATTAATAGATTCATATTGTTATTATTATTCTCATGGTTCAAACATAAAAAAATATATTTAACACTACAATTTTATCTAAATATTATTACAAATTTTAAAAACTACATACAATATTTTCATATACAATTTTCATTGACACATAAAACAGATTACCAGCACTTAGGGAACTAAATTTCATATTAAAAATAATTTATATATATTTTTTTTCAATATACATAAATCTTTGGTCTCCCAGTATACTTCTGTAAAGGAGCAATTTTACCAGATTCGTACTAATTAATAATAACTACAGCGATTTCCTGACCAAATGTTGTGTATGTATAGATAGTATCAATGTATGTAATGTAATGTACGCTCAGTCTCCTCATCCGCTATGTACTCCTGGTAAGCTGCGTACAAAAAGGCATAGCAGGCGCGAAAGCACCGCGCGTGACTTGCGCGCGCGGACGCGTCTTTCGTCTACCGTCTACGTGGTTGTTTGTGGTTACCGCGCAATGTTTTTATTATTTATATCGTTCAGTAGAAACTTGCCTTATAAAGAGAGTGAGCTTCACAGAAGAAGTATATTTATTAACATAATAATTTATAAGTGACAAAACTGTTAAATCACAGTTTAATGTTTGTACAATAATGATGAAATTGAAACATTTAGAGAACAGATTCAAGCGGGTGGCGTGGTGTATACATACGAAAATCACCTTTGAGCTCGTGTTATTGAAAATGAAAATAAAAATTCGATTTCAGCCACCCTGCGCAGGTCGTCGCTCCATCTTGAAAGAGGGCTTCCCACACATCATTTACCTAAACGCGGTCTCCACTCCAGAACCCGTTTACCCCATCGGTTATCAGTTCTTCGGCATATGTGGCCAGATATCACTGCTACTTCAGCGAGCTAATCCTTCGAGCTATGTCGATAACCCTAGTTCTCTGTCTGATTACATCATTTCTGATTCTTTCCTTCAAAGAAACTCCGAGAACTCTTTCCATAGTTCGCTGAGCGACTTTAAATTTGTGAAACAGTCCAACCGTGAGTGTCCATATTTCGGCTCCGTAGGTCATGACCGGTAGGACGCATTGATTGAAGACTTTTGTCTTCCGTAAAAAAACTTGTGCATCCGTGAGTGCAAGACGTCCCAATCTAATACATACATACATAAATCACGCCTCTTTCCCAACTGTGTAGGCAGAGACCACGTCCTTCCACTTGCTACGATCCTGACATACAACTTTCGCTTCCTCAACATTCATCAATCTTTTCATGCATGCTCGTCGGTTTAGAGTACTCTGGACCTGACCTTTCTTCAAAACGTCCCCGATTTGATCGTGGAACGTTCGTCTAGGCCTTCCTCTTCCAACGTTCCGAATTACACTCATCTTATAAATCTGTCTAGTCAATCTTCTTTCATTCATTCTCTCTACATGCCCAAACCATCTAAGCATCCCTTTCTCAATCCGTGTCACTACATCTTCTTTCACACCACAACGTTCTCTTATTACACTATTTCTTATCCTGTCACTCAATTTCACTCTTATCATACTTTTTAGCGCTCTCATTTCTACTGCATTTATTCTACTTTCATGTTTTTTCTGCCACACCCAGCTTTCACTTCCGTACATGAGTGTTGGAACTAACACTGCTCCATGTACAGCCAGATGAGCCAATGTAATCATTATTATAAATAATTATTTTATGTGATAAATCATCTGCTGTCTAATATATTCCTCGAAAAGGATACCTTAGTTTATATTTAAGTACTAGCTATACCCGCGGCTGAGCTCGCGTGGACTTTTTTTGTGCCGATACCTAATTAATTTTCTGAAAAAAATAGTAGCCTAATTTATTCCTAACATCAGCTATCTGCCACTGGTCCCGTCAAAATCGGTCCAACCGTTTCGATTACGTTTACCAAGAACAAACAGACAGACAAAAATAAAAAAATGGGTTTTTTGTTATAGGTGTATACTTTCATATGCATTTAGTAATATTACCTGTTACTTTGACATTACAAACAGACACACATGTATAGATAAAATGTAAGCGATACTTAAAGTTCGATTTTTATGTTTCGAAAACAGTAACTTGAAATAAATAATACATATTGTTCGCTAAACATAAACGGCCTTACTAATAAACGTTCATTAAATTTTAAGTAATGATTAATAGCAATTTAATGGCCTTACCATTAATAAAACAAAAACAAAAATAATGACAAACAGGGATGAAATAGCAATAAAAATAGACAGTGAAAACATTGAATATGTGAAAGATTACATATACCTAGGGCAAATAATATCATTCAAAGACCAAACTGACTCAGAAATAGACAAGAGAGTGTCTTGTGCCTGGAAAAGATACTGGTCTCTTAAAGATATATTTAAAAGCAAAAACTTTCCTATGGCAGCCAAGAAAAAAGTGTTTGATTCATGTGTCCTGCCATGTCTCACATATGGGTGTCAAACGTGGGCGCTGACGCAGAAACATTACACGAAACTGAGAACATGTCAAAGGGGAATGGAAAGAAGCATGATAGGCGTCACACTAAAAGATCGTACAAGAGCACAGGAAATAAGGTTAATAACAAAAGTGGAAGATATAATAAAGAAAATTAGACAATTGAAATGGAGATGGACAGGACACATGACAAGAGACAGCAAGATAAAATGGACAAAAATTGTTTCAGAATGGTATCCACGGGATGGTAAAAGAAAAAGAGGTCGACAAGTAAAAAGATGGACAGATGACATAAAGAAAATTGGAGGTACAATATGGCCAAGAAAGGCAAACGATAGGATGTTATGGAAACAGCTGGAAGAGGCCTACGTGTCACATGACACGCTGACCACTAATAACGGGACACCTGATGTGTAAAGTTTAAGAAAAAAAAAAAAATTTAGTTTACATGTGTAATTAGTAGCAGCAATAAAGGCTTAATAATAATAATAATAATAGCAATTTAACGATATTTATTACTCATAACCGTTACTTATCTTTAGACAGTTGATTAGTGGCGTCTTAAATGGCTGTCAAATTTAACAACAGTGGACCCTTGTTTAGCGCCTTCTTAACACGTTACGTAACAAGATGGCGGATGTATATTAGCTGATTTTACCTCTGTCATATGTCTTGTTGAGCAAAATTGTTGTGATGTAATTTTTTAATATCGATATTTTGACACTACGTTCTGTTTTGGAATATAAAAAAAACTTAGGTGCCTATGACTAATATCGCGTGATCGGTTAGGAAGCGAAATATTTATAATAAATGGGTAAATCCAATGCAGGATTTGAGCAATAAAGAATTTGAACAAAGATATAGATTTACCAATAAAACATTATAACAATAATTGACATTGTAATGAACGACTTGAAAATATATCATCGAGACGGTCGCACTCGCATATCAACAGATTTGTAATCATTCTACACAATTTTATTTAAACAATAACATTGAACTCGCTATTGTAAGACCTCATAAAATTTGTTATTGATAACTGACAATTTAACTTTTTTGTGTCGAAAATTGTTGCCTTTTAACAAGTTTTAGTTGAATCGTAACGCAAATCATTTATTTGCTGTCAACACATAATAGGACTAACAAAGTGTGGCAAGAGTAAAATATTTTTATTTTAATAACCATGCATTAACTAAGTCGCGCGTCAGCAATGTTAATAAGTACAAAAAAATTAACCATTGTTTAAGAATTTAAGAAATACTTGGTTAGTTGGTTGCTAAGCAGATGATTAACTAACAACAACAACAACTAACGTTGTCGTCCGGATCTATAGTTTTCTTCATAATTATGGAACTTTTCAGGTTTCTCACGAGCGTTTTAAATTACAGCTGAGGCCCAGTATCTTTCAAATCGTTATTGATTAGTGTGATACGGCCGTCTATACACATTCTTGTGAGCACACTTTCGTGGAGGCCCTCGTACAAGCCGTGGCGAGCGGAGACCCTGCAAGAACACTAGCCATCGACACTTTCAAGAATGGCGATGATCAACTCGCATCGTGACTCATGTCGTTTGACTCGGTCCACAAACAGACACCTAGTAGATTAAGAGCGAGTCGAAGCGAGGGCATCGTTCGTAGTTTCGTACTTATGTCACCTCGTTTCGCCTCCAGGAGAGTGTGGATCCGGGGTTATACGGCTGCAGTAAGGTTTTAACTTGGATATGTTTCGATTTGTCCCTTTTTTATTTTCATATACGTCCAGAAGTAAAAGGAACCGTGTAAGTTTGTGGTGAATAAGCGTAGGAGCCTTGAATCGTAATTGAACTCAGAATGTTGAGCCTAGAAACAATTGTATCTTGTTTAAAATTTGATAGTTCTTATATCAAAATAGTTGTGTTAAAGGTGTTCGTGATTATTAAATAGGTACTATATTGCAAATTGGATATGAATACGGATTGTAGAAGTAAATAAATTTCATATATTATGTCCAAAAGATCCATAACTCCATTTATGCAATAAATATTAGTAATGTACATTGACATCCTTATCTTATTCTTAAAGTTCTTAATTAAATGGTAATTAATAATTATATATTAAAGTGTTTGCCTTTATATAATTGTGTACGCAATACGGGTTGTCTGTATAAACACGGCTTCCCAGCTCCGTGAATAATCGACGACCACGGACAACGCACGCAACGCACACCAAGGCTCTTCCAACAGTCCGTGTCGGTCCGTGTGGGTCTTGAGATTGGGTCCATTTTGTCATTCATTTAGCACGAGCTCGCACTGCACCTTTGAAGTTACCAACTCGCAGCAGACCCGGTGCACCTGTACGGACTAGCCTGCACTTTTACAAACGACACTTTTCCGTCAGCAATATTACGGAACATGAGAAACCGCCTTTATCTATCAATATAATTCTCGCTTGTTATATTGTGAACTACTTGTAAATATGTACGTACCTACTTACTTACATCGTACATACACACAAATGTATTGGGTATGCGATGCGTGCTTATACATTACTTAACGGAAACAAAATTATTTTTAATTTACCTACACGAAATAAAAAGTTAAATCGTATTTAATACGCCTTTTAATATTATTTAATCTCTGAGACTCGGTTTATGAGCAGACTTTAAGACCTAGAAAGTCTTACGATGTTATTTTACAGATCAGCGAAATTTGAACTCCGAGTTAATAATATATTAAAATTAATTACGCGTTCTTCTGTTCCGTATTTTTTAGTATTCAGTTTCAGTATTCAGTTTTTTTTTATTCAGTGTGTAAATGGAATGGTATGATGAAGGTAACTGATGTTGAAGCGGTAATCGAAGAAGAAAACAATACAGCATTATGAATCATTAAATAAATAGAATATATAGATTATAGAGAACAATATTAAGTTAAAGTGTCACTGTTTTCAAGCCAGATGTTCTGTGCCCAAAGTGATGTTTTTGTACAAGACTGCTTTAAAAAAACAAAAGTCATTAAAATGTATTTACATTATTACTTATTTTATCGTTATAGGTTTTTGGCGTAGTGGCCACAATCTCACCTGATGTTAAGTGACGATGTGGCCCAAGATGGTAACACGCTAAACTTAGTGGAAGACTGGCTCTCAAGTACAGCTGCCGGAACACACCTATTGGTGTTTGGCGACAGATTTTCAACTTGAGGGTGGTAGCTAGCCAGGCGGGCATTAAAAAAAGCCCTACCACCATGCTATGGTTTCCTCACGATGTTTTCCTTCACCGAAAGCTCAAGCTCATTGCAGGGATTCGAACTCACGTCACTTGACGCGAAGTCGTACAAGCTACCACTGAGCAATCACCGCTTCAAATCGCTAATCATTGATGGCTAACTTCATCATGTTTTTGGCGCGCGGGATAACATTTTTGGAGTTATTGTTGTTTTGTTACGTCAAAGTAGTAGTTAGGTATAACATTTACGTGCGTACACGATATTTTTTATCAAGTTTTATAATGTTGTATTTTGTGTATATACTCGTAACCATCTGGTTGATTATTACCTAACCAGATGTTGTAAAGTCCCTCACTCAGTGTGCGTCTATAATAGCTTCCTGCAGGATGTCACTTACATACTTACCTACTAATGACAGTAATTACCATACAATAATTTTGCTAATCTAAGGAACAAATAAAAACATATTCCCGTTTTTATTACACATTTATAATATACCTACATAATATCCTCTTGGCTGTAGTTTAATGACATATTCTTGATCAGTGTATGCATGTCTATCGGAAAATCAGACAGCACTACAAATTTATTGATATAGATAGATTATTGGCTAGTTGATATAATTATAGGCGCCAACTTACAAGTTCAAAAACGTGTTCATTCTTGCTGAGTAGTGCAAATTAAAATGCATGTCCTCACTGGATTCGTTATAGCATCTAGAAAAATGTGCGAATGTTTCAAACTGTCAATGATTTAAGTGACGACGAAACGTGGGACGTTAAAGATACGCACCTGACGAAAACCTGACTCATCATATCTTGTGTTACATAGGTACTATGTAAACACTAAATACCTAAACGTAACCTGCCTTTGGATTATATTATATTTTTATAATATATCTAAATATATATAAAATAAAAACAATAAAATTATTATGAATATAATACCTATTGTACTTTTGTGATGTTTGTTATTTATTTTAATTTGAGCTGTATAATAAATTATATTTTTATTACTATATGTTATTTGATACAAAATTATTGGGTTTGCGTATAGTTACTGTAAGTAAGATGTTTGTTATATTATCACAACTTTATTTTAATGGTGTTTGTTTTACTTTATGTAGGTAGGTACTTATAATTTTATATTAAACTCTTTTCAATGGACAGACAATATTAGAAGCTTTTTAGAACACTATATTATATATTTCTGAATTGAAAGTACATACTTCACTTGAAGGTATTTTCCGCTCCAATATAAGGCCGCCTTTGTCGCACACAGAATGTATAGGAGAAGTACAAAGACCCAGCTGCCAAGGGCAGAGGGGAGCCAGTGCGGCAACATCGCGCGCCCGCTTTATTGATCTTCCACTGTGCTTCAAGCGCTTTATTAAAATTGTTTTTATTTTTTATCTAAGTATAGTGTTTATCATGTTTGTATAAATACATGAATTAAATCTAACATCTAATCTAATCCAAAATATATAAATTCAAAAATACATTGGTTATAATTTTTGTCTCTTAATTACGCCTTAATAGCTGGACTTATTCTAATGTTTGGTGTATACATAGGTTAGTTGATTATATTTAGTGCCGCGGCTTCACTCGCGTGGACTACTGAAATATTGTTTACTAGCTGTGCCCGCGGCTCCGCCCGCGTCGACTACTTGATAAGGTTTTTTATTTTTTGTGCGGAACCCTAATTATTTTTCTAATATAATAGTAACTTATGTTATTAGTACCTTATAGCAACAGCTATCTGCCAGTGAAAGTCCCGTCAAAATCGGTCCAACCGCTTCGGAAAATTACTCGGAACAAACAGACAGACAGACAATTTTTTTATTGGTTTTTTGTTATAGGTATCGTGTATACTTTCATGTGCATTTAGTAAAAATCTGTTATTTTAAAATTACACACAGACACTTCAATTTTATTTTATTTATGTATATAGATGATGATATCGTGTTCTTTTTTATAACGACCAAATATTTAAGGAGTAAAGCAAAAAAAATTGATCAAGTCTATCCAGTAGTTTTTGCGTGATGCGCGCACAACCGCAAACTTCAATCATTTTGTCTAGGTATATAGATATATATTATATAGATAGATAAGACATAGACACACGTAGGTACTTTATTTATCACCCATCAAAACTGGTGGACTACACCCAGTGCTTTATATAAATAATTTATTCAGAATTTTGCATATAATATCACTTTTTTATATCTACAGGTAAGTACTAAGCATAGAATTATTAAAAAGGGTAAGTTTATAAGTCTATAACAGATAATACCTGGAACTACTGTTAAGATTATAAAATTTTTTTAATAGGTATATTATCCCTTATCTATTCTTATTATTTTAGTGTAACTAGCTATTGCCCGTGACTAAGTTCCCGCTGTCTTCGAAATAAAATGACTCGCGGGCGTCACCTATTGTAAGCTGGTTGTACTAATACGAAACCTTGGAATCGGATAAATGGTTTAGGAACGTATAAAGGAAATCAACAATAAAACAATTATTTCTAGGGTTCCGTACCTCGTAATGAAAACAAAAACGGAACTCCTATAGGATTAGTTTGTTGTCCGCCTGTCCGTGTGTCCTTTTTCTCGAAAACAACTTGAGGCATAAAGTTGAAATTAATATCATATATTAAGGTCTATGGCACCGTATTGCCGTAAAAAAACAAGTTCCTAGTTTAACGCAATAAAGAGGTACATCTCTTCATAATGAAAGTCTGAATGTCTCACTCAGTGACCAATTATCAAAACCTATACGGTATTTCGCGCACCTACACAAAATTTCCTGTACTCTTGAAATTGAGTACGAAGGGTCTTTTAACATAAGTTAAGGAATAAATCCGAAAATAATTAATTTCTTATATAAAGTATAAGTCTTGAGTATAAATAAAGTTGAAATTTATACCAAATACTAAGGAGTTCACACCAGACTCCACTCAGACTTCACTTCTTAGGGTCGTAGGACGAAGTTATTAGCGTATAAACTTCCTCGATAAATCTATATCTTCTATTACATATAATAAAATTGAAGTGTTTGTTTGTAATGTCAAAATAACAGCTTTTTACAAAATTCATATATCCTATATGATACATAAAAAAATCCATTTAAAAAAAAATTGTCTGTCTGTCTGTATGTTCCGTGCACGGATTACATGTAATCTCCGAAACGGCTGGACCGACTTTGACGGGACTTTCACTGGCAGATAGCTTATATTATAAGGAGTAACTTAGGCTACTTTTTATTTTAGAACCTGTAAACCACGTGAGCGGAGCCGCGGGCACAGCTACTTAACTATAAATTGTAAAATGAATTTTTCAAATCTGAATGATATTTCCAGAGACTAGCGCGTTCAAATAGACAAACAAACGATTTCTTGAGATTTATAATATCAAATATAGATAAATATAAGATTAACGCGTATCGAGCGATTGCTAATAATAATATTTTTGTATGTATTTAAAGTTATTCGCCGTACCGTAGGCCGTCGCTTCACCTATTTTTACCGCAAAGCAGAGAACTTGCTCTGCTGTGTTCCGGTCTGAACGGTTATGTTCGTTGACACGGACTAGCCACACAGGTGTAACAATTTAGTCCAGAGATATCCTAGTGGTTACTCTGTGATAGTAGCGCATTTTTAAATTCCCACCTGTCTAGCTACCACAATCAAGTTAAAAATCTTTCGTCAAGCACATATAAGTATGTTCCGGCAGCTTTACTTGGCAGCCAGTTCCACTTATCTTAGCAAATAAAATTGCGATAAAACGGTAAATATATAAAGAAAAAAAAATGTCATTTGCATACATATTTTTATTATTTATAATTTACTGTATCTAACTTGTTAATATATAGATGCATATTTTATGTCTCGGCAAACTTACTGCTCTGTGCACAAATACAGTTAGCATGTTTTACAAAATAATTGGATATTACTTTTTATTACACGAATTTTACGTGATGTTAAGTACTATCCAACAACAGCGGCGACCTCCGTGGGATCTTCAATTCTCAATTCAATTGGGAATTCATCGTCAATCGTCGATGCTGGCTACTCCAGGAGCATCACACGCACGTTGTCTACCCCTTAAAAACCTATTCACTCCCCTTTTGAAAAACCCTATACTATAGTCCCCTGGGAAAATCTCAGGAGGGAGCTCATTCCACATCTGAAGCGTTCGCGGAAGGAAATTCCCCTAAAACCAGACGGCACGCGACCATTTAGATTCCAAGATTTGAGTATGAACTCCCTGCTGATGGCGAGCGGTGCGATGGTGGAAGGTAGCTGTTGGCATCATGCAAAACAATTCCTCGGAACACAACCCGTTATGCAAACGGTAGAATACGCACAAGAAAACAAAGACGAAAGATTTTATACCGTTTGTGAATTTAAGATCGTCAACAATTCTAACAGTTCCTCTTTAAGCCGAATCAAATGGGCCGAGCTGGTATCCAGGTGCTCTGCCCAAAGATGGCAGAATTACTCCATATGGGGTAGGACTTGTGATTGAAGGACTCCGTTTTATAGAAAGGAAGGTACACACTGGCGCCACTGCGAGACGATCCCACAGTTTCACAGTACGGCAAAGATATGACGTAGTGAACTTCTTTTTTCGTGCCGAGATGGAGTTTACCGTAAAGCTGTAGCTCCGAAGCCCAGCGCGTGCGGTTCTGGTATGAAAGGGGGAAGAGGGAATTCGATTAAAAAACTCTACAGAACACTCGCCCATGATATAGATAGAATAACATGCGAGTTAATGTCCCTGCGCATCTGAAGCGGAATCAACATAATAAATAGTCTAATATCGATTTACATGTCCGCGTTTGACCACGATCTCAACTAAGAATGAAGTATTATTATATAGCATTAAACACACTAGACTACAAATAGATCTAGTTTTCAAACTGCCAAAGTAAAGTTTGATAAAAATACTACTAAATATATTGATTACTGAGATCGAGTTTCTTGCTGGATATTCTTGATGACATAGGATGTTTTCTTATCCGTCGGTAGGTACTGTTGGTAGTGTTTTTATTGGATAAAGTGTTTTTACCTTTGATTTTTCTGAACTGCCGGAGCATGCCAATAGTTGCTTGACGATAGGCTTTCAACTTAAGGGGGGGGGGGTAGTTAACAGGTGAGCATAAGAAGAATCCTACCACAGTACCACGGTTTCATCACGATGTTTTCTGCCACTGAAAACTCAGTTATATTGTAGATTTTCAACCTACTTCGATCAACGGCGTGTCCGAGTGGGTTACTCCTTAGCCATAGGTAATAGCTTTAACAAACTGGATATTCATGTATTGTTGGATGCTTTTAATCATTTAATATCACAGAAAGACAGTAATACACCTGAAGACAAATCCACGTCTTTATGACGTGGCAAAGTGCGTTTGTGAACTTATTTGTTCGTTTCTATTCTGGTATCGTGGTATAATTCGGGGTACCGTTGTGTAAATTTTCTGAAGACTGAATGTTCTATATAAAAGTGTAAATGGTTTATCTCATTACACAACAAAAATTTCTATTAAATTTCGTGTAGAGGCATTATAATTATATTAGCTGTGACACACGGTTTCATCCGTTTTAAATTTATTTAACAAACTCTACCGTCGCCAACGCGCCCGTGTAAGCCATATCGTTGTTCCACTTCCTACGTCCGATCTTGACATATAGCTGCGCCGCGTTCGCACATATTTCCAAACATAACTTTGCCCGCATGCAAAGAGTCCAAAATCGGTTTCTCCGTCGCCTGCTTGACCCTCCAGCCTTCGTTAGGAACATGGACCTGCACAGGGACATGAGACTTCCCTCGATAGAAGCCTATGTGAAATATCTCACCAGGAGATACTTCGATAGCGCTTCGAATCATCCCAACCCGCTCGTAAAATCCACCGCGAACTACGTCCCAGACAACTCGATCCCCGTTGCCAAACGTTATAAACGCCGTCCGCGAAATCTCTTTGTCGATCCCGATGACGACATCGAGAAAGCTAACAATTTCTACGCGTCCGCTCCCGCAACATATGCGTGCTCGCGCCCACGCCCGCGAAACCACCGTTCCCTCCGCAGGGGACGTACGGTTAACTTCGCTCCCGCACACCCGCCACGACCACCCTCCTCTGCGGCAACTCAAGCCTAGGTCCGATCCATCGGCATGGAGCCCTTGAGCCATACAAGTGACTGTACAATCACTAGCTTTCACAGCCATACATGACACTGCATTATACACACATGCACAACACACATAGGTACATAGGTTCTGTAAGGGACCTTTTTTTTCTTTTTTTGCCTAGTTAGATTAGACAAAAAATTTCAGACCACTATATACACATACACATGTTTCTTCCCTCCTCCCAGGGGGCAGAAACATGTATATATGTATAGTTAGTTTAGATCGAATTACGGATAGGGAATTAGTCAGATCGCGACTTAATTGCATACGCGCAACAGTCCGAGCTGAGGTTCGGCCACTTTGGCACCCTCGGATGTTGTTGCTTAGCTTTCGTGGCTGAGTGCCCTAAGCGCTCGCCCCCAAGCCCGGTAAAGCTGTAAAAGCCGTAAAGGCTCCAGGGCCCCTAAGGCTAACAGTATAGTCAGTTCGAAAAA
Organism: Saturnia pavonia; assembly: GCA_947532125.1. Lineage (NCBI taxonomy): Eukaryota > Metazoa > Arthropoda > Insecta > Lepidoptera > Saturniidae > Saturnia > Saturnia pavonia. The sequence goes on along the minus strand of OX383899.1, from coordinate 6,423,027 downwards.
AAAAAAAAAAAGTTCCACTTCCCGTACTTGTTTACTTACAGCTTGCCAGATAGCTTGACGTTAATAGTTACTGCTCCGCTCCTTAGGATTGTAGCGTGAATTTATATCGTCTATACTATTTCTCATGACTCTGGCTAACATATACAAAAATATTTTTTCGAATCAGACTGGTTGTTCCAGAGATTAGCGCGTTTAAACAAACAATAAAAACAAAAATCTCTTCAGCTTTATCAGGAGTACATTATTAGTATTATTACAGAGTTGCGAACTCTGTCTTGTTGTTTTTTTCTGTAGATTTTTATCGTGTTCTTTACCTACGTAAAGCGTTTGACGACAAACTCATTTGATGTTAGGGGAAGATGTCAAAGATAGTTTTCATACTTCTTTTTTTTCTACTTTCAACCAATCCTAGTTATTAAGGAAAAAGTGTTATGCCTTATCAACTTCTTTTTTTTCGAATAAAATCTCTAGAACCTAATTCACCAAAGCCGATATTCCTCAATTTTGACTAGAGGACGATCACCATTAACTAAATAAAGGTCACAGTGACTCAATTTGGCACGTATTGTTTTGAGAGCAGTTGGTGTTATAGTGACTTTTGTCATGATATTTGCAGGCTAGCACTACTTGCAGATGGCACATGGAACAATTGTCGTTTTGGGACATAACAATCACGACTACACATTAAACAGTAACTATGTTAAATTTATATAAAAAGGTGTTCAAAATGTTGTATAAATTCACGTATTAGTTCAGTTAATACTGATAAAATTGCGTCAATATCCAAACGTAGATTTCTTATCAGTACGCAATATTTAATATTGAATTACAGCCTACGGCGGCCTTAGGTACCGATCGCGGCGGCACTGTGCATTATAAATTATCGCTTTTATTGCTCGCCCGCACTGGAAGAGCTCGGACCGAGCCATAAACACGTAAAATGCATGACCAATCAAAATACCAATGTCGGGTCACGCACACATTCGCACTTGTATCAGAAGGGACCGTTTATAGACAGAAAGCTTGCGAGTGTGTATCCGTTAGGGACGCATTAATGTGCGTATGTATGCCGTTCAGGAACACACACATCGACCGTGTTCAGTGAGATGGAACACGCGTTCGAGGGATAACGGAGGGCTTACAATTTATCAAGGTTAGCTTAGAGTGGATATGAATATATTATTCAATAATAATCGAAAATATATGAAAACATGATATTTTACTTTGTAGAATGTTATTGTCTATTTCTTATTTCTGTGAAAGTAAACGGCAGGTTGTAAGTTGTAAAGTGAACTTGGTTATTCTAATAATAAAGGTCGAGCCTGCAATTTCCATGAAAGCCAAATTAATTTCTTATTGATTAGCCCTGGTTGAGGGTTGACAAGTTTGATTATGTATTACACTCTCTTCAGTATAAGAAGGCATATGTGAAGGTATAGTGAGAATAGGGTATGAAACAAGGACTAATACGGGACTAATATTAAAAAAATAACAATTAAAAGATCCTCATTTGAAAAGATTGAAATTATGAAAAAAAAAAATTGTATTTTATATCCTATTAGTTGAGTCCAGCTGCTTCACCCACATATAATTTAAAAGAAATCGGCGATTGATGATTTATAATACTTCTGTATAGACAATATTTTTATAGGGTGGCCAAAGTCATTATTATTATATTAGTATATATTGATCGAGGAAGGTTAAAGGTTATATAACTTCACGCTACAACTCTAAGAAATGGAACAGTAACTATGAACGTCAAGCAATCTGGCAGGCTACAGGCAAGTACGAGAAGTGAGAAAAATTATAGCCTACACGGTTGTGTTGACGGCGGCTAGGTGTAGAGTTGGCCCAATAAATTTAACACGAGTGTAACCATGGGGCATATCAATTTATAAAATAATTACATAATATATTGATAGGGTATGTCCATATTACCAACGGCCAGGCGTCTCACAGCGCGAGCCCCCGCCCACATAAAAAATGACATCTAAATAAATCCATTAAGCCGGGCCGTCGTGGCGCGGCGCGGCGCGGTGGCGACGCGGCTCTTCCTGTCTCTAAGCCCTTTTATTTGATTCCCGCATGTGTAGGCGCCTTCATATTTTTGTTTTGACAGCAGCTTTACAGACACCGAGTTATGATTTGTGATGAGAAGCATATTTAATTAACGGATTAACACAATGTGTTTTTGTGATAAGTCGAGATGTTATGGTTATGTTTAGGGGATTTTTTTTGTTATCTATACATATAATAAAATTGAAGTATCTGTATGTAATGTCAAAATATCAGCTTTTTACTGAAGTAAAAAAAACAATTTTTGTCTGTCTGTCTGTCTGTCTTTATGTTCCGAGTAATCTCCGAAACGGTTGGACCTCTTTTTGACGGACTTTCACTGGTAGATAGCTGATATTATAAGAGGTAAGTTAAGCTACTTTTATTTTAGAAAAATAATTAGAGTTTCGTCCTAATAAAATAATAAGCCTTTTTAATAGTCCATGCGAGCGGAACCACGGGCACAGCTAGTCTCGTATAAAATAAATACTTCTTGGTTAAATGTTATCAAGAAGTAATCTTTATTGGTATATCATGAGATCAGCAACTGGTAAGTTAATAGATGACACTTTGCATTATAATAATGGTTATTCTTTGTCCCTGCAGAGGAAGGTTAGGACATTAATTAAAAATACAGATTCAGATATCAATATGATTTTATTATTATGTAAGTGTCAATTAGAAAGTCCTCTGCACTTCTTTGATTAGAAAAGCGTGCTCGGTACATTAAGTTACATATAAACAATCTCAAACCTTTTGTTAAAATTTCTTCAATCTTAGTATAACGCTCATTTCTTCATTTTTAATTACTTATTTATCAAGATTAACTTCTATTATTATCTATACAAACTTTTAAACCAAAATTTATCAATAGAATTTCTGCATTGCAATTTTATTTATTTCAATACGGAGTACTATCATATTAAAATGACCTTCCATTATGTGTGCCAGGTTAAATGTTTAAATACGAAACTTATTATTTAGTCTTCATTGTTTAGAATAATGTTGTTTGTTCCTTACAGCAAAATCTTTCACAACGATTGGCGTATATAAAAGTGACTTTTGCATACAAATTAATTCAGTATTATGAAGATATAGGTGAACATTTACTCGTAGACTTTTATAATAAAATAAAAGTCAGTGTTTTTGTTTTTACTATTTACCAAAGCAAAGGTTAATTTAAATTAACGGAAATCTATTCCTTTCTGTACTATATTATGGTTTGTATTGTCATAGTAATAGCTTTTCAAATATCTTATGTGAAGTTGTGGAGTTCAAAAGAATTTGAATCTACTCTATTGGCGCAGTTATTCAGAATGAGCTCAGTTACTCAGAATGTGTTTAGGCTGCGTATCTATCAGAGATGTGCGAGGTAGCTAGGCGGTACGAGGATGCGTAGTGAAGCTGTGAAACGGTGTGTAGCTGAGTGGTGAGAGGATGCGTAGTTTTTTCAACTGAGACGTAAGCTGCATGTCTCGCTCGCATCTCTCTCTTTTTTGTATGAACAAATAGGTATCTAGTTCCGCTAGCCTTTTCATTAGCATTTAGCATTTTCGATCAGAGCTGCGCTAAGCGAGGCTAGGAAAATGAAGTAATCCTTATGGTGCAGTTTTTCCTCACGCGCCGCCTAGCTAGCACATTTCCGATTGATACGCAGCCTTAGCTTCCAGAACCTTCTACCCATATTAGTGATCATGTATCAATTACATATTTGCTCCGAGGGAAAAAAAAATGTTTTCAAAAGTCCTTTCGCAGTACTAAGCTACGTGGAATAGGCTATATGGAAGTCAATCTTAAGATTATTATTTTTATAAGTACGTGAGTATCACGTTAAAGTGACGGTACTGCGTCTGATGGTAAACTCAAATTCAAAAACAACGGTGACCATCGAATGATCATCAATCCATCACTGGTCACCGATGTCGTGCCGTCCTGTATACGCGACAAACCAAAAGAGAGTCATTATGAAGAGTTTATGAACGGTACTCGCGACTCAGTCGGGTACTGATATTATACCTACCACCCCATTGATTAGTGAATGTACACCGGCCGATCTCGGAACGCGCCACGCGTGTCTTCTGGGCGCAATCCAATCGTACACGATTATCGTGTCCTATCAACTAGAAAAAAATTCTAACTAGGTATTTTTCGGCTAATAATTTTATTACGTGGATTAAACAAAAATTAAAATATACGTACGATATATAGACATACATACATATACCTGTGCGATAATGCTATGCCCATTATCACATAGTTTATCATTTTATGCACGTAAATAATTATTGTTAAATGTCGGCGACCAGAACGGAGTGGGCTTTGTTTATCATTAAGATTCACGAAGATAGTGGACGAACTTAGAAGGTAAGTGCTCAATGGACACGGAACACAACTGACCTGGAGGGATGAGATTGGTAAAGTAAGTAAGAGGTCCATGGGTAAAGACTAAATAACGTTAGGTACTTATAAGAAGACCAGTACCAAAATATTACCATACCTTTCCTTATACGCAATCTGCTCCTGCGTCTAGCTCTTCAAATCTATACTATATCTTCTAAACATATTGTAAAACTCAACGTCTCTATGTCTGTTCGTTTATGTTCTTTTCACGCGAAAACCACTTATCCGATTAACATGATTTATTACATTTACATAAAAGAACGTGTAAAAAAGCAGTGACAATAATGGTGAAACAAGGAGAAAAAGACGCGTTTGGGGTCTTAAATGGCTTGAGCTGAGAAAACCATAAGGGATAGACATGTAAAATTAATATACTACATAATTATAGATCTTGAAAATACCTACAAAAAAGTCAGCCATAGCATATGTCTATGTTCTAAGGATCACCAACAATAAGTACCTATATTTGTCTTCCGTCTTTTGAGCAGGGGCAGCAAGATTCGCGCGTGCGCTTGACCGACGGCATCCTGTAGTCCATGCGAGCGGAGCCGCGGGCACAGCTAGTATAATATAATAAAACAATATGTTTTCTATTTTATTTTAAACAAACCCGGTTCTTATTGTAAAACCCTATATATTGATGCCTCTACGAACCAAAATACTTGTTTTCTTAACATCGTTACCTCAGTGATATAGTCAAATTCGGTATGTAATATGACTTATAGTAGTGACTGGAACATTGAACCTGTGGAAAGATTTTTGTATTTAACCTTAAAGGAAATGGTCTGCACTTATTTTATTTGATGATAAATAATATATATTTGCAAGTCGCCCCTGTGGCACTCAGCTACGAAACAACAACCACAAATACCCCTTAGTAGTTGACAGCGACTTCTATTTCAAAGCCGATCCAGTAGAATTTTGGATGCAAAACAAAACATGTTGGATGAAACTTTAGACTCAGATATGATTGATTGTGTGAACAAATTCACGATAATGCCGCTCATAATTGTAAGTATTTTTTGCTTAATCGAAACATTTTAAATTGATATCTAAATGATTTTTATCGTCACTGGTGTGATTGATCGTGTGTTTAATGAATGAAATATTATATTAATAGTCTCGCTGGCACAGTTGATAGCATCCGTGTTTTCTTGTGCTCAAGTTTCAACAGAATTCTCGGAGATAATTAATTATTAGTGTCTACAAAACAGTGAATACCCTAATCTAGTTAAAGACTGTGTTGTATTATCATTATCGTTTTGCTCTATTGAATTAACATCATCATCATCATCATTTGCTCACAGCCGCTTTTCTTGTACGCCACTTAGACTTAGACCGAGCCGTCCTGGTATTTCATGGCTTATTGGCCAATTTGGTATTTCATGTTTTTTTTTTATCGTTATAGGTTTAGCGCTGTGGCCACAATCTCACCTGATTCTAAGTGACAATGTGGCCCAAGATGGTGATACGCTAAGCCTAGTGGGAAAACTGGCTCTCAAGTGCAGCTACCCGAACACACTTGTTGGTTCTTGGTGACAGATTTTGGGGTGGTAGCTAGCCAGGTGTGTTTTCAGAAAAAGCCCTACCACTATCTTATGGTTTCCTCACGAAGTTTTCCTTCACCGAAAGCTCATTGCAGTGATTCGAACTCACGTCAATTGACCCCATGCCACGACACGCTTACCCCTGAGCCATAATTGCCTCAAAATTTAATGCTTATTATTATTAAAGTTGTTATTAAAGTAGGATTTTTGATAATAATAATTCTAGTAGTAAATAGCTCTAAACGCTATAGTAGTGTTAATTAAATTATTAAATAAAGCAAAACTTATCAGGGTATCGTAAAGATTAGATTAGGTACATAAGTCATAACTTAATGAAAATCAAATCAAAGAATTTTTTGTACTGGAATTTTCACTCTGGAACTGGTATTTACAGTGACTTTCCAATGTGGGAGACTGACCCCAGTTTGACAAACGATAGCTTACTTGTCTTTTTTGTATGTAGTTTTATTATTATATGAGTATTTTTATAAACATTTAAATATTGTAATATATGGGTGCAGAAAAATAAAAATCTTCACTTCAATAACTTCTACTTGCATCTCTTCCGTTATACAAAATCAAGCAACAAAAGTATGTGCGATGAAACCTCAGCAAATGGTTGGTATCGCGTAATACTTGCCAATGCTGCACACACAAAACCAAAATGTAATGAACTCCCTCACATCTCTGCACCTGTTAGTAGCAATGATGGCGGAGGAAGCATATACGTATGCGAGAGGTCTAGATGAGCTGGTTGTCGAAGTAGGTAGTAATCTAAGCGCATTAGAGCGCTCGGAGTCGCGTGACGCGCGGTGCGTTGACCGCACCGTTCACTATAAAGCAATTGCCACATTAACAGGGCTGTCACGATTGATTCTGGGAACTGATTTATGGAAGATTTGTTATGAACATTGAAAATATTTGAACTGTTTTATATTTGTACAAAAATAAGTACTAGCATTAATAATGTAAATGTAATAATTTAATTTAATGAGTTTTAATTTTTTTTAATGTTTAATTACACAATTTGTATCAAATTGTTTATTTAATTTGATTAAAATAATGTTTGCTTATACACTTTTACATTATTTTACGTAATTAAAAAAATAAAGTCAGTAAAATGAATTCACATTATTATTATTGATGACTATGTCATCACGTTGTTGGCAAACGAGATAAAATATTCAAAGTTATTTAGCTAGTATTTATTTAAAAGATATTTAAATATCAATAATATATGACAGGGATAATTTGTGTCCTTAATTTTGTATACTTTATTAGAAATCTGATGACATCATTAACAAACAAGATCAACGATTGACATTTGATGTGGGTGTTTTATAACTATGACATTTTTATTAACGATTTATAAATGAGCTTAAATAACTAACCTATGATTTACGACAACAAAAAAAAACTAAGAAACATCAGTTGATTGTGATTATCACATTCTATAGTGACGTTATTTATTTAATTTATTTAATACATCTACAATCACAGTATATCATAAATTATAATGATTATTTTTAACAAAGTTCATGTTGTAACCATAAAATATTTTTGTACAATTTTAACCACTCGTGTAGCGGGAGATCTGTATGTTACTTCAAATATGTAAAAAGAGAAATAAAGAAGTGGATTTATGCATAAGCCACGTCAGAGTTTAAATTGTGCAGGCGCAGCTACATGTTTACATACACACATACATACAAAATATATATGACATTTAATCGCGAAAACAATGTTATTAATTGTCATGGAATATCGTTTACATATGTTGCGATTCCGACTGTGCTTCGAACCCGGATGTCTCAACAATTGTAATAACAAGTCGCAATGAAACTCCTATGACGTAATTCACGCGTACGGTGGTTCAAAGCAAAGTACCAGCCCTGTCTAGACAGTTAGTGTCAGTATATTAGACAGTCGGTACACAAAATCTGTGAAGTGATTTGTGCGCTCTCACATCGCCAATCTGGGGCCAACGACCGTCGCGGATGCAAACCCGGTGCGCGGCCACGGCCGGCGATAACGGTGCCGGGGACGTGCAGTTTGCGCTCTTTTGATGGCCCAATTGCCATTAGCCTAATGAGCGGACCGGCCGGGTTGACGCGTCGCACAACCTTACATGGATAACGATGCCTTCAACTTGATGTTAGTATAAAAATATACTGATGGGTCACGAAATATTTCTGTGTAGGTATAGGCTAGCGTTTGATGCTAAATATGCTTTCAGATGGGTAGTAGGACACGACAATTGTGTCGACCGAATTGCGATTACCATACACCAGGTGAAACACACACTATAGTGGCACATTCTGGCATAAACCGGTGTATATCCAATAATCAAGCAGCGTGGTAGAATTTTGTGCTCAGCTGGGTCCCGATCACCATTTGTTGTCTAAATGACTATCTTTTGATTTGTCACGTTTCGGGATCAGCCAGCGTATATCCGCCGTCGTTCTTGGTTTTTAAAGTGCTTAACATCAGGTATATTACCGTATCTATGCCATGCTACTTTGAAAAAAATGACTACATGGTTTAAGATGGTAACCCTCTAAATATGGAATGAGGACTGGTCTTCAAGTACAGCAGCCGAAATGTTTGGCGATAGATTCTCAAGTCGGGTATGGTAGAACCACGCGATCGCTTATTAATGGTATTAATTACAAATAAAACATCGGTAATGATGTTTCATCACTCACGAGTTTGTTTGTGACATGCACTTAGCTACCTATGATCAGTTAAAATTAGTACCTATTATACATTTTTTGGCTACCTATAAGACTACATATGGAAGTGCCCAGAAGAAAATGTAGTTAGGAAATAAAGACATCATCTATTAGGTATCAAAGCGACTGCAACTAGAAAAAAAATCATAATAGTGGTTAAAGTAGTTGATAGGAAGCGGGTTTAAACAGGCGCATGAAGAGACACGGCAGTTTTTAAATTATAATTCACAAGTAAATGAAAAAAAAACATAGACACCAGACATTTCCTCGGTGATGATTTTATATATTGCATATATAACGTATTATTAAAATTATAACATTTCCATAATATATAATCGAGTACAAGCAGTGCGGTAGGAAGCCGCCGACAATCAGTAACATAACCATAAAAAAGTGCGAAATTTCGCAAGATGTGTTCTGTTAGTTAACACCGCCATAAAATAATCTTAACAAATCGATTAAACATTCCTAAATCTGATACGGGATTTCTTAAAATTTAGCTGTGATGCTACGAACATAATATTATGCATAAATTTATCAAAAATGAAAAACGGTGAGACCATTTTTAAACCAGGTTTTGCATTAAAACTGATGAATGATCTAGAATATTTTTTGCGTTTTCTCAAGTCAAGCTTAGGGGGAATTTATTTAGTAATATATCTCATACCATCACTCTCGTTGATAATAACTGTTGTTTGAAGATAAGCTAAGTCTAAAGCTCTCAGTGACTGTCTTTCGTGATACCTTTTGAAAAGTTTTATCGTGTAAATCTACTCATTTAAGTCTATTGATATATATTGATATATAAAATATGGAAAAATTTTCGTACGTAAGGATGAGAGCTCTGGCAGTCTGCTGATTAAAGATCAACAGTCCTTAGATAGAATAGTCTAGTTTACTATTTATTCTTGAATATGTTACACTGATAGTCACTTTAATCTTTATTTTAATATAAAAATGGCTAACCTATCAATTTTTTATCAAAATGTGAGAGGGATGAAAACGAAGTCGTCTGACATCTATATGTCAATTTTAAATTCAGATTATGACATAATATGCCTTGTAGAAACTTGGCTGGATGAATCATTTTTGTCTTCTGAGTATTTTGATCAAAGGTATACGGTCGTTCGTAGAGATCGCAGTGCTGATTTTAAAGAACGATATTCCAAGGCTCATGGAGGCGGAATACTAATAGGTGTTAAAAATGATTTCAAATTTATTAATAAAACAGATTGGCAATCCTCTGTTGAAGATATGTGGATACGTTTGAGGGTCGGGAATGTTTGCTTGAATCTATGTCTTGTTTATCAACCATCCTACATACCTTGCGATACGTTCGGGGGGTTTCTTACAAAGTTGGAAGAAATTTGTTTAGGTAATTTAGATGATAAAACGCTAATTATTGGCGATTTTAACTGTCCTCACATTAATTGGAGTTGTTCTGAAGATCCTTTTTCTGGTATTTTCGAACCAAAATCATTAGCTTTAAGGGATTTCTTACAAATTACTGGTTTTTTACAAGTAAATAATGTATGTAACGAGAGAAACAATATTTTAGACCTTATTTTGGTGGATGATCACACTAATGTATATGTCACTACAGCTGTTCCACTTAGTAAACTTGATACCTACCACCCATCCTTAGAATTACACGTAATACTAAAACAACCTAAAAGCGGTAACTTGGCTCATAATACTGCTTGCTTGAAACATAATTTTTATAGGGCTGACTATATCTCATGCATAGCGGAACTCTCTTTAATTGATTGGGATGAACTTAGTAACGTTAACTGTAATGAGTCTGTGCACAATTTTTATAACATTTTGTGGTCAGTTATTGATAAATGCACTCCTAAAAAAAGACAAAAGAAAAATAATTATCCTACATGGTTTTCTTTGTCATTGATAAAACTTATTAAAGAAAAACACAAATATCGATTAAAATTCAAAAAATATAATAATCCTCGTGATTATGATACATTTGACACCTTACGTATTAGATCAAAGAAAATCATGAAAATTTGTTTCCAATCGTATATAGCTAAGATAGAACAGGAACTCAAAACAAATATTAAATCTTTTTGGCGATATATTAAATCTAAAAAAACATATAACGGTATTCCCGCTCAGGTCTTATATGATGGTCGAGTTGCTGAAGGTGACGAGGTTGCAGACTTATTTGCCCTATATTTCTCCTCAGTTTACACTGTTAACCAAGCTTCAAACGCATCTGTCCAGTCTTATACCTCATGTAATTATTGTCTCCCTGAAATACATATTACTGAAAAAGACATCAAAATCAGCTTAGAGTGTTTGGATGTGAGGAAAGGGGCTGGTCCTGATGGTATTCCACCAATATTTATACGGCTCTGTTCAAAAGCGCTTGTTAAACCTCTGCATTTGATCTTTAATCAATCGCTTAAAGAAAGAATATTTCCCGATTTATGGAAAATCTCATATGTAGTCCCCATATACAAGTCAGGTAATAAGAATGACGTATCAAATTATAGACCAATATGTATTATTTCACAATTTGCAAAAATATTTGAGGGCATTATATATAAGGTAGTATATTCTCAAGTAAACCCCTTGATAAGCTTACGCCAGCATGGTTTCATGTCTAATCGTTCTACAACATCAAATTTACTCATATATACTAATTTTATAACTAATACGTTGGAAGCCCGTGGCCAAGTTGATGCTATTTATACAGATTTCGCCAAAGCGTTTGATCGCGTTGATCACTCTATACTCATATTCAAACTTAATCACGCTGGCATTCGTGGAAATCTGTTAAGGTGGTTTGAGAGCTATTTATATAATCGTTCTCAGCTAGTCGCATTGGCAGGTTACGAGTCTCCACCTTTCATACCTTCATCTGGTGTACCCCAAGGATCTAAGCTCGGACCATTATTGTTTTTAATTTTCATAAACGACCTCCTAGATTCTCTGAATTGCGATTGCCTAGCATATGCAGACGATATAAAAATATATACTCGGGTCACAAACCTAAGCGACTGCATTAAGTTACAGAATGACCTTAATACGCTCGAATTATGGTGTATCAATAACAAAATGACTCTTAATTTGAAGAAATGTCAATACATAACTTTTACAAATAAATTAAAATACATTAATTTTAGCTATCACCTTGGCGGTATATGCCTAGAGAGAGTATCCGTTGTTCGGGATTTAGGTGTAATTTTTGATTCTGTTTTCTCTTTCCGGCCACATATACTTAATATTGTACCTAGAGCCAAAAAGATGCTTGGATTTATTATGCGTACATCACGACCAATCCGCAATAACGAGAGTCTTATCTTGCTCTATAACACCTTAGTCAGAAGTATTCTTGAATATTGTTCTGTCATATGGTCACCTCACTATTCCACCTACGTAGAACTTATAGAATCTATACAAGCTCGTTTTGTGAGATACCTGAGCATAAGGAGTAGTGTTCGTAAATCTATACCTTATTATGACATGAGACTGAAACATTTTAATATGATAAGCCTAAAAGAGAGGCGAAATATGGCTGACTTAATCATGCTTCACAAGATTGTAAATGGTTCTATTGATGCGTCCCTTATAAATTACTTTAATTTTCGAGTTCACTCCCGTGCGGTGCGCAACCCACACATATTTGCCACTCCGAGTGCAACACTTAATACGGCATTTAATAGCCCTCTTGTGCGTATGGCAAGGTTGTATAACGAGATATCCGAAACAACTAATAACTCCATAGATATATTTGGTCAATCTTTTGGTTCATACAAGCACTCCTTATTTAAAAATAAAATATAACCTAATTTCAATTTTAATATGTAATGATAAATGTAGTTAAAATTGTGTATAATAATGTTAAAGTGTGTGTGTAAATAGTGTTAAATATTTAATTTTAAGCAATTAGTTATCCTTCTATTAATATGTATTTAAATGTCATGCAGGCCTATTACCTGAGTAATTACATAGTATTTTAATTTGTGCATGATAATATGTAATCTTTACTATTTTGTAATTATTCTGTTGGCGTGCTAAATATATAAATAAAAATAAAAATATTTATAATGTCATATAAAAATAAGATATCAGATCTAAGATAGATCATTGCACAATCGAAACAAGTGATGCAACAAATATGATAATTAGTACCTACCTACTTATGGTCTTTTTTATAATTTAACCAGGATTTATAAAAAACAACAATTTTCTACGCGGGTGATATGATATTTCCGTCCATTTCAAAATTAGAGATTGGATTTTTTTATTGCATTTCACCAGAATACTAGCCCATGATATATAACCGTTTTTATACTTTGAATAATTAATTAAATTTTCTTAATTTTCAGACTATTTGAACTGCTACATTAAATCAAAATGAGAAAATTTACACGAATTCTAAAAACAATGCTAGTATATGTTGAGGCACGAAGCAACCGACCAATATTCCACTGGTTAATCAATGGTCACGACTTCTCTCGGCTTTTGATTGCAAATAAAGCAACATACATTTTACAGTTTTCTGGGAACTCACCTCTTAAAGGAGTGGTAAAAGGGACAAAATGTCAGCGTAAATGTAATATAATAGTGTTTTCACGCATATAGATCTGTTGATATAGTTTTCTATATCATACCGGTTTGTTTATTTCTTATATCGACTGTTGGAGCAACCTGCAACCTCATTGATTGCCTATGGTGTACTGTAAGATGTTATACGTTAAATACTAGAAAAGTTTCCAACATTAGCATTGTTTAGAGACTCTTTTATTTCATCTTAGTAGAAAATGTTAGTAACAAAGAAGCCGTGGGCTCTAGTGGTATTAGACAGGCGGAATTTACTAATTCTAATTGGTAACTCTATCGGCTGACGGTGAAGTAAAAACATCGTGAGGAAACCTGAACGCCTGAGAAATGTTCTTGTTACCACTGTATGGTGAAAAAAATATAGAACTGTTGATTTCTTGGTGTGTATGGTGATTAAGGCTTCCCTAGGAACCTTCCCCAGGAAGAGGCCTTTGCCCAGCAGTGGGACACTTTCAGGTTGATATTATTATTGTTTTTTAACAATACCAAATTGTCTTTGTAGTCTAACAGCCTGATTCATTTATTAAAACCGTGCGGCTTGTAGTTCTCAAATCCGTTACGTTTTTAGCATCTTGTTTCTTTGTCCTGGGAAAATAGGTTTTCTATATGACTGACAAAAATGTGCACAGATTATAGTAAAGTAGCTAAAATTATAGTACCTATAACCCTATTCTCGTTAGAATGAGATAAATATCTACGTGAACAGTTAGGGGATGAGAAAGGGCACAGGAAAAAAAGTGTTATTAGAGGTAGCAAGTGACGGTCGATAATAAACGCCAGGATGTGGGCTGGTTTGAGAATGTTTTATGCGCACAACTTAGAATTTTTTCACATGCACGTAAAAGATGTAGTTGCTTATCATTATCACCTGAGACTCGACAACCGCGGGTGGGCCTTAGCCTGGTCCAGTATATCCAGACCGATATTTCCAGCTCTTCTCACCAATTGTTTTTAGATCATTATGAACGCCATTTAATAAACTGAGTTTAGGCCTGCCACGAGTTCTAAGTCCATCAGGTTTTCTCTCGAGAAGTCTTTTGGATATACTGGTTTCTTTCATCCTTACGAGATGTCCTGCCCATCGTAGGCATCCAATTTTAACGGTCTTAACAATATTTGGTTGTTTTTATAACTCGTATAGATCGTGTACCGCGTTCGCCATTCTTCATTATCCAACACGGCGCCAAAAATGGAAATAATTGTAAACGTAAACTGTATGCGAAGTCAGTTGACTTAATAAGGAAGCGTCTACAATTTTTGTCAAAAGTAGTACAAATAAATAACTATGCCTCATATTTTAATAAATATAATAAGATTCAGAAAATTGAGAATATTTTGAGTAATGTTTACAAAAAAGGGGGTACATTCTAAAATCGGTTCAAAATTAATTTAACGTATTGATACAATGGCTGTTAATGCGAGACTGATTTTATTAGACTTCGATGAGTAAATACAAAACTTTTTTTTTATATTACTCGGCACATTGATGGCCTTGTCCCTGGATGGGGTGGTAAGCACACTACAATCCAAACACAACGGCGACCACCAGGAGATCTAAATCCATCAGCGGTCGCCGCTGTCATGCCGTTCTACACGATAGAGATATATATCTCTTTACGTTATGCTTAAAGGACCCAATGTCGTAAAAAGGAGGGAACACATTAGCCGGGAGATGGTTCCGCAGTTTCAGGGTACGACAAAGATAAGTCATAGAGAACTTTTTAGTTCGTGCTGAGATGGAGGCTACCGTAAAACTGTGATTCTGGAGCCCAGCGCGTGTGATTCTGTAGGGGAAATAAGAGGAAGGAATTAGACTGAACAGCTTTGCAGAACACTCACCATGATACAGACGGTAGAACACGCTCAGCGAGACGATGTTCCTGCGCAGCTAAAGCGGCTCAATGTATTTACTAACGTCTGCATTATTAACAATGCGAACAGCCCGTCTCTGCAACCTGTCTAGAGCATCGAGGAGGTATTTAGCGGATCCATCCCAGAGATGTGAACAGTATTCCATACAACGACACCTGAGTTTTCTTGGAATTGAATTCAACCAAGATACTTGCTCCCCATTTGATGCGTGGTGCAAGGATTCGTTAAGTTCACTGATAAGTTCCTTCCGTCTCTTTTCTGTGTCTCCCTGATTATATGAAGGCTTGCTGTAATAGCACCCATAAATGGTGCTGTCATCTGTATAGCAATGAGTATGGCCTAAAGGTAACATATCATTGATATGCAGAAGAAACAAAGTGAGCGAAAGCACATAGCCTTGAGGAACTCCAGCGTTTATCGATATGATTTGCGAATCACATCCTCGTACATGGACACGAATTATTCGTTCATGAAGACAGCTGGAGATCCAGTTGCAGTGGTTGACGGAAAGTCCGTATGCCGGAAGTTTGGTGAAAAGTCCAATTATCTTCATACGTGAATATAAATTATAGATAGAAAAATTCTATTTCACATGAAAATACAGTTAACATCTTGAAGTATAATTTCTTAAAATCCAAACCTGTCTTAAAATCCAAATCTTCTCGATCTCGGAGAAATATAAGAAGAGGAAAAGGATAGCAAATTTTTTTAAGAATTTTATTACAATGATAGTTTACAGTTAAGTATGCCGTACTTTGAGATTTCATAAAACACTCTGCGCTTTTAGTTCTAGATTGTTTGTCAGAGATGTAGAAGCAGAGGGGTCTCTATCTTATGTAGCTTATGTACGGTGAAAGAATTACCATAGTACCCCCACTTTGTTGAAAGTAAAAACATTCAACCGTCTTGCAGGCCCTGCGGCTCTGCCAGAGTTGTATTGGCTCTATAGCAGAAACAACTTATGCTACGCGCTCCGCGGCTTGTGAAGAAGTGTAAAATATATGTAGGCTTACCAGTCACCAAGTTGGCCACGTTTTTTTAAAGTTATTTTCTCTTAATTTACTCTATTATTTTAATATATATAACCTAGAGACTTAAATAACTTTTGCTACAGGCCCCGCGCTGATTCAATCCACCTTTGAGAGCCCCCAAGGCCTAACGCCCGGGTGAACAGCAAGCATTGCACCCTAGGTAGAAAAAAGCATCCTATAATCTACTAATTATAAGTAAAAAGTAATAAATGACAGTTGCCTAAACCTACAATACGTTCTTTTTATCGTTATTAAATGATAATCCGAAAAACTGATTCAAAATAAATGCAATATATCGATAGATCTAGTATAAACAAATCGTTGCGTTGTTAGATCAGAAACCGCGCACGCAATATCTAAAAGTTTTCAATCTAAACATAGACTTAACGATTATTTATGAAATTATCGCTGCTAGGCAGTTCATGCGACGCCTTATTTAGCTTTTAAACCAAACAAACTAATTTACATCTCTTTACTTGGAAAACTATATACAGCGCTGCGGCTGTCCACGGTTGGACCTTGAAACTAGAGAAAATGCATGAAAGGCCAAAGCAAACTGGTTGACCAAAGCGTCGACTCGTAACAAATTGTTCTCTGTTCTCTTTAAAACTAATTATGAACCGTATCTTTTAGACATTAAGGTAATAAGAACTGCAAAATACATCTTTGTGAAACTGTATCCCAGACGCCAAGACCGAACCGTGTCACCGGCCTCGATTATTGCCGTTCCGCTCCGAGTGAGAAGTTATATAGAGAAACTGTACGAGTACAAAAGAGACGGGTTATCTGGGGACAATCCAAGTAAATTGCTTCATGATTGGATAATTATTTTATTGATAGAGTTAAATACCATTGAAAATGGACCTTAGGGTTCGGAATGGGGGAAGTGGTGACGTAATTTATGACGGACAATTGAGTTTGAATTAGTTACAATATCGTAAAAATATGCATTATAAAAATAACGAAAACGAACAAAACACGGAATCTATAAATACGTAATAAATATTTTTATGCCGCAGTGCTATAGTGTGGTCTTTGAACGCTATATAAAAGGATATTCAAATATTAGATGTAGGAAACTATCAACCGCATGGTGGTAGGGTGTTTTCTGAAGTTCTTCTAACTATTTACCACGTTCATGTTGAAAACCTGTGAACAAACGTGGATGAGTTCCGGCTGCTGCATTTTATAGCAAATCCCCATTACAATTTTATCCCATCTTTGAAAACATCATTATTGACTTTCAGCTCAGATAGTAGTCAAACGTTATTCTATTACTAACTTTTGAAGGGTCGTTTTACTTCATTCCATCCTCTTCTTCCCATAATAGAATCGCGCGAGTTAGTTTACTGTTTTCACCAAAATAGACATTTCCATATCTTCTTATCTTCTATCTTCTCTTTAACGTAACTTGAAGTTTATAAATAGTCTTTCTTCCAGCCAGCCCTTTCCCTCTTTTTGACAGTGGATCCTTCAAGCGAAGCATGAAAAGACATTCTAGTATTGCAGCTGTACGCAGCAACTGTTGATGGAAAATTGTTTTTCTGTGGTCTTGTTGTTTTCAAACCACATCGTACTACTAAACAGGTGCTGTGGAGTAGAACCAAATTAAACAAAAGCCGACTGCCTTCCATCCAGCGAATAATCATTAACCAATGCTTTCGTCGTATTTAAAAATAAATACGAAGAGGTTTTTTAACAAACAAGTATGCTTGTGTTAAGTGAGCACTACTTTCCATAACTATCTATAGACTATAGACAAGCATTCTCAAACAGAACAGCAGTCTTACCCGAAGCACAGACACTTATCATTATCATATTCCTACTTCTGAGAACTAAGCTGAAATGCACCGTGTACCAATAAAGAAAGAAAGATTATTTGATAATTTATTTATACCTACGACATTTGACAACAACGAATAATCTAAAAATACCTTTACATCTACCTAATAAGAACTAAAAATCAAATGCCAGTTGTTTACAAAACAGGTCCAGCTCAGCATAATGTTGGTTGCAAACAAACAGCGCTGGTCTTCCGTTGCTCAATACATGTTGTCAACCAACGGAACACGGCAGAGTTGCAATGTTTCTATGCATGCCTGTTAGTGCTATCGCAGTCGAACTTCATATAGATTATATCGAAAAGAAGAAGATTAAAAAAGTAATAATATATGTACATATCTACGGCTAACTTGAACTTTTTGGTTCACGCGAGGTAACTTGCATGTAAGCCGACAAACTCGTTTTGTTAGGTACCTTTCTATTCATCTCGTTCACTCACAAGCACATATGTAGATAGTTTATAAGATCAGTTTAAACGATATGCAATCCTATGGAATTAACTAGTAAGGGTTCATAGTTTGAAGCTTATTACAAAGCGTTGTATTCGTTCGATACATTTCAATTTCAATTTTTTTTTCCTCGAACTGTTTCCTACTATATTCATTGAATTCATTCTTGTTATACATTTACATATACCATTAATGTTATGGACTTTTTCTCGTATCGACATGACAGCATTGTTATCCCTAAGAATTCTGGAACATCTTGCTGCAGAAAGAAAACTGTGAACGTCAAGAGAAATACATGACATCGTATAACCTAATCTAGCCTAATCCATTTAGGTAGTCCATGTGAAAGTCAAAATCGCTGCCTCGGCAACTATTTCTCACTGAATCGCCATTGTCATGGTAATTACATAACGAAGAGTTATTTTGATATTGATTTGGAATTATCAGAATGTATTTTTTTTTTCATAATTAAACAGGTAATATAATCTTTAGTATTATATCAATAAAAAATCATGAATTGTATAAAATGATGAATTATCTTAATTTGATGTAATTACACGAAATGTATTATGAGTAAAATTTGGTCATTTGTCTAAGTGTCTATCTATTAAATTTTTATCAAACATAATAATTCATATTTTTAAAAGATTTGTAAAAGAATAATAGCATTATACCTACCAAATAGTACGATGTCATGTGACACAATCGTGCCTTGTAATTGGTTTGACTATATCTTATCAGCCACTACATGGAACCGTGTATCCTTATCTTTGTTTACTTCGACAGCTCTGACGCATTATTTTCCTAGCCACTATAAACTGAGCTACCAAGTGTCTCCTTATCATCAGTTTCTTTACTAATACATCCTTTACTAACTAAATAAATATATTTGTATATTAGTATTATTTATAAATGCCTAATAGTAAATCTGTCTGTCTATGAACGTCAAGCAAAATGGAAAGCTGTAGGCAAGCAGGGGATTTGGAACAAAGATAGGGCTACACGGGTGCGTTGGCGGTGGCATCGTAATCAAATAAATTTAACAAGGGTGAAACCATGGGGCATAGCTTGTCCAAAAATCTGTAAACCGCGAATTGTGATGATCATAATAATGGTTGTGTTAATCCTATTATGATAACAGCAGTTCAGTGGAAGAGACAATGTGATAGACGGATCACTCGGCTTTACTGGGGGAAAACAATGAACAGGTCATATAGACAACCAGTGTCTTGAAGCAAGAGGAATTGAAGATAGTTCTAAGGATAAACCAGACGAAAACCGGTACACCGCCGCGCCGCCAACGCACCTGTGTAGCCGTACTTGCCGTACCTTCCCGTACTTGCCTGCAGCTTGCCAGGTTGCTTGACGTTCATTGTTACTGCTCCGCTCCTTAGGATCGTAGCGTAAACTTATATAACCTATACATTTCCTCATAAATCTGGCTATCATATAGAAGAAGAATTTTTCAAATCCGACTGATAGGTCCAGAGATTAGCGCGTTTAAACAAAGAAATAAAAAACTCTTCAGCTTTGTCTATACACAATATTATAAAAGTTCAACGTCTCTCTGTTCATCTGTCCGTTTATGTTCTTTCACGCAAAAATCACTTATCTAATATGTTATCTCATATGTTATCTGGCCAGGTTGTAGGATATATTTTGTAAGATAAAGTAATATACGTAAGCAGTGACGATAATGGTGAATCAATTCGGAAAAGGATGCATTTGGGGCGCTTAAATGGCTTACGCTGAGTAAACCATAAGAGATATGTCAAATTAACGTTCTACATAAATGTAAATCTTAAAAAGATTTACAAAAAAGTCAGCAATAGTATATGCCTATCTTCTAAGGATCACCCACAATAAGCATTATTGTCTTCCGTTTTTTGAACGGGCGCAGCACAATTCGCGCGTGCGCTCTACCGGCGGCATTCTGTAGTCAACGCGAGCGGAGCCGCGGGCACAGCTAGTTTTCTTATAAGTATAGATTCTGTTGCTTTAAAATTCAGTATGAAGGTACTACTTTTCTATAAACCATACACAAATACCTATAATTAAGTATTTGAATATCCTACATCGGAACAACGCTGGAGAGTTCTTAAAGTTGGTCGATAAATATTCCAAAGCAATAACTATTAGCCAATGTTTGTACAAGTGAGGAAGAAATATTTTCATTCAGTCACGGCCGTTTCCTCCGTGTTTTGAAACGTGGAATGTGCGCCTGCGCAAATTAATAACACAGCTCTTGCCGTTCGTAAACAATGGCTTGCGGTTTATAAATAGTATACATACACTAGCGGCCCGCATGCGGTTTTACCCGTTTTCGATGTGAAAAATATTATTAGCCATGTGGTTCATTTTGAATTGAATATCGTAAAAAATTTAAGAGCTCTTTTAACGATTATACAAAATGTTACAAATGTGTTTTTATTACATACTAACGTTTGCCACTTACACGCTTATAAGATATTATAACTTGTAAATTTTATACTATGCTTACTTATATACCTATCTAATAGTTATCCACATGCAACTTTTGCGTTTTTCTCATATTTAATTATTTAATTAATCTTGATTGTGTCAGGGATTGTTTCTAATGCCAGCTTGGCAAGCTAGAAATAGGTCTATCGGGTTTTCTTGGGCCACATGGTCACTTAACATCAAGTGAAATTGTGGCCAAACGCCAAACATTAAATATATAAATATATTAGGTATATAAGTATTGAAATAAAAATTGCACTGACAAAACTGTAATGATATAATATCAAGATTTATACACAGTTCTTTAAATTTAATCAAAATAACATTAACTAACCGATCTGTTACTATTTTGTTCAAATGCGTAAAGGTGACAGTTACGTGAAAAGTGTGAAAATCCACTTCACTAAGATCGAAATCGAAACCGATCTACATAATCAGCGTGGTCTATATTAATATATATATATATTACTTAAATATATTTGTGAACCTTTAAACCTATTTTTATTCGAATTCGTGAGCATCACTCTTTTTCTAATCTATCATAAGTCAGGGTCATAATCAAACTACTAGGGTTATCATATTTATCGATATGTCGAGAATATAAGAAACTAATTTATCAAGTAGGTACAAACTAGACAAACCGACTAGGTACGAATTTAGTTGCCTCAACAATTTTATGCTGTAGCTCGGCAACAGTCTAATCTGACGTTAAAAACACAATGCGGGCAAAGATGGTAACTCGGAATATCAAGAAAGTTATTTCGATTCTAGTTCATTTACCGAAACATACTGAAACTTGTTTTGATAATAGGCTTTCAACTTTCTACCCATCCATTCAGTCGAAAGACATCTAAAACTGGACATAGAACTCCTCCAAAGTTCGTCCTAACAGTCGTTAGGACAGACGCAGATCCAGTCATCTGCGCTGTTAATAATTAGCGGTTTCACGCAACCTTCACCAGGTCATCGATCCACCTTGTGGGCAGCTTTGCCCACGATGCATTTTTCGTTCGTGTTGACCAATTGAGAACTGTTTGCACCCATCAACCGTCCGTTCCACAGCAATTTTCCCCACCCTATGTAACTTAAGGCTATATCGGCGAGTTTCAATCTTCTGTGAATCTCCTCATTTCTAATTCGATCACGTAAGAAATTCCAAGCATAATCCCCTCTACTGCCCTTTGGTTGACTTTGATTTTTATTATTTGGCCCAGGGCTAGCGACCACATTTCTCTATCTAGGCCAGCCATGAGAGCGTTAATTAACGCTGCACTAACATGCTATGGTTTTATAACAATAGTTGCTTAAAGTATCAGGTTTAATGTAAAATTCCAACATTTTAGTCCGTGAGTTACAGTCATAAAACTATCTCATAATTAAGCCATAAAAACGTACTAGCTGTGGCCCACGGTTTCACCCGTGTTAAACGATGAACTCTCCACCGTGCTCCTGCTGACGCACCCGTGTAGCCCATTGTTGTTCTCACATCTTGTATATACCTACAGCTTGCCAGATTGTTTGAGGTTCATCAGTACTGCTTAGCTCCTTAGGTTCATAGTGTGAAGGTAATATACCTTAGTCGATAAGTAGCATATAAAATACAAAAAGAATTTTTCAAATTGGACTAGGAGCGAGATCTCTTGAGCTATATAATATTACTAGGTATACATAAAATACAAAGAGATAGTAAATAAATAATAAGTAGATACGTTAAGAATGGAATTTCGCGTTACCACCCACCCTAATGTTAATCGAATAATATCAATTAATATTCAGTTTGAGTTTTGAAACGATACGTGCCGGAGTAATGAACTGTTCAATTACGTACGACGTCGTAAATTCACACTTGTAACCGGTTCATGCTAATTACATGTATCAATAAAGGCAAATAAACTATTCGATTCACGATCTATTCATATTCTATACTAAACGATCTATTCATATTCTATGCTAAAGAGAATGCGTTTTTTTTAAAGGAGTTCGGTAAAATTACTGATCTTCCATCAATGCCAAGTAGGATACAGTTCTAAAGCAATGGTGACCACAGCGAAATAAGGATCAATGGACAGTCGCTGTAACAGCCGGCCTACAACTACCACAGCATAGGATATACACGAATACACTGACAGATCCTAAAATACGATACCTACGCGAAAGTCACTCACTATGACCGGTTGTCATAATATATTTTTGGTGGACACGGTTCAAGTGGACACTATTTTTTTTTTTTTTTTCGAACTGACTACACTGTTAGCCTGAGGGGCCCTGAAGCCTTTACGGCTTTTACAGCTTTACCGGGCTTGGGGGCGAGCGCTTAGGGCACTCAGCCACGAAAGCTAAGCAACAACATCCGAGGGTGCCAAAGTGGCCGGACCTCGGCTCGGACTGTTGCGCGTATGCAATTAAGTCGCGATCTGACTAATTCCCTATCCGTAATTCGATCTAAACTAACTATACAGATATACATGTTTCTGCCCCCTGGGAGGAGGGAAAGAACATGTGTATGTGTATTTAGTGGTCTGAAATTTTTGATCTAGACTAACTAGCCTCAAAAAAAGAAAAAAAAAGGTCCCTTACAGAACCTATGTACCTATGTGTGTTGTGCATGTGTGTATAATGCAGTGTCATGTATGGCTGTGAAAGCTAGTGATTGTACAGTCACTTGTATCGCGCGAGCGGCTGCTTGGCTCAAGGGCTCCATGCCGATGGATCGGACCTAGGCTTGAGTTGCCGCAGAGGAGGGTGGTCGTGGCGGGTAGTGGACACTAGCACTACAATGCCGATACTATCGATTCCTTGTTTATTCCCGTTGTGCGTGCATTACGTAGAATGTACTGGAAAGATTTTGATAATTTTTTTACTCATTAGACACTTGGTCCTTATAAAAAAAAAACACGGTATCTTCGTAAATAATAATTCTGTAGTTAACACGCAAGCGGAGCCGTGGGCACAGTTAGTAACTACGTAAGACAATGTGTCAGGTCAAAGTAGGTAGACAAGAAGAATGGACTAAGAAAAGGATACCTCTTGTTTTTTTATACCACGATGGAGGGATCGTGTACTTAACGCAATTTCTCAATATCAAATCATAATGGTATCACAAGTTAAAGTGTCATTAACTTAGCTGTCAGATGTCACTAAGCATAAAAACCCTATATATATTAAAATATTGTAGATTAATGAATCATTGGTTACATCTTCAATTATTTTCTTATTGTTTCATGCTATTTCAAACGAACCAATCAGGATTGGTATTGCTTTTTCTGTGTAATCAAAATTTACGTTAACTTTTCTAAAAGTGATGAACTTCAATGGTTGGGTACTTCAAGGGTAGTTTAAAGCAGAGCAGAGTAGTTGTCATTTATATGTTAGGTACCGCTTCCATCTATCCATTCAACCGAAAGATATGCCGGACATAGGCGTCCCCAAAGATCGCCACAACGACCGGTCCTGCGCTTCTTGCGTCTATGGCTTCCCGCAACCTTTACCAGGTCGTCGTTCCACCTTTTAGCGGGTCTGCCCACGCTTCTAATGCGTGGTCGCCACTCGAGGACACTTCAGCCCCGCTCCGCCCACTGCCACTCGCATGTGAAAAATTATTATGTTATAAATAATGATATTAAATATGTCAAAGAGAGAGAGAGACATCAGAATATACTATCGAAGACACCAGGGTTTTCCTTGATATCATTCTTCATTACGGAATAATAAATCTTGTGGGCGTAATCTGGGTTAAGTGCAAGCATTGTAGAGATGCACATGGTCCGACAATCCAAGTGAGCATGATGTCTGTTTTATTTGGGTTTGCCCCCAATGGCCTCCAACCTCCCCTATAGCCACCCCATGCCTCGCATATCTGTGTGATCGCTGCCCGTAGGTGACCTAGTAATTCATCTTGAACGTCCTCACGATCCGACAAGCTCCACCCAGAATAATCTTCTCTTCGGGTTCCGACTTAGTAGGTGGTCTCGAACAATCTTAGGATCCAATATTAATGGAGATCTGCACGTTACGAGGGCTCGTGCTAGAACCATCCTTCAAGCCCATCGTTGTCTGCTTATGTGATTGCGTGGATCACAGAGCACACCTGTTGCGAGCGCGTGGCGTCATCTCTACTTTATTTCCATTTATTTTATGTACGCCGTATTTTTGAATACCTGACAGGGATACCGTTACTATGAAACATCATTTCTTTTTAAATAGTGACATAGACACGATTCTCTGACAAATATATTGTTTATATTCAGTAAACGTATTCATTAAAAACCTTCTTACAGAAATTGAATCATAATTTCAGGTCAATTGTTTTTATTTTTGACAATATGTATATCAAAATGACTTTGCTATATATTTTTAGCTATAAATGTGTTGTAGCTTTATTACATACCAAATAATTATATCTACGTTCATATTAACATAAAATATATCCGGACAGTCATATAAATAAAGATTACATTATCTTTATATTTTAAAATCGATCATAGTAAATGAAAAAAGCACATCATTGTTAAGTAACAATGTAAAAAAAAAATATTTTGTCTATGGGCAGTAAATTACAGGTTTGCGAGTTCTTTTACAGAAATTGTTTCATAAATAAATACTATTATTATCGTGACTGATAGTATGTTCACGAACAATCCATCGAACATAAAATTTAGGATTTAAAAAATAATAATTTCTCTACGTCAATAAAACACATCGTAAATAACCTTTACGCAATAACCGTTTATTTTTCGCCGTATCAAAATAAGAAATTAAAAAAATATTAAAAATCTCTCCAATACTTACCATCAAACGGTCAATTTTATGGACCATTAGCGATACACGCGCAGTCATTCTGCGCTGGCTCCCGTAATTTCATCTCCAAGCTTATCTTGATAGTCTTATCGTGTTTCAAATAAAGGTGATTTTTGCGTGAAGCTATTTTTAATGAAAAGTGGTTATGCTGTAGTGGATTCGATACGGTTACAGATTGAGAATCGAGATTCTGCGGCCGGTGATGTATCACGTGACGGTGTTTACGGTAAAATGTGTTTTTGAAGTTTTTACTCTCATCATCATTTTAGTTTTGCTTTGATGTTTGCAATGTTTGTACATTTGAGATTAGGTTATCCAAGCAATTAGGCGGCCGGTCTTGACATACAATCATTAATATATTTTTTCTTAAGCATTATTTTATTTCAGCAGACAGTGCCTACTGTGCACTATCCCGCAATGTTTTAAGATGCGCGTTACTTCGATTGTTTTAAACAACATCTACGCAAAATAAAGAAGTAAAAATTGAAATTATATGAAAGGTAAAGTTATTTAGTTATTGAATTTAAACTCAGTAGCTACAGTAGCAATTTAAATTATTATTAAAATTCAAATGATCACTTCATCATTTCAGCCGATAGAAGTCCACTGCTGGATATAGGCCTCCCCCAAAGATCGCCACAACGACCGCATCGAGCGGGTTCCCACAAACTTTACCAGGTCGTCGGACCACCTCGTGGCGGGTCTGCCCACGCTGCGTCTTCCGGTACGTGGCCGCCACTCGAGAACTCTTTGGCCCATCGGCCATCCGTTCTACGAGCTACGTGGCCAGCCCACTGCCACTTAAGTCTAGCTATTCTTAGGGCTATGTCTGTGACTTTGGTTCTCCTGCGGATCTCCTCATTTCTTCATTGGATCACGCAGAGAGATTATAAGCATAGCCCTCTTCATTGCCCTTTGAGTGACCTTGAGTTTTCATATAAGGCATATAGTTAGCGTCCAATGATCGCTTACCTATACTTTAATAAATAATTAAATTTTATAATAAAAATCAAAAAGCCTTTCCAGTCAGTTTTTACTCTTGGGAAATATAATTAAAACAATAGAAACGTGGAATTTCTAGTGAACAAGTTTAAAACAGCGTGCAAAAAGCACTTTACCTGTCGCTAACTACCACTAAATCAGATTACACTCTCACCCCTCGAAACTTTGCTTGTAGGGTGAGGGGCATGATGTACTTTATACTTTTCGGTCTACCTAAGCCGAATTTTTAAAATGTAATATACACATATAAATATTTTTAAGTATAGAAAGAACTAAACACAATTTGTTTTTATTCATAGTGCTTTATTACGTCTACTTATATATTTCTCTTCTATTAGGTACACTTTTTTGTGAGTGGTAAACTTTTATTATGTACATCCAATCTTTTGTCAAATGTGTAAGAAAATAGAAATTAGAATGCACTCAAAAACATTTTTTTAATTATTACGTCATTTCTTTTAAAAATCAACATCTAAAAATCGTATTAGGTTTTATAATATTTAATTGAACATTAAGTAATGAATTCGCCTGAAAGTCGTCATCGTACATCGTCGGTATATTAAGAAAAAAACATATCTTAACATTTTTTTAATCTATAAATAAACTAGGATACATTTTTTTTAAATTTTAGTCGCCTAATTACGACAGGCTTTCAGAATTCGGGCAGGTTAATGTTCAACCTTTTCTCTATGCTTCTTTATGCTTGCTTGTTATAATTCGATCAGCTTCTAAATATTATTTCACTAATAAGGTACTTTAAAGACTGAAGGATATATGCTATGTTTTATTGCTATTAAGACTTATATTGTAGTTGACGCGTACAAAGTCACGAGCGGTTGCTAGTTTATGATAATATCGTAAATCTTCTGTGTTTGAACGAACGTCACTTAAAGGCAACAAATCCAAGTTGAATTTGATTTTCAGAACAATATTGGACTGAACCTGAGGCCTGAGGAAGGATCTAGACTAAATATCATCGTTACGCGTGCCTTTAGGGGCTAAACAGGACATGATAGAAATTGGGTTAAAAGAGAACATCAAAGCATATTCACGTGAATAAAGTTGCTGGCATTAGCTAGTTAAATTAATAAAATAAATCGAATATACCACGTATATAACTCGCACCTTTCACCGCATAACAAATGTTGCCAGTCCCCTTCGTATAATCGCTATATAAACTTTCTGTCGAACCCCCTGTTCGTACTTTACTGAATATAATATAACTAGGTATTACGATATACGATTACGCTTGTCATATCTCAATTTCCTAAAAGTCAGTTTCCTTCCAAATAAATTATACCTACACTTATGTAATATGATGAGAAATTCAAATTACGTTTTTAGTGAATAAGAATTTCCAATCTAAGCACATTTTATTTACTTGTTTTTGCTTACTGATAGATACAAGATATTCCGTGTTTTGTATTTGTATTACTACTATTGAAATTCACTACTGAATTGAGTGACTTTAATGTATATTTAAAAGAAGATTCCGTTCTATAAAATCGTGTGAAGTTTCAACCAGAAAAAAATATGTACCTACTTATCTACTTATGCATGTAAGAACTTAATAGATAACAAATACTTGATTGGCGTAAAAAAAATTACTCCAAAAATTTTATTCCGCGTACTAACAACACAATGAAGTCAATGATAGCAACGTGAATTAATTATGTACAAATTGTAGAATATGTAGAAATTTCGGGTAATTATTTATTGTAACATTGTATAAATAACCATTATTTTCATTAAAATAATTAATAATTTAATTAAAATAATGTTTAGTTAATACGTTACTTTGTTCTTACACAATAAAAAAAAGGTGTGTGTGCGATTCACACACGATAGAAGTGAAACTTCATTTTAAAAGACATTTTCTATTTTATTTGAACAGTGTGCAATATACATACACACCGACATTTACTCTCTCGCTCTGGCTCACACAAAGAGGAGAAACCGATAATCTGCGTTAAACGTTTAATATTTAACGTTTCACGCTTGGAAGTCGCATAAGAAGTTTCACTTCAAAAAGTAATTTAATAGTTATTTATGATACTAGTGCCGTGAGTTTATTTTTACAAACGAGTAGTCGAATGTAAGCCTGAGACGAAGTCGAGAGCTTACCATAGTCAATAGTTTGTTCAAACTAATTCTGCACGAGTGTCATACAACGTTTTCTTTTAACACATTTGCGAAAAAATAGTACAATAGGTAATAAAGCAAACAGTAGATTGTTTTTTATAGCAAATAAGAAATTATACAGATAGGTCATTAGGTACCTACTCTTGGAAATTTTACCTGCAATTTGCGCCTTTTCAAGATATCAGGTGAAGTAGATTCCCTATTAATATCGGATTCCTCACTTGAATTAATTATTATTTTGTTTATAAATATCAGTCGGAAAGTCACAACAACATTTGATGTTTCTAATATGATAATGGTGCGAATTTGCAAATGGCGTCATGTTCGTGTGGTGAAAATTAAAACTACATCTTTCGTCTCATTTTCTCTTTAGTATTAAAGTGAGGCAAATGTACTGATAAAAAGTGCTTACAAGGTTTGATTGGGTAATTAAAAAAAACATGTACAGACAAAACAACAAATTTATTAACATAGATAATACCAACCTTCAATTACACAATATTTATTCTTTATACGAAATTTTCATCACTTCATTCATAGATAAAATAAACAAAATAAAAATAAGGAATTGACGAAATACGTATGACGTATTACCGTTCCCTAAACTTTATCAAACAATTTTGGATGCTGCCAGCAACCCCCGGTTACGGAGTTCCATGTAAAAGTTTTGACAGAATGAAATGGTAAAGCTTGTAAGTTGTCTTTTAAAACTTCACTTAAGTAAAACTTTTGTAAGCATAGTTATAAGTGATGTAACTTTTCATCAATAAGACAATTTGATTACTTATCATTAATTGATGAAAGTTAAAAATATAAACAAACTATAAACATTTTCATAGTAAAAAAGAGTTGCTTTAACTATTTTATTTATAGGTATTTTTAAACACTTTAATAACTTTGAAATAAATAAGTTCAATTGTTAAGTTATACATTTTTCATCATTATTATTTTTTGAATTTATTTATTTATAGGAACGATATCGGGCCCTTCAAACGAAGCGAGACGATTTCTGCAAGACGGCTGCCGTGAAGTATGTCACAGCGACCGCCGTTGTTTCAGGATTGAACCGTAATTTCCAAAAGGTTCTGTGCAGTCATATTGCCTAGTTACTATAAAAAAGTAATGCTTTTCGTGTAAATTTTGTTGTTACTACGGGTTCGTGCTGCGTCCTATAAACACACAGAAAAAATCTCGCCTGTGCAGTCCAACGTGCCGTAACCACTCTCGGGGAGTAGTTTCGAACGTGGCGAATAGCTATTAATCCGGTAAAGAGCGCCGCGATTATGTTCGAACCGCATACATGTAAACTACCACGCACGGTAGGACCCCTCTCATTATTCGGTAGGAATATCCCTTGGGCCACCAAGACTAAATATCTAGGTGTCACCCTCGACTCGAAGCTTAACTTCAACGCACACGTTACTATAGTCCGGAATAGGGCCGTCTGGATCCTTACCCGCTTGCGACCCTTGCTCAGTTCAGTAAACAAAATGTCCTTAAGACATAAGCTTACACTATACAAGATGTGCGTCCGTCCGATCTTGACATATAGCTGCGCAGCGTTCGCACATATGTCCAAACATAACTTTGTCCGCATGCAAAGAGTCCAAAATCGGTTTCTCCGTCGCCTGCTTGACCCTCCAGCCTTCGTTAGGAACATGGACCTGCACAGGGACATGAGGCTTCCCTCGATAGAAGCCTATGTGAAATATCTCACCAGGAGATACTTCGATAGCGCTTCGAATCACCTCAACCCGCTCGTAAAATCCACCGTGAACTACGTCCCAGACAACTCGATCCCCGTTGCCAAACGTTATAAACGCCGTCCGCGAAATCTCTTTGTCGATCCCGACGACGACATCGAGAAAGCTAATAATTACTACGCGTCCGCTCCCGCAACATATGCATGCTCGCGCCCACGCCCGCGAAACCACCGTTCCCTCCGCAGGGGACGTACGGTTAACTTCGCTCCCGCACACCTGCCACGACCGCCCTCCTCTGCGGCAACTCAAGCCTAGGTCCGATCCATCGGCATGGAGCCCTTGAGACAAGCAGCCGCTCGCGCGATACAAGTGACTCTACAATCACTAGCTTTCACAGCCATACATGACACTGCATTATACACACATGCACAACACACATAGGTACATAGGTTCTGTAAGGGACCTTTTTTTTTCTTTTTTGTCTAGTTAGAGTAGACAAAAATTTCAGACCACTAAATACACATACACATGTTCCTTCCCTCCTCCCAGGGGGCAGAAACGTGTATATATGTATAGTTAGTTTAGATCGAATTACGGATAGGGAATTAGTAAGATCGCGACTTAATTGCATACGCGCAACAGTCCGAGCCGAGGTTCGGCCACTTTGGCACCCTCGGATGTTGTTGCTTAGCTTTTGTGGCTGAGTGCCCTAAGCGCTCGCCCCCAAGCCCGGTAAAGCTGTAAAAGATGTAAAGGCTCCAGGGCCCCTCAGGCTAACAGTGTAGTACGTTGAAAAAAAAAAAAAAAGCGTCCGCGTTTTGGGTCCTATAAGACTGCAAATTTTTAATATAGGTAGATCACTCTATAATTAAGCTAATTTTTTTAAAACCTACTTCAATATTTTGTGCCGTTTTGAGTTATGAGTGAGATATTTAAACATTTTCCGATGTGGCGATAAAGTTGGTTAGGTCATAATTAACAAATAATAATCCGTTGAAAATTTATATAACCTTAAAACAAAAAAATCTCAAAATTAATCGTTTCCACACTTTTGCCTTCACACAGGAGTTACCTTTCATCCTCCCCCACCTTCCCCGCTCCTTCACATCATCAAATTCAGTGGTAGCAATTCTAAAGTTCAACCTTCAGGAATAATGTAGCTTGTTGTTAATGTTAGAATCCGAATCAAATAAGTAGGTAGTTACAGAGATTATCCCTTCCGACGCGCACTCTGTATAAACAAACATATTAAGAAACTTTCCTCTTAATAACATATTAAAGACTAGCAGTGCGGTTTCGCTCGCGTGGTCAACAGAATGCCGCCGTTAGAGCGCACGCGCGAATCGTAATGCCCATGCTCAAAGGATAGAAGACTAAATTGCTTACTGTGGATGATCCTTAGAAGATAAGTATATGCTAGTGCTGTTTTTTTTTAATGTCTTTTAAGATCTACAATTATCTAGAGCATTAATTTCATATATTTTGTATAGTTTACTCAGCGAAAGCCATTTAAGCGCCCAAAATGCGTCTTTTTTCTGACTTGTTTGAAACATTTTCGTCACTGCTTATTTCGTATATTACTTTATCTTAAAAATTATATCCTATAACCTGGCCAAAAACAGCTATGTATTAAAATAAAAACCATGTAAACCGGATGAGTGAATTTCGTCAGAAAAGAACATAAACGGACAAACAGACAGAGACACGTTGAGTTTTATAATATGTATAGAAGGTATAGTGCTGTATAAAAAACAACGAAACGTCAAGATCACGTAATTGGTAAGTAGTCTTGACTTCACAACAAATCCACACAGAATGTAAAGACTACGTGAGCTTAATAGTAAGGGAAACTCTAAGAGCACAAGTATTTTAACAATAATTAGCAAACAAATTTCACGATAAAAAATTTAACGCTTAAACAAAATGTCCGCACTCTCTAGGAGGTCATCATGGAATGACTGCTGTTTATGACTGAATTTTATTTCTACTCTTCCAACCGATGTATTTTATTTCTACCCTACACAGATCGTATCTTTAGAAGTATTTGAATTTACATATTTTTTAAATGTTAAATCACATAACACGGTCGCCGACTTATATTTCGAAACCATTTTTATTATCTCGTGAGCAGTCTATATTACTATATCCAAATAAAAAAATCATTTAACTTTGAAGAATAACTTAAAAGTTTAAGTTATATACAAATAAACTTTAGTAACGGTATCTCTAATAAAGTAAGTACAAGCATAGAACCGGAAAACATTTTTTCAACTCGAACCTTTGTTTTACCGCAAAAACCTCAACGTGCGCGTCGGAAGCAAAGCCTTTACAGGATTATCTCGGGTAACCGCTCAGAACCGTTATACAACTTTGTTTTGTTAAAAGAAGGGTAACCATAAACGCTACTTGATAAAAATATACCCGAATAAATTGAAAGATATTTTTGTAAATATTGCACTGCTTCATTAAACGTCTTTGTATATTTTTGTAGATCGATGTTGTTTAGAAGACTTAACTAGTGACAGTAAAATCACATAGAAAATTCATATTTTAGAATTTGAATTCAACAAAGAATAGACAGAAGAAAAAAATTTTTTTATATATAATAATATGTTAGTAACATGCCCATTTATAAATGTAGAAGAAATGTTTGGTTTCTTTTCATTTTCAACAATTCATTTATTTTTATTTTATTAATGAAGGCAATTATAAAGGCAATTTTCTAAAATCATTTTTGAAGCATCATTCACATTAATGTACAAATTACTGCAAATAAGTATGATAGATTTACCAAACCTTTTTATAACCTGTATACTAAATTCATATTTTATACACGGAGTCTAGATATAAGTGTCTGAAAATCGGAAGACATATCTTTCTTCACTAGAGCGCGTTTTAAAATAGTAGCGGAAATCCTAGTATGCAAATTAATGTATCCTCATCATTTCAGCCGATAGACATTCACTGCTGGACATAGGCCTCTCCCAAAGATCGCCACTATGACCGGTCTTATGCTGCCCGCATCCAGCGGCTTCCTTCAACCTTTACCATATAGAACGGATGGCCGATAGAGCCAAAGAGTTCTCGAATGGCGGCCACTTACCGGAAGGCGCAGCGTGGTTAGACCCGCTACAAGGTGGTCCGACGAACTGGTGATCAAAAGTATAATTAAAAATAAAATAAATATATTTAAAAATGTATTCTTATAGCAACGTTGAATGTAGAAAGTAAAAATATATATAATAAACAAACGCCATGACTCTGACACAAGCGAGAGCAGCCCTACTCTGATGGCAAATTTTCGAAAATAATGTGTCTTCCACACTCTGAACGCATTAAATGTACAATCGTCTTTGTCGAACGTTCTTATATCTAGGTTCAGTTATTTTATAGTTTAAACAGGGTCCTGAGATACGGATAAAATATCTCTGAAATCACTATAGTGTGAGTACCCTAGTCGAAAACGTTGCGTCGTTCCCCCGAGCCCCGCACGGGATAATCCAGGACAAACCTGGGTAATTGTTGTGGGGTTCGTAAATTAAACAGCGTGACAACTGGTCGTGCGCGCCTACCGCGTCCGGGGATCCAATGTAATTGGCAGTTTCACCGTAAGTACATAATTAGCTGTGTGCCTAATTAATTCCGTTCCGTATAATTTATATCTCATACCTTGTAAATTAAATATCATTTTATTGTTTGAACGTATGTTTAATGCACATATGAAATGGTATGTTACTTAGGAATTTTTTTTTTTATGTATCACGATAGCATAATTGTATATTCCGTAATATCTTAGAGAGGTTTGATTTGTACACTCATTGCAATGTTCTTTCCAATATTTGTCCTCTATGCGATCCTAAAGCATTCTGATTGCGATGAAACTGTGGAGTTTCTATTATATTTGTACGAACAGTTTACAATAGGTGACTCGCGTCGCCGTTTCATTTTGAAGACAACTTGCATGAAGGCGCGAGAATAGCTAGTTATTTATATTAAGAGCAAACATTTATATGTACAAAACTTAAAATATAGGTAGGTACGAAATTAAAGTCATCACTAGTTCATAAATCCTTATTGCCTTAAGACAAAATAGACCTCATATATTATTTTATTTGTCTTTTTATATGAGTGGTTTTTTTTTATCGTAGCACGGCAATGTGAATTTATCTGTACCTGATGGTAAGCACAGCATAATCCAACAACATCGGCGACCACCGAGGGATCTATAACTCATCGCCAGTAGTGACTCGCATGTTGGCCTGGTCAAATGTCTCTTCGCATTATGTTTGAAGGAGCTTATGTTGTAGGAAAGAGGGAACACACTAGCCGGTAGACAGTACCACAGCTTCTGAGTACAGCAAAGATAAGATGAAGATAATTTTTTTGTTCGTGCCGTGATGTAGTTTACTGTAAAGCTGTGGTTCTGGAGCCCAGCGTGTGTTGTCCTGTCATGAAAGGGAGAGGAGGGAATTAACCAGCTCTTTAGAACACTCTTCGAAGCAATGTCCCTGCCCAGCTGAAGCAGCTCGATGAATTTATTAACACTAGCATCATTTACAACGTGTCAGCCCATCTCTGCAATCTGTCCAGCGTATAAAGGAGGTTTGGTTGCGGATCCCTCTCAATGGTGCAAACAGTATTCCATACAAGGTCGAACCTATGCCCTGCAAAGTAGATCCATCTGATTGGGCGTGAAAAACCGTTGCACCCTGTTCAAGATTCCAAGTCTCCGAGATGTGGCTAACACTTCCGATGTACTCCCTGGCGTTAAGGTCACCGGGAATATCCATACCTAGGATATTGAGGTTGTCACTAACTGGTAGTGACAGTGTTGAACTTTGAAGAGTGGGACGGGGAAAACGTGCATTTTTTAAAAGAAAGCGCTGGATAGTATCACAAACTTTTAGTAAATTCAATACTAAGCTTTTGCTATACCAGACAGCTGTGACACACAAGTACACAAGATCTAGACACAAAACGGACTATGTACGTAACATGATAGAAAAGTCAATCCCGTGCGGGAAACGAACCCACAAACTCTCTGGTCAATAGTAGGGCTTTACTGCCGCTGTTCCACACAGACTTTATCTTGTGCCTGCTGGTTACTTCATTTTTACTGAATGGATTTGAAAACGATTTTTTCTATTATGTAACAATTTATTCTGTATTATGTAAGATTCTAGTATATGAGGCAATAATATATCTCTTGAATTGTACAGTACAATTGTACAGTATTTTGTTATTTAGGTATATTTTATATTATAATAATGTGTCATCTTGTGTTAGTAAATGTTTGAAGTTAATCTGTTAAAGTTGATAACCATGGTACCAAATTTATGATAATGATAACGAAATCTACGCATGAGAAATCAGGGCTTTTGTTAGTAAGTTTCAGATGTCAAATAATTCAAAAATATAATACGGAACAATTAACCTAAAAAATAGCATTATCCAATACGTAATATAAAAATCTTTATGTGTTTATTAAACACTAAATTACATTAAAACCGGCATAATCGAGGTTCATTATGAATCTTTATAAATAAAATTTATAAAGAAAAATTTAAGCACCAATTCTTCATTCCATTTAATTCCGTTCACAACTGGTTGCCGTGGGTGTCTAGGGGTATCGATTGATGTCAGAAAGAGACAGACATACATCCTCGTAAGCATGAGAGACAGAGACGTAATAGAAACCTTCCAAGAATAAGATAGCATCAAGAGTTACGTCAGGAAGAAGCGAGACGTCGCTGGCGCACCATCAATAAACTACCTTTTTATTTTTAGGGTTCCATACTGTATGGTTCCGACCAGATTCATAATATGGGCTTAGTTTACCTACGTCTTATTCAGCAGTTTTATTTAATTTTAAGCTCATTTCTTGATAAAAAATTTCATCAAACATTGTTGTATTAAATCATGCTAAGTGAATAATTTTGATGAAATCTATTGAATCACAAAACCAAAGAGTGAATATTAAGTTGAATAATAATTCTGTTACATTTATTTCAAAATTTTAAGACTGTTCAAATAAACACACATGATATATACAGAACTAAAGTAACCTGTTTCATTATTTTACGTAGTTAAATCGCGAGATTTCTGATATGATTGGCTATTTTAGTAGATGTTATATTTATTACGAGGGATAAAATAAATACATCGTCATTTATTAGCAGCTGTGGTATTAGTCAAACTATATCTAAGCTTCTAACACTCGTTTCATAGAAGAAACAAATCACTTTTGCTAGATGGTTGTATCGTCCTCCTCCTGAAGCTAACCCGAAATACCCTTAAATTCGAGTTGTAAACAAAACCCCTGACTTTTATCTATGTTACTTGTGTGGCTAAGTTCTAGCCAGGAGACCTTTCTTTTATGTAAACTTGTGTTTTCATTTCTTATCCAAAAATAGAGGTAACTTCATTTTGTTTTCACTCCGTAAATCCTCTATATACATTGTCCCACTAAATAATTTCCTTCTAGGGTATTAAAAACCCCTGTATTTGGGGGGAATCCCTGCTCTGGAAACAATGAAACTGATATACATACTTCTTTCTTCCTTGTTTTGAAATTATTAAAAGAAAACTATTTATTATATTCCTCTTACTAACTTATTGAGTATTAGTAACGTAAAACATAATTTACTTAAATTTTTTGGTATGCATACATAAATGTAATGAGTAGGTAATGGATAACAAATATAATTACTATTGTATTATATAAAGTAATAACTTGATATTATATTTATTGTGAACTATTCAAAATATTATAATGAAGTGTTTTATAAAATTCGGGTATGAAAATTTAACAGCACAAATTAATTAAAATTTAAACGTAATATTCATCTAATAACTTATTAATTATAATAAAAGAAACATATATTGTATACCGGTATATATAATTATGTATAGTTACAGAGAACCCATTTTATATCTGTACATCGTCTCTTGGCTGGGTCTGTTCTGTTACTTTTTTCCATTTATTAAGTGGTTATTTATTCATAACACCTTTGTCGGTTTTTTGTAGCGCTCATTAACTCAAATTAGTTTGAAAAGGCGTACGGTAATAATTTCCGTAACGACCTAGAGGTTTATGAATTTAAATGCCTTCTTTTAAGTAGCAATTCAAATAAGATTCATAATTAATTATTAACATTATTAAATTACATATTTATTATTATGATAAAATTGGATAAGATATATATGTAGGTAAAATACGAAAATATGTTTAATTTTATTTCTATTTATTTCCAATTTGTCTCATTTAAAATTATCGCAGAATTAATATCTTATTAAAAACCTGGTACATAATAATTTTCCAAAATTTGCCGATTTTACTCAACTTAAATCTGATCTATGTAAGTACATGCATCAAATAAGCACTAAATTGTGGATATTGAATAAAATAATAAAGCAATATCAATGCGTTATTAAAGATTTTATAATAAACGACTTGTTAATACATATTTTTTACTTTTATTTTATTTCTATACTTCACATACATTATTTACACTGTTACACACAGATTATTATTGGCGCCACTAAACATAGACAATATAAACTAAAAAGTATAGAGCATAAACTATTTTCTCTAACAAGAGCAAGATCGACCACAATTTCATTCCAGGTCATAAATTAATATAGCAAATTAAAAGCAGTAATATTTCTTCATTTTAAATTGTGGCACGGCGACCAAATTTGTTATATAACTAGAATTGTTAATCAGTAGAGTCAACAAAATTAGAAAGCGTGTGTGATAACGTACTTGCCTGCATGCCTAAAAAAAAACTTCTTAGAAAACATAGGCGTAGACAGATCCATCCAAGAAAATGATTCTATTGCAGAAAGTAACACTACTAATTTCCCCCCCTAAAGCAACGGTACTAACGGCAAACGAGCTGTTTCAAATTAGTCCTCACAGGTAGCAATTTAAGTGAAAATTGATCATTACTATTGTTGGTTACGGATGTTTGGTTACATACTAAAGATAAATTTAAAAAGTATGTACAAAATAAAACAGATACATGGATATAGCTTTAGCTGTAGCTATAGTTATGTTATAGCTGCATTAGTAGCTATTCTTTTCTGAATAGTTATGTAACGCATAACATCGAGTGTGACTATCTTCACTGCAATAAAACAAGAGGTTTACCGAGCAACTTCATGGTGTATAGTTTTGGTTACAGAGTGAGCGCGCATTGTAAAAATCTCTTGTAATTTTTTTTTTCAAAACGCGTTAAAGAATTATAGCTTCAAAAATAAATGTGCAGTACCTAAACGAAAGAAAAAAAAAAGTTGACGTCAATATACTTTGTAGTGTGTGTGAAACTCGCTTTCTAGTCGGCGCACGATCCGTGGCCCGCATTTCTAATGATGACACGACACGTCACGACACAACACGACAGATGAGCGTTCACGAACGGCTTCCCTCTAGATTACCATCTATAACTCATAACCTTAATTGCTAAAATGTTTTAACGTCTCTATCGACATGAACACGATATAGATACCTTATCTGTTACGTTTTACTGCTCGCCTATATAGGTTCTTTTAATTTTTTTATGTTATTAAATAGCACGCTCTCTCTTTCAGTAGCCGATGTTACACGTTGACTTTGTAAGTTTATTTCTTGGATTAACATTTTAATTTAGCCCGAAATGGTATTAGGAAGGCAATAATGCATGTAAAAACCAAAATGATCAATTGCAAAGGCCAATTTTAATAATACAAGAGCATATTGATAAAAATCCAATTGATCACTAACTAACGGCTTACACATACAGGATATTTAACACACAGACACAAAACTGACAAGCATGTTCATCACATAAAAGTGATGAAAGTGATCTATGCGACGTACGAAACCGCGACCTCTTAGCTCAAAACAGGGGCTTACTAGCACTGCGCCACGAGTCCTCTCAAATTGTCTATTATATTAGGTCAATAGTGTACCGGTTTTCTAGAAACCACCAAATCTACTTCAGCACTGTTCTAATAATTTATTATTATTAAAAAAAACGAACAGCAACGTTCTTATTTTCTCTTTCTTATACCTAAATAATCAGTAGGTATTACGTTCTTGCTTTAGAATATTGTTTATCAGGACAGTTCTGCCCAACTGTAGGCTACCACTATATATACGGCGTGTCGTCGGGTCCAGGTCGTCCAGTTCCATGAAATTAAACGACTCCGAAAAGATTACGGTATTCGCACCTACTTTTTAAAATCAGTTTGATAAATAAGATAGATGTTAGAGAGTCGAGAAAAAAACCACAACAAAAAACTTAAGGATTTGTGAGACCAGTCATCAATGTAGTCGAAGGCTTTTGAGACTTAACGAAGTGCAAGATTTGCCTACTGCCTTTTGCCCAAATACATTACTTGAAACGCTGCACTAGAATTAGTGGTAGATTTTGAATATGTAAAACAAAACTGCCCAACTAGTGTTAATATTTGTTTGAATATGATTTTCTCAAATAGCCTGGATGCATGAAAGAAATCGGTGTATAAGTTACTTCTGCGGCTTGATTTTTGTATAGGAATTGTTTTGCTTATTTTCATTAGGTCATTGATGAAAGACATTAGATAGATGCGGTGAAATGTTGACGATAAAGACAAAATATGCACTAACTACCAACATTTACCAAATATATTAAGTGTTTTATAATATAAGTAGCTCTTTAGTTTTTACTATTTTACATGTGAACAAATTCGAAATACTGAATTTATAGGTACAATCTTTTACACGAAAACTATATTACTAATATTCTAAATTAAAAAAGACATGATATTTGATGTTCGACTTTCAATTGTTTTTCCATTCAGCTTTTAACGTCAAGATGGATACAGTGAAAATAAGAGTAATATTCGAATACGAATTCCGACATGGGACTAATGCAGCAGAAAGTGCTTTTAATGTCAATGCTGTATTTGGAGAGGATACGACTAAATAACGCACCGTGCGACCTGAAGAAGGAACTACGAGGAAGACCAACCACTAAGGTAAATAACGACGAATTGAATGTGATGGTGGAAGCCGATACGTGTCAAACTACCAAATAATTAACAGCATGGTTTGACGTAACTAGCATACCAACAATATTGACTCATTTGCAGCAAATCGGCAAAATTAAAAACGACCTGAAAAATGGGTGCCTTATGATTTGACAGATATGCAGAGAGCAGCTCACGTTGAACCTTGCTATACCTTGTTAAACCGGTACAGATACGACGAGATTTAGGACCGAATTATGACATGTGACGAAAAGTGGATCCTTTACGATAATTGCAAGTGAACAATGGAATGGCTAACCCCAGATGAAACGCCAAAACAAAGGCCTAAAGCGAAGCTTACCCACAGAAAAGTGATGGTTACTGTTTAGCGGTCACATCAGAGCGTAATTCACTACAGTACCCTCAGATCCGGTCAAGAAATAACAACAGATGTTTACTGTGCAGAACTCCGAACAATGATAACGAAATTCGCAAGCAAAACAGCCCCAACTCGTCATTCGGTCTTAACTTTTATTGCTACATGATACCGCCGAACAGTTTTAACACCACAAGAACTACAGTTACAAACCATCCGTCATCCTCCATACTCGCCGGACCTTGCCCCAACCGACTACCACTTAAAAAAAAGCATCCCAAGAACGAAATGCCTTTACACAGTTTGTGGAGTCCAGGTCTACAGAGTTTTATCGGAAAGGTTTGAATGATCTCCCTATTAGATTGTATAAATGTATAGTCAACAAGGGTAGACAAGAAGGGTAGACATTGATTAAAGAAATATATTTCATGCTGCAGAAAAAAAAAATGATTATGAGTTTCTATTACGAGACGTCAATTTCATACTTTAATCCTTAATAATTTGACAAACTGTAAATATGTGCGATTAGCGGTTAATTGGCAGCGCTGTAAT
This sequence comes from Saturnia pavonia, assembly GCA_947532125.1. Classification (NCBI taxonomy): domain Eukaryota; kingdom Metazoa; phylum Arthropoda; class Insecta; order Lepidoptera; family Saturniidae; genus Saturnia; species Saturnia pavonia. The sequence goes on along the minus strand of OX383899.1, from coordinate 6,381,469 downwards.
TAATTAAAAAGATTCTTCAAGATTACACATATTTTTTTGGATCGTGGTTTCCCTAAATGACCGAATAACTTCGCCAGGGTTTAAACATATCAGATTATTTTATTTCTTTATATCAGTAAATATTATGATTAAATTGGTATGTATTAAAATAAAACAGTAAATGTTCATTTACAAAATCTTAAATCTCCGTTCTTCACTGATTGGTTTGAAACTTTTACACAACGTTGCATTCGCATATGTGCGTGTTTTTATAATTACTAAAACATCATATACACGCAGCCAATGTGTGTTGTGAAATTAAACATATTAGAAACGTGTGCTTTCTCTTTTCATTCTTTTCCATTTAAGCAGTTTTAATATAATAAAACCGATATCAAATCAATCAATTAATTAACCTTAATGCCTTTATTGAATAATGAACTAATATATATATAAACAAACGCCACATTGTTTTAGTAATTGTTGTAGTGAAGCTTGAGTACTCAAGAGGTAAATTTTGTGATTATGTTCGAGGTATTCTCCGGAACTGCAAATCTGATCTAAAAATACATACACTAAAATACACTATATTTAGGCTGATGGTTCTATAGTAAGCGAATGTTTTGTTTTTATTAAGTTCTATATTATAATTAACGTGTCCCAAGTCTCAAGCGGTTACTAGTATCGCAAAAAAAAACAAGTGTGTAAAAGGGGCTCAAGTTCAGTAGAGACGACGGTAATCGTTTTCAACGATAACGACAAAGATCTAACGGGTGACAAGTTCCATTGCAGGGCCCGTTCATTATAGCTGTAGGAATTTACGTTCCTCAATTCATTTATAAAGTGATTTGTTACTTTCTTTGATATGAGATTAAGTCGAAATTGTTAATAAATTAAGATTAAAAAAAATTAACTCCTTTAATTAGTAATTAACGTAAATATTTATTGACAATAATGTGTAAATGTGTAGTTAATGTGATGCCTACGTTTGTTTAAATATATATTTATCCATCAAACACGCTCAACGCTGTCTCGTTGGACAGATTCTTATAAAATGTGGCATAGAAGTCGATTATATTATAATATACCTTTTTTCATCGCCCAGCGAAGCGAATGGCCAACAGCTATTATAAAAATAAATCTATTACATTAAAAGATAAAAACGAACAATTTTGACTTAATCAATTTAAGACTAATTTTCATTACGGCTATAAATCCAATATCCAATATATTTTATGTTACACCTTCATAAATTAATTACAGATCAATCACAGATTATAATGAATAAATGAGTCTCATAAATTCTTTTAAATTTATTTACTACTTTATAATTATCTGACATCTATAATTAACTTATTTTTTGTGTTTTACATGTAGTGTCGCACAAGCAAGTCGTACAAGTAAGAGTCGCAGGGCACCGCTAGTCTATATACAATAGGGAAATATGAGATCTCCGAAACTATAGGTCTGATTGACTTGAAATTTAGCATAAAGACTCCTTTCGCGATGTAGACGCTCTCTAAGAAATGATTTTGAGAAATTCAACATCTAAAGGTGTAAAATAGGGGTTGAAAGTTAGTATGCGGTTAATTGATTTTTTGTGTAACATTATTATAATACTGATGGTTTAAATTTAAATTCCGCATAAATTATTAAGTGAGTTATGAACGGTCGGTAAAAAAATAAATATATTAATTTATTCATCATAAAATTACATAGAAAGATTTTGTACTTCTTCTTCGGAATATATGTATAATGTGTTAAGATTAAAACTGCATTGTGTTATTAATATACATATATATCTTTTACATTATAATAATGTAAGAAAATTATGTCTTAATACTGCAACGAGACATGGTGTTACTAGGCCAGTTTTTCCTAAATATTTAAAGCTATGGAACACTCAACAAATATCTTTGATGTCATGCAAGCTTTTATTACATTAATAACAGACTAATTACCTTTATTAAAAAAAATTACGCTATTCCAAAATAATTCTGGTAAAAGTGCAACGGTTCAATTCAAATTCGAGGAACCCTTGGGACTATACTATACACTATTAAATTTAATCACAGTCTCTACAGTCTAGAGTACACAAAATATATAAGTGTAATAATATGTGTATGTGGCCAGATGACGTCAAACGAGACTGTTTTCGCTAAGATAGTGATTTTGTTTGCAAGCGACATGTAATGGTAATGAACGTTGACAAGCCATAAATAAAATAAAATACAAAAGGACCTGTTTTCCTTTTCAAATGTTATCTTTGGATTCACATTGATAAACTTATGATAATTTTAAGATCTAATACGAAATAATAATAACTTGACATAGAAAATTTTCCATAGGTAGTTCCTAACTGGTAATGATTTATACCAATATTGTGAAGTCATAAAAAAGTAATACCAAAAATGGTGCTTCTCAACTCCTACATATACTATAGGCAAAGTTAAATTATTGTTATGTTCCATATATAATTACTTTCCTATACTAGTAAGTTGAGTATATTCATATACCTGCATGCGTTAGTCTAAGATGCGCGAATATGTTGCGAGGAGGGGCAACGACTTCACCTTTTGTTAACTCTTGATTTTGCTGCCCATCTAACTTACGTACCGTGGGCTACATATGAAAATCGATTCTTAAGGGGTGAACTCCAAAATCCTATAAATTTTTAATGCATTCAAAATTTAATGTAAATATATTTAGGTAGCCTTTCATAATATGGTAAAGAACATACGGATCCAACATCCGAGCTAGGTGAAAGCGATACAAATGCGATCTATGCGTAACTTACCTTACCTTGCGACCTGACCTTATCCATTGCCGATAGATGTCAATCGATTTTAGATAACTTGTTAATATCTAGATAAAATTTTTTCGATTGTCCCATTTTTTTTAAATGTACCTATTATAAATAATTTATTTATAATGTTTTTTTATTTTAAGAATAAAACTATAATCATATAATGTTACAACAGAAAAATGTTATTGTCTTGTAGTACTATTTTTTATCTTTATTTTATTTAGGGATTTGAACCTCAGAAGAACACGTTAGTCCTATCGTACGCTTAGTGTTCTAACATTTTTTTTAATTAATTAATTGTTATTTAGTAAGCATGTTGAGGCTGCATTTGCTATATTGATAATGATAGTTATTGTATACGTCACATTTTATATTATTTATGCCAGACACAGTTTTTGGTCTATTAAAATAAAATAAAAAACAGTATACTTAGTTACGTGTTTATAACATTATTTCATATTGTTTTAGTATACAATAAATATGATTTCATCATAATTTCTCTTGTCTCTGTTGAAGACACTGGCAGACATTTAAGACAGACTATTTTAGACATAAAACTAGGAATATAGAATATTTTTATTTTGTATATTTTCTTAGCTTATTTAAATAAATAGACAGCCCGTGATAGAACATAATGGAAACAGTTAGAAGAGGCCTTTGCTAAGAGGCATGCTGAATTAAGAAAAATACTCTAACAAGACTATAAAACAAATAACAAATCAGAATAGAAAGGCCATATAAAAAAATAGATAGGTTATTGTTGAAATTAAATAGACAACATTATTAAACGAAATAGGTAGACCTGGTATACGTCCAGGTACACCAGGACATGTTCAGATTTAAAGCATGGTTAGGAAGTTAAATGTCCCGAGTGAGTAGTTCAATTAGGCATGCTAAAAAATATATACTTTTTTAAGAAAACAGTTTGTAATTATAAAATGACATTCAAAGAAGTTAAAGCCAAATCTTCAGAAAAACATAAATGGTCAGAGAAGTCGAGAACCTCTAGTGTACTTAGCGTGATTTCTCTGTTTGTCATTTATGTAAAATACCCAGTAGATGACACTTTAATGATTTATTAGTATGTTAATTGACATAGTTTGGTATGAAATCATCTTAGAGAGAACTTCTAATTGGTAATAGTTGCGCAAATTATTTCCCTTCCAGAATATGACAAGAATTGTAGCAATAAAACTATAATGTGTATTTTTATGTTATTTTTTAATAAAATAACTTAATGTTCCTATAATATTTTTGTGTATTTGAATTATCTATGATTTGGTTCTATTTGTATACCAAATGACTCAGTCGGCCTTTCAGCATTTATGGCAGGCCTATATATAGATAGGTATTTGCTACATGAAGTAGGAATGCGAAAGCGAAATCTAAAAATAGTTTTGCTTTGTATATATAATAGTATGTGATGTATTTGGCGATGAACGGATGGCGTGCGACTCCTCGGTCTCGGTCTCGCTCGGCGGCACGACGAGACGCGATACGAGGCAACACACGAGGCGACTCGCCAGCCTCGCCGCGCCAGAGGTAAATCACTCTGTTTACCAATACGCCGGGCGCGGACACATTACCAATGCAAATGACGCCCTATTGAGTCGAGGTGGTACCGGTAACGTGCACAAAAACAATATCATTTATATTTAAAAAATCTACCTCTTTTTATATCCCGCTACTCTCCGGATAGGGAAATGAATTTAATATTGCATAGAAATTAAGTTCCGTACTGAAGAAGTTTACAGTTAATAATATACAATTGCCTTAATAGTAAATAATGACTTCCACATAAATAAACACAAATAAATGTTCTCACTTTTATGGAAATGTCGATGTCGTAATAATTGATGAATATTGTTATTTTAATAAATTATGGTTCGTTTACATTATGTGAATCTTATTCATTTTACTTATTTCAGGTAGCCTAACTAATGTATATCTTATTTTATTTACTTATTCAATCCAAGTATGGAAATATCACAGTAATATCTATCTCATTAACTCTTTATTAGTATTCGGTTATTGTAATTAGTGCCGCCAAATACTCTGTATGAATTATGACGTCGGCGCTTTGTATAATTCTTATAAAAGTCAAACTCTCCGCAACTGTGTCACAAAACATAAAAATCAATGATTCGCATCTATCTATATTATTCGTGGAGTCCTATGTTATTATAAAGAGCTAAAAGTAGTGCTATGAGTATCAATACCTCGTCCATATTTATGTCAACCAAGACGTATGCCTGATTCGCGAAATACGAGATTACTGGTCAATCTGAATTGCGTGAGGCAAGGCGCCGTTATTCAAATTATGAGAGAGGTATTTCGACTGTATCGCCAGCCTTAGTCTAATAATTCCCGTAACAGTAACTGGAAGTGACTAAAGTTCGTCATGATTGAGATCTAGTGCGGGTTACGCGTGCTTGTTGTAAGCGACCCAGCGCCGGCCCTAGCTCTTTATCAAGGTAGAGTGATATTGTCTTTTAGCACTGTTTGTATTAGTCGTATAAATTCAAATTAATATATTATATTTCTTTAGTAATTGTCATTCGAATTTTGCCCCCTAGAGCGACAGCTTCTTTCGCTCAACCCTAGAGGGCTGCCGCGACCCGCGACCACTCAAATAATACGTATACTGTTTTTTTTTGTTCTGTTGATTTAGCTGTGCGCGGATTGATAAATCAGGGTTAGTACTTTGTGTAGTTTAAATAGGTATAGATTTTAACAAAATTCTTGAATGTTTAAATTTGGTTCTCCGATTACGATATGCTTCGTTCAAAAACAAATAATGCATTAAATTCTTATTATGCAGCGAATATCTTTTACACGGTGTGCGGGCCAACCATACAGCTGCGTTTGCTCAATGCATCGTTTCCTAATAGAATTGTTTTATATCAAGTCAGTCCATCGACATCATTTAGGCTGAGCGGCGACTAATGCACTAATTATTCATTATTTTAAAGTATATATATAATAAAGTAAGTATTCCGGTATATAAATCAATAAATTATAGCAATGAAACAGGTGCACACAGTAACTTAATAAATTAATGCAATGAAATTATTTTATATAATTATCTTAATTAGTACTAATTTGCATAGATAAATTTTTATAATTATTATCCTGTTAATATAAAAAGTTATGAGATTAGATATCAATGTATTAATTAGTTAGCAATAATGTGACATATATTGTCATATTATTATCCAAACACATTACATGTAAATTATGTATGTATCTATTAAAATAAATAAAGTATGTAATAAAATTAATATCATTAATTTAATCCGTCGACAGTACACGAAATTTTCGACAGAATGTTTTGCTTTTGCCGTGTCGAGACCGCGCCGCGTTGCGCCGCGCCACGCCGCTGTGTGCCCGCCTGACGTTTCAATGTACATTATACAACAAACTTATACGTAAATACCACACACATGGCACAGCTAACAAAATTATCTTGAGCTGCGATGCCGCTGTTGTCAGTACAAAATGAATGTAGAATGGAGGATGTTAAGGGTCTCGGTGAATAGTCGTTATAAATATATTCACGTGTGAATGTATGCGTTTGTTCGTGATCGTCGTGTTAGCACACGGCTCACCTTCGCACGACCTCGCGTTTCGACATCACCGGCCAAACAACTAGTTATTGTTCTCCCGAAGGTTTGCAGCGCGGTGCGCGTGCGCTGATTACTGATGAGCTCTCGATGTCCACATTTTTTAAACGATACAGGTTTTAGACTTGTCACAGGAAAAGTTGAGCGTGACCATTACAAATTAAGTATTAATGACGACATGTATGAATGATTGAAAGAACATTTAACATATGGGTCGAAGGCGGCATTCATTGTTGTTTTTGATGAGATAGAAATTCCAATTTAAGTGTTAATACTTATCAGATCTGCTCGTCATGCGACTTCGTTTGACAGTAGTTCTTTTTTTAAATTTATTATCGCTTACAATTTGATTATTTACTATCTCAACTTATATTAAGACGGGCGAAAATAATTAGAACTAAATTTAGAGATTAGACTGGCTTACAACTGAATGTGTAAGAAAAACTCACAGATAGGTTGTTCGGTGACAGATTTTTAATTTGAGCATTAGTAAGTATCCTAACACCATGCTATATGATGGCTCAGTGGTAGTGTGTGAGACTTCACGTCGATATTGACGTGAGTTCGAATCCCTGCAATGAGCATGAGCTTTCGGTGAAGGAAAACATCGTGAGGAAACCATAGCATGGTGGTAGGGCTTTTTCTAATACCCGCCTGGCTAGCTACCACCCTCAAGTTGATAATCTGCCACCAAGCACCAATAGGTGTGTACCGGCAGCTTCACTTGAGAGCCAGTCTTCCACTAGGTTTAGCGTGTTAATCTTGGGCCACATCATCACTTAACATAAGGTGAGATTGTAGCCACTACGCCAAACCTATAACGATAAAAAACATGCTATAGTTTCAATGCATTGTTTTTTTAACCGAAAGCTCTCAATTTCTCTATTACTTGTGCTATTTTAATACTTCCTCTGATGTACACGTTCCTAATCTTATCCATTCTAGTTACACCACACATTCTTCTTAACATTCGCATCTATGTCACTCACAAGTTATCTTCTTTTTATTCGTCTCTTTCGTTGCCCAGCACTCAGATCCAAATATCACAACATGTCATACAATTGTTTCATACACTTCTCCTTTAAGTATCAGGGGCGTTTGTGGAACACCTGAGATCCCGGGACCTGTCGCCATTTCATTCACCCTCCATTTATCCTATTATTCACGTCCCGGTCATGTCATGTCATGTCAATATCACGCTTGTTTTGGATTAATGAAACGAACATTGTTGTTTAAGAAATGCATCCTCTCCGACGAAACAGCTTCTGGGTAAGACCAATTAAGACTAACATTAAATGATATTATTGCTAGTTTGACTCAGAAAAGTGAATTTCTTAAATAGCACAACTTCTAATAAAAATAGTAGAAATAAACAAAATTTTATGTTAAAACATTGGTACAAAGTCAAAGTTAATATTCTAATTTAACAAATTTAAATAATAATAGTATCTAATTAATGTTATTCAGATGTTAAAATTAAATCTTATTTTAATATACAGAAATCTCATGATATAAATCTTGAGCTGTTATTATATGATCAGTTTTCCTTTACAAAACATAGATTTATACACACACATATGTAATATGTATCGAATAAATTAATTAAACTTTTAAATTATCGATTATATATATAGCTCAGCATTCTGCAATAGGTCACCGCTATAATATCTATAAATGTTACTATTAACATTTTAAATTTGTTAAATGTGAACATCATTTTCGTAAAACCTTAAAATTCTTGTTTCACCTATAAATTCTATATTAACGCCTACGATGGCATTCAAAGATATTTCTTGATGATGTATATGTGTAATTATCTTATTAGGCATCATCTCTATAGTTATATTAAGATTTATATAAATTCGATGTAGTTAAATTTATATTTTTATTGTATCACATATAAATACATTTGGATTAACATTGTCACCTATAAACCAGCTCGTAAACATTGATATCATCTTCATCTATTTTACGATTCATACGGCATTGAAACCTGTTTAGTTTTAGTCTTTTTCCTCCGTATTGTGAAATAAAAGGCACTAATTCTTCTAATCTTGTAGTGTCGTTAACCATCATTACCTGAAATGTTCTAATAGTGTGTTCATTATGAATTATACACAACATGAGCTTAGAGTTTATGGTTTATCATTCATGGCGTCACATGATCACACTTACATGCAAATAAGTAATCTTGGGTAACTTCGGACATAAACATAACTTTAAACTGTAACATAGTTCGAATCACAAATTACATAGGTGTTTCGTAAAAGCAGAGCAATCGATAAGCTAGTTTAAAATATCGATAGTAACCAAATATACGCTATGTTTTAAAAGGAGGCTACACAATATGGGGTTGTATTTTGACAAAACATGACTTATTGCGCAATGAAAGAATGTCACAACTAATCACATAATCACCAGAACCATTTAAATATCCTATTAAATGGGAAAACATTACCCGGTAGCTTATATTCTTGAGACAAACATAAATAAAAACAACAATAATATTTATAAATAAAACGGACAAGTAGTGAGTAAAACTCGCGGCCTGAGGGTTCCGAACTGATTACATTACTTACCGTACATTATTGTACCGTCTTTTATATAGATATTGTTTATGTATTATCGTTATCTATATTCGTTTATGTATCTCGGTTTGAATGTCTGTCTGTCTGTTAGTGCGCTTATAACTCAAGAACAGAGTTCGGTGAAGATTTTTAATTATTTTATAGAGGTTTTTACTAAAATGGTTCTAGGCTATGGTTTGAAACGTTATGTAACAAAACATAAAGAATACCAAGTAATAATAATATACTATCAAATCGATAAAAAAAAACTACACGCTTTCTCGGAATATGTTGCCAAAGCCGTTGAACATATGACAATACAAATAGGTGATAAAGAAACCTTCTTGTACTATATATGTACTAGACATCTGTGTAAACTAGACAGTTATAGTTTTTAATGTTACAGAAGAAATCAAAAATATACATGAAATAACAATAAATGAAGTTTATGCTCGAAAAAGTGACTCGGATCATTGGTTATTATATGGATAACATTATGTGCATAACTTGTAGGAAGGCTTTCAAAATTGTATGTAGCTTGGAAGTACCCCCCATAATCGGTCACTGAATGCGACTTTTAGTACTTATGGGGGACTGTATCTATTTATTACGTTAACCTAGAATCTTTTTTTTTTACAGCAGTGTGAATCATATTATAGGTCTTGATATTTAATATTAATTTAAAATTTAACCTGAAACCATTATCGAGAGAAAAAATAAATTTTAATATATATTTTTTCCATATAATATCACAAAAGATTACAAATTAATTTTATTATTTTCGGATTTTTATTGTTACAAGACCTCCCTTCGTGCCAAATTTCAAGACTGTAGATCTGCGGGAAGTGCCCTATAGGGTTTGATCGATTAGTGAGCGTTATTTTAACTACGAAGTGCCGTCGTATATCTCTTTAATGCGTTAACCTACAAAACATTTTTTTACAGCACGGCAAGATGCCATAGGCATTATATATTATATTAATTTTAACTTTATACCGAGAGTTGGTTTCGAGAAAAAGTGTGTTGACACACGGATAGACAGCCAGCCAGCCAGACAGACGGACAACAAAGTGAAATTGACAGACGAAAATTAAATATTTGTCGAATTGACAAATGAAATGTATCTAGAAAAATATTTCAAACGCCTTTTTTTTCATTCTGAATAGAATTATTAACCCCATTTCACATATGTACACAGGTATTTTTATCTTGTCAAATATTATTAGTTTAGGGTATACCACGTGCTACGGTGAAAACACGTGTTGATTTTATTATTGTTTTGATTAATACAATATAAAATCATTATTTTAAGTATTATTTGCTTAGTATATGGTTATTGAAAGTATCATCTGACAATAACGTGCGGATTTCTTGCCAGACCGTGACCTATATCAAGTGAACTGGAGGCAATTACCTCCAATTCACGATGTAATTCATTATTTGTACGTTTATGTTGGTGTTGGTAAATGTCGCTTATGCACAAATTTATTTAGTTTTGGCTTCAATTTTAGGAGGCGTTTCGTATGAAACTATCACTCTTAGCGTAAATAACTCTATGGGGCTGTATTTGTTTGTCTCCAACAAATAACAAGATAGCATGCAGACATATATAATTAAAACAAGCAAATCTCGCCTGTTTTAATTATCTATGCATGCGGATAACCTTTTTTTCCAGGTACCGAGCACATAGTTCACTCACTTAGATATTATTTTTTATTTCAAAGACTGTACTTAGAAACACTACTGTCAAATTTTCAAAAGATCGATGTTTATGTTTTGGATAAAATTTAAAATAAAACAGTTATGAGTTGAACTAAGACTGTTATGACATTTGCATTCAAATATTTTTTACGATGAATATTTTCTAGTTATACGCTTCGTAATTAGCTTATCTTAGACACAGGGGTAACGTTAGTTATCTTTCATACGAACGCAGATTTGTAAATTTCAAATGTAAAAAAATATATATTGGCGTTTCCCTGGAGCCATTTCTCGCAGCCGGACTCTGACCCGCCCGCAGCTGTAACTACACCCGCGGGATGTTTAACCCTTTTCGTTATAAGTATCGTCTAATTTATACATCACATACCGACTGAAGAATTTTACGGCATTCAAATAACCTTTTTTACTGCAATAAGTTTTTATTAACGGTTTATCGTGGTAACTAAAATTAAATTTATAAATGAGTCATTTGTATAAATAATAATTTGGTTTAAATACTTAGTAATAATTACTATAGTCGTACAAAGAAAGAAAGACGTAAATTAAATGAATTACAAAAAATTATGGGACCCAGAGAGGAAACAAAAATTTACAATTTGTTTACAGGTTTTATACGCGTTAAGCACTGTAATTCTGAGATATAGGGAAAGTACACCGAAGGCCTCCCCGCCCTCCGAGATGGAGGAGGGTCGTACGCCTCTTCCGGTCAACGTTTGACCGTGCTCGTCCTGATTAGCAGCGAGCCGGTAGAAGTTTAGCCTGCTGTTGGCTTATCGTGAATTGGTTTGGGACTTACCCCCAGATAAGCCCGACCACAGACCTCTTCAGGGGCAGGTAAACCTCACCCCCCCCCCCTTCTCCCAAAGGGGCCGAAGGCATTGACCACCCTGCCCGTGGTTCAGCAGACTGGACAGGAATTCTCCTTGCTGCCCGGTGAGCTGGGTAATAAACTCAATTTCCAACCATAGTCTTGAAGGCAAATTCTTTATTTATTATTTACACAATATAACAGACCTATCTATAACCATGTAAAACAAAATTTAAACATAAGAAATTACAAACATTTAATATTGCTATATCTATAACTATTATCAATCACTCCATCTTTTACAAAATAATTTCAATGTATGTAGGTACTACACAGTGGCGTAGCTATCGGAGGGCTAGGCGGTGCCGTGCACCGGGGCCCTCAAGCTCAGGGGGCCCTCGGACCCTGACGAGCAAAACCTCAAACATTCTCAAATTTCTCCCAACCTAAGAATATAAATATAACAGATAGCAACACGAGTTTAATTATGGCAACTCAGTTGAAATAAATTCATAACTTGTAGGGAATTCCCCTGAATTCTTTCTGGGTCTGTACTAGACACAATAATAGCTCAATTAAATACACGTTTTACTGGTATGAGTGCAGTCTGTCAAAGATTCAACTTTCTAACACCAACTTTTTTACTAGATGTAGATGAAGCAACTTTATTAAAAAAGTGTGACCAGTTCCAAAGTAAATATTCAGATATAATAGGCCCCAACTTTTCCCCATAATTTCTTAATATTTACCACCTAGTTCTATCTGAATTAACCCAGGCATGGACTGTTCACCAATTATGTAAGGAAATAATGCGCAAATATGGAGTGCTAGAATGTGACCTTACGGAATTATTTACAGCAATGTTATTATTCTATATAATTCCTGTCACTTCTGCAGCAGCTGAAAGATCATTTAGCAAATTAAAAATAATAAAGACATATTGAAGAAATAGTGTGGGCCAAGCTCGACTCCGACATTTATCGCTAATAGCAATTGAAAACAAAGCCACATCAAGCCTGGATTTAACCGAAATCATTAATACTTTTGCAAAAAATAAAGCTAAGAAAAGATTATAAAAATAGCTTATTAGCTGGTAGATCAGACGTTCATTAATAAGCCCTTTCATCTTTTCTACTTCATTTTATTACCTATTACCTACATTATTAATTGTAATCTACGTCGTTATTTTTTAAATTATACTACGTTACTTTCGTCTTCCATTCCGGTTCCGGCAGTTCTTAAACTCTTCACAGCTGCTTTTTTTTACGCATGATAAGCAAGCATTTGGCTGCGATCTCACCTGATGGTAAGCAACGATGCGGCCGACGATGAAAGATGCTTGCCTAGAAAATACCTGGTCACACTTGACTTAAAGACACCCAGGTGTACCTGTCAGGAAACAAAGACGCCACTAAGGCATTTAATTCCCTGGCCGTCCCCATTATAAAAGTTGAAGCAAAACGCTCAGTACGAATTGGAGGAATCTAAACCACATATGGATACCATCTTTAAAATATTTATATATATTCATCAGTTTAAATAGGGCCCCAATAGTTATTTTGCACCAGGGCCTTTGGTTACCTAGCTACTTCACTGGTACTACATAAATCTTTTCATTTATCAGCAAACAAGTCGATAAGTGGAAATTGTACAAGGACTTCATTAAACCGTCGGAGTACTTAGATGATAGGTAAATTGTAATGTGCTACAATGGGACATGCCGGTATACTGAATAGTTGGCGCCGGCGTAATGCTAAATACCGATTTGGCAAAAATAGTCTACATACTCTAGAAGTCTATGCAATCAGAGTTGCTTCTTAAATCATAATACCTCTTGTTATGCCCTCATAACTACGCCTACACGCAAATGAGTTAAAGTCTAACATAACCATGAAAAATTTGGTTGGGTATAAAAGCGGGTAGTAACCATATTTTTTCTTATAAAGAAACCGCAGAAAACCCTTTTGTATTTTCTCAAGAAGGCGGCAGTACAGATTTTCATGCGGATTCCAGATGAGTGACGATGTTTCCAATTTACTACGAACGAGAATAGTATATAACAATTGTAAGGCTTCTCAAAATCTTTTCATTATGAAGTACGAAACCAAGTCTGTGATAGTATTCCACTGCAAGAGCTTTAATGTGATAGTTAAAAGTAAGTGTGGGATCAAATAAAACTTCAAAATCTTTCATTAAAGTAACATCTGGTCCAAAAATACGCATTGTAAGGCAGCAAGTAACGTGCAAATGTTATAACCGAACATTTACGGATATAAAGTTGGATCTTTTTTTAGAAGTCCAGTAATATATGGCATTGATGTCTTTTTGCAGTAAGTTACAATAGCTTGCCTTTCGTATCACATGGACAATCTTCAGATCGTCTGCATATAAAAGGCATGTTGAATGACTTATAGCCGACCTTAAATTCGTTGACGATATCGAGAAATATAACGAATATTACGCGTCCGTTCCTATTAATCAAGTGTGCTTGCGCCCACGTCAGCGACACCACCGTTCCCTCCGTAGATGACGGACGGTAAACTTCGCTCCCGCACACCCACCACATCCACCCTCTCTTGCGGCAACTCAAGCCTAGGTCCGATCCTCCGGCAAGGAGCTCTTGAGTCAAGAGCGCTCGCGCGATACAATGACACTCACTGCATTAACTAGCTATCAACATACAATCATTACACTGCATCTCTACACACATGCACTCCAATCAGGTACATAAGTTTTGTAAGGGACCTTTTTTCTTTTTTTTTTGTTTAGTTAGTCTAGACAAATTTGACAGATCACTTGTCTCTTCCCCTCCTCCCACAGGATAGAGCCAGGTCTATATGTATAGTTAGTTTAGATCGAATAACGGATAGGGAATTATTTAGATCGCTACTTATTTGCTATCGCTGCAACAGTCCGAGCCGAGGTTCGGCCACTTTGGCACCCTCGGAACTTGTTGCCTTGCTATCACGGCTGAGTGCCTTAAGCGCTCCCCCAAGCCCGGGTGAAGCTATAAAAACCATTTGAGGCTTCAGAGCCCCTATGGCTAACAGTATAGTCAGTTCGAATAAAAAAACCTCTATTTCCCCTCGTCGTCGCATATCAATATTCTGACGTCAGGCAAACAGAACTCCACCCCCATTGCGTCCAGTATGATCCCTTCTGAGAAGTGACCAACCATCGCCCATCACCTCATTGATGGATCAGACATTGATGCATCAAGTTTATCATAGTTTCAGTGATAGCTCTATATCTGGATCCAGCAATATCATACTCTGCCTAATATATTCATTGGCTTAACTTCTGTCATATTGGGTTATAAGTTGACATTTATGCTTAAGAGTATGCTGATATTTAAAGATTGAAAAAAAAAGTTCTTCAATATTGTATATTCATAGTATTATCAGTATATAAATCATATTAACTATTGTTTTTGAAAAGAAATTATAACATTGTCGCTTAGCCGAGAGAAAAAAGTGCAGTAGAACTAGAGATGAGATCGAAGTGACGGGATGAAGCAATAAATATTTAGTAGATTGTAATTCTCAGGGTTGTAAATAACGGCACAAAAAAACAATTGTAAGTAGGTACGTATTGATTACGTTAAGACACGCGGCCGCCAGGTGCGATACGTGTGAGCTCGTGTGAGCTCATGACTCGCGGCCGAAAGGCGTAAGCGGGGTTTCGGACGCTCACTCGCGGGTGCGTGGTGCGCTGCGTAACGTTAAGAATTGACTAGACGGAGATTTGGCGTTTGCAGGAAAAAACCCCTTTGAGAAATAATATACCCAACAAAAGTATAAATTGAAAAAGGGGCGAAATTCTGCAGAAGTTATTTGATGTTAAGTTATATGGTCAAAGACAGAGAAGGAAGCTCAGAAAGTGACTGTTTATATAGAGTTGCTCCTGGCTGCGGTATTTTCATTTGCCTACGGTTGCTAGGCAAGTGACCACTAAATCACAAAGGTAAAGAAAGTTTCATTGCAATATTTCATTTAACGAAAACTATATAGTGCCCTACGGTTTCACCCGTATTCAATTTATTCTACGAACTCCCAATATCGTTGTTCTCACTTCTCGTACTTACATACAGCTTACCAGATTACTTAACGTTCATGATTACTGCTTCGCTCCTTAGGATCGCAGCGTAATGTTAAATATATAACCTTTCTCAATAAATAGGCTATAAAATGCAAAAACAATGTCTGAAATCTGACAAATAGTTCAAGAGATGAGCGCGTTCAAACAAACAAACAATCTCTTAGGCTTTATAATCTTTATTATTACATTACATTACATTTTATTTACTTATCACTAATCGTTACGCCAGCGCACGTGGATAAATCAGATAGGGTGCGCTATTTACTCCGACTTATTTAACAAAAATCAATATTTAGGGATAGCTGAGACGTGTAGCCTAATGTTAGATAGTCTATACTATTCCTCGTGAATTTAGCTATCATATACAATAATTTTTGGAATCCGACTGGTAGTTTCAGAGTTTAGCGTGGTTAGACAAACAAACAAAGAAATTTTTCCGCTTTATTATATTGGTGTAGATTAATAAATCTGTACCTGTAATTTTTTTCTAAGTTTCGCGTTATACATCCTAAGCAAAGAATCACTAATATGCCATTAATACAGTTTTTGTCTGTCTGTCTGTTTCTATGTCCGTATTTAAAATGGCTTGACTGATTGTTATGAAATTTTGTACACGAGAAGCTTATGTCATTGGTCAAATGATAGGCAATAAGAATTTTTAATAATACTTTGTTAAAACGTAAAACAATACAACCGATTTTAACCATAATTGTACACGAGAATTACATGCATTTCCTCATTAAAAGGCATTTAAAATAATATGAGTAACAGGGTAAATTGAAAATTTAAGAAACTCCCGACACATGTTTTTATTTAGACCATTCTAATCCAAACACGATATCTCTTCTGTAATATGGTGAAGAGTTAAGTATCTAGATGATGCTGCAACATCAGTTAAATGTTGGCATGTTTTTCAAATGTTTTTGAAGTAACAGAAAACTAATTATCTACTCGATCAAACCTGTGAAAAAGCTCACGCCTCAAATACATTCATCAACTTGAAAAGAGTTGATGATCTTCAAATGGCTGTAAATATGTTCTTAGATTATAAGGTAGAAATACTCTTGATTAAGTCACCTTTCAGACAAAGTAAACTAGAAAAACATCGTTTCAGTCGTTTTTGAGATACGATGCCAAAGACAGATACAAAAATATCCTATCTCCGCTCCTTATTATTACAACGAAGGATCATAGCATTTTAGAATTTGATCCCTCGTATCAGATGTTGTGTTTGTACGTGCTGCCACTGAACCAAAATTTCATCATTTATATTAGAAAACTATTTTATTGCCTTCTTCTTCTTACGGTTAAGCCACCTAAGTAATTATTATTTCTCAAAAAATCCATCTCTACTCCTATATCCGTCCACCTTCAAACTCCCGCCACGACCTCCTTCCTCCTCTGCGGCAACTCAAGCCTAGGTTCGATACATCGGTATGGAGCAAGCAGAACCAAGCAGCCGCTCGCGGTATACATTAAACTTACAACCCTTTTTTATGGTTCTTGGGGCTTACGAAATTAAAATAATTAATGCGTGTGGAGCCGCGGGCGCACTGTTAGTAATATTATATCAGTACGTATAGTTAAGCTTTCATCGTCATGTTTGTTAAGTCGAATTCCACAATTTCCATACGTGCCAAAGTTTTCTTAGAGATTTCCTTGCGAAATAAGCGCATAAAAGTTTTATTTATACATTTTTTACACGGGTTCTTTCTTTCAATTTCACGCGAGCTTCACCCGGGCCGGAGTTTTCCTTTGTGCTGAATAAATTATGTTCTCACCTCGTAAATTCGAGTGTTTACTTTGCGGTGAATGGTCCGGGAGGGTGAAGTGATTTGTTTATTTTGTTATGTGACGTGAAAAATATATGCGGATACGGAGATATCATTCATGTCGGCTTTTAATGTTTTACTGGTTTTTTTTTCTAGTGTTACTTTCACTAGGTACTTATATTATTATTTTTCTCATAAACTATTGTTGAAATCACATGCCATTTTCTTTTTATAGAGGAGTATTAATTACGTTGGTATATGCAGACATTTATATTATTACTAAATAACGAGCTGTGCTCCGAGGTTTTACTTGGGTTTAATTTTTTTGCTTTTAGCCTCTCAATACGGTTTACTCCGCAATGCCTAACTCAACCGGGGCACTATGACTACGCTTTCACTTACGTTTCTTCCTGACTTACATTTTGTATGATAATCGCTTTGCTCCTAAGGATCGTAGCGTGATGTTAGATAGCCTATAACCTACCTGAAAAAATAAGCTTTTTATAGCTTATTTTTTCATATCTGACTGGTTGTTCAGATGTTCTACATATTAACGCGTTCAAACAATCTATTCAGCTTTATATATAATATTAATGTAATTACTTTATGTCGGATGGTACTCGCAAGTGATCACTTTATCTATCTAACTAAACTAGATAAGGTACAAATTCAATTCGGAATTCGAAATCGAATGCGCGTTTCGTTGTTTAGCCAAATATCCTGATATTATAAACTAAACTGTATGATAATAGGGGTTCAAATATGAAATTATCGTTTTAACGCACTGGCCACTTTGGATAAAAATTAAACCTGCATAGTGTCAAATTTCAGATTGAAACATTTTTCACGCGAATACTATAAAATTCTAAACACAAAACAAAACATTACTTTTACATTCAGCTCTTAACGTGAAGACGGATACAGCGAAAATTAGAGTAATATTCGAACACGAGTTGCGACGTGGAACTAACGCAGTAGAAACTGCTCGTAATGTCAATGCAGAGGATACGGCTAACGAACGCACCGTTCGTGATTGGTTTAACCGCTTTCACAGTGGAAACTTCCACCTGAACAATGAACCACGAGGAAGATCAGCCACTAAGGTAAATAACGACGAATTGAAGGTGATGGTGGAAGCCGATACGTGTCAAACTATCAAAGAATCAGCGGCATGGTTTGAGGTTAGCATAACCTCAATATTGACTCATGTGCAGCATCGGTAAAATTAAAAAACGGGGTGCCTCATGATTTGACTCATATGCAGAGAGCAGCGCGCGTTGAAGCTTTCGCTTTACCTTGTTAAACCGGTACAAAAATTAAGGGATTTTAGACCAAATTGTGACATGTCACGGAAAGTAGATCCTTTACGATAACCGCAAGCGGACAACGCAATGGCTGAACCCAGGTAACACGCCAAAGCAATGCCCTAAAGCGATGCTTACCAACAGAAAAATGATAGTAACAGTTTGGTGGACACTTCAGGGCGTAATTCACTACAGTATGCTCAGAACCGGTCAAGCAATTACAGCAGATGTCTACTGTGCAGAACTCCGAACATTTATGTCTAAACTCGCAGTAACCCCGACTCGTCAATCGATCTTCACCATTATTGCTCGTGAAACAGTTTTAACATTACAAGAACTGCAGTTAGTAACAATCTGTCATCCTCCATACTCGCCAGACCTTGTTGCTCCAACCAACTACCACTTCTTGGACAATATTTTCCAAGGAAAAAAATTTGTTCCCAAGATGCAGTACACGGTTTGTGGAGTCCAGGTCTACAGAGTTTTATCGGAAAGGTTTAAATGACTTTTCTATTAGACTGCAGAAATATATAGATACTTCGATTAAATAAATATATTTCATCCTACAAAAAAATGATTTTAATTTTTCAATACGAAACGGCAATTTCATACTTTAAACCCAAATATAATAAAACTACCTGTGCCCTCGATTTCACCCTCGCCTCACCTCGGTTTCTAACATATGGTACCGCCGATTTATTATGTACTAAGGTGTAATGTTTTTGTAGTACATTATATTTACGTATCACTAACCATTACGCCAGCGCATGCGGATAAGGCAGTTAGGGTGCGCTATTTCTTCCGAGTTACTTAACAAAAATCAATATTTAAAGCTAGCTGAGAGTAGCCTGATGCTAGAGAGTCTATAAGTACTATTCCACGATAATCTGGCTATTACATACAATATTATTTTTTTGTATCCAACTAGTAGTTACAGAGGTTAGCGTGTTTAAACAAAAAAAAAACTTCCGCTTTATTATGTAACTATAATATCTTCCTTATGAATTCATTTTTTTTCTTAATAACTGAAGCTTTAATACATTCCTGACAACTCTCTTCATTCTTAAGTCGGTAGATGTAGAAAGTTACCAAGCCCAGTGAAGCTGTCAAAACCTCTAATGGCTCCAGGGCTCTTAAGGCTAACAGTATAGTCAATTCGAAAAAAAAACCGCCTATACAATTCTCTCACAATTTATATTATTAGATTTCTATGCATTATAGATATTTCGAGTTTTCTAAAAAAAATATGCCTATCGACTAAAAAAATCCTCATATGTCTCAGTATGATTTACATCACATCTATAACAAATAAATAAAATTCAAGTGTGTCTGTTTGTAAAAACAACAGCTTTTTACTGAATGCAAATAAAAGTACATACGGTACTTATAAAAAAAAAACATTTTTAAAACTTTTGTCTGTCTGTTTGTTCTGGCTAATTTGGGAAACGGCTGATTTTATAAGAAGTAACTAAAGCTACATACTTTTATTTTAGAAAAAGAATTAGGGTTTCGCACAAATCAAATAATATCGGACGACGATCAACACAAATACCGACGGCATTCTGTGGTCCACTCGAGCGGAGCCACAGGCACAGCTAGTACTTAATAATATCGGTATTGGTTTTAAAACGTGGACAAATCTTATGAACGTGACACGAAATTGGCACGAGTTACAACGGACTTGTCCGTTGTTCAACGTCAATTCATTATCGGACTTCCAGACGTAACATGAATATCTTTCCCAAGACAATTCTAAATTTTATATTGAATCGTATTCCAACACATTAAAGTCTACAATTACTTGTAGTTCGAAACCGATAAGACAAATTGGAATCGGACATCGAATGATTACTAGTCTCGCGTGTTTGAATTTCGAATGTCATATTCGTGCCATATGGTAATTAAAATGTAACTGTAACACGTACGGATTAAGGTTAATTTTAGCAGATTTTATAATCATGTAGGTTGTTTTCGAAGCGCACTTCGCCGAAGCAATGAGAGAGGGCGTGCGATAAATAACCGCCTTTGTGCCGTCACCGCTCGGCTATTAAAATATATTCCGAGATTGCTTGTTTTTTGCGGCGGGACGCGATTGTTATCCCGGGACTAGCTGGTGGCACCACACGGCCTGCCCGAGTATGCGGTTCGAATTTCATTGTTACATTTTATGTTGAGTATCTCTGGAATGTTCAAATAAATGGATACAATTTATTAAGTTAGCTATGGAACTGTGTTGCTAGTATAAAAATATTTACTTTGACGATCATCACAAAAAAATAATAGCGATTGATTTTTATGTTATTTTTATGAAATGAAGTGATTTTTACATCAAAATACACTAAATAGTGATTAGTTATATTTATTTATAATTTCAATATATTGAATTAAATTGACAGATAACGCCATCTAGTGAGAAAAATATGAACATGTGACGTTATTAAATCTAAGTGTAGGTAGGGGATCTTATCTTCAATTGACGGCTTGTTGGGCCCCTTCCTTCCTGTTTCATCTGTGTTCATGTTAATTTTCAGAGTTGATTCTAAGTGTGCTAAAAATGTAAATTAAATAGTTATTACGCAGACAATTCAAATGCATCTGTTATAGACACATCATAAATGTTGAGCGATTCTTATAAGCTCATGGATACCATGTTGGTATTGTTTCAAATAAATTCAAAAACTCCAGTACTGTTTAGTTCGATTGCATCATATTTTTTTGTAGAGTATGATATCGTCATAATCTCTATAGGGAATTTTATATACTTGACATACGAGATTGTGACTTAATGTTTTTTTTTTTTTTTTTTTTTTTTTTCGAACTGACTATACTGTTAGCCTTGGGGGCCCTGGAGCCTTTACGGCTTTTACAGCTTTACCGGGCTTGGGGGCGAGTGCTTAGGGCACTCAGCCACGAAAGCTAAGCAACAACATCCGAGGGTGCCAAAGTGGCCGAACCTCGGCTCGGACTGTTGCGCGTATGCAATTAAGTCGCGATCTGACTAATTCCCTCTATCCGTAATTCGATCTAAACTAACTATACATATATACATGTTTCTGCCCCCTGGGAGGAGGGAAGGAACATGTGTATGTGTATTTAGTGGTCTGAAAATTTTTGTCTAATCTAACTAGGCAAAAAAAGAAAAAAAAAGGTCCCTTACAGAACCTATGTACCTATGTGTGTTGTGCATGTGTGTATAATGCAGTGTCATGTATGGCTGTGAAAGCTAGTGATTGTAGAGTCACTTGTATCGCGCGAGCGGCTGCTTGGCTCAAGGGCTCCATGCCGATGGATCGGACCTAGGCTTGAGTTGCCGCAGAGGAGGGCGGTCGTGGCGGGTGTGCGGGAGCGAAGTTAACCGTACGTCCCCTGCGGAGGGAACGGTGGTTACGCGGGCGTGGGCGCGAGCACGCATATGTTGCGGGAGCGGACGCGTAGAAATTGTTAGCTTTCTCGATGTCGTCATCGGGATCGACAAAGAGATTTCGCGGACGGCGTTTATAACGTTTGGCAACGGGGATCGAGTTGTCTGGGACGTAGTTCACGGTGGATTTTACGAGCGGGTTGGGATGATTCGAAGCGCTATCGAAGTATCTCCTGGTGAGATATTTCACATATGCTTCTATCGAGGGAAGCCTCATGTCCCTGTGCAGGTCCATGTTCCTAACGAAGGCTGGAGGGTCAAGCAGGCGACGGAGAAACCGATTTTGGACTCTTTGCATGCGGGCAAAGTTATGTTTGGACATATGTGCGAACGCGGCGCAGCTATATGTCAATGTACAGTTCGAAAAAAATAAAAAAACCAACGCAGCACAGTCGCCGCGTAATATCAACGACGCGACGTTATGGACTAAATACCACAAGTCAACACACGATACGTTTTTGATTTAATCGCTTCCGTTTTGGAATTTTTGCTCTCAACAATGAGTCCCGTGGCCAACCGGAAACGAAAGGCGATAACGATGAATTGAAAGCCTTAGTGGCAGCAGATTCATCTCATACCACGTCGGAATTAACAGCAGCATTCAACGTAACGTTTACGTCTAATTGGAAAGATAAACAAGCTCGGAAAGAGGGTGGCGTATGAACATACTGAACAACAACAACAAAATCGCGTCAAAGCCGGTTTGAACTTGTTGAATAAGCACACAAATGAGAGGTTTTAAATCGGATCGTCACTTTTTATGAAAAGTGGGATAATGTATGTATATAATCGAAAATGTCTCATTTCTAACTCTAATTATCTGTATGATAATCGAAAATGTTCGTTGCACTGATTGGACACAGGGAAGGCAGCCAAATCATGTCCTTAACGCAAACTGAGTCAAAAGAAGCTACTTATGAGTGTATGGTGGAACTGCGCCGGCATTGTTCATTTCAGCATCTTACGCAACAATTACGGCAGAAGATTTGCAAATGATGATGGACCAGCTTATTGTCAAACAACAAAGATTTGTCAATTCTTCTAGTGAACTCCTTCCTCACAACAGCAATCGCATAAGCGACTGGCTGAAAATTACAGGAGTTACGACTGAAATCTGTCTGTCGGGTGATGTATGTGAAGTATGGTGGGTACCATACTTACCAGGCTTTGCTATCATAGATTTCCATATATTTTTTTCGAATTTGTATAGTTATGTTTTGTTGGAAAAGAAAAAACTCAAATCGATGAGGCGGTAAAACCGTCTTTAAAGAGTTTATTGATTCCTGTCTTGAGGAATTCTAAAGCAGAGGCATCAGTGACCTTCCATTATAATGGCAAAAGTGCATCGATACTACGACTAATGCAATAATTTTAATACACTTTCATTAAAAAAAAGGTTTGATTTTTTCTATATAAAACGGCAATTTCATAGGCAAATTACCTATTATATTATGGGAAGTTTTAGATTGTCTTTTTAACTAATTTTCTTTATCGTCGAAATGTTTTTTTTTTTTGTAAAGTGAAATGTTAATAAGGTAATGTAAAACGTTTTTACTATGTTAATGATACTATTACTAATACTGATACCTGTTATTGATAGGAATACACGCAATACGTATGATACATATACATGCATTCCGAATTTCTGGATGACCTACGTTTTACCAATATGTTTACTAAACTCAACCGATGTAAAGGGGTGATGTGGGATGTAGCCTGAGATGGTAACATGCTAAGCCTAGGGAACTCTCTCAAGTGCAGCTGCCGGAACACACCTATAGGTGCTTGACGACAGAACTTTTAGTAGAGAGTGATAGATAGCTAGCCAGGCGATCATTAAGAAATACCTTACCATCATGCTATGGTTTTATTACGATGTTTTCTTTGCTCAGGGTCATTGCAGGAATTCGAACTCACTTACATAAAAGCGATGACCACTAAGTCATCATTGCTTAAAACTTATATTAAGTGAATTGTTAATGCCATGTCAAACTTTTTCACGTTGCATCTGATATTCCGTATTATTGGATGACCTCCAATTATACTTATTTGTTTTATTAATTATCATTTATATTGTAAGTAATACACAGCAGACACCTAAATAAACGAAATAGAATTAACATCATCATTATCCGTCTTTCATGTAGATAATCGGGGCCAAACATTTATATAGCACGAGTAGACCAGTAAGAGGCTAGCTGCACAGCCGCATTCGATGCCTCAATGGTGTAGTCGTGCAAATACCAGGACTTAAGGGACACATTATTATTATTTTTTTCGAACTTACTATACTGTTAGCCTTAGGGGCCCTGGAGCCTCTGCGGCTTTTACAGCTATACCGGGCTTGGGGACACGTTAGTAAGTGCGCTCTCATAGTCTGGGTAATGAAACAAGTGTCCTTCGCTGTCCACGTAACCCCATTTGCATAGGTTACTCTTACAGCGACACAACTGAGCACGCTATGCACTCCAAACAAGCTATGGCTGTACGTGGCCAGCGACCAGCGCCTCTGAGGGTAGAGCATGGTTCTTCTTTGGATTATCTTGTAAAGCTACTATTGATTTTATGAAGCTTTTCCTAGTTTTGACTCCAAATCAACCCACTGCCGGTTAGGAACCTCTTCCCAGTTATAAAATTAATCCGAATATGCGTTATTCAGATTTAGACTATATTTCTGACTGACGTTGATTCACTTAAGGGTAATAAAATTAGTTGATTAACCAATAACTACTCATATATTTTCCTTCATCCACCATTCCGCAAGGGCTCTATTTAAGGACCGTCGTTTCTAGTCTTATAACTGACGTAGTTTTATTGATATATTAGGTTGCACTGCCGCCTTGGACCTTATCATTTTCTTGTTTCAAGCATCTCTCGCACACTCTGTAAACTATGTGAAATAATAAAATTTGTAGATATAATATACCTAATATATCTTGCATATAAAATCTTCTATGTGTCTATTAGTGATGCTATAATTTCTGTACGACTTGACAGACTGAGCTCATATTTACATAATATATTTCTTTTATCAAGACGATGGTTTATACATCTAATAAATGGCACTGTCATCGGGCCATTAACTACCGGAAAGTGCAGAAGAACATCTGGCGGCCCAGTTAGTATATTATCTATATTAATAAATATGTAGTCCTGTCTATACATGTATTTTTTCCAAATTTCCCGCTAAGCATCCTACATAAAGAACACTGATGACGAATATGTATTAATTTTTTTAATGCTGTTTGTATGTCCGGATTCCACTAAAAAACGGTGAGACCGATTTTTATGAAACTTTGTACACGCGAAGATTATGTGTCATTGGTCAAGTGATAGGCTATAAG
Organism: Saturnia pavonia; assembly: GCA_947532125.1. Lineage (NCBI taxonomy): Eukaryota > Metazoa > Arthropoda > Insecta > Lepidoptera > Saturniidae > Saturnia > Saturnia pavonia. The sequence goes on along the minus strand of OX383899.1, from coordinate 6,356,025 downwards.
AATTTTCGATAATGATTTTAGTAATCGTAAAATATTTATTTCAATAAAAATTCAATTTTAATAATTCTCAATCGATTCCGATCAAATTTTGTAGACGGGAAGAGTCATTCCATTATTGATCATTTAAGAATCGTAAAAAAAAAACTTGTCAACCGATTTTGATGGAAGTTTATACCTTTCTCAATTGTTAGGCTACATGAATTGTCAATAATATGAGTAAAAATAAAAATGTAAAAATGACAGGGTGAAAATAATTACTGCGTAACAAAAGAGTGCAATTTTTTTGAGTTTGTGTATATGTGGAGGGTAATCTCCGGAACTATTGCACCTATTTGAAAAATTCTTATTTCATTTTATAGCCTATTTATTGAGCAAGGTTATAGGATATAAAACTTTACGCTATAATTCCATGAAGCGGAGCAGTAACCATGAACGTCAAGCACAGGAAAGCTGTAGGCAAATACGAGTAGTGAGAACGATAGGCTCTACACGAGACCGTTGGCGGTGGCGCGGTAGAGATTTGGTCGAATAAATTTAAAACGGGTAAAACCGTGGGGCAGTGCTACTTTGTAAATAAATTGCTATTGAGAAAAAAAAAATCGAAACCCGATTTAAGCAACCCTATTGGTGAAATAAATCAAGCGAGTGAGAATGTCAGAGATGTCGGCCCGGCTGCGGCAGTGCTCGATAGATAGTGTGACGTATAAGTGCTAAATCACGGGAGCGAACGTCGTTTTTTCCGGTTTTCAACCCCCGTCTGCGAGTGCCGTCTCGAGAGATACGCCAGTCGGTACGGTCAGCAACACAATGGCATGATGGCTTTAATAATATTTACAGATTCAAAAAGATTTTATAACGGTTTTTTCTGTCAGACAGAAAAGTTTTAATTGAAATGTATTTTTATTCTTTGATTGTATTATTGTTATACTTTTATATAGTATCAGCGGTGCGTCCGCGGCTCCACACGCGTTTGTTACGCAGTAACTATTTTCATCTCGTAATTTTATTTTTACTCATATTATTGAGAATTTATATAGCTTATCAATTGAGGAATAATATAAAATAGTAATTTTATACATTTCCCGTGCATAAAATCTCATCAATTTTTTTTTACGATATCAAAGGTATAATTAACAATTCTTATTAAAATTTTATCAAAATTTGTTGGGTATTAATAAAATATTTTAATTACAATTACTTATCTTTACAATTTATAAAGTATTCTTGAAGCTTTTTATAGTCTATCATTTGACCAATGACATAGTGTACAAAATTTCATAAAAGTCGGTAAAGCCGTTTTTGCGTTAAATCCTGACAAAAAACAGACAGTTTTTTAACGTCATATTTAAGATCAGTGTTCTTTATGTAGGTATCCTAGATTTATATATACGGATTATAAAATTAGTTCCGCATTGAATTTCATAAACACCAAAGAAAATCTATATATCTATACTATCGTGTAGTTCGGAAACCACAACAGAATGAAACAAGCGGTTACATAGCGCATTAATATCATTAACCCCGTCAATAGTTAACCCGCACAGTTTCATAAAGTCTAAAATACGAATTACTTCGTTTTTATTTGGTCTGTTGTTATTTCTATTCTTAGTACCTAACCCCAGACGCGGACGAAGCATTAGGATGATCTTAAGACGCTCCTGCTGTATATTAACTTCCTGGAATCGCACAGATTTTTTACTGTACATTACACTCGGATAGGTTGACAAATTCCGTGGCTGAGTGCCCTAAGCGCTCGCCCCCAAGCCCGGTAAAGCTGTAAAAGCCGTAAAGGCTCCAGGGCCCCTAAGGCTAACAGTATAGTCAGTTCAAAAAAAAAAAAAAAAAAGGTTGACAAATTATATGAATATTTACATAATTTAATATAAAATATGCAAGCTATACTATAAATGTGAAAGTACGTTTGTTTGAATGTTTATTCGTCAGTGAATCCGCCAAACTCGGTGAAACTATCAAAGCCTCTAATGGCTCCAGGGCTCTTAAGGCTAACAGTATAGTAGGTTCGAAAAAAAAACAATGACGCTCAAATGGCTGGACAGATTATAATGTTTGGTCTATATCAAAATTATTTAATAATAATTATTATTTATTCCCCTATGGGTTGTCATGGAATAGGACACGGGACACTTTTATCTTTTTTAATGCTTATGAAACGAGTGGGCAATAGTATATGTGATGAACATGTTATAATTATTTTTATTAGAAGACATAACCAATCCATTTGTTATCCTAATGGAAAATAAGAATGTTTTTATAACAGCAGGGCAAAATGATGAGACTGTACCTGATGGTAAGCACAGTACAAAACAAAAACAATGGCGACCACCGAGAGATCGCAAACCATAGAATACAAAACCTCTCGACAGCTGGCTGATTCCGAAACACGATAAGCCAGAAGAGAATCACTGCGATGTGTTTAATCGCCTAATGGCCTAAGCGCCTAATCGCGTTACTATGGTGGGTGTTACAAGTGGTAATGGTGGTCGCAATCCGATCGGACATAATTATCATATCTTACCATCGAACTACCATCTTACAGGAATCGACTATGGAAGCACCACCACCACACCTATTTCTATCACAAAGCAGTAGTATTCGCGCCGCTGTTGGCCACACTCCAACTCCGAGATGATCATAATATATATATATAAAATAAAATTGGCAAACGCAAAAATGTATACTTCTTCGGCGTAACAAAACAAAATTAACTCCTAAAATTTCATCACTCGTGCGAACAACATGATGAAGTTAGCCAGCCATAAATGATAATAACGTTTTTTTTAACTGTGTATAAATATATTAATTAATATGAATATACTATATTTATAATAATAAATATAATTTTGATTTCATCAAATTAAAAGTCAGTAAAATGAATTCAAATTATTATCATTAATGGCTAACTTATTAATGTCGTACTTCCGTCACATGATGCGCACTCTCTCAATTTTACTCTTAACTAAACGCACCAAGAGAATTATTATTTCTAAAATTGTCACAAGTTTATAATGCTGTCGGTACCAGTGAGCGTGAGAGGGCGGGGCACAGTCCTCATTATTTAGATATTAATCCCGCACCCTCCGGCACTCTCTGTCCTCGGAGGTACAGACAGTCGCGAGAGTGCCGGTTTTAATTAACAAACGACACTTGTGCGCCGTGGATTATTATGGCGGTTAATATTTTATTGCAAAATTTATTTTGTCAAAATATTTATTTTTTCTCGATTTTGTTTGTATTTGAATTCGATTTTATTTAGGATTATTTCAAAAGTAATACGACTTGACACGAGTGTTGCGGACAGCGAGCCCGAAAATTAAAATAACACGTTTTGTAATATAGGTATAGGAATAAGATATGAATGTGTTAATAGCTGAATAAGATATAAATGTTATAATATGAATATGTGTGAATATGTGTATTTTAAACTGTTAGGATAATAAACGTCATAGCTAGTTAGTTTAATATTATTAGAATAAGAATGAATTGCTAGTTGTAAGTATAAAAATGTAATTTTGTTAGTTGTAAGGAGAAACCGTGTCAGACTCAGCGAACATCTGGCACGGTGACTCATGGTACTGCCGTCCCTCTCGCACGGTTAACCTCGCTCTGCGGAGAGCGCGCGCACAGGGCAAGCGCGCTCATTGGCTGAGCGACGCCCCGCACCGACTCCATCGCACGACCGGCTGCGAGGCAACGGGCGAGGTTAAATATAGCGGAGAGGGCGGCAGTATTAGGAAGGATTCCGATCACGACCGCCGTCGGGAACGGACGTGTTTACGACCGCTCTCTGCCGCCTTTGTGTAGTTTTACGACCGACCGGCTTTGCTGCACACCTGCTTCGCACCTGCATCGCACCTGCGCCGCACCTGCATATCGCCGTCTCGCTCGCACCCATTGTGTCGCGTACTTTCAGTACACTACACAATAACAAACTGCACTTTTAAGTGCAATTGTTTCTATTCGACGAAATCCACACTTTAGTGGTCGCTTGCCGGAAACCTCTCGGTGTCAACAGAAGGCAAGTGGGTGCGTGACCCAAGCGCCCCTCGGTTGCCTCCTTCAGAGGCAAACGATAGTACTTGGTCGGGCTCAGGAACCTTGGCCCTTGATAGAGTCATAGTCAAGCCCTGAGTGTCTCCTTCCCACCCTTCCGATCCTGCTACACATCCATCCCCGAGTGTCTGTTTGGGCGTAGCTAGGTATTTATACCGGCTGCGTTCTCTGCCTCGGGCTTGATAGGGACCTCCACGTAGGCCCGGTAGGTTCTCATTCCTGCGTGTCATTGCACCTCGACTCGCAGGTCACTTTGCCGGACTCGGGATAGTCCGTTAAATTTTATTTGGCGCGCCCCCCTGCCCCTCCGGCGGGGAGGTTTATATTTTGTTTCGAATTCGGAATTCGAATTTCAAATTTTTCCCCACTCCTCCACACGCCACCGGAATGGCCGATTCTGCAGAAGCCCTAGAGCTAAGGAGGCTCCGTACCTTTCTCAAGGAGAACATACCCGACGCCTTGGTTTCCTTTAATAGGAAGTACCCACGCGTCCGTCCCGCGCCGGCACAGACCCCCGCGGAGAAATGCCGCCCCGCCGCACACTTCGTACCCCTCACCGCCGCGTCAAACAGAGTACCCGCCGCGCCGCGCCCGCGCTCGCCGCGCTCCCCGTGCCCCCCGCATCCTGACACGCGTGCCCCGCGCTCGCGCTCGTCTATCTCACGGGCGCGTTCGAGCTCTAAGAGCTCTTCTCTCCCGCGTCCCCGGTCACGTTCGCCCGTAGTGCGAACTTTCATTAATACGGCGAATTCTTTCTCGCCTTTATCTCCGGATCCGGAGATCCAATCATTAATGCCGCCTTTCGCGCGGAAAATCGTAAATGTCCCCGCGATGGACACCGCGGTCCCCAACGAGACCATACTAAGCGACGGTTTCATAACCGTCAAGTCCACCAAAAGGAAGGGAAGGGGCTCTCCGCCCTCTTCCCCTACACCCCAGGCCGCAGGAAAAGCACGCCGAACGAGCGAGAACACTCGCTCCGACCCCTCCTCCGCGCCCACTGCGGCCCCCGCACCCACTGAAGGGAAAAAACCCCGCCGCCCGCCTCCAATCACTATCCAAGACAAAGCGTCTTGGACGAAAATCTCGGACAAGTGCAAGGAGCTCAAGCTCCACTACACCGGGGCCCGGAACACCCCTTCAGGGATCCAGGTCCAGGTGTCCACCTCCGATGACCACAGGAGGCTCACTTCCCTCCTGCGGTCGAACAGACTAGGTTACTTCACCTATGCCCTCGAGGAGGAGCGCCTCCTGCGAGTGGTTATCCGTCAGATCCCGGTCGAGATCACTCCCGACCAAATCTCAGTCTCCCTTAAGGAGCAGAACTTCCCAATTCGTGAGGTACACAGGATGTACAAACACACCACCAGGGCACCATACAATATGGTGCTTGTCTTTCTAGACAAGTCCCAGGAGGGCAAGTCGATTTTTAACCTCTCCGAGGTGTGCGGTCTCACCGGAATAACCGTTGAGCCGCCACACAAAAATAGAATCCCGTCGCAGTGTCACAACTGCCAGCTCTACGGACACTCTTCCCGTAACTGCTGTTTCCGCGCTAGGTGCGTCAAGTGCCTAGACGACCACGCCACGAAGGAGTGCCCTCGCACTCCTGGCACTCCCACCCCGCCCAGCTGCGTTCTCTGCCAGCAAACGGGACATACCGCAAATTATCGCGGTTGTCCCCGCGCCCCGCGCACGAAACGCCCCCAGCCAGTCAGACAGGCCACCTTTCCCAAGGTACCTGTCGCTCGGCCTCATATCCAGCCTCTAATGTCTCTAGAGGCTTTCCCCAGCCTTCCAGGCACCTCACGAGCCCCAGTGGCACCAGCTTCCGCGCCTTTCGCACCCCTCCCACCCGTACTGGCCCCTCCGGCCTCATTAATCAAACCCAAGCCTGTCAAGGCCGTCCCGGCCCCGGCAGCCCCCGCCACCTCAGCCCTCGGATTCTCGTTGGCTGGCAAGGAGTGGTTCACCCAGCTTCTTCTTGTGCATGAAGTGCAAGAAATCATCGCATTCAACGCGGTGATTAACTCCAATAAGGACTTAGGATTGCTCAACGCAATAACCCAATTCCCGGGCATAGCCGCCACTATTCAACGGCTTGTCCGCGCCTCACATAGTCAAAATTAAAATGGATCGGATCAAACCTAAGAGTTTGTGCCTTTCCTTTTTTAATGCGCGATCAATTAGACCTCAGCGTGATCTAGTTGCCGCCTTCCTCCGAGAGCACCAAATAGACGTGTTTCTAGTCCAAGAAACATTCCTAAAACCCAGTGCTCGCAATCCCCGAATCGCGAACTACAACATTATTAGGAACGACCGGGTCCACGCTAACGGCGGAGGCACCCTCATATACTATAAACGCTCTCTATACTGCATATCAATAGAACCTCCCGAACTCTCCAGTATAGAGGTATCTGTTTGCAGACTCGGTATGACTGGCCACTCGTCAATCATAATCGTCTCTGCCTATCACACCCCGAACAAAAGGCTTCTCAGGTCAGATCTGGAGGCTCTTTTTGCACTAGGTAATTCAGTTATTATAGCGGGTGACCTCAATTGCGGGAATGTCATCTGGAACAACCCGACTACCTCCCCGAACGGGAGGATTCTGGAGGATCTATCTGCCATTCTCGACTTTGATGTCATCGCTCCTTCAGAGCCCACTCACTTTCAGGACGATTGTCGTCCATCTGTTTTAGATATAGCACTTTTAAAAAATGTCTCTCTCAATATAAGACTCGTACAAGTCGTACATGAGTTAGACTCCGACCACCGACCCGTAGTTCTCCACCTAGGTCAGCCTTCTGACCAGCATCCCTCCTCCGTCAAGGTGGTGGACTATGCGGAGCTAAACAGATACCTATTGCACAATCCCTCATCCCCCAGTTTGGATAGGGTCCCAGACGAGTTGAAATCGATAGCCGATGCCGATGTGGCGATCGATTCCCTGGTCAGCCATCTCCAAAACGCCGTCAGTAAGGCCTCGAAAGAGGTGCAAGCGGCGAACGAACGCCGCTTTATACTTCCTGCCGACGTGAGAGCGCTGATCACGGAAAAGAACGCCGCGACTCGAGCACACGATTCATACCCGACTGCGGACAATCGTAGGCGGTTAAACTCACTTCGGAAAACGGTAAAAAGCCGCATTTCCGAAATCCGTAATGCCAGATGGGGGGCCCTACTCGAGGGTATCCAACCATCCCATCTGGCTTTCTGGAAATTAGCACGCACATTTAAATGTGACGATACAGTCCCCATGCCCCCCTTAGATCAAGGCCCCGGCAAACCTCCCGCTTTCGATAGCGCTGAAAAAGCAGAATGCCTTGCCGAGAGCCTTGAAAATCAATGCTCTCCGAATTGCGTTAACATCGATTCCGAGTTCGTAAGCTCGATAGAATCGGCGGTAACAAATTCCCTCGCGGTCCCCCCGACAGATGATTTGGACTCGGTCACGCCTGAGGAAGTTATGTCAACCATTAAAGGCCTTAAGCCTAGAAAATCACCTGGTCCCGACGGTATCAGGAACGAAGTACTCAAACTTCTTCCTGATCACCTCATAGCTCTTTTGGTCTGCATCTTTAATGTAGCCATAGCCCACTGCCATTTTCCAGCCGTCTGGAAAAAGGCCATAGTAATAGGTATTCACAAGCCTGGCAAAAAAGCGTCGCTTCCCGACAGCTATCGCCCTATCAGTCTCCTTAACACGTTAGGAAAAGTCTATGAGCGGCTCCTTCTGAACCGGCTCCAGTCAATAGTCACAGATAAAAATCTTTTACCACCTGAGCAGTTTGGTTTTCGTGCCAAACACTCTTGTACCCACCAAGTGCACCGCCTCACGGAGCACATTCTTCAAAACTTCAACCGCGACCCAAAACCTCGCCCTACACTTGCGGTCTTCTTCGACGTCGCCAAGGCCTTCGATAAGGTCTGGCACGCCGGTTTAGTCCACAAGCTTTTGGAACTTCAAATCCCGGATAGATTAGTTAAAATCATACACGCGTACCTCTCTGACCGGACCTTCTGCTACCGAGTAGAGGGTGCTCTCTCTGAGCCTCATCCCATACGCTCAGGTGTTCCCCAGGGTTCCATTCTGGCGCCCTCTCTATTCAACTTATATATCAGTGACCTCCCTCGCCTCCCCGAGGTAGAGGTAGGTTCCTACGCTGATGACACAGTCCTGTTTAGTTCCTCGTGGAACAGACAAACCCTCAGGCTACGAGTCCAAAAAGCCGTAGATAAGCTAGGCGAATGGTTCCGTAGATGGCGCATAGGAATTAACCCCGATAAGAGTAGCGCTATCCTCTTTCATCCCACTCAAAGATTAGTTAAAATTCCCGCTATCAAACTATTTAATGTGGCTATCCCGTGGGCCAACCAGATCAAATATCTGGGTGTCACACTGGATAAACGCCTAAATTTCAAGGCACATATCGATAGAGTGCGAAGGAAAGCCGGTATGGTCTCAAGCCGCCTGCACCCTCTCGTGTGCTCGAAGAGCAAAATGTCCCTCAGACATAAGCTCACGCTCTACAAGACTTGTATCAGACCGATCCTAACTTATAGTTCCCCAGTCTTTGCTCACATAAGTAAATTCACCCTCAATAAGTTACAAATAGTTCAGAACCGCTTTTTGAGAAGGGCGGTCGGTGCCCCTTGGTTCGCTCGGAACGTAGATCTCCATAAAGATATGGAAATACCTTCGATCGAATCATTTATAAAGTCCCTATCAAATAATTATTTTGAAAAAGCGTCGAACCATTCTAACCAGCTAGTAGTGGCAGCCGCATCTCAGAACCCGAGTCCAGACATCCGAATGTCTAACAAATATAGACGCCCGCGCGACATTTTATCTGACCCCGATGATAAAATCACGGAAGCGAACGCGATTTTCCCGCCCGTATCTAATAACCAAGCGTGTTTGCGCCCACGCCCGCGTAATCACCGCTCGCTCCGCAGGGGGCGGGCGGCAAACTTCGCTCCCGCACACATATCTCGACCGCCTTCTCCTGCAGCGACTTGAGCCTAGGTCCGTTCCCCCGCTAGGGAGCCGTCAAGCCAGCTGCTCGCGCGATACAGTGACACTGCAATCACTAGCTACCGACATACATTCATTACACTGTATGAACACACATACACTACACTCAGGTACATAGGTCTTGTAAGGGACCTTTTTTTTTTTTTTCTTTTTTGTGGTTAGTTAGCCTTAGAAAATTTTTCAGATCACTAAATACATGTACGCGTGTCTCTTCCTCCCTCCCAGGAGGCAAGAGACATGCATACATGTATAGTTAGTTAGCTCGAATTCGCGTAGGAATTTAGCTAGGTCGCGTATGTTGCAAATACGGCAACAGCTCAAGCCGAGGTTCGGCCACTTTGGCACCCTTGCGCATGTTGCCCAAAATTTCTCGGCTGAGTGCCTTAAGCGCTCGCCAACAAGTCCGGTGAAACTGTTAAGGCCCCCGGGCCAACAGCATAGTCAGTTCGAAAAAAAAAAAAAAAAAAAAAAAAAAAAAAAAAAAAAAAAAAAAAGGCAGTATTAGGAAGACCGATCACGACCGCCGGCGGGAACGGACGTGTTCACGACTGTTCTCTGCCGCCTTTGTGTGAAGTTTTACGACCGACCGGCCTTGCTGCACACCTGCATCGCACCTGCGCCGCACCTGCGTATCGCCGTCTCGCTCGCACCCATTGTGTAGCGCTACACAGCCATAAAACTGCTCTTTTAAGAGCAAATTGTTTCTATTACGACGAAATCCACACTTTAGTGGTCACTTGCCTGATACCTGACGGTGCCAACGAAAGCAAGTGGGTGCGTGACCCAAGCGCCCCTCGGTTGCCTCCTTCAGAGGCAAACGATAGTACTTGGCCGGGCTCAGGAATCTTGGCCCTTGATAGAGTCATAGTCAAGCCCTGAGTGTCTCCTTCCCACCCTTCCGATCCTGCTACAAATCCATCCCCGAGTGTCTGTTTGGGCGTAGCTAGGTATTTATACCGGCTGCGTTCTCTGCCTCGGGCTTGATAGGGACCTCCACGTAGGGCCCGGTAGGTTCTTTTCCTGCGAGTCATTACACCGTGACCCGCAGGTCCCTTTACACGGCTCGGGATAGCCGTTTAAATTCACTCGGCGCACCCCCCTGCCTCTCCGGCAGGGAGGTTTAACTTCACCCCCGCCCGCCCAAACGCCACCGCCGGAATGGCACAACAATCTCAGCTCGAACGCTTCAAAGCGTTCGCAACGACCCTGCATCCGTCGCTCTGGACGGACTTTAATAGGGCCATCGCGGCCGAGCAACCCGCCGTTGCCATTGCCATCGCTCAGGGCACCGAGCCCGCCAGCGACCCCGCCGCGCCACACGCGATAATCAAGAAGCCCGTCCCGCGCTCCCGCTCGACGGCACCCCGCGCTCACCGTCAGACGCCGTACAAACGGCCATCGTCGCGCTCGCGTTCCCCGGGCATTCAAGCCCCGACCCCAGCGCCCTCTGCGCTACCAACCAACAACTCATTTGCGTCGCTAGTTCCCGAAGCGGACACGCCGACGCTAGTAGCTACAAACGTTAGCTACTCACCCGCCAGTCCGGACCCCGAACCCGAACCCGAGTCCATCGAAATGGACACGGCAATCCGAACAGACAACGAGGGCTTCACCCTCGTTCAAAAATATAAGCCTGCCAAACGGGCACCGCGTTCGCGTCCCGAGTCTCCGGAGACTCAGTCCCGCCCACAAAAGGCGCAAAAAACCGGGCTCAACAGCCACGCCCCCCGCTCCGCAGCGCCCTCAGCGCCTGCCGGTACCTTTGCCGGCAGAAAGGCGCGTCGCCCGCCCCCCGTCACGGTCCAGAACAAATCGGTCTGGACAAAACTCTCAGAGAAACTGAGAGAACTTCACATCCACTACACCCAGGCCAGTAACACGGCCAACGGTATCCGCGTCCAGGTTTCCACCTCGGACGAACACCGCCAATTTACCAGGTTGCTCCGGGACAGCAACCTCGAATATTTCACATACTCCCTGGAGGAAGAACGACAACTCCGGGTTGTAATCCGCCGCATCCCGGTGGAAATCACACCCGAGGAGGTCAAAACTGACCTCTTAGCCAAGGCCTTCCCTGTCCGCGAAGTGCACAGAATGCACGGCGGACAATCGAAAAACAGACCTCTCGACATGGTCTTAGTCATTTTGGAACTGACCCCCGAGGGCAGAGCCATTTTTAACGTTAGGAAAGTGTGTGAGCTCTCCGGAATAGCCGTAGAGCCCCCACACAAGAACCGCAGTCCTCCGCAGTGTCACAACTGCCAGCTGTACGGTCATTCGGCACGCAACTGCCATCTCCGTCCCAGGTGCGTTAAGTGCCTCGGGGACCACGCGACAAGCGAGTGCTCGCGCACTCGTGAGTCTGCTACCCCTCCGAGCTGCGTGCTATGCGGCAACGAAGGTCACCCCGCGAACTATCGCGGCTGTCCCCGTGCCCCGCGCCCCACGCGCCCTATGCGACCCATGCGCCCTACGCGACACACCCCTCCTCAGAGGACACGTCCCGCCGTAGGACAGGCAAAGCCCCTGCTCACGCCAGAGGCTTTCCCCAGCCTCCCGGGCGCCTCCAGCGCCCCGGTGGCAGCCGCCCCCGCGCCCCGCGCACCCCCTCCGGCCATGCGAGCTCCTCAAGCAGCATGGGTCTCCACTCCCCGCCCTCAGCCTCCTAAGGCTCAGGCCCCCCCGCCCGTCAACACGCGCCGCGGCGTTGACTACATGGTCATGCTCTTCCGTGAGCATGACCCTCAGGAAGTACTGGCGTACGAACAGTGCGTCGCTGAGTACGGTCCCGGCGAATCCATCAGGCGTTTCCCCCTGATGACAGCGACGCTAATGCGCCTGGCCCGTGCCGGGAAATAGATAACGGTTATAAATGGCACGCATTAAGCCTAGAAGCCTCAATATATCTTTTTTTAACGCGCGAAACCTCTTTCCACAACGGGACTTAGTATCCACCTTTCTTAGGGAACGGGAGATAGACGTGTTTCTAGTACAAGAAACACTTCTAAAACCCAGTAGGCGCGACCCTAAGATAGCAAACTACAATATAGTCAGAAATGACCGTGCCACCCTAGGAGGCGGCACGCTCATCTACTACAAGCGTTCCCTCTATTGCATGCCAATAGACCCTCCCGCACTTACCAATATGGAAGTGTCCGTCTGTAGAATAGGCATGACTGGCCATCCGTCAATCACGCTTGTCTCTGCATATCTCTCTCCGAATAAAAGACTCCTTCAGTCCGATCTGGAGGCGCTTTTTTCACTCGACCAATCAGTCATAATAGCAGGCGACCTCAATAGCGGTCACACCCTTTTCAACAACCCGCGCAACACCCGTAACGGGGTTATACTAGAACTACTTTGCGACGTGCTCGGCTTTGACGTCATAGCACCGCTAGAGCCCACGCACTTTCAAGACAACTGTCAACCGACAGTACTTGACATAGCCCTCCTCAAAGGTGTCTCACTTCGGTTACGACTTATAGAAGTCGTACACGAACTAGACTCCGACCACCGCCCGGTTATCTTACAACTCGGGCAACCGTTCGACCCCAGTCCGCAAAAGTCAAAATAGTTGACTACGCGATCTTAAATCGCTACTTATCCGATAACGCGACCCCGTCCAGCTTAGCTAGGATCCCCGACGTATTGGAGTCAACCGCAGATGCCGATTTAGCCATCGATTCCCTGGTCGACCACCTCCAAACCGGTGTAAGGGAGGCCTCGAGAGAGGTGCAAGCGGCAAACGAACGCCGTTTTATACTCCCCCCCGGCTTACGAGCGTTAATCACGGAAAAGAACGCCGCGACACGTGCACATGACTCTTATCCGACGAGGGATAACACCCGTAGGTTACGACAACTTCAGAGAGAGGTTAGAACTCGCATCGGAGAGTACAGAGGTCACCGGTGGGATAACCTCTTAGAGGGTCTCAAGCCGTCCCATCTGGCTTACTGGAACCTCGCCCGCTCTCTGAAGTTAGAAGCTTCCGCCCAGATGCCGCCCCTCGAAAGGGGCCCCGATCTCCCACTCGCGTTCGATAGCGACGATAAGGCAGAATGCCTTGCCGCAAGTTTGGAGAGCCAGTGCTCCCCAAACTGCGACAACGTAGACACTGCCCACATCGAAACTATCGAGACCGCCGTTCAGGAACTCACGTTGATTCCCCCCGCGGAAACGTTAACCCCGGTCACGCCAGATGAGGTCTGTTCTATCATTAAAGGCCTTAAGCCTAGGAAATCTCCCGGTCCTGATGGTATCAGGAATGAAGTACTCAAACTTCTTCCTGATCACCTCATAGCTCTTTTGGTCTGCATCTTCAATGTAGCCATAGCCCACTGCTATTTTCCAGCCGTCTGGAAAAAAGCTATAGTTATAGGTATTCGCAAGCCCGGCAAAAAAGCTTCGCTTCCCGATAGCTATCGCCCGATCAGTCTCCTAAACACTCTAGGGAAACTCTATGAGCGGATCCTTCTGAACCGTCTCAAGGTCGTTATAGACGACAAGAATTTATACCCGCCCGAACAATTCGGTTTTCGCGCCCGTCACTCGTGTACACATCAAGTGCACCGCCTCATGGAGCACATCACGAGTAACTTCGCTAAGAGCAATATCGCTCCCGCCCGCACGCTTGCGGTCTTTTTCGACGTAGCCAAGGCCTTCGATAAGGTCTGGCACGCCGGACTGGTCCACAAGCTTCACCATTTAGAAGTCCCGGATAGGTTAGTACATTTAGTCCGCGATTACCTAAGCGACCGCACCTTCCACTACCGAGTGGAAGGAGTACTCTCCACCGCACGTCCCATTCGTTCAGGCGTCCCGCAAGGCTCCATTCTGGCACCTTGCCTATTCAATTTGTACGTCAGCGACCTCCCGAAACCCCCCGAGGTCGAGGTAGGGCTCTACGCTGACGACACAGTCATATACGCGTCAAATAGGAACAGATCTTTTCTCGCTCACAAAATACAACGCGCCGTAACCACTCTCGGAGAGTGGTTTCGAACGTGGCGTATAGCTATTAATCCGGTTAAGAGCGCCGCGATTATGTTCGAACCGACTACATGCAGATTACCACGCACGGTAGGACCTTTAACATTATTCGGTAAAAATATCCCTTGGGCCACCAAGACAAAATATCTGGGTGTCATCCTTGACTCGAAGCTTAACTTCAACCCACACGTCACTAGAGTCCGGAATAGGGCCATTTGGGTCCTTTCCCGTTTACGACCCTTGCTCAGTTCGGTAAGCAAAATGTCCATAAGACATAAGCTTACACTGTACAAGATGTGCGTTCGTCCGATCTTGACATATAGTTGCGCCGCGTTCGCACATATGTCCAAACACAACTTTGCCCGCTTGCAAAGAGTGCAAAATCGATTCCTCCGTCGCCTGCTTTACCCTCCAGCCTTCGTTAGAAACATGGACCTACACAGGGACATGAGGCTTCCCTCGTTAGAAGCCTATGTGAAGTATCTCGCTAGGAGATACTTCGATAGCGCCTCGAACCATCCAAACCCGCTTGTAAAGTCCTTTGTGAATTACACGCCTAACCACGCGATACCCGTTGTCCAACGTTACAAACGCCGTCCGCGAAATCTCTTTGTCGATCCCGACGACGACATAGAGAAAGCAAACAAATTCTACGCGTCCGCTCCCGCAACATATGCGTGCTCGCGCCCACGCCCGCGAAACCACCGTTCCCTCCGAAGGGGACGAACGGTTAACTTCGCGCCCGCACACCCGCCACGACCACCCTCCTCTGCGGCAACTCAAGCCTAGGTCCGATCCATCGGCATGGAGCCCTTGAGCCAAGCAGCCGCTCGCGCGATACAAGTGACTGTACAATCACTAGCTTTCACAGCCATACATGACACTGCATTATACACACATGCACAACACACATAGGTACATAGGTTCTGTAAGGGACCTTTTTTTTTCTTTTTTTTGAGGCTAGTTAGTCTAGATCAAAAATTTCAGACCACTAAATACACATACACATGTTCCTTCCCTCCTCCCAGGGGGCAGAAACATGTATATCTGTATAGTTAGTTTAGATCGAATTACGGATAGGGAATTAGTCAGATCGCGACTTAATTGCATACGCGCAACAGTCCGAGCCGAGGTCCGGCCACTTTGGCACCCTCGGATGTTGTTGCTTAGCTTTCGTGGCTGAGTGCCCTAAGCGCTCGCCCCCAAGCCCGGTAAAGCTGTAAAAGCCGTAAAGGCTTCAGGGCCCCTCAGGCTAACAGTGTAGTCAGTTCGAAAAAAAAAAAAAAAAAAAAAAAAAAAAAAACGGCAGTATTACTTCAGTACGAGAACAGCAACAACACGATCAACTTCAGTATTACTTCAGTATCACTTCAAAAAACAACAAGTCAACAGCAAATACGAAATCAAGAACGTTACTACGACGAACCACTGTAACATTGTAAAGAAAGAAAAATAAACAAGTGCTAATGTTTACACATTAGTACGATTCAATATTGTGAACGACCTTTTATTCGCAATATTATTTGGTCCTTCGGAAGCCGGATCGGAAGAAAAAAGAACCGAACATTTCGCCGACCTACAAACAACGCTAGAAGAAGAAACGACGTGTTATTCAAGAAATCTGTATCCACGAACGGCGTACCCAGAATAATGGTTGTTACGAGAAGCCAGGGAGACGCAATGGAGTCACAGAATAGAAATAACACCGTCCGAGTATTTGAAGAATCGCCGCTATCGCCAGAAGACACACAGAGGGCTGAGGGCACACCCCGACCGGAGGGAGCACCCTCTGTGCCTGTTACTCGCACTGAAGTCAGAACAGGCCACGTTTCACCGCCACGCTCACACAGATCGACGACGAGTGCGACTATGCGATCACGCCTCGCCGAGCTACAAGCGGAAGAGAAACTAGCCGCAATTCGCCGTGAAGAACTCCGTATGGAGGCGGAATTAATAAAGAAACGCCTCGCCGTGGAGTTAACGTCGATACGGGATGAAGCAGAGGACACACGTGAGCAAACGAACGAGGAGCCAGATGAACGTATTCACCGAGTGGATGACTGGCTCCGCTCGCAGCCCGAAGCTACACGGGGGGAGCAATTACCGTGTAACCGTGTCGACGCGCGGCAACAAAACGAACGCAGGCCTGAACGACGCGCCCGTTCACAATCACCGTCGCAATCGAGCAGTGAAATCAAACAGCTCGCCGCGATATTAGAAAAGATGACGCATACACATCCACCGCCACGCCAAGCCGCCGACTTACCTGTATTCACTGGAGCGATCAACGAGTGGCTGCCATTCAAAGCAGCCATGAGGGACTCCACGCAGCTGTATCGTTTCTCGCCAGTAGAGAACATAGCGCGCCTACGCAACAGTCTGCGTGGGGACGCCCGCGACGCAGTGGCAGCGCTACTACATACTGCAAACAATCCAGATGAAATCATGCGGACACTGGAACAATGTTTTGGCAGGCCGGAAGTAATTATCGACAAGGCGCTGGATGATATGCGGAAATTACCACGACCGGGTGCTACCGCGAGCGAACTGAACGCGTTCGCAGTAAAATTACAGAACATCGTCTGTGTTTTACTAAATTTAGACAAGCGGAGCTACCTGTACAACCCGATGCTGGCCCGAGAAGTATTGGAGAAACTGAGCCCACACTTGAAGTCCCGGTGGTGCGACTATGCGGAAGAAAACGAGGGAACAACGGATCCAGAGGTCGTTGTATTATCACGCTTCTTAATGCGTGAAGCGAGCCGTGCGTTAAAACACACGTACGCGCCCGCCACCGCTTCGACAGCGACCTCTAGACGCGAAATATTGAAGCCTGCCGCACCGCAAGTCGTCGCAAGAAAGAGACAGAACGTCTTTGCTACGGTGGACACAGAAACCGAACATCTGTGTCCTAGCTGCGATAAGCCCCATCTGTTGTCTCGGTGCCGCAATACAAGGCACTGAACGTCGAGCAACGGTGGGAGCTAGTGAAAAGCAAAGGCGTCTGTTTCAAATGTATTGACAAACGCCATCGCCGTGTGTACTGCAAAGGAAAGCCGTGCGGTATTAACTCCTGTCGTCGTCCGCATCACTCGTCGCTTCACAACGATAGGCCAAGCGATAGAGAAGATCAAGCCACGAACAACAGCACACCGTCAACGAGCGAGACGGTAATGGCTGTCGCAACAACAATAGAGCCGAGACAGATTATACTAAAAATCTGTCCGGTTACTATATCGGGCCCCAAGGGAGCATTGAACACATACGCTCTGTTGGACGAGGGCTCGACTATATCGCTTATCGACGAGGACTTGGCCAAGGACATCGGAGCGCACGGACCGTCACATCCACTGCAACTACAAGGCGTCAATATGGGCAAAGAGTACACTAACAGTCAAGTTGTACAGGCGAAGTTATACGAACCAGGCAGCAATAAGAAGCACGAGTTCCGAGCTCGAACAATAAAAGGACTCCGACTGCGCGAACAAACAGTGTCTCTAAGCACACTCCAACACGCTCACTTGCGTAATTTGAAGGTGAAGCAGGTGTGCTATGAGAAGGCGAGGCCGCGTATATTGATAGGTACGGACCACTGGGAGATGATCGTATCCAGAGAGCTACGCGTCGGCAAACCGAACCAGCCGGCGGCGTCGAAAACTCAACTGGGCTGGGTGGTGCACGGAACCGCACCACACGTGATCATCGGCCACAGCGAAGCCCTGCTACATATATACGCGCCTGAACGCAACACTGGCGGCGAGATCCGGAACGAAAATCTACACGAGCTCGTAGAACGGCACTTCAAAATAGACGCGCTCGGCGTGGCCCGCGAACCGAGAGTTAGCGACGCCGACAAGCGAGCGATACGAATACTCGACGGAACGATCCAGCAACGCAGTGAAGGCTACGAAGTAGGTCTACCGTGGCGCCGCGACGACGTAGCACTACCTAACAGCTACAATATGGCGCTACGACGACTATACTCGATAGAGAAAAAGATGGATCGTTCGACAGAGTTTGCGGCGGCGTATACAAGTCAGATCGGTAACTTGTTTAAGAAGGGCTACGCCGTGCGCTGCGAGGGACACGAACAGACTAGCAACATCAGCTGGTTTTTACCGCACTTCGCCGTATTTAACCCGAACAAACCCGGCAAGCTACGAGTAGTATTCGACGCAGCGGCACGCAGTGGAACTACGAGCTTGAACGACGAGCTACTAGAGGGACCGGACCTGCTACGATCGCTGCAGGGGATCTTATTCCGGTTCAGAGAGAAGCCCGTTGCCGTCACTGCTGACATAGAGGAGATGTTTTTAAGGATACGAATACGCGAAGCGGACCAGCCGGCACAACAATTTCTGTGGCGAGGCAACGACCGGAACAAGCCGCCACAGAAATACAAAATGAGATCGTTAATATTCGGCGCAGCAAGCTCGCCGTTCATAGCGCACAGTGTACGCGATCGCAACGCTGAAAAACACGCACGAACGCATCCGAACGCGTTCAAGGCGATAACGCAGAGCCACTACATGGACGACCTGGTGGATAGCTACGATGACGAAGAAACAGCTATCCACACTATAAAGGAAATAGAAGAAGTCCACGCAGTCGCCGGCTTTACGTTACGTGGTTGGAGCAGCAACAGAGCGAGCGTACTCAGTGGAATACGGGACGAGCTACGCGCACGATCGCCCGCACAGCTTGGCGGGCATGAACAAGAAAAGATCCTGGGCCTATACTGGAATGCAGCTACGGATGAACTAGGATTTAACACGTCCATGCATCGGGTACCAGCCGACGTACGCGCACGCAAGCGTGCGCCTACGAAACGAGAAGCTCTGAGCGCGGTTATGTCAATCTATGACCCGCTCGGCTTACTCAGCCACTACACGATACGCGCAAAAATATTTCTGCAAAACCTGTGGCGCTTACAGATCGGCTGGGACGACGAGATACCCGAAGAGGACGCAAGTTCATTCGACGACTGGCTGCAACAGTTAGAAAATGTAGCAAACCTGCGCTTGCCACGATACTACAGCTTGGCACCGACGGGAATAACAGAACTACATATACTGTGCGACGCGAGTGAGCAAGCGTATGCGACGACGGCGTATTGGCGAACGGTACACGGTGACGGCTACATTGACGTAACACTTGTAGCTGCCAAATCCAAAGTAGCCCCGAGACGCGTACAAACGATCCCGCGTCTCGAATTGCAAGCCGCCGTCATCGGAGCACGCCTGAGCGACACTATACGTCGTGAACACCGCATAGACATCGCCCGCACAGTATACTGGACAGATTCCACAACCGTCGTGCACTGGATACGGAACGACAAGCGCAGATATACACCCTATATCTCGCACCGTCTTAGTGAAATAGCCGAGCTCACCGAAGCAGAGCAGTGGAGGTGGTTGCCGACGTATTGCAACGTAGCCGACGACGCGACACGAGCATCGAACGCTGGGATTGCTGCAGACGAACGGTGGTTCACAGGACCGAGTTTCCTGAGGTGTACGGAGAACGAGTGGCCCGCAGAACTACTAGGACCGCAAGAAAACTTCGAGGAAGCTACTGTGAACCACACAGTCGAGCAAACGCAGCCCAACGTATTACCGGACGCGACGCGGTTCTCATCTTACGAACGACTAGTGAGAACGGTCGCTACGGTGTTCGCGTTCGCAGACATATGTCGACGCCAGGCATCGCGTGTTGAAAAGCGACACCTAGAACGCGCCGAGATTGCGATACTACGGCGAACACAACAGAAAGCTTCGGTGAGGAAATCAAGAAGCTGACGCGAGGAAAAACGATACCACGATCGAGCCGTCTATACAAACTAGATCCAGAGCTGGATGACAACGGTACGCTGCGTATGCGCGGACGGATCGGAGCCGCGAACGTGCCGACAAGTGTGAAACGTCCAGTCATACTAGATGGGAAACACACTATCGTCAGAAAGCTGATCGCCAAGCAACATCGCGCCGCGGCACATGGAAACCGCGAGCGCGTAATAAACGACCTGCGACAGCGATACTGGATTCTGAAACTACGACCCGCAGTTCGTAGTGTGGAACGAGAATGCGCGATGTGTCGGGTACGCAAGGCCGTACCTCGCGCGCCGGTAACAGGAGACCTGCCGGCCGCGCGCCTTGACCCGTTTCATCGACCGTTCACGAACTGCGGGGTGGATTACTGCGGACCGATGTATGTAACTATAGGACGGCGGAGGGAAAAGAGGTGGATCGCTTTGTTCACTTGTCTAACGACACGGGCGATTCACCTAGAGATCGTGGGATCGCTCTCTACTGACTCGGCGATAATGGCGCTACGACGGATGGCAGCGAGAAGAGGTTGGCCCGCACTAATGTACAGCGATAACGCGGCCAACTTCCGAGGGGCGGACACCGAGCTACGAGCCGCCTACGCCGAATGGGCACCTGCGCTACGGGGGGAGGGGCTACGAAATAGCGTCGAGTGGCGCTATATCCCGCCCGGTGCGCCTAACCAGGGAGGTGCATGGGAACGGCTAGTGCGGTCGGTGAAAACAGCGCTTGCCGCCACACTGAACGAGCGTGCGCCTAAAGAAGAGGTGCTCCAAACCGTGCTCGCGGAGGCCGAGCATTCGATTAACGCGCGGCCTCTAACGCACGTGAGCGTCGATCCGCGGGACCCGGAGGCAATCACTCCCAACCATTTCCTGCTTGGGAGTTCGACGGGTATGCCTACGACGGGGACCTGCGACACGGCGGACCGGCGTACCTGGCGGGCAACCCAGGCGCTCGCCGATCATTTCTGGCGGCGCTGGGTTAAGGAATACCTCCCTACACTGGTGCCACGCGGGAACTCAGCAGACAGCACGCGCCCTCTGAACGTCGGAGACTTGGTCGTGGTTGTCGACTCTGCCTTGCCACGCAATACCTGGCCACGCGGAGTCGTTACGAAAACGTATACCGGACCAGATGGAGGAGTGCGGAGCGCCGACGTGAAGACGAGGAGCGGTGTATTCCGGCGCCCGACAACGAAGCTCGCCGTCCTGAGAGGAGAGTGAGGCTGCGCGTGCTACGCCGGGGGGAGAGCTGTTGCGGACAGCGAGCCCGAAAATTAAAATAACACGTTTTGTAATATAGGTATAGGAATAAGATATGAATGTGTTAATAGCTGAATAAGATATAAATGTTATAATATGAATATGTGTGAATATGTGTATTTTAAACTGTTAGGATAATAAACGTCATAGCTAGTTAGTTTAATATTATTAGAATAAGAATGAATTGCTAGTTGTAAGTATAAAAATGTAATTTTGTTAGTTGTAAGGAGAAACCGTGTCAGACTCAGCGAACATCTGGCACGGTGACTCATGGTACTGCCGTCCCTCTCGCACGGTTAACCTCGCTCTGCGGAGAGCGCGCGCACAGGGCAAGCGCGCTCATTGGCTGAGCGACGCCCCGCACCGACTCCATCGCACGACCGGCTGCGAGGCAACGGGCGAGGTTAAATATAGCGGAGAGGGCGGCAGTATTAACGGAAAAGAACGCCGCGACACGTGCACATGATTCTTATCCGACGAGGGATAACACCCGTAGGTTACGACAACTTCAGAGAGAGGTTAGAACTCGCATCGGAGAGTACAGAGGTCACCGGTGGGATAACCTCTTAGAGGGTCTCAAGCCGTCCCATCTGGCTTACTGGAACCTCGCCCGCTCTCTGAAGTTAGAAGCTTCCGCCCAGATGCCGCCCCTCGAAAGGGGCCCCGATCTCCCACTCGCGTTCGATAGCGACGATAAGGCAGAATGCCTTGCCGCAAGCTTGGAGAGCCAGTGCTCCCCAAACTGCGACAACGTAGACACTGCCCACATCGAAACTATCGAGACTGCCGTGCAGGAACTCACGTTGATTCCCCCCGCGGAAACGTTAACCCCGGTCACGCCAGATGAGGTCTGTTCTATCATTAAAGGCCTTAAGCCTAGGAAATCTCCCGGTCCTGATGGTATCAGGAATGAAGTACTCAAACTTCTTCCTGATCACCTCATAGCTCTTTTGGTCTGCATCTTCAATGTAGCCATATCCCACTGCTATTTTCCAGCCGTCTGGAAAAAAGCTATAGTTATAGGTATTCGCAAGCCCGGCAAAAAAGCTTCGCTTCCCGATAGCTATCGCCCGATCAGTCTCCTAAACACTCTAGGGAAACTCTATGAGCGGATCCTTCTGAACCGTCTCAAGGTCGTTATAGACGACAAGAATTTATACCCGCCCGAACAATTCGGTTTTCGCGCCCGTCACTCGTGTACACATCAAGTGCACCGCCTCACGGAGCACATCACGAGTAACTTCGCCAAGAGCAATATCGCTCCCGCCCGCACGCTTGCGGTCTTTTTCGACGTAGCCAAGGCCTTCGATAAGGTCTGGCACGCCGGACTGGTCCACAAGCTTCACCATTTAGAAGTCCAGGATAGGTTAGTACATTTAGTCCGCGATTACCTTAGCGACCGCACCTTCCACTACCGAGTGGAAGGAGTACTCTCCACTGCACGTCCCATTCGTTCAGGCGTCCCGCAAGGCTCCATTCTGGCACCTTGCTTATTCAATTTGTACGTCAGCGACCTCCCGAAGCCCCCCGGGGTCGAGGTAGGGCTCTACGCTGACGACACAGTCATATACGCGTCCAATAGGAACAGATCTTTTCTCGCTCACAAAATACAACGCGCCGTAACCACTCTCGGAGAGTGGTTTCGAACGTGGCGTATAGCTATTAATCCGGTTAAGAGCGCCGCGATTATGTTCGAACCGACTACATGCAGATTACCACGCACGGTAGGACCTCTAACATTATTCGGTAGAAATATCCCTTGGGCCACCAAGACAAAATATCTGGGTGTCATCCTTGACTCGAAGCTTAACTTCAACCCACACGTCACTAGAGTCCGGAATAGGGCCATTTGGGTCCTTTCCCGTTTACGACCCTTGCTCAGTTCGGTAAGCAAAATGTCCATAAGACATAAGCTTACACTGTACAAGATGTGCGTTCGTCCGATCTTGACATATAGTTGCGCCGCGTTCGCACATATGTCCAAACACAACTTTGCCCGCTTGCAAAGAGTGCAAAATCGATTCCTCCGTCGCCTGCTTGACCCTCCAGCCTTCGTTAGGAACATGGACCTACACAGGGACATGAGGCTGCCCTCGTTAGAAGCATATGTGAAGTATCTCGCTAGGAGATACTTCGATAGCGCTTCGAACCATCCAAACCCGCTTGTAAAGTCCTTTGTGAACTACACGCCTAACCACGCGATACCCGTTGTCCAACGTTACAAACGCCGTCCGCGAAATCTCTTTGTCGATCCCGACGACGACATAGAGAAAGCAAACAAATTCTACGCGTCCGCTCCCGCAACATATGCGTGCTCGCGCCCACGCCCGCGAAACCACCGTTCCCTCCGAAGGGGACGAACGGTCAACTTCGCGCCCGCACACCCGCCACGACCACCCTCTTCTGCGGCAACTCAAGCCTAGGTCCGATCCATCGGCATGGAGCCCTTGAGCCAAGCAGCCGCTCGCGCGATACAAGTGACTGTACAATCACTAGCTTTCACAGCCATACATGACACTGCATTATACACACATGCACAACACACATAGGTACATAGGTTCTGTAAGGGACCTTTTTTTTTCTTTTTTTGAGGCTAGTTAGTCTAGATCAAAAATTTCAGACCACTAAATACACATACACATGTTCCTTCCCTCCTCCCAGGGGGCAGAAACATGTATATCTGTATAGTTAGTTTAGATCGAATTACGGATAGGGAATTAGTCAGATCGCGACTTAATTGCATACGCGCAACAGTCCGAGCCGAGGTCCGGCCACTTTGGCACCCTCGGATGTTGTTGCTTAGCTTTCGTGGCTGAGTGCCCTAAGCGCTCGCCCCCAAGCCCGGTAAAGCTGTAAAAGCCGTAAAGGCTTCAGGGCCCCTCAGGCTAACAGTGTAGTCAGTTCGAAAAAAAAAAAAAAAAAAAAAAAAAAAAAAAAAAAAAAAAAAAAAAAAAAAAAAACCGCAGTATTACTTGATTCCGATCACGACCGCCGTCGGGAACGGACGTGTTTACGACCGCTCTCTGCCGCCTTTGTGAAGTTTTACGACCGACCGGCTTTGCTGCACACCTGCATCGCACCTGCGCCGCACCTGCATATCGCCGTCTCGCTCGCACCCATTGTGTCGCGTACTTTCAGTACGCTACACAATAACAAACTGCACTTTTAAGTGCAATTGTTTCTATTCGACGAAATCCACACTTTAGTGGTCGCTTGCCGGAAACCTCTCGGTGTCAACAGAAGGCAAGTGGGTGCGTGACCCAAGCGCCCCTCGGTTGCCTCCTTCAGAGGCAAACGATAGTACTTGGTCGGGCTCAGGAACCTTGGCCCTTGATAGAGTCATAGTCAAGCCCTGAGTGTCTCCTTCCCACCCTTCCGATCCTGCTACACATCCATCCCCGAGTGTCTGTTTGGGCGTAGCTAGGTATTTATACCGGCTGCGTTCTCTGCCTCGGGCTTGCTAGGGACTCCACGTAGGCCCGGTAGGTTCTCATTCCTGCGTGTCATTGCACCTCGACTCGCAGGTCACTTTGCCGGACTCGGGATAGTCCGTTAAATTTTATTTGGCGCGCCCCCCTGCCCCTCCGGCGGGGAGGTTTATATTTTGTTTCGAATTCGGAATTCGAATTTCAAATTTTTCCCAATCCTCCACACGCCACCGGAATGGCCGATTCTGCAGAAGCTCTAGAGCTAAGGAGGCTCCGTACCTTTCTCAAGGAGAACATACCCGACGCCTTGGTTTCCTTTAATAGGAAGTACCCACGCGTCCGTCCCGCGCCGGCACAGACCCCCGCGGAGAAATGCCGCCCCGCCGCACACTTCGTACCCCTAACCGCCGCGTCAAACAGAGTACCCGCCGCGCCGCGTCCGCGCTCGCCGCGCTCCCCGCGCCCCCCGCATCCTGACACGCGTGCCCCGCGCTCGCGCTCGTCTATCTCACGGGCGCGTTCGAGCTCTAAGAGCTCTTCTCTCCCGCGTCCCCGGTCACGTTCGCCCGTAGTGCGAACTTTCATTAATACGGCGAATTCTTTCTCGCCTTTATCTCCGGATCCGGAGATCCAATCGTTAATGCCGCCTTTCGCGCGGAAAATCGTAAATGTCCCCGCGATGGACACCGCGGTCCCCAACGAGACCATACTAAACGACGGTTTCATAACCGTCAAGTCCACCAAAAGGAAGGGGAGGGGCTCTCCGCCCTCTTCTCCTACACCCCAGGCCGCAGGAAAAGCACGCCGAACGAGCGAGAACACTCGCTCCGACCCCTCCTCCGCGCCCACTGCGGCCCCCGCACCCACTGAAGGGAAAAAACCCCGCCGCCCGCCTCCAATCACTATCCAAGACAAAGCGTCTTGGACGAAAATCTCGGACAAGTGCAAGGAGCTCAAGCTCCACTACACCGGGGCCCGGAACACCCCTTCAGGGATCCAGGTCCAGGTGTCCACCTCCGATGACCACAGGAGGCTCACTTCCCTCCTGCGGTCGAACAGACTAGGTTACTTCACCTATGCCCTCGAGGAGGAGCGCCTCCTGCGAGTGGTTATCCGTCAGATCCCGGTCGAGATCACTCCCGACCAAATCTCAGTCTCCCTTAAGCAGCAGAACTTCCCAATTCGTGAGGTACACAGGATGTACAAACACACCACCAGGGCACCATACAATATGGTGC
The DNA here is from genome assembly GCA_947532125.1 of Saturnia pavonia. NCBI lineage: Eukaryota > Metazoa > Arthropoda > Insecta > Lepidoptera > Saturniidae > Saturnia > Saturnia pavonia. The sequence goes on along the minus strand of OX383899.1, from coordinate 6,330,171 downwards.
TTGTCTTTCTAGACAAGTCCCAGGAGGGCAAGTCGATTTTTAACCTCTCCGAGGTGTGCGGTCTCACCGGAATAACCGTTGAGCCGCCACACAAAAATAGAATCCCGTCGCAGTGTCACAACTGCCAGCTCTACGGACACTCTTCCCGTAACTGCTGTTTCCGCGCTAGGTGCGTCAAGTGCCTAGACGACCACGCCACGAAGGAGTGCCCTCGCACTCCTGGCACTCCAACCCCGCCCAGCTGCGTTCTCTGCCAGCAAACGGGACATACCGCAAATTATCGCGGTTGTCCCCGCGCCCCACGCACGAAACGCCCCCAGCCAGTCAGACAGGCCACCTTTCCCAAGGTACCTGTCGCTCGGCCTCATATCCAGCCTCTAATGTCTCTAGAGGCTTTCCCCAGCCTTCCAGGCACCTCACGAGCCCCAGTGGCACCAGCTCCCGCGCCTTTCGCACCCCTCCCACCCGTACTGGCCCCTCCGGCCTCATTAATCAAACCCAAGCCTGTCAAGGCCGTCCCGGCCCCGGCAGCCCCCGCCACCTCAGCCCTCGGTTTCTCGTTGGCTGGCAAGGAGTGGTTCACCCAGCTTCTTCTTGTGCATGAAGTGCAAGAAATCATCGCATTCAACGCGGTGATTAACTCCAATAAGGACTTAGGATTGCTCAACGCAATAACCCAATTCCCGGGCATAGCCGCCACTATTCAACGGCTTGTCCGCGCCTCACATAGTCAAAATTAAAATGGATCGGATCAAACCTAAGAGTTTGTGCCTTTCCTTTTTTAATGCGCGATCAATTAGACCTCAGCGTGATCTAGTTGCCGCCTTCCTCCGAGAGCACCAAATAGACGTGTTTCTTGTCCAAGAAACATTCCTAAAACCCAGCGCTCGCAATCCCCGAATCGCGAACTACAACATTATTAGGAACGACCGGGTCCACGCTAACGGCGGAGGCACCCTCATATACTATAAACGCTCTCTATACTGCATAGCAATAGAACCTCCCGAACTCTCCAGTATAGAGGTATCTGTTTGCAGACTCGGTATGACTGGCCACTCGTCAATCATAATCGTCTCTGCCTATCACACCCCGAACAAAAGGCTTCTCAGGTCAGATCTGGAGGCTCTTTTTGCACTAGGTAATTCAGTTATTATAGCGGGTGACCTCAATTGCGGGAATGTCATCTGGAACAACCCGACTACCTCCCCGAACGGGAGGATTCTGGAGGATCTATCTGCCATTCTCGACTTTGATGTCATCGCTCCTTCAGAGCCCACTCACTTTCAGGACGATTGTCGTCCATCTGTTTTAGATATAGCACTTTTAAAAAATGTCTCTCTCAATATAAGACTCGTACAAGTCGTACATGAGTTAGACTCCGACCACCGACCCGTAGTTCTCCACCTAGGTCAGCCTTCTGACCAGCATCCCTCCTCCGTCAAGGTGGTGGACTATGCGGAGCTAAACAGATATCTCTTGCACAATCCCTCATCCTCCAGTTTGGATAGAGTCCCAGACGAGTTGAAATCGACAGCCGATGCCGATGTAGCGATCGATGCCCTGGTCAGCCATCTCCAAAACGCCGTCAGTAAGGCCTCGAAAGAGGTGCAAGCGGCGAACGAACGCCGCTTTATACTTCCTGCCGACGTGAGAGCGCTGATCACGGAAAAGAACGCCGCGACTCGAGCACACGATTCATACCCGACTGCGGACAATCGTAGGCGGTTAAACTCACTTCGGAAAACGGTAAAAAGCCGAATTTCCGAAATCCGTAATGCCAGATGGGGGGCCCTACTCGAGGGTATCCAACCATCCCATCTGGCTTTCTGGAAATTAGCACGCACATTTAAATGTGACGATACAGTCCCCATGCCCCCTTTAGATCAAGGCCCCGGCAAACCTCCCGCTTTCGATAGCGCTGAAAAAGCAGAATGCCTTGCCGAGAGCCTTGAAAATCAATGCTCTCCGAACTGCGTTAACATCGATTCCGAGTTCGTAAGCTCGATAGAATCGGCGGTAACAAATTCTCTCGCGGTCCCCCCGACAGATGATTTGGACTCGGTCACGCCTGAGGAAGTTATGTCAACCATTAAAGGCCTTAAGCCTAGAAAATCACCTGGTCCCGACGGTATCAGGAACGAAGTACTCAAACTTCTTCCTGATCACCTCATAGCTCTTTTGGTCTGCATCTTCAATGTAGCCATAGCCCACTGCCATTTTCCAGCCGTCTGGAAAAAGGCCATAGTAATAGGTATTCACAAGCCCGGCAAAAAAGCGTCGCTTCCCGACAGCTATCGCCCTATCAGTCTCCTTAACACGTTAGGAAAAGTCTATGAGCGGCTCCTTCTGAACCGGCTCCAGTCAATAGTCACAGATAAAAATCTTTTACCACCTGAGCAGTTTGGTTTTCGTGCCAAACACTCTTGTACCCACCAAGTGCACCGCCTCACGGAGCACATTCTTCAAAACTTCAACCGCGACCCAAAACCTCGCCCTACACTTGCGGTCTTCTTCGACGTCGCCAAGGCCTTCGATAAGGTCTGGCACGCCGGTTTAGTCCACAAGCTTTTGGAACTTCAAATCCCGGATAGATTAGTTAAAATCATACACGCGTACCTCTCTGACCGGACCTTCTGCTACCGAGTAGAGGGTGCTCTCTCTGAGCCTCATCCCATACGCTCAGGTGTTCCCCAGGGTTCCATTCTGGCGCCCTCTCTATTCAACTTATATATCAGTGACCTCCCTCGCCTCCCCGAGGTAGAGGTAGGTTCCTACGCTGATGACACAGTCCTGTTTAGTTCCTCGTGGAACAGACAAACCCTCAGGCTACGAGTCCAAAAAACCGTAGATAAGCTAGGCGAATGGTTCCGTAGATGGCGCATAGGAATTAACCCCGATAAGAGTAGCGCTATCCTCTTTCATCCCACTCAAAGATTAGTTAAAATTCCCCCTATCAAACTATTTAATGTGGCTATCCCGTGGGCCAACCAGATCAAATATCTGGGTGTCACACTGGATAAACACCTAAATTTCAAGGCACATATCGATAGAGTGCGAAGGAAAGCCGGTATGGTCTCAAGCCGCCTGCACCCTCTCGTGTGCTCGAAGAGCAAAATGTCCCTCAGACATAAGCTCACGCTCTACAAGACTTGTATCAGACCGATCCTAACTTATAGTTCCCCAGTCTTTGCTCACATAAGTAAATTCACCCTCAATAAGTTACAAATAGTTCAGAACCGCTTTCTCAGAAGGGCGGTCGGTGCCCCTTGGTTCGCTCGGAACGTAGATCTCCATAAAGATATGGAAATACCTTCGATCGAATCATTTATAAAGTCCCTATCAAATAATTATTTTGAAAAAGCGTCGAACCATTCGAACCAGCTAGTAGTGGCAGCCGCATATCAGAACCCGAATCCAGACATCCGAATGTCTAACAAATATAGACGCCCGCGCGACATTTTATCTGACCCCGATGATAAAATCACGGAAGCGAACGCGATTTTCCCGCCCGTATCTAATAACCAAGCGTGTTTGCGCCCACGCCCGCGTAATCACCGCTCGCTCCGCAGGGGGCGGGCGGCAAACTTCGCTCCCGCACACATATCTCGACCGCCTTCTCCTGCAGCGACTTGAGCCTAGGTCCGTTCCCTCGCTAGGGAGCCCTCAAGCCAGCTGCTCGCGCGATACAGTGACACTGCAATCACTAGCTACCGACATACATTCATTACACTGTATGAACACACATGCACTACACTCAGGTACATAGGTCTTGTAAGGGACCTTTTTTTTTTTCTTTTTTGTGGATAGTTAGCCTTAGAAAATTTTTCAGATCACTAAATACATGTACGCGTGTCTCTTCCTCCCTCCCAGGAGGCAAGAGACATGCATACATGTATAGTTAGTTAGCTCGAATTCGCGTAGGAATTTAGCTAGGTCGCGTATGTTGCAAATACGGCAACAGCTCAAGCCGAGGTTCGGCCACTTTGGCACCCTTGCGCATGTTGCCCGAAATTTCTCGGCTGAGTGCCTTAAGCGCTCGCCAACAAGTCCGGTGAAACTGTTAAGGCCCCCGGGCCAACAGCATAGTCAGTTCGAAAAAAAAAAAAAAAAAAAAAAAAAAAAAAAAAAAAAAAAAAGGCAGTATTACTTCAGTACGAGAACAGCAACAACACGATCAACTTCAGTATTACTTCAGTATCACTTCAAAAAACAACAAGTCAACAGCAAATACGAAATCAAGAACGTTACTACGACGAACCACTGTAACATTGTAAAGAAAGAAAAATAAACAAGTGCTAATGTTTACACATTAGTACGATTCAATATTGTGAACGACCTTTTATTCGCAATAACGAGGACTGACGTGTTACGAAATTATTTATGTACAACTTAAAGATTATTCATGTTAACACCGGGCCGGGCCGGTGCGGCGCTCTGCCCGGACCCAGCCTTGCCCCGGCTCGGTGTAATATGAATCATTGTTTACGCCATACAAATGATTTCTAAATTTAATACCATACACATCGCATTTATATCACTTCTAATTACGTGAGTAAATGATAATCATGGCATGCCGATAGCTTTCATACATTGAAATCATTCTGTCTGTACATGTAATGTACCAAATTTTGTGATAATTATCTACTATAAATATGACAATTATGACATTACGTTTTTTTTTGTTTCTCCGTCTGTCTGTATGTTCGGATTTACCACGAAAACGGCTTGAAAATTTTTTTTGAAATTTTATATACAGGCTTCCTGTCAATGTCTTTGCAAAATTGATAGGCCACAGATTTGAGAAAAAGCCAGATGGAGCCTTCCGAACAACAAAAGTGGGACATGCATTTAGCTGTTCGTCCTTGGTAACCAGACAGCAACACGTACGACCGTGTGAATAATATTGCCAGGGTAGTTAACATAAGTTTTACTGTTTTTACACTTCAGTAGTGTAGTCGTTAATCCATCATCAGTCATCAAGAAACAGATTCTGTACTTGAATTAAGGGCCCCAAGGACCTTTACATACTAATTTTCAACTAAACGTATATCTGCCATCTTGGTTTTTTCCTTATCAATGAGTGTTTCTTGGTTCTCTTCATTTATTTACTTTTGTTTTAACTTACCATACCTATGCCTAATGATTCCGATGTCGAGAGTATTTAAAATTTTCGGCGACCATCTTGGAGTTTAGATTTTTGTCTGGTACACTAAATTGTTCAGGGTTCTCTATAATTTTAACTTTGGAACCATAACGCTATCTCTTTGAGTATTTGTAGGTCGTTTTTAAACAAAAAAAATGTGACAAATACTACCTTACCTTTAGTTCCATGATAGGTTGTAAATAAAATTATCTTCCAACGCTACTACATACATATATTTTACTATAACTTCCATGAAAATATTTCATCGTAACCTAGCAACACTGTTGCAGTTTTGTAAACAGTAACAAATAACACGGAAAATAATATCAAAATAAACTTGATTACCTATGAAACGATTTCCCGCTTTTTTGTCTTCAGGAAGACTTTTTTCTGTGTAATTACACACAAGACGGCATATATTTTATATAATATTAAAACATTTAGTGTTTTTTTTTTATCGTTATAGGTATTGGCGTATGGGCCACAATCTCACCTGATGTTAAGTGACGATGTGGCCCAAAATGGTAACACGTTAAACCTAGTTGAAGACCGGCTATCAAATGCTGCTGCCGGAATACACCTATTGGTGTTTGGCGACAGATTTTCAAATTGAGAGTGGTAGCTAGCCAGGCGGGCATTAGAAAAAGCCCTACCTATGCTATGGTTTCCCCACGATGTTTTCCTTCACCAAAAGCTCAGACTCATTGCAGGGATTCGTCACGTCACTCGACGCGAAGTCATACGGGCTACCACTGAGCCATCATCGCTTCAATCATCGGTATACATTGAGGGGGCGTTCAAGTATTAAGTAACGCAATTTTTGACCCTCCATCCGCCCCATGTAATGCGCCGTAACATTTTTCTGTACCCCCCTCTCCCACCTTAAGCGTTACGTAACACCTTAGTGACCATTTTTACCTAAAAGTTATAATTATGTTGCGCATAAACATAAACGAAAAGGGTTGCCAACTTGTGAGGACAAAATAAAAAAGACGTACCATACAATCGAGGGATTCCCCGTAAAATATAAACGAAAAGGTTTGCGAATTTGAGAAATTTTAATGCCTAGTTATTTATTTAAATAAAAAACAATGTTCGGTAACGTGTTGTTCGAACCCCCCTCTCGCCCTTGTAACGCATCGTAACGTTTTCTAAGCCTCCCCTCCCCAAATTGCGTTACGTAATACTTGAACGCCCTCTGAATATTAATACTAAGGAACATTTTCGTGTTCTGTCAAGCTCGATCTGCCTTCTCAAATCTGTGTGATGATAGGCTACAAGAATTGTCAATAATATTAATAAAAATAAAACAACGAAAAGAAATTAATTACTGCATAATAAAAGCGTGCGAAGCCGCGGGGCAGTGCTAGTAAATAATAAAATTAAAAGATTTTCCTCATAATTTAATAGCTCTTCTTTAGACACAATAAATACAAGGCATAGAAGAAATCAAAATAATAAATTTAAAAATTATCGTTTAATAATATTTGTCAAGTTATGTATCTACGAAAGAGTTTGTTATATCATAATCACAGTGGAAAGAAAAATTAACATATTTTTAAAGAGACAATAATAAAAAGGTTACATTTCAAACATTTTAAAATTTTTTTTAAATGTTCAAAATTTGAACACTTTAAAATGGAAACAAAGCAACGGCACATTAATAAAACGTCGGTAATTTATCCTAATAGAATAAAAATGACATAGAAACGATGTAGATTGTACACGTATGTAACCAAGTAACGTTCGATTTCAAAGCGGCTGCGACATCACGTTTGCGTGAGGTCTCATTTATATTATGATCGAGTCGAGTCGTGAGACCCTTCACACAAAATCCACAGTACATTTTTATCAGTGAGGGAACTTCAATCAATCGGTCATGTAATTAATGTTCCTAAATAACAACTAAAAATTAAAATTTGTAAAGTACTTTAAACAATTATTACTCACTTTTTCAAAATAATAATCTAATAATGCTTATATATAAGAGTACAACGTTAAATTACATTTGCATAATTAAAAATGCTGACTAACTTCATCATGAGTTTTTTGCGGGATCTCAAACTGTCATGTAGTGGTTTTTGTGTTTTATTCATAAATTTGTGTTATTTGACCCTATATTGAGGAATACAGGTGGCATTTTGCATAATACAGTTTAGTTATAGTGCACTAGTGAATTTAATTGGAAATAATAACATGAATCATAAATTCTGGGATGCCAACAAACTCCCTAGAAAGTTCTAACAAGGGGGCCACCATCTTGTTGTCGAACTGAAATCGACATAACACTGGAAACTATATTAACTCGATAATGGCAGTAATGGTCTTTAATAAAGAAACCTTGGGTTGCCAAGTTAGAAAAAAGAACTTCATCATTTGTCACTTCCGTCACATAACTTCGGTCACATGATACGTGCGCTGCTCTCAATTTTACCCTCTACTATTACAGCTATACCTACATTTAACATTATTTTAATAATATTTTCTTTTAAGTATAGCTGCATTTATAATGCAAATATATGATATAATTGCAAATATAAAATATAATTTAACGTTGTATAAAAATATTATTTTAATTTGATTCAAATGAAATGTCATTTCTTATGTGCGTAAATACGTACACACAATAGACAACCGGACAAGAAAGTGTTCATTATTAATCATTATGAATGTATAAGCCATGAAAAATATGGTTTTACATAAATAAAGTATTATAAGTAAATAAAATAAAGTCTGAATGTATACATTTTTATAATTCCGCGCAAACGTTACACCAAAGCGCATGACGTCATATGTTGGTAACAAACTTCAAGTTAATATGACAACAGGCTACACCGTACAATAAAAAATGTTATCTATTAATTTTATGTTTGTAATGGAACAAAAAATGTATCATTAGTGTGTAGTGCCGGAACCTGGGAGTATTTAGAAATCTTCTCTAAATAAATTATATATTTACGTTCCACGATCAATAGTACCTAATGAGAAAAAAAATGGTTGAGGCTAGCTGAGAAAAAGTCTGTTAATTCATCGATTTACTTTTGTGATGATATATCCTGTTTTGATATTAAAAACAAAATAATTCTCCCTTTTTGGCCTTTGTTGCACTTGTGAGACCATTCATGTTGATTATTTCAAATATCGGAATAAATGATTGATAATGAAATTAATATTTAAAAAAAATACCTTTAATGATTTTTAATTTCACAATACTGCAAGTTAACTGGAAGAAAATGCCTTGTGGCATTAAACTCACCAGTTTACTTTTTTATGTCATGAAGTAGCAAACATGAATGCAGTCCATCTGACGTTAAGTGGCCACTCTGCAACCAACTACGAACTACGAATAACCCCAGCCAACTACAAACCAAAAAGTGCAATATATACTGATTAATTCATTCGTTGTAGTACTAAATAATCGCATACGATTACAAGGAAGAACTAGAATATGTCAACTCAAGGCGCCCTTGAGCATTCGTTTGCTTACGTATGACGTCATGCACTGTGATTGATGTTTCTTTTGATAATACGAACAGCATAAAATATTAGATCTTATTAATTAATTTAAAAAAAAACAATAGATATTATTATTTCACAAACATTTTCATTGAACGATCATTACATATAATATTAGAAGGATTATTTCAACTATATTTTACTTTTCTTTTGTTATTACTGTCTGGTTACCTATTTTTTTTTTGTTAGCTGGGCTACTACTATCTCGATTTATTTACTCTGGTGTCGTACAAAAACGGCGCTGCGCAGCACCGCGCCGCGCGGTGAAACCCACAAAGGGGACGTGTGAGTTTATTTGACAATTAATTGGTCACTGTAATTGTGTGATGGTATTTGTTTTGTTTTTTTTTTTAGTTATGTATGGGAAAGGAAAGTAGGGTAATGTGTCTATTTATAATTAACTAGCTTCCGACAACGACGTCGCTTGCATCGCATTCGGAATTATTAGGAAATAATTATTACATAATAATCATTTGAACTTCTTGTGTAGCATGATTTAAAAATTTCAAGAACGTTGAATAAGCTAACAAGACCTCTTAGTAGATGTAGATATAGAGCATACTCAGAGAAAAAACTATGCAGAAGATTAAAATGATGGGTATAATAATTGATGAAATGGACGGGAGGAAACTAGGAAATGGCGATAATAAATCTTATTCTGAGATCATATGCTGTCATAGTGTCCGTGTTTGAGAGGATTTTAGATGGTTATATAATGTACAAGTAGATACAGTGCGAACATGTAATCACCTCGAGTAATCATGAACTCGAGTGTGTTAGGTTCTGAGGAAGTAACGGGCCAAGGGGAGAAAGAGGCGAGAGGCGTGCATGTGAAATGGAAAGTGCAACGTAAATGTTATATTTTTAACGTTAAAATTGAAACGAAGTTCCCCCGAAGTTCGATATGGTTCGAGCTGAACATTCGGTGAAGTACGGCTTCGGCATAAGCCATATTCGGCCCATCTCTAGCATGTAACCTTTACGCGCGTAACTTCATTGATGATGTAGTAGATTAATATCTAATGAAGCCAGATTATACTAAAAAAATAAATAAATCAAGGTTGAATTTAAAGGCATTTATAATTATAAAATAATACAATTTTTTTTGTAAATAAGTAATATATTTTTATACTGAAAATATTTTGCTTTCAAGTCGCGCCAAAAGAAGTTTTACTTCAAAATATTTCAACCTAATGTATAGAGGTACAATTCATATTGTATGCATATCTCTTAATATGTGATCTACGTACGCATGGAGACATAAGGAAGTCTCAGCTATAAGTTTAATGCGCTATAAACAGGACATAGTTTACGATCATCACAGACGACTCAGTATTATTAGTAGCACACGTGGTGCTCGTTAAATGTTTGTGTACACTAACTGATATTAGCTGCAAGTGCTCCGTTATTGTTATTACATCATATACAAAGTAAAGTTATAAAGACTTGCATCACGTATCTATCGTGGGTTTTATAACATGGCTTGGTATAATAACTACAGCCTGCTGGTAAGTAGCTACAGTAATAGATACCGCGACTTACGCGAATTCGGTACTACGTGATTTTTGAAAGAATAAATGACTGCTCCAGTCTTGCTAGATGTCTCAAATAATTTGAATATTAAAAATTTAGAAACCATAGTCCCTGACGATGTTCCATGTTTCAGTTTTATGGAGTTGCATTTAATTACAAAACAAAGGTTAAATTAAATATAAGCATAAAAGAAAATTTTGCGGTTTACCCGGTTCTGTCGCCTTTATTAAATGTTGTTCAATTTAGAAATAACTTCGACTTACTTTTTATATTTAAATACATAAAATATAATTTGTAATATTATCTGACTATATGCATATTATCTTCGAAATGGTTGTTTTCTTTATTCTCGTGTCCCAATTAAACATCTTTTGTATAAGTTTGTGTGCAAAAGATAGAGACACGCGAATTCGACTTACACGGTTATCGCTCGATCTCATCTATCGCGTAAGTTCAAAGTACCGTACCTATTGTTGTACTAAGAATATAAGTAAAAAAAGAATGTCAATGGAGTTTTTAGCGGGATCTCATAATAAAGCTTGGTCGAGTTTTTGGCGGGATCTCAAACTGTCATATACCTAGTGGTTTTTGTTTTTATTCATAAATTTGTGTTATTTGATCCTATATTGTGTAATACAGGTTGGATTTTGCATAATAAAACTTGGTTATTGTGCACAAGTGAAGTGGATTGGAAATAATAACATGGACCATGAATTCTGAGATGCAAAAATTCCCAAGAAAGTTCTAACAAGGGAGCCACCATCTTGTTAGAATCCTGAAATCGTCATAACACTGTATACCACATACACTCGATAATGGCAGTAATGGTTTTCAATAAATAGAACCGGTTGCCAAGTTAAGAAGAAAATAATGCCAACGATAGTTATCGGCGCGACATGAAATAAAATATTTGTGGTCAACTTTTGCTCACATTAAAACTTCTTTGACCTTTTCGAACAAATTATGATTATAATTAAAACTAAATATGTACTTAGGTTATTTTAGAAAGTGGGTGTAAATAACAGCAAAGTTGCTTACGTAGGTAATACTTGTACGCCCATTTACTTGATCTTGACACTTGTAGCGTCTATATAGTTTATGGTAAACTTGGCATGAGTACCACGTGTTATCTGGCTTGCTTGATGTAATCCATGAATATTCATTTAAAATTTATCACTTTAATAACATACAAGCGATTACAAGACAGCACGGCCTTGCTACCGGCGGCTATACTTAGTCAACACGACTTCTATGTTTCTATCAATAATCAATACAACTTCAGTTTCTCCGTTACACGTATAAAACATGTTGTTATTATTAAATTAAATCGCAAACGTGTTAAATTATTACTTATTAAATTCAATACATTTAAAACTATAATTTTAAATTACACTCATCGTCGTGCCGCCGCCAACGCGCTATACCATAGGGGTTGATCCACCTCCCGAACTTGCCTACAGCTTGCCAGATTGTTTGACGTTAATAGTTACTGATCCGCTCCTTGGAGATGTAGCGTGAAGTTATATCGCCTATACTATTTCCAATGAATCTAGCTATCAAATACAAAAATAATTTTTCAAACCCGACTTGGAGTTCCATAGATTAATGCGTTTAAACAAACAATCAAACAAAAAAGCTCCTCAGCTTTATTATATTATTAACTGTGCTCCGCGGTTTCACCCGCATATAATTTAAAAGAAATCGCTGATTGATGATTTGTAATACTTCAGTATAGACAATATTTTTATCAGACGACGACATATAGTCACCCGAGCCGAGTGTTGAATTATTATAATTTAACATTATCTCCCAAACTTCATCCAAATAACATGCTATAATGGGCAAAGTTTATCTATATAAAATTGTCTTGATGATGTAACTTTCGTTCGTAAGTATTAATATGCCATGACTACTAAGAATGCTCATAAATCACTTTTAAAGTTTCAATAAAACTTTGTCACTAAATACCTTATTGTAGCTTATGTGTAAGAGATAGGCATATGGTATCGCGGACTTTCTTTAGATTTACTAAGGGGCAATATTTTTTTTGAACATTGTATTTACGTATCACTAACCATTACGCCAGCGCACGTGGTTAAAGCAGTTAGAGTGCGCTATTTATTCCAACTTACTTAACAATATTTAAGGCTAGCTGAGAGGTGTAGCCTAATGCTGGATAGCCTATAATACTATTTATTCCGCGTGAATCTGGCTATCATATACAAAAAGAAATTTTCTAATCCGACTGGTAGTTTCAGAGATTAGTGTGTTTAAACAAACAAACAAAAAAATCTCTTCCGCTTTATTATATTAATTATAGATAGTATGGATAGACATACTTAATGTCGCTATTCATTTAACACCTTAAAGTAAACATTTAAGCATATGATTCATATTATCACTTATATATACTTATATATTATATTCATTGTTATGGCGATTCAGGTAAAATATTAAGAAATTTTAACGTTCATTCTACAATAATATTGTAATATTTACATGGTAATTGATATCCAAGCATAAATAATAGTGTAGTTTTTTTTAATACTACGTCTTGCATTTTCTCGTACAGTCCAAAACATACAACATATATCCCAAACTACTTGTACAGTTTTAGTAAAACTTCCTTTGTTACTGGTAGCGTTAATAGTCGCTAATATGGTTATATGGTTCAGTTTAGCTCTTTAACCTTCTTAGAGGCCCGCCGTGTCAGTGTGAAGTTTGCAACTCACAAATAACAATAATATAGTCCATGCGTATCGCATTGAGCACGCAACGTCGCACGGTAATAGCGCAGGCGATAATGCGATGTTGCCGCTCTGACGACATCGGTGTCACCGCTCTCTATCCACACCGGCAGTCTCGCTAGAGCGCTTTCAATATTACTACGTCAATTTGATAAAATGGATTCTAATTCATGTGATATTTATTTCACAAAGACCGAAATAGATTCGGAAAACGAGAAGGATAGTCGACGTGAACCAAAAGTGAACTGGAGTTCTGAGAATACGATGAAGTTGATACAAACGATGGAACGGGATTGTCAGGAGCTGTGGGATTCGAAACATCCGCTGAACAGGGAGCGTACGGCGAGGCAAGCGAAGTTGGAATATTTGGCCGATATATTCGGTACTACATCGGAGGAAATAAGTAGAAAAATACACAATTTGCGGACGCAATTCAATAATGAGTTGAGAAAAATTAAACGGAGGATTTCGACGTCGCAGGCCGAGGGAAATGGAGCGGCGGCGGGGAGCGGATGGGAGTACTTCGATGCTCTGTCCTTCCTCAAAGTGCCCCCCGGCGACCCTCTTGATATCATGGACGCAGTTAATCTGGAGGTATGTGGACACGTCGCGGCGTCGCGCCGTACCGTGTATTTTAGTAGTTATGAACATTGAGTTATTATGTAACGTACTAACATAATACCTCAAAGGTTACGAACCATTCATCGTTTTTGATGTGAAATATCTAATGGCGCGTTTGGACGGGAGTAAAAGCATTCTGATGAGACGTGTCATTCGGCCAACGTCGCGTCTGGTCGGATGAGACGTCGCTACGTGCTATTTCATAGTAATAAATTATTTAAATAATATAAATAATTCATATTATAAATATCTGAATTTTTTATTTTATTTTTTGTTTTATTTGTTATAAAAAGATATTAAATTTAGATGTTTCACATCTGCGAGGCGTCCCATGACAACTCACATTTTTATTGATAAATTCTTTTTGTTTGTTGTTTTTGGGACTTTATTGATAAAATTAAGACCAGCATTTGACAATTATGATTGAGTTGGCCATGGATACCTATATAAAATCTTTGAAAGGAGAAGTATTGTATATATAAATATAACTTACTTGTAGTAATAAAAACGAACTATTGCTATTAATAACTACTATTGAGCTGCATAAAATAATGATAAGTACTAAAAACAACTGTAGTACAACTAATTTTTATCAACCCGTTTTAAATAGTTGGCCGAATTCCAAGCAAAGGAAGAGGACCAATTTGCCGCTGCGAGAGCCAAGAGCTCCTCTGTCAATAATAGCCTGATGAACCGTCTCAAGGCAAAAACGAGAGCAGTCGTGGAAGCGCCCCCAACGTTGCTGCCGTGTGCACACCCTCTCATGTTGTCTGAAGAACTTGTACCCAAGCTTCGACCCAGCCTCGACACGGATGAGTGTCAGGTAAATTCTCTTATTTTTTTTGTGCACAGCGTCTTATATTAATGCGGCGAATTTAAAATATAACAGGAGTCGAGGATTGGCCTCTTACAGCTTACATTAACATTTAATGTTATGGTTTACTTTCCGGATGTTATGGCGTGATATGTAACCTATTGTATCATCTACCGCAGACTATCATCTATAGTATTCTTTAGTAAGTCACAATAGAGTCCGATATGTTTATATCACCGGATAATAATTGTACGAACCCTTAGTTTACAAATAATTAAGTCAAATTGTAAACTGACGGTAGAATTTTAATGAACACAAATAATTTTGACTTTTTGAGATTATGTCTGTATGTATTCGACATTAATAATTTTACTGCCTTGGATGCCAGTTTTACGCGCATTTTGTGTGACGTTGAGAGCCCAAAGGATAAACTGGCAGACGTTTTGGAACTGCCATGGGGCGCTGTACTGACTCGCTTGACGCTTTGAACGATATAGGTTGATAAAGCCTAATTTTCGTTGAAAGAAATCATAGCGATAGAAGTTTCTAGTGCTTTATAGAAAGCTGCTTTCGTATGGTAATTTCAACAATCCTTTTAGATATTTGGAGATTTCGTAGCATCGGAGCTGCGCATGCTTCGCTCGACGGACGCTCGGAAGCGCCTGAAGCGCATGATCCAAAAGGCTATCCTTCAAGTGGGCGAGGAAGAAGATGCCAATACGCATCGATAGCGTCACCGTCGCCTCTCCCGTGAGTCGCTCGAACTCGCTGATTGAGGCGTATGCGTCACCGCACGCATAATATCGTTTTATTTGGAATGGGCAATACTGGAATGGACATTCAAATAACCGTGTAAATGATTGTTTTGTTTAAGTACTACTTATT
The DNA here is from genome assembly GCA_947532125.1 of Saturnia pavonia. Taxonomy (NCBI): domain Eukaryota; kingdom Metazoa; phylum Arthropoda; class Insecta; order Lepidoptera; family Saturniidae; genus Saturnia; species Saturnia pavonia. Next base: position 6,314,912 of record OX383899.1, on the reverse strand, counting down.
ATAATTTAGCTAAGCTCTCTATCACCACTTAATACTTGCTCAGGTACAAGTTAACAATATCTGCCGATACGCAATAATCTAATTAATATTCAGTTTGAATAATATTTGAAAAGATCGCGTATATTATTGTGATGCAATCTTGCGATTGCATGCGTGTTGGGCACGAAAGAATTATGTTGCATGATAAAGATGAGAGAAAAAGTACCTTTTTCTGATGTAATAATGTTCTAGGTAAAATTCAGAGATTTTAAGTATATAAAAAAAAACTGGAATGGATAGGAATTGATTTTTGCTACTCTGTATATTTTTGCTTTTATATGTAGGTTTTATTGTGTATAGAGTTTCTTTATAAGAAAATCGATTAAGAGAATACCCCAGTAAAGTAACTATACTTAATTCAAATAAAAAAGTTATACATTAGAATAAGACGTGTTTAAAAAAAATGTCTATTGAATTATTAACACATAGCGTTCGGCTACTCGGACGCCTCTTCATCACAACACATTAAATGTAAAAGTTAATGAAACGGTACCCAGATTTTTTGGGTGAATCTTTATCTGTGGTAGTTTATATTTTAATTCATAAACTTTTGTTATTTGTTCCTATATTATGTAATTTTGGTGACATTTTACCAGATGTTTGATTATTATGCACCAGTGAAGCGGATTAAAAATAATAACTAGGAACATGCAATTTAAGATGCCACAAAAACTTCTTGGATAGTTTTAACAAGGGAGACGCTATCTTGTTAGAGCTATGTATAAAGTTAACAGGAATATTTAGAAAAATGTTTTGTTCACTCGACGTTGGCAGAATTGTGATCACAATTCTTACAATCCATGTTGCCATTAAATAAATAAAAAAAGCGGTAACCAATCGAAAATGAATAACTTAGTTTATAATAATTTAATTGTTAGAATAAGTAATAGCTTTAACTATAAAAATATTTTTATGAAGTGTGCTAGCGATAGGTATTTGGAAATAATTAAAATGATAAACAAAATAACATTTAATTGCAGTATTTATAGGTAATTAATTGAGTTCGTGTAAAAAAGAATGATTACAGTTAATTACCTTTGTATTGTGTTTGAAAGAACCCGTAATCGGCGCTGATGCATGAAGAGATTAATAGAAACGAAAGATGTTTACAAGGATGGAAGGTAGATATGTAGGTCCCCTGCATGGGCGTTGTGATAGATAGATAGAATTTTCTGTATCTTTCACTGTATAAAAGATGTGGTATGGAAGTCTTATACTTATGAGGAGAAAAAGGACTCGAATAATTTTGCACGTTACCTTGAGATACTATTACTATGCTTCTAAATCGATAATATAGAATTAAACTTAGATTTTTTAAATATCGGAAATGTGAAAGAGAAAGAGCATAGTATACGCCCGTGTTAGAACAAGATAGTTTGACGAGACCATTTTCGTATGTGTTATCGGCCTGTGACGGCCTACGTAAAACGTCTTCAAACCGAATCCAGCTAATTTTTGCTAAATCTAAGATCTAATGCTTAGTAGACGAGTTTAATTGTAGTTACGTGTACTGTAAATGGATGCAACTCGTATAACGAACAAATCAACGAAATAATACGCACACTAGTATTATCCGTTTTTGATCTCGTCTTATTCAAACATTGCCGATCAGTAGGTACTTTACAAAAGCTATGGGATTAACAAATAAGAAAGTATGTATTTACTAAATTCTGTAATTGAAAGCTAAAGATGTGTCTGTAATATATATGTAAGTGTATAATTACTTAATTAATTTAATTGAGTGTAAATACCATGTACAATTTTTTTTTTATTAATTATATCTTAACTACTTCAGCTAACGTTGACGACCGTTTTCCATTTTTGATCCATTCGTTGTTTCAGTAAAATTATATTAAGTAAGGCGTTTGTATTAATTTACTTTAAAAATTAAATTCTGGTTTTTTGTTTTATACAAGCATTGGAAATATTTAAAACTTAACAACCCTATATCGGAGTAGCTTAATAACGCAATATCCTCGCGTTAAATAGCTGAATATTTGTAATTTATACGATAATTACCTACATTTATATACAATTAAACAGTTTTTATGTAATCTCAGAACTGTAGATATTAAATCGGCGTATCGCGATATCAATTGATTCGTTATTCGTTTTTATATTCGATATTGAAATACCAACTTATTGATTCCAGATTATACTGTAAATTAACCAATATTGGTGCCGTTAAATAAATTATATTAAATCATTTAATTTACCATGTGTGTATTATTTTTTTAATAGATGTACCTAAGACATGTTTGATGATTGGATTATCACAGGCTAAATTTCCGTGGGGACTTATCGATTACCAAATACTGTAATCTTTTTCTATACTTATAAGTTTAGCGTTTCATCACAATTTCGCCTGATGTTAAGTAACGATGTGGCTTAAATTGGTATCAATCACGCTAAGCCTAGTGGAGGGACTGGTTCTCATGTAAAGCTGCTGGAACACACCTATTATAGATGCTTGACGACACATCAAATAAAGTTGCACTTTTTTCTTAATAGTAGCAAGGCAAAGTGACGTCACTATATCTGATGGTAAGGACAATAGAAACAACATAGCAAAATATTTTTATTAACAGCGGCCGGTTTCAAGGCCGCGTTACGGTACAGAGCTCGCCACGTGGAGTCCTATTTTCAAAATTAAATGAAAAGTATTATTAATTGAGGTGCTGACATATTTTTTTGTAAATTTCCCCCTTTTAAGAATCTATTTTTTTAACTTCTTTAGGACTAATTGTTTTCTTGTTATTTGTAAAAAGCTATACCCCTTTAGTAATTTAATCTTTAATTATTTTTGTACGGATCTGAAATGTTCGCACATTTTTCTAAATCTCATTACGAATCGAACCAAGTGTGACCGTATTTTAACTCGCAGTAACATGAAATAACACGTTCTTAACTTAACTTAACAGAATCCTTACCCTTCATTGCTAAATATTCACACCTACGAACTAATAGCACCTCAAAATGTCGAGCTTTGATCGTTCATTTCTACTGCCGCCAGCAACACATCCGCGCCTTCTTACTATTTTTTTCGTAAGAATCAGATTCCGACATTTTGGTAAGTATTTCTTTTGTTTTTTTTTAGATTATTATGTGTTGGTACATTAAAAGATTGTCTACTGATTATCTAAGCGTGAAAAGCATTTTATTTATATAATTTATACCAATATGAAAAAACTGATGAGTTTTTTTTCATCTGTTTGTTTGTTTAAACGCGCTTAATCTCTGGAACTACCATTCGGATTAGAAAGATTCTTTTTGTATATATCAGCCAGATTCATGGGGAACAGCATATGCTATATAACTTCACGCTACAATTTTAGGGAGCAGGGCAGTACGCGGGACAGTTTTAGGGAACGTCAAACAACACAACGTACGTACAAGCAAGTACGGGAAGTGGAATATCGAGACCGTTGGCGGCGGCGCAGCTCCGCGCCGTGTCGAGTTTGTCGAATAAATTTAACACGGGTTAAACCGTGGAGCCCAGCTAGTACGCTATAATTTGGGTGGCTGACTTGTGGGTCTCGAATTTTTAAGGTAAGTCCAATAGTCGGCCATTTGTGGCTGACTACTGGTTTTATTGTAATTTTCGTATGTCTGGATGAAAATAACATCGCAGCTAATTCATGTTTTACTCATACAATGAGCGTAACTCTTAGAACACTAAAATTTCAATTTACCAGTAATCGGCCGCATTCACCATGCTATGGTTTCATCACGATGTTTTCTTTCACCGAAAGCTAAGGCGCATTGCAGAGATTCGAACTCACGTCGATCGACACGAAGTCCGTACACGCTGAGCCATTATTGCTTTACTATAGGGTAGAAGAAGGCTGACTTCTGGTCAAATGATGCTGATTACTGGTATTTAACGTTGTTCTATTACATGGTAATGAATAATTGTTGTGTTTTTTATTATTTTATTAGAAAACTTAATAAACAACCTTTCACATAACAATTCGTTCTAAAAGGCTATCTACTGGGTATTTTATTAGCTAATATAATCAACTGTACAGCTGATTCATGCTGTACTTATTATTCTTTCATATATTTTATATGTATGAACCCAATATAAATATAATGTTAATATCTTATATAGTAGATCTATTTATTAAGGACAAAAATAAGCCTTTAGCTTACTTTAGTCTTTATAACACCATAGAATGTTAGCTTCAAAGCTTTTGTTGATGTATTGTCAATCTGTAAAGCGCGTCACACACGATGAAGATACTATAATATTTTATGTATCGATATCGTAACATAAAATCTATTGCATTTAAAGGTACCACAGACGCGTAAGATACGTAAATATATGAAATCATTTCAGTCTCTTGACAGTCTGCTAGGTAACACACATATTTTGTGTCCGAATTACATTTACAGAGTGATTAAATATGAGTAACACGGCTTTACTATTCGATTTATTAGACTTCGATTATTCTTTTGACTTCGATATGCAAATTGCTTTAGCACATTGTAAAAGGTCTGGTATTCGTGACGTATTTAATGCTGGTGAAACATAGATAATTACTGCTTATTCAATAGTCATTAGCACTATCGATAGTTTATTTACAAAACACACGTGGTAATATGTAATAGGTACGTGATATTTTTGGAATTACAACAAAGAGTAGATGAATATATATATTATCTTAGCCGTGTGTGTTTTTCCGTTAGATTGTATAGCGAGCGCTATATTATCTTAACATAAAACATTATAGCATCTTCGTAGTCTGTGACGCGCTTAAGATCAGTTGAATTTCAAGTTGTAAAAAAAAAAGTTGTTATTTGTGCTTTGACAGGTTACCTTGCCTTATAACACAAAAAAGTATTAAGTATAACATTCGAAGCAATATACATTTAGAAAAGCCATAGAAACTACAATAAATTATTTTCAATTCGAAATCTTTGATGGAGTAGGTACCTACTGTTTTATCTACTCGTATAACAATTGTTGGTTTTTGTGCTATGTTAAAAAAAAAACAATGACATATAATTGTCACGTCATTAGCCACGCCACGCCGTCGTGTAGTCCAAGTCATTTCCGCTACTCCAAACAACTGTTAGGCTAACCAGTAATTTATTGTACAAGGTTCAATCAGTGTCAAACGGTGTGTCATATGTATCGACCCGACCCCTATAATATTAATGATTTCAATTATTATTTTGACTGGTATAAGGGGTCGGAGCTCACTTTTTATCGACTGTTTTGTGGTTAACGGAATATTTAATACCCACCTGTTATCAGCAACTCCTACTTTCCTCTCCCCTTTAAGCTCACTATTTCCCCTTTTAAGGATTTATTTTCCCGAAACGGTAAAACACGGCTTGTTTATATTTCATACAGTTATAATAAAAGCAAGCTAGAGATAAGTACCAATGTTGAAATAAAAAATAGACCTCGTAGGCTTGTTGTAAATCCATAGAAGTTAACTATTTCAAATAATCTGTAATGAATTTGATATTTCAGTTCAGGCTTAAATATCAACTATTTTATTAAAATGTTTAGTGAATGCAGCTGGTGATAAATATTGCAACTATATACTCTATTGCAATAGAGTTCAGGATTAGATTCAAAAGTCAAAAGGCCAAAATTTTGATCCTCAGTATCTACTCAATGTTCATTGAGAGATAACTCTTAAAATTAGATAAATTCTTGTTTCGAGTCATGACAATATTTGTTGTTTTGCCTCTTAAAAATAATGAACAAACCTCTTACTTGCTTTAGTTTCTGTAAATGTACTGGGATACATTCTCGGTACTCAAATAACAAAAATCCTCAGAGCTAACCCGAATAAAAGTATAAAATACGTCTCTCACTTTACGATCGCATTTGCCAGTAATTCTCACAATATACGTACCTCATTCTTTCTCGTCGATATCTGTATTGCCATCTCATTCGCACGGCCGTCGACCCGTCCATTAGTACGCATAAAAGTACAAACAATTATACAAAGGTTGGATTTAGTATAGCATTTGGTCATGTTTCATTGATAAAATTATACCATTAAATATTTTTTTATAGTGACGTAATTACAATTATTATTATATTTTAACTAAATTTCTTTGTATGAAAGTTAAATTAATCAAAAGACTAGCTGTACCTACTAGCGGCTCTAAACGCGTTATAACTTACCACGAATTAGTTAGGTAGTTACCTACCTACCTTATTATTTATTTACGTTTAGTATGTTTTTTGTGCTAATATTTTATGATTTCTGTGGTTATGTATATTGAGAATTTTATGGTTTTTAATTTACATTTACAGGGTATTCAAAATTTAATCAAATTGAAGTGAAAGTGTTATTGATTATTTTTGTAGCTCATCGATTGAGGAACTACATTTACTTGCGGTGTATAAAGTTCTAATAAAATCAGTTAAGCCATTTTTGAGTTTAATCCAAAAATATAAACAGACTGACAGACAGCAATTTTGTTAATGTCAAATTAGAAATCAATAAAATAAATATGATATATAAAATAGCTATTTTGCATACGATTTGGAAAAAAAATCATGTACAGACAGAACCACAGATTTATTAATATAGATGATCCGATGTATCTACGTACGCTTTGATAAATTTACGTATTTTTACTACATTATGTACCTACCAGATTTCAGAATTTCTAAAATTTAGACAAATTTTTCTCTAACATTATTATTAAGTCGTACATATGAAACTACACACATCGTTTTAAAACGAATAATAGTAAATTAATTAAGCTAAGGCAATTAATAGTAAAAAATATTAATTAGACTATAATGCATTACTAGGAACGCATATGTCTGACAGTAGTAAGAACTGCAGTTTACATCGGAAACTTCGTCTTCCTGTGAGAAATGTCCACGATGACAGCTAGGCATGCTAATTGCGCTCGACAGCGGTCGTTGCCGTTCCTGGCATAAATATAGAAATGAAATTTAGTATTTTAATGTTTTAACGTTAATTTGATGTTATTAGCTGTACTTATTGCTGGCTAGTAAATGACACAATAACTATGTCTGACTGTATCGCTACCAACATACTAGATGTAACATCTTCCATAATGGCACGCTTATACGTGTCATGTTCCGGGATCAGCCGGTAGATATCGAATTGCTGAGAGAGAGCCTTGTAAGCTGGCATGACTGCAATGACCGTTGATCGATTACCGATCTCTCAGTGGTCGCGGTTGTTTTTGGATTTCATTGTACCTGCTTTCCATTAAGCACAGTGACGTAGGTTTTAGTTAAACAAATCGACCATATATATTACTTGTTTTATATTATGATAAACTACATATGGCCGCGGTTCCGCTCGCGTGGACAACAGAATGCTGTCGGTCGAGATCACGCGCGAATCGTGCCGTCCGCGCTCAAAAGACGGAAGACAAAAATGATTATTGTGGGTGTCCTTAGAACATAGATTATTGCTATTGCGGACTTTTTTGTAGGTCTTTTTAATTTCTACAATTATGTTGAACATTAATTTGATATATCTCGTTTGGTTTACTCAGCGTAAGCGATTTAAGCGCTCAAACGCGTCTTTTTTCCGACTTGATTCACTGTTTATTTCGTATGTAACTTTATTTTATACAATATATCATATAACCTGGCCAGATAACTTAGCTATGAATTAAAATAAAATATACGTAAATCGGATAAGTAGCTTCCGCGTAAAAAGAACATAAACGGACAGACAGGCAGAGAGACGTTGAGTTTTATAATATGTATAGATAATATATATAGACGTGGCAGAAGACAATCAAGCCCGGTGAAGCTGTAAAAGCCTTCTGAGGCTTCAGGGCCCATAAGGCTACCAGTATAGTCAGATCGAAATATAAAAAAAAAGTCAATAGACATTAATTACATCGTCGTCGTATTAATAAATAAGAAGTAGTAAGAGATTTATATAATTTAACACACACTAAAGACACTAAACACATTCGAAGTTAGACACGATTAAACTTTTTAGAATGTTCACATTTGTATGATAACTTAAAAATTATTGACAAATAGTTATAGATTGGAATCCTGCGTGCTTGGCGAAAGTAAAACCGTCCATTAATTTTCAATTTCTCAGTACAAATTGGCTGCCGCCGCGATCGATAAATGTGGTAAGCAATTAAATGTGATGCATAATAAAAACAGGATTTAGAGATAAATAAAAATGGATTACAAACACTTTGTAATACTTTCGTAACGCTAGTGGGATAGCTATTTTTTTCTCTCAAGAAAACTAAAAAAAACATTCATTTATTGGCGATTACTTTATATTATGCGTTGAGTAAGGACGCGACGTAAATACTTATCCGAGATAATTAAATGTCTCCAAATTGATCTGAAGCAGATGGCAGTTTCATCACAAGGCATAAGCCAATTTACCTTCATTTTGATATGCTAAGTCGCAAAGAACGATCGCTTGTATAGGAACAATAACTTCGATGTTATGCTGCATTGTAATTTGCTTCTCAATGCATTTTGTTCGGGGCCCGTCAACCGCGACCGGCTTGTTTCATATCCCGACCGTGCATCTCATTCGCTCTAATAATACAATATATTTAACTGTCCTTGTCGCGTCGCCGCGTGGTTCCTTTGTGCCATCGCAGGTGATTAGGGGAACTTGGCACGTTCCTGAGAAAACGGCAGATGTTAGAAGTTCCCGAATGTTTGTTTGCTTCGGTGGTTACGGAACTTTTGAGTAAGTCGACAATTCAGGATTAAAGAACTTATCCAAGTTACTCAAAGATAATATTATCAGAATCTATATTTTCAGCAATGAATTTAATACATACTTCATTCTATGTTTCATTGAGCCGTACGAATCTTATAAATTAACTTCATCCCGCGTATTTAACGAAGATATCAATATGATTTAGTCCTATGCACATATAATCTACTTTTATGTTATATATTTAAATCTTAGGAAGTGGTTTATAAACATTAAAAAAGACAGATTACTTAAACAATATCAATAAAATACGTGAATAACGTTAACAGAAAAACACCTAATTCTTTATACACAGACAAAGGTAGGTAGTACATATACATTTAGGTCACTATATGCTATCATCATTGGCGATTTAAAGTGGGGCGATATTTAAAGGATAAGTGTTATTATTATGGACAAAACTATTACATAGTTTAACAAATATTTGGAGTGTGATATTATTTATATTAATAGGTATCAAAAGCATTTTCAAGATTAACATCATTATCCCACGCAATGTATGGCATATATACATAAACAAAGGTGATTAAAATATATAATTATAACTAAACCTAAATGCCAAAGTAATAAATTAACGCCTCCCATTTATAATAATGGTACCGACGCCCACCCGCAGTGGATCCCCTCTCTGTACAATTTTGCGGGATTCCAAGAATACTACAGTTCACAATAAATTACTAACCTTCTCGTAAGTACCTACGCACATAAAAGATTAAACTCTTCTAAATAAAACCTCTTTGGATGTATTGGAAAAACCCCAGATATTTTTAATAAAAAATCTAAAGCGTATGACGTCAAACAAGTTTATTCCATTTTTAAATTCTCACTTGTATTGTATCTATTGAAGTATGATGTTAGTTTGTATGTAACTATATTCATGAGTGCCTAGTAAATATTTTAAAATGATTTCAGACCACGTCATGGATAAAATCTTACAAATAACTGCGGACATTATTATTGTTTTTCTTCAAGTATTCTTGGGTGTTTATGAATTTTTCGTAATTTACATTTCAATTAGTACACAATTCAATTAGTAACACTATCGGACGTAGTGAAGACTGGCTTTAGCAACAAAAATAGAAATGAGGAATCTGAATATTTATAGATTTTTTAATGAAAAATATTCATCTCCAGTTTCAGTACGCTTGTTACAACGATTCAACAGTGATTCAAATGATAGTTGTAGCTAATTTTGTGGAATTTTTCTAGTGCTTGTGTTGATGCTGTTTCAACGACCGAAGTGTCATTAAAAATAATCCTTTCAACTTCAGTTTTAATTTTTGGAACAGAGAGAAATTGCACACGGTCAAATCGGGAGAATACGGTGGATGATTCAACACACAGAGTTGATTTCGAGTCCAAAATTGACGAACAATGAGTGAGGTGCGTTATTTTGCAACAATACCAGGTCTCTGCATCACGACATTCTCGTTGAATATGAAGGATTCTGGCCATCATGTAGACGCTTCAAAACTTCGACATAATATGCGCCAGTAATCGTTTGTCCAGTTGGAGCGATTTCCCTGTGGACAATTTCTTTGCTATCGAAGAATGTATTGAGAATTATTTTGATTTTTGCAAGTACTTTGTGGGCTTTTTGGCTTATGGTGAATTTAGGAAGTTTGGATCAATTATAGCGGTTGCAACGACTCCTTTGGAATAATTGACACAGATTTTTAGGTATGCGTCGAAGTGTATCAAATAAATATTGCTCAGATCTTTATTTTGTCCAAATCCGCGTGAGGAATAGATCGGATCGTTTCTCTGATGATATTTAAATACTCTTCCATTATTTTCAACGAAGCATTGCGATCATTTTCAATAAAATCACGTACATTTTTCATCATTTTTGGTGTTCGAGCTGAAATTGGCCTTCCTTCACGTTGACCACCTCCTGACTCCTCTCCACCTTCCACAAAACGTTTATGCCAAAGGTAATATTTGCTCGATTGTTTAATCATCGCCGTTCACTTGCTGCATCAACCGTATAGTTTCTTATGCATTTTTATCAAGTTTGCATGAAATTGAATAACTGTTCTTTCTTTCCATGTTTGATTTTCTTCATCGACATGAAAGTTGTTTTGGTATAACTATCATAACTTTACTATTTATCAATTAAAGAGAAATGTTACAGCTTTCAAATACATAGATGACGATACTAGTTATTCAGATAAGGATCGAGTCTCAAAACTTATTTATCGCATTAAACGTGTTTCGAAATTTTTTTCAAGTAGGTACGTAATACCTCTACAGAAAAATAATAGTGTAATTGGATCATGTAGTGGGATGATATACATATATATTGAAAATTACTCGGCGTTTCAAATCGCCAATAAATTGCGCTATCGCGATTATTATCTGTGTCTTCTGTCAAGAGGCCTTCGACCAATCGTAGAATATTCAGAGACTGGTATTAGTATGAATAATACCTATATAAGTAAAAAAATAATAGTCGTAGAATATTTTTTTACATATTATTGCCTTCATTGAATTCCACGTTTATTCCTTAAAATATTTAATCGAATAAATGTTCTTTACTTACAAATAATTCTTTATTCTGTACTGGACGGTAACTAAAGGATTTATTCGATTTTCAAGTACACATAGGTAATTTAAATGAAGATAATCTTCGAAAGGCATTTCCCAGTTTCCGTCCCCGCTCTCGTCCAATAAACCTTCTCGTCAATTATGCGACTCTGGTACTTGTCACAGCTTACGATCGAACGTTGGAGTACTTTACTGCTTTTTAGATCTTCTATTTCTCTCTTTCTGATTTCTAGAGTATGGTATACTTCTAAAGGTAATATATATATGGAATAAAGGTAAACGAAATAATAAACCAAATGGAATAAAAAATATATTTTGAAAATAGATTATAAAGCTTAGAAGACTTTTTTACAAATATAAAAATTGGTATGTACTTGTTGTATTATTATAATATTTTAAATGTGTACAAACTAATATTTAAAAAACGTAGGTATATAAAAACCCTAAAAAGTTTTGCATTTCCGCGATTTCTAAGTAGGATCATAAATTTCACCGCACTCCATTCAAAACTTCGCAGACGGTAACTTTCCACTGCAATAAGTACTATATGGAGTTTCCGCTTTGTTTTGTCGTCGGCAATAAAGTTTGGAAAGTTTTCCATAGCCCATTGTGTATCTTTCTCGCAACGACAAATACATTGCATATATTTTCTGTTAAATGTTACGTGTCTTTTGTAATAAATAGTCTTCTGGTTTTTAAAACGGCTTTCATTAATAGTATAGTCTTCAATCATCACTATAAGGTGGAAATTTGTAAGTTTTAACCGAACTATCCTAGCCTGACTATGAGAAGTTATCTCGTCTGATATCAACGACCAGAATGTCTAAACTATACGAGATATTAGATGTTTTAAAATAACTACTACGACATTAAGATACTTAAAAACGCAATATTTAACAATACAAATATGGACAGTGAATTATTATTTAAATATAGTTAAATACTGAAGTTACTTTAATAACTGTTATACTTTCCACATAAGGATGTTTGAAACATTAAATAATAAAACGTTATTTAATTAATAGTAAGTAATGATAAATATTTAGAACAAGTAACTGATAGTACCTTACTTGGGTGTACGTAATTATCGTCTCGCTGCGGATACGTGACGCACAGTGACGGACGCGTGTCTTACCATGGGCATGTCCGCTTTACCAAGGACATTGCTGCCTTATGAAGAATATGTTTGTCTTACCAAGGACATTTCTGTCTTATGAAGAATATGTCTGCCTAACCAAGGACATTTCTGCCTTATAAAGAATATGTCTGCCTTACCAAGAACATGTCTGCCTTACCACGGACATGTCTCTTCTAATGGTGAGTGCTAATCCGCGACATTATGAGCCGTTGGAATATACCTTTACAATATGTACACAAATTTAATAATATTCAATGTAGTTGTATTACGTAATCAATAATTGAATTTTTAACATGCCGTGTATAATTTTCGAATATTTTTTTTATATTATTTGTAGTTTTAATCAAATAATATCAATTTGTATTCTGTCGTTTACATGTATTTAAAATATTTCCATCAACTGTTAACTCGTAAACTATTCTCAAATCTGTGGAACAGATAAATACTACTGGAATAATTGACGTCCGTGCCTCGTAGTTGAGACTTACTCGACTTCAACTTACAATGGAAAACATTAAGAGAAACCCAACTTTAAGACCTACGCAATAAGTTAAAATTTGCCGCGGATGCACCACTTGCGTCATTACGCGCCTCGTAATTTGAAACCGTATGGCCCGAAACCGACAAACATATGATTTATGTCAGAAGCAGAATGTACTGGTGTGAATGCCTATAGGCAGACCGCCGAGCCTCGTTCAATAATATGGAGCATGCGCGTTACCAGCTACCGCCATCTGTTGACGGGCACGTGGTTACAAAGCAAGTACGCAAGCGCGGATACATCGATCTCATCACCTTGACTGGTTAATAAATTCTTGTGCACGTCTCTCACATAAGAATCATCGCTTTATGTTCTATTAGTATTATTTTCCGTTTGTTGTCTTCATATTGTTGAGGAATTTCAATGTAGTATTATGGTTTAAGTTAATTGTTTTTTTATTATTTTTACATTACCGTAAATGCAAATGATATAATGTTTTAATTAAAGCGAATTAAGACTGGCAATTATTATACAAAAGACCAATCCTTGCAAACCCTGTATCATGTTTAATATTCTGAAGAGTAGATAACATCATAAATTAGATATTATCATTAAATTAAAATAAAACTATGGTGGATGTTATCAAAGTCACCGCCAGAAGGAAACGTAACCAGAATGCTGGTCGCATTTCCTCGTTGTTTGGCGATGCTTATTTGCTGATGGCGGTATTAGCCAGCCCTCGATTTTCGTTTTTTTTTAAAAGGCTGCGTGTAGGTAGGAAGAGTTGTTTAACCTTATCTGTCAAGTGAACTCACGGAACATCTCTTCCGTTCTGGAAATTTTGATCACAACCATCAGCGCCGTGGCCGGTGGCCGGTGACGAAAGTCTATAACGATGAATTGAAAGCCATAGCCGCAGCAGATTTATTTGAAATCACGTCGGAATTTTTAGCTACCTTCAACGTAGCTGATAAAGTAATCCTGGTTCACTTACAACGTCAAATTGGAAAGGTATAATGCTTAGAAAGTGGGTATCGTATGAACTCAGTCAACAAAAAAAAACGAAATCGCGTCGAAGCTGCCTTGAATTATTGAATAGCACACTAACGAGGAGACTTTAATTCGGATTGCCACTTGTGATGAAAAGCTAATATTTTATGTTAATTGAAAATGTCCATCGCACTGGTTGGAAACAGAGGAGGTAGCCAAACCATGTCTTAAACGGAAATTTAGTGAAAGAACCTGCTTGTGAGTATATGGGAACCTGTGCCGGTTCATTTGCAGAGATATACTGTGAAGAATTGCAGATGATGATGGACAAGCTTGCTATCAAACAACTGAGACTTGTCAATTCTTCTAGTCCATTCCTTTTTCACAACAACGTTCGTCCACTCAATAAACTTCGACCGTCTTAAATTAGGTACAAGAACTACGTCTGGAAACTCTCCGTCATCAACCAAACTCACCAGATTCTGAATTTTTATGACTTATTACAGCAAAAAAATTTAAAATCCGACAAAGACAGTGAAAATGTCTTTAAAAAGTTCGTCGACTCCCAGAATGTCTATAGCAGAGGCATGTGTTCATTGGTACACACAAGTTCCATTAAAATAGCAAAAGTGCACCGATAATAATACTTTTAATCATAATTTTATCTTTCTTTTTTCTATATAAAACTGCAATTTCATAGTAAGGACCTAACAATTCCAACAGATAAATTGTTTAAAAAATCATCCATTACGATTATACTGTAAAATTGTAATCTACTTATTTGATAGTCGGCATTGAATCCTTTAAAACCACAACCACTAGAAACTAGTTAAGTATCGAGTCATAGACTTATTAATTTATTAGATATACTATCAGAAGAGCCTAAGTAAAACCAAAACTTAGATAAGTATTTATGTTTGCAAGACACTACTTCGATTTACCTCCCGACTTTCACGGTCTGGCTGGTAACGGCTGATTTTACAAAGTTGCAGATCAAGGGGACCGATATGTCAGACTTAACTGGTATTATCTTCTATATCTATACATATTATAAAACTCAACGTCTCTCTGTCTTTCTGTCCGATTATGTTCTTTTCACGCGATAACCACTAATCCGATTTACATGGTTTTTCCTTTAATTCATAAGTATGTTATCTGACCAGGTTATAGAATATATTATATAAGATAAAGTAATATACTAAATAAGCAGGGACGATAATGGTAAATCAATTGGGAAAAAAACGCTTTTGGGACTTACGTTGAGTAAACCATAAGAGACATATCAAAATTATGTACTACATAACTGTAGATCTTAAAAAGACCTAGAAAAAAGTCAGCGATAGCATATGTCTTATCTCCTAAGGATCAACCACAATGAGCATTTTTGAGGCAGTACAATTCGCGCGTGCGCTCGACCGACAGCATTTTGTAGTCCACGCGACCGGAGCCACGAACACAGCTAGTGTTTCAGAAATCAAAAAATCTAAAAAGCACTGCCATTATAAAAAGCTGTCTGCGTAAAACGAAAAGGATCTTAATTTACCGGTTTGGGAGATAGTCGGCTTTACTTATGGAAATCTGTCAAAATTTTAACACCGCTTAAAGTATTTCCCTTTTTGTCTAATCCATATTACTAGAAGAAAACAGTGCTAAAAATGTGCATTGCTTATACTTACTTAATCAACGTCTAAAAGAAAAGCCGACTTAGTGTAACTTTCGTGTATGGCTTTTTTGTCCAGTTTGACCATACCTTGAGTATAGTATTTTTTTTAATAATATCACAGAAAACTGACATAACTAAGCCTGATGGTAAGCCCCGTACAATCCAAAAACAGCGTTGGTCCCCGAAGGACCAACAATCATTGCCAGTTGCCGTGCTATGCCGGCTTGCGTAAATAGAATCTGAATAAACCCGATGCATCCCGAAACACGACGCGTGTAAGCTAATCCCAAAAAACGGTCATTTCAATAGATAGATTTATGGTTGTCGCGACCCAGCCAGGCTGTTAAGTCAAAACACAAAACATGTCAACCCCGCTTTCGCCCTTTCCTCGTTCGTTACTCAGCAAGGCGCACCACGTGCATGTGAGGTTAACTTGGTTGTAAAGTGTTAAGCTGCTATTTGAGCCATTTACACCCCAACTCATTGCAAGTTTTCATTCCGCATCATCTCAAACAAATATTACGCGTGAAATTAACTGAACAATTACATCAGTAGAATCTTTCTGGAAGAAAGTAGGTAGATTAAGGCTCAACCAACAGTAACAAAGTAAATGACATACAGGATTGTAAAATAAATCTGAAAATTTGGGTTTAGCACCTAAAACATAGTTCACAAGTTAAATAAATACACGTTGCCAAAAATATAATCAAAATCGAGAAATAAATTTTGTATCATCTAAACAGCTTGAAACTTTTTTTTTATTAAAGTTAACTTAAATTAAGATAATGTTTTTTACTGTATCTCTCCTCACTCTTTATTTTATTTGCACGACGATTCAAGTGTGAAAGGTCCGCAGGTAAAAGTGACGTCATTGCACCAGGGTAACATAACATAAAGATGGTAGACACAAAAACGTGGCACTACTTATAGCTAATGGAGCGGGAGAGTCACGCCCACATCCTCGTGCGCCCCTCTACCTAGCTTTTGTTACGAGCTTACAGGGAATAATATAGTAAAGTATTATATTAATCATCGGAAAGTAGGTAAGAACTGACATTCTTATTATTATTTATTGTGAATCACACAACATTCCGTATGTATATATTTCGTTTATAAATGATATCATGGAAGATTAGGTCATCAGAAACAGGTTCACGCGGCCCGAACTAGAATATTAGATACCTACCAGCGATACGTCTATCAGAAAAGCACAACATTTTAAGCGGTATCGGTTTGGACGTAGCTTTGAAAAATGTGTCATTCGTTTCTGGAATAACCCACTGGAGAGTTCATTCAAAGACACGAAAAGTCCTGTGTCGATTAGTGTAAGTGAAAGAAAAAATTTGCACAGATATTTCACATACTAAATAAAAGATGACGGAGGAAAAATTTTGATGAATGATGAGGATATAAAATATCTTTGGATGAAATATTTTGATAGATTAATGAATGAAGAAAATGACTGTGTTGGCAAGTTAGAGGTTATATATCAGTATAAGAACTTTGTACATGGTGTTTTTCGACTTGGAAAAGTCATATTAACCGAGCACCTTACCCCCAAGAGGTAAGGTCTATGGTGGGCTTTGAACAAGAAGAGAATAACTGGGATTTACCGATTTACAAATTATCCGTTTCATGTACAGTCGAGACAGTACACATGTTAGATTCGAGCCTAGAGTTACCGACAAGTTCCATGTGGCTATTGATCTGCACCAGGGATCAGCTTTAAACCCTTATTTGTTTGTTCTCGTTATGGATGCACTAACATCAGACATACAGGAGGAGATACCTTGGTGTGTGCTGTTCACAGATGACATTGTTCTTGTTCGAGAAAATTCTACTGAGGTCCATAGTAGGTTGAGAAAATTACACTAAAAACTCAAAAACATTAGAAGGAAAATTAGTAGAACAAATACTGTAGGTACATATGTTCTGCAACTTCGGTGGTCCATCCAGATTTTTTCATATAGCATTAACGTGTATCCTTACTATCTTGCCCCTGTTTTCGGTACTATGGATCATTAATCCAAAACAACGGTAACATTGACCAGGACGTGAAGAATAGAATAAATATAGAGTGGATGACGTGGTGACAGGGTTCGGGGATCACAAACCCGTATAAGACCTGTCGTGATGTACGGATCTGAGTGCTGGGCAACGAAAGAGGCAGATGAAGGAAGATTACATATGAGTGACAGAGATGAGAATATTTAGATGGATTTGTGGTGTAACTAGAATGGATATGATCAGGAATGAGTATATCAGAAGAAGTCCTAAAGTTGCACCATTGACAGAGAAGTTTAGGAGCTTATAAGCTAGCGTGGTATAGCCACGTCATGAGGAGGGACCAAAATCATTTAACTAAAAGATTGTTAAGTATAATAGTGGACAGATATAAGAGTTGAAGAAGACCGTAGAAGGTATGGATAGAGAATGAATGATATGCGTATGAAATATGTGAATACTGAAATGATAGTTAATAGAATATAGTGTAAGAGGAAAACATGTTGTTTCGATCCTACTTTAGTGGGTTGAGGGTAGATTGAGAAGAAGATTCTGGAATAAACCATAAGTTTCGTTTCAGGAAACTATCGTGTAGCGGTTATGTTATGACTCGGCTAACTATAACCTTCAATTTAAAACTTATCGCAAAATAGTATCGGTGTGCCTCTAGTTACTGTCACACTTTGAGAGCCATTCTTCATTCCAAGTTTACGTGTTGCCAACTATGATCAAATATCAATAAAATTATAATCGAAATATAATCGAAAGTGGTAGTAATGGTCTACGCTGTTCATTTTTCGTGAAAACGTCGTTTTCATTTCCTTTTCGATGCTGCCGTAGCTCTCGCGTTTGCTCGGCACTGGACTTGCATTTGCGGTATTTGATTTGCATTTTCTATAATTCCTTGCATATTTACGACTCATATTAGACGATAGCTTTAATTTTCAAGCTCTTTACAATACCACATGAATCAACGTCCTAGCTAGACGCGTTATCACGCTACACTAGTTTATAATTTTACACAACGCTAATTCACAACAATCACGCGCCACTGTTCCGATGAAGGCACAGGAAAAATAAACGCTGCACGACAAATACGTACAGACATGCTCTATTCATTGATATGATTGTTGTTATCACATTATTAGTCTCGTAGTTATTAGCGATTGAAATCGGACGGTAGGTATTTTATAACACAAGAAACTTTGATTGGCTATCACTGTACTTAACGAGCGAATAGACGTTTTCACGTCAAACACATATTCACGATAGGCCTTGAGTAGACACTAAACCACTATCACCAGTTCGGAAAACATACCAGTCATCTACAAGAGCCGTTAAGAAACTTGATCGGGTTTATAGATTAATGTTTTAATTGTGTAAATAATATTTACAGTCAATAATTAGCCATATTATTTTTAGAGAATGTACATATAACATCAGGCGAGGTAAGATTTTAGAAAAAAGAGGTTATATTACATAGATCAACTTTATAAGGTTCAATTCTTAAAATGTTGTTCTTTTCAAATGTGTTTATATATATCTTTTATAAATATTCGTATTCAAGATATATAATAAATAAGTCTAAATATATATAAAATAAGTCAACATTCGGTCATTTTAGTTGTCAAAAATTTACTATATTTTAATACGAATGTGCCAGCATTATGATTTGATATGATAGATTAATGATTTGTCACCGCTCCGCTGCAAGTACATACCGCCCTACTTAAAACGATAGCTCCTAGAATACGGTAACTTAATATCGTTGTGTGTAGTGACTATATGAAATGACATTTGTGTGCGTGACAAAATAATGTTATGAACTGCTAAACTTTACCATATTAATGGGAAAATCATTTTAAAGAAACTAATAACTAAATTAATGCTACGAATGTAGTTTAAAAATACATAAATGACGAAATTACATGAATGACAAATGTATCAATATATATTTGTATAATATAATGTGCAGGTCGATTATTAAATATAAATACTAATTATTGATAATAAAATATAAAAAATATTACATTTATTTAAAGGAGTATCAATCAGGTCGTGAATTATTAAAGTATGAGATAAAAGATAATTTGAAACGAAATATCCTAACCCCTAGGATAATGATTTTTTTTACGCGGTAACACCGATTGTTGTCATTTCATATTATTTGGTTTATGTTGTTTTACGTTGATATTAAGAAATTATACAATACATACTGATGGTGTGTTATTCCAGTGTATTTGTGTTATTTTTTAATTATCGTTTTTACACAGTTTCACTACGCATACCGGAATTTTCTTTGGATTATTTAATAAAACACGCGGCTTATGAACGTGACAAAACTGTTGGAATGACAATGACTCGAGTACATATGTTGTATATGTATACATACATTATACATACACAGATAGGTACATTAATATTACTTGGCGCGCAGCTCAGCGGAGACTAATTATTAATCTAAGGCTGACATATATCTGGTGATTTTAATATATTAAAAATATAACATAAAAAAAAATAATCTTTCCCTTTCGCTGTTGGCCTGAAGGAACTGGATGACAGCTTCACCAGACTATGTGACGAGAGCAGAAGGAGAAATGTCAACAAGCGTAAGAACACCAGCGGTGGTAAGGACTGTTGTTTATATGCACGGCAAAAACCACGATTGTTGCTATGCATGCAATTCCACGAATTGAATCTAATTATCCATTTGATTTAACTATACATATAGATATCTACCTAGGTTATAAATTCTGCGGCAACTTAAGCCTAGGTCTGATTTATCGGTATGGAGCCCTTGAGTCAAGCAGCCGCTCGCGCGATACAGTGACTCTACATTCACTAGCTATCACAGACACACATTAAACTGCATCATACACACATGCATGCCACATAGGTACATATGTTCTGTAAAGGACCTTTTTCTTTCTTTTTTTGCCTAGTTAGCTTAGACAAAAAAAATATCACATTACTAAATACACATACCTACACATGTTCCTTCCCTCCTCCCAGGGGGATGTATAGGATGGATGTAACTTAGTTTAGATCGAATGATAGGAATTAAACTGATCGCGACTTCATTGCATACGCGGCAACAGTCCGAGGCGAGGTCCGACCACTTTGGCACCTTCGGAACTTGTTGCCTTGCTTTCGAGGCTAAGTGCCTTAAGCGCTCGCCCCCAAGTCCGGTGAAGCTGTAAAAGCCACAAAGGCTCCAGGGCCCCTAAGGCTAACAGTATAGTCAGTTCGAAAAAAAAAGCCTTGAATTAATCAATGTACGCAGTACAGTGTATGAACATTTGAAAATTGGCAACTGTTCGTGGACTATGATTTTGCCTTCTTTGACCTGTTTATGAATTGTACAGGAATTTAATAAAAGTACACACTCCCAAAACCCTGAAAATAAAAGTTTCATAAAACTGAACCGCTATAAACAGGCTGATTTCCACCAAACTGCGCCAACGACCCGATTTCTACCTAAGTACCTTTGTATATATACCTAGGTATATACGTTTATGTAAAATTGTAATTACAGTAAAATATTTACCGGTGCTATAAGCTGTGGCTATGGACGGTTTATTACTTTTATTTCTATATACCTATTAAATCCCGTATCATCGTTTTCCTTTAAAAATCTATTGCTCCGTTTTTATGATTCTTTATATGTGTTTAGATTGCGCCAGGATATTTGACGCTAAAATTGTCTAAGCTTTCAACCGTCCTGTATATATAGTAGTTTGTTTTATGGAAATTTTCTACTTCCTTGTGGAATATATTAACGACTATTATGATGAACTCTACTTGTAACAGAACAGTACATAAGTAAGATGAAACAAATTCGGCCAAGTAATAAATAGAAAAAAAATTGAATATGTCTATGGACACTATACCGTTGAAGCGGGAATCGAACGATATCTTAATAAATAAAGTACCTGACTTGAAGCGTAATTAATTAGAACTTTTTAATAGTTGCACAGTAACTTGATGGCACCGTAAGTACGTACTTAGGTACCTTTAGGAACAATAAAAAAACAGGGTTTAGGTAGTACTGAGAGATCGGAAATACATCGCGAGCTTGTCGGCAAATGATTGACATTAGTCATTGTCAATTTACTCTGCGAGATTAAAAAACGTCCATAGTCCATGGTTCTATCAATAAAGTTATTTAGGCATAGTACTAATCGAGATTAAACGGTCCAATTCACACATTACATACAGAAACAAACTTTGACCTTATTACTCGTAAGTATTTAAACTTGTGCAATGTCTTCATTCATATGATACACGAGCTAAATTACCACGCTAAACCCACGATATTTTTGGCTGAATAAGCAAATTATTCGATTTCATTAATTTTACTGAGCTTTCGATGAAGATAAACATCATAAACCTTATGGTATTATAGATATGTCATTTTCTAATGCCCACTTGGCTAGCTACCATCGTTAATTTGAAAATTTGTCGCTAAGCACCTTATAGGTGGGTGTGTTCGTCAGCTACACTAGAAATCCCTCACTAGGCTTAGCGTGTTACCATCTCGGGCCTAATCTTTACTTAAAATCAGATGAGATTGTGGTTAAAACGCTAAACCTATATAGGGGAAGCAGGAGCATAGGGGGGAATGGCGCTCGTCGGGTAATGCCGCGCACCTCTATAAGTCTATGAAAATGGTGTATAACAACATGCCACCATACGTAAAACAGGGGAGGGGAAGGGCCTCTAACACGTAGGGACGTGCAGGGGCAGTCAGCTCGTGGCAAGCGACGGTAAAGTGAGTTTGTTTGTATGCGGCTGCGCTGAACTAATTTTAGTCGTGATCTTTTTTTCGGTAAGTTCAGAATATTGATATTTATGAAATTGTTAATATAGCTTTCCTAGGTACTTTAATCATTCTATTTTATGATGAACTATTCAATTTTCAATAATTTATTTTCAATGTTTGTTTAATTTAAAGTTCAATTCAAAACGACCGTTTGGGGTTATCCCGCTCACATGAGCGCCATTACCCCTTAGTGACTTCTTTTTTAATTGTTATAGAGATTCCCACAAATCGCCAAAGAACAACCGCCAAAGCGGCTTGGAACGAAGAAAACCTTAAATCCACTAAACTGCGATTGAAAATGGGATGTCCAAGAGACAAGACGCAAAAACATATAATATCCCAACCACAGCAGTCGCATCTCCATTCAAGCTTTTAATTTATGCAAAGAAAACCACATCGCAATGCTCTCGATTCCACCTCATAGCTCACATAGAACACAGCCACTAGATGTATCTTTTTATGGACCTCTGAAAGTTTGCTTATAGGTAGGAATGCAACAGGCATATGAAGACACATTTGATGTCTAAAATAACTCCATATGATGTAGCGTGTCTTTTCAATAAGGCGTATGCACAAGTTGGAAATATAAGCAAAAGAGAAGCTGAAGAGCCACAGGGATAAACCCTTTAAACCCAAATACTTTTGCTGATCGAGACTTTCTAGCAGCATCTTTGAGGGCACAAGAAGTAGAACAAAACGATCAAAATGTTCAGAATCTTGGAGCTACGCAGTCGTGTAGTATAGCCTTGTTTTCAGAACATTCTTCCTTTGGCAGGTCCCTCAAATGTAAATCTATGTCCCGAAGCTGATTTGGCAGTCCCTGGTCCTTCTAACCAGGATTTCATTGACAAACAAAGAGAAACCTCTGTACCTTTTGCTGTACGACATGTGGGCTGTGGTCTCATGCTACATGTTCTTGATGGGATTCGGTAGAAGGATACATCTATAATTCATGTGCTCAACGATAAAATCTTGTCATTTCTATTTCTCTTTTGTCTTTGTTTAACTATAAAAAGTTTGTCGTTGCATACGTTGCAATCATAGGCTGATCTCAGGTACAAATACAAATATTTGATGCCATTTTATGATTATAGAGTGTACTTTAATTTTATACTTAGATCTCATGCCTATTTACTAATAATAATGGATCTTACTTATTATATTGCAAAGAAACAGGTTTGGGCGTCATTACCCCTTCGCCTGAGCGCCATTACCCAATGACAGGGGCAATGACGCTCAAACCTTCTTTTTTTTAAATGTTTACTACTGCTAATGATTCTAAGATAAATACGATTTCTATTAAAAAAATGATTATTTAATAGATAAAGGTTATGATAATGTTCTAAATTTTAAAATAAAACAAATAATTTTAAAAATATAGTGTGTTTTCCTTAAGTGAACGCCATTCCCCCTGCTTACCCTATAAATAATAATAAAGTTACCTATATTTTTACAATAGCGATTTTACAAATAAAGCTTTTCTAAGAACTACTTTGTTACTCGTAAAAGTCCCAATCCAATTGTTCTGAGAAAAGGTTTGTTACTGATTTCTAATTCCTAAGAGAGGTAAAAAAGACGCGTCGAACGTCGAAGGGCCTCGAAGGGCGGGGCGGTGGGCGGGGCAAAGCGCGTTCGTCCGCCCTCGGGAGTGGCACCGAGATGCGCGCACGCCCCGCTCTGTGTGTTCGGACCTTGCCACGACGTTTTACTTATTTTTCTTTTTTTTTTTGGAAAGACCCTTTTACATCTCAACAATGATCGATAAAACATTTATTTTCTGTATGCGTGTCCTCCGGCAATGGAAGTATTGAACAGCGTTTGTTAAATTGTTGAAAACTAGCGGTGCCCTGCGGCTCCGCATATGTTTATTACGCAATAATTAGTTTCGATTCATAATGTTATTGATAAGTTTTATAGCCTATATTAGTCAATGGTAGAGGAAAGTCGGTAAAGAATGAATAACAATTAAAATAACGCAAAAGTTTTTTTACTTTTTATAAAAGTATATCTATTAAAAGCCGACCGCTGTAAGGGCGACCCTCTTGATGGTTTGCGGGACGCGGGGCGGCGGGTGTGCACGGATATACACTGTATTGTTATGATACTCTATATATTAAGATGAATCGTTTATGCATGTTATTGCAACTGGGTCAGATATGTTATGATTAATCATACATTTAACATACATAATTATGTAGTCTTTATTTAAAAGCTAATCAAAAAAATTGTGAGCGACTATATTGCGTAGGTACTATATTGACCAAAGAGTTGACAACGCGTTAAAGCATTTGATTTACCGTATAGTTTTTTTTAAACGTATTGTCTGTAATTCCATCTTGGTTAAATAATCTTATGTGTAGTAGAAACAAAAATAAAACCGCGTAAGCCCATACGTCAAACGTCTATTGCTGCCGGCGGCCGGCAACAGTCTAGCTTATTGGTCGTCTTATTCCCCTCCCGCGTCCCGCAGGTCATTACGAGAGTCGCGCTTACTGCATTGACATTTTATAAAACAGACAGACAGACATAAATTTCTTTAAGTCATAATCGTGATCATTGTCTTTTATAATAGATTACTACCGGTACAGACAACTATTGGCGACGAAATCAATAATACCGCGTCTATGTATCTTGTATTATTAATGTATCTACATATATAACGTTCTCAATGCCGTGACGCACCTGATCGCCTCGAAGATCTATTTGACCAAATACTTTTCATAGCATTCGACAGCTCGGATTGAAACCCGGTAGTTAAACGTAATATATTTTTGAAATAATAAATTGTTACCTTATTATTTGAAATAATTTATTTAAAGTGAAATAACCTGTAATTTCTTAAATTCCCCATGTACCTACCTATACGTAATAATTTTAGAGAGAGGAAATATCCACTCTGTATTATTTCCTTCTTAGAAGTTTAAGTAAATATAATCGACCTTTTTTTATACTATAAAGGTGGCAAACAGGCATTCGGCCCGCCTGATGGTAAGCGGCTACCGTAGCCTATGAACGCTGCAATACCATAGGTATCAAAAGCCCGTTGCCGACCTTGAACCCCCTACCCCAAGGAGCTCTGGAAACCCTACTCACCGCAGAAACACAACACTAGGTCATTTGGCTGCGATCTTCTGTAGGGTGGAGGTATTCCATCAGTCGGGCTGCTCCAAGTAGAGAGAAATCTCCAAAGAAATTTCTCTGCGCCCTACCTCTCTTAACCCTTACCTATTCCGATATGCTCTTACCTATTCCGATCAATGGTCATAACAGAAAAAATACTAACGATGTAGGTACATAAGCTTCTAATATTACACAGACATTAGGTACCTTATCCAAGATACAATTTTTAAACAAAGAACAAAAATGAAAGCGTCAATCTTAGTGAAAGATTGAATTGCGTTTAATTTAATTATTTATCCCAAAACTCATAGCATTAATAATGCAAACATTTACTTATAATTTGTGTGCAAAGAATCAGCCTATAATAAATTTTTGTTAGATGTAAACTTTTAATAAATTATTGTATTTTTATTTAAAATCATAGATATTGTATCCAAATAAATATTAATTAAAATGAAGGATATTATTTCCAATTATTACTCGTATATAACAGACTAGCGGTGCGCTCACAGCTTCGCACTCGTTCATTAGTCAGTAATTATCAGGTAATTACTATATAACAGATAGTAATTATTTTATCCCGTAATTTTATTTTTACTCATATTATTGTCAATTCTTTTATAAAATCGAGAAATTACATATAGGATTAGGTGTACAAAATTTCAAACAACCTATTCGTTTACGACCTAGCCGTTTTAAGTTAAAACCGGACAGACAAGCAGACAGACAATTTATTTTAGGGGCATATGCGTAATCAGTGTTTTTTTTAATGCTTAGGTTTAGCGTTATGGCCACAATCACACCTGATCTTAAGTGACGATGTGGCCCAAGATGATAACACGCTCAGCCTAGTCGGGATACTGGCTCAAGTGCAGCTGACGGAACACACCTATTGGTGCTTGGCGTCAAATTTTCAACTTGAGGGTGGTAGCTAGCCAGACGGGCATTAGAAAAAGCCCTACCATCATGCTATGGTTTCATCACCGAAAGCTCAGGCTTAATGCAGGAATTCGACCTCACGTGGATCGACGCGGTGTCCGTACACGCTTATACCTTTGAGCCAAAATCTATAAATATAATAAAACTCGACGTCTCTCTGACTGTCTGTCCGTTTATGTTCTTTTCACGCAAAAACCAGTAAATTGATTTAGGTACATGGGTTTTCCTTTAATTCATAGATATGCTATCTAGCCAGGTTATAGAATATATTTTGTTAATAAAGTAACAAATGAAATAAGCAGTAACGACAAAGGTGAATTAATTCGGAAAAAAGACGCCTTTGGGGCGATTAAATGGCTTACGCTGAGTGTACCATTAGAGATATATCCAATTAATGTACTACATAATTGTAAATATTAAAAAGACCTACAAAAAAGTCAGCGATAGCACATGTCTATCTTCTAAGGATCACTGACAATAAGCATTTTTGAGGCAGCACAATTCGCGTGTGTGCTCGTCCGACAGCATTATGAACTCCACGCGAGCGGAGCCGAGGACACAGCTAGTTGCTTCATATAGGATGTCTATCGAGAAATGTGAAAAAAATTACATGTATCTACAGACAGAAAGATTTATTAATATAGATATATCATATTTATAATAAAGTTACCATTTACACTACTAATAAAAAGAGGTAAAATTTGTATGTTTGCAGTGTAATGATATACCGTGGCCGAGACGGGCAGCGTGACGTCACTCGGAACTATGTTTATTGTAGTTGACTTAATTACTGCAGGTCTTCATTATTCAACAACTCGAACTAGACTGATACGATTCCACGACTGAAGCGAGAATGACCTTAAGTCGGTCGTTACTTGCTTAAAAAGTGCGTGTGGTCACACAGCACACACCTGTTGCTATCGCGCCCCCAGTCAATAGTAAGGATACTAAGTCATAAGTATATCCATAATTATATCGACGTAACTCATATTATTTGATATGACGTGTCGGTACAGGAAGCCGCTAATTGTAACACTAGGAACAACAGATATCTACGTTAATAAAAATTATTAGGATAATTATTATGTGGGATTGCCCTAGAAGGATAGATGCCCCGTTATTTATACTGAGCCTTATAACAGGATCATAGCTAATACCTATACCAAAGTAAAGATCTCGTCCTGTAAATGAGTGAGTGTTTACCTCGCTGTTTGGAATGTGTTTGTGATTGTGATTGTGAATTCGATGATTTTGCCTAGATTATTAAAGTTTTATGTTTTTTTAATTCATACAAAGTCGCAAGAGGTTGCTAGTTTAATATCACATATGTAATTTTTCAATGCAATTTCTCCGTTATTCTTAATTTCCGGCTATTGACAAATAGTCGTATAAAAATAATGTTATCGTCAAAAACAGTTTTTTATTAGTAGTGCCATCTGTTGATGCTAATACAACATATAAAAGGTGCCATTTGTTTAACTAACATGACAGTTGTTGGTTAGTTTCATAAATTCTATGTGCAAAATATTCACACGTTTCAGTTAGTAGTTTAAAATGTACATGTTTTGTATGTACATGTGAGAGCATCCATGCATGAATGTGTACGCCTGCATACCTATGTGAGACCGTGCGTACGTGTATGAATGTGTAAAAGGTTCACAAAATATGTAAGAAAGTGGAGCAAGTAAGTCTGAAATTCTATTTGCAGAATATGTGAATTAATAATAGGTATTTCATTAAGGATATTTACATAATTAAGGCTACGTGCATTTGGTTATTGAAATTATTAAGTGGTGTTTAACTATATATTACTAAGTTATTTATTATTAGAATGCGAAAATCTGGTAGGTGAGCTGTTTGTCTCGTAGTTTATTCGATGCACTGGTTATATGAAAGAGATAAAATGTGTACCGAATAAAAAGTATTGGTTGGATGTAGGGTTGCTGACCGTACTCATTAGTTAAATAGTTATATCCTATTAATATTATGAAAATGAAAATTTGTATGTTTAAATTTGTCACGCAAAAACGGTTGAATAGATTTAGAAGAAATTAGAAACAGCTTGTTTATAACTTGGATTAACACATAGGATACTTTATATCTCGGTAAAGACTCAATTCTGATGTCCACGTAGACGACGAAGTCGTCGGCAGAACGTAGTAAGTAATATTATTAAAAAAAAATAGTTCTGAAAAATGACTGCACCGTACTTGATGAAAAGTACGGTGTAATCCAGATACAAGAGTGACCGCCGACAAATCCACGGTTAGTTGTCGCTGTTATGCCGCCCTGTAGAAATACCTCTTCATGACTCGTTTGAAGGAGCCGAAGAGAGATAGACTATGGTGGTTGCGCCTATTTAACGCTATATTGGTGGTGTACTCCGTACCCCCCATCCCGCTCCCGCACATATCTTAATGTTGGTGTTATATGTGTCACTTGCAATTGACATTGATTCGTGGCGGCTCGATCTCACGCGCTTCCGCAGTCGTAGGAGAAATTACTTTTGGTGTTTGTGTTGTGAATTGTGGACAGTTCTCGCTCGCAGCAAGTCTTGCAGAAGAGGAAGTGGACAACAACAAGGTATCGTGCATCTTTCCTTTTTTTCACAAACTGCTTCTTTCCTAAAACCTATGCAGTTTGGTCGTCCATCTTTTCGCCAACCAATATAGCTAAATTTTCACTTAAACCGCTTAAACATATGGGATAATGTCAAACAACTCTTCAGAACACTCGCTATAATATCTACTTTATTTAGTGATGATATGGTTGATGAGGGTACTTAATATGCCATAATACGTTATATATTTATTTTAAACTAGTCCAAATTCGACTGTCCTACTGTCCATTTGTGTTCAACGAGTTCCAGTCTCTACATCCCAACTTCATCATCAGATCATCTCCATGGTACCATAACATTGCATTGTCACTGAATTTACATAATTATGCAAAATTTTATCTTGGTTTGCAAATTTTAAATGTTATACACGTAACACTGCAAGTAAATATAAAGCTTGTATAAACAAAAAGGAATTACGCATGTCCATCGTATGAATCGTGGATTATGATTATAAGTTTATAAAAAAATTCCTAACTATTCATATTTTTATTACTGATATAAAAAAGAATTAGCCACATTGGTCGAGCCGTTGTCAAGCGATGCGCTTAAGGCAGCATTTCATTTTTTTTTTTAAATGCCGGTTTGCTTTTGGCAATAAAATGTAGGTTTATATTTCTAATAGTTTAAGCTTACTCTTTCGCTGTTATACGTTGATAACCAGTATAGGTATAGGTATGGATAGGTATCCATTTTGGTGATCAACCAGTGTATACCAAGCTGCAGAAAGTCTTGCAGGCTGGTATGACAGCGGTGACCAGCAATGGATTACCGATTTCTCGGTAGTCCCCATTGTTTTTGGATTGCATTGTGCCGTTACTTTGCCGTGCTACGTGAGCCTTGGTTTCCGTGCTTTGCTGCTCGTGACGGTGACTTGTGTAGGTAGGTACCTACCTTATCAATAATCGGGTTTTGGTGTTCCAAACATCCAACTATAATTGATATCCTTAGTATATCCGCAATGGCAGCGACCTTATTCTCAGAGATCACATTCGAGGTGTTATTTTCCTAACATCTAGGAAACTGGGCATCCTGGACAGAGTGCATGTTTTTTTACGCCCTAAATAAGACTCAAGTTCGGCCGTCCATGGAATATTGTTCACAACTCTGGGACAGTTCCACTCAACACCTCCTTGATAGATTGCAGTGTCAGGATGTCTTGGAACCGTTTCAGTTACGAAGAGACATTGCATAACTGAGCGTATTTTATCGAGCGTATTATAATATATAATCACTTATCTGGATTGTATCTTATCTTTATTGTAGATTTTAGTTAATTCGTGTATCCGCTAGGGGCGCTGCTAATAAATGTATGAAAGAAACGAAACTTGCTTTTTGAGCACTATCAAAACAATGCCAAATTGTTCATTTAAATTATTATTAATAAACAAATAGGTACGAGTAGTAGGGAAGGGTCCTTGTACCAATACCTATTAACAAATCCATATACCAGGTCATTATCATTTTAATGTTCTAAAATGAAAACGTCCTTCTAATCCATCAAGCATATTCTCGGTGAATAATACTCGTATGCGAGACAAACCGGTGTTTGCCAACTTCAGAGAGAGACCGGCTATAGCGATATGTTGCATCAGCGAAAGAAATATACTCTTGTCTGTCTAATCCCAGATATAATTCAAAATTAATATCGCAAGTTTTTAATGAATTTCTTGCTTATATTTTGTCCGCGTCCCTTAGGTAAATGATCCTTTGCCATAGACAATTGATATATTTTACACAATTTTTCTTACCAATAAAGTATATGTATCTGTACCGTTTCCAGATAACATATTTTATAGTCAATTAATTAATGTCACGTGTATTATTTAAAAACCCCTTTGTTTTCATAAATGTAGCACATCCTAGTCGTATTGATGTCGGTAAAAGGGCGGTGGTCGAAGGGTGCGACCGCGGGTGGTGGGTGGCGGCGCGTCGGGTGGCGACGGGAACGCCGAATGCCGCCCCACGTATCGACCGGTCGGATTATCACTGTCTACTCCACGGGGAATACGCATTAGTTAGTTATGCATGCTCCTTTATACGACACGATAAGACAAATTCCTTGAATGATTAATATATATTTTGTATTTATTTAATCGGTAAATCAATTCATTTTAAAACATAGATACTCGCTGTATTAATTGCGATAACGGTATGCACGACAAAAAATACAATGATGGAAAATTTGACAATGGAGATTAACGATTAAATCTAGTTATTCAAAAAATAATTTGAAGGCATTTAAATCATAATAACGACTAGAAAAAATATTTTCTCACTACTTACCGGTCTTGTCGGTCAAATTTTCAAAGGTGTATGTATAGGGGAGACCGGGGATGGTTGACTAAGTTTCACTTAATTCGCTTGTATTATTGTTATTTTAGTGTATATTATTGTAAAAATCAATACATCTGATACACACACTATTAAGCTTTGGCAAATAATTACAAAAAGTAAGTAATCGATAATGATATAGTGTGCAAGCTTGATCTTTTAGAAGTTGATGTTTATGAGATAAAAAATCGAAAAGCATCAATTTTTTCCCGTAGGTTGATACCTGTTATATGGGAAATAAAAGATTATTAGGTGCAGCCGATGTACGGACCTACCTACCTGTATTTTGTTATCACCCACCAAAATATTCCTATGAATATATTTTTTACCCGATGTTTTTTATATACTATAGACTAGCAGTGCCCGCGGCTCCGCTCGCGTGGACTACTAAAACACCTTTTTTATTTTTTGTACGGAACCACCCTAAATATTGTTTTAAAAATAGCCTAACTTATTCTTTATAACATCAGCTATCTGCCAGTAAAAGTTCTGTTAAAATCGGTCCAACCATTTCGGAGATTACCCGGAACAAACAGACAGACAGACTGAACATTTAAAGAAGTTTTTTTTTGTTGTAGGTATCGTATACGCTTTCACATACTTTTAGTAAAAACCAGTTATTTTGACATTACAAACAGACACTTCAATTTTATTATATGTATAGATTAGAAAATTTATTGTCAGCTATTCCCGTAACCACGACATCACATAGCGGTATAATCGTGTCGGATAACGTAAATACCTATACAATTTGAGAAGTTGACGGTTGAATGTTAAAAAGTTTAATTTTTCCTAGAAAAAAAATCCTACATCCGTGTGTTATAGTAATTATTATAGGCTATATACTAAACATTGTGAGAATGTCATTCGGTGTAGGTACGTATAATTCCATAATTACGTAGTATCCGATTAATCAAAAAGTTTGATGTACCTATTAAAGTTTATTTTGAACTACTTTGTATGAGTACTGAAATAAAAAAAAACATTTCTTTCATTCGGGTAATTTTAACGTACTAGAGCCTGGGTTCCGAAACTGGGGGTGATTACCCCCTCAGGGGTCAAATGGCTATCCTGCGGGGGTAATAAAGTTGATAATAGTTAATACATTTTATAATCATCAATTTAATCAAATGACAGATAAGCACCACGTGACTTGAGCTCTTTCTCTCGCTGTTTTCTATCCCTTTCTTTGCGGCTCACATACAACATACTTAAACAGTTGATATGTATGCTACAATATGTAAGTATTAGATCGTTACCTATGATAAAGTACCGAATTTTAATACTGGCTAATGTGAAGATCGATTTCTTTCATTCTACTTAGAATTTCAAATTTCAATTAATTTTAGAATATCGTTGAAATTTTGTTTTAAGAAATCACTTGTTCATTAAAATAAGCTCGGAAAGTATCGGTAACCTACATACAGTATACACCCACTGAACAACAACAACAAAATCGCATCAAAGCTTGCCTTAACCTGTTAAAAAGGCACACAAGTGAAAGGATTCTGAATCAGAATGGTGAAAAAAAGTAAATCCTGTATGATAATCGAAAACGCCCGTCGCACTGGTTAAGCAAACCGTATCCTAAACGCAAATCTATTAAAAGAATCTTCTTTTGAATGTATGGTGGGCATGTGCCGACATTGTTCATTAGAGCTTCTTGAAACCTGTCACAGCAATTGCTGCAGAGTGTACTATGAGAGTGGGATGAGGGGGGTGGGGTAAAATTACTTTTCCTAATAGGTCATAAGAGTATTAAGATTGAAAAGGTTAGGAACCACTTGGCTAGAGAAACACAGATAACATAGGGTTGTAGTACTGTTCATAGTAAGACTCAGAGATAAGATTATACAGATAATAATCAATTTCTCAACATGATGGTTTCAGAAGAAATCGAAACATTTGTTAACGCTATGTACATATACTTCGATATTTAATTGTTACAACTTACAACGTACATAAACAATCACCTGTCTGCGGGCACAAATAGGACATAACTGTAAATTGCAAGTTGGTAGGAACGACAATGCAGGTTGATAAGACACAAAAATTGCGCCCGACTGTATCGTGACCACTATACACCAGAAGCCCTAGCCAAGTTGCTTTTCTGCAGTCGTTAACGCTAACAGAATTTATGGATTTGACATATCTCTATGTTAAACCATGAGAACATATTGAACATAGTGTCTGTTTGTAATGTCAAAATAACGGGTTTTTACTAAATGCACATGAAAGTATATATACAATAACAATATCAAAAACCCATTTTTAAAATTTTTGTCTCTGTCTGTCCGTCCGTCTGTCCGTCCATCCGTCCGTCCGTCTGTCTGTCTGTCTGTTTGTTCCGGGTAATCTCCGAAATGGATGTACCGACTTTGATCGGACTTTGACTGACAGATAGCTGATGTTATAAGGAACAAGTTAGGCTACTTTTTAAAAAATAATTAGGGTTCTGTACAAAAAATTAGTAGGTATTTTAGTAGTCCACGCGAGCGGAGCCGCGGGCACTGCTAGTCTATAGTATGTAAAAAACATCAGGTAAAAAATATATTCATAGGAATATTTTTGTGGTTGATAACAAAATACAGGTAGGTAGGTCCGTACATCGGCTGCACCTAATAATCTTTTATTTCGCATAAAACATGTATCAACCTACGGTAAAAAATTGATGCTATTTGCTTGAAAATTTGACGCTCATTTAAAAAAAAGTGGATTCCGCACAAAAAATAAAGAAGCCTTTTTAGTCCACGCGAGCGGAGCCGCGGGCACAGCTAGTCTATAATATAATACAGAAGAAGAGCTTTTTGCCTCGTGTAATTAGCCCCTGCCAACGTATTCCTCCGTTTTATGCTTGGATAAATATCACTAGAGGAAATATTCTTATAGGTACCATACAATCCATATCGTCGTGATTCTATTTTTTTTAATATTTTCTATAAATTAATTATTTTATTAATTATTTGTTCGAACGCGCTAATCTCAGGGACTACCACACAAATTAATAAAAATATTTTTACATTATATCGTATATTTATTGAGCACGGTTATAGGCTCATAACTTCACACCACGACCTCCAGGAGCGGAACAGTAATCATAAACGTCAAGTAATATGGCAAACTGTAGGCATGTAGCGAATTAGGAACAACGTTATGCTAAACGGATGCAATGGCAGCGACGCGGTGAAGATAGGTAGGTCTTATAATTTTAATACGAGTGTTACCGTGAGGCACAGCTAGTAAAAATGTGAATGAGAAACATACAGGCATAGCCAAAATCCTTCTTATTTTATTTTTGAAAACAATATTAAAATCGGTCCAGTTTTAGAGGAGGAAACACGGGAATACGATATTGTTATTTCGTCTATTTTACATACAAAGGCGTAGTGAGTCTACTAAACTTCTGTATTCACTGTCCCACTCTATTAAATTGATAAGAAAATTTTTGCAATTCATAATGAGTTCAGCTATATTTTTCAAACTAAAAATGTGTTACGCTGGCACCAAACTATATAATACTGAAAATATTTTAGTAAATTTACTTATAAAAAGCTTTGTTAATTTTTAATATCTAACGTACCCTTTAAAGTTTAAACCCCTTACAACAAGCAACACCGAGTAGGGGAGACTTATGCTCGTTAAAATTTCGATTAAAACTGTCACTGACAATAATCTCTGCGACAAATATGTGTTTAAACCCATCCTGGATTGTAACTACGGACGGAACTAACTGCGGAACAAATTGATGTCGTTATATCATTTTATGACACAGTTTTTACAATTGAAATTAACTTGTACAAAATATTCTATTGAACCAATGACATACGGTGGCAATCGAGGATCTGCAACTGACGAGTTTTCGTCATCATGCTAGTAGAAATCCTTCTCTACATTTCATTTTAAGAACCCGACAAAATAATTAAAATTCTCACTGATATATGAATATGAGACACAATTATAAAAAAGTATAATAAATAAGTATAATAAAAATATTTCAAAAATAAACTCCTAGGCTGTTTTAAATCTATATGTCTATATATTTGCCTGTATTTTTATCTGTCTGTTAGCCTGTCATTTTGTCTGTCTGTTTGCATATATTTTTGTCCGTCTGTTTGTCTGTCTTTTTGCCTGTTCTTTTGTTGTCTTTCTGTCTGTCTGTTTGCATAAAATTATGAAAAATATCTTGAATCATTAAAAAATCAGTATTATCAAGGGACGTGCTTCCTCGTAAATGTAGTGTTGAACGAATTATTTCTACAACAGTGTCCTTAAAATTAATGAAGAAAAATTGAGGCCAGGCGACTTTCACGGTTTCTAAAAATTTCACTGTATTTACTTAAGTAAAATTCATATGTGTGCGAAGCTATGTTTCAGAGTTGGGCATAATATATATACCCAGTTTTTTGTTTACAAAAATACAATGCGAGTGAAGACGCGGCTATTATTTTCATTACCATGCAAATATTAATCACTTTTATTACCAATTTTTAATAAACTTAATGTAAGTAAAAATGGGTTTAAATAATAATAAGGATTCTGATATTGGTAATAATTATGTAAGTAAACAGTATTGCGTAAAATTCGAAACAGTAATCGAAGAATAACTTCGTTCCAAGCATTCGTGAAAATGCGAACGGCTCTCCACTTTAATAGTTTATATTCCATCTCTTTAAAAAGGTAAATACTTCATGTTTAGATAATATTTTTTATAAAAGTATTATTGTATTAAGTCATTTTATTGCGTGATCTATCTAAAAATAGCATGATGGTTATAAGTGTAACTTATTAACAAATAATAACAAAGGATATAAATGCCAGGGTCATAAGAAATATAATTAACAATTTCATTAGGTACTCAGGGCTATATGCTAGAAACATTACCTTTTTTGGAAAAATAAATACCTATTCTAAAAATCCTTTGAACAGCATTTTACAACTCTGATTTACACTTTCATTTAAACGGAGGATAAGTAGTTTACCTACGGTTTATAATTTTCTATCTTATAAAAAATAGTTTATATAAGTATTAACATGTAAATAAAAATTAAAAAATATGTAATTATCTAGCGATTTATATTAACAACAATCGTAAAATGTTCGTAAAATACTGTGCCGCTGCGCGCTCACTTTATACATTTAGGCCTAAACTGAGCGCGGGTTGTGATATTTCATGTGAGCCTAGTACAATGTTTTAAAATTAATACTCTTATTCCAGTCAACTACGACATGGTTTGGTTTATAGGTATTTTTTTCTTTTTACATACAAACAACCTTCTCAATCATGTACTGGGACTTCAAATAGTTGGAAATATAACCTAGGAAGATAGTAAATACCATACCTAATGGAAAACAACAAAAATATGTAGTACAAAAAGTTAAAAATATACATAGTATGTAGCTTTGTAGTTATTTATGATTAAGATAAATGAATTGCAATATCAAAATAATAAGAACCAAGCCCAGGTGAAGCTGTAAAAGCCGTTTGAGGCTTCAGGGCCCTTATGGCTAACAGAATAATCAGTTCGAAAGAAAAAATAGGAATAATTAATTCAATAGGTAACATTAATACGTTCGTTATATTGATATTAATGTAATTAATTTATTTGAACCTTCAATAGTAATTACTCTATTTAATTTGATTTCATTATTAAGAATGAATATAAAAACATTTTTTCATTCTAAGAAAAAAAAACTTATTTTTAAAACACATTTACCTAATAAACTAAGTAACAAACTTTTTAGTCTCAATAATTTTATAAGTGATACATTACACCTAGTAATTTCTTATTATAAAAAATCCATAAGTTTTAACTCCCCTGTGTAACGACAGTAAAAACTCATTCCTTTCTAATTTATTCTCTTTACAAATTCCTACAAGAGTTTGTCTCGAGCGCCCGCTTTCACGCGGGTCACGAGCTGCACACTCCACATCCGTTCTCTTCTGAATGCACAATATGAATATTGTAGTCTCTCTCTTATTCATTTAAAACTGCTATACCTTTCTCTGTCGCGCTGCACGCGACGTTGTCAGTTCTCCGTGCCTATACCGAGGCGAAGTGACCTTGTTGCCGCGGTTCGCTGGCTTTGTGCGACGCTTCAAAGACTAGGTATAATCACTAAAGATTTATGAGATGAATTATGGTGGGTCTTTTTTTTTCGAGTGTTTATAATGTTGATAAGAGTGATAAAAGCTGACGCCAGGAATGATGAATTTATCTATAATTGACGTGATATTTGATAATTCAATGAACGTAAGTGGGTTAAAACGTCGTATTTTCTATTAGATTATCTTAGAAGTCTTTTGAAGTGTTGCCGAGGATAGACTTGACTCTTGTGTAAGTGGATCTCAGCATATTTAATTCATGATACCCTTGGTTAATATAAAAGATCTCTTGATCATATTATATGAAAAAATAAGTAGCATGTCCATGGTTCATTTTTTATAACATTCACATAGGCTATGCTTGTACTATTATAGCGATGATAAAATTGGATATGGTCTATAAGTATGGTATGGTAAGTATGGTATGTAAAAGTGTGTGCTTAATTCTCTGGGGTCTCAGGTGACAAGTTGTAAGCAAAACAGTAACCACAAACAAACAATAACGAATGATCGCCAAAAGCGAAGTCAAACACAACCCAATATGGTCTTGTGTCGTCCTATAAACGTCCTATGAATTACTTACTTAAAATACACAAAAATCATTATTCAATTTATCCCATATAATACATATATATATATAGTCTGTGTACCTAGTCAATAAAGCGTATTAACTTACTCTAGCATGATGGAAACTACTATGAAGAAATTTTTATTTTCTTTTGTACGAGTACTATTCTAGTGTACAGTTGTATGTTAACTATCTTTTCACTGCAATTACCACCAGGAATACACTTTATAGGATAGTTAAAAATTTAAAATATGTGAAGTAGAAAACAGGCTTGTAATGCTAATTGCGTTTTGTCTATATCCAGGACCATCTTAAACCATGCAGAGGCCCTGAGGCACACAACAGTTTGAGGCTTCTTAAAGTTTACATACATGTCGGAGCTCGAATCTGTAGATATCGAATTAATATTCCGCCGGTCTAAACCATTTGACCACCAGGACTTTATATAGAATCAGTTTATTTATTAATACGCCCTCATATAAGTGAAGAATTCGTTTAAATTCATTTAATTCTGAAAACATTTATTGCACTTAATTTAAACTAAGTATCTATACATCCTATAGTACTACTTTGTTGACAGTCCTAAACCTAAAAAATATGGTGGCAGGTACACATAAATCAGCTTGGAGACGTTTTCGGATTTTCTAATAGTGTATATACACAGTTACTAGAGCCGAAATAAAAAAGTTTGCGCGAACTATCACACTCCTTACACATCTCACCAGTCGCTTATAGTAGTAGCGTTAGTAATGTCATGCCATTTTTTTGTTATTCTTTTCTTACTAATTATTACTTTTATTGTTGTTCATTGTTATTATTTTATTGTTAGACGAAATGTCTGGAGTTGGAAAAATGTATGATTAAAAATTATGTTTAATATGTATAATATTAGGTACGCACCTATAAAAAAAGTATTTGTTTATTTATTTATCTGCGGACTGTATACTACTACAAATGCAAAAGGGTCTCCAAACTGATTTGGCTAATTGAGAAATTTCGTCAAACTAAAAGTGTTGGTAAATTAAAACTGGCTCTTAGACTGAGCTGTCCGAGTAAGCCTAGCAACGTGAGTACCTATTAAAATTATGCACCGTTTGCTTTAATCGCACAAACACAGACTGAAAGATTCATTTGAACTAGCGGAACTACACAATTCCGTAAACATGACTGAAAAAAAAAACTTTTCATGTCAATCCATTCCCGAACATGATTTGCACGTCACTACTTTAGATCAGAACGTAACTGCACGACGAACATTGCTCTTTGAAGTGAAAAATATTAGGTCCTTATATGAAATTGGCGTTTTGTTGAACTGGCCACCTTGATCTCAAATATCTGGCGTTTGGTTAGGAATTCCAAATTCAAACTTAGGCTTGTGTATTTGTGTTTCCATTCAGTGATTCATTTGTTTTCGCACC
This sequence comes from Saturnia pavonia, assembly GCA_947532125.1. NCBI lineage: Eukaryota > Metazoa > Arthropoda > Insecta > Lepidoptera > Saturniidae > Saturnia > Saturnia pavonia. The sequence goes on along the minus strand of OX383899.1, from coordinate 6,275,406 downwards.
ATTTGATTTTTTTTGGAATCACTTTTCTCACAAAATGGAAAACTACTAATATCGCGTTATTTACCAATATAAGTTCCACCGTGATATCAACGCTGCAGAAACAGCTCTTTTTTTTTTCGAACTGACTATACTGTTAGCCTTAGGGGCCCTGGAGCCTTTACGGCTTTTACAGCTTTACCGGGCTTGCGAAACAGCTCGAAGGATTAATGATGTGTATGGGGAAGCTACTGTAAAATAAAGCACGGTCGTATTTGATTCAAACGTTTTCGTTCTGAAAATTTTGACCTACGATACAAACCCCGTGGACGGCCGGAGACCCTAGTTAATAATGAAGAATTAAAAGTGACTGTGGAAGCTGATCCAACGCAAACTAAGTTAGAGTTAGCAGTAGGCTACTGTGTGAGTGATAAAAAAAAATCACTTGAAACAAATTGGAAATGTGAAAAGGCTCGGGAAATGGATACCGCATGAATTGAAGGAAGCACACCAGCAAACATGCATTGAGTGCTGCGTTACATTACTCAACCATCACAATAACGAGGGAATTTTGTATCGTATTGTTATTTGTGACGAAAAATGGATCATTTACGACAATCGGAAACGCTCATCACTGTGGTTGAACCCAAGAGAACCGGCCAAATCCTGTCCCAAGCGAAAGTTGACTCAGAAAAGGGTACTGGTGAGTGTTTGGTGGACCAGTGCTGGTGTCATGCACTACAGTTACCTAAGATAGGGCCACACGATAACGGCAGATCTGTATTGTCAACAATTGCAAACCATGATGGAAAAGCTAGCCATTAAGCAACCGATATTGGTCAATCTCTCTAGTCTACTGCTGCTTCAGGAAAATGCTAAACCCCATACTTCACGACAGACGGTCACTAAATTAGAGGAACTGTGGTTGTAATATCTCTGACACCCACCATACTCCTCGGACCTTGAGCCAACAGATTACTACATATTCGGGATTTTGGATAATTTTTTGCAAGAAAAAATAAATAAATTCAGATGAGGCAGTCCAAACCTCCTTCAAAGATTTTATTGATTCTCGCTCCAAATAATTTTAGCAATGGAATCAATGAACTACCTATAAAATGGCGAAAGTGCATAGATAATAATGGTACCTACTTCGATTGATTAAATGTATAATTTCATAATGTTTTTTTCGTTTTACTTTTTCCATATAAATCGCTAATTTCATATGTACCTGTATACATACCTATGTGCATATGTAATTACCTATTATATGCTTAGAAGTAATCCGTCCACAGTCTAACCTTACTCAGGTTCCAATACTTCCTACAGATAATATCTTCTATAGTTGTAATAGGGACTATGCATGAATATTTTTTTTATTTTTAATCAATTGCTTACGTTGGTACATAGCCGTAAAAAATAAAACACAAATAAAATATTAAAATTTAACATAAAAATAAATATTTTAAAACTGCAATGAGATTAGGGCGATTTAAACGCCTCCATTTTTTTGCGCTTTCAATGACGTCAACGTAAACAATAAAATAAATATATTTTATTGCTTACTATTGCTTTATTCGTTTTATCTGACAATTTTTATAGTTTATAACTAATTACGATATAGATGAAAGTGGAAAACCATTTCAAAAGTACTGTATCTTTGTGTAAAATACGATAAAAAATACTCCTGATAAAGTGTATTTATATGTGTATGTATGTAAGTTCTATGCAATTAAGACTTTAGAAATACTGGCCGGTTGGAAAATAGCTAAAAATAGTGTAACATATTTTTTATAATCCACAGACCTTGTAATATTAAACATAACGGACAAGATTCTTACAGACGTTCAGACGTGCACAATAAAATATTTTAACAGATTTATTTCCTATATAATATAAAAGTATCCTGTTGAACTTTGCAAGGTGAAGAAAGATCTTTTGATGGGTCGGTCACGACAACTGTCCGACTGAATCGTGACCACCATACACCACGTGTAACACCCGCTATATTGACATACTTAGGCGTGTTGAGTTCCAGGATCAGCTTTTGTATATCCAGTAATAAAGAAGAACATACTCGAAAATAGATACCCAATCTGCATTCTAAGAATACAATATTTTACTAATTAGACTAATAAATAACGATAAAACTTAAATACAGTCGCACAACTATAAAAATACCTAGTAACTTCGCTTGTGTGTCAAACTGAACGTGTATTTTGACGTCATGATTTGATTTGACCAATAGCGTTGCGTTTTTCGATTATAAATTTTCCTTATATTTTTAACACTTTTTATTAATGAAAATATGTAATTCTACAATAACAAGGATTCCAAATAAAAATATTTTGCCTGTAGTTTAAAACTACATGCATATTCCCTATTATTCTAAAATTCAAAAAGTTGAAAGAATAATTACCTCAGATACGTAGATGCTAATCCAGAATGGAAAAGCATGAAATCCTATTAGTAGTATTCCATACCAGATATAAACAATACAGGCTTAAAAAAAAAAACTAATCCTGAAAATGAAAAAAAAAATACAGGACAGAGAACGAATTTCACTGATTACCAACTATGAATACCTACTTAACTAGTATAACAATTTAAAGTACAATAATAATTTCGAGTATTATAATTTGTTATCAGTTATTTTAATCGAAATTACAATAACTTCGCTAAGCACGAAAGATTTTTTAATCTTTTTTAGTCTGCTTATGTTATGCGATTTTTTATTTTGTTAATTGTTTTGATGTGATTATATTTTAGCTTGTGATGTTGCTATACCTCTGAGTCAGTTTAACTTTTAATATCTAGGCTATAAAAAGTACAATGAGTGATTTCTGTTACACGTTTCAAATCGCATCTTGCTCACTTCCATTTATATCTTAGTGTTTTATTGCTTCTCCAACAACATCGTCAACGTATCCGTTGGCAACTTGTATAACATAAGCTGTGCTCGCGAATCCGCTCAAGTGGACTACAGAATTATTGTTTTGTATAAGGTTTAAGGTTAATAAGGTTTACTTTTAACATATTTTTATATATTGTTAGTTATTTTGTGAATTTATTGTTTTCTTACTTGAAAAAATACCTATACCGCCGGTTATCTTAAAGATGCTTATTGTGGGTGATACTTAGAAGATAGACATAAGTTAACTCAGTCTTTATTTTGGTCTTTTAAATCTCTACAATAATGTAGTTTATTAATTTGATATATGTCTTATGGCTTGCTCAGCGTAAGTCAAATAAGTGCCCCAAAAACATATTTTCCCGAATTGATTCACCATTATCGTCACTGCTTATTTCGTATGTTACTTTATCTAAGAATATATATTCTATGAACTGGCCAGATAACATAGGTATAAATTCAAAAAAAAAACATTTAAAACGAATAATTGGTTCTCGCGTGAAAAGAACATAAATGGATAGAGAGACGTTTAGTTTTATTAAATGTACAGATCACCTATAAATATTTTAATATAGATACCTACATTTTCCACTTCTAATGATATTCTTAAATATTGTAACGTTTGCAAACTTCATCCAAAGTAATACTTCAATACCATAGGTTGATTGTAAATATTAGGTCTTTACCTATGAAATTGCCGTTTTGTATGGAAAAATTTAAACGATGTTTTTTCATGTATTTTTTATTTGTATTTATCGAAGTAATCACCCATGCAATCAATGCATCTTTGCCAGCGCAGTGGCAGTTTATTGATGCCCTTCTTAAAGAAATCAGCTGGATGGGAGGCAACAAATTCTTCAAAGGCATTTGTACTGCTTCTCGGGTATTGAATTTTTTCCCGCCAAGGAGTTATCTAAATTCTGGAAAAAATAGTAGTCTGTAGGCGCAAGGTCTGGTGAGTAGGGCGGATGACGGAGAACTTCCAACCCCAGTTCTTGCAACTTGGAGACCGTCTGTTGTGTAGTATGAGGTCGCGCGTTGTCGTGCAGGAGCAGCGGAGACGAGCGATTGACCAATGCAGGTTGGAGATGTGCCAGCTTCTCCATCATTGTGTTCAGTTCTTCACAGTACACATCTGCAGTAATGCTCACCCCGTTTGTTAAGAAGCTGTGATGAATCACACCGGCGCTAGACCACCAAACAGTGACCATCACTTTTCTAGGGGTAAGTTTTCGTTTAGGGCATTGTTTAGGTGCTGAACCAGGATCCAACCAACTTGCTGAGCGCTTGCGGTTATCAAACAGAATCCATTTTTCATCGCAGGTAACAATGCGGTTCAAAATTCCTTCATTTGTGTGTCTGTTGAGCAGTGCAAGGCACGTCTCAACGCGTACTTCGCGCTGGCGATCATTGAGTTCGTGGGGCACCCATTTGTCAAGTTTTTTTACCTTGCCAATTTGACGCAAATGGACCAATATTGTTTTGACGCTAACGCCGAAAGCTGCTGCTAATTCAGCCGTAGATTGTGTATCATCAGCTTCCACAATCGCCTTTAATTCGTCATTGTCGACCAAAGTCTTCGGAAGACTGCGAGGTTCATTTTTCAGGTCGAAATTCCCAGAACGGAAGCGAGTAAACCAATAACAGGTGGTGTGTTGGTTTGTAGTGTTAGCTCCGTAAACGTCGTTGTGGTTGCGTGCCGCTTGTGCCGCGTTACTGCCAAGACGGTACTCATATTCCATAATTACTCGAATTTTTAACGTATCCATGATGACAAAAAAGATTTAAATGCGATGAAAATGTAACACTAATCAATAAACAAATGACTACTTTTGGAAAAAAAAATCCATGTTTTTAAAATAAAATTAATTTGAAATTAGAATTCTTATCCAAACAAAAATTATTTTGATTTGAAATGGCCAGTACTGCAGAACGGCAATTTCATAGGTAAAGACCTATTATTATGTAGTTCATTAATTTGATATATGTCTTATGGCTTGCTCAGCGTAAGCCAAATAAGCGCCCCAAAAGCATATTTTTCCGAATTGATTCACCATTATCGTCAATGCTTATTTCGTAAGTTACTTTATCTAACAATATATATTCTATGACCTGGCCGGATAACATAGCTATAAATTAAAAAAAAAACATTTAAATCGAATAAGTGGTTCTCGCGTGAAAAGCACACAAATGGATAGAGAGACGTTTAGTTTTATAAAATGTACAGATCACCCATAGATATTTTAATATAGATACCTACATTTTCCACTTCTAATGATATTCTTAAATATTGTAACGATGGCAAACTTCATCCAAAGTAATACTTCAATACCATAGGTTGATTGTAAATATATTATTTCCAAAAATAAAATAAAATTAATTGATTTCCAAATGAAATTAAATATTACAACACAAACTTGACGCACTATATCAATTTTCATCGTTTAAAAAAAAATGTTTTTAATTGAAATATTATTCTTGCACAATAGCCGGAAACACGGCGCTAAATCCAGACGTAGCCTCGAGTAACAAAAAAGCCCTTAAAAAGATATAAAAAAACCACGTTGCATTCGAGCGACCGCCTACCGCAGCCAAAAATAGACTACGCTCGAAAAGAACCTTACCATGTCATACTTGTATAACCGAGAATAACTTCAGATAAAAGTGTGTATTGTGTCCTTACACACAATGTATATTTTATTTTGCAACCAAAAGGCAGTTACGCTTTTTTGTGCCGTGCAATCTATGCATCCGTGTTTACATGTTGGCAGAAGAAATTATTCCCTGGATGTTTTCGGTTGAGCCGTAGGTTTTAAATAAAGTAGAAGACGGACGCTTTTTATGGTTACAGTTAATGATATGTTTGAGAGTTTTCATTTGATCGTCAAATTATTAAGTCAAAAGTCTTTAAATGTTTATATTATATTATTATGACAAAGGAGTTCTGAATCCGATATTCATTATAGATTTGATTGAAGTTTTGAACTATTTGTTTTAGTACATTTGTAGGAATAAATTGGTGGGTAAAATTTATAGTAAGTAAGTAATATTAATAGTAAGTATCAAGACATAGTAAGGAGAATGTTAATGGACAGTGACAATTATTTAGGTTTTTTCTAAAAGGCTACATGGGATTCAAAATAGCTTAATTTGTACATTTATCCTTTCACGAATGGTGATGTATTCAAACATGTATAGTTGAACTAAATTTACCATCTAACGTATAGACAGAAATTAGATAACTAAGTATCATTTATATAGATATTTCCTTAGCCAGACTACTTGCAATAATAGTTGAACTCTACCATCATAACTATATGGTTGTATATCGATAAATTCAAATGAAGAGAAATATACCTCTGGCTGCAAACAAAGTCATTCCCTATGGTATAGATGCCAGAGAAAGATGAAAATAAAAGGATAAACTAACACCGAAAACTATGAGGTTCTAACCGGTTATCTAACATGGACATTTGTCTTGATATGCTGTAATATTTTGTTGTAACCGAGGACTGAAATATTGAATGAAAACCGATACTGTTCAGCTACATTTCAACATCATAATCATCAACCTAATGACATTTAAATATGATTAATGACTATCATACGGATTTTTAATAGTCTTTTTAGATTTTAGCGTCTCGCCACAGTCTCACCTGATTTGACGATGTGGCCTAAGATGGTAACACGCTCAGCTTAGTGGGAGAACTGGTTCTCAAGTATAACTGCCGGAATACACCTTTATGGGAAACAGATTTTCAACTTGAGTGTTGTAGTTACCCAAGTGAGCATTAGAAAAAACCCTACCACCTCACGATGTTTTCCTTCACCGAAAATCTCAGGCAATATTTTTTTTAATCCTTCATAGATTTCGTGTTATTGCTACAATCTCATATGATGTTAAGTGACGATGTGGCCCAAGACGGTGACATGCTCTCTAGAACGAAAACCGGCTCTCTAGAACAAGTGATGAAGAACTGAAAGATCACAGCTAGTCAGGGGGACGTTAGAAAATACTATCCATTTTGCTATGGTTTCGTCACGATGTTTTCCTTCACTAAACAAGCTCAGGCTCATTGGAAAGATTCGAACTCACGTCTATCAACGTAGTGTCCGTACACGCTACCACTGAATCATCATTGCTTCAAACTGCTGGTTGTTTATAAAGAAAATCTTGTTCAAACATGTTTGTTGGCGAAATGCCTACACATTCAGAACAGAACTGTAGAATTTGTCTTTTAAACTATTAAGGTTTAGGATAGTTCATGATTAAGTTGATGACTTTACCCAAAGAGGCCTTTGCTTAGTAGTAGTATTGGTATTATTATAACTAGACATTTTATACAATAAGATTGCAAACAAATTTACGGCCCGCCTGATTGTAAGTGATTACCGTAGCCTATTGATGGTTGTAACACCAGAGGTATCATTAGCCTGTTGCCGATCTTGAACCCCCTCCCCCAAGGAACTCTGGTACCCTATTCACCTATTAATATGTTTATTATTGTTGTCAAACATCTAATGCGGCAGGTCTGGCCTGCTGTTGGCATAGCGACGCTTTGACGCGACGACACACAGTGGTTCAGGATTTAGAAAATAGGGACACTGACTTAGAAAGCCAGAATTTCGATCAGATTTTTAGGGTTTCGAAGTCAAAAGAAACCCTTATAGTTTCGCTTTGTCCGTCTGTCCATTCGCGGCTTAGCTTAGAAATTCTTAGTACTAGAAAGCTGTAATTTCGTATAAGAATACATTTTAATCACGCCGTCAAAGTGGTAAAATCTTGAAAAAAACATCGTTTAGGGTACCTCCCCTACACCTAAAGTAGTAATATTTTTTTTTCGTTTATCTCTTCTTGTGGTGTATCGATGGATAGGTTGTTAAAGGATATTGTGAACACCATTTTTCGATTCAAGCATCCGTTTGCGAAATATTAAGCTTCATAGTGCTAATTTTTGTAAGAGTCAAGTGTCCTCACCCTCTGCCAGCTAAATGGTTGTTTTTGGATATGTCAAAAAATCATGGTTGTAGTATATATAATGGAGTCAAAAGGAAAACTATCAGAGTTAAGTAGGCTTTAAAAGTTAATTAGTAATGGTCAATAAACTTAAAATTTATTTGGAGAAGTAATTTCGTACAAATTCCATTGAAAATTACTTAAAGACCACTCTTGAAAGGATGATTCATGTTACACCGGGCTGGGGCCGGCTTAAAGTCAAATATTTATAGTATATTTTTATATTAAATAATTCATGCTACAACGGGCCGGGGCCGGACCGGATCCGTGTAGTTTGAATAAAGGTTCATTAATGATCCTGAAGTCTGTATATTGTGACGGGCAACTATCATGGAATCCTACACTGCGCGTGGATGGAGACGCACTTGGCAAATTTTTGTTTTATAGGGTATAAGAGCATAATTCAAGTATGTATATCCATTAATCAAACGGAGCAACAGAAGTCATGACCACCGTACACATGCTAATAAAATAAAACCTCTTACAGTGATTTTCTTTTGGCTTGCCGCGTTTCGGAATCATTCAGTGTACATCTAGTATCCAAGCGGAGTGGTGAGTTTCCAAGCGGAGTGGTGAGTTCGCGACCACCATACACATACTTTATAAAATAGATTCGATGTTTCAGATCTGCGAGGCTTCCCGTGACATCTAATTATAAAAAATTAAACATTCTTATCAAAATTTTGCTTAAAATATAAAAGACTTCTTTTCCATAAAACTATTACTAATTTTTTTTATTGAATTATGGTATAGTTCTAACATAGAACGCGAAAATGTACATTGTCTCAGGGTTGGATTTGCGATAGCTCAGGAGAAGTAGATCGTTGATCGAGATTTAGTAACTTCATCTTAATGAACATGAAATTGGAGATTTGGTTATAGATATGGATATAGATTTGTCTAGTATTTTCTCTAAAGTTGAACACATTAAAGCGAGAAAATTGTCTTCGTAAAATTTTGTTATCATACTTAGACCTTAGGCTAACATTTGCTACAGGCCTCTCATTAGCTTATTCTGTCCCTGCATAATCTTTACAAATTAGTAACAAAATGTCAAATAAATATCTACGCATGGATTATGGTACGTGTGGTGGAGGTGATCGGTGGAATATCAATTAGTTGTCCGCAGGCTCGAACCCTGGCATGTATCAGCAATTTTTTCAGAATTCATACATAGCCCGATGAAATGATAACCCTCATTTTGGCTTCGCCGTAATCGGGTAAAACATGAGATAATCAGTTTAAAACAATTCTATAACAAATAACCCAGCTTTGTCAGCCTTTTTCAAGTTATATTTATTTTGGCGCGTTTAGTAGAAAGTAAAATTGAGAGCTGTGCGCGCATCATGTGACGGAAATGCGACATGAAATAGTTAAACATCTATAATCTAACTATATAGTACCTATACATATAATAAAATTGAAGTGTTTGTAATGTTAAAATAATAGGTTTTTACTAAATGTATTTGTAAGTATACACGATAACAATAACAAAAACCCCATTGTTTAAGTTTTGAATGTCTGTTTGTTTGTTCCACGTAATCTCTGATACGGTTGGACCGAATTTGACGGGACTTTCACTGGCAGATAGCTGATGTTATAAGGAATAACTTAGACTACTTTTATTTTAGAAAAATAATTAGGGCTTCGCACCAAAAATAAAAATAAACTTTTTTGTAGTTCACGCGAGCGAAGCCGCGGGTACAGCTAGTCATTGATAATAATGTAAATTCATTTCACTGACTTTTAATTTAATAATTGAGTAAAATATAAGTTCATTGCGTATAAATAAACATTATTTTAAACAAATATTTTATCCGGCGTGCCGCCAACATGATGAAGTTAGTAGCCATCAATGATTATAATTTAATAATTGTAAATTCAATTTACTGGCATTTACTTTTTTTAATTGTGTAAAAATATATATAATTTAAATTATGTTTATTTATACAGAGTTAAGTCATTTTACGCAGGGTAGCATTTTTGGAGTTATTTTTGTCTTCCTACGCCAAAGAAGTATTAAATTCCTACGTGCATACATACACATTTTTCTTCAACTTCTAAAGAACTTGTACCGCATTCTTACTTTTCCTTACTTGCCCCTTCTATATAATCGTTAGTACCTGTTAGTGATCGTGTAACTTCTGAACGTCTTGACTGATTGATCAATTTTATTATCACGAGATGGTAAACAAGCGTGCTGTCCGCCTTATGGCAAGCGGTCACCGCAGCCTATAGACACACGCTACACCAGAAGCGCCACAAGTGCGTTGCCGACCCTTTAAAAACCTGTTTAATCCCCTCTTCAAGAACCGCATACTGCAGTGCCCTAGAAAAACCTCAACAGGACCAAGTCATTACACATCCGGAGCCTTCACGGGAGGAAACTCCTCTGAAACCGGACTGTTCATGACGATTTAGGCTTCAAATTGTGAGCCTGACGATGGCGAGCCGTGGAATGCTTGAAAGTAGCCGTAGGCATCATATCGAACGATTCGAACACAATTCATTATACAAACGGTAGGTATATGTATTTATTTATTTACATAATATGTTTGTTTATTTATAGACTTGAGGAAAGGAAATAGATACATTTCGGTATTATAAGTTATATGCTTAGAGTTCTTATACATGAAATCCTGAATATGAAATGGCAAATCGTTAAATTTGTTTATATGATGACAATATTATTTGTAGGATTACATTTATCTTAGGTTTTTTATAAATCTTATTTATTTTATCATTACATCATGTCAATTGTTTAGTTTTTCAATTTATTTTCATTTTATTACACTTTTGCTTTTTCGGAACAATAGTTCATAGCTATACTAGGAACCAATATGTGGCGCTGTAGTAGTTATTTACAAATTATATATTTATGGATTAAAAACTTACATTTGCAGAATTATGTTGCTTTAGAGCTAAAAAAATCAAATAAATTTGAACTCAATAAGTGACGATGTGGTGGAGTTATTAATTACCGTATAGGCAAAACAAAGTATGCTGGGTCTATTTATCAATTAAAAAAATTCGATCAAATCAAATCTATTTATTCAAAGTTCTTGGACAAATACTTGTTTATCCTTTGATAATCATAATATAATATTAAGTATAATATATAATTCTAAAGAAATATATTACTGTTTGCCGAGAGACGCTATGAATATCATCTGCATTTTAAAGCATCTTTCTAAGGAGTTATCATAATCTTAAATAATAACAACTAACGCCATCTAACGAAATGTATGCGAACTTTTAGCTTACGCGTCACGCCTTTGACTATTTAAGTGACGTAGCTGTCACCTTGACAGATGCGATAAACATTCGGCTATCGTAGCGAGTGGGAAAGAAACAAAACAATAACAAACGGCGAGTTCCATCGATTGTGAGGTCAGCCAACGCGCATGTCAAGTGCACTACATTTAAAAATAAATTGTTTCGAATGGTTGCACCGCCGTGTTCTTATTTTCAAATGTTACATAATAAGCATAGGGAAGGGAGATGCCTCGATTTGAAACAATTATAATCGATTAAATGTTATGCTATTAAATGAAATTCATATTTTAAAATTAAAAAAGTATAATATAATTTTACGAAAAAGAAACAACTTTTACCGAAGACATATGAAAAATAATTTAAATTACCAAATAGTCTAAGAAAAACGAATAGTTTGAGGGCAATAAACATTTCTTCCAAGTCAATTAAAATTAAATATCTTTTTAAGTATTGTGTAACGTTAGGTATAGGTATGTTAGATATATCGACAGAGAAAAAGTCTAATTGATTAACGTGCATTTGACAAACTTTACACGTTAGTGAATAAGCCTTTCCACCGTCCATAGAGTTTTTATTTGAAATTTTGAGATAATATCTATCATTACTGTGCAGGAAAGATCAATAAAATATTTATAAATAAAAGATTCCATGTGTGTTTTCGGATCTCTAGCTATCCGCGAATGAGAGCCGTAGGTATATAACTATTGATATACATTGATTATATCGTTTTAGCTCAATGTATAGACTTTTGGAGTCTACAAAGTGATAAAATAATCCTATAAATATTATTCTTTGTTTTAATATACATCTATATCTAATTAATCTATCAATCTAAAACATTTATAATCCCAGCCTTGTCTTGCTATATCAATATATTTTGTTATTATGGCCTTATTGAGTCGTCGCCAGACATTCAAGGCTAGGTATACAGTGTACGTAGTATATAAATGTAGACACTTAGAAGTATTTATAATACTCGATAACCAGTATCTATTATTATTATTATATACGCTATTAAATGTTAAAAACGGATAATTAAAAAATAATCCTTAATTCCCTTATTCTTCCTACGGTAAAGAAAGTGTGCAAGTCACATCTTCGCAGTATTCATTGTTTTAAATCTGCAATACAAATAATTCTGTACAGAGCATTGTAAAAAAACTATGTTCTGTCGTAGGGTAGTCAATCTAATCAAAACTTAAATTTAGTGACTATTTAATCCTTTTAGAACTTAGTGAATTACTGTACACCGATGTTTTCCTACACTGATAACTCAGGCTTATTGAAAGAAGAGAGAACTGAAATCATCTGGAATGCAAATTAGGTATCTCGTTGCTTCGTTAATATCTTGCAGTTAATCAGCCCCATAGCTAAAAGCACTGAACAATACAAGTACAGATAACTAACCTTATTATTAACGACTAATTCACACGTAGACTTTGAAGTCACGTTCCCGGTATCGCTGTCCTTTTCTTACACACAATTTTTGTGTATTACACCTCTCTTTCTAAAAATTTAAGTTATACTTTATCAAGTAGTACGTATAAAGAAAAATATGCGATTATAATTTCTATCCATTTCCAAAAGAGTCGTATTTTCTTTGACAAATATTTGTTGCTAAAGCTGTACATTGTTTAAACAGTTTCTATGTGTAAGTATTTAATTGACTACTACAGATGTTAAAAACTACCATCGTAAAGGTAATTAAATTTTGTTGTATTAATTACGGACACATTGCTGTTGTCTTTATTTAACTGCCTATATTAGACAGAGCTGAAATATAACAGAGCTGGTCAGAGCTGGAGTGAAAATCGAGTGAGTTTTCATGATAAGACTCAACCCCTGGAAAGACACGATCGATCTCTCGGAATAAGGTGATACACGAGTGATTACTATCCTTAAATTTTATTAGAATAAATATGGAAATTTAATAATTGAGGTAAAAAACGAATAAAGTACTATGTATCATTATAACATAATTATGCTTAAATATACTTGCGCGAACAGTGTTACGGATATGAGGTTCTTATTTCTTATTCTCTGTTGATTTCAGCTGTAATTATAAGCGTTATTGACATTTGTATTGTAACAATCTTCTATGCAATTTATTTTACACAAACCGTTGACTGTACTTAGCTCCTTGCAACATAAATAATTTTTTTATGGTATCATGACAAAGTAATGGCACTAATGGCATAATATAATACAAACAAAGCTGACCACCGAGAGGTCAATAATTTCTCAACAGACATCGCTGTCAGCTAGCCTCTATAAACGTCTCTTAATGTTACGCTTGAAGGAACTGAAGTCATAGATTCTTATCAGCATTAATTTTGTGCATATCTTTTATAACCAAAGTCAACACATTAATAATTAATTGACATTAAATAGATCACCTCGAATATTGAGTATGTTCAAAAAGTATATAAGTTTTTCGATCGATTTTGTGCAAATGTTTTTTTATATCTAGAGATATGTCCGAGGAATATTATCTGCTGTACGCCAGTTTCTACTCACACATGCGCGAAAGTACCCGCAGCGTACACCAGTGTGCACAAATACATCGTACAGTTTCCCTACACATTGAACTTTGCACACAGACACATTATTATACGCGATTTTGAACCTTAAATCTATGCCTTGCTCTCAATGCGTCCTACATTTACCGACCCGAAAGATAACCTAAAATTTTGAGTTTTCGCGACCGTACTGCTTTTCCTGCGGTGTGTATCAGACATAACTAAAATAATTCCTATTTCCAATTATTTAACGTTTATTTGTATTACTTAAGTGTATTTTTATCATATTTTCAGAGTTATCGTACTGACAGTAATTTGTGTTTTTTTTTTTATGTAGGGTTATTGCTCATTGCGCTTAGTTACAGGCATGTTCAGTGTCGTGTTGTCGATTATTTTACGAGTTCGTGAAAATACGTGAATTAGTGAATGAGTGCGTGAGTCGGCGAGTGCAAATGAGCGTAAGTCACTCTTTAATCAACATATCCGTATGTTTTATAGTCAACATTTAGGTATTGAAATAAGGAAATAAATGAAGTAAACATTGGAAAAAATATATCAAAATGTAAAGTACACAAGCGTCCGTTTCCATTCAGCTAACGCAAATTACCTGATCTCGTATTGAAACAGGCTATCCGTATACTTATCTTTATACTGAGAGTAAATCAGAAACAATCACAAGAGAAATAAAAGTATGTATAAAATATATATGTATGTCTAAATGTAGGATTTCCGTTTTAGGTTTAATCTAACTACCTAACTACCTACATTATACATACCACTCTCGCTTTAGTTTATAATAATTTAATATTATGAAAGACATTTGTTATTAAAGTAAAAAAAATAATAATTTAACGCCGGTTTTGTTTAATTATTTGTTTATTATAAATCTTATGGTATCATTAGACGATCAAATTTGTTATCAGTGATAATGGAAAGGTCATTGATCCTTACAATTAATTGATAAGGAAAAAGCCAAAATTACACTATTAGCACTATTGTACGGGATTAATAAATAAATCATGTAAATCGCAATAGGTTTAGGTAACGATCAAGATTTTTAAAGTTCGTGGGTTCGACTTTAGGGCTGATCATTTTTACATTTGAGCTGTATCGAATACGACTCTTTTGATCAGCGCTTAGCATGTCTTAGACGAATTTCCGAGAAAAAATTAAGTTCGGTGAAGATGTAAAAGCCGTCTGAGGCTTCGGAGCCCTTATGGCTATCAGTGTAGTAAGGTCGAAAAAAAAACCGGAGCAAAATTTGTAACATTTTCAACCCTAAGCCAGGTTGTGGAACGCAAATTGTTACAGGAAACATGAAACAAATTTACTATATTACATGAGGTTATATAGGAAGCTATAGAAAACCGGGACGAAGTTTTGTGTCCTAGGATTACATAGATTTAATTTTTTCTTTCTTGCCTTTGTAGGTCAAAGGTTATTTGCGTGGGTTGTTACATTGTGAAACTAACATTTACAGCTTTTGTGTAGGCGAAAACCTATTATGCAACAGTCATGCGAAAAATGGACGAATATCATTCTTTTTATAGAAGGAAAAATGTTAAGTCTAGACAGACTTTACAGCGTCACTGGATGATTTAACAAAGAATATGTACAGAGTTTTATTTAATGATTTTGTTTATTTCAAATTGAAGTATTAAGTCCACAACAGATTCATAGTTACAGTTGAGGCCTGTGGTTTAGAAGTTTGTGCTATACTAATCAAAATACAAAATTCCAAATAAAAGGGTTCCTTTTATGAGATTTCTGGGCCTAGAATGTAATAACTTGAAGTACGGTTTATAAAATCAATCATATTATAAATGTAAAATATCATCACAATTTACAAAATGAGAGAACTAATAATTAAGTTAAGGAGTATAAAGATATAAAGATTATCGATAATCATTTGTTGTATACGAATTCAAACAATAAAAAATATAACAATGCCAATCACCAGATAATTAATTCAATTAAAAAAATTAAACATTTAGAGTTATTAGATTAAACTTCTAAAAAATAGAATATCTTTATACGTAATAAAAATAAATCTTATAATCGATTCAATAGTGATCTTTTGATCGGAACTGTATTTTTAGTCTGTACTCGGTGCTGACAATCTCCGAATTATAATATTCCTGTGCACATGTGAAACAATAATTTCGTAATGTAATTTATAATATCTTAAAGTATTCAAAGGATTTCTGAGTTTCTTAAAACTCTCCCACTATAAAAATATAATAAACATAACTCTATATATAAAAAAAAATCTACCGCACTTCAAAAATCGTTTGTTTAACAGGAGTTTATAACATCAACTCTCTTTTACAAAATATCTTAGAACTATTCTCTTGGATTGCTCAAATCCGCAGAATTTACGGTGATTGTTTGTTAATGTATTAGCTATTAATTGATACTATTTTCATATTATTGCATCTCTCTTGTCTCCGGATCCAAGACTGTATGAAAGGGTATCCTTTCCTTTCTGAGATAGAAAATTAGTTGTTTCATTGAGGCAATAGATTTGGCATGAATTTTTAAATATATTAAACCGAATTTCGTACGTTAAGTACCTGTAACTTATTTTGAGTCACACCTTAATTTAGATTTTCTTGCGTTAATGTTCCTTTTGTAAGTTTTATAAATATTAGAGAAATTGTAAAATATTCTAGAATAAATATTGTCTCATATATTATAACAACCACCTAACTAAACACCTAAGTTTGTTCCGATAGGTGGTTCTTAACCAGTATGTGTATTAGAGAATATAGAGAATATAGAGAATAATTTAGATTTTATGTATAAACTAGACGTGCCCTTCGTTTTCACCCGTATTAAATTCAAGCAACTCGACGTTATCACTTCCCATACGTACCTGCAGCTTGACGTTCATGATTACTGCTCCGGGACTCTTTATATAACGTCCTTATATAATATAATGATATCATTTTGTGTACTTCACGTGAATACAGTACTATTGGCGTCTCCGTATCGATGTAGTTAATTATGTGGGCGGATTGACTCATACGATGATGTATATTCAGTTCAAGGTTGCCAGCCTATCAGCGTTTCGAGGAAATTAATTAAATTCACCCGATAACATCGAGCTTTCTATGCGGTTTTTATTATCAACTAGTGGAACTGAGTTTATAGAATTTTCGCTTATTTTTATGTACAGATATAAAGGCTATTCTCATAGTATTCTAACAGCAGTAGAGGATGAACGATTTTTGCAAGCAACCTTATACTACAATGTTTGCAATAGAGTTATCTTTATTGTCATATATAACTTATTGAGCAAATAGAATGAGCAAATAACTTGTATGTATAGCAGGCAACTCAATAATGAACAGAAAAATTGAAGCAACTCAACATTTGTATATTATTTAAGCTTTATACTTTTGATTTGAAGCAATGCTGGCACAGAGGTAATGTGTACTGTGTTGCGACCACAGCGGTAGGCCTTTTTAAAAAAAAAACACGACACAAAGTCTTGCAAAATTTAATTTCCTTGAATTAAATTATTACAACTATTTGTTTGTGCGACTTCTAGGTTTTGTGCTGCAGGAAATTCGTCTGCACTTCGCGGTGACTGGAGACTAACTAACTTAATAAAATATAAATAATAAAGACAATGGGAAAAGTGCAATTTAGCACTTATAAAAGTGTGGGAATGTGGTATTGCTGAAACAGCGAATTCAGGGAATAGAGTAGGGTTGTAACAGTACGTACGACTTCGCGTCGACTGACGTGAGTTCGAATCCCTGCAATGAGCCTGAGCTTTCGGTGAAGGAAAACATAATGAGGAAGCCATAGCATGGTGGTAGATCTTTTTCCTGGCTAGCTACCACCCTTAAATTGAAAATCTGTCGCCAAGCACCAATAGGTGTATTCCGGCAGCTTTACTCGAGAGCCAGCTTCCACTAGGTTTAGCGTGTTATCATCTTGGGCCACATACTTAGCATCAGGTGAGATTGATTGAGGCCACTACGCCAAACCTATAAAGATAAAAAGAACTGGTATTTAATTTTTTTGGTAAACAAGAAAGCGAAATAATAATAACTAAAAAAATAGTATTTTTTGTTTTAATTAATCATAGTCTTGTACATATTATTTTAGGCAACCCATTCGCAATATTATATTTCATAAAAGATACTTTTCATCCGGTAAACAGATGGGTGAAGCACACTTCTATGTCGGATAACTCGGATCCTCTACTATTTAGAACTTTGATTAATGAGCAAACCCCAGTTGTAATTTTATAGATATTGCTAGCCGGGTGTCCGGTGGGATTTCCTGACGGCAACATCTCTGGAATATCCTATTTTTAATCACCATTTAACCCCTTAGTGGGTAAACTTTTAGAAATTCTATGGCTTATTAAAATGGTAATATTTATCACAAAAGGGAAACAGCGTGACGATATTGTGTTCATTGTCAACATTCATGTAGATAAAACACAAACAAAACCAACGACGGATGTTTGACGATAATGTTTAATGAAACGATTGTGTCATTTTAATGGCGTTTGTTTGTATGTAGGGGTCACTGTGAACGACCTCGAATCAAACGGTCATCGCTATCATAAAATAATTTATTCGATGTTGTGAACGGTAGTTTTACTTTTAATAGTAGCTCGGCAAATTTACCGCGCAGTAGGTACTACTTACGTGATTCCAAGTGCAGTCGTCACCGTCATGCCGGGCTGCAGAATTCCTCTTCAAGCCTCGTTTGACGAATTCTGAATTATTTTGAGAGAGAAGGATTACGCTGGCTGGGAGGCAGTACGGCAAACATAAGATTTTTCATACTTCTTTATTCTAGCAGTGATGAAGGCTACCGTGTAGCATTGGCTTCGAATACCGGTTAACGATTAATTTTATGTGACGTCGTCCACGTGAATATGCCTTTGATGTCCCATGGGAACTACGTGCCTTGTCTGGTTTTTTTTTGGTACTACATAGTATGTATAGAAAAGTTTTATAATAATATGTAGCCTAAATCCTACCTCGGGTTCAATGAGGAAAACTACATTCCAAACTCCAAAAAATATAATATCACTAATTTGTTGAAACGACTCTCGCGCTACCTGTTATATGTTGATTGTTTTTTTTATACTACAAACGTGGCAAACAAGCATACGGTCCGTCTGATGGTAAGTGGCTACCGTAGCTTATGTTATGTCAGAAGCTTTAATACAAATATCAACTACAACTGTATCTTTATACAACTCGATTTGATGAACGACGCGAGAGTACATAGTACACGAACAGAAAGAAATTACTTTTAATAAATAAGGAGTATGGAGGATAGATTTAAGGAGAGATGGTCATCTCTGTGTATGAAAAAGTGTCCGTCGGAAAGCATTAAATTAAGGTGGCGCCACGGTAGCAAAAAGGTAAATTTTAAAGATAACGCCAAGACTTATTGTTTTTTTAATTATCGCCCAATTGGACAATTTTCACTCCACAAAGTTTTCTCATTACGAAAAAGTATTAATTCCTCTTACTACGCGGGCGCCATTTTAGCGAGATTTTAATAAAATTATAATTTGTTGCTTACAGCAACAGCTTAATAAAGAAATTACAAGGAACAAGCAATGATGGCTCAGTGGTAGCGTGTACGACTTTTCGTCAATTGACTTGAGTTCGAATCCCTGCAATGAGTCTGAGCTTTCGGTGTAGGAAAACATTTTGAGGAAACCATAGCATGGTGGTAGGGCTTTTTCTAATGCCCACCTGGTTAGCTACCACCCTCAAGTTGGAAATCTGTCGCCAAGCATCCATAGGTGTGTTCCGGCAGCTGCACTTGAGAGCACTACTACCACTAGGTTTAGCGTGTTATCATCTTGGGCCACTTCGTCACTTAACATAAGGTGTGATTGAGGCCACTACGCCAAACCTATAACGATAAAAAAAACCATAAAATACGAAAAATTTACAACACGTTTACCACACGACTGATTTTGACTTAACTACAAAATTTAAGCTTATTAAATAATATGTATTAAGATATTTAGTCTGATTTTGAATGAGTATTATGAGTTTCATCATTTTCCAATATGTACTATGTCAAACGTATCGTCTAATTTTGGTTTCACCGTGACTCCGCTAGGGGCGTTACTTGTATCTACTAGTTAGATACTATATCTATAGAAGAGAGAAATAAAACGTTTCAACATATATTTTAAAATCAAATAAAACTTATTCCAAACCTGGGTTAAAATCGAATAAAATATCTGTTTGCAATACCTGATATAGAAATTTGACACAACGCTAATTGTGTATCCATTTAAATACTATCTTTAAGTATTGCGGATAGGTTGAGTAAGTAGTCTTTAAACATAAACAGTAAATATATCATCCAGTAATCGAGATGTCTAACACTATGGATAAACTAACTTCATAGTTGAACCTGTGTCCTTATTGGTTAGATCTTGGTCAAGTTACCCAACAGTATACAGTAATAATTTGACTAATAATTTACACAGATAAGAAATTGTAAAATTAGATTTGCTTTTATTCATGTTTACAAAATATTGAAAAGTGAATCTAAAAGGTGTGTTCACTCAGAAAACGTATTTATTCGTTAAGGCGTAAATGAGCCCAATTAAATTGAAGGCGACAAGGGTTGACCAAGAGGTGAATAAGGGGCGCGGGACGTAGGAGAGAGACACCGTTTTCGAACGTGGTAACATTGACCCACTTTCCCCCTCCAATCGGAGGGGACAATTTGCCCTCCGGTTAAAAATAAAATTGTATGTAAATGTCATTACGATTCACTTTATATGCTTATTCGTTGGGTAATAGATTTACCCTTCGTTTTTCATCATAGTTCCATAAGTAGGGCTTTTAAAAGATTATACTGAGCGATTGAAATATATTTCTAAGTGAAACTAAATAAAGTAGAAGTAACTAAATTATTATTTGTGCCTTTCAAAAAGTTATAAGATGAAAAGGATTTTTGACGAGGTTTATTGCTAAATAATCATACGTATATTAAGTGAGTTCGAAAATAATATTTTATTTTAAAAACTATCGGACCCAAAGGTCTTTGTCCAGCTCGAATATTGGCTTCCCTGCAAATAAAAAAAAAATCCTAGAACTCGATCGCAACGCCACCTACCGGGACCAATTATGAATCTAGACCATTCTTGAAACCCACCTGAACACAAAAAAATCATCAACATCGGTCCAGCCGTTTAGGAGCAGTTCAGTCACATACACACGTACAAAAGAATTATATACATAAAGATAATATAATAAAACAGTTGTTAGCAACATAATTGAGTTTTGTGTTATTATTGTTCTTTTGTTTCATAACAATTTCATTTCATACTGATTCATGTTACTTTTATTTATTCGGTCTTTATCAAAATAGTTTCAAAGAAAAAAACTTGAACTTAATTGTACCTACTAACAACAGACTATTATTAGTTTTTTTTTTTGTCTCGGAATTATAATAAACAAAATGCAGTGCTCAAAACGACAGCTTATAAAACATAATTTCATAAACCGACATCTAATGTAACACTGAAAATGCAACACAGAATTTCAGGATTCTGCCGTGATAAAACCTGAAAGTTTTCTCTTAGAGAGTTTACTCGTAACTCTAAGAAAAGACGATAGGTGGCGTAGCATGGAGGTAAATAAAAAATATTTTCATTTATTTACTTAATAGTACATACTTGTGTATAATGTAATCAAGATGTTAATATGAGATATAGATGCATAAAATTAAATGAGTTGATGTCTTTTTTAATACTTCCGCCTGAAACAATATAGTTGAGAGTATAAATTAGTAGCGTGTGGTTGTTGATTGGTATATAATATAATTTTAAGACTGAGAATAATCATTGAGGCATTAATAAGGTAGGACAATATATACAATTTTTGTGTATCTACCTGAAATAACGAATAAAAGGAATAGCTGTAACAAGAATAAAAGAGAAAATCGAAACGGACGATTCAACCGAACTAAAGCTGTAAAAAATTACAATAGATTTGTTAGTAACTACTCGGTTGAAATAATGAAATTTGGTAAATCAGATAGAATTGTTAGAAATAAAACTGAATAGGCAATAAAAATGGGAATGGTAGTGAATAGGGATGGTAGTGGGAATGGTAGTCTAGTATTATTGTATTATGTATTTAAGCACTGGTCGTCTATCGACTTGAGTTCGAATCCCTGCAATAAGCCTGAGTTTTCGGTGATGGAAAACATCGTAATGAAACCATAGCGTTTATGTAGGGCATTTTCTAATGCTCGCTTGGCTAGCTACAATCCTTCATCTGAAAATTTTTCGCCAAGCACCTATCAGTGTGTTGTGACAGCTGCAATTGAGAGTTAGTTCCCCCACTAGATTTAGCGTGTTACCATCTTGGGCCACATCGTCACTTAACATCAAGCACAGAATACCTACTATCAGGTGAGATTGTGACCGAATGCTAAACCTACCTACCGCGCCGCGCCGGGCCGGCAACTGTCACAACTGAAATGCTCGCGGCTTACTGCCGATATCGACTGCATACCCACGCGGCAAAATACGCAGGACGAGCCACCAGCTTAGTGTTTTGTAGCCTTAATATTCACGTAACTTCCATTTCTGTAGCCCATGTGAAGGGCATTACTGATAAGGACCAGTTTTTTTATGATGTAGCAAGCATGCACACATTACAACCAACATCAAAAATGACCACAATACGTAATTAGGTCGGTTAATAATTAGGTACCTTATTCTGAAGACTGAGTTGACACATCTCTTAAGATGGAACATGGCGACGCGAACACTGCTGCTTTGGGGAAAAAATAGGTGTGGCAGTAGTGCTACCAGTCGAACCTTGCACAGTGCAGTATTGTGGACCAAGCATTGTGGGCGGTGCAACTGGGGAACAAAAAATATATGTAGAATAATTAGTAGCAAGGCTGATGGCAGCTAACTGATGTGCGGTGGGGGATAGCGCTTGTAGCGCTCCGTTGGCGAGCGCAACAATGGGCACGCAACACTATATTTTGCCGCCATCTGTGGACGGCGTGCGGTATCTAATAGTTATGCGGTTTAGCTCGAGATTGTACCATACTTAATTGTTAATAGTTAAGTACAATCTTCCTAGGTGGTACAAGTTTCAGCAGTTTATTACTTTCCATAATTATCTCCGCGCTCAGTCACACAAGTTCTACCATTCTTAAAGTAGTTGGCAACCAAAAAACCGTGACTAAATTTATTCCATCTTTTATTACATCATCATTATTGTATAAGAACAACCAGTTTACAATATATGGCTTCCCAGTCGTTTCAACAAATCAATGTATTTCATACAGGACAGGAATGCGAGGAAGGATCTAGTCTACATATCATTTCATTTTTCTATAGGGGCTACACAGTATATAAAAATATCATTATATGTGTTCGTGATCTATCCGTTCGCGAATCGTTCATCAGATTGAGTTTAAGCTTTTTATTGGAACTTTCCTTAACATTTCTGATATAGTACCATCAACATACACTAGTTGGCGCGTACTTTCATCTAATCAGTTTATTTCATATACACCTATACGCATCTTTATTCATTTGAAAAAAATATGACTTCAATCGTCTTTAATTTCAGAGTTTCATTTGTGTCATTTTCGTTTGTTATATTTTTTAAATAGGTTTCTATATTAATACAGCATGTAATCATCCCACTGCATAGTAAACCAAAGACTGAACAGGAAGGTGTACGGTTTTAATCTACACAACGGCTTATGAGTTACGACGGCTATGGTCTATTCATAACTCTATGTTTTCACACTACAGCGTGGAACTACAAGAACGTTTCCTAAGCGTTCACGTTTCCTATCGAAGTTTTCTTTGACCACTATCCTATATTTAAACCAAATATATTCGATTGTTATACCAAAAATCTTGTATAACATAGAATTACGATGAAAATCATAACATTTTTAAACTAGTTAGGTATATACAAAATAATCAAGCTGAAATTTCTAATTTACAGAGTAAATAGAGAGAGACGTTAATTCGTTTTTACTCAATAAAAAACCTCTTGTGAAAGAATAGCGGGATGTTCATTCCGCAGCTAATAAAATTTATGAAGGTGGAAAGCTCTTTGTTGACGTGACGTAAGTACTTTTACCTACGTCTAAATTAGAGAAGAGATTATATTACCTCAAACAGCTTTATGATCTCTCTACGTCATATCGTATGACGTATAAAATTTACTTTATTGTCATTTCATTATAGAATTTTCCATATGCGGTTTTAACTTAACCGAAGATCAATTTCGATCATAGATAATTTGATGTGTTTTCTCTTTGTATAATTCTTACAGTGTAATAAACCTAACAATGTTTTTTTGTCATAGCACGACATAGTTTTGGCGTGTACCTGATGGTAATCACAGTGCAATCCAATAACATCGGCGTCTACAAACCATCAACAGTCGTCGCTGTCATGCCAACCTGCTCATATGTCTGTTCACGTTATGTTTGAAGGACCCCATGTTGTAGGAAGGAATACACAGGCCGCGAGACAGTTCCAGGACATAACTATCCTGTCATTAAGAGGAGTGGCCGGTGACTACAACACGTACCTTATTCATAAAACATGCTACAATCAAAAGCGCTCGAATAAAAAGATAACGCGGTTTACATCTCTTCTGATCTATTGAGTGTATTTCAATTCATTCAATCGTGTATAGCTTAGGATGCTCGCCCTGGGCTCTCCACCCCGTACTGTTCTCAAGGTTAGATCCGCAACTAAAACCCATAAATTATTTGTAATTACTTATTATACTAACACGTATGTTTTACTTATAAATAGTGTGGCTTACAGAGACACATACACGTAGCACTGAAAAGGTGCGAGTTTCGAACCCACAGCTGATCACTTAAACATTAGGGTTATTATATTAACACTGCTGTACCCACGGTTTCACCCGTCTTAAAGTTATTCGACCAATACCGCACCGCCGTCTACGTATTCGTAATTACACTGTTTTTCTCACTTTCCATACTTGCCTACATCTTGCCATATTGGTTGGCGTACATGCTTACATGTTATGCTCTTTAGAGTCATAGCGTGAAGTTATATAAACTATAACCTTCCCCAATAAATAGGCTTTAAAATGTAGAAAGAATTTTTCAAATATGATTGTTAGTTCCATAGAAAAGCGTGTTCAAAGAAACAAACAAAACAAGCAATTTCTTGAGTATAGATTATTTAGTATAGATTATAATTTAAATTCAAACCTGGGAATTGCAATTGTAAATTTAGAAATATTTTAGCTACTCATAACTGAGCATTAGCCGACTTTGCAAATTGAGTATTAATGTAAGTACATGTTTTCAGCAGACTAACTCATATGTACAATCCAACCATCTGACATAAATAAACGTATCATCGGATATCACGTTCAATGGAGCAAAACTTGGTAAGTGTCCCGTTAGACCGCAGGGGAAAATAGGACTGACTTATCTCATGTCCGGCACAGTTCTGCACGGATTGTAATAAAACAAGTTACGTTTGAGATCGTTAGCGAGATCCCCTTAGAATTTGGTGATGTGAATCTTTACATTACACCATGACGTATGACGTAAATTTTACTCCATAACGTCATATGAATATGCATAATATTAGGGACGTATTTAAATTTTACATTGTTTAATATAATAATATTAATTGTTATTTTAATATGATTTTTGTCGTTGTTTGTCTGTGTAAATAAAATTACCTGGTCTCTCAATGGAGTCAGGGCATTATAATATTTTTCAAAGATTATAAGTACTCTTTGTCGTAATGGAACCGAGCTCATCACTTCGAAGAAATTCCGTAAAAGTATGATAACGTCTTGTATTTCTACTCCTGTATTTCTAATTCACAAGCGAATTATAGAAATAAATTATAATATTATAGATTATTACACTTTTTAGGTTTTTCGAGATTTATAAAACTTTTAATTATGATTCTAAAGTTAATGATAACAAAACAAGTTTTTATCGTTAAAACGGGCTATCGTAATTAAATGCGCATTCAAAATTTCGTGTCTGTGCTGGTGACCGTTGAATAGTTTCCTTGTCGAAAGCCAACCCGGGATGCAGTAATCAGGCTATGATGCAATTTAAAACGGGTAATCAAAATTAAATGTGCATACAAAATGTCGTGTCCAAGCTGTTGACCGGTAAAGAGTTCTTTCGTCTGGAGCCAACCCTGGATGTGGAATCAGGACACGCATAAAAATCTATTGTCGTCGGAATTGAATCAACGTGTAAATATTGAACTGAAAGATAAGAGGAAGTGGATCGCTTTGCTTTGAGTAATGGACCACTATATAGTTATGATGCACAAATTGTTGTAGGTTTTCTGGGCCATGTATATATGAGGACGGATTCTCCCTAAACGGTCATCATTGTCTGTAAATCTTACTCTTCTAACCATCATGTGTAGTACAGTTATTTTGACAAGCTATATAAATATGCAAACATACTGAGAAAAAATATATTTTGCAAATACGGTTTATCTTTTTTTATGTTTTAATTAACTTACGGAAAATTTATGTTTTCCTCATAGTAATTTTACACTGCAAATTAACTGCCCATATTAGTATTTCCAGTTTCGTCCATCGAGTTATCAACTTTTTACGTTTAAGTAGAAATTAAACTTCGCTATAAATAAAGATATCTCATACAAAGGAACTTAATTATAGTTTGTAAAAACAGGTTATTGTGTTATGAAACACAGCTGCCCGACTCAGTAATTGTAACACCAAATAGGGATAAGGTAATGAAGAACACCATACGAGTACCGGGCTTTGTGCAAAATTAATATCCCTAGAACAGATAGATGCACCATATATAGGTATATATAGACGTTGTACATTGTTTGCGTGGAGCTCGATAATTGATCAATATGAAGCTGTCTGCTACACGGTTCCTAAAGGCAGGGACAAATCTGGTCAGCTCAGTGTCTTTATTTGTTCGCTTCTCTTTAAATTAAAATGTTTTAATAATTACTTATAATTAATAATTAATGAAGAGCCATCTCTGGGGTATTTTTTTTTTTGCTTATTTATGAGCTTACGTGTTATTATGCGTGACGTATCCATATATGCACAGATTTTATGCGCATGATCGTTAATCAAAGCTATTCATGTAGGTAGGTATATGAAAATAATTATAAACTTTTTTATAAACTTGATTATTCATCTCCCAAGTATATTTAACAGAATATCTATATACATAATTATAAATATATACTTACTCGTTTTTCTGGCAACAACTTATCTCCTTTAATTCTTCATCAAAATTAATGCTTCAAGCATTATTTTAAAGCTTATTTTCTTCGTTATTAAGGAAAATACACAAATAGTTCAAAACTAATGTTTACGTCAAAAAATGGATTACAAATACTTTTTCATTAGGTATGCCACTTAGTGTTGGCATGTCACATCCAAATCATGACATAACCTAAAAACATGCATTTCGGCTAACAATTACATTAAAAAAAATTGATACTGATGACATTTGACATGTGTTGTGCAAGTCGCAATGTAATGTTATAATTTTAAAAAGTTATGAAAACGTCAAACGATTAGGTAAATATCATAAGTTTTCGCACGCATGAGTGTCGTATTTAGATTTTATTAAAATCACACACAATCACAAGTCACACATTACGAATGAAGTTCTAATTACGGACCTGTATAGGTTTTGTATTGCGTTATTATTGTCCGGGATTCCGAGCTCGGTAGTCCGGAGTGATGCTCTGCCTGCCGCAGGATACGCCTTTGATGTCGTGTTACAGTAATTCACTTCACATGGGACGACGCGACGTACGGCGCGGCGCGGCCCTGCGTGTTGTGTTCACGCTTAAGCTGATTGCTGCACAATAGCACTGATTATTATTATGTTGGTATTATGCAGAGTGCAGATATATGCACTAACATGTATCAATAGCAACTCCACTTTATTAGTTTCAATATATTAAACAAAGTGAAAGTATTTTTTATTATACATATACCTAGATTAAGCTACGCAGTATTCATGCATAGGTATAGTACATACATAAATACCGGTCTACATAGATTATGTGAACAAAGCTGTCGACAGAGATTTAGAATTCAACAAAGCAAATGTTTTGTATACCACTTTGGTGTCTCTCTGGTGCTAAAATAACTAGGCCGCTGTTGAGTTTGAAACAGTCCGCAAATAATAAATCTGTAGCGAAAAGTATTAATTCCTATACAAATTTTGTAAACCCTTTTTATCTCCTTAGAGGCTGAATTTTGAAAAACGCCGAAATTCGTTTCTCTTTAATTGTATCTAAAGTTTCAAATCTATCTGACCCGAAAAATATTTTCGCATTTCTTGGCAAAACTTTGGCATCCGCTTTCAAACAATTCGTGGTTACATTTCGAGAAATCCCTTCTTAAACCGTAAACGATGTCCAAAATATAAAATCAACATCCTCCCCAAATTTCACATTTCTATCCTTAGTTTGAGCTGAGTCTCAATCATGACAAAGCCCTATTATATACTCGTATATCACTGTATAATTGTATGAACCGTTAGTTTATAAACAATCTAATGAGATTTTAAGCTTTCGGTAGACTGTGAACGAACACAAAAATTTGTAATCGAACGCTTAAATTTTCGTAGGGTTATAAACTAACTGGATTAGTTAGGTTAGGCAAATTACCAGAAAAAAATAGTTCTTGAAAGTTCACACTTTGCAACTCCTAGTATCATGATTTTTACAAAACCTCAAAATTATTAGTATCGGTTCACATTCTATCGACAGTTTACAATCTCATTCAATTGATTATAAACTAATGGTTTGTATATATATTTTATATATGATGACAATATAAAGTAGCTGTTTGTTTACAATAACATAAGTTTGGTTTCAAAGAGCCGTGACTCCTAAGAAAAGCTCCACCCGAACATTGTGGCACATTTTATAAAACTTACTCATGCTTAGAAATGTCAGCCGATAGCAACTTTTTTTTTAGTTTTGAAAAAGGAACTAGTTAGTAACAAGTTTACGGTTACATGACCGGTCGAGTTTCTTATCGTCATTGATATAGGTAGGAATGTCTTTAGAAACGGGGTGGTATTTATATGTGTTACAAGTTGTGCCTCACGGTTTTACCCGTGTCAAATTTATTCAACTAACTATCCACTATATAGTTGCGTTACCAACGCACTAGTGTAGTCTATCACTGTTCTTACTTCTTGTACTTGCCTACAGCTTGCCGTTAATGGTCACTGCTCCGCTCCTTAGGGTCGTAGTGTGAAGTTATTTAGCTTTTAACCTTTCTCAATAAATAGGTACAAAGATTTTTTTGAACAGTCTGGTATTTCTTGAGTTTGTCTTCATAATATATGTACTCATAATTATCTGGTGCTTTATAATATTAGTATAGGTATGTACGTCGTGTATTATCGTGAATCATTATTAAAACATACTAACTTATTTTGAATTTCTCATGTTCATTATACGAACTTAATTTCCGTTAATGTTTTCCTTTCGCTAAAACATGATATTTATTTTCTAACGTTTACACAAGAAACCTTTGAAGCAAAAACCTTAAATTAATTCCTTGTTTGCTCTCAAAGAAAGAATACATTGAAATTTTCACGAAAGTTATGAACATTTAATACTTTTCATCAATATTGCTTGATAGTATTTAATTAGGGTTTTTTTTTGGGAATTTGGTTCAAAAGGTAGTTAATTACAAATATTTTGTTGTGTATTAATTCGCTTTGATCTACTAATATTGTCTTGCTGGTAAAGGATATTAAATTAAAATGAAACTAGTTTTCCTAAAGAGTCGCAAAAGGGATGATACGTTACCTTGATCTATTTCTTTAATATTAATTTATTAAAGGTCAAAAACCCTTTGATGATACGCTCGTATCGGAATAAAGTTTTAACGCAGTGATATGAAAGCCTTGCCGAGACTAGTTAGCTTGCTAATCAACTACCTAATTACAATTTTTTTTACGATTTTAGGAAGTTTTTAAGTCGTTTTCACAATAATTAAATCCAAGAAAAAACTCAAACTCCTACAAAATAATGTTATCTTCTATTTTGTTATTACTTATTTAGCTTAGAAATATTAAAAGTTTAACGGTTTGCTTGACGGTATTTAACTTACCTATATGGGAAAGTTGACAGTAAGGATAAATAGTTATAAGTTCATTATATTTTAACTAGCGTTTTCTTGCGACTGGTTTTTTTGTATATCTCTAGGTCCCAGACTACATATATGCCAAATTTTATTGTAATCGGTTTAGTCGTGGAAAGGTAACAAAACCGACAGACAAAATTACTTTCGCATTTATAATATTAGTGTGGATGCATTTGAAATTAGTTTTAAGCCATGTAATTACTTTTCAACTTTCTTTATAAAGTTGTTATCTAAAGTAGTTCAGAAACTTAACGTCTGCTGAAATTTATTTAGGACGTATAATAACAGTTACATTAGTCTAATCACTAACCTAAGATAATCTTTGAATGCTTGTATAATATTATATTATGTGGTCTTTTCATTTTTTCTGATAAATAAGTCCCGTCAAATAGGGATTCAACCTCGGGATTAATGACAAATAACTAACTACCTCAAAGCGTCATTACACCATTAAGTTCAGTCTAAAATATGTTCGAATAATTATGTCAAATATATTTAGTAAATAGGTATTTTGATATTAATGTACTTTTATATGTGCTATGTAATATACTAAATTGCACAATTGACCGCCGTTACCATACGCATAGAATGTATGGTCGTAAAAAATATTTTGGTGGACCAAATTTATAGATAATTTTATTCTGTACAACTTTTCTCTACAAAACAAGATATTTACAAAGAACTGATTTTCGTGACCTTCGACTTCTAATATCTTGTGACGCTTATACGAAATTGTATTAGAATTTTGAGACAACTTATAAAAGGATCATAGACTTAATGATGATAGAAAGAAAATAGACTTAACTTGATATAAGCAATTTAAAACGTAACTCTTATTGTGAATAGAAATCACGAAACAGCCCGACATGCCAGAGTTATTAGTCAGACACAAAGACATAACAACATCAGTAAACTCGACTTAATCTGATCTTTAGTTAAGACATCAAAAATCATTAGAAGTTGCTAAACAAATGTTGTATTTCGTAGCAAATGGTAACTGACGACAGCATGAGCGATGACGTATTTGAAGAGGACACTCTCCGAGCTCCGATTCAGAGAGGTACTCCTTCACCGACCGGCTATAGAGACTACTTCCCTCCCGCGGAGACCACAGCGCGTCCTCCGATAGATGAAGATATACCTATACATAAGGTACGTTTTTAATTAATTTGTGTAATTAATTTTGAAACTATGATAGCTCCGTAGTAGCAATTTTGCAATGAATCTCAGGTATTGGTTAAGATAGCCGTGCATTGTGATGAAATAATTTATTTTCGGACACGAGCACAGTTAGTACTTAGCATACTTTATATACACGTATTCACAATTCACAAGTCGTTAACACACCTTATACTTGCCGTTTACCACAACAATTACATACTTGTACAGCGATTGCAGGCACTATGTCGTAGTAGTATACCAGATGGTTTTCAATCGTTGCTTCTTATTCGCTCTGATTAGAACTGAACTGTCAGTGGCCAACCTGCGGTCCGTTTACATACCGGTATTAAAAAAAGTTCGAAAGGCACTTTATATCTTTTTTATCTAACTTGTATAGTTTTATTACTATGTTTGTGTAGCTCCACTGTCAGCTGGTCCATTATTCCTGCCTTCAAAGCCTTCGTTAAGTAATTAAACCGCTTGAGAATAGCGGCTCTCGAACCTTCTCCTGCGTGCGTGAACCCTCGCGTGCTTCTCCTTTCTTATTGTTTTATTATGAGCTATAAGAATATTACAATGAAAAAATAGCATAGTGTTAGAACATTCACCAGGCGAGTCAAAGTCGCAGTATTCCGACAGACGCATGTGTGATACAGCAACTGTTCTGTGTAACTATCTTCGACCGCATCGTCATTCATCGAGACATTATCCGTTGATGTCATCACATTAGCCGAATATAGTCAATACAAAAGATATCTATGGGATCATTAAAAAATTAAACTTTTATTGACCCTGATCCAGACCTAAAATAATAATATAACTTATCGAGAGAAATTCAATAAACCTAAACACGATGAGAATATCTTGGATTTAATACTTTAAACGTCATGTTCGCACGTGCATTGTCTTCTATCGCGCTCAATATCTTTCTATGTAAACCGAAAGCATAGTCCTCTCTTTGTCTCTTTGGCCAAGTGCTTATTTTCCGTCCTTTTTTTATCAGAAACAGTGCGTTAGAAGATGATACATATAAAATGTTGCACTAAAATTCTAACTAGGAGGTCTACTCTCATCGTACCCAAAAAGTTTCACTACAAAAATAATCAAAGCACGAACATTCTATCTATAATACCACCATCCTATATCATCAACCATTCAAAATGTGAACTACTAACATCAATAAGTTATGTATTACAGACAACAAATTCCGATAGAGTTATAATTAGATGCAAAGTTTACCGGACGACCGCGTTGTGAGCGTATAACGTATCCATAATCCCTGGTTATTTTGAGTTTAGATACCTTTGAGTCTCCTCTAACGATGAACCCTGTAAATTGTTTGGAAACTTTATATGATAATAAGATTCCACTAATATTCCCGAACATTTTCGTATTTCTTTAATATTGTAGCGATTTTATTCTGAATATTTGGTTACATTCTGTGTAATATGTTTTTATTACTACAAAATTATTATATATTCATTTTATATTCTAATTGTAGGTTAATATTTTACTTTGTAACTTTTTACTCTACGGAGATGATATTTAAGATTTCGAATACACCTATCGTACATTAAAAGTTATTGATCACTCAGGATCTATTTTTATGTACTGATTTTTCAGCCTAAACAATTTTGTTGAGATTCTAATAAATCTTAGTATGTGTTAGTAGACCTTAAACTAACATGTTATTGATTGCCCGATGTACGTTCAAATTATTAAAAATATTAAAAATAATTATTAAAAATAATAATATTATTATATAATATAATATTATATTATATATCATAAGCATATTAGGTGAGCTTTTCCTTTATTTTACACTGGCCTTTAAGTTTTGAAATTAACACAAAGGGTTTATTTATAGTGTATATAAGTGGTATTTCTGTTCTAAATGACATTTTCTTACTATAATATCCTGTAATATAAAATTAACATTCATGCATAAGGATACATTTAAAATAATTAGTTATTTTATATTGAAGCATTTATGAATAACGTTATAACTTTTATTACTTTTGTATTGTTTCAACCATGAGTAGCTTACTTTATTTGCAACGCGTCAGATTTTACTTAAATAATTTATTCATACTCAGTGAAACCTAAATTCTAACATACTCACTATACTTTTCTCTACTTTATAGTAAAGTACACACAGTATTGTGGTCGTATTTACAGTATCTCTATCTATGCTACTCTTGGAGATTTCTTCCTTTTTATCGCTTGTTATTTCCACTTCGTTGTCGATAACAGAAATGTCTTGGCTCGGAATACGGCTCGCTTATATACCAAAATAAGAGGAGGGTCGAAATCACTAAAATTTCGTCTCGAAATTTACGTCATTGTTTAGAAGGGAAGGTATTTTTTATTTTTAGACTATTGTTGTCAGTTAGATACAGTCCAGTCACTCTGTCTTGATATTATTAAAAAAAAAACAGAGTTGTAGAACAATTTCAAAAGCGCTAAAGTAAATATTGAAAGTTTTCTTGATCTTGATTTACTTGATCAAGTTTAAAACTCGTTTACGCTGAAAATTGATTATTAAAAAAAGGAATGAAACAATTTAAATTCCGTTTTTCAATCTTTATCTTTCGCAAAACAGTCAGTAATTAAAACATTCTTCAGTTGATTAAAACGTTGCGACTAATTAGCATTCCTTTATTTTCTTTTTATACAGTGCAAACAATAAGAATTTATCTTTTAAACTTGAAATCTTTCCGTTTGATTGCAAAAGTAATGCAAAATAAAAGATTAACGGTTATTATTTACTATGACTATCCTTCTGGGTATACTAATTGGTAACGTTTGGATACGGTGGTACTAGATCTAAATTTAAGGGTTACTTTCATGTAACTCCTGTGCATATTATATTTTTACTATTATAAAGAGGTAAAATTTTATTGTGTGCAGGTAATTAATTCCTGAAACTACTGATTCGATTCTAAAAATTCTTAGACTAATAGAGATTTACGTTATTTCTGAGTGATATATACTAATTTTTTCTTGTTATAGTTTTATATTGTAATTAAAACGAACGAAATCACGGGTAGTTGATAGTTCTATTAAAACGAAATATAATATATAACACATACCTATACATAAATATTATATTATTATCGAAACGGAAAATTTAATATGTTTTTTTTTCTATGGGGATATAATTTCGCACACTACTATTGGATTCCAAATTAAGCAATGCTTGTATTGTGTTACTAAACAGCTGATATGCAGTCTACGTATGCATATACATACGTACGTATGTACGTACGTGTGTGGGTATCCACACACACAAAAGACAATCCGGGAGTAGACAACTTTTAAAAAGATTGTTTAAAAACCTTTATAATATGTTGAAAATTATATCCGTGAATTAATATTTATAAATTTTGACATCTTTGCTTGTTTGCTTTGCAGCTTTGCTTTGCTTTGCGTTTAAAAAATGCAGCGTTACGTGCAGTGTGCAAAGTTGACTTTAGTAAAATTTCAGTTGTAAAATTTCTTCAGCATATATAATTTTAAATCCACTATGTCAACGCATAGTAGTATTTTTAGAGCCATTTATCACAAGTTAACACTCAACTATGTATATTCATTGAACGAGACATCACATTTTTCGTTTGGCGTTCCCAGTAACATTGACTAATTTTTCAGAATCAAAAATTAAGTAAACAATTATTTTATCCAGATTTGTATTTTTTTTTATCTTTTTATCAGTATACCATCATTAAAAATAATTAACTTAACCTTTTAAGCACTGTCAACTCGCGGATTATGCTCATCACACCAACCTAACCATGTGCGGGAAACGAACCTACGACCTCTCTGCTCAATAGTAGAGCTTACTACTACTGTCCCCGCTATCTGTTAAGAAGTGTGAAAACAAATATTCATTTCTTGAATGTCTTTCTTTTATTGAAGAAATTATATAGTTAAAATTCAGTGAAAAAGTACTGTAGACGGCAGCATTTGTTATTAGATTTAGTAATTTAATCTGTTTTTAGACAATACTGCTCGGTGACAGCGGCGTTGGTAAAACTTCTCTGCTGGTGCAGTTCGAGACCGGGAAATTTCAAGCGGGTAGTTTCTCCGCCACTGTGGGGATCGGCTTCACGGTGAGTTGACGTACTATCTGTTTGTTAATAGACTTCAAAAAAAGGAATGTGCTCATGTCGACTGATTTCAATAATTCTTTCAATAAGGTAATATATCCTTTTAGGATAGTTTTAATATGTAAAATATTACGGTCATATTCTTATGTACAGACTAATTGATACTCGTATAATATTTGTATTTTCTGTTGATCTTTGACGAAGTATTATATTTTTTGGACAATAAAGAAATTAACATTGTATAAATATATGTTATTTTAATTTAACTAAAATCATTATTGTACTTGATATTAAGTTTACGTATCACTTTGCTTTCAATATTGTTATGTAGTAACAATTATACTCATTTGTGGAAATGATAAAGATGATATTTATTAATATTTTAATAGGAACTTTGAATAGAAGTAAGAAAGGAACGATATCTTGGAGGTAAAACATTATTCAGGTGATAAATGTTTTAGTGACCAGGCATTCGTTAATTGTTATTTCGTATCAAACTGTCATACAGAAATTGGATGTTTTATCCATTGGATGTGATCTATTTGACACTAGTTACTTAAAATGGAGAATAATGTTTTTTAAAATATAGAAGTACACTATGAAAACGCTTTTTTTTTGTTAAATTTTTCATCTTTTTTCTTACGGTCAACACTTAAAAATTTGAGTTACAAAAAGTATACCTACCAATTTCCATTCTTAAAACAGTTTTAAAAGTCTAATAAATCAAAGGTACCTATTACAAAATTTCATCAAACCCAGTGAAAAAGAAATATTTTTTGTATAATAAATATGCCATGACGTAACTTAACTGTCGATAAGAATTATTAATTTGAGAAAATCAAAAAAGTTCCCTAATTTAAAAAGTTGTTCTTGAAACATGCTTGTAAATTTTGTCTGCGTATTTTTAATGTAGGGACGTTGAGGACAAATATTACGTAAACAAGTTGTTTTTGTAATTAACGCTATGTTACCTATTACAAGAAATAAAAATTACATATTCAAGAATAATTATATAGTACTTGTTTGTGGTAACTCAGATCAGTTGTGCTTGTGTTTTGAACTATACTCCAACTGCTTTATAAAACTTTGGTTATACTTGCCTTAAGGTGGACTTACTAGCGAAGCGTCACAAACGCGGCGTCTATAGCGTCACTGACGCTTTGTCTTTGACTTTGGAAATCCGCGTCAGACGTACAAACGTATCACCTTCACTGCACTGTTCAGATCTCTCAATAGCTCTTGTGAAAGTATTACATATTTTTATGGATCTACTTGAATTGCTCAAAGACGAGCAAGAAGACGGTTTTACTCCGATATTGTCTCCGTTTAAAAAGAGCCTTTATTTCATATTCTTGTAATTTTTCACGCTTAATTTTAAAGTAATGGGTGCTGAGACTCCAATTTAATTAAAATTCATCTTTCTCTTCGGTAAACATCTCGATAGATACTCCTTTTATTAAGTTCTCTGAGAAATAACTTCAATATATACTAACGCCACAGACGCTTGGCTCGGAACTCCGTCTTTATACAAATTTTCTTTACATTTTCATCGTGGATTCTAGTTTTTCAGTGGCAGTGGAAATTGTAAGTGTTTGTGTAGATAGCTAAAACGCTTCTTCATATGTTTGTTCAATATGCGAGTTATGTAAAAAATATTATTGTCTTTTTTACGATGCACGTGCATATTGCAAAAGTCTTCACTATGAAGTTGCTTCCTAAACCTCATGTTTTATTGTGGTGAAGATAATTTACACTCGATTTTATCCATCACATAACATCGAGCGTAACTATTCAAAAAAGTATATCTTCTAACGAGCGTACATAAATACACGCATCCATTTTTTTTGGGTTTAGAACATATTCAATTATTTGTAAAGATTTGTTTGGCTTTGATGGAAAAGACAATGAAATCTTTCAGTACAATAATTAAAAATAAATTATAGTTCCTACTAAAACTCAACTCTACATTATCGGTAGTATTCTTTTAGATATCCTTTTATTTCCACTTGATATGTTAGTACTTATGTTAGCTACTTTATTTAAGTAGCACGGCAAATTGGCGTCACTTTGCCTGATGGTAAGCAAATTACAATCCAAAAACAACGTCGACCACAGAGAGATCAATAATCCATCTCCAGTAGCCGCTGCCATGCAGTCCTACAAGCCTGGCATCTGGATATACTATACTGGCTGAATACGGAACGTGACATAACGTGCCACTAACTAACTACATATTTATGACATAGAACCTCGCGAATCACTGAGGGACAAGTTTCAAGAATTTACTATCTTAACTAATGTCAGCGATACTGCAATATGTTTTTGATTGACGACGGCGTTACTTTGCGGAAATCAAACAGACCTTAAGACATTCATTTATACTTTTACTAGCTGTGCCCGCGGCTCTGCTCGAGTGGACTACAGAATGCCGTCTGTCGAGCGCACACGCGAATTGTGCAGCCCTATAAATGCTTATTATGCGGGATCCTTAGAAGATAGATATATGCTAATGCTGATTTTTTGTAGGTCTTTTTAAGATCTACAATTATGTAGAACATTAATCGTCCCAAATGCGTCTTTTTTCCGAATTGATTCATCATTATCGTCACTGCTTATTTCGTATGTTGATTTATCTTATAAAATATATCATATAACCTGGCCAGACTACTTAGTTATGAATTAAAATAAAAAAAAACATGTAAATCGGATAAGTGGTTTTCGTGTGAAAAGAACATAAACGGACATACTGACAGATAGACGTTAGGTTTTATAATATGTATAGCTTTACAAAGTTATTTAAATTCAAACATTTTATGTTGTAGGTAGATGAAACTACTATTAATCTATTGCAGATGGAATTAGCAAAGAAATTTCTGATAAATTATTTACTGCAATATGTTCTATTTCTAAAGACTCGCATTATAAAATTTTATATTTCTAGCTATTCTCTCATTAGATCCACATACAGGATTAATTTACATAAAATTATATAGATTTTACTAACGATATAACACCAAGATATGCATGTCACGAACCTAGCGAAGAGTTAAAAATGTTTTCTCTTTCTCTTGTAAAATTGATTCATAGTGACATAGCCCGTTTTGCAGTATCACCGACGCTTTGATTTCCCAATACCTCTTGGAAAATTTTATTCATGTCTAAAAACTTAGATAAGTATGAACTTGTAAGTGACAGGTATAATTTCAATACCTACTAGAAATATATATAAAAAAGTAATCCTATGTTTTAGACTTAGTAAGACAATTAAAGTTTTTTAGGTAATTGTTAGGTTGTACAATAAACTCCCTAAGCAAATTACCGATTTGCTAAATAATGTGTTCAAGATTCATGTTATTAAGCAAATGATATTGTCGAAAGGATATTATTATAGGGTTGATGGATCATACCTTATATATGATCCTCCATGATGATGATGATATATGACCTCATACCATATTATACTACTCTATAAATAACTGTAAAAAATACGCATAGTGTAAAAAAATAAAACAAAAAAAAAGTTTACAAAGCCG
This sequence comes from Saturnia pavonia, assembly GCA_947532125.1. Lineage (NCBI taxonomy): Eukaryota > Metazoa > Arthropoda > Insecta > Lepidoptera > Saturniidae > Saturnia > Saturnia pavonia. The sequence goes on along the minus strand of OX383899.1, from coordinate 6,236,717 downwards.
ATAGAGTTTTTTGTCGATTCTTCTCGATGACCGGGGTGTTTTCCGAACCGGTAGTAATGTATTGACATTTATAAGTGCTTTCTGAGGGCCTAAATATAATTAAATATTTTTGAGTTTGATTTATTACATAACATCTGAATGTAAAGCAAGAATTTTTTAATATACCTAATGCTAAATTATTTCAATAATAGACGTTCATAAGAGCGATGGATCGTTGTTAATAGACTTTATAAGTAATCGCATAGCCGGTATCTATACATTAACCGTGGCTGTCCCGCGGTCATAATAATTACAAGAGTTACCGAATCCTCCTGAAATTTCAATAGTCCCTAATTTGTATGATCAACAGGTTCACCGTCTACTGTTACGTGATCACAGTAGTCAATATTTGACCGAGCTTAGATTAGTGTTTAAAAAAAACCTATCCCAAACACGTAGTCAATTGAATCACAAATATTTATAGTAAATTATAATGGCCACTGTGAAAAACTGGCATATTTTTTTCTAAAATTACAAATAGTATTTGAAAAATACAAAGAATTATTAAACTTAAATATTTTTAGAAATTTCATATGATATCATTTAATATTACTATATACAAATATATCGAAAAATAACATTACTGCACACAATTTTGTAATTTACAGTTCATCTGTGCATATCATAAAACTAGATGTCTCTCTGTTTGTCTGGCCGTTTATGTTCTTTTCACGCGACAACCACTTATCCAATTTAGGGTTTTTTATTTTAGTTCATAGTTATGTTCTCTGGCCAGGTTATAAGATATATATTGTAAGATAAAGTAACACACGAAATAAGCAGTGATGATGATAGTAAATCAATTCGGAAAAAAGACGCTTAAGACGAAAGAAGGGCGTTTAAATGCCTTACGCTGAGTAAACTAAACGAGATATATCAAATTAATGTTCAAAAAACTCAGAGATCTATTTTTTAATGAACAGCCACTGTAAGCATTTTTGTCCTCCGTCTTTTGAGCGGGAGAGCGCGTGCGGAACCGTGGGCACAGCTAATTATTTTTAAATGTATTTACTTATATGTAGGTATGGTGATTTTGCCAAAAAAGCAGTTTTTAAGAGTACTATTCTTTAGTCTGTGCTAAGGGCTATTCTCGTATACTTTATTTCATTGCCGACCATAAAATTCATAGGGAGAATAACCAAAGAGTACGAACTTGAAGTTGCTTGGTCTCCATATTATAGGTAGTGGGTATATTTTTATGCCGAGCTATCTTGTGTTAATTCCCGCACAGGACTGACCCTTGTGTGATAAACATGGTCTTCACTTCTGTGCAAGGCACAGTACATGTAAATCCACTGTTTTGACGCATAATTTTCAATCAAAATAATGACGTAAGAGATTATCCATAAAATATTTGTAGTATTTTTAAAATTATCAAAATATACACAGATTGTGCTTAGGATTAACCGTTTATAGATAAATCACACATAAAAATCAGCCGAGTGTTAATAATAATTCGCAGTCGATATGGGGAATTAAATCGGCGCACCCCCTCCTTAGCATTATACTTAAGCGATCATGCATGTCGCGTGTACCACCCCCCCCCTCCGTCAACTGCCAAACCGCCCATTCTTAGTATCCGCAATCATCCAATAATGAACGCTTAAGAACTTTATGGATTTATTAAAGTATCAAGATTTTACTAGTGAATATAAAATTTCACTTATAAATATGATTCTGTAATACAGTTCTTTTCTATAATGTACAAGTTCCCTCGGGTGCACGAAAACGGTCACCATCAGTAAATAGAGAGAGTATTGAAGCAATGATGGCTCAGTGGTAGCTTATACGACTTCGCGTCGATTGACGTGAGTTCGAATCCCTGCAATGAGCCTGAGCTTTCAGTGAAGGTGAAACATCGTGAGGAAACCATAGCATGGTGGTAGGGTTATTTCTAATGCCCGCCTGGCTAGCTACCACCCTCAAGTTGAAAATCTGCCGCCAAGCAGCAATAGGTGTGTCCCGGCAGCTGCACTGGAGAGCCAGTCTTCTACTAGGTTTAGCGTGTTATCATCTTGGGCCACATCGTCACTTAACATCAGGTGAGATTGTGGACACTACGCCAAAACCTATAACGATAAAAAAAACTAGGTGTGTTCCGGAAGCTGCACTTAAGAGCCAGTCTTCCACTAGGTTTAGCGTGTTATCATCTTGGGCCACATCGTCACTTAACATCAGGTGAGATTGTGGACACTACGCCAAAACCTATAACGATAAAAAAAACTAGGTGTGTTCCGGAAGCTGCGCTTAAGAGCCAGTCTTCCACTAGGTTTAGCGTGTTATCATCTTGGGCCACATTATCACTTAACATCAGGTGAGATTGAACCTATAAAGATAAAAGAAATAAGTATGCTCGGCTCACTCGGCACGAAAGGCAAAGACATTTTTTATTTATTTTAGATTTCTCTCTATCTGGCGCTCCCCTACTGGTGGAATATCTCCGTACTACAAAAAATTGTTGCGAAACAACCTCGTGTTGTGTTCCAGTGGTGAGTAGGGTTTCCAGAACTCCTTGGGGTAGAGGGGTTCACGGTCGGCAACGTGCTAGCTGATACCGGTGGTATTACAAGCGTCCATAGGCTACGCTAGCCGCTTACCATCAGGCAGGTTCAGATAACTTCATTAGTTTGCTAAATATATTCACCACGGCTCAAACTGTTGCTTAAAATACTTAATTATTCTTTCACCGATACGAGTAAGAATAATATCAGTTCTTCTACATAAAAAAATAATAATAATTATAAGTTATCTATTATATTACTTATACAATATATATGTATATATATATATGTTTTATGATTTTAATTAATTTACATTCATCAATAATGAACTTGCTTTCTTCATATAAACGCTATAACATGTGCTGTACACAAGTAATAGTAAAAAAAAATTGATGTTCAATGATATTAAATAGGACAATCTTACGTGAATTTATACGTAATTATACGTGAATATGCCAATTTCATTTCGATAGTTGTGTTCGATCAACCCAAGAATTATTTATTGGTGCACAATACATTAGATTACCTGTATGGTTAGCATCTACGGTATTTAAAACCGAAATCGTTTATATTATTTAATTTAAAACTATTTACATTTATTAGATATCTACTTCTACCCGATATGGCTTGATAATTAATTAAGCAGTCCAACGTTCTACCAAAGAACGTATTTTAGAAAACTGTTTGGTGATTTGTTTTTAAAAATACACTTGAAAACATTTTTTTTATATATAATTTACTTTTACTTTTTATTTACTATAATTAAACTATTCATATGAATAATAGCATATAAATAAAAATGTTTAAAGTAGAAAAGTGATTTCCAATATTACACGTTTAAATAATTTTCCCAGCAATGTAAAAACTTCATGACAACTTGTCTTCGTGGAAATTGATATCATTTATAACTGGACCCTTATCATAGAAAGTAAATAAAATTAATTATTTAAGTGTTTAATTTAATTTAAGACTAAAAGTTTATTTGTGGTTTAGTACTTTCATTAGATATTCAGTGAACATTATTTAATTTTCAAAATATACAGAAAATACAAAAATTATTACTGCCAACAGATAATTAATATTGTAAGTTACAATTTGCATTTAAATAATTACTCTAATTTAGCATATCGGGGCTATTAGGCAGTGTGCCCAAAATACTAGCAGCATTGCCTAGTTGAATGGCAATGCTGATAATTTAGTACTCATACTTATGGATTTTGAATTTAATAAATTCATACCAGGAAGAACTGGCAAAAATCATTGCATTTTCATAATTTTTAAAACTATTTTACTACTAAGATTGTGTGTAGATTTTGAGGTTATGTCATAAAATTTGACGTAGTATGTTCAAACGTTCAGATAGAGAAGCTCGGTCAGCGAAAATCTCTTATTATAATATCATCGTGCCGCTGTTTGTCACGTTCCGGTCATTTACCCGGACCCTGGTTTTAATATCATTTGACGTTATAAGTACATCTTGGTATATAACCATACATTGCAACAGTACGCGAAACAATGTTTTTGAGGATCGAGAGATTTTTTTCAAGATAACTAAATCGGTCCTACGAACAGAAAAAAACCTTTGTTTATTTGGTATCTTCAAATAAATATGACAGTAAATAACATACGAAAATTATTTGATTTGATTTTATGTTAACAAAAATCCTGAATGCTATAAAAAAACTATACAGACAACTTTCGAATACTGCTTTTGTGTAAAATGTAAATATAATATTTTATGAAATAAAGGAAATCTCGTGTATTGTACTCGATTGTCCATAAACAATGTTTTCAGGGAAGTTGTTTGTCAAAACAGGTGAAAAAAAAATATCACGGATATTTGGTATTACAGCTTACCCTTTAGAAATTATTTAGCTTTTTATCAACAACTTTTTATAATTGAATAAGAATGTAAATATAGAGAATAGCCTATGTCACTCACGGAGAGTGTAACTTAATATCAGTGAAAAAATCTATTTCAGAAGCGGATTAGTAGTTAACTCCTATAGAATATGGTATATAAGTATGGAAATAGATACAAATAAAGAAATACAGTTTAGAAATATAAATTAGTCTACCATATATTTGACAATAATGCTTCTTTCTATCTTATCTTATTTTTCTAACTTGGCAACCGGTACATTTTATTGGAGATCCTTACTGCCATTATCGAGTGAATATAGCTTGCAGTCGTATGACGATTTCAGAATCCTAACAAGATGGCTCCCTTGTTAGAAATTTCTAGAGAGTTTTTGTGGCATCTCAGAATTCATGATGCATGTTATTATTTCCAATCCACTTCACTTGTGCACAATAACCAAACTTTATTAAGCAAAATGCCAGCGATATTACACAATATAGGGTCGAATAACACAAGTTTATGAATAAAAATAAAAATTACTATATGACAGTTTGAGATCCCGCCAAAAACTCGACAATAATGCTTATCAACGAAAACTTATTTCATCGAAAAACAAACTGGGGTGTCAAGTGGCATGAAAATTTATGAATAAAATAGAATCACGGTGTCAGTTGCTTACCCGCTGCAATTATATCCATTAAAAGCCGGACCGCTGTAAGCGCGAACATCCCTAATGTTTGCGGGACGCGGAAAGGGAACAAAACAGACCAATGAGTTAGTATGTTGCCGGCCGCTGGCAGCAATAGGCGTTTTAAGTGAGATTGTGTGAGATTTTGTCTTTGTGATTGCTACACATGAGATGATTTTACCAAGATGGATTTACCGACGCTGTGTTTAAAAAAGTTAAATAGTTAATCAAAAGTAGTGCTTCTTAATATTATATAGATGTTATATTTACTTTCCATTATAAAACGCAATGTGCCGTATGGACTTCTCTTGAAAATGTATACGGCTCTTGTTGAATCAGTAATTTTTTATGGTCTAACCAGCTATGAACACACATTTAAAACCTACCTCAGATAAATAATCTGCAAATATGTATTATAAAACTAATAGTACCAAACAATATAAAAAGCAAATACAGTAACAACTATATAGGTTTATTCAAATATTGTAAGGTATTACTTGTTCATGACCGCTCTGAGGAGTACTTGTTACTAATAGAACAGTTTGACAATACCGATATAAGAGTACCAGTAAAATATGAAGTAAATACACGACAGGCATTAAACAAATCATTAAAAATACTGAATACTTCGTTCTTAAAAGTGTAAATTGCATCGGTTCATGATGTTAAGTTGATGTTGAAGATTGTAATGAAATTAAGGCTATTGTCAAGGCTTAACACTCAACAGAGGAGATGGAATCAGATTTTTCCTCAAGTTCAACATCTGCAAGTGGTTCAGTTTAAAAGTTTTTTTATTATTATTGCTAATTTATAATGAAATTAAAAACAAAACCTTATATGATCACTTTGTAGTCCATCTGTCTTTATATATATCTATCCGAAAGTCAAGACCTTTTTTCTCGAAAAAGACGAGGTATAAAGTTGAAATTAATATAAAATACTAAGATCTATGAACTCATACTGCTGTATTACAATCAACTTTCTAGATTAACGTTTTATAGAGATACGGCACTTCATAATAAAAGTCTTATTAAGGATAATATACAAACAATATTTATGTAAAAGACGGTACAATAGTGGACGGTATATAAATGTGATCAGTTAGGAACCATCAGAGCACGAGTTATATTCGCTATTTGTACGTTTTTTTAAATAGTAGTATTTTGCTTATCATTTAAACAAGACAACAATATAATTTATATTAAAGTAAGTTATTTATTTTATCCATCACACTCGCGATAACATACGTAAAATTATCTGAAGATATAGTACTTAATCTAATACCGTGTATATTCGTGCACACCCGCCGTCCTGCGTCCCGCCAACATTAGCGAAGGTCGCGCTTATAGCGGTAGAACTATAGTTAGCGTTGTAATATAAGTTTAACGATAAATACTAACATACTGGAAAAGAGATATTTATATAAAACAATTAATAAAATTTCATAATTATCTCTATTCGATCACTTAGACCACAAACGCATCCAATTTTCGGAATTATGCCGTATCCACAGTGACGACATCAGCGAGGCGGGAGGGAGGTAGGGGGCGGCGTTCCCGGATTCGGGAGTGATCTAGGAATAAAGGGCAGTCTGAGCAGGACGCTAGGCCGCGCTGACGGTTCGTATCGAGCTGTGCTATCGAATTCCGCGCTAAGTTTCCGAGCCATTAAACATTTAAAAACTTATCGTTCTAATTGCGAATTTTCGGTGCTGCCCGCCACAATAACGGTTTGTGATAATAAAATGTTATGAAGTATAAACTTGATATCGGAAATTGATGTGAAACTTTTATGTAGGAAATATAAAAGAAAACTAATCATTCAATGTAATTTTATGTGCTTTTAGGTCAAGGCGATATTTTTATATGATATCTACTAACGCAATCAGTTAGGTGTCCATCCATACTTACAGTTTTCTCACTCTGACCACTGTACCGTTCTATAAAATTTGACATTAGAAGTTGGTAGTATTTTTGTCATTCGTATTATTTAATTGCTACTTTTATATTAATTCATTTGAATAAAATATTAACGATAAGAGTCAACTCTGTATATTTTTTATAATTAACAACTTTATATAAACATATTAATAAAAATATAGATTTATCAAGGTAAAATTATATTACAGTAAGTCTAAAAGTTTAATTTCTCAGCATGTCTTGTACGAAAAGTGAAAAGTATGAACACCATTATATCTACATTATTTGCGAGACGGCACGGACAGCTTATTGATAGATCAACAATTTACATTGGTGGAAACGTTGCATATGGAAAGATTAAAAATACAAACAACATACAATAGCTTAGTTTAAAGACGCTATATGTTTTAGTTTTATTTATTTGAAAGGTTGTTTATATTTGAAAGGTAATGGAAAGCACTTTTAGTTTTATAAATTATAAATAAAATATTAAAGTATTTAACATTTGCAATTACGTATCAAAATTTAATTTTCTTAGTTTTTTTATGCCATTTTATTTCTAAAATAGCTGTGCTCGTGGCTCCGCACGCGTTTATTAGGCCGCTTCTTAATTTTAATGATAGTTTATAGTTTCTTTGAGATTAGTTATATTGATAATTTTTATAACCTATCAATTGTGGATTGGCATATTATACTTCTCGTGTACAGAATTTCATTAAAATCGGTTTTTGAGTTAAATGTACAATCACAAACGAGATAAAAAATGTCAAATTAAAACGATTTATCAATATAAATAAATTTGAAACTTTACATCTATAACTATTATAAAAACTAGCTATGCAAGTTTACCATGCTCGTCGCGCTGCCGCTTTCGCTCTTCCCGTACTTACCTACAGCTTACCAGATTGCTTAACGTTCATGGTTACTGGTTCGCTACTTAGAGTCTATGCTATACCTAAATCAGTATAACCTTCCTTAATAAATAGGGTATAAAAAATAAAAAAATTGACTGGCGGTAACAGATTTTAACGTATCAAATAAAAAAAAAACAATCTTTTGAGCTTTATAATATTAGTATAGATAAGTGAGGCAAGGGCGGTGATGCATACAGCCATTCTTTTAAAGCAACGGTGCGCGTAAATCGGACGACGCGAGGTTACGTAGTGCACGCGTATATTTATTAGTTTTATTACATGGACTGGCTTATCTGGCCGAAACACTTCACCGAACGTACCAACGGGTAAATGGAACACAAAAATAGCTACAAATTGCTATGAAATTTTCGACGGAGTACAACCGTTAACTTGTCTAAAATCACTTTCCTTTTAGTACCTATCTTAATTTTTTTTATATTGTGCTACCTGTGCCTGTCCTTATTGAGTGCTTATAAAAATCTAGAGATTTATTTTATTTTCAAATTTATTTAAGCGAACGTTTTTTTAAACAGACTTTCCTTTGGACTAATTTTTAGCGTTCCGAAGTCAACAAGGAACCCTTATAGTTTCGCCATGTCCATTTGTCTGTCCGCGGCTTAGCTCAGTACTAGAAAGCTGTAATTTGGTATAAATATTAGTATTATTTGGTATATATATTAGTCATACCGACAAAGTGATAACAAATTTTTTTTCTTTTCGGGTACGTCCCTTGCACGTAAAGTGGGGATGACGTTTTTTTTTCTCGTCTATTCCATGGTGTTCCGTGTCGATGGATAGGTCGTTCAAAAATATTTCGGATTTGTGAAAAGCATTTTTCGTGTGCTAATATTTAGTAGAGCCAAGTGTCATCCCTGGATGGTTGTGTTTGGATATATGAAAAAATTCACGGCGGTAGTAAATATAACGAAGTTAAAAAGAAAACTATCACAGCTAAGTAGGCTCTACAAATTAACGAATAATAATCTACCAACTTAAAATATGTACTTGGAGAAATAATTGAAAAGGAAAATTTCGTACTAATTCCATGGAAAATTACTTAAAGCCCTGGATATTTTGATGACCAACTACGGAACTCTCCATCGCGCGTGGCCCGACAGGCATTTGGCCAGTTTTTTTTTGAGTAAAATGACTTACTGGTATTTTTATTACATAATGATATAAATTTATTATTATAAGAAATATATACCTAATACTTTCGTAGGTAATTTCGTCGGCGATTTATTGTTAGACCTGGTATGTATTTATTGGTTATTAACGTCACACAATTTATTTTAATTGTATATGTGTCTATTAAATAAACCTAGATATCGGTTTAAGAAACAAACTTGCTAACAAAGTTAACTCTAGCAAATTTATTTGCGACTAGCTTTGCCTGCGACTCCGCTCGTGTAAACTATAGCCTGCCGGATATTTTAAAGATAAAAATACTTATTTTATTTGCTTATTTATTCTTTTTCTAAAAGAAAATAGCCTAAATTACAACGTATAAATTTAGCTATCTGCCAGTGATAGTCCCGTTAAAATCAGTCTAACCGTTGCCGAGATTAGCCGGATCAAATGGAAAGACAGACAAAAAATGTGAACATATTTTTTTTGCTTTTTTTTTACCGTATATAATGTCATATGCATTTAGTAAAAAGCTGTTATTTTGACATTACAAACAGACACTTCAATTTTATTTATTTGTATAGATCAATCAAATCAAAAGTACCTTATTCAATTTTAGTCTCTAAAAAGCCACTTATCGACGTTAAAACAATACCATCGGTTCGGAAGTTCAGTCATAGAAGGGAGCCAGCCGGCAGGCGGCAAGAAACTCGATTTATGTTTTAACTCTGTAAATAAAATTTACAGTTAATTTTATTATTTAGTGGAAGTACAGACATGAAGTAACGACCAAACCACTGTAGTTTGTTGTCTTACAATAAGCCTAAGCTGTCGGTGTAAACACACATCCTGATGAAACTAGAGATAGCATTTTAATATTAACCTGGCCAATTGCCACCTTCAAATTAAAAGTCTATCGCTGTCTATAGATGTGTTCCGATAGATTCATTTGAGAAGCAATCTCTTTCATATTTAATTCTCATCTCGCGAAATGTAGTCAAACTCTAGTGTTGAAATTGAAAATGAAATGCAAAATGAAATTAAAACCATAAACAAATATGTTCATAAACATTAAACAGTCTTATTGGAGTTTAATTATAGAAAATGTTATTTCGTTACAATAGTTGATACGAATTCTAGTTAAATAAATGGAAAATGTAGGTACCGTACAGGAGTAGACGGATCATGACCGCTGACTGGCTTCTGGAAAAGTTTACCTTTCAACTGGTTCATTTGTATTTTCAATTAACGAGACGAAAATGAATACGTCCCTGCAGCAGTCAGTTCGAGGGTAACTTTTATGAAACCGTCATGAGTTTTCGAAAAATGAATTCGAATTTTCTCTGTTCTTCTGCATATCAATGATATGTTACCTTTAGATCATACTCATTGCTATGCAGATGACAGCACCACTCATGGGTGCTATTATAGCAAGCCTTCATGTGGTCGGGAAGAAACAGAAAAGACGGGAGGAACTTGTCATTGATTTTAACCAATACATGCAACGTGTATCTACATGGAGAGCAAGTAACTTGGTTGAGTTCAATTCCAAGACAACTGAAGTGTGCGCGTTTTCCTCAAAAAAGTCTCCGTTTTCCCCCCTCCCCACTCTTCAGAACGTCTCACTAGTGATGCATGACAGGCTCCATATCCTAGGTGTGGATATTTGCAGCGGCCTCAACTCCAGGGATTAAATCGGGAGTGTCATCTCCACTACATCTCGGAGACTAGGAATCCTGAACAGGGTGCGACGGTTTTTCACGCCCGGTCAACTGTACCTTCTTTATAAGGCACAAGGTCGGCCGTGTATGGAATACTGTTCGCACCTCTGGAATGGATCCGCAAAGTACCTCCTCGATGCCCTGGACAGGTTGCAGAGACGGGCTGTTCGCATTATTAATGATGCAGACGTTACCCAATGTATCAAGCCGCTTCAGCTTCGCAGGAACATCGCTTCGCTAAGTGTGTTCTACCGTCTGTGTCATGGTGAGTGTTCTGAGGAGCTGTTCAATCTAATTCCCTCCTCTCCTTTCCACAAAAGAAACAACATGCGCCAGGCTTCGGAATCACAGTTTTACGGTAACTTCCATCTCGGTACGAACTAAAAGTTCTCTTTATCTTATCTTTGTCGTACCGTGAGACTGTGAAACGATCTCCTGGCCAATGTGTTCCCTTCTTCTTATGATATCGGGTCCTTCAAGCGTGACGTGAAGAGGTATTTAAGCAGGCCGGCATGACAGCGGAGACCGCCGATGGATTTCAATCTCTTGGTGGTTTCCGTTGTATTTGGATTATACTGTGCTTCCCATCAGGGAGAGTAGGACCTACTCTACCTACCGACAATGTGCCAAGCTATTATAAAAAAAACATCTTAATAAAGTAATTTACTGTTAATATTTATGATGAATATAAAAAAAAACATGCTCCGTTTATTTGGGCTTGTTTTTTATATTTTAATTTCATCTGATGCTAAGTGACGATCTGGCTCAAGATGATAGAACGCTAAGGCTAGTAGGAACACTGGCTCTCAAATGCAGCTGCTGGAACACACCTATAGGTGCTTGGCGACAGATTTTCTACTTGAAGGTGGTAGCTAGCCAGGCGGTCATTAGAAAGTACTGCTTACCACCATGCTAGGGTTTCTTCGCGTTGTTTCCCTTCACCGCAAACTTAGGCACATTGCAGGGATTCGAACTCACGTCGATCGACGCAGTGTCCGTACACGCTACCACTGAATCACCAATACTACCATGGGTCATATCGTCATTTAAAACCAGGAGAGATTGTAGGCAAACGCTAAAGTAATAAAGAATAAAACAAATGTAGTATGTTAAATCAGAAGGATTATTTGCTAATTATTGTTCGTAAAACTTAACGCCCTTACGGTTTTTATTTACTAGTCCCAATGTAGTGCTGGACTATCTACTGGTCAGTGCAGATTGTTAAATTGTCTTAGTTTGTGATAACAGAAAATCCGTAACTAAATACACGCGTAAATAACAATATTAAATAAAGTTATTCTGTCACAATTTCACGAAATTTCGGTAAGTGATTAAAACTTAATCAATTTTGATTTGAAAGTTCACAAAGTACATCACGTTCACGTTGTTTATATGAAAGCAAAACAAGTGCCCGTGAAAGTTGTTCCAAGTTTCATTTCAAAGTAGATATTGCGTTTCAACGACCGGCTCGAACGAAACTTAAAATTAATAAAGAGGTGATCAATATTATTCGTTTTCCTTCCGGAAGTATGGAAACACTAATTGTTGAATATATATAATATGTAAGATAATATAGTATTTATGCATTGCCAATAGCTTTTATAAGTATGTTTACTATAGCTGTACTATATTATCGCTATACTATAGCCGCAAAAAAGAAAATATATCTGTACCTACTTCTATATACAAATATAAAAATTATTCTGGTAGACGTTTTAAGAGATTTAATTTAAAATGGATTTTCATGAAACTATTTTTAAATGTACCTTATAAATGTGATAAATACAAATATTGTTCATATATCGCATAATCTGACGTGTATTATACGTATAAATATCAAATATTTAAGACTAATTCCGTTTATTAATGGAACATTATGTCACCAATTATGCTAATCATCGATATAAGTTTTAAAAGATTTACAGTTGCTTAACTTTAATATTTATTACTTAAATTGTACTTATTTCATAAAAAAATCTTTAGAACTTCACTAGAGCATCGGACCCTTAATTCAATAAAGTCCTTTGAGAAGCAAATTTCCGGCATCTGATCAATCAACTGTCGTGAAAGAACAAGACATAATCAATTTTGCAGCAATCCTTATAGTTGCGACTAGAATAATACGCGGCATAAATATCAAAACAATCTAAACGTATTATAATTATTGACAGTGAACAAACTATAGAACATACTACTAGAGTGAAAATGTAATGAGTTTTTTTTATCGTTTACAAGTTTAACGTTATAGCCACAATCTCATCTGGTCTTAAGTGACGATGTGGCCCAAGATGGTAACACGCTAAACCTAGTGGAGGATTGGCTCTCAAGCCTATCACTTAAAATAATTATTTTTAAGGTATACTTTATTTCGTTCGTATCTACAAGTAAAGAGGTAGGTAACGTTGATAAAGACGAGAGCACTTGGAGCACTTCGTAGAACTACCTTCATTACGCAGGGTTGAACACAAAGCTTACAAGCGAACATCCGAGTACCGGATATTAAATCTTCTCGTTCAAGCGCACGTCACTAGACTAGGGAATGGAGTCAAATAAAAAAATAATACCTACAGTTACTCGTAAGGTGATGAAATTCGTACTTCATGTTAAATCAGAGACACTTTGTAGTAAACTTTAACCTTTATAGGTAAAATTATGCTTTGTATGGAACATGTAACAAATGTTTGACAAAGCATTTTTTTTCCTCAGTTTGACTACACTATTAGTCTTAAGGGCCTCAGTCAGGGCTTCAGAGCATTAAAAGGCTGGGTCTGGGGGCGAGCGCCGAAGGCACTTAGCCGCGAAAGCGTAGCAACAAGTTCAAGAATGCCAAAGTAGTCGACACTCGGCTTGGGCTGTTGCCTTAGTTGCAATTAAATCGCGATCTGACTAATACCCTATCCGTAGAAAAATCGATTTAACTAACTATACATATTTTTGTGTTCTGCGAGGAAGAGTATGCGTATATGAATTTAGTAATCTGGCAATTTGATCTAAAACTAACTAAAAGGAAAAAAAGTCCCTTACAGAACCTATATACCTGAATGGTGTGCATGTGTGAAGTGCAGTGTCATGTTTATATGTTGATAGTTAGAGAATGCAGTGTCACTCTATCGCACGAGCGGCTCTGGCTCAAGGGCTCCATGCCTGAGGAACGGACCTTGACTTGAGTTGCCTCAGGGCGGGTGTGCGGTGCAAGGTATAGAGAAATGAGTACAAAATATAGATATCAATAATGTAGTAACGCTCTAGTTAGGCGTAAGGCACTCTTCCACAATATTTCAGATATTTCGAAGCGCGAAAATTCAAACTTTATGTTTTGTTCTCACTCCCCTACAACTTTCCAGATTGTTTGATGTTCAAAATTACTGATCCGTTTCATAAGGTCGTAGTATAAAGTTATATAACCTAAGTATGTAACCTTCCTCAATAAAATATCCTACAAAATGCAAAAATAAGTTTTCTAATCTGACTGTTAGTTCCAGAGATTAGCGCGTTCAAACAAATAAAATTAAAGAAAAAGAAAACAATTTCTTGGCTTTGTAATATTAGTATAGATGGTTATTTTTATCTGTAGTAGTTTCATACTACTCTAGGATGCTCTTGACGTCATATTTCATAATGACATATTCGATTACAGCTTTTACTTGCACGGTCTTCTTTGAAGCAAAGTTCTTATTTGTTATATATTGGGCTTTATTTATTAAACTGTATTCATACCTAAATATGTTTTCTATTGTAATTTTTTTGGTAAAGTAAACATTCCTTCCAAATTCACTAATAAAATTTCAAGAAACACTGAGATTGTAATATCATTTTAATTGTTAAAATTTGGATAATAATAGCTTCGTTTCTAAATTTACTAATACAGTCGTAAGAAACGTAATCTTTTGAAAGTTTTGATTGAAGACATACTGAGATTGTTCCATTTATAATTATAAAAGACGTCTCAATTAGGTCTTTTCGAACTACATAAAAACTTTATAATTGTCAAAGGTAAGAATTGTTATAATGACGTAATTTGTTGCCTGTTATCGCGACACGTTTGTCTCAGACGAGAACTAATTTGCCAACTTCTCTTCAACATCTGTATTAAGGATTTTCATTCTTGAATTAAATATAGTTTTGTTTGTATTTTTAGATTGTATTACATTAATCAGGTTACTGAACTGTGGAAGAATTGTACTTATATTAATCGAATTGCATTATTCATCTATACAAATAAATAAAATTGAAGTGTCTGTTTGTACTGTCAAAATATTTCTTTTTTACTAAATACATATGAAAATATATACCTATAGCAAAAAAACTATTTAAATTTTTTTTGTCCGGCTTATCTCCGAAACGGTTGGTCCCACTTTGATGGGACTTTCACTGGCAGATAGCTGATGTTATAAGGAGTAACTAAGGCTACTTTTATTTTAGGAAAATAATAAGTCTTCCGCGCTAAAAAAATAAGAAGCCTTTTTAGTAGTACACGTGAGTGGCGCCGCGGGCACAGCTAGTATTTAATATAGTAATACTAGCTGATCCGTGGTAATATTTTTCTCATTATGGAATTTAATACAAGATAACTAACAGTTGTCATGTTAGTTAAACATAATGTTGATAGATGTCGCCTTGAATATATTTTCATTAGCGTCAAGAGATGGTGTTCCTAAGATGTCGTTATTTTCAAAGAAAACATTACATTTAAAAGATTTGTCTATAATTCGTCAATAGCGAGGAATATGCTCTTTAAAATGATGTTTGAATTAAAGAAGAACCATGTAAATCGAATGTGGTTTTCGCGTGAAAAGAACATAAACGGACAGACAGACAGGGAGACGTTGAGTTTTATAATAAGTATAGATGATGATTAGTTCAAGACCTTATACCTATAGGGTTCGGGGTCCCTACTGGGATAGGGAGAAATAATGTACAACTTGAAGAGACCCCACTTTGCAAATACCCTTTCTTAAATTGATTAAATGACAATTATTTAAATATTTTTAGTCAGTTTACAATTTTATTGGTAATTGTCAAATTACATTTTGTTGTATAGACAGTTTATTGGGGAAGCATCAGACTTAAAACTTCGCCTCCTAAAGTGAAACCGCGGAGTATAGTTAATGTATGTTTATAAATTGGCAAACCTGGAAGCCAGTAACTTGACGCTACAGAGACAAGGCTCACAGTGTTGCAGCGTCGAGGTATAAATTTTCGTGAAGGTAATTAAACAACTTACTAACAAACTGTCCTTTTGTTATTACTTCGTAGGAAAGTTTGCTGTTGATTGGTATATGAAATGTTTTGTATATTCCTTTCACAATTGAAATTGGCGTTTGAAATCGTAATCCTATATAATGTTTAAGTTTAACAGATATATTATAATCATGGTTTAGGGTTTAGTAGTTTAGGGTTAAATCGCAAATTTATGTGTTGACTAATTATGCCCGCTGCTCCGCAACTAAAATTTTATTTTTATTTTTTGTGCGGTATCCTAATTATTTTTCTAAAATTAAAGTGGCCTAAGTTATGCCTTATAACATCAGCTAACCGCCAGTGAAAATCCTGTCAAAATCAATCCAACCGTTTAGGAGATTACTCGAAACAAACTGACAGACAGACAGCCAAAAATAAAAATAAAATGGGTTTTTTGTTATCGGTATTGTGTATACTTTCATATGCATTTAGTAAAAACTCTGTTATTTTGACATTGCTAACAGACACTTCAATTTTATTATATGTATGTAGATATGATGGTATAAATAGATCAAATAAAAAAAGGTGGATGCGTTCACTAATAATGTACGCGCGTTAGAAGCTACACATTTATTTATTTTTTATTTTTTTTCGAACTGACTACACTGTTAGCCTGAGGGGCCCTGGAGCCTTTACGGCTTTTACAGCTTTACCGGGCTTGGGCTATGAATAGTCACATTCGCAGTTGTATGACGCATAACATCGAGTGTGACTATCTTTACTACAATAGAACATGACGTTTAGCAAGCAACTTCATGGTGTAGACGTTTTGCTACAACGCCGCACGCCTCGTAAAATTCACTGTCATGGTTTTTTCATAATGGGCCAAAAATAATGCACAAAAAAGTCCAAATTAAAATGGCTTGCCTACAACCGCAAAGCTGATTTGTGACCAATTTCTAATCATTTATAAATACTACAAACGAAAATTTCAATAATTCTCTATTACTTATACTTAGCCTGGCCATAAGTTCTGTTAAAAAATAAAATTTATTTTTTTATGAATTAAAATATAATCTTCATACTTTAATCGTATACGTACATTATTGAAGTCTCAGCAATAATTAAATAATAAGTTCACTTTGTAATTTGTTTTGTAGTAGTGCTCTTCAATCGTAAAATAATTTCACCAATAAAAATGATATTTCCGTGCCTTTCAACTGCGTATCGGGACATCAAGCACTTTGAGCGATCCACTCTCTTTAACCGTAGGTCTCAGGTATTGTTTAATAATACGCCACCCGCCACGACCGCCCTCCTCTGCGGCAACTCAAGCCTAGGTCCGATCCATCGGCATGGAGCCCTTGAGCCAAGCAGCCGCTCGCGCGATACAAGTGACTCTACAATCACTAGCTTTCACAGCCATACATGACACTGCATTATACACACATGCACATCACACATAGGTACATAGGTTCTGTAAGGGACCTTTTTTTTTCTTTTTTTGCCTAGTTAGATTAGACAAAAATTTTCAGACCACTAAATACACATACACATGTTCCTTCCCTCCTCCCAGGGGGCAGAAACATGTATATATGTATAGTTAGTTTAGATCGAATTACGGATAGGGAATTAGTCAGATCGCGACTTAATTGCATACGCGCAACAGTCCGAGCCGAGGTTCGGCCACTTTGGCACCCTCGGATGTTGTTGCTTAGCTTTCGTGGCTGAGTGCCCTAAGCGCTCGCCCCCAAGCCCGGTAAAGCTGTAAAAGCCGTAAAGGCTCCAGGGCCCCTAAGGCTAACAGTATAGTCAGTTCGAAAAAAAAAAAAAAAAATAATAATAATACGCGAAAGAGTCCTAACGGGAATCTTCATTTCTCGTGTGAATTATTCTGTTTCCTTATGGGGTTTCGGCATATTGTGGCCACCGCCACGAACTTTTTATGTTTTTCGGCAGAGGACGTGTTCGTATATCTAATGACCGTACGATATAGGAATTAATTATGGTAATAACAAGCTTTTGAAGTGTCTTGTACATGACCGACACGGTCCCACTTTGCCTAAATTAATCACTGTAATTTTGTGTTCTTTAACACCCCATTCCATATTCTAATTTAA
Source organism: Saturnia pavonia (assembly GCA_947532125.1). Lineage (NCBI taxonomy): Eukaryota > Metazoa > Arthropoda > Insecta > Lepidoptera > Saturniidae > Saturnia > Saturnia pavonia. Next base: position 6,218,645 of record OX383899.1, on the reverse strand, counting down.
TATTAACTTCGAAAATAATATGTCAAATGGTGAAGAATCGATCGAAGTTAAAGTTGAAATTTGAATTAAGAAAAAAAATAACAATCAGAAGTTTTTAAGTTGTAACAATATTTATGACCAGACTAGTTACAAAATAACACATTAGTTAATACATCTTTACAAATTGGAAACTTCATACAACATAATATTATGTATAATAATTAATCCTATTAATAATAACTGATGTCAGTATTAACATTACACTGTAACATAATCCGCTAACATTCCATTAAAACGTCAATTACATCGAAGATCTCTAAATCACCATGTTAATTAGTCACGCACAGTAACTAAATACCTTTGTTAATTTTAAAGCAACTGTTAAGCGTTGATTTCCAATAGACTTAGCTTGAGTACGTACCCTTTAGCATTACTTCACTGAACCGTATTACAATCTATTGAATTAGAAATTATATGTATACACTGTCAACATTTGAAAAGGCCTCTTATTGTATGACGAACCTTATTAATTTAGAAGTTTTAGAAATGTTGAATATGTACCTATGTAAGGTAAACGAATAAAAAAAAACTTTTAATATTTTACAGTAATGGATATAGTTGAAACCCGCCACCTGAACTAAGGTTAGCCTATGCCTCTGTGCCATTGTCTAATTTTAATATATAATGAGAGCTTTTTTACACTTTAATCATAAATAATAATAAAGAAAATATTTTTATTATATCGCGTATTTATATCGTAGAACTTGTATGGTGCGAGAGTCTGTATTGTATGGTGTTTGTATGTGTTTGTGCGCCCGAAAAACTTATTTATGAAGAACTTTAATGATATTAAAATTATCTGGTATATTTTTTTCCATCGGAATATTAAGGATATCATGACTGACTGGACATCATGTATCATCACAACACACGATGTTAAACCTGGCATGTAGGCATGAATATAAGTTGATAAATATTCGTAGCAAATATAACTAAAAATAATATTGCATAGCCCTTGCGCTTTCAAAATCCGTTATGTGTAATTAATATTTTAAGGAGAGTTCGAAAACGTTTTTTTGTATATAAATTACCATCTTAGTATTGGAGCATAAAGCAGATTTTACAGGCTCAGTGCTGATATACACTGATTTATCTGAATAAAACTGTAGGCGTCGACTTTTTTCATCTTCACCGGACTTAGTGGCGAACGCAAAAGGCATTCAGCCGAAATAGCAACAAGGGCAAGGTTGGCAAATTGGCCAAACTTTGGATTTGGTTGTTTTTTTTTTAAGTCCCTTCGTCACCCCTAACACACATCAGGAATCTTGTGTCTTCCAAATAAATTTATTGCGTGAAATTATAAAAATTGCGGTTTTGTTTGTTGCCGCGCATGGGATTCCGCGAATTAAATATAACTATTTAAATACATATTACTATTTATATAAATATAACTATATACATATGTCAGCATATCCGTATATGTATGTTAACCATTGGTTTCTAAGTCTAACTACTTAAAAAAAGTCAAGAAGGTTCCTTAGAGAACCAATGTTTTTACCTATAATGTATTAAAATACCTACGTCTTGCGTTCAAGTATAAGTCCAAGTTGGTTGAAACCTTTGAAAGCAATTATTTATAGTGCAATTATCTTCGATTTCCCTCCTCCGAGGGTTCTTATTAGCTCAAGGATTTTCCATCGTGTAACGTCTGCGCAGTGTACACCGTTAGTTAGTTGAACCATTCAAGTGGATAAATGTTTATTTGATCTCCGTCTAACTGTATTACTGAATCTTTTAAATAAATTTGTTTCAAACAAATTGAATCAACATTAGATATGTAGTGTTTGTAATATTATTGCTTTTTGTTATGAAACGTTCTCATTGCATTTCTAACGAATTCATATATTAATGATGATTGTTTTGTATACATTTTTGTGAATTAATGAGTACTGCTTTTGTTTTATTTTTTTAATATATAAATTGTTTGTTATGAATGATATGTCCATTGAGTGTTTGCGGGTTTTAATTTCGTTGTGGCAGTTATGGTTTACGAGTATATATATATCAACACAATATGCAAAGTGAAAATTGAAGTTAATTTGAGAAGCGCGTTTTTCCTTCTTCCACGAATATTCCATCAGTGAGAGAATATTATGAAAATTCATTTTCATTGCCTTCAATTAAATTTCATTTTAACATTAATCTAAAGTACTGAATTCATCAGGATTTATTATGATATAGGTATTTATATTACGAATAGAAAAATAAGATTTATTTTGAACTAGCTGAACTCGCTGCTTCGCTCGCGTGGACTACAGAAGAAATTTCATAAACCTTTAATAACTTTTGATCGAACGAAGATATCTTGTTTTGTTTTTTAACGATCAAGTATCTAAGGAGTAAAACAAAAAAAAATGAACAAAACCTATCCTCTAGTTTTTGCGTGATCCGCGTACAAAGGCAAATCTCAATCATTTTATTTATATAAATGAGCCGTTTGTTTTTCTTCGGGGCATAAAATTCGTTCAATTAATTACGGACATCAATGTTTTTACATGAAACTGAAATTAATTTATTTTCATTGTCAGGAGAGGATTTTCCGTTTATATGAGGAAAAATTAATAAATTATTATGGTATAATGTTGTACATTTGAAAATATATTTTTTTCGTATATATTTTCACTCATCTTTTTATATGATTTCTGGGCTTATGACTAACAAAGAATAAATAATTAAGAGAGGTAGGGCGCAGATAAATTTCTTTGTAGATTTCTCTCTACTTGGGGCAGTTCGACTGGTGGAATACCTCCACCTTACAGAAGATCACAGCCAAATAATCTTGTGTTGTGTTCAAGCGGTGAGTAGGGTTTCCAGAGCTCTTTGGAGTAGGAAGGTTCATGGTCGGCAACGCGCATGTGATTCTTGTGATGTCGCAAGAGTCCATGGGCTGCGGTCATCGCTTACCATCAGGCGGGCCACATGCTTGTTTGCCCCCGCCGCGGTATAAAAAATACAGAGGCTAGGAAATATATATATTTCGCGATCAATTATTTCATAATATATTTTTGAAGCAATGAAGGCTCAGTGGTAGTGTGTACGACTTCGCGTCGATTGACGTGAGTTCGAATCCCTGCAATGAGCCTGAGCTTTCGGTGAAGAAAAACATCGTGAGGAAACCATAGCATGGTGGTATCTAATGCCCGCCTGTCTAGCTACCACCCTCAAGATGAAAATCTGTCGCCAAGCACCAGTAAGTGTGTTCCGGCAGATACACTAGTCTTACACTAGGTTAAGTGTGTTATCATCTTGGGCCACAACGTTTACATTAGGTAAGATTGTAGTCACTACGTCAAACCTATAACGATAAAAAAAGGATGAACAAGTTAAAGAAATATTATTTCTTAAGTTTTAAAACTATGAATCTGTATTAAAGAGGTAAGGTTTGTGAATATGTTTTAGGAGATAATAAAAATAATAATTTCTAGCTGATGTATACATACATTTTATTATTATTATTAATATTTAATTAACGCGTACGAATTCACGGGTGGTTATATTTGGTTTCGGCTTTACCCGATAATCGCTTTCCACGGTTCAGGCCGCCCTAGATAATATTCCTAAGTAATATGCTAATCCAGCTAATGGATACTTATAAAAACACTAGCTGTGCCCCACGGTTTCACCCGTGTTAAATTTATTCTTGACAGTGCCACTGCCAACTCGCCCCGGTAGCCCTATTGTTGTTACACTTCTCGTACTTACAACCTGCCACGACTGCCCTCCTCTGCGGCAACTCAAGCCTAGGTCCGATCCACCGGTATGGAGCCCTTGAGCCAAGAAGCCGCTCGCGCGATACAGTGACTACATTCACTAGCTTGCACAGACACACATGACACTGCATTGTACACACATACATAACACACAGGTACATAGGTTCAGTATGGGACCTTTTTTCTTTTCTTTGTTTGCCTAGTTAGTTAAACAAAAATTTTCATATTACTAAATACACATACACATGTTCCTTCCCTCTTCCCAGGGGGAATAAACATGTATATATGTATAGTTAGTTTAGATCGAATGATAGGGAATTTTAATTAAAAGTTAGTATAAAATTTCTGAGCATCAGTAAATTTTTATGAAAAATCAATTTAAAAAAAAAAATTAACGAAATCTATCAAACGTTTACAAAGTTTGTCTGAAAAGACTGTCAACGAAATATGAATAAAAAATACGTAGTAAAAGTAATTATAATGTGATTTATGTTAACTCCTGTCAAATTCGTTTCAGGGAAATTCTTTCAATAAATTTAGGAGAGAAACTCAAGAAACGTATATTTGTGTTCCCACTTCTCAACTGGTACCGTGGTACAGTGGTAATAAGCTCTACTATTGACTTGAGAGATTGCGGGTTCAATCCCCGCACATAAATGATTTTTGTGTGATGAGCATAATTGTCAGCTGTGTGTTTGGGTGTTAAACACAGATTTGAGAAAAAGGCAAATGTAGCATTACGAACATCAAAAGTACGACATGCATTTACACTGAAAAAAATGAATAGCTGAACTAGTTTGACTAATCAGAAAATAGCTTAAATTTACTTCTTAGTAACCAAACTTTTGTTAAAATAACTAAACTGGTTTTGCTGCACTTCCCAAACTAGTTAAGCTATTCGTACTTTTGTTACTATTAAATAAAAAATTGGCTATTGTTTAATGAAATGTGTTTGCTAAACTCGTTTATCTACTTTATACAAAACAAAGTTTAGTAAAAAAATACTATTTGATTACTGATAGGCAAACACTCTAGTAATTATTATACAAAATGTTTAGTTATATCTAAGCAAGTATTAAGTAAATAATAGACTAACAAATCCATTAAATGTTTATTAATTTATTTTCCTATTGTAGCAAAAATTAATTATCAATTAGAAGACAAACTTATACAGTTATATGTAACTAAGTTATCAAAAACATTCCTAGCTAAAATTTGGTTATCTATTTCAAATTGTTTAATAAATAGTAGATAAATTAACATATTTTTTCAACTAAACGAACTTGTTTCGACACGAATCTGCAATCCACCCGCGGTACGCGTTTCTGCGCTTATTAGTGTTGCCACCTTAGCGATTTATTCTCTAGATTCGGTGATTTTTGTCGCCCTTTTGCGAAATTTTTCTATAGTTAAGTGAATTATTTTGCTTTTCGTTTTTCAGCGCTATTTGATCGCAACCATAATAATTATGAAGTTTCTTTAAAATTCAATAAGTTAATTTTTTGTTATTTACTTTTACGTATTTTTGGGACCCTGTAACTTTAGGCGACACTTTTCTCCACCACTGCATTCCACTGATTTATTTACTAATTAACTTTACGCCATGTCTCTCACGGGAAAGGTAGAAAGAATAGAGCACCACTGCAATCTACTTTTGCATACCTCTTTAAAAGTAGTACATATTATGTTTTTATTGCCCGTTTTTTCTTTTTTCGGTGCGCTTACTTCAAGAGTTATTTGAAGACCCTAATAAAATTGTGCCAACTTTATGATAAGTTTTAAAAATATATGTTTCACCACTACCAAAAACAGGTTTTGAAAAATAATAGAAAGTCCAGTGATATGATTTTTACAAGATTTGTCTGAAACTGTCTTTATTATAAAAACAAGATATATTTTTTTATTTATGCGCGTTATTTCTAGTTCTGAACACGATAATTTCAAGCTACAAACACGGTAGTTTTTAAGTTTCATATGGAAACACTGGCACATAGTGTTAAAATTATATTATTCTTCTCCTTCTTTCCGTCGACGGCAGTTGCTGAATTACCTACACTGCTTTGATATTATGAAGAGTATTTTTATGCGTTTTTCAAGTGCCTCCGTTTTAATATTCATGGTGTATGTTAAATTACTTTCAAAAACGAAACACCGACGACTTTTTTACATGGAGAAGTCAGTCGATCCCATGGCCGATGAGTTACGATCATGGGGTCTCGAAATCTACATCGATAATTTTGCAGGTGCGCAATATTAATTCTTATTTAGTTTTCAAGAAAATAGGAACCAACTGGCTGGTTGAATTAAGTTACGAGTTTTGGCGTGATTTTAGTCAGTTATGTAACTATTGGTTTTAGTATTTTTTCGTAATCATGCATAGTTTGACTCTATTTTGAGTAATATTAGTGGCATCTTGCTTAATATATCTTGGTTATCGAGTGAATGGGATGTGAAAGAATAACATGGAATATGAATTCTGAGATGTCTCAAAAACTCCCTGAACTGATAAGTTTTAACAAGGTGGCCACCATCTTGCCAACTTTATATATCTGATAGGCTAGCGTTTGACCACTATCTCCTCTATTGGTAAGTGATAGTGTGATAAAGTTTCTTAATTATATAATATATTGTATAAATATAGTATTTAAATATACTTTTGCAATACGTAATTTTTTTTTTTGCAGTTTGAAGAAGCACTTCAGAGTTTTGTATCCTGAAAATGATGACAAACTAAGTAATAATTGGTATATAAGAAGACCCAAACTTATTGCAATGAAAAGAAATGGCAGAATTTTAAAAGAAATTACAGAAGACATAACTGGTAAGTTCCTATTTGGGCTAATATACTAATGTATTTCACTATACATTTGTATTACAACCAATTATTAAAGTAATCTTTTTGTTGCAGAGGGTAACGAAGAGACTGCAGACTTAGCTACATTTATGGCGATACCATTTTTAATTGTAAATTTTTGTTATTACATCAATAAAAACAAAATATAAATTGGTATTATCTTTTATTTATTGTACTGAAACAAGGTTTATTTTTAAATATAATGTTTTGGTTATTAGTACCTTAACTGTGTATTTATTATTTACGGACATTGTTTTGCTACCTGTCGCTAGATGGTTAGCTGATTGTTTATTTCTTTTATTTAGATTAACTAATTAAAACGATTGCAATTGGTTAATATTGTTATATTAAAACAACAACAACAAATTAAATGTTGACTAGAGAACTTCCCCTAAGGATTTCTTCGCAGGCCTGATCTCCACTTTGGAAGTTTCTAGTAAGTTATTTTAATGTAATTTAAATTAATGGCAATCGTGATAATTAGTTTAAATAAAACAAATACAAATTCAGCTAACCAACTAGTGACAGGTAACAAAGCAATATCAGTAAGTAATAAATAAACAGTTAAGTAACTAAAACATTATATTTAAAAGTAAATAAACTTTGGTTGCAGTAGCCAAATTAATTAAATCTGGTAACAAAACATTTTATTTAAAAGTAAATAAACTTTGGTTGCAGTAGCCAAATTAATTAAATCTGGTAACAAAACATTTTATTTAAAAGTAGATAAACTTTTGGTTGCAGTAGCCAAATTTATTAAATCTGGTAACAAAATATTTTATTTAAAAGTAACTAAATAATTAAGTTAGCAGTAGCTTAATAAATCTGATCGGGTAACATATCAATTTTTTTTATTAATAGATAAACAATTCATTAATAGTAACCAAAAAGTTAAGCTAATTTAAGCAAATTAAAAGCTGTGTTAAATAAACTAAATTTTGAAAACAGCTAAATATTGTAGTTACATTTAAACAAAGCAGTTTCATTAGTATTACAAACCTGTTAAGCTAATGGTACACAAACAGTTTTGTTAATACCACAAAACTAGTTCATTACCAGCCAACAAAATAAATTCATCAAAAAGTAACTAAAATTATTTTACAAAACTGAGTTTGGTTACTAGTAGGCCTCAGTTTAGTAGTCCCCCGAATTTTGTTACTAATAGTTAAAATTTGAGCTACCATTATCAAAACTTTTTTTTCAGTGTACCTGTGTGTCCTTGGCAATCTGATAACAACTTGTACAATCGTGTGAATAATGTTGCCAGGGTAGTTAACATAAGTTTTACTGTTTTTTACCAATTAGTGTATTTTTAATCCGTAATCCGTCATTAAAAAACTGATTTTGTAGTTGAAATGAAGGACCCTAAGGACCTTTATATACAAATTTTCAACTAAACTTGATATCTGCCATCTTCATATTTTACTTATCAATGAATATTCCCTGGTTCTTTTTATTTACTTACTTTTGTTTTAACTTACCACACCTATGCCTAATGGTTCTGATGTTGTAAGCAATTGAAATTTTTAGCGACCATCTTCGATTTTAGATTTTTGTATGGTACACTGAATTGTCCAGGGTTCTCTATAACTTTTATTTTCGGAACATAACGCTCTATCTCTTTCAGTCTTGGTAGGTCGTTGTCATAAAAACAAACTATTACGTGACAAATATTACCCTACATTTAGTTTCATGATAGTTAGGTTGTAAATAAAATGCTCTTCCAACGCTGCATACATTTACTTTACTATAACTTCCAGGAAAATATGTCATTGTATCCTAACAACACTGTTGCAGTTTTGTAATCAGTAACACGGTACAAATAACACGGAAAATAACATCTAAATAAGCTTTGTTACCTTCGAAACGAAATTCCCCTCTTCCTTTTTTGTCCTCTGGAAGAACTTTTACTGTGTAATTACACACAAGACGGCATATTTTATATATAATATTAAAACATCCTAAAACTGACATTGCACGACATTTCCTACCAAAATTGACACAATTGAATACTAATACTAACATTTTTAGGAACATTTTCATGTTCTGTCAGGCCACATCTGTCTTTCTATCCATCTGTGTTCTGTCCATTTGTTTTTCTCAAATCTATGGTATTAAATATCCATGTTTGTATAGTTTATCGACTACTTACTTACTTATCTACCTGTACTTAGTTTAGAATAAAATGGTCGTTTGTGAAGTAGTTTTTGAGTTTATCGCGATCAAACAGACAGACGCGGCAGAGACACTTTGTTTTCACTCGCTTGCATTCCTCGATACACATTCCTCGCTCACATCTCTCGTTTTTTTTTAAATCTAGCTCTGCTTCCCTTTTTGCATCAGGGCTGCGTTAAGCGAAGCTAGAAAAATAAAGTAATTAATCCTATTGGTGGATTTTATCCTCACGCACTGTCTAGCTACCTCGCACATCTCTGGTGAATACGCGCCTTAGGGTCACCTCGTCAAAACTTTTTATACTACGATGTTTTATAAACACTTAGCAGTTGTTCGGTTGTTAAAAACTTTGAGCGTTTGATTTCTGAGAAAGTCTAATATTTGGATATTGGTATATGTTTATATGAATTTCAAATGAAGCCCAGCGGGGTTTCCGAAGCACACGATCAAAGTAAATTAGAGCGTGTTTGTGACAAGTCTTGTGATACGAACTGTTTCACGTGGGTTCTCTGTAATAAACATATTTATTCAAACCAAATTGGAAAACATCGTACTTTTATTTCAGTTATGTTGATTGTAAATACTAGATAATCTATATAAATGTAAATGAAATGCTGTTCGTTGGTGAGCGCATCACTTGAAAACTGGACCTATTTGGCTAATAATATTATTAAAACGTTAGTAATAATCCGAATAAAGTTTTTAGAGAAAACAAAATTTGTTAAATTACTCGGAATATTGGAATTTTATGGAAAAAATAATTGCTTGTTTATATAGTATTTTTTATGAACAATTTTTTAAGAGAATAACTCACGTTGCGATCACTGGATATGCGTAATTCTTTTTTGTTTTCTTTGTTTCGGTCCTTGAAGATATTTTAGGTAAAGATCGGTGTAGGTGGCGCTGTGATCGAGTTATTGACTATTAGAAAGGGCAGAACAACGCATATGGGGGTCAGCTATTTAGTAAATAAAATATATTGAAGTTGCCACGGCTTTCAATACTTTAAAGAATATAAGACATAGAATAGACAAAGAATATTACATTCATAAGTAAAATAAGGGAACAAAATTTTCCTCATTATAGAGCGTATCAACTGACCGAATAAGTACGTGTAAGCGTAAAAATACAACAGGTTCTAATTTAATTTTACGCATCTTTTAAAATTATAAAACATAGTTCCCCGCCGCATCTGCCAATCTAAACGCAACAAACTCAAAAACTACATACTGCTTTCATCAGTGGACGGAGTGATTCATGAGGAAGGTATAGGTGTATGATTAATGAAGGTTTTGTGTAAATGGCTGAAACATGACGATGATTGTTGAAAATGTCGGAAAAAATCATACCGACTGGGAGCTTTACTGGCGTGCGCCACGTAAACAAATAGAGCTTACCAACAGACCAAGATAACCGAGTTAAACGGGGGCGGATTACTGGGAAGGTGATTTATAAATATCATTGAAATTAGAATAAAAAAAAAAAAATGTGTTGTATAATAACTAGCGACATCTCATAAGGTATTTTGTACATCTGTATATCTAGGCGGATAGATTTCAAAGATGTTAAAAAGGTTGGTTTATCTGTTTCTTTTTTTACAATATTTTAATGGTTTAATATTCGGCCACGATCTTACCTGACAAAAACATTACCTTACCTGAAAAGACATTGTCGCCGCACATGGCAACATAGTAGGCATTGAGAGGGACTGGCACTCAAGTGCAGCTGCCGAAACGCCTTTGCAGGTGCTTGGCGACAGATTTCCACTTGAGAGTGGTAGTTAACTTGGCGGGCATTAGGAAATGTGTTACCACCATGCCAATAACGGTGCTCATTTTATGTTAAGGTATTTTTAATTCTGCCTAGAATTCAATTAACTGTATTTCTAATTCTTCACTTTGATATATAACCATAATTCAGCTTTTATCATATTCGATTTCTTTATCAAATATAAGAACATAAAAAGGTTTCAGTTTACTAGATCGTAAACGTCGCTGGTAAATTTAAATTTAGCTTCAACAAAACTCGATAACTATATACTTTTTTATTTTTCCTTCGTCAGGTAAACGCAGTACGTAGGTACTCAACAACTCAATGATTCTATTTAACTTTGATGTCGGCATAAATGCCGTACATTTCAATAAAATGTAAATTCCTTTTTTATTATTAAAATTTATTGCCTAAATGTATTTTGAGTATAAATTTGTAGCTAAGAACTACGTAAGGACTTTTTATAAATACTTAACTTTTTTAAATACAACTTAGGTCACAAAGAAACGTACGGGCTCCCTGATGGTAAGCGGTTACCGTAACCTATGAAGTTTTGTGACACCAGAGGTACCTATCATAATTACTGTTTAAAATAACGAAATAATGTTCTATAAAATATATCAGAATCGGTACGTGTGATTAGGACACAGACGTAGGTAGCCTTACAATCGCAACAGTGATTGCGGTCGTAATGGGGTTAGAATCCCTAAGGATTATAGATTATCCGACAGCACCCATGTAAATGAGAACAAATGAACGGTGATTACATCCAAAGTTTAAATACGTAGAGAATATTTACTTTATGAAGTTGTTTTTTGAATTGAATTATACATTATAATACAATATAAAATTAAATACAAAATATTATTGTTTTTCATGTTATTATGGAAGTTTTCAGTGATGTTTGCACAAAGCGAAGAAAGCTTTGTTAGGTGATCGGTGTAGTTTTGAATCTGATGATTGTAGATTTCCTAGGGTTTATAGACCGTACTTCGAATCCATTCAAAATAATACGCTTGTTTTCTTGGCCAGCGGGCATCCTTTTCTTCGGTTGTGGTTACTAGTAATTACAATGGCAAACCTGAAAGTGGAATGACAATTGACCGCTACTTTTTTTCAACCCGACACACTGGCCGAAATGGCCCTAAAGCCTCAGGAGGATTTTATAGCTTCACCGGGCTTGGGGACGAGCGCTTAAGTCACGCAGCCACGAAAGCGTTGTAACGAGCTCCAAATAAGTCGCAAACTGGCTAATTCCCTATCCGTAATTCGATCTAAACTAACTATACATATAAAGATATATACATGTTTCCTTCCTCTGGGAGGCGGGAAGACACATGTATACATGTATTTAATTATCTGTCAATTTTGGATTAAACTGACTAGAAAAAAAAGTCCCTTGTAGAACCAATGTACCTGAGTGGTGTGCAAGTATGTACAAATGCAGTGTAATGAGTGTGTGTTGCTAGCTAGTGAATGCAGTGCCATTGAATCGCGCGAGCGGTTTTTTTTATACTGCAAAGGTGGCAAACAGGCATACGGCCCGCCTGAAGGTAAGCACCTACCGGTAGCCTATGAACGCCTGCAATACCTTAGGTATCATAAGCGCGTTGCCGCCCTTGAACCCCCCTACCCCAAGGAGCTCTGGAAACCCTACTCACCGCAGAAACACAACACTAGGTCATTATGCTGCGATCTTCTCTAGGGTGGAGGTATTCAACCAGTCGGGCTGCCCCAAGTAGAGAGAAATCTCCAAAGAAATTTCTCTGTGCCCTGCCTCTCTTTGAACCCTCCCTTCCCCAAGGAGCTCTGGAAACCCTACTCACCGCAGAAACACAACACTAGGTCATTTGGCTGCAATCTTCTGTAGGGTGGAGGTATTCCACCAGTCGGGCTGCCCCAAGTAGAGAGAAATCTCCAAAGAAATTTGAAATTGAAGAATTTGAAAAAAAAAACAAAACATCGTGAGGAAACCATCGTGTAGGGCTTTTTCTAATGCCCGCCTGGCTAGCTCAAGTTGAAAATCTGTCGCCAAACACCAATAGGTGTGTTCCTGCAGCTGCACTTGAGAGCCAGTCTTCCATTACGTTTAGCGTGAATAATCTTGGGCCACATCGTCACTTAACATCAGGTGGGATTGCGGCCACTACGCCAAACCTATAACGAAAAAAAAAAACTTATTTAACATCAATACGTGAGATTTTGGTCAAAGGCTAAATCAAGCGTATATAGGAAAAACTCTTCGCGGCTTGGCTTTTGATCTGGCCCGCGAAACATTTTAAAAACGCGCCCGAAAAATGTTTGCATACTTGGAAGGACATATAAATATTAACAGCAATTATTATCTAGGATTAAAACGAATAACTTAAAGTATGAAACAAAAACTCTTTGGGCTGTGTTTTAGTAGGATTGGTTTCAATCATTAATTATCTTGTATATCTAGTTCAAGCTCAAGTTTCCAATTAACGATACCCAAACAAAAACAAATATGAAAAATGGACAAGATTTCGGTAGAAAATACTTGCGTTGTAGTCGTCATCGATAAAAGAGCTGAGATCCAACGGGTGCCAAGTTCCATAGCTGTTCCTTTAATTATAGCTGTAGAAATGTACGTTTTTCAATTCATTTACAAATAATTCTTTAATATAGGATTTCTAACTTAATAAATTTTAATTGTTTATTCGTGAAAATTGGGATTCTAGGTGTTTAAGTTTGTTTAAATATACAAAAGTGTGTAGGTCGAATAGTTTTTTACTTATGGAGGAATCGAAGGTAGCTCGAAATAGTTCGTGCAAATATACACACTGGTATGTGTATCGCCCTTTTCTTTTCTAAACTTTGCTGACACACTGCCTTATGTCTTATTTATTCTGGTTCATGCAACTTTAGTATTGCACATAACATATATGTATATATAATGTAAACCGATTTTTTTCACGATTACCTACTTACTGCCCGTGACTTCCTTAACAATGTCAACAACCCAGATTTCTAAAGTTTGCTATAAATTATACGTCTCGTGACGTAATCACGTAATGATAATATTGTATGTTGTCTATGGTGCTTCTTAAACTCATAAACTATTATATTAATACATAAGTTCAACTTATTCCACCATGTTATTTTAATTTCCGGATAGACGAGTATATGTACATTGTTTCGTTTTGTCAAATTTATAAAACATAATGTTTATTATCATTACTGTACTGCTAAGAAACTCGCAAGTTTTTAAAACATTGCATTTATTCATACTAATATAATAATTTTAAACACCTGACTTTGAAATAAATAACATTAATAATAATACCAACTATAAGTGTACTTCAAGAAATTTTCTTTAAGAAATTTAGGTTTCCTAACAATGTGGTCTTCACCGATAGCCGATAGCTTTACCAATTTAAATAAATAAATGAATGCGAATTCCGAAACATTTGTTGGTACATGCTGGTACTCGAACCCGTAGACATCGTATCTATATTCCGCTGACCTAAACCACTCGACCACCACGATTTAACTTAGAAATAAAAAAGTACTAAACAAAAACGAACACTTGATACAATCAGCTTAAAGCCAAAATTAATAATGAGATGTGACTTGGCACTGCTGTGTAAACAAAAATATTTGAACCAATAACTATTAAAATTTATTACTAATTCCACTCTTGTCTGTACACGAAGGGTGCGAGGGTACTTAAACTGGGGATCATCCCCTCATAGGCTTGTTACATTGTCCATATACCGGAAAATTCAACGTACGCACCTATGTATCAAATGGTCGTAATAGGTATAGGTTATTGGAAAGCTCCGAGGTCGTTAGGATGGATTTTTTGTAGTAGGCAGATTATAAAGGTATAAGGTATATATGTAGTATCTGCCAACAGAAACTCGATCGGGCTTATCAACATCTTTATTGTTTTTTTTAACAGTATTTACGAGTATATTGTTTAGCGTTTTTATCATTTTCTGTGGAAGTACAGAGAGGGAATTACTTCCAGGCATCACCGTTATTCATGTAATGAACCACCCTAATCTAATATCATTTTGAAACTAAAAATTTGCTTAATATGATTGTGAACTTATTATCTGGCAAATCGGTAATATGCTTAGGAAGTTTATTGTAGAACCTAATAAAATTACATAAAACAATTATTAATTACCTTACTAAGTCTAAAAGATGGAATGACTATTTTATATTTATTTTAGTATTAAAATTGTGCCCGACATTTACAAGTTCAAAATTATCATATTTTAACGAAAATACATTAATGTAACTCCTAATCTTGTACATCGATAGTTGATTAAAAATAAAGACAAAGTCGGAAAAAAGAATCTTTTGGGGATTACGCTGTGGAAACTATAAGAGATATATCAAAATAATGTTCTATATAAATGTAGATCTTAAAATGAGCTACAAAAAAGTCAGTGATAGCATATGTCTATCTTCTTAGGATCAATCGCAATAATCATTTTTGGCTTTAAAATAACTGGCGGGCGATCGCCGTGTGTGGTAGCGGAGGCAGCATAATCGCGCATGCGCTCAACCGACGCCATTCACAAATCCGACGCACAAATTCCGACGCAAGCGGAGCCGCGAGCACAGCTAGTATAATATAAAGCTCAAGAGATTGTTTGTTTGAACGTGTTAATCTCTGGAACTACCAGTCAAATAAAAAAAATCTTTGCTATTTTATATAAGTTCACGGTACGATCGTAAGGAGCGGAACAAGAACCAAGAACGTCTAGCGATTTGGCAAGGTGTAGGCAAGTATGGGAAGTGATAACGATAGCCTACACGGGTGCGTTGGAGGAGGCACGTTGGACATTTAACACGGGTGAAATCATGAGGCATAGTTAGTATAAACATATGCTATTGGTGACTTTTTTGTAGGTCTTTTTAAGATCTACAATTATGTAGAACATTAATTTGATATATCTCTTATGGTTTACTCAGCCTTAGCCATTTAATCGCCCCAAAAGCGCCTTTTTCCGAATTGATTTATCATTATCGTCATTGCTTATTTCGTATGTTACTTTATCTTACTAAATATATCCTATAATCTGGCTAGATAACATAGCTATGAATTAAAATCATGTAAATCGGATTAGTGGTTTTCGCGTTACAAGAACATAAACGGACAGACAGATTGAGAGACATTGAGTTTTATAATATGTATAGAAGATATAGGTGCTTAAAGAAATTTTTGGGTCAAATCTATATTTAAATATTTACTTAGAGAGATGAAAGTATTGGACATCTGTCAGTTTTGAAATTAAATACATTACGATTGATTTATAAATTCTCGGTTACCAATAAAGAAATTTTACTGTTTCGGGGTGATTCAACTTGCAAAGGGGTGCGAAAAGGGATGGTAATTTCACGCAAACGAAACTGTTGATACAAGTGAATCTTAATAAATATATCGACAATAACAAGCTTTAATTAAGCATTATAATTATCAATACTTCTTCACTATCGCTTATCGCTACTAAACCGTCGACCTACCGAAATAGCAACGTCGCGTATCTACTGGAAGAATTCATGCGTACTTAATTCATGTAGTGTCCGCACCCTTTAATCACGGCCCCGTGTAATGGAACTGATATTTATAGACTACCTATCAGACAAACCGAGTGGATTATGTCTTACTACAATATATTTAATAGAGACTGATTCTTTTATAAAAACGCTTATTTATGATATGAATTTATAATTAATACTTAAGCCATTAAACAAGTTAAGTTATCATGACTAGGATGTATTTATACAATTTTACGAACACATTAATTACCGTGATCATCGTTGAAAGACGAAATAAAATCGATGTAATAAAATGAGAAATCCTCGCAAATGAGAAATAATGATATGTCGATTAAATATCGTTAAAAAATTAAGTACCCATTATTACATCTTATGATTTCCATATTCATATGCAATATCTCAATAATTAATTACTATTACAGGATAGATTTTGATAAAAAAAATATATTCTTAGATAATTGGTCCTTACATAAAAATATCTCAATATCTCCATTCAGGTAATGTTTATAAGCACTACGCGTTCTTTTGTCGTCCACACGAGCGGAGCCGTGGACACAACTTGTCTAATTGTCAATTTACAATATAACCTATCTATATTAACCTTAGCTAGATAGTAGTATTACCCACGGTTTTAACTTTGTTAAATTTGGAATATAAAATTACTTTTATGGTTACTGCTTTGCACTTTAGTATCGCAGTGTGAATTTATGTAGAACCTTCTTCTATAAACGGGAAATCTAACGAAAAATATTTTGAAAACAGAACAGGTAATTCCTGAAATTAGTGCGTTGAAACATACGATACAAATTCTCTAGTTTTATAATTGTAGTGACGTTATAATCTGTATATGTATATCGTATGTATATGTATAATATATAATGTATATCGTATGTCTGGCCCCGCAGACATTGTTCGTCTATTTCCAGTTGTTAATAACTCCAGCACAGCTCCACGTATCGCGTTCAGGGATAGCATTATAACCTTCTCCATGAGAAAACACTTCGATCAACCGACTTTAATGGTGATCTGCTTAACAGTTTTGGAGTTTATCAATCAAATTGAAATAGGGAACGCATATATATCTATCAAGATCCATTTATATTTATAAACTAGCTGTGTGCTGTGGCTTCGCTCGCGTGGACTACAGAATGCTGTATGTTACTTTATGTAACAAAATATATCCTGGCTAGATAACATGTGTATGAATTTAAGGAAAACTATGTAAATTGGATAAGCGGTTTTCGCGTGAAAAGAACGTAAACGGCGAGATAGACAGGCGTTGAGTTTTATAATACATATAGATAAAATATAGATTCATAACAAAAACTTACGAAGAATAATGATGAAAAGATTTTGAATATAAACATCAAGTAATTGAACAATATTACAATAGATATTGATTTAGGTAAAACGAGGTCACAGTAGAATATCCCTTGCTTTAGTTTTGGTGTCACGTAGTCAATTTAGCAGATCGTATTACTCCTAGTATGGGTTTAACATATTCTTATCTCGACGAGTGAGCGTTATTCATATGTTATGAATCAACAGTAATTCTAATCTCATTTATGATAGTCTTAATAACTCTTATTAACTAAGGGAGCACCAAATAATCTCCTTAGTATTTGATACTATGAACATTACATGTAGTAAATACACTATCTACAGATATACAGTAACTATATGCAAATTTGAAACGCAAATCATCAGTCGATAAATATTGGCCTCAGCTGGACATCGAACATGCGTTAGATGTACTACAAATATGTTTATTCTATTACTAACTAATAGCGCCAAAAGGCAATCTGATTTAGCTTGAATCTGATCTTTATGTTCTAAAATACTTTATAATGATTTTTTTGCGTTCGCATAATTTCGGATAGTCACGTCGTGACAGAATGGGAAGACTCGGCTCCTTCCTTTACAAAAAGAAATATCTATACAACTCGCGCCTAATTTTTTCAGTCCTCTTCAGACAGCCAGACCGTCATCGGGCCCCTGGATTATTACTTGGTTCCTTCTTCGCGTACTTTCTAACCAACACTTTGCATGGTAATTGCTTCGCTCTTAGGGTCGAAGCATGATGTTAGTTAACCTATAAGTTTCTTCAAAAAATAGGTTTTGTAAAGAAAAATAAAATATTCAAAACTGACTGGCAGTTCCAGAGATTTACGCATAAACAAACAAAAAATATTCCCTTGGCCGTTATAATATTAGTATAGATTATGCTAGTAATTAAGTTTTTACATCTATCATAATCAATTTCAAATTTAAAATGTCGATATAAATATACAATCCTTTTACAGTTATAAATATAATTTTGATATAAAAAGGTGTGTATGCGATTCATACACTATAGAAGTGAAACTTCATTTTAAAAGATATTTTATATTTTATTTAAACAGTGTGCAATATACATACACACCGACATTTGCTCTCTCGCTCTGGCTCACACAAAAAGGAGAGACCGATAATATATTGCTCTCTCGCTCTGGCTCACACAAAGAGGAGAGACCGGTAATATATTACCCTCTCGCTCTGGCTCACACAAAGAGGAGAGACCGATAATGTTCGTTAAACGTTTAACATTTAACGCTTAACGCGTTGGAAGTCGCAAAAGAAGTTTCACTTCAAAAGGTCGTAATTTTGAAATAGAATCGTAAGTCATGTAGCCATTTAAGGTTTGTGATGAACATTACAATAAAAACTACATACTTAATTACAGCCTTAGCAGTCAAGTAAAATGTGTTTGCAAAGTTGCAAATAGTTGAATTTATGAATTCCATCTCACTCAGAGTTACCTACTCAATTTATAGCATATACCTAAAATTATTACAGAATACTTTAACGGCTTTCTGTTTTGTCGGGCAACAATATATACTATGAGGTCGTGTGTTAAGGTTACTACTATAGTTTCACAAAGTGACACTATACTATTATACTTTCACAAAGTGACACTATACTACTATACTTTCACAAAGTGACACTATTAGCAACTTAGAAGGATAACTACAACGGTACAAAAGTATTATGAACGTCTTGTTACCTTTAAGTTTTGAAGAAATTCCTAAGAGATTTACTATAAACGAAGTCATTGAAAATGTAAAAATGTAACTAAAACAGCTAAGGCGGTAGATATTTTTACTGTTCTCTGTCTATCCCATCATCGTGTCTATGTCTAGTTTATGTTTTTACCGAAAAAAAACTGCAAGCAATTTGCTGAAACGCAATTAATAAAATTATACTCTTACATCAACTTCAAAGTTACAGTGTTCCGTTAAACTTCTGTGTAAACTTTTCATACAATTATTTCAAGGGACAAAACAACACGAAAGATACAAAGACCTACCTCCTTTTGTACCACTAGGAATCATAGTTTCGGTTTTCTTCTGTTGCCTTGACTATTGAATTATTTTTTGCTGCATTTTGTGTAGCAATTTCATTAAATTAAGGTGATTTTGCACTACTGGTATATGGCATAATATAAAATATATGTTGTCTTTAAAACAAACAAAAAAAAATTAATAGCATTATGGGTATCTGCAAACTATACAATGTCCATATAACGTTGATATATTATGTACCAATTTCAAGGACATATTTTAACTAAAACAACCTGTCGTACAAAAAAGTAAAAATCTAACTGCACTTTACCTATTTATTAGTTAGGTAACAAAATATTACAGAGTTAACAATGTTTAACTCGCGTATATGAGTTCCCTACCCGTGTAAGCGGATAATTCAATCATAGGTTGGAAAACAGCCCTTGCCTTTAGCTCCGAGCTACACATTTATTTAACAAATCTAATTAATTTTAAGCTTCCTTTGAAGTAGGTATTGTAAAGTTTTTTTTTAAATCTCATATTGTAAAATTTCCTTTATTCTTAGAGTAAATACACTAAACTACAGCGACAGCGGTGACGTCGGCTGACGAAAATAAATCAATATTTGAATTAACAATAGAAGATCTGCCAATATTTTAATGTACTTTGATTGATCCTAATCCCAGGATTAGCAAGGGTACAAGCGTATTTTATTTGCATGTCAATGCACTAATGCCTTACCATCTAATCTAGTTAATAAAATTCAAAAAGTGCAATCACCAAATACTATAAATATTAGGACAACCAAAAAAGCTAAATAGAATTGCCCATTTATAAAATAAACGTTGTCAGTCGTAATTAAAGTTTTAGATTTATCTGAAATGATTTTAGGAGACACTTAGTTACTGGAAAAGATTATATAATAAATATCCAGGCTATCCAATTAGCTCTTCAACTGAACCGGCACTGATCGTTTACCGACTAGTGCTTCTATTTAAAACGATGTCTGCCGTTTCAAAGCGCTTTTAATAAAGTTTCTCTCGCAAAAGTCACCCTCGTTGTTAATATTCTGATATCGGAATTCGCAAACATACTTTGTGCACGTTTCACATTGCTTGGGGCGACTTATGAAGATATTTTGTGTTTTGATGGTGAGAAATCGATATAAATGTATCTTTATACAATACAGGTCGTTTCCCTCTTTCCGTTTAAACGGCACAGTAATTAAGTTTTTCAGTAATTTATCTACGTTTCATTTGAAATATCTACTAGCGTGTTTGGACGGGAGTAACAGATTTTTATGGGACGTCGCAACGTGCCATTCTTTCTGCGTCACGTCTAGCCTACACTTTCCGACTAAGCGCTCCCCTCTTAACATTTATTGAGAACGCTTCTCTATTTACTCCACACACTTATTAATTTACGTGTGTTAGTGTATGAGTGCGGTTTCTTATGCTTACCTTTTAAATTATTCGTCAATTTTTTTTTTCAAAGTTTCATCATTAAAATGTATATTTTTTTAGATAATTTAATGAAAATAAAATAATTAACATAGATATTTTATTTTATACATAACTGTTTTTATAAATGTATTTTTGTTTTTATTTCTATTGCAATATAATATAATTAAATTTAGAAGTTTCACATTTGCGAGACTTCACAACTTATTTTTTTATTATTTACTTAATGTTTAAACATTAGATTCTCAATTCACAGTAAATTCACACTTTAAAAACCACTGGTAATAAATTGAAAACATATTTAAATCTGAAAACAAATATTATAGAAGTTCTACGCTGATATTTCAAAGCGCTTAGCCACACACTTTCTTTCAACCTCGCCTACGAAATTCGCGAGATAAGTCACTTTAACATACATTTACTTACGTAATTTGATATTCAATGTCGTATAAATATGGGTAAACAAATCTGTACACATTCAACGGTAAATATCGTATGAGATATTTCACGCTTTTCAATTTTTATTTAAGACTGAATTATATAGGTGTATAAATAACTCACTAGTTGAATGAGAGTTAGAACACCTCGAGACTAAGAGGTGAGTAGCGCAGCTGCGGAGGATCATGTCATCCCAGAAGCCTGTTGTAGGGATGGACTGGGTCTCACTTTTGGTTGCGACTCCTAGTTCAGACCCGATTGTTACTGATGAGGCCGCGGCGACATGCTCCACTGTGACCCGTCACAAGAAAAATAAAAGCGAAGAACTCCTCAACTGCAAAAATTTCGAGTCTTTGTTTTCACTAGGTATACAAGCGAGCCATATTCCGGCCGAGGACAGTTATATTATGAAATTAGTGCTGTATATATTATTTTACTGCAAACGGCATGTTTACAAAAACAGTATTATATGAAATTATGATGAATATTAGTAATATTATACCTACGTGGTAAATATAAATCGTAGAAAGGAAACAAAAACGATTCTCACGACAAATCTGGACGGATTCTGCAAATATAATGATGTTTTATGTGAGTTTGATACTTGTTTTATCTTCATACTAGCTACCCCACGGTTGCAGCAGTAACTTCAACATTTATTCGACAAACTCTCACCACCGCGCCGCGCCGCCTGCTGCGACGCACCCATGTAGACAGCTTGCCAGATTGCTTGACTTTAATGACTCGTGCGTTCAAACAAATAAACCCTTGAGCTTAATTAATAGTATGAGTAGAATTATAAACGTTAAACCTGATGATAAATTAACAACTTTAATTACATAAAAAATATCTAAATAAAACTTGTTCAAAGAGATGTCGTAGCTCTCGTTAAATCCTCTGCAAATGAACAACACGTCGACACAATTCACGTTAGCGTTCTAACTGACATAAAAGATGTTCGCAAGAAGAAATCGTTTCTCCATAAAACCTTAGTTAATAGGTACGAAAAATCATATAAATTTGTTCGAACGGATCTCTTGACGTTTCACGGAAATATTCGATGAAATTTTCAAAGCACCTACTCTCACAGCTCTTTGATTGAGTTTAGAAGAAACATATGTTTTAGTAAGAAACGAAATGTATAATCAAATTATTTTTGATCTACAAATATCCTTGCTATATTTAAGGTAGCCAACTTTATAATTTTGGAAGTTTTAATATTATTTGTAATTTATTTATTTATGTGCTAAGTTTAAGAAGCCTTGATTATGATAGGAACGCAATATCTTCAGCAGTAAATCTAGAAAATCCGTAGGAAAAAAAACGAATAAGGGCAATAGATGTTATGATCGTATCGAGTCATTAAATTAAGGATAATACTTGTATATTAGTTACGGTCAAGATACGAGTTGATTGCCTTAATAATAGGTACTATAATACGTCGCTGAGGGAGTAACCGCAATCAAGTATAATAATAGTCAACCTCTGCTTTTAACTACATCATGTGTATTTGACAGTTAATATAGATAAAATGTTATTAGTTTTTTTATTGTAGCATGACAAAGTGACTGCACTTTACCTGATTGCAAGCACAGTGCAAACCAAAAACAACGGCGATCACCGAAAGATCTACAATCCATCGGTAATCTTCGCTGTCATGCCGGCTTGTTCGAATTCCTTTTCACAGTCTTCACTTAATGTTTGAAGTACCTGATATTTTAGGAAGGAGGTAACACACTAGCCGGGGACTGTTAAACAGCTTGACAGTACAGGAAAGATATGATATAGCGAACTTTTTTTGTTCGTGCCGAGATGGAGGTTTATACCTTAAAGCTGTGACTCCGGAGCTCAGCTCGTGTGGTTCTGTTACAATGATGAATATAGTAAGATTGATCATGGTTTTGAAGCGATGATGGTTCCGTGGTAGCGTTAACGGACATCGCATCTATCGACGTGAGTTCGAATCCCTTCAATAAGCCTGAGCTTTCGGTGAAAGAAAACATCATAATGAAACCATAACATGGTGGTAAAGCATTTTGTAATGTTCGCCTGGCTAGCTACCTCAAATAGTTAAAAATCTGTCTCCAAACACCTATAGGTGGGTTATGGCAGTTGAACTTGAGATTTTGGAAAAGATAAACCCCATTGAGTTTCTTGCTGGTTCTTCTCGACGACTGGGATGTTTTTCGAACCAGTAGTAGTGTTTAGACTTTCATACATACAATCTTAGAGCCTAAATTAAATAAAGTTTTTTTTTTTGCAAGTCTTCCCAAGCTTATCGTGTTACTATCTTGGACTACATATTGAATGGAGAAAGCACTACAAAGAATAAAATCACTAAATAAAACTGAAGAGTCAGTTTGTAAAGTCAAAATAAACAGGTTTTTACTAAATGCATATGCAAGTATACACGATAACTACAACAAAAAACTCATTATTAAAATTTTTGTCTATCTGTCTGTCTGTCTGTTTGTTCTGGGTAATCTCCAAAACGATTGGACCGATTTTGACAGGATTTTCTCTAGCAGATAGCTGATGTTATAAGGAATAATTTAGGCTACATTTATTTCAGAAAAATAATTAGGGCTCCGTACAAAAAATAAAAATCCTGTTTTGGTCGTCCACGCGAGCGGAGCCGCGGGCACAGCTAGCAGTTTAATATAATTGTTATTTTGTTATGAAAATGTGGTAAAACTATGAATTAATCAATAGCAAAAAAATATATCTTATCCACTCCCGAAACTTACATGTATCTTATATTTAGTTACGAAGGTCATAAGTTAACTTTTTAATTCTCAAAGGATAAACGTTCTAAAGACACCCCCCTACCAAACGTGGCAGAAAGTAAAAGCGGTATTAACAGAAATAAGGATCTAGTATCTAGTCTGTCCGGTAGTACGGGTGTGAACAGAACTCTATATATACCTATAACATCCACTTCCCTTTCTGCTAGACGTTTTAAATTTTCACAATCCCATTACCTTCACTGATTCTGAAAAGTATTTGTTTTGGTTTTCAACAATTTAATTTTCTTGAAGATTTGTTTTTAGTTTTATAACATTCTTACAATTTTATATAAAACTGAACATATATATTATTACGGTCTGAATAAGAAAAAAATAATAGAAAGGAATCACCGTAATCTCAAGAATCGTATGGAATGTGTTCAAATTTATCATAGTGTAGTTGTGTACCATGTAGTCATAGGTTCAATGAAACTCACATATACAGCCTTATCGCTTCAACTGTCAACAAACAATGGGCTATAAATCAAACGGTCCCCTCCTTTTAAAAACTATGACATAAGGTGTTTACAACATGTTGAGGGTTCAGGCGCCTTCTAGAGATTTCGTGATCGTCTCATTTGTGTACAAGCGAGCCGTATTGCGAGGCACGAAAGTTCTAATTTCTCACATCATGCAGTTCTAATGGTAAACTCTTACGACTGTATTTTATACTTTATATAACGCTATCTTATACACATTTTCTATTATGTATGTGTGCAACCGAGAGCTACAGCGGCCGCTGCCTAAAAGTTTGCTTGCCGGTATGGCAGTGACGACTGGTGGTGTATTCCCGCAATCTCTCGGTGCTGTGGTTATCATCACACTCAAGGACTTCACTATACGATGCTACAATTAACAATAACCGGTAATGAAAGAGCTGACTCATGAGCTCTTAGCTAGAGAAGGTTCTTTCGACACAATTCCAATTAAATTATTACCAACGCATTTTGATATATATTGCAAGTTAAAATGACTGCTATATTCGTTGGAAAGAATACTTGGATGAGCGCTACAGATGCAAAGAAATATGGTACAAAACGATACATACGCATCCTCTAATCGTCAAGAAATCATAACTGGAATGAGATTACGCTCAGGATACATCCTATCAAAAAAGTTCGCTTTTGTCCGATTTGTGGACACATCGACGATGTGCACCACCTTATGGTGGAATGTGTTCAAACTGAATCTACTAGTCCTAAACTTATTGCTTCTGGTTCGTTCCACCTTGGTATATATAATTCCATGGTGGCCGACAACACGTCTCCTTTTGCAAGAGAGCTGTTTAAAATTCAGTTAGTAGTTATAAATTATGTAAAGATTATATTACATAAGCGACATAGTCGCTAATGAGACTATTATTTGAGACCTTTTATTTAAAAAAAAAACGTATATTTTTATATTTTGGTTTCTATTGCATTAAATATTTATCTTAGGGTCACTTTTTTAATGAAACGCCGCAAGACATTCTTCAATTTGCTTCAATTTGATCAAATTTTATTTTCTTGGGAGCTTGAAAGCTTATTTCCAATTTGCAGACGTCGGAAAAGACGTTTTGCCTCGAGGGGTCTATATTAATGTATAACTACATATATTTTATTTGAACTAAAACTATTAATACTAGTTTTATTTAGAAATATATTTACGAGATTATATATTCGTCTCGAAATTCCATTTCTACTCATATTATTGACATAAGGTGACACAATTCTTCAATCAAAATTTGTTAAAAATTAATATACATTTAGTTTTATGTATTTTTTTCCTAAAAGTATAACTGACATTTTTTTAGCCTGTCAATTACGGAATGACATATACTTCCCTTGCATAAAATTTCATCAAATCGGTTAAGAATTCATAATAAAAAATAAACGTCTAAACGTATTACTGATCATAGGGGAATGACGTATACTTTCCGTGAAGAAAATTTCATACAAATCGTTCAAGCCGTTTTACGTAATCCAGTCATACCTACAAACAGACAACAAAAAAAATCATATTCGTGACCAGTGGCCCTTAAAAACTAACAAACAAAAGTACAGCTACAGTGTTCAGCTCTTTGTATTTTTAGTATGCATTCATGAAAATCATAAGTACCTAATTTTCGAGTTTTAAAATAAAGTCATTATTACTTCGTAAACTATTCAAGTAATTTAAGATCAACTTTGGTTAAAGTTTTAGCATTTTTGAATTCGATCCGTAAACCCAATGAACATGCAAATTAGACGATTCAATTCTCGTAACGAAAAAACTTTTTCGATCAGAAATGTCCAGCAAATATATAAAACCGATTTTGTTTTCTATTTACTTACGTTTAAGCTATTGTGAAAATGTATTATTATTATTAGACTATTGCTGTCGTGGTTAGGGTTTGTATGTAAGCACGTTATCTTTTTTTGTTCTTTCATTTTTGTATCCAATTGCTGGTGAATCGTCATTTTTTACATACTAGTCGTCATGTCATGCCAACCTGTTGAAATGCCTTTGAAGGATGGACACGTTAGCCGGGAGACCATTCCACATCCGCAGGCTAGGTACGGCAAAAGTATTAATTTGTGAACTTCCATGTGGAACTAAAATAAAGAAGAACGAATTTGTTATACACTTTTCCAGAAAAGTCATTGCAAAATAAAAGCAAATACTAAGTAAGTAGATTAAACTAACTAAAATGTTAATTTGTTTTGTAGTAATTTATATCGATAACTCCAGGGTTTTTTATAGGATCAAATTGAACAATTGAGGCGGTACTTATTAAGACACTTTTTAATGTGTAGTCCCCTTATTACCTAACAAAAATGTTTGAAAACCTTAAAAAAAACCGCCTGTAAGTGTCTCACTGCTGGGCAAAGGCCTCTTCTCAAAGGTATGGGCTTAATCACGACGCCAACTCACGACGTATTGACGATATCAAACACCGAAAAACCAACAGTTCTATATTTCTCCCACATACAGTGGTACTACGAGAACATTTCTCAAGATTTCTGGTGTCCTCACGAAGTTTTCCTTAACCATCAACCGATAGTGTCACCAATGTGAATCAGTAAGTGTATGCGAATACCGAAAAATCGAATCGATATTCCGCCTGTCTAAACCACTACACTACCACGACTCAATTCAATAAAATTTGAAATCTGTTTTCTGTGTGGCTGGTCTGCATAAAAGATGAAAAAAAAAAACATTACTAATTTCAGTGTTCCTGTATCATTTATAATGAACTAATCTCTTCTTACTCAGTTCAGTAATAAGGTACCCAGTAGAAAGTTGAAGAAAAAGAACAGTCGTGGTATGACTCGACGATACAACACTAAGACGTGTTGCATTTCTGGACTAGCTGGTGTATATACGGTAATGAAGCTGGGTGATAGGGATCTGTACCCCCGACTGGTTTGCGACCACCATGCACATAGTAATAAACCCATCAGTCACTTTTTATTGGTTTGTCGCCTTACTGTATTGGACAGTGTATATCCCGTTGCCGAGGGGCTCGCATGCCAGTATGATACGGCGACCGTCGATCGAATTGCCATTGATTTTCAATTGTACTGTGTTTACCACCAGGTACAATGCCGTCATTTTGCTGTGAAAAATGAAAAAAATGAAAAATTACTCGATTTTTATACATTTGAAAAAGTCATTACCATATAATTTTATTAATATAAAAATCATATATTCTAAGAGTTCTGCATTTTATTATGAAAAGTCTTTTGTACAAAATTGTTGTATATATTAAAATATATTAAAAGGTAATGGAAATGAAATGCAAAATAAATTAATAAGTGTATTCCGAAGGCATTAACATTAAGTGAGATACAAAAAACAGAGTACCTTTTTATAGTCTATTAATAATAGTAAAACCTTCACTAGTAAGGAATAGTCCACGTTTTGAATATATCCGTAACAGAGCTGCTAATAAAAAATCCGTCGTGAGAAGCTTGTGTTTAACTAGATATCCATTCTGTTCCAATTTTTATAACTGCATCCTCAAACCAGCATGAATGAATGCGTCCGCCAGGTTTTCCATTCGTTTCATAATTTCGAGTAAAAGGTTTCAACTCCTTCGAATACCGGTTATAATGTGAGGGGTCTCTTGCAGTGTAAGTATGACTTCAAATAATAAAGTACAATAAGAAAATACTGTTAGATTTTACGTAAATAATTTATTCGCACTCAGTGAAATAAAATTCTGACAAACTCACGATTCAGATGTTCACTATAACGTGGTCGTACTTTCAGTATTTCTTTCTATGGTCCTCTTGCAGATTTCTTTCTTTTTATCGATTGTTGTTTCCACTTGATTGTCCAAAACATAACTATCCTAGCCCTTTTTTTACGATGTTAGCCTTGAACCAGCTCCACCGGGCTTGGCTCAGAACACGGCGTGCTTATTACTTACCAAAATAAAAGGAGGGTCTACATCACTAGAAAGGTTTCTAACTTTACGACATCGTTTAAAAGGGGTAGTGTTCTATTTTTAGACCATTACTTGTGAGATTTCGCAATCGCACCGATAAGTTTTGAATGTGTGAGTAAATTGCAATGTCTTTTCGTAAATAAATTCTCGATATTTCGGGTAGATTCAAGACGTTTCCAGATATTCCGAGAATAATGTTTTATTTTTTTACTCAGATGGTAACAATACAATTTGTAACATTTTTCAATAACTGTTTTATCAATATAAAGAAAGTAATAGTTTTATTTATTAAGTAAGTAAGTAACATAAACTGTTTCCGATGTTAAACAATTGTACATGTAGTTGGTATTCGTGTAGATATTTCTGGCAAAATCGCTGTGACAATAGCAAAATTAAGTATGCAAATTGGGAGTGCGAATACAATACCACATATTAATTCTATAGGGTTATCGCATCCGAACTATGCATATACGCCGTGAATATTTATATCAACTAATAATATAATTTGATATTTGTCGGTGTGATTATTGAAATTTTACTAATGACCGTATTATTGTACAACAGGTGTCCTCTGTGATCGTACGCATTACATAAGCAGGCAAGACATATTTGAAGATACCCCATCCGTCTATACTAACCAATCGGGCTCGCGTTCATGCGAAATTACCGTTCACTCCGTAGAGGATTAGCGGTTATCTTCTCCCCCGTACCACGACCACTCATGCGACAACTCAAGCCTGTATCCGTTCCTCCGTCATGGAACCTTTGAATCAGTCGCTCGCGCGGTACACTGACACTGCATTCAGTAGCTACCAACACACAATCATGACTATACTTCACATATGCACAACACTCTAGTACATAGGTTAAATAAGGGACCTTTTTTTCTTATTTTGGTTAATTAGTTTATACCAAATTGACAGATTATTAAATGTATATAGGTATGTTTCTTCCTTCCTCCCAGAAGGTAGAAACATGTATATATGAATATTTAGTTAGGTCGAATTTTACCGATAGGGAGTTAGCCAGATCGCGATCTTTTCGCATATACAGCAACAGCCAAGCCTATGTTCTGCCACTTTGGCATACTTGAGCTAGTTGTCCCGCTTTCGCAGCCGAGTTCCTTCCGCGCTCACCCCCAAGCCTTGCAACTGTAAAAGCGTTCTGAAGCTTTAGGGCTCTTACATCTAACAGTGTAGTTGGTTCGAAAAAAAGAGGCATTATCGCTCGAGCTATCAGACCATTCACATAGCTTTGTCATAGATTCATACATAAATGACATACATGATTGTGCCATGTAACCAAGACAGTATTCTTCTAATCTTCTAACAATATATGTAAGAAACAAATTAGCCTGTTTATTTGTTAATCATATCTATATTAAAATATCTGTAAATCTTTCTAAACAAGATTTTTTTTCCAAATTTTGTTATAAATGGATTTACTATAATGGGTCACGGATCACAAATACGTCATAAAAGTCTACCTTGGTTTATCTCAACACGGCTTGGCCGATAATAATGAAATTTGGTAATCACTCTAAAATTGGCGAATAAAGATAAATCATAAACTATCTTTTAAAATAAAATTACGAGATGAAACGTTATAAAACCGTGCAGCGCCGCGGGCACAAATAGTACCTACATATATTATGCGGAAGTAAAAATTGTTTGAATATATATTCATTAATCACGCTTAATCGGCTAGACGGATTTTAATGAGATTTGGCATAGAAACCGATTATGTCGAGGAATAGGAATATTTATATTTATAGGAATATTTTCATCGCGCAACGTAGTGAGCGGTCAACTTTAACTCTCATATAAGATTACTGCGTGATTTTATAGCCTTCGTATATTCTAGCGTTCATTGTTTGTGCAGCTACTTCAAATTAATAGTAATAACTGTTTGTAAATGTCTCACTATTTGGTCAAGAATTTTCCTGAAATATCCTACCTGTTCTGAGTACCAAGACGTCTTAAAATGTATACTATACTATACAATATATAGTATTTTGCCATTATAATTGTGGTATGAGAAGTTTTTTGTAGCGCTTGTATTTTCTCATGTAATCAATGTATCTTACATTCACCATTAGCTAATAGAGTTAAACTACTAATAAAACTACTACTACTTACAACTTACTAGTTGTTACTAATAAAATGAAGATTAGTAAATGTAATCCGGAAAGTTCGCTGATATATGCTATGGAATATTGGAAAGGTATTACACTGCTCTTAAACATACAAATGCAGTTCATTAAATCAACCAACTTCATGATAATTCAAACATAAATGAAGTCTATTTTTGAAAAACAAGTGACACGGAGTTGAAATTTCTAAATTCATTTTTAAATTGAGACACATAAACCCGAAGATTTAGCTTATAATATTAAAAAAAAAACTAGTCTATACGAATTTTCACAAAGGCCACTTAATAAAACGGGTAACCCAAACCGCAGGAGAGGAAATGGATCAGCTTCAAACTTTACTAATTACGGCTTTCTAAATGACCTGCACCACCCCAGCAACGTTTAACATAAAAGCGCTCTTTGGTGAGAATATATTGGTTTTCATAAATCAGATTGCAGATAATTTATAAACCTACAAACTGAATGATCACTATTCGTGTTATTTATTTTTCCTTTACATTAAGTTAATAAACATTTTATGGTAAGTACATTAGAGTAACAACTGAGTAACAAACAAACAGTTTGTTAGTAAGAAACTACTAAGTTCATCTGATACAAACAAATCTTAATCTTTTGATTATGCTTATTAGAATGTATACAATTTTTTTTTAATTATATCTAAATATACCAATATATCGAAATTATTGTTCGGAAAGCCGATAAAATACTATGAAAGTATGAGTATGAGCTCTCAAAAATTAAGAGGTGCATCATCGCGATTGTTCATTTCCCATTTAAATTGTATGGGATTTTTTTAATTTATGCTATTTATAACTCATCAACAGATCAGTACACAAAAAAGATAAGTTATGTATTCTCATAGGAAATTGTACATTGTGATAGGACGGGAGAGCGATTCTTTAATATTCTTAGAATTACTAATTAAGCGAAATCCTATAAGGAAAGGTTTCACTTTTTGTCGTTGTCATATCTTAGTTTATTTATCTAAATTTATCCTACTGTTCGGGAAAGCCTTCTGTCTCTTCAATCCACTCAAATCGATTAACACTTAGTATTCTTTTAGAACTTGTATCGGCATCTACGTCACCGATTATTCGTATAACATTTATAGGCATAAGGTATCCAGTTTTTTGTTGTTTTAGCACATTTTTGTAGTATCCTATGTACTTACCAGACAAGGCCCCGTTTAGCTAAGTAGCCTTTGAAATTTGGTGATTATGAGTTACGCAAACGTTAGAATTTAATGATGTCATTTATGAATTTGACTTCTAGAATAATATGTTCTACAAATCGTTGATATATTTTGAAAGCGCACCCGTGATCACACACCTCAATTCACAACACGGACAGCGACTAATAACCTACCTATATAAAATTCTTGCAAGGATTTGTATGTATATTTGAACAGATTTATATTAAATCTTTTAAAGAAATGAAGACAATTTATGAAACTTTTTTTAAATCTTTCTTATGTCTCCAGTAGGGCTACAGGATATATGAGGTATTCAATATTAAAAAAATACGCCCAGCATAGTGGGCATGCACCATTTAGTAAATTCAAGTGTCATTTCCTTCGTTGTTAATTGTCTCCAAGTATATGTAGATACTTTAATAAATTAAAAAACTCTTAAATCTTCAATTATAAATAGTTAATCTAGTTTTAATTAAGAGCAATTTAAATCATTTTAAATAAATAATCACGACGTACATTAAATTAAACAATCTTAATTTGTTCAAGTAATATTATACATATACATATACATATGTTATATATTCCACTGGAAAAGCTATTAATATTGTACTGCGTCTTAAATTAAAACAAGCAAAGGGTTTATAAGTTTGTCTTTTAACGAACATGGTAAATAACATTCAAAAATGACAAACCTTTAGAACAAACATATTTATATATATATTATATACATACCTATACTCTTCTCCTTTACGTCATAAACCAAACCATGTTTCTTCTTTAATGTAATCGTATTAAATAGTGTAAGAAAAGGTCGGTATTTATTTGTGCAGACCGTAGAATGTACGTTTTCGGCAGCCAATTTTACTAAGGGCCACTAAAATAAGTTATCCGTAATCGCACCTAAGTACTGTTGCTAGTTTTTATGTACCTACGTAGCTTTTCCGTGAAACGTTCAGGTTCTTTTTCATAGCCACCTATAATGTCTATTCTTGCTTAAACGTAGTTTACACGTTCTTATTTCGCAAAAAACATTGCTTACGTAATAATTATTTCGATTTATACAAAACTAGCTTGTGCCCGCCACTTCGTCTGCGTGATTTGGTGATGAATTGGGCCTTTATCAGGATAAAAAGTATCCTATATCTTAATCCGGGTAATAAGCTGTCTGTGTGCCAAATTTCATCTAAATCCATTTAGCCGTTTTCGTGTGAAAGCGTAACAAACAAACTTATATTCACATTTGTAATATTATATTTAGATTAGATTAGTATGTATCATAGTGTGTGGTCATGTGAAAGCAGGTTCTAAAATCAATTGTTTATTTTATTTATTGTCTGTTTTAGTTGAGGCACAGTTCCCTAGTTTCTTACGTCAATTCTCAAAAAGAAACTGCTACGATTATTGGGGCAGGCTCATTTATCAAGTTAAATCTAAATCCCACTCAGAGAGGTTGCAGACGCAAAGAGGTCTATCAGGCAGCCCATGCCCAGCTTTAAAGGTTGTGCAAAACGTGATATAGGTGTATTTGACAACCAACCAACGATTAGATGGAAGGAGATCGCCAAGGATCGTGCTAGGTGACATTGCCTGATTTCAATTATTAAAAGAAAAATGGATGGGGCGTCACAAACGGGTATCAAATCCCGTTCACCTTATTGTAAATGCTGCTTAGTCATCTATCTACCTTCTATTACATATTATAAAACTCAAAGTTTCTCTGTATGTCTGTCCGTTTATGTGCTTATACGCAAAAACCACTTATCCAATTTATTTTAATTCATAGCTATGTTGTCTAGCCATGTTATATGATATATTTTGTTAGATATAGTAACATACGAAATAAGCAGTGACGATAATGATGAATCAATTCAGAAAAAAGAGGCTTTTGGGGCGATTAAATCGGTCACGAAATGCAAATTTTAAATTTTCATTATGAAGTGCCGTATCTCTTTAATGCGTTAACCTAGAAAGTGAAACTTAATTGTTTTATAGCAACATGAGGCCATACACCTTAATATAGGATATTAATTTTAACTTTATACCTCAACTCGTCTTCGAGAAAAAGAGTTAAGATACATAGACATACAGACAGGCGGACAACAAAGTGATCCTATATGGGTTCCGTTTAATTTTTTCATTATGCGTTAGGAAACACTAAAAAATTGAATTAAAATTAGAGAAAAGTACTAAGTTTTCGGATTTGCTTTCGCCACAATGGTGAAGCCGGTGGCAGAATTTAGTTCGGAATATGAAGTGATTTAAATATTTATTCAATTTTATCATTATATAGTTATGTACTATACATTACAAACAGGCAATCAATGATCTATGTATACAAAAATTTAACCATTACAATAATTACTTATACACTATTTTCTATCCTAAATACTTACATGTTCTGTATAATATACGTTATAGGTAATTTAGGGTTAATTCTGAAACAAGCAGTATTCGTAATGAAATTTAGACGCATTCTTTCTGTACCTCTTGACATTTGAAATTTATGTGTTAGGTTTGCATGTATATTATTTTTCAAAGGTGTTTTTTTCCTGGCAACGATTTAACTCCGTTAATTCTTCATCAACATTTATTATTGAAACATCATCTTAAAGTTTATATTTTTCGCTATTGATGCATAGACAAATACTTTAATATTAATGCTTTTGTAAAAAAAAATAGAACTAACTTTTTCCTTAGACAAGCCATCTCTTGATGCTAATGAAAATATATTCAAGGCGCCATCTATCAACAACATGTTTAACTAACATGACAGTTGTTAGATTTTTTATCCATACTTAATATTATAAATGCGAAAGTGAGTTTATTTGTTTATTACTTAATCACGTAAAAACGGCTAAATGGATTAAGATAAAACTTGGCACACAGACATATTATAACCTGGATTAAGACATAGGTTATTTTTTATCCTGGTAAAGGCCCAATTCTGAAGTCCACGCAGAAGAAGTCGCGAGCACAGCTAGTATTCTATAAAGTGCGAACTATTCGCATGGGTTAGCTTACTAGCTTTACCACTTGAGTTATTTCGAATTACCCTGTATCCTTTGTTGAACTATTTATTAGTAAGGTACAGACAGACACCTAAATCAACAATTTCAAAGTCAATATCGTATGAAACTTTACAGTATTATACAATAAGTTTCTAAATTATAATTAACATGAATAACCCCTTTAATCAAACCTTGTATACCTACTCTAGTATATTACCTAAGTATGGGTACCTTTCAAACAGTGTAATTAAATTACAATACAAGTGCAGGCTCTAATTACAATGTAATTTGATGTTCTAGATAATAACTCTTCCAGGATGATTGAGTAGCTTTATCTTATTTACGTTCAAAAGTACCTACCTATGTAGTTTTTAATAAACATTAAAAGGTACGCGAATGGTGTTCGTGTCGACTCGAATATTCGAACTATTCGGTCTGTTGTAATAATTCGAATAATAGAAAAAAAAAAACGAATAGTTGAAATTGTTCGAATATTCGAGAATACTTTCGAATCACACACCCCTAATAAACATGCAACATATTTTCGAAGTTTCATATAAGCATACTTTGGATTTGACAGCCGATAATAATCATTGTAAGACCATTTGTAACTTAATAGCACATTAAAAGTTAAAGTTGAAGGATGATCAGAGTCGAGTTTTATATACATATACCTGAAAAGGTTTACATAGGTACCCGTGTACTAAAGCAGCGGATTCCTAAAGTGGGTTCCGCGAAACGTACTAATAATTACATGAAACTAATTTTCAAGTGAAAACTTCTTTAACACCGTTGTGATTTGAAACTCGATAAAACGAAACGGCGACATTAGAATGAGACAACCATATATATCTATAGGATTTAGCCTAAGAGAGAATGACATAGAATACATTAACATTATCACCTCATTTTCATGATTTTCCTAGTGGAGACGACCAGACTTCATACGCACGAGTGGTCGATAATTCGAATCCCGCTGATTTAGGACATTTAAAAAGATTTTTTTTAGAAAATCGTTATTTTTCTTAACTTTTCATTTCTGACTCGTCCGAACTGCTGCACAATTATTGTTTTTTACCGAATCACTATTTAAATAGTTTAGAGGTTCTAAATACGGTGAGTAAAATGGATTAATAATAAATAGAAAAACAAAACAAAAATACTTCATAAATGAAAAGTGGTATTAAAGACTTTTCGTAAACAGTGAATTAACATTTTGAATAAAGATCGAACGTAATCAAGAGATAAAACAATAAGAATGTGGAACCAAAGCTCTTTAGAGAACAGGCAAATGGAGAAGAGAGTAGTTGTCGGTAGGGTCAGGCCGACCTGGGCGAGAAATCTTCCAGATGCGAGAGAAGATGACGATCAGAACGAACAAGAAGGAGTGATGCCGCACAGTGAACCGCCTTCACCTACTGACCAATGGGAACAAAACGTCAAACAAGAGGACAAATATGATGTCTTTGGAAAAGTAAGTAATAATATTTTTTTCTTTAATGTAAGTTACAGATTAAAATGATAATATACCGGACACTAATTAAAAAATGGGCTGACCTTTAAAATAATTCATGTAGCGCAGTGGAAATTCAAAATTAGTTATTCCATTACATCTCTAGATATATATAAGAAATGCTCAGTTAATAACAGACATATTAGATAAATAGCTTATTAATAACTCTCCTATTAAAATACTGTAACAGACTTTTGAATTTATAATAAGTAGGTATAAGTATAGTCTTTGTTTTTAAGTGTACTTACCTCGTGTAATTTTCTTCGACGTAGGTACTATTCTTTTGAAATAAGAAGATAATTGTCAAACCGCCATTTTACTTCGCATTTCTTAAGTTATTCTACAGTACACCGATCATTTGGCAATTATACTCTAAACCTTGTATTTGTTACACTTGACATTGCCCTACATAAGCAGAAGCAATATATAAAATATATTTAAAAAAGTTAGTAAAAGTGTACGATCGGAAAATAATAATATATACAATTATGCTGTAGTCACGTTGCAAATTGTTTTAAAAATACTTCAAATTTTTCATAAAAAACATTAACAACGTTAAAAAAATTGTGCGTTAGAATTTAGAATTTTTAACGTCATTAACGTCGATTTGCTGCCTGGGAAATCTAAACCTTTTCTTACCTTATTATAGCAAATACTTTATTCGACGTAGGTAGGCATTTACAGTAAAAAACATTTTTGACAACTTTGACGTGTAGTGAATGAAGGTGGCGCACTCGCGATTATCAATTCTTCTCATTTCAAACGCATAGTACCTACAGTTAAGGAACACAATTATGTTGTTGGTTTGCCTTAATATAAATTATTACATACAAATAGATGATATCTATGTTGTATTTGTCCTTAAAAATTCATTAATACTTTATATTAACATAAATTATTACATTTTCCAGGTAATGCTTCTCGGCGACAGTGGCGTCGGCAAGACATGTATGTTAGTCCGCTTTCGCGATGGCACATTCCTCGCAGGAAACTACATATCCACCGTCGGGATCGATTTCCGGGTATAGCTATATTACCCAAACCGCCTATCAATTAAATAAACTCCTAAACAGCATTATTTATTAAGCCACCAAAATCATTTTATTGTAAAAGGAAAATGTTTTGTAATCAACGAATCAATATGTAATTAATGATTATGAAGAAAGAAGGGTTCTAAGTTCAAATGGGCCATTCACGGGCATCATACGGCCTATACGCCGCGACGCTATTGGTGTTTAAAGTTTGGCGCGCTTTTTCGTTCCCGCCCCTTGTTCGTGACAGCTGTGATTGAATCGACTGCTCGCCTGAGTGATTTATAGTTGCGAAGGTCTTTTATTTTTTGTTTGTACAATTTATGCGGTTTGATTTATTGCATCTGCCTCTTGTGGTGCTCACGAAATTAGATATAAAATACTCTGTTGAATACTTATTCATATAATTAAAGACATTAATAGTAATAATTTGTTATGATATGTAATCAAACACAAATTAAAGAAGTACATATTATATTTAATTAATATCTTTTTAAATAAACTTAAATATAATATTATATCGTAGTGTTCCTACTTAGGCAAATCGTTTAGGTACTTGCTATGCATTATCTAAATTATAAAACGTGCTGGTTTTATCAATATTTACAGTTATAGAGATGTTTAATATATTTCTAAATGAATTATAGATAATTGTTATCATATGTATATTTTTATAATCGATATTAAAAGTTTATAAAAATAATATGTAAACTATGTGTATAAAATTAAAAACTGCACATTGTCTATTAAATTACTAAAATCACTAATGTAATCATAAACTTCAAGTTATGGATTATCAAAATCTTTCATAAAAATACATGTTACGTAATGGTATTATTATATACACAATATGTAAATATAATATTTAAATTATAATTTGTAGTACAACTACCGCCATCTGTTTACAGAACAAGGTAGTCACAGTGGACGGCATCAAGGTAAAGTTGCAGATATGGGACACCGCCGGGCAGGAGCGCTTCCGTAGCGTCACACACGCTTATTACAGGGATGCTCATGGTAATATTTTATTAATCGACATATTCATAAAAGGACAAAAAGTACACAATAATTGATTATACTTTCATTACTCAATTAAGATACCTGATATCTAAATGATTCGCTACGCAAATATATGTTCATTCAATAAACCAAGAAAATATTGAAACCTTTCGAGATTTGGTTTCCTATTTGTGAAAATAATTAATTTTGCTATTTTAGCAACTTGTAGAATACTCTGTCAAGAACTAATTTAGTAAAAACCTACAACAAATATGGTTTCCGTCTATTAATGCTCTTAAACAATACATGTATAAAAATATTTACATTATGTTTACTATCACAAGAATGCTGGTTTTTATTCGATTTCATTTTTTATTCTGGATGATTTTTATTTTATTCTGTTCGAATATACTGTAATTTTATCATTAATATCATTCGTTTGTTGACAAAGTTTTTCATTTTTTTTTCTTTTGATCATTCGTTAAAACAATATTTATTAAGTTATATTCATTCATGGACTCCACTCTAAATTAAATGCCGTCCACCATGAGATGATTCAGCTTGCAATACTTGACGGAGACACAGATTCGCCGAGCAGCCGATACGTCCTACCTATGTAATACCTGCTTGAGGAAAACTTTCAAGTAAAAGCTGGAAGTATGTGTGTATTATGTACGTTCAGACGTGTATTGTCAACGTTTGCCCTGGAAAGGAGGAGTCCTTCTCCGTCCTCCATCCGTGTATTCACGTGGATCTGGGCACTCAAAGCCGAATCTTCTTGTGCCTCTACAGATTCCATAACGAGGATGTTGTCTTAACTCGGCTGTTTGATTATTTGAGCAGGGTGACAGACGACGCACAGGAGCAGTTTCCTACTGGCCTGGGGGTATATAACGCACACCAGGAATCGTGGATGGATCAGGTCGCGCAAACAAGGATCCGAAAATCAATTCCCTTAAATCAGCGTACAATTCTGCCACCAAAACCTGTAGGAGGGCCTACATTAGACTGAATGCTCAGCGCATTGCGCGAATAGGTCATGATCTCTTAGGTCCGGCTTACTGTCGAGTCTATTGGAATCTAGCCAAAGCATTGCAAACCAATTTATGTTATCCAGTTTTACCCCCGATGAGTTACTCAGATGGATTACTGGAGAAACGCAGGAGAAAGCTACATTATTAGCTAATCTCTTTGCGGCTAATTCCCGGCTCAACGATCGCAACGCACAACCGCCTAAAACTCTTAGCTACGGTGTGACAATGTCCGAGTATCGATTAAGGCATTGTGACGCGCTTAGGAAATTGCGATTGCTCAATGTTCGGAAGTCCAGTAGACCAGAAGTTATCGCAGCGGTAGTACTTAAAAAATTTGCTGCTGAGTTGTCTCCAATTTTGAAATGCCTTTATCACCTGTCCTACCTTCCGGTATCGTGCCTCGGGCTTGCAGGCAGGCTAATTTGCAAACGACTACCGATCATACCCTACCAATTATCGTCCAATTGCCGAAATCATGTGCAAGATCATGGAGCGGATCGTCAACACCCAGCTTGTCCATCAACTAGAGGATCACTCTTTGATTGATGATTGTCAATATGGCGTTCGCCAAAATCGATCAACGGGTGATCTTCTGGCGTATGTAGTGCTCTGCTGGAGGAAGGCAGTTGATCAGCATGGCGAGACTATGGCGATCAGTCTTCACATAGCGAAGGCTTTTGATAGGGTCTGGCACAATGAACTTCTTTCCAAACTTCCGGCGTACGGACTTCCCCACAACCTGTCCAACTGAATCTCCGGCTTTCTACATAAACGTAGAATTTGTGTTCTCGTTGAAGGATGTGATTTCCAATTCATGTCGATAAACGCAGAAGTTCCTCAAGGCACTGTGCTTTCACCCACTCTATTTCTTCTGCATATGAATGATATGTCATATATGATAAGCCATACTCATTGCTTTGCAGATGAGAACACAATTCATGGGTGCTATTACAGTAAGCCTACATGCGGTAGGGGAGAAACACAAACAGAAGAGAGGAACTTGTCATTGAACTTAACCAATCCTTGAACCGCATATCTGTCTACATGGGGAACAAGTAACTTAATTGAGTTCAATGCCAAGAAAAATGAGGCGCGTTTTCTGAAAAAAAAATATCGTTTCCCCTTTCCTCACTCTTCAGAGCGTCCCGCTAGCCGGCGTGACAGCCTCAATATTCTAGGTAAGGATATTGGCAGTGACCTTAACTCCAGAGCTTACATCGAGAATGTCATCTCCACTACATCTCGGAGACTCGGAATCCTTAACAGGTTGCGACGGTTTTTCACACCTGGTCAACTGTATCTTCATTGCAAGGCATAAGTTCGGCCGTGTATGGAATACTGTTCGTATCTCTGGGATGGACCCGCAAAATATCTCCTCGATGCTCTGGACAGGTTGCAGAGACGGGCTGTCATCATTGTTAATGATGCATGATGCAGAAGTTACCTAATACATCGAGCCACTTCAGCTACGCAGGAACATTGCCTCGCTGAGCGTGTTCTATGTCTATATCATGGAGAGTGTTCTGAAGAGCTATTCAATCTAATTCCCTCCTCTCCTTCCCACAGGACCACACTTGCTGGGCGCGGAGTCACAGTTTTACGGTTACCTCCATCTCGGCACGAACTAAAAAGTTCTCTATGTCTTATCTTTGTCGTACCGTGAAACTGTGGAACACCATCTATCGGCCAGTGTATTCCCTCCTTCTTACGACATTGGCATCTTCACACGCTAAGTGAAGAGATATTTATGCCGGCCGGCATAACAGCGGCGACCACCGATTGCCGATCTTTCGCTGATCGAAGTTGTGTACGGATTGTATTGGTTGTTTCGGTTTAACGTTCCTACTGTGTGTTCGACATTGCGTAATACTTGGGGCAACGCCTACATGTCCAGGAACTCAGTTTGCCTGTGTAATCATTAATGTACATAATCGTATTGTATCACGTCATGAGACATCAATGCGACGCGCGTCGACCGGCACGGAATGGACGCCCAGACGCGACGCGACGCACGACATTGCAATTTGTGAGTGGCTTTGTTTACGTATTACGTAAATAACGGACTGTGTACAGAGCATTTTAACATATTAAAGAAAAAAAAAAACATATAATGAAAATTTTGGAGATATACCTACTTGTACATCTTATGGCGCATTTAGGGAAGGGTAAAATTGAAAGCTGCGCACGCAACTTTGGACGTAAGGTCGTCATGATGAAGTTGGCCATCAGTGATAATAAATTAATATGTATTCGTTTTATTGACTTTTTTGTGTAAATAATTTAGCGGTGTATAAATAAACACTATTTTAATGAAATTAAGATATAAATAAATAACATTTAATTTGATTAAAATAACACTTATTTATACACTGTTAAATTATTTTACACAATTAATCTATACTAATATAATAAAGCATAAGAGTTTTTTGTTTTTTTAACAGGCTAATCTCTGGAACTACCAGTCGGATTCGGAAATTTGTATTTTTGGTAGCCAGAGTCACGAGGAATAATAAAGGCTATCTAGCATTAGGCTACACTTCTCAGCTAGCCTGAAATATTGATTTTTGTTAAGTAAGTCGGAATTAATAGCGCACCCTAACTGATTTATCAGTGTGCGCTGGCGTATTGGTTAGTGATAAGTAAATACAATGTTCTACAAAAATATTGCTCTTTAGTGCATCTAAAAAAAGTTCACGATATCATATGCCTATCTCTTATATATAAGCCACAATAAGGTATTTTGTGACAATTTTATTGAAAAATAAATAATGAATTATTAGCATTATTATCACACATGGCATATTAATCTTTACGAACGAAAGTTACTTCATCATCAAGACAATTTTATGTAGATAAACTTATCCCTTTATAACATGTTATTTGGACGAATAGTTTGGGAGATAATGTAAAATTAAAATAAGTTGACACGCGGCTCGGGCCCATGACTATAGATGTATTGGTAGCTGTTGAGTTGTGACGCATAACCCTGGCATCCCGATAGAAATATGGTATCTATACTGAAGTATTATAAATCATCAATCAGCGTTTTCTTTTTAATTATACGCGTGTGAAATCGTGAGCACAGCTAATCTATCTATATAAATTAAATTATTGAGGTTTGCCATTGTCCACGTATCATACAAAAATTACTGGATAGTTTTTTTTGTGTTACTCCGCAGAAAAAACAACACGAAATGATTATCAAGATATCTTCATTCAATAAAAAGTTATTAAAGTTTTAAGAAACTATGATTTTTATAAACACTAAACGTTCGCGATGTGCTTTTTTGCCGTGGTGTTAATATACCTAATAAACACCGCAGACAAAATCATCACGGGTATCAGCGAGTTAATGATAAAGATTATAATATACGAAATTATAAACCACGGCTACTACTACTAGTCAACAAAAAGGATGTCTGTGTTATTTCTAGAAATTCTTTTCTGTCACAGTCAATGCAATCTTTGTTTTGGCTATATAGAAACAAAAAATAAATTTTATTAAAAT
The DNA here is from genome assembly GCA_947532125.1 of Saturnia pavonia. Taxonomy (NCBI): domain Eukaryota; kingdom Metazoa; phylum Arthropoda; class Insecta; order Lepidoptera; family Saturniidae; genus Saturnia; species Saturnia pavonia. The sequence continues at coordinate 6,175,707 of OX383899.1, read as the reverse complement.
TCTATCTCAATTATTATTGTCCTGAAAAAAATTGATAACGAAAATAAAAAAGAAATCGAACTAACTGATCTGGTTCTAAGAAAATAAAAATATTGCGAGTTTTAAATTATGTACGTATAAATATCTTTCATAATATTTAGTTTAAACGCTATTCGGTAAAACCGACACAGTTTCAAATTTATCGAAGCTAATTAAAACATGATAAGACATTTTGCTGAAATTTAATTAATACATAATTTATTACGCAGATTTATTAAGCAGTATTATTACAATATCATATTACTGCCCGCACTGGTCTACGTAACACCGTTCTCTATTGAGATCCTAGTATATTGTATTATGGTAGTGTATATTATCTATGGCTTAGTGTTCACCACGTACACATATCGCTAGTGTTGCTAGGTGCGACGATTTTTCTAAGGTTTTCAAGTCAAGTGCAAGTGACTACAGAATATTTCGTATACATTTCGGGTGAGATGATAAAAAATGTAATTCAAATTAGGCCGGAATGTATTAAAATAACAATGATACGTAAACCGTTGTTCGAACCGCCCCTGTAATGCGTCGTAACGTTTTACAAGACCCCCCTTCCTTCCAACTTGCCTTACGTAATACTTGAGCGCCCCCTTTTTATCATATTTACATGGTTCCAAATTTAGTCTGAGTTGTTATTTACCGAGTACGTAACGTTATTTAGACACCAGTGAACGGTGTATTTTAGTCGGCTGTCAGGTATGCAGGAGTTACATTTATCGAATCCTAATCAAAACAGGTTATTTTCGAACTTAAAATGGTTTATCTATTACATGTATTACATTTTTTCTATACTTTATTCTAATATCACTCATTCGAAGACTCTCAACTGATTCTGTGGCACGTGATATCTTATAATCGCTCACTGGAAACTGGTAAGGACTCTGAAGCTTCAGGGCACTTACGGCAAACACAGTCAGATCGAAAAATAATAATAATGCGAGGTATTCCTGTAGTGAATTCGCATAGGAACGTTGTTACTACTATGTCCGTGGGATCAGTTATATGAAGTGGTTGTAAGCAGTAAATTGTTTGTTGAATGTATAAATTATTCTCATTTCACGTTCATTTCAAGAGCATAACTACCCAGTCTTTACCTTATTTTATAATCGATTTTATTATTAAATTAATCAGGTCTAATAAATAAAGACGCCAAAAAAGTATAACTTCAACAACATGATGATATAAATAACTATCCCATTTTAACGTGTAACATGGCAGCCCTACAAATCGCAATAAACCCACGTGATGAACTCGATTCGACCACATTGTACCGATTGTGGACACATGCTTGGTGTCGGTGCCACGTCAGCGCTCGTCGTGCAATAATGTATTTACAATTTACATCATTCACATCATTGTATTGATACATAATATATGTTCCAAGTCTCAAATCTCATAATATACAAAAGCTTTACTAATATAATAATAAAGTAGTATTGTACTTTTATAATAAATAATACCTAATAATAGGTACATTAAACAAGGGACTCATTCCGAAGGTGGTATTTTAAATTTAAAATTAATACTTAGCTGTACAAAAAGTAACAAAATAATTGATATATATATAATTTTAATCGTAGCCTGTAGTCAAGTTAATATTTTTAAATGCTCAGTAATTTTCTTGGCGAGTATTGAAGCCAATTAGTCTGGAAAACTAGGTATAATCAGTTAGATTCCTAGAAATAAAAGAAATTTAATTTTGCGACTTATTATAAGAAAGCTAAGTCCTATTTTATCATTTCCTTCTAGATTGTATATGACATTACACATTAGTCATATGTAATGTTTTCCCACAGTTTTGTTTGATTGATTAGTCAACTTAAACTATAATGTGTTTATACCAGCATTGCTCCTGTTGTATGATGTCACGAATAAAACCAGCTTCGATAACATCCGGGCGTGGCTCGGCGAAATACGGGAATATGCACAGGATGACGTCGTTATTATGCTGTTAGGTAAGAGCTATTTAATGATAAGTTAATCGTACATATGCCACTTACCAGGAAATAACCAGTCTCTTTACAGCCATGAAATTAGCTACGATACGCGTTGTACGGCGTAATGTTTGTTAAATCTGTGTTCAGATATTTTACAAAAGTTTACTTTGTATTTTTTAATTGCTATCAACGATTTCCTTCAAAAATCTCTCTATATATTATTTCTCAAAGGGGTTTTGTTTTTTTGTTGCAACGCCATATCTCCCTTGATTCTTCATCAAAATTAGTGATCCAAATATTTAAAGCTTATATTCCTCGCTATTGACGTTTGACCAAATGATTTCTTTGAAAAACTGATTAAGAACTTTCCCATTAGGAATGCCATCTAAAATATATTCAACTAACATGTGGGAGCTAATAATATATAGCTAATATACCTAGCTGTTATATTATTCTATAATGTGCGAAATATTCGCACGAGCAAGCTAGTACTTATTAGTAAATTTGTAATTTAATGAATGATTTTTATAAATCTCCTTCACAAATGTTCTATCTTTCTGAAGCTGGCTTCACAGGCGCTAGCATACGTAACTAGTCTCCTTTCTTGTATGTAGATATCCTGTTATACTGGTAGCTAAGCCACTGAAGCGAAGCACGTAACATTGTTCGATGGGTTACAACTGTGTGCAACTGTAACATATTTTTGATATTTGTTATTTTATTACGTTGGGGTTTTTATTGACATATTTTGTTTCACATACGAGCGAGATATACAACTTGATCAATTTTAATTAATCACTGCCACTGCCGAAGAATTAAACTTACATAATTATATAGGGTTTAAATGGATGTTGTATGTATGTACATAATAAGTATATATTTTTAAATAATTAGTATTACCTAATAAGAAATAACAGCTAACGTGAAATATGGCAGTCAATGTCAGTTAAATTCTATCATCTGATGTCACTAGTCGTCGTGGAAACTAACAGTTTAAGTTCGAACAAAAACACCTTTTCGTCTTTCAGGTAACAAATCCGATAGTGGCCTAGAGAGAGCGGTGAGGCGGGAGGAGGGGCAGCGCTTGGCGAGAGAATACCAAGTCTCGTTTATGGAGACATCAGCTAAAACCGGACTGAATGTCGAAGCCGCCTTCGCTCACGTGGCGCGCTCGCTCGTTGCGAAAGCGAACCCCGTCGACCCATCAAGGCTTGAAGTGCGCGCGCAGCCATCTCAGGAACAAAGGTCGTCGTGTCCGCCATGCTCGTAAATTGAATTTCTAAATTCGCGCCAAATCTTGAAGACTGGTCGTAATTTGAATTTGATAATGGACCAATATTTGAACATTCGTGGATGATAATAGTCAGTGTCAACAGAGGATCGTGAAACTATGTCGTGTATAGAAATAATTCCCAGTATTGTAAAAAGCCTAATAATACTTTTAATGTTTGTAATTGCGCGACAAATTTACTTTCTAATGTAATAAGTACCAAATTGTGTATTGGAAAACTATTCTATTGTTAAGAAATTGAAATAAAAAATCTCGTATAATATTAAATTATATCAACTTATCCCTGTGATAACTTAGTAATCTTAGACAATTCGTTAATTCGTAAAGTTCGTCGTACCTACCGAAAAATAATTTTATCTCGACATTATTATGCTGCTGGCTGTTTCGCTTTCCATCTGTTAAGTTTTATTTTTTTTAATTAATTTCACTTATGTACATATTTAATCACATAATGATATCTTTGTAAGCCATAATATTTATCTTGTCGTCATGAATTACGAGTTTTATATAACACATTTCAAAGTGACGGAAAATATATATATGTAAGTAGGTATACAGAATTTTTCTTTAACCGTAAGCCATTGAACGTACCACTTAAAATTATTATAATTACTATAACTATTACTGCAATGTATGCACAAATATCAACCAAATCACAATTAGCAACTTATAACTAAATAGGTAACTACATCTATTATAGCATATTCTAATGTTACCAAATTACGCTTAGGTAAAATTTTGTTTTTGACAGGTCTGACTTCAAAAGGTCTAAGGTCTATTTTAATACGTTTAGCGTGATTTATAAAGAAGTTTCTCTTATTCTTATATATATAAATGCAAAAATAACCATCCTTTGCGTAAATTATTCTCGCTGCGCAGACTAAGTTAAGGGTACAGGTAGTATTAATAAAACAATAAATATAATAATTATGTGAAATTCATATTGTGTAATATTCATAAGTACATGTAATTAAATTAGATCATACTAATCGTACCTATATAATTTTGCGTAGCGTTGAGTGTCGCTTGTGAAATTTTATTAATAAAAAAATTTGATTGTGAAATAGATTTATTATTTAATCCCCTATCTACCAATGATATTATTATCTATCAATTGTATCGTGCGCCCATAGAAGCTTCATGGCACGGTAGTAATAATTCCGCTGTTGAAGCGAGAGGTTCCAGGTTTGATCCCCTTACAAAAACCACTTTTAGGATGATGACTTGTGTCCGGGTCATAATCTAAGTTTATTTAGTTTATAATCCAATGGCATTACTCCCTAAGGTTTGGTACGCATTCGTAAATCCAATAGAAGACACCATTAATTTCTTGTTCTTGTTTTGACGCCTCAGAACCATATATCACTTATGTATAGCAGAAAAGTTTTTTTTCTATAACATTCATAGATTTATGGTTTGGCGCAGGTAAAAGCTATTCATAGAGTTTACAGAATTTAATAAAAAATATTTTGTTATAAATCTATACTTATAATAAAATTGAAGTGTCTGTTTGTAATGTCAAAACAGATTTTTACTAAGTGCATATGAAAGTATACACGATCATCATCATCATCATTTCAGCCGAAAGACGTCCACTGCTGGACATAGGCCTCTCCCAATGATCGCCACAACGACCGGTCCTGTGCTGTCCGCATCCAGCGGCTTCTCGCAACCTTTACCAGGTCGTCGGTCGACCTTGTGGCGGGTCTGCCCACGCTGCGTCTTCCGGTACGTGGCCGCCATTCGAGATACACGATAACTATAACAAAAAACCCATTTTTAAAATGTTTCTCTGATTGTTCCGGGTAAGCTCCGGAACGGGATTTCACTGGCAGATAGCTGATGTTATAGGGCATAACTTAGGCTACTTTAAAATTAGAAAAATAATTAGGGTTCCGCACAAAAAATAAAAAGCTTTTTTTAGTAATTATACGCGAGTGGAGCCGCCGGCATAGCTAGTCTATACTAAGATTATAAAACTTGAAGAGTTTATTTGTTAGTTTGAACGCGCTAAACGCTGGAATTACAAGTCAGGTTTGAAAAAATATTTATGCATTTTATAGCCGATTCATAGATTAAGATTGTAAGCTGTATAAATTCATGCTACGATCCTAAGGAGCGCAGCAGAAACCATGTACGTCAAGCAATCTGAAGTGAGCACAACGATAGGGTGCGTTAATGGCGGCGCGGTGGACAATTGGTCGAATAAATTTAACACGGGTGAAACCGTGGGGCACATCTAGTAATTATTATAGATGTATAATATTGGGCATAATTGTAATGTTCGCAATCAACAATTAAATGTTGTGGCTCGTAAAGTACTGAATTGAAAATAAGTACTTATCTCGGTAAAGTTACGTGAGCGTTCACTAAACCGTTGTGGAATTTAACTAATTATAATTTGACAATGACAGTTGATCTGTTATCCGCGAGTAATTATTTTTATTTGCCTTGTGTCATCTATATAATATATATATGTGCAAAGTACTAGATTTCGTGACCTAAACAGTCACTCTGTTCGGTTCTCTACCTTTTACCAGTATTTGAATTAATGGTTTCATGAACGTTCTTGTTTATCGGTAGAAGAATATATATTTATTCAATGGCTTCAGTAAAATCTGTCAATTTAATAATTTATTATCGTTGTCCGGGTGATATTTCCGTTTCTTATAACTAACTACTTAAACCAAATAAATTTGTGTTCAAATATCGGTTTTTATTATTATTATATTGCGTATATTTAATTTACTCATAACGTAAGAATAAAAAACCATCCATCGATATTCATCAGGTTTTGTAGGCTAAGGGCAATTTTTCAGTCAACAGAACTTTATTTGAGGAATAATTTTGACAGCTTATCTATACATTATCTTTTAAAATGTCAAGGTTTTTCCTCAAATAAAGTTTATTCAAATATTATGTAATTGGTACATAATTGAATTTTTGGCGGGAACTTGATTTGTTGTGTCGTAATTTTTTATTCATAAACTTATTTTATGTGGCCTTGTATTGTGTGACATTGGTGCCAATTTGCGTGATATAGATTGTAAGATAAGCACACACGAAAAAAAAAGTGATTAAAAACATGAATTTTAAGTTGCCACGAAGACTCCCTGGACTGTTTAAGAGAGCATCCATCTTGTTAAAGCGTCGCTTGAACATGAACTCTGAATATTATGCAATTATTGTATCCATGTAACATTGGCATAATTGTGAATAAAAACACGCAGCCATTAAATAAAAATAAGAAAAAGGCAAATAATTATTATCTGTGAATGCATATACATAATATATACTATATACAGCCAAACGTTTTTATTAAAGTAATTAATAAATTATGTAGATATGTATATAATTTTTATTAAAAAATCTAGAATTTATTTTATCCAAAATACATATTATTATTGTAATTATTATGTCAAAATAAAGTAATCAATACCAATGGTTGTTTTCACCGTAGTATTTGCAGATCGGTATCACAAGGATGGCTGTTGACCTCTTTTTCATCTTATTACTTCATCGACTCATAGTATCGTTATTACAAAACAAATGAAATACTGAAAAAATATCATGGAGTTTTGAAATATCCCGCCACTACCCAATTGGTGCGAAGTTTACCGAAGTTTGAATTTAGCGCTGTCACTGGACCGGTTTAGAAAGAGACAGAGAGATTACTCATACTTACTTCAGAGGTCATACACATTTTTAAACTTAAACGATATAATAACATTATAGTATAAAAAATGAACGGCCATGGAATTTTTATTTCTATTTTTCTTATTAAGGTAAAAATGGGTTAACAAATTATAGCATTTATATCTATATATAAATTAATAATTTGTTGTTTTAATCTGGAAATTAAAAATTTAAGTATGGCTCTGATATGAAATCGGACTCCAAATGAAGTTAAATAAAACCGAGTAAGTGATCGAATTTGTTGAATGACTTATGTTTGACATCACCCAGACATGTGTGTAAAATGTATGACACATGTGATGACAAATTAAGGTAATATGGTAACAGGGTATTAACAATGATAATAATCGGCCGCTTTTATCACAACGTATAAACCAATATTCTTGGTTGCATGTGGCTGCAGTAAAATTGTAGGAATTACGTAAATGTATATTTTTATTCATAATTAAAAAGAAACCAATAAATTAAATTTGTTTCGAAAATTCGATCATTCGATTTCTTAGTTCTATTATTTTGATCCACTCCAGTTTTAAGTAACATTGAAAATAATTATCGACCAATCGTGCGTACTGCGTATGAAGTCTGGTCGGCTCACACCAGTAGGCCAATCCAACGACAAACAGTATCATGAAAATCAGGGTTGCATTATCCGCGCATATTGTAAATGTATTCTATTCAAGCTCTCGTAGGCTAAATCTCATAGATGTATATGTATGTGTATATGTTATTTTTGCTTTTTTGCTAGTAAATATTATCAAATATTTTGTTATACAAAATACATTATCATTATTAATTTCATTATCGGGTCATTGTTACAAATTAAAATACAATACATAACAGCAAATTACCCAACAGCGGACTAACGACATCAGTTTATAATAATTATTGATGAAAAATAACAAAACTACGTAATTCATTATATAGTCACATTCATACATATAGTCGTTATTGCCATGTTTATAAAAACAACTTATATCAATGATCTTTTTATTTCATTTAAGTCATGCATTTATTAATATTATTGTTGAAAATATTAAAAGTTAACTTTTTTCAACTGTAATATATTTACTGTTAATAGTAAATTACGACCGTCACTTTGTTTAATGAAATATTATTTTTAAAACAATTGGGCTAGTTTGTTACCCCTGAGAACTAGCACATTTTGTGTTCGTTATGTTGGTCACACTGGCGCTGTATTACGCGCACATGCGCAGAACGACAGGTGGTCGACGACTCGACCCAGACGTCCCGACTGAACCTATCGACTTCTCATCCTCATCATCAGCCGCTTTCGTGCTCAAGCAAGAACGATGTGCAGTGCTTTGTGTTGAAGTGCTCGTGGTGACATGGCGTCCCTTTTTTAAGTGTCATAGAAGGTGTTATTTCTTTCAAAATATTGTATATTTACAATGAATGTGAACTATGAACGTGTTTGTAGACTTTGCTTGTCATCTCGAAGTGAATTACTGCCGATTTTTCCTACCACCAGTTCGGATGACACGGAACCTCCCGTCCTCGCTTCGAAAATTAAGGATTGCGTATCTATACAGGTAAGTAATGCATACGTGAAATGAAACAACGAAGTTTTGAGTGAAAGTAGATCCTGAACATACGTGAGAACTCGTCATCCGCCTCGTTTCAACGATGACGGGCAGCGCTGTGTTTAGGTGGAGATGTCGTAAGATCGTCCACCATTTTGTAATGTTCCACGGCTATCGCTCGGCTCGTGGCCGCAAAGCGACGCATTCCGTTCAGCCGGCTAGACATGGTGCATATCATGAGGGTTAGGGTTTTACATTATTCCCGGGGGTCAGGTCGGGAGGGGGCTACGTGTCGTTAGGTATGCCGTTGGACATCGGGCGTATTGATTTATCGTGCGAGACCAGCTTGCTGGCCGTCCATCGAGCGAGTCGAGCGTCAGTGTCGGCGTGTTCTATAGGTGTGTGCGTGTATCGAGCGCTAACCCTCGAGGGGCTCGCTGGCTGCCACTCGACTCGCTTCTACTTATTCGGTCGAGGAGCAGCCGCTCGCGACGCGTTTATACCTACGCGTTGCTACTTAGTTTCTCCTCGAATATCTATAGACTACGTGATTCGTGAGGCGCAGTTTCGCCGCGCTTGTTCTCATGAAACGCGTCGTGGAGCGCGCCCATTCGTCCTCCACGTTATTATTGCGTATGATTTGCATTTCAGATAACCGAAAATGACGACTTGCCGACGAATGTCTGCAGAAAATGTATGGACAATGTCAACAACTGGCATATATTCAAGAGTGTTTGTGAAAGGACACAAAACAAACTACAGTCTCTGACTAATAAAGATGGCAGCCAACTAGAAGAGGTGGGATTGTTTTTTCTAGATATTTGAGCATGGAATGTCACTTATCAATCTGTGACTTTTTGTTTATCTAATATAATATGTTTTTTCAGGTGAAAATTAAAAGTGAGCCATTGTCTGATGAGGCTTATGATGATGGAGTGGTTATTGATGGCTCATACCCTGATAATGAGGTATGTATGATTCACAAATATTTTTCTATGTATATGACAGCAGTGCAGTATTATTGGGAGTATTAATTGGTCAATATCTGCATGGTAAGACAGCCTCTAAGCAGTATTTGATGTCAAGGACATTTGAACAGTTGGTTGAGTCACACGAGTGTAAGGGCTCATATTGAAATGATAATTTACTGAGTTTAACAGAACCTGTAGCATATTTTTAGTATCCATAGATCTGTAAATATTTGAATTAAATTTTATATTATATTATAACATTTTATACGTAAAAGTATGAGTAACATATAACCTGTTGCTATCCCCAAAGAATTTGTGTATGTATTTTGATAAATTGAAATCATTTATAATACTTTATAAAGCCTACCCATTCTGGCAATAAATTTCAGATAATCAATTATTATTTTAATAAAGTTTCAGTAACTAAAAATTACTATTATAAGTTATTATATTAATAATTAATTCTGTAGTTATTTATTTGAACAGTGTATTGGGATATATTGAAATTAAATATTTAAGTGTTATTTGAAAAGTTTTAAATATTATTATTTTTTTACACTTTTTGCCTATTTTTTATAAAATATAATAGAAACTTTATTCAAGTTAGGCCCTAAGAAGGCATTTAATAATTTTAAAACACTACTACTGGTTTGGAAAACATCCCAGTCATCAAGAAGAACCTACCTGAAACTCAAATCTTTTTTTTTCTACTGTATAATAATTTTAATATAATATAATACAATAATAATAACCTTATTAATAATTTAGTGAATGCACTGAAATGGAGACACTTTCAGACATCACTATAATTCACATAAGAATTAAAGGTATTTAAATAAGAAATATAATTACAGAATGTCAGCTCAAGTAAAGTTCAGCCAGAAGGCCCTCCAATCTTGGCTTCACTGGGGCTTACACCAAGAAGTGATAAGGTAAATATTACCAAGTATCACACCTTATCTTTAATGAAAACAAGTCTGCCATTGCACACAGCAGATATTGCTTTTAATAAGACACTTCAGTACTTAATATTTTTCTTAATTTAGTTCTATTAATAAATAAATCTTTAATAACCACCAGTGTATTTATTTGTTCGGTTAAGTGTAAGAATAGTTCAATTGACTTAATTTCATCCACAGAATTATGTAGACCCCAGAATGGATTGGCAACGGGTCCATGCAATATTGAACATAGTACAAGATGATGATATCATTGACTCCCTGCAGTCTACTGAAGAATGTGACATTCTTCAACACTCTGATCACGATTCAGAATCAGACTCGGAACTGCTACCTGATATTAGTGAAATCTTTATTGATAGCAAAAATGGATATCTCTGTAAAAATAAGAAACTAATGTCAAAGTCTCCTAAAATGTCATCATCCCTAAATTATACTAAAGTGAGAGAAGCTGCTAAGTTGAGAAAACGCAAAATCGATGTATCCAAACATAGTGCGGGACCGAAAATGGCTTGGCACCTATTATTCACCGATAACCTATTGGAACAAATTGTGTCTTCTACTAATGATAATATAACTAGAATAGGAAATACAATAATGGACCCTACTTCAATTAGTGAAATAAAAAAGTTTATCGGTGTATTATATTTGCATGGCATAATGAGGCCCACACATCAAAAATGTAGTGACCTCTGGAACAATGATACTGGAGCAGCATGTGTTAAAAACGCCATGAAGTATGAACGCTTTAAATTCCTCCTAGAGAATATACGTTTTGACAAAGATGACGACGATAGTATTATGAAGTTGGATGTAATGAAACGCATGCGCAACGTTTTCGAAATATTTGCTATAAATTGCAGAGAAGCCTTTGACATCCAGAATGTAGTAGTTGTTGATGAGATCATTGTTCCAGTTTTTGGCCCATGTCCATTTCGTTACGAGATCAATAAGAAACCGTTGAAGCAGGGTATAAAAATGGTTTTACTCATAGACTCTTCTAACTTTTATATCAGTAACTTAGATGTTATAACAAATCGCTATTTTAGTGCAGATGAGGTTTTAAAAAAATCTGTTCAACATTTGGTAGGTTCTGGCAAAACAATTATCATGGATAGTTGGTACACGTCATTAAATTTGGTTCAGAATTTGAAGAAAGAATATCAGTTATTCAGTATTGCAGCTTTAAATCCCAGAGATGAAAACATACCACCACTGTTCCTTTCACAGTACAGAAAAACCAGGTCGTTTATGTCTGGCTTTCTTGATAATGATCTTAGCCTCACTTCTTACATAAACACCCAATCAAAAGCAGTAAATGTCTTAACAAATGAACCAAAATTTTATAAGAGAGGCCATGTTAACCACACCTCAGTTGTTTCTATGTATAAGAAGAATCATTCTGCAGTTGAAGTAATTGATGTTTTGATGCATTATTATACAACCATGCAATACTCAAATGACTGGACATTGTCTCTATTTTTCACACTACTCAACATTGCTTCAGTGAATGCTCAAGTTATATGGTCTTCACAGAATTCTCAAAATATTGTACAGCGCCGATTATTTATTAAAAGCTTAGCTTTAAGTTTGCTAGAAGACGAAAAACCTATATCACTATGTTCTTTGAGGGATATTCAGGAAAAAAAAATGGAATTGGATATATCACAGGATGTAGTGGTACCATATTATAAAAAAAGGCAAAGATGCAGAATATGTACAAAAACTTTAAAACGTGACAGAAGAACAAAACAATGTTGTGTCAAATGTGGTCAGAGTATTTGTAGAGAACATTGTATCAATATTTGTACAATGTGTGTCGCTTAATATATGTAGATCTAGATAGAATATCTAGAATGTTAGAAATACCCTATGAATTATTAGAAATATAATATCAATATTTAAAGTTAATCGTATTCTTGGTTTAACTGGTATTATAAGTTTTTAAATACATTGATGTGACGAGTTATATTTACTAGTTTCTAAACTTTGTAATTTCTAATGAATTTATGAATTATTTTTATTTATAAACTTATTGAATATTAAGTATGTTGCTGTTAAAGCGTTATATTGTTGAAGTGTCATATTAAATCATTTATTAAATTAAAATATTTACAAAAAAAATATGTTTAATATATTATTAAAAATTTGAGATATATTATATAACATGAAAGATTTTATTTTAGTTAACTACTTTTTAATTTATTTTTTGACCTATGATTTCAGGGCATTGAGAGCGACAAAGATGAAGAAGAAGATGATGAAGATATAAATGATAGTTCCCACGCATTTACCAAAGTACCTAACATGCCAGAAGTTTCTATCACAGTCATGTGCCCCACAGGAGAGACTTTACAATCGCGCCAAGGCATCCAACAACTCGCTTCAAAAGACTGCCTCGTTTGTGGGCGAACGTATAGGTATTCACATAACGCTAGACGGCACGAGCTAACAGCTCACAGTTTTGATAGATATACCAATAAAATAACAACAAAGAAGTCGCACATGCATTTGCAACCTAAACTAAGACCTAATCCTTTTAATCCAAAAGCACGATTGATGCCTAATCCAATCAATCATAAAATGCAATTCAAAAACGTCCCATCTAAAATTATTTCACAAAAAATTATAACCCCACCAAAACCTATACCGATAAAAACTGTTAAAACCCAACAGAATAACTTACCTTATCCATTACGAATTAAAGCACTTAAGGATTTACAAATAAAAAAGAAAGAACCACAAATTTTGAAGACATTATTAACTTCAAAGCCAGAAGTTTTAGTTTCTGAGCCTGAGATCTTAAATTCTGGACCGGAAAGTCCAGAAACATTAATATCAGAACCAGAGATAGCATCTTTTCAAGTAGAGGCTATTCTATCTGAACCCGATCCGGATGCGTATGATCACCATCAAGGCGACGATGACCAAGATGGTGAAATGGATATTAATCAAAGTCAACATTATGATACTGTTGACATGGAATCTGACAATGAAATAGAAATAGCTCGACAACAAGAAAATGCGTCAGAAGGCGAGGACCAAAATGAAAGGGATGACAAAGTTCAACACGATGATAACATAGACGAAACGCATAGTGATAATGATAAAGAGCCCAATGACGAAAACGGAGACAGCCAAGACAATATTGCTGTTGATGATGGTGCAGAAATCAAAATAGAAGATGAAGCCAAAGAAGAAGCACAAGTTAACGAGGAGAAAGAACATGAAAATGAAGATCATGAGGTGAATCATGATGAAGATGATGACGAAGACCTCCCACCGATGGAGTTGGCACCAGTAGTTGAAATAAACGAAGACGTGCAAACAAACTCATACATTAACGAGCTCAATGAAGAAGAGCAGGAAGAAGAATTGGACGAAACAGCGGATCCTAATGAAACAATAGACGAAGAGTCTCCGGACAAAGATCTAGATCCTGATAAATTGTATGTAACCAAAACACAAAGAGATTTTATCGCAAAATATCGTGATATAATAGAACAAATTAACACAAAACGATGTTTATGTTGTGATAGAGAACATCCTCGCAGAAAGGCTGTAATACAGCATTTACAGAAAAATGGACATAAAGTTCCTAAACATACCTGTTATAATTGTGTAGTTACATTCGGACACATAGGAGCTCTGCTTAGTCACATGAGATCGAATTCTTGTACCGATCTATGGAAAATAATCTACAATGAGAATGGTATAACTGAAGACTTAGTACTTAGACATGAAGTTAAAAACAAAGTTCATTACAAAGATATTTTCAATGCTAGATCTTATGCTTGTAAGTTATGCCCAGCGAAGTTTCAATTGAAACAATTTATAATGAAGCACGTGTTAGATGTCCATGAGGATGGACAGTCCAGAGTGCCATTGGGATGTGTGCATTGTCGCGCTAGATTCAAGGATAAGAGTTTACTAAAGAGACATATTCGTAATGGCGAATGTACAGTTTATATTTCTTGCGATTTGTGTTTAGAAAAGTTTACGAACATTCAAGATTTTAATGATCATGCTGTAGCTGTACATGCCGGCAATTTTGACCAGTCTGATAATGCTAACAAATGTGTCGATGGACGTCCAACGGACTGTCCTTTATGTGGAAAGAAGAACAGTAACTATCCGAATTTGGTTAAACATTTAAAAATGATTCATAATGAGGAAAAACCGCACTACTGTCAACATTGTGATTCTAAATATGAACAAGCTGCCGATCTCAACAAGCACATTTATACAGAACATTCGGATAGATCTCTTGGAGTACAAAAAAGCGAACCAGATATGTCGCTCGTCAAGGAAGAAGCGGAGGAATATCATTATTCGTGTACCGAATGCAACGCCATATTTGAGACTGTCGATGCTTGGACCGATCATCAAGTGGCTGAACATAACCAAGTCGCCCATCACTGTGACCAATGTGATAAAAAATTCTTGCGACCATCGGAGCTGGCGGAACATAAAAATACACATTTGCGAGTCAAATTTTATCCATGCAGTGTTTGTCCTAATTCATACAGCACTCCGCAGAAATTGTCTGAGCATGTTCAGCAGGCTCATCCCGGTGCAGGCATGCAAGCCGCTGCGGAGTCGGAATTCTATTGTGACATTTGCATTAGATCCTTTAAAAGTCGTCAGGCGTACTCTAATCATATGCGTATTCACGCCAAAGTGCCGACCACGAATAGGAAGCCCGGTGATCCTAAAGGTTTCGCTCCACAAATTATCGGGAAACCAATTAAACAATTCTCAATGGTGCAACCTGGTTTCGTTGCATTTAAACCGAGTTATAACGTTCCTAATGCTCCATACTCTTGTGATATTTGCGGTAAAGGGTTCATGCATAAAAAGAACATTTGGAAGCACAAAAAAGTTTTACATGCTGATCTCATTGGTGATCGGAATGATAGTGAAGAGAATACTATGCATGCTTCTACTGAAGAGGAGGAATTTAATATTGATGAAAACGGCGGATTATCCACGCCTCAATTTAATAGTTTCAACTTTACTAACTTTACTAATAGCACACCTCAACCGCAAACAGAAACAATGCCATACTCTTGTGAACTGTGCTTCCAAAGGTTTCCATTAAGAACTAGTCTGTGGAAACACAAACGAAATAAGCACGGCATCGTAACGCCCAATGCAGGAGGTAGTTCAGATTTCCAAATGCAGGGTGGCTTTGGTGACAACAGCAGCAGATCAAGTTGTACTATTTGCAAAATTTCATTCAGCGACAAAAAATCCTATTACCGTCACAGGAAGAACGTACACAAATCTTCCGTACAAATGTGCAAGATATGTGGCAAACCGCTTAGTTCTACGCTAGAGCTATACGAGCATTTAAAGGCGGCTCATGCACGCGAACTGCTTGGTTATAATGCTAACCAAGGTTCAAGTAAATCGCAAGACGCACCTCAAGACATGGAAAATGAGTACGAGAACGAACAAGAAGCCGTCGATCCTAGCGTAGAGTACCAAGCTAGATATCCGTGCGACACATGCGGAAAACAATTCGTCGGATTGTTGGCATTACAAAACCATCAATGTATAAACCAGCATCCCTCGCAACCGCAAACCTTCGACTGTGAGATTTGTCACAAGAGTTACACGTCCATAGCAGCATTGAAGAGTCACCGTGGTTGGCATCTGCGTTCGCCTGACGGCAAAGCCGCCGCTAATAATTCTGGACTTTGGATGCCTCAGCACAAAGTTACGAGCAAAGTTAGTAAATATGAGGTCACCGAGAGCACGCCAACCCAACGAGTTCCACAAACCAGTTCGGCTTCCGTAGCTAAAAGAAGATTACCACCTGAAGTCGAAGTAACAGTCGTGAATCCGAACAAAAAATTAAGATCTGACGATTCTGTCGAGCTGGATCAGCAGAATGTCGGCGCGCTGGAAGATAGATATTGTACGATTTGCGACAAAGAGTTTACGAAACGCGCCGCTTACCAGCGACACATGGACGAAGTACACCAGCCTAATTCTGTTTTCTGCCCCGTGTGCGACAAGAGCTTCACCCGCAAGTCGACGTTGCTCGTTCACATGAAGAAACATTACGAGAGTGGGGAGGGTAGTTCTAGTGCAATAGCGCAGATGGAAGAGGAGATACACGCCTGCGATTTATGCGGAGCCCAGTACGACAATGCTAAAGCGTTAAGATCACACAGGGCTAGACATCACGGTGAAGAATCCGGCGAATCTGACGACGATGGAAACGTACCGATACAAGCCCCTGGTGAATTCACTTGTGCGCAGTGCGGTGACGGTGTGGCGACGCCCCGAGACCTGATCGCTCACCGCAGTATGCACGCCACGCCTACTAAATTCTTTTGCAACATCTGCAAAGTTTATTTCGCGAGAGCATTGGATCTGTCGTCGCACACGCGAGCGAGACACGCCGATAACGAGAAAGTGTTTTTCCCGTGTGCCATGTGCGACCGCTTCTACATGAACAAAAAGAGTTTACAGAGACACATAGAAATGTCCCACTGATCCTCGCCAATGCTACAGCAGACACGTTATTAGTGTTTGTAACAAAATAACGTTTATTCAACGTAAATAGTTGCCGTCGGTCGATCCTTATGAAGTTTAAAACCGTTATAAGGAGATTTAAATAGTGTACATACTCTAATTATGTGCGTCCTCGCAGGCCTCCATAATTAAACCAATATTTTATTGCACCTTATTAGAAGTTTATATTATATTATTCATACGATTGCGTTGTCATTCCTTTTGACTTTGATTTTTGTTTATGGTTTTATAAGAAATAATAAGTTTTAATTTCTTACAGACTTTGCTCACGTGTTTTATTTATTTTTATTATGTTAGGAATGATTTGGAGATTTTCCATAATCGGAATGGTATTTTAACACTTCAAACTCTCGGAGCACTTAAGTCTATTACATTTATAAGTACTTATTACTGTTCATTATTTGCTATTTTTATCATAATTTAAGTTAAAATAATATTAAGTTTTATTATGTTTGAAATATCGAAATTACGGCCAAAAGTTTTAAATATAGTCAAAATCAGTCATAACCAGTGATAAATGCGTGAATATTGTTTCTTCGAATTGCAATGATCATGTTATTATCAAATTATTATGTAGATTAATATGATATTGATCGTCTTACTTCTTATTTTAAAAGTATATTATATTACTTATATTGTGTAAATATCATTAATGTAATTTTGGGGTTTAAATGTGTTAAGTGATTTGGAATTGAAAATTGTAAGGTCGTTTGATTAAAATGTACTGATTATTTTTAATATTTCCAGGTATATTATATTTTATAAAATAATGTGATCATTAGGGACATATCTCCTCACCTATAGTTATTAATAATTTGAAGCTAACAATTTTAACGGGCCTAGATTTACATGTAATAACATACCTAAAATATACGTGAAATTATTCTAATAAACTGAATTTGGTGTTAGGCTATCGTTTACTGTCTGTTCCTATAGTCGGGAAAATAACGAAATGGGTCGATGTATTGAGGTATTTACAAAATGATGACGATCACAGGTGATGTGAATGAGGGTGATGACGTCGCATCTGTTGGTTGACGCGTTACACGGCCTATAAACATTTTTGACGTAGTCGAATACGACATTCGAAATTTAAATTTAGGCAATCGGTTTGCAATAATAAAATTGTTGCATACTATATACACAGATAGTATATGTCTTTTTTAATTTGTTAGAATTTAAAAATGGAATGATTTATATTTCATATTCTATTCGGCACGTTAATTTCCAGTCGGTAAAGTACTAACTGGACGAGACTGACTCATGGTCCAGTCAATAAAAACGGTCAGCAGTACCCGTTAGCGTTTCACTAAATTCAGGCTTTAAATTTAGAACAGATGGTTTTTTTTTCGTAAATCGACAACAGTGCCAAAATGAAATCGATTGATTTACATAATGATACACTCGTAACAAATACTTGACACTTGTTCCTGTAACAAATAAGGGCTTGTTTATATGACACATGTGTTATTAACGCGCGCCTAGATTTTCTATATATTTATACCAAACTGTTCTCATGAGAGCGTGTTGACGCAGCGCTTAGGAAACAATGTATCTATCTACCTATGCTACCGAGCTGTCATGTGAACGGGCCCTAAGATTGTAAATTCTCTGAATTACAACAATAAGAGAAGCAGGATTTATTATTATTTAATGCTTTGCAAATAATATACGAGAAATGGTCCATTTCTATAATGGGTTGGGATGAACGTGCGACTGATAAACATAGTCTATAGTTTCATAAACGTAGTTTCTCCTTTTATATTGTAAAATAAATATAATGCAATTGGTTTCGACGTTACTTAAGGTTTATTGCCTATTCTTTATTTAAAATCAATGTGTATTGGCGGTTCGATTTGTTTTTCACACTTTTAACACCTTGACTACCAATTATTTAGAGCTTGTTTAGAATAATCAGCGTTCACCTCATGGATCCCGAGAAACTCAATTGAAGCTATAAAAATCTATGGAGGCGAAGATTAAATCCCGTTATTTTTTTAAATTTTATTGTCACGAATTGACGGCCATCGAATATTGAAACATCACGCACACGTGGACGTAAAAATTGACGGTTTCAAACGATTGTCCCAAGGATCCATTATGATTCTACATGTTATGTCTTACAAAAATTGTATATTTTATTAGCTCTTTGAAAAAAAAAGAGATATTGTCTGAAAATCTCCAAAGGAGGGCTTGAAAGTCAAGGTGTTTCAAGATTTTATTGGTTAGTCCATTTTTTAATATGATAAAATTATTGCAAATAAATTAAGAAGTTAAAATTTTATACAGTAGAATATGAATGGTGTCAATCTATAATAATGTTAATAATTTAAAAAAAAGATATGGCGCTGTATTTTTGCTTACCTACTTTATGTACAAATCAGATTCACACCTCGTATGTAAAACCTTGATTAGGTCACTGAAATCATACATTGCAATTCAAAATGTATATTATTAAATAAAATTTTCTGGTTTTAATGCAGTTTTTTTTTCTCAAATCAAAGCATTCACATTATCATTACCTATCAATGTAAAATCTTGGATACGAATATGACGTCTGATACATTAAATATATTGAACTACTATGTACACTGTATAGTCGGAAACATTAACATACTTGTCCAGTAACAATTGTCAAATGCTTGTATAGCCAATTAATTGTATTAAGGTGAAAGCGTTTGTCGACAAGTTATTAAGGTGTCGACTACCGTATTAAGATCTCGGTCGAAAACCAACTGAAAGCAGACTAAAGATATTTTATTTCCAATGAACAGGAACAAAACATGGAACATTCTAGATTCGAATGACATGTAAACTTTTATCATTGAAGATTCTATCAATTTCTGATCTACATATTTTGGCCAATATTTATCTAATTTGAAACTTAATTACAGTTTATCTATTATTATTAATTATTTGTAATAAATACGGTTATTTGATTTTAGAGAACGCAATAAACACATGAATATGAAAAAAAACATATTACTCAAGGTATTTTTACCTCAAATTTCTAAGTCCGCAAAATAGACAAGATTAAATAATTTACTACCAAGCACCAATAGGAGTGTTCCGGCAGCTGAACTTGAGAGCCAGTCTTCCACTAGGTTTAGCGTGTTATCATCTTGGGCCACAACGTCACTTAACATCAGGTGAGATTGTGGCCACTACGCCAAACCTATAACGATAAGAAAAGAAAAATAATAATACTAATTATATTTTAATTTAATGTATTTTATATAAAACTATTGAATAATATTGACCCAAAGAAGTTTCTTTCGCATAATAATGCATTAAAAGTAGACGCAGGTTATTGGTGCATTAAAATCAAAAGCTTTTATTCAGAAATTATTGTTTCGTATATAGATAGATATGACTGAATATGACAAGAAGAAAAAAAACACTTGTCATAAATGTAGCTTTTAAATATCTAGTAATTTAAGTGTTATTCATTTGAACGTAGTATTTTAAGCATTAATCTTTATTTATTAATACCATTTTATCCTATAAATAAAGATCCTTTTTATTTTGGTTATTTTCTATTAGGTAACATACTGTAAGATTTGTTTGAAAAAGTCTACAAGGAAAAAGTATTAAGGTTGGCGCTTTGCAGAAAGTGTTTTGTTAACTCACATTAGATAATGTGAATTATTTTCGGTTGTGCTCCATCAACATAAAAGCAACAAAACAAAGAAAACGAAAAATACCTACTACCTACTTCCATTATTTGCACATTTTAAGTCTAAGCAGTAATACTGCAATGTTTTGGGTTAAATTATTGTTTTCGTGCTATCTTAATTTCTTTTATCCATTTTCATTTATATGTATTTATTCTTTTTTGAAATAAACAGATAATTTATTTATTTGTTATTTTATAAATATAGGTCAAGAATTCTCTGGAAAAAGCAATAAGAAATGCCTTACCATGTTAAGTAACGAATACATCACTACAATGATTCCATAAAATTTGTCCATAGGTAGGCACTTTTTAGTATAGGCAAATGTTTCTTTCATTTCAATTAACAGTTGTTTTTATAAATTTATCTTTTTAAATTTAGGGCCTTGGGTCCAAGTACATGTCAATCTCATCGTAACCTAAAGCATAGCATGGACAGAGCTATTATTCTTATTTTAAATGGGGGCTATGCAGGCTTATGCCATCCTGTATCACTGCGACCAATGAGATCTATTGTGATCCCCCCACACTATTAAAGCTCCTTACCTAATCCTAATCCTTGATGTACTGCAATACTTTTTTTTGGCAGAGAGCAACTGAACCTCTTCCGTGAGCAGCACGCGCTTGCCCAGAATCCGGATGCGATTAGATTTTAGTGAGTCACATTCACACAAGAGGTGCTTTGGCGTTTCGTTCGCACTTTTGCAGAATCTGCAATCTCTTGTACCTTGGACACCGATGTTGTACATAATTATGTTTATTGAAATAACAGTGTCCAGTGAGTGTCCTCACTAAAATTCGTAGCTGATTCCTGCTGAGTATCAGAGCCTCTCCAGCTTTACGCTGAACACAGCTAACTTAGTCGACACTTGAAGGCATAGGCAAGATTTTATGAAAGATGCCTTGTTCCATTATATTGATTTTTCTACATTCTGCACAGATTTCTTCTTTTTAAACACTTATTTTTACATTTAGAAGATCGTTGTAATAAATAAACACACAATATAGATTGCACAAAACATTTTAATATAAACTTAAAAAGTCGTACAACAATATGAAAAATTATTATTAACTAATTATATTAGCCGGCATCGAGAGCCGCATTAACTATACCTATTATGCAAATATTATATTATCTTTAACACTTCCATCGAATATATCTTACAAAAGAAAGGAAAAATAAAAAAGTATCTTTATAATAAAAAATCTCATTACACTAAGTTGTATTATTATTATTAAACTTACATTATAGATTTTATCTACAAAATACTGCAGCGTATCGGTCAGTTTTCCAATCGAGAATCATCGATATTCATTACACATTACGAATAATTTAACAATAGGGTATCAATAAAGTACACATTAACTGTATTTAAATAATACAACTAGACTTAATTCTAAATCAAAATATAAAAATAGTAAAAAATACATTGTACATTTTCGCTTAGATACAAACTTGTCAATGTTGTGCATCGAATACTGTTAACTAACCAAGTGTAGAATATATGCATGATGGTGTCGTCGGACGAGTGGCTTGAAGCCATGGACCGTCCGCGACGTCCGCGACGTCCGCGACACGACTCCCGCTATTCGCAACACGACAAGCTGCTCCAACTACCCGCATACCGCAGCGGCAGCACCTACCTACTATTGACCTCCATTGAAAAACTGCACCGTTCGCCAAGTGAAATATAAAAAAGATAAATAACACATAGTTTATATATTCATGAATTTTTGCATGCACCCGTTATTTTATGAATTGAGAAATTTTTCTATCATTTATTCATAATATTCATGTCTTTTATATTAACAATAAGTATACAATATACGCTAGGGAGGCCGCCATGTTGCGGTCGGCCGGTAATGTACATAAGGACTAATATCTTCTTAAAAAAATACTGTTAGATTGAAACGTAGCTAAACCTATATTATGTATATTATTATTATTATTTAAGGGTACAATCGTACGAGCGATGATTACACTATGTGAGATCTCCGACGCCTTCGGGCGGGTCCACGCGTCGGGTCCGACCGCGTCCCACCGGATATGCAAACATTTATTATATTACCTGAGTACAATACATAGGTACCAGTACATTATATTAATAGTATGAATTATCAATTTCAATATTAAAAATACGTAATTTCTCTATTGGCCTTTCGTTTCCACGTGAAAAATTAGACGATTATCGCGTAGGTACGTATATATATATATTATGTATACATATTTGTAATATATAAATATCTTAGATCGGAGGACGTATGTATACAGGCTCGCTCTAGAAGGTACGTCGTCGTAAGCGCACGCGCACGCGGCCGTGCGGCCTCTCGCTCCCTTACACTCTACGAATATAATAATTATCGATATCGAACGAAGACATCAAAAACTCGACACTGCATTAAATATTACGAAAATAAATCGCCGGCGAGTCGCGCGGCTCATTATTGCTCCTATCGATAATTTACACATCGACGTAACGAACGAGAATACAAAAAGTTATGGAAAATCGTACGGATATCACAAGCGGCGGGCGGCGCGGGACGCCCCCGCGGAAAATAAAAAAATAAATCGCAGCGCGCGTCTCTCTCGTAAAAAAGTAAAGACTCTATGAGCGGGTCGCGCGAGGCGGCTAGCGTGCGTGCGCGACTCAGTTGGCGAGCAGCAGGTGTGCCGGTGCGGGAGGGTACGGCGGCGCACTGGCGGGCGCGGGCTCGCGTCGCCCCACGAAGTATGCCGCCGGGTCCGCGGCCGGCGACAGCGACCGTGCTGCCATCTGCTGCTGCATCGCACGCTGCTTTATGTAGTTGCTGAACTCGGTCGGCGACATACGATTCGCACGTTTGCTGCTTGTCTTCAGTTTGGTACTGCCAAACTTCGTTTGCGCGAATGTCGCTGTCGTGAACGTGAGAGGCTGTGCGCGGAAAGGCGGCGCGGGAGAAAACGCAGCAGGCGCAGGCGGCGACGGTGCCGCTGCTGGCTCCACAGGCCTAAAACACTGCGCTTCAGGGTTGAACGCACGAGTCACCTGAAAAAAAATAAAAATATTGATTTGGTGAGCGACCAAATTTGACTATTTCTATAGAACCCTCAGTAGATAGATACGTAATAGAAAAATAAAAATATAGACAATCAATCCTTCGACCTGAATGTGTGTGCCATACTGATCGATTTCAGCTACAGCAACTGTTAATTTCTTGAATAAGAACAAAATGATATTAATGGGAGCATTGTTGTGCGCCTTGTGGTGACTAATGTCGATATGACTTATGGCTGACTGATTAAAATTACATGACTGACTATGCTGTGATATTTGTTGGTGCGATAAAAGCCGTAAAGGTATTTATAGTGACTTTAGTAAGTAAGATTTATTGTGAGAAATCATATAATTAATTTTATGTACCTCTCTGTCGGTTCTCTCGTCAGCAGCTCTTTCATCGTTGCTGAAAAGAACTTTCACAGCACCTTTTTCTCCGATACGATATGATACTTCACCTGGAAATGAGAATGATATTTCTTTAAAAAATAAATTTTGAGGCCAACATGTAGAAATAAAAATTCATAAATGTATGTACATCGTACAAAACAAAAAACAACAGCGACCATCCAGAGATCAGTAACAGCGCGTTATGGCGGGTGTTAAACCTGGTTTATGGGAAAAAAGGTAAGGTAAGAGCGTAATCACCACACCCAGCCCAGGACCTATTGGCGATTTCAAATATTTACAGTTAAATACAGTGGACTACAATAATATTTGTGAAGCATTCAGGTTTCCTCACGATATTTGCTTTCACAGGCAGTCGATTGTTACCCATTTGAATTAGTAAATGTACACGAATTTCGAAAAATTACAGGGTTCGATCATGCAGACATGAAATCAATATTCCGCTTTTTTTTTAATTGCCAAAAAAGAAATTTTTGGTTACGTTTAGCACACGCAATCAATTCTTTGTTTTGTTTTAAAGTTTCAAAACTACTTTACAATCGAAATGTATATTTTAATAAAGAGGTAAATAACTCGTTTTTTATTAAATTTATACTCGATCTGTTTCTCTCTTCCCGTCACTTCAGATTGATTACCGAAAAAATTGACAGTGTAAGCTGAAGTGGCCGGAACAGAGAGTAAATAAGAAATACATATGACATTTGTTAAGCTATTTTTTAAATGTATATTTCAATTTTTGACAATATTACTATTCTTCTATGAAAATTATTTATTATTATTGGTAGATTTTCTTAGGTTCAATACTACTATACTTATAAACGTTATAAGTATTAATGAATAGGTCAGTAATTACCCATATCAATGTTTAGTTATACGCATCAAATTAAATGTTGGAAAATAAGTTTTTTCACATAATTTATTTTTATTCAAATGTATAAAGAACCTATATTTATCGAAAATAAATTAGGATACTTTATTATGAAATTTAATTGGCAACCCTAAAACTGGTTTATGGTGGTCAGTGTGGTCATTTGTCATGTCAGGAACCACTGGTCAAAGTTTGTATCGTTGGTAGCATAAGTGTTTTCCTTTATCTAAAGCTCAGGCTTATTGTACAATTCGAAACCACGTCATTCTGCGACGCCGAAGCGAGTCACCACTATGCTTCGCTTCAAATATTCCAGTGTTGTTATCACAGATATACTAATTTGTTACGTTTAAAATAAATTGTCACTGGTTAGCGGCAAAACAATGCCTCGGCTCAATTTGCATATACCCCCCCTCTCATATCTGACTCTAGGTTACGAAGTTTATTAAGTATTACGTTACAAGATTACATCGAGTTGCAAAAGAAGTCGCAATACGATCATAATCACAGATGTATTGTCCTCGGGGACATCATTTACCGACCTCGTACATTTAGCGGGTTATGCAATTCACCGTACTTACATATTAAGCGGTCAATTGTTATTGGTACGTGTCATTTTTCTGTTAGCGTTTATCTAAAAAGCAAACACCGTTTGGGAACATCCTATCTTTGTAAATAAAGTTATTTACAATCATTCATATTTTATTAATAGTTTGAGTAATTAATTCTGATGTAACGAATTATTCTTGAAAATTTCAACCAACAATTTTAAATTTATCTATGTATTTAGTTCAGTATTTTTATCATAATTTAATGTTTTGTTCCGTATTACATTATATTTAAAATGTAACTACGCGTCTTTTTACATTTACATCTTAAACAATTAAATTAATCTTCATACTTAAGCATATTTTTAAGAATACGATATTTTTAATATAATATTTTAAAGAATATTTAATATTTTTTATTATTTTTTTAAGAATAAAATATAAGAATAAGAAAATTAAAGCTGAGCGAGTAATTATTTGCTATCGTAACAGCCATAAAGCAGAACTCACTACGGGTAAATATTGTATAAAATATCTTATTTAATATCACAAGTCAACACACAACACTCGTCTGAATTCTGAGGCAAATAAAATAAAAATTGAGTTCGATAAAGGATTTAATATTTACGTATAATTTATTTATTAATAAAATCTAATAGGTATAACGACCATAAATTTATACTAAATAAGTTATGTTTATTCATAAGCCATATATTGATAAATTTATAGGTGGCTATGGTATCTATAATAAATATATCAGTGACGTTAAAAGAATTATTTAAAAAAGTTACAATTATACAAAATATACTATTATACATATTTTACTAAACAAAGCTACAACAGGTACGAGTATATAAATCTTCTATATAAATAAAAATGTAACGTTCGTTGGTAACCGTACCATTTGAAAATGGCCAGGCTGATTTGGCTAATTTTTTTTTTTTATATTACAGAAAATGTTTTGGATATACTGAAATTTCTTTTTTGTATTTGAGTTTGCATGAACTCAAGAGCAGAAATCGATATTAAAACGATTAGTACCTATACGTAATCCTTATTTTGTTTTATTCGTTTTGGTCATGGAAAATTTTTCAGAAAAAAAAACGAGACAGTTGTTCTGCCAGCTAGTTCTAAAAAACGTAATAATGTTATTTAATAGACTTCATTTTTATACTTGTAAAAATGGTCAATTTCGTAATTTCCATAAAATCATATGAGGCACAATTGATGGGGGCTTCGTAATGGTGACGTCGTCGTTTACATGAAAAAAATTTAGATCTTTCTGAGGAGAAGCTTTCTTCCCTTTCAGCATTGTATGCTCAAGGACCCTTATATGGCTAAATAATTATTTTAAAATGAGCATTAACTTAAGTAGGGTATTTACCTGGATCGACCCAGACGGCGAGATCTCTCGGAAGATGTTCGAGTACATCCCGGACTGGTACTCCTGATTCTCTTGCAGCACGTTCAAGAACTGGGTCCAAAGGGCCTCCGGTCTTTAGGCAACGGAACGCGGAGCCTCTGCATGGTCTATCCGGGTACCAGTGACCTCTGAATTTGTCTTTCAACGCTTTCTCTAGTTCCTCACCGAAGATATTGACTCGCCGCCTCGGCAGCTTGTTGTACAGGTAAGATATGACGAAGTTTAGGGCGACTTGCACTTCAATATGCATGTTTGGTCTCTCTGTAAACAAAATAAATTACGTTAGAACATATTATCTACTACTAGATAAAGAAATAAGTAAAAAAAATGCGCGTATTGTTTATTAGATAAATTACATATCAGCATTCTATTTTTATTTTTCCAACGGAATTGAAGCCATTGCCATTTCGATACCTGACAGTAACTACCATCAAGCGAACAACAGCAATTATACTGAGCTCGTATAAAACAAAGTTTCGATGAGTTCTATTCTTGAGAAAAAGTATGTTATTACAGCGTATATTGAAAGTTACGCCAAACTTGTTATGATATCCGGTCGTCGACCTCTAGTGTACGGTGACGTGCATGCATTTTTACAGAGAAAATATGTCCGACCGTTTAGGTAAAGACTGAGAATGCATAATAGGCGATAAAATGTATTATTTTTAATATTCATTAGTGACCTGTGAATTACAGTGTTTGTAATACAAAGTAAAAAAAGGTCGTATTAAATTGAATCGAGTGACTCTTCACCGCGTTGCCAGAAACGCATCTGAGTAGCCCTATCATTATTCTCAGTTTCCATACTAGCCTACACCTCTCCAGATTGCGTTGCGTGCATGGTTACTGCTCCGCTTCTTAGAGTTGTAGCGTGAAGTTTCATAGCCTCAATAAATGTGCATTAAAATGCTAAAGGGTTTTTTAAATCCTGACTAGTAGCTCCAGAGATTAGCGCGTTCAAACATAGGAGACAATCTTGTGAGTTTTATAATATTATAGATAAATATGTGAAGTAAAAGAAAATAATAAAATAAAATTCATAATGATAAGTTATAATATAAAAGAATGCAATAATTTATTGGTATTTTTATTAACCGCATATAGAGTTTATAAACCACGTCTCTTAGAGTAAATAACTGTAAAAGGTGCTATTGCTAATGTCACGTCTGTTAGATCCACCTCGTATGTGACGTCGTCCCTGTTAATAGTGTTTGCGAGTCACGTTCAAGCTAGAGTCTCACTACCGGAATTTAGTATAAGACGACATTTATACAATTTTCTCGATATTATATACACAGAAAAGGTATCTCTATACAATGGAATATACTCTTCACCACTTGAAGGGTTTTCATAAAACGGTAAAATACAGTACTCAATATTTGTAACAGAGAACATACATTCATGTAGCATTTATCATGTCTCCAATGTCATAATTGGCGTTTATAACATACAAATTTATCTGGTGACTTCTAAGTTCTAATAAAAAGACGGCACATTTGTTCCAGGGAGTTTCTGTGACATCTCAGAATTCATGTTCCATGTTATAATTTTTCATCGACAGCGCTTGTGGACAATAAACTACGTATATTACACAATATAGGGTCATATAACGCAAGTTTATGAACAAAAAAAAACTACGTACATGACAGACTAACATGAAACATCTTGCCAAAACTCCTTTGATATCCCTTTTCAGTACTTTAAAAGTGAATATTCTATTTTATAGTGATTTTCATGTAATGTAGGAGGTATGTAGATACATCATTATTACTTATCATTAACTTCTGTAGTGGAGTTTTTGGCGGGTTCTGAGCTACCATGTTGTGGTTTTTATTTTGATTCAATAACTTAGGTTCTTTGCCCCATATATTTATGTAAGCTGCTGCTCGCGACTTCGTCTGCGTGTACTTCAGAAATGGGTTTTACCGAGATAAAAGGTATCCTATGTGTTAATCCAGGTTATAAACTATCTGTGTACCAAATTTCATTCAAATCCGTTCAGCCGTTTTACGTGGTTGAGTAACAAACTCACTTTCGCATTTATAATATCAGTAAGGATTGCTGGAATTTTAAGTAAATATAGTTTGGTTTTTGTGCATACGTGAAGTGGATTATAAATATAAACTGGAAACATGCATTTTGCGTTGCTACAAAAACTACCCTATCGTTAACAAGGGAGCCACCATCTTGTTAGACCTCACTTTGAAGATTAGAAAATAAGTACTACAAACGTTTATTAAAATTATTGATACTGGCAAGTGTTTCTGCGGCGCCTAAACTAGAAGGAGAACTTTTGCAGTAAATGTTAATAAAATAAAATATTACTTAATTATTATCATTTTGATCAAAAAATCTCGTTTAAATGTAGTGATTGAATCAAATATTTATTTGTAGCATTCGAACCTTTCTCATAATAAACTGAAGATATTTTCTTTTTCATCGCTTCAAATCCCCTAGTGTTTACTTTAAGTCAACGTAATATTTATTTAGGTACGACCTGACACTATTTTGCAGTATACTTGAGCGCTGGAAATTTCAAGCATTATTTTCTTCACAGTCGCAAGTGGAGTTACGAGTTATTTTTCTTGTACGTGAGACGTGTTCCTATGAGATAGTAAGCGTATAATAGCTATATCTAACAACTTTAAGATAACAATTTTATTATTCACTCACTTCACTTGGTAAAGCATTGGTCACTACACATATCATGTATATTTAAAAAGCTATAATGGTTTAAAAAATAATCATACGTTTTCATAAATATATTCCTTTGTCTAAGTGTCTTTGTATAAGAAGTAAATGTTTTCATTATTTATTTTAAAAATAGAAAACACAAGAAAACTGCATAGGTTAAGTTTTAGCTTTAAATAAATACATACATATCATCTACATTATTTTTTGTTTAGTTTGTATGTCCTTAACGGGATTTCTGTATTTTGTAGAATTAGCTGTAATGTAAATAAATAATCTATGTAACACATGTCGGTGCCAAAAACACCTATTACCTAAAGCAAATACTGTGTAACCTATTCGAAGCAAACCACTTTTGAACAACATTAGCCCAAAATATACTGAAACAATATAATTTTTATCTTATGATGCGTAGACGCCTTCAACTGGTCCGCTATCTTGGGTTCTACTACTGTTTTGGTGTTGCCAATAACTAAAAAACATTTTTTGATAGAATTTTGATAATATTTCCGAGCATATTATATCATTAAAATATTGAAAAAACTTTTCAAAACCTCTGTAGATTTTTGGAAAGAGCAACGTATCAAAACTCACACTGTGCAAAGAATAGGGTTAAATGGGCTATAATAATTGTCATTAACATGAGTACAAATAAAATTAAGAGACTAAAATATTTACAGCGTTAATACACGCGTGTGGAGTCACGGGGTCCCGCTAGATTTATATATGTATGTAAGCTAGTGTTTGAGATTAATACATTTTCCCTGGCTTGCTTCCATTTTCTCAGATATGCCCGATAAAACAAAAGATTTGCCCCAGAAAGAAATGGAATAGACCTAGAAACCCCTTTCAAAGTCTTCCAAAGGTCCCGAGAGATAACTCTGTTTGGAATGAATATTTGTCGACAGAGCGTTGTCAGAAGAAAGAGCGAAATTAACCTATTTTCCGAAAAACGGTTTATTTAGGCACGACTGAGTGTATTTGAACTGAATATTTTTGGGCGTTTTTCCATCTTAATGCACGTAATTCCCCAAAGGCTTTCTTCGTCCCCATTTACGCTTATTAAAAATAGTTTGTTCTCGATTAATGTTTGTAACTCCTTTTTTCTTTTTTTTTCATGGTTAAATGAATATTTCTTTTTTATATACGTACATTGTACAAATTAAATATTTGTAAAAAAAATGTACGTAAATAATGATATAATAAGTATGTTTTTGGAATAATTTCTAAATTAAATACAAATACAATTTTGGTTGAAACAAAATATTTATAATGAAATAAAACGATTTAACGTAGAGGAAGGAAATAACCCACGTATATTTTCCAGGTAAATGGTTCCCACCATTATATCTCGAACAAAGCTACCCTTGTCACGAGTGAGGTCGTGATGAGAAATGACAACATTAGGTAGCAATCACAGTAATAACCGAATAGCGTTTTAACACAATCCCGGTGAAGCTGTAAGTCTTCTGAGGCTTCAGGGCCCTTAAGGCTAACAGTATAGTCAGATCGAAAAAAAAGCGTTTTAACTTTCACGTTACTTAGTACATTATATAAAATTATTAAAAAAAATCAGATTGACTTAATTGAATTTTCTAAGTTCTTCGAACATGAATGTGTAATTCATAAAAAAAGTCTTTCAAATTACAATTGAAATCACAGTTCAAATCACAGTTTTAACTGTAAACCATAGAAATGTGGATATTAATAATCTATTTCTGTCAGTGATCAGTTGTGATTCAGCTAAATCATTTCATATCGCTCTCTGTTCATAAAAGTTTTGACAAAAATTGAACATATTTTGACTGATTCACTTTATAGCATAACCAATTATAGAAAATATTGTTTACAAATAATTTTTTATAAATGTTTATTAGAAATCAACTGCAACTGCGATCGTTCTAAAGAAATTCTAACAAAAATAAAAAAGATGACGCGCAGTACTGGATAAATGGGGTTCTTTAGAGGTTGCTCAGAAGTAATAAAAGGCTGCGTTAACACCCTAAGTAATAAGCTCCTCATGTTGTTGGGTACCATCAATCAGTTAGTACATTTAAAATATCATCCAAGTTTTATAATCGCGAACTGCTTAGTAATAAGGTCATACCCGATAGTGATTTCCCAGGCCATAGCATTTTGCCTAAACATGTGAGCCGTGAGCTATGAAGGTCGGTAATTAATTTGCCTAAGATTAATCACGTAGCTTCGAGAACAATATTTGCTACCATCGTAATGGCTACGACAAAAGCTTTTAGGCGATTTATTGACATTTCGGGGATCGAGAGTACTGCGACCTGATTTGAAGGACTTGTTTGTTAAACGTGTGCGTTCGACTGGAGAATCGAGATGAATTTAAAATTTATAATAATATATCGATATTGCTAGAGCATATGTTTACAGACATCGAGTACGAAGACTTATAAGCGATGTTGGTTTTGAATGTGTTTAAAAAATGTACAACAATATAATTTTATGTGTTGACGTGATGTTTGTGTGACTTACATCATATTATATAATTCGGTGTGCAAATACATGTGTGAGTCATATATTGTTATTGTGTCTATAGCGAAGTTCTTTATTTCATACTAGCTGTGCCCGCGGTTTCACTCGCGTGGACTACAGAATGCCATCAGTCGAGCGTATGAGCGTATCGTGCTGTCCCCGCTCAAAAGTCGGAAGACAAAATGCTTATTGTGGGTAATCCTTAGAAGTTAGATATATGCTATCACTGACTTTTTTATAGGTATTATTAAGATCTACAATTATGTGAAACTGTAATTTGATATATCTCGTATGGTTTGGTTTACACACCGCCCCGTTTGAGCGCCCCAAATTAGTTTTTTATTCCGAATTGATTCACTAATATCGTCACTGCTTATTTCGTATGTTACAAAATATGATCTATAACCTGACCAGATCACATAGCTATGACTTAAAATAAAACATATAAATCGGATAAGTTGTTTTCGCGTGAAAAGAACATATACGGACAGACAGACAGAGAGTATACACATATAAGTAGTCTTAAAATAATGACTGTGATGTCACAAAAACTCCGGGGAAAGTTTTAACAAAATGGGATGGGCCAAAGTTAATGTTATAATAGGAAACAATTAATCAAGTTTATGTCTGTAATCAATTTTAGTAAAGAGGATTAGTTCCCAAAATGACAAAGAAGAAAATAAGTGATTATTTTTTGACGTAAAGTAAACAATATATTTTGGAAGAAAATGAACATAAATAATTAAAATTAAAAAAAAAAACTAAAGAGAAAAAGTCTGTGAAATGTATACATTCGTTTTAAAGTTTATTAAGGAAAACTAGTTTGCCCCACAGTTCTACCTATTCTAAAAGCCACTCAATAATTCAACCACAGCGTTTCCTAACCCGTTTATTTTCCTGTTAACTTTTGCAGGACTATAATAAACAAAATACAAATATTTACGCATACACATATTTCAAAACGTGAGTTACTGTGGTGAGTTCATTAAAAAAAAAAGAAGTTTTTCCAAAATTTTCATGTAGTTTTCCAAAATTTTCTTTCCTTAAAAACCTTTTTCTGTCTATAACTAACATTCTAAAGAAAGAGTTATTCAAATCGGCCTAGCTGTCCTCAAGTGATTCGCTTACCAACGAACAGAATTTAATTTTTATATAATATATAGTAAATAATTATCACATTGATCTAGTACCTAGTAACGGAATAACGAACTCAAACTATTTCTCAGAGTTCTCGTAATCTACAGGAAAGTTCGAATTACATATACTTAATTGTTTTTAAAAGCAATAAAAATTGTAAAACATATGAATATGTATAAGAAGACTTCTTTCTGAAGAGATATTACTTTGACGTTTCTTAATTATCTATTTGTAGATGAATAATTAAATTACTATTTATTACAAATATATTAGTTATAAGTTACATTGTTGCTCCATGAAACATAACAATTTTGTTTTACAAGTAACAAAGCGTGATATGAAGTAATTACATTATAAAACTTCTGTTGGAACGAATTCACAAAAATAACATTGTATTTCTAATGTTTTACGACCTGTGATAATTTCGTTAGTTTGTTTCAATCAACGTCTGTTTATTATTGATTGTTACTATGCTTTCTTTTGTTTTTGTTTAAATGTTTTGCTGGTGAATGAGAATGAATTTTAGTTTCAACTAGCTGACCCTTGCAGACGTTGTTCTGCCCATTTCCAAAAATAATTTAATAACAACTAGACTACAGTATCACCTTTATATTTTTTTTATTCGTAATAGGGTTAGCGTTTTGACCAAAATCTCACCTAATGTTAACTGACGATGTGCCCTAAGTATAGCATAGTGGGCTATCAAATGCACCTGCCGGAACACGCCTATAGATGTTTAGCGACAGATTTTCAACTTGAGGGTGGTAGCTAGTTAGGCGCCTACCACCATGCAACCTTTACCGATTTCTTTCCTGAACCATAATGAACAAATTTGTAAAGCCTACGTATCTCTGATAGTTTTCCTTTTAACTTTATTATATATACACTACTACCATGATTTTTTTCACATATCCAAAAACAACTATTTAGCTGGCAGAGGGGGGGGGGGCTCTTGACTTTAACAAAAATTAGCAATTTAATGCTTAATATTTCGCAAAAAGATGCCTGAATCGAAAAATGGTTTTCACGCACCCGCAGTATTTTTGAAAGAACTATCTAAAGATACAACACACTATGGGATAGAAAAAATAAATTCATTTTCACTTTATGTGTAGTTGAGGTACCCTAAATGATTTTATTTTTTCAAGATTTTATTTTACCACTTTGTAGGCGTGATTAATATGTATACCCATACCAAATTACAGTTTTCTAGTACTAAGTATCTCAGAGCTAAGCCGCGGATAGACAGACGGATATAGCGAAACTATAAGGGTTCCTTTTAGACTTCGGAACCCTAAAAAGGGAATTATGCTATTCCATAAAAAAGTGCAATAGAAAAAGTACCTAATTACAGTTATTCCAAAATTAACAAATTTTCCGGGAAACTTTTCAAATATTTCTTTCCACAAAACCCATATTCGGATTATTAGTAACAATAAAAAAAAGAGTTATCCAAAACGGTCAAGCCGGGCTCAAGTGATGCGCTTACCAACGAACAGCATTATTTTTTTATTATTTTTAGTATACAGTATTGTTATAGATGAATTGGTATAAACTTTCCAAGTAATTAGTATATAGATTTTATGCTTACTAGTATTTTTTAAAGCTTTCTTATCTATTGAAATTATTAATAATAATAAATATTAATAATAAATTATTTCTTTATGGTTAACAAAAAAAAACTAATACTAACGATTACAAGTTGTATTAAATATGTGATGTTTGATTCCCATTTCCGTCACGACTCTGTCGAAAATCCACAGAATCAAATCGATTTGCGAATGAAACCGAGCGTTGTGAGAGGCAAGGCCTTAAGTTAGCCTGTCCTATTTATACGATCTGTAACCCAGTATCGATCGGTCGCCCCACTGCCCAACAACCCCTTATACACGCACATGCTATAATATTATTTAATATGATAGCGACAAAGCTCACATTCCTATGTATAGTAAGTGTCAGCCTTCAGGCTTTAAATAGTCGAGGTGAGCCGATTTCTGTGGCTATATTCGTCGTGATAAATTTATTTCTATGCGTTTTACGTGTAAGTTAGTTCGGGTGCTTTTCGTTTTTGTTATAGGATTTATAAAAATGCGCAGGTCGTACGTAGTCATTTATATGTAATTGGTTTGATAATAAAACATTAACAAATAAAAAAAAACTTTGATTGCACCCATGAATAAGGTGTGTACTTAAGACGATAAATGATATACAGAAGAGCATCTACGAGGTGGATTTTGTTATGCACATATAGGAGGAAGACGAGGAGGAGACAATATTAGGTGATAGGGAGACTGGCATCCAATGCAGCTACTAGACTACATCGATAGGTGCTTGCCGATTTGGCTAATCCAGACGAGCACTATAAATTGCCGTTCCTGGTACCTACCTATAGTAAAGTTTTGAAATTAACCAATTGAAATGTTGGCCTTTCGGTGAAAATATACATCACTTTGCATTTTTTAGCATTCGCATGTTCACTTATTACTACATTTCCCAAAAAAAAACCTATCTAAAAATGTTATATAAAAACAAATTTTAAAGCAAAACGTTGGAACAGGAATTACCTACACATATAAACAAGAATAGCTTACTTAAGAGAGTTAGATATTATCAATGTATATCAATGGCTGTGTATCAATTTTATATTTTGCGACTTTTCATCATATTCAACAACACAAATGATTTAGATTAAAAGTGAAAGTGTTATTGTCTACAGACGTCAGAAAACTAACTATAAAATTTAGTTAACGATCCTACATTGATACTAACAAGCGTCTGTAGTAGAAATATTTGCGAAACATTCTTACCATTATGTTCAGAAATGAACAGCTCTATATAGATATGTTAAACAGTTCGCTACGCCCACTTCAGACAAGCGACAGTGCTAATTCATAATTATTAATATTTGTCAGGAAACTGCATTTTGTTTGCGCAATTTATTATTTTAAACAACTAATTATTTACCATGACAAGGACATGTATTTTGAATATTTAATAGACCTTTTATTACTACTACATCGAGTATGTAAATAAGGACAAGCATGCTATTAAAAGCCACTACAAAACTAATGATAATGTACAATCCATACTATTCGTATACTATACTATAATATTACTCTGTCAAAAAAGTACCGGGAAAACATCAATAATACACAAAATGTCAGTTATTCATCCAAATTTATTTTATCGCCTTCGAATTTATGCAACTTCAGAAACGATACACTTACGCAAACGAATAATCCAATCACCAAAACATTAAAAACGCTTTTTCTGGAATTGAGTTTAGTTCTCATCGCGAATTTTTCTTTATGTCTTCTACCGAATGAAAACGGGTGCCACGAAGTGGTAAAGTTTAGGAAAAGAAAGAAATCGGCTGGTGAATAAGGTGGTTATTCCAAGTCCAGTGGTTATCCTGAGGTGGAGCTGGATAGTATTTGTTGAGTTTTTGGTCAAAAATTCGTTCACAATAAGGAGCATTATGCAAAATCCAAGAACTTTCTTTCCACAAATCTGGACTTTTTCGTCGAATTTGCTCTCTTAAACGCAGAATAACGCTCAAATAATAAACTTTATTTGCCGTTTGACCTTCCGGTAAGAATTCCGTGTGCACAACACCGCGATAGTCAAGAAAACAGTCAACATGACTTGGACTTTTGATCGACTTTGGTGTGGTTTTTTCGGTTTCGGTTCAATTGGAAGGCTCCACTACGAAGCTTGTTGACTAGTTTACATATGAAACTCTTAAACCCACGTCTCATCACCAGTAAGAATGCGTTTCATGAATGTTAGGTCGGAATTGACTCGTTCTAGCATGTCCTCAGCGACTCTTATCCGATTGAGTTATTGGAGAAAATTCAGGTCTTTTGGGACTAGCCGAGCGGCAACATGTTTCATAGCCAAGTGATTATTTAAAATGATACGGATCGACTCTTGAGAAACAGAAAGTTCAGCGACTATGTCTCTCATAGTTGAATAAGGATTTTCAGTCACTATTTCCTTCACTTTTGCGATGTTAACTCCAGTTAAAGACGTTGATGGCCTTCTCGACCGCTTTTGAACGCTTTGTACCACTCATAAGCACGTGTTTTTGATAAAGTCGATTCACCGTAAACTTTCTGTAACATTTTCAGTGTTTCCGAACACGAAATTCCATTGGCGATGCAAAATTTAAGATAAACTTTTTGTTCAATGTTTTTGTCCAATGAAAATCGCAATACACACTAGATATGATCTAACTAAAAACAACACTGTATTTAATCTAAATAACAGATGTGCTAATCTAACAACAAAAAAATAAAATTGTATTTGAAACCATAAACAAATCATCCATTCCCGATACTTTTTTGACTAAATGTATAATATAGCAGAAGAGTTTTTTATTTATGTGTTTAATTGTTTTTGTTTAAACATGCTAATCTCTGAAACTACTAGTCAAATTCGAACAATACGATAGCCAGATTCATGAGGAATAGTATAGGCTATATATCATTAAGCTACACTTCTCAGCTAGCATTAAATATTGATTTTGTTAAGTCGGAATAAATAGCGCAACGTAACTGCTTTATCCGCGTGCGCTGGCGTAATAGGTAGTGATACGTAAATACAATGTTCTACAAAAATATTGCTCCTTAGTACATCCAAAAAAGGCCGCGATACCATATGCCTATCTCTTATACGTATAAGCCACAATAAAGTTTTTTTTGACAAAGTTTTATTGAAAAAAGAAAAGTGATATATGAGCATTATTATTAGGCATGGCATATTAAACCTTACGAATAAAAGTTACTTCATCATCAAGACAATTTTATGTAGATTAACTTTGCCCTCTATATAGATCTCTGATGGTTTACTCAGCGTAAGCCATTTTAGCGCCCTAAAGGCATCATTTTTACGAACTGATTCACCATTATCGTCACTGCTTATTTCTTATGTTATTTCATGTAATAAAATATATCCTATAACCCGACCAGATAACATATCTATGAATTAAAGGAAAAACCATGTAAATCGAATAAGTGGTTTTGGCGTGAAAAGAACATAAACGGACAGACAGGCAGTGAGACGTTGAGTTTTATATGAATAGATATATAAATAGTTAGTGAAATGGAGGCATCGACTATATTAAATACACAAGAGTTAAAACTTTACTAAAGGTATATAATCTTCTGTAAGTAAAGTACAGAGTCTGCTTTTACTTTGTCTGTGTTGAGTCTACGCTATAGGTATATAAATTCTTATATCGTGAGTCTTACTGTTACAAATGTGTTGCATTCGTCTGTGTTACATGGTTCTCACCATCTAATGGTCTGATGTATTGTTATAGCTTAATAATGTCTTCCACCTTCTTCAAGGCATGTAGAAACTTTATATATATATATGTATATTACAAGGGTATCTTTCGAGATAAAGTGAGTTTAATGATGTAGACGGTCGCCGATCGCGGTCAATTTTCTAAGACATTCCTTTGGCTTTTACAGGGCTCTTAAATATTTCACGCTCGAACGATGAGATAAATTGGTATTAAATTTAAATGTTAGGGTTGTACCACTTTTATCTATGTAAACACATTTTTATAGGCATTATCGAGTTTCAGATTAACTAAATTATGTTTTGGATATAAGAGATACTTTTTATATAGTGTTATGTAGTTTAGATTCATAAACCTATGTTAATTGGCCCTATAATATGTAATTTTGGCGGCATTTTATGTGATATAGTTTGATTATTATGTCAAAATGCCTAATTCTATTTAAGCAAAGTATGAAAAAAGGTCTTGATAAC
Organism: Saturnia pavonia; assembly: GCA_947532125.1. Classification (NCBI taxonomy): domain Eukaryota; kingdom Metazoa; phylum Arthropoda; class Insecta; order Lepidoptera; family Saturniidae; genus Saturnia; species Saturnia pavonia. The sequence goes on along the minus strand of OX383899.1, from coordinate 6,136,664 downwards.
GTGATCGTGCTCGTACAACTCGGTCTTTGAATAGTCGTTCTACGAGTAGCGATCATGAAAGGGTGGTGGCACTCGCAGGTGCGCGGCCGCTTCCTCGGCCGGCTCGCTATTGGATACGTGTTCTCAAATGTAATCTAACCTAACCGAGTATCGTCTATATTTTGTAATAATGGCACTCTTTTTATGTTTTCAGAATAACTTTCGTATTTTTGTGATATGCACGTCATTTATAACATTTCCTAGGAATTCTATAGAATGTACGTTACAAATTACCAACGATGCACGGTGAGGATAGGTGGGACTTGCGTATAAGTGCTCGCGAGCCAAGCGTCACGGCCTCATAGGCCGTTTATAGTGTGTTATTTGGACGAATAGGTTGGGAGATAATGTGAAATTAAAATAATTCAATACTCGGGTCTATGACTATAGGTGTAGTGGACCTAATGAGCCGTGTGAGTGGTGACGCATAACCCTGACCGCTCGATAAAAATATTGTCTGTACTGAAGTATTATAAATCATCAATCAGCGATTTATTTTTAATTATACGCGGGTGAAACCGCGGAGCACAACTATATAAAATATAAAATAGAGAAACAAAAATGATAAAGAACAAATAATGCAAGAGCTATTGTTTAAATAAAATCAAGATATATACATGAATTTTTAAAATAAATAAATAAATTAAAAACTAATTATACTTGATTTTTATGTAGCAAGGCAAAGACACGGAACTGTGAATGGTAAGCAAAGTAAACAAAAACAGTGACGAGCACCAAATCATCAATAACCCATCGCCAGTGACACCAGTTGTCGCTGCCATGCCGACCCGCGTCAATAGAAACAGGATACTCACCGGTTTTTATTTTATACCACGATGGTGGCAAACAAGCTTGGGGTCCGCCTGGTGATAAGCGATTATCGTAGCCTATGAACGCTTACAATATCAAAAATATCACAACCGCGTTGACGACTCTTAAAAAAAAAACTGTCGCCGCCTGATCTCGAAACGCGAGGGCACATAAGCTGACGGGCTTTTCACAGTAGCACCGTCGAGACGGTCAATACACGAAGATTTCCAAAAAATAAAAACTAAATTTCTTCACAACCCACCAAATATACAAACGATATCTAAAACTGGGGTGTGTGAAAGCCTTTATAATTAATTATACTATGTGATTATTTCTGAAAGCTCCCTTCTAAGTAATTAGATCATCTTATTTTCCCAATTTACATTCCAGTGAGTTCTCTAGTAGATTACACGCATCAGTAATTATATTGCTGACAAGGTTATGAACGTGAGTTTTCGTTGTTCAGCGTTTCGACCGTCACTTAGGCATCACGTACGCGACATAAAGAAGTTAAGGTCATGATAGAATGTAACGATCAGTCATGGACAAATTCAGTTTATACGCTTCAGTTTACCGGTATATTATCTTATAAATTGTTTCATTTTATTACTTATGAGACGTTCTCAAGGACCAACCGAAGAAAGGAGATTCGTATGGTCGAGTCAAGTTCGAAAAATAACGGAATTCCTCGGATATTTAAATTATTCAGTGAAATTTAATAGAACAAAGCCGATGAAATATTCTAAAGAAATTACAAAACTTACCCACCCTCCTTGACACCCCGTTAAAAATAACAAAAGCAAAAAAGTCTATAAAATGAATCGAGTTACGAACAAAAAAAATATCTACTAATACCTACAGAAAGATTTATCAAATATTAGTTTGATTTTGTTTATTATATAATTTTTTTATACACCCAGCGGCTCTGAGGTAGCTATTTACATAAAAAATAAATAGCGGCGGAACATAACAGCGAACAATAAAGCTATTCACGTATCATGTGCGCCGCGCCGGTAGCTGTTACCTTCCGGTGGGTGGGCTTCTTTAGAATATTCCAAAAACAATTTACAGTGCACCGACACCACTAAACAGTTCATTCGCCATACCATTTATTTATATACATATATAGTCGCCCACGTGAGCTTCCAGTCTGATTTTATAGTAATAAACGTTGTGGACTTCCATAGGCGTAAGATGACTTACTCTTTGATCACACGATATCAATAATTATGACTAAAGTTGTGAAGTTATCGGGGCCTGATTCCATTGAGACCAATTTACTCGATTCCTACATGCACTACTAAACTGCATAATGGAGAGTAATATGATAGTACTAATGAATATAATTCCTTAGTTTGACAATTATATTTCATCATGGAACAGCTGTACAATTTGTCCTGCATAAAATGGAAAACAAAGAGCTGATAGCCAAACTTATCAAACGGCCGTGACAAATGGTAGATTTATCAAGAGGTCGATCCAAAAAAGTATCAGTAAACAGCTAAGTAACTAAGGATACTAAGTAAGGATATTTTCTGCATGCTCACAGCGTTTTCTATAAAATAGGCTTCTTAAGATCTTTTACTACTGGCTGAAAAGAAACTACTAGAAGATTTTTTTTAAAACGTAGCCAATAAATAAGTTGACTTATTGAACAAGATGGCATTGAGATATTGTTATTAAAGAAGAATCAATAGCCCTCCTGTAATGAAATATGTATGCTGCCATAAAATTGTGTTCAATCCAAGCCTGTTAACGACATAGTTCTAAACTTCTTCAACCTAAATAGCTTTTATATTTTATTTTAAACTTTGTATTGAATTCTCCTCATAATGCGTAAACAAATCCTGTTTATACAAATTCTCAAGTTGAAATTGTTCTATTAATATACGACGCCATATATTAATGTAATGTTCATTTTTAACGAAATTTTTATACCTTAGTTGATTGAAATGATTTGTTAAATACTTTTCATTTATGCATGAAAAAACAATGATTATTTTCGTTTAAAGCACAGATAGATTAAGTAAAATAAGGAATAAAAATCATTTCTTCAATAAACATGAATAAAATAATAATTCCACTGATATAATCATTTTGATATGTAAATGGTTTGTCAAGTCAAATATAAAAAGGAAATATTGTGAAATATAAAAAAAAATAGATTTATTTGCATTACGGCTAAATATTCTCTATACATTTTTTTTTTGTAAAAACACGTATATAAGGAACGTTTTTATCAACGTGTTCCACATACGAACCGTTGTGCGGTTATCGGCTATGCAAATTGTACATAGTCAAACATACTTTCATACGGTGGGGGATAACCACGATAGCTATGTGGGTTATCTAATTATTGCAATGTGTTCGCTAGCATAGAACGAAGCTGTTCACCGTTTTTGTTAATATAGAGTAGTTTGATATAAAAGAACACAACATGATGAAACCATAGCATGATTCTTCTAGGTGGTTAATTTACTACACTCAAGTTGAAAATCTGTCGCCAAGCATCGATAGTTGATTTCTGATATGTAAGACGGCGTATTATTGAGATTACAAGGACGATTTGCGCGAACGACCTATTTTTTTTAGCTCGCCAACGCAAGTACGTAACCTTAGCCACGCGATGAACTTTTTTCCTGTGACCTTTTTTTACTCCGTAAAGTTTTTACGACCGGTTAACATGAAATGTATTGAACTTACTTATCTATTGAATCGTACTCAAAAACAATCGGTTGTCTATCAATTGCCCGAAAACAGTTGTTTTATCAACACTAAGTGTAGCCATAAGGCTATCACCTATAAAGATATGAAAAAAAAAAACAATTCTGCTCCAACCATTCAAGAAAAAGGTCATATAGTGCTAACCACATCAACAAACTTTAATATGCCAACAAAACACGAAAACGGACAAAAATCTCTTATACCGTATTAATCTCTATAGAGAATAGCAATGTTTACGAGTATATCTCTGACAAAACATTACGGAGATACTACAGTCATTGTGTTTCTACTTATTTGTAATACAGATACATGAATTAATCTTATCTTATTAGATAGCTTATACTTTTCTGAGAATGACGTAAAAATATCGTTTACTCTGTTAACTTAAAATAACACATAATAGTCGAAACTAAATAGGACCGAAAAATAGAATACATACGTCAGTATTCTCATTATTATACCAATCTTTTCACATAATTATACAAAAAAAATAATTATTAACATACTTTGAGGGTATAAATCTTTCATTTCTGAAAGATTTATTGGTTCAATTCAGAGATTAAATTTATGGGGGTACTAATTACTAGCTGCGTTCTGAAAATTGAGTCTCAAAACAATTCATTTTCATTGGAAATGAAATGTTACGTAAAGTGAAGAAGTTAAGGTAAAACTTAGGTAGAGCTATTACAATATTTTAGACTATTAATTGCTTTATTATTTTAAGATATTGTTCTATGTAGAGGATTTTTTAGCATAGGTATTTTTTTATGTGAGTAAGACTTATCCAACTAATTCAATACAATTGTAAGTACAATATAACATGCAATTTTTATACTGGTCTTTTCACAATATGTATATTTAGTATTATTACAAAATATAATAAACTCATTCAAAGTAGAAAAATATTATTTACTGATAATACCCATTAGGATATAATATTTCACAAAAGAATCTGTAGGTAAATTCCCAATCGTCAAAGACGACATAAAGAAAAAAAGAAAAGTTAATTTGAACAAGGTTCGTAATATCTTATTGTTTTATGTTTTGTAATATTATAATACTTTATATATAAAAAATACGTCCTCGTCTATATACGAAGCCTGATTTATGTATTGGTCAAGGCATCGCTACATACACAGAGATCGCATCTCAATAATTCTACGAGATTAATAAAATACTGTGACGGCATATTTAATTAAACTAATTTAACAGATAGTTAAATATTACGTTTTGCAGGTAAAGACTCATCATTTTATAGGTAAAAAGATAAATCTAGCATGAGTTGTGAGTAAAAAAATTCACAAAAAGTGTTTTTATTATTCGTTAAAACTATAGTTTAAATAAAAATGTTGAATATAGTACAAGACTGACAAAAATTTTAAAAATGTTTTTTTTTTGTTATAAGTATCGTATATACTTTTATATGCATTTAGTAAAATGGCTATTATTTTGACATTACAAACAGTCACTACAATTTTCTTTTTTGTATATAAAATTTCGATATATTGCGTGTCATATCATCATGAAAGTTGGCAGATTTAAGTGTTTTTAATGGAAAAGGTTTTTATGCTATTCCTGAACGTGATAGGTGGCGCTGTAGTCAAGTTATTGACTACTAAAAAGGGCAAAACAACATCTGAGCGGTTAGCTAATATTACATGAGATCTTAATATGTTAATTTCATAGGTAATAATAAATAAAACAAAAAATAGGTACCTACATGAAAAAAGATATCAAATTTCCTTTTTTGTCAAAACTTTCAGTAAAGTCGTTAAATCATAAACTAAACATAACTAATCTTTGTCTTATCTTATCTTATCTTTGTCTTATCTTTGTCGTAACGTGAAACTGTGGAACCATCTTCCGGCCAATGTGTTCTATCCTTCTTATGATATCGGGTCCTTCAAGCGTAACGTGAAGAGATATTTATGCAGGCCGGCATGACAGCGGCGACCGCCGATGGATTTCGATCTCTCGGTGGTTGCCGTTGTGTTTGGGCTGTACTGTGCTTACCATCAGGGACAGTACTGTCAATTTACCTAGCTACTATATCATGTTATCGAAATAGAATTGATTTGTACAAGAACTATGAACACAACTACCACTTCTGTTTTATACAAAAAAAACACTTTATCCAACAAACAAATTCATCACCTGCTACTTATTTAATTTAATATCGATGATACATTACGGTAATTCAAATAACTATGTTAGTGGGCGTACATTGACGTAAAATGTTGTATATTATATGTAGCAAATAGTTACTAACTATATACACGTTCGACAGACTAATTGAAAGATAAATACGTCAGTGTTTTACCCATGAAAGTGTCCAACATGTGTAAAAAAAAAAAACATGATAATTATCGAACTAGTGGGAGAAGTATGTCACTTCAATATATATTATTTAGATATTTCAAATGGATATGTTTTAAATTTTAATAAATATATTATATTTATCGTGGTAAGCTCACTGGTGGAATGTAGCTTAGGTAGGTTAAAGCAATGAAGCTTAGTGGTAGCGTGTACGGACACCGCGCCGATCGACGTGAGTTCGAATCCCTGTAAGATTGTAAGCTTCCCGTGAAAGAAAACATCGTGATGGAACCATAGCATGGTGGTAGAGTATTTTCCAATGGCCGCCTAATTAGCTACCAACCTCAAGTTGCAAATCTGTCGCCAAACACCTATAGGTAGGTTCTGGTAGCTGCACTTGAAAACCAGTTCCCTAACTAGTCACCATATCATCACTTAACATCAGGTGAGATTGTGGCTAAATGCTTAACCTATAATCGTTTTAAAAAATTACAAAAGTTTATAAATCAAACATTATTTAGTTCGTTTGCCATAAAACAGATAATATTATAAATAAAAAAATATTGATCAATGTAAATAAAAGGAAAATTCACGAGAGTTGAAATGATCTAAAAATTTCATATAGAAATTCCCCAACTATACCTATATACGCTTATCTTAGTTGTAAACATAATATCGTCGAAATGAATATAAAGTTCAATTATTACAGTGGTAAAATTTTACATCATAAATTTCCACCTGAAATATCAACTTTACGTAATTTATACAACTACAGGGTTGTGGTAAATAAATCACAGAAAAGTTACTAAAACCCGTAAAGTTTACCCACATACATAAATATAATCTACATAGAATAATGAGTTAGGTATACAACAACAAAATTGAGATGGCAGCATATTGTGAAGATCTGGTAGAATACAATAGTCGAGAACACATCGCTCGCGTGATAACGAGTGACACACGTTTTTGTCATAACAACCCAGGTACACACTATACAAAAACAATTTCTGTGAATATGCACTACATAATATAGCTATGTCGTTGTCGATGTGGTTAGTTTGTTATTTTACATAAAAACTGTGAATGTGGATTTTGTTGTTTAAAATGCAACATCAAATTTTTATCAGTTTATGTTACGATAAATGGCATAATCAGAAGTAAATAATATAGGTACTGTATATTTTAGTTTTTTAAGTTATCATAATAATTATATTTCCTTTTACTAAAGGAATTACAATTTTAATAAGCATAATATATAACTACAATATTAAAAATAGTAATATAATAATAATATAATAAATAATAAGAATAATTAAAAATTACAAAAAGTGTATGCCATCCAACTCGCCACCAGGAGATCGCCATCAAGGAGATGCACCCAGAAGTCTAGCCACATTGCTACGTTGTGTGGCAATGCTTATACGTTGACCAAAGTATTGGCTAGCCTTCTAGTCAACAGACGATTCGACCAGTCGACTCGCGCGTTCCCTAAAAAGGTTACGCGAACTCGAACCTCACGGTCATAGTTTCTAGTTCAAACAGCACAAACATGTAGCCCCTACCAAGAGCTTTATACTTACGCCGCTAGAAGTCTTCCGCTGAGACAGCTGCTACGCCAGCTCTCAGTAAATTAAGTAGAAGTTGGGATATAATGTATTAAACATGAATTTGTAGTTTTAATCAAACTTATTGTATATAATTATTTCATTAAGTTTTAAAATTGCTAAGATTATTTCACGAAATTTGCCTTTACTATCGTGCATATTGAAATGTGTACTACACAGATTAACTTAATTCGAATACCTTGACTTATGACGGGTACAGACTCTCAAGTAATTTATAATTATTATTTTTTAATGATTTTTATAATTGTTTCTTTTGATTATTCTAAATTTAAACATTCTAAACATGATTAATACGCAGTTCGGAACAAATAAAAATAAAGTAATAAAAAACAAGGTCATATTTAATATTTACAATGTTATATATAATGGAAACATTTAGAGAACAACTATTTCTTATGATTGACTACAACATATTATTCAATATATATATACCTATATACATCAAGATACACGTATTTATATAGAAGACGTAGTATCTGTAATTGAGGTAATGCCATCCAAGGTCACGACAATAACGCTGAATCAACATAATGTTTGTGAGAAAACTGAAACTATATTACACGTCATATATATACATAGGTAATTATTATGTTGCTCGTTTTATGAGATATTAAAAATGTAATTATCCTACATTGTTGTCTAATAACTAACGTTAAGTACCCTTCGTAAGGTTGTTTTTGAAGTAAACACGACTTAATAGTAATTTGGATATATTTTCGGACGGTATTAACGTTTAGTAAATTTTATATAGTCAAATTGATTTTTATTAATTATAGGTTCATGATTGGTTTCTGCTGCGCTTCAACTATATTACGCGCTACCTATTACATACAATAGTTCCTAGAATACGGTAACTTAATATTGTAGTGTGTAGTGACTATTTGAAGTGAAACTTCTTATGCGACTTCCAACGCGTTAAACGTTTAACGTTTAACGCACATTATCGGTCTCTCCTCATTGTGTGAGCCAGAGCGAGAGAGCAAATGTCGGTGTGTATGTATATTGCACGCTGTTTAAATAAAATATAAAATATCTTTTAAAATGAAGTTTCACTTCTATCGTGTGTGAATCGAGTACGCCAATTCGGCGTAGTTTTGATTGCCGCTTTTTTATAGTACGCCAACGGTATATGGTTGAAGCGGCGCGAAAACCAATTATTAATCTATGCTACTAATAATAATTTTATTATAATTGTTTTTTGTTTTAATTATAATCATAATACCTACTTATCTGCTAGAAGATCAAAGAGGTTTAGCTTCAAATGCGCGTGAAGGTTACACTCACTTTTTCTGTGTAATAAAGGTTATGTACTGAAGCATCATTGCCTCACCTTCTATCATAAAACAGCAAGTCACTAGTTAGGCAAGGGTACTACTATGGACTGGCATAATAGCTTGTCCAGCTTATAACAAAGCAGCAACAGCGACCTATCTACGATTAACATTGCTGTTTGAATAACTATTTTATATCAGATGGTCTGTAAGTGACAAGTTTTAACCCATAATTACATAGTCTGTATCACCGATGAATAAAAGAATAAGTTGTTATTTTATTCCATGAAACTCGGATTTATAATAAATAACCTAAGTAAAATTAATTTTAACATAAGATTATAAGCAGGCTGTTACTGATTATTATTGTTCAAATATTATGTAATGTTGTTCCAAAAAATAAGTACTATAAAAGTAGCTATAAAAATTATTTTGCTTCTAAGAGAGATAAATATGATTTCGTAAGTGGGTCTGGAGGGAAATTAACAGCCGCAGAAACAACATACGAGTAGATATGACGCGTGAGCGAAATGTTTACATATTTATATAAGGTTTCAGAATTTTACGTTTATTTTCATACTAGCTGTGCCTGACGGATTCACCCGTGTTAAATTTATTCGACCAACTGTCCACCACGCCTAGTACTTGCCTACAGCTTGCAAGATTATTTGACGTTCATGATTACTGCTCCGCTCCTTAGAGTCGTAGCGTGAAGTTGTATAGCATTTAACCTTCTTCAATGAAAGGCTACAAAATTTTGAAATGTTTGTGGTAGTACCAGAGATAAGCGCGTCTAAACAAGAAAAACCTCTTGATATTTATAACACTAGTATAGAGTAAAATATTTCCATAAAGAAAAACATCCTTGACAAAATATGTTGAAAATAATTAAATTTTCATGTTATAAATTGAATAACATACTTATACATAAATCATTCTCCAAAGCCACGCGTCAAAACTGAGCGAGCAGACATTCCACGATGCCAGACTAAATGTTCACACGGCATACTGGCGCATACATGATCGATTACATTTTATCGGAAAGTTTTACATTTAGATACAGCGAGACTAGCTGCGGGGTTTAAAGTCTTACGTAAATATATTTTTGTTTTTGAAATACACTTTGATTGATTGTGATAAAACTGTAGACGTTGTTACACGAATTGTTTTTTAGTTGAGATGTGCCGATGCTCGATCTCGGCTCGCCTTTCAAACTTTGTCGTATTTTTTATTTATTGTAAATATTTAATTTATGTTTATTACTTATCATGTATGAAGAGAGCTAAAGAAATATACTTTGGAAGTCATTTGTGTTGTATATATCTTCTTCTTCTATATAATACATTTTTTTAAACTCGTCTTTCTGTCTGTTTCTTCGTTTATGTTCATTTCACACGAAAACTACTTATCCGATATACGTGGTTTTTATTTTAATTCATAGCTATTATATCTGGCCAGGTTATAGGATATATTTATAAGATAAAGTAACATACGAAATAAGTAGTGACGATAATCGTGTATCAATTCGGAAAAAGACGATTTTGGGGCGCTTAAATGGCTTACGTTGAGTAATCCATACGAGTTATATCAAATTAATGTTATACATAATTGTAGATCTTTAAAAAATTACAAAAAAGTCAGCGATATCATATATCTATCACCTAATAATCACCCACAATAAGCATTTTTGTCTTCCGTCTTTTGAGCGGTGGCAGCACGATTCGTACGGCATTAGTCCACGTAAGCGAATCCGTGGAAATGTGTAAAGTGTGTAATATAACTAACTAAACTAACTAACTAACTAAAAACACACTAAAGTGTGTAATATCTCGGAAAAAAAATCGAACAGGCATTCACGATGTTGAGGATTTTCCCTATTATATTGTTTTTCATTTGCTATGCTTGCTATGCTTAAACCATGCAAGAAAAGTAGTAAAAAATGTTTTGAAAATATTTTAACAACACTCAAACGCCATGCATCACCAGCAACCTTACGCTTACGCTTAGTGTCAAGTGTCGTTTTCTTAAACATTTGATAGGAATCATCGCCCCACATAGCGCTTACCTATCTACCTCGGGAACAACAAGGTAATACTAAGAAATTATAGTTACATATATTGGATACCCAGCTGACAATTACATGGGTCAATGACATTAAGCCAGATCGACAGAAATGACAAAATAGGGAAATGTTGCCTGGTAGGTTATTCAAATAATAATTACGTCATGGTGTCATACAATTTATAATCATATTAATTATCATAATATTATTTTTATAAGTTTGATACACAAAATAAGTTATTCAAGAATTTAAGATGATTAATTAGAATATGCTATGTACCGTTTGTACTTACATGTATATATTTTTTTTAATTTTCTGCTACGCAATCGATATAAAGGACACTGTTCTCTAATATGCCATATTTTTTTTGTCTACTTAAAAACGGCTTGACCAACTACAGATTTATTCATATAGATAGATTACTTGAATTACATAATAGCTGTTGACATTACAGTTAATCTGTTTTGAAAGACAACGGGAGTCATAAAACTAATGTAAATGGAAGCCCCATTATTACATTTGTAACATTAGATAAGTTCGCTGTTTCATTTCCAAATTAAAGTTTTGGTAAGAGTTAAATTATTCAGTTTTATCTAAGTGACAATTATAATTATTGGATCGAGTTTAGTATAACTTTGCTTGTACGTATGAAGGGCAAATATAACGCAGATTTTGAATATTGTGCGGTGTTTTTTTTACTGTATTATACGTTATGAAAATTTTCAAGAAACGGCTGAGTTTAAGGTTGTATTATGTATGAGCTAAAGAATCTATTAGGGTGGATGGTTGAAATAAAATTCTATTTCCATAAATCAACTATCGTTTCATTCATTCGGGCTGTTCTGAACTTATAATAAGTAACAAATTATATTCAATAATATGTTTTTTTGTTCTTTGTAAAGTTATTTCAGCTTAAGTTTTAGAGAGTCATTGTTTTTATATTTAAATAGAGAAACATTTAAACAGCCCTAGAATTTAAATTATAAATATATTACAGAAGCCTTGTGGAACGGATTATAATGAGTGAGTCACTATTTACGTCACAATCCGCTATAATGTACAACACCTAAGGAAGGTTAATTTAACGGTAGTTCAAACATAACTATTGCAAAAAATTCCACTTCAAGGAGTTTTCAATCGTATGTAGAACAACCTAATAGTCATTTTTCCATATAGACGTTCACCCCACGACCAAGACCTAGCAGCTCCATAATGTGAAAACTTTTACGTCATTGTCCCACATTTATAGTCGTTCGACTAAGCTATGAGTTTTCAGTTAAATGTAACATGTGTTCTCTTTAATAGAACATTTCATGGCGAATTAAATATACATATATTTGTTATAGTAAATCCATTTAATATAGATTGAGGGTACATATTTGGTTCATGATACCTACATCGTTGATTAAAAACTTTATAACTTATATACTGAGATATTAATGACGTCACACACACATACACACACGAGTGTCCACGCGTACACGTGCATACATCTAAAACCAAATACATTATAGAATGATAGATTTTTATAACAATTAAATTCAACAATCGATTCAAAAAATTAAGTTGATTGTTTTAAATATTTTAACAACTTTATAAAATTGTTTTTACTGCGTAATAACTTTGTTAATCTTTAGAGATTGAGCATGATAGTTAGAACGAAACAGAATAATTAAAAACAGAATTATTTTAATGTTAGCCATCGCATTTGAATTAGAAAACACGTAGGTAGATACAAGCGCTACTCATAAAAATTCCTATTAAAGTTATGAAAAGTTATTTTAGGCGATAAAGTAAGCAAGATACTTATTCAAATACTCGACATTTTTAAATTAACAAACTCCAGTGAATATTTCCTCTGGAATGGTTTGTAATTTATTCAGAAAGTCGACGGTATCTCCCTGAGAAAATTCTCGTTTATACGAAAGCGTCGGGGGGCGTTACTACCCGGATTATGGTGATTCCTTTAATGGGATCCACGCTTACGTTATTGATTGAATAAAACGATGTTTTTTATCTACGGACGACAAAATATGCAAGAAAATGAATGAAAAATGTTTGTTGTATTTTCATGTCTCTACGTGTTTTATATTTACGAGTTTATTAAAGAAGTTATTCTAATATTTAGTTAATAATATGTCTATTTTTTTGGGCAATCTTTAATACATGTTGTTTTTATTTGGTTTATTAACATAGTAAGTAACTTATAACTTTCAGTTTGTTATATTAATTTAAAATATTATATAGGTACATATAAGTAAACTTAAAAAAAAACAAACAAAATAAATATTATTTTGATTTTGAAGACGATTATATTATATAATAAGTACTTTTATACTTACGTTCATTCATTAAAAAAAAATGTCGTCTAAACATCTTACTCATAGCTTTCTTTTAGCCCGTTGGAATAATGGTCGAACATATATCAGATAAGGCCCTTAGCTTCGAGAACTAGGCCGTAGCCCGTCCAATAATGATTAATGTTACCCATTTATGTCTTACGGGTCGGGGGCAGCCGAAAGAAACTTGATTGATGGTGGATAGAGGGTGAGAGTGGGTAATATTTTCTGTCATTTCCCTTAGTTGTGAATGGTAGGTGCATATACTGTTAATTGAGTGTGTCTGTGTTGTGTGAATTTATTTATTACGTCAGACTTAACTTGGCCTTTCAATCATAATAGATAAAACTAGCAATCCGTCCCGGATTCGCACGGGTAACAGAATACTACATATAACTCCATTGGTTCACACGAAACACGTAACAGTCTCAGTAGGCATGATTTTATCCGACATATTCAGCCAATTTACACAAAATTTTAATAACTTCATTTCCATGAATGGCATTAATGCCAATTTTACGCACATTTTGTGTGACGTGGAGTGGCAATTATTTGATGTCTCTTCCACCTGGAACTTATTGGGAACTGCTACTTATTTCTGCAACAAACAACACGACTAACAAATCGTTTTTTTCTGTTGTATTATTAGTTCAGTATTAGTTATTTTTTAAGTTCATATCAAAAGTAACAAACATTGTTTTCTGCAGAAAAGTAACAGCTGCCGATTAGTTTCAGATAGAAGTAGCAAATAAATATTAAATATACTATTCACGATGGATTTCCGAAAAATAACAACATCGTCAATCAAATATCTCTTACAAACAACTTAAGCATTATGTAGTTGAATAATGAGCTACATATATTTTAATATGATTTACAATGATTAAATTAAGACTATTGTGCGAAAAATGTTGTTTGTATAGAAGCACGTTTTCCATAAAAATATAATTTAAAAAATAAATTCGTCTGAATAAAACGTGTTTTTTGTTTTAATTCATATATAAACTTGCTTCGCAGTAACCCACTTTACGCCGTAGCTATATACAAAATAGAGAGTCTTTACTCTCGAAACTTTGTCAGCTCATAATGCTCATTAAATTCAGGGCAAAGCCTGTATGTAATATATCATATTAATCAATCGCTAGTTCTGACTCTAAATTATTATATTTTTCAAAATTTCTTGTTGAGCTCCTACTTCAAGACAATTATCACGAATATGATTTTGTTTCTATTATGTCATCAGACTTGTTTGTAAGTCCAGATTTAACTCAAAAACGGCTTGACTGATTTTTATGAAATTTTGTACACGGGTGCTTATTTCATTGCTCAAATTATAGGCTATAAGAATGATCAATATTACTTTTATTAATTCTCAACCAAATTTTATGAAATTTTGTAGACGAGAACGCTTCTCCATTCTTAATTCTATAATTCGCATTCCATAATTGGTAGGTTATAAGAATCGCCAATAATAATACTTTTAGTAAAAAAAATCTCACCCGATTTTGATTAAATTTTGACGGGAAATATATGTCACTCTTTAATTGATAAGCCGTATGAATTGACAATAATAACAGTAAAAATAAAAGGAATATATATATAATTAAGGCGTAATTGACGCGTTCAGCCGCGGGGCACCGTTAGTAATATAATATATAATAAACTCCGAAGTTGTCTCTTATAATACAATAACTACGTTTATCGACAAGATTTTACATGACAAAGCCAAGGTTAATCCCTAATACCGAGACGAGGTTATACGTTAAACCTAGGCGAAGCATCGCGTGGATACCAAACTTTGAATAGTCGCTAACTTAATTTACTAAGAGCTTAAAACGCACTGTAACCGCCTATGTAAAGTGTTTGGTGAAAACTAGTAAATTGTTGAGATTGCTAAATTAATTGCTTTTTCTATGAAGTTGATAACTAATTAGCTACTTTAGCTAAGTTCGTAGTAAATATAAAATAGGTATACATATTAATTTCTAAGTTATTTATTTGACTCTTGTCTGTGCATATACGTGTATTTTGTGACGTCTTTACTATAAATATATTTAATTTAGAAGCAAACGATTTAATAGTCAAAAATTTTAGATTAGTTGTTACTGCTTTAAAATATTGTTCGATAAAACTAGTTTGATTAGGTACATTATTTTATTCTTCTATAAAGTTTTATGACGTAAATCAAAGCATTGAGAACAATATAATTATAAGAGTAACTAGTCTAATGTCATTGTTTCAAGATTCAACTTGTTTTTATAACTTAATCAATTAGCGTGGAACATTAATTGACTATTTATTACTTGTTATTTGGAACTTGCTGTGCCCGCGGCTTCGCTCGCGTGAACTACAGAATACCGTTGGTCAGGCGCACGCCCGAATCGTGCTGCCCCCGCTTAAAAAACGGAATACAAAAATGCTTATTATGAGTGATCGCTGGGATTTCGTTGACTTTTTTGTAGGTCTTTTTAACATATAGAATTACGTAGAACATTAATTTGATATATCTTGAATGGTTTAATCAGCGTAAGCCATTTAAGCGCCCGAAATGCGTTTTTTTCTGAATTGATTCACCATTATCGTCACTGCTTATATCGTATGTTACTTTATCTTACAAAATATATCATATAACCTGGCCAGATAACATAGCTATGAATTAAAATAAATCGGATAAGTGGTTTTTGTGTATAAGCAAATAAACGGACAGACAGACAGATAGAAGAAGAAGAAGAAGTAACTTATTTTATAAACATAATATTACATATTGAAATATCGATCAGTCCATTTATTTCGAAAACTAAATTGCTTAGGTCTGTACGATATAACTTATCTTCGCAATAAATTTACGTCTGTTATGTACATATGACGCAGTTAGATATAGCCTTACTTAGTA
The DNA here is from genome assembly GCA_947532125.1 of Saturnia pavonia. Classification (NCBI taxonomy): domain Eukaryota; kingdom Metazoa; phylum Arthropoda; class Insecta; order Lepidoptera; family Saturniidae; genus Saturnia; species Saturnia pavonia. Next base: position 6,120,585 of record OX383899.1, on the reverse strand, counting down.
TACTTAGAATTTGAATAATCCATCTTAGGATAAGGGTTTTTTTGTTCATACAACTAAGGTGACAAATAAGCGTACGGCTCGCTTGATGGTAAGCGTTTACCGTATCCTATGGGCGCTTGTAATACTAGAGGTATAACTAGCGCGTTGCCGACCTTGAACCCTTCTACCCCAAGCTCTGGAAACCCTAGTCAGAATTATATAACTTATGCACATAGTGAAATTTAAAATAGCTAGGTGATCGCCAATAAAAATAAATAATCAACCATGGAACAACGATTACGATAAGCATCATTTCACACGAGCACACAATGGTCACCGGCCGTGACATTGACGAGGTCGGGGCAGCATTGTAATGCAAATAAGATAGATGGCTCGTTCCATAAACGTGTCATGAGTACGTATATTTGCGATGGCACGCAACGACCACGACCTCGAAGGTTATGGAAATTTCGATGACTTTTTTTTTTTTTTTTGGTTGTCGGTTGGAATACATCTATATATTACCTATAGAAAAATGGATGTTGGTATATACATATGTCACCGGATAATTTTATTGTACGAACCGTTAGTTTATAAATAATCTGGTGAGATTGTAAACTGTCGGTACATTGTGAACGGACACTAAAATTTGCAATCTAGTGGTTATATTTAGCAGGTGTATAAACTATCTGGATTGGTTGAAAGTTTGAAACTGTGATCATAACGCACGAGCCGAATGAGCTAAGCAAGTATAGTCAGTATGAAAGAACAAAAAAACTAGCCGTTAAACACATTTTTCAAATCTTTGTATCATGATTTTGCTTGTTTAATAGACATAACCTCAAAAAATCAAAATTCTTGGTGTCTGTTCACAGTCTTATGACGTAAAGTACGTATCTGTTGCCGGAGAACCCGTCATGGATGTGTTGGACTACTTGATATGTATCAAGCTAAATGCTTCTATCTTCAAAACTAACTCCTTGTTAGAGCTCGCATATAAATTTTCATTCCGTTTAAAGTTACTTATCCATAAAACCTTTTATATAACGCTCAATATAGTACGGCCTACAATCCAAATTCTCCAAGATCCAAGGTCCAAAAATCTGTCGTCAGTTAGGAATTGTAAATTCGTCTCATTGAGCTTCACACTTGAAATATTTAAATATTGTATCAATAATTGTAATACCTGTTTTGTAAATACAAATAGCTTATAGTAATAATTTCCAGATATTATTATTATTTACATTTGCGGTTACATAAAGAGTGACGTCACAGCTTCACGTGCATAGTCGTCAATGTCATGGGATACGTTCAGAGCGCTAGCGCTGTCCGCACGCTTCACTGGTGCGTGACAATGTCATTTTTTAAATATTATTTTACTCACACTGCTTCATTAATGTTACCGGTATACCGGAAAGATTGACTAGAAACAATTCTAAACCTTCAAACTGACATTCGTTTGGTGATCTTTGTAGGTATTCTGGAGTCTGTTATGTTTTGTGCAATCTATACTTATATTAATAAATTTGTAGTTCTGTCTGTACCTACATGTAATTTTTTTCCAAATGTCTATATGAAGAACACTAAAGACGAATATATGCCATAAAAAATATGTCAGGCTGTCTGTCTGTTTGTATGCCCGGATTGAACTCAATAAGAGTTTTATAGCCATGTGGCTATAATATTAAAAAAATCTTTTTACATTTAATTGTCAATAAATTTCTGGTGTCATTATAGGTATCAATAGCCTTATCAGACTTTTGGTACTATTTTAGCAATCTAAGAAAAGAATAATTGGGTTTTCGGAATATTTTTAATTTAACAAATTGATTGATTTAAATGACAATGCTGTTGTGTTATTTGATAGTGTATGTATGGGCGTAGCTTGGTACTGGCAGGAGACAGCCAGTCCCCAACCTTCCTCCCCCCTCCCAATAAGGTGATGGCAAGCGCCCGATCAGAGTGCTCCCGAAAGGAAGCGTAAATATTTTTGTCAAGCTAATGTAACAAAAAATAACATTAGTTTACCTTGCTTGTCCCCTCCTCCTCCCTGGCAAAATCCTGGCAACGCTCATGTGTGTATATAACCGTAAAATGGAATTACTCGTATTATTTATCCATGCATTCACTAAACCACTTTGTAGAGTATCTAATCTTATCAACTAAATCTATTTATATCTAGTTATCTAAATCTAACCAGGGAAAAATATGAACATTTACTACACAAAATTTCCCATTACAATCAGTAATACCAGTAATTCATTGTTAATAGAAATTCAAAATTTAGGCCCATCTCTTCCTTATCATAAGTTTTTTAACGAAGGAAACTTTTGATTAATTATGGAAGTCCCCGTCTTCTAACTAAGTCAGAGATAAATTTATGATCAAGCCGTAAAAGCGAACTTTATCAAGTACGAAAATAATTGGATGTGTTTTTGTTAATTATATACCTACTTTATATGTAGGTATATACTTTTTTATTTCTTAAGAAATAGTTTAAATAAGGCTTTTTTCTTTATATTTTTTGTATGAAAGTTTTTCTATGTACAAGACATACTTAGACTTTTTGGCTTACATTGCTTATTCTAAATAAAGCATGCGTTGATAGCCTTAAAAGACTAATACACTGAACAATGTTTTACTATATAAATGCAATCTATTAGGTATATTGGCTATTGGTTAACCAGTTCATTAAATAAATCTTTTATATTTCTTATCTACATACTACAAATTTTAGCTTCTATCGGCCTTCAAGACCGGCAGACGACTTACGCATAAAAGATTACAAAAATAATTTTAGTAAATGATATATATTATTCTAAATGGTCTGCACACTATAAACGCGTATACGTACGTATATGTAGTATATGAATATTTAAATAGAATGAATTGGAGTAGCGGATGCATTAAGGCCGGTCGTACTCGACCTCATCATTCAATATCCTTGTTCGTGTCACCGGCTGGATATATCTATCTACGACTGGTCGCTGTCGGTTTTACACATTGTAACAAGTTCCTTGCACCCAAAACGATGTTACCTGCGCTATAATTTTTATAAAAGTGTGGCTTTCTGTACCTATTTATTTTGTGGCGATTCTACGAGAACATATTATCTGAAGCGTTAAATTTTCCTCACGATAATTCCTTTCTCCGACAGTTATTTGTGTTAAAAATTCAATTCATATAGAGAATCCAATTTGGTACATGCCGAGGCCACATAACATCGAACCTGTGTTATCGTATGGATATTCCAGTAATGTTAATCATATAATCTTCACATTTTTTATAAAAAGTAAAAATACTTTATTAAAAAAGATGTCTATGTATTTGTTCCGGTTAATCTTCGAAACGGTTCGACCGATTTTGAGGGGACTTTCACTGGCAGATAGATGAAGTTATAAGGAGTAACTTAGGCTACATTTATTTTCGATTCTGTTAACCAAGCGAGCGGAGCCGCGGGCACAATTAGTAATAAATGAAATAATAATAATAACGTTAAATCAATAAGTTAAATGACTACTATAAATAAGCTTATTCTACTAATATTCTTGACGTATTAAAATCTATGTTTATATGTACATAGGCGATCTATCAATTTCCGGAACTGGCCGCTTTTATATTAAGAATACTTACAAACTAATTACGTCATTTGAAAATGAAACTCTTTGGCTTTAAAATGCAGTTTGTTTCATCTACTTGTCACTGTTTTTTTTTTATTTTGGCGCAATTTTAAATTTTGCGTTTCTACGTTACAATGGATTTAACTCGTGAAAATTTTCGTAGTATGGTTTACTACGATTTTAAGTGTAGTTTGACGCCGCAGCAGAGTATCACTCGCCTTCAAACTGCTTTTGGCAACGAAAAACCATGCAAGTCGTATAGCTGATTTGAAGAATTCCAACGCGGTCGTGTTAATCTCAGTGACAAATTTCGTGAAGCACGTCCTTCTATCGCTGTGAACAACGAAAACGTCGATGTTGTGCGCCGTATGATCGAAACAGACGGTCATGTGATCTATCTATCATGAGATTCGGGCATCCTTACGCATAGGCATGAGTCAGATACAATCAATGCTACAAAAACATTTAGGTGTAAAAAAATTGTGTTCCCGATGGATCCCTCACAATTCAACAGAGGCTTTAATCGAATGTTTGGGTCTTTCCAGGCGAGCCGAAAGCAACCAAAGTGTGTGCATTCTGCTGCTAAGTTGATAATTGCTACTTTTTTCAATAAAACTGGACACGTGGCTACTGTTGTTTTGGAGGATAATCGTACAGTGAATAGTGAGTAGTGAATTTTTTTCCCGGAAGTTTTTGACGAACTCTGTAAAAATAACCAAAAACGTTGTATGATGATGCACCATGACAATGCCAGCTTTAACGCGGCCACACAGATGAACGAATTTTTGAAAGAGAAAAGCGTATATTTTATGTGTCATGCTGCATACAGTCTCGACATGGCACCTTGTGACATCTTCCTGTTTTCAAAAATCAAGAATTATTTACGCGGTTAACAACACCAGAAGAGGCTGTAGAATAGTGTTTCCGAGGTCACCACGTAGGAGTGGCATAAATGTTTTCAAAATTGGTGTATTTGTATGAAAAAGTGCATTAAACTAAGGGAGAAATAATAAATTGAATTTTCATCAGTTGTAGTATTTTTTCTTATTAATTCCAGAAATTTTTAGTGCGCACCTCGTAATAGTGCCTACTTACGAAATAATTCTTTAGTTTTAGTTTTAGTTAATTTACGGTAATATTTATGTCAAGATAATCGAAGTGCATTTCATAATCTGTGGAAACAAACGGAGAATCGAAAAAAAGAAAAATATCCACTAGAAACAAAACTTATTAATAAAACACATTAAAAAAATAGAATTATATTAATATTAATTATAATTGTAAAACAGTAGCTGAAAGATATTTTAATTTCAAACTAGAATGGTTATTTAAAAATGACTTTAGTTGTTTATTTAACAAAATATTTACGTAACGCGCTTAGCCAACTGTGACTTAAATAAAAAACCTTTAGCGTTTAAAATCTTATTATATTATAAACAAAGTCCCCCCGGTGCTTCTGTCTCTGTGTGAACGCGATAAACCCAAAAACTACCTAACGGATTTTCATACGGTTTTCATCAATGGATAGAGTGATTCATGAGGAAGGTTCAGATGTATAATTGATCAAGGTTTTGTGTAAATTGACTGAAATATAATGATGATTGTTGAAGATGTCGGATAAAAACATGCCGACTAGGAGCTTTACCGGCGTGCGCCGCGTAAACCAATAGAATTATATGTTACTCTGCTACACGTGCGAAGCCGGGGCGGGTTGCTAGTTAAAATTGAAATAGGCGATACCTTTATGTTATTAGAATCTTGGAAACATTTCATCAAGATTGGTGTTACTCGGTTGTGAAAAATAGCTTAAAAAAACAGAAGATCACATATATAATTTACATTATTATAATAGCGATCATCTTTTACAAAAAAATTGATAAATATTATTTGATTATTTCCAAAACTAATATATATGAATAATTAACTAATATGAACAACACTTATAAAACTAGGAATGATCAGTTAGTCATACGTTTGGTCTGGACCATTTAATGTCAAAGTTAAGCAACCCCGAACCAAAATATTATTTTTGTTTTCAATTAATAGTTTAAGAAAACAATTTAACAATTATGCTGTTATTATCCAATTATTTTTCTTAAACGTCAGTTGCTTAAATGCAATGCACGTGATCAGCAACGGCACCACTTTCTGATGAAAACTAAATCGTAATTTGTTGATTGGGTTCTCACGATGTTGGGTGTGTCTTATAATATAACATTAACACAAAGTATCAAAATATTATTACGCTTTAAGCTAACTAATAAATTGCTGAAAGTTTACTTCTTAGGTCACACGTTAAAGTGTACTGAACGAGTCGACTGGTTGATGTTTGCATTGAAACCATCTGTCTCAACAGTTGTTATCAATTGGGCTTTAGAGAGCAAATTAAATGGAAAGTTACCTCTTTCATAAAGGAGTGGTGTATTTTTTAATGAAATTTGTGAATACCACCAGTATGTGATTCATCTCTTAAAGACTTAAAAATAATACATAGTTATTCATTTAAAAACATGAAACAATTTTAATGATAGAAAGGGAATACAGAGTATATAGTTTTATGTATGCTTATACAAATCAGTGTTGTTTCTTAAGTTTTGTTTCAAATTGTTTTTAGTTCAACGATTTTTGAAAGGTTCGATCTTCTGGAAGTATATTTGATTTCCAGAGCAGCCGTTATTATTTATTAATAAGACATATTCAGTCTTCAAGATGTAGAGATGAAAGAATGCAATGAACACTCTCGGAAGGAATAAAATATAGGAGTTGTTTATTATAACTATAAAGTATTGACGGAAGTAGGTACTAACAAAAATGAAATATTGTCCGCAATCTTGAATGGGTGCCAGCTAACGTAAGAAAATATAACCTAGTCGAGCAATTTTAGCATATAGATGGCACAGTGTCCTAAATATAAACAGCTCTTTACTTTCCCTGTAAAGTTATTTATAAAATGATTGTGGTATTCACCAGTGGCGAATATCCTAGTGTTCCATTTAAATAAAATTTACAGGGACGCCTTCATGATCCCAAACCGATAACTTTATTTGCTGTACAATATTGAAATTTTTAGCTAGTTTGTCACGGCTTACTGCTACGTAAGCCGTGTTGCCCTTCGGACGCCAAAAGTCGTTGGGGCAATACACACCGAGTATTGCAAGACCGACCCAACAAAGAAACTATCATATCTCCTTTGGGTTTAGTTAGGCGTCCGTGGCGCTCACAGGCTTATCGCATAATAGGTGAGCAAAGCGTGACTCTGGGTGGCCATTTTCCTAAAATGGCCAACTGTGACCTGTGCGTTTAAGATCAGGTTTGCTTTAAAATGAATCATGAATCTTACCAAAAATGTAGAAAATTAGAAGAGAGGTAAAAGAGAGAAGAGAAAGGTAAAATGGGTGATACATTAGTGGAGTGTATACACTAATATTCAAACTTTGGAAAGAACAGCTAAAATGTATTTTTGTATAATTAAGTAAAGTTCTATTTAAATGTCAAGTGACTCTGTTAAATTGTCGAATGTTAAATTATCATAGTAATTTTTAAGCTCCGTTCCTTTTCTAATATTATATTAATACTTTTTCATATTTCTGCAGCGATAACCTAAATATGACCGATTACTATCTATTTGCTAATTATAAAGTAGGCAATCACGAGATAACATGCAAATATTTGTTGACTAATTATATGTACATGTGTGTGCAAACGAGGTAGGAGTAAGGTCGTTTAGTCTAGTTAACATGTTATTAATGTAAATCTGATAGTCATATTTTTAAATTATCAGGTACAAGTTGTCCGTATAATATTATCAAGACGTAGTAATTGCATTGACGGTGTTTGGTATATACATGAATGGAATTGTTTTATTTATACGTTGGCTCCGCATCTCGAACAAATGAACGCAGGTACTTAGTAAGTGGAACCAGAATGCAGCGTCGACGGTCGAGAGACAACGTGCGTCAATATTTGACATGTAAGATCTTCATGCAGATGACAACGGACACTTCAGTGCTGCTTTTTTTTAATTTACGCAGAGTCATTCTGAACTATTGCCATAAGTTTTAATCGTTTTTTAACTAACATTTGAAAAAAATATTGTGGTTTTATGAAAACACGATGACAGTGAAACTTTTAAAATAAAAAATATATGTAATATAATAGTAATAAAATAAAATAATAAACTTTAAAACTAAGAGCAATATTTATTTAAATCGTTGTCAACTTCAATTATTCCATCAATAACTTCATCTTCGCCTAGAGTCTCACAGTTCCCTACTCTACGGCCAGCTGTAATACGACATGCGATAGATGAACGAAAATTATTGGGTCGATAGAATAAAAGTTTCACTTTAAAAATAAAAAAATCAAAGAAAGCTAAGCAAACTGATACCTGGTGAAATGATTATACCTTAAGCCTCACGTAATTTCACCTTATTGCAGTTTAGTACGAGTAGTTACTACTAATAGTACTAGTAGGTACTAGTAGTAGTTTTGCTTTATAGGTTCTATTTTGATCTCAATCAAGCCTAATATTAAGTAACAGCGGCCTCAAAGAAAGACAGAAGAGTACTTTAAAGAAAAAGAAGAAATAGTTTTCAAGTGCATCTGACAGAAGATGGAAAACACTCCGACACGTAATAATTTCGGTACTTAGATTTCAATTTGACATTACCATACTGTTCCTATATTATAGTTATATGCATTACTTATGAATGACCTCTTACAAACCATATTCATAAAATGAACCTCTTAAAAATAATTAGTATAGTGAATTAAAATTATATACAGATCTTAAAAATGGTAATCAAATACATAAAAATAATTAAAAACACTATAAATTGTGGATGCCATCCAACTCGCCGTCAGATGGAAACGTACCCAAAAGGCTGGCCAGATTGCCACGTTGTATGGCAATGTACGATGTACAAAACAAGTGTACGTATTTTTAGTTTGAAACTGATAGTTGGTCAGGCCAACACAAGGTATATTATGGTTTCAACGCGATATATTATTTTAGTGGAATTCAAGATTATTGAGCAATTCGATTTAACGTTAAGAACAGTGATATCCAAGCGAGTTGCATCCGAGAAAATATCGCTTCTAATGTTTAACTCATTTTAAACCAAGGTATGTAAATACATACTTAAGTAAATAATTGATTATGATCGTAAATAAAGAAACCTTTGACAATAAAGATATTGTCAAACTGTAAGTTAACGAAGCGCTAAATTTAGGCGCAGTGCCTATAAAATGGAAATAAGAAAGTTATCGAAGGCTTACTGTTTGAAATATGCAAATTTTGTAACACATTTCCAGGCCTACTAAAGCGTGAATATTTTCGTCTCCAACTCCGTCGCTGTCTAATCACGTATGTTCAAAGACATTTTTTTTTGTAAAAGATCTAATTCTATCCTTAAATATAGAAATAGTTATTTTATATAAAGAAAAAAATATAAGTTCACCTTCAGTAATCAATTTAAATAATTTACTTATTAACCTAGCTTGTTTTTGATTATATTTAAAATTATTTCATATTTAACCCATTTATATGTTTATCCTATGATTTCGGATACAAAACGGATAAGAACAATAAAAATGGAGTTTTTATGATGCTAATTTCCTTTTTTTTCAATATATTTAATTTTTTGAAATCGTGTTTTTTAATATTACCGTGAAATATTAATGATTAGCCACAAGGTGGACCGACGATCTAGTGAAGGTTACGGGAACACGCTGAATGCGACCAGCATTGGCGCGGTCATTGAGGCGATCTTTGGGGAGGCCTATGTCCAGCAGTGGACGTCTTTTGATTGCATGGATGGATGGATCGTTTAGTGATTTTGCACTGAAAATAGTATTAATACAATAAGAAGTATTACAGTATAGTCAAATGGATAAAAGTTGTTAAGTGATACTTTTTGTTCATGTACCAAAACGCCTAATAACAATTTAAAAATGTGATTATTTTACTAAATCATGACTGTAGTGTGATTTACTATACATGAATAAAATTATTCACCACTTGAAGATAACATTAGTAAATCTGAACAAAGAGTCAAATAAAAAAAAGGAGATGACTTAGAATTGTGTGTTGTGTAATTAATTTAAAAACCATATACAATGATGTAAGAAATCAAATAATCATTACAATAACTGAACATAGGAACTTATTATACGCATTACACTTAAACGAGTATATAATATAACATTACAAAGGCAGGTCACGTTCTATGAAATGTACATAAATTCTCTCTTAAGGCACTATGTTGATTTACGACACAATATGAAGGTTTTAAGGTTAGAACGTTACTGAATAATTGTCGAAACTCAAACGTTATTTGTTTCAATTCCATGAATAATGTACACTAGAGGAGTAATTAAACATTGTAATGAAACTGAAACAATTATTCCAGCGTGACGTGTACGATTTGTAGTGATGTATCGATCTGTGTTGGGCAACGGAAGAGAAGGGTGAAAGAAGATCGAAATGTGGTGGAGATTCAAATGTTAAGATGGATGTGTAGTGTAACTAGAATGGATAAGATTAGGAATGAGTATATCAGAGGCATGTTAAAAATGTATAGAATAATATTAAGTATAAAGGCGAGCGGATAGACGGTAGAGGAATACTGAAGAAGGTATAAATGGATTGTGTGAAGATGATATGCGTAAAGGTGTGAAAGGTGTGAATACTGAGATGACCGTTGAAAGACAAGAGTGGTAAGCATGTTTTATTGTCAGTACTCAGATATTAAAGAGTCAACTAAACTTTTAAAACTGATGTAAATTTAAACTTACCTGTCTCATATCTATCATCTATAAATATAAATCGTATCTATAAATTTGGCAATCGCTCTCATGTCTCTACAAAATTACGTCAGACTTGGCTCACTTAACTAATTTTAATCCATAACGAATTAATTATGTTTAAGCTTTAATGACTATTAAAAATACAATAATATAATCTGTTTACGGTTTTTTGGGTATGCTATTATTTGTTACTATACATATCTCATATGGAATTATTAGTAAACCATAGTAGTAGTTTAGCCTACAAACGACATTGTCGTTGAGTTAAAATTTACAATATAAGTTACAATAACATGCCAGTCCTTTATAAAGCACCTAATCGTTTCGAGACGTCAATAAAAATAGAAACATAGTCATAATTCCATTCAGCAAATAGTTGTATCGCGTGCTTATCGTTGCATCAATAACTTGTTTTTTTTTTTACTTCGACAGTACTGAGTATTCTTTTCACGTAATAATTTAGTTATAATCAAATAACAATTTCTTTTAAACATCAACGAAAACGTCAGTAATTTCCTTAAAAGGTTACTTTTCGAATCCGATTTGACGTAATCGGTTCAATTACAGTAATTCTCTAACCGACTCACTATCGTATCGTAAACAAAAGGTATGTTGTTATGTATGTACACAATGAGGCGGTTCTTTAAAAAGGAAAATATGTAGAAGTATGTATTATGTGTAAGGAAAAGGCCTTTACTAACGTGATTGCGTGACGAAGCAAGGTAAATGCGAAGGTGGTATAAATTAGGCCAGCGTTAGACGAAACTGTCATAGTAAAGGAAGGTTACCAACGTGCCATCGTAACAGTTAATCTCTGGTTTCAAGGCCTTATATAAGGAAGTTAATTTTTTTAATATCTAAAAATTATTAATAAAAATAATAATAACTTAATACTATATTTATTCAGCGTTAATAGATTCTAATTAGAATAAAGTAAAGTCTAGACTTTGGTTTTATATTTGAGGGAAATAGCTGACTGAAGAACAATGGACTTCGTTTAATAAGGGTTAATAAGATTTTCAATCCGCGACATCCATATAAACAAATTTGAAGCAATGGTGGGTCTGTGGTACCGTGTACGGACATCACGTCGATAGACGTGAGTTTGAATCCCTGCAATGAGCCTGAGCTTTCTTCGGTGAAAGAAAACATCGTGATGAAAGCACAGCAAGGTGGTAGGGCTTTTTCTAATGCCCTCCTGGCTAGCTACCATCCTCAAGTTGAAAATCTGTCACCAAGCACCATTAGGTGTGTTCCGGCAGCTGCACTTGAGAGCAAGTCCTCTCACTATGCTTAGCGTGCTATATTATCTTTGGTGACATCGCTAAACCTATAAAGATTTAAAAAAAAACTTTTACTGTGTGGTAGGCCACGATAATTGTATCCGACTGGAGCACGACCACTATACACTAGGTGTGACACCTGTTATAGTGGCACTCCAGTAATCAAGCGGAGTCAACTGTCAACTCTCAGTCAACTGTACTCGACTGGGTCGTGAGCATTATGCACATGGTTATCCGCCTCGTCACAGTGACACTTTTTAGTTTGCCGCGTTCTTCTTGTTTTGCGCCGCAAAAAGCTCTTGCCAGTGTCAATGTGTTTGTTTTCGTAGTATTTTTTATATACACAGGTCCAAAAAGATGGTGGCTCTCTTGTTAGAACTTTCTAGGGAGTTTTTGTGGCATCTCAAAATGCAGGTTTCCAATTAATATGTATAATCCGATTCATGAATGCACAATAACCAAACTATATCACGCAAAATGCACCAATATTAAATAATATAGGGTCAAAGTACCCAAGTTAATGAATTAAAAATAAAAACCACAACATGGCAGCTCAAAATCCCATGAAAAACTCGTTTGCCTCGTTTCGATGTCATCCTGAGCATGTCATCGGCATGACAATGATGATAGAAGATGCCGATCTCTCGGTGGTTGCTTCTGATTTTGCATTGTACTGTGCTTACCGCCAGGCACAGTGCTATTAATTCGCTATATAAAATAATATGTGTGCTGCAGTTCACAAGTGACAGAAAAAAAAAGTTTAAAAATTATTTTTAAATATCCTAAATCAGCGAGATTAGAATCATCGACCACTCGTGCGTGCTACGTATGTAGTCCTGTCATCTCACACCACTAGGACAGTCCGACGACGATCAAAATCATGAAAATCAGGACTTGCATTAACCGTGCATAATGTAAACGTTTTCTATCTCATTCTCTCGTAGGCTAAATGCTATAGATGTATATAGTTGTCTCTTTTTACTGTCGCTTTTTTGTGTCATCGAGTTTCAAATCACAACGGTGCTAAAAGTATTCATAGAGATTCTTTGTTTTAATAAGGTCGTCGTATTCGCGTTACCTTTATTCTGAAGGTCAGGTCGCATTATCAATTAAAATGAGGCAAGCGGAGTATATTATTCCCGATAGGTATACATATCAAACTATTATTACCATAGCACAATAGCCCCCGGGTAACGTATCGGGTGGCTTTCAAATATTTCTTACGATGTTTGCCCTAACGACATCGTTATGTAGATTTCGGTCTACATTTTCGTCTTCGGTAATGTCAAACGCAAGATTCGTGTTTGATATTCAAGAGACGTCGTAAATTTAAGGCGGAGTGACTAGTTGTCCGTATTAATAGTCAATAGTAATGTTTGTAAGTAACCCAAAGAACAATTTTATGCTTGTAAGATATAAATTTGTTTACATAGTCGATAAGTTTTGAACGGTTGATATATAGACAGATCGATAGAAGCGAAGAATATGTATGATGATGAGAAAATAAATTTAATATTAATATTAATAGATAAGTAGCATATCAAAGAGGCTTACCTTAATCTATGGAGTATTAGCGCCCTTTTGGTACTTAATGGCTCTAACACAACGCCACCTACCGGATCCTAACATATCTTTGAACCATTGTCTCGATAAATATATTATGTAAATATGACCCCAAATGGTCAAGTCAGAAGTTATAGAATCACTAACTAACACAACAAGATTTTGTATATAAGACTAGCTGTGCCCACGGCTCCGCTCGCGTGGATTACAGAATGCCGAAAGTCAAGCGCACGCCCCACCTTTATGGTCTTATTAGTTATTTATATTTCGTCTATTTAAGATATACAAATATTTTAAACATTTATTTCAAATATCTCTTATGATGTTCTCAGCGTAAGCTATTTAAGCGTCCAAATACGTATTTTGTCCGAATTAATTCACCATTATCATCACTGCTTTTTTCGTATGTTCCAAAATATATCATATAACTTGGCCAGATAGCATAGCTATGAATTAAAATAAAAAAACATGTAAATCGGATAAGTGTTATTCGTATGAAAATAACATAAACGGACAGACGGACAGAGAAACGTTGAGTTTTATAATACATACATACATAAATCACGCCTCTTTCCCAACGGGGTAGGCAGAGACCACGTCCTTTCACTTACTACGATCTTGACATACATCTTTCGCTTCTTCAACATTCATCAATCTTTTCATGCATGCTCCTCGGTTTATTATGAAAAGGAAGGAAGAAGTCGGAAGATTATGAAAAGGTAAAGTTTGTATATATGTTTGTAGGAGTTAATTTCTGGTATAACTGATTCGATACTACAAATTCTGTCACTGATAAGAAGCTACAAAACCCCTGAGTGGTATGGGCTATTTTGTTATACTTATTTTTATTTTATTTTAATTAAGGCGAATGAATTCGCTGTCGGTTGCTAGTGAGTTATAAAATTTTAAGTAATAATAGCAAATAATCAGGTTACTACGTACTCCTAAGTGTTAAAGTTATAAAAAAAATAGCGAATAGCGAATTACTTTTATAACGAAGATTTTATGCTTTAATATTTCATCATCCATCACCGTATCAAATGATGAATGGAATTATATAAATTCACGCTACGCCGCTAAGGAGCCCAGCAGTAACCATTAATGTCAAGCAATCTGGCAAGCTGTAGGAAACTACGGAAAGTAAGAACAACGGGTTCGTTGACGGCGGCGCGGCGCGGTGGAGAGTTGGTTTAATAGATATAATACGGGTGAAACCGTTGGACACCGCTAGATTTTTTAATATATTATAGGAATGCTTTTGGCCTCGATCTCACCTGATGGTAAGTTAAGATGAGGCCAACTATAGGTCGCGCATACCTATCAAATGTCTTGTCACTCTTCGCTTGAAGAAGCCGAAGTTAGATGCGGGCGGGAAGACAGACGCCGGGAGTGAGTTCCACTCCTTAGCCGTGCGCATAATGAAAGAGGAATCAAAACGCTTCGTGCGAATTGGGGGTATTTCCACACGTACCGGTGGAAACCCTCGCGGCATCTAGTTGTTCTGCGGTGAAACGGTCAAGCCCGGTGAAGCTGTAAAAGCCGTAAAGGCTCCAGGGCCCCTAAGGCTAACAGTATAGACAGTACGAAAAATATATACTATAATACTTTATGATATAAAGTGCGTGTACCAGTATACTTCATCAACATGCCTTTGTGAACATTAGTAGATGGTATATTCAAACGTAGCAAATTTATTTGTTAACAAACTTTCGAGTAAAGTTACGCATTACAAACGAATTCATGTTTCACGCCAGAACATTTGAACAAACAGCACACAAAATTGACTAACTTGAAATTTTTTATTACAACCTAGGCTATGCTACAAGGATGTATACATAAAGTTGTTTGGTTGTGGATGATAGTTCTTCTAACCTTGAATAATAATTAAGCGGCTTTTGGGATACCTCAGGGATCTTCAATAGAAACATGAAACCACTTAGCAATTAACTTTAGACGTTTTACTCAGGCTTTGAAAATAATTTTATCCTATGTTCACTATTTTTCGTTTGTTCGGCTTGACGGCTTTTACAGTAGCTTAAAGGATACACGTCACGTTGTTTAAAAAAAAGAAAATATTATTTTACATGTCAGAGAATGTCGGTAAGTATTCAGAGAGAAATTCGAATTAAAAACGTAGATACATTTATTTCACTACACGCGTTAACCAATCACAAAACCACATACCTATTCTAAGGCCTGCAGTACATTTTGATCTAAAACTTTGTGTCAATGTGTACAGTATAATATACTTTAACAATATTTTGGTAAGAGATAAAATAAAAACTAAATTAAATTAAAACCGACTGCATAGACACATGTCAAAATAGAAAAAGACAAGCTCTGTAATCCATAAAATTTTGTTAGAGCAATGTAAAGGGCACAAAAGATTGCTTTTTTTTAAAACCTATTCTAACAAAAAATAAAATCTATAATATAAACATAACTTGAATGTTATCAGGTATTGTAGGCGAGGAAAGTCTTCTGAGCAGACTCCCGACGTTTTTAGCTCAGAAGGTGAGTAGTCGACACAAAGAAATCAAGAACGTACTCACAATGTTTACAACCATACCGTTTTAATTTAAAAAAGAAACTATGTATACCTCGCTAATTAGTATTGTTATAAAATTTTAATTGTTGATAAGTCACGCGACGTTGCTTACCTGAAACAAGCTTTCAGGAAACATTGTGAAAATAAAAACGTAAAAAGTTGTACTATCAAGAATTTTCTAGAATTATATAAACTTCCTTTTTAACAGCACAAAGATTGTCATTTCTAATTTCAAGCGAAATATTAAATTACACTTTTTTTATAAGCGCAGTATAGACTACTGATCAGATTGTGAATTCATTGTTGTTTGAAACAGAAAGATACATATTGACATACGCCCATAAAAGCGTCAAGGCTCAATCTGATTGTAGAGGCTGGTTTAAGAAATTTACATATACATTTTCTTATTTATCATAACGAAGCCACCCAAACAAAGCCAAAATTATAAAAGTTGAAATATTTTTGGGATTTTGCCAACCATATTATTCTTAGGTATATTATTATTACTTACAACAGGTGAATACCTACGTAATAACTTGAACCTGGTCACATGCTTGGCCTGTTATGTTATCAAACAAAAGCTTGTGATTGAATGTTATGTAATCGCTCAATAGTATGAAAATGTTACTGTTGAATTTAATTTCAATGTTATGTACTTAACATCTACATTGGTGGAAAGTGTAATTGACTAACGTGTAGTTTTTCGAATGCCTGTTATTCAAATGGACTTTATTCATATACTAGCTGAACAATGCGAATATTTCGCACAAAATAGAATGTAAATAATCTAACTAATAGATATCTCATTAGTAAAACAGATTATTAATAGATGGCGCATTGAATATATTTTCATTAGCATTAACATATGGCATTATTAATGAAAAAGTTTTTAAACGAAAACATTAAGTAATTTTAAATTATTTGTCTATAGTTCGTCAATAGTGGAGAATTATGAATAATTTTTAAACAATAATATATATATATATATATATATATATATATATATATTGAAATTTCCAGTGTCATTTTTTGCTAAAACTGATAAACTTGAATACTAGGGCTCAATCTCATGTGTATCGATTTAATAGAAATCGTTATTGGATTCTTATCTCGGTTGTTTCACGTTTCAATCGCAACGTGATGTCGTCGTATGAAAATTTACAATTTTATGAAACATATTTTATATGTATATAAACGACTCTTCGAAGTTTTTTTTTGTTATCGTGTTAAAATTTCAAATACAAATATATACAAAAAATGTATATATTTATAATCGAAGTTATGTAATATACATTGCTTTCCATCAATCCATCGAATCAGCCAAAAAACGTCCACTACTGGACATAGGCCACCTCCAAAGATCGTCACAATGACGCGTTGCGCACATACAGCGGGCTCCAGCTTTAACCATGTTTAATTAATTATTTTATTTTATTGCTATATTAAATTATTTTTTCCCGACTACACTATAGATAAATACCTAAAGCGTATAAAGTGTTCTATTTAAATTGTTGATATTATATTTGCTAAAACATAAAAATAACGATAATGTATATATTATTTTACTTAAATGATATAAGTCACCACAATGACAGTCCGAAGACTAATCTATTTATAATCATTTAATCTGTAGCTAACTATGTCTGTACATTTTTTTTTTTCCAAATTTTGTGATAAATATCAGAAAAGCCACTGATCATAATTATGATATACTGACTGTACCCGCGACTCCGCTCGCGTGGACTACAAAATGCTGTCGGTCGAGCGCAGGCACGAATTGTGCTGCCCCAAAAATGCTTATTGTGGGCGTAGAAGATAGATATATGTTATTGTAATTTTTTTTGTAGGTCATTTTAAGATATATAATTATGCATTACATTAATTTGATATATCTCTTATGGTTTACACAGCGTAAGCCGTTTAGGCGTCCCAAAAGCGTCTTTTTTCAAATTGATTCACCATTATTGTCAATGCTTATTTCGTATGTTACTTTATCTAACAAAATATATCTTATAACCTGGTAAGATAACATAGCTATAAATTAAAAAAAATGCCTAGTGCGTGTCGGGTCTCACGCAGTGTTAGGTTCCGTAGTTATTTGCCCGTCACAATATGGACGGGCAAAGAACAGACTTCAGGATTATTTATGTTACACCCAGCCGGAGTCGGGCCGGGCGTCGGCCGGGACACGGAGTAACATGAATCATCTTTTATTCATGCTACACTCGGCCGGATCCTTGCCTGGGCGGTCACGGTGGCAGGGATCCGGCTCGGCGAGGTTCCGGTGTAGTATGAATGATCCTTTAGAGAGGGGTCTTTAAGTAATTTTCAATGGAATTTATATGAAATTACTTCTTCATTATATATAGGTACTACCTACTACCATGATTTTGTCACATATCCTAAAACAACCATTTAGTTGGCAGAGGGTGTGGACAGAGTCTAATAAAAATTAGCATTTTAAAGCTTAATATTTCGCAAATGGGTCCATGGAATTGAAAAATGGTTTTCACAAACCCACAATATTTTTGGACGAACTTATCCATCGATACCCTACACGACGGGATAGAGGATAGCAATAAAAATCCTTCTCACTTTACGCGTAGGAGAGAAATACCCTATAGGTTTTTTTTTTAAGATTTTAGTTTACCACTTTACGTGATTAATATGGTATACACATACTAAATTAAACTTTTTCGTACAAAAAATCTCTTAGCTAAGCCGCGGACAGAGAAAAGGACATATCGAAACCATATGGGATAGTTTTGACTTCGGAACCCTAGAAAAAAAATCATGTAAATCGGTTAAGTGGTTTTACATGGTGGTTAAGAGATGTTGAGTTTTATAATATGTATAGATAAAAATAATAATATATTGTATGCCTAGATTTAACTCAAAAACTGCTTGAACGATTGTTATGAATTTGTATACACAGAAAGTATAATACTCGTGTCATTCCTCAATTGATAGGCTTATAAGAATTTTTAATAAAAACTTTGGGATTCGTTAAAAATACATTTTAATTAATTCTTAACCGATTTTGATGAAGTTTCGTACACGAGAAGTGTATCTCATCCTTCAATTGATAGGCAGTAACAGTTGTCAATAATACTTATAGAGAATCGTACAATGTCCAGTAAAAATAAATATATGAGACAAAGAACTTATTGTGTAATTACGCGTGTCGGGTCGCGGGCATGTTTAGTAATGAATAAATCTACGTGATTTAGATTTTAGTAAAGTCAAAAATGCATTGGACATCTAGTCGGCTGCAGAAAAAAATAATTAAATACAGTGACGAGTAATCGTTGACGGCTAGATTGTTATGTAGTTTTTTATGATATTTTTTTTATTTCACAATACTGGCTATAATTGTTTCTTTTGTAAGAAAACTTAAATGATAAACATGCTTTTGTAATTATAACCTACTCAATGTGAAACTAACATGCGCTTTATACCCGGAGAGCTATAAAAGTTACTTGTAAAAAAAAAATTCCTACTAATATTACCAAAATCTAAATTAAGTTACAATATATAATTTTATATACAATTTGCACAAATTGATATTTTATTAAACCCGCAAACTTTTTATTAAGAAACAGTACTGGTCATATAAAATTTTATTATTATTATTTTAATAAATAAGTACACACTTTTTCAGATACACCTTATTTTGCATTCACATGTTTTTCGCAATATAAATTATATTCATAACAAACGTTGCAGTTTTGTACATACCATACCTATTCATACGTACCTATACTCAATTAAAATTATACAAACTGAAAATATAATTTATATTGATATTTCTGAGTCGAAATACACTACAAAAATAAATCATTAAGTTTTTAAAAATTGAAAAATCCTGTATTAAATCTGCTGCTTATGTTTACGGGTTTCGAATTTTTTATCTTTCTGTGACGTCATTATGGTAAGCGATAGACACTGACGAAGCATTGATTCTGTATTAATTTTAATCCATTATAATATCATCATCTGCTTGGATAATTTTCATTCAACAACGATTTTGTAAACTATATTTTCTTTTTATACATAATTTGCTTGATCAGTCATAAATTATTTACAACTAATTTATGTTTATTGCATCTATCAAATTGCAAAATATGGCTGGATAACGTGGAAAGTTTCTGATATATTTTTGAAGCAATAACAATTCGTTGTTAATAAAATCTAAAAGAACCGACAATCTATTTCATTGTTCGCATTAATTATTATTCTATTATAATTATGTAGTTACTATGTAATAATATAATACGTTAAATTATACGACATCAACAATTTCAAAAGGATTATTTCACTAATCATATAATTTACGTTTATAAAGTATGTATAGTATAACACGTCAATGTAACGGACAACAACACGCAGATCTTGAATGAATCCCTATTTGAACAGCTGCCAGAACGCATATCAAACGCAGTTTGATTTATGCCCGCTCTGTAGGTCATGACTGTCCACATCATGACCATATTATAAACACCTGGCCAAAGAACGTGTTTTTATCTGGACATACTATTAGAAAAAGTCACCTTCATCATAGTGTATTGAAAATACCTACTTGTGATTACAGAAATAATAAACAGTCGACGTATAACCACATACAACCTTGCACATTACATATTCTATGCACGCGTAAAAGATCGAGGAGCCGCGAAAATGATTAGTTTTCCTCCTGTTTAACGCGTGGCATAACAAATAAAATACAGCAAACGATATATGAAAATTAAAAACATAAACGTAAATCATATAGTAAGTAACGCAAACAAACGCGGCCTTGAACGCTAAACAGATCGCCTGAAAATACACCGGCGCGTGGAAATAGCCGCGATGAAAATACTAGCACGTGATTACGTACCTCGCGTAAAGTGTATGGAGAAAATCGATGGTGCTTGCCACTCGGCGAACTTCGGCTGACTGAGCCAGTGTGTCAGTGGAACGCGCCCCACCCGAGCCTCCGCCGGCCTGACTTATCACAGTATATTTAATTAAAAAAATAGTTTTCACAGTTACAGCACATAAAAAATTACCAAAAAAAAAATCACTAAGATTTATATTAATCAGGCGGCGTCTGTTATGTTTGAATCGCGATCGTACGCGATGTATTCGCGAGTGGCGCGTCGTTTCAAGTCAGAGTGGGGCGGTGGACTGGTCGGAGCGAGGCAGCCGGCGAGCCAACGTTGCCTTGCCTCCCTACCCCCGCTGTGACGTAGTCTGCCAGCGATGGTGGAAATTAGCAGCTTCCCGAGCGAGGGCCGGCGGATCTAGGTCACGGGGACTGGGCTTGCACTTGCCTACTCTACCGTTCTGATACACTTGACAAGTTTAAGGACATAACTAGTTCTGGTTAGGTGCATACAGCATTATTCAAGGAACAGAAATTTAGGTATAGTTCATTAATAAGCCGCGTAGATTTCGTAGCAGCTGGCGTAGCGATATATGAGAGTTTTAAATAATGGTGTATATATAATGTTTTTCTTTTATTGCAACGTATTCTAACTTATACTAAGTGGCGCAGCAGAAGTTGCTCTACCTTTTAAATAATACGACCACAGCGCCATCTATCCCAGCTTTTTTCCGAAAACTTTTCCAGGACCGTAACGGTCAAAATAAAAAGAATTACCCGAATCCATGGTTCGAATCGTAAGTTATGGTCTTGAGTTCAAAAAAAGTAATTTCAATTCTTCCAGTTCAGTTTTTCCAGAATTTTCTGGGTAAATTCCGGGAAACCTAACGCAGGACATTACTTATACATATATTTTTTTCCTAATAGGTCCAACCTTTATGAAGTAATGCTCTCTTATCAACGAACAGCATTTCATTTTTATTTATATAGATAACTTACACATGTATTGTAGATATACGGCATATATATCTTGATCTCATAAACGGTAGAGTTCGGAACACAACTTCAACGGCTTCAACTATAGCGACGCAGTATCATCACGTGACTAACGTGTTATCACTGATCTCGTATAATTTCCTGTATATTCACTTTAATTTCGATCAGACTATACTGTTAGCCTCAGACGGCTTTTACAACTTCACCGGGCTTGTTGTATATTCACATAATATAAAGGTTGTATGAAAGCAACAACGGTGTTTTTGTAGTCATGGACTCTTTGATTGAAACTTTATTTTTCATCAAATCGTTATCAATTAAAAAAAATAAAAAAAAAGTTATTTTATGGAGATTCATTTTATATGGTAGTAATAAAAATAAGGTATATTTGTTTGTTCAAGTATGTAGGATACATAAATGTACCATTTCTGCAAGATATAAAATTAATTTGGTTATTTTGTGAAGAATGGGTTTTTTTTGTATTTTATGTCTATATTTTAAATCAACTTTTTTACAATTTACTCTAAAAGAAGTCGTCAATCAGAATCTTGTTTTCTTTACTAGTGCAATAAAGTATTCAAGAGTTACAATTTTTGATGTACTACATGGCTTTTTACTAAAAGTTTATTGTGGCTTGAATTTATTTCACGAGGCAATAGTATTTGATATTGATTTCTACTATATAATAATATACATATATGTTTTAGATTACGATTACCTTATAATCGATTACATAGCAAGTTTAGCGCACAATAGCACGATCTTCCGTAAAGCTACGTGAGGTTCTGGGTGATAATTAAATTAAAGAGTTGCTTGGCGTCGTGATTATTGTTTAAGTGAATAAAAGTCGATAACCAGATATCAGTCACGACACACGTCGAAATAGCGCTCCCACTGTCTGAACTCAGTAATTGAGATGCGAAATATATTGAAAATTATGAAATCAGGTTTTCCGTTTTCGTTGTTTTCGAAAGAAGACCACTCGCGCACCTTCTATTATAAACTGATTGTACTAATACAGAATCTTGGCAGGTGTCACCAAAGTTTTACCGCACTCGGATAAATGGTTTCGGAACACATACGTGATAAACAAACAAAGAAACATTCATTTTTCCGGCTTTCCACGGGTAGCACAGTAATACATATAGGTAACTCTTTTGGTTTACGCGTCGCACGCTAGTGAAGCTCTCAGTTGGCGTAATTGTGTCCGGCATTTTCAACAATTATCGTCATATTTCAGCCAATTTACATAAAACTTTAATGAATTATACACCTAAACCTTCCTCATGAATCACTCTGTGCATTGATGAAAACCCTATGAAAATCCGTTCGGTATTTTTTGAGTTTATCGCATTCAGACACACAAACAGACAGACTCGGCGGAGGATCTTATTTTATAATATCTATAGATTAGCAAAATAAATCTAGAAAAACTCAAATGTTAGTATGTTAACTATATAATATATTACAAGTTACAACCTTTAAAATACTGGTAAAATATATCGTAGAAGGTTCAGAGAGCGAATATTATCTCATTTCTTAAAAATACTATTCGAATAACAAACAATTTAGTAATTTAGTTTTTCATAAGTATTCTACCGTTTTCTTTTATCCTTAAGACCGTTATATTATCTTCGATTTCTATGGTACACTGCAAGGGTGCATTCAACAATAAATTTAATACACCTTCAATCCTCATTCTGGGTAGGAAATGATGTCTCTAATTTTCGTATGCAACGATTCAGTACTCCTTACGTGTAAGTGCAATGTGTTCCTAAAAACTGTGAGCTTTTCATTATTGAAAGGTAATTTATATAGAACGTATAATATTTTTTATTATGCCTGGTATAAATTACCCAATATTTTAGGAAGGAGGGAACACACTGGCTTGGAGGTCATTCCACATCTAAACTGTACGGGAAGGTAAGAATTTATGAATTTTTTTGTTCTTGTCGTCATTGAAGTTATCGTATATTTATGACTAGAGTAGTTCTGAAGTGGAAGGGAGAAGATAGGATAAAATCAAACAACTCTTCTTTTTACAAGTGTTTTTACATGACACGCCTTTTTATGATTGTAGTAAAAAATATGTTTCATTCGTAACCACCCATGACATGCCACAACTAAGCTCTGTCTGTAGATTAATTAATACGTCACTGATGATAATGATGGTGTTTTGTTTGTCTGGTTATTATGACATTACTAGTTATGATCTACGATTTCGCCCGTAAATTTATTTATTCGACTAATTTTGCACCGCGCCCGTGCCTTCGGCAATTCACCCGTGTCGCATATCATTGTTCTCATTTTCCGTACTTGCTTACAGCTTGCCAGATTGCTTGGCATTCATAGTTACTGCTTTATTGCTTAGAGTCGAAGAGTAACGTTATATAACCTATAACCTTCCTGAATAGATATGCTATTAAATACATAATATTTCAAATCTGAATATTCCATAGATCCAGAGATTACGTTAAAGTACGTTCAAATAAACAAAATATAACAATCTCTTCAGTTATTTTAATATTATAGAATAGATAAAGTGTTTTGAATTATACCATTTTTTCATAATCTTATATTATCTAGGAGGTGTCAGATTTAACGTGACAAACTTTTCAATGATGTTTTTTTTTTCAAAGTAGTTACCGGCACTTAACATCGTTCTTCGTGAACCCTTGTCATTTTATACAGGTGTAATGTTTTATTCACGATGTTTTTCTTTTAACGAAGGGCAGGAAGTAGGTTTAAAATAAAATACAAAACCAGTTCCGATTGGTCAACAAGCTACATTTGTTTATGAGTCTGATACCTTATTTCTCAGCACCAAAGTTTACATACACTAACCCAAAAAAGTATTACTTAAATGCTAGTTAGTATCTTGTCGTGTAAAATATAGTTGTAACGGAATTGTTAATGTAAGGGGGTTTTGTTTATAACTCAGTCTCCAGTCAGACATTTTTCATTTAGAGAATTTGTCATGTAATGTTAAAAGTTTTGAATGTTCGGATTGTACATTAGTGTTTGGATAAACTTAGCATTTCATTACGGTTATATCAAGGCGTGTCTAGAGTTTAATTTAAAAGTTTCGTTTGGAGATACGGGTTCGCCAACCTACACTCCTCGTTAAGCGTCATTTCGGTCACTGAAATTTCGAATTAGTTCCATTCATTTGATGCTGTGCTAAAGAATTAAAAACAAAAAGATGATTATAGAGTTATAATCAGTACTTTAGGATACACACACTGAAAGCACTTCTAAGTAATCTTGTAAGTAAGTAAAAAAAACAATAAATATATATATATATATATATATATATATATATCGTAACACGCTTACAACATCTACATCAGGCAGCAGCAGTCTCCTCGATATACCGTCAACAGAGACGAGTACAATAAGAATATCTAAGTAAGAATACCGCTCGCCCTTTCTTTTCGCACTGACTGTACTGTTAGCTTTAGTGACCCTGGCGCCTTACGGCTATTACAGCTTCACCGGGCTTTGGCCACTCGCTCCTTGTGCCACGCCTTATATACCTGTATTCAGTCCGAGCAGTAGGGTGGTTATGAATATACCCGTAAATTAATTACACTGGTATCGAATGACGTCACCATACCAGCGCTACGACATATATTTTATAATAGCACTGCAAAGTTACAGTGGAATCTATAAAACAAGGGCGATCACCGAGAGTTCGGTGAAATATCGCCGGTTGCTGTCATGCCAGTCTTTAAACCTCTCGGTAGCTGGATATACACTGGCAGATGCGAAAAAGCATATTATCTATGACCGTATCAGAAGATCCATGACGGTCGAAAAAAAAAACTATGTACTGCGTAGGTAGAGTGGGTAGTAGGGTATACCGTACTACCATATGTCATGTCTCTTACAAAAATAATCTTGTAACTCGAAAGGTTTTATCTAATCTACTTGATAGATCACTTGGAACTGAATTGATGTGTAATACTAATATACTTGGTGAGCGGAGTGGTTTCCGCAACTAGGCCACTGGTGGGCCCATTTTGCGTGACAGGAGGGTTTTGTTAATTCAGCCACTTGATATCCTCCAGGAAAGATAGCAGCTCGCTTATGCCGGCGCAGGCCTGTTTAGGCATCTTCGATGCTGCAAGGTAGTGTGCTCGTTGAGACCACGCTACTGTACTCTAGAAGCACATGCGCGGCTGCCCCCTCTAAGGTCATGTACCCTCCGCACAGAGGGCTATCTGTAACACTCAGTGTATAAACATGCTTATTAAGTAAGCAGTGTCCTGTGATAATACCTATTATTCGTCAGAGTTTGTCACGTGTCAGGCTGAGTAGTTTTTGGGAGAACCTTGGGCTTAAAACCGGGTAAGCCTCCTTAGACTGCTTGCAATCCTATATACTTGCCCAGTGGTTTTGGTGTAGTTTTACAGTTCGTTCCTGGATCCAGGAGCGAACTTGGCTGAAGGGTAGGGGGATAATTGGTTCCGCTCCTCCTGGGTTGCATCACTGAGCCTCTACCAGCCAATATGCCAGCCTCGTCATTACCTCTGGATCCACTGTGCCCCTTGATCCATTGGAGATTGACCTTATTAGTTTTACTTACTTCTTACAGCAGATGGCGACTACGGTGTTATGAATATACATATAAAAAATAAATTAATAAAATCCTTTTTTTTGTGTAATAATTGTAATTATGTATTGTAGTGGCCGAACACTTATCACTACAATTTAGTAAAAATGTCATAACCAGTATAAGAGTTAATAGTTATTTTATTATTTTAATGTATGCCCTAAAATATAATATTACTAAGTATTATTTATAACTTAATTACTTAAACGTGACGAACATACAATTTTAGGATAAAGATAATTGTAATTTTCAGCTATTAATTGATAGGCGGAGTGAACTATGTTTTAGTTTTATAAAAATTAATTCCTACACAAAATAATCAATTTTGATGAAATACTTACAAAATAAAATAACTACTTGTTATTATTATTGTCGTCGCGTACAGAGTGATAAGGAAACTTAAATATAATGAATACCATTTAATATGTAGATATATATAAATAAATGTTTCTATGATATCAGTATTGTTTTTATGTTTATATTATATGGTCCTATTACCACACCTTTTATAATTTAGTTATTACTAATCCTTAGATTCCTCGAAACTATAAGTTAGCTTTTACAACCTGACGTAACTACTACAACTTATGATATCATTTATTACTGTACTTTATTGATTATAGCTCATATTTACATGAATATAAGAATATTCCTGATTTACAGCAGTGAAACGTGGGCCGTGCCCGATAGGAACGTCCCTACTATTCAAATATCCGAAATGAAAAGCTGAGGTGTATGTGTGGCGTAATCAGTCTCGATAAAATACGCAACGAGATTATGCGAAGATACCTAGGATGCGTCATCGCCGACAACATGCAAGGGAGTGGACTTTCCTTTTCTGGTCAAAGGTCCAAAACAAACTGAAAAACTGTAGTGATAAAGGACATAAGAAAGTGCAAAGTTTCTAAAAACGATGACAAACCTAAGTGGAGGAGGAAGGCTGAAGTGGGATCATGTGGGGCATTTACCCAGAAAGATAGAGAGAGAGAGCTAAAACCGGGAATCATTATTTAAATGATCATGCCTGCAGTTCTATCTAAAATCAGAGATACTTGTTTTCGGTCTAAGTACTTTGGTTAAGGCTAAACATATTTGGCTAATGTATGCCTGAAAAAATTAACTAACTGTTGTTATTTTGAAATATTCCAGCTAGCGTATAAACGAACGTAATAAATTAAATTACTTAAATTTTATCATTTTCTACAGCAAAGCAGTCCTATTGCCCATACTTTGTTTCAGTTTGAAGAGTGTGTTCAACAACATGTTTCGGAACACGAGGTAGCTATTTTAATTGGTCCCCAAGAATAGTCTCTTTGTAAATGTACTGAACTTTATCTCTGTTTAAGTATAAACATTGATATCTATAAGCGCCAAATATCAGATGGATTGTATATCGGTTTGTAATTTTCGTAAAAAAATATAACCTCGGTGCGTATATGTCTAAAAGACTCACAACTTTCGCAATAAATAAAGAAGAGCTAAGCCCAGCGTTGGAATATAAATGAATGATAGGAGAGAATTTCATATATCTTGTCAGTAAACTTTGAATTATAGTAATGACAGCTTGCGGTAATATTATTTAACTACGCATAATTTAACAAATGTACCGTCTTATAAGATGCATTCGTGTTCTTACGTTATTTTCACGGTATTTAACTCAAACAAGTATTAAGACATCATCAAAGACAAATTGTCTACTTTGTTTAATACTTGTATTTTTAAGATAATAAACAGATGCTCACTGGAACATAATATCATGCATGAACAATAACAGAAAATGAAGCGTTTTACAAATTTATTATTTCGAAACTTACAGTTTTATTTAAGAGCTTATGACTTAAAAATTGCCCTAAACATGATAAAAAAAAGTCGATTTGGCCTCGTAGTTTTCGATTCGCATCTTTAAGCTATTTCATTATCGCATGACATTGTGTAGGCTTTTAATAGAAATAGAAAAAAGATTCTTCGTTTCCTATAGGCTAAAAAAATACTTATAAAAAAAGTACAACTGTTCTTAGTTTTTAGGGTTCCGAACTCAACAAGGAACCCATATAGTTTCACTATGTATGTCTGTCTGTGGGCGGCTTAGTACTAGAACGCTGTAATTTGGTATGGGTATACATATTAACCACGCAGAAAAAGTGGAAAAAGGAAATCTTGAAAAAAAAATATTTTAGGTTACCTCCCATACACGTAAAGTGGAATTTTTTTTTCTTGTCTATCCCATCGTGTCGGGTTGAGTTAGATAGTTCATTCAAAAATATTACTTCTTTGTAAAGAAACATTTGTCGATTCAAGGATCCCTTTCCGAAATTTTAAGCTTTAAATTACTACTTTTTGTTAGACTCCAGTGTGTCACCCCTCTGCCAGCTAAATGGTTCTTTTTGAATATGTGAAAAAAATCATGCCAGTAGCATATCATATAGTGTAGTTAAAGGGAAAACTATTACACGATTTACAAGCTAACGTGTAATAGTCAACCAACTTATAAAATGTACTTGGAGAAGTATTTTCGTATAAATTCCAATGAAAATTACATAGTGCCCTTCTCTAAGTCTTTAAACGGTGATGGACTACTACGGAACCTTATACTGCGCGTGATTCAACACGCACTTGGCAATTTTTTAATAATGATAATGTTATTTTTGAGTACACAACAGAAATAAGCATTCGTGCTTATGGCTGACTATATAATAATAGAGTTTTGTTTAAATATCACCAGTGTTTTGTAAAGAAAGTTAAGGTAAATATGCTTCGTTTTAATTTTTTCTTCCTTACTTTTCTTATTAATTTTTACATCAAACTTAATTTTGTTTGTACCTCTCATATCGGATGTTCCAAAGTTTTTGTTTGATCATGTCTATCCCAATGCTGAATTAATTTGACCTTCTTAAATGGCTGCGTGATGATATCTTTTAGATATTGAGGTGATTCACAAAGCAATTTGTAATTTAGAACTTTATTACTGATATGTAAAGTCGAAATTATTAAACAGCTTCTTTAGTTCACTGGTTAGTTATAGTAACATCTAACAATACGAGTATTATTTTAGTTAAAAATGGATTTATACAAATAATATTTCATAATATTATACGTTATCCATTGTCTTCAGATCAAAATTTACGAAACCTATTAATATATTCCATATATATGTAAATAACGTAACACAAAAAGGTTATCCTTTGGGGATATCTTTATTATTACCTCGCGGATCCCGCATCAATCCCAATTTTCATTTCAAATATTCAAACATGGCGAGTTTTTTTTTACAGGAATATTCTTTATGCCTTGTGGATTGGATTGTAAATTGTTTTTTTAATATAGTCTGTCATGTCAACGATTCAATTAATAATGGTTGTTTCTACGCTTGACCTCCGTCGCACCTGATGGGAAATGATAATGGGCTCGATGGAGCGCATTCAACTGGTAAATATCAATTCATTATTTTTTTGAAGAGGCACGGAATCAATAACTTTATTGAGTAATAAAATTATAAAGTATATTATTATTTTTATTACAAGAAAATCCGGAACGCATGAAAACAATTGTTCTACATGATATGTAAAATCCGGAGTTAAAAATGGTCATCAAGTAAAGGATAATTTACCTTAACTTTAAATATAATTAATTGGCACACTTTGAGAAAAAGGAAGATGTAGAGTTCGGAACAAAGACTAAGGGACTTGCATTGAGCTACATATGTGTACACTTAATGCGTGTGAATATATTATGTAAATAAGGTATTCACGCTAGTGAAAATAAGTTTCTCTGTTTTTTAATGAATAGATATATCACTCCAGCTGTTTATTTGTTGATCAATTCTGCATAAAAATAATTTTGTGTCTGAAATCAATGACCCCAATGACGTCTAACTACAAATTTTCATCCGGATCAGACAAATTAAACTTATTGCCTCCATCTTGATTCTTTCGTTATTTAATGAAAATGTTTTTGTTCTCCTTATGAATTTTGTTTTAACTTTCCATATGTATCTCTGAATGGTTTCTATGTTAGCGTTGGAATTATTGACGACCATCTTGATTTTCCGATTTTTCACTAGGGCTTTAAATTGTCCACGGTTCTTTATAATTTTAGATCTGACTACACTGTTAGCCATAAGGCCTCTGAAGCCTCTGACGGCGTTGAAGGCACTCAGAAGCGAAAGTGTGGCAATATTGACTGTCACCATCTCGACTGTCGCCATTTCGACGGTCACCATCTCGATTGTCGCCGTCTCGACTGTAGCGATCGACATTGTATAGATTCGACGATGTTGATAACGAAATTTTATATTTTTTTATATTATTTTTATGAATCGTGTAAGCAATCGTGCTAGAAAAGCTGTTAACAATTTACGTCCTTGTTCGTGTCTTGATCGGCGCTAACTGGGTGTAAAATATCTATACAAGCTATTTGAATACAATAATGCTTAGTTTGAAATTATAAAACCCAGTGTGAGATTGTTCGCCCATATTAAAATTCTATTACGTATTATTTAATGTACCTTTTACCGACACGAGTTAAAACTTACCTACTGGAAAATAAAATGTACAATGTTTTACGTTGTTAGCTGTTGGTTGCAGAAATTCTCCGCCTTTTTCCTCGAAAACTCGTGCTCCGGATTTGGGAGTTTTTTTTTGTTTGTCATTCTGAAATTCACATCCACGTACAAGTACGTGTTCATAGTATAGTAAAACATTTGTTTTTTTTTCAAACATATTAATATAATAATCCACCTTATGTTCCTTATATTTTTTTTATCGTTGTAGGTTTGGCGTAGTGTCCACAATCTCACCTGATGTTAAGTGCCGATGTAGCCCAAGATGATAACACGCTAAACCTAGTGGTGGACTGGCTCTCAAGTGCAGCTGCCGGGACACACCTATTGGTGCTTGGCGACAGATTTTCAACTGGTAGCTAGCCAGGCGGGTATTAGAAAAAGCACTACCACCATGCTATGGTTTCCTCACGATGTTTTCCTTAACTTGCAGGGATTCGAACTCACGTCAATAAACGCGAAGTCGTACATGCTACCATTGCTTACAGAACTCTTATGTAGTGGATAGATTCCCGCGATTCGTACGGAGCGTTTCGCTTCTTCATTATTATAATGCGGAACGGCTATGACGTCTGTCTTCCCGTCTACATATAACTTACAATTTATTTATTTTTTTGTATTTTTGCCACAGAATTTCCTGACGTTTAATCAGAGACTTTGCCTCGGTAATCAATAGAGTGACGACGTCTTTATTATTTTGTTACTTGTTATAGGATTTATAATTTAGTTACTCCTCCTGTATTTGGGGTAACCGTGTTCATTCAGGGTTGTGTGTTGCGTTTTTTTAGCTGTGAATTTTTGCAATATTACTTCTAAGTAGTTAACTATTTAATTTATTACATATTTCCTGTGAGAGTTTTTAAGCGAAGAGTGAACAGACATATGTTGGGTAGGCGCGATACATCGTCGGCCTCAGCTTCATTGACCATCAAGTGAGATTGAGGTAAAACGCATTCCTGTATCAAATAAACAAATCAGATTTTATAGTACACATTTTAAATTACATCAAATTACTATACTATTTAAATAACATTTATTAAATATATATATATGCTGACAGGACGTTGATGTATAATAAAAAAATATTAAAATACTTAAATGTCAAATTTCAATAGGTACCCCTAGCCTGTTAAATGATAGGTACTTTTACTGCTGTCGTAACGCAATTTTATCATGATCTAATTTACTGTGTCACCGAAAACACTTAAGTAACAGACCCTGAACACAGTATCCCTTTCAGAAAGTTACGTCGCAGAGCAAACCGATCGAGTAAAAATAACACCCGCCCCCGAAACACGACGGCCGTGCGTACGTACGTACGTTCGGGTGAAAAATATTGATTTACCATTGTTATAGGGCACGGGGTAAGGGTGATTTCAGGTTCTGTGATGAATAGCTCTGTCGTGACGCGTCGAAATCACCGCACGAGTTTCCCAACCGCACCGTAATTGTACTTTTGCTTGTTATGAAATAAAGTGATTTTGGCAAGTGACGGTTTATGCGCAGGTATTGTGATTTATGTTATCTTTGAATTTTTGAAATAAAACTTCTTTAGGTGCGGTATTGAGCACCTGAAATATTTTATCGGGCGGAAATAAAATATAATAAAATCTATAATCAAATTTCCTATTATAAATGTTTCAATAATTCAATACCAATAACAATAATCATTTTAGTAACAAAGAAAATATTTTATATAAAATATATAATATATATTGTATAAGTGTTACCTTATAGTCGATATTACGATTAAACTCAAAAATAAATAGCCATGTCAGAATTTAGACTCATTTATTGATAATATATTTTACAGTTATATATACACCATGCATCTTCTATACCTATACATATTATAAAACTCAACGTCTCTCTGTCTGTCTGTTCGTTTATGTTCTTTTCACGCAAAAAACGAATCCTATTTACATGGATTTCCTTTAATTCATAGATATGCTATCTGTCCAAGTTATATGATATATTTTGTTACATGAATTAACATACTAAATAAGCAGTGACGATAATGGTGAAACAATTCGGAAAAAATACGCTATTGAGCGATTAAATGGCTTACGCTGAGTAAATCATAAGAGATATATCAAATTAACGTACCACATAATTATAGATCTTAGAAAGACCTACAAAAAAGTCAGTAGCATATGTCTATCTTCTAAGGATCACCGACAATAAGCATTCTTAGGCAGCACAAAACGCCACATGCGTTTTGCTCATACGGCAGCATTCTGTAGTCCACGCGAGTGGAGCCGCGGGCACAGCTAGTTACAAATAAATAAATTTAATTTTTCTGGAAAAAATATTAATATGTCTTTAAATATCTTTACACTTACTATTCTTTTCAGCTTGTAACACTATATGTTTATTTGGCTTAGGCCGTCTAGTTGAGTATTGAGTGTACACGGATAAGAATATCTTAGTATAATGTATTATCTGTTCTATACGCGCAATTAGTTTAAATAGATTTGATCAGACTGGATAAATTATAAAATGTTGTTTCGATCGCTTATATTTTTATAACAATTTGATGTAGATATTTTATAGATTTAATCTTTAATATCTTTGTCTACGTTTACTATACAATGCGATATGAATCGTAAAAGTTTGTGCATATAATTCTGGTATTGGAACGGACGGACTTATTTATCACTAATCTATGCTAATAATAATATTGTGGGAAGGTAAACTTTGCATGTTTGAATGACGTAATCTCTGGAAATACTGATCTGATTATAAAATTATTTCACTGACAGAAAGCTAAATTATCCGCGAATGATATAATTACGCTATTTTCAGAACGAAGTTCCTTATCGCGGCTTGCAGTAGGAAATATATAAATGTAGAACTATATATATTAAGTAACTTCATTCCTGAAGGGGATACCCCGACCGCACATACTTTTTTATTCTTATTGAATTTTATATTATAACTAGCGACCCGCCCCGGCTTCGCACGGGTGCAATGCTAATACTAAATATACCTACCTACTACAGAATGTCCTTAAACAACGTTTACAGCTTTTTTGTCATTAGACAATACAAACAACATGTTTTGTTTAGAGGTTACTCTTGAAAGAGCGACATATAATTAACCATGGTATATAGGGCCGGTACCGCCGCATCGCTATGTCCCTGCATTTTAATTCTGTAATATCTTCGGAAATATTAATTTAAATTACATGCTGTAAAGAGGCATATTGATCTATATTAAATGGACAATGTACTTAAGGTACTTAATTGGATAAGGATTAATGCTAAATTGCTTAAAATCACTTCGTAAATAAGCCATTTTTTCCCGCAAAATGTAAAGGATAAAAAATGTTTATTGTGGGTTATCATTACGAGATAGACATATGCCACCGCGGACTTTTTGTTGACCTTTTTAAGGTGTACAATACTGTAGTACATTATTTTGATTTATCTCGTGGGGTACTGCCAGCGTTTGCAATGTAAGCGCAAAAAATGTGTTTATTTACGACCTCACATTAGAAACCTCTAGATTTATCAGTTTTTCTCTACAATATTATGCATGTATTATACATATAAACATTCCTCTTGAATCACTCTATCTATTAAAAAAAAGCGCTTCAAAATCCGTTGCGTAGTTTTAAAGATTTAAGCATACATAGGGACGGACAGAGCGACGCAACATTGTTTTATACTATGTAATGATTATCACGAGAGAACTCGCGGATGGTTGTTAGTATCATATAAATTTGTTCAGATGCACGTAGAGGAGGCAAACTATCAATGGAAATTCAATTCTACAAGTTCCTTTATATAGGTGTTTGGCGACAAATTTCTCTATTTAATGGTGACTGTGGTAACTTTGGTTTCATTACCGTTTCCTTCACTGAAATCTCAGGCTCATTGCAGGGTTTCGAACTCACATCGATCGAAGCGATATATGTACACGCTACCATCTGAGCCATCATTTCTTCATAACTACAACTATGTATATAATGTTTATAGTTATAATTATTGTGAATTATAAGTGAATTAAAATTGTTTTGTCACTTACACCGAAGTATGCCGCTAACTATGACTTGGTTTGCGATGGATCCACTTCTATGATCACCTTTAATTCTTCATTATCAACTAGGGTCTCTGGTCGTCCACGGGGTTTGTTTCATAGGTCAAAATTTCTAGAACGAAAACGTTGGAACCAAAAACGCACCGTGCATTCTTTTACAGTGGCTTCCCCATACACATCATTAATCCTTCGAGTTTTTTCTGCAGCGCTGATGCCACGATGGAACTCATATTCGTAAATAACGCGATATTTTAAGTTTTCCATTTTGTGAAAAAACCAAGTCAAGGACAAATCAAATGGTGCGAAAACAAATGAATCACTGAATTCGAAACCTAAATTTAAAATAAATTTGACTTTGGAATTCCGAACCAAACGCCAGATATTTGAAATCAAGCCATTTCAACAAAACACCAATTTCATATGTAAGGACCTAATGTATATATATATGTTGTTGTACACAATTACACATATAATAACATGATTATATACAGTATTGAAATTTGGTAAAAACAAAACTGAATAATGGTACAAAGTAAATTAATTTGTGCCTATTAGAACAACATATTAGTACAATTATTTCATTTTAACGAGCTTAATAATACGAAACGTTTAA
The DNA here is from genome assembly GCA_947532125.1 of Saturnia pavonia. Taxonomy (NCBI): domain Eukaryota; kingdom Metazoa; phylum Arthropoda; class Insecta; order Lepidoptera; family Saturniidae; genus Saturnia; species Saturnia pavonia. The sequence continues at coordinate 6,085,098 of OX383899.1, read as the reverse complement.
TTATAATTGATGATGATTAATGAATAGTGTATGTGTTGTTACTGAATTTATTACGTTATTAACGTAAACTCAAATTCGGTAGCATCATAAAATAATATTTAAAAAAATCTACATTAGGTTAGTATTTTAGTAAAAGTTATAGGTGACCTACTAACGGCATACTTTTGATGTTCTCGAGCGACCTATAAACATCTTAATTAATTATTTTTGTTTTTGTTTAATTGTCTTTGAGTTATTTCTTAAAACGTGTGACGTGTGCCATGTGAGAAGTAAAAAAAAACATTATTTTGGGCAACCCTAATATTTATTATAGGTATTATGTTATTTGTAATATATATATATATATATATTTGCCGAATTATTGTAATGTGCTTGTTTATTTATACTTTAAAAAGGTTGTGATTGATATGAATCGGTATCTAATAAAAATAAAAATAAAAATTAGTGAAATAGACTGTAAATATTCCTATAAAATATATTAAAATAGCTTGAAAAAACATTAGCCTTTGTGCGTTCACCTTTCCACTTTGGTATTCTCGACGATGAGATTAAACGTATCGTGCAAAAGGCTAATACGCTGCTTCATATATTATTCAAAGGTACACGAATACCTTTTGTTTTTTCCCTACCCTATGTTTTTTCTAAGGAAACTACCTCTCAAATGAAATACAAACACGTGCGAAGAATCTTAGTTGACGTTTCGAAGAACATTAACCAGATCGGGTTTTGATATATTTTACCCTTTACTAGGAGATGTAATTTATTTAATACAGTGTGATATTTTCGCATCAGTAATCGCATAATATCTTATCTTATCACTCTTCGATGCGATCACTTTTTAAGCGTAACTAAAGGGTAGCTGGATGGTTACACTGGATGACGTCAGAAAGACTTAAGCATAACAGCTATAGTTCGTTTATATGGTTTCCGCTTTGATACATGCAGGTATTATTTCAAAACTATGGGTATCGAATGTTGAAATTTATAATTGTATTTATTGAAATAATAATAACAGGCTTTTCATCTATTAGTTTCGATACTGTACTTGATATTATATTTCATAAGTTGTTAACATATACTAATGATTGGCCTGCGTTGCGCTTCAACTAGATAGATACTAGAATATTAAATAGATAGATATAGATAAATATATAGAGATGGCTCAGTGGCAGCGTGTACGATTTCGCGTCGATTGACGTGAGTTCGAATCCCTGCAATGACTCTGAGCTTGAGAAAACTATAGTATGGTACCACCAGGTAGGGATTTTCTAATGCCCGCCTGGTTAGCTACCACCCTCAAGTTGAAAATCTGTCGCTCCAATAGCTCCAATAGGTGTGTTCCGGCAGCTGCACTTGAGAGCCAGTCCTCCACTAGGTTTAGCGTGTTATGATCTTGGGCCACATCGTTACCATCGTCGTTTCCACGGCAATCGGTTGTTGATCTGTCATTATTCAGAATTATATGTTAACGATTGCAAAACTATAGTCCTTAATTTTATTGACATAAAGACGTTTTTGAGTCAATGGTAATATCATTTTATAGGTACTAATAAGAAGTTTCATTTCATGTGCGCAGTAAAGTTACACGTATATTATTATTATTTTTAAACGTCAATATTTCTAATAAAAAATTCAATACTTCATATCTATTCGTCTACACTTACCAAATGTTTAATTATATAGCATATCTATTTAGCTTAAAACATTCTTATCTATACATATAATAAAATAGAAGTGACTTTTTTTAAAGTCAATATAACACATTTTTATTAAATGCATATGAAAGTTTACACGATACCTACATAAATAAAAACAATTTTTAAATTTTTCGTCTGTAAGGTAAAACCACCAGTAATTGACACTGCACCAATAGTTGACACTCTGATGAAGAAAATTAAATATTAAGAAAAAAAAGGAAGCCCAAGATCGAGATGGCCAAAATCACTGATTACTGATATATTTTTAATGTTATAAATACATATAGGTACAGTCAGTTATAAAAGTCGGTTAACAAACTCAAGACTTCAAATCAATTTAGTATCAAATATTTAATTTTCTTCGTCAGAGTGTCAACTATCGGTGCAGTGTCAATTACTGGTGGTTTTACCTTATGTCTGTTTGTTCTGGGTAATCTCCGAAATGGTTGGACCAATTTTGACGGGACTTTCACTGGCAGGTAACTGATGTTATAAGGCATAACTTAGGCTACTTTTATTTTAGAAAAATAATTAGAGTTTCGTATAAAAAACAAAAATACCTTTTTATTACTCTACGCGAGCGGAGCCGCGGGCACAGCTAGTCGTCCCATAAAATAATAATTGTAGGGTTAATAAGATTTTAATCTGAAATGTTTGTGTCTAAATAAAAATCTTAGTTTATTTGCTGATTTAATTTTATTAAGATTGATGGGTGTACGTTTTGTTTAAATATTTGATTTTAAATGCGCAATAATAAATTGTTAACAGGGACGTATCACATCGTAATAGAATTAACCAACGATCCATAACGTGACGTAACCAGTGCATTCGAAGGTTGGTTCGAAATGCAATTCCTACTTAGGAAAATAAGCTTCCTTACAGAAAAACCATACTGACGAAAACAAACGAAAAACACGAAGGGCTTCGAAGGCACCGAGGCGGATAACAAAGCGGTAAGAAATCTTTTCCGCATGTAAGGGAGAAATTTATTTGTTCCTATTTTTTTCCTAATGAAGTAAACAGTCTTGTTAGAAGAAAAACAGTATTTGTATCAACGGTGGAATGCTCAATAAACAAGATAGAATATTAAATATTAATACACGATACTGAATATTACGTACACAATAATATAAAAAATAATACTTTTATTTTATTTATTAAATAGTAGGTATTGAGTACAGCACAGTGCGTCCACTGTGATATGTAGTCTTTGTTCGCATCTAATTTTTTTTTAAATATCAATTAGGTAGGTAGCAAATACGTTGACGGCTCACCTAAATTTTATCGTCGCTTATGGACAACTGCAACACCAGGGATATTATTTTTACGTTCTTGACTTTAGAGAGCGTATTTCATTCCCTTTTTGAATAGCTTCACGTCATAGCCCTTTCTCATAAATCTATAAAAGTTGTATACACTCTGTGCTCTATTGTCTAAAGGGTAATAGGGTAGATCAATACGTGAATGGCGGTGATGTCTGGATGTAACTCCCTCTCTGTACATTTACTGAAAATGATAAGAACTCCCCAAGCCCGGCCAAGCTGTAAAAGCCGTAAAGGCTCCAGGGCCCTAAAGCTAACAGTATAATAAGTTCGAAAAAAAAGATAAGAACTGTAAACAATTTAAATACTCTAAAAATGAAACAATTTAAAAAATATGTTAATAAACCCGATCGAGCTTCTTGCTGAGTTTTACTGGGATGTTTTGCAAACCACTAGTAAGTTTATACGTCAATACACTGCCTTCTTATGGCATAAATTGAATGAAGTATTTTGTAGTGATTTGATTTTATAGAGGTATTCAAAGGAAGTGTGATATGAAAAACTAGTTTTTGATGCCGAAGTCATTGTTTTCTGAACGGAAACGCGTTCCTTACTTAATGATAACAAACTTGAAAGCTACATTGAAAGACGTAGCTTGTAATTCTATAGTGAGCAAAAGCAACATTTTAATATTGAAACTATTCTAATGAATTCGTAAGCGCTCGCCTTGCTAACTACTTAGTACTTACTGTTTCCGATTTGTAAATAAATAAATACCTATCGATAAGTGGCAGTTGCCAATGCCATTTTATATTTAAAGATTTACGGTCTTCGATCACGCCGCCATTTTAAATCAGATATCACTGTGTTCAAAGATTTAGTTGACCGTGACTTGGTCGTTATGAATTTAACCGTAAATCTCAAAAAAGAAAGGGAAGTATTGCAATATGCCACAGCCGATACTGCGCACTAATAGAAAAAAAAAACGCTAACAAAATAATATACCGTGTATGTCAGGAACTGTATTTGGTTAAGTAAACTTATTTCTAGCTTTAGTATATCATACATGTATTTATTTTTTTAGATATAAAATTGTCTGTGTAATAAAATATTCTGCAGTATGCGCAATTAAATCAATAAAACAGAAACCTCAAGATTTTATGAAACAATTAAATAATAACAGCATTTTCACATTAAATCTTATTGCCTACAAATAATTTCAACGATTACAATATCAAATCTTATTCTTCTTCTTCTTGATTTGGCGCCGCAAAAAGCATTTGCCAGTGTCAATGTTTAATCCTTGGTAGTGTTTTCTAATATTGAAAGTGGGGCCAACAAGATGATGGCTCTCTTGTTAGAACTATCTAGGGAGTTTCTGCGACATCTTAAAATGCATGTTTCCAGTTTATATTTATAATCCACTTAACGTATGCGCAATAACCAAACTATATCATGCAAAATGCCACTAATGTTACATAATATAGGGTCAAATAACCTTAGTTAAAGAATTAAAATAAAAACCACAACATGGCAGCTCAATATCCCGCGAATACTCCTCAAATCATATTAAATTTAATTAACAATTAGATACTAACTATTTCACTTCACTTCATATAAAATGGTGACGTGGCGTGTAGTACACAATTCCGGCAGTGTAAAGTAGGTAAAATTTAAGCGAAGAAGATTGACAGGTGGTAAACACTATTCAATTCTACTGAAGTTATAATAATAATACCAGATTGTATGTGTCCCACTGCTGGGCGAAGGTCTCTTCCCGAGGGAAAGCATAAGTTTAATCATCATGCCAGCCTACGACGTATTGCTGATTTCAAACGCCGAAAAATCCATTGGACTATTTTTTCAGCATTCGGTGGTATTATAAAAATCTCTCTCAACTTTCTTCACAATGTTTGCTTCATCGTCAGCCGATAGTCTGTGATTCTGATCGTATATATTCCGTAAATCTAATCCACTCGACGACCACGACTTGATAATTGAATGTAATTGTTATCCAAGTCGAGTTAACTAACAGGAGATACTAACCAAAATAATGACTAAGTACACCATCTTTCAATATTTTTATTAGTTTTCAACCGCGTTTAAACGGATTTACTTATCATAAAAATATTGAAAAACATCTGTATACTAATCGATATGAATCCAAACCAAAGTAGTTCTAAGTAATAAATTATCATGTAACAGAATCACAACAACCCGGCTGCGTTATCACAGCCATCTTAATGGAGTAATTAAAACACCAATCAAGTTATTTGATTTACGTTCTGCGCATGTAAGTAACGCAAAATTTATTAGAATTTATGCACAAATTATAGGTCTTTGGTAACATTATACGATTGCGAAATTTCCTTAATACACATTACAAGGCCTATCACGATCATCGAATATTTCAAATTATGGATAAACCTCAGTTAAATATATCATATTTTATCTTTCCGAACGTCTGATAATGTTAATCTCTGTTATTGATAGCTGGAGATGACACTAAAAAATAACAGAAACCAATGTTGTATTTTGCATGATAATCATAAATTCTAGCGCACTGAATTGGTTAGGTTAAGTTGTAACTGAGATCATAACGTATGAGCCGAGCGAGCAGGCTGCGGCAGCGGCCGAAGAGTGCCAGAAACAAGTCAGCCGTTAAAATTCACATTTTTAATATTGTTTGGTGATTAGACTTTGGTGACTTATTACTGTAGGAACAAATCTTATTAATTAGGTGAAAAAGCGTGCATTTATTTGACGATTTTTTTCCATCAAGCACATCCTGTGCTTTCCTGCAGCTGCGCTTGAGAGTAAGTCCCAATCTAGGCTTAGCGTGTTATTGTGAGATTCTGATTGAACGCTAAAACTATATAATATTCAAAAGATTAGAATATAAATAGTAATGGTAAGCACCTTTAATTATGAAAAATACATGTAGGTATTGACAACGATGTATTTCATCGAAGGTATCAAATTTGATATACTACAGCCAAATTTTGGTTCTCCGAATCTATCTCATTGCCTTTTTATTAGGTAAATCTCTCACAGTGTTATAGAGAATGAAATATATGAATAAGTATGAATGGAGCTATGAATGATATTATATTTAAGTAAGCTAACGTAGAAATAGCGTGTAGCTTTTCTCGATGTGGTGATTCCAGTTGTAATTGTATCAGAAGAGAAGTAGGTCACAGAGAAATTTCTTTGTAGATTTCTCTCTATTTGGGACAGTCCGACTGGTGGAATACCTCAACCCTGCGGAAGATCGCAGCCAAATAACTTTGTGTTGTGTTCCTGTGTTGGGTAGAGTTTCCAGAGCTCTTTGGCGTAAAGGATTCAAGGTCAGCAACTCGCTAGTGATACCAATGGTTTTACAAGTTTTAGATTAAAAAAGCTAAATACATTGATTTCTTTTAAAGAAATAAACATCCTAGTTATTTCCCGTTTTAAATAAACAATTCGAATAGATTGCAAAAACCCACAAACAAAATAATCAGTGTACGACGTGCCTTATAAATAATTTACGCGATCTAAGTTCAAGCAAAGAGAAGGGCAAAGCAATTATGCCCGTGATTAATAATTCTGGGGGTTTGGGATGAACCCTTGTACATATTTGGACTTCAATTAAGTAGGATATAATGAAACATTGCACAACTAGTAAATACGTCGTTAAAGCTCACTAATGGGTAAGATTAGTGGTCTGAAATCAAATTAGTCGATCGAAGTCTAATTGACTAGCCTCAATTCGCAATCAATGGATCTCCGAAGCATTTGTTCTATTACCCAATTGCAAGTTAACTACCCACCCAATTTCGCTTCACGTTGATAGGTGAGATTAGCTTTTATTAGCTTGGGCCCTTTCCAGAATTTCAGAGAATATATAGGTTTTATTTAGTTTTAGAAAAATGATTTAAGTAGGTACTGGTCAAAACTTTGACAAGCAAACCTCCAAAAATATATAATTAAATTAGGTTCCCTGGGGATATATTGGAATCTCATCGAATTTGATCGCCATGACATTCACCACAATTTATAATAACCTGTCCTTGCTTAAATATTTCGGAAATTCTAACTGTACAACTTGATTATATATTTGTGATACCTACTTATCCTTCCTAGATAATTATGTTCCGAAGTTAATAAGGAACCCTTATAGTTTCGCTATGACCGTCTGTCTGTCCGTTGTTTGTATTCAGAGATTCTTAGTACTAGAAAGTTGTAACTTGGTATGGGAATATATATTAATCTCGCCGACAAAGTGGTAAAACAAAATATGGAAAAAGCTTTTAACGGGACCTCCCTTACAAGTAAAGTGGGGATGAATTTATTTTCTCGTCTATTCTATGACTTGGGATGTTGATGTATAGGTTGCTCAAAAATATTATGGGTGTATGAATACCATTTTTCGACTCAGAGATCCGTTTGAGATATATTAAGCTTTAAATTGCTAATTTTTGTTAGAGTCTAGTCACCCCCCACCCCTGCTAGCTAAATGCTTGGTTCTGGATATATGAAAAAAAATCATGGTTGTAGTATATATAACGTAGTTAAAAGGAAAACTGTCAGAGGTAAGCAGGCTTTACAAATTAACGAGTAATATTCGACCAACTTAAAAAATGTACCTGTAGTAGCAATTTCCTACAAATTCCATAGAAAATTAATTTAAGCCCCCTTCTAAGTCTTCAATTGTGACGGGCAACTACGGAACCCTTACACTGCACGTGGCCCGACACGCACATAGCAATTTTGTACCAATTATTATCGATAAAATCAAAATATTACTTTGTTTCATGTTTACATAGTATACGCCTAATCAACTTGATGTCAATTGATAGTTTTTGAAATAGGCAATGCAATTAAAATGGGACTCCCTTTTTAGGTATCTCTTTTCCAACGAAAGAAGAATCACATTAATCGGCTCGTGTTTAAAGAAGTTATGGCTGAACATCCATAAATCAAAAAATGTGAAATTTTCTATGTATATCTTCAGTTAGTGTAATTGATGATGATTATTTGATGATGTCGTTAAATTATTCACTTCATTACTTAATTATCCCGATACCGAGAATACACTGAACGCCCCTCATATTATACGCTTCGCTTTATTTTTTTCAAAAAGAAGAATGTATTTCTGTAAAATTTATATGGGATCACCTCTGAAGTATGACCTACCAAACAAAAAAAGAATCATCAAAATCTATTGAAGAAGTAATCGCGTTAAAACATACAAAAAAAAAATATATACTCAAACTATAACCTCCTCCTTTTTTTGAAATCGGTTAAAAATAAAATTTATTCGCAAACCACCAACATCCGCTAAAACTAAAGCGGTACTCAAACAATGTATAAAAAAACGTTTGTTTTACAGTTGAAACTGTGATTGTGTTTGCTCTTAGTCGGCTGGCGACGTTATCGCATCGTTATTCATACTTGTGTAACTACGCCCGTGGATGTGTTATCGTTGTAGCAGCCTTTATGTAATCCCCTTGTTACTGTAACCAACATCATGAAATTGATTTGAAAACATTTTTGTGTATAAAGGTACAAGTAAGAAATATAATTTATTCTGTATAGGTTTTAGGTAGGTTACGATGTGACCAAAGATGGTAACACGCTAAGCCTAGTGGAGGAATTAGCTTCCAAGTACAGTTTATATGTACACGCCTATAGGTGCTTGGCGACAGATTTTCGAGTCAAGGGCAGCAGCTAGCTAGGAAATAGAAAATCGCCTACCACTCCACTGAAAGCTCAGGCTTATTGAAGGGATCCGAACTCATGTCGATTGACATGTCCATATATGCTTTTATCATTTTATTTACCTCAAAAGAAATTCAACAAGACGTTGAGGCATTTTCTAAGACTTGTTTGGTTAGCTGCCATTTTTAAATAAAAATTTGTTTGAAGCATTTATCGTTCACTGAAAAAAATGAATACCTGAACAGTTTAACTAATCAGAAAATAGCTTAAATTTACTTCTTAGTAACCAAACTTTTGTTAAAATAGCTAAACTGTTTTTGCTGCACTTCCCAAACTAGTTAAGAGTTTGGTTACTAGTAGGCCTCAGTTTAGTAGTCCCCCGAATTTTGTAACTAATAGGTAAAATTTGAGCTAGTCTTAACAAAACTTTTTTTTTCAGTGTTGTGGACCGATCATTGCGTTTGAGACTGAAACTTCGTTCTGGGTCTTAGTATGTATCTTCGGCCATAATGCCACTTACTACGAGTACATTTTTAATAATAGATTTTGTTTTCGAACTGACTATACTGTTAGCCTTAGGGGCCCTGGAGCCTTTGCGGCTTTTACAGCTTCACCGGGCTTGGAGGTTAATAATAGCACGAGTAAGTGGTAAGTAAGTAAGTAAGTAAGTAAGTAAGTAAGTAAGTTAATGCACTTTACTGAGCCTAATGATAAGTACAGTAGCATCCAAAAACGATGGTGACCACCGGGAGATCGGCATTCCGTCGTCGGCCGTCGCTATCATACCGCCCTGCAAACCTGTCAATAGCTGGATATACACTAACTAATCAAAAAACGCGATAAACCAAAAGAGATTCCCTGCGATGGATTTCTCACCCTGTGTATGGTGGTCGCGATCTACTCGGGTACAGATACTTGCACCCCACTTGATACTGGCTGATTCCCGAACGTCTAAGCGTATCACTATGGCGAGCGTCACACCTGGTGTACTGTGATCGCGATGCAGTCGGACACAATTATCGTGTTCTACTACTCAGCTAATGAAATGTTTTTAAACTAACTTTATTATTGGCGATATCTTCCATTATAACATCACTGGCTGAATAAAACATACACGTTAGTGTACTGGTCTACCGGGCACACATGTCACGACCGCCCTCTTCTGCAGCGACTTGAGTCTAGGTCCGATCCTCCGGTATGGAACCCTCAAGCCGGCTGCTCGCGCGATACAGCAACACTGCATTTACTAGGTACCTTTTTTTTCTTTTTTATTTAGCTAGTTAGTCTTAGACCAATTGACAGATTACTAAATACATGTACGCGTGTTTCTTCCTTCCTCCCAGAAGGCAAGAGACATCCATAGTTAGTTAGCTCGAATTCGGATAGGAATTAGCTAGATCGCGATGGTTGCATGCAACAGCCCAAGCCGAGGTCGGCCACTTTGGCACCCTTGCGCTTGTTGTCCTTTTTCTCGGTTGAGTGCCTAAAGCGCTCGCCTACAAGCCCGATGAAAATGTTAAAGCCTCCCGGCTAATAATGATCAGTACAAAAAAAAAACGGTCTACCGGAGAGGTGCCTGCGTAGGTCGACTGCATGTCGTAGCGAGTATGGGAGCGCATAGTTTCACCGTACGGTGTCACTAAAAAAGGTTTTCGTTTTTTCCTGGTCACCTACGCAGGTTTAAAAATCTGCACTTGTCTAGTCCAATATACGTTCCGGTCTATCTGCGCAGGCATACCTGCACAGGTATTTCTCTCCGGTAGACCGTAGCGTGTGTGACCGGCGGCGTTAGATTTCCACGGTAACATAGCAATAGCTATTAAGGAATACAATGTATAAACAACTGCGACAACTTTTTCTAATTACAGAATGACTTATACAAACTGTCAAAAGATCTCAAGACTTTGATATCTGGGATACAAAGCTTTCTACCTAAATTGTAACTTTAGAATTATTTAAATATTTAGTGCCCAATTAGTAGAAACTCTAGGGAACGGGTTAATTCTCGGGACAGTTATATAAATTTTGACGTTCGAATAATGAAAGATCCTGTCATATTAATGAAGGTCGCCGGGAATAAATGAGAATTACCTCTAGTTACGTTATTTCATAAATTTAAATTTATCAGTTAAATATAATGTTATAATAAGGTCTCAGTTGTAAGTAATGGGCTTATATTTTTAGTATTTGCTTTGAGAGTTCCTGCAGGAAAAAGTATTCTTTTTAATTACGATAATAATAGGTGTATTTTTTCTCAAAGTTGGTTTTTTCTGTGTATACCATTTTCTGTTAATTATTTGAGAAAATTAATGGTTCAAACATCATTAAAAGCTTATGTCATCCACTGTTGACGAAACATATAGACTGAAAATTAATGTTTTCGTTAAAAAAAACATTTTCATTAGCTACGCCATCTGTTGATGCTAATGAAAATATGTTCATGGCGCCATCTATGGACAATATATTTAACTAACAAGACAGCTGTTATTTAGTTTGTTTACATTTTATAATGTGCGAAATATTAGCACGAGCAATTTTATATTCAGAATTTATAAGTAATGAAAACTTTTTGACAATATAAATAAAACTCCATTTAAATACGCCCGGTAGGTATAATTTAAAAACTGAATTTTGAATGTCACAGGCTTAACAATGAATATTTTAACAGTATGCCTCTCAAAGGAACGCTATTTCTCATTCGCATTGAGTTTAGAAATTAATACCTCCAGTCGTTTGTTTTAATTAACTCATGAATATGTATGGAACACGCAGATGACATAGGTAAGGTCCCTTAATTTAGTTTATTACTATAAATTTAGTTGTCATGACATTTGCATTGGAAAATGATTTCATCGGCTTGTCTTGATATACTACGATTATTTTTGTGATAGCTGAATGTCAATTTTAGATTCATTGTTACTACGATCAGTCTTTTTGACATGTTCGATTATTTGATTGATTGTGTTGCTTCCATATTAGTATCGTTATGTAACGGTTGCAGGATTTGGCCCGTCACTCTTGTAAGGTTGTGTTATTTCCGTGTGGGATTTAATACGCTGTTTGTTTTACGAAATTTCTATAGAAAATAATTTTGAAAATTCATTTTGAAGCCATTAGGAGGTGATATAAATTATAATAATTGTATGTCATCTTTATCTATACAGCTCAGGAGATTGTGGACACGCTAATCTCTGGAACTACCAGTCACATATGAAATTTTCTTTTTACTTTTTATAGCCTGCTTATTAAGGAAGGACTTTATAACTTCACGCTTTGACTCTAAGGAACGGAACAGTAACGATGAACGACAAGTAATCTGGCTAGCTGTAGGCAAGTTCGGGAAGAGAGAACAACAATAGGCTACACGAGTGTGTTGACGGCGACTCGGAGGAGAGTTGGTCGAATTAATTTAACACGGATGAACCTTGGGGCACGGCTAGTAGGTACCTATATAAGTAATATCGTAAAGTTTTCGAGTCAGAACGCGTATCACTTGAGAACTATAGAAACTAGCTTTGAGGTATTATGTACTACGTAGAAACTAGAAAAAATAACAACGTACTTTTCAGTTTAACGTAGGGTTGAACCTAAAGAATTAAGGTTACATATTATTACTCTTTCCCATAGGAACTAATCAGTAATTGTAAAACTAAAATAAAAAAGGACAGCTTTTACTCCTGGACTATTCCAGATAAGGCATGTACAAAATCAATTTCACGTGAAAAAAAACTTATAAAAAGTTGCAGGTACCAGTTGGTATAACATATATAGTATGTTATTAGTATTAGTCACACATATTTTAGTTACATAATATGCATTTCTTATGTATATTGTATTTGTAAGGACTATTCAAAGTTTGACGTTGTATGACCGCTTTGACTATTTGTACCGTAAAGCAGTACCGACTTGTGTTACTATACAAAATGTAGTGTTAATAAAGACTTCTTATAAGCATTATCTGTTTCGTGTAAGATGTAAAAAAGGTATTTTAAAAGTTGTATAGAGATAATACGTTCCTGTATTTTTACCCCCGACGCAAAAAGTGAGTTTTTATAAGTTTAACGTGTGTATCTGTGTCTATCTGAGGCATCGTAGCTCTCAAACGGCTGAATCTTTTTTTTTTTGTTTGAAAGTGACGATGTGGTCAAAATATTAAACCTAAACACTAAAGTGCTACTTGCGAATTACTCCGATGGTTGCTTTAAAACAGATTTTTAGCTTGAGGGTAGTAGCTACCTAGGTGAGTACTATAAATTGTTATACAGCCTAGCTGTGATTTCACTATGATCTTTTCTTCGCTGAATAATCAAAACGAATTTGAAACGAAGGCCATGCACACTATCGCTCCTTCTTAAAAGAAATCTCTAACAATGCATTATAATGTAAAACCCGTGTAGCAACAACTACCGTAAAGATCGGATACTCTACACTTGGAAGTTGTTGCTGACTATGCTTACTTGAGACAAACTGTTCAGTTAGGTAAGTCCAACTTCAAGAAAGAGGTCGAACTTCGAATCCGAGTCGTCTGAGCGGCATTTCGAAGCTATTAAACCTTCTCGTTCAAGATTTCTTTGATTATTTTCTTAAAGTCTTTGACTTGTGAGTGTTACCCAACTATGTGATGACTAACAGAACTGAGACATGGTCGCTAACCATGGATCTAATAAGAAAACTCAAAGTCACTTAAAGTACAATTGCTTTGTATGATCATGTCAGAAATAAGGAGATCCATACAAAAACCAAAGTTATCGACGTAACCCTAAGAATTGCTAGACTTAAATGGCAGTAGGCGGAACACAATGCTCTTGGAACGGATCGCTGATGGGACTGAAGAGAAGTCAAATGGCGACCACGTACCGGAAGAATGAAGACATATTGTGAAGGTTGCAAAAATCCGCAGAAATAGCGCGAGACCAATCGTTGTGGCGATCATTGGGGGATGACTATGTCCAGCAGTGGACGTCTTTCGGCTGAAATTATGAAAAGTTGTGTCAAAAATTTTACTTTATAATTATTTTTATTCAATAAAAAAGATCTAATATACTGCTAAAATGTGAGTACGATTGAAATTCTTTTATTGATTTCTCAATGAAATATAACAAAATGGTTACTTAGGTCAACTAAAATCAAACACAAATAATTCCTAATCTACAAGGTATTTTACATCAAATTTATTACTCTAAATATAGTGCAACTAGGTGTCTTATTAAATGACCCTCAATCTTTAATACAGAAACTAGACCGAGCATTGTGTTTGCGTAAGTTTAATTAATATTCCTAATGGTTTTCCTTAGAAACGGCTTCGGTAATTGGAAAAAGCGATAGTAACATTTTACACCAAAATTAAAATTAACCATTTTACTTCGGAATAGAGCCGATATTTGCAAGTAAGTGGTTGCCGTTTAGGTTCCTATAGGAACTTTAGACCAGCTTACTTCAAGTTTGCGTTCGGTCCAGTGATTCCTAAATCTTGTTTGTTAGTTTAGGGCTTAAGATATTGGTTTAAAAGTTGTTTGTACGCGACATAGTTTGGTTGAATACACGTTTATTGTCGGCGAACAATAAAGTTGCCGTTTTCAAATGAATACTTTTCTGTGTCGAGAAGTGCTTTTAATTTCCAGCGATTCATTTATTTTAACGAGGATACTCTCAACCTAGAGAATATAAGAGGTAGAGTCAGCTTAACTGTGCCTCCGAATTGGCGATAAATGGAACCCTCCCTTTTACGTTGATTTAAAAAGTCGTTTTTTTGGAGTATATTTTTTTAACTTAGATAAATCTTTCAGGCTGAATAAAAATGTTGCTCATAATGTTTTGATTTATAACAAAATTTGTTAAATTACGAGTTCATTAGACAGTTGAAAGAGAGTCGCTAATGAGTTTTTAGTTTTTAATGCTTAATTAACAAAAACGGGCGAGTAAAGTAAGATAAATTTCAGAGAATGTTTTAAATTGTATTATTTTTTTATATCTAACTAGCTGTGTTCCACAGTTTCACTCGTGTTAAATTTATTCAAATCAACTTTTCACCGTGCCGCCTTCACCGCATCCGTGTAGCTATCGGTGTTCTAATTTTCCGTAGTTGCCAGATTGCTTGACATTCGTGGTTACTGCTCCGCTACTTAGCATCGTAGGGTGACCTGACGTAACCTATAAATGCAAAAATATTTTTTTTCTAATCTGACTGGTATTTCCGAAGATAACTGTGTTCAAACAAATAATCTCTTCATCTTTGTAATATTAGTATAGATTAAAATAATACTGTAGAACGAAAGAAACAGTATAATAGATACCTAAAAAAATAAAATTTTATTTTAATATTAATATTTACACAACAATGTCTAACTAACCCTTTAATACTTCTTTTAATATTTAATAAACATTGAGATTGTCTTCAGATATCAAGTAGAATTTAGGCAGTGCACTCTATTTCACTCTAAGGTTAGTCGATCCAAATTTACTACATTGTTATTTTACGATATTAATATTTAATTAAACAAAATATTTGAAAATGTGTACATAGTTATTTCATAATAGTTATTATTTAGAGATTCGAGACTACATTTCCATTATGTCAAACGTTCAATAAACTTTGGAGAAAAACTGAACTTGACAGTATTCGAAACAACGTGTTCTTCTCATAAAGGGTTACAAAGGTCCAGACTTACCCAATTTAAAACCGTATTAACGTTTATATAAATTAAGTAAATTATTTAGTTTAAGCGCTAAACTCATTTACAAAGAACACAAGCAGACGCAAAAGTTTCTATCGGTAAGTAATTTAAATTGTGCTTATTAATTATTTATGAAATTTCACTGAATTATTAAGGGTTGTTGGCTTCATCAATATTTCTATTAAAACTTGTATACTTGTATACTTTTTTTAATTTGTAACACGGTACAGTGACGTCTTTGTACCTAATGATAAACGGAGTACAAGCCAACTAATAATGCGTTATGCCGGTCTACAAGCCACTCGGTTGTGTAATATAATATGTACACTGGCTTATGCTGAAATGCGACTAATCAAAGGTGAAGCAATGATGGCTCTGTGGTAGCGTGTACGACGTCGAGTCGATTGACGTGAGTTCGAATCCCTGCAATGAGCCTGAGCTTTCGGTGACGGAAAACATCGTGAGGAAACTATAGCAAGGTGGTAGGGCTTTTTCTAATACCCACCTGGCTAGCTACCACCCTCAAGTTGAAAATCTGTCGCCAAGCACCAATAGGTGTGTTCCGACAGCTGCACTTGAGAGCCAGTCTTCCAATAAGTTTAGCGTGTTATCATCTTGGGCCACATCGTCACTTAATATCAGGTGAGATTGTAGCCACTACGCCAAACCTATAACGGTAAAAAAAGAGTCAATGTAAATAGTTTATCACTATGTATACGGTGGTTACGACACATTCGGGTTGGTACAGAACTCTGCCACATCTCAATCTCATTTATATGTTTTATTCTATTGTAGTACATTTTGGTGCAAAAAATAAAGAAAAGTAATCCAAACTTCAAAAATTCGCAGTAATTCTAATACTTACTTTAATATTTATCTTTAAAATCGCGGAAAGATACATTAAAATATTTATATTTCATTGTAGCTCATAATTTTTATCACATAAATAACAATACATTTTATAAGTACTCTTTTCTTATTTTCCAAAACTTTTGAAAATTGTACTTACCTCTCTTTTGTTGCAAGGTCGTGGTTCTATCACCCAACCCACCCAGCTAAATGTGATAATTTTTATACTTCGTAAATTTGTATACTTATCGTATTATATTTGTTAAACAAACTCTATTCATAAATAATGAGTATAGTCGGTTATAAAATAGCAATATTTCAATTTAGTTATTTCATGTGATATATAATCGTAGGCGCTGAATAATCACCTTTAGAATAATCAAGACGTACTTGTACTTGGCTTTAAGCATTTGGATACCATAAGGCTTTATCAAATTATGTATACATTATAATATCTATAAATTAAATAACTAACGTAAATATCTTACATATTCATTTTCTATTAAAATGATTGGAGAATAGGGTTTTCAACCCTATTTATATTAAAGTAGTGTACGTTATGTCTGGCAAATGTACTTTATCTGTAATTGGTTAAAATAATGGAATAAAATATGTGAAAATTATTTATTTCCTATAGATTGATTTTTCTAGGATTCATTTTACGTAAATAGGCTATTTAACTGGTTTCTGGAAACCGTTTCAGATTATGTGTTGGGGTTTGTTGAGCCAAAAAAACTTATTTTTATTTATTTTGTCTATTTCCAAAACAAAACTTCACTATTTGAATAAGTCGCTAAACGTTAACTTTAGCAAAGTGACGTCACATGTTTGTTAATAACGTAGAGGGAGAAGCTAATAAAATCAGTCTTGTTTGAAAGAGAAGTATCTTTCAGTATTAAATGAAACCGCAGCATACAAAAAAAATAAGATCAAACGGAAAAGAGCCATGAATTTGGTGTATCTGTCGTTGAAACTACCATAAACCAACTACAGAAATAAAATTTCTCGAAAAAATAATTGTGGTCAATAGTAATTTTTTTATCTGAAGTTCTTTAAATAAATTTGTATTTAAGCTTATGATAGTTAGATGTTATTAGAAACCTGTATCATTAGAGATAAGCTGTAGTAAAAAGCAAGCTCAAAAAATAACATATTTCTGTTGGATTTTTTGAATAATTAGTTAATTATTTTGGAGTTATATTAATATAAAACTATTTTAAAGGATGATTCATGCTACACCGGATCGGGCTCCGGTCGGAACACGGTCAAACATTTATAGTATACTTTTGTATGAAGTACACGGTGACACAAATCCGGCCCGGTGTAGCATGAATTACCTACTTCATACAAAATAGTTTGACCGTGTCCCGACTGAGGTCCGGTCCGATGTAACATGAATCATTCTTGGAACCTATAATCTCGCAACGCATATATTATCTAGAAAAAGAAGCATTCAAAGACCAAAAACGTTGATCGTAATTTAAAGCACGATCTATTTAGGTACTCTTCTGTCTCGTCTGATATCTTACGACATACTAAATTTTGATACAATGTCCCTTTTTTACATTTTACAACTAATTAATATACTTCATTTTCTCAAATAAAAGCTAACAACCTTAATATAAGACATGTACATTTCTAATAGTCAAAATAAACTTCATACTTACAATAGAAAACTTTATATTTTTGATGATATAGGATTAACCTTTTTAGAAAACTGTTTTATGTTATAATGAAAAACTTACTGAGAGGCTTTTACTTAACTTTCGAGTTTTTCATTATTAGTCTGAGAGCGACTTATAATTACATTAATAAATACATTTTAAAAATAATCCGTTCTCTAAAATATTTATGCATCTCAGAATTAAGCTTAAGGCTCGACATAGAATCAAATTACTAGGATATTAATATTAAAAGAAGTAAAAATATTATAAAAAAGTTACAGTACAAATATGTTCCACCTGTTGAATTATTAACAAAGATCCGCATACAACATTACGAATATCTGAAATCATTCGTACCTAATTAACTACGTTTCACGCCAGTAAAACATTAATCGGAGCCCAATAGATTATTAGGCGAATCAATATTTTTCTGAAGAAACGTTCAAGAGTAAGCGCTCTTACAGTATTGATTACTAAAAACGCCCGTGCGAGAATATCGCACTTTATAAAACGTAAACAATCTGTTTTTTATAGTTGCTCGGCAAATTACTCGTACTGTCCCTGATGATAAGTAAGCCCAGTACAATTGAAACACAACGGCGGCCACTGAAAGGTTGCAATCCATTGGCGGTCGCCGCTGTTATGCCGGCCTGCAAAAATAACTGTATATGCACAGGCTGATCCCGAAACGCGACACGCAAAAGAGACTCACTTTTTTTCACCAAGTGCATGGAGGCCGCGACCCAGTCGGGCAAAATAACCCTACTACCCAGCTATCGTCATATCTTTTTTTTTTCGAACTGACTATACTGTTAGCCTTAGGGGCCTTGGAGCTTTTTACCGGTACAGTTTTACCGGGCTTGGGGGCGAGCATTTAAGGCACTCAGCCACGAAAGCTAAGCAACAACATCCGAAGGTGCCAAAGTAGCCGAACCTCGGCTCGGACTGTTGCGCGTATGCAATTAAGTCGCGATCTGACTAATTCCCTATCATTCGATCTAAACTAACTATACATATATACATGTTTCTTCCCCCTGGGAGGAGGGAAGGAACATGTGTATGTGTATTTAGTGGTCTGAAAATTTTTGTCTATCTAACTAGGACAAAAAAAAAAAGGTCCCTTACAGAACCTATGTACCTATGTGGTGTGCATGTGTGTATAATGCAGTGTCATGTGTGTCTGTGAAAGCTAGTGAATGTAGAGTCACTGTAGCGCGAGCGGATGCTTGGCTCAAGGGCTCCATACCGATGGATCGGACCTAGGCTTGAGTTGCCGCAGAGGAGGGCGGTCGTGGCGGGTGCTATCGTCATATTCTCGTTCGTTAATCAGCAGGGTGCGTATGTGAGGTTGGCTTGGGCGTGTCAGTTGTAAACATGTAATTTTACACCCACAAGTTGTAGTTTCATGTTAGTTAAACGTATTGTTAATAGATAACGTCTCCTACATGTTAGTTAAATACATTCCTTTTTTAATGCCATCACTCAAATGGTATTCTTTATGAACAAAAATTGATAATAATTTAAAGAAAACATTAATTTTTAAACACAAAATACAAAATTTAAATGTTTTATCTATTTTTTGTCAATGGAAGGGAATATAAACTTTAAAACGATGTTTGAATTATTAATTTTGATGAAGAATTAAGGGCGACAGGGCGTTGCCACAGAAAACACCTTTGAAAATAATATATAAATATTTTACAACTTCATATAACAGACAAATAGATTACACAGCCAACATTTTTAATTGAAAAAAAAGTCCATGAATATCTGTCGATGTAATCTTAAAATTACTCAATACAATGAAATATTCCCTCACTTTGATATTATTTAAGGTAGTATAAACTTAAAAGATCCAAGTTCAGATAATTAATCGGGCCGATTTGAAGTACCTGCAGAGGTCAAGTGAAGTCACCGAAGTTCTGTACATCCAAGTTTCACAAGATAAACTCCTGTCAGATCACTCCCGGTGGTTTGTTAACAGAGTCTCGGAGATTTTATCACAACGCGTAATTACCAAGTCCCCTTTGAGTTGTCCTCAGGTGTATGCAAGTTTGCGGTGACATTTCTTGTCTCTTAGTTTTATAGTTATTATGAACCATTGTTCATTTCAGATTGCATTTACTACAGGTTCTATGAAATTCTCATAGTATTACCGATTAAATATAGAAAAAATTAAGATTTACTTGATTTAATTCATTTTTTATTATCTTGATGCTGTATCAAGAGAAAAATAAAAAAAACTTATAGAGTCGTCGACGTAACGATGTTGTTTTTATTGTAACTAGATATTATTTTGTTACTACACATTTAAACGTACTTTTCTTTCATTAAAACGGACATGAAACCATCAGAAGATAAAAAATTACGCTAGGATACATCCTCATGTTACTTACATAGTTCATTTTGTGCAAGTTCGAGTGCAATCGTCTGTCTCTCTGTTCATTAAATGTATTTTTTTTAATAATTATTATATACTTTGCTCAGATTTTAGTATACTGTAATGCATGTAGCATTAAAAGACTCAACCGACTCTCTCAACGATGACGTTACTATTGAATATTACGTAATATCGCAGTTACATATATGGTGGTGGGGCTTTGATTATATGAAATTGGCATATCGCCTATAAAGACACCGGAAGCCGACTGATAGGAACTCCAGCAACAGCCCAAGCCTTGGTCTCTTGGGCTCTTTATAGCTATCTACAACTATTGTCAAATAGGACTACAATTACTAACGGTTTGTGTGCCTCATGCCAACATGCCACAAACCCTTCAGCGCAAGCACTGTTACTTTTTGACCAAGGTTGATTTATCACAGTCGAACCTTACATGGCTTTTACCATTCTACAGAGAATCAACTTGAAAAGTTTGCCGGCAGCCCACTCTTTTGCAATACGCTGCCTAAACTGTTAAAAAAGAGAACAATAATTAATAAGCATATTAGTGTGCGAAGCCGCTGATACAAGCTAGTTTTATAATTATATTAGTTTTCCACCGTCGACTTCGTTCGCATACTTAAGTTTTGTATAGTTTTTTGATTGTAATTTGTATTTATATGTTGTTTCAGTACAGATCTATACTATGTGACGTAGCTAAGGCCTTCGATAAGGTCTGGCATACCGGACTAACCCACAAGCAACATCAATTAGAAGTCCCGGATAGGTTAGTTCATCTAGTTCACGATTTTCTACGCGACCGCATCTTCCACTATCGAGTGGAAGGAGTACTATCTACCGCCCATCCTATACGCTCAGGCGTCCCGCAAAGTTCCATTCTGGCGCCTTGCCTTTTCAATCTGTACGTCAGCGACCTCCCGAAGCCCCCCCGGGGTCGAGGTAGGGCTCTACGCTGACGACACAGTCATATACGCGTCAAACAGACACAGAAAAAATCTCGCCTGGGCAGTCCAACGTGCCGTAACCACTCTCGGAGAGTGGTTTCGAACGTGGCGAATAGCTATTAATTCGGTAAAGAGCGCCGCGATTATGTTCGAACCGCATACATGCAAACTACCACGCACGGTAGGACCCCTCTCATTATTCGGTACGAATATCCCTTGGACCACCAAGACTAAATATCTGGGTGTCACCCTCGACTCGAAGCTTAACTTCAACGCACACGTTACTATAGTCAGGAATAGGGCCATCTGGATCCTTTCCCGCTTGCGACCCTTGCTCAGTTCGGTAAGCAAAATGTCCTTAAGACATAAGCTCACACTGTACAAGATGTGCGTCCGTCCGATCTTGACATATAGCTGCGCAGCGTTCGCACATATGTCCAAACATAACTTTGCCTGCATGCAAAGAGTCCAAAATCGGTTTCTCCGTCGCCTGCTCAACCCTCCAGCTTTCGTTAGGAACATGGACCTCTACAGGGACATGAGGCTTCCCTCGATAGAAGCCTATGTGAAATATCTCACCAGGAGATACTTCGATAGCGCTTCGAATCATCCCAACCCGCTCGTAAAATCCACCGTGAACTACGTCCCAGACAACTCGATCCCCGTTGCCAAACGTTATAAACGCCGTCCGCGAAATCTCTTTGTCGATACCGACGACGTTATCGAGAAAGCTAACAAGTTTTATGCGTCCGCTCCCGCAACATATGCGTGCTCGCGCCCACGCCCGCGAAACCACCGTTCTCTCCGCAGGGGACATACGGTTAACTTCGCTCCCGCACACCCGCCACGACCTCTGCGGCAACTCAAGCCTAGGTCCGATCCATCGGTATGGAGCCCTTGAGCCAAGCAGCCGCTCGCGCGATACAGTGACTCTACAATCACTAGCTTTCACAGCCCCATATGACACTGCATTATACACACAGGTACATAGGTTCTGTAAGGGACCTTTTTTTTCTCTTTTTGCCTAGTTAGTTTAGACAAAAAAATTTAGAACACTAAATACACATACACATGTTCCTTCCCTCCTCCCAGGGAGAAGAAACATGTATATATGTATAGTTAGTTTAGATCAAATGATAGGGAATTAGTCTGATCGCGACTTATTTGCATACGCGCAAGAGTCCGAGCCGAGGTTCGGCAACTTTGGCACCCTCGGATGTTGTTGCAAAGCTTTCGCGGCTGAGTGCCTTAAGCGCTCGCCCCCAAGCCCGGTAAAGCTGTAAAAGCCGTAAAGGCTCCAGGGCCCCTAAGGCTAACAGTATAATCAGTTCGAAAAAAAAAAATGGTTAGTGATACAAAAAACAATGTTCTACAAAAATATTGCTCCTTAGTACATCTAAAAAAATCGCGATACCATATGCCTATCTCTTATACATAAGCCATAATAAGGTTATTTGTATTCGTATAATATTATTTGGACGAACAGTTTGGGAGATAATGTAAAATTTAAATAATTCAACACTCGGCTCGGGTCTATGACTATAACTGTAGTGGCGAGAATGAGCCATGAGAGTTGCGACACATAACCGTGGCCGCCCGATAAAACTATTGTCTATATTGATGTATTATAAATCATCAATTATCGAATTCTTTTAAATTATACGCAGGAGAAATCACGGGGTACAGCTGGTATATAAATAAATGTAAACTTTATATTTCATTATTTCTTATACATTCTGTTCCCACCCGATTACAACCTTCGAGATTGAATTTTGAAAAACGCTAAGATATATTCTTCGTTGTGTCAAAAGTTTCAAATAAATATCACCCGAATAATATATTATTATTTCCCATATAAGCTGCCACCTCCTTTCACCCAATTTTGAAATATTCCATCTTAAACGATGCCTACAAAATAAAGTCAACATATTCTCCATGTTTCAAATTTCTATCCTTAGTAGACTGCGCGTTGATGGGTCAGTTTAGGACATTTCCTTTTATATACTCTAGTCTTGTGGTCAGTTCCTTGGCTGGTTGAGAAGACAAAGCTCATTGTTGTATCAAGTTGTGGTTTGCACAAAATTCGCAGCGTGTTCTTGAATTTAAGTGGATTAAACCGAGACTACAGGTTCGTGTTTCAAAGGCTGTGCGCAACTTCAAACAGTCTGGAAATTTATCAAGACTTTAAGTACCTATTCAGTGAAGTAACATTAATGTTATTAATTTTAGCAGTAAAATTTTATTTATAAGTAACGGTAAACACATAACGTAACACAATTTTATTACTCAATTATTATCTATTGTTATTTATGTTTTGTAGGAGTGTACTATAAATATGTTATGTTTTAAGAGAGGTAGGGCACAGAGAAACTTCTTTAAAGATATCTGTCAACTTACGGTAGTCTGACTGGTGAAATACCTCCACCCTACAGGAGATCGCAGCCAAATAACCTTGTATTATGTTCGTGCTGTGAGTAAGGCTTCCAGAGCTCTTTTAGGGGGAGGGTTCAAGATCGGCAACACGGTAATGATACCTATGGTATTATAAACGTCCATAGGTTACAGTAACCGTTTACCACCAGGCGGGCCTAGGCGGCGTATGCTTATTTGCCACCTTAGTATAAAAAAAACTTTTTAACTATGTAGGGAAGTGCGTATTACATTTTTTATCGTAGCACGGCAAAGTGACGGGACTGTAGCTGATGTTAACCACAGTACAATCCCAAAACCCCATTTTTATTTATGACTTCTCAAATGATGATTGAAAATACTTATCCTTATATAATTTACCTATGTCATAAGTTTCCCGTGTACGTAATTGTACAAGAATCTATCAAGACCGACAATAAAAAAATATAAGAGCAAATTGGTGTTTAGTGTCCTTGATAAAATTATGAGGTTTTTGGGAAATTTGAAAAAGAAAATCCATGCTATTAATATTGATAACATTTTTCATATTTCTCTGTCATCATTTCAAATCACGTACACACG
Organism: Saturnia pavonia; assembly: GCA_947532125.1. Taxonomy (NCBI): domain Eukaryota; kingdom Metazoa; phylum Arthropoda; class Insecta; order Lepidoptera; family Saturniidae; genus Saturnia; species Saturnia pavonia. The sequence continues at coordinate 6,060,913 of OX383899.1, read as the reverse complement.
TTCATTGTAAAACATTTTTTTAATTGAAAACATGGACCCACATCTTTTATAGTTTGTTACATAAACAGGTAAAAGGGTCTCTTGACCCGATTCTTGACCAGATTTGTTACGCCAACCCTCGTTACAAATTGACGACGTGGATTTAATGTACTCGTACTTTTAACTAAATACTTTTAAATATTTGTGTAGGTATCCATTGCAGGTTAAATATGTATAAATAAATCTGTAGTTCTCTTTGTCCATTTTTTCCAAATAAATATTATAAAGAATGATCACGACGAATATGTCATTTTTTTGTCTTTCTAGATTTAACTCATAAACGGCCTGAGCAATTTTTATGAAATATTGTACACGGGAACGTTATGTTATTCCTGAACTATTACTGTACTATTTACTACTTACTATACTATTTAAAATCGTAATTTTTATGAATTGTCAAACTATTTTGATGAAATTTTATACACAAAGAGTTATATATCAATCCATAATTGATAGTCTACAAGGATGCTCAATAATATTTTTAGAAATCTTAAAAAAAATGTAAATTGATTCTGAATGAACTTTTATGATTTTTCTACATGAGAACTGGATGTCATTCCCGAATTTATAGTAAATACAATAGTCAATAATATGATAAATAATAAAATTACTAGATAAAAATAATTCAATCGTAATAAGCGCATGTGGAAGTTTAGTATTAAATGTCGTTTAAAGGTCACAATGAAAATAGAGAGAGTTGTATAACATAAACAATTACGCTGAATTGCTTTTAGTAGAACAAAACAATCACATGTCCATGTACTCGCCGATTCGATTGCTATTCTATGGAAACAATATTCACGTGTTTTTAATCAACTTTAAATCAATTAATCTCGGGCTTCGTTGAGCACAGTGAAATTGTTCCTTATCACAGCGGATTCACAAGGCCAGCGCAAGCATCTGACACACCGCGACAATGATAGATGGTCGAGCGTTGATAAATTGCTACTGAGCTATTTGTACAAACGATACGATAATAGCACGATAATACTTTTGTTAAATATATTGTTTTTTGCTTTTCAGAATTTTAACAATCCCCTGTCAGTTGGAAGTGGATGACGAGCATGGTGGTAGGGTATTTTTAATGCTTGCCTGGCTAGCTAACATGCTCAAGTAGAAAACGTGTCGTCAAGCACCTATAGGTTTGTTCCAGGAAAAGTAATTGAGAGTCAGTTCCCGCACTAAGCTTAGCGTGTTACAATTTTGGGGCACATCAACATCGGCCTCAGGTAAGATTGTGGTCAAAGGTTTAACATACAAAGAATACAAAACTAGGTATATTAAGAAATTAAAAAAAAAACCACCATAAATAAGGTTAAAATTTTCTTCTAATATCATTGAAGTAACAGAATACCAAATTTCGACTCGATCAGACCTGTGAAAGATGCAGACATCCATTCATCAACAAGAAATGAGCTGATAATCTTCAATCGGCTGAATAGATTTTCTTGAATTATCTTTAGGGACACTCGCGATCAAGTTGCTTTCAAACAAAAGAAGTCTAAATCAAAATCGGTTCAGCCGTTTGAGAATTATGATGCCACAGACAGACAAAAAGATATACATACATACATGTTGAATTTCGCTCTGTTTGCTTCGGGGGTTAAAAAGAGAAAAAAATAATACGTCATTTTTTAACAAAAAATATATTTTTTTATTCTTGCCATTGTTCAAACCTGTTTGAAACCTTTAAAACCTGTTTAAACGAACGGTTTAGTTTAACCTAATCATATTATTGAATTAATTAAACGGTAGTTTTTGAATTTAATATCAAAAAATTCAAATCAAATGTTTCGAATTTGTTTTAGTTTTGCAATAAAATAGTTATAAATATGGTGTCTCTGCCTTATAAATTTTATTATTCTGAAGTTATCATGTCGTTGTCCCCTGAAGAATGTACCAGGATCCTGACAACGCTTGAAGATGGCCACCGTCAGAGAAATACAGCGAGAACTGGTAGTGTGACTCTTTCTACAGTTTAGCGAGTAGGTACTCCAGCATTTCCATGAAACTGGAGCCAATCTTCGAAGACTAAGAACAGGCCGAACAAGGTGCACGACGGCGCGGGTGGATCGCTATATAGTGTCAACAATTTTGAGAAATCGCTTTCTTACGGCTGTTGAAATAAAAAATCATCATTTACGAGTTGGAGGAAACAATAAGAACTGCAAATGGTCCAAAACTAGAAAGACACCACAGAAACTCAAGGTTAAGTTATGGTAGAGAACACGAGAATGGGACTCTGAATGATTGGTCAAGAGTTATGTTTTCAGACGAGTCTAGATAATGTTCATAAAAGCATGACGGGAGGAAAAGAGTGTACAGAAGACCGGGAGAGCGCTATAACCAAGCCTTTATAGAAGAAAAAGTACCATACGGCGGAGGCTCTGTTCACGTGTGGGCTGGGATTTCTTCCAAAAGCCGCACTGAGTAGTGCTGATAGAAAATGGAACTTTAACTGCAGAAAGATATGTCACTGAAATTCTGAATGACTACTTAGATCCATTTTAGTGGACATGGGCGAGATTGTCGTTTTTATGCAAGACAATGCCCACCCAAATATAAGCATACAGCTCAGATAGTTTTTGCTTATATTTCAAGAAGTCAGTATCACACACATGGAGGGGCCAGCACGCAACCCTGACTTAAACCCCATTAAGCATACATGGGACGAATTGGGACGACGTGTACGCCGCCAATCACGCTACGTAATAAATAGAAAGTATACCAAATCGCAGAACAGCAGTATTGCGAGCTCGCGGAGGCAACACAAAGTACTAAAATGCATGAAAACGGCACATCTGTAACCAATCTACATTTACGAAAATACTGGAAAAACTAAGCACTTTATATTTATTTTACATTAATTAAAAATGAAAAGCTTGAATTCGTTTTTTTGTTATTTTCATTTAAGTATATTCAAATATTTTTTAATTTAGTCTTTATTTCATAAAGCTAGGTCAGGTACTTTTGAAGATATTGAAGATTTTCTAACCGACTCTTTTTCTATGCGGTCCAGTTTATAATGTAGGACTTATCTTTTTAATTATTGCAATCAAATAAAATATGAAACCATTCTATGTAAAGTCGACAAGGTGAAAGAAAAATATAATATTTAAAGATATTATGGCATGTTAAAACTTTGTCATGTAAACATTTATTAAATCTTAAATTCAGTAGCGATTTTATATATTATAATCATTACTTGAGGCGGAATGGATCAACGCTTATTCATAACAATTAGAAAAACTAATTATTTCGTTGTGTAATAAAAACGAATAAGAACGAAACAGTTATGAGAGTCCTGATGATCAATATTTAGTATGTATAAGGCGTGAATTCAAATTAACATACAGTCGAATCTTTTAGATTTATATAAAAACATAGACATAAATATTTAACGAAAAAGAAAAGAAGAAAAACAGAACTTTGGGCACAAACTATAAACACCTGTATTTCGGTTACCTCTAAAGATATCTATGTCTATACTGGTATTCCGTTTTTATAAAATCTTAAATCATCTGATATTGTAACATTAGGCATTTCATTTCTAGAATTACTAAAACGTTCACAGTTTACGGCTCTTGAGAAGGAATACTAACGGAACATTTGTGCAGTATAGAGCAAGAACGTATTCTGTCTCTTTATTAGGAACAACGTCATTCATATTAATTAATCTATACTTCCGTCTCGTAGGTAAATGTAATTTTTACCCCCAATTTCCTTATAGACACCTATATAAAGGACACTGATCACGAATGAATCATGACACTGATGCGATTTACTTTTCTCTGTATAACTCTCTGTATCTTCGGATTTAACTCAAAAACAGCTTAACCGGTTCCTATGAAATATTTTACACAGGAAGCTTGTGTCACTGGTCAATTGATATGTTATAATAATTTTAAATAATATTTTGGATATCTTTAAAAAAAAAGTTTTGCACACGGGCCTATAAGAATGTTCAATATTTTAGATATAGAATATTTTTTTATACATTTTCAAGCAAATTAATTTCAAAGCATAGCATTCCTCAATCGATAAGCTATAAGAATTGTCATTAATATTAGTAAAAATAAAAGTACGGTTGATAATAAACGCACGAGAAACCGTGGGGCACCGCTAGTATAGAATATAAGTCTCCTTAGGTGATTTAAAGGTTACTTGATATGAAACCGTTGACGAAATATTATACGATTATACGATAAATTATTGTCTATATTACATACGTTATGAAAGTAAATTATATTTTAGCACTGATTTATTAATACGGTATCAAAACAACTTTTTATTTATTTATATGTAATTGGAAACTAAACTTTATACCATACTCTATACGAAGTTTATAAATCAGTGTAATAAATTATTTTTGTGTCCTAATAGTATACATTCGATAAATTTTATAACTAACTCTGCACGTCATTATTGACAATAAATAACAGCAATTTGCTCCTTCAAACGTAGTTATTAATTTATACGAAACTTCGTGAGAGCACAAACTTCAAAACGGCCTTCATAGTGTGCCGCTACTATAAGTTATTTTCTTTAAAATCTTACAAACGAACTCGGTATCCACTTAGCCGAATAAAAATTAAAGTACTATATTGAAAGTATAAAGAGACAGATTCGCTATTTCTATAAAATATACCATTTCCTACAGTGGTGTTAAAGAAAATTATTTTCCATCTCAACGCACCTCATCAGAATACTAACAATTTACATAAATTATGAAACTGTTCTACACCTAAACTGGTATTCAGATAGCGTCGAGTAAACTTAAATTTATTAAATTTTCTTAGAATTATTACGTTGATTTTCGGTTAAACAGCGGTTGGTTGGAAAGTTTGAATTATAAATACGAGCCACAAGACCGAATTCACCTTTCTACGAGTTTAATAATTAGAAATGTGTTATTTTGAAGTTAATTTGCTATTCAGCACTGTTCATCTTAATTATTTTATTATTTCTCTTTTGTATAGAGCGTAGTATTTATAATATTTTTCGTTAATTATAAATTTTCATATTGTAATAGGATTAACAAAAGTCGGATGAATACTTTTATGTTATACGAGTAGCTGATGATATGTCTGACTAAAACCATGAAAATTCTGGGTATTATTGAAGTGGAACTTCTTATACGACTTCCAAGCGTTAAACGTGTGAATCGCACACACACTTTTTTTTATTATTTATTTATTTAACAATTGATTTTGTTTTTGACAAATGCGCCTTCTTCATGTTCGGTCATTCAATTACAATTACAAAAGTGTTACAATTTCAGAAATCCATTAATAATAAGCGAATTAATATTTTGGCCCGCGCTCTTATTGCAACCTCTAAGCAGGTGAAAAAGAGGCTGTAAGTTTGTATAAAAACCAACCTTAAATTTTTGAAGTGAAACTTCTTGTGCGACTTCCAAGCGTTAAACGTTAAATGTTAAACGTTTAACGCACATTCTCGGTCTATCCTCTTTGTGTGAGCCAGAACGAGAGAGCAATATATTATCGGTATCTCCTCTTTGTGTGAGCCAGAGCGAGAGAGTAACCCGCCACGACCGCCCTCCGCCCTCCTCTGCGGCAACTCAAGCCTAGGTCCGAACCATCGGCATGGAGCCCTTGAGTCAAGCAGCCGTTCGCGCGATACAGTGACTCTACATTCACTAGCTTTCACAGCCATACATGACACTGCATTATACACACATGCACAACACACAACTTACAGGTTCTGTAAGGGACCTTTTTTTTTCTTTTTTTGCCTAGTTAGATTAGACAAAAAAAATCAGACCACTAAATACACATACACATGTTCCTTCCCTCCTCCCAGGGGGCAGAAACATGTATATATGTATAGTTAGTTTAGATCGAATTACGGATAGGGAATTAGTCAGATCGCGACTTAATTGCATACACGCAACAGTCCGAGCCGAGATTCGGCCACTTTGGCACCCTCGAATGTTGTTGCTTAGCTTTCGTGGCTGAGTGCCCTAAGCGCTCGCCCCCAAGCCCGGTAAAGCTGTAAAAGCCGTAAAGGCTCCAGGGCCCCTAAGGCTAACAGTATAGTCAGTACGAAAAAAAAAAAAAAGCGAGAGAGTAAATGTCGGTGTGTATGTATATTGCACACTGTTTAAATAAAATAGAAAATGTCTTTTAAAATTAAGTTTCACTGCTATCGTGTGTGAATCGCAAACATACCTTTTTTTTAACGAACATTGCATTATAATCTGCCTATTCTGCATCAATATCGAGGACCATAAGATTTAAAATTATGTTTAAATCAATTTTTTTTAATCATTAAGAGTTATATGGCAATTCCATAATAAAAAAAACACCTTCCCCAAAAACGAAGACCCATAATATATGTGTGTGTAACCAGTTCACAGAAAAACGCTATGTAAGCATAGCAATTCCACTTAGTGTTCATATAACTGATGGAAACGAATACCTTTACAGATGGTTTTAGTAACTAACAGCAATCGGGTTGGAATTCTCAATTTGACCACACATTCTTGTAGTAGTAATTAATCAATATGTTCACAGAAAAACGCTATGTAAGTATAGCAATTCCACTTAGTGTTTATATAAATCATGGTAACGACTAGATATACCTTTAGAGATGGCTTTAGTAATTAACAGCAATCGGGTTGATTTCTCAATTTGACCACACACTCTTGTAGTAGTAATTAATCAATATGTTCAAAGGAAAACGCTATGTAAGTATAGCAATTCCACTTAGTGTTCATATAACTCATGATAACGAATAGATATACCTTAAGATATGATTTTAGTAATTAACAGCAATCGGGTTGGACTTCTCAATTTGACCACACACTCTTGTAGTAGTAATTAATCAATATTTTATAATTTAGTTTACAAAAAGTTTTATTATAAATTATAAACTAAAACATCGCTCCAGTAAACTTAAATAAGTATTAAATAAAATAATTTCGTTAAATCAAATGCTCAATTATTATTCTTAGTTTAGTGGATTTAATATACAACATATATAAATGTATTGCAGTGAGACTGGTGAGCAGTGGATATATTCTTGTCGGCCTAAGAGTCGATTTTTCAATGTACAGATAACTTTATTGGAGGAATAATTTATAAAGTTTGACAGGATTCCCATACATTATCCGTGAAAACGTCAAAATTATTCCTCAGGTAAAGTTATCTGACGATTGAAAAATCGGCTTAAGATTTTTATGATGGGTTTAATTTATCAGTCTTAGTTGAAATCATTTTATTTTGATATTTAGCCATGTTCTCTATCATGTTTGATCACAGTTTAACAAGAGATGGTTATATTGAAGGTGAAATAATAAAATACTAAAGTCACAAAGTGGTTCTCAAAAATCTAACACTCATATGTTGCTGACAAAACAAATAGATAGGTTTTTCGTCATAGATTCCGATTGGCTAATTACTTAGACAAAAACTTGAAAATATCCTACCAAGAGGCTATTGGTGGATCGAAACATTTTTTTCTCCTAAATCTCAGGTTGTATGGGGAAATTCAAATCCATGTTTCCCGACAAGACATTCAAGTACTCTATCTACTAATAAGTTGATAATAATCTTATTATTAGGTATGTAATAGTATCCGCACCGAATAATTGTATTCGATTTGAATATTCGAACTATTCGAGTATTTGAATATTTAAACTATTCGAATAATTCAATTATTCTGTTCGATATTTGAATAAAATAATCCAATCCCATTTGTCGATGAATAATTAGTAAATCGAGTATTCGCACATCCCTACTACACATATATATGTCAATTTACATACTGAAATGAAAAAAAATATTACGAGTTACGCTATATTGACACATCTTATCACACATGATATGTGAGAAACCAAACCAAATCATACGTGTGCCAAATCATGAAATATCACAATTTATTCATAATATAAATCATCTGTCACCATCCGTATTTGCATATTGTGTCATTTCATGTAAATGTGTATTAGATTTTGAAATGCAAATTAGGATGAAACGTTATTTATATATTCGCACAGATTTGAGAAAAAGACAGAACATGAAAGTGTCGCTAACAATTTTAATCTTAATATTCAATTGTGTCAATTTTGAAAGGAAACGTCATGCAATATCAGCAATGTTTTAATATTATATAAAAAATATGCCGTCTTGTGTGTAATTACACAGTAAAAGTTCTTCCTGAAGATAAAAAAGGCAGAGAGAATATAGGTTCATAGGTAACAAAGCTGATTTTGATATTATTTTCCATGTTATTTGTTACCTACTAATTATAAAACTGTAACAGTGTTGCCAGGTTACAATGACATATTTCCTGGAAGTTATAGTAAAATATATGCATGTTGCGTTGGAAGATCATTTCATTTAAAACTTAACTATCATGAAACTAAAGGTAGAGTAATGTTTGTCACGTAATAGTTCATTTGTTTGATATGATGGACCTACAAACACTGAAAGAGTTAGCATTATAGTTCCAAAGTAAAGATTATAGAGAACCCTAGAGAATTTAGTGTACCAGGCAAAAATCTAAAACACAAGATGGTCGCCAAAAATTTCAAATGCTTGCACCATCGGAACCATTAGGCTTAGGTATGTTAAAAAAAAAGTAAATAAATAAAGATAACCAATAAATATTTATTGATAAGGAAAAAATTAAAATATGTTTATTTGAAAATTGGTATGTAAAGGTCCTTGGGCCCTTCATTTCAAGTACAAAATCAGTTTTTTGATGATGAATTAACGACTACACTACTGAAGTGGTAAAAGAACAGTAAAACTTATGTTAACTACTCTGGCAACATTTTTCACACAGTCGTACACACGTACGATAACACACGTGTTATCTGGTTGCCAAGGACACACAGCTAGCATGTCCCACTTTTCCTGGTCGTAAGGTTCCATCTGTCTTTTTCTCAAATCTGTTCATATTCGTATATTTAAATGATTATATAAAAACACTTCTTTAGATATATAAGATAAGATATATATTATGTTTGACAGAATTATTTATTAGTTTCAAACTTCAAAGCTTCATTCATATTTGTTTAATAAATAATATAATTATATATAGGTACAATCCAAATTCCAATACTAAGGTCACATCACATTTGCATCAGCCTTATTTTACTCTGCACACTCAGACATGCCAGAGACAGGAAGAAGGGAATGGTGAAGAATAACCAGATACTGGAGAATCGATGAAGGTTATGCATTTCAAGAATGAGGAATATGACGCACGGAGGAGGAAGACAAGTAAGTACATGTATGCTACTAGTAGGTACCATATATTTTAATACTTAGTCATTTTTGTTAAATCTCTTTTTCAGATATCTAACAGCACTATGTTTTTCCAAACAATTACTGGTAATAACTGAAATAGAAACCTTTTGGCAATATTGTCGCCCGTGTACAAAAACACAAAAGTGCAAAACTAAAATACTGTGACACTGTAAATTATCTTCTATAATATCTTTCTATTCTATTTTTATTTTATTTGGAATACTGTTTAAATTATATTCAAATATAATTATTTTTCCTTACAGATAATATGGAGAATTCAGTACTTTTCCATATTTTTTGTATAAATGTCACAACTGACACAGGCATCCCGTAATTGCTATCTCATTGTTTACTATTCATCGCGTATACTTATGTGGTTCGTATGTTTAAAATTTCATTCAAACTCCTTTCATCCCAACTTGCATTATAAAACTATTTATTCAAAACAAAACAAACAATAGATACTGAATTTAACGACAGGTACGTTACGGTTGTTCGTGTATTCGGCAAAGTAAACTCGCTTGAATTAAATAATCATCGGTTGTATTCGTCTGAGGGCGTAGAACTACCTGCTGTCTGTTTGGAGCTAACAACTTGCAGTTAAGAAAAATGGATACGACATTATAATCACGTTTATAAATTATTATTTAATATTCTAATGCTCAAGTCCTTTATTGATGCACATTCAAATTATACTTTATTAATTTATTTTTTGAACTGACTATACTGTTAACCTTAAGGGCTCTGGAGACATTAGAGGCTTTTGCAGCTTCACCGGGCTTTAAAAGTTATTAATTATAATGATAAGATACTAATTGTTCCAAGGGCATTATATTTTTTCCATTGTAATCATTTTATAAGGGTTCCGAAGTCAAAAGGTATCCTTATAGTTTCACTATGTCCGTCTGTATGGGCACGGCTTAACTGAGAGAAGTTAGAGAGAGTAGTACTAGAAAGCTGCAATTTGTAATCACGCCGTTAAATCTTCCGAAAAATAAAAAAAAATAGGGTACCTCCCCTACATGTAAATTAGTAATGCACTTTTTTTTCGTCTATCTCATCGTGTGGTGTGTCCTTGGATAGGTCGTTAAAAAATATTCTGGGTCTATAAAACAATTTTTCGATTTAGGGACTTTTATTTGCGAAATATTAAGATTTAAAGTACTCATTTTTGTTAGAGTCAAGCTGCCCCATCCCCTCCAACTAAATGGATAATTTTGGATATGTGAAAAAATTCATGGTAGTAGTAGGTATATATAATGAAGTTAAAAGGAAAACTATCAGAGGTAAGTAGGCTTTACAAGTTAATGAGTAATAGACAATAAACTTATAAAATGTATTTTAAGAAGTAATTTCGTATAAATTCCAATAAAAATTACTCTCTAAGTCTGCATATTATGACAAGCAACTACGGAACCCTACAGTGCGTGTGACCCGACACGCACTTGGTAAATTTTTAATACTTATTAATCTCTAGAGAAAAGCATAACGGTGTGTATACTAGATCCTCCCTGAGATTAAGTGTTGAAAACTACATTCAAACGTGTAAAGTACGTTGCTTTCATAATGAAAAATATCCTGAGTGACCGTTATAAAATGAAATATCAATTTAACAATTTCTGAATACTTATATGATGTCAACAGTAGACCATTATTACATGACGAGAAAAAAAATTAAAAATAAAATAAAAATTCAATTTTTAACCATTTTGGAATTTAAAAAAGCTTAAGAGACGTTTTTTTTTTATCGAGTTAATTTTTGGTGAGTTTTTTTTAAATGTATATCTATAATATAATATAATAAAATGAAGAGTTTATTTGTTTGTTTAAACAAGTTAATTGCTGAAACTACCAGTCGGATTCGAAAAAATAGCCAGATATAAATATGATAGCCAGATTCACGAGGAATAGTATAGGCTATCTAGCATTAGGCTATACCTCTAAGCTAGGCTTAAATGTTGATTTTTGTTAAGTAAGTCAGATGAAATGGCGCACCCTAACTGCTTTATCTCGTGAGCTGGCGTAATGGTTAGTGATACGTAAATACAAAACTACAAAAAAGTTGCTCCGTAGTACATCTAAAATATCCGCGATACTTTATGCCTATCTCTTATACATACGCCACAATAAAGTATTTTGTGACAAAGTTTTATTGAAAAAAGAAAAGTGATTTATGAGCATTATTATTAGGCATGGCATATTAATCCCTACGAACGAAAGTTACTTCATCATCAAGATAGTTTTATGTAGATAAACTTTGCCTTTTATAGCATGTTATTTAGAGGAACAGTTTGAGAGATAATGTAAAATTATAATAATTATACTATAACTGGTTTTTTTTTTTCGAACTGACTATACTGTTAGCCTTAGGGGCCCTGGATCTTTTACGGCTTTTACAGCTTTACCAGGCTTGGGGGCGAGCGCTTAGGGCACTCAGCCACGAAAGCTAAGCAACAAAATCCGAGGGTGCCAAAGTGGCCGAACCTCGGCTCGGACTATTGCGCGTATGCAATTAAGTCGCGATCTGACTAAATCGCTATCATTCGATCTAAACTAACTATACATATATACATGTTTCTGCCCCCTGGGAGGAGGGATGGAACATGTGTATGTGTATTTAGTGGTCTGAAAATTTTTGTCTAATCTAACTAGGCAAAAAAAGAAAAAAAAGGTCCCTTACAGAACCTATGTACCTGTGTGTTGTGCATGTATGTATAATGCAGTGTCATGTATGGCTGTGAAAGCTAGTGAATGTAGAGTCACTGTATCGCGCGAACGGCTGCTTGACTCAAGGGCTCCATGCCGATGGATCGGACCTAGGCTTGAGTTGCCGCAGAGGAGGGTGGTCGTGGCGGGTGTGCGGGAGCGAAGTTAACCGTACGTCCCCTGCGGAGGGAACGGTGGTTTCGCGGGCGTGGGCGCGAGCACGCATATGTTGCAGGAGCGTATCGTATCTTTCTCGATGTTGTCATGGGGATCGATAAAGAGATTTCGCGGACGGCGTTTATAACGTTTGGCAACGGGGATCGAGTTGTCTGGGACGTAGTTCACGGTGGATTTTACGAGGGGGTTGGGACGATTCGAAGCGCTATCGAAGTATCTCCTGGTGAGATATTTCACATAGGCTTCTATCGAGGGAAGCCTCATGTCCCTGTGTAGGTCCATGTTCCTAACGAAGGCTGGAGGGTCAAGCAGGCGACGGAGAAACCGATTTTGGCCTCTTTGCATGCGGGCAAAGTTATGTTTGGACATATGTGCGAATGCGGTGCAGCTATATGTCAAGATCGGACGTACGCACATCTTGTAGAGTGTGAGCTTATGTCTTAAGGACATTTTGCTTACCGAACTCAGCAAGGGTCGCAAGCGGGAAAGGATCCAGATGGCCCTATTCCTGACTATAGTAACGTGTGCGTTTGTATATCTTGTATTTGTATTTATATATCAACGATACAGAATATGCAGTAATAATACGATGAACTTGTGATTAAGCCCAACAATTTTCAAACTGAGCTTCAGTAATTAGAATCGACTTAAAGATAATACAAATTTTCGTACAACAATACTACGATAATATTTAACAATAGAACTCTACTTTGTGCCTGTTGTTTCTAAGATCCTTGGAATCTTGAATTAATATTTTAAGCCCGTACCTTGATTCAGCACAGGCGTCTGAACAAAGAGAAAGCTTCCAAATATTAAGCCTATATATAAATTCGAAGATTGTGTAGTTATAAATTCTGTCGGCGATACCGTTTGAGTTTTGTATTTTTTTTTAAGTACATATTGAATGTTTTTATTTTTGCTTTCTTCTTTTACGAAAAGTATAAATAATATTTAATATACCTCTTTAGCTTTTAGGATGTCAGGTCTCAGGCAGTTACTTAACAAGAACTCGATTAAAACCTGGTATAATATGGTATATTATGGCTAAAAGCCCGTTCGCGTCATAGTTATTCGTTTATGCTCGTCGAGTTTACCCGCCACGACCACTCTCTCCAGCGGCAACTCAAGCCTAGGTCCGTTCCTCCGGCATGGAGCCCTTGAGCCAGCAGCCGCTCGCGCGATACAGTGACACTGCATTCACTAGCTATCGACACACACACATAACACTGCACTTCACACATGTTCACCACTCAGGTACATAGGTTCTGTAAGGGACCTTTTTTTTCTTTTTTTGGCTAGTTAGTTTAGACAAAAATTACCAAATCACTAAATACATATACACATGTTTCTTCCTTCCTCCCAGAAGGCTAACAGTATAGTCAGTTCCAAAAAAAAAGCTGAGTTTCGGTTTCAGCCGGTGCATACCCACTTTCTATTATGTGTGTTTTAAAAAACAGCAGCGAGCGAAAACAGTTCTTACCTATTAGCCACAGAGCTATCACCATGCCATGGTTATAACCGTGTATCTTGTCAACTGTCAAATTAAAACAAGATAGATTCAATTATTGCGAGAAAAATAATGTTTCAGTGTTATAAGAATATTTATATTTACCAAAGTTAAAATGCAAATAAGTGCAAATAACAATACCCGGTCTTCAAGGTGCGGGTATCGTATTAAGTATTTCGAACTGTAACCGTTTTGCATACTGGATAGGAAGCAAGGCGTATACGTGGCCGGCCCGTACGGATGAGATACCCTGCGACCCTTTTAGGTATGTATCGCGTATTTTGGTCTGCACCCGGTACGCGTACCGGTAAGCTCGCGACGAGTATTATAACCTTGACCAGTATATACGCCTCATGCCTAACGGCGCCTGGCCCGGTCCCAGCCCGGTGTAGCATGAATTACTTCATACAAAAGTATGAAGGACAGGCCGGCGCCCAGCCCGGATTTGGTTCGATGTAACATAAGCATCCTTAAGTCTGCATATCGTGACGGGAAACTACGGAACCGTACACTACGCTTGTTAAATTTTTGTTTACTAATCTTGCTCAAACTTCTGAATATTGTTATGATAGTAAAGATTTTATTGACTTTTTATACCACGACGATGGCAAATCGACGTTGGCAAAATGACGTTGGGGTCCGCTTGATGGTAAGTAGTCAGCGCAGCCTATGAACGCCTATAACACTGGAAGCATCCCATGTGCATTACCGGCCCTTTAAAAACCTGTTCACTCTGTAATTATTTGAAAATATCTATAAGTGGACATCAATAATGTTCAACAGAAAAAAAACATTCGAAGTAGCCACTTTATCATTTGGGTTTTACTAGCCATTTCCAACCACTTCGCATTTTGGCATTTTTAGGAACGCTCACAAACAGTTTTTTGGGACTTTGCATATGTGTTTTACATTGTTGTATACCATTTGCATTATATTTTATCCTCTAATTATGCTATAAAACAAAGTTTTACTCAAAAATAACAGACAATGGTTATGTATTATATACCTATACTGGCATATGACGTCACGGAGCGATGTTTACAAATGGGCGCGTTTACAGGGTTTTTTAGTAATTTGAATTTATTTATCGATTCTTCGACTTATTACATTGTTGATAATTTTAGATAGATTTTCGAAATCAGTTAAATACCCTATTGCTTCGTCATTGTACTGTATTTTTCTTACTTAACTTTAAATGACAATAATGTTAAGCCACAAAGATATAACTACTAAACCGCTTACCGTTTAATTTTTTTTTCTCTCGATCATAAGTATTCAAGCTGTTCATTTAACTTTTTTATATTAAATAGGAAACAGGCATATATTCCTATAACTATATACAATCAACCTGAAAAGACTGCAGTCCTGAGGCCAGTTATCATAGGTTGGTAGGACTGAGTTGGCACACCTTGTGTGCCAGTTCATGTTGCCAACCATAACCTTCGATTCGGACCACAGCAGCCTGAACACTGCTTAAATAGATGTGGAGATGGTACTTTCACCTAATCGATTTCTTACTTTACGTTATCCTCATTCTCTAGAGGACGCATTAAAATACATCAAAGGGACAAAATGCGGTAATGATCCCTACCAGTTCTTTATACGAACGAACGAGAACAAAAGGCCGCCAAGTCACCGCCTTCTAAGCCTATTGTACTTCAACCGATAAGCTGATCAGTAATTTTATCCCGACAACCCTGCGTCAGTTTATCGCCTCATAAAATATCCGACGACTCAAAAAAACTCAACATAAAACTTCTCTATTGAGACGGCGCGACGTTCCAACTGAATACAGAATAATCTAGAATCGGATACAACCCTAATGCGTGCTATAAATCAGACGGATATCGCGGGTGTGACAAAAGTTATGGCACCACTATAAATTGAGTATCGGATGTTATAGCCTCCGTTGCCTTTAGTGACCCATATCTGATCAGCAAAACGGAATTTGCTTAGGTGTGTGAACGAGCCCGAATAACGTTTAAAGGTCAATATCTCGAAATATTCACGTAGGGTTAAGTTGATTATATTTTAGGTATATATTTGTTATATCACTTCTAAAGATTATTAGCAGTTATAATGAATTACGCATATCATATTCTCTTCTAGGAATAGTGTAGTTATTTACAAGTATCTTGGTTAATTAAACCGTACTATATAATTAAATCAAACTATATTAATTAAACCTAGCAAATTCTCTCTTTTCTTTGTGGTGTCAGCCTTTTATAATTTTCTCCTCATATTTTTTATACAACTAAGTAAAGCCTTAACCTAGTAAAGCATTCGGCCGCTTAATGGTAAGCGTTTATCGTAGCCTATGGGCGCTTGTAACATCAGAAGTATCAATCAATAGCGCATTACCGACCTTGAACCAGCTTTACCCAAGTAGCTCTGGAAAACCTACTCACCGCAGGAAACAACAACGTGCCGTCACTTTGCCATACCACTATAAAAAAGCATATATTGTCTCACATTACAGTTGTATTTAGTCGAGTTATTTGGCAGTCACTTATATTAAGGTGATCTAGCCGATCATACTCTATCGACGATCATCAATTTGCATTCTAAGAACACAATATTTCACTAATTAGAATAATAAAAAACGATAAAACTTAAATGCAATCACAAACCTATAAAACACCCATTAACTTCGCTTTTGTGGACAAACTGAACGCGGTTTATGACGTCACGATTCGATTTGACAAATAGCGTTGCGTTTTGCGATTTCATATTTCCATCGTATTTTTAACATTTCCAAAATCCAAAAGAATAATCCAAATAAATATACTTGACCTATACTTAAATTACATGTATATTCCCTGATATTGTTATGAATAGACAAAAATAAGTCAAGAATTACGAAAACCGCAAAGTATATTTGAATGGCGTATTCATTTTGTAAAAAAAACCCTATACCGCCTTAGTTTCTTTATATTTATAGCGCACGTACCCGCGTTATCTGAAAAGGAAGATTATTGAATTTCCCGCCCAGAAAATTCTCTATTCATTGCCTAATATTTTTTATTTAAGGAAAACACGGTCACAGCCGATTGTACTTACGCTCGTGTAGAGAAAAGAAAATATCTATCTTACGTTTAATATTAGGGCCATTGAACCCCCAGAAAAAGAGAAAATATGGTTCGCATGAGTTTTAATAATTCTTGGAGGCTTACGTATTCGAAAGGTATTCAATGACTGCTTTATTAGTTATTAGTTTTCTAAATTCTATACAATTTCATTCTAATATATAATTTTATAAGTCTTTACTATAATATCTATATATTAATATGTGAAGAGATCTCTTTGGACCCCTTTTTATACATATTACGCGCAAGGAGGAGTTTGCTATTTGGCATAGTTAAAGTTTATATGTAAAAGGAGTGCAGAAACCTAAAAATATATAATCTGTTTTACAAATACATTAATAACACAAAATATTTATTGATTACGTTCATACTGCGAATCTAAAACATTTTACAACAAATGATTACCAGTAGTATCTTAAAGTATCTTAAATCAAAACTATGTGAGTATGTTTGTAGTAGGAACTCTCTGGAACTACCTCTTTCAATGATGTAGCTTTATCTACGTTCGGGCTGATGTTTATAGTTTATGTTTTATTTTTAATATTATAATTAGTTTATTAAGTCGCGTGCGGTGGCTAGTTATAATATAGGTATAATGATTTTACGAAAATATATTATGATATTGAAATACAACGACGTAGGACATAATAATATTTTATTCATTTTAACATTAACATTTTATATTTTCATAATTATGATAAGATGTAAACTTTTGATATATATCGTGAGATACATCGTATCTTGGTATATTAAATTAGCTTTTATTTTTGTAATACGTGACACATCCACGAAGAACGTTAGTTTTTATGTTGGCAATAAATGTATAAAAGTAATAAGTTTTCTTACGGTTTTGCTTACTAAGTATTACATAAAGTAATTGATTAACATTACTAGCTGTGCGCCACGGTTTCGTCCGTGTAAAATTGATTGGACCATTCTCTACAACCCCGCCGTCTATCATTGTTTTCATTTCTTGTACTTACTTAGAGCTTGCCAGATTGATTGACGTTCGTGATTACTGCTCCGCTCCTTATATCTTATATCTTTCAACGAGCAATTCTTGTATATATATAATCTGAATTTCGGAAACGGCTCCAAAGATTTTCAAGAAATTTAGTATACAGGTGGTTTCGGGTGCGATAAATTGATCTAGCTAGGATTCATTTTCAGAAAATGAAAATAAATTCGTGTTTCCAATAATCAACTTTATCGATGTCAACTTAAATATAAACGTTTTTTTATTGAAAGAAAAATAACAAAAAGATGGGTTTTGGGTAGTCCCATATTGCCACTTAAACAGAAAAAAATTAGCTAATAACAGGAATAATAAAAGACAATATGATAATACAAGTTACATTTGTCTGACTGCAAAACAAATCGCAAGAGATCACGCTAATGACCTTTTTTTCAAGTCATCGAGCATAGCTTGGTCGCCCAGATATTTAAGTTATATATCCTACAACTTTTCTCAATAAATAGGTGATAAAAAGCAAAAAATATTTTACTAATCTGACCGGTACTTCCAGATATTAGAATTCACAATATCTTGATCTTTATAATATTCGTATAAATTATTCATATGATATCATGTCTTACTTGGGTAGTAAAATGCAGTGTGGATGTGATGATACGCATTGTGAGCACAACCTTGCCTGAATGTAAACCCCTAAATGAAGAACAAGTTGAAACACCGTGCCTATTATCAGTGGTTACTGTAGAAGCGATAATGGATTAACAGCGTAGTTCAGGCGGTAATTAAATTGCTGGCAAATTGTTATCTGTTTTGTGAGACTCGACTCTTCTAATCATAATTACAGATACAATTTTCTTAATAAGTTTAATAACTGTTTGGTCATCGAACCTTGAATAGATCACTTTTGAAGATACTTTATCGATCGATCAATATTTATTTTTACGTATTAGTCTATTTTAATTGAAATAGAAGTAAATTCTTACAGTGCTTTTTTTTCAAATAATTTTGGCTTTGGTAATAAATGTTTTCTCATTCTTTTAAACCCATGCGTGGAAATTTAAATGATCATTAAAATATAATAAAAATAATGATTTTGATAAATACATAAATATAATGTACTGATACATAATACTGCGTATATTGAAAACAAGATGTGAAATAATATTCGATAAGGGTATTATTATAATACGTAAGCGGTAACATTGCATATCTATACAATGCGAGAAAGGGTATTCTCGATAAATGAATTCAATATAGCACAAACTGCGTGGTAAATTGTATCTCAAATGTACATAAAGGTTTACCACTTATATGAAATCTTTGTTGTGGGTATAAAGAGATTATCTACCTTAATGGTACACAATCATTTTCTTCTAATATTATTAGAGATTTGATGCTATCTTTTGCGAGATTGAAAGTGTTGAAATGCGAAAAATGTCTAGATTCTGATATTATTTGTTAATTATAATGATATACATTTAAAGTTATGACTCTGCTCGGGTTGTTATTGAAATAGATCTTAGTTTGTTATGTATCAAAATTGTGCTGAAAAAATTATTGTTCTACAAATTTAGCATTAAAAACTTTTTAATAAATTATATATGAGCCATATAGAGAAGTAACATCATATTTTTTTCGTTTTCTTTATTTAAATTACTCCCATTTTTATGAATAATCGGATGTTTTTCATGATTTCTCTTCTACAGTATGTCGTAGTAGCGTCATTTGTAAGTTATTATAACCTATAATCTTTGCCTGCAATCTATCTATATTAATAAATTTGTACTTCTGACTGTACAAGTGTTTGTTCTAAATTTCCCGTTAGACATCGTATATAAAGGGTACTTATTACGAACTAGCTGTATGCGCGACTTCGTTTGCGTTGGTTCTGTCTGCCTGTCTGTCTGTTTGTATGTCTAGATTAAACTCAAAAACGGCTTGACTTATTCCTATGAAATTTTGTACACGGGAAGCTTGTGTCATTGGTCAAATGATAGTCTATAATAAATCTACTTGTATAACATACTACACATAGGTGTAGACTAGAAAATTCCGCTACAAATTTTATAACTAACATTAATATTTAAGTTACAATAAGCGTTTTAAACTTACAAAAGAATTCAAAAATGCTTATGTTATGTTTACGTGAAATTGCAAAGATTATGAATTGTAAGCACAAAAGGGCAAACCTGATCAATGTTTAATAATATATGGCTAACATTATATAATTTGTAGAAAGGGTTTCAAAAGTACATGCAGCTAATTCCTGTCGTCGAGGATTACCTCCGCTGAGGTACTCTGATGAATCACTGACTCATAAAGCACAAGAGAAAGCACGCACAACCGACTGTAATTCTCAGCTTCGGTGTCACAATGTCCGAGTTACGTTTCTGGAAATGTGACATGATTAGGAAATTGCGATCATTCGGTCCAGATGGCAACCCATTAAAAAATGTGCTGCTGAGTTGTCTCCAGCGTTGATGCGCCCTTACCTCCTGTCCAACTTCTCTGGTATTGTGCCTCGGGCTTGGAGGGAGGTTAATGTGCAACCGATTCCCAAGAAGGGGGATCGATGAGACCCTGTCAATTACCGTCCAATGCCGTAACCTCAGTATTCTATAAGACCATGGAGCGGATCATCAACACCCAGCTTATCCGTTACCTAGAAGATCACTCTTTGACTGATGGTCGTTAAAATGGTTTTCGCTAGAAACAATCAACTTCCACTCACTTCTGACTCACCACTGGTCCACTGTCACACGGACGCACTACTTTCTCTCTCGCACCTATCAAATAGTTAAAACTCTGAAAGTTTTTAGCTTGGCAACAATATAAACGATTTTTTGCAG
This sequence comes from Saturnia pavonia, assembly GCA_947532125.1. Classification (NCBI taxonomy): domain Eukaryota; kingdom Metazoa; phylum Arthropoda; class Insecta; order Lepidoptera; family Saturniidae; genus Saturnia; species Saturnia pavonia. The sequence goes on along the minus strand of OX383899.1, from coordinate 6,040,298 downwards.
GCAGGTCTATATGATTGGTTTTGTGATTAAAATATCTAAACTTTGATATAAATTTTGATTGGTTAGCAGATCCGTGTAGTTACCTATATTGACTTACCTGTTCACATCTGCTTGCCAGGTAGACGTACACAGAAATGAGTAGGCAAGCCTACCTAGACATATTCTGTGTGTTAAAAATTATCAGTTTAAATAAAATTCATTCGGTTATCAAAAGAGTGAAGCTGATGAAAGAAAATCGATTAAAGTTCATTAAATTAAAAATAGCCATGAGCACTTTTTGATAGGCAAATTATCATAGGCATATTTGTTTATAAATTATATTTGATAAAAAATACGTCTTATCTGGTTATCAGATGGGTGAAGGTCTATCTTCAAAGTCCCTTATACTGTAAAATGAAATCTTGAAAAAATTAAATGTTTAGGTTAGCTCCCCTACACGTAAAGTAGTAATTTTTTTCCTCGTCTTTCACACTGTGTTGTGTGTCGAATAGGTAAGTAGTAAATATTGTTGGTCTGGGAAAACAATTTTTTGATTCATGGACCCGTTTGCGAAATATTAAGCTTTAATGTGTAATTTTTTTTAGAGTCAAGTATCCCCCTCACTGCCGTCTGTTGCTGCCGGTTGTTTTTGGTTACGTGAAAAATTTAAGGTAGTAGTATAATAATAATGAAGTTAAAAGGAAAATTTTCAGAGGTTAGTAGGCTTTACAAGTTAACGAGTAATAGTCTATCAACTTATAAAATGCATTTGGAGAAGTAATTTCGTAATTAATAAACAATTAGTAATTTCGTACAAACCGTCTTTAGAGGGTAATTCATTTTACACAAAGCCCTGCGCCGGCCGGTACACGTTCAAACGTCTATAGTATACTTTTGTATGAAGTAATTCATGCTACACCGGGCCTAGACCGGGCCGGGCGCCGGCCGGGATACGGTCAAACATCTACAGTATACTTTTGTATAAAGTATTTTAGGTATACCGGGACGGGGCCGGCCAGGCGCCGCCCGGGCACTGTCAAATATTTATTGTATATTTTGGTATGAAGTAATCCATGTTATATCGAGCCGGATCCGTACCTTGGCAAGGCCCGGTTTACACACGCATCCTTAAATCTGCATATTCTGACGGGCATCTACGGAACCCTACACTACGCGTGGCCCGAGATGGACTTGGCAATTTTTTTACATTGTCATTATATGACTCGTATATTGAAAGCATAGACACATAACTTTTCAAGTCGTGTAGATATCATTACAATTTTTCTTATTTCAAAAGGGCAAGGTTCGGAAAAACTAATAATATAAGTATCACGAAAACTGTGAAGACGTAGAGTCTCTATCACAGTCTAATTACATCGTTAGGTAGTCACACCACGTGATTTTCTAATTTAAAAACTAAACTCTCAACTAAAGTCTCAACGACTTTAAGTAGCGCTGGGTATCTCAGATATGTCTTTATACATCCGTCGTATACGTTATGGTCTTATAGCTTTGGTTTTTATTTTATGTTTTTGTAGAAATCTCAACCATATTTACTTAGATAGAGTCTACACTCAAATCCTCAAGGTAAGAGTTAGTGTGGTCTTTTTAAACCGACCTGGTAGTGGACAGATTTCACGATGACTTGCTGCTTTGAGAGCATAACCGATAGACTTTAAATAAATGCTCTCAGCTCAACTTAGAGGACATATGAAAAGTTTTTTTTTATTGTAGCACGGCAAAGTGGTTTGTTATATGCTTGTATGTAAGTACAGTACAATACAAAAACAATGGTGACCACCGAATTATCAGCACTCCATCGCTTGTTGTCGTCGTCATACCTGTTGGCTGCATACATTGGCTGATCAGATACTCGACAAACTAAAGGAGAGTCTCTGTTAGGGGTTTAACACCATATGTATGATGATCGCGACCCAGTCGGGTACAGACATCTACCTTATCTTGCTTAATAACTGGATATACACCGGTTGATTCCCGCATAGGACATGCTTAAGCATACCACTGTGGCGGGATTCACACCCGTGGAAATTCAAATAATCATTAAAATATAATAAATGATGATATGGTGATCCAGTCGGACGCAATTGTCAATTGTAGTGTTCTATCTAGCGGTGTGGCCAGACCAAGACCCATCACCCAGAGTCGATTTTAGTGATCCATTATAATGACGTTACTTTCATACTCACGAAGTTTTTCAATTTGTTTTATAACCGGTTTTATAATAACTTTTAAGTAACTTTAATTGTATTAAGCCCGAAGGTAGCATAGTTCGAAAACTTTGTGCTAATGTAGGGCAAAAACTTATTACAACTTTTTTAATATGTTAGTTAAAGTTAATAACACTCTTTATATAATAATACTCGATATTCCTTAAATATTCCTCGACTGAGCAGATACCTATTTTCCAAAAAAAGTAGAGATTAATTCACTACGCTATCCTCAAAATGAAAAATACGTTATTCAATTTAGGCTCTTAGTAGACATTTATAAACGTAAAAACACTAGTTCTCGTTCGGAAAACATCCCAGTCATCGAGAAGAATCGGCAAGAAACTCGATCGGGATTATTACTATGAAAATGACTGTACAAATAATGTTTACAATTATGTAATAACTAGCAGCCCGCCCCGGCTTCGCACGGGTATTTAACAAAAATTTCAAAAATTATAAATTTATACACACACCCAAACCCTTCTTTTTGGGTCGGGGTTACTTTTTTATGCCAAAGGCAAACAGGCAGACGTGCCTCCTGATGGTAAATGGTTACCGTCGCCTATGGACAACTGCAACACCATGGGCATTACAGACATGTTGCTGACCTTGGAGACAGTATTTCAACTCTTTTTTGAAGAGCTCCATGTCATAGCCCTGGGGGAAACCGAGCTGGGCAACCCATTCCACGACCCTAGCGTACGTGTCAGGAAGGTTCTAAAGAACATTATAACTAAGGAAGAGTACATTACAGAGAAAGTTTTTAGTGATTTATTTATTTTTTTGTTATTTTTTTTTTATTATATATATTTTATTCTTATGTTTGTAAAAATACCGTATCTAAAAAACTACTACGGCGTTACTATTGCATATTTTAACATAAAATTTAGTTATCGTGACATAGCTGTAATTGTTAAACATATGGTATCCAGGACTTTTTTGTAGATATTGTTGTCCTCTATAAAATTGTAGTACATCACTTTGCTCTATTGTCAATAATTCCGCAGCGTATGCGATATAACGTTTTTTTGGAATTTTTTTCACTCGTTGGGTTACATTATCGAAGTTTTCATACGGATCCCTAACTTTTTTGAAAATATTCTATCCCCTATGTTTATCAGGGCTAATGTAGGATACTAATGGTGAAAAAATTTTTCAAATCGGTCCAGTAGTTTCAGAGCCTACCCAATGCAAACAAACAATCAAATCTATCCTCTTTATAATATTAGTTTAGATTACATTATTTTAGTGGATGTACAGAGAGGAAGTCACTTTCAGACATTACTATCATACAAGTAATGATTCACTCTAAATCTTATTATTATAATTACTAATTACTTCTTATTATTTATTACTGTATTTGTCCTCCTGGCCGATTTCGGCTACAGAGACTTTTAATTTCATGAACAGGTACAAAATGATATTAATAAGGGCAATGTTGTTCTGCACTTTTATGGTGACTACTGTACTCTATATATATATTAATAAAAAGCTTTTTTTGGCATCGCTATATCTCCCTTAATTCTTTATCAAAATTTATCATTCAAGTGTAATTTTAAAGCTTATGTTCTTTACTGCTGACGATAAATAGTTTAAAAATAATGTGTTTGATAATAAAATAACATTTAAAACTTTTTAAATAACATGTAGGAGGCGCTATCTTTTAACAATTGTTTAAGTATACACTCTATACGTGTACGGTATACATTCTATAATATGCGAAATATTCGCATCGGTCAACTAGATTACCTTTATTATAATAATAAAGGTAATCTTATTAAAATTTGGAGTAAAAATAACAATGTAATTTAATATTATATTTACCTTTCCCCAAAAACGCTTTTACGTTTCAATTATGTGTACATAAACAAATTTGCTTATTGGTGTTTGTATTTTCAGTTACATCTCGTGACGTATTTATCCAGCAATATAATCACGTAAGCAACCGCGTCTCGCGCAAATTAACGCCAATTAACGATGTAAATTATGTTTACTAGATACAGGTACACATGCGTGAGTGAAGTCTGTTAGATAATTGACATACTGAATATATTAAGACTAGCTGAGCTCGCGGCTCTGCTCGCGTGGTCTACAGAATGCCGTTGCTCGAGCGCACGCGCGAATCGTGCTGCACCCGCTCAAAGGTAGGAAAACAAAAATGCGTACTGTGGGTAATCCTTAGAAGATAAGTATATGCTGTCGTTGACTTTCTTGTAGGTCTTTTTAAGATATACACTTATTTAAAACATTAATTTGGTATATCTCGTATGGTTTACTCAGCGTAAGTCATATAAGCGCCCCAAATTCGTCTTTTTTCCGTATTGATTCGCCATTATCCTCACTGCTTATTATCACTTTATCTTACAAAATATGTCCTATAACCCGGCCAGATAAAATAGCTATGAAGTAAAATAAAAAACATGAAAATCGGATAAGTGGCATTTGTCGTGAAAAGGGCATAAACGGAAAGGCAGACAGAAAGTCGTTGATTTTTCTAATATGTATAGATGAATGTGGATAATTTCTGTACACTATTTCTCAAAGGTATTTTTTGTGATAACGTCATATCTCCCTTAAATCTTCATTACAAGTAATGTTTTAAAAATAATTTTAAGGCTTATGGTCCTTGCTATTGACGAAAAATGAAAGCGTTCAATAATTGATTAGATAACAGATGAACATATTTTAAAGAAAAATGTGGGAGGTGCCATCTATTAAAAATCTGTTTAAAAAACATGACAGCTATTAGATTATTTATATTCTCTAATATACGAAATAGTCGCACGGGTCAGCTAGTTCTTGTTTCATGTAAATCAGCTAATGTCTTTGGTGGTCCTCAGTGAGCACTGGAAAAGTGAAAGTTTCAAATTGTACCTCACAGCGTTGTTGAACGTAATGTACGTAGGGTGGTTGCTCGGATTACTGCATCATAAAACGTTCAGTGTAACTTTTATGACTGACGTTTTACCCAGTTTTAACTTAAAATATAGAATACATACAATTATACATATCGCACGTCACAAACAAAAGGGTATGTTAGTCCAAAAAGGCGTTCGTTTTTATTTACGTTCGAAAACTACTTTTTTTTCTCTATAATCTGGTAAGTCAATAGTATTTTTAGGACAAATAATTTATGAGACACGACAAAACATTTCTTCATTGACCGTTTAATGACTCCTTTTCCGAACATCAAAACGGTCACGTCATAATTGATTTCGTTGCCGCTCAGTGCGCGTTACGCGCGTTTATTTTGACTTACGACCATTTCGTTGTCCATTTCAGAGCAAATGCTTAAAATGTGAGTATTTTATACAGTATTATTTTAACTCAATACCCTTTTGTCTGTTAAATTAATACGATTTGTTTGTATCATTTCAAAATAATACCTTATTGACTGTTTAATTTTAATTAAATTTTTATAAAATAATATTTTGTACTGTACTGTATATTTTGTTTACTTGTAAATGTTGTTCAGTGAGTGAGAGTTACAAATGAAATAATACCTTATTGTCTGGTATTTATTGTTACCTTTCTTTTAAATTTTAGCTTAACACAAAACTATGAAGCGAAATAAGAGAGCTCAGACGATAATGAGGGTAGTCTACTACCACCAGAGTACACCCGAAACAATTACAACGGTGAAAATAAAGACCCGTTTGCTCATGGTGATGATATTAAAGACCCAACGTTTATCCCCCAAAATAAGCCGCAGTGCCATCAACCCCCAAACTTTGAAAAAAACAGAAACAAACACAATATAACCTATATATTATGATGAATGATTAAAAAATGTAAAGAAATTAAAGCCTACAAAAGTACCGGTCGAAACAATATAAATAACGAAGCAATACAAATAAGATAGGGAATTTAATTCATACATAGATCAAATGTTCTAAAAAGTACTTGAAACTGGAAAAACTTCCCAGCAAGGGTATAAGTTACACATAATACTTCACTACAAAAAAGAAAATCCAGCAGATATTGGAAACTACAGACCAATAAGTTTACTTCCGAACATTTACAAATGTTTACCTCTATATTATTAAGCAGGATAACATCAAAATAAATCTTAAAAATATACTACCATAATATACAGCCAACCAAGTTTCACATCCAGAAGTCAAACATGGACATACACGAATAACATAAAAAATAACATTACTGCATGTTAACATACCATGGAAATAAGTATATTAAAACTAAGGAAAACACATAAAACCAGAAACGAAGAGACAAGGAATACAGGACAGGACACATTTCAAGATACAAAGAAAAGAGCTGGGCGCTAGAAGTAACAAGATGGCCTATAGACATAAGAAGAAATGATGGATAACAAAAACGATGGGCTGATAATATAATTAAAATCGCTGGATCAATCTGGATGAATATTCCCCAGGATAAAGAAAAATGGCACGGGATAGAGGATGAAATAAAAGTTTTATAATAACTAATAATACTAACTACTTTTCATTTGTAAACTGTATGTTAGATATGGAATAAAGCTTTATTAAAAAAATGCATGTTTAATTTGAATGTACTGGTTTTTACTGATTTAGATACTTTATGTCTAATAAACCTTTTTAATCGATTTCAAAAAAGAAGGGAATTTTTAATTTGTCTAAATGTTTTTTTTGTATGTTTGTTACCCAATTACTCCACCAATTATGAAGTGATCTTTTTTGTTTGATGATCCATACTTCAGAGGTGGTTCCATATACATTTTATCAAAATTGATTCACCGTATATAACTTTTTTTTATATCTGGTGGACGTTGAAAATATTCTTGGTATAGGGATAATTAAGTAATGAAGTGAACAATTAAAATATTCAGAAGGTCAGTTATTGCACGCAGAGTGAAGCTATTTCAGGTTGGCCTTTAAAATGTACTTCGTAGCTCGAGGCGTCATTGTTAAAAATGAAGTTAAAGTGCAAACAGCTCCCGAATTTTCATAAAATATTACTTATTACAGAGTAAAAGAATGTCACGGTTCATCACATAATCACCATAAAGATATAAATATTTTATTCACAGGAAAGCCCTACATAACAGAAGATATAAATAGAAAATTTCACATTATTATGATCATTAGTTCTCTAATAATCCTCAGTGAAAGACGATCGTAATGACTGACGCGATAATATTAAATGAAATAAAACACCGCGCTGTAATTAAATTCCTAATGAAATAAGGAAAAAATCAAACCTCCATGAAGATATGATGGTTGTTTACCACGATTCTGCACCTTCATTATCTACAATTCAAAAGTGAATTTATTGAATTCTTGGATTAGATTCAAGAAGTGATTTTAAGAGAGGCGGGGATAGCATTGAAGACGACTCTCCGTAACTGCCACTACAAAAGAAAAATTGAATAAAAATATTAGCAAAGATGACCAACCTATCCGTTCGTATCACACACAATTCTTCACGCCATCGTGAAATGTGAACGTTTGTATGTTTGAATATTTGTTACGCAATCATGAAAAATTGGCTTAACGAATTTAGATGAAATTTGGTACACGGATAGTTTATTACCTGGATTAAGACAGAATACTTTTTATCCTGCTAAAGAACCACTTCAGAAGTCCACGTCGACGAAGTCAGTAATGTAATACAAATTAAAGCAAACGCTTTACTGAAAGCTCGAAGCAATGGTGTGTATATCGGAAATAAGCAACATCCCACAACAGACGTTAATAATAGAACAATAATAACAAACATCAACGAAACGATGTACAAATCAAATAGTTATCATGAATTTACGTTTTCCGTCTATCTCGGTTCAGTGCGCTGAGTTACAGCTCCATAGGGATCAAATCTACTTCGCAACTCGTATATTATTCAATCTTTCCTCAGGTATGAATGTTCATTAGTCCGAAAATAAATTCGTCGGCTCTTTTCATGTTCACCGACCTTTCTGAAGTTGGTTGAGGCTAACATTGACTTAAGTATGAAAGGTTATTATTTATAAAACTTTTCATGCCCACCGGACCTCACTCATGTTTACCGCAAACACGTTATACGGAATTAGGTTAGCTTTTTCTGCAAATATTAATACTATGTCGTGTGATATTTGAGAAGCAATCTACGTTAAATTTAAAATTTAATTTGCTTGGTATATTAAGTTGTAATATGGAAACTATAGATTAGTACTATAACAATAAGTATTTTTAATGTGGTAATAAACAATTTGGAACGAAAGTTTGTGTATGTACTGATATTTTTATTCAATCAACTACTAATATTATTAAGCACAACCTACCAGTCAGATTTGAAAAATTCTTTCATTGAAAATTATTTTATAAAAGCCTATGTATAGGCTTATAGGCTATGTCATTTGACGCTACGACCTTAAGGAGCAGTAACCTGTAACCAATCTGACAACCTGTAACCAAGGGAAGTAAAAGCCACGATAGTGTACACGGGTGCGTCGGCAGCGGCGTCGTGAAGAGTTGTTTTTTTTTTAAATCGAAGATAAGCACGGTAAAGCTGTTAAAGCCGTAAAGGCTCCAGGACCCGTAAGGTTAACAGTATAGACAGTTGGAAAAAAGAAAAAATATATCGAAGCACGGCAAAGTAACTACACTGTACCTGATGGTGAGCACAGTGCAATCCAACAACATCGACGACTACCGAGGGATTAACAGTCCGTCGAATAAATAGAACACGGGTAAACCGCACAGCTAGTATAAAACACAATAACAACGTTTACTTCTCGACTTAATTGTAATGAATAATCTAACAAAAAGAAATTACTGAATACATATTATCCTAAAATGTGTACAGAGAGCCCTGCTTTCTGATTATTTTGGTTCATTTCGATCTTCGTATGTTCCAGGTAAAAAAAATATTCTAATTATTTTTAGCTTCTGGCGATGTCTGAACCCTGTGTACTTTTTAATATCATTACTAACATAAATAATTATTATTATCATTAGTTGTATTTGGTGTTATAGTTTATGTTTAAATATAATTAATTTTATTGTGAAACAAAAAATGCTTTATTTATTTATTTAATTACAATATGATAAACCATGCAGTAGTTTATACTACAGCTACTGTTGATATTCTCTCTAAATTAACACGAGATAGATTATTCTGATAGACAAAGTCAAATACAGGTTAAATTAAACTGCAACGGAGATGTAAAGTTGATCAATCCTCATATCACAAGAAATTTTAGTACAGAACACGTAAATGGACGGATGAATTGAACAGTTTATTTTTTAATTTGTAGTTATATTAGCTTTGATTTAATTGTTATGTACACAATTTAACAGATCAACCTATGACTATATAAAGCAAATATTTCAACATGGGATATTACAAACATTATATTCACTAAAAATATTCCATTATGTATGTGTTTAACATACGCTGCGTCATTTTACGGACATATTCTCCACCTTTCACAAAATAATTTCATTGTGTCACATAAATCTTTCTAGTCATCTGCAAAAGAGTCGGTCAAAGGAAAATGTACTAGGACTTTGTTAAGTAGTCACAGGACTCAGATGAGAGTTGAATTGTAATGTATCATCTACAGTACGACATGCCGGTATACTGAATAATTCGAGCCGACGTGAAACCAAACACCTGTTTGGAGAAAAGAGTCGACGCACACCAAAAATAATTTTTAAGCAATCAGGACCTCTTAGGATTATACTATTTCTTGTTATGCCATTATAATTACGCTATATGGACTCTTTTCGCTACAAAGGGAGTAAAGACCATTTTGGGCAAAATTGCTTTCTGATGCAGCCTTACTAAGTTTTAAGCTGTATTTTTTTGTGTTTTAAAAATTGCGCTACATTGAAAAACAAGGTCATTACTACCAAAGATTTTGTTAATTTTCTTCAAAACCAGGTCATTAAACAATTTTTTTTACATTACAAAAACTAATATAAATAAAGTAACAAAAGTGTATAAGTAAGAAGATTTTTGTGCATTGTCAAGAGTATGTAATTTGCATTTAAGCACTTTGTATCGGAAAGAGTCTGTGAAAAGAATTGCGGAAATATATTAAGTATACAATATTTAAATCAAAAAGTATATTCGATTCTGTAACTAATATCTTCTTGCCCATGTCCAACCAACACAACGATTTTCTCTTCAATATTCCCCTATCAAATGTCATCTCAATATTCATACACTTTATTCACATTGTACACACAATCCATCCTAAACTTATAAATATGACTTTCATCTCTCCTCATGACATGCCTAATACACGATAACCTATTATTCCGCAACTTCTCGATTACTGGTGCGTTACATTTTTAGCTGCCTCTCATATACTCCTTTTTAATCTACTCCATTGCCCATTTACATCATATATTCTACTCGTAGAATGGATTGCCGATGGACCAAAAAGTTCTCGATTGGCGACCGTGTACCCAAAGTCGCAGCGTGGGCAGATCTAAGGTGGACCGTTGACCTGGTTATGGTTGCAGGAACCCGATGAGTGTGAGCAGCGCAATACCGGTTATTGTGACGATTATTAGGAGAAGCGTCCAGCAGTAGACGACTATTGGCTGAGATGATAATGATGATGATTCTACTGTATTACATACTATATTTTGTTTCTGCTCCACGATTAATTTATTGCATTCCTTCGCAAAATAATTTTGTTATTTTCTATAATTTTAGTTACAACTACATATATATTAGGATATTCAAGGTTTCTCTCTTACAACATACATACGTTTCCTCGAATAAACATAAATCCTGAAGTAAAATTTTCAATCTGAGCTTTCTGTTCATATTTATTCTATGTAGCAACAGTCTACAAACGGTTTTATAGTTGAATGCACTCGCAATCTCATAATAAGAGATGCACCGAGCTAGAAGTTGCAACGAGGAGTCGTTGGCCCTGAACTTGTTACGTCATTGCTTCTAAACTCATCGTAGGTAAGTAATATTTGTTGCCGATCGTAAACCATCGTTTGTTGAGAGAAGCACTTTGTTTTCAACTATATTGTAGAATGTATATAGAACTCTGGTTTATGTAGTTCTATGTAAGCTCCTGCTGGCGGCTCTATCTTTTTAGAGAAATAACCGAAATATAATATAAAGTAAGCCGCTTCATAGACCTTTGGAAATAATTCAATAAAATTTCGCTAATAGTTATGCGTGTAAAATTTTCCTTTGAAATCAATTACAATAGTTGGAAATCGTGATAAAATAAATTAGCTGACCCGGGCGAATATTTCACACGTTATATAATGTATACAATCAAACTAACAGCTTTCATGTTAGTTAAACAGTTTATTAATAGATGGCGCTTTGAATATGTTTTCATTAGCATCAAATGCATTCCTAATATTTATATTAATATTGTTTAACATTATTTTTAAACTATTAGTCTATGATTCGTCAAAAGCGGAGAACATAAGCTTTGATTGAAGTTTGAATCATTATTTTTTTTTGAAGAATTAACGGATTTATAGCGTTGCCAGGTAAAAACGCCTTCTAGAAACAATGTATATGATGTTTAAATTAAAAAATTGATGTTGGTGGATACCAAATAGTGTTTTGGACGGCTATGTCGAAGAATTTGCTACGCCAAAGAGTTGTTACTGAATGTCAAACCTAGGATTTCAGTGTAATTTACATTTCCTGACTACTCAGTTGAGATCAAGTCATTTGATTTTTAAGTGACTAAACATACTAAAATATGAATGGTTGGTGATCATATACAATAGACATAAAACACAATTTTAATGAGAAAATTAACATTTTCGGTACACTTATACCGTTTCTAAAAAGAGACCGCAGTTGTCGTAAAGGTCGGAAACGTGCAAGCAATTATTATTCTGGAATTACGGGTATTTATAGTGCTATAGCCTCTTTCAATGTTAGCATATCTTTTTCCTTTGTTTACTGTGGATATTTTAAAGGCGTTTTACTGTTATGAAAGATATTATAACAAATAAATAAATAATTAGGTTTTCTATGGCGACTTTTCTTTTCCCCTTTAAGTTATGCTAATGGGAAGATAAGGCTTAGGTTGTGGAAATTCGCTCCCGCATACCCGTTTCGGCCACCCTTTTGCAGGGGCAACTCCAGCCTATATCCTTCCCTCCGGCATAGAGTCCTTGAGCCAGTAGTCGCTTGCGCGATACAGTGACATTGCATTCACTAGCTATCGACATATATAATACACATGCCACTGCACACCACTCAGGTACGTAGGTACTGTAAAGGTCCTTTTTTTGACTAGTTAGAGTTAGACCAAATTGCCAGGTTATTAAAAGTATACACGAATGTTTCTTTCTTCCTCCTAGAAAGGGCAGATACATGTATATATCTATAGTTAGATCGAATTTTAAGTATAGAGAATTCCCTATCTTGACTAATTAGTTAGATCGCGACTTTTTGCATATACGGCAACAGCTCAAGCCGAGGTTCGGCCTCTTTGGCACCCTTGAGCTTGTTGCCTCGCTTTCGCGGCTGAGTGCCTTTCGCGCTCTCCCTAAGCCCAGTGAAGCTGTCAAAACATCTAATGACTCCAGAGTCCTTAAAGTTAATAGTAAAGTCAGTTTAAAAAGAAAGTGGCTATTGTGTGTTCATTATGGTCAGTTCTTTTAATGATATTGTTTGCATCTATTTTGTTTCTATGGCAAAAAGAGTACAATTATTATTAGCTTATTCTTTATTGAACTTACTACATTAATGACACTATTAATCTTGTATTTTTTTGTAATACGGGGTTAGTGACAAATAGCAGTTTATTTGATTTCAACTGGTCAAGACTTATTTATGTCTAACTTTTCATCGCCAGTTTTCAAATTAATTACGATTTTTTTAAGATTTTGGAATAAACACTATAGTATCCAAATTGTGCGACTAATCCGAGTAAAATGTGCTGTAATAATAATTGATATCAAAATATTGCTATTATATAATATATAAAGCAATAATACAAGATTTGCATTTCGAGAGTTGTGATGAACCTAAACGGTTTGTTTACATTTATTCTTTATCGAATTTGGCTGAAATATAGTGTGCGATGCAATACATAACTTTTATACCAAACCACACGAAACATTGCTGTAGCAGAAAATCTGTCTGTATTACAGTAGGTATTTGTAATACAATAGCGTTGGTTTCATCACTTCAATACGTACCAACCTTTTTCTACTATCGAGCTTTATGTCATACAATATATCATTTCATACTCCACGATTCAGCGAGACAAGAAAATTCTATTCCAAAATTCATTTTGTTTGAATACACTTTGTCGCATAGTATTAAGTAACGTTGCACAGAGCGATCACCTCTGTGGCTGTTTTTAATACAGTTAGGTCGTTGATCCTTCGTTTTCCATATTGTGTAACCTTTTGCATTCCTCTTCAAGATTTATCAAACTGCTGTTCTGAAAGTATTTACGTAAAAGTTGGTCCAAGAACTTGCTGCAAAGAATAAAAAATCTTCGCAAAAATCTTTAGTTTGATGTAGGTATTGTTTGTTGAAGTAAGGTATCTAATATCAAAGGTAAATTTTTTTTAACTGACCAATAATACTTTCTTAACTCCTATCTAATATTCGCTCAAATTAAAAATGATACAAGAAAAATATTAATTAAGAGTAGCTTATTAAAATCTGTAAAAATCCGTTACTTCAATTTCTGTGAAGATAAACTCCAAAACCGTATGACCGATCACCATGAAAATTTGTAGATCGAAGAGTTTTTTTCACGGAGAAGGTATTTATGCTATACATCAACGTGATAAGATGCGCTGCGGTCATTTCATCGACTACTCGAAAGAGCAAAATAACGTATGTAGGGTAAACTAGTCTATAATGAAATAATGCATTAATGTATTAACTATTAAGTATGTGAATATGTTTTCAGGAGGAACTATTGATGCGACTCTGAAAATTCGCTAAAACGTAGCTACATTAACCCTGCTGTAGGCTATATTTAGTTGTTATTAAACTTTATTTTGTAATTACCGCGTACGAAATCGCGGGAAGATGCTAGTTGACTTGTAAAACAAGTAAAATATTATACTTTTTCCATTTTTTTAGCCGTAGAAAACTGTTTATTTTAAAATGCTGCGTAATTATATCCAGATTATTATAATTATTTGTAGAAACGTTTTAGGTTAGCACAATAAGCTTAGGAGTTTTGTAACGTTCAAACATGATAATAAAAATGTGGTAATTACATTTACAGCGGTGAGTTTAATAAAATATGGGAGTGTTTTGGGGTTGCGCAAATATGCTCAGATGCTTTGAGATTTTTGGGTATATATACTGTTACACACCTCTTTATAATTAACTAGATGTGCCCTCGGTTTCACCCGTGTTAAATTTACTACACTAATTCTCATTCACGCCGCCCGTTTTTTTTTTCGATCTAACTATATTGTTAGTCTTGAGAGCCCTGAATCCTCAGAAGGCTTATACAGTTTCACCAGGCTTGGGGGCGAGCGCTGAAAGCACTCAGCCGCGAAAGCAGGGCATCAACCTCAAGGATGCCAAAGTGGCCGAACCTTAGCAAGGGTTGTTACCTTAATTCCAATGAAGTGGCGAACCGACTAATTCCCCATCCGTAGAAAGTTAGATCTAACTAAATATACATATATACATATTTCTGCCTTCTGGATGGAAGGGTTTAGTTATCTGGCAATTTGGTCTAAAACTAACTAGACAAAACAATAAAAAATATTCCCTTACAAAAAAACCTATATACCTGAGTGAGCGCGCCGCTGCCAATACACCCGTGGAGCCCCTATCGTTGACCCGCCACGACCGCCCTCCTCTGTGGCAACTCAAGCCTAGGTCCTACCATCGGCATGGAGCCCTTGAGTCAAGCAGCCGTTCGCGCGATACAGTGACTCTACATTCACTAGCTTTCACAGCCATACATGACACTGCATTATACATACATGCACAACACACAGGTACATAGGTTCTGTAAGGGACCTTTTTTTTCTTCTTTTTTTGCCTAGTTAGATTAGACAAAAATTTTCAGACCACTAAATACACATACATATGTTCCTTCCCTCCTCATTTTACTTATGCCCTCGAGGAGGAGCGTCTCCTGCGAGTGGTTATTCGCCAGATCCCGGTCGAGATCTCTCCCGACCAAGTTTCAGCCTCCCTTAAGGAGCAAAACTTCCCCATACGCGAAGTACACAGGATGTACAAGCATACCACCAGGGCACCATACAACATGGTGCTCGTCTTCCTCGATATGTCCCCAGAGGGCAAATCGATTTTCAATCTTTCCGAGGTGTGTGGCCTCACCGGGATAACCGTTGAGCCGCCACACAAAAATAGAATCCCGTCGCAGTGTCACAACTGCCAGCTCTACGGACACTCTTCCCGTAACTGCTGCTTCCGCGCTAGGTGCGTCAAGTGCCTAGACGACTACGCCACCAAGGAGTGCCCCCGCACTCCTGGCACTCCCACCCCGCCCAGCTGCGTTCTCTGCCAGCAGACGGGACATACTGCGAATTATCGCGGTTGTCCCCGTGCCCCGCGCACGAAACGCCCCCAGCCAGTCAGACAGGCCACCTATCCCAAGGCACCTGTTGCTCGGCCTCATATTCAGCCTCTAATGTCTCTAGAGGCTTTCCCCAGCCTTCCAGGTACCTCACGTGCCCCAGTGGTACCAGCTCCCGCGCCCTGCGCCCCCTTCCCACCCGTACTGGCCCCTCCGGCCTCATTAATTAAACCCAAGCCTGTCAAGGCCATCCCGGTCCCGGCAGCCCCGGCCACCTCAGCCCTCGGTTTCTCGTTGGCTGGCAAGGAGTGGTTCACCCAGCTTCTTCTTGTGCATGAAGTGCAAGAAATCATCGCATTCAACGCGGTGATTAACTCCAATAAGGACTTAGGATTGCTCAACGCAATAACCCAATTCCCGGGCATAGCCGCCACTATTCAACGGCTTGTCCGCGCCTCTTATAGCCAAAATTAAAATGGATCGGATCAAACCTAAGAGTTTGTGCCTCTCCTTTTTTAATGCGCGATCAATTAGATCTCAGCGTGATCTAATTGCCGCCTTCCTCCGAGAGCACCAAATAGACGTGTTTCTAGTCCAAGAAACATTTCTAAAACCCAGCGCTCGCAATCCCCGAATCGTGAACTACAACATTATTAGGAACGACCGGGTCCACGCTAACGGCGGAGGCACCCTCATATACTATAAACACTCTCTATACTGCATAGCAATAGAACCTCCCGAACTCTCCAGTATAGAGGTATCTGTTGAAGACTAGGTATGACTGGTCACCCGTCAATCATAATCGTCTCTGCCTATCACACCCCGAACAAAAGGCTTCTCAGGTCAGATCTGGAGGCTCTTTTTGCACTAGGTAATTCAGTTATTATAGCGGGTGACCTCAATTGCGGGAATGTCATCTGGAACAACCCGACTACCTCCCCGAACGGGAGGATTCTGGAGGATCTATCTGCCATTCTCGACTTTGATGTCATCGCTCCTTCAGAGCCCACTCACTTTCAGGACAATTGTCGTCCATCTGTTTTAGATATAGCACTTTTAAAAAATGTCTCTCTCAATATAAGACTCGTACAAGTCGTACATGAGTTAGGCTCCGACCACCGACCCGTAGTTCTCCACCTAGGTCAGCCTTCTGACCAGCATCCCTCCTCCGTCAAGGTGGTGGACTTTGCGGAGCTAAACAGATACCTCTTGCACAATCCCTCATCCTCCAGTTTGGATAGGGTCCCAGACGAGTTGAAATCGACAGCCGATGCCGATCTGGCGATCGATTCCCTGGTCAGCCATCTCCAAAACGCAGTCAGTAAGGCCTCGAAAGAGGTGCAAGCGGCGAACGAACGCCGCTTTATACTTCCTGCCGACGTGAGAGTGCTGATCACGGAAAAGAACGCCGCGACTCGAGCACACGATTCATACCCGACTGCGGACAATCGTAGGCGGTTAAACTCACTTCGGAAAACGGTAAAAAGCCGCATTTCCGAAATCCGTAATGCCAGATGGGGGGCCCTACTCGAGGGTATCCAACCATCCCATCTGGCTTTCTGGAAATTAGCACGCACATTTAAATGTGACGATACAGTCCCCATGCCCCCCTTAGATCAAGGCCCCGGCAAACCTCCCGCTTTCGATAGCGCTGAAAAAGCAGAATGCCTTGCCGAGAGCCTTGAAAATTAATTCTCTCCGAACTGCGTTAACATCGATTCCGAGTTCGTAAGCTCGATAGAATCGGCGGTAACAAATTCTCTCGCGGTCCCCCCGACAGATGATTTGGACTCGGTCACGCCTGAGGAAGTTATGTCAACCATTAAAGGCCTTAAGCCTAGAAAATCACCTGGTCCCGACGGTATCAGGAACGAAGTACTCAAACTTCTTCCTGATCACCTCATAGCTCTTTTGGGCTGCATCTTCAATGTAGCCATAGCCCACTGCCATTTTCCAGCCGTCTGGAAAAAGGCCATAGTAATAGGTATTCACAAGCCCGGCAAAAAAGCGTTGCTTCCCGACAGCTATCGCCCTATCAGTCTCCTTAACACGTTAGGAAAAGTCTATGAGCGGCTCCTTCTGAACCGGCTCCAGTCAGTAGTCACAGACAAAAATCTTTTACCAACTGAGCAGTTTGGTTTTCGTGCCAAACACTCTTGTACCCACCAAGTGCACCGCCTCACGGAGCACATTCTTCAAAATTTCAACCGCGACCCAACACCTCGTCCTACACTTGCGGTCTTCTTCGACGTCGCCAAGGCCTACGATAAGGTCTGGCACGCTGGTTTAGTCCACAAGATTTTGGAACTTCAAATCCCGGATAGATTACTTAAAATCATACACGCGTATCTCTCTGACCGGACCTTCTGCTACCGAGTAGAGGGTGCTCTCTCTGAGCCTCATCCCATACGCTCAGGTATTCCCCAGGGTTCCATTCTGGCGCCCTCTCTATTCAACTTATATATCAGTGACCTCCCTCGCCTCCCCGAGGTAGAGGTAGGTTCCTACGCTGATGACACAGTCCTGTTTAGTTCCTCGTGGAACAGATAAACCCTCAGGCTACGAGTCCAAAAAGCCGTAGATAAGCTAGGCGAATGGTTCCGTAGATGGCGCATAGGAATTAACCCCGATAAGAGTAGCGCTATCCTCTTTCATCCCACTCAAAGATTAGTTAAAATTCCCGCTATCAAACTATTTAAAGTGGCTATCCCGTGGGCCAACCAGATCAAATATCTGGGTGTCACACTGGATAAACACCTAAATTTCAAGGCACATATCGATAGAGTGCGAAGGAAAGCCGGTATGGTCTCAAGCCGCCTGCACCCTCTCGTATGCTCGAAGAGCAAAATGTCCCTCAGACATAAGCTCACGCTCTACAAGACTTGTATCAGACCGATCCTAACTTATAGTTCCCCAGTCTTTGCTCACATAAGTAAATTCACCCTCAATAAGTTACAAATAGTTCAGAACCGCTTTCTCAGAAGGGCGGTCGGTGCCCCTTGGTTCGCTCGGAACGTAGATCTCCATAAAGATATGGAAATACCTTCGATCGAATCATTTATAAAGTCCCTATCAAATAATTATTTTGAAAAAGCGTCGAACCATTCGAACCAGGTAGTAGTGGCAGCCGCATCTCAGAACCCGAATCCAGACATCCGAATGTCTAACAAATATAGACGCCCGCGCGACATATTATCTGACCCCGATGATAAAATCACGGAAGCGAACGCGATTTTCCCGCCCGTATCTAATAACCAAGCGTGTTTGCGCCCACGCACGCGTAATCACCGCTCGCTCCGCAGGGGGCGGGCGGCAAACTTCGCTCCCGCACACATATCTCGACCGCCTTCTCCTGCAGCGACTTGAGCCTAGGTCCGTTCCCCCGCTAGGGAGCCATCAAGCCAGCTGCTCGCGCGATACAGTGACACTGCAATCACTAGCTACCGACATACATTCACTACACTGTATGAACATACATGCACCACACTCAGGTACATAGGTCTTGTAAGGGACCTTTTTTTTCTTTTCTTTTTTGTGGTTAGTTAGCCTCAGAAAATTTTTCAGATCACTAAATACATGTACGCGTGTCTCTTCCTCCCTCCCAGGAGGCAAGAGACATGCATACATGTATAGTTAGTTAGCTCGAATTCGCGTAGGAATTTATCTAGGTCGCGTATGTTGCAAATACGGCAACAGCTCAAGCCGAGGTTCGGCCACTTTGGCACCCTTGCGCATGTTGCCCAAAATTTCTCGGCTGAGTGCCTTAAGCGCTCGCCAACAAGTCCGGTGAAACTGTTAAGGCCCCCGGGCTAACAGAATAGTCAGTTCGAAAAAAAAAAAACCTTCCCTCCTCCCAGGGGGCAGAAACATGTATATATGTATAGTTAGTTTAGATCGAATGATAGGGATTTAGTCAGATCGCGACTTAATTGCATACGCGCAACAGTCCGAGCCGAAGTTCGGCCACTTTGGCACCCTCGGATGTTGTTGCTTAGCTTTCGTGGCTGAGTGCCCTAAGCGCTCGCCCCCAAGCCCGGTAAAGCTGTAAAAGCCTTAAAGGCTAACAGTATAGTCAGTTCGAAAAAAAAACCCCTATCGTTGTTATCACTTTTTGTACTGGCTTATAGCTTGCCAGAATGCTTGACGTTTATCGTTATTACTCCGCTACTTAAGGTCGAAACGTGAAGTTATATAGTCTATAACCTTCTTTAATAAAAACAATATAAAAAACAAAGATAATCTTTCATATTCGGCAGGCAGTTCCAGAGATTAGCGCATTCAAACAAACAAACAATAATCAATCTATTGTTCTTTGTAATTATGGAATAGATGTACGAAATATTTACAGTGTTTAGAATTTACTAGTTAGATACTCGAAACAAATACAGCTTGCTCGAATGAAATAGTTATTACGTCACGACACCCGTACACTCGGTTGCATGTTTTGTATACTTGTGTCGTAAAAATGTATCTTTATGTACATAATATGCAGTTTAATCAGAGTGCATGGGTGCTACGAGCGGATATTAATTTTAAAACGAAATGAAATTTAAAACACAAATCCTTATACTTCATACGTGTTGGTATTTTGTTCGCATGTACATAAATTATTTACATTAAAAAAAATCAAGATTATGTTTATTTTTCACTTATTATAATATCGTTAACATCTAATAAAAGAAAATAAAGACCCGAAGTTGCTTGAAAAAAAAAACAATGCAGAAATTATTGTTTTTTGATTACTTTATGAAGGTTCTCAAATCGGCAACAGACAGTTCAGTTCTAATAGGAGCAAATACGAAGCGACAATTTGTTAGAATTTTATATAGAAATAGATGCTTTGCTTAAAGCCTTCCCACAGTTTCGACAAATCTGAAAAATGTCGAACTATAGCGCGAAATTTGAAAACGGCAGCTATAGTTCCCATGGACTGCAGAGAGTAGTTTTGCTTTGGTAACAGATGTGACTATGGACTGTTGTGTTGATAGTGTGATTAAAGATTAATGGACCATAAATAGTGTATACTGTAATCTCTTGTCATAGAATATATTCTAGCACAGCAATACACCGGCTTTTTTAATTACCAACGGGCGTAATATATTATTTACTAGTACCTATAATTTTAGCTTTTTTAGTACTAGCTCGGCAATGGTTGATCGTGTAGTCCGGTACAGTTTACAAACAATAGTGGCTGTCGTCGGTGAAACAGATTTCATCAAGAGTCGTCGATGTTATACCGACCTGTTGAAATGCGTCTTCACGTCTCGTTTGAAGAACCAATATCATAGGAAGGAAGAAAAACGTTGGCTAGAAGATCATTCCACACCCGCACGGTACAGTTTCTATGTTGGTGACGTGATGGACGTGATAAGAGAGAGGTTGAGAAAAGGTATTTACATATTTAGTGTAAGTTTTGTATATTTTAGTGTAATATGTGTTTATATTAAATGTAAAAGTTTAAATTTTTAATGGAGTGGCTATTTATATTTGAAGGAAGTTTAGAAATCTATAACTTATGTATTCTTTATAAATTAAAACTTGAATACAATCTCACCTGATGTTATATGACGATCTGGCCAAAGATGGTGACACACTATGCATAAAAATGCGGATTGGCTCTCAAGTGTAGTTGCTGGAACGCATAGAATGCTTGGCGACAGATTTTCAACTTGATAATTGTATGCAGACAGGTGAATGTTAGAAAATGGTAGCGCATTTTCATTGGTCTAATAACTTATCAGTATCATAAATGAATTAATCAATCTATAATACCTCATACCATGATAGGTAACTAAATATTTTTCATTATTTAGTGACGTCAATAGTATAACCAAAACGAACTCTCGTGATAGTATCCACTTTTCCCAATACGCGAAAACAAAGTTAGATTCGTAAGTGATATTCTATGTTATTGTTCAACTTTAGTACTTTTCTTGTGATCACAGAAGAAACTTCTATTTTCTTAACAATTTGGAAGCTAAAATGAGTTTACTAAGAAATTACATTATATGTCGGTGAGATTATTGAAACCGTATTAATGACCTAGTAAGTGTAAGTACTACACTTAGAGCAGCCCGACTGGTGGAATACCTCTACCCTGCGGAAGATCGCAGTCAAATAGCCTATTGTTGTGTTTCTGCGGTGAGTAGAGTTTCCAGAGCTCCTTGGGGAAGGGTGGGTTCAAAGAGAGATAGGGCACAGAGAAATTTCTTTGGAGCTTTCTTTCTACTTGGGGCAGCCCAACTGGTGGAATACCTCCACTCTACAGAAGATCGCAGCCAAATAACCTTGTGTTGTATTCCTGCGGTGAGTAGGGTTTTCAGAGCTCCATGAGGTAAGGGGGTTCAAGGTCGGTAACGTGCTAGTGATACCTTTGGTACTAACAAGCGTCCATAGGCTACTGTAGCCGCTTACCATCAGACGGGCCGTATGCTTGTTTGCCACCTTTGTAGTATAAAAATATATACTATTGACCTACATAATCAACATGACTGTATACTAGTTTTTTCTTGGTCCACTCGAACAATGAATGACGTCATCCATAATGACATTGTACTTTTCTTATTTGTTTATAATTACCCCGACGTCAGAAGTGGAATTGTACCCACCTACATATATGAATACTGTGGTATCACATCAATTTATCAAATCGTAAAACATTTCTCTTTCATATCGTTGCATTTAGTTAATACTAATTACTTATTTCTTCTCGAGTTTTTAAATATTTACACGTGTATATATTAATGAGCATTATTATTATAATGTTTTTGTGTCTTAATATACATTGGATAAAACTTATTACCGTCTTACTAGCAGCAGAAGAATGTCGTTTACACATACAAATAATCGAATTGTAAAAACCTAAAGTAAAACCCCGTTTGTTTTTAAATTTATCCAGTACCGAGACGAGGGTATCTGGCGCCTAGATGCAACAAGATATAATTTGCCACCCCTGTAGCCTAAAGGTATCACAAATGTTGCTTTCCTCGATCTGTTACTTGTATTACTAACTACTGGAATCGTTTTGATATTAATTTTTTGTTTTACTCATTAGTGATTGGCAAATATTATAAAAAAATATCACGATATTTTGATCTAAACAACGAGTCCCGTGGCCAACCGGAAAAGAAAGTTGATAACAATGAATTCAAAATCGTAGTGGTAGCAGATTCATCTCAAACCATGTTGGAATTAGCAGCCTTCAAGGTAAGTGATAAAACGATACTGTTTGGTTTACGTCAAATTCGAAATATAAAAAGCTCGGAAAAATGGTACCGTATGAACTCACTGAACAACAACAACAAAATCGCGTCAAACTTGCTTTAACTTGTTGAATAGGCACACAAATGAGGGGATTCTGAATCAGATTGTCAAATTTTATGAAACTTAGAACCTGTATGATAATCGAAAACGTCCGTCGCACTGGTTGGATACTGGCTGTATTTTTATAGCAGAGGCATCAGTGAACTTCCATTAAAATGTCAAAAGTGCATGGACAATAATTTCCGGCAGTACGACTTATTATATACATACTTTTCATTAAAAAATAATGATTTATATTTTCTATATAAAACGGCAATTTCATATTTAAATCCCTATTAAGTAAATCGTACCAATACGTTTATAATTATTATTTTTATTTTAACTTGAATTAGGAGCTGTTGTGATTTTTTAATAAATGAAGAAAATATAATTAGTTTGGCCCCTATACACAAAATCACAGCAGGAAAGTTAGAACAAATTTTGCAACGTCTCATTAACAATAATGTCTCATCTCTATATTACCTCCGATATAACTGATTAAGCTCAAAGTACTCAAGTTTCTATTTAACGAGACAGACAATTTCCCAAGTAAGATAAATTTTACGCTCGGAAAAACACAATACTTCTTAATGTCCGAGACAATAGGTACCCGTCCGTCCTCATGTTTTCTAAATTAACTACAAAAAAACATCAAAGTCGAGTCCCTGAATCCCACTATCGGTCGAATCTGTCCCACCCTGTACCACTTGTGGGGTGAACATTCCTTTAACTGACCTATAAGGGAGCGAGCGCCGTTGACGTAGAACCATGCTATCGCTCGAATCTAAGATATACTGAGTGCAACTTGAATATCAATGTTTTATGCTTTATTTTTGTTATTGAGTTCGTCGTACTTGGAACGATCCGTTACTTTGATGAATTCTCTTGAAGAATAACAAAAATATTTATGTCGTTTATATAAATTGTGTTTTGATTACACCATGTATTTTTTTTTCTTTTACTGTTAGTAATTTCATTAATAATAAATTCTAATCTTACACTAATGAATACTATAAAAATATAAAAAGTAATTCTTTTCGATTACATTAAAACTTCAACTAAAATCTGGCTCGTCTTATTTAGGTATTTATATACTCATCCTTTAATCTTAAATTTACTATGACAATAAAAATGAATTGAAAAAATACCTATATATAATAAATAAATAAATAAATAATTATATATATATATATATAAATAAACAAATGCGACTATACATTTTATTGGACGTTATTGCCGTCCGAAAAAGACCTGAATTACTCGTAAGTCGCGAATAAAGAAGTTGATAAAAAAGTCGATATGAGTAATTCTATTGTGGTTCTTTAGTTTTCTTTGCTGTAGATTGTAATTATTAATTTATGAACTAAATATCCACTTTTTTATACAGCTAAGATGGCAAACAAATATACGGCCAGCCCGATATTAAACAGCTACTGTAGCCTATGGACGCTTGTAATTGTAATTCTATCACTAGCGCGGTCACCGACCTTCAACCATCCTATACCTCAAGGAGCTCTGGATAACAATATAATATTATATGGCTGCGATCTTTTGTAGGGTGGAGGTATTCCGGCACTTGGACTGCCCCAACTAGAGAGAAATCTTCAAAAACATTTATATGTACTCTATATCTCTTCATCATTCTTCTACATTAATTCAATACTGAATTAAATGTAACGTTTGTTCTTGTTTAAGAGTTTGAATGTTTCTTTGTTGACTTATCTATACGTACGTACTGCCCCAACTATTTACGTTTTACGTTACGTTTTGTCGTATAAAACACTGAACAGTTTTTTTTGTTTGTTTATGCGCGCTAATCTCTGGAACTATCAGTCGGATTCGAATTTTTTTTTGTATATGATAGCCAGATTCATGAAGAATAATCACTTCACGCTACGACCCTAAGGAGCTGAGCAGTTACTATGAACGTCAAGCAATCTCGCAAGCTGTAGGCAAGTACGAAAAGTATGAAGAACGATAGGCGGCGCCGTGGAGTGTTTTCGAATACATTTAATACGGGTGAAACAGCTAGTTATTTTATATAATGTTTCTTGGTAACATTTACAACTTAGCTCTATAACGTATATTTGTTGGATGGTAGGACACGACAATGGTATCCGTCTCCATCGCGACTGCTATCTATACATATGGTGATAAATCCGTCAAATTGTCCTTCTTCTGGTTTGTCGCGTCGAGAGGCTGGCGGGTCGGTGAATGACAGCGAAGATCATCGATAGTTTGCCGATCTCTCAGGTGTCGCCGATATTTTTGAATTTTACTCTCCTTACTGGCAGGCACAGTGTCTCACTTTGTCGTCATACTACTCGTATAAAATAATAATAACGATATGTTAACAGTTCAGTTATAAATTCTTATTTCTTTGACGTTCTTGTCGGTCGTTATTACGCCCCTTTTAGTATATATACTTATAGGTACATTAAAATATTCTAATAACATTCCAAAAACAAATTTGCATTGCTTACAGAAAACCAGCCAGTATATTCAGCCTTCAGACAATTATACGTCAAATACAGATGAATGTTTCTGACGTCAAGTGAGATCAAAATCGAATTTTCCTTTCTACATCCCTTTGGAATTCTTTCATTGTAATAATAAATTAAAGAGAAATGGGTGACCCGGAACAAAAGAAAAGTAAAGTTTCAATGCTGGCGGTCAAAAGCCAATCGCATACTCGTTCGATGGCCAATTTAGGGCAAAAATCTTTGAGTAGAATGAGAGTTAGAAGGCAATCGTACGGATTTTCCGGCGTTCCTGGCATACGACCGGTGGAAAGAACCTCTCAGGTAACTAAGCATTAAACCTATTTGTATCTAAATATGTCATCTTACTAGAGTTTTCCTGGTTACATAATATATACCTACAATAGACTTTTTAGAAAAGTAGGGCACAGAGATATCGCTTTTAAAATTTATCTCTACTTGGGACAGCCGAGTGGTGAAATACTTCCACCCTAAAGAAGAACGCAGCAGAATAAGCTTCTATTGTGTTCCTGCAGTGAGTAGGGTTTACAGAGCTCCTTGGGGAGGGTTTCAAGGTCAGCAACGCGCTAGTGATACTTTGACAGTGGGCCGTATGATTGTTTTCCCATAGTTTTATTTAAAAAAAAACATGCGTATAGCAATTTCCAGTTTATAATGATGAAGTAATACTGAAATAATTTTTTACACGTGAATAAATTATTATTTGACTATGTAAAACACGATATAAATGACTAATCAATTTATATTTATATTTAAATCAATCTACATAAATAAAATGATTAAGGTTTGCCGTTGTAGGTACGCGCATCATGCAAAAACTACTGGATAGGTTTTGATAAAAAAAATGTTTTACTCTTTATATACTTGGGCCTTATAAAAAAAGCGATATCTTCATTCAATAAAAAGTTATTACAATTTTTATAAGCACTACTTGTTCTTCTGTCATTCACGCGAGTTGAGCCACGGGCACAGCTAGTATAATTAGGTAAGGAATACAAGATGATATAATTATTATGAAGATGTTTATACTTAATAGTCAGTACCAGGAGTTCCCAAAGTGTGCACCACGGCGCTCTGTGGTACCGTAGAAATTTGGGAGCCCCTGCACTATATAATTAATATAAAACAGGAATAGTTTGTGAATATATATGTAGGAGGTAACTCTGGAGCAATTGGTTCGTTTTTTTTATTGAATTCTCTGTAGGGATAATGTTATCCTTGAGTGGCATAGGCATCTCTTTATCTGATTAAATTTTACATTATAATTTAAGCGTGGATGGTTGCTAGCTTTATATACATATCTACATGTAAATAATGCACTGAACTGAATTCTCTAGTATTTTTGCTTAAAAAATATCCCATCAATAATAACGTAAATTGTAAGATTTTAATAATATATTTTCAGCTTGCCATAGAGTTCAAACGCCCTGCGTTGGTATATTTGAACACTTACCAATTAGATCCGCATCCAGAACTCGTGTTTCACATACCGAAAGTCAAAGAAGCCACGGATGCATCTCTTGATGAACATTTCACTGGTCATAAATACAACGTTCAGGTAATTTGTATAATTTTATCTCCTTCAGCTATACACTCACTGAAACTGTTTTGTTTTATTACATTTAATAGATAAAAACTTTGCAGTTTTTTTTTTGTTACTTGAACAGAGTTTTTCTTTTTCAACCAAAGCAAAGGTTTTTTGTCCATCTGACCCGTAGTTATAAATGTAAATATTTGTAGGTTTAAAATCATTATTATATATTAAGTCCCCTTGCTGCTTTTAGTTGCTAGAAGCTGTGTAAATAATGTTGCATTTAACTTATACTAAGTAATAATAAAGCATAATATAAAAAAATATGATATGGATAAACTGGCCATATAAATTCAGTTATACCACGGGTTGCCAAACTTTTGCGACACACGGCACACTTACAGGTGATGTATTTTGTCACGGTGCGGCGCCCTATTCAAAACATGTATATACGGAAGCTAATAGGATATAGAAATTACAACTTTTCAGTTAAATCTCACAATATGAGGCTCACTTATCTCGCTCGCTCGCTTACCATCAGGTGGGCTGTATACTTGTTTGTTAACTTGGTAGTATAAAAAACAAATTAAGTACCTACATATTAGAATTTGTTAGTTCGTGCCAGCTCCTATATTTTTCGAATTGACTATACTGTTAGCCTTAAGGGCCCTGGAGCCATTAGAGGCTTTCACAATTTCACCGGGCTTGGCAGTTCCTACTTTCTATTCCCTAAAAACTATAAGAAATGTCTTGCGTTACCTCTGTTGAATCTCTACGGCGCGGCGCAGCGCCCCAACGCACCACGTCGTACACTTTAGGAACCACTTTCTTATATGTTTAATATTAACATACTGATGATAATATTAGAAAGAGATTACATATCGGTTCTTACTGGTGTGTATATCACAATGTAAGGTCGGTTCAGTAGTTGTTGTGTGTAAATGCTTGAAAAATAATATAAAGTAAGTTACTCTCTATTTTGGCATGCGAATATATCTTTGATTAATATTTTTTAAGTTTAATTGCATTTTAGATAACGGAGCGAAGTTATTAGCAGCAAGGTAGGCATGAGAACGATATATATAAAAGTAACCAGTATCCGATATGAACTTCATATCAAAATATAATGATATCAGCCTTTTCGCGTTGCATGTAAATACAAAAAATACATTGCTACTTCAACAGGAATCACCAGCTTTAGCGCTTCGTGTGGCGGGCGAGGTAATGCGAAAAGTCAAAGCGATGCAATTCAACCGCTATCGGGTTATAACTGTAGTGACGGTTG
Source organism: Saturnia pavonia (assembly GCA_947532125.1). NCBI lineage: Eukaryota > Metazoa > Arthropoda > Insecta > Lepidoptera > Saturniidae > Saturnia > Saturnia pavonia. The sequence continues at coordinate 6,012,013 of OX383899.1, read as the reverse complement.
GACAGAAGCGAGCTCAGAGTTACAACAACACCATATCATTCATTTGGGACCACGAAAGAGATAATTACGTTGACGTTCAGAGGGAAGAAACTACAGCTTTCATACAAGTCACGACTTTTGGTATATACTTAGACTAACATTTTGTAAACTGACGGACATCGCTTGGATAACTGAACAAGAGATCAACTGTTTTCTCTGTCCCGTTTGGACCAGTATATAAATACGTGTATAATAATATATAGAACGTAATAGTCTTTATAATCTTCTTTTAGTATAAAATTATTATTATTTTGCTTACCAGCATATTTTATTATAACTTTGTGTTAAATTATAAAATAGAATGTTAAATTATAATATTAATTTAATTATAGATTACATTATTGACATGAGTATTTATAGTGAAGTGAAACTTCTTATGCGACTTCCAAGCGTTAAACGTTTAACGCACATTATCAGTCTCTCCTCTGTGTGTGAGCCAGAGCGAGAGAGCAATATATTATCGGTCTCTCCTCTTTGTGTGAGCCAGAGCGAGAGAGTAAATGTCGGTGTGATGTATATTGCACACTGTTTAAATAAAATAGAAAATGTCTTTTAAAATGAAGTTTCACTTCTATCGTGTGTGAATCGCACACACACCTGATTTTTAGGAAATGTTGTACATGAGAAATATATTATGTTTTTACTAAAGTGATAGGCTATAAGAATAATCAATAATACGAGTAAAAATACAATTACAAGACGCATATGATTAGTGTGTACCTAATAAACGCATACGGAGCCACGGGGCGCAGCTTGTATGTTATAAAATTTGATAATCTATTTAGTACAAGTGAATAATTTAAGCCAAGAACGAAATTTGAATAAGTACAAAGTCTCAAGTAGCAAAGCTCACACGATGAGTAGGTACTCCAGACAGTACTTCGACAATCGGCCTAGATACTACGAAGATTACTCCGCCCTCCTCCCCTAACCTACAAGATGAACCATTAGTACCACAAAATTAAATACTAATCAAGGTGTAGAATGTACTAATTTCAAGGAATAGGTGAAAATATAATGACATTAATAACTTATTGGAAGTATAGCCATTTAAAACATACGGGGCATTAATGGGGTTCACGTGATAGAACAAAGTTACCAAATTTATGATATATAGTTATATTATTTACCCTTTATAATTACAGTTAGTTCTTACTAAACATAGTCGTGTACTTTTAAAATAAGGACAATTGCACTAAGTACATGGGGACTTTACAATATAACTTACTATTGAACTGAATGATATGGAAACTCTGATAGATCAACTCTTTCACATGTAATTGTTTTTTGCTTATGTACTTGTAGTTTTTTTTAGTATTTCATCCAATATAAAATACACTTTTCAAATGCTCCAATTTTCTTTTATCACCTTTTGTTTTTCATTCTCATTATGATAATAATAGGTAAAATATATCATGTGTATAAAATCTAATTAGTTCCAAGAGATTCTTTAATAATTACATAAAATATAAAAGTTTTGTAATAAATATAACAGTTCAGAGAAGGCGTAAGCTTAATAACTACCCCAGCCCACTATGTAACGGCAATTTGAAACAGCTAAATATGGTAGGGAGAAAATTTCTCAAAGGATCAGGTTGTCTCATGATTTTCTCCTTCAACGCCTAAGTCACTACTGTGCCACTACTATTCAATGCAAATTATTGTGTGGAACTGAAAAAATAAGTGTTTTATTGTATTCATATAAAAACAGTTAAACACCTACGTGTGTTTGTTTAGAAACGAATTCTATAATCATATGCGCATATGTTTACTATTCATTTGAATAAAATTAGATTAAAAAAACCATTGAACTCATGAACCGAGATGTGTTTGTTTTTAATTACTGCACATGCTCCGATATGATCGTATTTATATTATCATAGTCTGCAACGATAAAAACTTGAAGCGTTGTGGAACGTGCCTTTGCATATACTCTTTGACAAACATTACCAATATTTTCATGCAGCTGATCAACCTATGTTTTATAGCTTCTGACATTCGTTGCTACAGCGAAATCAGCTTGGAAACATTTTTGCTTTTATTTATTTTTAGTGTACAGTCGGCAGATAAATATTTAAAAAAATACTTTTGAAGTGAAAACTTCTTTAGCGTCGTTGTGATTTAAAACTCGATGAAACGAAAAAGCGACAATAAAAAAGAGACAATCTTATATATCTTTAGGATTTAGCCTACGAGAGAATGAGATAGAATACATTTACATTATGCACGGTTAATGCGTGTCCTGATTTTCATGATCATTGTCAGATTGGCCTAGTGGTGTCAGACGACCAGACTTCATACTCAGTACGCACGAGTAGTTGATGGATTTTAGGATTAGGTTTAGGGTTTTTAAATGACATATTTTTCTTTATCTTTTTCTGAATGATTCACTTCTGACACATGTGAACAGCTGCACACGTAATTGTAATATGTTTTTGGTACTTAACATCATACATATTAAACGTAATTTTTAATCATGAATGTTTTCAAGTTTAAACTTTTCGTAGTCATCCTCATCATCGCTTTCATCCAAGAATTGATGTATGTTAATGATAATTCAATCGGACAAATTAATTAGTAAAAAAAGAACAACTAACAAAATAGCATGACATTTCTAACGCTACTTATAAGCGATTGATGCGAGAGTGCGCGAGCTCAAGCGAGAACTGCGAGGCACGTGGTAGCTAGCGCAAACTAGCTTATACCGGTTTAGTAACTGTGTGTATTAATCTACTACAAATGTAAAAACGTCTACTAAAAACCGCCCGCGACTTCGTTCGCGTTAATCTATACTAATATTATAAAGATCAAGAAATTTTTTGTTTGTATATTATACACTATTTATTGAGAAAGTATTAGATTTTATAAATTCACGCTAAGATCCAAAGGAGCGTAGTAGTAACCATGAACCTCAAGCAATCTGGCATTTTGTAGGCAAGTACGGGAAGTTGAATAAATTTAACACGGGTGAATAAGGCAAAGCTAGTTACAATTTAAATTTGATAAGAATGAAAACGAGCCTAGATAATTTAGCTTTTTATTAATGAAAGAGCTTTTAGAATTGGTTCAATAGTTCCAGAAATTACCTACTACAAACATTACTCAATAATAACTTTAAGTATTTATAGTACAAATAATATGACTAAGTATATATAGGTACGTGGGAAACGTGAAAGGATAACACTTTACGTATTTAATAGATTTACTTTTAGATATAGAAAGTTTAAATAAATCATGTATTGAAAGCGGCTACTACAAACCTTTTGTGAACCTTTTCGCAAAAAGTAATCGCCGGATGCCATGCAGAACGTAGACTATCTTTGCACAACTACATTTGCATGGAAAATATCAGACTGAAACAATATTGACTAGATGAACAGACTGTTCAATGAACAGCTAAAACCGAATAAATATTAAATTGAATAAAGTTTTTGTTTATGGATGTCATGGAAATAATTTAAATAAATCTTAATATTGACGTAGAGAACGTCATGTAGACGTTAAGAATAAAAATATTACAAAATAGCTATACAGTCGAAATGAAAATCATGTTTATTGTACACCGTTAAATTATTTTTATAAATTGAAAAAAAAAAACAGAAAAAAAAATCACATTATTATCATTGACGAGCAGGTCTCATTGACATATCGCCGAATCGTTATTTTTTCCGGATACGACTTTTTTTAATGGCACATAACCTCTTATGACTTTATTTACAAGCTCACAAATCGTGAAATATACCGAATACGTTTTATTATATCGTATGTCCAACACTACTAATTATGAATTGTTAGTGACGGCAGTGTGTTTTGCACTTTTATCCTCTACTAAACGCGACAAAAGAAGTATAATATTAAAAAACTAAATAGTACAAAGGACTTGGTTAATATGAAAATTAATTGAAAGGATTGAAACCCTTGACAGGGTTCAAAAGCAGTGAATTAAGAAAATCAAATTATACTAATGTATACAACTTACGCCGTTTATGTGCATGCTACAATGATAAATAACGAAAATTAGTTACTTTACGGGCTCGGCCGCTAATATTCACATAATAATTTACCGAGCACGTGCCCATCAATGGCAGCCGATGAAGGCCCACCGACAAACCGTCCGCCCAACACAATTGTTAATTGTTAATCTTTACTGTTTTATTACTTATTTTCGTTCTCAATCACTGTTCGGCTCTAGCTTTATATTTAATTGTGCCCAGATATTTTATGGATTTGTTATCGTGTATTTTTCTATTTCAATGTAATAGTTCTTTGTGTATAAATACGTTGGCTTCGTGAAATAAACATGCTTCGCCCAATTATCACATACCTTTGCCCTGTTTTCGCGTTCATGCCGAAACCAAACTTTAAACCGTTGCAAGTTTTGCAAAACAAACTGCTACGTAGATAAGTTAGTGCTGAACCATTAGTTCGTAACAGAGATATCCATATAGATCTAGATATCCCGTCGATATAGTCCTATATGGAATATCTCGAATATCTATCGCGACCAGATATTTCGATAGCGCCGCGAATCATCCCAACCCGTTAGTGGTAGCCGCCGCAACATACACGCCAGACCCAAACGCCCCTAAGGTAAAACGTAGGCCGCGTAACATATTCACCGACCCCGACGATAAATTCGCGGAAGCTAAAGCTACATACCCGTCCGTATCTCCAAACTAAGCGTGCTCGCGCCCACACCCGCGGAACCACCGCTCCCTTCGCAGGGGGTGAACTTCGCTCCCGCACACCCGCCACGACCGTCAGTATTACGCTACATACGCTATTTTGTATACGTATAATGTATAATTATGTAATAACTGCGGCAACTCAAGCCTAGGTCCGAATCCATCGGTATGGAGCCCTTGAGCCAAGCAGCCGCTCGCGCGATACAGTGACTCTACATTCACTAGCTTTCACAGCCACACATGACACTGCATTGTACACAAATGCATAACACACAGATACATAGGTTCTGTAAGGGACCTTTTTTTTCTTTTTTTTGCCTAGTTAGTTTAGACAAAAATTTTGAGAACACTAAATACACATAAAAATGTTCCTTCCCTCCTCCCAGGGGCAAGAAACATGTATATATGTATAGTTAGTTTAGATCAAATGATAGGAAATTAGCCAGATCGCGACTTGTTTGCATACGCGCAACAGTCCGAGCCGAGGTTCGGCCACTTTGGCACCCTCGGATTTTGTTGCAAAGCTTTTGCAGCTGAGTGCCTTAAGCGCTCGCCCCCAAGCCCGGTAAAGCTGTAAAAGCCGTAAAGGCTCCAGGGACCCTAAGGCTAACAGTAAAGTCAGTTCGAAAAAAAAACCGGTGAAACTGTAAAAGCCGTCTAGCCTCAGGACTCAGTGTAGTCACTGCCAAAAAAAATATGTACTTGTAAATCAGCTTTCCAAGCGTTTACAGGTATTCAAAAAGGAGTCAGATCTATTACTTATCTCCATACAACCTTCCTAAATCAATACGCGTTAACCTTATTTATTGCTAAACTAGTGTAATGCATAAGACATCATTTTAAATACTTTCTGATTTAAAATTTTCCACTATGTATCTTATCAGTGACTAGATAAGTTTTAAAGACGTATGATAAGAAATTGATACACACAACTTAATTTTTCTTTTAAATAAACTATTATCAAGAAAATTCGTTGTGTGTTTCTGATTTTATTAAAGGGATAATCTAAAATAACATCTAACATAAACGTTTTTATTTGTAGACAATTTTCTCAAAACAATAACACCACTGGGTTTTGCTTATGACGAAGATGTATTATCTTATTTGTACAATAAATATCTATGACAAGAGTTCGGATAAATTAATTTGCCAGAATGCTCTTATAACTTTATAGACTATTCCTTTTGTACGTAACTAGGAGTAGTGCTATTGTTTATTGTATTATTTATTAATTTAAAGACATTTAGTACATTCTTTGTGAACCAAATTGCTAAATCAAATTGGTGAATGATCTGTACATTTTTTTAATTTGTTGAAGACTAAATGACTTCAAACTTACCTAAACACAATCAGAGATACCAACTGTGTTTTTTTTATAGTGACAAAAAACGGTAGTCGGTGATCTTCATAGCCAGTATGACCAGTTTTTTTTTAGTAGCTTGGAAAATTTACCAATCCGGCGGTCGCCGCTGTCATGCCGGCCTGCATAAATCCTCACGATACGCTTGAAGGACCCGATGTCATAAGAAGGAAGAAACACATTGGCCGGGAGATGGTTCCACAGTTTCACGGTACAACAAATATAACACATAGAGAACTTTTTCAACTTTTTACAATAATTGAACAACTTTATTCGTAAAACAGAAACGTCGCGTCAATGGTATTTGGGAAACATGGTGCGTGTCTGATTTAGAATAATATTTATTTGGGATTTTCTTTAAGGGGAATGGAAAGAAGCATGACAGGCATCACATTAAAATACTTAAAAGAGCACAGGAAATAAGGTTACTAATAAACTGGAAGATATGATAAAGAAAATCAGGCAATTGAAATGGCGTTGGAAAATTAGTAAGAAAATTATAGTTTGTATGTATTTAGTATTAGAAATAAAGGCTTCATAATTATTATTATTTCAACAGCCATGTACGGGGTGTCAAGGATAGCGGTTAACGCACCTTGACCTAGTTCCTGTAGCAGAGTAACCTTCGCGGATCAAGCCTTACAATATTTATGAAAAAAAAAAATACAACGTGACAATCCCGGGTGACTTTATTGCTGGTTATTCTTGGTAGCAGAGCATAAAATCATAGAATTAATTAAAATATTAAAATTGTGTAATTTTAAAGTCATATTTTTAAAGTTTCTATAATAGAATACAATTAGTTTAAATTAAAAGGAATATAATTATTTTGTGAGTCGGCCCTATTATAATCTTAAAGAGTTTATTACGTCAAGAATATTAGTAGAGTAAGCTTTATGCGGAAGTAGGTATTGAATACGGAGAATGACATCTTAGTAGTACGTACCTAATTAGGTAGAAGAAATTATGGCTGGCTTGCTTGCATGGTGAATGTCCTTGAATACTGAGAACTCGAAGTTTTAGATGAAGAAAAACGTTGAAACGATTTGTATTTGATGATGTTGGAGTCATGTGGTTATAGCTCTTGTAGTTCTTGCTTGATTAAATACTCAACTCTCAAGTAAGAGTCTATGCTCAACATTGACAAATATTATACTGATAGGCAAGAACGTTCATGAAAACCGTTTATTCAAATACAGGTAATAGTTAGAACTAAAGATCGCTGCGATGATAAAACATTTGTTATATAGTAATGTGTACGGATTGCAGTATAGTTCAGTCGAGCAGAGTAAGTGTTCGGATCGCGAAATCTAATACGTAGTATTTTTATATTGATGAATGCTCAAGTACCTATGAGCTTGTCCCGGAAGCAAGTTTTTATATCCACTTCAGCCCCAACAACACAGCGGCCGGATAACCTATTTAAATTAGGTGAAATTCTGTAAGCCTATAATACTGTAGCTACAGGATAGGAAGTAATAGAAGCGCTTTAAACGAATCTCGCTATGATACTCACTAAGAGACTGGAAAGTAGACAATATCCTGAATATTTTGAAGCAATGATGGCTCAGTGGTAGCGTATACGACTTCGTGTCGATTGACGTGAGTTCGAATCCTAACAATGAGCATGAGCTTTCGGTGAAGGAAAACATCGTGAGGAAATCATAGCATGGTGGTGGGGCTATTTCTAATGTCCGCCTGGCTAGCTACTACCCTCAAGTAGAAAATCTGTCGCCAAGCTCCAATAGGTATGTTCCGGCAGCTGCACTTGAGAGCCAGTCTTCCACTAGTTTTAGCGTGTTATTATCTTGCGTCACATCGTCACTTAACATCAGGTGAGATGGTGGCCAATACGCCAAACCTATAACGATTAAAAAAATGAGCCAATCCTTCACAAGCCTGGTTGACTTTGCGGTTGCTACCTAAAGAAGATATTTTTGCTACTAAAAAAGCATTCAATTTACATACTGTTACGCACTATTTATTTAAAACATTCCAATTCATATAATGTACGTTTATAAAAATGTGTTTAGCAATTTTACTAATTTTATCACGTTTTTTAAACCGTGTTCACTCATTTTTACGTGGTTATTGATTAAATCTAAATAGTATAGGTAACACTGCAACAAATTATAAAGTCTGCGAGGGGTCACAGCCGTACGTGACAAGTTCAATGTTAACCTCTGACCTAAATTAAAAACTAAAGAGTATCAGTCACGAGCAGGTACTTGCCACTACCGAGTACAGATATAGGTCAACGTGATTGTCTATGTCAGCGCTAATATCAGAGAGTTGCTTGGGAAACACCACAATAATAACAAAAAGAATATTTTATACAATATTACATATATTATTTCACAAAAGTGTTTTTTCCTCTCAAACGCCATATCGCCGTAAATTCTTCGTCAAAATAATGATTCAAACATAGACAAATAGTTGAAAAGTTAATGTTTTCTCAAAAAAAATACTAAAACATTTCTTCATTAGGAATGCTATCTGTTGATGCTAATGAGAATATATTCAAGACGGCATCTATTAAAAATCTGTTCAACTAACGTGATAGTTGTTAGTTAGAAATTTTATATTCAATAGTTGGACTGTTGGATTCCGACTTGGAAACAAGAAAAATTATAGTATTAATACACAGAATAACGTTACCTCGGAAGGTACCTTCTTTTTCTTCTTATTTAATGATAACGTGTGTTCATACACAATTTTGCCAATGTCACGTAGGGATATAATATTTCTCTAATCTTCAGATTTCAATGCTTTAACAAGATGGATGGCTCTTTTTTAAAAAGGTCCAGGGACTTTTGTGGCGACTTAAAATAAATTAAATCACGCAAAATGTCACCAATATTTCATAATATAGGACCAAATAACTTATGTTTTTGAATTAAAATAAAAACAACGATATGACAGATCAAGATCCCGTCAAAACTCCTGGAAGGAAGGCATAACTAACTATACATATAATAAAATTGTATTGTCTGTTTGTAATGTCAAAATAACAGGTGTTTACTAAATGCATATGAAAATATACACGATACCTATAACAAAAAACCCATTTTCTCAGAAACGGTTGGACCGATTTTGACGGGACTTTCACTGGCAGATTTCTGATGTTATAGGGCATAACTTAGGGTTCCGCCCAAAAAATAAAAAACCTTTTTCAGTAGTCCACGCGAGCGGACCCGCGGGCACAGCTAGTGTGTAATAAACTTAAATACGGTAGCTTCTTATTTCTGGACTTATGGATTGGACTGGATTTTTGTTCTAGGTATCGTGTATACGTTCATATAGAATATGCCTTTAGTAAAAAGCTGTTATTGTTAAATTTGTAATAAATTGTAAATATTAATTGTACAGTTGGGAAAAAATAATTAAAAAGCCGTTTTTTTTGTTTTACATGTCAAGCCGTTTATAGTGTTCTCTTTTGTACGCATTGAATTCTATGCTTGTCGTAGTACTAAACTTTGTTACGTAGGAGCGCAATGGCTGGCACTCCACTCAATACAACTTAATACAAAATCTTTTTGAAGTGAAACTTCTTTAGAATCGTTGTGATTTCAAACCAGATGCAACGAAAAAAACGACAGGTAAGAGACACTAATACAAAAATATGTAGGATGAAGCTGGCGAGAGAATGAGACAGAAATATACATACTATTTTATATTATCGGTCTCTCCTCTTTGTGTGAGCCAGAGAGAGAGAGCAAATGTTGGTGTGTACGTATATTGCACACTGTTTAAAACTTGCTTGTATTTGAGCATTTAACGTGTGTTAGTATATGTGAAAAGTACGTGTGCTAATACTACTGTACACTGTATGTGGCTGCGTATTACAGCTTTTTAGTAAGAAGTCTTATGTAACATATGTTAAATAAAATATAAAATCCCTTTTAAAATGAAGTTTCACTTCTATCGTGTGTGAATCGCACACACACCTTTATTATTGTACGTAATTGTTTTAGTGAAATTCTGTGTTTAGTTCAGAGTATGAAGGGGTAATATATACACGATACCTAGCTAAAATACATAAGTATAGAAAAAAAAGCACATTTTGTTCAGTAATTTGTTGTGGGAGTGGATTGTACCAGCGCTTCTAAGGGCGAGCCGCCTGTGCTAATAATCACATACCCACATAAAACTAACTTGATGAACTAAGTAACTGTTTAATCGTGTGCGATATTTCGACTGTCCAGTCTAGTAATCCAGACAGCTAAATTACTTTGAGCTGAGCTTAATACCTAGTTTGTTTCAGTGAGGACACGCTATTGAATTAATTGATTAATTTAATGAGTATTTTCAGCTTTTAATTAATATTTGGGTAGTACATATATAGTTAGGATTATTTATGATTAATTTAACATTTAAGAAATATATTTTTAAAATAACGTAATTTTAACGCTAACATTTAATTTTTTTTCGTTCTGACTATATACTATTAGCCATAAGGACCCTGAAGACAGAGGGTTTTTATAGCTTTACTAGATTTGAAACAAGTTACAAACATTGAATTGGATATCTACTAAAATAATACCATTATTTACAGAGTAAAAAAATAGAAAAAAAAAAACAAGTCATATTCTATAATAATAATGGGTAATTATAAAAAAATAATTACACAGTTAAATAAAATAATTTATAAAGTTGATCGAGTTTCTTGCCGGTTCTTCTCGATGATTGGGATGTTTCCTGAACCGGTGGTAGTGTTTTAATTAGTATTGAATAAACTGATTTTGCATAAACCAAAATTTGCAAACATTTTTCAGTACAACTTAGGTACTAATATTTTGATTGTTAATAGGTTTTACATTACAACTTCACAAAAGAAATCAATTTACCACAGCATAATGGTGAATGTAAAATTCGTTCAAACTTATTTGCTATTATTAAGTGAATTTTTACATTCGATTGAATCTATGCAATTTTTCAACACAGTGAATGACCTTAGGTTTACCGGCGTAGAAAGAACGATACGGTCATTTGTCTATAGTGCTTTGGTTAGGTTCATACTGAGATCACCATCGCTTTGTCACCTAAACTTTGTCGAAGCTTTCGGATTGAATTAATTAACGAATTTAATTGTTTACGTTCATTAACTTCTCAAAGTAAAATTTTATAAGCAATGAAGTTTAATAAATTATGTATAAGTTCTTTGTAAATACCCAAAATTGCTTTTGCAGTATTCTTTGTAGATAGACATCATTTATTATAAATTGACTTTTTGAAAATTATGTACAATATAAGGTAAGGAGGTTTTTAGAAGCGGCTTAGGTACGGTACATCCATTTTTGTTAATGATGAATAAATCAATTATATCATAAGTATCAATTTCTGATAGTTTTTGCGGTATCATAGGGTTGATTCTTAACATAGCAACGACAAGGCTTATAATTATTATAATATTGGAACGAAGTTCCTTATGGCGCGTTGCGAAAGGAGGCTAGACGAAAAAAATTAAGACCAAAAGTTGTAACGACACTTTTTGCTATAGTTGTAAGCCGTGCGGCGTGCGCGTGTTTCTCTGTCTGCCTCTCTCTCTCTCTCTCTCTCATAGAAAGCAAGTCAGCTATTTTCGTTTCGTCTTTATATTTCGCATTGTACAGTGTGGTGTCGCGACGATTATTTTTGTTGAGTGTATACAGGTTTTTGTACATAATAAATAATAAAAAATTTAGATAAACTTCCACTCATTTTGACCGGTGATTTTAACATCAACTTCAGTAATGAAAAATCAAAACCATTGCTACAGTTTCTAGAGGAAGAATTTGATTTAAGAATAAGCAATAATCCAGCAGAATCAACAACAAAATATAATACTACCATTGATGCAGTTTTTTCAAGACATTTAAATAAAATAGAATCCCAAACATATGTTTCCTACTACAGTTACCACAAGCCAATTATTACTAAAATTGAGCCTACTGATTAAGTTTATATTACATTAAATTTGTTAATAACAAAACAAAAATTATTATAACTTAAAAAAAAAAACTTTATTACAATTCCTTCACTAATTAATCGAAAGGAACTTCGTTCCATCCGGGTGTCCCTTGACAACTCTCAAGTTTTTTTTATTATATTATGTATTATAATATTAAAAAAAATTATTTGTTATAATTATTTTTGCGTTGAAGAACGTTAATACGTCATCAATTAGCAGTTTATTTTATGATGTTTAAGGAACGAAAAGAAACTGTGTCTGATAGTAGATATTTATCTCAACGTCAAATTTTAAGTATAGCTTTTTTACCGGATTAGCATAAAAATAAAGTACTTTAAATATTTCAATTTTAAGAAAGAGTTAGTAACGCACTTGTGATAATTTTGGTTGTGTAAGCGTCCATAGGCTGCAATGACCGCTTAACATCGGACAGATTGCACTCTTGTCTGCCACCATCGTGGTATAAAAAAGCATTTATAAACTTTATCATGAGCTTATTATATTTTTAGATGTAATAAAAAGTTATAAGAAATAAATGTGTATATATCTACTTTTTAAATAGTAAAATCATTAAAAACATTAATTTTAAAAGTGCTGGACAAAAGATGTGAAGAAAAAATATTAGCCTTATCAGTGTATATAATTTCATTTGAAGTCGTGCCAGAAGACTAATGTGTATCTCGTCAGTAAATCAATATTAACGTTTAATTTCATTATTTTTAATATGAGTAATAATTCTTCTGCTAAATATTACTGAATTTTAATCAGTTAACTTATCAGTAAACCAAATTATTGTATATATAGTTATGTAGATGCTTATAAATAAGTTCATTTAATATTTTATAAATCCAGAAAAGAAGATTGCAATTCCTTGTGAAGATTAGGCGTTCAAATGTATTGCGTCACGCCACCCAGACACATTTCACAGCATTCGGATCCAATGGATTCATTCGTTTTATTTGATTGCAAAATTGGAATACAAGACTGGTAGAGACGCGTCTACTGTTATACTTATATGAGTTTTGCTTGTAGGAGTGTCTGTTTGATGCACATTCTTTCTTTAAATTTAGTAAAACAAACCAATTCAAATTTCTAATACAATCAATAGAATATTTTCTATACCATATCAAAGTACCATGAAATCTAATAAAGTACATAAAAACCATAATCTCGTCAACTCAGTCCTGAAGAGCTTCAAAGGGATAAATTATTGGAAAATGGAAACACTGTTTTATTTTTTAATTTATAACATGAAAATTTGTGAACTCGTATGTCATCGCTTTGCTATGAATGTTATATATTTAGTATCTTTGATACTATTTGATATGTTTTTTTTATCTTTATAGGTTTGGCGTAGTGGCCACGATCTTACCTGATGTTAAGTGACGTTGTGTTCCAAGATGAGAACACGCTAAACGTAGTGGAAGACTGGCTCTCAAATGCAGCTGCCGGAACACACCTATTGGTGTTTGGCGACAGATGTTCAACTCAAGGGTGGTAGCTAGCCAGGCGGGCATTAGAAAATGCCCTACCAACATGCTATAGCTTCCTCACGATGTTTTCCTTCACCGAAAGCTTAGGCTCATTGCAGGGATTCGAATTCACGTCAATCGACGCAAAGTCGTACACGCTACCACTGAGCCATTATTGCTTCAACCTACAGATTGCTTCAACTTCCTAAGTAGTAGTCGTAGCGTGATATTATATACCCTATAACCTTCTTCAATAAATAGGCTATAAAATTAAAAATACTTTTTCAAATGACTCAGGCAGTTCTATAGATTAGCGCGTTCAAACGAACAATCTCTTGGTCTTTATAATATTATGATAGATTTTATTATTTAGATGATTAAATTTTAAATTAGTAATATTTATCACAGTAAGTTATTAACTAAATTTGATTTTACAACAATCATAGGCACAGTAAACCATCATAAATTTTATATAGCCTGAAATATTGAACACGATCAATACCAAAACAATTTATAGGAGTTTTACTTATAAAATAAAATGCTTTGTGTGAACTTACTATCAGTATCTCACATTCTCTTACATCCTCAATAAAATGTTTTTAGGTCTACTGGAGAATAAATCTTGGCAAACAACAAACCAAAATAACATTCATATTATTTGCCAAAAACAATAAAAACATAATAAAATTTATTATAACACCATAAAGGATTGTCTCGGTCATAAAAAATGTTTGTAATAAGTTACTTGAAAAATAAGCCTGTAATGAGATGTGACAGAATACGTACATATGTATGTAAGGTATATAGTACATAATCCCAGTCTGTAGTTCGTAATAGTTTTATGCGAGGGGACATGATGTCTTCGCAGCACTTATCCGTAATACTGAGTAAAGCCATATCGACTGGACTGGACGATAATATCACAGAGTAGTTATAGAAACAGAACTTTTTTGAAGTGAAACTTCTTATGCGACTTGCAACGCGTAAAACGTTAAACGTTTAACGCACATTATCGGTCTCTCCTCTTTGTGTAAGCCAGAGCGAGAGAGTAATATATTATCGGTCTCTCCTCTTTGTGTGAGCCAGAGCGAGAGAGTAATATATTATCGGTCTCTCCTCTTTGTGTGAGCCAGAGCGAGAGAGCAAATGTCGGTGTGTATGTATATTGAACACTGTTTAAATAAAATAAAAATCTTTTAAAATGAAGTTTCACTTCTATCGAGTGTGAATCGCACACACACCTTTTTTAATTACTATATTTACGGTGCTTAATTCACATAATCTGCATTACATTGCTATAGGTGTGTTTCGACAGCTGCACGTGAAAGCCAATCCCCCTAGGGTTAGCGTGTTTTTATCTTGAGCTACATCAACGCTAAAGATCAGATGAGATTGTGACCAAACGTTAAAACGTCTAAAGAACAAACAAAGACAATTCCAGGGAAGAGCTCTATTTATTCAAGCTTCAGTTTGACGAGAATTCAAAACAAAGAAAAAAAATTAGACGTAGTAAATAGTGTCACGAGATATACAAGAAAAGAAAGGCGGAAATTGAGAAAAGAGCCGCATCGCAATGCATAACAACAGCCGCAAAAATACGCCTGGCAAGCGATCCGCTAGTGCGTTGCGATGTTTCATATAAAATATACAAAATTGTTTAGGAGATTTTTGTAATGCAATGCGTTGTGACGCGACGCGCCTTATTGTACGCGAGGCTTTAGGTGTTATCAATCTATATATAAGTATGTGTTGTTTGGTTACCAGTATATAATACCATAAAATAATTTGGCTTAGGAACAAATGGCTTTATGTATGATTTGTGAATGTGTATAAATATACATTATTTCAATAAAACATGTTTTTACATCATGAAAAGGCCAGTAAAATTAATTCATATTATTATCAGTGATGGTCACATGATGAGTGGCCATAGTTCTCCATTTTACCCTCTACTAAATGCGACAAAAGATATAACTCGATTCTTTTTTTAAATAATAACACAACTAAATCAGTTTTGTTTGAAAAGCAATCGTTTATTTTAGACCATTTTGAAATAATTTATTTAGTTATTTCTCTGTATAATAATGTTGTAAGCTACTCTATATACCTCAAGCAAAGGACATCTCGAACATCGAAATCTCCGATGAGCTGAAAACTAAAACTCGTCGGAGAAATTCAACATTTTCTGTATAAGCTAATGGATTTTCAAAGGAAACAAGACGTAATGGTCGACTGAGTGTCCATATTGGTTCAAATAATTTTAATTTAAAATACAAACGTATAACGTTGGTCGGTATTCGTTGGGAATTTTTAATTTACCTCTATTTGAATATAACTTGTAAGGGATGTCGCACACTTGCAATGTCTCCGTTGACTAAGTTATTTATTATCCAAGTTTCAACGTTATTATCACAGAACGCTGGCTTCTACACCACGACGGAAGGAGCAAACTTTTGCTCTTTAAGAATCCTCTTTGATATTTAAGTTATATTAAATTAATTAAATAAAAAAGTGGGTATTTTAAATTAGTGTCAAATTAAATATTAAAAAAAAAACTTGCTAGATGCGGATTATTGGATATTATTGATTATTATGCATAAAGGTATAAAAAAAGCGTAAATAAATTTGTACATAATAAAGTACAAATAATTAATTAACAGTTCAAATTTAAGGAGTTTGGAGTACTAGTAGCTTAGTAGGGACTACCACAAATATGGTGAAGAACCTTTCTACTCTGAATATTGCGATATTCCACAAGAATTGCAGAATACTATAATTCGTTCCTCGAATTCGCAGAATGTTTACATAGGATTAAATCAGACCCTTGCATGCTTAGCTAATAGTTTTAATTTGGGTTAAATTTTACTTGGTATGATAATAAAGCTCATATCAAGCGAACAATTACATTACAGTATTGTAACACTTTATAACCGTCATTTAAAGAGTAAGAGAAATGGAATATCCTTAAATATCCAACATTTCAGGTTTGCCAATAATTTACGGAATAATTTTACAAAGGATACTATTAGCGATAGCCTAAATTCAAACACTTTGGAAATATTTCAGTGTATATTATTACAATTATTACAACACTGTTCCGTTATTTACGTAATTTCATAATTTGTATCGTTGCCTTAATTACAAGACGTGTGTCCTCTTTGCCGGTCCCTTAACGAATGCCATTGAATCGATTGCGGTTGTTCACTTACGTCGTGACGGAAGTGAATAAAAACCAAACCGGAAGAAAATTTTAGAAATACATACACTAAACAATGATTTATAAATTAACGCGCTATTTATACAATATTTTAACCTATCGATAATAATTATATCGCTTAATTGTATTAAAACCAAAACAGCAACTTTTAATATACCAATAATATACTAACATTGAAACTAAATACAAATAATTAATATATGTGAATAAAACATCTAAATTATATAATTCGATATATAATATATTTAAATATTCCTAACAACACATACATTTAGTAATTTGTAGTTAATTACCAAGTACGACTACAGATTAACGGTGAAGGAAAATTATACTTTTACACATTTTTTTGTAATACCACCATATATTGGAAACATAACCATAAACTTTTCGGCGTTTCTAATCGCTGGTAATAAAATCTACCCGGGGAAAAATAATCAGATCTGATCATATATGAACAGGCATGAGTCTTCAGGTCTGATCAGATATGAAAAATGACCGGGTCTGATCAGACCCGAACCCGATCAGAAGTTTGTGGTTATGTTTCCAATATATGGTGGTATTACAAAAAATTGTGTAATAGTTCATGCTTGTAAACATGAACAGATCTGATCAGGCCTGAACAGGCCTGGCCAGGTCTGTTCAGACCCGGTCATTTTTCATATCTGATCAGACCTAAAGACTCATGCCTGTTCATGTCTGATCAGACCTGATCATTTTTTTCCCGGGTATGGCATGTTTCCTGAAAATGCGTTTCCCAAGTAAGTACTAAAATATTAACTGATATTACTTTTTTATGTAAACATATTTTGTCTTCACTCTCAATATTTGCAGAAATTTTCAAAAAATCAACGTACTGTTATACCTTCTAAGCGTATTGTTATACAAACACTGTATATCATTCCATCCCACTTACTACGTTTTACACAGTTACATTATTTGTTTAAAGATAGCATCAAAGCATTCTCGAATAATTAGCTTTTTATAAAAAAAATCCAATGCTAAGCTGATTGAAGGATGTAAGTTATGCTTTTGTAGGATTTAATTCGTTTAACTTTATTGCATTCCTGAACTTTTTCAAAAGTAATGTTGCTTGAAGCCGGAATCCTATTTATTTCATCCTTTGTCATTTTATTTTGTTTATGCTGATAATAAAAACATGTTATTGCAGAAGCCAAAATGTTACTTATACTCACATTTTGCATTTATATTAATAAAGATTGAGTAGATTTTTAAAATATTGTATGTGAAAGATACCCATATATACAGATTAAATAAAATATGATATAGGCATAAATAAAAGCTGTTAGGATAATTCAATATTTTATAAAAGAATAGCGAAACACACAATGTTTTAATCTGGGACCTTTTTTGCTCACCGATTTAAAAACTTAAATAATTATCATAAAATTAAAAAGAAATCTATTCTGGGTTTATTGTAAAACGTAGGATATATAAAATATAAAAAGTTTTTTTTGTTAACTTTAAAATGACCTTTTAAGAAATCATTGGTAAATTATATGTATAGTTTAAAGCTATCTTTAATCGCTCACATGTAATATAAATTATTGATTTAATAAAGCAAATCTTCAAAATTGTATTTTCCCTACCTATATCGATTTTATAAACAAACTGTCTAAACATTATATTATATTACATTATATTTGTTTGTGGCACACTATCAAGGTTTAATATTCATATTTCACAGGTTTTTTGATAATAATTAATTAAATATTGTAGTTTTCAAATTTTGAAGCAGTGATAGTCCAGTGGTAGCTTTCACGGACACCGAATATAGTATAGTTTGAATCCGTACAATGGTGCTGAGGTTTCGGTGAAGGAAAACATCGTGATGAAACCATAGCATGGTGGTAGGATATTTTCTTATACCGACCTGGCTAGCTCAAGTTGAAAATCTAACGCCAAGCATCTATAGGTGTGTTCTGGCAGCTTCACTTGTGAGCCAGTTTCCTCACTAAGTTTAGCGCGTCATCATCGTGGGCCACATCGTCCCTTAACATCAGGTGAGATTGAGGCAATAACGCTAAAACCTAAATTCGATAAAAAAAATATGGAAATGCTAGTAAATGTATGAATTACTAATCAATTTCTATAATGTAATTTCACTAATTTACCAACAAGTGTTCTAACAATACATGGTGGTTCTATAATACCAAACTAACACAAGATACTTTTATTAATAAACACAAGTTTTTGAAAGAGATAGTAATACAATGATATTACAGTAGCGCGTATACTTTTAGTAGGTATAGAATATACTTTATTTTATACTCCATCAACCTGCCCCATATTCCAACTGACAGGACAAACATCATAATACAAATAGACAATAATAGCAAGTAAACATCGTCTAACAAAGAAGGGGCTAGAGACGGCGTGACGTCAGAGCAGGCTGACGTCAGAGCTTGCGTGCATGTGGGTCAATAGAACGCGCCAGCTCGGCCCGGGTGGCTCCGGGTAGCTCGATATAGGTCACAGCTAGGTTCGGCAACTGTCCTGTTCTAGACGAAAATAGACGGTGAACAACAAGCTATTATCCTATGGCCTACAATTAGTACCAAGTGACCTGGTTTCCAGTATGTTGTACGACTATATTTTGAATAACAATAGGAATATTTTAGTTCTTTATTTGTGTTGATAATTGTACAGAGTTCTTTACTAATTAGATAGTTTAAAATAATTATAATGATATAAAAACAACTTAAGAATCCCTTGTGTGTTCTCGCTGTTAATTTGCTAACAATGATAATTCCCTTTCATTTCTCGTAAGTACTTGTTTTCTTCGACAAAGTTCTCTGTATTTTACAGGTTCTATTAAGGTAATAAGGAAATTCAAATATTTCTACTAGTAAGAAACACATATAATTTAAAAAGAGAAATATTATTTAAAGGCGCAATTTTGTAATAATTTCAAAACAATAATTAAGTAATAAAAGCTATTGTTATATTTAGCTATGTTGTTCAGAGTTTTTACTTATTTATTTTGCGAATATATGAAATAGCTAACTGGTAATTGTCATTTACATCCTTGTAAATAAATCACTATATACCTAAGCATTAGCATTTATATTATTTTTATTTAAAGTCTTATACTGTTCGTATACTTATATTGGTTACACCATATAGATTATTATATATGGTCTTCGAGCATTACAGGTGAATCTTGACACTCAAAGACTTATACAATATATTTCTGGGCTTTACGTTTCAAAGTCAGTCAATATAACTTTAGGAACTTCTAAAATAATTAAATATAGATAAAAAACTTAACAATTCCTTGCTGTATTATTTTTACTATTAAAAAATATCGTTTACATTACGTTCACATGTTACAGAGATGTATTAGTTTGTCCGAAATTGTTCTTCGAACAAAAGTTGTATTAAAAAGGTTAAAGTAGAATTTGTGTCATTATCGAAAGTAAAGTGATGATATGAATGAAAGATTTACAAGTAAGGATTATTGCCAAAGCCTTGTAGATGCAGGTCCAATTAAAAAGTAATTGGAAGAAGCGGTTGGCAAATTCTTTTGTGGACAACTAGTTGGTGCAATTAATATAGTTTAGGTATATTTAGGAAGAATAGAGCAATAGTTGATCTATTAAACGCGTTTATAGAAATGTCAAAGTAAAGATAACAAAGAAAAAATACTAGGTACTCATAACTTAAAAATCAACTTTACAATTTACCTTTTTACAATTTTACCGTAAAAGAGATATAAGATATCACTATTGTTCGTTTTTTAATCCCACGGACACAGACCACAAAGCACATCTAATAAAGAACATCAGACTGTCATTTGATAGGTAAGTATTAGAAATACATTATATTTCTTATTAAATAATAAATATTTTATTCCTTGTACGTAGTATACTCGTAGTAGTCTGTGATTCCTTGTAACAGAGTCGTGTCATAATGCGTCTATTTTTCCCAAAAATATATTGCAACTTTCGAGAGTAAAATGAAATTATAAGATGCATTTAATCAACAAGGTTATAAACTATTTGTTTGCCAAATTTCACCCAAATCCGTTCAGCCGTTTTTCCGTGATGTAAGTGTTCCGCGAGTAACAAACAAACTTACTTTCGCCTTCATAATATTATTAGGATAAGGATTAAAATATTTGTAAAGTCCTTCACAAAAAAAATGTTTATTTTATTTTATAAATTAAGTTAAGTGCCGGGGCGATGCCGAGGGTTTTAAAAATTAAATACAAGTGATTCTTAAGCAGATTTACTGTAGAATGAATAAATGGTCTTACAATGTTCTTATATATAATCTTTTATACTGTAAACACCAGGGGGCTGTTCATAACTTAATAACAAAAAACATGTCGCAATTTGTCTAGTCTAAACAAAAGGTGGTTATCGCCAATCGTAGTTATAACATACGATTAAATATATAACGTCAGCATTTTCTACTTATGTACCGATTAACACGTCGTAATAATAGAGGGTACAGCCTGTATGACTATTATGTATATAAAAATATTTACACTTTATTTAAAAAAATATTGTTTTTAGGTTTATGACATATTGTGTTAACGCTACGCACATAATCACAGAATTATTAATGCATATACTACCGCTACGCATTGAATTCGGCTTCACCATTTTGTTCTACACGCTCTGTCTATATTGTTATTTTGGTTTGGGTCCACGGAGTAACACGACATTTCATGTGTTGCTAGTTTATTGGATTATAAAATTAGTGATGTCCACCAATTCTGGATATGCTGAACAATATCTTTTTTTTTAAATAATAACTAAAAACCCACAATTAAGTATTTAAAGTCTTACGATTTAAATAATTTGAAAGTAAATATACGGTAGCACAACACTACGGTGTACTGTAGAATAACCTAAAAACAAAGCACAGTATACAAAACAGTCACAAATTTATACATAGTATTTATTATGAGAGCCGCAGTAATAATATAAAATTATATATGTTAAACGTATAAATAGAGAACACAACTATATAAGCATGAACAAAGAACACATTACAATTTTATAAAACGCAATATAGTTAACCATAAAATGTTTCAATTTATACAATATGTTCGCGAGATTTAAGTGTCACTGTAACCTTATAAAAAAAAACTATCACACGATGCTTATTATTTCTAGAAGCATTTTTTTATTTATTTACATCATCTTTAGGTGGTAAATTAAGCTATGCACACGTTTCGGAATAAATACAAAGGCATTTTGTTAAAAAAATATGAGTTAAAACGTAGTGTTTTAAATAACATACTATTTAAAAAATCCTTTTTAAAATGTTGAAATAATTCGATATGTTTATTACTAAAAATGTTCGTTAGAAGCAAATATTTATATCTATAATAATTTTCCTTAAATAGAAGACCAAATAAGATTGTTTACCAAAAGTCTATCTCAAAACCTTACAGCTTGCAGCTTAGCTCTGTTAACACCAGTTACACTTTAAGTGAGTTAAGCACTTAATCATCTTACAGCACTATTCTCAAGTAACTACTAAGTTAATTTTATAAACTTCAAAGCAATTCAAGTAACTTAATAGAACTGCTTTATTTAAAATACATGTTTTAATGATTTATTAAATTTCCATTATATTGAAATTTAATTTCTTTAGGCGCGTTATGAAATAAAAAATGATGAGAGTGAAATGTTACGATGTACGCGACATTTTAACAAAATGTCTATACTCTATTCTATGAAGTTGGCTGCTCAACCTCTTGTTTTTTGTGGTGAAAATAATCACATATAGTAATAGGTACTGTTATTGATTAAAAATAAAAATGTTATGTTATAGGATTCCTAATGTATTAATTAAGTATGTAATAGATAGTTAAAAATTTATGAATTAATGGGCAACATGCGCAAGGGTGCCAAAGTGGCTGAACCTCGGCTTGAGCTGTTGCCGCATATGCAACATACGCGACCTAGCTAAATTCCTACGCGAATTCGAGCTAACTAACTATACATGTATGCATGTCTCTAGCCTCCTGGGAGGAAGGAAGAAACACGCGTACATGTATTTAGTGATCAGAAAATTTTCTAAGGCTACCCAAAAAAAAAAGAAAAAAAAAGGTCCCTTACAGAACCTATGTACCTGAGTGCCTTAATAACAATTACCACTAATTAAGTATAAACATTCAACTTCGGTTCCCGCTAATGCTACTAAATTTAACTAAATTCTTAATTACTATAGCCTGAATAAGTTTTACCTGAATAGTTTGCTCCAGGCCTGACCGAATAATAAAGTATCTATATTGCGACAAAATCTGTGATACGCCTTGTTGCGGGTCGGGTTTTGACGAAACAATCATTTGTGCGATGAACATGATTGTTGATGTATGTTTATGGAAAAATGATCATATGTGATATTGTTTCCGAATAATATTATTATTACTTGATGGAAACTGCACTCTTATCTATATGGAAAAAGGTTTAACTTCGAGTAGGAGGCTATAAAAAAGGCTTCGCTTAAAAATCAATAGTAAATATTATCAACATCACAAATTATTTGGATTGTACTCTAATAAAAAAAAACGGACAAGCAGCAAGTTGTATTCTAGTATTCGATATTAATTACAATTTTCTACCTCAGGCCGTTTTCGACAAAAAGGCATAATGTCAATGGACAAACAGAGAGACAGGTAACAAAGTAATCCTAAAAGTGTTCCGTTTTTTTTTAATTTTTACCCTGAAGGTAAGAGAATTTATGAATAAAATTTTATTTCATATACAAACTTGTTAGTTAAAATTTTTTGTTTGTAATAACGCATGATTGCTCGAATGAAACACACAGTGCAATACTGAAGTTAATTAATTAATTAATAATTACGAGCACATCGTAAAACAGTTAAAGCTATTATAACCCACCGGCACTCATTCGAGAGCGGTAAAATGTGAATTTGCAACATTCACTCATTGTTGAAATGGTTTAATAAATACTAAATACAATTTATGTGCGTTAACAAACACATTGCGTATTAAAGTTGATAGATTTATGAATTCTCTCTGTTTCGGAATTTATGGATTTAAGCGAATGTTTTGTTGGGTTGTACGAATCTATACAAATGGTGATAAGCCCGTCATAATAACTCTAAGTATATCGCGTTATGGATCAGCCAGTGTATATATCCAATTGTCAAGAGGCTTGGAGGAAGCCGTGACATCGACGACCGTCGATATAACATTAGCAATTTCTCGGTGTCCATCGCTGTTTTTGAACTGTAATGTACTTACCGATATACACAGTGCTGTAACTTATTTATTTCTATATTTTATTAATTAATTTAAGGGTTATTACAGATGATCTGCATTCGACTACACGGGGTTAAAAGTGCACGCTGACTGTGCAGTCGGTAGACGGTCTCAACTGCATCGTAACCGCATCCAAACTGTAATTATGCAGTTGGCTTGCAAACCGAATGCATATTGTAATAATCGAGCCAAATCTGTAATTACCCTAAAAGGTTTACAACAAGAAACACACAGTAATAATTAAAATTCCTGTGTTTACACAAATTTGTTTGCCCCTTCAATATTCGTATAATGCAATATCTTATGACGTTAGCCCGTACTTGTATACATATGAACTTTGCACTTAGGCTTATTTTACAGTCACGCCTACCATCGGCCCTGATTGTTGAGTATACATCATTACTATGAACTGTTTACACTGATTACTCGACGCTGAGCAGCGTCGGCTCAGAGAATGCAGCCGTCGGCACCGCGTGACGCCGACGCGTGTTTGTTGTCATTGTGTGTTACAATGTCACGTTGCGTGCACCTGCCAATGAGTAGTACCATTTTAACAACTATTACGACTGTACTTGAATGCTATCGACACGAGACTATAGTAGCGGCACACTATGATGGCCGTTTTGACACATTAAAATAGTGGCGTGATATGACAATTTATTTTCGAAAAAATATAATCAAATGCCAGTCGTATGTACAAGTTTTTAGATTTATACCTAGTATTTCAAGTAGTAGCTGATTAAAAAGTTTAAATGAAACGAGAATACAAATGTTTACTTAATATATTTGAATGAACTGAATATTGGAATTGAGCCTTGACGTGAGTTTGCTGGAGGTAGTAATTGTGCTGCCCATCGATCCTATATGTGACGATGGTATTAGATTTCGTTTTTTTAATTCATAATTTAGAAAAAACTAATGGCGAGTTGTGTGGTAAATAATTACACTAATAATTATTATCCATTAAGGATTCGTCAAATGGCGCTGTTTTTGTTTGTTAGTAAAAACGTGAAAAGATTTGTTCGCGGGAATATATTATATAGTTAGATGATAATACATGTAGTTTACAAATCAATGTAATAAATTAATTTTGTATCCTAAAATTATACGTTCAATAAATTTTATGACTAATTGCACGTCATTATTCACAATAAAGAACAGCAAATTGCTCCTTCAACTATAGTTGTTAATTTATACGAAACTTCATGAGCGGAAAAACGTCAAAACGGCCATCAACCGTGCCGCTACTATAAACAACACGACGCCAATAGAAACGCACCGGCCAGATACGTGCGTCGACGGACGGCTTGACTGTAAAATCAGCTTTATGTGCTATCAGAGAAGTACTAATAAGTTTGTTGTTACTCTCTATATGGAAATAATTTTGATGCCTATATTTTGAGAAAAAAAAAAATTTTTTTTACTCCTACAATATCTATTATGCGGGAAGTAGAGATATTGAATCGAATTTTAAGTTAAGTAGACATGCTCTATAAAATCATGGCTATTAGGAACATTAAGATAAGATGTCCTCAAGCTTCAAAGCACTTACTTAACATTACATAGTTAACTAACCGTAAATCATTATTATTACATAGCTAATGCCTACGCAACGGGATTCGTTAAATGACGCTGAAAGCGCCATTAACGTTTGAAGTAATTGCGGTAAATTGTAAATTAAGCAATTTTGCTGAATATTGCACATAATTTCCGTAAAATTCCAATGTATTGTTAAGAGTTTACGTTTTAAAATTAGAATTTTAATTTAATCTACTTCTTTAGGCGCATTATGTAAACTTTTAGATGTTTTTTTTTTTTTTTTTTTTTTTTTTCGGACTGACTATATTGTTAGCCTTATGGGCCCTGGAGCCTTTACGGCTTTTACAGCTTTACCGGGCTTGGACTTTTAGATGCGCGTGCACATTATTACCAAAACCTTTTGTTTAATTTTGGTTCAGGCTATGCGTCACATAAAATAGAGTCTGACTGTCCAAAGAAGTCCAACTTCTTTTTTTTCACTGTTAATGAATTCAATTTTCTTCGAAATATATATTTTAGCTACTACATAAAGATCTTTGTATTCAATAATTTTATATATATCGTAAGTTAAATTTGAATTATTGTAAGTAACATTTAATTTTAAGAAAGAGACGTTATAAATGCTCAGCTGTATAAAAAATGCATCAAAGACTTATTTAATTTG
Organism: Saturnia pavonia; assembly: GCA_947532125.1. Classification (NCBI taxonomy): domain Eukaryota; kingdom Metazoa; phylum Arthropoda; class Insecta; order Lepidoptera; family Saturniidae; genus Saturnia; species Saturnia pavonia. The sequence continues at coordinate 5,985,822 of OX383899.1, read as the reverse complement.
AATACTTCCTTTAAAATTATGAGCACTGTGCTTCATTCAGTAAGTGACAGCTACTTAAGGGATTTGAGTTAACTAAAGAACAAAAGCATTAGTATTAGGAATACTTAATCATCTGCGGTTGGAGTTTGCTTGGTTTACTGAAAGTTTGAAACGCCCCTATAGATTTAAAGTCATAATATAGTTTAATGAGAAATTTTATAGTAACTATATTATTAATTTTGAAGCAAAAGTTATATACGTGAGTGTGGGATGGTTGTATAATATACAGTAAAATTTATAGGTGATAAGTAGTAAATTAATTTTATTTAAAAATGAATATAAATTAGCTTTAGAAATTAATTTTCAAATAAATAATTAATTGGTTTCGAAAAACAAATTTATATTTTACAATTTAGAATAAATACTTCCATCAAAACACAAAAAGAAAATTATACCTTGTTCATCATACAAAGGCTTGCACGACATATCCACAGAACGTAAATTGTTACGTCGTGCAAATTATGTCATAACCAAAAAACATGCATTACGATTATCAATTATCATTAAAAAAAATTGATACTGATAGGCGTTATAAATACATGTTGCAAGACAAGAATCCTAAATGACTTCCACTATACAATGATTTTTGTGTTTTTTTTTCTTTTTGTTACTACGATCATCGTTACTTTCTGTGTTGCTTAAAACTAGAGTAGACCAAAATAATAAAGGAATGGAAAATTAATCGTACGAATCGAAAATTAATCGACTTGATCGAACGCCGTCGTACATTTAATTTATTAGTTGCTTTTTTAATTCCGAATAAAAATATATATTAACGTAATTCCTACATTTTTACTGCAGCAACACGCAACTAAGAATATTGACTGGAATAATTAATCTTGTTGTTTGGCGTCAGGAATTCAATAATACAAGTGTTCAAGATTGCGATTTCAATTGTTGTTATAGTTTATTTTCGTTATTTCATTTACACAGCTTACACATCCCTCAATAGATTTAAAGCCTAATTGTATTATCGATTGTATTTAGCTCTCATTTGAATTATTCTACATCTCTAAAAGAAAAAAATAACATGTGCCATGCAAGCCTTCACGATGAATCAATAATAATTTGTAAATGCAACCGTTAAACTTCAATTATGCATTTTAGAGACGGGAAGTAGAAGTAAATAGAAAAAACGTAATCTACTTCAAATGCCACTTCTCAACTGTCCGTAAACTCAATTGATTGTATCAAGGCACAAGTATGTATAAGTTTTTTCATTAATATATTTACACTAAATTAATATGACAATTTATGTAATAAGTAGGTATTAAAATATTATAAATTTCGGTCAACTAAATCGAGTAAAAGCGAACTTAATTCCTTTTTGTACTTCATTAATAATTAAGTTCAGGATACAATAAATATACTTGAGCGATATGAAGAACTTTATACGGAGATGATGTTCTATATACTTTAATCAGTTTGTTTGTAAACTTTATGTAGTTAAAGGTATGTGTAAGATTTTACTACGAAATCTGTATTGATTTAACGTGTGTTGGATAAATCAGATCCTTACAATCCATTACAAGATTTTTTCTTTTATTGAGATACCTAATTCGTGGTGTTGTGTTTTCACGATAAAATATACATATAGGACGCTTACCTGTTAAAATATGAAATATGAAGTATATTAAATTTATAAAACTACAAACGTTAATAAAGTTTTATATGCTTTGATGTGTTGATGATACTTTTGCATGTATAATAAATTGGTAAAACTTTATATAAAACTTGCCTAAAGTAACTACCCGACACCACCTCAGGGGGCGGTCTTAATGCCAGCAAATACGTGACTTAGACTGAATAAAAAATTGTAGAAATATTTCATAATATCAGTTTGACTACTACCAAAATATTTATTGTTGAAGTAATTATACTAATACTAGAATCACACCTGCAAAGAATGTCTAAATATAAGTGTTTATTAACTCGATCAATTAATACGAATTAAATGATAATATAAAATGCTTTAGTCCGAATTACATATTTTTTTAGGTTATTAATTAGACAACTAGTGAAACGTCGCATATATATACTGTAACGGTTTATATGATTTATTATTAGTGAGACTACTAGTTAAAATTTACACTTGAAAATTAAATACCAAATGTGTTTAGATAAATATGTACAGCAGTAGAGGAAATTTTATCATTCCGTCTGCCTTCAATAAATAAATAATTAAACCTGCTTTTAAAACAAACACAGAGAAATATCTAAGAAATAAAGTTCAATTAAAGTTACAACCCCTGCCGTTGTTACAAAATATACCTACAATTTACAACGTCTGCCTTTCAGTCGTCTCTAAATCCTTGACCTGATTTTAGTAGGATAAAATTTCGCTAGAGATAAACTTTATTTACCACAAACCAGGTTTGCGTAGAAAATTTTTAAATTACATTTTACCCGTGATTTCATTTACAAGAACTAAAATGAATTTTAAAATGATTGAGAGTAGAGTATTTGTGTTCACATCAAAAAATTTTCAATTAAATACTGAAACAGTTGTTTATCCAGATAATGTACGACTAAATCATATATATTAATTACTAATATAGATTCGTATTGATCATTAGAAAGGTTTTTGGGATATAATGGGGATTAGATAAAATACTTGAGCCAAAGCTAAGCTGACCTGCTCGTGGTGCACTCTGCTGAGTAACGAACGAGGGGTGGTAGAACTGTATAGCCCGACTGGGATGCAACCACCATACGTATATTATCATAGTAAATTACTTATGCATAACGTGTATCGGAATCACCTACTGCAAATCCTTTTTCCATTTACACAGCGGTGACTGAGGATTGATTGTTGCTACTGGTTATCGATGGTCGCTACTGGTTTTGGATTATGCTGTGCTTACCATTAGGCATAGATCAAGGAATTAGTTGTGTTATTATAAAAGAAAAAATATATAAAAATATAAACGTAAAAATGTGTTTAAAGCAATAATGTGGGTTTGAAGATTACACTAACCTTAAGTTTCCATTAAAGTAAATTATTGTTTTGCTACTTGGTAGAAAAGTACTTTATACAGCTCATCAGTTAGCTACCAACTTCAGATTGAAAGTCTTTCTTAAAGCGTTTTAGTTTTGATGTATTTCTAGAACTGAACTTGAGAGCTAGACTTAAAGTATTATATCTACGACAGTATCACCACAATAAACTAAAATAAATAAATGCACACAGAAGCATTCACATGAAAAAAAAATTGTTCTCAAAAATCGACAACACACAGATACTGATTCAATATATTAATTGTGATTAACAATTATCCGTAGTAAAAGGAATCATCTTTATACCACGACTTCTATTATATTATAGACGAGCCATTAGTAACATCAAACTTACATAATTATTTATACATTGAAAGGAATAATTGAGTTTTGTCGAAACTTTCTATTTTCATTTTCTTAGCCCAATTCGAATAGGTATTTTATAATAAATTGTATTTACATTACTGCCTATGCCTTTTAATTTTGTTTATATTTTCTCTGATAATCTAATATATGCTTATCACTTTCTATTTAGTTCAATTAACGTTACAATTGAATTACATTTGAAACCTAATAAAATTATCAAGAAGTATAAGGGAATTTGTAATTGCGATTATTTTTTTCAGTTCTCGTCGGGTGAATAAAACCTCGTTCTCGCTTAGCGTACTTTCTGAACTACGACTTGTATAGTAACTGCTTCGCTCCTAAGGGCCCTAGTGTGATGCTAAATAGCCACACCCTTTCTGAATAAATCGGCTATAAAATTCAAATGATTTTTTCAAATGTGTATGGTAGGTTCAGAGATCAGAGCATTAAAAAAATCAATCTCTTGAGCTTTATAATATTACCAGGTGTATGCCGCAGTTTCACCCGCGTATAATTTAAAAGAAATCGCTAATTCATTATTTATAAGACTTCAGTATAGACAATACTTTTATCGGGCGGCCAGGGTTACGCGTCAAAAGTCACTACACCTATAGTCATATTCCCGAGCCGAGTTTCGAATTATTTTAATTTTACATTAGCTCCCAAACTATGCATCCAAATAATATTCAAGAAAATAAATTGTCTTTATGATAAAGTAACTTTAGTTAGTAAGAATTAATATTCCATGCCTAATAATAATGCTCATATATCACTTTATAATTTGCATTAATTTTTGTCACAAAATATGTTATTGTGGCTTATGTATGATATCTCGGACTTTTTTTAGATTTACTAAGGAGCAATATTTTTATATAACATTGTATCAACGTTTCACTGACCATTACGCCAGCTCAGGTGGATAAAGCAGTTCGAGATCGCTGTTTCTGCCGACTTAATAAAAAAAATTGAATCCGACTGGTAGCTCCAGAGATTGACGTGTTTAAACAACCAAAAACTCTTCCGTTTTATTATATTTGTAAAGATTTCAATATAATTAAGCCATATTATTTTAACTTTTTATAAACGAAACCGTGGAATAAGCATGCAAAAAGAGGTTATTCGAGAATATTTCATCAGAATGATTAGTGTTATTAAAATGTATTGGATTTTATGTAGGTGCAGTAAATATAGTTTTATTCATTAGGTGTTATTTCTCATTAATGTCTCCGTGTGTCTAAGGCGGAGAGTCGAGCGCCTTCTTTATATTTTGCAGATTTAGTAGTATGTGTCTCTTATCTATTTAATATTCATGTTTTTTATCTTTTTTTTTATAGTAGCTCGGCACATTGACTGTACTGTCCCTGATGGTAAGCACAGTACAATCCAAATACAACGGCGACCACTGAGAGATAAAAACCATCGGCGGTCGCCGCTGTCATGCCGGCCTAAATGTGTTTTAGGGGAAGAACAAAATATGTTAATATCAAAGTATACTAACTAGTGTAATGCAAACAAAATAATATGTCTCAAGATTTCAATGAGATCGTTCAACCAAAACATCCTCATCAAGAAGTTTCAACTGTTCTACTTTTCTACGGTGTTAATAGTTATAACAAAACTTAGTAACGTAGGGTTGTTACTTTACGAGGAGGAAATAAAAATGCTAATATATTGGGCCTCGGAACGAACATTGAAACAAATAAATATACTACGAATGGGCTTGATTTAGTACAAAATATTAGGACACAGTTAGATACTTTAAGCATATACAGTAGAACCTCTGTAAGTCAAAACCTCTGTAAGGCAGAAGCCAAAAAATTCGAGTTATAGAGTTTTTGACTTATGGAGGACTTCGACTTAAGTGAATTTTGTCAGGAAATGTTCGAATTCTAGAGGTTCAGATTTATTCCCGCTCATTTTGAGTTAGAGAGTTGAAATAAATAAAAATCCTAGTTACAGGCAGATTTATATTTGCAATTTAAATGATATGCAATTTCTTTAACATATATACATATAATATACATTCTAAACATATATTTATTCCAAAATTTATTTAAGTCAGTTTTTTTTGTATAAATCAATTCGAATATTCTCTATCTATGGCATCATCTAAGATATAAAGAGCAGAAAATTCTTTTCTGTTTTTGCTGCTTTGTTCTATAAACTTTCTTAAAGTATTTTCAAAGCTATCTAGCCTCTTTGATGGAAACCCAAGGTGCGCCTGTTGTATTCATGTATTCTATGCCATCTACATTTTCGCACGTAAATTTTTCTTACGCAACATCTTTCTTCTTGTGACAGATCAATCACAACTTTTCAGCAAGACTCAAAGTTTTTAATTTGTTTCACAGCAATAATTTTTTGTTTTGTTAATTGGTGTGTATTGTGCAGTAGGACACGATTATTCAATATGAGTAAAAATGTATAATTATATCCTCTACGTTCCACAACAGAACCACAAACGCTGGGCTTTGGAAACACAATTGTACGGTAACCTTCACCTATAGAAATATTGTACAACAGTTGGCTAACTAACAAAGAGAAAAAAACCGCCGCTGGATTTCGATCTTTCGGTGGTCGCCGTTGTATTTAGATTGTACTGTGCTTACCATCAGGGCTAGTACCGTCAAAATGCGGACCTACTATAATAATAATATAACCTCATATTTGCAGGAATTCGTTTCGATATATATATATATATATATTTGTGCCATATGTACATTGCTTTATAGCATAATATGACATGTTTGAATGTCTGGCATTTAGTAACTTCTAGGCTAGACTTCAGTCAGCCCTATCGCATAACAAAGATTGAGTTTTATTCAGTAAAGCCATCTTTATGAATCGCTGCCCCTCAAGTCGCAGTCTTGCTTATATGGGCCGGGAAACTTGCAAAGCAATTCCTTAGGGTAAACTTCATATATGTTGGGGCATTTGAGACTTCCAGAAAATCTCTAAAAGCGTCCCTTTGAACCTTTACAAGTGGTTGAATTTATGTAAATAATATGTGCTTTGTCGTATTAATGCGTAACGTTTTTTCCCCTTTACAATTCAAAGTAACACGAATACCTTTTAAAAGCTAAAATTCTTTACGTATTTGAATGCCTACCTTTTTATTTTGTCTTTTTATAACAGAATGTGCTAAGAATAAATAAATATATTACTCCACACAAAGCCCCTACAGATTTGAGTAATTAATAAAGAAAGCAATTTAAATAAGGTTCTGGTAATTAAGGTAGATATTAACTTTTGTGTTAAGAATTAATTAATAATTTTATATGAGTTTTTACTGTTCACTTATATATATTCACGTATATCGTTGTAGGAAATTTATAAAACTATTATTTTTTCAGTTTTTTGCAGCAATATGCCATGTGATAGAAATCCTTGGCAAAGAGCTTTTAATCCCATAGTATAGAACAAGACCAAGCGGGTAATGGAAATTAAGCAAATAAACTATTTCATTTTATAAAACCACTTAATATCATTCGATGTCGCTTTCACGACCTTAAATGTCACAACTTTTCTATGACGTATTTAACATTTCCGGGCATGGTTTGCCTTGACCTGCTGCTACAAACCTACAACTTTCATTAAATCACAAATCTATATTATTACTTAATCAAATTATGTTAATATAAATTAGGAAAAATAATTTAAATACCAAATGAGCGTAAAACTCAGGTGCCTCTAAGTAGTCAGCGTAGCTTATAGTTATCCATAATTTCCAAGCCCGGTGGAACTGCCAAAGTCATTAATTAAGGCCTCCAAAGTCCTTAAGGGTTAATAATATAGTCCATTCGAGAAAAACATATATCCATTATCGATTTCAAAAAGGTCTACATAACAGTCATACCGGAGAATAATTATTGATAAATTATTACATATCAGGGATGAGTCAGAACGAGGCTGCCCAATTAATTTTGGAGGTGGGTCATAATTTCGATTACCTACATATCAGCTGGCGCGGTGGGCCAACTGGCTAGCAGTATTATTATTTTGCTAGCCACCTACTAAACAATACTTGTTTACGGTTATATAATAAATAGATTGATATTTCAAATGAATAAGGTTTTCAGTTGCCCACAGTTTTATAATACTACTTTATCCAAAAAGTACCGGGAGAAGATCAATAATACACAAAATGTTAGTTATTCATCCAAATTTATTTTATCGCCTTCAAAGTATGCTCCTTTAGAAACGATACATTTACGCTACAGAACAATCGAATGATCAAATCGCTTTTTCCGGAATTGAGTTTAGTTCTCGACGCGAATTCTCCTTAATGTTTTCTACCGAATGAAAAACGGGTGCCACGAAGTGGTAATTTGAGTTTAGGAAAAAGAAAGAAGTCGGTTGGAGCCACATCTGGTGAATAAGGTGGTTGCTCTATTGTATTTTTTGAGTTTTTGGTCAAAAATTCGTTCATAATGATGGCATTGTGCGAAGGCGCATTATCGTGTTGCAAAATCAAAGAATTTTCTGTTCACACACTTTCCACTTTGACTTTTGATCGATTTTGGCGTGGATTTTTCGATTTCGGTTCAGTTGGAAGGTGCCACTACGAAGCTGTTGACTAGTTGAAATATCAAACTCGTAAACCCAGGTCTCGTCACCAGTAACAATGCGTTTCATGAATATTGGGTCGGAATTGACTCTTAATAGCATGTCTTGATCGACTCTTATGCGATTGAGTTTTTGGAGAAAATGCTGTTCTTTTGGTACTAGCCGAGAGGCAACATGTTTCATACCCAAATGATTATTTAAAATGATATGGATCGACTCGTGAGACACAGAAAGTTCAGCGGCTATCTCTCTCAAACTTGAATGAGGATATTCAGTCACTATTTCCTTCACTTTTGCGATGTTAACTTCAGTTGAAGACGTTGATGGTCTACCAGGGCGTGGCAAATCTTCCGGCATATCTCGACCACTTTTGAACGCTTTGTATCACTCATAAGTACGTTTTTTAATAAATACGATTCACCGTAAGCCTTCTGTAACATTTTCACTGTCTCCGAACACAAAATTCCACTAGCGATACAAAATTTAAAATTTAAAGTCTTCGTTCGATGTTTTTGTCCATTATGAAATTCAAAATACACACTAGATATGATCTAACTAAAAACACCACTGTATTTAATCGAAATGACAGATTCAACTCAAACTCCGCGCCAAAATGAAAAACAGTGCCAATATAACATCAAAAAAAAAATCTGTACCCAATACTTTTTTGACTGAATGTAATTTAAAAAAAAACTCGAGAACAACCGCGTGGCGGGAAAATTTTAATTTATCGGCGGGACAATTTATAGTCTTGGGGTCTGAGTTTAGGCAGTCTTGAGTTACAAAATGCAGGTTCTGCACCAACATTATTGCAATCGAATTTTGCAAAGGACTTTTACCTATTATACAAATTCGTATACAATATGAGCTACGAAAATTACCCAAGCTTGTCTATGTATCAAATCTTCCCTCATATACGAATTCATACGTTGTATATATACATACATACATACATACATTGATCATCCAATCGATTTCCAACTTAATCATTTAAGTATATGGTTCAAAATATGTAATCAATGTAACTCAAGTCATGATACGTTTTTGTCAAGTTAACCAAAGGATTTCAAGAGAGTATGATCCGGATAAGCTTCTTAAAAGTTTATGGCCCAAAATGTTATAATGAATATTCATATACACTGATTTTATAACAGCGACTCGAATATGAAACCATAAACAGTATGTGACATATCTAAGACGAGTATTAACTGAATTAGATATTCTGACATAATGTTATGGCTTAATCTTGAAATATAGCTGGCAGATGTGATCACCACAATGATGCCATGTTTATTAAATAAAAAAAATGTTTTGTTAATTTTTTTAATTCTAACCTACATTTCGTATGGTAATTGCTCCACTTTCTAAGGGTCATAGCATGATATTATATAGCGTATAACCTTCATCAATAAGCGATATTTATTTTTATCTGACTGGTACTTCCAGTGATTAGCGCGTTCAAACAAAGGAACGAATATAAATAATATGTTTAAAATATACATTTTCTGGCTGTAGCGCCCCACGTATCGATTGGCATAAAAAATGTAGTCGTATGGTGACGTCATTCGATACTAGTGTAATACCGCCAATTCACGACGAGTGGGGTACTCGGACTTAGTAGAGAAGCGTGGCATAAGGAGCGAGCGGTTCAAGCCCGGTGAAGCTGTAAAAGCCGTAAGGCTTCAGGGCCCCAAAGGCTAACAGTATAGTCAGTTGGGAAAAAAAGAGAGCGGCATTCTTACTGTATGGACTGGTACGTATCTCAAGATTTCTTGTTGTACTCGTCGCTAATGATGGTAATATAATAACGGGGCGGCCGAGCTACGCTCGGTGTCTTAGAAAAAGGAAAACATCTATTTCGGAAAACTTGGAATGTTAACCTTGTCTGAATACAAAATTTCAGCCATATTTTTAAAGCCGAAAGTCCAATTTCATAGGTATACATATATATAAAATAATTGCCCGAATGGTATTAGAACTGGAATCAATTAAAAAAACAATTCAATTAGTTATGATATTTATTGATTTTCACATTACAGTTATAATTAATTTCAAAGGACAGTTAAATTAGACGTGTGAGTCTTTATAAATATATGTGCTCCCTCAATAAGAAGTAATCACAACATGCGATAATCATAATCACTGAATGTAATACAGCTAAGATAATGATAATAATATCATTTGTAGCATGTACCTATAACTTAATTTAAAACCTCCTTTCAGTGCACGTTTTTTTTTCATTATTAATGTTAGTATTTGGCCACAATCTCATTTGATACTAAGTACCTAACGATGTTACCCAAGACTGGCTGTTAAATGCACCTATAGGTTTTTGGAGATAGATTTCCAACTTGACGTTGGTAGCTAGCCAGGCAAGCTTTAGGAAAACGCCACCATGCCATGATTTAATAACCATATTTTCCTTTATCGAAAGTTCAAGATCATTTGCTGTTTTTAAACCTATCTCTTTACAATAATAATCTACATTAACGAATATAAAAACTTATAAAAATATGTTAAAAGTGATGTAGGTAGCTGTAACTACTATTCATCTATTGCAAACGGACGTAGTAAAGAAATTTCAGATAATTATTTACGATGACTTTCCGTAAAGTAACGCTTTTGTCAATCAAAAATTTTTGTTACTTGTTGTCTACAAAGGTATTCCCCGAGTTATTTTAGATAAAGTTGTTATATAAAATTAAAGTAAAACAATTCGTTTCTACTATATTTTGTATAGTTAAGAGTACGTTCTTTAAATATACCTATTTTTATTCGAAAATTACAGTGCTCTCTATAGCAAATACTGTGTACATTAAATGAATTTGAAATACAGTAAATCTACTGTAATTACAGTGTATCTGGATACACTGTAGTGCTGTTTTTGAGTAGCTAATGCCATCTGTTTGAGTAGCTAGAATCTAATAAATATATTGCTTATAAGATATTATTTCCGATTGCATATTATTTTCTGAAAATGAATCCTAGCTAGATCGAGTTATCGCCCCCGAAACCCCCTGTATACTAAATTTCGTGAAAATCGTCTGAGCCGTTTCCGAGATTCAGATTATATATATACAAGAATTGCTCGTTTAAAGATATAAGATATTCTATAACCTTATTGACTTTGCTGTAGAATTTCATTAGAATCCGTCCAACCGTTTAAGCATGTTTGCCACCAAAAACTGTAAATTATACTGATATGTATTGATCATAGTTGAATTCTAATAAAAACAATAACATATATATTTTTTAATAACACTGAGAAAAATCTGGCGTTATAATATTTTTCAATTAATACATATGTGTTTAGAAATGGAGCAATATACATTACCTCTAAAACTTTTAAATTCCAATTATATTCAAAAACAACGAACTAGCTCAGTAGGGCTTTCTTCAGTACTCATCATAAGGCGTAACTCAATAATATCTTCTTTGGAACAAAATTGTTTTAACCACAAAATAAATCTTCCAACATATAAATCTCAATTATAAATCATAAAATCGACTTTAATTTGGTTTAAATATACTTTGATTGAGACATTGGATAGCGATTCGTCGCAAACGTGGTGCGCAGACGGCTCTCGTTTTCTTCTTTAAAAGTCACCCTTCAAGATTGCCAACCCGCTTCCATCGACACGACCCTCCGCTAGAGTGACATTAATAGACAATAATTAATAGACATAAGCGGCCAGTCATTCTTGATGTTGACATTACAATAGCGCTCTGACATATATTATAAAAAGCTAATTACTTCGTGCCTACGCATGTTACTGTTTTGACCTAATCTTGATAAAACGATACACCAATGGAAGCCAGACATGAATGTAGATACGGCCTACTTTCTATTAAGTGTGTATTCAAACATCTAGGTTATGGATTCTAGTTTACGACACTTGGGCCTTGTGAATTGTCCTCGACGTAGCACAATAATTCAAGTCTTGCTTCGTAAATTTCTGTAATTGGTTCGAAATGGAAAGACGTTTTTCCTTTTATTAATATTAACAGTGTTTTGCTAATGGAATCTCTGTTATTCGTATAACTTTGAAAAAACAAACATTGTTTTTACTAGCAGTAAATTGAAATTTAATGGAAAAGAATATGAAACCATTATATGTATGTCGTAATACATGGATCTAAGTGCTTAATAAACTTCAACGAAATAAGAAATTAGAACGGATGAAAGAAGATACGTGTGGCAGGAATACAAATTTTAAGATGGATATGTGTTGAAATTAGAATAGATAAAATTAGTAATGAGTACATGAGAGGATGCATGAATATAGCACAGTGGTAAAGAAGTTGAGGAGCATGTTATATGGGCATATAATGAGGAGGAATGAAGGTCTTATAACTAGAAGAGTCTTCACTAAATAGGTGGACGTATACATGAGTAAAAGAACATCGAAGAAAGTATAGGTGGATTGTGTGGGGAATGGTATATAAAAGACTAGCAGTGCCCGCGGCTCCGCTCGCGTGGACTACAGAATGCTGTCGTCGAGCGCACACGTGCGATTTGTGCGCAAGATCTACAATTATGTGGAACATTAATTTGATATATCTCTTTGGTTTACTTAGCGTAAGCCATTTAAGTGCCCCAAAAGCGTCTTATGTCCGAATTGACTCATCATTATCGTCACTGCTTATTTCGTGTGTTATTTAACAAAATAAATCCTATAATCTGGCAAGATAATATAACTATGAATTTAACAAGAACCATAAAATCCATCAAGTGGTTTTCACGTGAAAAGAACATAAACGGACAGGCAGACAGAGAGACGTTGAGCTTTATAATATGTAGTAAGATAAAGAAGAATAAGATATCAATTCAAAACTAGTCAAGTTTTATTACAAAACTTAAATATGAGACGTTATGTAAAAATATAATAACAATACTTGTATAATTTATAACCATAATAATTAAGTTTTAGAATCATATTCCTTTCTTGATGTATGAATTTTTAATATTAAATTACGAAATTTTCTTCTTAACCACAAAGGACTAACTACTATTAAAAGCCATACTTTACCTCAGTTTGTAAATATTATTAGAAATTTTATCAATAAAGTTCTCCTACCGCTGAAGGCGATTTATGTTAAGATATTTATGTCAAGTTAGCTTTGGTAAATAATTTTATCAAAACTATAACTACTAAATAGATTCCACTGATTTTCGATATGTTTTAAATTTACCTACATTTTTTATAGTACCTCGATAGCTTGACTATACTGTCCAAATACAATGGCGATCACTGAGAGATTGAAATCCATCGGCGGTCGCCGCTGTGATGCCGGCCTGCATAAATATCTCTTCACATTACGCTTGAAGGACCCCGATGTCATAAGGAACACTTGGGCCGGGCGATGGTTCCACAGTTTCACGGTACGACAAAGATAAGACATAGAGAACTTTTTAGTTCGTAACGAAATATACCTATAGGTGCTTGGTGTCAGATGTTCAACTTGAGGGCGGTAGCTAGCCAGGCGGGCATTAGAAAAAGCCTATAAAACTATGGTTTCATTACAATGTTTTTTCTTCACCGAAAGCTGAGACTCATTGTAGAGATTCGAACCCACGTCGATCGACGCGGTGTTCGTATACGCTACTACCACTGAGCCATTATTACCATTATCAGTTAATTGCCTAAATAAAACAATTTAAGTTAATATTTAAACAGTTGTTGAAATTTCATTATGACAAATATAATAAGCCTTAAAGATTTAATACAATTAAATATGCATCGAACTAATTAAATGACTAGGTAGTAAACTAGGAGTTCATATCATGTGGACGATCGTTACATACATACGAGTTTATGTTATTTTCCTAAGCCCGGTGAAGCTGTAAAAGCCGTCTGAGGCTTCAGAGCCCTTAAGGCCAACAGTTTAGTCAGAACGAAAAAAAAAGTTATTTTTCGTTATAGTATTAGTTTTATTAACTAGAGTATTTATTTAACATGTACGTACTCTAAAGACCTCTTCGTACCTACCTTTAATCACGTAAATAGCCCATTTTTGTGGTGTAATTTGTGAAATAAATTTAGAATTATCAACAAGCAACCGACTATTAGTTAGACGAAATTGGTTCATAAATATTAAAAGCTATTATGAATTGTTGATAATGTAAGCGGTTGGTTTTATGTTAATTAGACAATATAATCCGCTCGCGAAATTTTCCACTGTTTTAAATATTCGTTTCGGTGCCTTTTTCACACCTCGAATAATTAATTTCCTTTATTAACTGTTCTTACAACCACCCACGAGACAACCGCTTTGTTCTAATAGGTTTGTTCTCGGCATATGAATACGTATTAAATTAATTAAAATTTAATTTGAATACATTAACAAGAGCCTACCTAATAAGAGGCCTTCTTTTGTCTCATTATGTCTTATTACTAATATATTTTCGGTAAGTTAAAATTCAGAAAATAAATGATACTATATATTTTTATAACATTAAGAACAAAGCTACAGTTATAAAGATTACGTTGGAGATTTTGGCGGTATTTTGATCTACCATAGTATGGCCTTATTTTTATAAACTTGTGTTATTTTTGGCAGCATTTTACGTGATGTACTTTAGTTATTGTGCACAAGTGAAGCGGATTATAATAATAATAACTAGGAACGTTCATTTTAAGCTACCACAAAAACTCTCTGGGCAGTTTTAATAAAGCCGCCATCTTGTTACTTGATCGAAAATTCCAAGAATAATTAGAAATATATGCTATTCACGTGACGTTGGCTGAATTGGGGATGAATACAGTTGCCATTAAATAGTAAGAGGAAGAAGAAAATATTATGTAATGGGTGCGTATAGCGAAATGGTTTGTTAAAAAGTCGTTTCCCCTAACTCTAATGCGAATAAGTTAAAACCATAGCTAATTTATATGCCTTCTTCTCACGTTATGATAATAAGGACCTAATGAACTTTTTTTATTGTAGCTCGGAAAAGTTACGTCACTGTTACTTGATACCTATATCGATTTGGTTCTAATACGTGATGACGGAGTGAGCAACAAGTTTGCTGCATAGTTCACGGGTAAAGGAATGAGCTGCATTGCCATAACTATGACCTGCCCATTAAAGTTCAATATCGCTTGTACAAGAACTTCCAGCTACGTTGTGACTGATCTAGGTTATATAGGCTACCCCAGGCTTGATGAAGTTAGATAAAATAAATCTGAACTGCACCAATATTTATGTAGTAAATAAGAGATAAGTGCAGTAAAGTATTAATTAATTAATTAATTAATAGACGGTTCAAAACGAGAAACCTATTGGTGAATCAATTTGTTAATAATTATGGCCTGGAATCGTGATATTTTGTGATATAAAATCTCCTAAATTGTGATAAGGTTATACGTTCTCCTGGTTAATGTTATTTCTATACAAGTATTAAAAGATCTTTGTAAAGTAATTAAAACTTCTTACTTGCAATATAAAATACAATCTATGAATTTAGAAATTTTTCGTGTCATTAAGATTTTCTGATAAAGCGTTTTATACTCTACATATTCTTTTTATAGTACAATTGCTTTAATTAAATATTGCCCTTTGTATCAGCCCTGCAGTTGCGTTCTATAAACTCTTCGTACATTTTTGTTACCTACATCATGATTATATTTTAATATAAGCAAGCAACCGTTCACTATTTCGTATAATCACGCATAGCCTATTACCATCAGCCCAAAGGTAGCGTTCTATTGGTGAAAGAAATTTCGGAATCGGATCAGTAGTTACGAACATACAAAGTTTATCTATCTATAATTGTTGTACAGACAACAAAAAAATATTTAGTAAAAACATGCACTCTATAACATTAGAATTATTATTATAATTTAGCATAATATGTATTTCTATTTACACAATTACCTGTATTTATCTTTTTAAACATATAAATTCGTGAGTAAAAACAAAATTAAACATATAGTTTGGACCTCACCTCACCTGGAACTCCAGCTTCTTCTTTCGTTTGAAGAGCTCCTGCGCAGGAACGATCACACGATGGTACAGTTGGTTTGAGGCACCTATACTTTATCTCAACAGCAGGGATGCTCGCGGTGCGGACGATGCGATAACACACACGTAATAACTTTTACCCCCGCGAGGGGTAGTGGGGGTCCAAAGCAATTAGAGTTGCCTCAAGGACGCGGAAAAGAGTATGCCATCATTTATAGGGAGGGATGTACCCGATTATGACAGTATCGAGTACACGTTTTTAGCACAAACAATGTAACATTACAACGATAATAGCTGTGACCCACGATTTAACTTATATTAAATTTATTCGACAACCTCTCAACCGCGCCGCGCCGCCAACACACTCGATTGCCTATCGTTGGTTTCACTTCCCGTATTTGTCTACAAAATGCCAGATTGCTTGACGTTCAAGGTTACTGCTCCTCTTCATAGCGTATTCGTAGCGTGACGTTACATAGTCTATAATCTTACTCAATAAATATGCTATTAAAAAAAACGAATCTGATATGTACTTTTAGAGATTAGCGTGTTCAAACAAACAATCTCTTGAGCTTTATCTATACATATTATAAAATAAAATCCCTCGCCGCGTCTGTCTGAACGCGATAAACTCAAAAACTACCGAACAGATTTTCATACGGTTTTCATCAATCGACGGAGAGATTCATGAGGAAGGTTTAGGTGTATAATTAATTACGGTTTTCTGTAAATTGGCTGAAATATTAGTATGATTGTTAAAATGTCGGAAAACATCACGCAGACTGTGAGCTTGACAGGCGTGCGCCGCGTATCCAATAGAGTTAGGTATATGTATTACTCTGCTACCCGTGTGAAGCCGAGGGGTGTTGCTAGTAAATAATATTAGTATAGAATGTATACTGTCATAACATTTCCAAATTCATTTTTGCTCATTTTAATAAATTAATCTTAACTGTTCATTGTGTGTATCATGATTTGATTGAACTTTGCGTAAATCCATCGTTAATAAAGAATAAAGAAATTTCGGATAATTATTTGTAATCATGACGTTTACGTCATACATTCCGTCAGTTTACTCCTACATTTGTTCAGAATTATAAATAAATATGTATGTATATACATGTACTAGCTGTGCCCGCAGCTCCGCTCGCGTATTTTACAGAATGCCGAAGGGTCGAGCACACGCGTGAATCGTGCTGCACCCGCTCAAAGACACGGAAGACAATAATGTTTATTGTGGGTGAACCTTAGAAGTTAGATATATGCTATCGCTCCCTTTTTTGTGGGTATTTTTGAGATCTCCAATCATGTAAAACATTATTTTGTTATATCTCGTATGGTTTACTCACTGTAAGCCATTTAAGCACTCCAAATGCGTCTTTTTTCGAATTGACTCACCATTATCGTCACTGCATATTTCGTATGTTACTTAATCTTAAAATATATATCCTGAAAAGAACATAAATGGACATATAATATATATATGTATACATTGTAAAATGTGAATCTGAATTGAGAACATAGGGTGGGCTATGTCCGGACTCACTGTAAATAGGATCTGGGGCTGTTTACCTTTGCACTTTGCGGAACATTCGTAAAGCTTGAAAACCGTTGTCGAACTATAACTATCCACTCATATTTATAACTCTTATCAAAAAAGTTTTCAAATTTGATAAAAGCTTAGTAAATGTATTTGTACTGATATATTAACAACAATTATGTATAATTCTGACGAATTATACGAAGAAAGTATTATATATTACGAAGATCATCAATCCGTTCATCCAAAAGACGTCCACTGCTCAACATAGGCCTATCCCAAAGATCGCCACAACGACCGGTCCTATGCTGGTCGCATCCAGCGCATCTAGCAACCCTCACTAGGTACCTTGTGGCGGGTCAGCCCACGCTGTGTCTTCTGGTACGTTACCGCCGTCTTCTTAATAATAATATTTATTATGTATGCCCCACAGCAACACTGCGCGGCACGTCACGGCACGTAGTCCGTTATGCCCCATAAAGTTACATAATTATAAAGAATGAATGGCCGCGACGTGCCGTGCCGTGCCACGCAGTGCTGCTGGCGCCTAGTGCGGTTTCACCTTAGGTGTCAAAGCCACACTAAATTAAGCTGCACAAATTGACGTGCAGTTCACTCGAACAGAGTGACTGTTCGAATCGCGAAATCTAGTACGTAGTACATATATGTCGATGGTGCCGTACTACTATAAAATATATTATTTAGAAATTAATTCCCAGGCTCACCTTTTACCTTTCATTTAAGTAAAAAAACCAAGACCGGTCCTTGTTTAAAAAATAAACCGCGTTGCTTTAGATAATACGGTCACGAGATGAATTTAACGCCCATATAGACAAAGGTTTGGTATAATTGAAACTCTCCTCCCAGGGGGAAGAAACATGTATATATGTATAGTTAGTTTAGATCGAATGATAGGGAATTAGTCAGATCGCGACTTAATTGCATACGCACAACAGTCTGAGCCGAGGTTCGGCCACTTTGGCACCCTCGGATGTTGTTGCAAAGCTTTCGTGGCTGAGTGCCTTAAGCGCTCGCCCCCAAGCCCGGTAAAGCTTTAAAAGTCGTAAAGGCTCCAGGGCCCCTAAAGCTAATAGTACAGTCAGTTCGAAAAAAAGATATATATTGAAACTCAAAAATTCTAACTAGTTAAAGGAACATGTTAAATATTTTGCTGCGTGCATGTGAGTTTTGTATTATTTACATTTCAAGCCCGGTAAAGCTGTAAAAGCCGTAAAGGCTCCATGGCCCCAAAGGCTAACAGTATAGTCAGTACGAAAAATAATAATTATTTACATAAAATCAATATTTATTATACTTAAGTTCTAAAGCTCTTAACTATATTTTTCAATCAAATGTATTTAATAGCGATACAACTACTTCTTTTTATAAAAACAAAAACAGTTGCATCAACCTTTTTAAATGTTAAACAGCATTTGATTCCTCAACAAACTGGACTGATATTTTTACCGATTAATTATATTGCTGGCCCCGCTGACATTGTTCTGCCCTTTTTAGTAAGTAGTAAATAACTCGACCAAAGCACCACCTATCGCGTTCAGGGACACCATGAAACCTCAATGAAAAACATTTATATTTACCAACTTTAATGGTGGTTAAACGGCTTTGGAGGTTATCAGTCTTACATATATGTATACACTAGCATCCCATTTTATAGATATTAGACAAGAAATATCTTTACTTATGAAGTCAATTGATATTGCCATATCTAATCCTCCACGTCTCGGAGATTATGTTCACAATTACAAGAATTTGTTGAATTTTGATATAGTTAGGCTTAAGTGTGTAAAGTAAACCTCCCTTTTAACTGTGTTAAGTCAAATATATACTCTAAAGCTTAATATAATTGCATTACATTCTATTGAATCTCATAATCCTTAATAACTTTCTCAGATAACATTTATCATTAATAGTTTAATAGCGCAATTAATAAGATAGGCGTAGCGTTAAAGGTAATACAGTATTAAAGAATAAGGTCTAAGTTTTAATGAAAACATATACAATCTGGAATGACAAGATTTTTTAAAATAATTTTGTACTTGTTTTATAATAACTATTAAATATTTCATATATAATTAAAATTTAATTTATTATTATAAATAAGTATTTATTTAAATGTACCGAATAAATTGGCTGCAATATTTTCATTGTTTTCCATATTGTTTTTTTATTATAAATAAAAGTTACCTTTTGTAATATAAAAAAAATTAAATCCAGTCTTGAGTTTATTTAGTATATACACAGGTACGAGATAAAATATAATTTACACTTAAAAATATTAGTACAAAGAGTGTTATGAATAGACGAGGAATTTCGCTTTGTTAATTAAAGGCTTTTATCGCAAAATAATAAAGTTTAATTATGAAAATTAAATTTTATACTTATATAAATAATATTTTCTACTATAACAAAAGAAAGTTAATTTCTCAAGAAGACTATTTTAAATTAATTTTCACTGCAATGTTACTAATCAATAGACTTTCATTGTACTTACTTGTTTAACAATTTAGAATGAGAATAACAATATCCTATTATACGATACTTGTATAATAGTTTTTAAAATATTAAAATAGTTACACTTCTTATTATTTAATTTAAGAGCCCAGCCCATGCCCGTGGATCAATTGCCACTGTTCTTTATCGTCTGCCTTTCTTCTAACCTCCTGATACGACACGACCCCACTTTGTCCTTCACTTGTAAAAAGCTTCATCTAGGTCTCTTCCTCTTCCTTTCTTTCCTTAAATTTGTCCTCCCAAAATTGTTTTAAAGAGCTTTTCGCTCCGTATCAAGTGACCAATCATCTTTCCTCTTCTGTTTTTTATGTTTCTCAACAACTGTCTTTTCAACAACTCAACATATTATACATATATTATTATAAGATTGATATTATTTTTTAGAAATTTTGACTTTTACTTAAAGCAACTCATAAATTCATGTTTATATATATTTTTCGTATGATTAAATACATTAATTAAATCACATTAAGGTACGCAGCTGAGTATAAAAATTTAATTTATGTTACTTGAAACTCTAATCTCTTTACAATTCAACGAAAAATCGATATCATGTTTTATTTAGATTTGACCTTTATGTCGCACAATTTAACTCTTCATTGTAACTACCTTTAAATAATAAAACAATAGGCGTCGGAGAATCTATACCTACATTGCAAATTTTGCTAGCATTACTTCTTATCTCAAAGATAATATAAGTGTAAAATAATATAAGTCTACCTCAGTAGTATACGTAAATGCAAAGGTTTTAAAAATATTGTCTATATAATGTAATCAACTAAAATTTTCTTAGCTTGAAGCTCTAGAAGTGATAGCAGCCTCAAAGTGTTATTTTCTTAGTGGACTATAGACAATGTAAAAAACTATCAACTACTCGTATATACTTAAAACAACAACGTTTTTGGCAGTAAAATAACAAAGTCGAAGTCGTTGACAAAAGCCACTAAATAACAAATTAATAATTATTTTAAATGGAAATTACCAATAAATGAGAGTTTAATTAATATTATTTAGCACTTGGTTGTAATTATTCAAATTAAATTACGTTCCTCGGAAAGTCTAATATAAAATGTAATTTCATAAAACATTGTTATCCAGTAATTGTATTGGCATTTAGCACAAAAGGTTATCATTCATATTCCGATCCAGTCAAGTTATTGAGACCTGCGTACTTCTGTACTACGTAAAGTTCGGTGGTGTGTGAGTGCCCTATATTGCCGCCAGGGTTGCAAACTTGCTCTCCTACTACGTCAGATAATATTCCCTACGTACCGCACAGCTTATATGCCGCTCGAATGATTGTTATTTTTATTAGATCCGAACGGATTTTTGTAGACACAATATCCTTTTTCTCTTTGAAATGAAATATCGATTTTCTTTGAATATCAGATACGTTGGTATATTTTTAATATCTTGTAGTATTTTATTGTCAGGTATCTCCATGATACATGAAGCCTTAAAATTTATAAAATATAGTTTTTAAAATAAGACTTTGTTCCGATTTCAATTACACAATATACGTTTTGATTTGAGACCTATTCTTTCTTTTCTATATATTCAATAGTATATAAGGTAAAACCACCAGTAATTAAATATTAAGAATAAAAAGGAAGCCAAAGATCGAGATGGCCAAAATCACTGATTACTGATATATTTTTAATGTTATAAATACATATAGGTACAGTCAGTTATAAAAGTCGGTTAACAAACTCAAGACTTCAAATCAATTTAGTATCAAATATTTAATTTTTTCGTCAGAGTGTCAACTATCGGTGCAGTGTCAATTACTGGTGGTTTTACCTTATATCTACTATATAAATGAAACGCAGCTTAGAAATAACATTCCAGGCTACAACCTAACATCTGGAATTTTTCGCAGGATCTCTAATTGTCATGTACCTAGTGGTTTTTGTTTTTCATTCATAAATTTGTGTTGTTTGACCCTATATTCTTGTGTAATACAGGTGGTATTTTGCATAATTATGTTTGGTTAATGTGCACAAGTGAAATGGATTGGAAATAATGACATAGACCATGAATTCTGAGATGCTACAAAAACTCCCTAGAAAGTTTTAACAAGGGAGTCACCATCTTGTTAGAATATTGCAATCATCATAGGACATGATACTATATTCACTTGATAATGGCAGTAGTGGTCTTCAATAAAGAGGATTAGTTGCCAAGTTAGGAAGAATAAGAAGAACCTGGCGATTAAAATCAAATTTCATTTCCAGCCAGTTTACATCGTATACGTAAATATATTTTTATAATTTCCAATATACACTCCTAATACTAGCTGGTTTACAACGCGTATATGACTAGGCACTTCAGGTTTGACTTACGACAAATCTGAAAGAAAAAAACCGTTCTAGCCATCTATATGTGCATTGAAATGTTTTCGCCAAACAGTATTATATTTTACTAGCTGTGCCCCACGGTTTTATCCGTTTTAAATTTATTCCATCAATTTTCCATCGAGCCGGCGCCAAAGCACCCGTATAGCGTATAGTTGTTCTCATATCCCGTACTTGCCTTCAGCTTGCCAGATTGCTTGACGTCCATGGTTACTGCTCCGCTCCTTACGGTTGTATCGTGAATGTATATAACCAATAACTTTCCTCGATAAATAGGCTATAAAATTCAAAGAGCTTTATAATATTATATAGTATAATATTTTTTAAATAACTCGATTTTTTTTTATTAAATAAGTAATAACAAAGTAACTCTAGTACGTATATAATTAGTGTAAAAAAAGTCGAGTTACACGGTAACTCTGTAGTCTCTCACCCGGTACGGGTGCTGTCTTTCATTTAATGTCAGGGGTCGCGCGATCGATGTAGCGACCGCCTACGCCGCGCCGCCCGTGTCCGTATCCCGTACAATGAGGCATGTCCACAGTAATAACATGTCGCTAGTTTTTGAATTGGCTATTATTATTTTATTAATTCTACTACTTTTTATTAACTCGCCTTCTAGTTAGTTTGTTAGTTCGTTACAAATTTTGGAATCAAAGATACTTTATTCAATTTAGGCCCTAAGAAGAGAGTTAGGAATTTCTAAATATTACTACCGATAAAGAAGTAACCCTGTATTTTCCCACGTGTGCTGTCATATTCTCATCTTATATTTAAGGATGAACACAATGTCACACACGACCATTTCATAACAAACTAACCAAACTTGTATTATGATAACTAAATAGCTGATATATCATACATACCTATATAGATATTTACCACCCAAAACATACATCTCATCAAAATGTTTAAAGGTGATTCAAAAATTTCAAACAAACAAGTTTTCCAAGCAAGTTTTTTTTTTTATCTAATTTCTGATGAATATTCGTTGAAAGGGGTCATACCTATCGTGTTAATTTTAAAGTGAGTGATATAGGTACTATTTGAATAAAATATAAAATTCGGGAATTAATTTACTGGTAATATTACTAAAATGATAGTTGTTAATGAACTAATCATTTTTATTTATATTAAAAACTAACTGTGCCCGCGGCTCCGCCCGCGTTGACTACTAAACAGGTTTTTTTTTTTTTTTGTTCGAAGTCCTAATTATTTTTCTAAAATAAAAGTAGCCTAAGTTATGCCTTATAACATCAGCTTACTGCCAGTCAAAGTCTCGTTAAAATAAGTCCAACCGTTTCGGAGATTATCCCGAACAAACAGACAGACAGTCAGACAGCAAAAAAAAATGCTTTTGTTATAGGTGCCGTGTATACTTTCATATGCATTTATTAAAAGCTTGTTATTTTGACATTACAAACAGACACATCAATTTTATTATATGTGTATACTAGCGACACGCCCCGGCTTCGCACGGTTGCAATGCTGATACTAAATATACCTACCTACTTCAGAATGTCCTTAAACAACGTATACAGCTTTTTTGTCATTAGACAATACAAACATGTTTTGTTTAGAGGTTACTCTTGAAAGAGCGACATATAATTGACCATGGTATATAGGGCCGGTACCGCCACACTTCCCTGCATTTTAAATCTGTAATATCTTCGGGAATATTCATTTGAATTACATGCTGTAAAGGGCTATATAGATCTATATTAAATGGAAAATGTATTTAAGGTACTTAATTGGATAAGGATTAATGCTGTATTGCTTAAAAACAATTTGTAAATAAGTCATTTTTTTCCCGTAAAATGTAAAGGATAAAAATGGTTATTGTGGGTTATCCTTAAGAGGTAGACATATACCATCGCGGACTTTTTTGTTGACCTTTTTAAGGTGTACAATACTGTAGTACATTATTTTGATTTATCTCGTGGGGTTCAGCCTGCGTTTGCAATGTAAGCGCAAAAAATGTGTTTATTTACGACATCACATTAGAAACCTCTAAATTTATCAGTGTTTCTCTACAATATTATGCATGTATTATACATATAAACCTTCCTCGTGAATCACTCTATATATTAAAAAAAAACCGCTTCAAAATCCGTTCCGTAGTTTTAAAGATTTAAGCATACATAGGGACGGACAGAGCGACGCGACTTTGTTTTATACTATGTAATAATATATATAGAAAAGGTTTGTGTTCAAAACTTATTATTTATTTCATATTTTACAAAACCAAGTAATTTAGGTCTTTATGTT
Source organism: Saturnia pavonia (assembly GCA_947532125.1). NCBI lineage: Eukaryota > Metazoa > Arthropoda > Insecta > Lepidoptera > Saturniidae > Saturnia > Saturnia pavonia. The sequence continues at coordinate 5,961,198 of OX383899.1, read as the reverse complement.
ATTAGATAACAAGTAACTTTCCCTATAAAGTGATAAAGAGGAAGTCTTCAATATTCAAGTTGTTTTTTTATTATGTAAGTCGCTTCCGCTTCAGCCTATGTCTTTTACAGCACGTCAGTGAACCAACACCCATTTCAGATATAGCTGAATGGGTCAAATAGCTTTAGCGCCGAACCGTACTGGATATTTGCGTGTGCGCTCGTAAGGCATTCAGGGAACGAATACGCTGAGAGGAACATACTCTACAAGTTAAGGATTGCGGAATGGATCTCACATTTCCCGGTACGTAGGTTTCAGAGAATCTCGGAAAGATTTATAAGTAGTTTTGTTCGCGTTTTACATATTTGTAGAGTTTCTGTTATTAACCGATTTCAAAGAAACAGAAGAAGTAAATAGTTTATCTGTTTCAATAGTATGTTTGTATATGTGTGATTTATGCAGAAACTACTCGACTATACCTATTTATAATTTTTTTACTGTAGTAATATGAGTAATATGTAGTATTAGGTATTAGTATATAATATATTAGATACCATTCTTATGTAAAAACTTTTTGATGTAATAATTGTGTTTACCTGTTGTTCGTTGTTTGTCGTGTTTATCGGTTCTTTTAAAATTAAATATAAACTTTTTATATTTCCGTAATAATTTCAGTGTAAATATAAATATTTGTTTTTTTTTTGCTCTATTATAGATAACATAGATTAATCATTGGTCTCCGCTGCGTTTTAACTAGATACCGCGCTACTTACAAACAATAAATAGCTCCTAGAATACGGCAACTTGTCAACGTGACAGTATCGTCGGACAATGACTTAAGTACGCCGATGCGGCGTAGTTTCGATTACCTCTTTTTTATAGTACGCCGACGGTATCTAGTTGAAGCGACGAGGAAACCAATCACTAATCTATGATAGATAACTTATTTTAATGATAATATATTTATGTGTTTGCACTTTTTTTCATTTTTCACCTCTGATTGCTATTAAGATATTTATACAAATATATATTAAATAACTGTAGAAATAGTATAAAGTGAGTGTATTTTATCTTCGTGTTAAGAATATCTGTCCGATATCAGCATCAATCAGCATTCAAGTACTTATGTGCCAACGAACTTTTCAGAATTTGCCTAGATTTACTAAAGTCAATTTAATTAGTAATAGTTAATCGGCTCAAGGTAAAGAAAGACATTATATGGCAATATTAAAGCGTTGAGAAATTTTCTCGTGGTAACACAATTTAATAGAAAAAAATACAGAAGTATAAATTCCTTCGCATTTAAAAAAGCCGATAAGTCGCTGACTAGCATTATATGACTAGCATATTCAGCCCACGGGAAGAGTATTTTGTCGAGCAGCCAGCCATTTAGATGCTAGTATTATATATTTTTTTGTCGGTTACGAGAACATAATTTATATAACTACCAACGTACCATAAGAAATGTATGAAATTTATGATGCCTATACTTCTAGATTATGTTCGTTTTATGGGCGTGAATTAAAATTATTCAAGGAGCTTATTTTAAAAACTGTGTAAGATGACATTAAAGAATGAAATGAAATTTGAATAGGTAATAAAAGTTACTTGGTTCACGTTAGCAGCGCTTAGATAATATTAAAGGTCTCATGTAGCCGGTGGATTTTACGCTTTCAACAGTTTGAGAGGCTAATAAAACTTGGATACCTGCCGTCCGAAGGTTTTTGTTTAAATAATGTCACAGTAAGCTGGCGGCTTTAAAGATTATTTTTAGAACGCGGGATAATTTTAAACCTGAAAATGCTACATTACGCATTTTTTTATGATCCCATAATTGTACTATTCATTTTTCTTATCAAATTTGCTTACGTTTCTTGCAACCCTTTGTATACTTTTGGCGATTATTTTTAAGCATTTTATTAATTATAATATGTATAAAGTGATAGCTATTTTACTAAAACATTGCAACGAGATTTTCTTCTATGGTTTATGTCGAATTTATTCCACTTATACATTAAATTCCACCATAATAATACCACTACATCACTAATGAAGGTCCCTTATAAAATCCTTGTTTATGTTTATTAAAAATATTCCGGTTATAACATATCCTGGAATATTAAAATACATAATATATTTAGAACAACTTTTCATTTTTCATTAAGAAATTCTAGTTTATTTTAAGAAAAAAAATTGTATAGTAAAATTAAGCGTTGATTTAATATTGAGCTGTGGTTAAATATGTATATCTTCTATAAAAACAAATTTATAAAGGTTTGTCGTTGTTCGATCAATTTTGATCAATATTTTTTTAACTTATAGATACTTACTAGGTCCTTATCTAAAAAAAATATCACAATATTTTCACAAACAATAATTATGTGGTTTTTAGATAAAACAATATAATTATTTAATTTTTAACTTACTGTGTATTTTATTAGACTTAATGAGATTTTATATGACAATATTGCTTGAAACTTCGTATTGGCACGTGGGTAAAAGTTTCAAATATAGTACCATCAAAATTCAATAGATGGCGCAGAAGTCGTTTTAATAAATTAGTGTATTTAATATAATTTTCTTTGTTTTGACTGAACACGGAGAAAAATCTAAACTATCATTATGTTTTTTTTATATTTTATTAGGTTATTATTTTTATTAGGTTTTTTTATAAGTTTTAGGCAGTGATAAAGATGAATTTAAAAAGATCATTACATCCCAACTAAACCTACATATTTTATTGTAATATCTGTAGAAACTGTGAAGTAAAATAAACATGAAATCATTTCCAATATTTAATCTCAAAGGTAACGAGTGATGTAATTTATTTTGCTACGGTAAAATTTATCAACGGAAATTTGTGTCAAAGCCTCGCCTCATTTCACACGGTGGGAAATTTTCGTGAAATCTTATATTCGTATTAAACGTATATTCAACGTTGAAATGTTTCCTTGGATTCATTAATGTTTCTATTAATTTGGTATTTTATATAAAAAATATCCTTCTTTACATAGATTTGATAAAAGTAGAGTTAGTTTTGTACGAAGTCACTGTGAGGTCTACAAAAGGTCCTAAAATAATATAGGAACGCTTATCATAACAACGGTCTTAGGTTAGAATGTAGCTCTGAACGGGATAATAATAGTTTTGGTTAACCTTGGGTAGAAAAGAAAGTAAATATCTTACATGTTTTTTAAGTTGTGTCTCAAGACAGTAGTCTTTGACCAGTGTATGTTGCCAATGATTAAACATAGTGCTGAGACGCGGTCGTTAACTATGGGCCTCATGAGAAAGCTCAAGCTCATTCAAAGCGTAATGAAGCCCTCTTCATATCCTTATATGCTCGGAGTTTTCCTCCGAGACCAAATTGGAAAGTAGGAGATCCGCAGAAGAACCACAGTCATCGATATAGTCCTATGAATAGCTAGACATTGGCAATGGGTGGGGCACATAGTTCGTAGAACGGATGGCTGATGGGATCAAAGAGTTCTTGAGTGGCGGCTGCGTGGTACCACCACGCCATGGTGGTAGGGCTTAGGTTTCATCACGATGTTTTCCATCACCGAAAGCTCATGCTCATTGCAGTGATTCGAACTCACGTCACTCTACGCGAAGTCGTACACGCTACCACTGAGCCATCATCGCTTCAATGATAATTAATCATGTAAATTTATTTTACTTACTTTCTTTTAGTCTATGTATATAATTAAATTGAAGTGTCTGTTTATAATATATATATAACAAAAACACATTTTTTTATTTTTGGGTATCTGTCTGTTTGTTCCGGATAATCTTCGAAACGGTTGGACCAATTTTGACGAGAGTTGGCACATAGCTGATGTTATAAGGAATAACTTATGCTACTTTTATCTTATAAAAATAATTACGGTTAAGCATAAAAATAAGAAAACCTTTTTAGTAGTCCACGCGAGCGGAGCCGCGAGCACAGCTAGTTATCAATATATTTTATATTATACAACGTTACTAATCTTTATACTTAAATAAAAAAACAGTCGAATGATTTCACATTATTATCATTCATGACAAACTTCATTATGTATTTCCGTCACATGAAGCGTGCGTAAATTTCAATTTTACCCTTAAATAAGCGCGCCAAAAGAAATTTAACTTTATAAGCTACATCTATTTTTAAATGAAACTTCTATCTATATATAAGTCGTAATTATAGTAAGATTTCTGAAGCGTTACTAGGTAAGATAGTTATGCAAGTCATTCATTGAAATAGGAAAGCGTTATGAAAGATGCGGCAGTGTACCGAGTCTGTGGCTCCAGCGTTTCTAACTAGGTTAACAAGCGCCCGACGTGGTTCGCGCTAATTACGAACAGCCCTGGTTTTACACTGCTTTTTTTAATAGTACAACCCTTACACTTCTTGTTAAGTTTTAATTACTTTTATTTAAATAAACAGGATTTACCTTTATAGATAGTAGATAGAGAGCTAGTAGCTGGGACTCTACCTATTTTACAACGATGTAAGAGATTTTTCTGAAATAATTTAAAATTTGTCTTATAAAATTTATATATTTTTGAAGTTCTACAATAAAAAAATCGCCATGAATCGGATAGAACTCGCGCTCTGATGATTCCATACATATATGTTTAACCGTTTAACATATATTAATATTTGATTTTTTCACAGCAGTGCAGGACATATTATAGATAGTATATAATATTAATTTCAACTTTATACCTTGTTTTTGGATATGTGAAAAAAATCATGGTAGTAGTATATTATATAATGAAGTTAAAAGGAAAACTATCAGAGGTAAGCATGAATTACAAGTTAACAAGTAATAATCAATAAACTTATAAAATGTACTTGGAGAAGTAATTTCGTACAAACTCCATTGAAAATTACATAAAGCCCCCTCTACAACCCAGCATATTGTGACTGGCCAATATGGAACCCTACAATGCGCGTGGCCCGACAAGCTCTTTACAATTTTTCTATAATAAAGTATAGACAAACTTGATTATCGCTGTAAAAATCAACTTCTCTCGTCTCTTCAATTTAAATTATATTCGGGAACCAGAACATCGCTGAATATAATTAAATAACTTCCACTGTATATTTCAAAGTAGATCTATTCCGATTATTCATTAGAGACAAACCTTAATATTGACACACAACAATTAATTTCAAATAACAATACGATTGGTTATTGTACTGAACCATTGTTCTCGAGAGGTATTCCCGTTAACAAGAATTTGATTAATATTCTTCGACACCATTTTATATAATAAATACTTTACGTGCGTATTCTGTAATAATATGTATATTTTGTTTTAATTATTTTGTGTAACAAAAATCATATTTGTCGCAACCCTTTATAAATTGTAAAATGAAAGAAAAGGGACTTCTATTATGAGGTAACAAATCAGAACATAATATATCTATCTATTATGTATACATATTATACTCTTACAATAAAGCCCACCGCCGCTTCTGTCTGTTTGTCTGTCTGAACGCGATAAACTCAAAAACTACTGAACGGATTTTCATACGGTTTTCATCAATAGACGGAGTAATTCAAGAGACAGGTTTAGGTGTATAATTAATTACGGTTTTGTCTAAATTTATTGAAATATGGCTACGATTGTTGAAAATGTCGGAAAAATACATGCCAGGAGCTTTACAGGCGTGCGCCGCGTGAACCAACAGTTCCGACCGATCTTAACTCCGACTGATCTTAACATACAGTTGCGTAGGATTGGCTCATATGGCGAAATCAAACTTCAGCCCCTTACAAACATTGCAAAATCGGTTTTTACGCAAAATAGTTAATTCCCCATGGTTTCAAAACTCTCGCGAAGATCTATTTCGACAGAGCTTCAAACCATCCGAACCCGTTAGTAGCATGCGCCGCAACATATACCCCAGTCCCAGATGCCCCGAAGGCAAAACGTAGGCCGCGGAACATATTTACCGACCCCGATGACGAAATCACGGTAGCTAACGCGTCATACCCATCCGTCTCTTCAAGTCAAGCGTGTTTGCGCCCACGGCGGCGCTTAACTTCGCTCGTGGTGTGCACGACCACTTTACGTACTTTACGACCACCCACTCCAGCGGCAACTCAAGCCATGGAGCCCTTGAGCCAGCAGCCGCTCGCGCGATGCAGTGACACTGCATACATTAGCTATCGACACACATACATAATACTGCACTTCACACATGTACACCACTCAGGTACATAGGTTCTGCAAGGGACCTTTTTTTTCTTTTTTTGGCTAGTTAGTTTAGACAAAAATTACCAAATTACTAAATACATATACACACATGTTCCTTCCTTCCTCCCAGAAGGCAGGAACATGTATATTTGTATAGTTAGTTAGCTTGAATTTCTATGGATAGGGATTAGTCAAATCGCGACTTTTTCGCATGATCGGCAACAGCCCAAGCCGAGGTTCGGCCACTTTGGCACTCTTGGAGCTTGTTGCCTAGCTTTCGCGGCTGAGTGCCTTCCGCGCTCGCCCCCAAGCCCGGTGAAGCTGTAAAAGCCGCAAAGGCTCCAGAGCCCTTAAGGCTAACAGTATAGTTAGGTCGAAAAAAAAAGACCAATAGAGTCCAATAGACCAATAGAGTTATCTATATGTATTACTCAGCTACCTGTGCGAAGCCGAGTCGGATTGCTAGTATTATATATAACTACTGTTAAAAATCTTTCATATTACATTTTTGTACTTAGTAAATTTGAAAGGAGTCGATTTTGGTTTTTAAAATTGTGTGTTCTACGTTAAAAAAAACATTGAGGTATTATATATATCTATAATATAATATTATATTATACATAGAGGCGACGTCTCAACCAAATTGTTTGAAATACGTGTTCGAGCCTTTGTGTTCTGGCGCGCAACCATGGCAACCATAAATTATGTTAGTTGAATTATGTTAGTTATGTTATGTTTACGTTAATGTTAGAATAACGTAAACATACGTAATAACTTAATCCTAGTAAAATATAGTCTCAATTGACACAAACTACCTCGTCCTGTGGAACCGCTTCAAGCTTGCGATGAAGTAATCACTCAGCAAAATTCGCATTATTTTATTTTATTTTTAAATAATAAGAAAATCAAACCCAAATAAATGTTTTTAAGTAATCGGTTCACATTAATAATTTGCGATCTCCGCGCGGGGCACAATTTTTATTTATAATAGCTGCTCTAAACACTATTTAGCCAAATAATGTTACTAGAGAAGATACTAATATAAATATGTAATTGTATTTATTTGTTTATACAACCAAGGTGACAAATAGGCGTATGGCCCGCATGATGTTAAGCGGTTACCGCAGCTTATAAAACCAGAGGTTGCGCGTTGCTCACCTTGAACCTCCTTCCCCAAAGAGCTCGGAAAACCCTATTCACCACAGGAGCGCAACACAATGTTATTTCGGTGCGATTTTCTGTAGGGTGGAAGGTATTTCATCAATCGGGCTGTCCCAAGTAGAGATAAATTTCCAAAGAGATTTTTCTGTGCCCCGCCTCTCTCGTTGTTACAATGATATACGTTTGTTATTCATATTTATTATATTTTATAGGTTATTTGGATATTTCAACGTTTCTCTTGTAATAAAAAACACAATAAGTTTAATAAAAAAAAAATATACAGTAGGTATAATAAAAAAGCTTCAGCGCGTAAACTGATGGAAATATGAATCCAGGCAAAAAATCCACTTATTACCACTTTATTGAATTTCCTGACATTTCACCTTGCGAAGAAACTCCAGGCGAAATACCTTTCCCTTTTGGTAACGATATTATTCGCGTAAAAGTAGGTTTTGGCTAAATTGATTTAACGTGGAGTTCCTCAAGTCATGTATTGAGCATAATGTCAGGAGCAGATAACAAATGTAATTAAGTTTATATCTATAACTTTAAAGGCAGACTGTTAGAATGATTTTGTTTTTATGATATCAGTGATCAATAAAGCAAAAATCAAAAAGACTACTATTCAACGGGATAACTATTATTATCATTTTAAATCGCTCAGCCGTTCTGAAATTCTGGTTCTGGCAATGTTTGGCAATAATTCGGCAGTATACGATTTTTAGAGCAAATATAAAATAAAGAGAATAGAAATTGACCGAAATCTTGCTGTTTTAGGAAAAATAAAATGTTAAATTTCCAGATGTTCATCTGTCAAGTACAGAATCAGTGAGACGAAGTTTTGAACTATTTTGAATATCAGTCTGTCCCTGTTTACGAATTTTAATTAGTTCGAAAAACAGTGTAGAAATATGTTTATCGGTGTGATATTTGAAACTATACTATTGACCTAGTTATTGTACTATTGACTGCCTACTACCTAGTATTGACCGTATGTTCGAAAAGGTGGCCGACGGTCTTTAAGAAACTTAGGTATGCAATAAAAGATCTTTATACAACTATTTACTTTCAAAGAACTTCGTAAATTTTTCTTATTGAAAGTTAATTATAAAATAATTAATTTACTTCTAAAATTGCTTTTGTTTGTGCAATTCTTGTGTACTTATATTAATTTAAAAATATTTTCAATTTTGAACTTAAAAATAAAAATTTAAGATTATTTCGAAAACTCATTAATTAACCGTCTCCCATTTTTAATTGGATGAACCTTTAAATGTTTGTACTCTTTCCTAAAACGAGGTTACTCTAATTCTTAAATTACGAAGCGTTTAGTGGGAGTAAACAAATAAATCTTTCCCGTACAGCTGAAAATCATTGCGTTCAAGTTTTAACTTCCACTGCGCTGCGAGTTACGGACGACTGTTCTTTGACCGTTGTTTGTTACGAGTTTTGTAAGTTATTGCAAGCGGAGTTTGTAAATTGTGTTGAGAATATTAAGTAGGTCAAAATTAAAATAAGGTTGATAATGAATTTCTATACGATTTCAAATATGTATAAATTTTCATATACTTTCGTGCGTAGTTGGTTTGACTGATAATAGCTTCGTCAACTATTTGCCATGGAAAATTACGAACGTTCATTGATCAGTAGTATACAGACGATATAATAATACATACTTGTAATACAAATTACATATTGCGCATTTGAGAAAGTTATTGCCTGCTACCTGCAACCCTGCTAAAAAAGATTACACAGAATTTATACCAAATTATAGAAAAGTCTTATTAGATTTAGAAATTATTTATTATTTTGGTGCTGATAAGTTTACTTGTTACTTGTTAAGTGTACTGTTAACTTTACTAGCATTTTAGGGTTCCGAAGCCAAAAGGAACCTTTATAGTTTCGCTATGTCCATGTGTCTGTCCACGGCTTAGCTCAGAAATGTTTAGTACTAGAAAGCTGTAATTCAATATGTGTATCCATATTAATCTCGTCGATAAAGAGGTAAAAAGAAATCTTGAAAAAAATAATCTTTTGGGGTATTTCCTCTACACGTAAAATGGGAATGATTTTTTTCTCGTCTATCGCATCGTATGTCGATGGATAGGTCGTTCAAAGATATTGTTGGTCTGTGAAAACCATGTTTCGATTCAGGGGTTCCGTTTACGAAATATTTATTAAGCTTAAAAGTGCTAATTTTTGTTACAGTAAAGTAACCTGCCAGCTAAATAGTTGTTTTTGGATATGTGAAAAAAAAACATGGTAATAGTATATATTATAATGAAGTTAAAAGGAAAAATATCAGAGGTAAGTAGGCTTTATATGCTAATGAGTAATCATTATTAATTAATTAACCTTTATAATGTATTTGGGAAAGTAATGTCGTACAAATTCCATTTAAAATTACTTAAAGGCTGATTCATGTAACACTGGGCCAGGCGCCCGCCGAAACACAGTCAAACATGGTATAATTTTATATGAAGTAATTCATGCTACACCGGGTCTTATCCGTGCCCCGGCTGGGTACGGCGGCAGGAATACGCTCTGGCCCCGGCCCGGTGTAACATTATTTACTTCATATAAAAATATACTATAAATGTTTCACCTTGTCACTTGTAACATGAATGATCCTTAAGTCTGCATAATGTGACGGGCAACTACGGAACCCTATACTACGTGAATATTTTTTAGTTTTGTTCTTTTTTTAATGTCCTTTTTTCTAATATTTTTATACGAACAATGACAGTATTATCTTTAAAGTCGTAAATAAAATAACATTGTTATAACGTCGGAGAGCAGGTGGTGGTGTCCATTGAAGAAAAACGGGAGCTTCAGTGACAGCCGCTCATTTATCTCGGCTTTTGTTCACGAATAGGGAAACGTAGGAAAATGCTTTTGTATTTCATAATCTCGACCTACTTATTATTACTTACTTCCCTTTTTATTACCGGAGAACAGTTATTCTCAAGGTATATAATAAATTGGTATAAAGGAATTAATATTACAAATAGAGACAAAGGTATGTCTTATCTTATTAATCATCTTTTTTAAAGAGAATTAATTGGATTAAACTATAAACTTGTGAGTATATATATATTTTATCTAGATAATATTATTATAAAGCCAAAGAGATTGTTTTTTTGTTTGTCTAAAAGCGCTAACTTCTGGAACTATCGGATAGATTAGATGATACAATGATGGCTCAGTGGTAGCGTGTATGACTTCGCGTCGATTGACGTGAGTTCGAATCCCTGCAATGAGCCTGAGCTTTCGGTGAAGGAAATCATCGTGAGGAAACCATAACATGGTGGTAGGACTTTTTCCAATGCCCGCCTGGCTAGCTACCACCGTCAATTTGAAAATCTGTCGCCAAGCACCAATAGGTGTGTTCCGGCAGCTGCACTTGAGAGCCAGTCTTCCACTAGGTTGAGCGTGTTATCATCTTAGGCCACATCGTCACTTAACATCAGGTGAGATTGTGGCCACAAAGCCAAACATAAAACGAAAAAAAAATTTTTTTTGACTATATAAAATGTCGCCAATGCGCAAGTGACTGCCCAAATTATTCTGAATATTTACGAAATATTATCGAAAAATTTATGTATTGTAATGTATGTATGTATAATGTATGTGTAATGAATAAATATATGTATGTATTGTATTGAGGAAGTTTATATACTTGGGTTAGGGCGGTTCAAGGTCGGCTACGCGCTATATTACACCTATGGTATTACAAGCGTCCATAAGCTACGGTAACCGTTTACCATCAAGCGGGCCGTAGGCTTGTTTGCCATTTTAATAGTATAAAAAGAACTTCACGTTACGACCCTATGGTTCAGAGCAGTAACCATGAACATCAAGCAATCTGGCGAGCTGTAGGCTACTACGGGAAGTAAGAATAACGATCATTCACACGGGTGCGTTAGCAACGGTGCGATGGATAATTGGTAGAATAAATTTAACACGGGTAAAACCGTGGGGCACAGTTAGTTAGTAATAATATTGAAATTCATTTAATTAATAATATTTAATTATTTCTTGTTATAATCAACAAAATTAAGTTTACAATTTATTAATCAAGTTATTCATCATTTCAAGTTTAAAACATTTTTTGCAGAAATTCCTAACGTTTATTTTTGGAAATGTATTATTTATTTACGAAAACGTTTTCTAGAGAATATTTTATTTTACAGGTAAGAATATTTTCGATATCCGCTTAGAAAGAAAATTAATCAAGAAAAAAAGTCTCTATTTTTTACGTAAATAATTGAGGAAATAATCTCTTTGAAACAATGGAAAAACTCGAAGTAGGTAATGAAAGCGTTTCGGAGACTCCTGAAAGCGGATCTCCTTAGAAAGAGTCTTTTTTCGCACACAAAGGATATTTTTATAAGGTCAATTAAACTTTTCAAAGGCGCTTAAGGATGCAAAGTTTTAATTATCAACGGCATCAGCTGATATATTTTTTATTAATTCACTTCAGTTAACAACATCACGAAAATAAAAGAAGTTAATAAAATAATATATTTGAAGCGTTTATAATGTTTAATGTTTCAAAACAAATTGATTTTTTTTATCTTTATATGTTTTGCCGTAGTCGCCACAATCTCACATTAAGTGACGATGTGACCCATGATGATAACTTGCTAAACATATTGGAAGACTGGTTCTCAAGTGCAGCTGCTGGAACACACCTATTGGTGCTTGGAGACAGGTTTTCAACTTAAGGGTGGTAACTAGCCAGGCGGGCATTAGAAAATGCTATGGTTTCTTCACGATGTTATCCTTCATCGAAAGCTCAAGCTAATTGCAGGGATTCAATCGACGTGAAGTCGTACACACTACCACTGAGCCATCATTGCTGCAAAAGTCTTACAATAAAGGCTGAACCTATTATCATATGCGATCATATCGACACAATTGACTGCAAAACGTATAATAAGAAAAGCACGATTTATGAACTATATATGTTTTAAAGTAGTACGGTAAAGTGTCAGCACCGTGTTTGATGGTAAGCATATAATATATAAATAACGCAGGACACCTAGAGATCAGCAACCCATCACCGATCGTCATTGTCATGCCCACCTACAAGCCTCCCTCTCGGTGGTTAGATATATATCTAACCACCAAGATACGTGGGCACGTGAGCATATGCCCACTAGTTGATCGCGAATCATCATACCATCATATCATAACATATCAACACAAATAACTAATTAACAGTAAACAAATTTAATTTTTAACTTTGTAAGTCGGGTGTTTTTGGCAAGGATCTTGAACTGCCATGTTGTGGTTTTTATTTTAATTCATTAACTTAGGGTTTTTGACCCTACATTATTGTTTTTTGACCCTAATATTGGTGGCATTTTGCGTGATATAGTTTGGTTATTGTACATTCGTGAAGTGGATTATAAATATAAACAAAACATGCATTTTGAGATGTCACAAAAACTGCCTATATAGTTCTAATAAGAGAGCCACCATCTTGTTAGACTAATTTTGAATGTTTTAAAAAGTACTAAAAGCACAGTGACACTGGCAAGTGCTTAATGTGGCGCCAAATAAAGAAGAAGAAGAAGAGCATTATAAGTCGTCGGTATCAATACTCAAGTGAGGTGATAATTCAAGTAACACATCTATAGATAATACTTAAGTTACAAAGTTTAAACGCAAAGGCCTTTTAATCCACTCGTATAATTTACATAACTCTATACATTTTTTGTGTTGATAATTTATATAACGGATAAAAAATATTGCCACTTAAATTATTACTTATTTTATTATATAAACAATGAGATTCAGATGTTTTTCTTATTCGTAAAACGATAACAAGAATATTTTCCAAGCTAACGCTTAATGATACCATTATAAAAAAGATTTCATTATATGGAAAAAGTAAGAAATTTCTCTTCTACATCTTCACACAAGGTCCGTGTATAACGTAGATCCTGCAGGTTAATGTCCTGTAATTTATTCTTAAATCTTTCACAATGAGCTCATTCATTTAGATACTAACGTTGTGAACGATTAATTCACCAGTAACGTAATATCTTGTAAACCAATTTAGACCCAACATCTCGGCCACTACAAGAGGGTTCAGATCAGATTACATAATTTAATTATGCGATCCTAAACAAACATCAGTTTATACTTTGATAGATAATTCTTAAAGGAATAATTACCGTTACCGAGTTATTTATATAGGTAATAAATATTTTAATCGATTTCCTAATATTATTTGTTAAGAGTATACACAATTTGCTGCTGATGGTAACTAACTTTGATTTCATTTATTTACAATGTTCGTCTGTTATTAAAAGGTAGTAAAACTTATTATGTACATTTTTACAAAACAAGCTGTGCTCGTGGCTCCTTTCGCGTGGACTACAGAATGCCGTCGGTCAAGTGCACATGCGAATCGTGCTGCCCCCGCTCAAAAGAATGAAGATAATAATGCTTATTGTGGGTGATCCTTACAAGATAGATATATACAATCTTCCACTTTTTTTCTAGGTCTTTTAAAGGACTACAATTATGTAGAACATTAATTTGATATATCTCGTAAGGTTTACTCAGCGTAAGCCATTTAGCGCCACAAATGCGTCGGTTTTCCGAATTTACCTACCAACATCGTCACTGGTTATTTCGTGTGTTTCTTTATCTTACAAAGTATGTATATCCTATAAGCTAGCCAGATAACATAGCTATAAATTAATATAAAAAACATGTAAATCAGATCAGTTGAAAATCTGTCGCCAAGAACCAATAGGTGTGTTCCGGCAGCTGCACTTGAGAGCCAGACCACTAGGTTTAGCGTGTTACCATCTTGGGCAACATCGTCACTTAACATCAGGTGAGATTGCGGCCACTACGCCAATACCTATAACGATAAAAAAGTAGTTTTCGCATGAAAAGAACATAAATGGACAGACCGACAGAGACATTGAGTTTTATAATATATATAGATTGAATAGAATAGAATTAAAATATAATTAAATTTTCTACTTCTAAATATTATAATTTATATAGCATTATGTGACTTCTATTAATTTCTTTAAATTTTCACATAAAATTTACAGTTAAAGTTGAGGGCCAATAAAATAGTATGGATTCTGATTAAGTTTTGTTACGAAGTCTGTAGGCAAGTGTTAACATTTGGGAGTCAGATAAAGTAAAAGATTACTCTACATATATTTTTAAATAATAATAATTGTTTATTTCAGACTGCATGTACCACATCAACACGCACTTCGACAAACATCCCCAATGCACTACAGCAATAATTAAAGCTTTCTTCCATACCACTAATGATTTTTCTTAATATAGTATATTAACTTTTATTACAATTATCGTTTCGCGTAATTGTTGCCGATTTCAAATGATAAAAGTTTTATATGAAGAGTTTCTGACTAATGAAGTTTTGTTGCCCTATAGTTGATAGTCACTTTTAATAATTAAACCTATATTATTAGTATTATCTAAATTGAAGATTATTATTGTAGACTTAACGAAAAGCATTGAGTCATACTGAGAGCACTTCTATATCAAGAACCTACTCATATACCCTGGTTAGAAATAAAAGTTATTTGAAAGTGGCTCTTGACATGTCTAAGTATTTTTTCAAAAGAAAATATCAAACACCAAATTTAATGACAATGCATTGAAATTACTTATAATGATAAAAATAAAAGGCACATTAGACTAAAGTTGTATATTATTTAGTTCAAATAAATACATTACTGTTACAAAGACGTTTCGGATTTCAAAAGGGGATAAATTATATGTTCACACGAGTACTTTAAAAAATTAATGAAGACAAGACCTAACGAACATATGTTGTTTGACCTTTAACAGTGTATAGTTCAATGACATGGTATAGGCCGGCATAATGTCGATCATTTTTGTTTTAATCTAAATACTTAGGTACCTTCTGGTACAGTGTAGCAATTTGGAAAGTAATTATAAAACTCACCATATGTCTTGTCTATTAGATAAACAATATGTTTGTTTAGCCACAATTGTTACAAGGACCGACTCTCCCTAACGACACGTCATATTAATTAAGATACTATTTATAATTCGGAGTATCATGTCGATGTGTTTATCTGTTATATCTGTCTATGTTATGTAATCTGTTATAATTACGTACCTTAAAAGCAGGCAACGACACTTTAGAAGGCATTGTTGCTTGAGCTGTTGGATAGTGAAGACCTTAGTAAATAAGTCTATTACTATAACACACAAAAACCTAAGTTACATTTCGCTGCCCATCTCGATACTGTCACGTGGACAATTAAATAGGTATAATTTTCGAAATAAATGTTAAAAAGGGATAATGAAATTTAATGCAAAATAGATTAATAAGTGTATTCCGAAGGCATTAACATTAAGTGAGATATAAAAAACAGAGTACCTTTTATAGTCTATTAATAATAGTAAAACCTTCACTAGTAAGAAATAGTCCACGTTTTGAATATATCCGTAACAGAGCTGCTAATAAAATTCCGTCGTGTGAAGCTTGCATTTTTTATAACTGCATCCTCAAGCCAGCATGAATGAATGCGTCCGCCAGCTCGAGCACGACTACCAAGAAGTGCTAGCGTACGATCAGTGCGGCACTGAGTACGGCATGATTGAAGCAATCAAACGCTTTCCCCAGCTGACAGCCACGCTCCAGCGTGTGTCCCGTGCTGCAGCTTTAAACACACCAACTAGAAATGGCTCGCATTAAGCCTAGAAGCCTAAACATATCTTTTTTCAACGCGCGTAACCTCCTTCCACAACGGGACTTAGTATCCACCTTTCTTAGGGAACGGGAGATAGACGTGTTTCTAGTACAAGAAACACTTCTAAAACCCAGTAGGCGCGACCCTAAGATAGCAAATTACAATATAGTCAGAAATGACCGTGCCACCCGAGGAGGCGGCACGCTCATCTACTACAAGCGTTCCCTCTATTGCATGCCAATAGACCCTCCCGCACTTACCAATATGGAAGTGTCCGTCTGTAGAATAGGCATGACTGGCCATCCGTCAATCACGCTTGTCTCTGCATATCTCTCCCCGAGTAAAAGACTCTTTCAGTCCGATCTGGAGGCGCTACTTTCACTCGGTCAATCCGTCATAATAGCAGGCGACCTCAATAGCGGTCACACCCATTTCAACAACTCGCGTAACACCCCTAACGGGGTTATACTCGACCTACTATGCGATGTGCTCGGCTTTGACGTCATAGCACCGCTAGAGCCCACGCACTTTCAAGATAATTGTCAACCGACAGTACTTGACATAGCCCTCCTCAAAGGTGTCTCACTTCGGTTACGACTTATAGAAGTCGTACACGAACTAGACTCCGATCACCGCCCGGTTATCTTACAACTCGGGCAACCGTTCGACCCCAGTCCGCCAAAAGTCAAAGTAGTTGACTACGCGATCTTAAATCGCTACCTATCCGATAACGCGACCCCGTCCAGCCTAGCTAGGATCCCCGACGTATTAGAGTCAACAGCAGACGCCGACTTAGCAATCGATTCCCTGGTCGACTACCTCCAAACCGGCGTAAGGGAGGCCTCGAGAGAGGTGCAAGCGGCGAACGAACGCCGTTTTATACTCCCCCCCGGCTTACGAGCGTTAATCACGGAAAAGAACGCCGCGACACGTGCACACGATTCTTATCCGACGAGGGATAACACCCGTAGGTTACGGCGACTTCAGAGAGAGGTTAGACCTCGCATCAGCGAGTACAGAGGTCACCGGTGGGATAACCTCTTAGAGGGTCTCAAGCCGTCCCATCTGGCTTACTGGAACCTCGCCCGCTCTCTGAAGTTAGAAGCTACCGCCCTGATGCCGCCCCTCGAAAGAGGCCCCGATCTCCCACCCGCGTTCGATAGCGACGATAAGGCAGAATGCCTTGCCGCAAGCTTGGAGAGCCAGTGCTCCCCAAACTGCGACAACGTAGATACTGCCCACATCGAAACTATCGAGACCGCCGTTCAGGAACTAACGTCGATTCCCCCCGCGGAAACGTTAACCCCGGTCACGCATGACGAGATTTGTACTGTTATTAAAGGCCTTAAGTCTAGAAAATCCCCCGGCCCCGACGGTATCAGGAATGAAGTACTTAAACTTCTTCCCGATCACCTCATAGCTCTTTTGGTCTGCATCTTCAATGTAGCCATAGCCCACTGCTATTTTCCAGCCGTCTGGAAAAAAGCTATAGTTATAGGTATTCACAAGCCCGGCAAAAAAGCTTCGCTTCCCGATAGCTATCGCCCGATCAGCCTTTTAAACACACTAGGAAAACTTTACGAGCGGCTCCTTCTGAACCGTCTCAAAACCGTTATAGATATTAAAAACCTATACCCTCCCGAACAGTTCGGTTTTCGCGCCCGACACTCGTGTACACATCAAGTGCACCGCCTCACGGAGCACATCACGAGCAACTTTGCCAAAAGTAGTATCGCCCCCGCCCGTACGCTTGCGGTCTTTTTCGACGTAGCTAAGGCCTTCGATAAGGTCTGGCATGCCGGACTAGTCCACAAGCTACATAAACTAGAAATCCCGGATAGGTTAGTTCACCTAGTTCATGATTTTCTACGCGACCGCACCTTTCACTACCGAGTGGAAGGAGTACTATCTACCGCCCACCCTATACGCTCAGGCGTCCCGCAAGGTTCCATTCTGGCGCCTTGCCTTTTCAATCTGTACGTCAGCGACCTCCCGAAGCCCCCCGGGGTCGAGGTAGGGCTCTACGCTGACGACACAGTCATATACGCGTCAAACAGACACAGAAAAAATCTCGCCTGCGCAGTCCAACGTGCCGTAACCACTCTCGGGGAGTGGTTTCGAACGTGGCGAATAGCTATTAATCCGGTAAAGAGCGCCGCGATTATGTTCGAACCGCATACATGTAAACTACCACGCACGGTAGGACCCCTCTCATTATTCGGTAGGAATATCCCTTGGGCCACCAAGACTAAATATCTAGGTGTCACCCTCGACTCGAAGCTTAACTTCAACGCACACGTTACTATAGTCCGGAATAGGGCCGTCTGGATCCTTTCCCGCTTGCGACCCTTGCTCAGTTCGGTAAGCAAAATGTCCTTAAGACATAAGCTTACACTATACAAGATGTGCGTCCGTCCGATCTTGACATATAGCTGCGCAGCGTTCGCACATATGTCCAAACATAACTTTGTCCGCATGCAAAGAGTCCAAAATCGGTTTCTCCGTCGCCTGCTTGACCCTCCAGCCTTCGTTAGGAACATGGACCTCCACAGGGACATGAGGCTTCCCTCGATAGAAGCCTATGTGAAATATCTCACCAGGAGATACTTCGATAGCGCTTCGAATCACCCCAACCCACTCGTAAAATCCACCGTGAACTACGTCCCAGACAACTCGATCCCCGTTGCCAAACGTTATAAACGCCGTCCGCGAAATCTCTTTGTCGATCCCGACGACGACATCGAGAAAGCTAATAATTACTACGCGTCCGCTCCCGCAACATATGCGTGCTCGCGCCCACGCCCGCGAAACCACCGTTCCCTCCGCAGGGGACGTACGGTTAACTTCGCTCCCGCACACCCGCCACGACCGCCCTCCTCTGCGGCAACTCAAGCCTAGGTCCGATCCATCGGCATAGAGCCCTTGAGACAAGCAGCCGCTCGCGCGATACAAGTGACTCTACAATCACTAGCTTTCACAGCCATACATGACACTGCATTATACATACATGCACAACACACATAGGTACATAGGTTCTGTAAGGGACCTTTTTTTTTTCTTTTTTTGCCTAGTTAGAGTAGACAAAAATTTCAGACCACTAAATACACATACACATGTTCCTTCCCTCCTCCCAGGGGGCAGATACATGTATATATGTATAGTTAGTTTAGATCGAATTACGGATAGGGAATTAGTCAGATGGCGACTTAATTGCATACGCGCAACAGTCCGAGCCGAGGTCCGGCCACTTTGGCGCCCTCGGATGTTGTTGCTTAGCTTTCGTGGCTGAGTGCCCTAAGCGCTCGCCCCCAAGCCCGGTAAAGCTGTAAAAGCCGTAAAGGCTCCAGGGCCCCTCAGGCTAACAGTGTAGTCAGTTCGAAAAAAAAAAAAAAAAAAAAAAAAAAAAAAAAAAAAAAAAAGCGTCCGCCAGGTTTTCCATTCGTTTCATAATTTCGAGTAAAAGGTTTCAACTCCTTCGAATACCGTTTATAACTCGAGAGGTCTCTTGTTGTAACAAAATAAGTTTTATAGACTCCAGATAGGTATGTGCGAGTCAAAACAATAAATAGAATAATAGTTATAAATAAACTTATACAAATCTAATTTAAAATTGTACGTTTTCTTTTCTAGCGATCCGTGTCTCTCTCGTCAATCCGAATGAATCTGTTATTTTTCAATTATTTTACTGTCTTGTTCGATATTTTAAATTTAAAAGATTCTTTCAGCCAAAAGCATAATATTTGTATACGGACTACTTATTTGATATATATATCGTAAAAGAAGTTTGTTATACAATATTTAAATTAATAAATTACCTAAAGAACTAAAGATGCCCTCGGAAGGCAACCGAAAACACAATAAATGAATTAATGAGGAATCAAATAAGGTGAAATAAATATATATAATTAAAAGACAAAAAATGATTGATAAAACAATCATTACAATACGTACACAATAATACGATAAACGTTAAAATAGAAAGAAAAGAAAGACACCAGTTTATTATTGCTAAAATGCATGTGGAAGATATTTTTTTAATTTAGATTTTTATATTGACTTCCGTCACAGTTGCGTAATTGACTAATGGACTCTCCCACCAATGGCAAGTCTTTTTGACAATCAAACCTTGGCATTAATAGGTTCGTAGGGCCTCACGACAGAGCGTAGATCCGCTCCTCTGGCATAGAGCCCTTGACCCAAGCAGTTGCGCGTACGATTTTCTTTTTTTAGCTAGATAGTGTAGACAAAAACTGACAGATTATTACTAAATACATATACGTATATTTCTTCCCTCCTTCCAGAGGAAATAAGCATGTATATATGTACAGTTAGTTAGATCGAATTACGGATAGAGAATTAGTCAGATCGCGACTTAATTGCACCTACGGCAACAGTCCAAGCCGAGGTTCGGCCACTTTGGCATACTTGAAACTTGTTGCTATACTTTCGCGGCTGAGTGCCTTAAGCGCTCACCCTCAAGCCCGGATGAAGCTGTAAAAGCCGTCTGAGGCTTCAGGGCCCTTCTTGCTAACAGCATAGTTAGATCGAAAAAAAAAAACTCGACAGAGCAGAAGTTGTCCAGTCGCGAATACGGCACGAGGCACGACAGTGCTCTGAACTGTCTACACAATATGTTCTTCGCTCCGAAATGCAATGTATGGCTATAAAATAAAAGAAAAAAAATAGCAATGTACTAACAGCGATACCCCATCCGCGATCAGATTAAACATTAAAAAAAACAACATTAAATTAACTCTGGAAACCCTACTGACAGCAGGAGCACAATACAAGTTTATTTGGTCGTGGTCTTCTGTAGGGTGGAGTCCAGTCTACCAGTCGGACTGCCTCAAGTAGAGAGAAATCTCCAAATAAATTTTCTCTCTGTGGTCGTCATTGATTTTGGATTGTACTTTTTTAGTATTAGACACAGCGCCATTATCGAACTACTGAAAAAAAAACTTATGTGGCAGTACGTATAAAATGTTTTACTTATATTTTGTCATTCGTACGTTATAACAACTAGAATTCTTAATAATACCTAATTGTATTGTAATAATTAATTCCACTGTTCACATTTCGGATCTTAACTACATCGAACCTAAAGACAAATAAGATTCTACAAATGTTTTTGAAGTGAAACTTCTTATGCGACTTCCAACGCGTTAAACGTTTAACGCACATTATCGGTCTCTCCTCTTTGTGTGAGCCAGAGCGAGAGAGCAAATGTCGATGTTTATGTATATTGCACACAGTTTAAATAAAATATAAAATATCTTTTAAAATGAAATTTCACTTCTATCGTGTGTGAATCGCACACACACATTTTTTTCTATTGGAATATTTAAATCGGCTGCTTTATTACTATTAATATTAGGCTAGCGAACTTTTTTAATTTATTGCCAAAAAGTCATACAAAATACGTATTACACATTATCGCTTCGCTCGCGGTGTCTTAAAAAAAGAAGTAAAACGTTAATCCAGGTAAAAACTGAAATTAATACTTTTATCTATATACAGAACTTGATTAGTTATTAGTAATTATATATATCAAATAAAAATAATTTAATAAAAAATATAAATTTAAGGTATCTCAATATTACATTTCATTGATTTTATAGTTACCATAATCAATTTAATTTAACTAAATTTGTGTTATTATTTATACCGTTTATAATAGCTAGCTCTCTTGATTAATGATCCAAGATTGAATCATCCCTTAAATTCCTATTGTTACCGAGCTCCATTCTTCAGTACCCTTCAAAAACGCAAAATCGACATAATTCATAAAAAATGCTGTTATAAAATTTGATTAAGCGCTTTCACTTGACTAATAACATTCCAAATACCTCCTTTTTGTCTGCAAAGCAGAAAATATTAGTTTATTATTTACATTAAATATTGTTTCAAATTTTTCTGATATAATTACATAATAGATGGACTTATGTAACACAATATAATAGTTAATAATCTGAATAATTGTAATTATCAATTGGTTCAGTTCAATTCAATGACTGTTCAGTAGAGTTTAAAACCATTTTATATGTTTTTATTTAACTTGCAATGTTCGTATGTATGTAATATTCAAAATTTGCAAACCTTTTTCAACCATTTCCTGGTATCCGATTGAGATGAAATTTGGCATATGTATGTAAGTTCCATGATAATGCAATATTATGGTACCTTGGAGTTGATCTGATGATGGAGCCGAGATGTAGGGATTATGACTACCTGATGATGAATGGTAGGATAGTTGTACTATTTTGTTTTGTTGCCATGAGTATTCTCTATTACAAATGATAATGAGGGTATGAAGATTGTCACTAGAACTCCCTGATGGAAACTGCAAAGATAATCGGATTTGGTGTTTGTATTGTCTCTCTCTATTTTCTATTATTGTATTCTCTCTCAAGTACCGTCCATTACACATGATGATGATAGTCTGAAGATGGAGCCGGACGATCGCCTATGGAACGTCTTGATAGCAAATGACCTTAAATCATATTTTTTTTCAATTAATATTTGTTCGACCATTATGAACTACCGTGTACAGGTTTGGCCTGTATTTTATTTGAGTTACATCGGAATGTAAGGATTCCAAATCAACATCTTTTAGGAGCTAAACCAAACAAGATAGTTCCTTCGAGTTAAGGCTCGTTGGTTTTGGCAAGATTTATTTTAGATGTTGATCAAAATCTATCGATGTAGCCGGAAACTCTATATCCAGACTTCTTCAAATGTTTCACTTAATCTAGCTTTTACCCATTCTTCGCGATCATTTTTCATTTTGGTTTGCCGATGTTCGTCAATATGGAAGTGCACTCAAACCATGTAATATTCTAATTTGCTTCAAATTTGGTATAAGAAGAAAAAATATTTTCCCTTAAGAGTGAGATGTTAAAAAAATTACAATACTTTAGACCGTTCCTTGAACAATATACACAATTTCCATAACGTGTCTGAACATTCTACGTGGCATACGATTCTACCCCAAATTTTATGCAATAACACTTGGCCGAATGCCAAATGTGTCTCTATGGATAAATCGATTGGTAGTTCATACCGCAAATGTGATATATAAATACTTTACTAAAAAATGAGCTAAGAAATTGTTACAAACGTTAGTTTAGATCATAAAAGTTTTGTAAACTGTATACTATATATATAGGTTTCTCGATAACAGCTCTAAAGATTTGGATAATATTTTGTATTACTTTCCAAGTTTATTTAGATATGTGGTTTATTTTATTGCAAGACACCGAGCACAGCTTTGTCGTCTAGATATTGCTTCATAAAATGATATCAGTGTAAATAGACTACAGATTATTATGAAACTGTAGGTTTTTTCAGGATTTAGTAAAATAAAATATAGAAAAAAATTGAGATATGTTAAGTGTGAAATAAATTTTATAATTTGTGTTGGAAATTTTGGTCTACTGAGTAGACTGTGGTATAATGAAGATCAAGGTGTAGATAATATTAAATAGGGCTCATTTGCACCTTGGTCTACTTAAAAGACCGCAGTTTACTCAGTAGAATAGGTTTAATTTGAGGTACGATTTTTTTTTGTTTTAAATTTATAAAGTGACGAAATGTTTCTGCGTATAATTTTAAATAACATAATAACATAAATTATTAGTACAAAAATTGGTATTTAAATTGATGATATTTGATGATAATAAAAAGATGATATTCATATACGTACAATATAGCAAATTCACATTATGTAGTTTTTCTTATAATAAAGAAATCATATTTTATACATAAAATAATATCATAAAAATCATTATATCATAAAAATGTTTTAACAGTAAACATTTAATAATTAACGAAAATAAGGTATTCGTTCTATCAATGCTTAGATTATTTTGTCACACAACAGCGGTGTGAAAAGAAATACATATATTAGTTGCTACCATTTTCCCTTGTTTGGTCACGTCAACATCGTTTTCATGAATGTCAACGAACATATTATTGTATTTAATTGCCCCTCTAGGTGCTTACATTGCATGCAGAAATAACCCCACTAAATAAATAATTAGCGCGGATCAACCAGCCTTCATTAGAAGCTTTAGAGAAATTACCACTCAAGTTCCCAAGGTCCCCACTATGGAAACATCACCGTCATATCTATTTCTGCCGCAATGCACCAGCGTTCTTGCTGCTGTGCTTCGAACGGAAGTGTGTGGTTAGCGAGTTGGCAACACACTCTGACACTTTTAACTCGAGAGTAGCAACCTGTCACTGGCTGTCCTCAATTAAGATTACAGTATCTATTTGAGGTTAGTTATAACTATGGTCTGCAGTGCACAGTAATAACCAGGAAACATAAGATAATAAAGGACTTGATATAAAAAGATATAAAATTTGTATCATTGTCAAACAAGACTTACCAACTCTGTCTTTAGGGATAGCAAGTTAGTGCCCTTGTTAAGAGTCCGGTCTTTCTGAAAGTGGTTATAAATAGCTATAGGCGGTAGTGACCATCTAACATCAGGTAGTTTCGCTGATAGGACATGACAATTGTGTCCAACTGGATCTCGACCACCTTACACTAGGTGTTATACCCACTATAGAAGCACGCTTAGGCGTGTTGAAGACCGGGATAAACCCGTCACAGTGACTGACTTTTGATTTGTCACGTTTCGGGATCAGCTAGTGTACATCCATTCATCCATTAGTATACCCATTTGAAGCAATATTAGTAGCGTGTACGGAAATCGCGTCGATTAACATTAGTTCAAATCCCTGCAATGAGCCTGAGCTTTCGGTGAAGGAAAACACCGTGATGAAACCGTAGCATGGTGGTAAGGCTTTTTCTAAAGTATAAAATCTGTCGCCAAGCACCAATAGGTGTGTTCCGGCAGCTGCATTTGAGAGCCAGTCTTCCACTAGGCTTAGCGTATTATCATCCTGAGCTAAGTCGTCACTTAAGATTAGGTGAGATTGTGGCCTATAACGATAAAAAATAATTATGTATGCTGCAGTACAAACGGGCTAGAAGTGAAACCTTCATAAAAAATAAAATAAAATGTTATTTAAAAATTATTTTTAAATATTCTAAATCGGGATTCGAACTATCGACCACTCGTGCGTATGAAGTCTGGTCACCTCACACAACTAGGCCGACGAAGACGATCACAATCATGAAAATCAGTCATTGCATGAACCGTGCATAATGTAAATGTATTCTATCTCATTGTCTCGTAGGCTAAATCCTATAGATGTAAATGGTTGTCTCTTTTTACTGTCGCTTTGTCGTTTCATCGAGTTTCAAATCTCAGCGGTGCTAAAGAAGTTTTCACTTCAAAAAACCAGCTGACGAAAGGCTTCCAAATGTTATGTTAACTAATCTCTCGATTGTCGCCGTTATTTTGGATTGTACTGTACTTACCATTAAGTACAGTGCCGTCATTTTGACATGCTACTATAAAAAAAGGATACACGCCAGGTTGCTGTTTCAGACCGTTAAAAAAATCGAATCGTATTGCTTCACATAACACGTATTACTGAGTTAAAACATTTGAGTATTGTTGAAATTTGGTTAAACTTACCGTCTTATTTTTCTGTAAATATATTTTGTTCGTGTTCATAGCTTGTGTAAACTGTTTGACGCTACAAGCTAATAAAA
Organism: Saturnia pavonia; assembly: GCA_947532125.1. Taxonomy (NCBI): domain Eukaryota; kingdom Metazoa; phylum Arthropoda; class Insecta; order Lepidoptera; family Saturniidae; genus Saturnia; species Saturnia pavonia. Next base: position 5,935,509 of record OX383899.1, on the reverse strand, counting down.
TTTCAAGTTTATACCTACGTCGGTATTCTACACAAGCAGTTTATGAAAACTGGCTCTTATTGTATAGACATTCCTTTTTTTACGTTTCGTGCAACAACAAAGTATATTAATTTCCTTTTTATACTGTACCAGCTGTGACCGCGGTTCCGCACGCGTGGACTACAGAATGCTGTCGGTCGAGTGTACGTACGAAATGTGCTGCCCCAAAAATGCTTACTATAGGTGATCCTTAGAAGATAAACATATGCTCTCGACTTTTTGTTGGTCTATTTAAAGTCTACAATTATTTACTACATTAATTTAATATATTTATTATGGTTTTTACTCAGCGTAAGCTATATAAGTGTCCCAAAAGCGACTTTTTTTCGTATTGATTGGAGGCTGGATCCATAGCATTGGTTAAAATAATACAGTGATCCGATTTTGAGAATAAAAACATCAAGATAAAGCACCAGCTTAGTGTAGTTGAAATTTACGCAATGATGACTCTTTGGTAACGGTATCGGATACCGTGGCGATCGACATTGGTTCTAATTCTACAATGAGTCTGAGCTTTCGGTAAAGGAAACTTCGTGATGAAACCATAGCATGGTGGTAGGACATATTCTAAAGCCCACCTGATTAGCTACCGTCCTCAAGTTGAAAATCTATCATCAAGCATCTGCAGGTGTATTCTAGCAGCTGCACTTAAGAATCTCACTAGGCTAAGCACATTATTCATAAACGAAATTGATGAACGCATACCGTCGTTCGGGCCCTCAGTTGTCTAATTTTGTATGGGTTTTTTGTGCCCTGTGCGTTCGAGTGAACAATGAGACCTCATAGTAATATTTGTGAATACGGGCGTGAGCTGTTACCATCTTGGGCCACATTATCAGTTAACATTAGGTGAGATTGTATCCAAAACGCTAAAGAAAGAATAAAGAATACATAAGAAACAAAAAAATAATTAAATAAAAGTTGAAACGCTTAGATTAAAATTCTTTCGCCAAACGCATAGCGGTGTATTCGATAGTTATATTAAAGAGTTTGTCTTACAATAGAATCAGTCCTTTGCAGGAGTCCCAAAGGAACTCTACGTCATTAGTCAAAAATTTAATTTCAATTCGTAATAAATCTGTTTCACTACATAACTAATCGTGTCTATTTATATATCAAGGCATATTTTAATTAAACCCTTTAGTCTGCTCGTTTATAAACACTATGCATTCCACAAACGTTTCATATAAGGTGCGTGCAATACAAAGCTCCCTAAAATTCATCTGTTTATATCAAGTAAACGAAGAGTCTCTCAAACCACGTAATTTCAGTATTAAACGAGACTATAATGAAATATCATGAATATGATATATGTAGGTGCCGTTCTCATACAACTACAATAAATAAGCATTTTAAATTTAAATTAACGGTGCAAAATATATTGCATTTACAATAGTAACACTCAAGCCATCTTAACAGAGTCGAAATATTTTTACTTCGCAAAAAGAACATGGATATCACTTTATAGTAACTGTTCAAAATGACTACCCAATATTTAATGGAAACTACGGTGCAGTCAGAAACAACGGCGATCGCGGGATTCAAATATAATCGGCAGTTTTTGCCATCATATCGGCAATCAGGAATTACTTTTCAAATGTTGTTTGAACGACCTGATGTTGTTGGAAAGAGGGAATACGCTGGCCAGGAAGCGATTCCATATTTTTATAGTGTTTATCGCATGCATCAGTATTTGCAAACTTATTTCTTCTTGCGATATGGATGCTTATGAAATATCGCCTCTAAGCCCACTGAGACACTCAAAAATATTCGTTTTTACTAAGAGATTGCAAATTAGAACGGAATGTCAAATAGCTGTTCATGACGTAAGATTAGATTGAGGTGAAGGTATTACTTGTATTACAGCCAAGTGGGGAAAATAATACCAAATTGGTTAACTTGGGCTGTCTTATGATTAATGTTGTATTGATTAATTTTAAGAGGTTAAACTGTTATTTATTTATAGTTTATTTATGGTAATAAAATTAATAGTTAATGGCCCTCGTTTTACAACGTGACACAGTGTACCTGTAACTTCGAATACTAGCCCACGTGGTTCTGTAGTGGAAGAGAGATGATAGGATAATGTCAAACAACTCTTCAGAACACTCACCATGATAAAGATAATAAAATATACTCAGTGAGGCAATATCCGTTCGTAGTGATTCTAAGTTATTAGCGATAGTGTGGAGTGATAGGACCAGTATATAATATCGTTATAGTGGTTTATTCGCTTCCTATAGATCAACTCGCGGTTGTAACCGCTGTTTGTGACATACATTTTATTTACCGGTTGCAGTTAAAATGAAATTATCGTACCCGTAGATATCGTAAGGAATATGATGAATGGTTTTAACTATCAGAACATAAATAAATTATAGCGTTTTATTCTTGTATAGTATAAACAAAAAACATATAATTTTGTCTTGATAAGCATTTTGATAATATTAATAATTATTGGGTGATTTTACTTTGTGCTCGTACCTGGCAACATATTGAAGTAACATTTAGTAAACTAAACCTAACTTAAATTTCCGCCTCAGTTACCGTGAAATCATTTTCGCCACTTTGTACAAACGTATCGTAATGTTAATATGTTACAGTGTAACTATTCTATACGCATGAACTATTTCAGTAAATTAACGTAATTGGCTCAGGTCCAAGGACTCCTGAGAAGAAACCTTAGTTACGTATACTGAATTTGTCAACGTCTCTGCACTTCCGATACATATATTAAAAAATCCTAATTATTCATTCGTATTTTTACTCCCTATTGCTTATTCATTCCGAATTTGAATATTACAAAAAATATTTTTGTCTTTTACCGAAATCACAACATAAAAAAAATAGTAAAATTCAAGTAAGTCATTTTTTTAAGTGAAACTTGTATTCTGCTGCCCAGTATTTTTTCGTTAATCTATCGCATGTCGCATTACATTCATTGTCGCAAATTAAATTGAATTTTATGCTGTGCAGTCAAGCGTAAATTTGGAACATTGTATATGTTAATATGTTTTATTTCTTTTAAGTGTTTATTTTTAAAGTTTCACTTGCATTGTGGTTTCATAAAACAACACAATTTTTTATTTTCTAAATAATAGCACGTCAAAGTCACATTATTGTGCTTGGTAATAAGCAAATTACAATGCGAAAACAACGACGATAACCGGAAGGCATAAGCATTCCATCAGGGATTATCGCTGCCATACCGGTCTGCAGGTCTCTCGGTATCTACATATCCTGGGTGATCACGAAACGCCACAAATCAAAAGAGGGCCACTGTGAAGGGTTTATAAACACGGTGGTTGCGACTTAGTCGGGTACAAATACCCTATCACTGATTACTGGATATACACCGGTTGAACCCGTAACGCAACACGCTTTTTTTTGATCTTACTATACTGTTAGCCTGGGGCCCTGGAGCTTTTACGGCTTTTACAGCTTCACCGGGCTTGAGGACGAGCGCTTAAGGCACTCAGTCGCGAAAGCAAGGCTACAAGTTCCAAGGGTGCCAAAGTGGCCGAACCTTGGCTTGGACTGTTGCCATGAAGTCGCGAACTGACTATCCGTAACGCGACACACCTAAGCGTACCACTGTAGCAGGTGTCACATCTGGTGTATTGTGGTCGCAATCCAGTCGGACAGTTGTCGTGTCCTACTGCTTACCAAATTACTATTAAAGTTACAAGATATCTTTATGTAACCGAGTCCTATACAGTGTAACCCGCAAGTTGACAGTATGTTTAAAAATTAAAGTTAGCTATTTAATAATATTGGTCTACTGATAAAAAGCCTAAATTCCAATATAAATCTGGAAACAATAATTGTTAATTAATTTAAGTTTTCATTGAGATAATATTTTTGTACGCGAGTCACATGTTTGTAAACGCCATAAAGAAAACGTGACTTTATCGATCATTGGATATACATGTAGTCAGGTCAAATTGGACTAAAAATAGGGGTGAGGTTACAAAAATTCCGATTAGGCTGAAAATTGGTGAGGTTTGAGTGCACATGACACAACTTCTAGGTATACAAGTCGACGTGTAGTGACGGTTGTGTCACATTTCGTATTACGGCTGCTTACATAAAAAGCAGAACGTCACTAATCGTCATTCAATATGTATGGCAAACTAATGCACCACACAACGAACATTTCAATCTCCTGATGCTCAGCTGAAAGTGATATAAATTATAGTTTTTTGCTGTATAATACTTTGTATTTTGCGCGCGTGTCTCTGCAGCCCACAGAGCTAACACTATACGTAGTACTAAGTATATACTAGCACAAATAGTTATAATATTTAAAAAAAACCTTATGGGTTCAAAGAAGTCCTTTTAAACTGTAAATGTGTAATGAGCGCTCATAAACAACGAACAGATTTAAGAAGGTTTATATTCACAAGCTTAGCTAATGTAACTTGTTGTTTTGTAAATAGGCTACAAGGGGCCATTCAGTACCTGAAAAATGTAGATGGCGTCTGTCTGAAACAGAACCTTATCGTTTGCGTAAAAAAATTAACATATGAAACAAAAAGCTATGTGACACATTCTTTCAAGTGATGATACATTCCTTTTTTTCATAATAATGATATTTTTTTTTTTGTAACCAATCTTGGGTTTACATCATCATTGAACATCATGTATGACTGTACTAAAATGGTAGCTCATAAAAAATCTAAGAGACGGTCGTAAAATATCCTGAATCAGTTTAAACTATCTATACTAAAATGAATAAATTCGTGTAAATAATTGATACGTTCATTTAAAATACATTAAAGACCGGACGAGATCTCTCTCTGCAGCGAACAGCCGAACAAAAGTAATTTCCGCGGACGCTTCACTAATTCAGCTGTGCTAATCTAAAGGTGTTAATAATACAGTGTTTTACGTAAATTCGTAAATAAAGTGATGTTTTATATTGTTATTTCGTGAAATATTACATTTATGATTAAAACTTTCGACTTTTCATCGTCTCTGTTGATTAATTTTATATGTATTAATTACGTGGAATTCAAAAACCTTTTATTTTGTTATTTACTTAACGCTATTAAGCAAACATAATGTATAAAGCAAAGTACGATAAAATATTTTGTATATTAAGTATACTGGGTTGTCCGTATGTTAGCACTGGTTACATAAAAAAAACTAACGATTCTGACCAAGAATTTATTAGATTGTTAGCCTGATGTCTCGGAAGACATTAAAATTTAAGTAATATTTCATTTAAAAATATAAGGTCTGTTATGTACAGGTCTAAGTTATACAAACTATAAGCTACAAAGGCAAGGTCGATGATTAGATATTTGGGAATGGCAATATAAGAATATTACTAATCGATTCGGACAATGCGATAAGCTTAGACCAAAAGAATATAATTGATATGTGGTGAAAAGCTATAGTGCTAGCTGTCGTTCTAGACCAAAATAATACACCGAGAAAAACCTATTAGTTAAGCACCTACAGGTATGTACCGGAAGCGGCACTTGAGAGCTAATCAGCCTGGAGCCAGAGCTAGGCTTAGCGTGTTACCATCTTAGCTCACATCGTCATTTAACATTAGGTGAGAGTGTGGTCAAACGGTAAACATATAAATGTTAATGAATATTGTATATATTCCCCATTTTTTTGTTAGTAACTAGTATAAACAGAGTTATTTCAAAAACTTATTACAATGTAAGCATAGACTTTGGTAGAAGCTAGTCTAAAATCAAGAGTATATATATAGGGGAGAGTGGGGTAATCGCGGACGCGGGGTAATCCCGGACACCACGATTTCAGTACCTTAGGAGAAAAAAAATTGTTTTTTTTTTTACTTGGAATTGTAGGTTAATGTATACGTAGTGTCAGGCAATAAGTCAGCTGCTCAGGTTCTGCATTTTATTCAAGGTAAATATTATTTAATATTTTCATCCTTTTGCATGTAATTTTTGTCATGTATATATTCGTTAAATTCTCGCTACACATAAATGATATAATTATAATTTATTTACGATGTGTTAAGTAGAATTTAAGAAAAATTTTCTGACACAAATACTTATTTTTATTTATTTCTAACCTCAAAAAAATGTTAAGTTTTTATTTTTTAACGTTGTGGGGCAATGGCGGACGAATTGAGTGGGGTAATCTCGGACGTTCGCAATTGCCCCACATCGATAATCATACTGTACAATTTTTAATTTTCATTTTGCTTTTTTCCAGATGGCTCGAAAATATAAAAAGAAAATTGAAAAAAAATATGATTTAAACAATTTGGAACGTGCATTAAGAGATGTAAGAAGTAAACAATTAACTATAGGAAAAGCAGCTAAAATTATTCTATACCAAAGTCACATATGATCATTTTTTAAAAAAAGTTTTAGTTCAGCCCAAAAGTGTAAGAAAATCTGTATTTTCTGAAGCACAAGAAAAATAATTAGCAGAGCATATTATCAAATGCAGTAAACTATTCTATGGATTAACTGTTGAAGCTGTACGGAAAACTGCTCATAAGTTTGCAGAAAAAAATAAATTAAATCACAAATTTAATAAGAACTCTCAAAAAGACACGAAACCAAAAAAAGACGAAAAAACAAAACAAAGAAAATAAACAAACTCAAAATGAGTATTATTGTATTTTTTGGCGGGAAAATATGAAGAACCACCCACTGAAGAATGGATAATGAGCTATGGATGCAATTTATGGGCACATGAAGAATGCAGTGATGGTGAAAGCACAAGCAAAGGGTTCCTCTGTGATTTATGTAGAGATTAATTCAAATTTATTCTTTATTAATTATTTATTTTTAACTTATCTATTAACAAATGACTTATATACGTACTGTTCCAGATGATTTTATTTAAAAATTTTCATTTCTTATGTTGAAAATAAGTTGAAACTATTTATTTATCTTAAATTATTCTACTCGTTACTACTTAATATGTACTGTCCGTAATTACCCCACCACTGTCCGGGATTACCCCACGGATTTTAGAGGAGAATACTTTTCTTTTTTTGACAAAAAAATTACTTAATTTTCAAATTTAATTAAATATTATGATTAAAAGTAATAAATAAAACCTTTATCTTTGTTATTAATCAATAAATTAACAGAGTTTTTATTTAGTATTTTTAATATTTACTTTTTTCCTTAGGTGTCCGCGATTACCCCACTCTCCCGATACATTTGTTACCATTTTAAAACATGACTAGATTTCAATTTGAATAAAGAATAATTAAAAAAAAAGTACAAAACAGTCGACATTCTGAAAATGAAATAAAATATTTCATTATACCTGACACCGACAGTAATATCGCTGCTAGTAAAAACATATTATTTTACAAGAACCCATTTAGATAATAAGCGAAACAGCAAAGTAAACGAACTCTCGACGTGTATTCGAGAAACTTTTACGTTTTATTAAGTAATCTAGATTATTATTTCAGCGTTTTATTATAGTATTTTTGCGTAAATTAATTTTAATCGCTTTTTCCTATGACATGATTACGATGAAAAAATCCCTGCTTAAGCCTAAATGTAGTATTATTTTAGATTGGAGTAACGTATATTGCGAAATAAATTAATTTAATGTAAAATGTTCTTAAATATCTTCATAATAGACCATTGTTTCATATGGATAACGCATAATATTTATTCTCGTCACAAATTCAATGCATATTTTAATATAGTTTATGTGGAATTATTAACGTATTTAACTTTTATATAAAAATGTTGTGCCCCACGGTTTCAACCGTGTTGACTTTGTTCAACCAAATCTCCACCGCGCTCCTCCAACGCACCCGTGTTGATCCTATCGTTATTTTTAGCTCCCTCCTTCCAGGCTTCCCTCCTATCAGAGGAAAGAAACATATACATATGTAGAGTTAGTTTAGATCAAATTACGAATCAGGAATTAGCCAGTTCGCGACTTAATTACAACTACGGCAACAATCCAACCGAGGTTCGAGCACTTTGGCACTCTTTCGCGATTGAGTACCTTCAGCGCTCGCCTCTAAGCCCGGTGAAGCTGTAAAAACCATCTGAGACTTCTTGGCCTTTATGGTTAACAGTGTAGTAAGATCGATAAAAAAAGCCCATCGTTATTCTCGCTTGCCGTATCTACTTGCATAGCCTATTGCCAGATTATTAGACATTAATAGTAACTGATTCGTTCCTTAGCATCATAGCGTGAAGTTATGCCTAGTTATGCCTAAAAGTTAGCTTACAATTTTTCTCAAATGCAGAAATAAATTTTCTAATCTGAATGGTAGTTCTAGTGTTAACGCGTTCAAACAAAGAAACAAAAACCAATCTCTTTAACTTTGTTCTATTATAGATATTCAAATACTTATCATGCCAACATTGCTTTTCTTTACTTTATCATTATAGGGCGGTAGTGGCCACAATCTCACCTGATGTTAAGTGACGATGTGGAATAAGATGATGACACGCTAAACCTAGTGGAAGACTGGCTCTCAAGTGCAGCTGATTGAGTGAGCTGCAGTTTGATTATAAGATAACTTAAAAGGTGTGACTAGCTGAAGGGACTTTTTGCTTTGATTAACATTGGCTTACTGTTAAGCTACATTGAAACACACGTATGTGTATGATATGAATATCTAGAAACGTACCTATGTCAATGTTCTTAAGTTTAGATTCCACCTTCGATCCGACCTTAATTATTCTAGGTAGGTGTAAACAAAATTCGAAACTCTTGGAGTGGAATATTTGTACAAACAATAAGTAAAATGTACCTACGTCATTGACAACTTTTTTTGCTTGAAGGTAAACAAAGTTTTGACAGCAAAAACAAACGACACCCTTGGTGGCCTAACTATCTCTACTGAACTAATCTATATTAATAAATTGTAGTTCTATCTGTACACCTGTTTTTTCAAACTTCTCTGTAGACATACTAAAGGACACTGATCAGGAATATCCCATTATAAAAAGAATTGTCTGTTTGTATGTATATCCGGATTTAATACAAAAACGGCTAGACCGATTCTTATGAAATTTTGTACATGGGAAGCTTATTGGCAAAATTATAGGCATTAAGAAAAGAAAATCGTTAAAAATACAACCGATTTTGATGATCATTGTACACGGGAAGTAATAAGTTATTCCTCAATTGATATGGTATTAAAAATGTGATTAATATGAGTAAAAATAATGAAAGGAATATACCGCTAATATAATCTATTATCTATGCCACTATTATAAAGATGAAAAGTTTGTTTGTAGGAGATAACTTCTGGAACTAGTGATCTGATTCCAAAAATTGTTACACTGATAGGAAGTTAATTATCCCCGAGTTATTATAATGTGATACTTGATTAAACATGTGGTATTAGCGAATACGTGTTCCAGTAATCAAGAGGGATGGTAGGGATATTTATCCTACTAGATGGCAACCACCATGCAAATGGTGAAAAAGCCGACATATTGATTTTCTTTTCGTTTGTCGCGTTCTGGGATCAGCCAGTGTATATCCAGCTACAGAGAGGCTTGTAGACCGTCATAGCAGCTATGAATCCCCGACCTCTCGGCGGTCGCCGTTGTTTTTTCGATTGTACTACACTTACCTTCGGGTATTATTTTAATTGATCCAAGGTACTTTAACTATGGCGATTTGTATATCAATGCTACCGAATGTTATAATTTTATTATTTAACGTATTTATATAAGATTTGAATTTATTCATATTGAAGCACAACTGACTTCTGCTTGCATTAATTAATAATATAATTTCCAGTTGAATTTGCATATTTTTTATGCAGTATTACGAGTTAAAAGTTGGAGACATTCTGATCTCAAACGAAGTTATCCCCACTTAGTGCCCCACTCACCCGATAGGTTCGTACAAATTCCAGATCAATGGAAAGTTTCTTTTGTACATTTTGCTTATAAGTTATTTTTCTTAATAATTTTGAACAACCTCAATAAAAAATTTATTAGAAAACGTTCAAATTTTTTCATAATTTTTATATCTACAGATTAATGTGTACAAAATACCAATAGGTATAAATACAATAAATCAACTTTCAATTTATGAGCATCATACTCGTATATGAAAGTAAAATTGTTCATTTGCGAATAAATAAATAATCTGTTTAATTATAACTTATGTTCGATCGAAACCTAACTAAATCATGGATATGGATCCAAGTCTTCATGGCAATTATTCTGCCTAACATTCTGTACTCATTAGAGACATGGTGGCTGTATCGTAGAAACATACGCACAACAAATCGTTTTCATTTAAAATGGCCCCGTGACATTATGAACACAAAGTGGTTCGAACGGGTTAATAACACTAATGTTCTACGACGAGCTAATATTCTCGGTGTAGAGGCATGTTTGATACGGCGTCGGCTGCGTTGGTGTGGACATATATCTTGAATGCCTGATGGGAGAAAGGTGAAGTGCATCTTCTTTTCTGAACTAGAATATGGCAAGCATAAAAGCGGCCAATTTCTTCGTTTTAAAGATGCTCAGAAGAAACACTTCAAGAGTTTTAACACTGAATCTTCTCACTGGGAGTCGCTCGCTGAAAAGCGAAATGAACGGATCAAAAAAGGCTTGAACTAGATTATAAGCATGAATAACTTAAAAATAAACAGTTTCCAAGTATATATTGTCTACGGTGGCCTAACGTGATCTTTTGCGCTCGAAAATTCGCTAAAATTGGTTACATTAGTGATTCACGGGCTAAACATCCAAGGAATTTAGTCGCTGTAGCGGAAATCGGTTTGCAGGAATATAATATATAAATATGGCAGAGATGTGAATATTAAGATGAATGTCTGAATAAGATTACGTTTAAGTATTATTATTAGTATGTCAGAGGAAGTATGGAAATAGCACAGAGAACTTGAGGAGTAATCATGACATGAGGAGAGATGAAAGTCATTTAACTAGAAGAGTGTTAAGTAAGAAGGTGGATGGATATAGAAGTAGAAAAAGAACGAAGAATGTATGGATGGATTGTGTGAAGAATGATATGCGTTTAAGAGTTGTAAATACTGTGATGACAGTTGACAGAGAAGATTGCAAGAGAAAAACTTATTGTGCTGACCATATTTAGGTGGGATTAGGATAAAAAGAATAAGACCTATGAAATATACTTAGAACCGTCATGTAAGTAATAATTGGAAATTAACACGAGACCATTTCGTAAAGCTAAATTATAATGATGTAGTTTAGATATCTTTGATTAAAATGTTATATCACATCGTTATGCGTCCACCGGTCGCTCACGTACCAGATTGCATACATTTGCGTATTTTTGTATAATATTAGACCTATCGCATAGTGTCCAAACAGAATCAATATAATATATTGAATATTTTTAACCACTACGCCATTCGTATAGTCAAATATAAAAGTCATTAAAATAATCAAGAACAAATCGGCTTATGCTTATACATATGTAGGTACTAATATTATAAAGTCCAATAGATTTGTCTTTTAACACGCTTATATTAGCTTCATTTGTAACTAACTAACAAACACTGTAATAAAACCTTAGAAGTCAATTTTAACCTACTTCGAATTGTCGTTTCAAAATGAAATTTTGTATGTATATGTAGTTCGTATGACAATACTATAATTTGATATCTTGGACCTGATCTGATGACGGAGCCAGGAGGTGGATAGAGGAACTCTTCAGTGCTTACTAGCAAACCCCAATAGTTTATGCTCATATGATTCATTTTGACAAGTCAAATTTTTGGGTTAGATTGGCTTGGTGACGATATCTTATTAGAAAAAAACATTATCATCATATACTACTTTACACGAGCATTAATAACAGCGTAAATAATAAGCTTAAATATTATTTTTAATATTTATGTTTGAAACACTCTTTGTTATGAGTATTCTTGGAAACAATTTTACAAGATGACTCTCATAATTTAAAATTTATATTTGCCTTTATAAATAATTCATAGCACTCCGTCCTTTTAAGGAAATAAAATAATTTCCTTCGTAATGTTTTGTTATTAGGTAATTATTTGTATAATTACCTTAGTATATATATATACCAAAAACAAACATATTTTTATTTTTGTTTACATTATATATGTAAATATGTACACAAATGTTAATGAGCAGGTAATTTTAATAATGACTTTGTATTTATAAATACAGACCATAAGATTTTAACCGGGTACTTAATATAAAATTAATAACTAATTTGATTTTAAAATTGGAAAATGCTTTAATTGTTTTTTTATGTAAGCACACGTGGAAATGATTTAATAAAACCTATTAAATTAAGACACGCACTAAGATATTCCAATTATATAAAATTATGTTTTTTTTTATATAGTCCATTTTAGGAATAGCGTATTATTGTTTTCGGCCACATTATCACATAAAATCAGATGACATTTTATTGTATTATACCTTGAGACAGGTTACATTAAAGTTTTAACATGATAAAGAAATCCATCTATAAACATCTACATTTTAAGTATATATAATATGAGTGAACCATTTTTTTTTAATCGAAGCTCGACAAATTGACTACTATGTACCTAATAGTGAGTACATTGCAATACTATAACATCGGCGACTACCGAGGGATTTAAAATCCATCGATATTCTTCGCTTTCATGCCGATCTGCTCATAAGTCTCTTCACGTTATATTTGAAGGAATCCCCGTTGTAGGAAGGAGGGAAAACACTGGCTGGGAGACAGTTTCACAGCCTCACAGTACGGCATAAATACGACGTAGCTAATTTCTTTGATCGAGCCGAGATGGAGGTTACCGTAAAGCTGTGACTCTGGGGCTCAGTGCGTGTAATCCTCTTTTGAAAGGGAGAAGAGGGAATAAAGTTAAACAGCTCTTCATAACACTCGCCATGATCCAGACGGTAGAACACGCTCAGTGAGGCAATGCCCCTGAGCAGTTGAAGCGGCTCGATGAACTTAGTAACGTCTGCATCATTTACAATGCGAACAGCCCGTCTCTGCAACCTGTCCAGGGCTTCGAGGAGGTATTTAGCGGATTCGTCACAAAGATGCGAACAGTATTCCATACAAGGCCGAACTTGTACATTGTAAAACATATATACACCTATACAGCTGTTCGGACGTGAAAAACTTTCTCACCCTGTTCAGGATTAAATAAAGTTTGATCTAATAAAAGCCAACCGAAGCTGAATAAAGCGACAATAGCGCAGCTAGGCGAGCGCTGGCACATCCGGGAACGCGGGCGGGTCAAGGTCACGGCCCGCGGATCGATGCAGCTACGACGGCCGTGCTACGTCCCGCTTACACCGCCTATACCCCCTAAGCCGCGCTACACCCGCATATCCAAATACGCAAGCTTATACACTTTTTAATCCAAGCTCGGTGAAGCTGAAAAAGCAGTCAGAGGCTTCAGGGCCCGTAAATCTAACAGTGTAGTCAGTTCGAAAAAAAAAACACTTATTAATTCCCTACATGAAGATTACTTATATATTAATAACATGTATTGAGCTTCTGCTATACGAAAATGTATTTTCTTTAATAAAATCCGCATTAATGGAAAAAAATATCCGATTGAATCGAAAAATGTATATGCTTCATTCCATTCCATTGAAGCATTATTAATCCTTAATGTAACGTCTAGCGAGGAAATTGTAAAAGAAATATTATTTAGCATAATATACCTATAGCTTATATTTAATGGAAGAAAAATTCAATTTAACAATGATATACCAGTAACCTTCTGAAGTTATTACTTTGAAAATATCCTTTCTATCTACTAAACAACATTTTTGTATGTATGTAATTTATTACAATATTTGCCATTTAAATAGTATATATATACATTTAATTACATAATTTAATTTTTTCCACCTAGTTAATATATTAGTGGGAAAACAAAATTCATGTTTCCAAAGATTATTAAAAAGTTTTTGATTTGAATTTAATTTGAAGTTTATGATTAACTCTAGACATAGTTCCGACATCGTTCAATAAATATTTGTTTTTAAGATTAAAATACTCAAATTGTAAAGGTTTTCAACAAAAACATTTTTAAAAGCTGACGATATCATCTCTGAATCTAGGTTTCTATTTACAGTGTCTATTGTTCTCGCTGCCATTCTTCCATTTGCCTCCGCTCGTCATTATTTTTTTACAATTCACACTTTTTCGAGGGCATTAGAAAAAGAAGTTCAAGATGTGTCAACCTTAAATAACGACCTCGTTTTTTGTGTGGCTAGACATTTCTTTATTACACTCCGTCGCGCCTATAAAGCCACCATTTCGAGGCATGTCTATGTGGGATATTAGACGGATTACCTTAATATTATTTAAGGCCGATATAGATGTATCACCTTGATAATTTAATTCTGTCATTTTACGTTTATAGATTATCAATTTTCTTTAAAACAGTGACAAGAATGAAAATTAAATACAAATCAAATTAATAATATCTTATTCAACTTAAGTCCTAAAATCACTTATGAATGTCAACGGAAAACTTACAGTCATCGAGAAAAACCGGCAAGAAACTAAATCGGCTTAATAAAAAAATATAAAAAATTTGATTTTTCATTTCACTTATAATTAAAGAAGCAAATATATAACAGTATTTATCTACATATATAATAAAATTGAAGTGTCTGTTTGTAATGTCAAAGTAACAGATTTTTACTAAATGCATATGAAAGTATACACGATAAAAAAAAAAAACAAAAAAAAAAAACCTATTTTTAAATTTTTGTCTGTTTGCTTCGTGTAATCTCCGAAACGGTTGGACCAATTTTGACTATCACTGGCAGATAGCTGATGTTATAGGGCATAACTTAAACTACTTTGATTTTAGAAAAATAATTAGGATTCGGCAGAAATAATAAAAAACCCTTTTTAGTAGTCCACGCAAGCGAAGCCGCGGGCACAGCTAGCTTGAAATTTAAAACAATTACATTAGGTACTTATAAATTTTAATATTTAGTTTAAACATTAACTTATATGTTTGAGCGGAAATCGAATAAGTAGTACAAATATAAAATGTCTAGAAATCTATCGAAGGCAAAGTAAATGTTTGTGAGAGATAATCTCTGGAAATACTGATCCGATTCTAAAAACTCTTCACTGTTAGGAAAACACATTATCTCTAAGTGATATAGGGAACAGTGGTATAACATTATTATTGTTAATAAATGTTTTAATGTAGTTGAACGTAAACGAAATCGATGGTGGTTGTTTGTTAACCATATAAGTAATGAAAACGAAAACTAATATTGTCATCCAATGATGTCGATAGTAAACTAATTAGAACAAAATTAGTTTTAAAATATAAAAATAATGTTAATTGATGTAATTATAAAGTGATTACTATGATAAAATAGTTATTATCGAAGAATGAGAGGGTAGTGTTTGTAAACAATTTAATCTCTCCAACTAACGATGTAACCGAAGATGATAACACGCCGAGCCTAAATTGAAGTTTGGAATTGGTCCTTCTCAACAGATGTTCAGCTTGAGTGTGAACACTAGAAAATAAAATACCGTTATGATTTGGTTTCATTACGACATTTTCCATCATTTCCTTCTAATAAGTCAAATGAACTCAAAAGTTAATACCAATAGTATTAAGTAAATAAGTAAATACCATAAGTAAATACCAATACAAAAAATTTATAACGGGAAAAAAGGAAATAAAATATTTATTGCGTTTATATAATTTTAAGCTTCCTTATTTTTATATATTTATTTTATAACATACTAGCTAAGCCCGCGCGGCTCCGATCGCGTGGATTACAGAATAACGTCGGTAGAGTGTACGCGCGAATTGTGCTGCCCCCGCTTAAAAGACGGAAAACAAAAAATGCTTATTGTGGGTGATCCTTAGAAGATGGATGTGTGCTATCAATGACTTTTTTTAGGTATTTTTAATATCTGCAGTTATTTGGAACATTAATTTGATATATCTCGTATGGTTCAATCAGAGTAAGCCATTTAAGCGTCCTAAATGCGTCTTTTTTTCGAATTGATTCACTAGTATCGTCACTGCTTATTTTGTGTGTTACTATCCAACAAAATATATCCTATAAGCTGGCCAGACAACAGCTAAGAATCAAAATAAAATAAAAACACGTTAATCCGTTAAGTGGTTTTCGCATAAGAGAACGTAAACGGACAGACAGACAGAGAGACGTTGAGTTTTATAATAATTATTATTATGTATAATAAGCAAAAAGTGTTATTCTTAGTTATTACGAGTAATCTAGCGAAGGCTTTAAAAGCATATCCTAGTGTCGTATGATAATATTATCTATAGGTACAAACATTCCAACATTGAAGCTTTTAAATAATTCATATAATATTCTGAATATTATATTATGAAAAATGTATCATAGGTACCTAGATTATGTATTAATAAGGTAAGTATAAACTGTACGTCTTACACCAGAATTTAATACAATGCAGCATCTGTTATTTATACAAATTTACGAACTCTTTATACATTAACAGATGTAGTAGTGAAAGTTTACAATATTTAATTTGAATAAACTAGCTAACAGGTACTTCAAGACCCCTTACAAAACAGTAATCATATTGTATATATCATATAACACAAGTACCATTGTATGTATTTAAAGTTGCGGCCTTGTCTTTAATAATACCGCGAGCGTCTACCTTTCTGTATCCAGCGGTCATGGTCGCGATACGGCCTCCTCATTACTCAAGAGATGTCCGCACACCTCCGAAGTCAGCGCTCGAATGGCCTTCCAACGCGGCAGCTACCGGCGGGTGGAGGGGGTATGTTTACCCTCCTACTTTTCGCCGACCGTGCCAGCTGAGCAGCGGCACGCTATATTTAGGTTGTGCTGTAAATATTCGGTCCAAGTACGGAATGGGGCCTTTCCCACCCACTTGGGAGGGTCCGGGGCAAGAGGTACCCCTAAACGAGCGAGCAAAAGTTGAAAGTTCACCAACGCCCAGCACACGAGATCGCGCTGTTAGGGAACGCTTCTTTATTTAAATTCTATTGCAACTTGTTCGCCAATGTACCCTCGGCTGAATTCGCAATGCCGTCTCTAATTTTTCAATGTTAGTCGAAAGTTATTTTTTTCTTTTCCAAAACTTACCGAATTGTTTTCTGGGTTTCAATTTGGAAGTTAAATTTCGACGTTTGTGTGAATGGTTTTTACGGTTATTACGTTTGACATTCAATTTTGGTGAAACAAGGTTTGCAAATTAATTATTACAACGACCATCATGCCAACAACTCATATGAATGTTTTATAAAGGTTGAATGGCATATTCAGTTTAATGAGAAAAAATTGTTATTTTCACTGACGACCCATTCGCGTGACATTTGTGCGATAATAGTTTTCATTCTTCATATGTCTTCTATATCTATACATATTATAAAACTCAACGTCTCTCTGTCTGTCTGTCCGTTTATGTTCTTTTCACGCGAAAACCACTTATCCGATTTACGTATTTTTATTTTATTTTAAATCATAGCTATGTTATTTACCCAGGTTATAAAATATATTTTGTAAGATAAAGTAACATACGAAATAAGCAGTCATGTTAATGGTAAATTAATTCGGAAAAAAGACGCATTTAGGGCGCTTAAATGGCTTACGCTGAGTGAACCATACGAGATATATCAAATTAATGTTCTAAATAACTGCAATCTTAGAAATACTTAAAAAAGTCGTTGATAGCACACATCCATCTTCTAAGGATGGCCCACAATTAGCATTTTTTGTTTTCCGTCTTTTGAGCGGGGGCGGCATAATTCGCGCGTGCACTCTTATGACGTTATTCTGTAATCCAAGCGATCGGAGCCTCGGGCACGGCTAGTATGTTATATATTGAGATATAAAAGCTTTTAAAAATATTTATTCACTAATAAAACTCATTATAATAAAAAATGTATTTATTTAAGTAAAAAACTCATCAAAGTAGAGATTATAAAATTTTTGACATTTTTGAGCGCTCAACCGTCATTTCAGATTGTGCACTATGTTCCACATCATACAAGTGGACTGATGAAGTTGTACTATCATTTTCATCCCTGTATATAGTGATACCGGCTCTGTTGTACTCGTATTCCGGCTCCGGTTCTGTTTCGTATTTGTCTGTCTCGTGCTTCGGATCGTGGAACTTGACCACCGTGAACACGGGCGCGGTGCCGCCGTAAACGATGCGCTCCTGATGACTGGCCACGGCTAAAATCGTACCAGCCGCTGGATACGAACAGGTGATGTATCGGTTATGGAGATTAATCACCTCCACACAGTTGGTGCCACTGCCTCCTATTATACCGTATTTGCCTTTGCGATTATACTGAAAAACGTCAACACGTAATATATTATTAGAAGTTACGTGGTGACAATACGATTATGTTCTTTCTAGTTAAGGTCAGTCCATAAATATAGCGCTAATAAATTCAAGGCCTAACTAAGAAAGTATTATTGGTATTTTCCATGTACATTTATTTGTATATTGTTTGTTACATATTATTTTAGATTGTCTCGCTACAAGTAATATTTAATAATAGGTTAATGATTTTTGTCGTCATTTATTTGGGTAATAATAAAGAAACCCAAAAAAATAATTACAGGTTTGAAAGTGGCAGAATTTTCTTAAAAAAGGTAAAAACACTAGTAGTGGACCACTTATTGGAGAGTAAGTTCCTTTTTTTAATGCTTACTAAATTTTTTTTTCGGTTTAAAATGGGTGAATGTTTTCTCAAATTTGCTAATCATGTTTTTAATCATTAATTACGAATACTTTTATTACTTTGTTTTATTTTATTAATCGAACACTTTCAAGATTTTTGAGTTAATGGGTGACCATGTAACAAACATGAAAATCTAGTAGTTGACCATATTTTGCATCAGTAGATGACCATCCAAATTAGTTAAGTTTAAATGAGATTACAAGTTAAGGTGAAGGTTATTGTAGTTAAGTTAACTGGTAAATAACAAACAATTTCGCGTTTTATTTGAAATACAAAATGTTTAGAGCTTGTCAGAAACTAAGACGAAAGACTATAATTCAAGAACAACAAATACGTTCATCGTTGAGCTTTTTGGCTTCGCTGTATGAGTTATTACTGCTACTCATTTCTACGTTATTTCTCAAAAATTATTTTTTGGCAACGCCATATCTTCCGTAATTCTCCATAAAAATGAATGAACAAACAAAATTTTAAAGATTATGTTCCTCACTATAGACCATTAATAGACAAATAGTTTAAAATTGACATTTTATCTTCTTCCACTTAATATGGAGTGGTCTGCCCTCCCACCCTTGGCTGCCTCCCGGACTCCGCGTCTGAGTCCGATGGGGAGATGTAGACGACGGTGGTCCGTTGACTGAAGAAGGCGAAGGATGCAGCAGTAAAAGAAGCCTGGGAAGAAGACCGAGCCGAAGATGACCTTTGTGCCAGGCTCACCTGCAGTCATCATCACCATGCAGCACGAGGTCGTGGCATAGGGGTGTTTTACCAGGCGGCGGTTTTAAAGGCGTGGGAGTCGGTTAGGCTAACGGAGCTGGGGATTAATAAGGATCTGAAGCTCCACCTGACTACCACAAGATCCAGAATCATAAAGATTCCTAGCTCCGGTGGTGAGCAGAAGGTGACTGGCCTATAGCTACACAGCTGAATGGCGCTTCTTCACGTTGCTGTAGTAACCAGGCCAGTCACAGGGCGGAACTTCGGGTTATCGGTCTGGAGGGCTCAGTCGACTAGAAAGAGGTGGTCATGACATTAGTCCCTAAGACCGGATGTGATCCAGCCCAGATCAAAGTTGGCTCCATTCGGCAAGATGGGGGGTGAGTAGGAGTGGCATATGTATCGCTCCCAGTTAGGGAGCGAAGAAACTGGGGGAAGCAGGACGCCTCCTGATCGGCTGGAGTGTGGCCCGTATACGGCCACTGGACGAAAAGCCATGCGCTGCCCAATGTGCGAGTCCACGGCCGATTGGGGCGTCCTGTGTTACAGGTGCGGGGGGAGCTCTGGAAATCCTACTTATCGAAGGAATACAGCTCAAGGTTATTTGGCAGCGATCTTCTGTAGGGTGGTAGTAGTACTGTAGTCCACCAGTCGGACTGCCCCAAGTAGAGAGACCTCCAAAGACATTCTCTTAATGAGAGAAGTAGTCTCTTAGTAGAGACTAAGCGTTCAGTATAAATGTTGCGAGGGGGAGCCAAGTCGGAAAGGGGCGGCCAGACGCGACGCGGGGCTTGCCTACTGGCACGTAACGACGTTACATCAACATTTACTCCCGTGCAAACGAGCCATTAGATGTTTCACATCAAAAATATTTGAGTTAATTCTACACTAACTAATATGCAATAATAATAAAAAATACATCAGAAGAGTTCCAGTATCTGCAAGCGTAAATGTACTCTCCATCGACATCATGACGACGATTCTGTACTCGGACGATATGCAGCTTCTTCCTTGCAGCTAAATCCCACATTGTTAGAGCTTCGGTTGGCTGCCAACTACCGGCGATGCACTGGTCTCTCTAGAACATTATTGGGTTAAATAACATTGGATTTTCACAATACGCCACTTGCCTCATGTCAAATTTGAAGCAATAAATATATATTTATGTAGTAAAGAAACCAATATTTATCTATTTCAGATATTAAAAGTTTAAGATGGTTACATATTTTCAATTTAAAAGTTTTTTTTTTCGATTTTCATTTTGATCTTTGAAAACGCTCTCAGCCATATTAGTATCGAGTTTTTTACAATGACGAACGTTTGCTAAATGTCAAATGTTTGTTTTCGACCCACATGACATTACAGCACAGATAATATATAGACTAATATAGCTGAAAGGTAACTAAGTCTAAGGTATCTAGGCCCTAAAAAATATCATAATCTTTTTTCCTCTAATCGGATAATAATTAATAATTTAAGACTTACTTTAAAAAGAGTCAACTAGCCTTTTGTTACAGGATGCTGATAACATTTTACGGCATTTAATAACTGTCGCTTTACTCTGCTTTAACTGAGTCTTAAGGGAATGTAGAGCCATAAAGCTATATTATATACGAAGTATTAAGCTTATAATTAATGAAGCTAATTGTTTCGTAGAGTAGTAATGTAATTATCATGAAATGTACAGCTATATACTTAATAAGGTCTCAGAGATAATCAAATTTATTATCTATACCAATATTAATCTCAAGGTATTATTTGTTTGTCTGACTACCAGTCAGATTTGATAAATTATTTCTGCATTCCATAGCCTATTTACTGGGGAAGGTTACAGGATACTAACATCACACTACAAATCTTAGAAGTGAAGCAATTACCATAATAAATGTAGGTCAGAAAGTACGCTAGGCGAAAACGAAGTAATATATTATGTAGTGCCGGCGAGCCGGGCGCAAGGTATCAGGGACGAAGGCGAATTGGCCGCCCGAGGAGAAGCGAAAAAATTATACGCATGTGAAAACACGGGGCACAGCTAGTTAATAAGTAAACATAATAATATTTAAAAATTGTGTATGAAGTGAAAACTTTTTTAGCACCGTTGTGATTTGAAACTCGATGAAGCGAAAAAGAGACAACAATATACATCTATAGGATTTAGCCTACGAAAGAACGAGATGGAATACATTTACATAATGCACGGTTAATTCAAGTCCTGATTTTCATGAATGTGATCGTTGTCGGATTGGCGTAGTGGTGTGAGACGACCAGACTTTATACGCAATACGCACGAGTGGTCGATAGTTCGATTCTGGCTGTCTTAGGATATTTCTGAAGGTTTGAATTTTGCCACATGTGAACTGCTGCACACATTTTTTATTTTTATTTTACCTACTATGTTATTTAACTTGGTATTGAAAATTTTATAATAGGTACACTAACTTTTAGTGAACCTAAAGGGTAATTACATTTATTTCTCTTTCGATTCGATATGAGTAAATAACGTGGATGAGATTGTTTTACTTTGGTACCTATAACAATATGAAATACAAACAAACGAAACCAGACTTTATATTTTATTATTTGTAAAATTTCTCTACACGCTATCGTGTAGGACGTACTGGAAACTGTTGGCGAACTAAAAATATTAAATGCTCGTGTTAACATAATATGACTACTTCAAAGGCAACGAGCAACTATGAAGTTAGGTACATCAAACTTAGTAACGAAGTACGAGTCACGACTTACTCGCAGATAAGACATGAAGTTTAAATAAGTAGGTACGACAAAGCAACAATTTTTAATTAAAAAGTACAGCAAACCGCTGAGCTCGCTCAGCACAACTTTAGAAAGTACCTGGCATATACTATGTAATAACTTGCTTAACTATATACAACATATTATTAGGTAGTTTAAAAATGATAAATACTATGGTAAAGTACCTAAAAATAAATGCGATTCGTACATTACAGTCTTGAAATTTGGCAGGAGGTATTTTAACAAAAGTTAAGGAATAAATCCGAAAATAAGGAATTTCTAATCTCGTATGAAGTTACATTTTATTAAGTTTGATTGTAAGTCAGATAATAGAGTCAATTATAGGTCAGTAAAGGTTCATTGATATCTACGTGTTGGTGTGAAGGTGTGTTGGCAACGAATCTAATTATGAAATGTAAGGGGTGTCGAATTAGAGAACTAAGACATCCAAGCCAATTTCTCCAAGGAAATTTCTTTGGAGGTTTCTCTCTACTTGGGCAGCTTGATTGGTGGAATACCTCCACCCTACAGAAGATCGCAGCCAAATAACTTTTTGTTGTGTTCCTTCGATAAGTAGGATTTTCAGATTTCACCACCCCCCCCCGCACCTGCACGTGGCGTACCCTGCTGAGTAACGGACGAAGACATGATAATAGTGAAGTGGTAGGGCTGGCCTGCCCGACAGGTCGCGAACACCTAAATATGGCGAAAAAACCGTCATACTCGTATGATGATTCGCTTATGCGCATTACATTTCGAGATCAGCCGGTGCATACTCAGTTTTTATTTACATAGGTTGCCATGACAACGACAAATAGCGATGGATTGTTTATCTCTCAGTAGTCGTCACTGATTTTGGATTGTACTGTGCTTCATTCACTTGGCTGTGTACTTATCGCGTTCAAAAACATATACTATACCTTGTTTATCGTAAGAAGACCTGCATTACACATTCGCAGAACGTAAATTGTTACGTCGTATAAAATAAAATTATGACATAACCTAAAAACATGCATTTCGACTATCAATTACCATTAGAAAGAATTTTGATACTGATAAACGTTACAAAAACATGTTGCAAGAAAAAAACCTAAATAACTTCATCTATACAATGATTTTTGTGAAATTTCGTATTTTTTTTTTGTTACTACGTACATTGTTACTTTCTATACGACTTAAAACTAGAGTAGACCAAAATAATAAAACCAAGGAATCGAAAATTAATCGTATTATTTGTACGAACCAAAAATTAATCGAATTGATCGAACTTCGTTGTTAATTAATTAGTTCCTTATTTAATTTCTAATAAACAAATATATTTACGCAATTCCTACATGTTTACTGCAACACCAAGCAACAAAGAATATTGACTGGAAGAATCAAATCTTGTTCTTTGGAGTCAGGCATTCAATAATTCCAGTGTTCCGGATTGCGGGTTCAATTATTGTTATAGTTTATTTTCGGAGTTTAATTTACACAGCTTACATATTGATTTTAAACATAATCGTATTTTAATCGTGTATTTAGGTTAAAAAATAATCGATGATAATCGTAAAATCAACTTATAATTTAAATTATGCTACATCTCTAAAATAAACAATAGACATGTGTCGTGCAAGTCTTCATACAATGAATGTATAATAATAATTATATTTTAATGGTAGCATCAACATTCTCTAGTAGGTACCTAATTATTCGGACATCTAATAATTCATAGCGCTATTCAACAAGCAATTATAGATAAAAACTCATAAAAAATATGTATAGATATTTATATAATAACGATAATTCATTTTGAATTTAACACTCACATTAAGATCGATACTGTCGCTGCATATATTTACCCCTTCGAATGTCATGACACATCCAACTTTGCATCGTATGTCCCAAATCTGTAAAATATGTCATTCAAAGATATCATAGAAAATGTTTTATAATTTAATGTGATGGTACATTACATTTTGAAGCAATGATGGCTCAGTGGTAGTGTGTACGACTTCGCGTCGATTGATGTGAGTTCGAATCCCTGCAATGAGCCTGAGCTTTCGGTGAATGAAAACATCGTGAGGAAACCAAAGCATGGTGGTAGAGCTTTTTCCAATGCCCGCCTGGCTAGCTACCACCCTCAAGTTGAAAATCTGTCGCCAAGCACCAATAGGTGTGTTCCGGCAGCTGCACTTGAGCACTTGAGAGCCGGTATTCCACTAGGTTTAGCGTGTTATCATCTTGGGCCACATCGTTACTTAACATCAGGTGAGATTGCGGCCACTACGCCAAAACTTATAACGATAAAAAAAAAAACAATTATATTATACCGGGCGCTTTTAATACGTTTGCAGATCTGAATTAGATTTAATATAAATATTAATAAAAATAAGCTTAGACTCGTTAAATATTTCTCACATTAAAAAATGCCATGCATAAGGCTAATAAAAATGTACGAAAAAGTAACAGCTGTCATGTCAGTAAAATATATTGTTAAAGATAGCGTTCCTAAGATATTTTATTTAATGAAAACATTAATTTTAAACTATTTATCGTGCGCGAAAAATAATCTTGAAAATGATGTTTGAATCATTAATTTTGATGAATAATTACGGCAGATATGGCGTTACCCCAAAAAACACTTTAAAAAAATAATATATGGAAATAATGCTCAGTCAATGAAATAAAAAATATTTTTTCATTAACTATGACCTACTCCTTAATATTACTCCTATGATACATAACTGAAAATTGTTAAAATTTACAAAATATGAAGTTTAACGTCATCTATAGTGTAAAATATCAGTTAAATACCTAAATAGTGTGAATGCACTCAGTAAAGCGTTTTTAGTTACCTCATCCATGGGAATAAGTAATGTTATTCATTCAACTTAGTATTGAATAAGTAGGTAGATAATTTATGTAAATAAATCTAAATAAAGAGGCAGCGTGGGCAGACCCGCCACAAGGTGGACCGACGACCTGATAAAACCCGCTGGATGCAAACAGCTCAGGACCGTTCACCGTGGCGAATACTGGGGGAGGCCTATGTCTCAGCAGCAGTGGACGTCTTTCGGCTGAGATGATGATGAAACCAAAATAAAAGTAACGTTTAGTCAAATTGTGAGGAATTAAAGTAGTCGTTCCCTATAACGGAAATAATGTTTGTTATTATAAGAATCTTCTTTATGTAGTGTAGGTATGTATTATCGGCCTTTGTAAATGTAATTACTTAACTATTATTGGTATTTAGTACTTCTTTATATATTAGATAAACTCTCAAATTATACGTGATATTTTATTATACATGTAATATTAAACATTTTTAATATGACAAATGTAAAATGGTATGCTCTTTAGAATTTTGCTTCTATTAGGTAAAAAATTAAAAGGTCGACTGTGCAATGTACATACAGCTTAAATACCTCTTCATACAAACGGCGTTTGAAACGGAACCACGAGAGAATGCATTGTGTTTCGTAACATCTGCTACACACGGGACAGTATTCTTTGCAGACGACGCATAAAGGGGCTTTTAATAAATAATTTTGAACAATTTAACCGCCAAAGCGAAATATTTTAATCTCGGTAGGGATGCTTTGAGTCTGCTCGCGGTCGTTGTACGCAATGTTTTATTCAGGGCGTGTTCACAAGGCATGAGTAAAATTACTTGCTTCGACTACCTACTGTCAGCAAATATAGCAATTTAAGGATGCTGAATCTTCCTTACACCGGGTCGGGGCACGGATCCGGCTCGGTGCAGCATGAATTTCTTACGTCATCCAAAAGCATACTATAAATGTTTGACCGTGTCCCAGCTGTGGCCCGGCTCGAACCCAGCCCGGCTCCGGCCCGGTGTAACACGAATCATCCTTTAAACGAATAGTTATAATATGGTCTACCATCCATACCTTCTTCAGTCTTTCTCTACTCCTATATCCGGCCATTATCATACTTAAAAGTCTTCTAGTTATACTCGTATTACTTTCATCCCCTTCATGACATGTCCCAACCACGCTAACCTATGTCATATATTTACTTCATGTATCAGTATACCTAACTGCGAAGCAAAGCGTTCTATAAAATTGAAGTTACGAATTTTTATCAAATATGATGAGATTGGCATAAAAGCTTCTTCATTAAATGATAACAGCGTTTCTTACTGGAGGTTGGACTACGATGTACTCTAAGATTAAGATGTTAGCTTAGAAAAGGGTCTGATTCTCTAATCTGCATAAAATATAATATTTTAATATTATTTATTTATTATTTTGCTTTATTTCAATAATTATAATATTTTGTACAGAAAGGGTGATATCTTACCGGTACATGATAAGGTATCTTACTTATTGTTAAGGTTTAAGTGATTTTTATAATATAGCTACAATAAGTGAATGCATTTGTTGTCCGCCAACAAACTGTTTTACAGTTTGGTGATATTACAAAATTGTATATTATATTTTTTTTTATTTAGAAAAAAGATTTTACACCGATAAGCTGACAAGGTGAACACTAGAATAGCCTTATGTATAATAATGTAATCATTGTAAGTTTATTGCATAGTGTACGTACTGTAAACAAGTACAAAGTATTGATAAAATAATAATCTCCTTTTTTTATTTATGAAATAAATTTGACTGAACCCTGACACCTTGAACAGACTTAGCCTATGTTTCAGGTATCAATATTATGTATTAAATTACAATTTAAATAAAGAACAACAATTTAAAGAGAGGTAGGGCACAGAGAAAGTTCATCTGAGATTTCTCTCTATTTGGGGCAACCCTACTGGTGGAATACCTCGACCCTACAGAAGATCGCAGCCAAATAACCTTGTGTGTGTTTCTGCGTTGAGTAGGATTTCGGCAACACGCCAGTAATTCCTATTTTATTACAAGTTCCATAGGCTACGGTAGGCGCTTACCATCAGGCGGGCCCGTATACTTGTTTGCAAGCTTAGTGGAATAAAAAACACTACAGAAATATTATTTTTCAATAATTATTAATTAAACTTTGTCTTATATTTTTTTCTAGAAGTACAATAGTTTTTATCCTGTATAAATGCAGCATTTCATATGATTCTCAGTTAGTTAACTGGCATGTCAACCACAAAATACGTCAGAGAGCTGTGTTTTGTTTAACGTTTATGCAGGTTTTTCTTTTTAAACACTGCCTTTGGCAAAGGTTATGTTAACTGGCACTGTCGTTTGCTAGCGAGTTTTTGAAATAAAAATAGACTGTCTGTACAAAATATAGCCAGGAGAAAACCTGATAACAATGTAGCCAAATACCTTAGTATATTACATTTGAATGAACAAGTATAAGCTTAAAAAAGCATAATAAGAAAGTATGAGAAAATGAAATAACAAGTGCCCATAAAATAAAACTGAATGTTCCATTTGTACTTCGGTAACTCGTAAAGACTCGCTTTTTCCATTCTGGATAATCAACTACACAACTTACAGTAATATGCCCATTAGCTCTCGTTTCATCTATTATAACATTAAACCATTAATTTGTCATGATATGTAATCTCTACGTCTACATCCATGAGAATTCTTCATTTGAGTCATGTATACTAACATAATAAAACTGAAAAGTTTTTGTTTGTTTTTTTTTTAACGCGCTAATCTCTGGAACTACCAGTAGGATTCGAAAAATTATTTTTGTATATGATAGCCTTATTCATCAGGTATAGTATAGGCTATATAACTTCAAACTATAACCCTAAGGAGCGGAGCGGTAAATACGAACGTCAAGCAATGTGGCAAGCTGTAAGTACGGGAAGTAAAATAACAATAGCGTTGGCGCTGTGTAGAGTTTCTCAAATAAATTTAACACGGGGCACAGCTAGTGTCTCTATAATTAATATCTGAATGACCGAGCTAGGTTCGGTGTCTTGTAAAAAACACCTATCTAGGTAAATTTTGAAAACAAATTATTACCTATATTCAAAATTAATAACAAATATAAAATAAATAAGTGAATCCATATCGTTAAAACCGTTTTCGAGAAAACAATTACACATGTATATTATATATACAATAATGACTAATTTCATTGTCTTATGGGTAATTTCATTCATATGGGTATTATATTATGATGAATGTTGAGGAAGAGAAATTTGTATGTCAGGATCGTAGCAAGTGGAAGGACGTGGTCTCTGCCTACCCCGTTGGGAAAGAGGCGTGATTTATGTATATACAGGGTGTCCCAGAACTCAACGTCAAGCCGAAACGGGGTGACAGGATTGATTGTAACCATCATGAGAAAAATCAGAAAAAAAATCTATCCCATGCAGTTTGGAAATTATGGGCATTTAAGTAAAACCTAGAAATTTGGTCAAACTGTAACCATTTTTCGGTTATTGTGGTTAATTTTTATGATTTTTGTTCATTTAAACTTTGGAACCGTAACCCTAAATAACATTTCTAGAACCACAGTCAAAAATAATGACACAACTGCCCCAAGTTTTCTAGAATTAAGACTATTTGTTAAAGTATGAATTTAAAATTTTCAAAATTTGTCGACTTTGAAAGGCCCTCCTTTAAAAAAAAAGTACTAAAGTGCCTTGGCAAGTGACATTAAAAGTTCGCGCATTTAATCAAGATTGTAAAATGATACAATACTTGTTAGTTTCATACTAAAAAAAAACTAGTAAAAAAATAAAAACCTCGAGTAACCGGATTTTTGCTAACCCATTTTACTCAGTTCAAATGTTTTTTATTTGCACAAGCTCTTGGTAGGTTCTTAATTTTGCGGCACAATGATGAGAGAGATGGATAGTGAACATGTTTGCCATGAGCGACCGAGACAGATAGTGACGCCACGCAGTGAGACGGAGATGCGTCTGACACCAGTTAGTATGTTTCGCTCATTCGTCTACTGCGCACCTTTCCGTATTCGCTTGTGTTGATTACATACCGGTAACTTTGGCTTCTCTCTTTTAAAAAACTAGTAAAAAAATAAAAACCTCGAATAACCCGATTTTTGATAACCCATTTTACTCAGTTCAAATGTTTTTCATTGATGTCAGAGATGGATAGTGGCATGTTTGCCATGAGCGACCGAGACAGATAGTGGCGCCATCTTTACCAAAGTCAACAAAAGTAAGTAAAATTAATAAAATAATGAAATCCAAGTCCAAAAAGAGAAGCCAAAGTAGTCAGTACTAAATCAACACAAGCGAATACGGAAAGGTGCGCAGTAGACGAATGACCGAAACATACTAACTGGTGTCAGACGCATCTCCGTCTCATGCGTGGCGTCACTATCTGTCTCGGTCGCTCATGGCAAACATGTCCACTATCCATCTCTCTCATCATTTTGCCGTAAAATTAAGAACCTACCTAGAGCTTGTGCAAATAGAAAACCTTTGAACTGAGTAAAATGGGTTAGCAAAAATCGGGTTACTCGAGGTTTTTATTTTTTTACTAGTTTTTTTTTAGTATGAAACTAACAATTATTGTATCATTTTACAATCTTGATTAAATGCGCGAACTTTTAATGTCACTTGCCAAGGCACTTTAGTACATTTTTTTTAAAGGAGGGCCTTTCAAAGGCGACAAATTTTGAAAATTTTAAATTCATACTTTAACAAATAGTCTTAGTTCTAGAAAACTTGGGGCAGTTGTGTCATTATTTTTGACTGTGGTTCTAGAAATGTTATTTAGGGTTACGGTTCCAAAGTTTAAATGAACAAAAATCATAAAAATTAACCACAATAACCGAAAAATGGTTACAGTTTGACCAAATTTCTAGGTTTAACTTAAATGCCCATAATTTCCAAACTGCATGGGATAGATTTTTTTTCTGATTTTTCTCATGATGGTTACAATCAATCCTGTCACCCTGTTTCGGCTTGACGTTGAGTTCTGGGACACCCTGTATGTATAAAACCGACTATTATTGAGTGGCATGTTCTATTGCACATTTCGATTTATGCCCGCTACTAATAACCAAAGAATCGTTACTATATAAATTAGCTACCAATCGTTATTGCAATTACTCGCCACAACCACCCTCTACTAAGGCAACTTAAGCCTAGGTCCGTTCCTCCGGCATGGAGCCCTTGAGCCAGCAGCCGCTCGCAAACATGACACTGTACTTCACACATGCACACCACTCAGGTACATAGTTTCTGTAAGGGACCTTTTTTCTTTTATTGGGTAGTTAGCTTTAGCTTTGTAAATGCATATACCGCATGTTTCTCCCATCCTTTAGATAGAATTGAATTTTCCATGGATAGGGAATTAGTCAGTTCGCGACTTAATTGCAACTAAAGCAACAACCCAAGCCGAGGTTCGGCCACTTTGCCAATTTTGTTCTTGTTGCCCTGCTTTCGCGGCTGAGTGTCTTCAGCGCTCGCCCCAAAGCCCGATGAAGCTGTAAAAACTTTCTGAGGCTTCAGGGACCTTAAGGCCAAAAAGTATAGCCAGATCGAAAAATCATAATATTGCAATTACTATGACGAGCCTTTAAAGACTTTCCTATAACTATTTATGTCTACTAAGTACGACCAACGGTTCTCGGTTAATCCGCCTACCGAAGCTCTCCTCGGCGTTCGCCGCGTTTCGTTACCTACAAGTTTATTTTGAATACAAATGAAAAGAAAAGTAATATTTATAATTATTTGATTATTTTTCTGAGAAAAATATAATTTTATTTGAATTTAAAACAATTGCCATTCACACTGAAATGACCGAATCTCAGCAATGTCCAACCGACTTAACGATTTTTTTTCTTTTCTGTCATTTTTTGTAAACATAGATTTGGAAATTGTATAATATTATATTAGAATTGGTACGTAACGTATAAATTTTTAGGGAACTAAAAATACGAACTATACGAAAAATAATTAAATACGAAGGCTTTCTAGTGGACTTGATACGAAGAAATCTAAATTTGACCAGCATGAACTCCGCCACCCACAAGAATATAGAAGATACCTTATATGAATTTCTTTGAGTACACTTGGTTTTTAACTTTAAGAGTCGGCCTGAAGTACAATGGGCCCAGTTGTGTATAGTCCTATAGTTGGTTCACATTACTTCAACGAAATACATGTTTTTTTTAAATACGTTTCAGGTAAAAAGAAAGCAGATCGAATATACGATTTAATAATAAATAAATTAATAAAGTTTATTCCAAAAAATGTTTTATATATTTAAATTCAGTATAATTTTTATACGCAGGATGTGCATATATAAATGCCTAAATTCTTGTTTGGTGATTTCGTAGTAACCACAATTTTCATCATAACTCGAATCCCTCCAGTAATATCTAACATATAGCACATATCTCACTGTCTGAACCAGAAATAATATGTATAAGTTATATAGGTATAGGTATAACTATATACTTTCTCATACTCATCACTTGTCTTCTCAAACACTGATAAAACAACGTTTTTCCAGAACATTCTAGGGCATCATAAATTCAAAATGAGTTAACATTTTTTTTAATTAATTCTGTTTTGCTTCTCCCAACTATCTGGTTTTAAAAAAAATAGGTAAGTGAAAGAGTACAAGGTGGGAAATGTCTCGCCAACACTTCAATCACTATCAGACAGACCATGAGCTAGTTCCCTGCCTTTCAGCATAAAATACCTATATCTGGCAGATTTGTAAATTAAAAACTTTCATTAGTTTATTGAGAAATGTAGACGCAACAGTTAACATTAGTTGCGAAAGTTTTAATCGTCGTTTGTTTTATATACTCGTAGATCTTGCGTTATTGCCACTATATCACTTGATGTTTTTTTAAAGTCCCTAAACCGACACCCCAAACGCAAGTCAGGGTCGTTTTCTGCTAAAATAAATGAGCCTACCTAACGCTTTCCTTCTATTTTTAGTTCTTACGCTAAACCCATTAAAACTACAAGTTTCACAAAAGTGCGTTCTCACTTAATGTTAAGTCTAGTGAGTGAACTGGCTCTCAAGTGTAGTAGGCCATTTTCACAAAAATGGTACAACCCTAGTTTTAGCCTGTCCCTCAACTTCATATTTTTTTATTGAGTTCATTTTACATTACAGTAGTAAATTTGGATGAGAATTAAATATTGTGGGTTTTTATCTACAATTCTTAAAATTTGTAATGATGAAATGAATGAAACTAATTTACAAAAGAATTAAATTATGGAACACTACCCATAATTTTGGGCTGTCCCCAGGTAATATTCGGCAATTTATGTAAACTTTTCGCAATTAATCCGTATGGCCCTCCCGTCACAATGAGTTTTTATTTAAAATACAAAAGCTATTTTACAGCTTAGTCAATTTATATTGCAATTATTACCTTTTAACGATTTTTAAATTGAATTAAGATGTTGTCCCCTATTTTCGTAATTTCCGGACATGTCCAGTTTGTTACAGAATTTTTTAACATAATATTTTTCAATTTGCCTTTTATGTTTCTCAAAATGGCAATATTAAGTGGATATCAAGACGCAATCTTAAAAATATTTTTCCATTTTGGTTAGAAAGTGATTTGCGAGCAAACGTGTGATCGGGCTAGACTTGAATAAAAATTAATGTTCAGTTATGTTACTAAAAATTTTATACATAAGCTTTAAATTACATTGTTCGATAACCTTTAATGCCTGTTTTGGCTTTGAAAGAATAGATAGGTGCAAAATTAACATTAAACCATGCAATTGAATTGCTGTTAAAAATAGTTTAATCCAAGACGGAAGCGCTGCGTTACCTCGGTTTTGTTACTGTTGAGATGGTAACATATAGATTGACTGCAAAAGTAACAAAATGGACAACATAAAGCTGGGCATACATTATTTTTAAATTTATTTTAAGCTTTTTTATTATTATTTGGATAATAACTTATGAAATTTAATGTACATCGAATTAAATGCGTGTTTGCATATTATGCAAATTCATGTAACTATATTTAAAATGTTATTACCTAATTTAGTACTTTCTCAGTGGTCGTGTATAGTTACTAAATTATACTAAACGGTTTAGTGTATTTTTTCAATTTCCCTTGTATGATATCTACTCATTAACTGAGACTATCATTACTTTTAAAGTTCAAACCAAATGCAATTAACCGCTAAAGAAAAAATGAGAAGGTATCGCAAAAGGTTAAAACAAGAACGTCCATAAGAATATGATGCACAGCGAAAAATAAATATAGAGCGTATTAAATAAAAATACCGAAATGACACCAGCTGAGGCAGAAGCTAATAATTAAAAGTATAATGTGCCTGAGCTGATCGTTAAACAAATTAAAACATTTTTTTTTTATTATATTACAAATATACTTAGTTTCAATTTAAACAAAGTGAAGCATTTGCCTGCTTTATTTAAAACATGTACTGCCATGCAATATTTTCTTTTTTTTAATACTACTTAATCACTGGAACAAGCCCTGTGGTGTCTTGGAGTTTTACGAATATACAGTTTACCGACACAAAGTTCACCCACACTCAGCATGTTATATGAAGAGGTGAGGGTCCACCTTAACCACTACGAGACAAGAAACAAATTATTTGTATCATACATTTACTCCCCTACTTACATAACTTTTATTACATAATGTACACTATGCTTTACAATTTTGTTACCGTCAATTTTGTTACTGTCCCTAAATCTTTGAGACGGTTTTAAGTATTTTCTTAGTAATTACTAAATGTAGTTACAATTATGCAGTTTGAATTTATAAAAAAGGAATTGTACTTAAGTTTTTGCATAGTTGGAAATACTTTACTATTAACTTTCCTTTGCTAGAATGAAAAACTATCTTTTCTCGGAACGAATAGTAACAAACCTGATAAAAAAACGACCAATTTTATAATATGTGCAAACGTGTAGTATTATTTTGTTATTAAAACCTTAAAAAGATGTTATTATCTACTCAAAATGCATTGTACTTTGACATAATGATGTTAGAAATTCATAAAGTTTCACTTTAACTTTGGTAACAAAACGGAAAAGATTTCAAGACATGGTTGCTTATTTTCCTCTTTTTCTTTAAAAATAGCATTCGGACTAATAAACTACATTAGTTTTAATAAATAAAAGAGTAGTAAGAATAAAATCTTAAACAAACGTAATTAAAATTATCAAGTTTAAATTTTAAGTCATATTTTGACCTGTTGTACCATTTTTGTGAAAATGCCCAGTAACTACACTTGTTAACTGTAACTGTTACACTTGAGACGGCACCAGACTCTACACGGCAGTTGCCGGAACACACCTGTTGGTGCTTGTCGACAGATTTTTCAGCTAGCCAAGCGGGCATTAAAAACGGTTTCATCACGATGTTTTCCTGCACCGAAAGCTCTCGCTTATTGTAGCGATTCGAACTCACGGCGATCGATGCGGTGTTTGTACATGCCACCGCTGAAACTTACTTTAAGATAAACTTACTCTAAGAGTGTTGTCCCAAGCACTGCTGGCGAACATATAAGGCTTCTGTTTATGACATCGCAGAGCGCACACTTGTCCGAAGTGCATCCGTTGTAACTTTTTCGGTATGAACTGCAAGCGAAGCTTATGTACTTTGTACGCTACTTCAGCCTAAAATTAATGAAAAATGTTATTTAATAGAAATTACCAATCAACGTGTATATTTTAATTAAACAACCCTTTGCTACGTATCCCTGGATAAAATTACTTCGAGCAAATGTTATACCTACTAATATGTTCAACCTTTTTAATTATCAACAAAGTTTACTTATATACCTTTAATTAATTGATAATTACGACTTGCCAAGTAAGAAAACCCATATCAAAGAAAGTAACAAATTGTTATGTAAATGAATTGACGAACGTACATTCCTACAGCTATAATTAAAAGAACATGTATGAAACTTGGCAGCCGTTAGGTCTCAGCTCTTCTATCGGTGACAAAGGCTACCCTGAACGCCCTTTCTACCGAAATTGGCCCTTGTTTATATTAACGTTTCTTTGCTGAGACATTTAAGTATGTTATTTGCCAGCGACTCTGTTTCCCTTGTTTTGGAAATAAAGCGACTCGCTCGCCATCTATTTTACAATCCTTGCACTAATTCAGAAACCTTCACAGATATGTATACAACTACTCACCAAAGTTTTATCGCAATCGGATGAATAGTTTTTGAACACATAGGAGATTAACAGAGAAACGTTAAAGCAAAAGTTTGGTTGTTCATTTGTTTTATGAAAGCGCTAATATCTGAAACTACTTGTCAGATTTTAAAAATATGTTTGTTGTTTACAGCCTATTTATCGAGGAAGGTTATATATAGGCTATATGACTTCACGCTACTAGCCTAAAGGGCGGAGCAGTAACCATGAACATCAAGCAATCTGGCAAGCTGTAGGCAAGTATGGGAAGTAAGAACAATGATATGCTACACGGGTGCACTAGTCGAGAATTAGTTGAATAAATTTAGCACGCGTGAAACCGTGGGGCACAGCTAGTGTCATATGTAAAAGTGTTTACACGTAGGAAGTACAGCTATAAGTAATCTAAAATGCTTATCAAAAATTATATATTTAAATGTTATATTTTTTATTTTAAGCGTTTTATAACCTCCTTTCTATTCAGTATTCGCTCTGGTTTTGCTTTATTTAAATATTTTATGTAAATGGCAATGAACTTAGTAATATCCATGCCAGTGTAATAAAAAAAATGTCGAGAAATATATTAAAACAAGAAAATTCAAACGCAACATTCATTTCTGTTATTCATCTTTTCCTCTTATTCGTTCCAATTGATCTAGGTTTTACCAACCCATTTAACCCTCTTTGTGACCCATTTAACCAAGCTACTTTATAACTTCCGCCGATTGAACACAATGTGTCACTAGAATCGTAGTTTCGTACGAAAAAAGCGGTCACAAAGTGACAGACAATTGCCTTAATTTTCAGAGAGTCAGTGGCAGTGTTGAGCAAAATGTAATTATTATAACTACTAAGTAGCAATTACGAGTACAAAATGTGATTGGCGATTTCAATTACAAATTACTTGTAAATATTGAAAAGTAATTCAATAACCAATGACAATTTGTAATTGTTTTTTTTTTATCGTTAGGTATAGGTTTGCCGTAGTGGCCATAATCTCACCTGATGTTAAGTGTCCATGTGGCCCAAGATGATAACACGCTAAACCTTTTGGAAGACTGTCTCTTAAGTGCAGCTGCTGGAATACACCTATTGGTGCTTGGCGACAGATTTTCAATTGAGGGTGGTAGCTAGCCAGGCGGGCATTAGAAAATGCCCTATCACCATGCTATGATTTCCTCACGATGTTTTCCTTCACCGAAAGCTCAGGCTCATTGCAGGGATTCGAACTCACGTCAATCGACGCGAAGTCGTACACGCTACCACTGAGCCAACATTGCTTCAAAATATGGCAACATTACTCTATCTATATTATAGTTACAGAAAACTCTATTCTAAAAGAATTTTCATTATGGTAATTTGCTAAAACTAACGCGGGTAATCTGTACAGTACTCTCAATTAAATTTGACAGAATTTTTAATAAAATCACAAAAATAAATCTATAACGGCCAACTCTGGTCAGTAGGACTTAAGTGATGAAAAATATTCTCCGTCTAATGATAATGTCAACGTTACAATCAAAACAATTATATTCATCGATTTAATTAAACAAATACATTTTAATACATGTTTCGGAACTTATTGTAGGTAACTAAATAATTTAATACGTATCTCTTACGAAAGACACGATAATTGAGTCAGACTTGATCGTGATCACCCTACACCAGTTGGTAACACCTGCCATAGTAGCACGCTTAGGCTTATCGCGTTTCGGAATTAGCCAATGTGTATTAATATTATTAAAGTAATAATAGTATAATTATTAAAGAATCCAGTGAGTGTTGGTCTCATTGATCCTATCGTCATTTAGATTAAATAATAAAGGCAGTAATTGACATGGTTAATTATTGATATTGACCTACCAAAATAAAATCAATGATAATAACTTTGTGTAATTGTGTATGGTGGTCGCGACCACTACCACCCCGCTTTATTACTGCATATACACTGGTAGATCTCGTAAAAACCACGCCAAAGTCGATCAAAAGTCAAAGTCATGTTGACTGTTTTCTTTGACTATCGCGGTGATGTGCACTCGGAATTTCTTACCGGAAAGTCAAACGGTAAATACAGTATATTATTTAAGCGTTATGCGGCGTTTAAGAGAGCAAATTCGACGAAAATAGCCAGATTAGTGGAAAGAAAATTCTTGGATTTTGCACCACGATAATGCGCCTTCGCACAAGGCGACATTGTGAACAAATTTTTTAACCAAAAACTCAGCAAACACCATCGAGCAACCACCTTATTCACCAGATATGGCTCCAGCCGACTCCTTACCATTGCCTAAACTCAAATTACCACATCGTGGCACCCGCTTTCATTCGGTAGAAGACATAAAGGAGAATTCGCGACGAGAACGAAACTCAATTCCAGAAAAAGCGTTTAAGCGTCAGTGTCAGCGTTTGAAGGAGCATACTTTGAATACGATAAAATAAATTTGGACGAATAACTAACATTTTGTGTAATATTGATATTTTCCCGGTACCTACTTCTTTGACAGAGTAGTATAACAATTTATTACTATCAAAAATCGCTACCTATTCTTTAATGAACCATATTAAAACTAAACCTACAACCAGTTAACCCTAAACCTAAGCTATGTGTCGCTAAGAATCTTACAGTATAATTATGATACTGATAGTAAAGCCGTGAAAACTGTAACATATAAGAACGGTGACTCAGCGACCCGCAACTAATATCCTCGTATTTGTGTTAAATTAACCTAACAACTACCTAATCTTAGTCTTTAATTTCGCGTTTGACATTCTTTTCCATATTATTATTTCTTATTCAGTCTATAACAATTTTAGTTTTCAAAATACTATTAATTCTAGTTCTTATCAACTTTATTAGTACGTACTTATTACACTATATATAGACGATGTATAAAAAAAAATACTATTTTAGCAAAGAAAGAAATCGACGAACCTCTTGAGTCGCCATGTCGTAAACTTTTATCGATGTGTCGCCGTATCCGACAATCATCTTTGTTTGTCCAAAAGACAATCCTAACGAGAGCGCCGGAGATCTCTCTGTAAAGTATAATCAAAATTTTCAAACAATTTCCTTCAATATTGCAAAGACAAGTATCACATAATCATGAAAACCTTATTTTTTGGATAAGGTAACTGTAGAAACGAAATAATGAAACATAATATCATTAGAAATATAACTAATATGCTTACTTAGTTAATACGTCACGACTACGATCTGCGCTGCGTTTTCGTTAAAGTTAAAATAAATATACCACTTTAATTACAAAACTAAGCATAGCTTTTATTATTGTAACGAAACAGCTGATATACCATATATCTATACAATATACATACATATATATAACTAACAATTGTACTCATCATACAAAAAGCAATTCATGCACGGGGATTGAACCCGCGACCCCTGGGATCAATAGTGAGACTGCGCCACCAAGCCTATTGAGCAAACACAAACCTTTAAAATTCACATTTTTACATAATTTTTAATCTAAAAGAACTGTTTTAATGAATAAAAAACAAACGCTGATACCTAATTGCAGTATATGCAAAAATAATAAGAAGTGCTTTAACTACGAACACGACTTTACAAAACGACTTTTGGAGGGATAATTTTATAAACATTGTTTACACAAAAATAAAAATACCGTATTATAAATAGAACTTACGACTAATAAAAGAAGTTGCATAGGACGAAATTCCAGGAATGCCGTAGAATTGCAAATTCAAGGATTCTAATGCTGGATCTGCTTTAATATGGTACGCTGGTGGATCTTCTACAGAAGATGATATCTGCGAGTAATTACTTAAATTATGATTATATTGTATGTTGTATTTTGATTTGAAATAGTATTTTGTGTTTAGTAAAGTTGATCATTTATTGTAAATGTGGGCAGTACCTACTAAGTACGAAATACATTACTAAATTTATAATATAAAATATACAAGCAAATAGGTAATAGATATACAATTTTTCAAGCATCTTTATTTCTCATTTGTGTACCTGAATAGTCTAGTTCACCTAGTATAATAATTTATTGTTATAAAAATATTAGATACTTACATACTGCTTACGTAACACTGAGTATCTTCAACAAAATCGCTTACGGTACCTACTTATATATAATAATTCAATATTCCAAAAAGGTTGGGTCGGGCAAAATTACTCAAGCAGCTCTAAGATTACTTATTAAGATCAAATAGGATAGATATGGAGACTTATTTTTAGAGGCCATTACTTTTTTCAATATATATATTTACGAGCGAAATTATAACTTTTATTATTGTTGCTGCTGACTCTTAGCTCGCACACTTTTACAAAGATATATTATTGATATTAAATACCTAAATACATTTAACAATAAGTTACTGTGGTAGGAATGGTACTGAATTTAAACAATTCAACAGTATAATTATTATAAGAGCAGCTTCGAATCCCACGGTGTACCTATACATTTAAATTGGTTCAATAAGCTTCCGTTTTTTTAGGAAACATTCATTTTCGAACCACTACTGATACACAAAAGCAAGATCATAATGAAATCTTTTTAGTCAAACATATGACACTGAAGATACTTTATAGTACCTTTAGTATTAGAAGTAAACAGTGAAAAGAGGATACCAAAAGAAAAAAACTGAACCAATAAAAAATACAGTAAATCATTTCTATCATAATCGTTAACTCACTTTTAGAGGACACGTATAATCTATGCATACGTATATGGATGTACGTGCTATACTCAGAGATAACTTGTTATAAATCAGCTTATTTTTGTATCACGTCAGTAGTAAATAAGCGTGCGTTCCGCCTGGTAGTAAGCGGTCACCGCAGTCTACTGACGCTTGTAACACCAGGAGTATCATAATATACGAGTTTCCGATGCCTTAAAAAGATTTCATTCCTCTCTTGAAGAACTCCATACTGTAGTTCCTGGGAAAAACCTCAGTACGCTTCTTATAAACTCTCGCTAGCGCTAAAAGCCCTATTACATCCTTTATTACGATGTAGCAATGGTCTATACTAAAACAATATAATGTTACTTACATTAGGTATCTCAATCCGATACACAACACCATCCATACAAGCGGCATAACACACCCTTTCTTCAGAAATACTATATTCGACAGCATATATTGGCTTTGGGGGAAACTGGACGTTACGCAGCGTGCAAAGAACGGTGCCTGTGCTCCCGTGTCGCATCTAAGAACGTCAGTAAATAATAATATTGAAATATTACTATTTTATCAAAGCCATAATGTTTATTTTGTAACAGTAAGTTAAGATAAACATAAAACTTCTGTTCACAATTTTTACGTGACTCAAATTTTTGACGTAACAAAATATTTTTCAACAATGAAATGTTAAAGTAACTACTTTGTAAATTAATCGATTACTTCGACCATCCTATGTCTCTTATAGTTATGAATACCTAGAAAAGTCGCAAAGAATAAGTCGCAGGGCTGAGCGCCTAATTTTTATGGCTGAGCGCCTTAAGCGCTCGGCCCTAAGCCCGGGTGAAGCTGTAAAAGCCGTTTGAGGCTTCAGGGCCCTTATGGCTAACAGTATAGTCAGTTCCAAAAAAAGTCCAGAAATCTCTGATTCGTCTTTCGTTTAAAACCAAATCAATTCCGTAAAGCTAGATAAAGAGTAAACTTTGATCTAGAACAGTAGACAAAACGATACTTTAGATCGTATTTGAAAAGTTTTAGACGTGTACTAAAGATGCAAATCAACGATGAATAAATAGGTACTGAAAAAGACAATTAATATAAAATTAGTTCAAAGCAAGTAATATTTTTATAGCATACGTTTTTACTTCAGGGCATATAAACCTTCTTTCCTTCAAGGTTTATGTACATACATGCCATAGTAAGTAGCTACTATTATTTTAGGATAGACACGACACACGACCGCTATGTTTACGTTTCTCTACTAAAACAATATCTACCTGTATAAGACCAGATGAATGGCCAACGATAACATGAGATCCGCACGGTGAATACTGTAACGCTGTTATATACCCTAATTCCGTGAAGTACCATCTATGAAATGTTTTATCATTTTTGGTTCCTCTTAGGAATCTTCTGTAATTATCCTTTATCCAATCGTAACGATTCTCGTCTTTCAATTTTCCGTGATAGTACATCGGGTACCAGATGTTAGGACGGTGTTCATTTTTATAGTAATATTCAATATTATTTGCGTATTCTGCGATAATTGAATTTTCATCGTCCATTGTTACATTATAAAAGCGCAAATAAGCCTACTCGATTTAAAAGTCTCATGGCTTTCACGTCAAATCGTAGTAGGAAACAGTTATTATTGTATTTACGAAAACGGAAATTCTCAAATATTTGCTTCAGATGACATAAAACATAAAAAAGCATTGCACGGCTTACTCTCAGTACTTTTAATGTTGATGTTATATTCACATATAAAGAATAAATACACATTATTAAAACTAAGCATTTTATATGTAGGCCTTATACTTTAAATTAAATTTTACAATTTATAATATTATACAATTGATGATCCCCTGATATAACTATTCGATTATGGTGGTTTGTTTCCCATTCGATTCATTCATCTACTTACCTAAAAATACGTATTCAACCTACGTATACGTATTATACCTGAATCAATCCAGACGAATGACCCACAATGATAAACTCCCCGTCAGGCGAATACGTCATACAGAAGATAAAACCGCAAATGGACAAATAATCTAGCTTCACCAATGCCTCATTCTTTGTATCCTTAAAGAATCTATCTTCATTGTCTTTCAACCATGCTACGTCTGTAACGCTCAGTCTTTTCTCGGCAAATGATACAAATGGAGTTTTTTCACTTTCCTCTTCACGAGTCAATTGCCTTTTCACGCGTTCCTTATACTCTTTTACAAAAACTTTTATGTCAGATTCGCTTTCTGATAAATTAAATCGACTATAAGTCGAAAGGTTGTAAGAACTGATCATTATTTTATTATATTTGTTAAAGCTCTCTGAAGAGGTCTATATCACGATGGCAAAATGTCAAAAAATCAGTCTCTATTTTATTCTCATAAGAGTTAAGATCACAGAGGTTAAGATTAATTCTATAAAAAGGATAAGTAGGTAGGCTACTAGCTCACTAAAGTCTAGGAATTAATAACGGAGGTTGAATTTTAATAGGGTTGACACTTCAATAACTAGGTATGTACCTACATAACTATATGTTATAGCTTGGGGTAAATGTCTGGTAGAAAGTGGACGAGATTTTCTTAGTATGCTATTATTACTTTAAAAAAGATTGAATGCCCTTCGTTTCCCGTAAACTGGGGTATACCTTCAGGTGAGACTTGCTTCTGAACAAAATACCAAGAAAAATATATAAGCCCAGAACATGTAGGGTGTATTAGGTTAAATTCACAACGTAGACTTGGTATGGCAGAATATTGATTGATCCATAGTATTGAAGAGCTCGAGGAAAGGCTGAATGTTAACCGTGAGTACTACGTTGTGTCTCAGAAAACTAAGACTTTCGTTAGGTACGCAAACATGGTTAATTCGCCAATATTGAATTTCAGTACACCTATGTACATAATATCTGTTTTTTTTTGTTGGTTCTCATAAATGAAATTTCCCGCGGATTAAGTTGCTGGTGTTTGTAGGCACAGCTAGTACTTACCTATGTAGGAATATAAACTCAGACAAAATAATAAGGCATCATTTACGCTGAAGTAACATCATGCGGCATTACGGCATGCTACAAATTGTGGCATACATCTCCTTGTTGCATGCTACAGACAGCAGATGTATCATGCGGCAATCTATTTTACACGGAAGCAATATCGTGCTACATTGTTTGAATACTTTTGGCTCACTTCATTGATTAATTTTACTTAAATCCAGAACCGCTTTTTATTGGCAAAGCATAATAGAGTTACGCGACATGATCACATTGGTTAGGCTACACACAATATCACTCTCAAACATTGAGGTATTACGTACTATTTAGGTACTAAATAATACCTCAATGCTCTCTTACCTATAAGTTTTCATTGCGGTCGACAATACCTCTTTCGAATTGACTTATACAGCCACAAAAGAGAATACCTACTTCCAGAAACACTGATCACACTATCATAGACGAAAATGTCAATGATGATGATTTACATCAAACAAAACATAACCTAGAAAATGGTTTTGA
Organism: Saturnia pavonia; assembly: GCA_947532125.1. Taxonomy (NCBI): domain Eukaryota; kingdom Metazoa; phylum Arthropoda; class Insecta; order Lepidoptera; family Saturniidae; genus Saturnia; species Saturnia pavonia. The sequence goes on along the minus strand of OX383899.1, from coordinate 5,892,086 downwards.
CGAATGAAAATGTCGCACGGAATCCATTAGGTTTGGATCTTTGGATAAAAGTGCGACATCGTGCCACATGACGGAAGGTGATTTTTAGCCGCAAGATGCTTGCTACAACGAGCGACATTTTTATTTCTTGAAGTGGCATGCTATAATGTCGTAAAATAGGCTTATGATTATTGATCTTAATATATAAATAGTATAAAATAACAAGCATTGTGCATATACTAATCATTCCTTGCAGTTTGTATGTATGTAATTTAATACATACTTTTATTCATTACATAATATTTTACCTACTGTAAGCTTTGTAATTATATTTTTAACATATTCTTCTTCTTCTTCTTCATAACTTGGCAACCGGTCTTCTTTATTGAAGACCATTACTGCCATTATCGAGTTTGTATTCTTTCCAATTTTATGACAATTTGTGGTGGCTCCCTTGTTAGAACTTTCTTAGGAGTTTTTGTGGCATCTCAGAATTCATGATCCATGTTATTATTTCCAATTAACTTCACTTATGCACAATAACTAGACTTTATTGGGCATAGCGTCACCTGTATTACACAATATATGCTCAAATAACACAAATTTATGAATAAAAAATAAAAACCAATACATGACAGTTTGAGATCCCGCCAAAAACTCGTTACTTTTTCACTACAAATTGTAAGAGTGACATAGACAAAAATATCAAGAGCGATAGAAAAAGGGTTTTGGTTTAACCACTCTAGCGGTTAAAGTTGTAACTGTGTAAAAGCTGTTAAAGTGTTACAATTGTTAAAATAGTCGAGATTGACAGCATTTTGTCTTGTTTTTTTAAGCGAGAATGAACAAACTAACATTTTATTTTACATCTGCCATTGGAAATTTTTTTGTGCGTGCGTACAATGGTAAATTTTAGGGAAACTGAATAAAATGATAACAATAATCTATATTCTATATATAAATGAAATGATTGAGGTTCGCCGTTGTACGCGCATCATGCAAAAACTACTGTACAGATTTTGATAATTTTTCTTTTGTTTCACTTATTTCATACCTATATGAATTTCATCAAAAAAAAAATATATCTTCATAAACAATAATTCTGTAGACCACGCCTGCGGAGCCGCGGGCACAGCTAGTCTAAAATATGGTTATCTCACAACTGGTTACGCGATCTGTGTGTCTAGTTTCTTCTCTGTCTACGGTCATATTAAACGTTTTATGTTGGCAATTGTTTCCTTTTTAGAAAAAGCATGAGAAAAAGAGAGAAGCTATGTAAAATTCGCATACATGTGAGAGGGTCAACAATACAGCACACGAAGATACCCGAAAGTAAACGAAATGTGACGAATAGCCGCCATATTGTCATGTCAATTTCGTGAAGGTGGAGGAGCCATTGTGCATTTATTTATATTTGTGGAAATTGTTATACGATTGTTTTTTAACCAGCGCGGCTGACGCAGCTAAGGCAAGTATTAATATACATTTATATATAATATATATTACTCAACTACTAATTATTCTATGAATCGAATATAATTTTATGAGGTCGGGTGTGGTGTTGGTATTTAGACCATGGTGTACGTCTTGTTTGTTTTGTTTTTATAAATTCCTAGTCGTCCGACGTACCTAAGAATCTGTTGACATAAACGCTTCTGCAAATACAAAAATAACTCGCATTGGTTTTGTGAAAACGCCTTTTGACCGATCGATACGGTTGCATTGCGTACATGTACATGATAGTTTCATGATATTTTTTGTGACAGGCGCACGGTGCACTTTTGCATCACTTCAAAGATGAGCTATCAGATACCATCGTCGCAGAGCCGCACAAGTAAGTATTCAATTTAATAAATTTTCTACACATAAATTACATTATTTACCATTCATAACATGTCTGTATGTGTTATATGTAATTGAATATTATTAACAATACTCTACATTTGATAGCTCTGTTTATGACTCACACTTATGGTAGATACTGGTTCCAGTTTATAGAACAAGAATTATGTGTGTATATGCTATCTCAATTGTATACATATCTAAAATATTTAGCTATCTCAATCTTGTTACTTATAAAATTTATCAGAATATTAATACATACTATTATTTAGCAGAACAAATCATCTTACATTAGAGCTTATATATATATATATATATAGATCATCAGGTGAAAAATGCAATAAACCAATTTACAAACTGTTGTGCAGGATTTCTCCTAACATATATGTATAATATAATGCATAACATATTGTGTTTTATCTCAGTAATTACAAAAATGTATTTATTGAGTAATACATTTCTTTAGGCCCATCTGTAGCTGTTTAAGTATCTCAGATAATTTAATGATTGGAATCAATTTAAGGTGTAATACCTTGCTTGGTCAGCATATTAGCTTTGGCCAGAAAGGCCAGCCTTTCTGGGTATGTTACTTCTGGTGATGAGTCGGGTGGCATCCACTACTTGTAGTTTTAATTTAATTGTAATATAAATATATGAATTTAATGTTAATGTTTACATCTTAAAAATAAGTTTTTTAACATAGGTGTAATACACATTTTACTGTTCAAATTTTAGTGTCTCACAGTAACTATGCTGGGTCTGATGTGCCTATGGCACCCAGTAAGGAACAACAAACACTTATGTGGCAGCAGAACTCTTACTTAGTAGATTCTGGCATCAACTCTGGTGCAGCTACTCAGGTAAATGTTTATGTAACTTTTAAGTTTTATAGATAAATTAAAATTAATCGGACTTAATTTATTTCACACCTTAATTATATTGCAACAGAGATTAATAGATATCAAATCTTGCAACTATGTGATATTGGCAGAATTGTGTTTCTACACACTTTTCTGGTATAAACCAGAAAAGAAAAAGAAGGTTAATTTAAGAATCCTGAATAATTACGATTTTTAATATTATAACATAATTCTTTGTTTAGTAATCATATGTAAAAGAAAAGTACTATATACTGCAACAAATATTGCAGTAAATATATTGCTTTTACACCACCTAAAAATATTTTTTATAAATTTTTTAATATATAATTTTGTCAAAGTTTTAACTCATTTAAAAATTGACTTGAATATTGTTTTATCTTGATGGTCCCTGCTCTATACATGGAATACATGTCAAACTTTTTTATAAAGATAGATTTTTATTGGTAAAAACACAACTTATTAGATCATAATAAAATTGTAATTACAATCAGTTACTGTTTTGAATTATTTATAAATTATATTGTCCCACATTTTGTTATGTAATGGAATGAGTAATATATATTGTGTGATAGGTGCCTTCACTCACTGGAAAGGAAGATGATGAAATGGAGGGAGATCAACTCATGTTTGACTTGGACCAGGGGTTTGCTCAAGGTTTTACCCAAGAACAGGTTGATGGTGAGTTTTCACGACATTTATATTTCATTTTAAAATGACATGAAACATTTGTAATTTCCTGAAAATAGACAAATAGATAGTGATTTTGTATGCGATAAAAATGCCTAAAACAAAGTAATTGCATTCTCCAGTTGTAGTACAAAATAGAATGTAAAAATGTTTGGACATTTTACTTTCTTGAGATTTTTTTTTAAGGAATCTATTAGTATTTTGCTGCTTATAATATGCTCTTTAATTTTTGCTTACAAGATATTTTCTATACATATAAATTGTTTTGTTTTCATTTTTATCATTAAATGTGTGTAAACTGGTTTAAATTGCTATATTTAATAACTTTTATCGTTATTTCATAGGGATACATGTAAGTTTTTTTGTTTAGATATGAATCAACAGTTGTCCCAGACACGATCACAGCGTGTCCGTGCAGCCATGTTCCCTGAGACATTGGAGGAAGGTATTGAAATTCCTTCAACACAATTGGACCCAGCACAGCCTACTGCTGTCCAGCGTCTTGCTGAACCATCTCAGATGCTTAAGCATGCAGTTGTAAATTTGATTAACTATCAAGATGATGCAGATCTAGCCACCAGGTAAGTCATGTACGGCATTAACATGCCAACATTTTTAATTACTGACTTAATTACTTATTGAGGTCTAATTTTCAGTCATACAGAGGGTTAATTTGGTTTTCCCTACCAATCTTCTTCTTCTTACTCTTATCCCACTTAAGTAGGGTCGGCACAACAGATTTTTCTCTTCCACTCTATTAACTATCAACTCAGTATTCACCCCTTTTATACGCATATCATTCTTCACACAGTCCAACCATACTTTCTTCGGTCTTCCTCTACTTATATATCCATTCACCTTCATACTTAACATTTTTCTAGTTATATTACATTCATCCCTCATGATATGTCCATACCACGCTAATCTATAACCCCTCAACTTCTCTGTGACTGAAATATTACTCATAATATAATATCAGTAATATTACCTAATAAATATTATTACCAATATTACTAATAATATAACTTTTAAATTATATATATTGTTTCTAGGGCTATACCAGAGTTGATTAAACTGCTCAATGATGAAGATCAAGTGGTAGTGTCTCAGGCCGCTATGATGGTTCACCAGCTCTCAAAGAAAGAGGCATCTCGTCATGCAATAATGAATTCTCCCCAAATGGTCGCCGCTTTGGTTCGTGCCATTTCCAACAGCAATGATTTGGAAACCACAAAAGGGGCTGTAGGAACCCTTCACAATTTGTCTCATCACCGTCAAGGTCTACTGGCTATCTTCAAGAGTGGAGGAATACCAGCTCTTGTTAAGCTACTGAGTTCTCCAGTAGAGTCGGTATTGTTTTATGCAATTACCACCCTGCATAACCTTTTGTTGCATCAAGATGGTTCCAAAATGGCTGTCAGGCTTGCCGGAGGATTGCAGAAGATGGTCGCCCTTCTCCAAAGGAACAATGTGAAGTTCCTTGCTATTGTAACGGATTGTCTTCAGATTTTGGCATATGGTAATCAAGAATCGAAATTGATCATTCTAGCATCTCAGGGGCCAATCGAACTAGTGCGAATCATGCGTACTTATGATTATGAAAAGTTGCTGTGGACTACTTCAAGGGTTTTGAAAGTAAGTTTTACTTTTATAATGTTTTTGTTATTTCAATTTATTTTGTAATAACATAGAAGAAAGGTAAATGAATATATAATGTTAATTGTTTTATAAATAATTATTTTTTCTTAGGTATTATCAGTATGTTCAAGCAACAAGCCGGCAATTGTTGAAGCTGGAGGCATGCAAGCTTTAGCAATGCACCTCGGCAACCCAAGTGGTCGCCTCGTCCAAAACTGTCTCTGGACTTTGAGAAATCTGTCAGATGCTGCCACTAAGGTAAGAATATAGGTAATGAAATGTTAAACAAAAATTGTTGAATAAGAACTAGCTTCACTATAAATGAAGCCTGATAGTTTTGCCTACAGCTTACCAGATTACTTGACGTCCCTATGGACGTCACTACTTCGAGTCGTAGCATAATATTATATATTATGCTTATTCCTCGTGAATCTGGCTATCACATAGAAATATAATATTTTGAATCCTACTGGAAGTTCCAGAGATTACCGCGTTTAAACAAATAAACAAAAAAACTCTTCAGCTTTATTACAATAGGTAAATTATGGTTAATATTAAATGGTACAGAGTAAATCATTTTTTAATTAATATGAGTTAAATCACTTTGCATTTAGATGTAGTTGTAGCATAAGACGTGTTTGTTTTATAGGTCGAAGGTTTGGAAGGACTTCTGCAAAGTTTGGTGCAGGTTCTTGCATCAACTGATGTGAACATTGTCACTTGTGCTGCCGGCATTTTATCTAACTTGACTTGCAACAATCAACGCAATAAGGTAATACATAACACACTAAATTAATTAATTTATTTAGTATAGTAGTTATTTAATATTTAATCTTAATTTGTGAGTTAGATTACATTGATAACATTTTATAAATAAATCAAAACACTCTTGCTTGAAAGTTATACTTAAATTAAATCCTTAGAGTTTAAACGGTTTCTGGTTATTTTTGATGTAACTTTAATTAAAATTTTCATAGTGCTCAGTTTTGCCTTTTGATAAAATTTGTATTGCACATTAAAATCTAATGTTAGTTATCTAACACAGATTGTTACTAGATGACGCTTTCTACATAGTAGTTTTAATATATTATTAACGAGAACATTAATTTTAAACTATTTGTCTATTTCCGTCAAAAAATAGAAAGCTTTATAGAGATATCTGAATAATTAATTTTGATGTGCAATTAAGGGAGATGTAGCGTTAAGAAAACACCTTTGGGAAATAATATACTCCAGAGCAGTGATTCTCAACCACTGCTGCCGGCACACAAAAGTGCCGCGGCAAATTTATTTATGCAGTGTGTTTGTAGTAAGTAAATAATTTTTATCTTTTTCTTTGTCTGCCGCCAAATTTTGAAATCGTTAAATATGTGCCGCAACAAAAAAATGGTTGAGAATCACTGCTCTAGAGATATTAGATTAACCACTCACATTGGAGGTTAAAGTTTATTTTACATGTGCCAGGTGACAGTGTGCCAGGCGGGTGGCGTCGATGCTCTCGTACGCACTGTGGTGTCTGCCGGGGACCGTGAGGAGATAACGGAGCCTGCAGTCTGCGCCCTCAGGCACCTCACTTCCCGTCACGTCGAGAGTGAGATGGCTCAGAACGCTGTGCGTCTACACTATGGCCTGCCGGTATGCCATCTTTATATAATACAAGTATAAAGTTAAATATATACCTCTCAAGAAACTTTTAAATTGCGCCTGCCTTACATATCACTATTGTACCAAATCACATCACAAAAAACTTTATTCAATTAAGGTATTTTATGAATGTCAAAAGGCTACCACCGGTTTGGTAAACATCTCAGTAATCGAACGAAACCCGGTAAGGAACCGATCTGGCTTATCGAAATATTGATTCTTCTTTTTTATTTATACAAGTATTATTTAACGATTCATTAGATTTTTATACTAGAGTACACATAAATCAGCTTGGAGACGTTTTTGCGTTTCTAGTATTGTAATACACACAGTGACTAAAACCGGAATAAATCAGTTTGCGTTAGTTACCACATGCTTAGCACTCTAGTGACTAGTGCCTAGCACTCTCACTAAGTGACTGATTCACTTAAATGTAGCGTTAGAAGTGTCATGCTATTTTGTTTGTTATTCTTTTCTTAAAAAATAATATAATCAGGTTGATATATTATTATCATAAATGATTTATTCAATGAAAACTAAGGGGTTGGAAGAACTTCATGATTAAAAATTATGTTTAATTTGTATAATATTAAGTACCTACCTATAAAAATGAAAAGATTAAAAGTATTTGTTTCTTCGATTTATCTGCCGACCGTACACTACTATAAACGCAAAAAAGTCTTCAACCTGATTTGGCTATAGTTTTATTTTTATCAGTTTTTTTTAGTAAGGATTAAAGAGATGATGATTTGAACTAGGTTAGTGTTACATAGTACAAACTTAAAACTGCTGTTTACTGACGTTATTCATACTACGATCACGTTATCTAAGAGTTCTTTAATACTATATAACTAATTTATGTAATTATATAAAAATGTTAAAAGAAATACTAAGCAATGATAGCTGGTAGCTATCATTATAAGAAGGATAGTGGTAGCGTGTACGAACCTCACGACGTTTGACGCGAGTTTGGATCCCTGCAATGAGCCTGAGCTTTCGGAGAAAGAAAACATCGTGAAGAAACCATAGCATGGTGGTAGGGCTTTTTCTAAAGCCCGCCTGGCTAGCTACCACCCTCAAGATGAAAATCTGTCGCCAAGAGCACCATTAGGTGTGGTTCCGGCAGCTCCACTTGTGAGCCAGTCTTCCACTAGGCTTAGTGTGTTACCATCTAGGGCCACATCATCACATAGATCAGGTGAGATTGTGGCCACAATGCTAAACGTATAACAATAAAAAAAAGAAACAATACAATTTTCAGGTGATTGTGAAATTGCTCCAACCGCCCTCGCGTTGGCCTCTAGTGAAGGCTGTGGTTGGTCTAGTGCGAAATCTGGCTCTGTGCCCGGCCAATTATGCCCCACTACGTGAGCACGGCGCTGTCCATCACCTCGTTAGGCTCCTGATGCGTGCCTTCAATGATACTCAGCGGGTGAGTACAATTTCATATTTATTTCAATAATAATCACTGCGTATAAAAATCTGAGCACCTGGACGACAGGAGCTTCGACCTCTGTCTTTATATATAAGATTATTTATATTTAAGATTTATAAATAAGAGAAAAATATATATATATAGTACTAGCTGTGCCCGCGGCTCCGCTCGTGTGGATTACAGAATTATTGTTTATGAAGATATCGTGTTTTTTTTTTAAATATAAGGACCATTATTTAAGGAGTATAGAAAATTTTTTTTATTGAAATCTATCCAGTAGGCTTTGCGCGAAGCACGCACAACGGTAAACCTCCAATCATTTTATTTATATAATTCTCAGAGATGATAAGCATCAAATAAACTTTTAAAGTAGAATGTTATCTAAATATAAATATGAAATTATCATTTATATCGTTAAAGCAATTTGTTGTATAATTTGTGAGCCATTTCTTCCATTACCATCTTCTTACCATCTTGATCCATGTTCTCACTTAACATCAGGTGAAATTTTGGCCAAACGCTAAAATCTATAAATTATAAAGGATAAAAAAAATATATTAATTTCTTTCCACTAATTTAATCAAGGATGTTATGGGATGTTATGCTCCATACGAGCAAACGTAACCGAAAACCGAAACTTTCGGATACACTAATAAATAATCCTTAACCGTATTTAATATAAATGTATTGAATAATTTCGGATAGGAACAGAGTCAAATACCTAATAAAATTTGACTAATATTTATTTAAAGGTAATATGTGTCTCCTACAAATGTTCTAAATATCATTATTTGAAATCCAGAACTGAAATTATCTGAAACTGTCAGAATATCTGAAATAATTTCATATCCACATCCAAAATCAATTGAATACTCTATTCAGATCCATAATATCATTAGTTTGAATGTTAATTGCTATAAATTATAATATGTTTTTTATATTATAACAAGGAAACTCATATACCCACCTCACACACACATTCAGATATATGAAGACGTATACCCCACAGAGTGCCTTAGAATGCACACAAAATCTCAAATGATATATATTATGTATATAAAAAAAAAGTGTGTGTGATTCACACACGATAGAGTGAAACTTCATTTTAAAAGACATTTTCTATTTTATTTAAACAGTGTGCAATATACATACATTCCGACATTTACTCTCTCTCTCTGGCTCACGTAAAGAGGAGAGATCGATAATATATTGCTCTCTCGCTCTGGCTCACACAAAGAGGAGAGACCGATAATGTGCGTTTAACGTTTAACGCTTGGAAGTCGCATAAGAAGTTTCACTTCAATATTTAACCGTTGCATAACAAGCAAAATATAATAATGATTGCATCGTAACTGGTACTACTTGTTTACTAAACTGTATAACAAATGTAAATATGTTAAATGTACTGTGAAGTAATTTATAATAAATAAATAAATAACCAAGATTCATAGAACATTTTTGGAATATCCAAAAATATATGATAATTATCTGCTTCATTTGAAACCATTAACAAGATACAAATACAAGAACTATAAGTGGCCGAAATAACCGCAAGGGTTCAAGGCCTTAAAAAAAGAAAAAAAAAAGAACTATAAGTGAAAAATGTTAATCAGCAACGCACATCGTCCGGCGGCGGCGGTACGGGCGGCGCGTACGCCGACGGTGTGCGTATGGAGGAGATCGTAGAGGGCGCTGTCGGCGCACTGCACATACTCGCCAGGGAGAGCCTCAACAGGCAGCTCATACGACAACAGAACGTCATACCGATATTCGTGCAGCTCCTCTTCAACGAGATTGAAAATATACAGGTAACTTTATACATGAAGAAGTTTTGTTCCAAGTTATACTTACTTAGACGTATTAAGGAAAAAAAAAGTGATGGAATTTTTACGATGCCCGTGCGCATTGTAACAAAAAGTCTACGACTATGAAATTGCTTCATTGCTCGTTAAACCTTTTGTTTTATTGTGGTGAATATAGTCACAGTCGACGTTGGCGTCATAGTCATATTCAAAGAACGATTACTTGTAACGAGCATATAAGTAAACATATTTTAATTTTGTTTTATATTGAAATAATGCCAACATCTTTAAAGATTTACATTGAACAGAAATATTTATATTTAAAACTTTCCATAGATATATGTAGATTTCCTGAGTAAAAAACATTCAAGAATAGGCTGGTTTTTTTTTTCTGAGAGTACAATCATATTAAGAACATTTAGGAGTTTTTTTTAAGTCTGTTAATATAATACTTTTTTTTTCCTAAATAAAATGCATTGTGGCAGTTTTCGATCAAATGCTAAACTTATAAAATACTCATTATGCATTGATAATAATATAATCACGAGATTTGAAATGAAATCCATAAATGTTGTCCCTTTAAAATAAAAATTACTTTATTCAAGTCAGGCGCTTATGAACAAACACCACTATCTTAAAAGGCAGTAGATACTTATCTGTATATTTTATAGATTACTAATTTACTAGCTGTCCCTGCAAACGTTGTTACCTTACAGCGCCACCTATCTCATTCAGGGATAGCATAAAAACTTTCTCCGTTAAAAAAAAACACAGATATACCAACTTTTTTTTTAATTTATTGTCACATCAACGACACATTCACAAAATATCGAATTAACAATTAGTCATTCACAAGTTACAAACTGTGTGAATTGTATCTTTACAGATGTGCACATCTTATTATTATATACCGCAGCACAATGAAAACAAAAACAAATTATAAATATCAAATTTTAAATTAAGTGAGTGATTATAACATGTAAAAAAATTAAGTTAAGTTCGCGACAAATTAAAGAGTGTATAATTGATATAATTTAGAACGAAAATTCAATAATGAGCAATGAAAGATGTCAATATCGGCATCGTTATTGTTAACTTCGTTGTACAATTCTTTAAGACGATTCAGAGGTGAACAAACGTTAGTTCTGACATGTGTTTTATAAAAGGTTCTTCTTTGAATTCGAACTCTTGGAACCTTTCTAGGAACATTTAAATTAAATTCTTGTACTTTAATAACTTTCATGGTGATTGGTCAAACGATGTTGCAGCTTATCAATCTAATGTACACCAATATCCATTATATAGATTTGAACTATATTAATATGTTATGGTAATAATAATGTTTCAGCGTGTAGCAGCGGGTGTGCTCTGTGAACTGGCTGTTGAGAAGGAAGGAGCTGAAATGATAGAGGCCGAGGGAGCTACGGCACCGCTTACAGAGCTCCTGCACTCCCGGAATGAAGGTAAACACGACTTCATAGTTTTGAAATACACTTCTTAAAAATAAGGGAGACATGGTGCTGCCACAAAATAACACGCTTAATAAGATATATATAGAGATTCAGTTTAGATCAGTTTTTTTTAGATGTACTAAGGGGCAATATTTTTGTATAACATTGTATTTACGTATCACTAACCATTACGCCAGCGCACGCGGGTTAAGCAGTTAAGGTGCGCTATTTCTTCAGTTTCAGGTATTAGCATGTTTAAATAAACAATCAAACTAAAAAGACTCTTCCGCTTTATTATATACTATAGATAAAATAAGATATTTAAATCGGAAAAGCATCCTCATTTTTTGATAACATTTCATACACAACTGATATAAACTGATATAACGGATAAAGCATAAATAAAAAAAAGGTGTGTGCGATTCACACACGAAAGAAGTGAAACTTCATTTTAAAAGACATTTTCTAATTTATTTAAACAGTGTGCAATATGCATATATACCGACATTTACTCTCTCGCTCTGGCTCACACAAAGAGGAGAGACCGATAATATGCGTTAAACGTTTAACATTTAACGCTTGGTAGTCGCATAAGAAGTTTCACTTCAAAAAAGTTTTCACACATACTTTGGCAACAGAAACAATACATGTCATCATATTATTTTCGTTTTTAGCATTTAAGATTTTTCTAAAGGTAGTAGTAATTTAAATATCTCAAGTTGATACATAAAATGAATGAATAGTTGTACGCACAGGGGTTGCGACTTACGCAGCAGCAGTTCTGTTCCGCATGTCCGAGGACAAACCGCACGACTACAAGAAGAGGCTCTCCATGGAGCTGACCAACTCGCTGTTCCGCGATGACCATCAGATGTGGCCCAACGACCTCGCGATCCAGTCCGATTTACAGGTAACACTATTAGGATCTAATAAAAACAATTCAAGTCTCATTTAAATCTAAATTATCAGTAGATAATGAGTGACAAAGTCTCGAAAAAGTGCATTATATCATTCGCTATGTGTATAAAAAAAAAGTGTGTGTCTAGCAAAAGTGAAATTTCTTTGGTAATCTAAAATAGTACTTACTGTAATATAAATACATACAGCGTTACTTACTAATTGTTTGTGAAACTTTTATTCTATCGCCCCAAATTTTTTCGTTCATCTATCTCATGTCGCATTACATTACACTGTCACAAATAAAATTGAATTTTATGCCGTACAGTCAAGGATTATAATCGTAAATTCGGTATATTGTATATGTTAATGTGTGCTATTAAAGAATGTATGTCACAAGTCTTCAATAATTTGTAATGTTTTTTCTTAAGTTTCACTTCATAAAACCACACAATATTTTTTTAATTTTCTCTAAGGTTCCTATATCTAAGGAGTAAATAAAAAAATACAAAACCTGTCCAGTAGTTTATGTGTGATGTGCACACAACAGTGTGAACCTCAATCAGTTCATTTATATAGACGAGCAATGCTTATCTTTAGCTCTGTTTTATTCTAACGTTATTAATTAGACGAAGATAGAAATACTATAACCGGTGTTTCAATTTTGACGAATTTTTACAAGAGAAGCTCTTAGTATATAAACAATTATTAATTAATCAAAAGCACAGCTACTCTTTTTGTAAAAAAATTCTCGTCCTTATTGCTCGATCAGACTCATTAGGCTCGTCTATACACTTGTCATACTTTATTCCGATCATCTATCTCTCTCTCTCTCTCGGTTTATAGCATAGTTCTTTTCTTTCTGGCCAATTACCAGTTTCCGTCCTTTTTGCGTCATAATACAAATGAACTGAAATTCTACGTTGGAATATTTCATGACGCCCAAAAAAGTTTCACTTGAGAATCTTGTACTACAGAGTTTGTACAGTTACGGTAGAAGCAGAGGCACTTTTTTTTTTTTTCAAAAAATACCTTAGATAGAGCCTCGTAAGTGACTGCATAGTCTAGTTCTGATTTTTGGACACGTGAAGTGCTTAAGAAACGCAGGGTTTCCATTCATTATGTTTGTGGTGATCGCGATAAATGAGTGAGCTTTGTCAGTCGGCTTTTATGTGAGAGATGTGTTAGTCTGTCGGTTACTTTATTTTGTAATTTATAACACGTTTTATAATTTGCATGATTAAATTTATTTTCGATTGTATTACACCCGCTTGGTTTTTTAATTTTGATCCGACATGATTGATTAGGACATGCTCGGGCCGGAACAGGGCTACGAGGGACTGTACGGCACGCGGCCCTCCTTCCACCAGCAAGGTAAGACATTCCGAACCAATCTATATGCCAAGTTTCACTCACTAACAATGTTTACACGAATCTATCATCTACGATTATATATTACACAATCTAGCAGAAATTTGATACTATAAGAAACTAGCTATAGAGAGCCGACTTCAGTATTAATGTTCGTCTAATGATCTCGGTAATCTGCTTAGCTGATGATATATTAGCGTAATGATATGTGAACTTGATTTATCTTTGGTTTTAGTGCTATATCATTCTAAAAACTACGTTCAAACTGGTTTAACAGTTGACATGTGTACAAACAGGGAAAATTTACGATTTTATTATGTACGTACTACTAGCTGGTGCCCACTTACCTGGGTGTATTTTTTATTTTTGATTATATCATAGCTACATAGCACTTATGGAAACATAAGAAACATGTAAAAAATTACATAATTATCCGTATAAGTTAAATCCATTCAAACATACATACAAATCAATACAAATTCCGGTGCGGGGTTCAATGATACCACGTTAAAATTTCAATATATAGAAGCCTTTACAATCGGACTGTAGTTCTATGCTTAACTGATAATTTCGAGCGGAAATGTTCGAGTGACGTCATCCAAACAATATATATACGGATACTTATAACTAGTACATGGTAAACAATTCAGTAAGACATACCGTTTGCCTATCATAGGCCTTCAAATCAAGTGTCAGGCCACGTAATAATAATCTCAACATTGCAACACATGACACCCAGTGTGGTTTCATAACCCGTAGGTATCGTACATATCTGGTTATACAAAAAAATTAAATAGCCATTATATTAAGAAGTACTTACCATATAATAAAACACAACACATAGAAACTATTGAATTTCTAGTCTAATGTATATAGGGCGCTTATACCTGTACATAAGCCCATCATAAAAACCGAACTATAATTAGTAAATAACCTTATCTGTAACACTTAAATCACATCGTAACATGGAACCTTATCAATAAATTTCAATGTAAGTTCACTATTCTAACATTAAATCATATAGACACGACATAGAGAGCATATAAGCGACAATCAATATTTCTAACGTATAAGGTTGTGATATATCGAACCAGCGATATAAAGCGTCGTATATAATACATGTATAAGAGATATAATAAAAGTCATAAGCCTCCTAACCTCCTCGTTCTCCTTAAGGCGACCTAAGCTCATCTGTCTTCAACAGTCGGCATCACAGCAACGTCTGGCGATACATTGTAAATCCCTTGGTGGATATGAGTGTAGAAGCAGACACATTTTTTTTTATATTTGCTTCCATAGTAGGAGGTATCCAAAAAACTTACGGTAACCAAATCGGAGGATACGTTTGGTATTGAAGCTACATTAACTTAATACAATGTCGCCCTCATCTCGTCAAAAAGCCATGTCAAAACATAGAAATCTTGTGCAGTTGGAGAGGGTTTCTGAGCAATGCAGTTGATATAACCATAAAATATCATAATATGATAAGAGCGAAGCGGTACGTTCCGGGAACGTCCGAGTCGACACGTAGTCACGTAAAATACAACGGTCCTGGCCCCGACAAAGCCACATTCCAATTTTCTGTTTCGATATAATTAAACATTTGAAGATACTTCAAATACGTATGTTTTGGAAAAGTTTCAAAATAAACTTACAAAAAAAAAACAATACGAGTTATTAACTACACGAAATAACAGAACCTCTGTCTGGGCCAGTTAGTAGGTATAACAATGAATTATCAATTAATCATATAAAGAAAAAAAATGTACTGTATGCCTAAACTTTTACTATTTTTTATTTTATTTTGATACTTAAGCAGAAGAAAATTATTTAAAAGTCAGCTCATTGCTAGATTCTGTAATATTTATTATATAAATATTTCAATGTAAATGTAAAATAGTTTTTATATAGTTATCAGAATTGATTTTTGTAAAATACGTTTTCTTTTCGTTTTAAGTTTTTTTTTATATATAAGTGGTATTATAAGAAAAATACTACTCAGTCAAAAAAATACCGGGAATAGATCAATAATACACAAAATGTTAGTTATTCATCCAAATTCATTTTATCGCCTTCAAAGTATGCTATTTCAGAAACAATACACTTACGCCAACAAATAACCCAATCATCAAGCATTTTTTAAACCCTTTTTCCGGAATTGAGTTTAGTTCTCGTCGCGAATTCTCCTTTGTGTCTTCTACCGAATGAAAACGGGTGCCACGAAGCGGTAATTTGAGTTTAGGAAAAAGAAAGAAGTCGGCTGAAGCCAGATCTTGTGAATAAGGTGGTTGCTCGATGGTATTTGTTGGGTTTTTGGTCAAAAATTCGTTCATAATGATGACACTGTGCGAAGGCGCAATATAGTGGTGCAAAAATCCAAGAATTTTCTTTCCACAAATCTGACTTTTTTCGTCGAATTTGCTCTCTTAAACTCCAAATAATGCTCAAATAATATACTTTATTTACCGTTTGACCTTCAGTCAAAATGACATTGACTTTTGATCGATTTTGGCGTGATTTTTTCGGTTTCGGTTCAGTTGGAGGGCATCACTCCGAAGCTTGTTGACTAGTTGGCATAACAAACTCGTAAACCCACGTCTCGTTACCAGTAACAATGCGTTTCATAAATGACTCGTTCTAGCATGTCCTCAGCGATTCTTATGCGATGAGTTTATGCTTATGAGTTTTTGGAGAAAATTCAGGTCTTGGGACTTGCCGAGTGGCAACATGTTTCATACCCAAGTGAATATTTAAAATGATACGAATCGACTCGTGAGACACAAAGTTCAGCGGCCATCTTTTTCCAACTTGAATAAGGATTTTCAGTCACTCATTCTTTCACTTTTGCGATGTTAACTTCAGTTGAAGACGTTGATGGCCTGCCAGGGCGAGGCAAATCTTCCAGCATATCTCGACTGCTTTTGAACGCTTTGTACCGCTCATAAGCACGTGTTTTTGTTAAAGTCGATTCACCGTAGTAAGCCTTAGGTAACATTTTCAGTGTCTCCGAACACGAAATTCCATTGGCGACGTAAAATTTAAGACAAACTCTTTGTTCGATGTTTTTGTCCATTATGAAATTCTCAATACACACTAGATACGATCTAACTAAAAACAGCATTGAATTTAATCTAAATGACAGATGCAACGCAAACTCCGCGCCATAATGAAAAAACGTTATGCCAGTCTAACAACAAAAAAAATTATAACAAAAAATTGAATTTGGAAGCATAAACAAATCATCCATTCCCGATACTTTTTGACTGAATGTATTTCTCAACTATATATTTACTATATACATATTATTTGGAAGCACTTGAGTATTGTTTTACTATCATAAGACTTGTAAGGTGTCTATATAAATATGAATTTCTCTCTTCTTTACACGCAGCTTAACCCGGGACCTATTTATCACTAAACTCAGGTGATGGGACTATTATTTCTATTATTGTTCATGTTTTTTTATGTGTTTATTTTATATATAATAATTATAATTACTGACTAACCAAGTGTGTCTTGTGTATTATTTTTTTATATAAAACTAATAGCACTTATATTATTATATGCCTAACTATTTTTGTTTGAAAAATACTTCAATAACGTAGAGACCAGTCACTAAAAGTTAAATTGTTTTTTTTCTCCAAATGTTATCAAACGAATTCGATTTCTTCACCTTCACCTACCGGTAGAGAGACGCTGAAAATAAGAATATGCAAATGAATAATATTAATTAACTCATAAACATTTACGCTTAAAAAAGTAAATATTGTATCTAACACTTACATATTTACTCGTATAGGTAAACGATTATATTGCTGTTATACATTTTATTTTAATTCGCAGCTTTCAAAAATAATTTTCTATATTATTTATTATATTAACATTTCGATTTGCTTTAACTAGAGCGTAGGATCTACGATTTTTCGAACCGGGGCAAAAACTTGACATTGGCTCTCCCTTCCTTGGAGCATTTGAGATTTCTATACGCGACGGGAATTCTCCTCGCAGTGACATTACGAACACTACTAGCGTTCAAAAAACAAACTTTGAATTCATTTGAAAATCAAATGAGAACGATCGTCCATATAATTAAACATATAAATTTGGGCGCCCCCTTTAAACCCCGGTTTGAGATCCTCCGCTTCTCTTTCTAGATCCGGGGCAGCATTTGTTACAGTAATAAAGCCAAACCGCTGTCTGTCAGATAATTTTTGCTAATGCCTCCACCTGTAGACATGATTAATGAACTCTGTTTACATGAAGCATGTGTTTTTTTTTTTTTTTTGTCAGGCTACGATCAAATACCGATAGATTCGATGCAGGGCCTCGAGATCGGCAGCGGTTTCGGGATGGACATGGATATCGGCGAGTCGGAAGGGGCCGGTGCAGCGTCCGCTGACCTGGCGTTCCCTGAGCCGCCGCACGACAACAACAACGTCGCCGCTTGGTACGACACCGACCTCTAGATTAAAACCCACTTTACATGTCAGGCGCGGATACAGGGAGGGAGGCAGTGGACGACCCCCCTTCACCCAAGTCAAACCCCAATTTCTTTATACTTCACGTGTGGATGGATACAGGTGGGAGACAATGGATGTGATTGCCCTCCCCCCTGAACTCATGACTGAAACACTCCGACCCACTTTCTTTACACATTTACACTACCCCTCCCCCTCCCTCCCCCCATCCATAAACAAGATCCTTACATCTGCGTCTGTTACAGTTATAACCGTCACAAAACATATTGTTAATAAAGATACGAAGCTTCCGTACTACGCTAAGTGTTGTCTTAATTTAGTCCGGAGGCAAAGTGTATTTACCAAAATAAATTATTATTTATTAATTGGTTACAACAACTCTGAGATGGGTTTTAAAATACGGATTAATTTCAATTAATATTTATATTTTATAAGTTCACAAGTCTGGTTTCATTATTAATGAAATCGGTAACAAGTGATATAAAACGGGCAGCTACATGCAGCGTTACAAAGTACATATCCGTATTTAAACTCCTTCTAAATGTACCTACTTCACCTGTGATACATGACTAAAAATCATTTTCATACAATTAAATATTAATTTTTTTGTATGAAATTCATTTGACACTGAAAAACTCTTTTTATTATTTGGTGCTAATTGTAAAAAAAAATATCATAAAAGAAGAAATTCGTACCTATATACATTCTGCATTTATTAAACAACTGGTTTTAATATTGTTTTCTAAGAAGGAAATGATTGAGACTCTTCGCATTGATTGTATCGGAAGTTTTTATACGCGTACGTACGTACGTACTATGGAGTGTAGAGATAGGGAATACCGACTTCGTAAATTAAGATGACGTCACTATCGGGAAAGTTCCAAATATATACGGAGCCACCAGTATAAGTTGGCGTGGTACTGTGCACACAAACCGTTTACCATCCGATTGGCTGTGAAATTTCATGAAGTTTCATACGAAATTAATACACAAGAACATTTAGTTCAAACTAGCTGTGCCCGCGGCTGCGCTCGCGTGGACTACAGATAGCCGTCGATCGGGCACGCGCAAATCGTGTTCGTTTTTTCGAATCATTTTTATTTGCGCGGTACCCAAATATATTTTTTCTAAAACGAAGGCTTCGTTACTAGCTCCTTATAAAATCAGCTATCTGCCAGTGAAAGTCCCATCAAAATTGGTCCAACGGTTTCGGAGATTATCCGGAAAAAACAGACGGACAAAATTTTCAAAATAATTGATGTAAATTAATTGTTGTGTTATAGGTATCGTATATACTTTCATATGCGTTTAGTAAAAATATAGATTGAAATAGCAAGTCGGTACTACAACTATAGGGAAATTTTCTAATGTTCTGAATCAGTTTGCTTAACAATACAAAATGGCCGCTTTAGTTCCTCGAATTACCACCGCTAACTTATATTGGTGGCATAGTTTAATCTGTTAACGTCAAGTTGCTACATTAGCGCAAAATGAGGAAAGCCATTTTGGTGGACTTTATTCCAGTTTAAAAACCCATATGAGTCTGTACCTCTTAACTTTACACTCCATCATAGTACGCACGTATAAATTGCGTATTGTCGGATGATAGGGTACCTACCTGATACGTTAAAATTAAGATTTTCATAGGCTTTAAATATTAAAAATCATACTAATTCGTAGTTTCTATTCCAATTGGGAGTTTGTCTAATCGGCGAACGCATTTATAAGTATTCGTTTTATATCTTAAGTATGGAAGTAACTATCGTATTGATTTTGTTAGATTACTTATATTAATCTATAAGACTGTTTGGTCGAGTGATTATTTAAATTAATTCTTCACAAGTGACTGCCATTTTTTTTTTAGTTTTTTTTTTTTAATTTAAAGCAACGCCTCGCCTGAGGTCGTTTAAAGTTTTCAACTGAAATTAGCCATTTCAAATGTGGCTCTTATTTATTAGTTTTAAGTTTTAGCGTTTGTTACGTAGAGATATCGATTTGAATTCTCTTTGTTAGGAGTTAAGGATAGTAATGAATGTAAGAAATATACGAGTACTAGACCGTGTATGTATTTAATCTGTATGCGATTTCATATTATTTGGACAATTACAAAGACATTACATTAACCGGTTCACTGTAAGCGCTGTTGTCTATTTGCACGCCAACATATAATATATGTCTATGTATAATGCACTCTTTACAATATATACATACTTAGCAGAATTCATCTTTTAGAAAATCATGTAATCGTCTAGTAAATAAGACCTATTATTAAATTCATGTAAATTGTCCTTTAATAGGGGTTCTTTATAATTTTTCAATTTGATATTTAATTCGGCTTTTTCAATGTTTCCCCAATGACTCCATTGTGGTGGCATTGGGAAAGTACAAATTTTTCTGTCCATTTACTTGTGGATAATAAAATAAAATAAAAATATATGTTTTGTTGTTTTTTTTTCATCACTCTACTTATCTAAGAACGATGTACCAATCAATGTACCTACACAATGCATTATATAATTAGGTTATTTAAGGTTCCGAAGTCAAATGAAAACCCGTTTGCCAAATATTAAGCTTTAAAATGCTAATTTTTGTTAGAGTCAATCACCGTGATGAGCGTTTCCAATTGTCCTAAAGGATCCATTTATCGTCACAAGTAACAATATGATTCAAAGTTCCCTCGTTATTGTGACGGCTGAGTAATGTAACGCAGCACTCAATGCGTGTTTTTTGGTGTGCTTCAGTCAATTCATGCGGTGCCACTTCTCATGCTTTTTCACTTTTCAAATTTGTTTCAAATAAATTAATATTGTTTTATCACTCACACCGAAGCCTGCCGCTAACTCTGACGTGGTTTGCGATGGATCTGCTTCCACGATCACCTTGAATTCTTCATTATCAACTATGGCTAATACACAAGCCTATACTTGAAATAAAATTAAATTTGGAATTCCTAACCGAACGCCAGGTATTTGAGATCAAGGCGGTCAGTTCAACAAAACGCCAATTTCAGATGTAAGGACCTAGTATAAACGTTCATCACGTTCCAGTAACATTTGTTTTAAAAATTTGTTCATACTTCATAGATATTTTTTAGTTAGATGTTACGTGTTTATAATAGGAATTATTATGTTCCTACTATCTTGTATGTGGATTATTCCGTTCATGGAAAGCCAAAATTAAAGTCACGACCTGTTAAATGACATCCGCTATCGTTAACACTTACTTAGGTATATCTTAGAGACCTCGATTTTGTTTTCGATAATATGAATGGGTCGACATAGACCACTTTGAAAATCACGGAGCTAGACGATATCAGTAGCATTGATATTTCTATACCAAAGTATTTACATTTTTAAACAATGGTAACATCGTTTTCCCTTCTTAATTATATGCTGTACATAATCATAAAATTAAAATATGAAAATACAGAAAAATAAAGTGAGACTTTACAATCTTTACATTATGAAGTCATGTTAAGTGGTCACTGCATTCTATAGCTAGTAGAACCAACCACAAAATAACCTGAGGTCCTAGCCAAGTTGCCTTTCTACAATCGTTAACGCAAACAGAAGACGAAAAAAATGTATGGAATTGATATATTATCTCAACGTTAAATCACGTGATTGTAGAAAGGCAAAGTGGTTAGGGCCCCGTTTCTTCTACATGCAATATACAAACGTAGTCTGTGGTCCTGAGGCCAGTCATAAGAGTTTGCTACTTCTGAGGATATATAGAACGACTCGTGTGCCAATGCGTGTTGCCGACCACATCTTGCAGATTCTATTGTGCTACTTTACGGCATAAACAGACGTGGCGGTGGAACTTCCACAGTCGCAAGTCATTTTGCTTGTTTTATAGAGTTAAACTCAAAAATTCAAAATATCTCTATAACTGCTTCTGCGCTATTTTACAAATTAACACTTCTTTGGTGGCAGTTTTGAGGTCTACATACCCGTGCGCGTTTCGGGACGACACTGTCGCCTACTGAACAAGGAAATGGAAATATGTACACAGGTTCTACAACTCTTAAATCTATACTACTACTAGCGACCCGCCTCAGCCTGGCACGGGTAGCAGAGTAATACATAGGTACTTATATTAAAACTATTGGTTCACGCGGCGTACGCCAGTAGAGCTCCCAGTCCGCATGATTTATTTCGACATTTTTAACAATTCTCGTCATATTTCAGCCAATTTACACAAAACCTTAATATATTATACACCTAAACCTTCCTGGTAAATCACTTCGTCCTTTGATGAAACCCGTATGAAAATCTGTTCGGTAGTTTTTGAGTTTACCGCGTTCAGACAGACAGACGCGGCGGGGGACTTTGTTTTATAGGTACGTAATAATTATTATAAAGTTTGTGAGTATTTGATTGACGGAGGCGTTACTTTACGAAAATCCTTCGTAATAATTACTTTGTAATTTTCTTTCCTACTTTGAATTAGGTAATTTAAGATTGTGAGTAGTAGGAGAGAAATTCTGAGAATTTTTTCACTAATTGGAAGCTAAATTATTCCTGAATGCTAATGCATGTTTGATAATCTTATAAAATGTATAATAATATTGTATTTAATAAAGGCTGTTGCCAGTATTTAATAAGTTCTAAAGATTTGGAAAATGTATGGCCTTTGTCTGTTCGAAAGGAGAAACGTAACGTACGTTTTATGACGTAACGTTATAAAACCACAGACAACGGTGGTATCTAGTTTTTGGCGGGATCATGATTTCTGCCTTGTATTTTTCTTTATACAATTAAGGTGACAAACAAACACACGGCCCGCCTATTGGTAAACGACTATCGTAGTCTATGATCGCTTGTAATTACCATTGGTATCACTAGCGCGTTGCCTACCTTAAACATCCTTAGGAACACAATACAAGGTTATTCGGCTGTGATTTTCTGTAGAGTGTAGGTATTCTAACAGTCGAAATGCCTCAAATAGAGAGAAATCTCCACAGAAATTTATCTGTGCCCTACCTCTCTTAAAAATGTGCTTATCATATCAAAACTACTAAAGCAATTTAAATGTAGTTTTCAGATTAATATAGGTACCTAAAAAATCGTAAAAACTATCAACCTAGCAACCTGCGTGGGAGCTCTATACGGCTCCGGCAGATCACTAAACAAGACGCGAGAACAACCCACTATCGCAGAGTCACCGAACGATTGACGAACAAACAGTGACCCTGTAACTCACTCGGTAAGCCAAATGAGCTCTCGTCCCGCACACCACCGTCCCTGCTTACACCCAAACCTACCAGGCGTAAAGAAGGGGAAACCAAACGGGATGCACGGAAGAGACGCGATTGAATTGTCCTCGGCGTCACTTACGGTGAACTGGGCGCTGGCGGGTAACAAAAACACTATGCCAAATTCACGTTCACTTGTATTCTTGATAATACAGGCCAGTATGTACAATATTTTCCCTTAAACACTAGAGTGTCTTCACGCAGGGTTTCTTCAGTCTTGAGGTAATCTTGAGGTAATCTTGAGGAGTCTTGAGGTGGATTGACTTCTGTGTATAGCGATCTGAGCGATCTGAGAGCGATCTGACGAGTGTGGAACCCGTCGCTATATTTATATCATTTCTAAAGAAAGTGATGCCGCTATCTAACTCCATTTTTCTCTCTATCTAATTCTATGTATTATCGCGGCTCCTGGAAATTCTTATATACAAACTGTTTTTCTATTTTTACAATAATCTTATAAGATTCTAACAAGTATTAACATTTTCTTATTTAAACATGCGTTGAAACTTGTGACTTAACTTATTTTACATTATTTAGGTGTAAACTATCTTGAAATACTCTAAATTTTACAATTTTATAGACTGTTAGATAAGGAAGCCTTATTTATCTATCTGTCTTTTTCTAACAATTTTACATAACAAGCGTTCGCTCTCTTTATCGTGATTGGTCACCTTGCGTTGGTTGTCAAACATTTTTCAACTACTATTTGTGAGCTTACTATAAATATGGCGACTCAATCTTAATAATTTTATAACATAATATTAACAAACATTAATATTTCTTACATTACGTAACAATTATAAATCAAATTACACATTAAAATAATTGTAAAGTCAAATCCTGAAATGTTTAACCTACACGTAATCAGTATTACGATATTACGAAAACATATTTTACAAATTCAATCATAGCTTATTTATGTAACAAATACAAACATAGCATGTGAACAATTACCATTATACGAGTTATTATTGCTTTTAATAAGT
The DNA here is from genome assembly GCA_947532125.1 of Saturnia pavonia. NCBI lineage: Eukaryota > Metazoa > Arthropoda > Insecta > Lepidoptera > Saturniidae > Saturnia > Saturnia pavonia. The sequence continues at coordinate 5,867,738 of OX383899.1, read as the reverse complement.
TGACTAACCTACACTTATACGTATTCTGAATAGTTTTAAACTAACTATCTATACTATTATTATGTCATGCGATATCATTGTTCTGCGTCGCTAACAGTCTCCCGCCCAGTGCACGCTCCGCCGTGTACTCCAACTTGTGGTCGAGACGCAGCCGGCACGATGACCACCAGTCGTGACACGGGACGCCGCAGCACGCCGCCTCTTGGTGTTCTGACGTCTGCGACTCTCGTTCTGCCGTCCGGGCCCGGGTAGATTGCGACTAATTCGCCTTTCGGCCAGGTATTTCTTGGTAGTGTAGGGTCAGCGATAACAACGATGTCGCCCTGCTCAGGTGGTGACATCTCCCGCCCGTCGATCTTTCTCGTTCGGAGGGTCGGCAGATATTCCCGTAGCCACCTCCTCCAAAAGTGGTCTGCCAGATGTTGTGTTGCCCGCCAATCCGCTTTCCCGGTGAGGGCACGCTCGTCGATATTCCCAACTAGCGTGGACCCGCAAGATCGACCTATAAGAAAATGATTAGGTGTCAGTGCTTCCTCATCCTCAGGGTTGGCACCTATGTGTGTAAGCGGACGCGAATTCACTGTGTGCTCCACTTCGGTGAACAGCGTGTGCAACACTTCCTCTGGAGGGCTTTTCTCGTTTAATATCGCGGCGAGGGCGGTTTTCACCGTTCTTATCATTCGTTCCCACGCGCCCCCCATATGTGGCGCTCCAGGTGGGATGAATTTCCACGTAATTCCTTCCAGGCTGGCTGCCTCGGCGAGTTCAGACCTTTTTAATTTCGCGGCCTCTTCACGCAGCTCGTGATCTGCACCAACGAAATTAGTTCCGTTGTCACTATACATTACCCGCGGATTTCCTCGTCGGGCGGACATACGACGTAGCGCCATAATCATTGAGCTAGTACTCAATGATGGTACCAATTCTAAATGTATGGCTCGTGTTGTTAAACACGTGAAGAGAGCTCCCCATCTCTTCTCTTTCCGACGGCCGATGGTAACATGCATCGGGCCGAAATAATCGACTGCAGTGCATGTGAATGGATGCGCTCCGTACTGTAGTCGCTCGGCGGGTAAGTCTCCTGTTGGCGGCAGCTGTGGTTTCGTTTTCTTAACACGACACCACTGACACTCGTGTATCACTTTTTTCACTGCATTTCGTAGCGACAAAATCCAGTATACTTGTCGCAGCTCGTTCACGACAGTCGCATGTTGGGCGTGGCAGAAACGTTGGTGGTAGCGATCGATGAGCAGGCGCGCGATCTCGTGCCTTCCATCCAGGACCGCTAGGCTTCTATCCGAGGCGTTTCTTAACTTCCCCGTTCTGCTACGCAGACGTATAATGCCGTGTTCGTCGAGTTGCACGTCGATTTTCCTCAATCTGCTGCCAGTTCGAATCGGTACATTTTTCTGTAAACAAATTAATTCGTCACAGAATGAATCTCGCTGACTTTCACGTATAAGGGCTAGCTCGGCCTGCTTCAAATGTTCCTCACTTATTGGTAGCCAGTTTCTTTTTACTTCCGATTTTTGTTTGGGACGAATAATAATTTTCTTATTTTCCCTCTTCTTGTATGGCTGCCAATTGTTATCTTTTCGCGCAATGTTCACGGCGTATCCTCGCTTACATAATTCAATAAATTGAAACACTCTCGCGGTTGTTCGTAATAACCGAATCCAACTTGAAAATTTATCCGGGTTTGGTAATACACTGTCGGTTCTTATTCGTGTGGTGAAAACTGTTACGGATTTTTTCTCTTCTCCCGTGTTATCTTCATTTTTCTCGAAACGTTTACACGGCCACTCTGTCTCTGGCCGGCGGAGAAACTCAGGACCGATGAACCATCTCGAACTTGAATTGAAGTCGCTCGGGACTTCCCGGGTCGCGATGTCAGCCGGGTTTTCTCGTGTAGGTACCCATCTCCACTCGTGCGGCTTCGATAGTTCTTCCAATTCGGCGAGTCGGTGAGCTACGAATGGCTTGAATCGTCGCGGATCGGCCTTCATCCACTGCAGTACCGTGCTAGAGTCTGACCAGTAGAACTTTTTACTCGCTTGTAAGTCTAATTCTTCTTCGACTGTATTTGCCAGCCTAGCTCCCAATAGTGCAGCTTGAAGTTCCAGTCTCGGGATCGTTACGGGCTTGATAGGCGCTACTCGAGCTTTTCCCGCTATCAAGGTGATGCAGACTTCATCTCCGCAGACGGATCTCCAGTAACATGCCGCGGCGTACGCAGTCTCACTTGCGTCGACGAAGGTGTGTAGTTGTCCCGCTCCCGTAGCCGGTGTTAGGCAACGTGGAATTTTCATGTCCCGTAGCGCAGACAAACTGTCAATGTATTCGAGCCACAGATGATGAGCTTCTTCTCCTATGGTGTCATCCCACTTGGTCCCGGTTCTCCATATATCCTGTAACAGTCGTTTCCCTTTTATTAATATAGGCGCGACGAGTCCTAGCGGGTCGAATGTCGACATAACCGCGCTAGTAACTTCACGCTTCGTAGGCGGCCGGCGATTTTTTACAACTTCGTCCGGCGTGTTTCTCAGCCCGGTGTTGAATGCTAGCGCATCTTCCATTACAATCCATCGCAGGCCGAGTGTTTTTTCTTCATTATTGCCGAGTTCAATCTCGGACGGGGATTCTTTTACACTTGCCACCGCATCCAGTACACGCACGTCGTTACTTGCCCATTGCCGCAATTCAAATCCCGCCTTCCTATGTATAGTATCGACGGCCTTCGCGGTTTTAATTGCCTCGCTGCTTGTGTGGAAGCTCTGAAGATAATCATCCATGTAATGATTTCGTACGATGGCCTTGGCTGCTTCGGGATATTCGTTGTTGTGTTCTTCCGCATTCCGATTTTTCATATAGATAGCTGTGGCTGGTGACGACGCAGCTCCGAAGATAACCGATGTCATCCGGTACTCCGTCGGCTTTGATACGCGGTCTTCACCCCGCCACAGGAATCGCAGGCTGTCACGATCTTCAGCGCGTATACGGATCTGCAGGAACATTTCTCGGATGTCAGCAACCACTGCAACCGGCCCCTGCCGGAATCTCAGCAACACTCCGAACAGAGACTGCAGTAGGTCGGGTCCCGGAAGTAGCGCGTCGTTCAAGCTTTTCCCATCACACTTCGATGCAGCGTCGAACACGATTCGAATCTTCTTTTTCTGTGGGTGTACCACGGCGAAGTGCGGCAAATAAAATGTTCTGCCTGGTGTAGTACTGGTTGGTGCCTCTTCTGCGTATCCACAGTCCAGAAGATGTTGAATTTGTTTTTCATATTCCCCCTTTAATGTGGCATCTCGGTCGAGCTTCTTCTTGATACCCTTTAAACGGTGGCGAGCCAGCGCGTAGTTATTCGGGAGTACTTCCTCGTTGCTCTTCCACAGTAGGCCTGACTCGAACCTCCCATCGGGTTGTCGCTTCGTTGTGGTTGCGAGGATTTCTAGCGCTCTGCCGTCGGCGTCGTTGCTAGGACGGTGTTGCTTCACTCCAATAGATTCCAACTCGAAGTGATCCCTGATGAGTTTCTCCATGTTCGATTCTTCACTCAGGTGGTTCACGTGATTGACGAACTTGACTGGTGTGGAGTCACTCGTAGAGCAACAACCGTGCAGCACCCATCCCAGGCTTGTTAGTGATGCAACTGGCTGGTTCGGCTTCCCTTTGATGATCTTCCGGGATACTATCAGCTCCCAGTTGTCTTGACCGATGAGCAGAGCTGGCCTCTCCTTACTGTATAATAATTCGTTCATATTTTTGAGATGCGCACATTGATCAATAATTTCTCTATTTACGTGTTGCGGCGACAACTTGAGATTACTTATGGTCCGGACTCCCTTCAAGGTGCGCTTGTCCCGTCGGTGAGCTCCTTTTATCTTGACATCCACCTGTTGTGAATCCCTTCTCTCGATGAGCTTCCCTCCGACGGTCTCCAAAATGAGTAGGTCTTCTTTCCCAGTGACTCCAATCTTCTTAGCCACGTCGTTGTCCAACAATGACACTGTAGACCCCTCGTCTAAGAGCGCGAGTATACGTGTGGAGCCGGCTGGACCATAAATATCTACCGGTATCATTTTGAGGTAGACTTCTTTCCCGTCCGCGGCGGCGTAGATAGCCTTCACAGTCGTGTCTTCTTTCTGTGGTTGCGGCGCGGGCTTCTCTGACGGCGCTTGTGCCTTATTTGAGTGCAATAATACATTGTGTTGTCGGCCACACTTACGGCAAGACGGTCCCTTGCAGCTGTTCTTCGAATGTTGTTGTCGCAAACACTTGAAACATAATCGTTTCTTCTTAACGATCACCCATCTATCTTCGGTGGTCGCTTCTTTAAATTTCTTACACTCTGTGATCCAGTGGTCGCGTTCTTCACAGTTTACACAAAACTTTTTTATGGTTGGTGCAACACTTTCTTGCGTAGTGTGTACACGTCGGCTGTTGAACCGCTTATTTGTTCCCGGTGCTTCCACTGGTGCGAGCGTCGACCATAAGTCGGCTTCATTTTCTAAAAACTTCCTTAAATTCACTAACACTGGCTCGTCTCGATGCCCCTTGACATAATCCAACCACCTGCATCTTAGCATAGGTGATAATTTATTTACAATATCGCGGCTTACTTGCGGTGAACAGAGATATTCCGGCTTTCCCAGTGCTTTAATTGTAGCGACGGCGTTGCTGACTCGGCTGGCGAACACACAAATATCTTCAGGTGAGTCCCCGATGGGCCGCAGCTTCTCTATCGAAGCTATCTCTGCTAACACGAGTCGCTCTGGGTTCCCGAATCTCCTCTCCAATGCGCTGATAATTTCTTCAGGGTCAAAGGCGGCAAATAATAACTGGCGAACGCTTTCCTTCGCAGAGCCGTGCAGTGCTTGTCTCAGCCGAGCCATATTCTGAACATCGCTGAACTGTGATGCGGTGTCATTGTATGACCTCACGAACGGTAACCAGTCTTCACTTGCTCCATTGAAGTGCGGTAGATCGGCATACTTCGACGGTGCGGCTGGTGCGGCGGCTCGCGCTGAAATTTGAGCGGCGGTGAGCATAGTATCGGCAATTTTTTGAATTTCACTCGCCTTCACGTATTCTTGTGGATTGTTTGCTTCTTTTTCCATTATTGTGGCGCTCTGGTTCATCCACTGTTCTACGTGTGTGGATCGCTCTTCTTGTTCGATGTCCTCGTCATCGATCTCCTCTTCAGACTGGCACTGTATCATCTCCAACTCCAGCTGCGCCAATGTGGCAGCTGACCGGGCGAGCTCCAGCTTCTTCTTGGCTTCCAGCTCCATTCTCCTAGATTTGGAAGATTTTACTGACCTTGATGCAGTGGCGCGTGGCGGCGCCTGAGGAACTAACGGTGAGCAATCCTTCTCTCCAATGTCCCTCGGCTTCGTACACGATGCCTTGGTAGCCACAGGCGGTGCAGGAACGGACGGTGGGATTCCTTCATTCCCTCCAATGTTCCCCGGTGCCGGCATCTTGGCTGTATCTCTGGACGCGGCGGCGGTCGCGGAGCGTGTGCGCACCGACGACGTTGAAGGTGCAGTCTTTCTGGTGGTGGTGGTACCCGATGTGGTGGCAGCTGAATCCGTCTCCCTCGGTGTGAACAATGACCAATCCGTAGTCGCTGTTTCCTCGGAGTCTCCCTTTTGGCTCGATTTCGGCGAACGTAAAGTAGGCATTATTAATTAAATTAAACAAACACAATACAAATAAAAATAATACACAACACCCAATCCGGCAATCGAAGGACCACTAAAAGTACCTACGATAAAACCCGACCAAGGACCTAGGCCTACATATTATTACGTTTTCTATAAGAGCTAAAGGTTAGTACTTGATAAGCTGCTAATCAGTAGGGATAAAATTAGGATTAAAAAAATAAAACACGAAAATATTAGAATATACCTAATATTCACGTGAATGAAGTGGAGGATTAGCATTTAAATAAAATTGGCTTACTTCAAGTTTGTTTCTTGACTACCGCGCGTCAATATATTTGCATTGTATGCTGTAACTATCTGTGCCCCACGGTTTCACTCTTGTTAAGGTTATCTGAATAACTCTGCACCGCGCCGCCACCAATGCACCCTTGTATCCTATTGTTGTTCTCACTTCCCGCACTTGCCAGATTACTTGCCGTTCATGGTTAATGCCCCGCTCCTTAGGGTCGCGCTGTGAAGTTATATAGGCGCAATAAATAGGCTTGAAAAGCAATGGTAGCGTGTTATCGCTAGGTTAGTGTTACATAGTACAAACTTAAAACTGCTGCTTCCTGACGTTATTCATACTACGATCACGTTATCTCAGAGTTCTTTAATACTATAGGGGAGAGGCGTACAAAATGGCATAGGCGGGTAAATGGCACATCTGCTTTTTTCCGAAACCACAGAAATACTAGTTATCACAATGGCCTGTAAAGGACCGCTTAGTAACAGATTATAACCTGTGGCGGATCCAGTCGTGTCCGTTGGGCCGTCTGGTGAGGACACGTGTTTGTTTGATTTTTGCAGTCACAAGTTTTACTCAGGTTGATTTTGTTTCTCGTAAAAGTAAGTATTTTTTTACGTTCATTTGTTTGTATCTAGCATTAATTTATTGTAAATTTACTAAATAACTTTGAGAATGTTTTGAAATCTCTAAATTCTAGTTATAATTTTAGTTATTGTTTTCTAATGTTGAAGGTTATGAAGTGGACAAAATGGCATACATCTTGTTCGGGTAAAATAGCATACTATGTCATTTGACCCACCTTTTTTTCAGATAATCGAACATCATACCTCGCAACTATTCTAGAATAACAGACCGACAGGGTTAGGATAAAACCTCCATGGAAAAGGACCACGTAAGAAACCAACAGTATTGTTGTTAACTTCAACGCCAAATATAGAAGAAACAAAAGCAAAATCCAACCCTCTACCTGTTCTAAAAAAACACACAAGAAAGGTTAAAAAAGCTTTGGACTTTACTTCCGATAGTGAAGATGATCTATCTTCCTTACAAGTTTACACTGAAGCCGGGGATGATGATGGAGATTGTCCTTTATTCCATTTATTGGAATGACATCTACTCCAAGTCCAAGCCTAAAGAGGTCTGTCTAAAGTGCTTGAGCTATAAAAGAAGGGCTCATGCGTCATGTGCAGATTTTTTTGAAAAAGACAAAGTGTTTTACGTGTGAACTCTGCATGTAATTGATTGATTTTCGTTACAAATTTGGTATGCCATTTTGTCCACACCGTGTGTGTCATTTTACCCGCCTAGGGCGGACAAAACGGTTTTTGTTCAAGTTTTTATAAATGTTTAGTAATTCTATTGTTTATATATTGAATTGATTGATCTCTATAATTCTAAGTAGGTAATGAACCAAAGAATACATCGTTACTTAAAGTGTTCAATCTTATTAATAAATAAAGATTTGATGACAGATTTTATAACTAATATGTCATTTTGTACGCCTCTCCCCTGTAACTAATTCATGTAAGTATATAAAAATGTTAAAAGAAATACTAAGCAATGATGGCTCAGTGGTAGCGTGTACGGACCTCGCGACGTTTGACGTGAGTTCGTATCCCTGCAATGAGCCTGAGCTTTCGGTAAAGGAAAATATCATGAGGAAACCATATCTTTTTCTAATGCCCGCCTGGCTAGCTACCAAGTTGAAAATCTGTCGCCAAGCACCAATAGGTGTGTTCCGGCAGCTGCACTTGAGAGCCAGTCTTCCACTAGGCTTAGTGTGTTATCATCTTCGGCCACATCGTAACTTAAGATCAGATTAGATTTTGGTCACAACGCTAAACTTATAACGATAAAAAAAACGCAAAAAGGAATTTTGAAATCTGACTGGTTTTTCCAGAGATTAGCGCGTTCAAACAAATGAACATGGATTGAGCGTTTCAGTTTTAGTAGACTACATAAATTGATAAATGCAGCAATATAAGGAAATAGGTACATAACTTGAAGCTTACAAGACGTATCAGCAAAATACGTCTTACACATAACTCGGTTAGGCCGCAAATTGTTAGCGAAGCTAGGTAGGTAGGACCGCAGACCGCGACGCAACTTCCCCACCTTTGTCCCGACCGTTATTATGCACAATTAGGACTTAGACCGAGCGCGCACTAATCTTCCGCTTCGACGTCGCATCCCTCGGTTATAGACAAAATAGTTTCAGCCTTGTAATTGTACAAGTTAGTGAACATCTCAAGTATTAGAATTATACAAACACTAGTAAGATATTGCGTATTCTGTAGAAATATTTTCTATGTACCTAATAATCGGAAAAGGTGTGAACTGATAAGGCTATGTATACCTATAAAACATATAGAATATATTTTAAAGTTTAACAACGGTTAAAATATTCGATTATTTCCAGTGGGTGTTCTCAGGTCCTATAATAAGGTCCGCTTGTCTATTACAAATCTACTGGGCAATAAATTAAATACCTATACCTATCGTTATATGAATTATAGTATTCTGTGGAAATGATTCCTCGGTAACAATATATTTATGCATTTTAGGCCACAAAGCAATTTCTTTGGAGATTTTTCTCTACTTGGAGCAACCCGACTTGTGAGATACGTCAACCTTACAGAATATCGCAGTCAAATAACATTGTGTTGTGCACCTGCAGTGAGTAGGGTTACCAGAACTTCATGGAGAAAGGGGGATTCTAAGAAAGGTAGGGCGCAGATAAATATCTTTGAAGATTTCTTTCTACTTTAGGCAGTCCGACTGGTGGAATACCTTTGCCTTATAAAAAATTGCAGCCAAATATCCTTGGCTGCAATGATGAATGAATGAATGATAAATGCTGTATGAAAAAAAATAACATAGCACTAACTTTTTTGTTGGTTTCAGCGCCTGCAAACATAAATAATAAATGGTACATAGATGTATCGAATTACATATATATTACTTATAATTATCCTTGTGTTTGTTTTTCTGCGGTGAGTAGGGTTTGCATCCACAGGCTATGGTAGCCACATTCCATCAGGCAGGTCCTATGCTTATTTGCCACCTTAGTTATATAAAAAATACATTAAATTTCTTATAGTAGTTAGACGGGGATATTTTCGAAACCGGGTTTTGTGTTTTTAATATTCATAAATGATTTCTTTAAAAGTCGGTACTTACTCAGGGCACATATTCAAGTACCTATATATATTTAATACAAAATTTTGATTTACTGTAAATTCTGCATTTATTAATATTATTTGAAAACGAGGATTTGAAACACAAATTTTAAAATAATATTAAACACCTATTCTATAGTTTACACAACACATGACAGATTAAACATTAAACACGTACCAAATTATAATTTACATGGAAACCCCTAAATCACAGTTCGTACCTGGCAATCATAAGAAATTTACTCATTTATGTTTGATTCCAACCAAATTGGTTTGGCCTTTTCCCATGTGACCATCGATAGTAATTACGGCTGATGTATGATCGACAAGACACAAAAACGATACAGGTGGCTTGTAATTTATAATATTACCTATAAGAGTCGTATAAAATCAAAGGTGGCAAAGAAAGTCTGATCGATAATTTGATAATTAAAAACAACTTTCAATTGTATCCTATTAGCCTTGGATGAAGCTAACAGTAAAATATTTGCTTGAATTAATAAACCACTTATCCGATTTACATGTTTGATATTTTAATTTATAGTTATGCTGTCTAGCCAGGCTGCAGGATATATTTTGTAAGATAAAGCTACATAAGAAATAAACATTGACAATAATGTTGAATAAACTAGAAAATAAAAAGGCGTTTAGGGAGCTTAAATGGCTTACGCTGAGTAAACCATGCGAGATATATCAAATTAAAATTTTACATAATAGTAGACCTTTAAAAGACCTACAAAAAAAGTGGCGATAGTATATATCTATCTTCTAATAACCCCGATAAGCATTGTTATTTTCCGACTTTTGAGTGGGGACAGCACTATTCGCGCATGCGCTCGACCGATGGCATTCTGTAGTACACGCGAGCGAAGCCGCGGGCAAAGCTAGTAAATTATATTAATCATTTGATCAATATTGCCTAATCAAAGGAATCCTTTTTTGGAATTAAAAGACATAATCAACCTGTATTTAACAGTATCAATACGATAATTGCTACCTATTCCTTCACCTATAATTAGAAAGGAGTGAACTGTTGTCGATAATTATTGTTCAAGAACTTTAATTCGAGGTAAGTGTATTCATGAACCCCTTGTATAGGATATGAATTCAGAACGTCTAAACGGTTGTGTAGATAGGTAAATTATTTTATCAAGGAGTTAAATTATATGAATAAACGCTATACTTACTTACATATACCTACTGTACTATGTATAATACTTAATGACCGTTTTTAGTGGGATCTCGAACTGCCATGTTGTGGTTTTTATTTTAATTCATTAACTTAGGTTCTTTGACAGTTTGTCCCTATATTGTTATGTAATATTTTTGGCATTTTGCGTGATATAGTTTGGTTATTGTGCATTCGTGAAGTGGATTATAAATATAAACTGAAAACATGCATTTTGAGATTCATTAAAACTCTCTAGATAGTTCTAACAAGGGAGACACCATCTTCTTAGACCTTTGTTTATAAAAAATATTACATACGAAGACTAAACACATGGACACTGGCAAGTGCTTTTTGCGGCGCCAAATAAAGAAGAAGAAGAATATTTAGTGACAGATGCTACAGGTTTTTTGGCGGGATCTCAAACTATCATGTACCTAATGGTTTTTATTTCTTATTTATAAATTTGTGTTATTTGACCCTATATTGTGTAATACAGGTGGTATTTTGCATAATAAAGCTTGGTTATTGTACACAAGTGAAGTGGATTGGAAATAATAACTTGGATCATGAATTCTGAGAAGCTACAAAAACTCCCTAGAAAGCCACCATCTTCAGGATCCTGAAATCATCATAACACTGGAAACTATATTCATTCGATAATGGCACTAATGGTCTTCAGTAAAGAGGACCGGTTGCCAAGTTAGGAAAAGAAGAAGATGCCACGTATCATTGAAGGATGCATACAAAAAAATTAATGAAAAGTACCAAAAATTTGCATATAAGTTTAAATTTAAAACTACTATGAAAGTATCATAATTTTTAAGGTTCCGAAGTCAACAAGTAATCCCTATAGTTTCGCTATGTCCGTCTCTCAGTCCGCGGCTTAAACTCATAGAGTCTTAGTACCTTAGTAATTTGGTATGGGTATACATATTAATCACGCAGTCATAGTGAAAAAAAATCTAAAAAAATGTTTAAGATACCTCCCCTACACGTAAAGTAGGAATTAATTTCTTTATTTCGTCTATCCTATCGTGTGGGGTTTCGTTAGATAGGTCGTTCAAAAATAGTGCGAGCGTGTGAAAACCATTTTTCGATTCAGGGATCCGTTTGCGAAATATTAAGCTTTCAAGCGCTAATTTTTGTTAGAGTCAAATGTCTCCCCCCTCCACTGGCAAAATGTTTTTTTTTTGATATGCGAAAAAAAAGGCAGCAATAGTATATATAATGAAGTTAAAAGGAAAACTATCACAGCTAAGTAGTCTTTACAAGTTAACGAGTAATAGTCGACCCAACTTATAAAATGTACTTGGAGAAATAATTTCGTAAAAATTCTATTAGTACCTATATAAAAAGATTACTTCTGAGATATTTTGAGAAAAGTACATAACTATGCTTAAAAACTGTACAATAAGTATGCGAATTTATAATTATATCTGGCATATTTTTAATAAAGGTAGCATCACGTTTCATACGACTTGAGGTTGTATCGCATATAGATACCGCGGCAGTTTGGGTTTACGACTGTTTAATAAACCTGCTTTAGGGTCGGGTAGATAATGGCGGACATGGATTCGCGTCTGTCTAACATTTTAAAACAATGTTTAATGTTACTCGTACATACATTATATTTAGAGCGATTTTACGCATCGAGAACATAAAACGGTATTTACATATTACGTTTTTTTCCACTTTAATATTATTGGAGTATATGAGAGATCAATATGATCAGTATAGATACATTGGGCCGAACTGCTGAGTTATGCAAACTGAGTAAACAAGACTAATATTGTCTTTTTTGGTAGGATATATTTCAATATTGTAAATGTACATATTTACAATCAAAGTATTTACCTCAATATTTCAAGATTTTTAGGTTTAAATTTATCTAATATAAAATAAGACATTTGAACTACATAAGGTGTTAAACATGTTTTAATATATTAAATTTGGTTTGTGGTCATGTATAAATCTATCTATATAAATAAAATAATTGAAGTTTACCGTTGTGCGCGAATCACGCAAAAAATGCTGGATAGATTTTGATCATTTTTTTGTTTTACTCCTTAGATATATGGTCCTTATCAAAAATAAGTATTATCACGATATCTTCATAAACAATAATTCTGAAGTCCACGCGAGCCAACGAGTATATTATAATAAATTATTGATTTCTTACAGTTGTCTATTAATTGTTTAATGTTATATTGGTCCCGCAGACGTCGTTATGTCCTTCCCAGTAATAAATAACTCAACCACAGCACCATTTATCGTGTTAAGGTATAGCATAAAAATAACATTATCCATGTAAAAGCACTTAGATCTACCAACTTTCATGGTAATCGGTCAAACGACGTTCGAGTTGTATCAGTCTCATATATTATGAACTTACCATTACTCATCTTCTATATCCAAACATATTATAAAACTCAATGTCTCTCTGTCTGTCTGTCCGTTTATGCTCTTTTCATGCGAAAACCACTAATCCGAAATACATGGTTTTCTCTTTAATTTAGGTATATTTTTTTTGTTATACGAAATAACCATTAACGATAATGTTGAATCAATTCGGAAAAAAACATTTGGGACGCTTAAATGGCTTACGCTGAGTAAACCATACGAGTTATATCAAAATTAATTGATTACATAACTGTAGATCTTAAAAACACATATAAAAAAGTCAGCAAAAGCATATATCTATCTTCTAAGGATCACCCACAATAAGCATTTTTGGGACAGCTCAATACGCGCGTGCGCTCGAACGACAGCATTCTGTGGTCAACGCGAGTGGATCCGCGAGCACAGCTAGTAACATTATATAAGATATGTAGTAGTTATATAATTTCAAACGGGTACCGCTGCTGGGATAATTTAATTAAATATGAATATAAATTATCGTTTACATATATTATTTCAGTGCTCGAACGAACCCTTTTCATGTGTCGCTGTCATCATTAGCATCTTGAGAATATGTGCTATAGCGGCCGGCACAGCCAAAAGAGTTCATAAAAAGTCAATAAACAATTGATATAAAAATATATTCAAATAATATTTTAAAAACATACCTAGGTATTTACCTAGGTAATATAAACAATAGAATCTAAATAATATTAAGTAGCCCTTACATTTTTTTAGTAAACTCCTTACATTTTTATCAATAAATCAAAGTTTACAAAGTAAACAATTTGAATAAAACAAGTCAGAGAACTTTCTTAATCATTAAGATATGAAGCGAAACTGAGAGTATCGATCGGGCCTCACCTGCCAACTGTTACCGGATTAATGTTTGAGAGTTTTTACTACTTTTTAAAAGCCACCGCGGTCGCACCATTCGCCGTTTTTATGTTCCCCTGGTGATTAACTCGGACGCTTTATGAGTGACTATATTTGAATACTTATAGATATACAGTTTACATGTCAGAAAAAGTACCTTACCTGTGTATATTTATACTCACCCTATCAGTGTATCGTTCAACTACACGAAGAATACCTTCATGCTAAGCTGTTTCCAGTATGAAAAAATAAATCACACCAAAAGTGACATGCAAAAAGTTGAAGAAAATTAAAAACACTTCGACGTATTTAACGACCCTTTTGCTTATGGTGTCAGCAAGACAACTAGATGATATGATCTCGATGATGATACTTAATTATTGTGATGATTACAGATAAAACAAAATTAAGCTTCAAAAATTGGAAAGGATCATACAGTCAAGTCAATTTTGGCTGTTACAATACATCGCTGCAATGAATTCTGGGTAGACTTGGAATTTATGGGTAAATACCTTTATAGGTTATGGGTATATAACGTGGATGAGGTCAAAAAAAAAACTGTTTACCCGATTATACAACAAAAAAGTTAGCCACAATTATTTTTTTATGACGTTGACAATCAATAAACTTATACAAATGTACTCTGTGCTTTTAATCGTCAATAAAAAATCGTGTGAAACGTCAATTATGAGTTTAATGTATTTTGTACCATAACTATTAAAACCTTATTTAACTCGATGTAACAACGTAGGGTTCAGTTTAAAGTCCGGTAAAATGTTTTGACATCGGTAAATCGGAGCGGGGTGACCGGTACTGTCGGTGACAGCCCGCAATTAGGGACCAGCCGGCCGATGTCCGCGCACGGAGTTTACCCGGCGCGGCGCGGCATTAATTAAATTCCTCACTCGCGAAAGATTGGAGAAACTTTCTCTATTGCACGTTTATATCGCTGTCCTTTATCTTTGATTAGTTTTGAGTTCAGTTTCAACTTTGTTTTTTTTTTGTTTAATTAATTTGCTTGTGTAACTTCGAAGATTTGTATACTAGTTCCTATTTATATTCATGATTAAATTAGGTAACAATGATGTTGATTGTCGTTCTTTTTTTAGAAGTATCACCTCTCATTCAAGAGGTATGTTTGTATCTATACTGCTATTATAAAAAGGTTAAGTTTATAACTATGTTTGTAAGAGGTAACCTTTGGTACTATTAATCCGATCCTAAAAATTCTTACACTAATAGGAAGCTATTATTCTAGCATTATCCCTAAGTGATATAGGGAATATTCTTATTAAATTTTATATTTTAGTTAACGTGAACGAAGTCGCTAGTTAGCCTAAGAGCTAGTTGGAATATAAAATATTTATACAGTGAAGAATAATACAATTTAGGAAATTCATAATCTATATTTTATATATACTAAGTCATATATTCAAATATATAGTAATGTTATGAGTATACTAGCGAGCGCCCGCGGCTCCGTACGCGTTTGTTACGCAGTAGTTATTTTTATCCCGTAACTTTACTTTTACTCATATTATTGATAATTCATATAGCCTATCAATTGAGAAATCACATATACTTCCCGTGTACAAAAGTTCATCAAAATTGGTTAAGAATTAATTAAAAACATTTTTTACAATTTCTAAAAGTATTATTTAAAATTCTTATATCATATTAATTGGCCAATAACATAAGCTTCCCGTACAAAATTTCATATAAATCGGTCAAGCCCTATTTTGAGTAAAATCAGGACATAAAAACTACACAGAATTAAAAAGACGGACTTCTTCTTCTTATTAATTATGACTTGGCACTATTCGTGCATTAGGCCAATGTCAAGTATTTTGCATTTTGTCAACAAAGCGAGGGAAATATTTTGTAATCTTTAAACATCGCTCCAACAAGATGGCGGCACCCTTGTTAAAACTTTCCAGGGAGCATTTGTAGCAACTTAAAATGCATGTTCCTAGTTATGTATTGTAATCCACTTCACTTGTGCACAACAACCACACTACATCACGTAAAATGCCGCCAAAATTACATAATATAGGGCCAAATGACATAAGTTTATGAATTAAAACAAAAACCACCACATGATACTTTAAGTTACCGCCAAAAACTCCAAGACGGACTTTAGTATATTATTATTATAATGACAACGGTTACCACGGCAACGGTTATCATAGCAAAGTTTAACATAATAACAGTTACCAAATAGATAAATAATTAATAATAATATATACAGATTAAAAACAAATAGTAAAAAATTAAGGTTTCTTAGACTGCATATACAATCATACAACACAAATTTAATCCATAAATTTAATTTAGGTGAAGAATTAAAAAAAAGCTGGATTTTTCAATTGGAGAGTATATGTGGTTCATGTGTGAATAGTATAAAGACAAAAATGTTTAACCATACAATGTTTCAACCCTTATTTTACACACTTAAATGATGAATTTTTATAAATTGAAGAGTATGCGTGCTAAATAAGAATAAAGCTGGGCGGTAGGAAGTTGTATCCGACTAGTACGAGATTACCATGCATGTTATAATAAACTTGAGCAGTCTCTTTGGTTTGTAGAATTTCGGGAAGATCCAGTGTATATACAGCTGCCGAAAATCTTGCAGGCCGGCATGATAGCCAACTAGCAATGGATTGCCGATTTCTCTGTGGTCACATTATTTCAGCCTTGTACTGTACTTATCGTATCTTATCGTTAGGTAAAAAAAAACTGATTTGTTGAAACGACTCGCGCACTTTTTTGATATTATTTCGGAAACTTTCACGCAAGTTCTGACAACTACTGTACAAAGATTTGAACACAATAGGATGAACTATGCATGAAAACATAGAACTCGAACACACAATGATTTTTTTAAATATAATGACCTAATTGTTCTTACTGTTGACTAGTGACTAGCTATATTGACTGGACGCCTTAAAAGGTTGCCGGCGACTAGGGCACGAATATTACGCGGCTAAGTGCCTTCTGCGCTCGCCCCAGGCCCGGTTATGCCTTTAAAGGCTACATGATCTTTAAGGCTACCAGTGTAGTCAGTTCAAACCAAAAGGACACGAATACTCTCATTTGCTCCGTCGTACTGTATACGTTTATACAGATATTCCGTAACTGTTAGAAAATACTATCATTTATAAGATATATGTAATTAAGATATATATTTTATACACTTACTTATTTACGTTGGAAAAAGTGCTTTGTTTACAAATATTCGAGTAAGTTACTTAAAATTATCCACTCTCTTGAATCATAACTGCATAGCACTCAATTCAAATTAGCCTTATTGCAATAAAGGAAAATGAGATTTTTTTTACGAACAGAAAAGTGTTGTTTTTATTGGCGAGGGAAATACTGGGAGTATTTCTGCCCTCTCGACTCTGATTACTTCATTTATTCGAGGGCAGAGTTATTGTGATTTATTTTCTGCTTATTTACTTCTTGATAACTTTTGTGTGTTGTGATTCATGGTTTTTAATAGTTATATTTACCTATTGTGCCCGTCTTTGGTCATATAAAGATCTTTATAAAGTACCCAAGGCAAAACGATTAAAGTATTTAAGACCGGTTATTAACAGAATTTCTTTACAATAATCTAGATCTCACATGAATATACCATTATCTAATAACTACCAAAAATAGAAAAAATAACATATAATATAAATAATATATGTATATAAGTCCTCTACCGATCGTTATAATTGACCGAAATGTAAGACTAAGTAGTAGGTATCTGTTTTATACGCAATTTCGTGTATACTAATTGTCATCATGAATTTAAAATCTTAATCAGAAAAACAACCTTTCGTCTGGTTAACCAATAGATTGTGTAAACCGTTAATAATTGCCAGTTGGGTGTAAATTAAAATATTATGTTGTATATGTTCCGTCAATTACAGTCTTCTCAGATGGGAGACAAAGTAACGGTTGGTAATTACGATTCTATGTTATGCCGTGCGTTAAGCTCGTAGGTATTTCTTTTTGTCGCTGGACATGTAAGATGTAGGTTTATTAGAGAGTATGAGCTAATCTTTTATTATGGAATCCAACGATAGAAGTTTTACTAATTTTGGCTACTGTTGCTTTAACCCCGTAGCAAAGCAAAGCAGCAAAGCTCACGCCGTACGCAAGTAATACGAACTAGCACACGAAGCGTTTCAAATTCAATTAATGACAATCCTCGGGTAGAACTGAAATTATATCATAGGTTGGAAATTATATAACCATGATCGAATAATTGTATACATATTTTTATTAAATTCCGTAATTTATATGCCCAGCTGCTGATCAAAGGTCTCTTCGGAGTGAAGGCACCGGTTTATGATTATATTTAAATTTAAGTACCTATTTCTCAAGCATTCAGATTTCCTCACGATGTTTTCCTATACAGTTAGCCGATACATTCAAATTAATAGCTATACGCGAATTCCTAAAAAATCGTACATGTTGGGGCTCCAACGTGCGAACATTGAATTGACATTACACGCGACGGTCTAAACTATTTGATTACCGCAACTTGCACATACAACAAGAATATACAAGGAAAATACAAAATAAATCCGCAAACATACCTTAATCTAATAACAAGTAATAACTAAACAAAAGGAAAGCACTCAATCAAGAAATAATGAGCCAAGAGATTAGATAAAACGTTAGTAGAAGCAAATTCGGTGAGACAAGAACCAATAAATCTCTTAGTACCAATTATATGTATGATCGGCGCGCTTGAGCTCGGGAATCGAACCCGGCGCCGGCCGAGACAACGGCCCTACTGGGAAATACAAGTGACAATTGGGGTGGAAGTGACCCGACTGATTGCGGGTTAGAAAGGTTATTTATTCGATATTGGAGGTGCTAAATTTATTTATAGTAAAGAAACCAGTGTTTAGGTACCACTAATACATATCACTTTCAGCTGAGCATCAGGAGATTGAAATGTTCGTTGCATGGCGCACTATTTTCCCATACTAATTAAATGACGATTAGTGACGTTCTGCCTTTCATGTAAGCATCCGTAATATGAAATGTGACACAACCGTCACTACACGTCGACGTGTATAGATGTTGTGTCATGAGCATTCCACCTATATGTATATAATTAGGCAACAGCGTCTAACAACGTCGACTTCTATAACGATGTGGATCGGCAGCAGCCCGAAAATTTCAGGGTTGCCCTCTACATCTAATAACAGCGGCGGCTGGGGTATTCCGGGGTTGCCCTCTATGTCTAGAAGCGGCGGCAGCTCGGGAATTACGGCGTTATCCTCTATATCTTAAGATGACGGCGACTCGGGTTATTTCATCGTATATATATCGCGGTCGTCAGTATTAGTACGGGCTGACATAGTTCTTGGCTGTTCTGATCTTGTTGTATGAAAAGTGCTTTCAGAAATTGTATCGTGATCTGAAGCCTCAGATCTGGATTGATCGGTCGGTCGTAATCTTGACTAGACCCATATTCCCCATCAACACTGTAAGGGTCTAGAGTAGTTTCCCATGACGCCGCAGCCTGTCCTTAATTGACCTCTGGTTACTTTGTTTTCTATCCACCTAAAACAACAAGTAGATGATACCTACCATTCTATCAATTGAGATGATACTCACGATATACATATATAAATAAATTGTGTTATAATGTAATTTATGGTCGAAAATAATAATTATATATAACTTCACTATAAATATCTACTCAAAACATCAATAAAATATTTACTATAACGGAAAATAGTCGAAACAATTCTGTCTACTAACGACCGACGACGCATCTCACCCCGTTCACGGCACACAGGACTGCTGAGGTGTAGCGCTGGGTGCACCGATCGAAGTGTTTTGACGTTGTTAGCATAAGCGTTAGAAAATATATGTGTGACTCCTAAAACATGTCTAGAAAAACGGACTTGGAGTGGCGCTAGCGATCTGAGAGTTGAAAGTGTTACGGCGCGGTGACGTAGCTAATATGAATCACTATAAGCACGGCCGTAAAGACACGTTGTTGTAAAAAAAAAAATCCTCTTTTCTTGACGTGATTAAACGTTGTGTCAATTAGTGTTCATTAAATTTGACGTATTATAACGTCGCTCAGCTGAAAGTGTTATTATAATAAAAGCAGCAACTATTTTATATATCTGCTTACTTTGAAATTGTGATAGTATGAAGATAATGTTTATTCAACGAGTCTATCATTTCCGACTTCAGTCCGACTAGCGACTGTGTGAATACCTCGGCCTTACAGAAAATCACAACCAAAATAACCTTATTTTGTATTCCTGCGGTGAGTAGGGTTTCCAGAGCTCCTTGACGAAGAGGGGTTCAAGGCCGGAAACGCGCTAGTGATACCTTTAGTATTACAAGCGTCCATAGGCTACGGTATTTAATAAAGTTTTTTTTCTATACGGTATTTGCATCAGGCATTTGCTGATTTATTTGCCATTGTATTTGCTTGTTTGCCATTTTAGTTGTATATAAAAAATATATTTGAGAGTAGCTCTGACGACCAACATATTATATTAATTACATCACTACATTTACTGATTTCTCAGTATCATAAACTCAAGATTATTGTGTGATATAAAGGTAGCTGTTGTATTATGCTATTAAAAACCGACAAGGAAAGGTAAAACGTAATATAATTGTTGAAAAATTAAATAAATGTGAAATAGATGTATTTTATTCAAGTAACCGCTGGTCGCCTATTCACACAAATTTTAATATGTTAGATACAATTTTTCTTTGACAAATATTTTTGAAATTTCTACAATTTATCTTTTGAAATATTAAAGGTGAATTATTACATTACGAAATATACCCAATAACAAGAATAAAACATAACATATTTCAATCACTCAGGGATAATTCATCTACTTATTAGTAAAACAATTTAAAAATATATAATAATTTACCATAAATAAGTTTAATAAGTCAGTATTAATCAATTTCAAATATATTGGCACAGTTACTTAAATTGGTAAAAAAAACTAACCAATTTTCGGCGTGTCGTTCTGCAAACAACTGACAGCCTTGTTGTATGTGAGAAAGTGGTGAATTCGTAGTTAACACAAATAGATGGCTACATGACAGTACCGAGTAATTAATAAGGAATCAATTTATAAATATATCCCAAACTCTTAGTTCATCGTCTTTAGTACGTTAGTGGTCAACTACTGACGTTCTTTCCTTATATCTATCGAAATTAAAGCAATGATGGCTCAGTGTTTGTTTGTTCGAACGTCGTATCAATTGTTGCAGAGTCAAATCCTTTAATGAGCCTGAGGTTTCGGTTAAGGAAAACATTGTGATGAAACCATAGTATGGTAGTAGGGCATTTTTTAAGTGCTGTTTAATCTATAGGTATGTTCCGGCAGCTGCACTTGAGAGTCAGTTCCCCCTAGCCTCTGAGTAATAAACTTGGGCCACAACATCATCTCTTAAAACCAGGTAAGATTGTGGATAAAAACTATACCTGTAAAAAAAATTCAACAAGAAACAATATAACATCATCAATATACTCAAGTTTGGGGATAACTTATATAACAAAAGTCACCTTCATCCAAAAATAAAGCCGTCCACGTACCCGTCACAATCTCTATACACGAGTGGTATACTTAAGATGCAGTCACTTAGAAACATGGTGAGGGGTCGGACCTCCCATGTTTCATATAATAACATAATTTATTACATATATAATTACTATACTCGTAATTATGTGGAATATTTCTTAGAAATGATGTTTTTAATAAAATAAATTTGTTACCGTTGTGTGCATATCACACACAAAACTAATTTGGATAGATTTTGATCAAATTTCTTTCTAAATATTTGATCCAAATAGAAAACACGATATCTTCATTCAATAAAAAGTTATGAATGTTTTAAGAAACAACGATTTTAATAAGCACTACGCGTTCACTTGTCGTCCACGCGAACGGAGCCGTGGGCTCAGCTAGTTGTTAAATAAACTCTTCCACTTAGATGTTCACTTGACGTCTAAATATCCATTCTCCGAATACGAGTTCTATAAATTATATTTAAAATAAAAACCCCACATACGTAACACTGATTACATGATTGTATACACTGAGCAAAAGTTTTAAGTTATTCGTTTAAGTCGAAACCTCAAGCACTTTGTGAGTTGACTGAATCTTGCGGTCACGCTGGCCGCATCAAAAATATTGTCACCCTTTACGAAACACAAAATATCTTACTTAGTACGGTTATAAGAAGCGACTTAGTTTGTGGTGAGCCATTGATCTGTATAAAGTTAAGTCGCTTAGAAAGTTGCAATGTTTTTTTATATAGTTATAGACA
The DNA here is from genome assembly GCA_947532125.1 of Saturnia pavonia. Taxonomy (NCBI): domain Eukaryota; kingdom Metazoa; phylum Arthropoda; class Insecta; order Lepidoptera; family Saturniidae; genus Saturnia; species Saturnia pavonia. Next base: position 5,845,829 of record OX383899.1, on the reverse strand, counting down.
GATGTTTTAAGAGAACATGACATTGAATAACAACAAATTAATGTTGAAAAAAATTGCTAAGTGCGCGTCACGCGTGTGGGCCACCCGCAATGTAGGGTTCCGTAGTTGCTGTCACAATATGCAGACTTAAGGATAATTCATGTTACACCGGACCGGAGTCGGGCCGGGCGCCTGCCGGGACACAGCCAGTTATTTATAGTATAGTTTTATTTAAAGTAAAGTACAGAATATGGCAGCCAAATGACCTAGTGTTTGTGTTCCTGCGATGAGTAGGGTTTCCAGAGCTCCTTGGGGTAGGGGGGGTTCAAGGTCGGCAACGCGCTTGTGATACCTATGGTATTGCAGGCGTTGATAGGCTACGGTAGCCGCTTACCATCAGGCGGGCCGTATGCCTGTTTGTCACCTTAGTAGTATAAAAAAAACACCGGGCCTGCGTCGGTCTAGGTCTAGGCCGGGCGCTGGCCGGGACACGGTCAAACATTTATAGTATACTTTTATATGAAGTAATTCATGTTACACCGGGTCGTGCCATGGCCGGATCAGAAAAAACTGTTGAATTGTTGTGCGCATTCGAAGGTTTATTTGTTAGTACAACCAGTTTACAACAGATGGCGTGGACGTCAATTCATCTTCAAGACAACGGAAACGAAGACCTTGCTATTTGTTTTAGCTATTTGATTTATAAACAATTTAATCAATTTTGGAAATAATTTAGTCAACTTAATTCTGTGTTAACTTGTAAATTTAAAATGTCAATTGAAATTTTCAACAATATAATGAGATCTACTTTTTTAAATGCGTAAGTAAAAAAAATGTTACAAATTGTATTCTTGTTGCAAAATGAAACTCAGCATATTTCTTAAGATATGTTTCGAATTACAACAATTGAAAATCATCAAGAGCTTTTAAAGAATACGTCAATCACTAACAAGTTACCGTAACGGGAGTCAATTTGTATGTACCGTTGTTGCCATTATCAAATGTGTTCCAACTTTATAATTGGTGTCGACACAATCACGAGTTATTAACAAGTCGAACAATGGCTATACGTAGGAGGTGATGGCAAACGAGGAACAAAAGTTATATGCGAATTTCAGAGTAAATTATTTAAAGACAATGTTTGTAGTTAAATTATATATTTTCTACGATAATTGAACATATTTTTCATTAAATATTTCAATGTGGAATATTAATGGGAACCATATTTACTGATATCGAATTATCAACCTTTATTTACTTTCTGTTAGTTCGGATTTTCAACGTCAAGTTATTATAATTAGCAATTAGCTATTTGCTCTTACATTTTAACATCTATAAATATGCAAGGATGCAAAAAAAAACTGTTTTTATCTCAGTGAGGCAATCAGGTACTGTACAAAGGCAGACATTGAATAAATATCAGCATAACTTATACAAATATTTCTAACTATTTATTTATAAATATATTTTTTACATTATTAAAATTAATAGTAGTAGTATAAAGATTAGAAATACAACACTTAACACATTACTCAACAGAAATTATCAAAAACGCATTTATTTGTTACGTGTACCTACATAAAGCTATATGCACACAAGTTATCCTATTAATATATATTATTAGAAATGATAGATTATCATAGCTATTATTATTTCAAAACAACTAGCTTTACAAAATATTTTAACATTGAAACGAATACAGAAATGGGCAGAGTTTCCGCACGATACAAATTTTGAAAAAATTATGTACATCATGCCAGTACTGCAATACTACGCTATGCTATGCTTGAGCGGCGAAGTTGAGCGACATCTCGTCGCGGCAGCGCGACTTCGAAATGACGGTAGATCGATATTAGTTTTCTTGCTTATTATAAACGTGAAAGTCTTTATGTTTGGGAGTTTATTATTCAATCACGTAAAAACTGCTAAACGGATTTGGATGAAACCTGGATTACCACATATAATACTTCTTATATCGGTTATGACCGAATTTTGAAGTTCACGCATACGAGGGCGCTGGCAGGTAGTTACATAATTAATAAATTAACAAATATTAATAACGAATAAAGCATATAAAAAAATCTAAAATTTCGTGTTGTGCTTATGTTGCAAAATGTTTGTACGGATCACGAGTCAGCATACATGTTGGAGGAGATGAGTTCTTTAGCACTGATTTTCAGATGACACGTAAAGAGTTATTTATATCATTCGGTATAATGTATGAAATTCTAAAATAAACATAATTATGGCAAACGTAATTAACTTTTGAGCGTCGACGCCAGAGTCGGGAAGTCGTGACCGCGCCACTACACCTCACATTAAGAGTAAATCCTTTTAAATGCATAAATAATTTAGCTGACGGTGGATTAGAGATGTCGTATTTTACACCGTTTGGTAACACTGTGTATGTTATTTGTGTGTATTAATAACAAGTATGAATAAGACTATGAATAAAATCGACCATATTTATTGCAGCGTATTATTTTGTTACCTGGATATTTCTTCACGTTGTAAGAAATATTCTAAAAAGATGGACTGTGAGTTGTTCTTTTTTTTTATACAACAAAGGTGGCAAACAGGCATACGGTCCGCCTGATGGTAAGCGGCTACCGTAGCCTATGAACGCTTGCAATACCATAGGTATCACGAGGGCGTTGCCAACCTTGAACCCCCTGCCCCAAGGAGCTCTGGAAACCCTAGTCACCGCAGAAACACAACACACAACACTAGATCATTTGGCTGCGAACTTCTGTAGTGTGGAGGTATTCCACCAGTCGGGCTGCTCCAAGTAGAGAGAAATCTCCAAAGAAATTTCTCCGTGCCCTACCTCTCTTTAATTTTATTTAAGAATATACTTTTGAGGAGGATGTACTTTATGGCACCTGATGAAATAGAAAATGAGATTATTGTTCGTAACGGTGTGAGAGACAAACATAATTCGTATGAGACGTACGTGTATACGACGACCCTCGTCTTGTGACTGCATCTCTTAATCCTCTTAATAGATTCCGACGGACTCTGCCAGACCTTTAGCAATGATATACACATACCAATTAATACCTATCTGATGTACCAATATTAAGGGTGAATGTCTTATTTCTGACAACAGAATGTCGAGGTACTTAATTATTATTTTTGAGTAGGGGAGAGTGGGGTAATCGCGGACGCGGGGTAATCCCGGACACCACGATTTCAGTACATTAGAAAAAAAAATTGTTTTTTTTATTTGGAATTGTAGGTTAATGTATACGTAGTGTAAGGCAATAAGTCAGCTGCTCAGGTTCTGCATTTTATTCAAGGTAAATATTATTTAATATTTTCATCCTTTTGCATGTAATTTTTGTCATGTATATATTCGTTAAATTCTCACTACACATAAATGATATAATTATAATTTATTTACGATGTGTTAAGTAGAATTTAAGAAAAATTTTCTGACATAAATACTTATTTTTATTTATTTCTAACCTCAAAAAAATATTAAGTTTTTATTTTTTAACGTTGTGGGGCAATGGCGGGCAAGTTGAGTGGGGTAATCTCGGACGTTCCCAATTGCCCCACATCGATAATCATACTGTAAAATTTTTAATTTTAATTTTGCTTTTTTCCAGATTGCTCGAAAATATAAAAAAAAAATGAAATATAAAAAGAAAATAAACAAACTCAAAATGAGTATTATTGTATTTTTTGTGCGGGATAGTATGAAGAACCATCCACTGAAGAATGGATAATGTGCTATGGATGCAATTTATGGGCACATGAAGAATGCAGTGATGGTGAAAGCACAAGCAAAGGGTTCCTCTGTGATTTATGTAGAGATTAATTCAAATTTATTCTTTATTAATTATTTATTTTTAACTTATCTATTAACAAATGACTTATATAAGTACTGTTCAAGATGATTTTGTTTAAAAATTTTAATTTCTTATGTTGAAAATAAGTTGAAACTATTTATTTATCTTAAATTATTCTACTCGTTACTACTTAATATATACTGTCCGTAATTACCCCACCACTGTGCGGGATTACCCCACGGATTTTAGAGGATCACGAAAATAACACTTTTCTTTTTTTGACAAAAAATTACTTAATTTTCAAATTTAATTAAATCTTATGATTAAAAGTAATAAATAAAACCTTTATATTTGTTATTAATCAATAAATTAACAGAGTTTTTATTTAGTATTTTTAATATTTACTTTTTTCCTTAGGTGTCCGCGATTACCCCACTCTCCCGATACTTGTTTTTTAAATTTAATTCCTGACTACAATATTTTTATGTTCATAGTTAAATAATATTGTCTTATTATGTAATCTTTTGAATAATTATATGCACATACGTTTTCGAAACTGACTACAAAATATTAAACAATTTAAATATAAAATAACAAAACCTTAGTTACAATTTTCTTTAGACAAAATTCTGTATATTTCTTCATTATTAACGAATACGAAACATAAGTTCATGAAACAAGTGTTGAATTCGTCATTATTTATAGACTTAACTCTATATAAATATCTTCGCTAAAATAAAAATATATTTACGTTCACTCCTAATCCCAAAACCCATGGCTTGATACATAATTAACCAAAATTTTAAAGAACATATTTTTAACGCGAAATAATTCAACACGGTCCGTAAAAGGGGTAAAGATTTTCTCGTCAGGATATAAAATTAGGGACAGGGGAATGTGTCAAGTATTTAAATAATTAATTTTAAAACTTAAATCGTGTTCGATTTATTATTCAAGACAATGACGTAATCGTTTTAAACGAGTGTAATGTTTAAAATAAAATAAAAGGACACAACAATTGCGTCCATATGGATCGCGATTACCGTACATCCGTGTCGCGTTCCCGGATCAGCCGGCATATATAATCAAACGGGTTGCTAGGGATCCGTTCTCCACTGGATCGTGACATAGGGCATGGTGATAAAACCTTCAAAGTTTTTTTTAAATTATTTACCGACAACCCCTAACGCAGATCAGGGATCTTGTGTCTTCTAATTAATCTAAATAAATTGTACAGTATCACATCCTACTGTGAGGAGTTCTCAATAACCCCAAGCTATAAAATTTACAATTTTAAAATATACTTATTATAAGAGTTCCTTAATGTAGACCAAAGCTTCCCTTCTCTTTTGTTATTGGTTCTTATATCTACTGAAGCTTCGCCTTCTTTTTATTTCGTTCTTAAGCTAACACATCGATTTCTTAAGTTAAGGTCGGCTTACACCACTAATAGGCCAGGCCAATCCGACGACGATCACAATCATTAAAATCAGGACTTGCATTAACCATGCAAAATGTAAATGTATTCTATCTCATTCCCTCGTAGGCTAAATCCTATACGAGTTGATGTATATGGTTGTCTCTTTTTACTGTCGTTTTTTCTTTTCATCGAGTTTAAGCTAAAACTGTTTATATAAATTGGAATAAATTATACGACACAAACATGAATAGTAGTAGGTATATTGATTTTACATTAAATTTCTTCAAAAGGCTTCTTCTATTCATGTCTCCGTGCGTCTAAAAGTTATCGTATTAAATTTATCTGCCGAGAATGACGGAGACATTTTTAATAATATGATATATTATATTATACGAGACTCATTACCCGCTATACTATATATGGGCAGTTTATATTTTAAATAGTAATATTAAACTAAGCTTGATTTTATATACCATGTAGGTATATCTATACAGTGTTTTGGAACGAAGTTCCTTATGGGGCGTTGTGGAGAGATACCCTAACCGGCAAAAAACGTCCGTAACGTTAAAAAAAGCGTAAGATTTTTATGTATAGTCTATGTATGATGGTTATACGCTGTCTAATGTATAGTCTAGAACACAATTAGGCTTCATTATTATTATTCATGTAAATAGCTGTTTCTTTGTAAATCATATATTTTTATAAATCATTGTAAATAAAATAAAGGAGTTAAGATAATTTTGTAAAGTAGTTTTTTGATTTTTATCGATAAAAAAATCATAATTAAACTGTATATCCGAATAAATATTTTCTTTATACCTCGAATAGAACTTGAAATTTATATTTTATAATAAGGAACTTCGTTCCTATCTGGTGTACCCACGGCACCACACGTTTTTTTTTACCTGGGATAGTATGGGGAAATCCGTAACCATAGGAGACACGAGGAGACTGTCTTAAAAACGATTAGCTCTTTTTTATGAAAAAATTTCAGTGTAGTCAGTTTGTTGGTCAAGCGTAACTCACACTGCTGTAGAACAAGACTTGTGTCCGACTGCGTCGTAGTGGGCCACTCTTAGGCGTGTCGCGTTCCGGAACCAGCAGGTGTTTATCCAGTAACTAAGGGGGGGGAGTGGGTGGTAGGGATCTGTGCCCGACTGGATCGAGATCACCATGCACAAGGTGATAAACCCAGCACAGTGATACTCTTTTTGTGTATCGAGATTTGGGATCACAGTGTATGTCAGCTGCTGAGAGCCTAGCAGGCTTGCAGGCTTGCAGGCAGGCTTGACAGCGATGACCTGCAATTGATTACAGATCTCTCGGTGGTCGCCGTTGTTTTGGATTTTAATATGCTTATAGTAAAAAATATTCAAACTGTTAACTGTTTTAAATACCTACTTAGGTAGTCAAATATCGCATGATTCTATATGTTTACCTGACATAATAGGAAGAATCGCAATAGCCAAGCAAGCTTTTAACCGAAAGAAACACCTATTCAAATGTAAAATTAAACGCTTTATTAGAAAACGGCTTTATTAAACCTAGATCTGGAGTATAGCATTGAATGGCTGTGAAACATGGACCATGAACCAAAGAGACAAAGAAAGGTTGGCTGCGTTTGAGATGTGATGTTGGAGGATTATGGAGCACATCAGATGGACAGATAGGATTACAAATGAGGACGTGTTAAGATTGTTTGACGAGTATAGGCAGTTGTTGAAAGACATAGAAAACAGAAGAGGAATGCTGATTGGACACTTGATACGGCACGATAAGCTCTTTAAAACAAACTTGAAAGGAAAAATTAGAGGAAGACCTAGACGAAGCTTTTATCCAACAATTGAAGGACAAAGTGGGAGTCGTTTCATATCAGGAGGTCAAAAGAAAGTAAGAGGATAAGGAACAGTTGCAACTGCTCCACCGACAACAGATCAGCTTTTAAATTAAGGAAGAAAAAATATTCGGCAAAAAAATCAACTTAGTAATTTTGTATATAATGTTGTCTTAGCATTTTCATTTGTATTTGTCTCGTTAAAATCTATAAATATTACCTAACCACAAAAAGTTATAACGGTAATAGAGTCCATAGTATTTTGCTTTATAAAGCAAACTTAAATAAATGCACATCAAAATACACTCTTCTAGAAAGATCGAAAGAGCAAGATTAACCCACAGGCATTCCTACGCAAACAGACGCAAATAGATATTACAGGTCTTGAAATGTATTTGTAATAATATTTTGCGAAGCTTCGAGAAAAGAAGCGGATGCCGTTTCTCGAGTGCTCTTTACCTGGATTCAAATTATTTTTCAATTGTATAGTATTTGTTATGTTTTATTGTATTTGTATGTTATTTCAAGATAATGCTTAAATATTTGTAGTATATAGGACACTTTCACTAAACTTTATTTACCAAGTAGGTACTTATTCTCTTAAATGACGAATATGAACGATTTATATCATAGATGGTTTATATTATTAATATACAATTACCAGAAAATTTCACTACTATTCTAATACATTGTTGGAGATAGACTGTACATTACTTTTTGTACAAAATATTATTGATTTCCGAGAGGTTAGTTCATTTTATATGGAGTTGTATGTTAGTGTTTAACGTCAATTACACTTAGACGTCAATAGTATGTGTAGGCAGTTTCTAATACGGCCATATCCAAATATATCTTCTTGGTGCAACTTTAGTGCAAACAATTAAAATAGAATATGAAACATGTCCACCCAGAAATATAATAATAATGAGATCAAGGAAAATCTAGAACACGAACTAATCGTTAAGTTCCAGTTCCAAAAAGAACATTGGCTGTTTTCTTTATTTAAAACCTTATGATAGTATTTAACCCGGAGAGCACAAGAAACAAGACAATTTTTTACAAAAAAAAAAGAAATCAACTTCAATTACTTTAAGAAGTTCCCTGGTGTATCTTCGAAGTCGAAGGTCCAATGCCAATGAAATTAAAATGGGACAACCCCCCTTGAGGTATCCCTTTTCCAAGGAAAAAAGAATCAACTAAATCGGTTCATAAATAAAGAAGTTATGGCTGAACATACATAAAACAGATAATGTAAATTTTTCTATTTATATCTTTAGCTAGTGTCATAGTTACTTATGTACCGGTACCTATACCGAGAATACACTGAACGACCCTCGTGTATAAATCTCTTTTTTTTTTTAAGCGCTGTATCAATTTCGATATTATTTATACTGGACCACCTCTAAGGTGTGACCAACCAAACAAAAAAAAATCATAATTGGCGGAGTAATCGCGTTTCAAACATAAAAAACATACAGTCGAATTGATAACTTCCTTCTTTTGAAGTCAGTTAAAATTGTTAGCAATGGGGCATCTTCCTTGAAGTCTAGCGAAATGCCGCTTTCGTCTTATAAGTAATTGCCTCGGTGCTGGTTAAGAGATTCTCCTATAGTATAAAAATATGATAGTAATAAAGAAGATAGGAAACAAGTTTATTTATAAAAAATATTTATTAAGTATTATTAAAGTCTTCTGTGACATTCTGTCGCAAATTGAATATAAGTTGGCTCCTGGTAATTGCGATCGAAATACTTAAAGTAATGAAATACATCATACCACAATGACGTGTCCCAAGCGAGTGTATAGCACCTCGGGCTTGCACCCGCCTTTCTCGCTTCGTACACACCGCATGATCGCCACGTCTAGACGTGTCCTTTGGTCGACTATTATTATTTCTTTAGACTATTGCTTCAAAACATAGTCATAATTTCTCAAAATTACAAAGGAATACATAGTAATAAGAATATTCGTGCTGCAAAACATATTTCTATTTAGAAACTCGTAACAGCGAACAACAACTCCTCGCTAAACTAATTAGTGCTTAAAATGAAAATCGGATTATCTGTTCAAGCATCCCAATCATTATGTAGCTATTGAAACATTTCTGTGAATGTGACATTATATTATACAATTGTTAAGCTTGTAAACATATGGTATATATATTATAATAATATTAATATTATAAATAAAAAAGTAATATTATAAATTATGAATTTACGAAGTAATAGGGTTGAAATATTTCATAAATTTATTGAAATGAAAACATTATCATCGTCTATGTATTATTTATGTTTTTTTTATCACGGGTTTACGTCACTGTGCCTGATGGTAAAAGCACGTTACAGTTGAAAAAAAATGGCGACCACTAGAGATTGGTAATTCATCGGTGGTCGTTGTTGTCATGCGAGCAAGCAAGCGCGGTGAAGCTGTCAAGGCCTACGGGCCAACAAAGTAATCAGTTTGAAAAAACGGAACAAACCAAAAGACATTCACTATGACGGGCTTATCAACACGTGTATGGTGTCCTGTATAGATTCTTACCGCCTCAATAATTTGAGTAAAAATAACTTTACGGTATTAAAATAACTACTACATAAAAAAAAACGCGTGCGTTATTCATAAAAACATTTTACAAGTGTGGTTATTTTCTTAAAATGTATATCTCTTCACAAATAAAACCAGTATAGTCGGTTAACATATTTATTTCTCTGAACACTTGTTAATACTCAGTCCCGGGAACTGTGGGATAAGGTCTTCTAAGGCATTTATGATAACCGGACTCGTTTGTAAACGAGTCGTCTGTTTTGTCAACAGTCTAGTTTATGAAGGACTTCTATAAGGTATATAGAATATTCAGTTTTCTTTAGCGCTGCAAGTACACAAGTGGGCGTCGTAGGTCTAATTTAACTGGACATTATATTCGTGATTGTTACTGTTTAGTAGATTATTTAGTTGTATAAAGGAACGAAGGAGGTTCTCGAGGACATAATCGTGTAGGATAGAACTTGTTTACACAACTTACGCAATTAAATCACTTTATTAGACGTTGCTGTAAATGCTCCGCTAACTTTCTGAATTAAAGGGATTTAGTTGTTTATTTTTAATTCTCCACAAATAATTAAATGTCTATTGTCAAAGTAAGTAAGATTTAAGAGAAGTAGGGCACAGAAAAATTTCCTTGGAGATTTCTCTCTACTTGGACCAGCCCGGCTGGTGGACTACCTACAACCTACAGAAGATCGCAGCCAAAAAACATTGTGTTCTATTCCTGCGGTGAGTAGGGTTTCCAGAGCTCCATGGGGCTTCGGCAACGTGCTAGTGATACCTTTGGTACTACAAGCGTCCATAGGCTACGATAGCCACTTACCATCAGGCGGGCAGTATGCTTGTTTACTAACTTTGTAGTATAAAAAAATTGCTTAACTATTATATTTAGAAAGGTTTGAGGGTCCAATTTAGTTTTTAGATAATAGGGCATTATTAGGGCTTTGCAGACTGTTTGTTCCTTGGCGGTCGCGATAAAAAATAGGTAAATCGTGGATGGTAGATTACTTAGGAAACTTTTTATTTCCACCTTCTTAAATGTAAAAAGGCCTTAGAAAAAAGAGAGATCTAATTATAATTTTTCATTATTGTAACATTATTAAAACCAAAGTTATTATTATTATTATGTGTTAAATATTAAAATAGTTAAACCCCTAAATGTTTTTAAAATACATTTAAAAAAATATATTTATATGTAATATTTTTACTAAAATTTATAGTATAATACTAGCAAATAAAAAGTACTAACAGTCATAATATACTAAATACTTTAATAAAAATAATTTGGAACTTGAAGTAAGAAGAATATTTATAAAAGAATTCAACTTTAAATTTATAAAGAATAAAGTTTTCCTTTAAACACGGCCATCGATAACAGTGCAGTAAAGTCGTGGGCAGTTACCCACGGTCGCAAGGCGACGCCAATCTTCCGCGCGTTGCAGTACATAATCGCACTTCTTTGTAATAACACCTCGGAAAACTTTGTGTCAAGTAAACTCTCGCAAGTGTCTAAGTCGGTCGCCGGTCGCCTCCGCAGCCGCTTGCTTGTTCGTACGGACTAGAACACGATTGCCGCTATTCTTCACTCAGCGATCGACTAAGATCCGCCTCGTACAAACAAACGGACAAGTTTTAATGTTTTGCTCACAAAGTGTATGATTAAACGCGGAGAGCGGCGGAGAGACTCGGCCGTAAGTTATTGATTTTCCCTGAGCGAACCCCAGTCGACTACGCGGCTCACTGTCTGATATGAGAGCGCTACGCCGTACTCATACTTCTAAACTCTGTATAAACTTTATCAAAATTACGTTTAAACATTAAATATGATTATTAACATATTTAATTTTATCACAATAAATTTCACATTGAAAAAAGTACTACAACAAGTTTTATGAGTGATTTTATTATTAGAAAAGTTCGGGTTGGCTCCTGTACCGTACCAGCAGTCGCATAAGTCGCGCACCCTACAACTTCACGTCGCTCTACGTTCCGAAGTTAACGCAAAGTTCCGCCATTTTGGAACATGCTCACAACCCACTTGTTTTATAAAGAAACTTTTTATTAATTCCTGCGGGCCGCGGAGTGTCAGTAAGATGTTTTGAGGTTATGCTGAAAGAAGAAACACTGTTTTGTGACTTGTTGACAGCATAATTGTGTTGATGTGACTGTGTACAGCTCGAATACTAGTGTTTGTGTAGATCTGAGATATTGTTTTGAAGTGTAACTCGACGTGACGTTCCTATGATGCTGTTCTAATCTGTGTTTACTTCTGGAGGTTTTGCGGTGAATGTTATATCAGTTCTTGAACTTATCTATGGCCCGGTTTCTTCGACAGTGACAGGTGATTCATAATAAAGTTAGTTTAACTAGTTTACACAGTAGTCCGAAAAGTTGTGTCACTGAAAAGTTTGTGTTAAAAAGTATATAAGTTACTACACATACTCAGATGTAATGAGTTACAGCTGATACATTCGCGCTTTCGATGCTCCAATTCTGGAACAATTGGCGAGTTCGATATATGAAAATACAATTCAGAAACTTGTTTATTATTGACCGTACGGAATTATTTCAAAGATATTTAAGCTAAGAAAGATACTGAAATATTACAGTACGAAATATGAATAAAAACTCGTTTCAAACCTACATAAATTTTAATATTGTTATGATGTTACTAATGAGCCGTAAATATAACGAAGTATTGAAGAAAACAGGAAAATAATTCTCTCATGAATTAATTTTCTCGGAACTGTAGAAAGTAACAAGCTATCGAGGTTCTTGGAAAGGGATTTATTTTCACATCTTATTAATGAATCATATAACCTTGTTATGATTATATAGAAAAATATTTACTTTATCTAATTAATGTGCGATTGTTATTTCACGCTATAGTGAAATTAAAAAAGTAACAATATTTTTATGGATATTTATTTTAATAATACTTGTGTGAATTTTATATACAGTGACATAATATTTGTCATTGTCATATATTATATTTGTCATTGTCATATATGACGGAAAATGAGTTTTTCACAATTTCGTCATTAACTTAATTATGTACTTAAATGACATATCGTCTGTCGATTTGTATATATATATATATATATATCTGGAAACCATATATGAAAAGACCTATTTAGAAATATATTTGTAAAACAAAGTACAAGCATTAAATTTAACTCGTTTAACTTTATCTTCATAACATCGTCAAGATATAAATCGAAGCGCTGTATAATGGTCTCAAAAAAAAAATTAACGTAAGGTAGAGAGAATTCTAAATTGTCTTTTAAAATATCATTTAATATATATAAATTATTTTTTAATTGTGAAAGATATTATTAATGGTAAACATTTGCAAAGAAAATATTTTTATACAGTATATAATAACATTTGTTTCAAAAAACAAACTACCCAGGAATCTCATAAATAAAGTAGAAAGCCTACGATATTGGGTCGTTTTATTGAGAACGCTATTACAAAGTCATTTCAGCGGCCGGTCCCAGTCTCAGTCCATTGTAGAAGGGAAATCTTTCTACAGTCACGGCTCTCGATGGGATAACGTAGACGGTTATCAGTTAAGAAAGGTCTCAATTGCTAAATGACCTTCATGGAATAATTAACCTAATCTTCCTAAACTGAGAGAACATTTTCGCACGACAGCCAAGAAAGCTATGAAACTTTGTTAAATAACTTTTCAGATAACTTGAACTTTGCGTATTTGCGCAAAGTTGCAAGCGGGATTCCATTGTGGGCTAATTCAATCTGTACCCGTTTGTAATAAATGTTGTTTTCGCATAATACCAATTCGTGAGTTAGTATACTTTGTTAAGTTAAAACTTCTGGACTTCACGAAGCAAAACGCGAACTTTTGTAGAACATTTCAGTGTAGTTAGTACAATGTTATAATGGAAATAAGCACTTCAAAATGGCGTCGTCTGCAGTTGCTATATAGGTATGTGTATTGATTTCCGGATGTTTTTGCGTGATGGATGCTGTCATAACTTTGGCAGTTGTTGGATTGGATCTTTTATATCGAAGTTTAGTAGTTCTAGCTTTATTATTGAATAAATCATCGATTCAACTTTTAATAAAAGCTTATAAAAATGTCTGATAATACTTATATAAAGAAGATTTAGAAAAAAAAGTTATATAAAAATATATGATATCGTAGATGATACTGCAATATGTTCTATGTCATAAGGCTTGGTCTAAATTATTCATGGAAAAATGGTATATTTAGTTATTTTCACATTAGATCCAAATTCAGGTGTGATTTGCATAACTCTATATAGATTTTACTAACGACATTTTTTTTGTAAATATACTACAAATATGGTCAACAATCATACAGCCCGCCTGATGGTAAGCGGCTACCGTAGTATATGGATGCTTGTAATACCACAGGTAACACTAGCGCGTTGCCGACCTTGAATCCCCTACCCCAATGACCTCTGGAAACCTTACTCACCGCAGGAACACAACACAAGCTTATTTGACTATAATCTTCTGTAGGGTGGAGGTATTCCACCAGTCGGACTGCCCCAAGTAGTGAGAAATCTCAAAATATATTTCTCTGTGACCTACGTCTTTAGTACCACGATATGTATGTCATATACCTAATGAATCGTTAATAAAGTTTTCTCTTCATTCTTACATTATGTCATACTCACATTTGACGTTAAATAACAATGCAAAATTTATATATTTTTTGTAACAAAAACAAAAACCGTAGAGGCATTTAAAACAAAAAATCATAAATAAAGGTAAATATTCAATGACATATGTATGTAAATAAATAGGTTAGATTAATTTACGAAAATATATAGTTCTATAAAATATTTTAATGAGTAATTTCAACAAGAAATACTCGTTTAAACAAAATCTACGTTATTCGTGTTTCAAGTACAACATCCACACAATACATCGTGTAAGTGTTTACTGAAAATATGTATAGAATAAACAACTCTGTAAACACAAAAGTAAAATAACCCGAAACTTGAAAGCATCATGTAACAATATCTATTTAATTGTATACTCTATTATACATTCCAACGCATTCAGAATTTACTACTAGCTCCCGAATGAAAACCTAATAAAGTTTACCATTTATAACCACATAAGTATTACGTATACGAATATTCAAAAATAAATTTTACGTAGATACATTAAAGTCGAAATTGAGTTTAATCGCTCGTAAAGCTACTACGTTTATGTTTTACATATTGTGTACATTTGCCTCTGTTTCTTTTTATATTTGCTTTAAACAATAATGGGTCTCAGCTACACGACTTTCTTTTGTACATGCCTCGGTGATATGCGAATGTAAACATCACGATATTGATTTTATTGGATAATTCATGAGTGGGTTGTAAAATGTAAAGTTTATATAATAAAAGGTCAAAGTAACCCTAAAAAGGGTTCGATATAGTAACAGCATTCATGAACGGAATATAAAAATGTTAATTATGTTATATCGGTTGGAATTAATATGCAATCGGTTGAAAAATTTGCCTTTTATTTTATGAATACATGCACGTATGTATAATGTTTGTAGTGATGATTAATATTAGAATAATAACCAAATAATAATTACAATTAATTCTAGTTATACTGTATTGATATTACACACACACATACATTGAGGATATGACTTAAGATGGTGACGCACTAAGCGCGAATTGGCGCTCAAGTGCAGCTGCCAGAAATTTTCTATAGGTGCTTGGCGACAGATTACAACTTGAGGGTGCCTTGCCTAAGAGACTTTCAAATTGCTCTTAATTTATTTTAGATATTAGAATAACGAAAAAAGTATTTATTAATTAATGTTTATCTTTACTATAAAGTAAATTAATGATTTTTGTTTGCTTTTGAAGAGATTATTATTAAATAGTAGGGTGTTCTGACACTGCGTTGATCGGGCATTCACATAGTAGGTACATTGTCTATAATAAACAGTAAATATGTATAACTTTTTCACTAATTCATTCCAGACAGAATTTTAATTTATGCTTATAATAAACCAGTAAACAGTCGAAATTAGTACATTATGGATATTCAAGAAAAAATTATACGGGGGTGTTTAGAATCATGGACAGAAAACATTTGACAGTTTTTGATAATTTTGTCTGTCTGTCTGTTAGTTTGTACATCAATCACGCAGAAACTACTAGACCGAAGTTGATGAAATTTGGTCTGATTGTACCTTATAATCTATATTAGCGTTTAGGATGCATTTTCATGTGTATAGAATTTTGTATAGTGTATATGTATATTATAGGCAATGTATAGAAGAAGCTAGCAGGCAAAGTATGAAATACATCTCCGATTCATTTCAAATATCACGGGATTTTGGCGGGACCTCAAAGTGTCATATGATTGAGACAAACATACATTTATATAGGATTTAGCCTGCGAGAGAATGAGATTGAATGTACATGGTTAATGCAAGTCCTGATTTTCACGACTATATTCGTCGTCGAACTGGCCTAGCGGTGTGACAGCCAGGCTTGTACGAACTGTTGTATTGAGGTATGCACGTCATTTACAACATTTTCTAGGCAAAATACCGACGATGCTCGGTTAGGTTAGGTTGGACTTGCGAACAAGTACTAGCGAGCCGGCCGCGATAGCTGTCGGCGAGCGCCACGGTATCAATAGAATGCGTAGGAAATGTTATAAATGACGTGCATACTTCAATACTATAGTTCGAACAAGTCTGGTCGTCACACCGCTAGGCCAATTCGATGACGAATATAGTCGTGAACATCAGGACTAGTAATAACCGTATATAACCTATCTCATTGAAACTTTGACACTTTGAGATCCTGACAAAAACTCCCACGTTATATTCAAAACGAATCAGAAATGTGTTTTATACTTTGCCTAAATAGCATTTGGCATTCTATAGAATGCCGGCATTTTTTTAAACATTGCCTGTAACATATATGTGTATAAAGAAATAAATGTATATATAATACTGTAATATTTTTTTATAAATGTAGTGTAAGTAAAATAATACGAAATTAATACAAAAATATCAACAACTAGCTGTACCCGCGGCTCCGCTCGCGTGGACTACAGAACGCTGTCGGTCCAACGCACGCGCGGAAGTGCTGCCTCAAAAATGTTTATTGTGATTCTTAAAAGAGAGACATATCCTAATGCAGACTTTTTTGTATGTATTTTTATTATATATAATTATGTACAACATTAATTTTATATGTCTATAATGGCTTACTCAGCGTAAGCCATTAAATCGCTACAAAAGCGTCATTTTTCCGTTTTGATTCACCAATATTGTCTCTGCTTATTTCGTATACTATTTTATGTAACACAATATATCCTATAACCTGGCCAGATAACATATCCACATCTACAATTAAGGAAAAACCATGTAAATCGGATTACTGGTATTCGCGTGAAAAGAAATTAACGAACAGATAGACAGAGAGACGTTGAGTTTTATAATATATATAGAAGATGTCTATGTTACTGTTATTTATTCATTTAACAGTTTGATCTATTTTATTTGAAATTTCTACGATCGATAGATGTCGTTGTTGTGTTTTTGTGCTATGATGATTTTTATTTATTTATCACTAAACTAGACAAATTAGAACACCTAAATATCTGGTATTTTAGCTGTTTCTCATATACAAAATTTCACGCGGACTATGTTGAAGGCTCAGCTAATCATATATATTATTATGGATTTATTTCATAACTTGTCCCAAATTTCAAGATTGTATAGATCCACTGGGAGTACTCGATTGGTTTTGATAATCGGTCAGTGAATGAAGATGACTATGAAGAGTTTGTATCTCTTTGAACCAGCAAACTTCTTTTTTTACAATAGTATGAGATCATATACCTTAGATTTGGAAAATAATTTCAAGTTTATACATCAAGTCGTTTTCGAGAAAAAAAGTGTCTGAACACAAAAACACGGGCACGCGGACAACAAAGTGATCCTTAGAGCGTGCAGCTTTTTCATTATGAGAAACAGTCATTATACAAATATACTAGAAGATATTTATTATTGTATTTTTGTAAGGAAAGAATAGAAGACAAAGCTTTCGAATAATTTTAGAGATTAGGGCCATGAATATTCAATACGCGTACAAAGGAAAGAAAGTTAACTTAAGTTTGATAGATAAATAACAGAATAAATTGGAACCGATCTAAAGTGATTTTTCTAGTCAATATTCTTCGTTGCTTGTGGTTGCAGTAAAAATGTAGGAATTTCATAAATATATTTGTTTATTCGAAATTGAAAAATCAACTAATAAATTAAATGTGCAACGGCAATGGACCAATTCAATTAATTTTCGATTCGTACGATTAATACGATAATTTTTCGATTCCTTGGTTTTATTAATTTGGTCTACTCTAGTTTTAAGTCATACAGAAAGTAACGATGTACATAGTGACAAAGAAATATGAAAATTCACAAAAAATCATTGTATAGAGGAATTTCTTCAGGATTTCTTACGATGAATAAGGTATAGTGACTATTTAAAATAGCGTTTGTGTGCGTGACAAAATAATGTTGCGAAGTTCACAACTTTACCCTATTAATGCTTTTTTTTTCATAGAAACCTCTTAATATGTAATTAAATTTCCGACCGATCTTAACATACAGTTGCGTAGTATTCGCCCATATGGCGAAATCAAACTACAGCCCCTTACAAACGTTGCAAAATCGGTTTTTACGCAAAATAGTTAATTCCCCATGGTTTGTTCGAAACGAAGACCTCCATAAAGATATGGAACTTCCTTCGATCAAATCTTACATCAAAACTCTCGCGAAGAGCTATTTCGACAGAGCTTCAAACCATCCGAACCCGTTAGTAGCATGCGCCGCAACATATACCCCAGTCCCAGACGCCCCGAAGGCAAAACGTAGGCCGCGGAACATATTTACCGACCCCGATGACGAAATCACGGTAGCTAACGCGTCATACCCATCCGTCTCTTCAAGTCAAGCGTGTTTGCGCCCACGGCCGCGAAACCACCGTTCCCTCCGTAGGGGACGGGCGGTTAACTTCGCTCCTGCACACCCACCACGACCACCCTCTCCAGCGGCAACTCAAGCCTAGGTCCGTTCCTCCGGCATGGAGCCCTTGAGCCAGCAGCCGCTCGCGCGATACAGTGACACTGCATTCACTAGCTATCGACACACACACATAACACTGCACTTCACACATGTACACCACTCAGGTACATAGGTTCTGTAAGGGACCTTTTTTGTTCTTTTTTTGGCTAGTTAGTTTAGACAAAAATTACCAAATCACTAAATACATATACACATGTTCCTTCCTTCCTCTCAGAAGTACATGTATATTTGTACAGTTAGTTAGCTCGAATTTCTATGGATAGGGATTCAGTCAGATCGCGACTTTTTCGCATGATCGGCAACAGCCCAAGCCGAAGTTCGGCCACTTTGGCACCCTTGGAGCTTGTTGCCTAGCTTTCGCGGCTGAGTGCCTTCCGCGCTCGCCCCCAAGCCCGGTGAAGCTGTAAAAGCCGCAAAGGCTCCAGAGCCCCTAAGGCTAACAGTATAGTCATTTCGAAAAAAAAAAAAAAAGTAATTAAATTAGTATTATGAATGTAGCTTAAAAATGCATAAATGACGAACAATAAATGAATAAAAAATGTATCAACATATTGTTATGTGATGTGTAAGCTGATTATTAAATATAAAAAAAAACTTAATTATTAATATAAATAGATTTATTGCTAATAAAATATCAATAATGTTATATACGACGTGTATCAGAGTTTGAACTTTAACTCAACTTTAATAAAGTTTGAAAAAAAAACTTGAGTATGAAGGCAAATAATTAATTCAGGACACTTAATTCAACAACAAAAGAATACTCTGCTATGCAACGCACAAATATACCGTCCCGGTTTATAGATAAAATCCACTATATATTCAATTACTAAGTCATATTTTTATCTTGACAGCTAATTTTGCTTACTTCTTCTTTTAAAGTAGGTTTTCCAATGATACAAATTCAAGCTTCTTTAACATGAATTTCTTTGAATATTAATAGTAAAACTGAACAAGAGCGAGCCGTGTTAAAACACTAATAATAATAATGCCTACATAATAGAACATACGAAGTTTCATAAAAATCGGTTCAGTTGTTCCCGAGATGTACGTTAACGTTACATACTAAAAATATGCATATTTAATAGAACAATTCATATAAATATGTATTCATAATTTGATTAATATTGAAAAATATGCATTGAATACAGAACCCTTTTTATTCTGAAGCTGATTAAAAACTATAATAGCCAATGAATATTAAAAAATATATTTAGTGACAGAATAATAAAATTTGTAACCATGGGGAGATTGGTTTTTAAATACGCGGTAACACTTAATGGCGCCATTTAATATTTTTTGTTTCATGTCATTTTACGTTCAAACTATGATACGAGTAAGTAATACTTACTGATGGTATGTGATCCCAGCATCTTTATTATTTATTGTAGTATTATTTTTACATGGTTTCACTATGCATACTGACATTATCTTTGGATTATTTAATAGAATACGCTGCTCATCAACATGACATTTTTTTCGGAATGACACAGCTTTGAGTACACCGATTTCGGCGTAGTTTTGTTTGCTGACTTTTTTATACAACGCGACGGTTTTTTTTTCGATCTGACTACTGTTAGCTATAAGGGCCCTGGAGCTTCAGACGGCTTTTACAGCTTCACCGTGGCTTGAGGTAAAGCAAGGTACGCCGACGGTATCTTGTTGTAGCGCAACGGATACCAATAATTAATCGATGATCATTAAAATTATGATGATTGAAATATAGTTTGAATGAATTCCCATTATTATCTATTATCATTGATGACTAACTTTATCATGTCGCACTTCCACCATCCACTAAAAACTCGTATGTATAACTTCAAAAATTAATTGTTTGATCTGAAAATTAATTTGCAGATCTATAAAGCCGACAAAGAAGAAGTTATATGAATTTAAAAAATGATGCGCTGTTGTTTGTAGCTAAGTCAAATGTTCAATCATTAACCTTTCGGCTCTAACGTCACACAAAATGTGCGTAAAAGTGGCATTAATGCCATCCAGAGAAGTCAAGTTATTAAGAACGATTCATGATTTAAAAAGTATATTAATAATTTATTAAATTTTATGAAGGCCTCAAGATATTCTTAAATGTCAGAGAACGCAAATTGCTATGAATAGATTATGTTACATAACGGTTATGCCCTCTATAACTTCTTATAATGCACTATTAAATGTTGTCACAGATAATAAAATAGGTGAACGCTTTCGAAATCACTTTGAAATAAAACAAAGAAACCGAAGTTTACATATTCCTACCTTCTTTTATATCGGGATATTCTAAATGTCAAAAGGAACACTGTTGTTAACGGATTCTTGTTACTTTAGGGTCAAGTCTTTGTTGACGATACTTTAGTTAAATCACCATACGATGATAATGTGATAATGTTGTTAGATAAAATTAATATGAAAAATAATTAACTAATCAACGATATAAAGTTAATATTTTTTTTATTTAGTTAATCTATTAATACAACTAAGATATTAATAAATAAAAAAGAAACAAACGATAACTAACAACTAATTTAACTTGAAAATAGGTACCTATCGGGCATGTTTTATTAACTGCGATAGAAGCTTCATTTCTGTATAAAGAAATTTCAAATATACATTTTGCTACCAATGATAGAAAATTCATTTTCCACTGTATACTAAATTTACCTTTCAACTAACTGAAGAATGAATATTATTTGACATCATTTGAGAATCGAATTTAACTGCTTAGCTTTAAGGATCACTTCTTGTTGAACATATAAAAACAATTTAATATATTCCCGTAGTCTATTTTATTATTATGTTTAATGAATATAAATGAAGGTAAATATTTAGTTTAACATTTTCTTCGAAACTCAATTACTGTCAGATATTTTAAAGTGGCTAATTATGAAAAAAATGTTTCACTTCTTAATGGAACGTTCCAGAAATCATAATTATATGACATCATTTGTCGATAAGTATAATATTTATGTCTGGGATGTGGCTGTGTAGCACAATTTACACCGTTTTGGCCGAAGCGATATCGAATGCTTCCAGAATGTTGTGTAATTTTTTAAGTTATTTTTTGACTAATGAAGTCTTCTTGTCGTGAATTTAATTTAGTCTATTTTTTTTTTTTTTATATACTTCTTGTTGTTAAATACTACTTATAAGGTATGGTATGAATGGAATGCTATAAAAGTACCAAAATAGAATTTAGATTTAAAAAATACACTTACAATGTTAACAAATCACTTGTTTAAGGAAACAATCTTGCACTAAAGATTAGTCTCCGCTGTACAATGATGCAATGATAAATAAATCTAAGGAAAAAATGCTATTTTTTCTTAACCGCGTCGCACAGTACGTAACACCTACGGTTTTCTTGGAGCTACGAGGTTTCGAAGACGCTACGTCGTAGCATACTTGAAAGTCATAAGGATAATAATTGTTTGAAACCATTTCAAAGATACTCAATAGTAATTTTTTTCACAACTCGCATGTTTTAGGAAGTTCTTAGGAAATTGACAATGAACCGTAATGTTTCGAAATTTGGTGCATACAGATAGAAAGGACACCGACTTGTAGTTTTTTTTACTCTTTATAATATTAGTATTTTTGTTTTCAGAATGTCACGAAAGTCACGTCAGGATTACACCATTCGTCACCTGCTACAGTTGCCTAATGCACCGCGCAGCCCACCCCCCGCCAACCCTGTACATACCCCCACTCCATGCATCAAGGTCAGTGCAATTATGTTTGTCTTTTCCACTTTTCCGAGCCCCGGAGAATTCTATTGAGTAACTGCAATTATAGGTATTACAAGAGGAGTGAATTTTTAGTGTGCAATTTGTTGATGTATTAAAATTTTACGTTGCTGGTATACCACCTCCAAGAAAATAATGTATAAAATAAAATAAAAATGAAAACGTAAAAAGAAATTGGATGGAATGTTAAATTGTATGAAAATGGTTATTTACATATTTGCAATTATTTTATATTTCATAATACTAATAGATATTCACACTTTGTATTACATATTCATTTTTGATCATACAATAGATAAAATAGTATAGACTATCTTAAGATTGATAAATTGGTTAAAACCAACTAATGTATGAGAAAATAATATTAAATCCAGCGATACTAGCGCCATGAATCTCTGTTCTCTAACCTACACTTTACGTTATCCGCCTTCATATTACGTACAAATTAGATTATCCAGTTAATCCACAAACATGTATTTTACTTTAAAATATATTTCTGGATTTGAGAGTATTTAATTTTATTTTAAAATATTATATTGTACATCGTAACAGTGGCGCCTCTTTCGGAGAAAAAATCACTTAAATAATAAAACTTTCCTTGGCTAATTTAATGAATCTATTATTATTGTTCTCGTAATAAGGGAATAATATATTAGGATTATTTTAACCGTTCAGAGGAGGTTTTTTATTGGACAATATTTTTTAAATATAATTATGATAACATAATTGGCAGAAATAGAATTCATTTTCCAATGACATCTTGTTTACATAAAACTAAACTCAGTTTTATTGACGCGTTCTCTACAGAAACCCTCTTAAAAGCAATATTACATTGGAGTGCTTTAGCTCGTAATAGTTCTTAAACAAACTATGAGATGGCGCGCATAGGTTTTATTTTAGTAAAAAGTATATTATCATACTCATACTGATCTTCATAAAAATAAAGTTCTTAAGTTATAAAAATATAATAGAAAATAAAAAGATTTTTAACATGATTTCTATGGGTACAAGAAATTTCTATGTTGAAGTCTTGTTCATTGGCTAGATTTTAAAATTAGTTTTTTTTATTGAGAGCTATGCAGACTTTCTGTCCGCATTTTTTAAAGTAAATAAATATACAAATTTAAAAAAGGTAGTAAATACATTATTTTTTGAAGACAGAAGTTTACTTAATATAAGTACTAAGCCTGAGTAGTTTTTATTATTTTGATCAAAATTAGTTAAAAAGCAACTTACGTAATGACTATTTGCATTTGCTAGTGTGTATATATGTACTTATATCTTTTTTTTCTTGATTGGTCTGAAAATTTCGGTTGAGGATATAAAAAAGTAGATCCAGTTTACATTTTAAATGTTGATGTTAATATTAAAAGGTCGCGTATAGCAATTTTTTATTTTCACATATAAATTACATAGGAAATTATTATTTTTTAATTGGAAAATTTATAGCTTATCAACAGATCAATTTACAAAGAAAAGTAGAACGTATTCTTTTAAGAAATTGAACGCTCTACAAAAGAGGTATTTTATCCATATTATTTCAATTTAGTACAAATTTCGTGGATAAAATGACCTAAAATTTTGAATATAGTCATCATTTTTTAAACTTTTGTCATTATACTAATGGCACGTTCATTTCTCACTTTGGAAAGACCGTGTACCATATTTCGGTACCGGATTCGCTACATATTAGTTCAATGAATTACCATGGTCCTTGTATGGAGTATTGTATAATCTGGTCGCTTGCTATAGATTTGGAGAGATAAATAATTTCTCAATATTTTTCTCTTGGGAGGCAGCTCCTTCTAGATTTAACATATTACTAACTCTGAAAAGTTCGACTGATAAAGTGTCACCGTCACATCTGGTTCATACCGCAAAGCAGTTCATACAGCTGTGTTAGAATTTGAAGAGTGTTTGCAGAGGTGGCGACACGCATTGACATAATATGAGGGGTTTCCAATTCAGTCTTCAGGATTATCCTATTATTGATTGTCCCTTTCTTTTCTGAGATAGATTTTAAATAACTACATGTTGCAGGTGAAATGAAAGCTTATTTGTTACTTTGTACCTTAAAAAATGTAAACAAGTAATGTATCTATATCTATACATTGTTGCGTAGTTAAAAATGCAACTATGCATTTTTAATCAAAACAAGACGTCATTAGGCTGACGCAATAAAAACAAAACATTATGCAATCAAAACAAGTTATTGAGAAATACTCTAGAAAAGTTCACATTAATACTGCGCAATACCATAACCCTATATAAACGGAGCCGCCGTAGCTTCGACGTTCTTATTTCTTATTACTTGTGTTCACGTTATCATACGTACAGTGTAATTGTGAATTAAGTTAAATAAAGAAATAGAAGATACTTTTTCTTTGACTTCATAACATCTTTAAGAATTCCTTAAGACATCTCGTCGTCAACAGTAAGGATAAAGGTGTAGAAGTAGTAGCCTACATCCTTAGGACATCTTGTCGTCAACAATATAAGGATCCGTGCTACACTGCAAGTCAACATCCTTAGGACATTTCGTCGTCAACAATATAAGGATAAGCACTTGTCATACAACTTAATCACATAAGAACCAGACGACAACACTGACAACAGTAGCCTACATCCTTAGGACATCTCGTCGTCAACAATATAAGGATCCGTGCTACACCACAAGTCAACATCCTTAGGACATCTCGTCGTCAACAATATAAGGATCAGCACTTGTACCAGTCAGAATAATCGTCAACCAACAGTTTCTGGTCTCTTCTGTTTAAAAAGAACACCTGGTGGCAGCTAAAAGAACCTATCTACCAGTGAAGGGTCTCCAGGGATCCGACACATTTTTGGTGGCAGCGGTGGGATAAACACTATCGACGTGGAATAAAAACACTAGCTACGTGGGATACCACACTTATCGACGTGGGAAACACCACATCAGCGACGTGGGATACCCGTTGACAGCGTAAATACCCATCAAAGGGTCTACAAACTTCTTCGAGTGTTCCTGTTCAACGAGCTTCAACGTCATAGTGTGAGCAGACTTCTGGACTTTTCAAGACTGGAAGGCGAATTTCAATTCCTTACTGCAAGTTGCACCAAAGGTCACAATCACAGGCGAAGACTACTTCTCCAGGAAAGGGGATACATCACCTTCAGCTAAAAGTGAGTTGACCGACTAATTTCCTTATTCCTTTCACTCTTCCTATAATTTATAATTTTATATAATTTAATTAAACTAATAAAAGACAAAATGTCTCAGAAGAGTGGAAAAATTCAAGATCCTCTGATCTCAGAATCCGAGACTGAGGATGAAATTACTGAAAGTCTCCAAAAGTTGAGCATAAATACATTATTCAAATTTGTTCAAAAATTTGACGGGGATCGCAAAAATCTTAAACATTTTCTTACAAATACTAATAGTGCTTTTGCACTCGCGGCCCCAAATCAAATCGATATTCTTTTGAGATATGTAGTTTCTCAAATATCTTATAATGTTATAAATGAAATTAACATGAGAGAAATCAATTCATGGGAACAATTAAAACAAACTTTAAAAAAATATTATTCAACTATTAAAGACGTTTATCAACTTCATGAGGAACTTGAGACAATACGTCAATTACCCCATGAATCAATTACTGATTTCTTTAAACGTCTAGATCGTATTAAAAACGATTGTATTACGGCTGAAGAGAATCAAGCCGATTGCCCAGATGAGGTACCTGCACTCAAACGCGCAATTCAAAAAACGGCATTAAGAAGATTTATTCTTCATTGCCATCCTGAAATTTCTAAAATGCTTAGGGCTCGTGATGTTAAAACCCTAAATGAAGCATTCTCAATAGCGCAAACTGAGGAAAAATTAATGAAAATAAATCAAATTCGACCTCATCAAACTAATTACAATTATTGTAACAATTGTAAACGTACTGGTCATAGTACTCGCGATTGTAGGCGAAAATTTAAAAAGGAAGATAATAATAATACTTCCCAAAAATTTAAAAACTATTATGATCCTACAAAATTTTGCAAATATTGCAAATATACCGGACACGAATATTCCGAATGTAAGCGTCGGATATTCAATAATAATAATAAAGAGTTTAAAAAAGTGAATCAAATTAAACAATTTAAAAATGATTCACAAGTGTCCGAGTCTTTCCAAAATCAAATACATTTTATAAATAATGATTGTAAAACTTTAACTTTTGAATCCGAAAATTCGGATAGGCCAATCCAGTTATTAATAGACACTGGAGCCTCAATATCAATAATAAAGCATACAGCTTTAAATTGTAAAAAAACTTATTTAAATAAAAATGAAAAAGAAAATATAAATGGTATCATACCAAATCAACCTATATCAACTTTAGGTACATCAAAAATAAATTTGAAACAAAATACATTTTCTATCACTCCAAAATTTCATATAATAAACGCAGCGAAAATAAAAACGCCTTTCGATGGAATTTTAGGTAGTGATATATTAAGAGAATATCAATCAAAGATTGATTATTCAAATAATGAAATAACATTTAACAATTATTCACTTAAATTTGACAACCAAATAAGTGCTGTCAATTTTTCAAATAAAAATAAAATTGATAAGAATCTCCCAAATATTAATAAAAAATTAAATGAAAATCTTAAATTAAATCATTTAGGAGATAATAAACAAGATCTTCAAAAGATCTGTCAAATGTACTCTGATACATTTTTCTTACCCGGAGATAATTTATCTTGTACAGAGATTTTAAAACATAAAATATCATTAACAAATTCTGTACCTATTCATACTAAAACTTATAGATATCCAAAAATTCATGAACAAGAAGTTCAAAATCAAATAAATAAAATGTTAGAACAGGGAATAATTAAACCATCAGTTTCTCCCTGGTCGGCACCAGTATGGATAGTTCCTAAAAAATCGGACTCCATAGAAAAGAAATGGAGACTTGTAATTGACTATCGTAGATTAAACGAAGTCACTATTAATGATCATTATCCAATACCAAATATAGAAGAGATTTTAGATCAACTAGGGAACTCTAAATATTTTACAACACTAGACTTAGCGTCTGGGTTTCATCAAATACAAGTTGAAAAGGATGACCAAGAGAAAACGGCATTCACAGTCCCGTATGGACATTTTGAATTTACTAGAATGCCTTTTGGTTTAAAAAATGCTCCTTCAACATTTCAAAGAATGATTAATATAGCTCTTTCTGGACTCATTGGTAACGGAGTCTTTGTTTATATCGATGACATCGTGATACACGCTGAAAGTGTAATTAAACATAACGAAATATTAATACAAGTTTTACAAAGAATAAGAAAACATAATTTAAAACTACAACCTGAAAAATGTGAATTTCTTAAAAACGAAATTACCTGTTTAGGTCATATAATAACACAAAATGGAATAACTCCAAATCCGGAGAAAGTTAAAGCTATTAAAGAAATTAAAATACCTAAAAACCAAAAAGATATTAAATCTTTTTTGGGACTTGTGGGTTATTATAGGAAATTTATTCCTAACTTCTCTTTAATTGCCAAGCCACTCACAAAATTATTAAAAAAAGACATTAAATTTGAGTGGAACGATAAAACTCAAAAAGCTTTTGAGACTTTAAAAGATAACTTATCAAGTAAAATAATTTTACAATTTCCAGATTTTAATAAACAATTTATATTAACAACTGATGCATCAAACGAAGCAATTGGTGCTATACTTTATATCACTATATCAAGTGATGCAAATGAGAATAATATAGGCATCACATATGTTAAAAAATCATTTCCAGATAAAGACTTAACTGGAAAACTTAAAGAAGTAAAAACATTTATAGCTCCTCATCAGAGAATTATCCTTGTTTTCATAAAAGAAAATTTCTATGACGAAGTGGAATATCCAATACTTTACGAAAGTTTAAAAAACTTAAAATTAATATTACAAGTAAATAATATAACAACTTTTTCAATTTCGAAAATTAATGACGACATAACAAATGAAACTTCCTTAGTTTTTCATTGTATGTTACAATATTTATTTAAAAACTATAAATACAATCTATTCACGAATAAAAGAATAGAATTGAAAACAAAAGACGAAATTAAAGAATGTTTGCTAGAAAATCATGATCATCCAGTCTCAGGACATCAAGGTTTTCAGAGAACCTATGATAAAATTAAAAAATATTATTACTGGGATAACATAAAGGATGATATACAAAATCATATTAAGACATGTGAAATATGTCAAAAATCGAAAACAAACTTTAAACCTAATAAATCACCTATGGAAATAACTACAACTTCTTCAAGGTTCAATCAAAGAATTGCATTAGACATTGTTGGACCATTACCAGAAACAAGTAATGGCAAAAGATTTATATTAACATTACAAGACGATTTAACCAAATATATTCAAGCTTATAGTCTACGTAATCATGATGCGGTTACGGTTGCTAAAAAGTTTCTTAAATATTGTACTAGTTTTGGATTTCCTGAAAGTATTCTCTCAGATCAAGGAAGAGAATTTATTTCAGTTACTTTTCAAGAATTTACAAAATTATTAAATGTATATAAAATGACAACAAGTTCATATCATCCTCAAACAAATGGATCATTAGAAAGAGTCCATTTAACTCTAAAAGATTATTTTAAATGTTATGTTAATGAGAATGAAAATAATTGGGATTCATTCTTAAATCAAGCTGTATATGCTTATAATTCCCATATTCAAAAGAGTACTTCATTTACTCCATATGAATTAGTTTTTGGACAAGATCCAAAAATTCCTAAAAATCCTAGGAATAAAAAATATAATGAATACTCTGAATCAATTAAAAATAAAATTACTAAAATACGTGAAATTGCAAAAGATGCACAATTACAATCTAAAACTATCTCTAAAAATAATTATGATAAAACTCATAATCAAGAATACAAATTCAAAGAGAATGATTTAGTATTGGTCTATGACGCATTGTCAAAGGCACAAAATAAAAAATTGAAAAAGAATTATAAAGGTCCTTATAAAATAATTCAAATAAAGGAAAACAAAACGGCTACTTTAAATATTTCTCCTAATAAAACAAAAAACGTATCATTTTAATTTACTAAAACCTTATGTTGTTTCAGGAGAAAACAACAAGGAAAATGAATAAAATACTTTTCCTATCCTTCCCATTAATTTTTATTACTTATATAACATGCTATAAAATTCAACCAATTGAAAAATCAAGTGGTATATTCTTTTATCATATGGGAACAGTCCAATTAAGTAATCAAAAGTTTACTTTACTAACATTCAATGATATTACAATATTAAATAAGAGATTAAAATTAGTAAACCAATTTTATATTAAATCTCTTAATCTTTGTATAATGTTAACAAAAGAACATTTACAAACTCATTGTAGTACTTCTTTAAAATATTTAGAAAATGATATTAAACAAATGACGAGTGATTATTATATTGTTGCACATCAGTATCAAAATAATCCTACTCGAATAAAACGAGGTATTATAAATGGCATAGGTAATGCTTTTAAATGGCTTTTTGGTACACCCAATGCGGATGACGCAGAGTTCTATTCAGACTCAATTAAAACTTTAATGAATAATCAACGTGAAGTTGAAACTTTAATGAAAAGTCAAATAAATGTTATATCATCAACTATTACTAATTTTAATCACTCAATGTTAACTTTACAAAAAGATATTAATATTATGAATAGTAATTTAATAAAATTCAATGAATTCGCTGAAAAAACTGCGAATAATGAAGAAAAACTTAATTTAGAACTTGATATCATAGACCATATAACTCTTTTAAACGAAATGGTTACTGAAACCAATCGAATTTTAAATGAGTATTTAAACTCAATGTCATTTATTACTAATGGTCTAATGAATTTTAAAATACTTACTCCTACAGATCTTAAAAAGGAGTTAGAGAAAATTCAATCTCGATATAAACTTCCAATGGAACCAAGTATGGATAATGTATACAAATATTATAAAATAATCAAACCAAAAGCTTTCTTAAAAGAAAATTTATTAATAATATCTTTTGAGATACCTATTATTAATTTAGAGTCATATAATTTATATCAAATGTTTCCTCTTCCAACTCCTCATAAGGATAAATCTGAACTTTTATCCTATATTGAACCTTACAAACCTTATATCCTAATATCCAAATCAGTAACGGTCTACTCGTTGCTTAATGATCTTGAAAAATGTCAAGAATATGAAGAGGATAAATTTATTTGTAAAGAAATTTCAGTTTCAAGACGGATAGATCATCCTCAATGTGAAATTCAATTATTTTCTTCAAGAACGAAGAATATTCCTAAAGATTGTCAAATAAGAACAATCATTGCTGAAACTGAAATTTGGCATCCACTACGTCACAATCAATGGCTCTATATTTTAACAAAACCAATGACTATTACTATTCTATGTTATAAAAAGGAAATGAAAGAAGAATTTATTTCTGCAATAGGAATTTTAGAATTGGAAAGAAATTGTAAAGCATACACTGATTATGCAATCTTAGAGGGTGAGGCAAACCTCATGACTCAAAATTTAACAAATAAAATACCCTTGATCGACATCACAGAAGATGATTGTTGTATCAAATTAAGGGATAATATAACTGAAGAAATTAAATTAGATCCAATTAAATTTTCAAATTTGGATCTACATGAGTTAAAATACGCTCAACATAAATTACAACAAATTGATGAGATACTTCAAGAGCATTTAAAAGAACCATTCATTATAAAACATTCAAGATGGTTCACAACTGTGCTCTATACAGTATTTGGGATTATAATATTAATAATTATTTATAATATTTTAAAATGGTGTGGAATAATATCATGCCTTAAAAAATATTTTTGTTGTTTTAAAGAATCACAACAAATATGTGGGCCATGTATAAAAATTTATAATCAATGCTATAAAGCAAATCCTAATTCGCGACAAGAATACGTCGTGAGATATCAAACTAGAACTGGGGAATCGCATTCTCTCAGAGAGGCAGAAGAACCTCCAATTTATTCTAGAGATATGCATTTATTAAAAGAGGCAAAAGAACCTCCAATTTATCAAGGCCCAACAGCCCCAGATTCATCTAGTTCATCTTCGCAAAGAAGATTACAGAAGAGGATAAGTCTCTTCGAAGATGCTTATTAAGTTAAATTAA
The DNA here is from genome assembly GCA_947532125.1 of Saturnia pavonia. NCBI lineage: Eukaryota > Metazoa > Arthropoda > Insecta > Lepidoptera > Saturniidae > Saturnia > Saturnia pavonia. Next base: position 5,814,186 of record OX383899.1, on the reverse strand, counting down.
GCATCACATTATATTAAATGCATTAAAACTTTGCATTATATTCATTATAAATAAATACAAAATGTTATATTCATTATATTATTAAATAAATTATGAATTACATTATATTCATTATATTGTATAAAATAAATGATAAATTATATTATAGATGCATAACAATTGCATTATATTCTTTAAAAATGAATACATTATTATAACTAAAATAAGCAAAAAGAATTTTGCATTGTATTCATTCATGTTTTATATTTTATATTGCATTGTATAAATTATATTGAAACAATTTTGAATTGTATTCATCATTATTATAAAAATATAAAATTTGCATTATATCCTTTAAAAATGAATACATTATTATAATTAAAATAAACAAATATAATTTTGCATTGTATTCATTCATATTATTTTGCATTGTATAAATTCAATTGAAATAATTTTGAATTATATTCGAGATTATTGTAAAAGCATAAAATTTGCTTTATATTCTTTAACAATTAAATTTTGTTAATTTAATTAAAAACACATTAACAAAATTTTTAAACAGGGAGGTGTTGCGTAGTTAAAAATGCAACTATGCATTTTTAATCAAAACATTACGTCATTAGGCTGACGCAATAAAAACAAAACATTATGCAATCAAAACAAGTTATTGAGAAATACTCTAGAAAAGTTCACATTAATACTGCGCAATACCATAACCCTATATAAACGGAGCCGCCGTAGCTTCGACGTTCTTATTTCTTATTACTTGTGTTCACGTTATCATACGTACAGTGTAATTGTGAATTAAGTTAAATAAAGAAATAGAAGATACTTTTTCTTTGACTTCATAACATCTTTAAGAATTCCTTAAGACATCTCGTCGTCAACAGTAAGGATAAAGGTGTAGAAGTAGTAGCCTACATCCTTAGGACATCTTGTCGTCAACAATATAAGGATCCGTGCTACACTGCAAGTCAACATCCTTAGGACATTTCGTCGTCAACAATATAAGGATAAGCACTTGTCATACAACTTAATCACATAAGAACCAGACGACAACACTGACAACAGTAGCCTACATCCTTAGGATATCTCGTCGTCAACAATATAAGGATCCGTGCTACACCACAAGTCAACATCCTTAGGACATCTCGTCGTCAACAATATAAGGATCAGCACTTGTACCAGTCAGAATAATCGTCAACCAACAGTTTCTGGTCTCTTCTGTTTAAAAAGAACACCTGGTGGCAGATAAAAGAACCTATCTACCAGTGAAGGGTCTCCAGGGATCCGACAACATATTAAAAAACTCAACGTCTCTCTATCTGTCTGTCCGTTCTTGTTATGCGAAAACCTCTAATCCGATTTACATGTTTTTTATTTTAATTTATATCTATGTTATCTGGCCAGGTTATAGGATATATTTTGTAAGACAAATTAATATAGCCAGAAATAACCATAATTATGAATCAATTCAGATAAAAGAATCATTTGAGACGCTTAAATGGCTTAGGCTGAGTAAACCATACGAGATATTAATGTTCTACACATTTCGAAAAGTCAGCGATAGCATCTTTTAACCCAGAGTAAGCATTTTTTCTTCCTTCTTTTGAGCGGGGGTAGCACGATTGCGCCTGCGCTCGACCGACGGGATTCTGTAGTCTACGCGAGCGGAACGGCGGGCACTGCTAGTACAATATTAAATAATAATATACCATATTGATTAAGGTGAATTGTTTTTATTTTTATAACTTTTGCGTACGTTGCAGAAATCATAAAACTTGACAATTCAACTTATCAGATCCATCTGTACAAGAAAGTTTATCACATGAATCACTTATTATCCATAAAAGAAAACTCATATACCTTTTTTACTCTTTATAAGTTTAACGTTTTGCCACAATATCACTTGATGTTAAGTTGGTAACCAGCTAATCGTTATAGGGGAATTTGCTCACAATATAGCTTCCAGAACATACCTATAGGTGCTTGGTAATAGATTTTCAATTTGAGGATAGTAGCAGCATTAGAAAATAGCCTACTCTCATGCTATGGTTTCATCACGATGTCTTCAGAGCTTTGTAAATTGCAAATTGTAGAGATTCGAACTCACGTCGATCGACGCGGTGTTCGTACACGCTACCGCTGAACCATAATTAATTCAAAACATTTTGTGTACTCCTCAAAATGTAATGAATACCTTTATGACATAAATAGTTAACTCAAAGAAATAAATCAATCAAACGAGAAACGTCCAACAAAATTCTTGTCCAAACGTGTTTAGTTCTCGTTAGTTGGATAGTGCTCCCCCTGGCACATTCTTCCCTTAACTATGTGATGCGACCTTTCAGTATTTATTTACAAAGCAAATAAAACTATTTATTTATTGGGCAATCGCTTTGATCGTTGCATGACCTTATACAAACACGATAGTCGTTTTGAGGAAAGGGTGAAGTAAGTTTTATATGGACATTCTGTTAAACAATAATCAGAAAATTTGTATTAAATATTTTTTATTATTATCTTATTTTAAACGCTTAAATTTTAATAAAAAAATAAAGTAAATTAGATTGAAATATACTATTTTATTTTAAATAAACGTTTATGAAAGCTTTTAAATTCGCGTATGATAGGAATGTATGTTTTGTCTTTTTTTTTTAAATCTAAGATCCTATTGGTTTTTATACTTTTGTGCCCTGTTAAATGGTAAAATCAAGATACCATCATATTATGAGAAAATAGTAAAAACAAAATAACTTCGTTAAAGATCAACGTTTAAAACAATTATTATAGTTTATTGTAAATCTGTAAATAAAAATGGTAGCATAATATTTTATAAACTAAAATCTTCCTATTAGCATATATATATATATATATATATATATAACGCGCACATACTTGGGAAACAAATGCACCTTCCTTCTTTGGAAGTCGATTAATTAAAATACATTTACCATATCCGCCTTTTTCCAACGTTTAATAGTAAAAGGGATCCTTTCACGGCCAATACCGGAACGTTGATGCTTGTTTCCTGTCCGGTCAGTTACGTTTTCCTCATTCCAATAGGCTGTAAGAATAATCTCTTCTTGAAAATACAACTCCTAAATAACAGACTGATGGGTTATATTTCATTGTATTGTTTAATTCTAACTTTAGATGTTCGTCTGGTCGGTTATTTCTATATTGATACTACGAGTAGATTGATGGATCTATTACATTAATTCTCATACTAATATCACGTCTAAAATTACCGTCATATAATATTATATTAAACATTTTAATTTGAAAAGAGTGTATGTAATTTACCATTAGTGGATGTTGAACTTTTTAAACATCTAACAAAGTAATAAAACAAGTCAACGAGACAATGCAAATATCTTCTATACATACAATTAATAAAATTATTGTCTGTTTGTAATGTCAAAATAAACCTTTTTACTAAATGCATTTGAAAGTATATATAGTACTTATGAAAACAAACATATTTTTTTTATTTTTGTCTGCTTGTTTGTTCCCGCTAATCTTCGAAACGGTTGTACTGATTTTGACCAGACTTTCACTGGCAGATAGATGATGTTATAAAGAGTAATTTAGGCTACTTTTATTTTCGATTCTGTAATCTAAGCGAGCTGAGCCACGGTCACAGCTAGTATTTTATAAACGAGCGTAGCGGAAATATATTTTAAGTATGTGTTTACATCTGAACTCCTAACCATTAGAACACGGCAATGTTAATTTTACTTTACTAAATCGTAATGATGTGTTATTATTCTTACTTTTTAAGCAGATTTAACTGTATTGGAAACCACATAATATATTGTCGTATCATATAAAGAGATGTAGATCAAGCTGTTCATATCATGTGAATTTGTCTGGCTTCAGTTTTGCTATATACCTTAAAATCGAAATTAAGTGATATTTTTGATAATACAAAAAGTTCTGAATATAAGCAATTGTAATTCAGGATTTTTAAATCATAGAATAGTCCATAGAGAAAGGTAATTTATTTCTTCTTATAAAAAAGAAATGGATACCAAAAAAAAACTGGATAATCGCCTTATTAATTGCGCTCCATTTATGTACAACAGTTTATTTCCAATAAATTGAGTCTTTACAAAATATATGATGCAGTAGCAATTTCCTCCTTGTTTATTTCTTTCATATATATTCGTTTCCTCTGAATATTTTAGCTAATAAATTCCCCGTTAATCTGGTGAGTGTTAAGTAATTAAGTACTCAGCAGGCAGCCGGTTCGGTCTCGTACGCACTGATTTGTGAAAATATCGAATCAATGTTGTTAAATAATAATATCGATAATAAAAACTACGGTGTTGATTAAATAAAAGTAGACCGTTCTTCTTTTCCTTATCTAAATAAAAAATGCACTTGTCAACGGAGGAAGATTTTAGGCAATTCAAACTGTCTTCAGAATTAATTATTTGTTCGAAAAGCAATCTTATTATGTGATGTGAAAATACCTCATAGAATAACTTCTCAAGTAAATTAAAAATATTTATATTTATTATTTCTTGCATATTATAAGTAGTTGCCGCTTAATCCTCGTTAACATAACGTACTCCAATTATAAAATAGTCTTATATTTTAGTGGCAACGTTTTATTCATTGTCATAATGAAAAAAATTGTGGCGTTTTTTTTTTAATTTCATTCTGGGACAATGTGAATTTTGTAAATTAAAATATAATTATATTTGATATCATGTCGCCGGTTAATAAGGATTAATATTGTTGTATGTTATATGTTAGCGGCACACGGCAACGAAGCTAGTAATAGGAAGTAAGTTACAATATGACATGTCATATTCAGTTTTAACTAGTTGTGCCCGCGGCTCCACTCACGTGGACTACAGAATGATGTCGGTCGAGCGCACGTGCGAATTGTACTATACTAATAATGCTTATTGTGAGTGATCCTTAGAAGATAGACATGCTGTCGTTTCCTTTTTTGTAGGTCTTTTTAAGATCTACAATTATGTAGAACATTAATTTTAGATATTTCTTAAGGCTTACTAAGAGTAAGTCATTTAAGTACCTTAAAAGCATCTTTTTTCCCGAATTTATTCATCATTATCGTAATATCGTAGCAATACTTCGAAGCAATAGTGAAGAAGCACTCGGTTGACCTGTGAACGTCAGTACTGAAGAATACCCATCCTTTTACTTTGTCCATCGCTATTTCGGATGGTCAGTGCAATATTGCACCCCCGGACCACTCACTACCACCTAGACTCGCCGACCATCGTATGTACAGATATCACAAGACAGGCATCCAGCATATAAAAAAAACGCCCTCTCATATCGGGAGCCGCCATCCGTCTTACTTTAGGAATAGTAACTCGCCCTCAATATTATAGTTATCTATCGCTTCGAAAAACATATAATTTTCTATTATACAATTATTAATTTTAGACTGTCGGTAAATTATCTGAGTAACAACACTATCGTAGCCTGAACAAATATAGCGTCGCGTTGACGGCTATATTTCTTTCTACCGGCCACTTCGCCACTCGTGCGAATAGCTTCCGCTCGACTCCGTAATGTACTACCCAACGATTGAAACATTACGACTAATAGTTATTTATTGGCCCCTCAAACAATGAAATAATTGGAGGTGCACAGTTATTCATGAAATGGAAAATGTGACTACGCTTTATGAGAAATAGATATAATTATAATTATAAAAATAAAACAAAATATCAGTTTAAAATGCGTATAAATCTAGCTATAATTTTGATTTTTTCACTACAAAACAATAAATTGAGAAAATAATATTAACAATTTCTTCAAAAATATTACAAATAATTTAAAATTTGCTAACAGAAAACTCATTTAGGATACATTGATTTTTTATTTAAATATATTAGTTTTATTTAGAGATGGTATCAAACCATATAAATACTTTAAAATATATACAAAATAACGAACGTCATTCAAGACAAAATATAATTAATAATATAATTAATTAATACAAAACGGATGATGTTTTTGTTGTAGTAAGCGAAATAGTTTTGTCTAGACGTACAGTGTTGAAATATGTTTATACCTTGGAAGAGGACCAAGTTAAGAGTTAACAAAAAAAAACTTAGAAACAATTACACATCGGGCCAGAGCCACGCTATCTGTCTCGTACGTCGCTATTACTCACGATAGCGCATTTAAACGCGTCGTATTGTTCCCGTGCGAGCACTTGCCGGTAAAAGCTCGTAACGTGTGCGTAACATGCCTATCCATTGCTCGCGGCGTATCGCGAGCGATTGCCAATTTTTTCACCTAATCGCGTGGGGTGTAACATGTGTCAGAGTTAATTGTGTGCCTGTCGAACGTTAACTCTCATAGATAATTTAGATTTATATTTCTCCTCTGTGTAGGCATTCTAATAGCATAGGTATTATTATTATTTCCTTAATATTTTCAGCTTTTGTCATTTACCTTTTTTCTTAACTTTTTTCTACGGTGAAGTCAAAAGGCGGGTTATGATTTCAGTAAGCTATGTACCTGTGTATGCTCATCTGTTCCTGCATTTCTTCTAAACTACCTGCCTATCATAATTTGACAAATGAGGTATTGTTAAAAGAGTCTTGATTGTCCGCCGATTAGGCTATGCGACGTCATACTGAATTCAATATGGCGTCCTCCAGACGACATAAGGCCATGTATTAAAAATATATTTTGTAATGTGCCGTTTTGGGTACTCAGCACATTAAAAAATGTAGATTGTGTTTTCCGTGGTTGGATTTTATATTCAAAACTTATCTAGTTCATGAGTGTAGTAGTTAAGGGCAGTTTTTTCTAAAGATAGATTTTATAGGACTGTTTAGACTTTTATTTGTTCTTAACTTCTTAACTTTATCTTTTAAGTATTTCTTTATAGTTAATTATTAGTTATTGTAGTTTTCTTTTGATTAAAGCCTTAAAGATTAAAGCACTGTAAAATGTCTGTACTTTTAAAATATAAATTTCAATCTAGGGTAATGGTCACTGGTCAATAATTTCCATTAACAATAAATACAATATTATGTGACTTACGTACAAGAGCAATTATTTCACACAAAAGTCCTAGTACAGATGTCGCTCGGGTGGTGGGCAGGATGTGTTTTAATCTCGCATAGATCATTATAACCAGTTCAACTTGAATTATGCTTTGTTTTTGAATTTTTATCCGTTGACCATAAAGCATCTTATCGATACCTCTAATAATTTTTATATTTAGTCAATATACAGCAACTAATATAAAACTAATCCAGTAATAAATGTAATTTTATGCCAGAAGGCGATTATTTTTTTTATTAACTAATATTTAAACAAACGCTTAGTAAAGGTAAGTCAGTAAATATAGTTAAACCGTAGAAGCGCATTTGTAGTAATCCATCGTCCATGATAAAATAATATTGGAAAAATGCACAAAAAGTGCATTGCATTATATTGAAATAGCAATAATACACATGACAAATACAAATTCTACCTATAATAAACTAAATGACTTGATATGTGGTACGGTTGTACTAACTTGCATCTAACATTTTGTCTTAAGGCGACCACGAAGTATCGCACGACGTGACCCGCTACCGCAAAACGCGAACCTCCTAACGAGTTTTTGAGAGCACCCCCTTACCGGGAGGCCATCTTAAAGGGATTTGCACTTTGTAACTAAATTGTTGTCCTCTAGAAATAGATATGGAACCGTTGTCGGAATAACTGAGATCTTGGTGGGAATTCGTATGAATACTTTCGTTAATAGAACTTCAACATAACGCAACTCTTAAAAAGAGATAAAAAGGTCTGTAATTGAGTATGCATTGTATGTACGAGTATTATATAATCATTCCAATATAGAATAGTCTATGTAACACAAGGCAAGAATAATTTGTAAGTACACTTACATAATAATAACGTACGACATTTGTAAAAATACTAATTATCATACCTAATATATACAGTTAGTCTTTTATTTATGCCCTCAGTGGTAGCGTGTACGGACATCGCGATGAAACCATAGCATGGTGGTAGGGTTTTTTCTAATGCCCGCCTGGCTAGCTTCACCTTCAAGTTCAAAATCTGTCGCCAAGCAACTATAGGTGTTCTGGTAGCTGCACTTGAGAGCCACCATCTTAACCATCTTGAGTCACATCGTCACTTAATATGAGGTGAAATTGTTGCCAAAATGCTAAACCTATTATAACGAAAAAAAGGTAGTAGGTAGTTATTAACGTCAAAATTATCACCTCCTCCCTGAATATTGCAAATAGACATTCTAGCGCTAAATAATGGCATGCAATACATGTAGTATGCAATATGAACTCTTGTGACAATATACTGTCAAACTTACGACGCGGTACTATGAGAAAGCGGTTTCAATTTAGCCCGTATCGAAAATTGTATACTTAACTCTTATAATGTACTTTCTTCACCGTTTCTTTTTAATATAAATGAGCATTAGTGATTATGCTTAAAGTAAAATTTGCTATACGCGAAAGTTTTTCAAAATTTTGACAGATATTTCCTCCGACATTTATTCATATTAGATTTGCAATCATGCCTAATAAATGGGTTAGTTGTTTAAATTATCCCTATATTTAAATTATTTCTCCTATCCTAATTTTCCATATAAACTCTAATCTAGACATATGGCAGTGTGTCAGCCAAGATCAGGCGACACTCCAACATTGTGTATATTTACACGAACTATTTGACACTGACTCACTCACTCATCAAAAACGTAGACCACTTTTAAATGATTCAGAAACTTGAAATTTGACATCAAGGTAGATCTTTAAGCATATAGGAACAAACTGAAAGTTAGAAAAACTACAAAAAGGGTTAATTACTGATTTTAAACTAAATAATAATCATAATGAGCATCAGCTACAACGGTTTTTCCACCCGCTTACCAATAGATGACGTTGTACAGCTTTTCAAAAAGTAATAATACCTCAACAAAAACGTTAATGTAAAAAGGGGCCTAGTTCGGTGGGAACGACGGTCGGGGCAGTCGTTGTCACCGATAAAAGAGCTGAGATTTAAAGGGTGCCAAGTTCCATTGCAGTTCCTTTAATTATTGCTGTAGGAATATAGGTAGGTTTTTCAATTCATTTATAAACAATTTGTTACTTCCTTTGATACGGGATTTCTCACTAGACAAGTTTAAAAAAAATTTACACGGGATGAATATGTCATTGCTCCTAATTATATAAGAAGATATAAAGCTATAAGAATTTGCAATAAAGTTTTAAAAATTTTAAATAAATATTTTCAAAAAACATAATTTTTATTCTCAGCGGATTTTGATGAGACTTTTTCACGAGAAGTAAATAAATCATTCCATAAAAGGTAGGCTATAAGAATTATCAATAATACTTTTAGGAATCGTAAAATTTAATTAGAATTAAACAGAATTACAAAAATAAGAATGTGTATAAATTCTCTACCGCTTTTGATGACATTTTGTACACGGTCTGTTGTCTTTCCTCATGGCTATATGAATATATTATATGAATTGTCAATAATAAACTCGTGGCAGAGCCGTGCGGAACCGCTAGTTTCATAATAAAACTCTACTAAAACAAACCTATATACTTGTATTTGTGTAAATAGAACTACACTGAGTTAAATCATATAATATGTGGAGCTTTTAAACAGTTAAACTACAGTGCTTTTTAGAAGTTCACATATACAAATCAGATTTTTTGGTTATTTTACTGAATATTTAACGAAATGAGAAAATTAAATTGTTTGATTTGTATTTCATTTACAAGTACTTTTATTTCGTGGATTACAAACAAAACATGACGGATTAACCACGTCATATAAGGCTTGTATCTTCTTGAATTAAAACAATCCTTACCTACCTAATTTAAAGGCGATCCGTTCATCAGGTATTCATCTCGCGACATTAACGATGACGGTTATTAAAACCACCTGTAAAACCCACACTCCTGCTGACGTGACTTGTCGACGCGCTACACGTACGAGAAAGGGAGATTCGTTGCGGCTGAGAAGCCGTGGGGGTCGGTCCCTTCCGCCTCGTGACTTTTGTCTCGAATCTCAGCGCACGTCTTGGACATCGGGGACACGTCTTACAGAATTAATAATAAGCCAAGAAGCCGGGTGCGGTTTCGCCCGCAATGTGCCGAAATTTCTAACCCTCATTAAGGATCCTGTGCACTCTCGGCGCGCTCGAAACTTTCGACGTTCGCGCTCGCGTACGGCCGTTGTTTATCGGTGTTGCCAACATCTAGCAGCTTGTAGTGGGTTTTAATAGTCAAATTAAGAATGTTCTAAGCGTTTGCGATTTCGGTTGTTGCACGATTGTGGGAATTTATTTTACTTTGTCACATTGTTTAGTTTGTAATTGTACAAGCTCAATGCGGTATCTCTATTGTTTTGTTACGTACATTTAATAGCACGTATTGTTTTATAAATAATTGCTTCTAAATTCAACTAATGTTTTATGCTAATAATTATTAATTTATATTAATATTGGATTCAACAGATTGGTTTTTTTGATCGCGCTAATCTCTGGAACTACCCGTAAGATTTGAAAATTCTTTTAGCAAAATGTCTAATAGGAAAGTATATGACTTCACGCTATGACCTACAGCTCTTAGGAGCGGAGCAGTAACCACGAACTTAAAGCAATCTGCAATGCTGTAGGAACGTACGGGAAGGGAGAACAACGATAGGCTTTATGTTATTGCTCTATGCCGCTGAGTGCGGCGTGGTTAAGAGTGTTGAAAAAATTTAAAACAGGTGAAACCATGGGGCACAGCTTGTACTTAATGACTCTGTAATAATAATTACATAGTTATTCAAAAACGTAAAACGTGAATATTTTGTTCGTTCCACTTCATGCTTGAATACTTTCTGCCTTATATAGGTAATATCTGTTTTAACTATGTTAAACCTTTTTTATTTATGTTGGTTTGAAATTACATTTCTAACATTATAAGATTTTCATTAAAGTATATAGATCAAAAATTATAAAGTTTTATTTTTAATCTTAATTATTAACTTATTTTTTTAAGTTTATATTAATAACTGACGATAAATTTTTATTGAATTATCTGTCCAGGAAATCTATTTGCATGACAGTGAAAATCATAAATCAAATGTATAGTCGCTTTAAGTGACATCTATTCAGATGTCTTACAATGTTCACAAGTTTGTAACATAACGCCACGGGCTTCGTTGACAACGTCGTGTCGCCCCGAGCCTGAGGTCATGATAGTTGAAGGCTAAACAGTTATAAACTAAATAATGGTCACATTGAAATACATTGTAAATAAATTTAACATAAGGAAATTAATTAGGGTACAGGAATAAATAACATTATCTTTTCAAGGAATCATACAAAAAACTATATAAAACCATTATAAGATTTGAGTCTAATGGCAGAAATGCGAATGTTAAGATCAACGTGTTGTGTAACTAGAATGGATTAAATAGAGTATTAGTACATCACTGGAAGTATGAAAGTAGTACAAATGACAGAGAAGTTGAGGAGTAATAGGTTAGCGTGGTTTAGGCATTTCATGAGGAGGGATGAAAGTCTTATTACTAGAAGAGTGTTAAGTATGAAGGTGGACGGATATAGGAATAGATGATGACCGCAGAAGGTATTGTATAGATTGTGTGAGGAATGATATGCGTATAAAAGGTGTGAATACTGAGATGATAGCTGATAGAGGAGAATGGAAGAGAAAAACATGTTATGCCAACTCTACTGAAGAAGGTAAGAAGAAGAAGAACCATATTTCTGGAAAAGTAATTTGAAAAAATATTGTCCTAATATTGAATTACTTTTAAATGAACATTACTTATCTTTTATTTCCGATTGTTATAATATATGTTTATAGTGCTATGTTTTATTTATATTATATACGCTTGCATAGTTTTTTCTCGCTTATCTACAAGTTGAAGTATAGATACGTTTTAAAAATCTAATAGTATTTCGCACATTTCTATCAAATATTATTGAATGTTTTTTTTTTTTAATTTTATACTTCTATAAGCTCTTTATGAAAATATGATGAGAGCGAATTTTTACGATGCTAACGATAGAAGAGATAGAGATAGAATAGCTTTTTGATGATAACGTCGAGAATGAGTATTCAAAGAGTATAATATTCACGCATATATAATACGCATCCAATTTTTTTCTGTTATATTGTTTTGAATTGAAGAAGGAAAGATTAATTTATAGGTCCTTACATAATATAAAATTAACGTTTTTAGTGAAAAAGAAAAATTAAAAAAAAATCACGAAATTTTACAATTAATCAATCGAAGTTTGTACCATTATTATCTATGCATATCTGAATTCGATAGCATCGAAGCGATTGGTTTTAACGGGGCTTTCACTGTGTTTGACCTCTCTGACTGACTAACTCGTGGTTCACTTGGGCTAGACTGTCCTATAATAACATAACAATCTATTATAATACTATCCACGTGGCCGAAGGGATTTCTTATCGACAACACCTTAAAAACAATGCGACTTTCAAACCTTTCTAAGGGATAAATTTTCAAAAATACTTTCTTAGTGCTCCCTCACGTTGTATAAGGAAAGGATTAAACAACTGTCTGTTTTTCAGTGTGAATAATTCTATTATTATTTTTTAAGACTATTTATTTATTTCATAGGACTTCCAAGAAGAAATAGGCGATAACATTTGATTGATGATAATAAGTTTTTACAAGTTTTTTTAAATAATATAATTATAAAATCTACTCAGCGCAGGAGGAAGAAAGGGAACTCAAACGCAACTTGATTTCTAAAATCCTTTACATAAATATTTTAAGGAAAACATCATACGCGACTAAGTTTCCGGCAGGCGTATGAAAAGGTGGCCATTTATTTCAAGACGTGCCCATCTCGCTAAGGAACGGAAATTCATAATAATTTCAAGAGGAGCGTGGGGTGAAATCATTTTCGTAAAATCAAAAGTTCGTTTCAAATTTCAATTACTTACTCGTTCGATGCGTGTGCCGCATGCTCTGGGTACCGTAGGAAATGAAATAACACTTAAATATGATTTACTGTCGAAAATATATTATAATATGAATAAGACATCGTTTTCAGAGGATAAATTAAGCTATTTTGTATGCACGTGTTTTTCATTTTGATCTATGATGTTATGATATTTAGTATGATAGTAAATAAATGTTTAGAGTAAATATTTATTTTAGACAAAGTAAAGTAGATATAAATATACCCACAACAAATTAAGATTTAGTAATTGTAACTAACAAATCCTTGACCTTTATAACAGACGTCTAACAGGAAATTTTGGGAAAAAATACATGCACAGACATAACTACGGATTTATTAATATATTTTTCTAATTCACCGAGAATTATCTCAGAAGCAATCGTCTTTATGAGTCTGGAAGTTATCGTAGTCATTTTATTTCAAGTGGAATTAAGCTTATTTTTTTAGGAAATGTATCACTTTATTAAAATATCTTATAAATACCAAAGAGAACAGGAAACATTTAGTTGCATTTTTCAAAATTTTTAAATAAAGTAATTTATATCAGCATCCGCTGATGTGTAAAAATTCTGTATCAACAACTACCCTAATTCATATAATTTCATTTTGCTTGCAATATTGAATTACTATATTGAAGGATTTTAAGAGACTAGATAGACTAGAAGTGAACACTTCTTTGCTATTTTACACGATTGACATTATTTGTAAATCTTTCTTTAGTGTTCTGAGTAAAAATCTGACTGCCAACTAAAGTTCTTTCAAGTTGAAATATTTGTCATAGAGAGGTAATTAGGTAACCCCATGCTTCTAACAAAATGTTTATTAGATAATCTATAAATATTTTTCTGTCTTCACAATAAACCGTAATTTTAAATTAGATACAATAGTTGACAGTTTTACCGGATTTGCTTAACAAAATCTCATTCTATTATAAAGGGTCCGTGGCCTCGAAACGGCTGCATAACAAATTTTATTTCTCAACAAAATGTACTCTCAGGTCCGAACAAAAACAATACGAAAGTTGGGCGTTACGGCGACGTCCTTGCGAGAATTTATATCGTTTGAGAACAAGAAAACAAAAGTGGAATCGCGCCAAAGGTACATTATCTTAACAAAGTACAGCAATTAGGTACACGTTCCACATCTGACTCTAATAATTTAAATATGATAAAACAGCGCAAGACGCTGATGCTAAGAATAAGGCGGGACTCGGGTTAAATTATTTATAAATTCTGAGACGCTACGGTGAGACGGGCTCGCAACCCTTCCCCCGTGTAATGCAATAAAAGGGACCGCTCATATAGGTATCACCACTTTACGTGCACCGTGATAAAGGCTAATCCACCGTTCTGTGAGCTTACTGATCGTTACTTATTAGATTATCTTATAAATTACTTTACATCTGTTCTGTAAAATAAGTGAAAAGTTTTCAAAAAGTCGACCTCGTCAGGTGATAGGTTGAAAACCTGTAACTTTATTTTACTTGGGCTGCTATAATCTTATATTTTAATTTAATGAAGCTATAGTTTAAAAAAACACGAAATATAAACTTAGCATTATAAAGCTCAAGATATTGTTTGTTTAAATGCGATAATATTTGGAACTACCAGCAGATTAGAATAAACTTTTGTAGTTTATAGCTTATTTAATGAGGAAGATTATAAGCTATATAACTTCACGCGTCGACCCTAAAGAGGGGAGCAGTAACCATGAATGTCAAGCGATCTGTAAAGCTGGATAGTACGGGAATTGAAAACAACGATAAGCTACACTGATACGTTAGCGGCGGCGCGGTGGTGGAGAATTGGTCAAATTTTAACACGAGTGAAACTGTGTAGCCACAGATATTTAATTATAACAGCATGGCCAATATGATAAGTCATATTGATATAAATTTCAATGAGAACACGATTGGGTCCTCCTTATATAGTGGTTATCCACGGATAACCATAATTATACATGAAAATATGCGTACAATATAATACCTTAAAATCTTAATTAAAGCGGCCATGTTTCAGTGGTAGTGTTTTTGGACGCCGTGTCCATAGACGTAAGTTTCGCTGAAGATAAATATCGTGATGAAATTATAACATGGTGGCAGGGCATTTTCTAATACCCGACGGGCTAGCTACCACCTTCAAGTTGAAAATCTATTGCAAAGAATCTATAGATGATCTGACGGCTGCACTTGAGGCTCAAGCAAGTCCATCTCTAGGCATAGCGTCATATCATCATGGAACATCAGGCGAAATTGTGGTCAAAAATTAATGATCAGTTCTAAACAATTGATAAGTAACACACTTTATGAATTTATCGTGGTTTTAAATGTAATCATAACCTATATATATCAGCATTCATGATGCAGAGTAATAATTAATAAGTAATTAATTCCTAAGGTTATCGTCATTTACGTAGTATTATTTAATTTATTATAAAATTTCCGACACATTTCTATATGCCTGAACAACAGCTATTGTTTTTGTGATTGAATCATTTACCAGACTTGAAGCTTTGTAATTGTATAAGCACATTTAGCAAAATGTCATATTAAACTCTAATTTGGTTCAAAATGATTAACCGCAAAACGGTCTTGAACAAAAACAGTCGCGTAAGAGATCAATAGGCGACAGTCCTTAGAGCGTAAGCGAAGCTAGAGGCGTACTCAAAGCTATAAAATTACAGATCAAAACTCTATCGACCCGGTGGCCTTTATTCAGAGTCAGCCGAGCGCACTATCAAAGAAAGTCTACTTAGGAGTTAGCGTCTTAGGGACGGCAAGTTTGTTGGCAAGGGTTACGGGATGCGGGCAAGGGTGTAAGGGTACGTTTTTGAATGTAAATAGTGGTGCGTGGGGTCTCGTATGAATTAAATTTAAGTAATTAATGGGTGCTCGCGTACTGTGCACGACAGACGAACTGTTCACGTTTAAGACGTTATCAGGCATGGTTTGATTGGTGTTTTAAAAGAAAGATTAACTCTTCTGGCAATCTTTAAAATTAGATTGTATTATCAGTCTGTTGAATTTTTTATTCTTTATAATTTTAACGTTTGAATGTATAACCAGACTATGCGCTCCAAGATGTTAAGTAACACGCTAAGCCTAGTGGTGGACTGGCTCTCAAGTCCAGCTGCCGGAAAGGAAAGGATAATAGCTACCCAGGCGAGTATTAGTAAATGTCCTACTATCACGCTATGATTTTATCACGATGTTTTCCATCACTGTAAACTGGATTTGTGCTTTGTTCTTAATTGTCGCTTAAATGTATACCATATAACCTTTATACAACCCTTTTGAAGAACATTTTGTACAGGTTTGAAAGTATAACCTAGATCCATTGTTCTCAAAGTGGACGATAACGCCTTCTTGTAGGTGCTGGAAGTTTTCAAACAGTAGAAGGCGCGTATATCAATTATCCTTTCTACGGAATTAGAACCCTACGTATTTCAGTCATAGCTAACCCCTATAAATAGCATTATTAATTTCATTCGTTATTAGGACTCTGTTATTGCTTTATTTATCATAGTTTTCTTAGTTCGTTTGCCGCGTCTAATCACGACGCGTGCCGTATTCTAGTTGTGGAGTTTTAAAGAGGTTTTGTTAAACAGCTTGATGTTTGAGGGCGCTAGAAATTTTTTGTTTACAATATCAGTGGTGGGCCATATAAGTTTGAGAATACATGATGTATTTTTCATAGCACTAATATAATGAAATGTGTAAATAGTATTATTTTCAAGTAAAGAACAGAAACTGATAAAGTAAGTAATGTTTTTGATTTTGGAAAGTTCCTAATTTTGGAAACAGTTTGCAGGCCGGCATGACAGTGGCGACCGCCGATGGATTTGATCTTTCGGTGGTCGCCGTTGTGTTTGGATTGTAGTTTACTTACCATCAGGGACAGTACAGTCAATGTGCCGAGCTATTATAAAAAAAACCGTACTAAGCGTCCATTTTGGATACAAGATAAACTGCGCTATATAACTAAAATAAAATAAATTCAAATAAAAAATGTATACTATAATATTACAAAGCTGAAGAGTTTTTCGTTTGATTGTTTGTTTAAATGAGTTAATCTCTGGAACTACCAGTCGGATTCGAATAATTATTTTTGTATATGATAGCCATATTTATGAGAAATAGTATACACTATATAACTTTACGCTATGACTCTAAGGAGCGGAGCAGTAATAATGAACGTCAAGCAATCTGGCAAGCTGTAGGCAATTACGGGAAGTGGAACAACGATAGGGTTACACGGGCGCTTTGACGGCGACGCCGTGGAGAGTTTGTCGAATAAATTGAACACAGGTGAAACCGTAGGGCATATCTAGTTAATATATATATGGCTAAATGAAATCTATAGTAATAATATCTGGAGCGGAAGATGTTCTACTCATTCCAGTAGGTAATGGTACAACGACAGTGCCAAATATCGGATCATAACATTTATTATAAACCATAGGCACAGTAAAACAAATAATTATGTAAATATAATCTCATTCGGTCAAGTTATCAGAAGTTACAAAATCACTAACAGACGCACACGACATTTGCATTTATATAATAGCTGAGCCCGCGGCTACTTTCGCGTGAACAACTAAAAAGGCTTATTATTTTATTTGCGTGGAACCCCAATTATTTTTCTAAAATTAAAGTAGCCTAAATGGCTCCTTATCTGCCAGTGAAAGTCCCATTAAAATTGGTCCAAGCTTTTCGGAGATTAACCGGAACAAACAGGTAGACAGACACAAAAAATTTAAAAGCCCTTTTTTTTTTGATTTAGGTACCGTGTTTACTTTCACATGACTTTAGTAAAAAGGTGTTCTTTTGACATTACAATTCTTACATTACATTACTTGAATTTTATTGTGTATAGAGTATAGCTAAGATTTTAAAGCTCGAGATTGTTTGATTGTTTGAACGTGCTAATCTCTGGAATTGCCGGTCAGATTTAAAAAAAAACTTGTTATGTTTTATAATCTATTTTTTGAGGAAGTTTTTTTTTTCGAACTGATTATTTTGTTAGCCTGATGGGCCCTGGAGTCTTTACGGCTTTTACAGCATCACCGGGCTTGAGGGCGAGCGCTTAAGGCACTCAGCCGCGAAAGCATTGCAACAAGTTCCGAGGGTGCCAAAGTGGCCTGACCTCGGCTCGGACTGTTGCGCGTATGCAAAGAAGTCGCAATCTGGCTAATTCCCTATCATTCGATCTAAACTAACTATACATATGTACATGGGTCTTCCCCTGGGCGGAAGTTCAGATAACTAAATACACATACACATGTTCCTTACATGTGTATGTGTATTTAGTAATCTGAACTTTTTTGTCTAAACTAACTAGGCAAAAAATAAAAAAGGTCTCTTACAGAACCTATGTACCTATGCGGCGTGCATGTGTGTATGATGTAGTGTAATGTGTGCCTCTGATAGCTAGTGAATGTAGAGTCACTGTGTCGCGCGAGCGGCTGCTTGGCTCAAGGGCTACATACCGATGGATCGGACCTAGGCTTGAGCTGCCGCAGAGAAGGGCGGTCGTGGCGGGTGTGCGGGAGCGAAGTTAACCGTACATCCCCTTTTGAGTAAGCTTCACGCTACGACTTTAAGAAGCGGAGCAGTAACCAAGAACGCTAATTAATCTGGCAAGCTGTTTGCGAGTATAGAAAGTGGGAACAAATAGGCTGGCTCCACACGGATGCGGTGACGGCGGCGCGGTGTAGTTGGTCGTTTAAAGTTAATACGGCTGAAATCTTGTGGCACAGTTTGTAACGTTATATTTTGCATTACTTTTGTAAATCGACCATTTAATAATATCATTAATTAATTAATGTTTTAATATATGTATGTGGTCAAATAAACACACTAAGTTGAGATTATAACACTCCATAAATACATGTAAGCGTAGTTTCGGCGGTTCTCGCACAAATTTCATATTAAGCCTGCTGCCAGCCACTGCGGCCTCGGGGACCGTGCGGGTCATTTATTAATTACATGTACCTCCACACGCGTACTCCGAGGTGGGAGGAGAGGGTTAGCAGTCAACAGCTGAAGGAAGGGTCGCCATATTTTAAGACGTTGCCGTCATCTGGTTATAAAGGAATGTGCGTTGTTTACACAGATGCTTTAATTATTTATTACTATAAATATACCTACTATGGTATACATTGTATTTGTAATACAAGATTAAATACGGTTTATAGAAGTTCTAAATAAATCTAATTTACTTCTATATTCTTAAGATAAGATTATATGATATTCTGAAGTTTTCTCTGTACATTTAATCTTTCCCGATATACATACTATATAAAGGACACTGATCAACTATTTGTCCCTAATTTTTTTAGTCTATCTATCTCTCTGTTTGTTTGTCCGTATATAACTCAAAAAGGGCTTGACCAATCCTTATGTTTTTTTCTTACTATGGAAGCTTGTCGTTGGTAAATTAATAGGCTATATGAATTAAAATATTCCTTTTATAAATTATTAAAAGAAATATTCATTCTTAACAGATTTTGATGAAATTTTGTATACGGGAAGTACAAGTCATTCCATAACTGATGGATACGAATCGTCAATAATATGACTAAGAATAAAATTACGGGATTAAAATACTTATACTGCGTAATAAACACGTGTGGAGTCGTTGGGCATCGCTAGTTTATTATTATGCTTACAAGGAAATACATAAAGAATAGCATCAATGGCTGAATGTTGGCTCAATGGTAGATAGTGTGTACGGACACAGCGTTGATCGACTTGAGTTCGAATCCCTACAATGAGCCTGAGCTTTCAGTAAAAGAAATATCGCAATGAAATCATAGCATGGTTGGCCTTTATAATGCCCGCCTGCCTGACTAGAATCAATTAGAAAATCTGTCGCAAAGCACCTACTTGTGTGTTCCGGTAGCTGCACTTGAGAGCCAGCCCTCCCAATGGGCTTAGTTTGATACCATCTATGGGTCAAATCGTAACTTAACATCAACAAAAAACAATAAAAAAAAATGATTTTTTCACCTTGTGGCCTAAGATAGTTGATAGCTATATTAAGTATAGAAGAACTGATAGGTGGTTGACGAGAGATCTTAATCTGAAGGTGGTAGCTAGCCAGGCGGGTACCTAAAAGATAATATTATGGTGTAAAGATTTTATTACTCATTGAAATACTCTATTTTAGATTTCGCATCTACGTCCAATGGACACATTGTCCGAGCGTGCTATCACTAATCTATCGTCGATTTAATTCTAAATGCGTTTAACGAAGTAAAATTACCTGCGCTATTGTTGTTACAAGGACCGGTTTTCTCTACTAACACTTCATATTAAAGAAGATACTATTTAATATATGTCGGAGAATAGTATCGATGTGATTATGGAATCCGTACTAATGACTTAGTATTCGTACTATTGATTTTACTAATGACCCGTACTATCGGCTGGGCACGATAGCAACAGGTTTGCTCTGTGTTAATACGCACCTTAAAAGCACACAACGACCTACTGGAAGACATTCTCGTTCGAGCTATCGAATCGTGGAGACATCAGTTAATCAGTCGACTACAATAAACACTGTTCCTGACTGACGTCACAGGAACTTTATTTTTATCGTAATGGTAGTAGTAAATAGGTTTTAATCCACCGCATGTTAAGTGATCATACAGAAAATGGTATTTTATATCCAGTATCAAAAAGGAATGAAATGTTTTATATTACGAAGTTTGTTAACGATAAATTGTTGCCCAGAAATAATAAGGATAGAATGCTTTTTGTAGCATACTTACTGACCAATAGATACACAGCAGCTCTGACCTAGCTGCTTTGTGGCAGAAAGATGCAACACGTTAATTTAATTAAGCAAAAGAATTTTTTGTACGCCTCTAATGAAAATTAAATTTCTATTGGATTATTTACTGAGGTATTCAATATCTGCAACAGCATTTTATAAACGTTTATAAGATCATAACTTCAATTCACGTCAAAATTACTAAGAATGGAAACTAAGTTGTGAAGCATTCAAAGGAAACCGCTGGCTCTTAGAGCTACAATAGATACGTCTATCGCTCGTCAGTATGATCAAAGCGTTCTCGAGTTTCCGTGCCTGTAATCGAAGAAACGCCAAACTCGTAGTAAGGTGTTTCAGACTAGCGAACGCAATTACAGTACCTATCAGCGGAACTTTAAACTGGACGGTATCTTTCAAAGTCCTGAATAGATTAAAATATAATATGAACTTGCAATAAAGATAAAAATACTGTATGGACATTCAAAATACATGCATTTTGATTACATAATAACTAATGAGGGAGTGAGGATCGCATGGTGACTTGAAAAAAAAAAATACACCTGCCTAGGTATACTTGGCAATTTCCTACTCACCGCAGGAATACAACACAGGGTAGTTTGGCTGCGATCTTCTGTAGGGTGGAGGTATTCCACCAGTCGGGTTGCCCCAAGTAGAGAGAAATCTCCAAAGCAATGTAAATATAAAATGACATCCAAATTTTAAGAGGCGTTTTAGAGAAAACAATTACATAGGTATACAAAATTGTTGTATTAGGTAACGTTTCTGAGAATCTCCAAAAAAAAAAACGGGATAGGCTAGTTAACCCTAATCCAGGTGCATTTTCATCAAACTACATCATCTTGGTTGTTGCAAGTTCGGCTTTAGGTGCACTGTTACCACACATAGATATCAATATTACATTTTTATTCTATATATTCACAAGGTTTAAAATATTACACGAAAAAACACTGCGCCGTCCGCTCTCGGTCCATTATAATTTTTAACTGACTGACCTTCTCAAAAATGTTTCACCTAGACGCAAAACCCAGTATCGTGATCCACCCACATAGGCAATGATAAAAAGCCCCCGACAGGTAATATGTTTACTTACATATCGGTTACTTCTGTCTTATCATAATTTCAAATAGCCAAAAGAAAATAAACGCTCTTTGTATATGAAGTATAAATTATAGGTAATAAATGAAAACGATACATATGATATATTAAACTAAAACTCAAATAAATCATTAATAAACCCGATTGACTTTGTTGCCGGCTTTTTTCATTGACTGGCATATTTTCCCGACCACTAGTAAGTATTTTGATATTCGTAAGTGCTGTCTTAGGACCTCAGTTTAATAAAAAATTTGCAAGCAAGCAAGTATTTGCATCCTTTTATATGTTGTAATAAATATACAAATCGAAATAAAATCTAAAACATAGTTTCATAAAATTAGTATTAGATATTAATAGTAAAAATAATATCATTTATACTAATCAAAACTTTTATATAATCCATAACGTTTAATATTTAACTACACCGTTTCTGTTGTTCCGTCACGACTACGTGCTGTCGATGTGAAACGCCATTTGTTTCGTGTTAAATATTCAAAGAACAAGAGGTCGGCTAAAGTCTCTCGGGCCGAAAAGATCCCGACTTGGACAGAAGTCGGGGTTAACCTGCGAGCACTCATGCGTCCCTAATTTCCGATTTGTCGACCGAAAAGGGTTGACTGATTAGCATCAGCCTTGCCTTGTCACAACTCATCGACTGATCTTTATTCTCGATGACTAACTGTATATTCGCCTTGATTTATACTGTAAGTATAAGTATATTCACCCTGATTTATACTGTATTAGGAGTATAATTATTGATTTGCGGGTAATTTATTCACATAATAACTATTTCAAAACAGCGATATTTATTACTACATACTAGAATCGGAACTCCATTACGGCCATTCATGGTCTATTCAGGTGGTATTGAGGTAATTGAATTATGTAATACAATAGTGACTAGTTAACAAAAAAATCCATTCAACTAAAATGCAAATATTTACTAAAACGATAGATATCTTTAGTAAACCCTTAATATCCTATTAAAAAATATTTAGATAAACAGGAATTTACGTAGCCTGGTATACAATTTTATTTACAAATGTAATTTCTGTGTATCCGATTTCTATGTGTTCGCGCGTCGGTCACCCGTTTGAACTTAAACTTTGTATATATATGTTTGGCGCTTACGTGTGTGTTGGTAGCATGGTTACATCAAAGTACAGTAGGTGGCGTGTGAGTCGATTAAAAAATGTGTATCCTTCATATATTATAGTTTTAGGGGGTTATAAATGTAAGTTTTCAGGACGAAACCCCAAGAATGATCTATACTACATATAATTACGCTGTTAATTATGGGTCTAAGCAGTCTTACATATAAAAAATACGATTATGTGGTCATGTGCCACGGGTTCGTACTTCGTTACTCCAATTGGGTTGAGTGTAGGGTTTCGTAGTTGCCCGTCACAATATGGAGACTTAAGAATGCTTATGTTAAACCGGGCTGAAGCCGGGGCACGGTTCCTGCCCGGTGTAGGATGAATTAGGTACTTGAAACACGAGTATACAATAGGTGTTTGACTGTGCCCTGGCCAGCACCTGGCACGGCCCGGCCCATCATGAATTACTTCATACAAAAGTACACTATAGATGTTTGACCGTATTCCGGCCAGCACCCAGCTTGATGTAACATGAATAATAACCCCTTTAGAGAAGGGTCTTAAGTCTTGCAGACTTTTTTATAGAACTTTTAGCATACAATAATATTGTATTAAATTATTTTTATATATTTCAAACAGTTTGTTCAGCGCACGCGGATATAGCAACGAAAAGGGATATTTTTTCCGACTTGGTTTGAAAATGCAACCTAATATTCATTATAATAAAACTTAATCTAAATAAAACATAGCCTATAACCATCAGGGAGAACGTAGCATTCTATTAATTGAAGAGTTTCTAATCAGATCAGTAGTTTCAGAGATTAGCCTTTACAGACAAACTGACAATCAAACTTTACTTCTTTATAATAGTAGTATAGATTGGTTTATTAACAAGTAAAATATTTAAATAGGTATATAAAAAATATATTTCTAAAACGTGCGTGTAAACTTAGCATGCTTATTGAATTAGAACTTCTTTGACCTTGTAGCAGATATTATTAACATATTAAAACTAAATAAGCTATTTTAGAAAATAGTGATATTAATTGAGAGCTACTTGTCTCTGTAGACGTTATTGTGTGCTTTCCAATAGTGAAAACTACTTGACCACACCACCCAGTTTTTTTTCTGAAAACTCTTCCAGAACCATAACAAACGAAACAAAATAAGAAATATGCACACCCATCGTTCGAAAAGTAAGTAAGGTCTTGAGTACATTAGAAAATCCAATTTTACCCATTTTGCGGGTGACTTTTAAAATTCTTGTTTTCCTAAAACCCTTATAATGGACCAAGTATCTAATTCATATTCAGTAGTTTTTGCGTGATGCGCCCACAACAACAAATCTCAATCATTTTGTTTATATAGAAGATAATAATATAATATACAGTCATATATACACCCCGCATTACAAATAAAATTTAATTGTCACATTATTATTCATTTATAAACACAATAAATACCTCAAAATTCTAACAAGATTTATTTAGTTTAATCGTAATACCTGCTACAAGATCAAAGAAGTTTTACTTCATCGCGCGTAAGTTACACGCACAATATATATTATATAATTTGATAGTGTAATTATTATGGCTTATTATTTCATGAAAGCCCTTAAGCTTCCGTATTTCCACTGCATTACACCGGTAACGAGACATGTATTCCCGCACAATAGTTGCCCCACACCTCATGAATATCTCACTTATCACCGTGACCAAGCTTTGTCACCATATTATTTAATAGTCTTTATTTTGTTATTATTGATTTTTTCTTTTCAGTATTCAACTATTTCCTGAGTTTATTCATTGTTAATAAAAGCTGTGTAATAACGTATATTTTTTTTTAATTTTAACTTATCTGCTCTAATTGGAGAGATTAATATGAATCTCAGTGCGTTCAGCTAATTATTTTATGGTATGTAATGCATAACTGTTTATATCTAGTTAACATTTAATTTTATCTTATTACTATAATATAATATTAAATCTAAAAAGTTTTTATTTAAACATGCTAATTTCTGAAACTACCAGTCGGATTCGAAATACCCTTTTTCTATATGATAGTGAGATTCATGAGGAATAGTATAGGTTATTTGACTTCACGCTACTACCTTAAGGAGCGGAGTACTAACTATGAACGTAAACAAACTGGCAAGCTGTAGGCAATTACGGGAAGGTTTACAACGATAGGGCTGGCTACACGGGCGCGTTGGAGGTGACGTCGTGAAGAGTTTGTCGAATAAAATTAACACTGGTGAAACCGAGGGGCACAGCTAGTATAGGTATATAAAAATATGCCAAATGCGTTTCGGGACACGCGCAGTGTAGGGTTCCGTAGTTGGCCAATCAGAAAGGCTATAACAACGTCCGCGGAGCCAGTTAGTTTAATATAATTGTTTTATATAATAATTTTCTTAATAAATAAATACAGTATTACTGAACTTACGTACAGATATATTGATTTGTATTGTTAGAAATAAAAATAGACACAGAAAATGCAAAATTTAGTGTTTACTAGTTCGATTAGCGAGCTATGGTACTGTAATTTTCTGAAATAAAGTCGTAACTTATTTATGTTTGTATTGTTGAAAGTAACACAGAATTTAATATTGTTATATATAAGAAATAAATTTAATCGCTCCATATTTTCATCTGGAAAGTGTAGGTTATTTCTTAATTTAAAACCCGTTGGTCTGCCGGTGGCGACGTATCGGCTGTCACATTACCAGGCCGGCGGAGCGCGGTGGCAGTGGTGTTATTATCAAACTTTTTGAAGGGTCCCCGGTCGTCTGTACGACGCCGACCCGCAACGGCCCCTGAGATCAGTGCTACAAAATATTGGAGCGTGCTTATTTTTTTTATGCGGGTGCTTGTTTTATGTACGTGCGTTAAAAGTTATACATTCTTCTTTGAATAGTCACACTCAATAATGTACAACTTTATAATGTTCTAGACTTTTAATTATAATGTACTCGCGCATCGTAAAAATATAATATAATCATAACTTTTTCATAAAGTGCCTGAAGAAGATAATTTTTTTTTCGATCTGACTATACTGTTAGCGTTAAAGCCCCTGAAGCCTCAGAATCTTTTACAGCTTCACTGGGCTTGAGGGCGAGCGCTGAAGGCAGTCAGCCGCGAAAGCGTGGCAACAAGCGCAAGGGTGCCAAAGTGACTGAACCTCGGATTCGGCTGTTGCCTTATATGCTTATCTCCAAAGAAAATTCCCTGTGCCCTACCTCTCTACCTAATTATACAAAAAATAAGCATGTAAGATTTTTGGAGGCATTCGATTTCATTTTTTAAGCATTTATGCGAGTTCAAATCCCCGCAATGGGCCTGAGCTTTCGGTGAAAGAAAACATCGTGAGGAAACCATAGCATGTAGGGCTTTTTCTAATGCCCGCCTGGCTAGCTACCACCTTTAAGTTGAAAATCTGTCGCCAAGCACTAATATGTGTGTTCCGGCAGCTGCACTTGAGAGCCAGTCTTCCACTAGGTTTAGCGTTTTATCATCTTGGACCACATCGACACTTAACATCAGGTGAGATTGTGGCCACAACAAAAAACCTATAACGATTAAAAAAAATATACTAAAATTAAATTATAGATTTTGGTGACTATTATTTCCGTTCGAAAAAGATCTGAATTACTCTAAATAACTAATTACTTAACCAAGTTGGCAGCATCTAAGGTAGTAGGTACAAGATACACTGACTGTGCGTTTTGTTAAATTAAACGTGTTTTGTGTTTTCAAAGTAAACGGTAAATTTCTGTAGAGAGAAAAAGAACGATCTCCACACTATGACATCGAATGGGTGCCAAGTCCAGGAGGCGCATATGGTAATTTCTTATTCCAATAGGAAATAGAGGCGGTCACTCGCAATAATCCATCACGGGCAGCGATGGCTATTTGTTTGGCCGTACCGACCGTGTTTTATGTCATTTTGTGTATTCCTTACAGGTTTTGATAAATATTTGTTTCGCTTTAGTCCGGACATGTCCGGGAATTGAATGTCCGGTAAGAATGGAACACGTTTTGTGATTGGCATGGGTTCATGGTTACACATTTCGTATGTGTGTTTTGCATTTAATATTTTACGTTTTTCTTACTCAATTCCGTAGTTCTGTTAAATTATAAAATAGTTATTTACATCTTAGTTCCTATGTAACATTAACTTACAATTAATTTTCATATCAAAATACTATTTAAATTATATAGAAAAACTTTACACTAACCTACAGCTTCGTGTTTTATACGATGGTTTCTTTTTACTTACGTCGATTTGTTATTTGCTTTTTACATGTACAAAACCATACGAATTATTTTTTAACATTAGCATGCCAATGCGATGGCACTGTGTCTGATAGACGATGGCAAGCAGAAGACAATCCAAAAATAACAGTGACTTCCGAGAGAACGGCAAACCATCGACGGAAGTCACTGTCATGCCTGTAAGCTTCGGTAGTTGGATGAATTGATCCAGAAAGGCGATAATGCAAAAGGAACTTAGGTACCGGGACCGGTTTATCACTATGCGCTTTGTGGTCGCTATCCATAGGAATACAATTGTCGTATCCTAGCCAGCATCCTCTATTAAAATCAAATATGTAATTTAGTATTAAAAAATATTTATAATAATAATTAAATAATCTAATTAAATGTCAGACAAGTAAATAAGAAGCAAATGATGTTGTCTAAAAACTGGTTCACTATTCTCAAGGGTAGGTACGTCATTACCGCGCAGCGACGAGACTAAGGATCGCATGCATACAGAATCGACCTTATCAGTTATGCATAATGCGGAGACCCCAAAGGTGGGCAAAATATTGCAGTGCCCGTGTACATGACAAACGGCCAACTACAGGTTGATAAATTTTAAGAGAGTAAACAAACTTGTTAATAATAATTTGTCCTCTTACATTGTTCTAAATATCATCTATACTAATATTATACAGCTCAAGAGAATGCATCTCTAGAATTACCAGTTATATTGAATAATTATTTTTCCTTTATAGTAGATTTTATTGAAGGTTACAGGTTGTATAACTTCACGATATGTCAAGCAATTTGGCAAGCTGTAGGCAAGTACGGGAAGTGAGAATGTTCTCACTAGACATAGATAGAATTCACTAATGCGTTGGCGGCGGCGACATGAATAAATTTAACACAGGTGAATCAGTGGGGCACATTTAGTAAGCGGATAAATGTAAATGAAAGACATATAATTTACACATAAACCGAGTTCGACAATAGATTACAACTATTATTATAATTATGCAAAATTCAAGGACAAGAACTATAACTAAATTATAACTTCACTTTATCTAAATAATTTTCTATGTTCAGTATATTTGCAGATTTTACTACTTTCATTATAATATTTTCCTGTATTTATAATTAAACCGCAGAGCGTTTTTGAAAATATTCCACGAACAAACAACATAATATGCTTATAGGGAAAGAGAACAATAAAAATAAACCTACTATATTATTTAGAAAGACATGCTGTATATATATACAAAGTGACGATAAGCCCGCATACATCTGCGTCATGTCATGTCAAACTGATGGATATTATTCTCTGATTCTATTACTCTTTTTTGTTTGTCGTCAAAATGGAACTGACCCATGAATATGAATGAGGACGCGAGTTTCTAACATGCTAGGTTTGGCATTTATCTTTACTTATAATAACTTTATTAGTTACAAAAGTTTTTTTTTTTTGTATAGATATAAATATATTAGGGAAAATTACAATAATTTATTTAACTAAGTTTAGCCTGGCTGGATGATGCTAGACAACAAATATAGTTTTTATAAATTAAAAGCCTGAGCCTTACTATAAGTTTAGTTCGTAAAGCATAAATAAATAATGAAAAAATAATTGGCTCAGAAGTCAAAGGTAGCGTGAATACCGTATTTGCCTACAGATTGCCAGATTGCTTTACATTCATGTTTACTACTCCGCTCCTTAAGGTCGTAACGTAAGTTTAAATTATTAATTTAAATTAATAATTACTAATTTAATTTTTCAAAGTGACTGGCAATTCCATAGATTGACGCATTCAAACAATCTCATGAGCTTTACGTTTTGTGTATAATTCCACCTGAAGGTAAGGAACGATGCTTTCGAAGATTTATTTTTTCTAAGGCAATAAAGCAAGGATTGCTTAATGGCAGCGGGTACGGACACCGCGTCGATCGAAGTAAGTTCGACTCCCTGCAATGAGCCTGAGCATTCGGTGAAGGAAAACACTGCGATGAAACCATAGTTTTAAGGGATTTTCTAATGCGCGCCTGGATAGCTACCAAGTTGAAAATCTGCCGCAGAGAACCGGTGTGTAATAGGAATGTTTAGGAGTGTTCCGACACTCTTGAGAGCCAATTCTTCCCACTACGCTTAGCGTTTTACCATTTTGAGCCACATCGTCACTTAACGTAAACTTTTTTTGGCTTTCTCACTTGCAGGTGTAGCCAAGATTTTGTGAAAGATGCCTTGTTTGGGTGTGTGTGTCATCCTGGCCGGTTTCGGCTTCAGCGACTTAATTTCCTGAACATGCACAAAATGAAGTTAATTAGGGTATTGTTGTTCTACCCTTTAATGCGTTTTCTAGTGACTACTGTACCCAATTTTGTTGATGAAGGTACGAATGCATTTCGGGCAGGTTAAAACTCCACCAAAATAACTGTAAGGTATCACCAAAGGTGGTTTGGTCTAATACAAATACACACAATAACAAGAACTACATTTCTACAATCCAGTGTATTTTGGTATAAGATAATGCTCAAGAAAAGGCAATAACTTCTACAGACATAATGGGTATATTTGCAGAAATTTTAAAACATGGTTAAATTTCAAATTGTCATGGTCTAATTGAATATTTGCGTTTTGAAACAGTATTTTTGTAAATTTGTATGTAACGTCTGGACACCATTAAGTGTAGATAGGTCTGGGGTGCTAACTAGTATTATATTTTTAATAATTTACAAATGCCTATATGTTTTGTTACATTTCCCTACCATTGAATTAAACTACTTAATACGTTTTATTTGTTAATAAATAATATTATTAGAAATTTACAAGATTTAAAAAACTAATACATAATTAAGTGAGCTGTAAATTATTATGTAATTACTGAGAAAGAAGCTATGAGTAAAATGGCAATATACAAGTACAGCCTATTAAAGTAAATTAAATTTGAAGTACTTTTAC
Source organism: Saturnia pavonia (assembly GCA_947532125.1). Classification (NCBI taxonomy): domain Eukaryota; kingdom Metazoa; phylum Arthropoda; class Insecta; order Lepidoptera; family Saturniidae; genus Saturnia; species Saturnia pavonia. Next base: position 5,783,995 of record OX383899.1, on the reverse strand, counting down.
TAAAAAAAAAATATAAGCTTCAAATAAATAAAAATAAAGCTTTAAAAACAAAAATACATTTACCCAGCAAATTGAGAGATTATACTTTTACAAGCAAAAAAAAAGTTTTGCGATAATCTTAAGAGTACCATCTGCTCGCTGAAAAATGAGCACGATTACTTAAAACGTAATGTCGCGTCGTGACGTCAAGATGCAAATGCGTCAATGGGGTAAGTACTCGTAAGTTGTTTTACCATGTAAATTTAATTTGTGAGCTTCAAAAATGGTTTTCGTGTATACACTAATGGTGCAAGCGTTTGATACGCAGTAAATATATTCGTCTTGTAATTTTAATTTTTGCGTATATTATTCACAATGCTCATAAAATTAGAAGTGGCAAAAAATTTCACGAAAATCGGTTAAGAAAGGACAAATTAATGTATTTTTTATATTAATGGTCTCATAAGATCTCTTAGTATTCGATAATAATTTCAACTTCATATCTCGATCAGTTTTCGAGAGAAAGGGTCTTGATACACGGACGAATGGACAGACGACAGACAGACAGAAAACAAAGTGATCTTATAAGGATCCATTTTTTTTTATTATCAGGTACAGAACACTGAATATTAATGTTGGTATATATATGAGATTGAAAAACTGCAACACCTTTTAAACCAACACCAAAAAAGTCGGTAGATCTAAGTGTTTTTTTTTTCCTGAAGAAGGTTTTATGCTATCCATTTCCATATTAACGCGAACGAGGTCGTGGTCATAGCTAGTATTTTAAAAAAAGGAGATTTCATTAAATTTACAAGAGATTTAAATTACATTCGTACCAATGACAAAGTGTCACGAAACTTAAAACAACCTACGGGCAGGTATAAATAACAGTTTTAACTAAAAAGCCCCTGTCTCAGATCGGTTTCCAATTAACACTGCTTCAGTTCAGTCTCATTATATTTTTAATTTGGGGGCGGAATCCTAAATTAAACCGGGCGACGTCAAAGGACAAGCTCGACTGCTATTAGAGCTAAATAATTAAAGAATTCGACCGTCTTCACAGTCGTTAGGAGATATTAAGAGACCGCTCTGCGTAACTTTCTAATTTTGATTTAGGTAAGTACTCTACGGACTCTGAACTGTTAGAGTTTTGTTGCTTACACGAATTTCACCGGTTTATTTTTGTTTACATGAAATTTTCATTAATGTTTAAGTTTAATTTATTCAATTTTACTCTGAGTATGTAACTAAAATCAATATTTTACAGCTGTAAAATCCATTTAGTATTACGCCATAGATAACAAAACGATTAATAATATCTCATTTCTCAATTGATAAGCTACATAAATAGGCAATGAGTAAAAACAAAAATACGAAAGGAAAATAATTACTGCGTAATAAACGCATGCGGAGTCACGGGGCACTGCCAGTTTTTATAATATTGTTACTACCTGTATAAGAAAAATCTAGAGTTGTCTATAATCAAACACCGTGTATAAATTCATGGGGAAAAGATAAGGTGACGGCGTTGCGCGGCGTCTCGAGTCAGTTCGCGGAACACGCACACATTGAAATCTTATCGGTCCGAGTATCGTAAATCAAACAGAGAAGTTTTTGAAGTAGCATAACTCGAAAAGAAACTATAAAGAAGATATAGTGACACGGATTGAGAAAGGGATTCTTAGATGGCTTGGGCATGTAGAGAGGATGAATGAAAGTAGATTGACTAGACAGATTTATAAGATGAGTGTAAGTGGGAACGTTGGAAGAGGAAGGCCTAGACGAACGTTCCACGATCAAATCGGAGACGTCAGGTCAAGAGTACTCTAAACCGACGAGCATGCTTTAAAAGATTGATGAATGTTGAGGAAGCGAAAGTTGTATGTCAGGATCGTAGCAAGTGGAAGGACGTGGTCTCTGCCTACCCCGTTGGGAAAGAGGCGTGATTTATGTATGTATGTAACTCGAAATGTCCACCCTTTCTTTAAACAATGTCACTTTGTCTCGAAATTTCGACCTCTTGTTTTTATCGGATATATAAGTAGGCCACAGTCTGACCGATGATAGTTCTATTCTGGATATCAAAATGAATACTAGGAGCTATAACCGGAAGGAAATTACAAGAAGACTACTGTAACTGAGGAACAACTGTGATAAGTGTATTTGTGAGTTTGTTCTAATTTTCTCTTCGTGTGTAAATAAATTTATTTTTCAACAAAGTTGCTCGAAAAATGCATTTACGAAGCCTGTATACATTGTTCGAAAGTTAAAAATTATGCACCATAAAATGGAATGTGCGGTAAAATAGGTACTCTCACCTAAGTACCTGTTTTACCGCATACTCCTTTGCATAGCGCCGTGCGTTTCATTTACGTTTCTTTTTAATTTTTATAAAAAATATATAGTAATTCCACCAAGGAGTTTCACATTACGAGAATAAATAAGCTGAATGATCGAACCTCTTTGGAAGCGCTTTTGATCAATATATTTGTTTCGCTTTAATGCTAAAGGGAAAATGAGACAAAAGATGTAGTTCTAATTTTCACCACGCGCACGTGACGTCATTTGCAAATGCGTGCCACTTTCATATAAGAAACGTCAAAGATTGTTGCGGCGTTCCGGCTGATATTCTTCTTCTTCTCAATTATGGCTTCGCACTATTCGTGCATTGGGCCAGTGTCAAGTATTTTATATTTGTAACCAAAGCGAGGGAGATTTTCCAGTCTTATGTCGAATTCAGGGCCCTAACAAGATGGCGGCTCCCTTGTTAGAACCTTCCAGGGAATTTTTGTGGCATATCAGAATTCATATTCTATGTTATTATTTTCAATTCACTTCACTTGTGCACAATAACCAAGCTTTATTATGTAAAATGCCACCTGTTTTACACAATATAGGGTCTAAAAACACAAATTTATGAATTAAAAACAAAAACCACTACATGACAGTCTGAGATCCCGCCAAAAACTCGGCTGATATTTATTACATAATACACATGAAATTAATAATGTCAGTCAGTTAAGCTTACAAAGCAGCAAATTTCACAGAATATCAATAACTGTTCTAATGTTACCGTTAATATCCAAGAGTAGTGTGACCTATGTGTATAATTTATATTTTGCTAAATAATCTAATGATAAGGTTTGTTTCATTACCTATTGTACTGTTTTCTCGCAAATGTGTTGAAAACGTTGTATGACATGCATGAAAGTGGGTGTTTACAAAATCGTGACTATGGTAAGCGTTTAATCGTTTGTAAAAACCAAGTTATCGCACTAGTACCATGTGTAACTGTAAACACTACATACGGCGTTTTTATTGCCCACAAGCATAATAACATTATTACTAAATTATAGTTCCTATTTAGGTTAGTACAGGTGCATTAGTTACTTAAAAACTAACGAGGTTAAGGTAAGTCGTAAATATGTATTTATGAATATAAGCTTAAATTTAGTCTAGACGTGTGAACTGTACTTATTTGCATGCTAACAGGATTCCTTACTATAAACTAAAACGTATAAGCGGCGTATCCGACGTTGTTTCGTTCAGGTTTATATTATAATAAGTTACTTTTAAACAAATGCTTAAAACGTAAAATTATATACAGGATTTTAATTAACTTAAAAATATATATGTTGTTGATAGCTTTATATGAATAAAAAGTAACTAACTGGTTTAAATAATTTATCCGAAATTTCATAGCTACTTCCGCCTGCCCATAACTATTATATCAATATTTGAGTAATTACCGAAGTCAACTTGCGGATAAATTATTTACGATGGATTTTCGAAACGTAGCGCCTTCGTCAATCAAATATAATTGGTTTAAATAAAAATGAGAAATGTATGTTAATGCGAAAACCTTACGTTGTTGATATCATGATAATAAATATTAGCAATTATTATTTCTTTCATACGTTAGTATGCAAGTAGTGGATGGTAGAAACATTAAAAACGTAAATTGATTTAGTATATTATCGTCTACTAGCTTTTGTCAGCAGCTTTGTAACATTACATCCTATTTTACTTTTTTATAACCGAAAGCCGCTTACATAATAATTTTCATAACTATAATTCCAAAACCTAAGAAGATGCTATACTAATTACAATTAACAAATTTTTCAAACGCTTAAAAGCTGATTTTCAGGCAATCATTCTTTACGTCCTATTCGTATTCCTTTAAGTCTCACAAGGATTCTACAAGTCCAAATTTATTAAAAGATTACATTATTTAACGGTTATTAATTAAATACGACTTTTTCATAAATATTAATTGTTTAATCAAATTCTAACATCTTCATGGCAAACCATAAAACATTCAAGCTCGCTGAGGTGTCGTTTGCACGACAGAGAGTATTCAGACGGAATAAATCCAGATTTCTGGGGTCTAGGGGGCCCCAGGGAGTGATACCAGTCGAGATGACCGCTCTGGAGATACTCGACACTTAGATTAGATGCTCTTATTATGAAGAATTTGTAAACGAGCGGTACTGAAGCAGCGTTCGAGACGAGAGTATCCTAGCTTCGCACGGATAGAAAAATATTTTAAAGAACATTGAAAAACTATCAAAGAAATTATTGATACTTATATACCTATTTACAATTTATGGAATCTTCTGGAGTAAGACCTACCAAACAAAAAAAAAAGAATCATCAAAATTTCATAAATGACTGAGTAATTGCGTAACAAACATACAGTCGAATTGATAACCTCCTTCTTTTTTTAAGTCGGTATGAAAACGCAGCGTTTTTCACGCCGGTTTGTGATAAATGTTAATGTCGCATACAAATGACGATTCGTCCCTGCAGTGACTTGAGGGAAAGGGGTAATGTTTACATTTTAATGTAAGAATACCGGTGCGTTGTTAAAGGGATAATTTCACGTGCGAAAAGTCTAATATAATGGCTCTTTCTGCTTTTTATATTAATGAACAGAACTTGATTACGCAGCCAACTTTATACCTAATATTTAGAATTTTCAATTGTCTCCTCATGGAATAATAATCATACTTTCCTAAATTAATCATAAAGAACAGTAATGTTGAAAGTTTCAATTTTTTTATAATCTAAACGTATTTCGGCAATAAATATACAAATAATTAAAATTGAAGTGTCTGAATGTAATGTCACAATAACAGCTTTTTAATAAATGCTTATGAAAGTATATACGATACTTATAACAAAACAACGTTGTCTGTATGTCTGTTTGTTCCGGGTAATCTCCGAAACGGTTTGACCGATTTTGACAGGACTTTCACTGGCTGATAGCTAATGTTATAAAGAGCAACTTAGGCTTCTTTTATGTTAGAAAAAGAATTAGAGTTCCGCGCAAATAAAAATAATACTATAGAGCGACGATTTCGGGGCGCTTAAATGGCTTACGCTGATTAAATTATAAGAGATATAATATCAAATTAATGTAGTATATAATTGTAGATCATAAAAATACCTACAAAACAGTCTGGCTATCAGCCTATGCCTCTCTTCTCTAGATGAACCACAATAAGCATTTTTGTCTTTAAAATAACTGGGAGCGTGGGGTAGTACGATTCGCGCGTGTGCTCGAGCGACGGCATTGTGTCGTCCACGCGGGCAAACACTAGTAAATAATAAATCAAGCCCTAATATATCGAGAGATTACCTTAAATATTCACTATTCCAATATATATTAACTTCTATTCCTTAACGAGGCATCAACAATCGGTATTATTATTTTCTCCATTTATTTGTTTATTGTTATTTAAGATATATTGAAATGACCTTGCTATGATATCGTTTTATAAACACCGCTGTTGCTAAGTGAATTTCAATTTAGTTTTTATAACGTATAATGTAAATATTTAGATTATTATTTTTTCTACGCTTTAAAATAAAAACTTAAGTGTTTACGTGTATTATATTTCATTACGCTGTGTAGAACGCTTATGAAATGTAAGAATTAAAAACATCCATTATTTTGTTTTGTATTCTTGTTTTAAATTTATAGTAAGAAATATTATGAAAAACACGCAGTGTGTGCCCTTAGGGCAAATTATACTATTCTACTAGGAATAAAAACCTTTTTTTTGAAGTCAAGTCTAGAATAAATAATTGTACGAAAGTACGTTACAATACAGATAGTTATTTTAAAACACACATAAAATACATAATTATCATTACTTAATATCTTTATAAGAAAATATGTTCTTGTTACCAAATTAGTGCAGTAATATGATATTATTTTTAATGTTAATTACTGATTCTCAAATTTTATGAGTAACGAATTTATACTTGGTTGAATGTTAAATAAACTCTTTCGATGGAAGCAATAAAAATATTAAATCTTCGCAATAAAGAGGCAATAACAATTTCAGTTAATATTAATCGTTTTTCTTTGTCGACCCTTCCGGGAACGAGGGCCGATTTGCTTTATTTTCCCTTTTATTTGTCCCTATGGGATAACTATGATATATTTATTATAACAAGAAGACCATTTGAAGACACTCGCGAGATGTATTAGCAGGCATTTCTATCATTGGAGGCAATAACGTTTATTAGTTTTATGTGGTCCATTTATTAAATTATTTTATATTGGTTATTGAATTATTTAAAGTGTTAAGAGGAATTTGAGCAGATTGATAAACTGTCAATGAATCCCCATAATATCTGCGGTCACTTCTTTTCTGAATTGTAGTAGGTTATGTCTCAGCATGAAGAATCTCTGGACAACAGAATACGTTAGAAGAATATCTGTCAAAAACTAAAGTAACTGATTGACATTAGAATATACGAGCGGGACTGGTAATAACTCAGGCATATATTTATGTCTGTGAACCAATGTAGGTGGAGACTGTACCCTGGCAAACGTAGCAAAAAGATGGCATAGAGTACCTCCAAGTAACGATTCTTATGAAATAAAAATGGAAAAGATTGTATACTTAATGTCAAGGATCAAATAACAGATTAGATACCATTGTATTTTACCTATAATGTAATAAAATTGTTTGTTACTGACTGTATCTACTTTATAAATCCTGAAAAATATTTATTTATATTAAAATCTTCAAAGATAATTGCTTATTTACAGAATTTAAAAAAAGAGTATTTATGTAAAAAGAAATAACAAGCAATTCCATACGGGCGATTCGAGTTTACAGCGTTCATAAAAAACAGGAAAAATGGAAGTAAACGAAAGCCGGTCCGTTTCCTATGATACATTTCGCTAACGATCAAACTGCGTTCTAATCATGGCACGTCAAAAATGGATATTGAAAATTGAATTCGCAAGCCGAATTTCTTTTTTTTTTTGGAATGCAAAGGGCGAGGGGCTTACAAATGGCCAGATCAACTCAATAAGGGGTACGGTGACGTGTTTACCCGGAACCCGCAAACTGCGCGGGTGCTTTTTTACATTTTTCCAAACGTTATTTACTCGGTGTCGTAAAGGCATTGTGTCGTTCGGACAATGGTTGGGGACATTTTTGATTTTTCTCCATACTCTGCCAGTTTTGTTCTTCCGTAGACAATGTGCTCTGATATACGGTATTCGATTTTTGAATATCAATGTCACGTGATATCGATGTTTTATAATGAATGGACCTTTTAAATCCTATATTTGTTTAGTAAAATTAATGACTTTAATGAAATTTTAAACTTTTAATGATTTTATTATAATGCTCCGTTATGTGTGTATTCTAGTAACATAAAAGGAAGTATATTTTCTATTTATGTAATACCTTAAGACTTTAAAATTAATATATGTATATATATATATATATATATATATATATATATATATATATATATATATATATATATATAATTTATTCAAAGCATTGGTAAAAATATGTAATCCATGTAATCCATTTTAAAGATACTTATCTTCTTTTTTATATAACTCATTACAATTATGCTGCATTTTTTTTTAAATATCTCTGTTTATAGTTTATTAATTATTTAGTTCTGTCAATTGCATAATAAAATATATTGTATTAATACGTGTATTACGTGATACAATGTATGACTTCTCAAAGGTGTTTTTGTGACAACGCCTTATTTCTCTTAATTATTCATCAAAATTAATTATTCAAATATCAATTTAAAGATTATTTTCCCCGCTATTGACGTAAAGTGTACAATATAATTTCAGATTAATGTATACGTTTTAGGAATTAGGATTGGCATTAGAAGTTCCATCTAAAATTACAAAGCCACATATTTTGCTATGTAAAATATTTCAAAACCAATACGTACTTTTAAATGGTATAAGATTTAATATCAGTGGTGTTAGGTCGTTTATATTTTCAAGCATTAATCTCGCTTGCCTTTATTACAATGACTAACAGAATTATGCAAGAAACTGTCGCCTGGTGTGAGAACTATTATAATAACATTAGAGTGAAACTTCTCTACCTGAGAAATAAGCATGCATCGCTGAGACACGACGCGCGACGGCAACGTCCCTGACGTGTTTATGTAAATTTTGCTGCCTACTAGTAACAGAGCTTGCAACTACAATTACCTGTTGTCGAAGTTATGTAGCATGGCCTAGCGGTAACATACCACCTATATTTAATAAAAAAAGTGTATTGACAGACCTGAACTAATCTTTTTTCGAAGCACACAACTGCTAACCAAGTTCTGGAAAACCTATTTGCGTTCAACGGATCAAAACGTATGTCATTTTCAAATATTTTGTGTGTGTTCTAAAATGTCTAGAATGTTCTAACTAAGTATATATTCCTTTTTCATACGTCATACATGTGTATCTCTAAATGTAATATAAGTAAGTTTATTTTTAATATTAAATTAACAAACAAGTTTGGCGTTCTGTTAAAAAAGTAGGCACAAATTTTCATTATAATTGTTAACTTTATATCCCATTAGGAACCTTTTTGGGTTAACGCCATCTGTGGAAAAAGTTAATCAATAATTAAGGATGCAAATAAGTAAATTATAAATATAATTATATATATTGTTACATTTATTAAACTTTTTGAATTGAAGACTTCTTTAGCATCATTGTGATTTGAAACTCGGTGAAACAAAAACCATATACATCCATAGGATTTAGCCTATGAGTCAATGAGATAGAGTGCATTAACATTATGCACGGTTAATACAAGTGTACGCTGTACGCACGAGTGGTCGATAGTTCGAATCCCGCTTGATTTGGGATATTTAAAGAGTTTTTTTTTAACAATTTTATTCTGAAGGTTCGGATATCTGTAAACTGCTGAACACATTTTTTCTTATATATTCTAAATAAAAAATTTACTGTTTGGGAATTTTAACATTCTTGGACAGAGTGCGATGGTTTTTCACGTCCGAACAGCTGTATATGCTTTACAATGCCTTGTATGGAATACTGTTCGCACATTTGGGACGGATCCGCTAATTACCTCCCCGAAGCCCTGGACAGGTTGCAGAGACGGGCTGTCCGCATTGTAATCGATGCAGACGTTACTAAGTTCATCGAGCCGCTTCAGCTGCGCAGGGACATCGCCTCGCTGAGCGTGTTCTACCGTTTGTATCATGGCGAGTGTTCTGAAGAGCTGTTTAACCTTATTCCGTCTTCTACCTTTCATAAGAGAACCACACGCGCTGGTCTCCGGAGCCACAGCTATACGGTAACCTCCATCTAGGCTCGAACAAAGAAATTTTCTACGTCGTATCTTTGCCGTACTGTGAAGCTGTGGAACTTTCTACAGGCCAGTGTTTGCCCTCCTTCCTACAATCTGGAGTCCTTCAAACATAACGTGAAGAGATTTAAGCAGGCCGGCATAACAGCGACGACTATCGATGGATTATAAATCCCGCGGTAGTCGCCAATGTTATTGGATTACACTGTGCTCACCATCAGGTACAAAGTAGGCACTATGCCATGCTACGATAAAAAAAAAAATATGTAAAAAAGGTCCTCAAAAATTCATTGTCTAAACCTTCTTGTACCTATAGCATAATGCGATGACAATCATGTGAAACAAAACATGGCTAATGATATCTAAAAACAAGAATTTTCTTTCTCTTGTCAACGCTGCAATAACTCATTATTTCACAGTACATTAAGCTCGAGTTTCACAGTTCACACGATAGGGGACGCTTTATGTTCATCCACGATGATGTCGGTCATTTGTTGTCATTATGGATTTTATTAAGTTTAATATTTAATATATTTTTGTTATTTCACTTTGACCCTTAAATGTGTAGTAATAACTATAATAAATTTATACATCATTAAGTTTTTTGTATATTTTTTAAATACATATATGCTTATTTTTTTTTACTATTCAATTATATTTTTTTATATAAATTAAAGTCATATAATTTAATGGATAAGGGTTAAACAGTGTCTTACTCAGTTAATGTAATTCATGACATTAGTATCATAACAATTAGCATTTACGAGTATTTCGTAATAAGAACATTTTGTTGAGTTAAGCCGGTAATTTTTGGACATAAATAAATCGCCTAGTAGTAGCGAGTAATCGTGAATCTAGGGGAAACAAGCTGGGGACCTTGCACCGGGCGGCAATTTAAAAGTCGCAAAATTTTTATTTGTAAATAGTTAAAAAAAACTGTCATCTGTCATCCATAGTATTACATAGTTACTAATAACATTAACATGCGTCTAATTACGTAAATTAAAAGTAATCATTTGAATAAATATTAATATAGTGCATGTTTTTTTTATATAATAACGAAGCAGATCGCGTTTTATAGTACGGCATTTTAATTGAAGATCGATTGATAGAATATGTTTAAATTAATATAAATATAAAACCATTCGATTACATTCAAATAAATATAGTAAGCCCTTCAATTGGTGATGTATAAAACTTTAGGTAGCTTTTATAATTAATAATATAACGATGAACTGTGAGTAGGTAGCGGTGGGTTCGTTTAGCTCTCGGCTAATTCTACTCAGGGGTTAATAATAAAGAAGCAATAAAGAGCTTCGTCCTTACCCGTTTTCAATAAACACCTTTATCGATTATTCAGCCCGTCGTCCATACTTACAGGCTCGGAGCTCCGCCATAGACAGAGAGTTGGCAAACTAATTCACGACACAGGCATAGCTTGAGCCGGGTGGCTGTAGGTGGTCGCCTGGCGATAGCCGGTGGTCGCGGGGGTGTGGGGAGCGGCCGGGGAGGTGCGCGGGGCGTACTCGCGGCTGGGCGTTGCCGACCAATCGTCGCGCACCACCCACCCGACCCCGCCTACCTCACCTGCGCCACGCCATTAAGTCCGCTATCCTCACACTTTTTTCACGGACCTCGCATCCGTTCGCTGGCGCCGTCTTTATTTTATTTTCTCCTTTATGCCTCCTTCCCGGCTCGCCTCCTATTTTACGCCCGCCGCCGGCGTAGGTAGAAAAACCTTTTGTGAATACGAATGCGGAGCAGGTATTTACGCTCGTTAGTTACGGGTCCCTGATATGTAAAGTAAATAAGTTCCTCTGAGAATGTAACGAAGCCGTAAGAGACAGTCAAAGCGGACGAGATGGTGTTGTATGTCTAATTAAACTGGCTGGACAGAGAGAGAAACGATTGTGTTTCGGCCGCGCAAAGTTCGGTTTACGAGCGTTGCGGGCCGGTGATAAACTTTTAACTTTCATATCGATCCGCAAAAAGTTCCGGACGAAAGTAATCCCGTTCACAACCTTGCTCCACATTTTGTTTCAATGGCCCGACGACGTCCGGAGTCGTATGCAAGTGTCCCTACCAGGGTGAACGATCCCACATCGATGAAGTTTAACTGAACTTGGAAAAAACTTGGAACTTTCGCGCCGCGTGATTAGGAAGACTTAGTTTTGAAGTGAGTTCGGAAATGTTTTTTTTTACAGTTTTGAAAGTCGGTGGCTCAGTTTATGATCCGGGTGAAAGTCGCAGCGGATCGATGAACTCCGGTCCGAGGTCAACCCGGCTGATCAAAGTTTGCGAGATTAATAACCGAATTTAATTTGCCGGAGACTAACGATGCACTTGCTCTTCGTCATATTATTGCATAGAGCAATAAATATACGGTTTATATAAATACCTACGTAGATAAAATCTACGTACCCTATTTTAGAAAACTTTTATACCATAATTTATTTAAAAAGATGTTTTTACGGAACATTATAAGGAATTTTGTATACCTACTTGTTTCTGGGTTGTAATTGTTGTTTTTAAAATACACAATATTTATTAAATCTAAACCGACGTGGCATGACGAAAAATACGATCTTTGTCAACCATTAGGTAACTATAGTAAAATTTCGACATAAGTATCCATAACCCTACGATATTTTATTACCTACCACTCATGAGTCGATTGGTCTATCAACACAAAGGAAGGATGTAAGTCTTGGCCTCAGAAATAACAGCTGAGCTGTCTTCTATCTCAGTTTAGAAACTCAGACAGAAAAGCATCCAAGAGATTAGTAGACGGATCTTCTGGCTGGATATAGGCCCGTTAATCGACCTATGTAATCTTTTAAAATGTAGGTACTCTAAGTAAATACCTACGTTAATATACTTATTTTTTAATACATAGAATAGTTTCAGAAACCTGGTGAATTAACATCCCGTGATGACATTTCTCTGTACATCGCATTTGAAATGAAAACCATTCACCGGACTCGGATCTAATATCAATGTTTTAAATGTATATTACATTATATATTGTATTTTACTTTATTCAAATAAAAATCATTTATATGATATATAAAATTAATTATATTTGCACGAGGCTTAATCTAAATTAGACGTTTAAGTAAAAACTTTGACGGTTGTTATTTAGACTTAGATTTATGCGAGGCTTAATCTAGTTCATGGAAATATTTTCATTTGTAATTTATGGTCACGACTTTGCAAACGGATACTGATTGGGAAAATAGCAATCTTTTATAGGTCCGTCATGACCGTGGCTTGGTATGATATTAGAATGCTTATGTTCTCTTTGTTGTGAAAAAAATAATACCCGAACATCCTAACTGATCGCTAAGTGGGTTGAATTATAGAAACTGGTTACGCTATATAATAATACACTGGAATATCGCCTACATGTGTTGTTTAAGCTAAACAAAAGTAAAGAACAACTGAGACAGTAGTTTATCTATTTGCTAGTCGAGCGCTATCGGTGGTAAAGACGCTCCTACCGCCCGACACAAGATGTCGCCGAACATTATCGTTAACGAGCGATCGTGCCGCAGTAAACACAGACTTAGATATACGTTTTATATCACTGAACACATTATTTTCTGTGATGTGTAAAAGTTGCCGTTGATAGAATACGTTACGTTACGTAACATACACGAGATAGATATCAATTACAAGTTGTGCTCCTCAGTTTTACCCGTGTTAAATATTTTCGACCAACTGTCCTACGTGCCGTCGTTAACGTACCGGTGTAGCTTATCGTTTTTGTCACTTCTCGTATTTGCATACAGCTTGCTAAATTGCTTGACGTTCGTGGTTACTGCTCAGCTCCTTAATAAGCTCCTGCTATTATATTAATCTGACTATTAGTTGCAGAGATTAGCGCGTTCATCGAACAAACAAACTCTTAAACCTTACCATATCAGTAGAGATTTATCAAAAAAAAAAAAATAATACAAAGTTAAAGTTTTTATTCGTATGTGAGCAAGGGGTTCACCTTTTGTAAATTTAATCTGCTTATAATTGTTAACGAATTAGGTTATTTCATAAATATACAAAAAAGAATGTGGCGTATCTATAATAATCCAATGTCCAATATATTTCCCACATCTGAGCCGACTCACCCCCGAAATGATTCAAGTGCACCGCGTTCTTATGAAAAGTGTTCTGCAGATAAGAAAACTTGTTCGAGGATTCGGCGGCGGCGCGGCGTCAGCTGACTACGGCCTCATTAGATCGTCAGATTACAAGACCGGTGTCCAGACTGTAATATTCCTATTGTTTTGTGCAAACGTGACTAATCTCTTCTAGAGATAAGTGGCATTTCTGTGGACCTTAGTGAAAGTTATATATTAATAAATCTGTAGTTATGTCTGTACATGTATTTTTTTTCCAAAATTCTTGATAAACATCTATTATAAAAGACTCTGCTCACAAATATGACATTTTTTTTTTATGTACGGATTTTGCTCACAAACACCTTGACTGGATATTCTAGAAGCATATATATACCATTCGTAAATTGATAGGTTATAAAAAATTACTATAATATGAGTAAAAATAAAACTACGTGACGAAAATATTTACTGTTTAATAAACGCGTGGGAAGCAGTAGGGCATAGATATTTTTTTTTATAATTGCTTAACTTTGACTTTACTATCACTGATGCACAGTAAAATGCAAATACAACAGCAACCACTGAGAGATCGAAATCCATCGGCGGTGGCCACTGTCATGCCGGCCCGCATAAATATCTCTTCACGTTACGCTTGAAGGAGCCGATGTCGTAAGAAGGAGGGAACACATTGGCCGAGAGATGATACCACAGTTTACTATAAATATGTTTTATTTCATGGGCATAGTAATATATCTTCACGTTTTTGAAGTTAAACAAAATATAATAAAGAAGTTAATAAGTCAAAGACTCTGTGCATTCTAAAAAAATGTGCTATAAAATACCCACTGTGAATGATACCATAACATGATGTTATAGGGAATTACCACACGTGAAGTTAAAGACTGAAAGTAGTTATTGATGACAGTTTTCTGAGCGCTTTTCTCTGTTAGAATGGTCTTCCGTCATAATTACAGAAAATTTTTTACCTTCAGAATTATCCATAGAACAAAACAACCTTTTATTTGGATTCCTCACAGATTTCTATCGCACTAAAAACCAAACTCACAATAAAATGGGTTTGTGTAATTACGTACGCGCATGAAGTTATGCTAACTTGACGTGATCAAAATGATTAAAAAATTATATATTAAAATAAAAGGATTGAATATAAATTCATAATTAATTTCAACAAATGTCATTTCTTTTTAAGTGATTCTGATACAGCATTAAAAAAAATAACACCAAGTGTGTTTATCTTCACCACAGTGAAACAAAAGATTTAGCAAGCAACGTGAAGTGGTAGTCCTTTTTTACAATGTGTAAAAATTCAATCTCATTAATTTTTCATAACGCGCCTAAAGAAGTGGTTCTTTGAACAATATTATTATTATTTTTGGCTTTTTATTGAGTCATTCTTCGAATCTAAATATTTCGATACGATTTATGCAAGACAAATAATAGCCAAATCGTCACTTCGGATACCCTTACAGTCTTACAAATGTAAGGGCTTGTTTCAATTTGAATAACACGAAGATCCAGAATGTTCTGGGCGGACCTCTTACCACTCTGTGAAAGCTAATCAATTATTTAGAAGCCTTTCATCTGCATTCGAATAACAGAGGTGATTTTCATTACAATATAAATCCCACCTACTAAGGGTTTGAATATTAAAAATCAAAGATGAAAAGCAAGAATTTTGTACTGTTAAGTAATTTATTTCAATTTATATTCCAATTTTGATTTAATTTTAAAACAGAAAATATACATCATTTAACCAAAACTACTATCACATGTATTGGGATTCTATTTCGAAGAAAAATATTAATTAAGAAAAGGTTTATGAATTTGTATGTTATTCTTTCATTTTGAAAATATGAATGACCTAACATTGTGATAACAAGTTGATTATAGCTCTTCGCGTAGTACAAGACTCGTGGTAGTCGAGCGGTTTAGTCAGGCGTAATAACGAATAATAAAACGAAAAAAAAAACGTGAAAAATACAGAACCGTGGATTTGTCGCCGTTTGAAATCACCAGTACGTCGTAGGCTGGCGTGATGATTAAACCCGTACCTTCCCACGGTAACAGGCCTTTGCCCAGCAGTGGGATATTTACAGACTGGTATATTGTTAATATTATAAGTTCTTGTACACAATATATAAACTTTTTTTTTTTCAAATAAATATATGGAAGGCTTTTTCTAAAATAGAATCCGCTATGTTCTTTCTTCAAAAATAATCTATATTTATAAAAAGAAGGCCCCACAGACGCTGTTCGGCCTTTCCCAACAGTCAATAACATGACCACAGCGCTGTCCCGTCTTTTCCTGACAACTTTTCCATGACCATAAACAAATAAAAAATAAATTACTCTCATATCCATTCTTTGAATCGTGACGTATGGTCTTGATTTCATAAAAAAATGACGATAGAAAAAAGGACGTTCAGTTTCCCGAATTTGAAAATTTTCGGGGATTTTGTTCTGGCCATTTAAACCTAATTCAGACTATTACGAACATTTTAAAATAAAAAATAGTCTTATAGGTCTATTCGTTCTCAAGTGATGTGCTTACCAACGAACAGCATTTCTTTTTATTTAATAGATTGTGTACAAAATGATTTATGAGAATATGGGATATTTAATGTAGTATTTGTGAAATGGTAAACTTTTGTTGAATCGAAACGTACTTGAAATTTAGGTATGAATAAATTTTAATCAATTAGGAAAGCTTGGCGAGGGCCTTGATATTTCAACGATATAATGTTTCGACCGATGTCACTCAATATTCACAAAATATCTTTGATGTATAATTTAGGAAGCGATTTGTAGTATTCAGTAACTAATCATTTATATTTACCTATCTACTACCAATAAATGAATTGATGTTCTACAATATGCAATTTGTTACAGTAATAGTATTGTAATATATCTTAATTATTTTCTTTAAATTATATCTCTGTCGTGGTAATCAATAATATATATTAGTGAGAGTTAAAATAATAATATACATTTCTGCACTTTCAGATTGTGGGTAAGAAATAACATTATTATTTTTCTAAATATAAAATATATGTACGAGTATATCTTATGGTTCTTTTAGTGCGGTTAGCAGATGGTAAAATTGAATGCTACGTGCGCGCCTAAATATGACGTGAGTGCGACTTGATAATTTAACGTTAAATTATAACGTGTAAAAATATTTCAGTGTTGTATAAATAAGCATTATTTTAATTTTTTGCTTCTTGAAGCTCTTCTTATATACATGCTTAACAAGTTCACGCGATGAAAGTTTATAAAAGTGTATTATATTGTTTTTTTTTAAAGTTTAAAGTTACATTAAAGTAAATGTCAAAAAGATGTTAAACACTTTTTTGAAGTGAAACTTCTTATACGTTAAACGTTTAATGTTTAACGCACATTATCGGTCTCTCCTCTTTGTGTGAGCCAGAGAGAGAGAGCAAATGTCGGTGTGTATGTATATTGCACACTGTTTAAATAAAATATAAAATATCTTTTAATATATTTTAAAATGAAGTTTCACTTCTATCGTTTGTGAATCGCACACACACATTTTTTTAACAAACGTTTTGTTGTTACTGTTTTAGTTTACTACTCACTTTTGTCTAACTTAATTGATACTTACGAGAATATATATATATATATATATATATATATATACCTTTTAGGCGTACGCTTACGTGAATTATTATTCAACACATTTGGTCAAAAATTGCATTTACGAAGACTGCATACATTGTTCGAAAGGTATAAATTACGCACCATACAACGGAGCGTGCGGTAAAATTTTTACTGCACGCTACTTTGTATAGCGCAATAAAAATATATAAGAATTCCACCAAGGAATTTCACATTACGAGAAGAAATAAACTAAATGATCAAACCTTGGAAGCACTTTTTATCAATACATTTGCCTCACTTTAATACTGAAGATAAAATGAGAGAAAGATGTAGTTCTAATTTTCACCACGCGGACGTGACGTGACTATATAATTTCTTATATGCTATTAAAAATAATCTTATGAATTGAAAGACGTTGTATGACACGCGTGCAGAATTTGTTTTTACAAACTCGTGACTATGTTAAGCCCTCGACCATTCGTCTACTCGTTTGTAAAAACCAACTTACCGCACTAGTATCGTAAATAACTATTATACATATATATTTTATACACATATATATTATACACATCATTACAGTAATATAAATATAAATGAAACGCTTGTCGTTGGTAAGCCCATATTACTTTAGAACGCCTGGACCGATTTAGCTATTTTTAGTTTGAAAACTTTCGTAAACTTCCAAATTATGTTTTAGTGGAAAGAAAAATTCCCGATTTTTTTAAGATTTTTTTTATTTCTGAAAAAAGTGAACGTCCTTTTTTCTAACGAATTTTTGTAAGAGTTCAAGAATTTGACGCACGATTTAATGGATGGATATATGTAATTATTTTTTTGTTCGTTAATTCCTGAAAAAAAAAACAGGAAGAATATTGGGATAGGTGGCGGATGGTGGTGGATAGTGTGGTCAGGTTATAGATTATTGGAAAAGGGAGGAACAACGCCAGCTATTTATTCATAAAACATGTTTTGTCTTACTTAAAACATAATCTCCCACGAAAAAGCTACGAAACATTTGCAGAATCTTCAATCTTATAATAAAAGACAAATTATTTAAGATATAAAACACAAAGGTATGTTTATTAAGAAAATAGATAAACTTATAAAATTGATTAATAGTAACGCATCTATAATAGTAAATTACCAAAACACAATAAGTTGTTAGTAGTTTGTAATTCATCTAATCTCCTCCCGGGAACTTTCGGTTACTCGATAAATCAAAGGGTATAGTGCTGAGGCATCGTTTCTTATTAACCATTGTCTCGGAATCGAGTGGGGTAATTAAACGTTCGGTGCGATAACCATTATGGGGTCCGGCTAGACCTTACCAACAATATTGATCTAATAAATAATCTATATGTTGCAAGGATTACGGGAATGAGCTATTGAGGTAAATAGAATAGAATATTGTTAGCTACTTAACTGTTTATGGAATCCGATTGGTTTGATTTAGAATTAAAATCGAAATATTGAATCATTATAATACAAGTTCTTGTATAAGCGAGAGGGTGGTAGATTTCGATTCTCGTTGATTAAACGGTTCATATAATATTTCTTACTATTTGTATGTTATGTACTCGTATATGGGTTATTAATAAACATTGTATGTATGCAGATCTGTTTGTAAATTCGTCTAAAGTTTGTCTGACTACCTTATTCAATTATTTATTCGGCGAATGCGTCACTTTGAGGCCTACAGTGTGACAAAAAATCACTAAATTATAACAATGAAATACTTGGGGCGTTCCGACTGGTGGAAAACCTTAGGGTGGACCCTATAGAAGATGGCAGCAAATTAACCATATTTTGTGTTTCTGCGGTAAGAAGGGTTTCCAGAGCTACTACGTGCTAGTGTTACCTATGGTATTACAAGCGTCCATAGGCTACGGTAGCTGTTTACCATGAGGCGAGCCGTATGCTTGTTTGCCACTTTATTTGTATAAAAAAGAAACTTGTACTAGGAAAATATTGTATGTGTATGCAGAAGTCGGAATCGACCAAAACTGACCTACGCTGATCAAATAGGAAAATTACTTATCGCAAGAATTCAGAATAGGTGTGCGTGAATAAGGGAATTATTAAATCTGCGAAAGAATTAGAAAAGGTATACAAAGATAAAATACTATATCGTTCTTTCTGCCTACCCCAGTAACAAAATAGCTTGATGATATTGTTTATTAAAAAAAACGGATTTTCGGCCGGACGTTTTATATACTAAGTGACTACGTTTCAATAATTTCTAAATTTTTAATTATAATATAAATATTCAAAGAATATTTAATACTGCTATATAGAAATGGTTTTATCTCAGGACTTCACTGCTTAAGAATTCATCTCATCCTCTCCATGCAAACCACTGTATTTCCGACTATAAAATCAGACGTTAAAACTTTCAAGACATTCTTGGGGCGGAATGCACGCCGTCCATCCATGTCTCAGGAATGCCTGGCCACTGTAAGCAAGCACTCGAGGCTGGGTGTATTCTAAACCTAATTCCGGTCGTGTCTCAAGACTCGTATACATTAGAGGCGCTAATTGCTTTATGCAAATGCCTGGCGGTCCGGTACAAGATGGGCAGTAGCGGCCGCAGACGATATTTTCGCTGGACCCTTCCGTAATCTAACAGGGATGGCTATAATATCTTTATGTTGAACTTTCACATTTAACTATAAAAAAATATTTTAACATAACGTATAATTACAATGTGTTTATTTTTTCAGGTAATATAATTTATAAAATTGAGTGTACCTAGCAGATGTATTGGTAAGTATTTAAAATAACCTATACCACTGTCATTTTAATTGATTGAATTTTTAATATATATTATTAAGCTAAAACCTAGACATTGAATACCTATGTGCTTTAATTTTTCCTTTATTCACATGCAAGCCCGGTGAAGCTGTAAAATCCGTCTGAGGCTTCAGAACCCTTTCGGCTAACAGTGTAGTCAGGTCGAAAAAAATAATATTAATAGACGGGAAGGTGGTAATATGGTCGCTGCGGATATCATAGCCTCCATCAATATTTCTACGTTCCCATAGTGACACCTATATGTAACACAAGCTACAGTGACGGTATCAATTTAATAAATGCCAAACATCAACGATTATCGCATTTTTAACTGTTGTTCGGTACAGTTTAAACCTGCAACTGTGAACCTTTTTAGAGCACTCCTGAATATTTTCCAAAAAATATGTAAATATTGTGTTTTTATTGTTAGTTTTGTCGGTCGTAATTAATAATCCTTACCTTACAGTAGGCATTGCTCTAGCCATTTGGACATATTGGTTGCAAAGGAAATATACAGCCGGAGTCGCAGGGCATTGTTAGTTTATAATAAAAAATCGTTTACTAAAATAAGTTGCCTAAACGTGGTTAAAAATTATTTCTGAGTTACTAAAATATCTCAAATAACTTTTCATTTATAGTGAATTAACATTCTTAAAACCTCTTGTATAAACTAAAACCAATATGCCAACCCTATGTCTGGCCCGAGGTCCTCACACTGTAATGGGGCTTAGATTAAATGCGTTGAAGTTAGTAATGCCCCTCTAAAAGCGAATTGTAGTCGTCGGCTATGGTTTATAATAATGTTATCGTGATGTCCAGCTTAGATTAGAAGATACTTTCCTATGAACATTGTTTTTCGAGAGGAGGGGAGTAAAGAGTCCTTAAAGAATAAAGACGTAACACTATGGCCGGTAAATGTTTTTGTTTTTGGAAAACGGTTTTAGTACAAACGTCTGCTATTTTCCAATGATATAAATTTTTAAAATCATTGTACAACACTTAATATTTTTTACTTATTTTATAGTTTGGCTGATTGGTTATTTTGGTTGGTTTTTTAATTGATTTGTTAATAAACTATAAATAACTTATAAGGGTTTTCCAATAAAAACCGGGTATATTTAAAAATAAAATAAATTCACATGGATTGTTTACAATTACATTATATTAGGTAATTTACAAAGCTTACTCTTTGGCATTTTTTATGGAATACTACATCATTCAAATGATCAACTCGGTTTAGTATGGTACACGAGAAGTCAAATTTTCCAATACTTTTTAAGACAATGGTTCCTCTATCTCATTGATGACTCATGTTATATTAATGTATAGACCTTCGATAGTTGTTGCTTGTCCTCATACACCCCCTCCTCATAACCCCCACAAAAAATAATCAAATGATCTTGGAGGTCTCATCCCCAAATCTTGAGAACAAGAGTCCGGTGAATTTCTCATTCTATAAGTTGTAAATTAGACTTCTCTTATTCACGCCACCATACGAAGCTGAGGTGGTTATTTAAATGATATAGGATTCCATAAAAATGCCAAATAGTAAGCTTTAGAAAACATATAATATAATTGTAAACAATCAATGTTTTTTTATTTTAATTTTAAAGATACCCGGTTCTTATTGGATAATCTATAGAAGTAATTCTAATCAGTCATTCATTATTTAAAAAACTTTACAGGCGAATTTACATTTTTACGATAGGTATTTTCATCGTTTTTGAAGCCACGATGGCTCAGTGGTAATGTGACTGGACACCGCATTGATGGACATGCGAGGTTCGAAATCCCTACAATGAGATTGAGCTTTCAGTAAAGGAAAACATCTTAATGAAACCATAGCATGGTGGTAGGGCATTTTCTTATTCCTGCCTGGCTAGCTACCATCTTCAAGTTGAAAATCTGATGCCAAGCACCTATAGGTGTGTTCTGGCAGCTGCACTTTTTTTTTGTTTCCTTGCTAGGGTTATCGTGTTACCATCCTGTTAGCACATCGTCAGTTACCATCGGGTGAGATTATACCCATAACACTGAACTTATAAATTAAAACTATTAAAACTACGGTACATACGTGGATAATATGGAATGAATTTTAGTTTACGATACTGATCTGAGTAGCGAGGCTAAGGCTATTTTCTTCTGAAGGTAAGCTTAATACAAATATTATAATTTTCGGCTCACTTCCTTTGTTTAAACTAGCTCCCTGAAAAATCTATACAGATACCTGATGTTAAGTACGGTACAGTACACAAAGAAAGATAAACGACAGTGACAAAAATTTCATCAGCAGTCATAAAATCGTTCTTAAAACATGAAATATAAGAGCAAACTGGTTCTTTTAATTACTGAATTGGGTTTTTGATTATTATTTTTTGTGATTATTGGAATGATCATATATGTATAAGTTTTATAGCAAAGTATTTTTTTCACAATATTTCAAAAGTTATTTCAAAATAAAAAATATTTTTTAAATTCAGTACCGAAAACGCGCCGATCGTTCCCGAATAAATCCGAGCGCATGTGTCGTCACAATTTTAATTTCTACTGATTGATACAGTGATACAGTGCCTTGACTCTTAATCGATGAAATTCCTTTAACATTATGACGTCACAAACCTGGCGATCAATTGGGGCGCGTTCCTAGTCATGTGATTATTTTTAAAATATTTCAATTTTCAATTGTTTATTATTAATAAAAAATGTTTTAAGAGTTTTTCCAATTGACTATTATCATAATTATGATGAAGCTTTAAAATACATAAAAAAATCGATAGTCTTTTTTTTTTCAAATACCCAATTTGCGGTTGTTTCGAAACAGAGCAAACAATTCCTACGGCCTTGTGAGTTTTTTTTATGCCTCATATATTTTGGACAGTTTTACTGAATAATAACTATATCTCAGATACTTTATACATAATTATTTCCATACACAGTTTCGATATAAAAATACATCCAATAAGTAAAGAATATGAAACATATGTTATGAATTATATATATCGTATGATAAATAACGCATAATCTCGCAGTGAATTCTGAAACACAAATATTCGTGTAAAAGATGTAGGCATGTGTGACGCTCGTTAGAAAACTTGCTCGCCAAGAGCGGCAGTACTAACTCGTTTCATTCATCGTCTTATACGAGGATTCCTGTTTTTTGATACGTTTACAAATTACAATTATAAATTAAGCACGAGTGTCACTCTACGACAGCTAAATATAATATTAGATGACATGGTTTTGTATTCGACTAGCCAGGTAACTTACATAATTATAAATACTTAATTAGTCTAAATATTATGAGTTTAAAATGTTACAATGTTGTGTTAGTTTTACAATACGTTTATTAAATAAAATGGTTTTTTTTGTTCAAATTTTTACATTATAAACTATCTGTGCCCTGCGGTTTCACCCGTGTTAAATTTATTCAACCAACTAACTCTCTCCAACGCGCTGCCGCAAACGCACCTGTGTAGGCTATCGTTTTTCTCCCTTCCTAAACTTGCCTATAGTTTGCCAGATTACTTAACGATCATATTTACTGCTCCGCACCTTACGGTCGTAGCATGAAGTTATGTAGCCTATAATCTTCCTCGATAAATTAACAATAAATAGATTAGCGTGTTCAAACACACAAACAAACTCTTGTGCTTTATATATTAGTATGTCATTATAAATTAGATTAAATATTATGAGTTGAAAATGTTACAAATAGTTATATTCGCTTCACAACTCGTCTATTGATAAAATTAAATAGATTTTTGTTCTAGTATTTAAACTATAAAATATGCGTTTTAATATAATCCATTGGTTATTTAGTATACGTTATAATCTTACTATATAGCTGGAAATAGGTATATATATATATATTGCTTTCAAGTTTATTACAAATTCTCAAGTATGAAAACTATTAAATCTTACTATGTATAAGTAGAATCAGTCGTCGCATTACACGAGAAGATGTCCAATGCGTTGCGAGGGGGCAATGTGGCGGCTTGCTGAGTGAAGGGAAGGGGGCGGGACTTTCAAATATGACATATCTGGGTGCCGTCAGCACCGCAACACTGTACCAGAACTTGGTCTGCGGCCAGCGCAGATGTGTACTGTGCAAGTACAACGAAAGATCTTAAGCCGAGTGTAGACTTTGCGTTCATTTATTTTTTAAATTCCATAATTCGGTAACCTGCACGGTTTAAATAAAGAGAAATATATATCTCAAGTTGCATAGGAATACAAATATATTATAAAAGTCAACGTCTCTCTGTTTGTCTGTCCGTTTATGTTCTTTTCACGCAAAAACCACTTACAAGGTTTTACCTTTAATTTATAGATATGTAATCTGGTCAGGTTATAGGATATATTTTGTTACATAAAATAACATATGAAATAAGCAGTGAAGATATTGGTGAATCAATCGGAAAAAGAAGCTTTTGGGCCGATTAAATGGCTTACGCTGAGTAAATCATAAGTGATATATCAAATTAATGTTCTACATAACTGTAGATCTTAAATAGATATACAAATAGGTCTGCGATAGCATATGTCTATCTTCTACGGATCACCCTTAATAAGCATTTCCGAGGCAGCACAATTCGCGTAGACGCTCGATCGACAGCATTCTGTAGTACGTTATATTAATCGATAATATCTTATTATTAACTTAATTGCCAGGATTTCCTTTCTTAATTTATAACTATATTTACGATATAAGGGATTTTATATTATTTTATTCTGATATGAGTAGGTAGTTTAATATCTCAAACGGTAGTTTCACTTTTCTGAATATTTTTTGTGCACACGGTCTAAGGAATGTTAGAGACTAGCTGAGATACAAAAGACAATCTAAAACCCTGACGTCTTTTGAACTATAGTGACTAGATTACCATGGCGCTTAGAGGTGTGTCAATATGCTTTTGTTTGTTGAAAATATAGAAAAATACACACAAATCGACATTTCAAAGTTGAACCTGCGTTGTTCATTGGACACACGTCTTTATGAGAACGTCCAAAGTTTTCCCGTGGCAAGGGAAAACGCTTCAGGCGAGACGCGCCTACACTCAGTTATTAGCGACCATTGAGACATGACTATTTACTTACCGAGGGCGTGATACTTCGTGTAAAGTATTGCCCAGTGGCGCTTTAGATATCTATCTAGATATCTCGTCATATGATTTTTTTATTAAAAAAAATATTGTTTTCATACATATATTTTTCTTTGTCTACTAATATTAATCGTTCATATAAAGTTCTTTCGAGGTGTTTAATTAATATTGTTTTCCATCAATATTGAAATGTTAGATAAACTAGTAAATAAAACATATTAAAAAACTACAATACTTGTGCTGGGGCCAGAGTGACCAGGTGTAAACCCGCTATAGTGGGCACGCTTAGGCGTGATGCGTTCTGGCATCAATCGGTGTTATCCAGTAATAATTAAGCGAGGTACTAGGGATCTGTACTGTAAACTTGCACTGTCGCGTTTCGGATTCAACCAGTGTATACATTGCCGATTTCTCGATGGTCGCCGTTTGTTTCTGGATTGTACTTTGCTTATGTATCATTAGGCACATTTCCGACTTTAAAATAAACCGTGATATTCAGTAAATTTAATATCAAAACCGTAACATACAAGTATTATTATCAGTAACGGCTCTTTAGCTACTTAATATTGAAATGGATATTGGATTCAGGCGGCTCTTAGCCAAAATTTATAAATAAGATTATACTAGTCATATTGTACATAAATTGAACCAATAGACCCAAATACATTTTCAATATGTGTATGTCCAAGTACATTTTTATTCTTATAAGTTCTGAGTAGTTTTGATGCATTGAATTTCTGTCACGTCACCAGCCCCGCTGAATTTTCAATAGCAAACATTTGTCCGTAGCAAAGTCTCAAATCAAATTTAAAATATGTTTATTTTTATGAAGAGCCGTCCCCTCGGACCCATGTGAGTGACGAAATTGTATTGCCCGGGGCATGATTCGTATTGTGTCTATGAGTATGCAATATTTTGAAAAACATCTATTTATTTTGAACATTGTCTGTAATGGAAATAAGACATTCTGATAAATATAATTTATAGTAATATTAAATACTTTTTATTATATTATAGATTAACTGTGCTCCATGGTTTCACCCATTCTCACTGCCCGTACTTGCCTGATTCTTGCCTGATCTGACGTAATCTGGAAATCTGTCGCCAAGCACTCTTATATTGTGTCACAGCAGCGGCACTTGAGAGCTAGTTTCCCTTCTAGGCTTACTATCTTGGGCCATATCGTGACTTAACAACAGGTGAGATCGTCGCCAAATGCTAACCTATAAAAATATTTAAAAAATGTAATGGTAATTGGGTGGCAGATATTAAGCTTAAGAAATGTAGCAAGCGACTACTAAATACATTAACCACCGTGCTTTGGTTTCAGAACGTACCTTCACCAAGTAATCATTGTTTCTTATTCACTGTACGCTGCCCTATACAAAATTCGAAGTAGTAATCCCCAAGTTTATAGTCCACTATATTTCACAATAAAGTTTTTCTCAAAACATCCCCTGGTAGGAAGGACCAATGATTCGAATTTATGCTTTATGCACTGGAAAATTATAAATTTATGTACGTCCAGTTCCTGTGTCGATACTTTTGTAAGGCTCTCGACGACAACGTCTTATTTTCATTGTTACTGCCAGCACGTTTGCATAATTTATTCTCAAGACTATGTATTTTTTTCCAAAAATACCTATCCGCACAAAGCCAGACATTTTGGTTGAAGTTTTATTTATATAATTTTATAGATATTGTTAAAACTTATGCAGTATCTTCTCCATCTATTCAAAAGGGTATTATATGTCGCATGTACCTAAATTGTAATAAACAAGTCAAGCAATTTCAATAACTGATTTTGGAAGTCTTTAGGCGCGTTATAGAACAATGATGGGAGTGAATTTGTAAGATGCGCGCACATTATAACAATAATTCTACACTATGAAGTTGCTGACTAAACCGCTTTTTTAATTGTGGTGATGATAATCACACTCACATAACATAAAATATGACTATTGTAAGCAGTATAAATTCTGACACTCGTTCATAATGCAAGTAAGTATACGTATCTTTTTTACATACAAATATGTGTATCTGTATGATATTCACGTAAAGCCTGACAAATGATCGATTTAACAAATTTGTCTTTTTGGACTTTGAGAATCTTTAACATAAACTTTCAGACTCTCAAAGCTTTCCATCTCGTGCAATTGAGGTCAAGCATTCATAAAATCATCATAACATAACAATAAAATCGTACATTCATAAATATATTATTCGTTAGGCGACGTGAATGTCCTAACCCTATATATTTTCTTACGTCTATAGATAAACAAATTTCACTTGACTGAAGACAGATGGCGCACCAGATCACGTAGGACGCAAAGGCCTTCTCCTCAACCCTTCTTGGATAATATCTTTAAAAGTTTTCCGAGGCCCGCATCTCCCGGCCTCCCGAGGGGTCTGCGAGCGATCTCTTTAAATTATTCCACCAATCAAATGTTATTAATACATTATAATATATTTCGAATATTCTAATTGAAATGGTTTTCATTGATTTTCAATGATATCTCTATAGATTATTTTGATTTTTATCTTAACCAATGTGTTATGATTTTGTTAATCTCTGACGTCATTATCGAAAATATGAAATTTTGCGGTGATGGTGATAATTGCGATTATAAAGTTACTAGTTGTTCCAAACGGTTTCACCCGTGTTAAATTTATTTGACAAACTCTCCAAGGCGCGGCACCGCCGACAACGTGCCCGTATAGAGCTCATTGTTGATCCACTTCCCGTACTTACTTACAACTTGTCAAATTGCTTGACGTTCATAGTTACTACTCCGCTTCTTAGAGCCGTGCCTTGTAGTGATATAACCTATAGTATTCCTCGTGAATTTGGCTATCACATACAAAAATATTTTTTCGTATCCGGCTGGTAGTTCCAGATTAAGGCACTCAGCCGCGAAAGCCAGGCAACAAGTTTCAAAGGTGCCAAACTGGCCGAACCTCAGTTTGGACTGAAGCTGCGTATGCAAATAAGTCGCGATCTGACTAATTCCCTATCCGTAATTCGATCTAAACTAACTATACATATATACATTTTTCTTCCCCCTGGTAGGAGGGAAGGAAAATGTGTATTTAGTAATCTGTAAATTTTTGTCTAAACTAAGTAGCCAAAAAAGGTCCCTTACAGAACCTATGTACCTGAGTGGTGTGCATGTATGTAGAGATGCAGTGTAATGACTGTATGTTGATAGTTAGAGAATACAGTTTCGCTGTATCGCGCGAGCGGCTGCTTGGCTCAAGGGCTCCTTGCCGAAGGAACGGACTTACAAAAACTCTTCAGCTTTATTATATCATGTACTATAAAGTATTGAACATAATTTTAGTAGAGTTAACATTTCGTACATTAAAACGTTAACTCAAAGGCGTTTGTTGATATTATTATGAATAAAAAATCTATAATTAAAAAAAAACTTATCATCATCATCATCATTTCGGCCGAAAGACGTCCACTGCTGGACATAGGCCTCTCCCAAAGATCGCCACAACGACCGGTCCTGTGCTGCCCGCATCCAGCGGCTTCCCGCAACCTTTACCAGGTCGTCGGACCACCTTGTGGCGGGTCTGCCCACGCTGCGTCTTCCGGTACGTGGCCGCCACTCGAGAACTCTTTGACCCCATCGGCCATCCGTTCCAAGAGCTACGTGGTCCACCCATTGCCACTTAAGTGTAGCTATTCTTCGGGCTATGTCAGTGACTTTGGTTCTCCTGCGGATCTCCTCATTTCTGCTTTGATCATGCAGAGAAATTCCGAGCATAGCTCTCTCCATTGCCCTTTGAGTGACTGAGCTTTCTTATGAGGCCCATAGTTAGCGACCACATCTTTAAAAAAATCATTAAATAAAATACAATTAATACTTCCAATGTTTCAATATTGAACTAAAACTCAACATACACATTATAAACAGTTATAATTATATTTGTAGCATTTAATAACATTGTAATTTATTTACAGACCTCCTTGGACGAAATCCAATATAAGTTCTCTGACATCTTAACTTTGCAAACAAATTCTATCCCAAAAGGCTATCGAGTTCAAAGCAACGACTGGATCCGGCGGAGTATTTAATTCAAACTTAATTTCTGTTAAAAGATTATACACCACGGGGAAGGGATGATTGATTTAATTATTCTGCTCCTAAGACGTGTCCTCTCTTATAATTACGCTTCATTACTTAAGCATCGCTTTATACTGACTAATTACTTAATAGAAGTAAAGAGTTATTTCCATCACAAAGTTGAACGTTATTTAACGCGTTATCAGCACACCGGTAATCGAAATTAGGGAAAATAATTATTAGTATTATTTTATTAATTTATTAGATCTAGTAAAAACTAATTTAATGGGTATAGTATTCGTACTTTTTTAATTATATTATCCAGCTACCGAGTCGGTTTGCAAGCCGGTATGAACGTCGATAGATTGCTTATCACTAAGTGGACTCCGTTATTTTTGCACTGTATGTACTGTGCTCACGTCACTATGCCATGCTATAAAACATTTATATATACTAACGTAGGAAACAGACATTCATTCCATATCTATATAATTAAAATGATTAAGGTTTGTCGTAGCGTATTCAACACGCGAATCAATCATCAAAAAATATCACGTTTATTTTCAATCATTATAAAGTTAATAAAGTTTTAAGAAACTACGATTTTTATAAGCACTACGCGTTCAGCGATGTGTTTTCTTACTGTGGTGTTAATATAATAAATATCGCAGACGAGGTCTCGGGTATCAGCTAGTGTAAAATTAGATGGATATGTATATAATATCTCAATTAATAACAGACTTAAAATCTTATGGTTCACTATAACATGGAAGCCGTGTCCGATCCATTCAGGATACGATAGAATTCAGATAACTCGATAAGCGAGTTCGCTTGCTAGGATGTCTGTCAACGAATATGTATTTATGACTTTAGAACGTCTTCGATTTATGAGAGTTTTCTTAAGAACGTAGTTGTGTTAGGATGACGGTAGATAGGATTTCATTTTATTATAACATAACTAAATACATCTCTGATGTATGCTGACTTTTTTATTGTATGAAGTACTAACAAACAAACAGTTACACAATCCACCTGATGTTTAGTGGTAACTCTAGATTATATTATGTACGATGTACAATCATTGATTTAATATATATAGGACGGCAACTCGAAAGAGAAAGACCATAGTATATGCTAGTGTTAGAACGAGATAGCGATACAATACCATTTTCGTACGTGCTATCGGCCTCCGTAAATCGTGACCAAAAGAAATCCCGTTTATTTTCGGTAATTTGGTAATAAAGTTTAGTACAGTACCTAGATGTTACTCATATAACGAAGAAAATCAAGAAAATAGTATGGACACCAGTGTATTCAGTTTTTGGTCTCGTCTTATCAACCTAC
This sequence comes from Saturnia pavonia, assembly GCA_947532125.1. Lineage (NCBI taxonomy): Eukaryota > Metazoa > Arthropoda > Insecta > Lepidoptera > Saturniidae > Saturnia > Saturnia pavonia. The sequence continues at coordinate 5,753,327 of OX383899.1, read as the reverse complement.
TGTTGAAGTATGCTATACTAAATCTATGTGTTCAACCAAACAAAAGAACCGTAATCCTGAGGATAGTCATAATAATGCTACTCGTGAGGACTGAGTTGAAATGCCTCGTGTTCCTGTGTGTGTTACTAACCACATCCTTTTGGCCAGAACATAGCAGCCCGATCAATGCTGCTTTGAGGCAGAAATATAATTATGTGGCGGTAGTGCATGCCGCAATTGAACATTTAAGCAGGTTTCAATTGCAGTGATATTAACCTATTATAGTTCACTCTTGTTGTCCTTAGAAAGTTCTGGAAGGTTTGAATTGTTTCGAACATTTTTTCAAAACAAATGTTTGCCATATCTGTTCCCTGTCCCTATCTGTTCTCACCTTGAATACAATGCAACAGATATATCCTTAACTTTAGACTATTGAGAATGTTACAATTCACTTCTAGAATATATTATTTTACAGACAAATAGGTAATCACAAATGGTGTTGGTCAAGGAAATAAACAAATGGTTTACTCTGTTGTGAGCAATCAGTTACTTTGTATCCCGTGCCCAGTGGTTCGCAAGCGCGCAAATAGGGGACATAAATGTGAATGGATGTTAACGTGTTTTTTACGACGGCACGGTCAACATATCGTTTTGTTTGCGACCACAGGCCGATATCTTTATTCTCTGGTTCACCCCAAAATTTGTTCTGGTTATATTTGACTGCAAAAATAAATCGAGGTATCGGTGAGTCCGTATAATCATTAAAATGAAAAATATAAATAAATAAACTTACAAAAATGTTACCCATGAAACTTCCTAAATTTAAAAAGATTTGAATTATATTTTAAAAGTATTTTTATTATATCGATACATTATGTTGCATATTAAATATTAAGGTCACGGATAAGTTTGCATTTAAATTAAAAAGAAAAGTGCACTATAAATATACTTACAGTCCATAAACCAAAACATTCATTTTTAGCTCCTTGGTAGCATGTACGGACATCGCGTCGACGGACGTTAGTTCGAATCCCTGCAGTGAGCCTGAGCTTTCGGTGAAGGAAAAAAATCGTGTTGAAACCATAGCATGGTGGTAGGGTTTTTCTAATGCCCGCCTGGCTAGAGTACTAGCAACCCTCAATTCAAAATTTTTCGCCAAGCACCACTAAGTGTGTTCCAGCAGCTGCACTTGAGAGTCAGTCCTTAACGTGTTACTATCTTGGACCACACCTTCACTTAAGATCAGGTGAGATTTTGGCCACAACGCTAAACATATAACGATAAAAAAAAACGCTTCGTGGAATATAAAGACAAACTTCGCAATATAAACGGCAATAAAGCAACTTTTCTTATAGTAATCACCACTGTCACTGAATTTAAACTACTTTAAATAAAAACCGTGCCGTAGCGCGCAGTGCTGCCGCTGCGTATTGCGGTATGCCCCATATAATCATATAAAGAATGAATGGCCGCGACATGCCGCGCCGCTCCGCTGCAGTTCAGTTCAGCCTAGTGCGGTCTGACCTTAAATTAAACAAAAACCGTTACGTAACATAATTAATTTAGGTATATAAATAACAACGTGAATTTATAATTTTGGTACCTTATAAATCATACAACCTATTTTTTACCGATGCCAATGAATGAGATCAAACAAATAAGATCATAGGAGATTGACAAAGGTAATTTATTTATACGATTTACTGTCGCTATGTGAATAGGGGAGACCGGGGAAAGTCAACATTGACTCGTTGTCGAAGTGTTTGCACAGTGGTATAGCCGCGGTATTGAGGCGTTCTTTCTTTGTTTGAAATGTATTGAGCCAATAAAAACCAATACATATCCATAATGAAAAAATACGTATGTCTATCAGTATAAATTAAAATATATTTCAATATCATATTCATATCATGCCACAAGAATTATAAATAGATTTCCATTTTTAGTAGTAGTGTTTTGATATTCATAAGTGCCTTGATAGAGCTTAAATTGAATAATGTATTTTTTGATTTCGACGCAAGCCTTCATACATCCTACTATTGGATCTCAGCCTTATTTTTGTGTGAAGAGCGGTCTGTTTAAAGGTAGATAGTTTTTTAGTAGATTCATTTACCAAACTCAAATAAATCCGGATCAGTAAAAAATTTAACTAACCCTAAAGGGTGGTATTCTAAAAATGAAAGTAAGTTCTTTTCTTCGTTTATTTAATGGCAATATGTAAACATTTTTCTAATTCTCAGATATTACATTCAAGCTGCATGTTCGGAAGCCGCGTCGATTGCTGTACCTTCTGTAATCTATAATGAAACTGAGCTTACGGTAAACGTAAATATCATAATGAAACTATAGCACGATTGTAAGACATTTTTTATAATCCTCGCCTGACTGACTAATATCCTTAAATTGAAAATCTGTTTCAAAACACCTATAAATGTATTGTAAATCTAATCCCTCCAGGCTTAGCGTGGTACATCTTCGGCTACAACTTCACTAAAACTGTTTTTATTTAAAAAAACATCGATTCTGCAGACATTTTTTGTAGTGCTACCTTTCAAAGCAATAACAAATTATTAAAAACAATACATGAAAGAAATTACAACTAAGCTTATGACAAAATCCATTCTTTAATTTACATTAGGTACGATCGTGGTAAAATGCTAATCTTTAAAAAAAAGCTTTAAAAAATGTTTAAAACTTTCCTGCTAATAATATAATAATGCAAAATAAACATCACTTAGGAGGATAAAATTTAGTGATTAATTTTGTCCTCCTATTTGTCTACTGACATTAACCCGTGTTCTACATTCGTTCGGCAGATGTTGCATGTAACTTAGTGTAACATTTAGGTATGATTTCTATCGATTATAAAACAAAAGCTTTATAGCTGGTAGTACAATCACGATCGGGTATTATACTAAAGACAATTCATTATTAGAGAGCCGTTACAGCGCCCATAATCGGCAGTTATCGCCCTTTTATAGCTGATTTTATGAGTGGAACTATTCACCCAAGAAATGTACTTGTTTTAATCTTGTTGCAACTGTTGTTAAAGCTAATTACAGCGATGAAGTTGATGATTATAATAAAAATCAACGGAATCCAAATATATTATACGTCTAATTCAAAATCAATTATTTTAACACTATTCTTGTTAGAGATAAATTAATTAATATTCTGGTAACAGGACCTAGTTTTTATATATATTATATTAACAATCAATCTCAGCATGTTAACACAATTATTATAAAAAATAAACAAATAAAAGATCTTGTTATTGTACTTAAAGTAAGAAAACTTAATTTTAGCAGATAATAAAATGTACGATATGTATCAAATAAAATTAATTACATTATAGTATTTAACAAATTTAATTATGTGTTGTAATTTACTTTTACCTTTGTAATATTTTTTCATTTGTATATATACATTACATAATTATTTTGTAATTGTTAAAATATAGTTCATAATATTTAATAAAACAACAACCAATAAAATTAAGAACTTTCTGATACTTTAACATGTTTGGTATAATGGTTTGCAGGTAGGTTTGTTATTAGGTAGATTTGCAGTTGGTTAGCTTTGGTCAAATGTCTGGATTTTATGTGAAAACCATGGTATTTAACAATAAAGGCATGGTGTATTATTGCACGAACCCTCTTTAGTATACGTAGAAATCTCATGTCCACAGACTGGACAGAATATGTAATGATGTTCTATGTGTTGTTAAAACGGGTTGTAGTTGCTATTTAAGAAATAAAAATACTAATAAATAAAAGCAAGAAAAGATCACGTTAAAATCCACCCCATTTTCCTATTAAGATGTAATAGTTGTTTACAACCGGCACTCGCTGTGCGTTTACAATATATTACGAGCTTGTCGGCAATAAAAAAGGGGTAAGAAAAAATGAATAAAGAAAAAAAACGTTAAAATAAAGGCGGCAGGGAATATATACGACTTCCTGGAGGAAATAATAATGCTGTTTGCAATTCATTTAGCTGGCTACCTGGTTACCCTCGTCTTTAGAAGAAAACAACGGATTCGGTATTCTTTTTAGCGACCCCTCTTTGGCCCGATTTTTCTCAGGAGGGTCGCGATTTTTATTTCAAACCCTTTACTTTTCGACGAAATCAAAGTTCATGGACGAAGGATCTGAATAAAGACGCAACTGTATTCACTAGAATTGAGTTTACTTATACTAAAGCTAAAAATAAAGTTTGTTTTCAAAATGCCTGTATTATACATGTGTACAAAAATTTAGTAAATTCAATAAAGCAAACGTGCGTCGTGATTGGAAAAATAACATTATCATATGTAATAAGCAACGTAGGTTCTACAACATATTATACAGAACCCTTACTGTAGCACTTCACTCCGAAGAATATTATACTGGCTCTATTCCGCTCTTGTTTATCCTTTTATACCTTGGTTGCATACAAACTTAATATTTTGCGTTTTCCGTTTGTCAGTCAGTGTATGCGGTCTGAATTATTATTGTAAAGCAGAAGTTCCTCCGACAGGCCATCTCTGCATAGTTTTTGATAAACATAAATTGTAATATAAATCATTGTTGAACATTAAGATTTTTTTTTCGTAATATTTAAAAACTAGAGACATCCGTCTATCAGTCGGCGTATCTGGTCTGAATTATTATTAAAAATCGGAAGTTGTTTCGGCCCATCATCTATTATAGCAATGTTTTTATGGAACCTTACACATATAATATTATCCCATCAGCGTGCAGCTCTGTATGTATTTTTGTGAATGTTTAGGGAACACTCCCTAACCGCAGTAGCCCAATGCTAAAATATCTTGCCCTAGCAATAATGGATAGTATCAGGCCATACTTGTCTAATTTTAGGGAGAAACATATAATACGCAAAAACCAAGTAGTCTCGAATAAAAAATAAAAATATTATAATCATCTAAACACAGAGAATCTAACCATGAATAACGAGTATGAAGTAATGACAAAAAGTTATATACATGCCATCAGCTTAAGAACATGACCACCTAAGTTTTTATTGCAAAAATAAAAATACCGAGTTGATATTTCATAGAATAGATAATACTAAAAATGTGTCTGTACTTGATTTAAATTGTTCGATTTATCTGTACTGTACATCTGAAAAATAGTTTGCTAAGTGGAGTATCAAAATAGTTGAAAAAGATTTACTTATGACCTTTACAATTTAAAACCTTTTAAAAGAGAGGTAGGGCATAGAGAATTCTCTTTGGAGATTTTCAAAAATGTCGAAACTACCGATGATCAGAAGGTTGTGTTGTATTTCTACGGTGAGTAAGGTTTCCAGAGCTCCTTGGGGGGTTCAAGGTCCGCAGCGTGCTAGTGATACGTTTGGTGTTTACATGTGTCTATAGGCCACGATAATCGCTTACCATTAGGCATGCCGTAAGTGGCTGGCAACATAATTGTATAACAAAAAAAAACGCCATAAGTCACTAAGGTAAAGTTAAAGAATTTTTTCCTTGCGTCTTTTTTCCTGACCAACGTATAAACACGCCAACAAATGGCATGTCGCACAGGAAATCAAAGCGAAGCGATGAGCCTGCTCGCTTACATTTAAAAAAACGTAATTGTAACTAACCGCTCCCTTTTATTAATTTAGCTCATCCATCCCTGCCAGCCCTCGACGTCATGTTGGCACACTGAAAGAGTGAAAAAGTGGCGACTTTTGGATAAAATATTCATGACATAGACGTACAAGGAAAACCTTGTAGTGGGAGGCAATTGCTTATTATAATTGTAAGAATAATATACACGTGCACCACTAATTGAATACCCACAATATATAATATAGGTTTTTTGTAAGTAGTACATAAGTGCCATAAGTACATTTTATAGTTTCCTAAATTATGGAATGATAATCGCAAACTATTGGGTATGCTGAATAATACAAAAAAAACAATTAATAAATTAAAAATATCAAACAAAAACGGAATTTTATACATTTCTTAAAAAACAATAATAACATGCAAAATATGCATAAGAACCACTTTTTTTCTTTTTATCTGACTATCCTCTTAGTCATGAGGGCCTTGAAGGTTCAAACGGCTTTTACAGCTTCACCGGGCTTGAGAACATAGTACAAGTGTAAGTGAGATAAAGCTAGGAAAAAGAAGAAGTACACATGTTTAATATTTAACAAGTCATACGTGTTAGTTTAGAAATGAAAAATCTTAAAATCACAAATCACAATTTTAAAATATGTATATTAATTTAATTAATAAAGCTAAGAAAGTTTACTAAAGATACAGTGAATCAAAGAGGCAATCTAAAATCAGTCCCTGTGAATATTTAAGAAGCTCCTCGAAGAAGTCTCAACAGGTTCGCGAGAGTCACTTAAAATACCTTGATGAGCAATCGAGTTTTGGGACAAACGATGTCTTAATATGATTGATGAGAGGTTTTCAATAAAATTATTTGAATATAGCAATTACATACCTGCATATTATATACCTACGTAAAGAAAACTGTGAAAGTTACAATGGTTTATTCTGAGCGGTATTTGACCGTGGCAAACAAATCGAACAAGAACTTACAGTTTAGTCACACTAGAGACATCGAGTGTAATATATATTATACATGATAAAAGTCAAGACAATTTCTTTATCAATTTTGACTAGGCGCTATTTAACATTAAAAAAATTAAACTATTTTAAAGTGTTGTTCATATATACAACTCTATTACTGTTTTTCCTGTTTCACGTCTTATTTATTCCATTTTAAAACCGATATTATAGAAAACATGATTAATCAAAGTATAGTTCCCAATATGTTTGTTACAAGTTTTAAAAAAAAGCTAAATGGAAAATATTATAGGTAAAATAGATTTATATTAGATAGAAAAAAAAGGAGCAAATTAGTAAAATTACAAAATTGTAAAATAATAACTGAAATGAACATCAGACTGAATGCCCCTTTTCTAAACCATCAAACGATTCGTCCCAGAGTCGGGGACGCATTCCAACCCGTCGTATCAACGAGCGTTCCTTTTTTAAATCCCGGTAACAAGCCAATAAATCCCGGCTCATTTTTTTTTTCGCAGACCCCGGTTAAGGCTCATTCCGATTACATTCAAATTTACTTAACACCTACGCATTAAACCGGTTAATGAGGTGTTTTAATGAAATTTTCTTATCCGGTTAATTCACAGGGTGGATGTGATACCCGGTTTTAATCAAATGATAATTGTATAAAATTGGGTCTTGTGCAAATTATTTATGTTATGTAATTGAATTACAAACATGATTTAGGACAACGGCTTCATTACGTTGATTACACAAATGTATATAATTATTTTTTAACGCTGAAACTATTTTTAATGTATAAATTATTTTTAATGCACATACTATTATTACTACTATTTTAACACGACAAAATGCTGGTGTTATACCTGATGGTAAACACAGTGCAATCCAACAATCCATCGCCAACTACGTTTACTTATATTACACATATTATAACTAGCTGGACCCCGCGGTTTCACCCTCGTATAATTTAAAAGAAATCGCTGATTGATGATTTATAATACTTCAGTATAGACAATATTTTTTCCGGGCGGCCAGGGCTATGCATCACAACTCACAAGGCTTGTTCATGCCACTACATCTATAGTCATAGGACCCGAGCCGAGTGTTGAATTATTTTAATTTTCTATTATCTCCCAAACTATGCGTCCAAATAAAATGCTATCGAAGAGTTTATCTACATAAAATTATCTTGATGATGAAGCATAACTTTCGTTCGTAAGGATTAATATGCCATGCCTAATAATAATGCTCATAAATTACCTTTAATTTTCAATAAAACTTTGTCACAAAATACCTTATTGTAACTTATGAATAAGAGATAGGCATATGATATTGCAGATTTTATAAATGTACTAAGGAACAATATTTTTGTAGAACATTGTGTTTTACGTATCACTATTACGCCAGCGCATGCGGATAAAGCAGTTCAGGTGCTGCGCTGTTTCTTCCGACTTGCTTAACAAAAATCAATATTTAGGGCTAGCTTGGAAACAAAGCCCAATGCTAGATAGCCTATACTATTCCTCATGAATCTTGCTATCTTATACATATACTTTCGAATCCGACTGGTAGTTCTAGAGATTGGCGTGTTTAAACAAACAAACACTCAAACAAAAAAACTATTCCGTTTTATTATATTATAGTATAGACTAGTAACCGCCCGCGACTTCGTTCACGTTAATTAGAAAACAAAACTTATATAAGAATTGTCAATATCTTAAGCCTATACTGTTCTAGCCTGTAGTTCAGATCACTGTAACTTTTCTGATTCCAGACCTTACTTTGAATGTTACTTCTTTCTTAATGATTTATAATAGATCTTTACCTATGAAATTGCCGTTCTGCAGTACTGGCCATTTCAAATCAAAATTATTTTTTATTTGACTAAGAATTCTAATTTCAAATTAATTTTATTTTAAAAACATGGAATTCTTTTCCTAAAGTAGTCATTTGTTTATTGATTAGTGTTGCATTTTCATCGCATTTAAATCTTTTTTGTCATCATGGATACGTTAAAAATTCGAGTAATTATGGAATATGAGTACCGTCGTGGGAGTAACGCGGCACAAGCGACACGCAACATCAACGATGTTTACGGAGCTAACACTACAAACCAACGCACCACCTGTTATTGGTTTGCTCGCTTCCGTTCTGGAAATTTCGACCTAAAAAATGAACCTCGCGGTCGTCCGAAGACTTTGGTCGACAATGACGAATTAAAGGCGGTTGTGGAAGCTGATGATACACAATCTACGGCTGAATTAGCAGCAGCTTTCGACGTTAGCGTCAAAACAATATTGGTCCATTTGCGTCAAATTGGCAAGGTAAAAAAGCTTGACAAATGGGTGCCCCATGAACTCAATGATCGCCAGCGCGAAGTACGCGTCGAGACGTGCCTTACACTGCTCAACAGACACACAAATGAAGGAATTTTGAACCGCATTGTTACCTGCGATGAAAAATGGATTCTGTTTGATAACTGCAAGCACTCAGCAAGTTGGTTAGATCCTGGTTCAGCACCTAAACAATGCCCTAAACGAAAACTTACCCCTAGAAAAGTGATGGTCACTGTTTGGTGGTCTAGCGCCGGTGTGATTCATCACAGCTTCTTAACAAACAGGGTGAGCATTACTGCAGATGTGTACTGTGAAGAACTGAACACAATGATGGAGAAACTGGCATATCTCCAACCAGCATTGGTCAATCGCTCGTCTCCGCTGCTCCTGCACGACAACGCGCGACCTCATACTGCACAACAGACGGTCTCCAAGTTGCAAGAACTGGGGTTGGAAGTTCTCCGTCATCCGCCCTACTCACCAAACCTTGCGCCTACAGACTACTACTTTTTCCAGAATTTGGATAACTCCTTGGCAGGAAAAAAATTCAATACCCGAGAGGCAGTACAAAATGCCTTTGAAGAATTTGTTGCCTCCCGTCCAGCTGATTTCTTTAAGAAGGGCATCAATAAACTGCCACTGCGCTGGCAAAGATGCATTGATTGCATGGGTGATTACTTCGATTAATACAAATAAAAAATACATGAAAAAACATCGTTTAAATTTTTTCATACAAGACGGCAATTTCATAGGTAAAGAACTAATATTATTTACGCTTTTGGATTTTTAACTCATAGATTAGAAGTCTGTAAATGTTAATAGTGTGAGTTCAAATAAAGAATGATTATTAGTATTATTATCATGTACATTTTGACAAGCTCACCATAGTGACTCTCTTTTGGTTTGTTGGTTTGCCGCGTTTCAGGATCAGTCTTTGTATATCCAGCTGCCAAGAGGCTCTGCAAGCCGTCATGACAGTGTGACCCAACGATGGACTGGTTGGTCGCCATTATTATTGAATTATACTGTATTTACCGTCAAGTACAATGCCGTCCTTTTTAGTATGCTATAAAAAATACATAATTTTATTAATCACAAATTATGATTGTCATATGAAATGCAACTGTATAGTAATTAAATAGTTCGTTATGTTAACAAACATAGACACAGGTAAACATCAATTAAAATAAGAGATCTGAGTTGGAAACTACTCGAGAACTCTTTTAATTAATTAAGTATGTGGAGCGAGAACAGCAGTCACACGCATGTACATTACACTGATTAGCTACTCAAAGTTGCCAAGTGAATATTTAAAACTTAAACATTAGTTATCTATATTTTTTCTTTGACGAAACTCTGATCTTTAAATGTACAAATTCCATCAAGTTGTTTGTTTGTTTGAACGCACTAAAAATTTCTGTAACTACCAGTCCGAGTTTAAAAGTTGTTTTTGTATTTTAAAGCCTATTTATTGAGGAAGAATATTAGGTTAAGATCACGCTAGGACCCTTAGGAGGCGAAGCAATTACCATTCAAAATGTAGGTCAGAAAGTACGCTAAGCGAGAACAAAGTACTAATGCGGGCGGGCGTGACGTGTGGCACGGTGTGGGATATCGGGATATCCGCCCGATGAGAACTAAACATTACCTAAAAGGGTTGAACTGTGAATGCGTTTACTAATAAGTTAAAGTAGTTTAAAAAATTAAAACACGCTTTAACTACGCACTAAAAATTATCGTTACCAAACCCAATATATTTTTGTCTTGTCAAAACAAACCATATGAGCCCAAAATCCAGGGGTTTACTAGTAGCCAATGATGTGTTCTACTATCCACCTCCTAGCTCCATCTTCAGATCAGCTCTAAAATACTAAATTATAGTAATATCATCTGAACTACATATACATACAAAGTTTCATTTCGATACGACAACTAGAAGTCGGTTAAAATTGACTTCTAAGATTTTAATCACATTGTTTGTTAGTTAGTTACAAGTGAAGCTAATATAAGTGTGTTAAAAATATTTTTTCCGTTGAAGTACTGAAAATCAAAATCTATCAGTAAATCAAAATTTTAAAAATTAATCGCTATTGAAACCTTGGGTCTTTTCTAAGTTAATATAAAATATTCTTCTAAACATTAAACTTGTTATAAAAATGTAACGAATATATAAATTAAAGATTTCCTAAATATTAAATAATTCCAAAATAAATATCATGATTGATCTGATAGCTCTGTTAGATTTTATTTTAGTAAGCAATAACATCTATTTAAATCACATCTTTAGGATTATAAAGCTTCTTCCTCCGACTTTAATAGACTTTGTTCATAACATGTTAAACACTTAGGTATTATGACATAAATACTGTAGATATTTATATGTATTGTGACTACACGTAATTATAATAATGCACTGTTATTCGAAAAGCACTTACATTATGAACGAACATTTATCATATGTAAAATAATATACTGTATGTTTCTACTCATAAGCTAAACGTGAACGTTTTAAGTTAGGAATAATCTTACTTTATATAAATCTGCGAAAATATTAATAACGTCAAATTGTCAAAGTTATATTTTTCATTTGCAGTACCCCGCGGCTCCGCACGCGTTTGTTACGCACTGGTTAATTATTTTTGTTTCGTAGTTTTATTTTTACTTATATTATTGACAATAATTCTTTTAGCCTATCAATTATCAAAATCGGTAGATAATTAATGCAAATATGTTTTTACATTTTCTAAAAGTATTTTAGATAATTCTTATAGAGGCATTCAATTATCAAAATCAGTAGAAAGTTAATGCATTTTTTTTATTATTTTTTACGATGTATATAAGTATTTTGGATAATTCCTTTAGCCTATCAGTTGAGCAATGACATAAGCTTCCTGTATACGCAATTTCATAATAATCGGTCAAACCTTTTTTAAGTTAAAACCGGACATACAATCAGACTGGCGAAAAATATATTAACGCCATATTAGTGATCAATGTCCTTTCATAATAGACATTTCTTGATATACAGAAATATGAAAAATGAAATGTACAAATACAGATTTATTAATGTATATGTATGATACAATAATATAATTTCTTTATAATTTGTGATAATCAATGAAATAGTTAAAACCGCAACCATGGTAAGTGATCTTTTTCTTTTAATAGAATTGTCAACACTGGTAAAAATGTTACTACATTTATTTTGAATTATGATCACTTAACATTATTAGGGACACTACATACATAAATACAAATGGACAGATAACTAAAGGTAAACCTTCTAACTACTTGTGCCAAACTTTAATGTGAGTAACATTTCAAGACGATCGTCAAAGTAGGTAAATAAATTATAGAGCCCAAGACAGGACTTAAGATTGTGGGGTCTTATTACAAATTCACTTTGGACGATTCGACTCCCAATAATCCAGCCCATTAGTAAAATGTGTAGTCCCTTAGGAGTGTACTAATCACATTTTGACAGGGAACACCTGTCAATGAGAGTAATAAGGTTTTCGCGGTCTGTTTGACCGACAGCGGTCACTCGGTCCGGTCGATTGATTAGAGATGTCGTTCGTAAACAAGGTTAAAGCTCGTTAAGGAAATAACTTTATATGTTTATAATATATTAGAAGTCAAGCTTTAATGTGAAAGCCAAAAAACATTGTGTTGGTGATATCTCCGAAGTAAGTAACCAAAGTAATCGTTGGGTGTATAAAATGATTTGCTTCTATCAGCGATGATTGAAGCGATGATGGCTCAGCGGTAGCGTGTACGACTTCGCGTCGAGTGACGTGAGTTCGAATCCCTGCTGCAATGAGTCAGTTCGGTGAAGGAAAACATCGTGAGGAAACCATAGCATGGTGATAGGGCTTTTTCTAATGCCCGCCTGGCTAGCTACCATCCTCAAGTTGAAAATCTGTCGCCAAACACCAATAGGTGTGTTCCGGCAGCTGCACTTGAGAGCCAGTCTTCCACTAGGTTTAGCGTGCTATCATCTTGGGCCACATCGTCACTTAATATCAAGTGAGATTGTGGTCACTATGCCAAAACCTATAACGATAAAAAAACAGGGTATTCATCTGCTTTGAGACTGGTATGCGTTTCAAATAAGAAGTATTTTCGGGATCTTAAAATGCCATGTTGTGGGTTATATTTTATATAAACCCTATACTATGTAATACTGGTGTATTTTTGGAGATACGTTTTGATTATAGTGCATACATGAAGTGGATTATAAATATAAACTTGAAATGTACACTTCTATAAAAACTCCCTAGATAGTTCTAACAAGGGAGCCACCATCTTGTTAGGCCCCTAATTTGAATATTAGAAAATACTACAAAGGCTTAAAACATTGACACTGGCTTCTGCGGCATAAAACAGGAAGAGGAAAAGATCATTGTCAAACCGCCGCGCCATCTTGCTCCGCATTTAGTATGCAACTTCAATTCAAAAATGTAAGATCGGAAAAACGATAACATGTGCAAAATTATGATGTATGTAACGTGACCGGACATAAATGTATTAAATAAAAGGCTTATCTATACTATACTATATAATATAATAAAGCGGAAAAGTGTTTTTTCTTTAAAAACACTTATCTTTGAAACTACCAGTCGGATTCGAAAAAATATTTTTGTATATGATAGCCAGATTCACGATGAATAGGCTTTTTAGCATTAGGCTACACCTCTGAGCTATCCTTAAATATTAATTTTTGTTCAGTAAGTCGGAATAAATAGGGCATTCTAATTGCTTTATCCGCGTGCGTTGGCGTAATGGTTAGTAATACGTAAATATAATGTTCTAAAACAATATTGCTCCTTAGTTTATCTAAAAAAAAGTCCGTAATACCATATACATATCTCTTATAAATAAGCAACAATAAGGTATTTTGAGATAAAGTTTTATTGAAAATTGAAAAGTGATTTATGAGCATTATTATTAGGCATGGCATATTAATCCTTACGAACGAAAGTTACTTCATAATCAAGATAATTTTATGCTGATAATATTTACCCTTTATAGCATGTTATTTGGACGAATAAGATAAAAATATTGTCTATACTGAAGTATTATAAAATCTCAATCAGCGATTTCTTTTAAATTATACGCGGGTGAAACCGCGAGCCATAGCTAGTAGTTGTATAAAACCAACAGTTTTATTAAAAGTAATTAATAATGGAATTATAAAATATTAAAAGACAAACAAATTGGTAAGGAGCGTTATAATTTTTAATGTTCCTACTTATATTTAATTACAAGTTTTTTTTGTATTGCATTGTTTTTTCTATGGTACCTACGTAAGTACCTAAATTAGGTGTAAAATATAATAAAAATATAAACTGTTAATAAATTTTTAAATTTTTATTTCTTTAAAAAAAACGTTTTTTTTTTTATATTTTATGTTTTCGTTGCTGTCTGTACAATTTTGGCAAGTAGTGAGTGAAGCTGGCGCGATCACGACTAACTTCTCTTTTGCAATGCATAGTACCTACCAAATTTCAGATACATACCAAATTTCATTTCTCGAAAGTTTAAAGTATCAATATTTATTCACGAAAATCTCTATCTATAAATTCAAAAGTAATAAATTTCTTTTTCGCTTATATTTTTATTTATGTATATTTACTAAAAAAATGATGTCTCGAGCACAATACTACTTTCTCTCAATTTATTTGTCCACTTTCATTATCGTATAAACTTTTCTATCTTTACAAATTTATTATTAGTATACAGAAAAAGTTAAGAACAGTCTATATTTAGTTGACTAATATAGACATACTTACATACCAAACGCGTATCAATTCAAGATATATTAAAAAATACAAGTTTATATTCGCAAACAAATCTCCGTTAATATCGTCTTCGCTTAAAAATAAATAGTAATACCAAAGTATACAATTATTTTGCTCCGACGAATGCCACATGTGTCTCCAACTCGTCTCCGTGACCCATGGACCTCTGAGCAATAAATCTTAAATATATATTATTCATATTCATCATCGGACGACCAGATTAATTATTACTATTCACACTGGCAAACGCAGAAGGCGCCCGCGATTTGCAATACGTCACCGGTAAATATGGCAACACTTATTCCACAATTTATATGGGGGGAGAGTGGGGTAATGGAGACACTCGGCAATAAATCTACGCGAAGTGATTTGGTACAAAGCACTTGGCCCACAGTATAAGCTCGGCTCGGTCAGGAACATCCATTGTGGGTCGAACACCCGCGGAATCCGATAATGCCTCAGAGATTGTCCCGTCTTTCCTTTAACACCTCTTGATACCGTACCTATATGAACAACTCTTGTGTTTGTGTTGAATTGATAATGTTGGATTTAAGGTTAGATGCTGAATCCATACTAACATTAAAAAACTCGAGAAATTGTTTTTTTTTAGTAACGCGTTAATCTCTGCAACTAAGTCACATTTGAAAAATTCCTTTTACAATTTGTAGCATATTTGAGGAAGGTTATAAGGCTATATAACATCACTCTAAGACTTTTAGGAACGGGGCAGTAATCATGAACGTCAAGCAATTTATTTGTCAACTACGACAGCGCGTTGGCGAGTTGGTTGGTCGAATAATTTTAGCCCATTTAAACGTGTATATTTAAACCTAGTTTAAATATAAAAATATTTTTGAAAGTGAATTGCACAATTAAAAACCGATTAAAAACATATGGGTGAGAAATTAAAGATATCAGCAATGTAGCTGTGCGCCGCGTGTGAGACCCGAGCTTGGTTAAACTTAATCTATAAATCAAGAAGTGAAACTATTTCGTAATTAGATCGTATTTAGGATGGGGTACAACACCTTCCTTTGGCGGCTCCTTGAGAAAACGCCTCTCAAAGGGTCCGAAGGTAACGGTTCCATTGCCTTTCGAGCACCTCTTTAACGGCTAATATCCTTAGTAATTGGATCTCAAATATTTTGACTCATAATTTTTATAATAAAACTCGGTTAAGATTTGCAATTTAACAACTTTTATGCATCTGAAAATAATGCTGAGGACTGATAAAAAAGAAACGTTATCAAATAAATTTTCATGTAGGAAATAAAAAAAATATGACAAAGCAATACGTTTTGTTTACGTTTTATGGAAATATTATACATCTTGAGTATCATTTTAAAAATAGAAATCCTCTTAAAAAAAGCTGTGTTCTTTCATTCTGAGGAAATGCTTTTGATGTTTGCTGTACTTAGTGTTTAATAAGTTGATCCTATTACAATGTCCAGGTAACGCGCCGTCACAATGGAGCCGCCGGGACGCTAACAAGATTATAACTTTATTTCGTAAATTAATAAAAAGTAGCAAGCGAACCGTATACTCCACTCTGCCCCCAACCTTTCTACACGATACCTATGTGAGCCATATTGTTAATAATTAATGAAGCGTACTTTATGTTTTAATTGCTTGTTCCTTAAAAATATGTGTGTAAAAAATTCAACTTACACTAACAAATGCCCTCTGTTGCTTGAACTATTTCAAGTCATTACTACTCTATGTTGGATATATGTATATTATATGAATATACTAGCTGACCCTTGCAAATATTTAGCACATTATATAATGTAAACAATCATAGGAGCTGCCATGATAATTAAACAGATTGTTAATAGATGGTGCCTGCTACATTTTACTTAAATATATTTTCAATGGGAAAAAACATTAATTTTATACTATTTTCATCGATAGCGGGGATCAGAAGCTTTAAAATGATGTTTGAATCATTAATTTATATGAAGACTTAAGGGAGATATGGCGTTACCACAACAAAACGCCTTTGAAAAATAATAATGTATATATATATTGTGTTGTATGTTTAATCTAATATAAAATTAGTTCTTATATAGGTTTTAACAAATACGTATACTAACTTAGGCTTACATAGAATTATCGCGTTATATGTAATCCTGTATTAATGAAACAATAAATTCGTATTCCTTGGTCGCAACGTATGAAGTGATACTTGTGCAATATTTCCCCCGAACTCGTATGGAGTGACACGCGTTGTCTCTCATTAACTTAATATTTGTTACGGTTACCGTTAGAACTTGAGCAATGTGCGACAAATGAAATACTTATAAATGTCCATCCCTTCCCTCTTATAAATGTGCTTCCCTGTCTATATCATACATTTCCTAAAACTTACTACGTAAGAAATGTAATATACATTTTTTTTATTTACAACAATTATTTGTTAAATATTACATTTCATAGTTTAACATTATTGTGTTTTATGTATTTTATATACACATCTGTTCATTTACCAGATTGTTTGAAAACTTAGATATTAGGGTACAAGTTTTTATATAGAATTCAGTTAGAATTGGACCAAAGCTAATTCCAATGCCCTAAAAGGGTACTATGATATGTTAACCAAAAAATTTAAATTGTAATTTATTTTACTTAATTTTGCCCATATTATACACTATTGTATTATTTACAAAAATGTTATGTCTTGTATATATATACCTAAGAAGATTCTATCACGTCAGAATTAAAACAGCTCCCCATCACACGAGTCATGAAGGTAATGAGCCTAATGAGAGACGCTGAGCCATCGGATGTGACAGCCCTCGCTGAACTGCTACGGGATTACACGTGTCCGTATTGATAAGCTTTATTATTATTATCGACTGATCTTATATAGGCACGAGTGCGTATGGTAGACGAAGCATAGTATTATTATATGAGTAAATAAAATACCGTAGTGCAAGTACAATTATTTGCTTTAATTTTGTAAACCTCTTGCTTTACCGAGTTAATATTATCTTTAAAGCGTAATTACAAAACATACTAACATATTGTTAGTATAAAGTTATCAATTTTGCTCATGATAAATTTGTTTCAAAACTGTTTTACATAGATTAAGAATATTTCATAAAACACATATTTGTTATACTGGCTTACCGTAGCTTGTAACTCACGTGATTCGAAGCGCCATACATAAAATATGACGTCATCATACAATGAATATACACAGGTGTTGTCTTTTGATAAATTACTCTAAAATAATTACTAAGCGTTTAAATTGTGGCTTATAATTATAGAATATGCTGAGACATTTCATAATTGAATTGAATTGATTTAACCGTAGTTTTATTTGTTGAATGATGATGTCACGGCGCGTCATTTCAGAATATTTCTATATTACTTTTAAAGATGTAATAATGAATTATTCATGGGTATTATTTAAGTGTTTAAAACAATTTTATAAAAGTCTACTCCTAGATTACTTACTAAATAGTATTAGATTATTTTATTACATTTGTTTGTGTTACTTATAACCCTGCAGGTATACCATGTAACCATATTCGGACAAAACAAATATTTACCTCATGTCTCTAGCATATTAGGGTCTGCCAGAATAAGTTACTCTACCACGAATGGCCCTTAATGACTGAGGTCGGACACACTAACATACGAGTGCCGCGAGACATCCTCGAATACGCGGCTGATTTCTTTGCCTCATCCCTTGAGACATGATTCTCAGTGTACAAATGGAGTTTACTTTTAAAGAAATATATTGAGAAAAAATTTCAAACGTATCTAATACGCGGTGTCCGATCAAAATTTTACTTAAATGCCTTTTTAAAAAACCTAAATTTTTGTACCCCACAGCATAATACTTAAACAATACGATTCATTTCCATGCTAGATTATAAGTTAATTTACAGTTTAATTATGAGTATAAAGTAGTGATTGTTAAAGTAAAGAATGAATGAATTTGTCCTTTTTCTATTTTCTTTTAACTAGCTAGCGGTATTGTGTTTTTTTTTAATTAGTTAGTTAACATGACAATATTTAAAAATATGTTAAAAAATACATAACACAAAAGTATAAATTTAGAATATAATAGCATAATAAATATTACGTTGTATATTAAACTAGCTGTGCCCGCGGCTCAGCTTGTGTGGACTACAGAATGCCGTGGGTCGAATAAACGTTCGAATGGTACTGCCACGCTACCAACCACGTCGGTCGCCCGCCGGTCTTTTTAAAGCTTACTGTGGATGATCCTTAGAAGATAGACATATGCTATTGTTGACTTTTTGTAGGTCTTTTTAAGATCTACAATTATGTAGAACATTATTTTGATATATCTCTTATGGTTTACTCAGCGTAAGTCCCAAAAGCGTCTTTTTTCCAAATCGATTCACCATCATCATCATTGCTTATTTCATATATTACTTTATCTAACAATATATATCCTATAACCTGGGTAGATAACATAGCTATGAATTAGGGAAAACTATGTAAATCGGATAAGTGGTGTTCGCGTAAAAAGACGTTGAACTTTATATGTATTAATCTATATAGAATAGAAATTAATACATACAAAAACATATATACGTACCTACATATCATATATAAATAATAATAACACAGAATTCATAAATAAAATGTTTAACAAACTAGTAACACACAACATACAGAAGTGATACTTTTTTGAACTTTATACGCAACGTCTCTGAAGCAAAAAGGGCGACAGAGATAGTAAAAGAAAGAACTATAGTATGAACAGAGAGAGATAGAATAAGAAAAGTTTTCGCATCCACGAAATCAAGCAACAAAGGCGAGTAAGTATAAGACGGTGTGTGTTAATGATGAATGAATATTTGATTATATAGGTACTAAGCAATTATTTTACAGTAAGTAATGTTTTTGATCGCCGAACATTATTTATTTTGTAATAGTTTCAATTATGTTATATAACATAGAAGGATTTCTGTCGGTCACTAAACCGTTAATCGCTTATTAATTAGTACAGGTAAAATCTACCTGCTGACTGACGCATATCCTATTATTTCAACCCTTGCCCACCTAGAATTATGATTGGGCGAAATCGGCAAGATAGCGCTGCGTATTTACTTTGATTCTCGTCGTTAAAAGTTTGGGGGGCTGACGAGGGCCGTCGTTAGGGCTCCTAATGGCCACCATTTGTCTTGTCCGGCCTGTAGTTGTGCCCCGCTAATGAAATTATTGCCGCAACTATACTAAAGGTTATAAATACTCCCGAAAGGCCGGACGGCACCTTGTTTCTCACTAATGGACCGGTCAAACTGTAAACTGTGTTATCAATGAAATTACAATTAGTGGAAGGGATAAAAATGACCGGAGGGGTCGGAAGTGGCATTTGCCTCTTTTAATAGGATATGGTATGGAAATTGTATAGTTAATGTTGTTGGTGAATTAATTTTTAATTGTAATATTGTTGGTCTTTGGATCTTGTGAGATACGATTATTATGTAAAAATACTCATATACCTATATTTTCTTAAATGGTTAGTAAATTTATATAAATTTCTTTGGAAATCTCTCTCTACTTCCCCAAGTAGATAATATATATATATATATATATATATATATATATATATATATATATATATATATATAAAAATTTGTCGTAGTCGTAGTGGAGACTGGTAAAGGTCACCGCCAAATAAACTAGTGTTGTGTTGAGTATGATTTTCAGAGCTCCAAGGGGAAGGGGGATTCAAAGTCGGCAACGCCATAGTGATATCTATGATGTTACAAGCGTCCATAGGCTACAGTAGCCGCTTACCATCAGGCGGGCCGTAAGTTTGTTTAGCAACCTAGTTGTATAAAAAGTTAAGAATTCTCCCGTAATTTGAAATTATATTCGCAGATGAATTTACATGTAATTTTTAAAGAACACCTTTTTTACTTTAATCTCCTTTCCGAATTTTCAAATGAATTATATAAGTCTTACTATAAGCATGTATAAATTCCTTAATTTATAGTTTCTGTGAACATAGTACAGAAAAAACTTTTATGTTCAAAATTATTTTGCAATCACATCGACAATTCCCAAATGACGATATCCAATGAGTTTTCAAATATAAACTTGCCAGATATGAACACAATAAAACGCGGTATAGTCTTCAGTGATTCGTGGAATGTGTCGGGCAAGAATGCCAGCTGCCTCGGACAATCAAAACTTTGCGAGAGAGGAATTTTCTGCTTAGCGTCCGGCGGATTGGTGACGACAGCCCGGCCGCCTGTGTCTTGGACATGTGTTTCGAATAACATTCTGTTTATATTATCCTACGTAATAGAATAATTTTCCAAAAGTTATTAAAGTGAAATTACAAAAGTTATTATTTGTGTGACGAATTTAATTTTCTCTTCTACGAAAGTGTTTTTTGTGTTCAATGTAACCGCAAATTATAAACCAAGAACTTAAATGTCAATAAAGAAAACAGTCACATTTAAAAGGAAAAACGATCGCTTTACGTATCTCAATTTAGCCATTTATAGAAACAAAGTAACCACATCAAGACAACATTACAAACAGACTGGGTACACCGCAAAAGGTATCTATCTATCGACGCTTTATGTTTACGCCCTTTCATTTTAGCGAAAAATACTCGTTCCTTCGAATACCGTAATATCTCTAATCTTTCTACATCAAACAGTGAAAGCCTTGATATTACACGCGTCATTTGAAGACTCAAAGACATTCTTTAGCGGGGAAAAAAATTAAAATAACAAAGCCGAACACAATGGATCCGCGGATGAAACGCGCAACTGATTTTCTACAAATGCTACGTATTTCGAGACTGAAAATAAATAAAAACTTTGAAGTATTTAATTTTCATAAAATTTCATTGGATTAAATTAATATTATTTTTTTACGAACAAATTCTTCCTTACATGTTATAAAACTCAACGTCTGTCACGCAAAAACCACTTATTCAATTTACACGGTTCTTTTTTTATTTATATCTATGTTATTTGGCCACGTTATAGGACATATTTTATTAGATAAAGTAACACACGAAATAAGCAGTGACGATAATGGTGAATCAATTCGGAAAAGACGCTTTCGGGGCGCTTAAATGGCTTATGCTGAGTAAAACAGAGGTATATCAAATTGATGTACTACTAAATTATTTAACTTAAAAAATTCATACAAATAATTCAACGATAGCATATATCTATCTTCTAAGGATCACCCACGATTAGAATGTTTGGTGCAAAACAATTCATATGATCGCTCGACCGACAACATTCCGTAGTCCACGCGAGCGGAGTCGCGGGCACAGCTAGTCTTATATAATATTTATCTACTTTATAAAATAGTAATTTAAAATTTGTCATTTAAGAAATAATAATAGTATATACGTGGACAATACATATCCATTTTTACTATTATTTTATATTGTTTAACAACTTTGAAAGTGTAACTTGTATAGCTATCTAATCATTTTCTATTACAAAATGTGTTAAAGACAATAAAAGAATACAATATTTATTTAAAGTTTTACGCATTTTTATGATATTTCATTATATTTTTTATGATATGCTAAGTCTCAGCCCTATACCTCAGTGTCAACTGAAGGTTTGTACTGACAGAAACAAAACGGAATAACACTTCACAACTCGAAACCGTATCGAGAGCGAGCGTTTTCCGGTCGGACACATGATGGATCAGCCAGCACCCGCACGCTTTGAGCCCATTTCCGAGTGGTTACCTTCGAATACAGCCTCCCCCGAACACTCGCCGATTTTAAACGCATTCCACCATTTCGTGGGCCATTAGTCGAGGTGAAAGAGCCTGTGATTATGATTGATCGCACCTTCGCGCACAATGCGGTCGCTTGACTTGTTGGACGGGTCCCCTCACGTGTGTTCCTTGTAGCAAACTCTAAGATGATTACGTTAAAACGCCTTCAAGTCAGGTTACTTGCGCTTTACTTACCACGTTAGTACCATAATTATTAAGAATATTTTATATTCCCATCCCCTTCTTCAACTACAAGGGAGTATTAATATTTTTGATGTTAGAATTATACTTTCATTAGAATTATGAGAGTGAATTTTTACGATGTTTACGCACATTGTTACGAAATGTGTTTAAATTATAAAGTTGCTTGCTAAACATCTTGTTTTATTGTGGTTAAGATGTCATAATCGACGTTATATTATGCGTCACATAACTATTCAAAGAAGTACAACTCCTAACGCGCGTAGACATAAATTACCTTAAAGACGTTTTTGCGTTTGTAGTAGTGTACTACACAAAGACACTGTGACTAAAACCGCATTAAACCAGGGGCCCAAGTCTGCTATTTTACATTTATGAATATACCATTGTTATTATATCGAGATTCTACTGATATTATATCGAAATTGTAACAAATTTGGTATTCTGCTTAAATTTCATTACTGTATCGATAGAATCTCTATAGTGTTGTGATAGTGTATCAGTGGGATGGCAATATCTATACGTCATTGGTGTTGCTAATCAAAACTACTATTAGTTGACAATACTTGTTAGTGCTATTTTTTCTGTTAAATCTGCCACCACCTCGACTGTCGCCGTCTTGACTATCGTCATTTCGACTGTCGCCATCTTGACTATCGCCATTTCGACTGTCACCATCTCGATTGTCGCCGTCTCGACTATCGTCAAAACTCTCAATAGTCAAAGCACCATAGAAGTATGATTGATAAAGTTGTCAGATATTTAAGGGAATACCATTTTGACTACTATCGAGTTGCTATCGAGATATCATTGAGACGCGATTGTAGAGCAGAATACCAAATGTGTCAGTGGTTTTCCGATAGAATGGTAAACAAATAGGAGAATACTAAATGGTGACCTAATGTCTACTGAGATACTATCGATACACTATTAAAAGACTATTTTGTTAGCAGACTTGGGCACCAGTTTGCGCTAACTACCGCTCCTTGCACTTTCGCATCAGTCGCTTATAAGCAGCGTTAGAAGTGTCATGCCATTTTGTTTGTTATTCTTTTCTTACTAAATACGAATTATCATTAATTGAAATGCTTTGTCGGATGAAAGTGAGGATGGGGATGACTACGAAATATCTGGAGTTAAAGAAGTTCATGATTAAAACTTCCGTTTCATATGTATAATATTAAGTAACTACCTATAAGTATATATAAAAATATATATAAGTACAAGCCTCCACATTTTATTTACTTTATAAGTATGTATGGATACATTTACAGCGATGTACTTATTATATATAGAGCTAGATTGAGTCATAGAATCTTCGGTAATTACATCTGAGAATTTATTAAGAATTTTCATTTTTCAGCCCCGTAACGGAAAAGTGAAGGAAATAATACTGACAGTATATAAATTTAATATAAATGAAAGTATGAATATTTACTGTATTTTTAACTAAGTTTCCTATTACATAATAGTTGCGATCTTTTTGAATTACTTGATACTATTTGCTTATGAATAAAAATCAATATTTTACGACTTGGGTGGATTGCCATACGATTCCATTTGTTAGGTCATTTCAAGGTATGAAAAAATGTAAAAGAAATCTATCAGAATGTACATTATAATAAAATAAAAGCGGCGCCCCACGGTTCGGACAACAAATTTATTCGGACAACTCTCCACTGCGCCGTTACCAACGCACCAGTGAAGCGTATCGACCTCCAAGGCCAGTGAAGCTGTAAAAGCCGTAAAGGTTCCAGGGCCTAAGGCTAACAGTATAGTCAGATCGAAAAAAAAAGACATATCATTATTCTCACTTACCGTACTTACCTACAGGTTGCCGGATTGCTTGACGTTCATGGTTACAGCTCCAGTCCTTGGGATTAAGGATTAGGATATTATATAATCTATAACTTTCCTCAATAAATAGGCTAATGCAAAAAGTTTTTTTTTTTTATATCTGATTGGTAGTTACATTAGCGCGCTCAAACAAATAATCTCTAGAACTTTAAGTATAGATTATGACAAGGCCATATTAAAATTAAAATGTTTATATACATATACCATGTTTAGTTTTATGATGTAGTAGTTGTTCTATTTCAGACGATTTCACTTAGTTATCTTGTTTGAAACCAATAATATACTAGCAGATGCTATATAAAATACAAAAGGCAGTTCTAAGTCTCAGTCGACTGCATCTATTGTGAGCCGTTGCATTCGATGGTCGCATTCGGACTCAATCGGGAATGAACGTAGATTAACTATTCAAAAGTTAAACTAACATAATTGAATCCGTATTGCTAACTTATAGTTCAATTATAAATGTATTTAATTCTATGATAATATTTATATGCAGAATTGATTATGACTATTTACTTGAGCGATCGGTAAAATTGCTATTCTACTTATGTAATATAGATTTTATCTCAGTGGTAGGTAGCGTGTACGGACATAGAGTCGTTCGACTTAAATTCAAATCTCTGCTCGGCTTCGGTAAAGGAAAACGTGATTAAACCATGTTATAGGGGTAGGCAATTTTCCAATGCCAGTGATAGAATCATAAAAACTTTGTTGGTATATTAAATGGGTTAAAATGCTAAAATTAAAGTGTATAAATGACACAATGTAATTTGTAGTATGTTTTTATATTCAATGTCTTCAATGACTCTACAGCCGATTCGGAAGACACTGTCTTCCTTGAGTATTTATTCAGCCTGCAGTGTATAGAGACGTCCGTCCTCGACGATTGACATATAACAAGTCTCCCGTACCAGGCGAGACAATGTATTTAATACCAAAATCCCCACTACTCAACAGATAAACAATTTAAATGAAGATTTATCAGTAGTGCTATTAAAATCACAGTGTAGCTTAAAAATACGTGACTTGGTTTAGAATGTCAAATTAACTTTTGGTTGATAATAATTGAGTATGTTTACAATATAAATAAATTCATAAAATACCTGCACAAGATATTATGATAAATACCAGAAACTAATGTAGAATATTGATTTTAACACCAAGCATCACAGAAAAAATATTTAGTTTATTTAAAAAAAATATATATTTTTCTTTTAAAATAAATAAGAACACATAATGATTGTGTAGGTGTTTATATTGTAATTCAAAGCGACGGATACAATTATTTTTTATCGACACGCACGGGTGTACACGGGGCGAGTGAAGCTTGGGCGGGCGGGCGACTAGAATGAGACTGAACGTCGCGGTACAGACGTATTGCACCCACGGGAACTTACTACAGATAGTGGATACAAAAAAGGTTAAAAGGGGAAAATCGCGCTCTTATACAAACAAAAATATATTGACACCTAATATGGATAACACCGTAATTTTAATTACAATAAAATACAACTGCTCGCTAAGTAAATACAGAAAATACTTTACATTTGAGTTGTACAGGTTTATCTCTACGAATAAAAATGTTAGTTTTAAATTCATTATAATTATAAATGAAAGTTAAAAAGTATTTCTTATATATAATCGTTAATTAATTACAATTCTCAAATATTGAGTTAAAAGAGCTTTAAAAATAAGTACCATTCAATTTATATTGAAGTCATGATTCCAAAAAAAAAATCATAACGTTGATAAAAAGTCAAACAGCACTTCTGAAAAGCATGACTAAATGAGTTACGATGTCATTTATATTGGGTATCGATACAATACTATATGTGTAAATATTAGTTGAAGTTTATTGCTCCTATAGTGTACATATACCTACTTAGCAAACTTTTATTTTTATGGTTAAAAGAAAAATCAAAATGAAACGATAAAATGAATTACTAAACATTTTAAATACAAAAAAGATACGCTTTTTTGATACACAAATAATATTAATCGTTGTTGGACCTTCAAATTGTAATGGGTTTGGTTTGGCTTTTTGTCTTACAAAACCAAACAACTTGTTTAAAACTGTTGCATTTTTTTCTCTAACTATATGTTAAATCTTCCAAAAATTACGGATTGAGATACCACATGCCCCTAAGAGTGATGCATCATTGAGATTCTTATGTTCATTATGTTCATAATACTTTTCTTACTTCTTCATTTCATTTTGTCTGTGAATACTCAAATGTATTCATTGCAATTAGTTACATTTTATTTAATTTTACTTAATAATATTTCTAATTCTCATATTAAAAACAAGATATATTGTGCCACGAAGACTTCTTAAAATATCAAAATTTATTTAACAATATATTCTGTTTGCAGTAAGAAACCAAACAGTAAGTAGTATTTCTATAAAAATACCGATATGAATACATAGCCTGAAGGGAACGCGCGAGGACGATCTCAAATGCCTTTTTTATAATCTGTTTACTTGCCTCCTGTTTACTAGATAATCTCTTGTACTAAACTTCCTCGGTCGTGTTTGCAGTTGATTTTTAAGAAAAGATTTATACTACATATTGTTTGCATTGTTTTATCCGCAATTGTCAAAACTTTGTTCTTGTAATAATGTTATATAAATACTATGATAAACATAATAAATTTTTGCTAGCAGTACCAACAAATTAAAAAAACAGAGCTCGTGACGCAGTGTTAGGTAGTTCCTACGAGGTAGCGGGTTCGATCCCCACACATGACTGGTTTTTGTGTGATGAGCATAATTATTGTCAGTTGTGTGTGTCTAGCTGTTAAAGATCTATAAATGTATGGTATATTAGCTGTTTAGTTTCCGCAGAACAAGCTATACCTAGTTTGGCCGTGTGTGAAATTGTTTCCATATTTATTTATTATTTAATATTATTAGACATATTTTTAACCCAAATATAACGTTTTGTGTATTATTCAGAAAGGTAAATATTTCTTCTACCATATACCCGTAAACGCAGCCTGATTTGCTCATTGGAGACGAAACGTTTAACAAAGTTTAACTGTACATAAAATTTTATTGACTCGTATATGAAATAGTAAGACAATTCCGCCTCGAATCCGGCAACTTTCCCGAGTCATTAGACGCATTTTTATTACACAATGACAATAAACATGTCGTAAGATATCGAGTGAAAACATTCATAGAATTAGTTCCCCCGAACATTCGATACGATCCGATTATTACGTTTATTGTATTCGATTATCGAATTTATTTGTTATTGTGCAGTTATTATTATTTATTAGCTGTATATAAATGGGATTCATTTAAATTTAATGAATTGATTTAATTTGTATTTAAGTTTCAGTATTCTTCACTATGGTAATTTTTTTTTTGTTTTAATTCATACTAGCAATAATATGATAAATGCGAAAGTGAGATCGTTTGCTTTTACTCGATCACGCAAAAATGGCTATACGAATTTTGATGAAATTTGCGTATAGTACGCATATAGCTTATAACCCGGATAAAGACATGGGATAATTTTATCCCGGTAAAAACCTAATTCTGAAGCCCATGCAGAGAATGTCGCGGGCAGAAGATAATATTAAAATATGTTCATATTATGAAAGCCCTTTCATCAAGGTTAAAAGTAGAAGTTAGTATACTCTTTGTAGGGTTCAACTATGAACGCATCACCACCACACTTATTTCTGCCGCAAATCAGAAATGCTCGCACATCTATATTCCGATCCAAATTATATACTTGGCAACACACACACTCTCACCCAAAGTGTTCCAACTCACTCCTTAAGAGTAGTAACATTTTATACCTGCCCTCAGGTATGCAGTCCTTTTGCCGTTGGTTTTACATATCATATACATTGCAGTAACCATTTAATACCAGGTGAACTGCATGTCTACTTGGTACTTCATACTATGAAAAATCCTGATCAATAACAAAATACTATATCAAAACAGCAAAAATATAAGTTGAAATGTGATGTACTTTTGTAGATCACGTTTAATTTTAAACGTGTTTTAATATCTTAAATTATTATCATAAATTACATAATATATTATTTGTAAAATTAACATTCGAGATATAAAATCAAAGGAAATACTTTAAATCATATGTCCGACTGTACGTTAATTTAGAAAATTGAATGTCGATAAGTAAGCTCCTCAAGTAACTTTGTGAATAAAGACTGTATTATATATAATTCATGTGAACAATAGACAAGTATATAAGCTTGGTATTCAACACAATCTTAACTTTTATATACCTTTAAAAACTCTGCCGAATCAACTTCGCAAGAGCAGACTGGCATTATTTATTACTAACAATTTTACTTACAAAGGGAAAATATTGCGGTACATTTTTCCAAAGTGCGCGTTCTCTCGCGGAACTCCTAATTTCTAATGGGCCATTTGCCACTTTGTCAATTGCGCCAATAAATCTGGCCGAGTGGCCAACGGCGGCGAGTGAGTTATTGCCGTGTCTTGTGTTAAATGTCGCGACATTCTTTTGTTTTTCTTCCCTCAAACGAAGCTATTGATACTTTTACGTGACAATAATTACAAATAGGTACTTGGGACGGTAAAAAAACGCTGGGTAAATTGTTTTTTGTTCCAAAACGTTAGCTAATTTCAACTTCAACCTGTGATCACTATGCCAAATATATCCTTCGTTGAAAAATGTAAAATTAGTATTTTTTCCACAGTTTTAATAAACGAAATATAGACCTGTCAAAACTTTCAAAAAATAAGACCGCAGCAGTGATAAATCTATGATCAATTTTTATTGAATCGAAAATGTCAATTGATAAATTTTATTGGGCGGTTCCAATCTATTTCAATATAACAAATGGATTTCACTTTGGCCGGTTAAAAGCAAAGTTAGTGAATCGTATTCTATGTTCGAATTTCAACTGGGCTAACTTTTTAAATGATGCTCATGTGAAAATAGTGATATTTGAACTCATACTTACAGGTCGTGTATAGGAACAGTAAACATCAGTAGTCATATAAAAAGGTAAAATTCTAATTTTATTTGCTATGTTTGTTACCATTTATTAATATCCATGTATTAATAAAAGCTGCTAAAAAGATTCGTTGAAAAGGCAATACTCATTTTAAAAAAAATACATTTATATCAAACTTATGTATATAGAGTTTATACCTGTAATATCACGATTTGGTTGTATTAATATAACATTAAAACAAGTACTGTGTACATAAAATCCTATAATTCAACGCTTAATTACTATTCGAATAATTAACAGTAACTATTTTTTTAAATAAAAATAAACGTATTCCTTACGGTCACCTTTTAACTAGCGGACACACCGGACCAGCTCCTTAGTCTGTTCTTTGCACAAGTGCGATCGTGTATGGAATACTGCTGCCATCTCTGAGATGGATCAGCTATGGATTGTCGTGCTGGACGGTTTCTTGGTGATAAAACAATAACGAAAGCGAAAATTTTCAGTCTGGAGTGTCGTCGTAGAGTAGCTTACCTCTCGGTGCTTTATAAGGTACACACTTTGGAGAGTGTGCACAGGAGTTATATGATTTAATTCCGCCTTCCCCGTTCTACCTGAGGAAAACTAGATGCCATGAGGGTTTTTACCCGTATGTAGTTGACATTCCCCCGATTCGCACGAAGCGTTTTGCTTCGTCATTTTTAATGCAAACGGCTATAGAGTGGAATTCTCTCCCGGCGTCTGTGTTTTCTTCAACTTATAACATGGAAGTTTTTAAAAGGAAAGTGAATAGACTTCTGTTGATTAAGCGCGATCCATTGTCGGCCTTATCTTCTCTTACCATCAGGTGTGATTGTGGTCAAGGGCGTGCTTGTATCTTATATGAAAAGAAAAGCGGAACATGAACATTGTTGAGAAAATAGCTTGTAGAAAAATGTTGAAATGCAAAGAAAAGCATATTTAATACGTCCCAGTAAGAAGGAGTTTGTAGTGACAATAAATTGCCGTTATAATATTTTTACAAACAATAAACATATATTTTAATTGCATATCGACTATGCTCACACGTACATTAACACTTCTTATATAAAACACTAAACAAACTCGTCCTCGTGTTTAGTATTTGTTCATTTATAGCTCGAGCTTCAAGTGGTAAAATATCTAACTAATTCCGAAACTTCTAAACACTGGTCTTTGATTTATCACATTACAGATTTGACAGAAAATAAGTTCAACAATCATGTTAAACAAGTTTTATTATCGAAAGAGTATTTTTACGCGAATGACAGTAATGTCTGGAAGTGAATCCCTCTCTGTATATCGACTAATAATGATAATAACTGTATACAAATGTGTAGTGTAAAAAAAGTTGATAAACCCAATCGAGTTTTTTGTCGGTTCTTCTCGATGACTGGGATGTTTTTCGTACCGGTAGTAGTGTGTTGGCATTAACAAGGGCTTAAATAGAACAAAATGTGGTAAATTGTGATTGTAATAAAAAAAATACACGCAGAACATCAAACATTAATTTGTCCAATGAGATTATTTATTTAATCCTGCCGAAGTTATTTTAAGTGTTGCTACTAAAACTGAGTTCAAACACATCACGATTGGATTATATATAACTTCGACGTATGGATGTGTCGGATTTTATTTATAAGGATCCTAGTGACGTGAGACTTTCACTTATTTTTCTGATTGCGGATACTTTTTTTTGTAGTGGCTCGGCACATTGACTGTACTGTCCCTCATGGTAAGCACAGTACAATTCAAATACAACGGCGACCAATGAGAGGTCGAAATCCATTGGCGCTCGCCGCTGTCATGCCGG
The DNA here is from genome assembly GCA_947532125.1 of Saturnia pavonia. Classification (NCBI taxonomy): domain Eukaryota; kingdom Metazoa; phylum Arthropoda; class Insecta; order Lepidoptera; family Saturniidae; genus Saturnia; species Saturnia pavonia. The sequence goes on along the minus strand of OX383899.1, from coordinate 5,722,061 downwards.
CCTGCAACATACACATACTGAGAAGTCTAAAGCAATTTTTGAACGTAAACCGTAAATTACGACATGCATACAACCTCCAGTTGACTAAAGTACTGTGTACTAGATATATACTTTATCCATACGCAAAAATTTATTTCTCCGTTTTTTTCGTATCACAGATAAAATAGAGGTAAAACTATGGTATCCACTATAAAAAAACAATGTCGAGACTTGGTATCAGAGAAACATCGTAACCTCTTTACATTATTATTCCTTGTACGATACTGTTTCTTGGAATCATTCAACAATGCCTTATATTGCAATTCCTGTTTATCAAAACTATGCACAGATGTAGTGCCGTAACAACTTCCGCTTTATCACATAATTCAGACCGGATACATGAGTGACAACGGAACTAGTGTTTTTGTATGAATCCAACAACACAAAAATTAAGTTGATCTATCTGGCTCCGCGATGTATAGACGCGTATGTAATCGGTGTGCTCGTGGCTCGCCTCGCAGCTCGTCTCGCCATTCGCAGCGCTCGCGTCGGAAGCGGTTTTTTGGGCACGAGTCAAAGGGGCTCATAGTTGATAGTTCGAAAACAACTGAACGCGCCGCGAGAGTGTGTAACTTGACGAACGAACCAGCTGCGGCCGAGACACATGACGAGCCGCGAGACGAGGCGCAAGTGTAAATCAGGCATCATGCATCGTCATGAGAATTCTAATTAAATTTTGTATTGTAATTAACGCGATCGAGGTCGCAGACACTTGCTAGTCATAGTTATGTTGATAATATTCAAATCTAAATATTTTTTCGTAATAAACTATCATTTAATAAATAAATATTTTAAGAAAAATGTTGCATAATTCGTAAATGTTTTATTTTCTTTTCTTTTTTTATACTACTAAGGTGGAATACAAGAATGCAGCCCGTTTGATGGTAAGCGGCTAACTGTGAAAGCCATACTCATCGCAGGAACACAACATAAAGTTATTTGGCTGCAATCTTCTGTAGGGTGAAGGGTATTTCACCAGTCGGACTGCCCCAAGTAGAGAGAAATCTCCAAAGAAATTTCTCTGTACCCAACTTCTCTTTAATTCGTTGTTATCATTGTTAAATATAAAAACCATCAATTAAATTTATAAAGACTCTTTGAACAATAAAAGAAATCTTAACAGACATTCAAATAATTATTTGTAAAGTATAATTATTTGTATATAAATATAAATCCATATTTGTTTAACAATTTAAACTTTCCTTGGGCTCAAACAAATCACTTAACTATCCCTCACGCACGAGTTGTTTATTTAGAGCCCGGACCACGGCTTTAGCAATATATCGCTCTAATTCCGAAACTGAGACCACACGCTATCCTTGGTCCGTACATATCACAAACTGACAACATTTGTACGACTGGCGAACGTGTTGGAAGTCTATACCCTGAATTTTGAATGCGACTGACGTTACGAGTTGGTCGGCGGTTTTCAGGTGGACAGAATACGCAACTACATTAGAACTGTAAGTTTTAGACGTTAAATAAACGTGTCATGAATTAGAGCTCTCATTCCATTTGTGAATTCGGACTTTCTAGCCAAATTAGTTGATGGATTGTATAATAATAGATTGAATATTGTTTATTCGTTGGGATTCATCACTTTTATAGTTCCATTTTCATTACTAGCTTTTCTATGAGCGAGATAAATTATCAATAAATTACTTTATTATTTACTTGTATTAATATTTAAAGTAAGAGAGATGGGGCACAGTGAAATTTCTTTGGAGATTTCTCTCTACTTGAAACAGTCTGACTGATGGAATACCTCCGCCCTACAGAAGATCGCAGCCTAATAACCTAGTGTTGGGTTCCTGTGGTAAGTAGGGTTTCTAGAACTCCTTGGGTAAGGGGGTTCAAGGTCGGCAACGAGCGAGTGACCCCTACGGTATTACAAGCGTCCATAGGCTAAAGTAGCCGCTTATCATCAAGAGGGCCGTAAGCTTGTTTACAAACTTTTTTCTATAAAAAAGTAATGATTAAAACAAAAAAAATTAAATACAAACAACTATATTTTTTTAAGTAAACCTTTAAATAATTTTGTAAGTATATTTATAGAAACAAAATATTTCATATACATTTATATCATATATCCTTCACTTGTCTTTCTTCTTTTTCGGTAGAGTTATATTCAAATCTTGTAATACGTACTGATAATTATATTTTAGATTCAGTTCTTTATTGAACCGCACTGTATTCGAAGGTAATTTGCTTGCTAGATCACGACAAGAACTGTGATGATACGAACGCTAGATTCATGAAATTACAAGACAATAGTTTAAAGGTACATTAAATTTAATTAAGGCTAGTCATCAGTCACCGCGGACCGCACCATGTCACTGCTCGTGCAAGATAACGCTGGGTCAGGCTGCACTAGCCCACCAAGTGATGAATGTACCCTAAACAGACCTCAAATATTCCACCGTTGACAGGACCCAGTGAAATGTTTGAATAACCCATGCAATTAAACGGAGATAGTGTGACGGAGAGTTCCGAGTAAAATCGATTCGGTCTTAAGTCGCGCTTAACTTATGCAGTATTATTCATAAGTTTGTTACTCTGATGCCGGAAGGTCCAATGCAAACAGACTGATTCTTGTTATTAATCATTCACAGCGGCTCCTTGTTATCGAGTAGAGGTGGCGTGATGAAGTGGCGGTTCGCCTCATTGTGATTATCGCTAACTAGGTGTTGACCGTTGCTGACCAACGGTCATTTATAATGCACGAAGAATAATATAACATCTACTATCCATAGAAGATTAGACATGGTGAGCAAAATTTTTTTTTAAAGCGTAAATATGAGATGTCCAATAAACCAACAAAATTATTCACACGACGAATTGATTGTATTTATAATGCAATTTATTTATTTTCTTTTAGAATGTACTATGATGTCACGTTAAAATGCTGGTTTTATTGATTAAATAATACATTAATTCTAGTTCATAGTCCAAAGCAGGTAATTTTGTTCTCAAGAGCTTTCTCTTTAGATGTCAACCTATTTTTGGTTACGTCATATAACAGTGAATAATCTTTATTGTATTGTGTTTTTAGTGGCAATGTCTGTGTGTCAATGGCAATATCTCTCTTAATTTATCATCAAAATTAATGATTCAGGGGTCATTTTAAAAGTTATGTTCCCCGCTATAGACTAAAATACAAATACTTTAAAATTTATATTTTGGTAAAAATATATATATTAAACCTGTTTAATCAATATAACAACTGTTAAATTGTTTACATTCTTTAATGTGTTAAATTATAGTCAGGATGAATAAAAACTAATGCAAATTTTCACAAACAAGACTAAAACTCAGAAAATAATTTATAATTAATTTTTAAGTTATAATTTTTATCTCAAATTAAAAACGTTGCTATAAAAAATAATATTTTATTAAGGAAATGAATTATTTTTTTGGTTGAAGCGTTTGTTCTACCGACAAGAGCTGAGCCCTTAAATTAAAGAAGACGAGAAGCGTTGATATTATCATAGATGAGAACTTTCTTTTCGGGTCTGTTACTTAATGAAACTACGCGTCTAGTTGAAGCAATGATGGCTCAGTGGTAGTGTGTACGACTTCGCGACAATTGACGTGAGTTCGAATCCCTGCAATGAGCCTGAGCTTTCGATGAAGGAAAACATCGTGAGGAAGCCATAGCATGGCAGTACGGCATTTTCTAATGCCCGCCGGGCTAGCAACCACCCTCAAGTTGAAAATCTGTCACCAAGCACCAAGGTGTGTTCCGGCAGCTGCACTTGAGAGCCAGTCTTCCACTAGGTTTAGCGTATTATCATCTTGGGCCACATCGTCACTTAACATCAGGAGAGTTTGTGGCCATTACGTCAAAACCTATAACTATAAAAAAATACACATAGTTACTGTATAAGCATATTAAAAGCAATCATTCAGATTATTCAGAAGAATTCAATATTCCGAAGTATTCGCGCAATGTTTAAATATAGTAATAAATATAATTTAAGTTGTAATAAATCTTTCTACGTTGGTATTATGTAATATAAATATGAAATAATATATTATGTTAGTATTATACTTTTTACAATGATTTAGCTTATATGAAACTGCTTGTTACACGAGTACATATTTGACCGAGTTGTAACTCCGCTACGCGTATTGAAATATTAAATATCCACAAAGGCTCGCTCGTTACACGAGACATCATTTACCTTCTCAATCCTCATTAAAATTTGTACGACAGTTTCTAAATTCTACTCTTTTCTCCGCACCTCCATTTCAATATACAGGAAAAAGTGGAAGAGCGATGTGTACGTAGCGCCGAGCCGGGCTGGCAAAACTTTTACCACCCTCACCCGCTGGTGGAGGCAAAAAGTGTTGCCGACGGGTGAGCTGGTAGTTATAGCTATGTCAGGGAAAAGTTTTCCGTGTTGCGGGTATGGGGTGGTGGGGGGAGTATGAGCGCATGCGCTTTACCTACGCCACAAAGCTGACACGACAGTCCTGTACAGGACTTTGTCATCAACGCGGGCGTGTTGCCGAAATCTACTGAAAATTCTCTATTTACGTAAAAACGATAATAATTTTATGTAACTTCCACGACGTTTGCACCTTAATGCTCAGAAAAAATATACATTTTTATATTTGAACAGCTTCATTCCATTATTCATTTTTAAACTGTTGTTCATTTTTTATTCTCAATGTAACCAAAAAAAAATTATGTTAAATTACCGTTATATAACTTCAAATAATCAGTTAGGTCATGCTGAGGGTACTGTGGGGGTAATCGATGCTATCTGCCTCATACCCCAGGGTAACAAAGTAACGGCTAGCTTTTGGCACCGCCTACGCCGTACTCCCCGTAGCACTATTGGGAAATCACTTTGAATAATAAGGCTGTGGTTATTAAAATAGAAAAGAACAAATTATTCCTATAAATTAACTACCTGTATTTTAACGTAATTTTTTTTAGAATAACGTTCCAGTATAATTATTATTACACGTTTTTAATGACATTTTCCAAGAATTTTTATGTGTGTTTAAAAATAAAGTAGAATTTAAAATTTTCATAAATGATTTGAAAAAGGTTGTTAACTCAAACATTTACGTTTAAAAATATAATATTACGTTTAAAATAAATGTGTACGCATTTGAAATGCAAGTAAACTATGACGTCATGACAGCAACTACGCCAGTCACTCGAACAACAGAAGTATCTTCTGAACTTGAAAACGACTCGCGCGCAACTTTTCAACGGGATTTGTTGCGACTTGTTGTTGCTCTGTTTGTTACTAAACTAAATTTGAGTTGCTAAACTAAAGTTTTGGATATTTAAAGGGAACTTTTTCACGGAGTCAACGGCCGAGCCGCTTAGACCGTCACCCAGTTTCAGAGTACCTACCCACGGAGTTATGGCAGTTGTTCACAAACTACTTGCTCCAACGGACAGAGGGTTGCAGTTGGAAGGTCATGGCGCTAATTTGACCTTGCCTAAGTTCTCCACGGACTATTCTCTTCTGGCTTATGCTTCGGCTTGTGTTATTTGGTTCGAATGTTTAATCGCTTATAACTAACTCGACAGCTACGTCTCACGACTTCATCTATAAATTATAAAAGTTTGTCTTAATATAAATACATAACTTTTAATACTGAATACTGTGTCTTAAATATTAATTTATACTGTTTAATTTTTTTATTAATGTTTTTATTAAAAATTTCCTTTTTTTAATTTACCACGATAAAGTGACGGCTTTGTACTTAATGGTAAGCACGTTGCAATTGAAAAACAATAAACAACAAAAATAGTTGCTGTCATGTCGGTCTTCTCTTATCTCTTCAAGTTATGTTTGAAGGAAGAATGTTTGATGTTACTCGTAAGTCTACGACAGTTAAAAATTCATTATAGTGCATTATCATTCTAGTATCAAATAGAATAATTTAATACGTAAATCACATAACTGACTTAAAAAAATATTGTATATATACTTTTGTTAAACTACTTCTATCGTCCCAAAGTTCAGAGTAATTTTTTTGAGATACAATTCAAAGATAACATTTTTTTTAACTACAAAAATTATCTCATATTTTAAAATACACGTAAGTTATTTCAATTATACGTTCTAGAGAAATAAAAGTATTATCTATATTTTATTACATATGTATAGGTAAATATATAACTATAAAAGATCGTTAACATCACCACCGGTAGATATAATATCCACATCGCTTTAAAGAACCATAAGGAAATCTACTGCCTTTATAAATACCAGTCTAACAACTCTTCGGAAAAATTCAACGATTATCGTAAAAACCATTAATTCTCAATTTAAGCAACACGATACAGAGTTATTAATTTTGTAACATGTAACAACCCAATCAATGTCAGAATCAGTCCCCATTCGACTTTATTAAATGAATGTTCATTGAGTCCGTCAAAGGCTTCAAACAAATTGGCCACGACAAAATAACGCGGTAGATAATAGCCGTTTACAGAGACCGAGCGAGACCGCCTCGGGCGTCGCACCTGACTAACAAAATTAATTATAGACCAATAAGGAAATATTAACCGGCCGCTTAATAAGCCGTTTTCGGGGATACACCACAATTAAATTTCGAGGGTCTAACAGTCATTATTTATAAACAATAATATATCAAAGCGATATTTTCAAGATGGCGCACGCCGCATACCGAGATGCTTTCGAAAATTCGAAGTATGGCTAATGTTACTGCGGGGTAGTATCATATTTAAATGTTTATTTTCGTCTAAGAATGATACAATCATGGTATTTGTGAAAGTAACCTCGTTAAATTAGAAAATTTTGCAAAATTAATCGTAATAAATGCTTAACAAGAATACCCATTTTTATTTTTATCGTTATAAATTTGGCATAGTGGCCACAATCTCACCTGATGTTAAGTGAAGATGTGGCCCAAGATGATAATACGCTAAACCTAGTGGAAGATTGGCTCTCATCGAAGCTGCCGGAACACACCTATTGGTGCTTGGCGACAGATTTTCAATTTGATTGTGGTAGCCAGGAGGGCTTTAGAAAAAGCCCTACCACCATGCTATGGTTCGTCGCGATGTTTTCCTTCACCGAAAGTTCAGCCACATTGCAGGGATTCGAACTCGTATTGACTCGATTCGTATTGAAGTCGATTACGACGCGAAGTCGTATATGCTACCACTGAGTCATGATTGCTTCATTTAGATGTTTCGATTACACTCTAAATATATTGCTGGTCATAATTCATCGTACCGTGCAACACACTGGTACACGAGGTGTTCCAAATCAGTCCTCAGGAATCATTATATAACTGACCTACGTCAGTATTGCAATATTTTTTGAGATAATCTGTAAATAGCTATAAGCTGCAGTGACCATTTTAAATAAGGTGGACTTCATGCTTGTTTCCTCCTTCATAACAAAAAAAAACAGCTAAATTAACTACAGAATGGCCTGATAGTTTATACTTTTTCTTAAACCAACGGCAGATAAATTTGAAGACAAATACTAATTAACAAATATTAATTAATTCAGTTTGCTCAACGCCAATGGAATCTACTACCATTGCATGACAAATCTTAATGTAACAAACAAGTCTTAATTTAAAAAAAAATTCAAAGAAACCGTTAAAAAAAATAAAATAAAAAGATAAAATCGTTAAAACGGACTATCATACTTAATTACGCATACCAAATTTCGTGTCTATACTGATGACATATGATGCTGGTCGTACAGGGAAGAGTGGAGGGAACTAGATCGCGCGGCAGTTCATCTATGCGCTGGACTGACCAGGTGAAATCCGCAGTAGGAGGCCGTGTGTTTGACTGCACCCGACAGTCTACAAACAGAGAGAGATGACGGGAGATTGTGCGGAGAGCTGTGTCCGCCTCTACCACCGACGTGGACGCCTCTATGTGACCACGACCGCTCTGCCAAGAGCGAAACGACAGAGAAGACTGATGACCATTGAAGAGTTCCCGTCTTGAAGGTTTCCGAGCCAAACCTGGGTGAAGTAGCCAGGATATGCAGTTTAAATCGGGCAATCAAAATTCAATGATTTTAGAAAATTTCGTTTCAAAGCTTGACCATTGAAGAGTTCCTTTATCTGGAGGTAATCTTGCATGTCGATTCAGGACATGCTTACCATAAAACTTCATTTTCATCAGAAATGAACCAACATATAAAAAATCAACTCTGTATGATAAAAAGAAATGGTTCTAATTCAGCTTGAAAGATTTAACCGTAAAAATTCAACTCCGTAGGATAAAAGGAAGTAGTTCTAATTCAGCTTGCAAAATTTAACCAAAAGAAAGGTACAAGCATTGCAAGTTAAATAAAAGCTTGTAAATTTAGATGATTACTAAAATACCATTTTCTATTGGTTTTGTCACAAGGAAATAAGTAAATTGGTCAAACGATGTAAGTATTTACATATTATAATACTTAGTCGTTCCTGTGTTAAACACATTCGCTCAGCTTTTAAAAAAAAACATATCGTGGATGACAGAAACGCTAAATATATTATAAAACTCATCATCTCTCTGCCTGTCTGTCCGTTTATGTTCTTTTAGCTCGAAAACGACTTATCCGATTTACATGTTTTTATTTTAATTAATAGTTATGTTATCTAGCCAGGTTATAGGATGTATTTTATAAGATAAAGTCACATAGTTACGAAATAAGCAGTGACTATAATGGTGAATCAAATCGGAAAAAAGACACATTTTGGGGCGCTTAAATGGCTAACGTTGAGTAAAATATACGAGATATATCAAATTAATGTTCCACATAATTTCAAACCTTAAAAAAACCTACAAAAGTCAGCAATAGCATATATCTATCTTCTAAGAATCACCCACGATAAGCATTTTTATCTTCCATCTTTTATTCACGCGTGCGCTGACCGGCGCGGCTGCACTCTGTAGTCAACGAGACTGGAGTTGTGGACACAGCTAGTTGTAAATAAAAAAAGATATTTAATCAACGTTAAATAATTAGTTACAATTCACAAATATTGAGTCAAAAATAGGTAAATAAGTAAAATATCTTTAAAAATAGGTAACACACAATTTACTTTTTAATCACGAAGCTAAAAAAAACATGTACTTGGAAAATTATTTTTTAAACGACTCTTCTAAAAACTGTTGAAAATATTAGTTACGATATTATTAAAATTGGTTAACGATATGCAAGAACTGTTAATAACAATAAATTAAAATAGTTAACAATAAAATAAGATAAACAGAATGATTCATTGAGAAAAATAGAACAAAAGATCAAGTGCGTTAGAAGCCATAACAACTCAAAAAGGAATCACGAATGATTGGCAGTTTAAGTAAAATATACTTTTTGTTAAAAAAAATCTTCATAACAAAGACGTGAATTACAAATTATTACAAGAATTTTCCAGTAGCTGTGTCTACTGGCGTAGCAGGGAGCAAAACACGGGCGTACAACCCGTATTTATGGTTATATGACGCAAAAGTTTCCGAGCGTAGGAGCTAAAGCCATCGATTTTCAAAACTTTTTCATGGAAATAAACCTACTTTCGTTGTGTACGCGTGCGGTGCGTCTGTACGCGTGGCCCGTATTTCACACACACAGCCGTACCATTTGAGGTCACATGTTTTTAACAGTATAAAACGTGAAGCTACAAAGTTATTTAAACATTAATTAAATTAACAGTTACTCATATTTATATTTTATGTTTTTTAATAATTCTAACAAAATTTATTCCTTCATGAAATAGCATCCAATTTAACCGTAAAAAAGTAAATTGTTGACGATTACTTGCAAATATACATAATTTAATAATGTTATTAAGTAATTATTGTGTACTTTAGGTTTCTATTTTTTTAATGGAAAAAAAATATATTTATAAGAATGAATTAAAGTAATTGAAGGATTTTTTTTTTACAAAGTGTAATAGAGAACTAGTCTTAGGACTTATTTTTAATAAATAAGAAGAATTTTAACTAACCGGTATTTTTGTGTTAAATATGATTTTCATTTTACGTTTCTACAAGTATTTTTACAATATTTTGTATCCTCAAACATGAAAGAAACATCGACCGCTTGTATCGAGCGAATACACACACCCACACAGAAAGACAACGTACTTGTAATGGGTCCGCAAAGAAAACTTTTTAAAACTTTTCCAGCGAGGCAATATGGCTCGTGTTCTCGGTCGTTATGTTTTATTTAGGCACCATCCGGCGGTCTCTCTCTATCCTACGAACAAATATATGTTTATAAATAGGATAGCTATATCTATTCAAGATTCATTTCAGGTTAGCTGCCTCGCCTGGGATACGAAGTAATTATTTCTATTCTGTCATTGACGTGTATTTTTTATGTGCCATCATTTTAAAGGTTACGAAGACATATAAAAATATTCTTTCATGTTCATGCATACATTTAACAACCATTTATTTTGTAAGGCAGCGAGAATTATACCTTTTATATCCGTCTGACCCAGAAAGAAGGTCATTTTTTTATATAAAAAAATCATCCACATTTCAAGCACCTATTATTAGTATGTTAAAATTCTTATAAAGTTAACTAATTATTAAATTTGAAGAGTAATAATGATCGAAAGATATAGAAATATAAATATTAATTAAACATTAAAGTAGTAGATTCTATGCAAGGTTCAACTGCGGAAGACACGACCTTCACACCTATTTCTGCCGCAAACAACTTGCTCTCATGCTGTTTTCGGCTCAAAGTATGTGGGTAATCACGCACTGGCACACGAGGCGTTCCGACACACTCTTCAGGCGTATGTGGTTAGAAAACACATACCTCGAGGCTGTAGTGATTATACTATATATAATTTGCCCTCCCAATACATTCTTGATAATTTAATGTATATTCGTAAAAACTTTGATTGGCTATATTTTGTCAAAGATCAGCACAGTTTCAATACTAGAAACAAACCATTAGTCGTACCGCGTTTTGGACTTATTAAAATCAATAAAAAAAATTTTAGGTAACAGTGTTAGGTTCTATAATAAGATCCCGAGCACATTACTGATTTTCCGAACAATGAGTTCAAGTACCATGTCAAACAGGTTTTACTGTCAAAAGGGTAGAATGATAGTGATGTCTGGAAGTAACTCCCTTTCTGTGCATCCAATAAATTGTTAACTATAAATATTACTTGTACAGTAGAAAAATATTAAACGAAAAAGATAAACCGCAATCAAGTTTCTTGCCCGTTCTTCTCGGTGATTGGGATTTTTCCGATCCGGTAGTAGTATTTGACGTTTATATGTGTCTACTTAGTGCCTAAATTAAATTAAATATATTTTGATTTTGATTTTCGACTTTATATCACGTGGACTGCATGTCTATTTACTACTTTATTTAATTACAAAAGTACATCTATTATTCAAAATATTACAGGATTGATATAGTTGGCTCCCGGGGATGGCATATATACCAATTTTAAGTACATTATTGATATTTTTGTGACATCCAGGAGCCAAAGGATTAATATAAACAACATAATAAATTTAAAATATTGACGAAAAATACAACAAACAATAACTTTATAAAATTGCCTTTTACGTACTTTCTACATATATATGTGTATTAAAAGGACACCAATACTATTTTTTTCCAAATTTGTGTTATTAGTTTAGATTTGATTGGGAAAAGTTATTATTTGCTTGAATATCTTTGGTATGCATATTTTTCAACTTTGGTTTCTCTAGTTGTATTGTATTTAGGTACTACGTAAAAATACTACATATTTTAAATTTGGAATCAAAAATTGAAAAGAAAGTTGAACTTTTTTAATAGTACGATAGAGTACGATAAAGTAGTTAAAGTAAGATTTCTTTTTAATTTATGTAAATGAAAGGACATTCGTTAAAACGTAAAGATGTTTTTTGCCTTTACCGTACGATACATACCTAGTGTAAAGCATTTATTATAAGAAGGCAAGAATGCAGTCTCACGATGGTCGTTTATCAAGATCGCCATCTGATTGGGGCGCGTCTCAGCTGCGTTTTATTGTCAAATTAAAGGCGCCCATTCAAATTTTAATTTATATTTCCTTCGCTGTTAACCGAACATTGAAAATTCAATATTCGAATTTATGATTATTTTTTGAACAAAGTGCAAAACTAAAGTACCAAATCGAAACCCTCTCACTCGCACTTTTTCCCTTAGACCTCAATCCATTATACCGATAAACGATATCATTATTAAGTGTGACAGTAAATTGAAACCAATATAACATAATCCATTATATAATAAATCACATATAATAAAACTTAACTTCAAAAATACGCATTATATTCAAACCAATTTAGGATTTAAAAACTCCACTTTTGGTATTATCTCAACCATAAATATTAAATTTAGATTCACACCCTCTAATAACGTTTTCCTTAATCTTAACTCTCATTTTAAAAGCTCCGACGTTATCAAATAGATGTGGATGTAAAATTACGGAGGTCCGAAGCACCAGAGGCACTGTGCCTCGTAAATTATAAGAGCATTGTTTTATGCGTTCTCATTACATAGATTGTTCTTGAGGGTGGTTTTATATTAATGTTGTTATAGATTTACAAAGCCCGTGAAAAGAATTACTTGGAATGATTTTGTATCTTCTTTTCGACTTGATCTATTACAATTGATGTTCTATCTTGTTTTAATTTATTATGCGGATTGTTTAGACGTCTGTTATTTAATATAGAAAAACTAATATATTATGAAAGATAATTATTGCCAATATACATATTTAATTTTTTACATAAATTCGCCGAAAGGAACGTTGATGGATTTACACAAAAAAAGGTATAAACGATAAAATGAAGGTTTTTGTCGTATTTCACTGTACGTAATTTCTAAATGTTTCACAGTTAGATATGTTAAAAGTTTATTATAGAAATATCCATAATAGCTACATTATCCTATTTATTTTTTATTTATTACCTATTTATTTGACAAACTCTCTACATTCCCCGGCGTTGAAAACCCATGTAGAATATCGTTGTTTTCATTTCCCGTACTTGCAAGCTTTCCGTATTGTTAGACATTCATGGTTACCGCTTCGCTCTTTAAAATCGTAGCGTAATTTTATAAGTCTATAACATTTCACAATTAATAGCCAAAAATACAAAATCATTTTTCCCAATTTGCCTATTAGTTCCATAGATTAGTGCGTTCAAAGAAACAAACAAACAAAAAAACTAACAATCTCTTGAGCGTTATATTTATGAGTATATTTATTATGACTTCGCGTTTATAGGATAATCCATGCTGCCTCGAATTCCTTCCGCCCGTTGAATCATGAAATGATTGTCTACACAGGAAACATACAAGTCACGTTCACCGTTGAAGCACGCCAGGAGACATTCTTGTTTTATCTGCGGAATCAATTAATGCCTATGGGGTTTGTCGTGCCTGGTTCGGCTTGGAACGGTTAAATAACTTTTTTTGGATAATTTTTATTCAATAATCTAGTTCGAACTCGTGCTTCCCATGGCTACATATTTTTGGCAGCGTTAATCCATGTCATAGAATTTACAAAGAGTTCTTAGAAAATATTAATTCACACTTTTTCACACACATTTTCACACTCATACTATTTCATCCACGTTAATAATGCTACAGTAGTCAAACTACTATGAAATTTGTGACATACAGAAATTATGTAGTATATATACTGTTATTATAAAGAAGTGAGTTTATTTGTAAAGAACTCTGAAACTACTGAACCGATCTAGTAGTACTTTCACTGATACAAAGCTGCGTTCTCCTTGAGAGGCAAGGGTTTTGTTTTATTTCAATTCAGTTTTATACTATAATTAATGCTTACGAAAAATAATTTCTAGAATAGGATTAGTAGTTTTAGTTTTTATTACCTTGAATAAAATCCAAACTTTAGCTCTAAAAATATTTTATTCAATTTAGGCCCTAAGAAGGCATTTTTGAACGTCAACATAGTATCACCGGTTGGGAACATATTCCAGATATTGAGAAGAGCCAATAAGAAGCTAGATCGGGCTTATCGAAAACTTTTTTACAGAATATATAGATATTATCATTTTTAGTCGATGTTCTTCGAAACATTACTAGCATTCACTTAATATAATAATAGATATTATAAATGTATCTATTTATTGAATATATTTTATAGCATAAAATCGTATGTTAACACAAAAGGTTCGCGTCGATTTGTCATAATATCGTTTATTTAACATCGACATATTTAAAAGCCGTCGTCCTGTCGTATAATACGGGTATTATTTATTATGTGAACAGTGAAGCAGGAGCGCGGATGTGGCGATCGGCTCGCATCCGGCCGAGCAAACGCACACCGCATCCGCTTTCCAGCGCGCCTCTCCGCCTCTCCGCCTGACGCCTGACGCCTTCATCGGGAAATTCTATTTTGTTATTTTAGGGATTTCGCGAACGCTGAAAGCTTTGCGCTGTTGATTTTGCGCGTTTCTGATTATAAAATTACGGTTGTTACTTAACTTTATAATGGAACTCATATTTTGTTCCGTGCTTGTTCGTCTCAGTGTTTTTGTTAAGCTGGTTATGCTGCTCCATGTGTAAGCGTTTAACATTCGACGTTGAAATTAGATAAGAATTTAAATATGAAGTTAGATTATATACACCGCGTATAGTTCAATGTAAATCGCGTATACAGTCTTCTAACTACGAGTTTTGCTAAATATATATTATTAAAAAAATCTGTTTTACATTTTTTAGTAAAAATCTTTAACGGATTATTTTAATAAGATAATAAAAGTAAGTTAAAAAGACGTAAAAATTATGTCGGCTTTTAATCAATGAAATACTTATAAAATTTAATGGGCCATAAAAATGTTATGTTCAATATTTGTTATTGTGAAAATATTTATAGATTTTTGTAATAATTTAAAATATAAAGTGCAGTAAATTTGTGTAAAAGCTAATACAGTATATCAAGTATTAATCCGAATCAGTTCGGTACTGTCACGTGTTCTCTTGCCACAAACCTAATGGTGCATTCGGCACGCTCACTGCGGTTAAAGTTGTCGCATTAGATTCTGTATGTTTTTAAAATTTATATTTGTATTTATACAACTATTTCAATTACGTTCTGTTGAGAAAAATCTGATATTAATTGTTCTAGAAATTAATTGTAATAAAAAAATTATTTAGTTATTTTTTTATCTACAGTTTTAGTGTTTAACTGTAAACTCACCTAATGCTAAGTGACAATGTGGCCAAAGATGACAAACATTAAGCCTAGAGGGACTGGTCCTCAAGTGCAGATGCGGAACACACCTAGAAGTGCTTGGCAATATATTATTTTCAACTTAAGAGTATTAGCATTAGGAAATTATTTAATTTAACTATCTAATAGTTTCATTAAGATGTATTTCTTCACTAATAACTTAGGATCATTGTAAGATTCGAACCCACGTCAAATGATATTTAAATAAAATTGAAATATAATAATATCTTCAATATAATACAAACTCACACGTAGTTTTTTCAATTTTGTTTCAATACTAGCAACCCGCCCTGGTTTTGCACTCGTAGCAGAGTAATTCAAATAACAATTCAAATAACTCTATTGGATTATGCAACGCAAGTCAGTAAAGCTCCAAGTCGGAATATTTTTTTCCGACATTTTTAACAATCATCGTCATATTTCATCGCTTTTTTGAGCCAATTTACACAAAACCTATATGAATTATATATCTAAACCTTCCCCATGAATCACTCCGTCCATTGATTAAAACCATATAAAAATTCGTTTGGTAGTTTGTGAATTTATTGCGTTCAGACAGACAAACGTGGTGGGAGCTTTGTTTTATAATATGTAATGATAATATAAGTACATGGACATAAGACTACAAACCTTGTACAATAATCAATTTAGACAAAAGCCAATCATTGCAAGTTAAAGAAAAATATACATTGGTTAACTATTATTAATTCATTGTAAGAAGACTTACACGACACATGTCAAATGTTTATTTCAGAGATGTAGCATAATTTAAATTTTAAGTTGATTTTACGATTATCTTTTTAGAGCTAAATATAATCGATAGTACGGTTATGCTTTAAATGAGATGAAGGGTGTGTAAGCAGTGTAAATGACATAACAAAAATGAATTATAACAACAATTGAAATCGCAATCTGGAACACTTGAACTATGGAAAGCCTGACTCCAAGCAACAAGATTAATTCTACCAGTCAATATTCTTCGTTGCTTATCGCTGCAGTAAAATTGTAGGAATTACGTTAATATATATTTTTATTAGAAATTAAAAAAGAATAAATTAAATGTACAACGGCGTTCGATCAATTCGATTTTTTTCGATTCCTTGGTTTTATTATTTTGGCGTACTCTAGTTTTAAGTAACATAGAAAGTAACGATGCACGTAGTAAAAAGTAAAAATTCACAAAAAAACATTGTATAGAGGAAGTTATTTAGGATTTTATCGTGCAAAATGATTTTAGTGATAATTCATAGTTGAAATGCATGTTTTTAGGTTATGTCATAATTTGCACGACGTAACAATTTACGTTCTGTGGATACGTCATGCAAGTCTTCGTATGATGAATATGGTATAGATGTTGAATTCGCTAAACATTAAACAGGTATATTATACAAACAATATTAGTAAATTCAATGACATTCATAAGAGTCTTGTTTTGGTATAATAGTTTTTTTGTAACAAAAGCTTTGACACGAAACAGGATTGTCGTTGCAGTTGTATAAGTACTAACTTTAATTAACATTTTTCGTGCGCTTCACTGTCGTATTATCCTTAATATTACCCTTAATAAAATGAAGCAAACTTAATATTTTATTATGTTTTCGTAATATTATATTTATATGCTAGATAAGGTACTAACAACTAAAACATTATCATACAGTTGCAGCCAGAAATTTATACTACACATGGAAATATTAAAAGAAAAACATACTTAAATAATAACTTTGAACGACTGTTCCAGAAGAAGAGCAATGTTTTTCGAGTGTAAACAATGTATTATTCTTTGATCCGCTTTGTAGCTGTAACGCTTCGGTCGATTTTAATACATGAAATGTCCGTAGATTCGTCTTAATTGTGAGAGTGACTTAGGGTATATATAAGACTTAAATATTACTCGTTCATTCATAAAAGTAAAAGAAAGTATAAAGTTAAATACCATATTATATTTAAAAAAACCTCTGTTACCAAAATTAGTATTTTTGCAGCCGGAGTTTTCATATTTGTTTATTTTTACAAGCAATTAAGGTTATTGAAATATGCTTTTAGTTAAAATTAATTCTTACAAATCAACCTATTCCATAAAAACTACGATAAGTTTTTTTTTTCAATAATAGAGCTATAATTCTTTTTACATGATAAATACGCACAAATTACAATAAAATTACTGTAGAAAGCGTAGCGACATTTAGGATCACGTGCCTTGTATAACTGCCGTTCATTAGGCTGTGTTGACAGCATGCGTGCGCGCCTCTCGCGCCTGGCACCGCCATATCGCGCCACCATCGATGACTAATAAACGCAAACTAACTTACTAACACCCAAAAATACCCAACTCCCAACCCTACACCAACTGCTAAAGATATCAAGCAAACGCAAATATAAACTGGTTTAGTTATAATCGTGACCACCCATAGCCAAAGCTACTTTACTACTGAAAACCACCTTGCCACTTTGATGTAAAGCGCAATTTAGAATAATTTAAGGATATATATCAGATTTTGTTAGTAATCGCGACCACTTCTAGCGAACACTTTAGAAGTTCGCCCCCGAATTGAGCGGTCCGTGTCAGAATTATGTACGTAGATAGGGCATAGATATCGACGCACAATTTATTTCTACGTGGGAATTATTTCTTCATTTCCATTTCGGTTTCACGGTTTTCGTGCCTGATACGAAGAAAATTGGTTACTTTCCATTAATATTTTATCTTACAGAATATTTTTTATTTTATTTTACGAGTGTACTAGCAACCGCCCGAGACTTCGTACACGTTAATTATAATCTAAAACTTAATAACACTCAAGGATAATGCAGTTTCCTATTCGTGAAATATTTTTTAGAATCGAATGAGTGGTCCCGGAGATTTACTCTTACAAATATACTCATAAACTTTACCTCATTATTATTTTTAACATGGTTATATTAGCTTCACTTGTAAATAACTAACTAACAAACAATTTAATATAATCTTAGAAGCCAATTTTAACCTATTTCTAATTGTCGTATCGAAATGAAACTTTGTATGTAGTTCGGAAGACAACACTATAATTTGGTATCTTGGAGCTGATCGGATGATGGAGTCAGGAGGTGGTTAATTGAACACATCATTGCCTACTAATAAACCCCTCGAATTTGGGCTCATATGATTTGTTTTCACAAGTCAAATAGATTGGGCTTAGTAACGAGCTGTAAGGCTAAAAATTTTTAGTTTTTTAACTATTGAAACATTTATAGTATCACAGAACAGCAAAGTGACTGCTGTGCCTGGTAATAAACACCACGGCAATCCATAGCTGATCGCCCCTATTATACCGGTCTGAGAGCCTGTCGGCACCTGGATATACACTGGTTTATCCCGAAACGCAAAACTGAGAGTCACTGAGATGAATCTATCAGCATGTGCATCCCCACCATCCGACTTGAGAACTGGATATAAACCGGCTGATCAAAACGCCTAAGCATGTCACTACGTCGAGTATTACACTTGGTGTGTAGTGGTCTTGATTCATCCGGACACAATTCTTTTGCCCTACCCAGCTATTATCAATTTGAATAATTAAAACAAACAACCAACCCAAAATTATTACGGCATTAAAAGTGTTTGAAACTAACAATCATGCTTTTGATAAAGGTGTTATATATTTTTTAATGTAAAAAGTTTTTATCTCGACTACCGGTCGAGCACCTACAGCCGAATCATTCCGTAGTGGCCTCGAGCAATAAAAAGAAGAAGGGGTAGTGCCATCATTAACCGGAAGCGCTCGGCGTCTTAACAAGAATATAATGCAATTTTAAAATAATCCCCGCAAAAAAGAAATTAATGCAGGCACCTCGCCGGACTCCCTTTTTATCTCCTTAATTGGTTTTCACATCTTACAGTGTAAAAAAATATCGTGTTCTTTGTAATCTCGGGCGATGTTTTAATAAATATAACGAAGTGATCTCGAACTTGGGGTTCGGGAAAAATATTACCGCCTTTAAATAAACCTTCACACTTGAAAGATCAACCGGTGTTGAAGATTTATTGGGAAATACGGATTGAAGAGGTACACTCCTCTAAAGAAAGTAATTAAAACAAAATATAAATAATTATATCAATCAAACTCTCTTTTAAATATACCACGATTTTAAAACGTGTAAAATAATCTATATGAATAAAAAATTATGTGTGCAGCAGTTCACACGTGTCAGAAATGAAACCTATATAAGAAAATAAAAAAATATGTTCTTTAAAAAACCTCTTGAATTATTCTAAATAACTGGGATTTGAACTATCGACCACTCATGCGTACTGTGTATGTAGTCTGGTCGTCTCACACCACTGGGCCTATCCGACGATGATCACAATCATGAAAATCAGGACTTGTATCAACCGTGCATCATGTAAATGTATTCTATCCTTATTCTCTCGTAGGCTAAATCCTATAAATGTATATGGTTGTCTCTTTTTATTGTCGCTTTTTCGTTTCATCGAGTTTCAAATCCCAACGGTGCTAAAGAAGTTTTCACTTCAAAAATATTATAAAGAAATAGTTTTAATTTTGTTAGTTTGTGTATATGTGAACGGTAATAATATCTGGGACTATCATCAGATTTCAATATGTTTTTGGTATTTTATAGCCTATTTATTCAAGAAGGTTATAGGTTATATAACTTTACGCCACGGCTGTAACGAGTGAAGTAGTAACCATGACGTCATGCAATCTGGAAATCTCTACGTGCATACACTTAAACAACGATATACTACACAGGTGAATTGGCGGCCGCGGCGCGATGGAAGGTAGGCCGAATAAATTTAACACGGATGGAACCATGGGGTACAGCTAGTGTAAATATAAAATGACGGAAAATTTAGAATGTATGCAACGAAAAGTTTATAGTAAGGAGTGTATGTAGTTACTGTAGCTGTCGTTGAGAAAACTCACACGTCAGTTATGCGTCGTACCTTATCGTTCCTTATCACCTTTGAAGGGGTCAATGTTTTTTTTTTGGATAAACTGATCAATATGATTAATATCTCGTAAGGTTTTACGATAAGTTCGAATTTGCAGCATCACTTTTTTTAAAACACAATATACTAGCAACTCATGAAATGTTTATTTTACTCCGCGAGAATAAAAATCGCACTTTTTGTTAATTCGCCACAAAGATTAAAACCATTCATTGATACCATCAAATTATGTAATCATTACCTAGACATTACCTTTTATCATTGAATAAATATACCTAAGGTACCTTTAATCTTGACCTACAATTGGCTAAAACAAATAAGTTACATTAGACACTGTATAGCTATGTATACAAAATATATATACAATACTTACATATATATATAAACAAAACTTCCTTTTTTTTAACGTTACGGATTTGCCGGCTAGAGTACCCTTCCGCAACGCCCCATAAGTAACTTCGTTCCTAGTAATCAATCTTGTTTCTGTTTTAAATTTTAATTCTGTATATATTTAAACAATTTAGTCTGGGAGAAGTTGACGACTGTAACAGTCTATACTAGTACGATTGTAAATATTTCGTTCGAACTCAATTATAGACAATTGATAAACAATTGTACCACGTTTATGGCTTATGAGCGAAGTTGCTTCGTCTATATTCTGTACAACTAATACGTCTGTTTCCAACTTTACGGCTGCTTTATTGGTTCTTAACTGTTTTTATAGTCAAAACTTTTCTCCTTATTTCGATGTAGATCATATTGAACTGCGCTTATATTATACTAGCTATGCCCGCGGCTCCGCGTGCTTTTACCCAGTAATTAGTGTCTTATTGTAATTTTATTTTTGTTAATATTATTTCAAGCCCGGTAAAGCTGTAAAAGCCGCAAAGGCTCCAGGGCCCCTAAAGCAGTATAGTCAGTTCGAAAAAAAAAGTTAATATTATTGCCAATTCTTATAGCCTATCAATTGAGGAATGTACAGAATTACAGCAAAAACAGCTGAGTTTTTTTTGCGATTTCTAAATGTAATATTGGCAGCTTTTATAGCTTATCAATTGAAAATTGACATGTAGTTCCCGTGTACAAAATACATACACATCGTTCAAGCTGTTTTGAGTTACATCCAGACTAGACAGACAGATATTTTTTTAAATATCATAGTCATTATATAGATAGATAATAATTATTAATCATTTATGCTGTAGTTTAAACTTTTTATCTATATCATAATTTTCATACTATGTATCTGTGTATACTATGCGAATTAAACGAGATAGCAAAATATTATTATTTAGAGCTCATTATTTAGAGAATCATAAACAAACATTAATAAGCAAATCATGCCAATATTTTTATTATACTTAATTCTATGGAATGTTCATGTTTACAACTATCCACAACTTTGCGATCCCTGTTATGTTGATGTTAACATACAAATAAAATCACAGTACTCACACTACCATTCGAACACTAGGAAGTAATGTAATCCACTCATAAACCCCGCATTAATCCTTCCACTCTGCAGTACTGTCGTGTCATCAGCGGTAGTCGAAATTTTAATCACCACCTCCCCGCGTCCCGTACCGCCTCTGCGTCGCCAGGGGGCTGCGGACGGCCGCTCCTTACACGATATTCCCATTACTTAGTCCAGGGCAATAATAAAATTTAATATAATGCCATGAGAAAGCGGATGAGACCACAATGGTAAGGTCTTGCATGGTGAGATGGATGGTGTTTTAGACAAAATGTCTTACGATATTAAAACGACGTCGGTATAAATTAAGATAAAAAAACATATATATGTACTTGTAATACATAACAAAGATATTCATTTAGGAATAAGTATAATAGATCATATTTATTAACTATGATTTACTCGCTGTGCCCGCGGCTCCTTTCGCGGGAATTACATACAGAATGCTGTCGGTTGAGCGCACGCGCGAATTGTACTTTATATTTAGTACATGAATATGATATATCTCATGTTTACTCAGCGTAAGCCATTTAATCGCACTAAAAGCGTCTTTTTTCCGATTTCATTCACTATTATTGTCACTGCTTATATCGTATGTCTTTATGTAACAAAATATATCATATAACCTGGCCAGATAACATATCTATGAATTAAAGGAAAACCCATGTAAATCAGATTGGTGGTTTTCATGTGAAAATAACATAAACGGACAGACAAACAGAGAGACGTTGAGTTTTATGATATGTATAGAAGATAATATGTACCTGAGTATTATTTACAATAATAATTTTATTATAAATCTATAGATATCTATACATAAATACAAATAAATAAAACTGAATTGTCTGTTTTTAATGTCAAAACAACACCTTTATACTAAATGCATATGAAAGTACATACAGTGCCTACCTTTAACAAAAAACATTTTTTTTAATTTTTGTCTGTAAATTTTCGGCGAATCTGGCTAAACTGACGGGACTTTCACTGACAGATAGCTGATGTTATAAAAGGTAACTTTATCTACTATTATTTTAGAAAATTAATGAGTGTTCCGCGATAATAAAATAATAATAATTTTTATTTTTAAAAAACTGGCGAGAGTCCCCGTGGGAGGTAACAGAGTCACTACAATACCGACGGCACACTGTAGTCCACTCGAGCGGAGCCGCGGGCACAGCTAGTAATATTATTAAGAAGAAATACTAAAAAACTTATTATCAGTTTTTTTAATATAGTAGTAAGGTACAGTGACTTTACTCACTGTGCCTGCTGGTAGATAAGTACGGCGGTCCGTCGGCGGTCATCTTTGTCAAGACTCTCGGCAACTGAATATACATTTTCTGATCCCAGTCGCAGTCCCAGGGGCAGTCGGGTACAACTCCCTACCACCCCGGTTGATACCGGATATAAACCGGCTTTTACCGGAACGCGATACACCTAAGCATTGGCGAGCGTTATAAGTGGTGTAAGATGTTGTGTCCTACTACCTAATTATATATTAATGTCTGAAATCCACTCTAAAACCACACTTGAATTAAATTGAAACGTCAAATTATAGCTACTTTAAATTAAATCCTAAACATATTCATAAATGAAGCTAATATATAATGTAAAAGTAAAATTTTCCGCAAAATTCTTTGGAAAGCAATAAAATTAAAACGGCACGCCACGGTTTCTGACTCCACGAGGAGCGCCGCACTACGCCGTACAACGCCGCGGGCCTACGAAGGGTTACTCTCACTCTTAACACTGAATAGGTATATTGTACGTCCATCTAAGAATAAAGGGGTCGCTCGTACCGAGCAAAATTGAGAAATGGACCGGTTAACATTGTTACAGCTCCCTGGAGCTACTGGATTAAGAAGCGGGTTGAATGAAAAATGTTTTGTTTTTACACTCCAACTATCGACAAGGAATTTATTGTCGGTCTCATGAAACATGACATACATTTTTGTTTATACCCTTTTCAATATAATAAAGTCATGTTGTTTTGCAAGCTGTAAAAACTCGAATGAAATCTCCTCATATCTCTAATTTTGCGAAATCCCGGCCTCTT
Source organism: Saturnia pavonia (assembly GCA_947532125.1). NCBI lineage: Eukaryota > Metazoa > Arthropoda > Insecta > Lepidoptera > Saturniidae > Saturnia > Saturnia pavonia. The sequence continues at coordinate 5,698,322 of OX383899.1, read as the reverse complement.
TTTTTCATACATCGATGTATGCATTAAAAATATCCAAATTTCTGTTCACCAACGCACATTCTTTAGTAACAATAATTTCTCAATCACTGCTGTCGTCACTACGCACATTCTTTTGTAACAATAATTTCTCAATCACTGCTGTCGTCAATCTCATACCTACAATTTAGTAATTCAGCACCACGGCATCATATGATAGTTCGTACACTTAGTTGCATTATAGCGCTCAGTTAGGTAACATAAACTTATTGTAAGCATTTTTACCTAACTTAAAACTAGTATCTCGCATAAACAGGCTACGAAACATTTTTAGAATCGGGGCTCACTGCCTAACCTTACAAAATAAGACAGGTTAGTAATAACTGTGATAAGTGAAATTGTACTCAAAACCTACAGAGTTATATCTGAACAAGTACTGCAGTGGTGCAGTAGTTCAAAGTCAGTGTAACGTTTACGACTAGAACAAGTTTAATTGCCGACACGGTGCCAGAGGTACGGCGCGTCACGGCGCACCGGGCGTCAAAACTCTTGCACTTTTAAAAACTTACTCGCCAACTTGAAGATGCAGTGAACTCATTAACATGAGTGCGGGCACTTATTAGACAAGGTGCAGTGCCTCGTAGGTGAACTACACACTGGCAGTGCGGACGGCTATCTTGCTTGCTAATTTAGCTAATTTAAAAACTAAACTGACTTCTTAAAAATAAATGTATAATTACCTCAGGATGACATACCACCTATATTTTGTTATAACAGTACGTTTTGATATAACTTTTTTTATAATAACAAGGCACAGTGATGGCACTATGCCTGATGTTACGTATAGTACAGTCCAAAAACAATGGGGACCACAGAGAGCTCTGGTCACTTCTGCCGGCCTGCATGAACGTCTCATTACGTTACGCTTGAGGAATCTGACGTCATAAAAAGGAGATAACACTCTAGCAGGAAGACAGTTCCACAACATCATGGTACAGCTAAGATAAAACGTTGCGAACTTTTTGGTTATAAGAACTCAGAAAATTCGAATATATAGAAAGATAATGTCTAGGTAAAAGAAGACGGAACAAAACTTATGTTTCATAGAGGTAGCTATATACATTATAACAAATTTAGGTTCAGTCTTAAAGTAAATTATTAGTATAATAGTAATTTATATCCATTAATATTAGTATTACGTATCTTGTAGTAACGTTCATGGATACGTTAAAATACCAATGAGGTTATTGCTAGAACGAGAGTGTTTTATATTTATATATAGTATAATTAATCTATAATCAAAATACCACTCACTTACTCATCACGAGATCTCCGAATCTATAGGTCCGATTGACTTGAAATTTAGCATAATTAATCCTTTCGCGATGTAGACGTTCACTAAGAACGTATTTTACGCAAATCTTATCCAAAACGGATTTTTCATCTACCATCACATATATTTATCATTTTATTGCTCCAAGTTACTGTCCTAATTTACTGATGCTATGTTAACCGTTGCTTTGGTAACCGTTCTTATTGTTTTAAATAATACCCAATACAACATGAGTTGTAATTTGATGAATAAAAATTACTATCGCATACTTTGGAATTAATATAATATAATAATAAATAATGCAATGAGCTATTTTGTATCAACTTATAAAGGTATATTGTTTTGGTAGGTTTGATATTAACAGTAGGCACATAGTGTTACAAAGACCTTTACCAACACGTTATATATATATATATATATATACATATATATTAATAAATCTGTAGTTCTGTCTATACAAGTATTTTTTTTTTAATTACCCCGTATATATCCTATACAAAGGACATTAATCAAAAATATAACCCTTATTTTTTTTTGTATGTCTGTCTATTTGTATTTCCGGATTTAACTCAAAAACGGCATAACCGATTCTTATGAAATTTTATACATAGGACGCTTATGCCATTGGTCAAATAATAGGTTATAAGATTTTTCTATAATACTTTTAAAAAACCTAAAAAATATATGAAAATATTACATTTTTATTAATACTCAACCGATTCCAATCAAATTTTGTAGACGGGAAGCATACGTCATTCCATAATTGGTGCGCTTATAAGAATCGTCAATAAATACATTTAGGAAACGTAAAAAAATGTTCTCAAAAGATATAGATAAAATTTTGTATGCAGGAAGTATATGTCATTGGATACACTATATGAATTGTAAAGAATATGAGTAAAAATAAAATAACGGGATGCAAATAATTACTGGATAATAAACACGCGTACCGCTAGTAAATTATATAATTACTAAAAACTCTTTACTAGATACTCATTTTATCTAAAATTAAAAGAAAATATCAGAAGTACACTAGTATCCAGTAAATTTACATTGAATAAATAATGTTACACAACCTTCACAGCAGTAGCGTCCGACGTCAGGATACCCACTCCTTAAGAATTCGTTACCCGCTTCTAGCCTCAAGCTAATACCAACATGTTAACACTAACTTGCACGCGAATAATGAGAATGTAATATTTTAAAATTTCTCTTCGTATAAACCTACCCATTTTAGAATGTAAATTACTTACTCGATTATATTAACTGGCTTATGTGCGTTTTTTTTTTAAGTAAAACTTCTTTAGGCGCGACTAGGAGGTAACTTGACGACAATGCAATGAAAGTCCGTTACGGCAATATATGCAACGGATGTCCGTTACGCCAATATATGCAACTAAGGTCCGTTACGGCATTGAAGTAAAACTTCTTTAGGCGCGACTACTATTAACGTATTATATTTTATCACGGATGGTGGTGACCGTCGCGATGGTTCAGAACCATTTAAGTTTTACTTAAATCGCGTGTGACAGCAGCTACACGCTTTTAATTTTTTTTAGTTATAATAAATTTTTTTAATTATACTTCTTTAGTTGCGATATGTAAAAATGATGAAAGTGAATTTTATATATTGTAACAATAAGTCTATACTATGAAGTTACTTGATAAACTTGTTGTTATACCGTAGTGAATTTAGTTACACTTGATGTTACTTTTTTAAATGCTGTATCAGTATCAGTTCGTGTAAATTAATATTCATTTTAATTATGTAAAAGAAGCATTTCTTCTAACGCGCGAACATAATTACACGCGTCCACTTTTTTATGTACACAAGCTTTACAAAGTGACCGCACTTCATCGGACTGTAATTTAAAGTACAGCCTAAAAGCACAGACAAGGACCATTCGATAGATAAGGGTCCATCATGTAACACAGAATGAAATGAATTGGTATATAACTGGTTACGTAATATATGAGAAGAGAGGATGTTTTTAGTGCTACCGTATTCTTTCGCCTCGCCATGGACCAAACAAAATATGCAGAGCTGACTGCCAAACTTCATTAGTTGGACAGGCACTTTAAAAAGAAGATAATATTACACATATCACCTGAGTATTCGAAAAAAATAATGATTAAGTATGCTTTGTACAATAAATTTAAAATAATCACATAAGGCCAAAAACACAATTATAGAAAAACAAAACCTTGCAATAACTGCTATCTGTTTAAAAATTTGAAAATGATTTCTAAATATCATAAAAAAGTAAAATGATTTAATATTTATACTAGCTTTGTCCGCGGCTTCGCTCGCTAGGATTACCCAATCTAAAATAAAAAATATCGGTCCAACCGTTTCGGAGATTAGCCGAAACAAACAAATAGACAGGTAGAGACAGACAAAAACTTTAAAAATTGTTTTTTTTTTTTGTCATAAGTACCATATATACTTTCATATACAATTACTAAAAATTTAGTAATAAGTATTATTTTGACATTACAAACAGCCTATCAGGATAAATGTATTATTTTTATATATATAAGATAAAAATTTACATAACATAAGTATATAATCAATGAAAGTAGATATCAAGTAGAGTATCAGTACGTTAAAAGCTATTTTTTTTAATATATGAGAGAAGCAATAAAGAAATAGTAATGTAAACACGAACTTAAAATCGGTAGCAAATTCATATCCATTATCCTCGAAAATCTACATTACATTGTAGATCTTAGAAACTGAGACGGTATGTAGCCTCGGGAGATGGGCTAATAAACTCGCAGCCTCGTCGCTGCATGAATAAAATTATAATGAATTCTAAAGGTATCATTGCATTTATCAAATCTACCGTCGCATATGCATTAGATACTGATGCAGCAGATTCCGGTTATTCAGGAACTTGTCTGGTTATTTATGCTCATATATTCTGAAAGACTTAAGTGCTGCTGCTCGTAATACTAAAATTATATTTCCGGAACTTTAACTGTTATGTTTACTACTGCGGGTGTTTATTTTTTAAATGTTCATAAGTGTTATAGACAAAAAATTGTTGTGTGGTTTTATGAATCCATGAAGCAAGTGTAACTTAAAAAAAAAAACTTCATCTTTGCCTCGAGTCTCACAGTTACCTACTCTACGCTTCACCTCGAGTCTCACAGTTCCCTACTCTACAGTCAGCTGTAAAAATTTTGGCGCGATAGAATAGAAGTTTCACTTTAAAAATTTGTCAAGATAAATCCATCAGGAAAAAGCTTTTCTATAAATATTTTTAATATGTACACATATAATATACCTAGCTATACTATAGTGGCACCAAATAGTATACACGAAATCTTAAAGTTCTGACCCAATATTACCATTTAATCTATACTTGTACTATAAAAAGGTAAAGATTGTACTTATGTAGGAGGTATTCTCTGTAACTACTGATACGATTCTAAAAATATTTCAATAATAGGAAGTTACATTATCCTGGAATGCTATAGGCTAATTTCATTATTTTTTATTGTATTGTAAGTGCTAGCTAGTAAGCTAGTATAAGTGTGAAAACACGTTTGGCTGTCATGTTTGTCCATCAACTACGCTCAAATGACTGGACGTATTCTAATGTTTAGCATAATAGTCGATTATGTCACCACAGGATAATTTTTATTACTTTTTTATAATTTACGCCCATCGAAGCGCGGGATAAAGCTAGTCTTTAAATAAATGGAGACCCAATCATAAATCTCTTCGAAGGCAATAACCGAGAGATCATCTAAATCCTATATTGGAGAGCGTCAAAGGACCAGTGTAGCATCACTAATAGAGCGCTGAAGAAAAGCAAACACCTCTCGAGGCCTGGCTAATCGCTTAATCAAAATTTATTCCGCACTTTGATTTTAAATTTGGGACGCAACATTTATTACTGGCCCCCTCGAAGCAACCCTTCGCGGGGCGCTTCATTATCGCGGATTAAGGCTGCGGAATATTTTATCGATCGCATCGACGCCGGCAGTATTCATTTTCAATTAAGCGCCAAGTATTTTATTAAGTTTGAGCACAGGATTGATGAGTTTCGCGAACTAATATTTACAATGGGTGGCGTGTGTATCAGGCGCGCCCGGTGGAGCGCTTTACCTGTACGACGATGTGGTCTACTATAATTTCGATTATGTTTAACAATCATTACTTTGAACACAACTTTAACTAGATTGTGTACTTCTTTGCACGTATATCATCAAGTGCAAAGAGAGGTAGGGCACAGAGAATTTCTATGGAGATTTATCTCTACTTGGGGCGTTCCGGCTGGTGGACTACCTCCACCCTACAGAAAATCGCAGCCAAATAACATTTGGGGTAGAGGGTTCAAGGTCGGTAACGTAACCATAGGCTACGGTAGCCGCTTATAATCAGGCGGGCCGTATGCTTGTTTTCCCACTTTGTATTATAAAAAAATAGGAGTATATAATATATTCATATGAAATTTAATGTATTGTTTTTTTTAAAATATTGATAGCGTATCGCGATCGTCAGGTGTACCACGCGCCATATTGGCATGTTAAGACGTGTCGCGTTTCAGGATCAATCAGTATATATCCGAGTGGTATGAATCTGTACCAGGCAGGGTCTTGAGCATTGTTGTACGCATGAGAACAAACCATTCACAGTAACTCTAATTTGATTTATTACGTTTTGCGATTAGATAGTTCATGTTCGAACTATCAAGAGACTTGAAGTCTTGAAGTTGAATTAGGTAAATATACAGTATTACTTTCGATAGAGATAGTTTCAGTAAAATAAACCTACAAAGTAATTCAACAACTCTCTAAATCAAAGGCAAAAGCTGTACACAACTTTGTAGGATCATAAACAAGTAGTATTGTGTTTGTGATACTCGGAATCGATATTCAATTTAAATCTAGCTCTAAACAACTGGCAGATAAATTAGATGTTCTTTCACAAAGCATTGTTCGTATGCTGAATACAGTGAAGTGACTTCAATTTCCTGGGAGCGACGGAGCTTCCGCGGGCCCGACGTCGAACGCGGAACTTTTGAAGGCTCCACCTCGTCATGGAATCCGATGCGCTGGTGCACCTGTGTGTTTACAAACCCGTTAACAAATAAGGTATATGTTTGTTCTAGTATATAATTATGCATACAAAGGTGCAGATCTAGAATTTCATTTTGGAGGGGGTTATACGTTGGAGTTTCTCGAAGATTCCACATCGAACACTTTATAAAAAATAAATAAAATTTTCGACGATTATTGAAAATAGTACATAGTGTGTAATAACACCCCTATGACCCCACCTCTTAGATTTGCGCATATGTAGACGAAGGTTTGTTCTAGACGTATTTTAGAGGTTCTAGGCGTATTTAGTTTATATTTCCTTTAAAGATAGGTACTTCTGAGATATTTAACTAAACGTGTCAGATATATGGGGTAAATTCTCTATTAGTTAACTATATAGTTCTGTTTCGAATTAGATGTCTGTTGTTATTTTTATAAGAAGTGTACTAAAATTATTAAAAGTTGTACTCTATAACTATATATGTTTAAGCACTTAAATAAATGGATAAACAACACATTAAAACAACCATTAGTAACTTATAAAGACCTGATACGAAATGCCTTAAGAATCAGTTCAACGCCTCCTAAAAGTGGAATGATTCAGTTTAGGCCCTAAGACTTATGAAAGTCAAAACACTACAACCAGTTCGGAAAACGTTCCAGTAATCGAGAAGAATCGGCAAGAAACTCGATCGAGTTATCTTATTTATTTTTCTACTATACAAATATTATTTACAGTTAATATTCATAGTAATGATTTATTGAATGAGTGTTTATCAATTACATTATATTTCTACTTCTTTAGTTCATTATAATATAGGAGCATCCAAAAGCTTGCTTATATTATAATATTCCCTAACCACCATATGAGTTTACGACGGAGAAGGATCGCATTTCCTCTTGCACTTACTTGGATGCCTGGCGCATGTTACTTTGTGTACGAGTGTATCTCATTTGTCTGACAACCTTGTCTACTAATATTAAACGTATTAATTCTGATTTTGATTATTCGTTAAAAGAATATATTACGAAATACATGAAGGTTATCATTTACCGTTAGACTTCATATAATATGTTATTTATACAAAGAATTATTATTTAGAAGCAGAAGGAACTTTTGCAAATAGTAAAAAAATAATCTGGCTTTTTTCATTGTTATAGGTTTGGTGTTGTGGCCACTATCTCACCTGATGTTAAGTGACAATGAGGCCCAAGATGATAACACGCTAAACCTAGTAGAAGACTGGCTCTCAAGTGCAGCTGCCGGAACACACCTATTGGTGCTTGGCTACAGATTTTCAACTTGATAGTAGTAGCTTGCCAGGCGGGCATTAGAAAAATCCCTACGACCATGATATGGTTTCCTCACTATGGTTTCCGGCTCATTGCAGGGATTCGAACTCATGTCAATCGACGCCAAGTCGTACATACTACTACTGAGCCATCATTGCTTCAATGCTAATTATTTTAAGTAGTAACCGCCTGCCTCTTCATACACGTTATTTACAATCTAAAATTTAGTAACGATGAAATATACTTGTAGCTTAGAGTAATCAGGGATAATATAGTTTCCTTTATTAGATTGCCTAATATTTACTTAGAAAGTGTTATTAGGTCAAATATTTACATTCATCTGAAAATTTTATTTGAAAAAGCTCCTATTCTGTGTAAATAATATTCTATGGGCTTACAATATTGATGTTGGTCAAAGGGGTTTTCTGATTAAAGCCGGCATACGTGGGAATAAAAGAACGGAAATTTTACATACAGTTATTAGACAAACGAAAACGCTTGAAATGAACTCGACGGGGCTTAGCTGGGGCTCATTGTCAGCGCAATAGCGTCCGCCTTCGCGAAGCGAAAACTTTTCGAAATGCCCCGTCGGCCCGGCCTTTATTAAAACCTACCGGGCACATTGCATAACTGACGGCAATAAGTAAGGCGACTGGCACTCCTAGCCACAACGAATTCAATATTCAGAGAGAGTTGGAAAGTTTTATTATTGCGGCGTAAATATAATGAGTGCAGGTGAGGCAGTTTTGTCTGGCGGGATTTATGGGCGGCCATTATTTGTGAGCCTCACCAAGACAGCGAATGCAGGAATTAACTTATGCGGGGAAAGTTCGCTTAAATCAGTTGCTAGTTATAATGTTTGCATTTAAACGTTAAAGATTTAAATACAATGTTAAAAATGTTATATATATATATATTTCTGAATCATCTATAGGTACTAAATTATTATTTTTTTAACTTAGAAATCGTATTCCTACTATAAGGAGTTTCATTTACCTACCTTTAAATTATTAATTCAATGAACGTCGTTAGCAAAAAATTTAAATGTATATTTAAATTTCATAATATTAAGTATCAAAAATGTTCATGAGGCTTCGAATAAGGCTCCGGATTCAATATGCGTTATATTGGAAGGTTCCTATTAGAAAAATACTTAGTATTAATACAAAATAATTCATAGTCATAGTTATTTCAATACCAAAACAGATTGTTTCAATACCAAAACAGATTGACCACAATGTTTAAGTAAGAAATCATTTCAATAACAACAAAACAAAAATATAATAATAGAATATAATATAAACATAAGAATAAATTTAGCAATGAATGTTATAGCCTCTCCTCTAAGTTTTCAATGGAAATAAATTATAAAATATATTAGTACGTGATAAACTAACTGTAGATTATATCTGATGAAATGATTTTGTCTATTTCTAATTCTGTAATCTATAAAAACATACCATAATACATCGATTAATAATTTAATCTAATTATAAAATACTAGCAATCCTTTGCAATTTCATACGCACAAATTACAATATAAAATTCAATAACAATTAAACATAGCAATTTGTGTGAAAGTAGCTTTCGATCAGTAAAAATAATGTATAAACGAATCAGTCGTTTTTTTATACCGCGTCAGTGGCAAACAAGCCTGCGGCCCGCCTGAATGTAAGCGGTTACCGCTTGCAACACCAGAAGCATTACATGCGTGTTGCCGAACAACGTAGTACACCTATACAAACCTTTATATAAGTTAAGCATAAATAATTTTCAGTGTTGAAGCAAAACATTGCATTGATATAAAAATGTGATGAAGTCTCGAATGTGGTGACGTTGCATTTTGTGACGAATCTTCATTCATAACATGACGTACATACTCACTCCCGCCATTATAATGTTTTTTTAATTAAATAAACAAAATCTCAAATTAACATTAAATTCACTTAAAAGGCAAAACAAAATTAGAGTTACCAATTACAGTTGTACAAAAAAAAACTCAATTCATAAAATATTATGTAGATTCTCCATTTTCCCAAAAGTCAACTGTCCAACGAATAGTAAATAGTTTTTATCACTTTTGGAATGTTATGGGAATTTGGAATCTCTGTATAGACAAAGTATTGTTCAAATTATAATTATCGTGATTTTTTTTTCTTTTATAAGAGCTCAGCAAAAGCAAAATGCAAATCACTTGTTGGGAAATAAAATACAATAGAAGAACAATAATAACCGCCAATGGACTATAAACTCACAGACGTGCCAGTAATCATCTCTACTTAAAAATATTAACCAATAAGTCGCGTTGTTACTAATCGTATATATTATACTGGTGTACAGTAAAGGTGGTGATTATTATTATTATTTTTTTGGGTTTTTATGCTATTTTATTTTGTAACTATTTCGTAGAAAACTGAGTTTTGATCAAATTTTGGAAAAACATTAACAATTTTTTTTTAATTTAAATTGCTAATAGGCACTGTTTATTAATATTAAGGTAGAGACTTTGAGAATATATTGTTTTATTTATTTACCCTAATTTACCCTAGTAATATTAGACTACACGGTAGAAGCAACATTTACGCTAGCTTGCTGTGTCGTAAATCATTTTGAACAGTCGGTATACGCATATTTCATAGTTAATTTTTCCCCACAAGAATCTAACTGCTCTGATCGAAATCCGCCCTCATCTTTGCGGCTATAATATTGTCTGGTCCTGTATAATCTTGTTTTCAAAATAACCAATTTTTTAACCATATCTTTTCAACATGATTAAATATAAACCTATGTTTCTTAGATATTTGATAGCATCGGATGGACTATATGCCTGTTAGCTACAGTTTCTCATAAAAATATATCATGAATGAAATGTTAAAAGTTGATTTTAAAATGCATCTCACAGAATATGTAATGACATATTAAATTAAGGTTTGTGTGTAACCGATTACCAGATATAGTAAAATATAACCTCAAAAAAGCAGTTTATACTGCCAAAAATATTAAATGACCACCAAAATTTTAATTACAACACATGATATTTTTAGTATTATCATACTTCTTCAATATTATTAGTATCTGGCACTCGCTGGCTGCTGCCGCGGTTATCTCCCGCTGAATCTTATCACAAGTCTTACCTAACCTAACGGAAAACTAATTTACTCGCTAAGATGCGGTGATAATTTGATATTTGGTATTTGAACACAATTTAAAGTGTCATCACTAAAACAGCTAGAAACTCTTAGGGTCTCAATATATTATTTCGTGGTCATTATATTTAATCTCTTGAATTAATTTATAAACACTTTACAGATATACTAATTTCATAAAGTGTTATACTTATCGTATATGTGTTATTAATAGATTAATGGGTAAAATATTTTGCCGTGAACCTTGGAAACGAAACAAGATGTTGGAAATTGATTAATATTCGTGTAGGCGAGCAATAAATCTCATGTTAGGTTGAATCACAGCTGTACTATGGGAGATCGTCTCCCTAGGCAGCCATAGATCGTAATACCCAACACAGTCCACCGAGAGTATACATGGCTTTGAATCTTACCGACCTTTACTTAGAAACAAAGTTATGCGTAGGAAAAAACACGTGTTGTACCTATAACACAATCCACATATATGTATATAATATTATATGGTAATATATACAAAATATAGGTACTTCTAAACCATATTAACTTTTATTTATTTGATACATCTAATGGCGCTTTGGACGGGAGGAAAAGCGTTCTGATTGGACGTCGCGACGTGCCATTTCATAGAAATAAAATAACATTGATATTTTATAAATAACTATCAGTAAATTGGTTTTTATTTATTCATGTTTCAATATAAAATTTAGATATTTTTATATTGAAGTTTATATATTACATGTTTTTAATTATAAGGTTTTTCTTTTTATCCTTTTAAACAAAAACTTTAGATAGTTTCTCGCAAACATGTGTATACACTTACAATGTATGCGAGGTACGGTAACAACTAGACCCTGACGCAATTAGACGGCATTTTGATCTCGACCGAAAGCCAAAACTTTAGCGCGAATTCTCGACGCGCAAATTGTGTATAGGTGGTGTCCCATGTAAATGATGGGCCATCACAATGGACTTCCAACAAGTTCTGCAAGCTCTTTGATTTCCAAATTCACACCCCGTTTTACGCTCACTAATTTTCTTGTTCGGACACAATTTCGGCCGGCCGTGGATACGGTGGGCCCCTCACAATAATAATATCGCTGGGAAACTATTATAGTCGATCCTCTCTAGCCAGTAATTAATTTTCCCATAAACTGGCTCAATTGAAGCGTAAAGATTTCGTGTAGGCTGACTCGGGTAGCGGGTACCAGTTTTATGAATGATAATTAATTTCGAACAAAGTTATCTTATTTTTAATAGTTGTATTCTGAAACAATAATAATAAAATTATGTACCTATAAAAGTAATTTACTTCACCTACGTCCGCAGTATATTAGAATACTGTAGCACAATATGGCATCCTCAATATCTAACATCGATATCATCTTGCTGTCTAATATCTGAGTTTTGATAAAGGTAAAATGCCACCACCTTAGTCATTTTTTTCATAAACTGAAAATTTCCGAAGTGTGAAATTTTATATTTAGCCAAATTATAAAGTGAACTAACAGTAAAAAAATTGGAGTTTTAACGCGACGGTAGCGATTCTAAAGTTGAGCCCACATTTATATGCGTCAGTCTCAAACTCACCTTCGCTTAACCACATGCAATAAGATACATCACGATACCGGACAAAGTTTCGAGAACAAAGCCCCAACTCCCGTCTTCCACTTATACTGTACAAGTACCAATTCATGTATTGTCGAATTCACTTATATCTGAGTGACATACGATACCTTAACTATCCTGCTTATTAAATGGTCACTGTCAACATTTAATACTTGCTTATCAAATTCTGTCATTACTAGTTATGTAATTTTGGGCGCACCGTGACTTGCTCTGGGGTTCCAGCTGAAAATCAGCGCTGAGTGCCCCGTGGCACTTCAGCATTTATGCTGAGCTGGACGCCTTTTCGTAATGACTGGGCACGCTGCTAGACTATATTTAGTATTGTTGCAGTCAATATTGTTATTAATGTATTTGTTTGTTTTTTTTATATGTATGTAGAATTTAGTTTTTCTTTTATGTACCGTTCTCTGCTTTTCTTTACAATATCTGTATGTATTGTGTATTTCCGTGTCTTGTCATTATGAATAAATGTTTCTTTCTTTCTTTCTTTCTTTCTTATGTCCCGAGCTCCTCACGCGTTCATTATGCAGTAATTATTTTCGTCTCATATTTATGATTTTCCGGAGTTGGTTATATTCATATTATTTTGTATAACTTATAAATTGAGGACTAATCAGGTTGGGTTCCTCAATAATAAAATAACTGAGATTTTCTATAATAATGTATTACTAATAAACAGTTAGAACAGATAGAATCGTACACACCATGAAAAACCGTTCAACCATAAGCAAAGACAAAAGAGAACAAAGTATCAGAGACAACCTTAGTTGCACCTGAAAGGGGCAAAGGAACATGTATTTTACAGCCAACCAGTATATAAAATTTTCATTCCATAATTCTCATAATATACATCTCGTGCACAACATTTAATAAAAATCGGTCGACCCGTATTTGACTTTAATCCAGTCATACAAATGGACAGACAAACAAAGTTTTAAATGTCAATTCACAGATCAGTAGCATATAAAATAACTAAAAAGCAAATTTTAATGAAATAAATATATCTACTGGCAGAGAACTACACATTAATTAAATAAATAATTAGTAATTGTGAAAAAAATATTTATTACGCATTTTTATGAACTTTTAGATCTAGTTTTAATTAAGTAAGTACCTACTTCACTTTGTGAAGAGTTTCTTAGAAGGCTTACCGTAAATATATATGGCAGTTATTATTATTTTTATTATTTTTATGCAAAAATAATCGCCCGATATCAAATATTATTACGGTTTAACGTATAACATCACGAATAGAAAGACTTATTTCCGTTGAAAAGAAGCATTATGAATCATCTAATTTTTAATTGAATCCGATTTTAATCTAAATTATACTCGCTATTCGAAGTTGTTTTTTTATAAATAATATTTTATAAGGTTTTAGATTAAGACGCATAATGGAGTATATCAAGTTGCTCTCTGTACACGCATACTATGTGTAAATGGAGTGACGTTACCATGCAGCATTGCTGGCTGACGTGCAGTTCGTGAGTAGTCTAGTCTCGTGACGTCTAACACATTCTCACCTGAGACCGGACTTGCTAAGACTTCACAACTTTGACGTCTGCTTCAATACCTGCCTGAATCACTCAAGTAAAACCGCACAATCAGTTGACTTATAATTGAACTCCCATAGCTTTGTTAATAATTTATTGTAAAACCTTGTTATGATATTGATTTAAACTTAATAAAACCAATAAAATTGTAGGTATAATAATAATAAGATCCCTAAACATATCACCGATTTCCCGCCTGGACAATAAGTTGATAAAGTAATGTCAAGCAGGGTTATTATAAGAAGGATCATTACGTGAATTATAGTGATGTCTAGAATAGATTCTCTCTCACTCTGTACATCCACTAAATAATTGATAATTGTAAACATTAATTACACTGTTAAGAAAACCTGATCAACTTTTTTGCCGGCTCTTTTCAATGACAATAATGTTTGCCGAACAGATAGTTGTGTTGTCTTAGGGCTAAAATGAACAAAGTATTTTTGATTTTAAATTTGTAGAAGTGATAGGTTTTTATTTATTACTAATTAGCGGAGCCCGTGGCTACGCTCACATTGACGACAGAAGAACGCGTAGTGCTTATATAATCGTAATTTCTTAAAACGTTCATAACTTTTTATTGCAAGAAGATATCATGTTCTTTATGATGAAAAAAAACATTGATAAATATCTATAGAGTAGTAGTATTTGCGTGATGCGCACACAACGGCGACCCTCAATCATTTTATTTATATAGGTTCTTAAATCATTTGTTCCCTTTTAACGTAAGGCTTTTTGTGCTATTGAAGAATTCAACATATTTTTCATTAAATATTTCCTAAGACGTTAAAACCTTGTATGAATTGAGTTTTCGGTAATTAACAACAGGCTCGCCGACGTAACAACCACGTTCAGTCATAAATACAGTAAGAAATCAGGACCATCCCCATAAATTCCTCTCGTAAAAGGCTCTGCGATTATGTTAGAGGGTGGTATTAGCAAAGTTTGTCCGATAAAGGGAGGCACCACCCACTATAATACATTTTTCGTTGATGTAACACGATTTCTCGACGGCTCTCGGTTACGTGATGGATTAAGAACCAGCTTGGTCTCACCACCGCGGGATTAAGATGGGGGTTCCAATATTTAGGGCATTGCAGGCTAATATACAATGTTTGCTCGACGATAGACTTAGTCGCATAATGCGAGGAATCCGATGAGTGAAGGAGATTTCCGGGATATCTTACTAATAACTGAATTTATGAATGGTTGCTAATATTGCATGAAATAAATAAAAACATAATATTTTTAATACGACGTAAATACTTTAGTATATGACATGATATAATCAACAGAATATTCTTACCGAAAGAACTATTCCATAAATATCAAAATGGATTGATAAATTCCAACACCGTTTGACCGATACTATAAAAGTTGGTAGATCTAATTGTTCTTTATGGACGTCTGCGAGGCCAGTTAGTATTAAGGTTAAACAACAAAATTTGACACTTATTTGATATCGATGCTCATTAAGTATAATGTAGAAATATATTTTTTAAATAAAAATAAATGAACGTTATAATTAGTATCTAAATATTTTGTAATAAATTTAAAAGACATTAGACTGCTGTTAATTTATAGACGAATAATTAAATACTTTATTACATCATAAATTATACAATCACAGACTTTGTGATAGTATTAAGGTTACACTAGTGTTGTTACCATTAGTAGATAAATATACAAACAACCACTGTGTACTAGAATTTCATGAGTTATAAGCAGCACCTAGTGAAATGAGTAGTAATTAAGAGCTTAAGTAATAATATAAACAGGTTCTATTATATTTAGAGCCTAAGTAATGTAAATAGTAAAAGATAGCAAAGAAATTAAAATATTATTGAATATCAGTAATTATTTGTATGTATATATAACTAGCGTTACCCCTGCGGCTCTACACGCCTTTGTTACGCAGTAATTATTTTCATACTTTTTTTTTACTCGTTTTATTGACATTTACATAGTCTATCAACTAAAGAATAACGTAAACAAACCGTGTACATAATCAGTTATAATTAATTAAAAAAATAATACGATTTCTAAAAAATATTAATGACAATTCTTTTTAATTTTGGAATGAATTATACTTCTCGCGCACACAATTTCATAAGAATCGGTCAAGTCATTTCTGAGTAAAATCCGGGCATACAAACAACCAAAAAAAATGTAATGGCATATTCGTGATCAGCATTCTTCATAATGCATGTCTATAAAACATTTGGGAAAAAAATGAAGAGTATGTATAGAACTACAGATTTAATTATATAGATTTACATTTCGATACTTAAAGAGATAAATATAGTTTAAAGGTTAATTTCGAATATTATCTACATATTGTACTACAGATTATGTACAATAACTACACAGAAAATTTGTCAATTAAAACTTATACATTTTATGTTAGAAACATTAACATACGCTTAAGGTAGCATCCGTTTTATCGATACGCCTACGATATCGAGCAATAATAATAAATACATTACGCCCGATTGGAGATGTTATCCGGTTCGTAAACAACGTATCCCGCTCGATCCGTCGCCCGAACTCTTTATTGCCTATCTAACTTTGCTGGATTTTAATAATACCACCTTATATGCTTTTAGTGAATTCCAAATTCGATTACCTGATTCTTTTGTAATATCTGAACTAAGTTAAATTTATTTTCAACATATTTTCAATATGTTTTAAGAGAAAACAGATACTTTTCTACAATCTTTATGAGAAGGTTATATATCTTATATATTTAAATATATATATTACAAGAGAATATTTAAGAAAATATTTACACAATACAAAATACCGACTGCCAATAGGGTTTGTTACGTCTATTAGTTAACTTTTTTTATGTAAGTCGTTATGGTCTAGTGGTTTAGACAGGCGTAATGAAAAAATTTCAAAATTCGCGTATATTTATTAATTTAAATTGGTAATACTATTGGTTGACAGTGAAGGAAAACATCGTGAGGAAACCTAAGCGCCTGAGAAATATTCTTTTAGTGCCACTGTATGTGGGAAAAATATTGAAGTGTTGATTTTTCAGTGTTTAAAATCGTCAATACGTCGCGTCGTGGCCGGGCGTGGTGATTAAGCCCATACCTTCCCTTAGGAGGAGGCCTTTGCCCAGCAGTGGTACACTTACAGGCTGGTATTTTTTTTAAATTATTGATTGATTTTATGTTAAGAGAAAGAAACAATCATTTCAAAAATTTTCCCTAATCGGCCGTTATCTGGAAAGGAGTGGCAGACCCCCGAACGTATAAATACTGAATAAGCAGTAAACTGTATTACTTCGAACCCTTTTCACTTGGCGAATTAGTAAAAAGCAACTGGGGAGTGAAAATTTTAACTTAAATGCGCCGGTAAGCCTTCGTAGGTAACTGCGAGTGTGTTTGACAGACGCAAGTGATTACATTCCATACCCTTCCTTTTGTTTGTTTTGATTTGGCTTAATTTGATTTGTGACATTTTACACTTTTACCAGAACGTGAAACAAAGTATTGTTTTAATAATTGCGTTGCGTAATACAAAAATAAAATATATTGACCAGTAGATTTTTAATTAATAATATGTGTGTTCTAAAGTAATCAATGTACTTCGGGTATTGCATGTATATTGGGATATGGCTTATAAAATGGATAAGAAAAGTATCATTGTGTTAAGTAGAATAAAAATTTAATACTCAGTAATTCAGTAGCTATTATATAATGGAAAAAGAAACTTTTAAAAATTACTGTGCATTATAATTTCAATTAATTGAATTCTTTTAAAATTTCGACATCATTAGACATCCCATTAACAACTGCAAACATTACATTCAACTTAGAATGAAAACACTCAAATAAACAAGACAATAGTTAGCAATGAAGTTAATTATGTTTTGGTAAGCGGCTGGTTGAACCTGCCCAATGGTAAAACACGCCACGCCGCGCCACGTCGGTACGCCAGACAAAATTATCGCGCGTAATTAAAAATGCCAACATACTCGTAGACGTGCTCGGGGCTTGTCTAATTAGCAAAAAGTTAATAAACAGACATACAGGCTCGACAGTGACAAGCACCCGTGAAAATGCCAAGATGAGACGCGTTTAATTTGCTTACTCGTACGAGTATGTTGTGTCGAGTTATGCGATATGGTTATGGGGGTAAGTAGATAAATAATATTTAATTATATTTAATATTCAAATATATAAATTAACAACTAAAACTAAATTAAAAATCTAAAATAAGATAAAAATATTTTTATATATAAGATAGATATATCAAAACGTGTTGAAATATTAATATAACCCTCAAGTCTAAGCTAACACTCGGACCATTAAGGTCATCTCACACTGTCCTTCTAGATGCGCGACCGAACATCGATCTGTCAAATTAATCAACCGAGGCTGACGGAGTATGTACTCAGATGCCGAAGACGACCGTTACTAACAAAGCCAATCAGACACATACGTCGGTGCCCTAACGGATAATCTATCATAATGACATTGATTTTCCATCTATCTCCACAACTGGGGTTATAAAACCTGTTGAATACTTTAGTAAATTAAAAATAAAAGTTACATTACTTTATATTGGGTGGGGATTTTGTGTTAAGTATATTTTTGTCGTAATAATAAGTTATTAAAATAAAGAATGCGCCAAAAGATGTAATATTTATAATATATAATTATTATAAAAAACATATTAGCTTGTTAAGTATTTTGTTTGCTTGTTTTTTTCATGCCGATGTCACACGTAATATATTATATATGTTATGGAATGATTAATATTTCATACATTGCCTAGGCATTCTACAAAAAGCCAAATGAGGAACCGACAAATTATAAAATACATCTCCGATTCGTTACGAATATCAGGTAAGAGTTTTTGGCGGGATCTCAAAGTGTCATGTGATGGTTTCTGAGGTACCTTCACACGGTACTATCAGTCGCCAAAGGATGCCACTGTTATTATTTTTTCAGAATTACTTTTGTATTTTTGAGGTACGCACGTCAATTATAACATTTCCGAGGCATTCTATAGAATGCTAAATGAGAATCCGTAAAAGCATGAGACCGTGGATTTCGCCGGCCGCCACGCTGATCGGGTCTGCCTGCCCCTCTCTCTCACTCTTATAACCTCTGTGGGAGCTGAAGGGTCCCCTATGATTATCCTCGCCACCGTGTCGCATAGTCGAACGATCACGATCGCCTTATAAAGACCTTTTTTCATACTTTGCCTAAATAGCATTTGGCATTCTATAGAATTCCTAGGCAAAGTATGTAATAATCATCTTTATTTCATACATTGCCGGCTACGTTTAGGCATTCTATAGAATGCCGGAATTTCGTACATTGCCTAACATATATAAAAAATCCAAAAAAAAAGTAACGCAGTAAAAGTATTTATGGATGAATGAAATATATTTAACATTAACACTTGACTTAACACGTATCGTAAATATTACAATTATACGTGCTCATTACATCGTATCTGAGGAGGTGGCGCGGCGTAGACCGGAGCCACGCGTCGCTACGTGTCTAATAAGACGCTCTGTGGCCGCGTCTTACAGTACTGTCTTGTCAACGCTACGCAATTAACGCTGTGATGCGCGCTTGTGTGTAAAGTGCATTATGAACTATCAATCTGCGAACAAGTAACATGTATTTTAAACGTCAAAAAGTATACTATCATGTTATATAACTTTTATAAACTTTTGTCGTTATATGTAATCACCAGGATCCAATAAATAATACAGTTTTACTGTTTGTTAGGACATGATAATTGTGTCCGACTGGATCACTGACCAGCATACACCAGGTTTAACACCCGCTATAGTGTTCCGGTATCAGCCGGTGTATATACAGTAATCAAGCACTACACAGTGCACAGTAATCAAAATCCCCTCACAGTTACTCTCTTTTGGTTTTGTCACGTTTCAGGTTCAGCCAGCTGCCGAGAGGCTAGCAGACCGATGTGACAGCGGCGACCGGTGATGGATTACTGATCTCTCGGTGGTCGCCGTTGTTTTTGGATTATATTGTGCTTACCATCTGATACAGTTCAACCACTTTACCGTGCTTACTATATTAAAAAAAATATGTTTGCAGCAATTCACACATGTCAGACGTGGAACCTTCAGAAAAAGAAACTCCTTTGAAATATCCTAAATCAGCGGGATTCGAACTGTCGACCATTCGTGCGTACTGCTTATGAAATCTGGTCGTCTCACACCACTAGGCCAATCCGACGACGATCATAATCATGAAATTCAGGACTTGCATTAACCGTGCATAATGTAAATGTATTCTATCTCATTCTCTCGTTGGCTAATTCTATAGATTATGGTTGTCTTTTTACTGTCGCTTTTTCGTTTCATCGAGTTTCAAATCACAACGGTGCCAAAGAAGTTTTCACTTCAAAAACCCAATAAATACGTTAATTATTAATATGTACATTATTACAGTAAATCAATGTAAATAAATATATTATAATTAGCCCTGTAAAATAAAAATATAGAACAAAATTAACTTGAACTTATTAATGGCATTTACACTATATTTGACTTTTACGAGTCATACAAATAAAGTTAGTGAGACCCGCATTGCACTTGCTTCATTTACTTTGCGTCTGGTACTCTCGAGAGATACGCTATAAACTACACGGCAAGTTAAAACTAGGTGAAATAATTAATTAATTAAGCTAGTAGAATATTTATTATAATAATTATCGTTAACGTACGCAACGTATGTTTCATGCATAGGTAATTAGGTATGATATTTAAACATCCTTTAAAATTAATGTACAGAAAAAAAGAAGACATATACAAGAAATATACTCGATATTTTGAAAGCAAATAGTATTTTGAAATACATTAAAATCATATATAGGTAAATAAAACCGGAATGATTAAAAATATACAATATTTAAAAAGATAATATTTTAAATATTAACTATTTACTTGGTTTTTGAAAATCATGTGTTACTTACTGGAAGAGTGTGTAAGACAAAGTGTTTCACTCTTTCCACTTGTAATCAAGCGACCACGGTGCTCGCGACGTTGAGGGCCATAATGGCATTCTCTTGAGATGTTTGTCAAGCTAAGTTGGCAACTTACGAACCAAAACAGCATGAAGCGGTTAACAAGTGCATTTTTCTTTTTAAACAACGGGTCAATATTTGTCTTAAATTAACCATTTAAAAAAAACTTTTATTGAAAATTTTACATAGACACATGTGAGTAACAATGTAACGTGAAGAGATATTTATGTAGGCCGGCATGACAGCGGCGACCATCGATGGATTTTGATCTCTCGGTGGTCGCTGTTGTATGTGGATTGGAATGTCCTTACCATCATGGACAGTACAGTCAATGTGCCGAACTACAATAAAAAAAATAACTGTGAAATTATATGTAAAATTATTATTATAGTTCTCATTATTATTATATAATACTTTCTTTATTTATATTATATATATATAACAAAGAAAAATACTCAGAAGGTGAACCGCATTGCCTCGTTGAATGGCATTGCTTTCACGCCTAGGTGTTATTAGCAACTTTTCTGGTCGCGGGACGCGTCAACTTGCGAGGTCTTTGAAAATGCTGCATGCATACATACACACATTAATTACATTACACATTACATTTTTATACAATTTATAATATTTGAACCTCTATTATAGGCTTCTTGATCATACATGTAATAAAGCTATAAACGCTCTGAATCCCCTTCAAATTCTAACGTATTTTATGAACAATAAATCTTTTGAATTTAATAATAATTTATAAGAATATTTTTATCTAATTAGTACACAACAAAATCATTTAACGATTATATAAAATGAAGTGACATTCTCATACAAATAGACGCCCTTGGAAGCCAGTTTATTTACATTCACCACCTACATACACAAGACTCTTCCTATAGTTTCTTAAAGAGTTCTTCAGCTTTCATTTAGACGCATGCAAAGATACGTTCCGTGATTAAACACGCCTCTATTTATACAAGGCGTAATTAAAGATGTTGCGAGTTTTGCGTCTCTCAAAAGAAACTCTGTATTTATTAATTTGTCGGTAAATATTTGCTTTTAATAATCGGCATTGATTATACGGTAGCGTTTGAAATGTATTTGACGTTTCACTTTATGAGTTACTAGCGGTGCGCCCGCGGCTCCGAGCGCGTTCATTACGCAGTAATTATTTTCATCCTGCAATTTTATTTTTATTCATATTATTGACAATTAATGTTAAAGTTTGTCAATTGAGAAATTATATATACCTACTTCCTATGTATACAATTTTATCAAAATAATTTCGGTACTTTTTTACAATTCTTACGACGATTCTTGTAGCCTGAAGTATAATTGAAAATCTTTATAGCCTATCAATTGAGACATAAGTTTCCCATGTACAAAATTTATACAAAATATGAAAACAATTAGTCAAGTCATTTTGAGTTAAAGCCGGATATATAAACAGACAGACATTTTTTTAATGGCATATTCGTCATCAGTGGCCTTTATATAATACTTCTATGGCGAAATTAGGAAAAAAGGAATGTACAGACAGAACTACAGCTTTATTAATATATATTTAATGCAATTACATATTTCTTGCATATATTATTGTAAAAATAAGTAACCAAAAAAATCAAGGTTTCTTAGACTACCTATACAATTATACTACACAAATTTCATCCCTTAATTTAATTTTGATGAAGAATTATAAAAAGCTGGATTTAATAATTGAAGAGTATGTGCGGTTCATCTATGGTTAATTAATAATTATCAACAAATCTATAATCCAAAAATATTTTCAACATACAAAGTTTCAACCCTTATTTTACAGCCTAAGTGATTAATTTCATGTCAATAGACAAATTTTATGTGTGCATAATTATAAGAGAATAGTTAAACAGAAATTGTTTTTACCAAACAACCTTTCAACCCCTTTTTATACTTTTAGTTGTTGAATTTCCCAAAATCCGATCTTAGTGAACGACTACATCGCGAAAGGAGTAACTGTGCTAAATTACAAGTCAATCGGACCTATAGTTTTGGAGGCCTCGTGATGAGTGGTATTTTTCTTTTATATATACGAGTATAGATTCGAGGGAATAGACCGTGCGTAGCCGAATTTACTGCAGAGCGGCGAAGTGTACACAAGCTATGAAAATAACTTAGGATTTAGTCCTTGATCGTGATTTTTATTGCTAAGGGTCTTAGCCGTTTTAAAACGCTCACAATGTATTTCTATCTAAAAAGGTTTAAAATTTGCCTTATTGAATTTGATATGGTTCAATATAATTTAATTAAATGGGTTAAATAAATATTAGGCTGCATTTCTTTTTCAATTTTAATCATGCCATGCATATTCAGTTGTAGATAGAAACGCACCGATGTACTTTTTGAGATTTTTTAATGTTGAGGATAGATGGATGTAATCTATATAACTTCAATTTAATTAGATTCTTCCTACCTACTCCTGTAGGCATGTATTGTAATGATGTAGATGTTATTAAGTGTATGTATAATTTTCCCTCGCTTACTATTTCATTAGTGATTATAATTGTATAATCACTACTACAATGTACAATACTAGCTGTGCCTGCGGCTCCGCTCGCGTGGACTTCAGAATGCCGTCAGTTGAGCGCACGTGCGAATCGTGCTGCCTCCGCTCAAAAGACGGAAGACAAAAATGCTTATCCTTAGAAGATAGATATATGATGAGATACATAACTTTTTGTAGGTCTTTTTAAGGTCTACAATTATGTAGAATATTAATTTGATATATCTCGTATGATTTACTCAGCGTAAGCCATTTAACACTGCTTATTTCGAAGGTTACTGTATCTTACAAAAATTATTCTTTAACCTTGCCAGATAAAATATCTAGGAATTAAAATAAAAAATCATTTTAATCGCATAAGTGGTTTTCGCGTGAAAATAACATAAACGGACAGACAGACAGATAGAGAAACGTTGAGTTTTATAATATGTATAGATGATGATGATATAAATTAATGTTATTTGTACATCTTATTCAATTAAACTCAGGTTACGATCTGTTGGTTATCAAACACACATAATTATTTTTATTGTACCATGTTTGGCTTAATTTATATAAATCAAATAATATAAACTATATATTTATCATAATACGCATAACACGTATGTATACAGATGAATACGTTCGGTATCTATTGGGAAATATTAACGATCTCAACTAAATAATCTCCATAAAGTTTCGCAGAAAGCGAAACTTCTCGAATGTAATTACTCGGGCGTCACCTGTATACGAAGCGTTTGTATGCAAATTTATACTCAGATCGAAAATTTTCTGCACCTTATTATAAGAATGTTGAAGTAGGGAGCCGGTTCTGCCCTATTGCTTTATCAGATAAATGTGCCCTTCCAATTTCGCCATGTTCATATATTCGTGTTCGATAACGTTCAGGGTGGAAAATATTGGGCATTGTTAATTTATTTGAGTTAAAGGTCGCAGCATATTGCAAAAGCGACAGCGTTTTAGTAATACGGTGAAGGTATCTAGACTGTATCATCATACGGTTTATGTTGGTGTAAATAATTTAATTAACATTGAAGTTACAATAACACCAACTAAGCGTTTTGTTTTAATGAAAACAAATTAATTTATTTTCTTATGATTCCTATATAACGTCACAGGTAAGAAGTTCGTGTAATTAGAATAATATACAATAGGAACTATTTTGTGAACATAGATACCTTTTGAAACTTAAGATATTATAATAGTTTTCATATTTTATATTTTTCCGACAAATCTATAGTTTTTTATTGCTATAGAGATGACGACGTGTGCGCAATATTCTTTCATCTTTAATGACGCTGTGGAAAGAAACGCACGGGCTAAATAGAAATTGTATTGATATACAAAGAAAGTGCGAATATTTACTTGGCCTAATAATATGGCAAAATTTAAAGGAAAAGAAGTATTGTTGATCTAATTAATTTTCATTCATTTATTATTGTTCTTACGTCGAAAGCAAGCTCAATCTGTCAATTTTCTCACCATTTGGTGTCCAGAGATGAATAGAGAATATAGTTATTCTTAGTATTAATACATAATAGGCTACAATTTTAAATAATAATAAATAACGAAACCAATTTCACACGTTACAAAATAACTGAAATTTGTAGTTTACTAGAAGCCTATATACTGACCTTATTAGGGGTTTTGATGACGAAATTATTGTTGAACAACAAAAATATCTTCTAAAGCTCGGACAGCAATCTTGCTTGGTCAGCAGCTAACGTTTTTTTTTTCTTTTTTTATAGTTATAGGTATGGCTTAGTGGATGATAACACGCTAAACTTAATGGAAGACTGGCTCTCAAGTGCAGCTGCCAGTACACACCTATAGGTGCTTGGCGACAGATTTTCAACTTAAGAGTGGTAGCTAGCCAGTCGGGCATTAGAAAATACCCTACCCTTATGCTTTGGTTTCATCACTATGTTTGCCTTCACCGAAAGCTCAGGCTCATTGCAGGGATTCGAACTCGCGTTAATCGACGCGACCACTACGACACTACCACTGAGACATCATTGCTTCAAGATGACAAAGGTCGGTTAGTACTGACCGATTGTAACGGTCAACTAGGCTGCCTTTTTATTAAAAAAAAACAGATCAGTGAGGCTGGTTTAGATTAAAGAAAAGTATGCATTTAAGTGATTTACGTGTTATCTGATATCTCGGACATTGAGAATGTCGCAGATATATAATTCATTATTTGAGTGTTGGCGGATTTTAAAATTGTATAGATTATACTGGTTGGTTTTATGGAAAAACTTTGGATCATTGTTTAATAATTCTTTATAGTTTGTTTTTGTTTGAATATATAGAACAAAAACTAAATAACTTTTTTATATGTTTTTTATTTATTTACGTGTAATGATTCACTTCGTTAGAGCTGTAATGTCATACACATATACCACCTAGCATAATGCTCATCACACAAAAGTCATTAATGTGTGGGTATCGAACCGGCGACATTCTCAACTCAATATATTTAAACCCATGGCGATATCTTCCCGAAAAAATAATAATTGCGAAGCGTCATGGAATGCCTGGTTGATATTAGACTTCAAAATATAATTATATTTTATATTCATTTCTGTAATAAATAAAAAAGAAAACCAAGAAAACAAAACTTCCCACTAAAACGCTTTTAACCCGTTTAAACGTGCCAGATATAAAACAAATATATTCCAGATCAAAAATTCCATCTTAGATATTCCCACTTCTAAATATTGTTTTTATTCATTACGAACGGTGATACAAGTGGAAATATTCACGAAGCTTCACCTTTTCCTGTATTACTTTCAAAGGAAACATGGCGCGTCCCGGTGCGCCGATATCAGGACGCAGGTCGCCGCGACGCCCGCAGATTGGATCGAGTTAATTTCACTCCACAAACAAATTGACAAAGTTTAGAGCGAGGCATATTTCTTGGCGAGGCACTTGCCCCTCGCCCCGCCGCCCCGTTGACAGATTCCCGCGTAGCGGAAATTAAATTTCACATCCGAACAAGAACGGGAACAGTCGCCGCGACAAACACGTGTCGCTCGACAGACTGCGGTTCTGGATACAACGCGTTGCTTTCTTACAATAGAGACAGATTACAAATTATATTAGGTATATGTAGGGCAGGCATTCTATAAGCGATTTCCAGACAAACCCTTTCTTCATCAGAAGTAAGGCAGCTAACAAACATCTGCATATTTCATCTCCCTAACAATTAATATCAGACTTTTTCAACGATAAGTAACTAAAAAACTGTATGAATGAACGTTTACACCTCACTAATACAAACATAGCAAAACTAATCCGAACGCGTTCTATCAAAATTGCAATTAAAACCCCATTTACGACGGTGGCCTGAGACAGACCTGGGGTCACCTCGAGAAGGACGCACGAATTGGCCATTAGCGGGCGCTTCGGACCTTGTTTACACCGCGCTTGCCCTAATGACGACCTTTGCTCTGCTTCCCTTCGTTAAGGCGAGCGAAAACCTCACACTAAAAGGCACCAGTCCCCGGACTGGACCCGCAGAGACGTACGAAACAAAACATAACAAACATGCATTGAGGGAAAAGGACAAAGGGCGATAGCTTTCGGATTAATGCCCATGTACAGGGCCGTTAAAAGGCAAGCCAACTCGCTCGGTGCGTCAGGGTTAACAAGGTTATTACGGGATGATCCCGAGTAACCGCTGCCGTAAAAGTGTTAATTATGTTTTAGAAAATGAAGTTATTCTCTATAGGATGCGTGACATTTGACAACGCCGTCGCATCGAATTTGTTTTGTTAGAGAACTTCATCTAAACAAAGTGTTGTGATTTTAGTGATATCATATAACCGCTATAATGTAATTAGGTACTATAGAAGGAAGGCTATACAAAAGAAAGAAACAAAATCTGTTTAAAATTGAACTAATTTAAAATTTTCGGTTTATGTAAAACCTATCATATTTACTTTGAAGAGGGTTCGATAATCCGATATATATAATAAATATCAAAATGTCTCATGATATTTATTATAAATATCGGATTATACAAACCCCGTTACCAAAACACCTCGGTCAGCGTATAATCATACAACGGGGTAAAGCGGCTAGCCTTCTGGGTACGTTTCCTTCTGACGACGAGTTGGATGTTGGCGTCCACTACATGTAGTTTTTTAGTTATTTAATATATAAATTAATTTGTAAAAAAAGGTGTGTGTGCGATTCACACACGATAGAAGTGAAAATTCATTTTAAAAGACATTTTCTATTTTATTTAAACAGTGTGCAATATACATACACACCGACATTTACTCTCTCGCTCTGGCTCACACAAAGAGGAGAGACCGATAATATGCGTTAAACGTTTCACTTCAATAAGGTGCAATTTTCATGGTGTAAGTTTTAATGTGTTCAAAATATGTATAATATAAGTTTATTCGCTTTTTTCTTAAGTTTAGCTACGAAAGACGCAGCGTGGGCACTACAAGGTGGTCCGACGACCTAGTAAAGGTTACGGGAAGCCGCTGGATGCGAGTAGCACAAGACCGGTCGTTGTGGTGATCTTTGGGGGAGGCTGAAATGATGATATTAAAAGTTTTAATTTAATTATCGTTTTTAATCATTTATAATGTTATTGGCTGATTACAATTTTTATTTAAGAGGTACATCTTTATCTGAGTTCATTTTCGTACTCTACCAGTATCTCGACCTCTTCCATTTCCATATGCTATTGATAATAAATACTAATTGATATATGAGTACCTAATTTAGAAGCAAAAGAAGCAACATACATTTTCTTCATTATGGATTTTTATTATTTGAATTATTGGCATTGTTATGAATATCCAGGATTTATTCATGAATTCTATTCTATGGTATGTGGCACTAATGTTATTCTTCTTATATATTTGTAACTTATAAATAGTATCTAATTGTTGCATGCATTGTAAATAAAATAACGTCTACATCTTTTTCAGTGACCATAGATATTACTACTTTTGCTATATAACATGATACATCCGCTGAAATAAAGTTTTGGTACCTCCGTTCATTAAACCAACACGACGGTGACATTGACCGAGACATGAGGAACAGGGTACATGTAGGGTGGATGAAATGGCAACAGGTCTCAAGAATCATATGTAATCCACATATGCCCCAGAAACTTAAGGGAAATGTATATAAATCCATTATAAACCATAGCATTTCGATGCTCAGCTAAACTACTACTCCTTAATTTCTCTGCACTGGTGCTTTTTCATACTTCCTCTGATATACTCTTAAACTATAACTATAACTCTATAACTCGTAAACTTATCTAACTTATATAGTTTGAGCTGTCCGATCATATATATATATATATACTACAAAGGTGGCAAACAAGCGTACGGTCCGCCTTATGGGAAGCGGCTTCCGTAGCCTATGTACGCCTGCAATATCATAGGTATCATAAGTGCATTGCCGACGTTGAACACCCCTACCCCAAGGAGCTCTGGAAACCCTACTCAACGCAGGAATACTACACAAGGTTATTTGGCTGCGATCTTGTGTAAGGTGGAGGAATTCCACCAGTCGGGCTGCCCCAAGTAGAGAGAAATCTCCAAGGAACTTTCTCTGTGCCCTACTTCTCTTAAGATAAGATATTAGGAAGAATATTATTAAGATCAGATGTACTCTAGAGTAATGTAATGATCTTAGTGCTGGACAACGAAACATATCAATGAAAGAAGACTACATCTGGCAGAGATGTTAATATGGATGTGTGGTGTAACTGGAATAGTAGATTACGAATGAATATATCAGAGTAAGTATATAAACAGCACCAATGACAGAGAAGTTGAGGAGTAATAGGTTAGGTTAGCATGGACGAAGGTAGGTAGGATGGATGAAGGTAGATGTATATCGGAGTAGAGGAAGACCTAAGGTATAGATGAATTGTGTCAAGAATGATATGTGTATACTGAGATAACAGTTGACAAAAAAAGAATGGATGAAAACACATGTTGCGCCGACCCTATTTAGATGAGATAAGGGTAAGAAGATATCCGCCGATATGTTATACCAACGAACCCTAAATAATTATTATATATAGTATAATACAAAATTATTGAAGCTCTGTACCTTGATTTATTATGTAGATAGCTTTTGTTTTCCGAGGATACCGCCGTGAATTGTCCGATATACACGATCATTAAAAAAAAACTCTCCAACTTTGTCGAATCCTAATGGACTCCATTGACATAAATGTTTTATTCAATTGGAGCGCGCGCCAAAACAAAAGAAAGTATGTCCTCATCATTATGAGTTTGAGAAAGTTTTTGCATTTTTACTCGTTACGGGGCCTCAGAACAAAAAGTACGTAACTTAACGTAAATAAGAACATTCATATGAATGCCTTCCTTGTACTCGTCGGTATATAAGTGTCCATATGTACATCAACTTTTGTTATGATTTATGCCGTTAAAATATTGAAAAAGTACATATATTCAGTTTTACTGTGCGTTATTTTCTTAAATGGTAAATTTTCCGCTTTATTCATTCCTTTTTTTCTTTTATACTTTCTTAATAATTCACTAATTTGCACAATCTTATAAACAATCACTGCTTGTTCTTCAATGAATAATATTCTTGTTATCTATATTAATAATACTGCATGTAATTTTTTCCCCCATTTTCGTGATATACATACATCTATTATAAAGTATACCGATAGCAAATAGAGACATTTAAAAATATTTTGTCTATTTATTTATATTTGACTCAAAAACGGCTCTGCCAATTTTTATGCAATTTTGTAAACGTGTAGTTCATGTAATTCCTCAATTAATATACTATAAGAATAGTCAATAACATTTTGCGATATACTAAAAAAAACAGCCAATTTTCATGAAAATTTGTACACACGAAGCATTTAATTCGTAAAATGATAGGCTAAATGAATTCTCATTAATACTTTAACGAATCATAAAATATGAGTAATAATAAAATAATGAGACATGAATAACTACTGCAGAAGAAGAAACGCGTGCGGAGCCGCGGGGCACTGCTAGTTATTTGATATAGCTATTACGTTTCGAAAATATACTTAGTAAAAATGTATATCGGTACTAATACGCATCAACTCAATTTATTCTAGCTTTTACAATTTAAGATCCGATTTTAACCTTTCGTCTGGGCGTACTGGAAAAATGTACGTAGTCAGTCGCTTTTCCTGTTGAGCAAAATCTAAGTTTACTTGATGAAAAAAATAGATTAATATTTCCTATTGTTACTACTATTTTATGTACCTATACAGTAATTGAACAGTATGATTTATTAATCTTAAACTAATACAAAATGACCTAACGTGATTACTCAAAGAGCAGCGCGTGTGGAAATTCACCATAAATTCGAGCATTATGTACACGCGCTCATTACTTAAGTCCCGTAAAACCCTTATCCCATAACGTTAATAACACAATTACTATAAATCTATCATCGCTGTACAAACACGGTCCGAATCTCAGCCTAAGCTAACACATTTTGTCCACACCCGTATTCATACTTAACGACTAGGGAGTAGTATTTGCTAAGCACACACGCGGCGCCCGCACGAGCGCAATATAACCTGGAAGACGGCCGGGTCGAGCCCCGGGGTCCTTCCCCAACCCGAGAGGACAGTAATTACGGTAGGCAAATTAAGCAGTAGGGGCCTGAGCGGACCCCGCGCCACCCGTGTCCATCTTTGTGCAGCCACTACATTCGACGGTTTATTTTAGATTATTCCACGTCTTATTACAATGTAGCTCGCCTCCCCTGCGGCGCGCTTCACCTACGAAACTGATTTGGGCCCCGGCATCAGAGTTTCATTACGGTCTGTCGAAAACAATCCACTCTAAATATCCTATTCTTGAGCGCGCATACTCCGAAATTACATTAGTCTGAGGTGGCGAAGGCTCGACTCAATTTGTTTGGCCGTAATAACGCTGCGCTATCAGGTTATAACAAATGAGCTATTGTGAAAGCAAATCGGAGGAAAACGTTTTCGCAGTGTCTGCTCGATTTTGTAGTTACTAGATTGTACGATTGTAATAATTTACACGTGTGTTATGAACTATCGACTTCATACTCGTATACGTTTCCATTAATAAATAAGCTAGTTCGGAATTATCAGGATAATAATGCATTTTAGTGTTTAATATGAATACTTGAGCAGTTGTGTTTTGTGTTCGAACAATTTAAATGCACTTTCAGATTCAAGGTACTTATTTAAATACGGTATGAATTTTTGATTAATTTGCAATATAAGAGATGTTCGAAAATGGAAGGAAATATTAAAGGCGCCTAATTGTTCTGAAAATATCATCAATGATTTCTGGACTGATCCTTTACAAACCTATGAATGAAGGTACCGTTTTGGCTTCGGTTCTTATAAAGAGAAATATAAGTTCACTTTGAAAATTTCGCGAAGTCGTTTTCAAGAAGATGCCGTGGTCGAGTGGTATTAGACCGGCAGTATCGATGTCTGTAAGTTCGAGGCCTGGCATTTACCAACTAATTTCGGGGTATTCGTGTAAAATATACATATACTAATTTAAATTGGTGACACTATCAACCCACGGGTAAAGAAAACATCGAGAGGAAACCCGATTGCTTAAGAAATGTTCTTGTATGTAGAGAAAATATTGGACTGCGGATTTCTGGGTGTTTGAAATCGCAAGTACGTCGCATACTGACCTGGTGATTACGTTCGTACCTTCCTCGGGAAGAGACTTCTTTACCGAGTACTGCGACACTCACAGACTTGTATTGTTATTGTCTTTACGATTAGAAACATAACAACTTACGATATCATAACACGGCAACGGAAAATATGAAATCAACTCTCAAATTAGACAATACTAAAGATATGACAAATAAATAAACGGCGGCAACAGATAAAATTGCAGAATTCATAAAATAAAATAATTGATAAAAAGCATTGTATCTTGCAGTTGAAATGCGGTAAAAGGCTTATATGGGAAAATCAATTTCATTCATTTATTTTGTCAACAATCATAATTTTCATCGTTATGATAGATAGAAAGACAGACGAGTTCACGATAGTGCCCAACCACAATAGATATGTTGTTTCAAGTGCGTGTTCTAAAAGTAGCTATAAAATATAATTATAACTATTGAAACAACTTTATATTAACAGAAAAACCGATATATTAAACTGAAAAGTTTTAAATTTCTTTGTAAAAGTTTCCCAAACCGTCCGCCGTTCTACCTAAATCACCAAACACCTCACATCGCATGTGAACTTCGCGTGTCCCCTACGCTACGGCTTTAAAAGGCGAACCACTTTTCACAATAGAGCCCCGCCACGCGACTCCTTTGGGATGTCGAAGCAAATATAATTCTGTCCATTAAAAAAATCAACAAGCAGTGACCACACTCGAGGCTGGAGATGGTGGAGATGGTCACAAAGCGTCTCGTTAGCGTCCGTACGTGCCGCTTGTCACACACTTCAGTCCATCGGCCCTTCGTAAATAATGAGAGAGGGCGTCCTTGCGCACCAAATACTAAGAACATAAATTTGGATATGGCATATTACCGTGTCCTCTATGTTTTTATTTAAATTTAAATCTACTCGATATGTATAAAAGTTAGGTCGCATCTAACAAAATTCTAAAGTAAAGATTTTCAAAGTTTTCTATCGTAACCCATCATAATCTGACTAGTCAGATTTTGTCATAAAAGTTATTGTTAGATCGGACTTTTAGAAAGTAACTTGACGGTGTTCTACAAATATACGTACTGAAAATAAAATCTAAATAAACAACTAAAGAAACGATTCAACAGAGAATTAAAAATAATGATTTTTCTCATGTTGGCTTCATACAACAATACTAGCGACTTTTGTTATCAGTCAGTGTATCCGGTCTGAATATTATATTAAAAAGTGAAAGTTAGTTCGGTACGCCATCTGTGTAAAGTTTTAATAAACAGGAATTGTAATATAAAGCATTGTTGAATCATGCTAAGGACAGAACATACTCACCGACTCCAACGATAAGTTCGCGGAAGCTATCGCTTCATACCGACCTTTAACTCCAAGCCAAGCGTGCTTGCGCCCACGCTCGAGGATTCACTGCTCCCACCGCAGGGGCGGGCGGTGATATTCGCTTCCGCACGCCCGCCAAGACCTCCCTCTCGTGCGGCAACTCGAGCCTAGGTCCGATCCATCAGCATGGAGCCCTTGAGCCAAGCAGCCGCTCGCGCGAACCAGTGACACTGCATTCACTAGCTACCAACATACAGTCATTACACTGCATCCCTTTCTCTACACACAGATGCACACCACTCAGGTACATAGGTTCTGTAAGGGACATTTTTTTTTCTTTTTTTGGTTAGTTAGTTTAGACAAGAATTGCCAAATCACTAAATACTTATACATATGTTCCTTCCTTCCTCCCATAATGCAGGAGCATGTATATTTGTAAAGTTGGTTAGCTTGAATTTCTATGGATATAGATTTCGTCAGATCGCAATTTCTTCGCATGATCGGCAACAGCCTAAGCCGCGTTTCGGCCACTTTGGCACCTTTGGAACTGGTTGCTTAGCTTAGTTGCTTAGCTGAGTACCTTCAGCGCTCACCCCCAAGCCCTGTAAAAGCCGTCTGAGGTTCAGGCATCATGTCGTATTTTAATCACATGATGCGCGCGCAACACTGTATTTCCCCCTCTAATAAACAAGCCACAAGAAATTGACTTTAAAAAAAATCGTTATTTGAGGGTATGAGTTATGACGAATGATTTTCAGTAACAATTAGTTAGCATTAAATTGAAAATTTAATTTTATTAATAATAATACCGCATCCACTTTCAGCTTACAGATAACTTTCACACATCGTAACCTCTAGGGAAACTAAAACCTACACGGTGCTACGTCGCCTTGTCGCCGGTCAGGTTCCCAAGACTGAATGCCTCTTAGATTGCCTTCGACCTCCCAAATATAGCCTGCCCGCAAAACAAGGAATTATATTAGACGCGTGAAATGGGATTTCCTAAGGCTCTCGATTCATACGTAGCGTATTCGAAGATATGCTTGCATAACAACTTAGGGGATCTTAATAGAGTTCTCTAAGATATAATTGTATGTGATAGACAATTTTGCACTATATAATAATTTGTATGAAGTTGTAGTGTATTTTATGAACCTTAGAGGTGTATTTTATGAACCTTAGAGAAATTATGAAGTTCTTTAGGCACGTAATGAAAAAATGATGAGTGAATTTTTGCACATTGTAACAAAAAGTATACACCGTAACAAGTGTTTGTGTAGACGGCACCGCTTACGCACCGCCATCCCTCCGCCGTCACTCCGCCACCGCGCCGCCACCGCGCTGCCACCGCGCCGCCACCACACCGCCACCACGCCGCCACCACGCCGCCACCATGCCGCCACCACGCCGCTGCCGATCATATAATATCAGTGTACATTTTTATCAATAAACTGCTAGCCACGAACATTATACATGAAGGCATAAAGAACAAGTTTAACTAAACTAATACTCCGGTTTTTACTAGATATACACTGGGTGATCTCGAAACGCGACTAATCAGACGAAAATCACTGTGAGATGATTAGTTTATTACTATGTTTGCGAAACCTACCACTCGGCTTGATTAATTAATGGATATAGTTGAATTTTGATCATTTGATCAATCTGTATCATTGCCATCTGGAAATAAATTACAAGTGTTGAAAACAATAATGTTATTTTTTCAATAATTTTATATCGTGTGAATTTTCTAATCAATTTAATCATGTCCGTCCACCAATAAAATTTAATAATATGTAATAGTGTATTTTGATCTCGAATGCACTGCGTACTTTATTCTCCAGTACCCGAATTAATATATTTTCTTAGAAATAAAATGTCATTAATATTTTAAAACTTTTATTGAAAAAAGAAAATGATTCTTCAAAAACCGAATACCAAACCGTGAAGTGCGGCTACTTAGGTAAATTAACCGACATTTATGCCTCCGCCGAGACAAACCACAGCGTCGCACCGGCGGCACCTGGCACCGGAAAATTATGCGCTCGTTACGCGCTTCAGCGACCACTGCTAGGCGCTGAACCTTATCCAACTTTTATTCATTGATGAAATGCCAGTATAACACTGCCCTTAAAAACATGTTTTATACGGTTATAATAAGGAATTAAGTCTATTTGTTTGTAAACTAAAAATCTAACTTAAAAGTTTACAAATACTTAATTTTTTAATCATTTATATCTAGCAATTATATATGTTCATACAGTTACTAATATTTAAGAATCAATACCATAATAACCTTTGGTAAAAAAAAACATTTTACTGTTATTTATCAACAAACATGTAAGATGAAACGTCTGAGACCACTATAATAATAATAAATTTAAATAAGTCGGGGCAACATATAATTGGCTGTATTTTTTATACCTTGAATAAAAAAAATACAGTATGGAAGCCCAAAACAAAAATTTCATAACTTTTACAACACTATATGGATAATAAAAATAATATGATGGATAAAATAGAGAATTACTTTTAAATGTACCTACTCTTTAAGATTAATCAATAATTATTTTAACCAATTTCGAAGCAAATATATAACACAACCTGGGGAAAATCGGAACGCACTGCACCGTCGCGCACGAGGGCTCCTTATCCGCCGAATTCTATCTTTTAAATAGCTCCTTTGGTGATTATCTATCGGTAGAGAATTTAGCAAAATGTGCAGACATGCAAATTTTACTCTAGTATATAAATTTCTGAGGCTAAGTCAAATCACATGATGTTCCGATACAAAATAACTAGTAATGCTTCATGGTTTCACTCGTATTAAGTTTATTCGATAAACTCAACCTCACCGCCGCGCCTCCAACGCACCCGTTTGTTTAGCTCATCGTTGTTATCACTTCCGTGACTACAACTTTCCAGATTGGTTGACTTTCATAATTACTGCTCCGCTCCTTAGTGTAGATGCGTGAAGTTATATAACCTATAACCTTACTCAATAAATAGACTATAATATATTAAACGAATTTTTTAAATCTGATTGGTAGTTCCAAAGATTAGCGCGTTCAAACAAAGAAACTAAAACACCAAACAATCTCTTGAGCTTTGTAAAGTTAACATATAAAATAATGTGTTTTATGTCTTTCAAATAAACTACTATGTGGTTCAAAATCATTAGCAGTCGGTATGGAAGCAGTCCTTGATAAGTCAACAAACTACTTGCCTAGGGAATATTAGTACAAGTACAAGTAATTTAGATTGTACTGTGCTTATTATCAGGCACAGTGCTGGCTCCAAGCCCAGTGAAGCTGTCTCTAATGGCTCCAGAAATCTTAAGGCTAACCGTATAGTCAGTGCGAAAAAAAACATTGCTCTCACTCTGCTGTGCTCCAATAAAAAAGTTTAATTATTATATTACTAAATTTATATAAATATCAAACATTTTATATATTCATTATATTTACATATTTGCGTATAACGTACATAGTTTTTAACTGTAACTCAAGGAAACATTAATTTTAATAACACAGAAGTCTCCATAGATGTGTTGTTTTAAGTCCGGCGCCGCCGCGCCGTTTGTCTCCGGCGCACCTCCGCGCGTCCGATTTATGGTACAGTTTTGTGAACTCTTAACCGTTACGTGATCTGCTTCCGAATCCAATTTATGCCCTCCATGGGAAAACTTTGTCGAGCCGACTATTCTTTACGAGTCATCTCAGAGTCGCGTGCCAGACTTCATTCGAATAGGGTCAAAAGTCGAGACGTTATCCTATTCTTTAAGTCACTGTAATTCTGTTAATGGTAATATATTTTGAGATTCATTGTTACCGTCGATCAAACACTATTTTTTTGTGAAAGTAATCAGTGACTGTAAAAATCAGTTTTTATTGTTTATATATGTAATATACAAGTGTGTGTGTATAAAAAAACTTAAACTCAAAAAGTAGTAAATAAGAATAGTCTTTACCGCAGAATAATTCTATAAAAAAACAGAAGAAAATAACAAAACCGAAATATGCTTATGTTGGCGTTTAAAATTGATGTATCGCATAATTATTTGAAAATTTAGAAAGGGTTTCCATAAAGTTCAAGCAAGAAACCTTAACAATAAATTTTTTGAACGAGCCTTTTAGTATGATATATATATTTATTTTATATAATAAAACATTTAAAAAGGATATGCTTATCTATAATTTAAAATAGATTAGATAGATAGAGTCAATTATAAAACATTCAAATTTCTCTAGTATACAAAAACTTAATTAGAATGTATTGTATATACATACTAACCTTCTGTACAAAAATCTTCTTCTGTATAAAATGGCAGTGAAAACTGTATCAAAAATCCGTTGCTTGGTTTAGAAGAAGTAAGCCGAGAAACAGAAAAAAATGACGACAGAGGCGGACAGCCACTTTCTTTTTACTGCCAGTAGTTATATGCTTGTCTCAAAGATTAAGCCATGCATGTCTCAGTGCAAGCCGTATTAAGGCGATACCGCGAATGGCTCAATATATCAGTTTTGGTTCCTTAGATCTTACTCTCAGTTACTTGGATAACTGTGGTAATTATAGAGCTAATACATGTTGTAATATGATAATATACGAGATTTATAAACTCCAATAGCGTTTGACCGATCAGCATGAAATTTGGTAGATCTAAGTGTTTTTTTCATAAAGAAGATTTTCATGCAATCCCTGAACTTCCTGATCCCTGTATGTGGTGCTGAGAGTTATTGACTACTTGAAGTGCAGAGCAACGTCTCCGAGGCCAACAAGTAGATGTTCCTAATCAAAAAATATTTTATTAATTTGAATTTAAAACATAAATACATAAAGCATCAATCAAATCTCATCATTATCAGTAATCAAAATTTGGAACGAATTTTGTGAAGCGTTAATGTTTGCAAATCTCGAATGTCCTAACAAAACACATCCATACTCATTTGTATTTAGGCTTGGGTTCTTGTACATTAAGGGTTTAACTAATACATATAGAACGTCAGGAGTTTTAAGTATAAAATTATTATTCATGATAATTGATTTAAAAAAATACGCCGATTACTGAGTGAGGTAACTTAAAAACACAAAATATCTCTATTACGCAGGGATACACGTATATGAAATTATTTCTGATATCCGATAGTTTCATTCCGATTATTTTTTTAAAAATACGCTGATTACTGAGTGAGGTAACTTAAAAACACAAAATATCTCTATTAAGCAGGGATACACGTATATGAAATTATTTCTGTTATCCGATAGTTTCATTCCGATTATTTAAAAAAAAATACGCTGATTACTGAGTGAGGTAACTTAAAAACACAAAATATCTCTATTGAGCAGGGATACACGTATATGAAATTATTTCTGATATCCGATAGTTTCATTCCGATTATTTTAGTTACCTATGGATATTATATTTTTCAAGCAATTATATTTAGAAAGAAAATAGTTATTATCGGAACATTTATAGATGAACAATATTAACTTTTTTTAGATAATTATTAGTAAAACTTTAAATCATTTTGGTCATCGACAGTGTCTCTCTCACTCGACTCCGTCCCTATCCAAGATTATTCGAAATGTTTATTTGGGATACGATTACGTTTCAGATATTTTTATATTGAATATATCTGACAGTGCTATTAAGTGAGCTATTCTTGACTCTTGTATATAAATATAATTTTATATATACGTTTAGATTCGCTATATGGCCCAATTAGTAAGGGCCCTTTTCTAACACGTGGTAGAAAGCGTTTTTAAACACATTTTACCATGAGAGGTATTTTTTTCTTTTTTAAGACGTGGGTTAATAGCGCCTTTAAATATTGGTCCTAATTGTGCAAATTCCAGATAGATCAATTCTTCCTCTACTTAGTTTCCCAATAGTTCAAAGTTATGGTCGTACATTTAATCTACGCCATACTCTTGATCAAGCACCTCCTCTGGCCAAAGCAGAAACTTTGATGAAAATAAAAATTTATCTACTAGGATAACAATTAATTATAGGCAAAAATACTTATGAGACTTATAAAACATTATACATTCACGACTGCAATATCGTAGAAAAGTATCTCGGCTGTTTGGTGAGTGTCGATTTTCAAATAAACTGGGAATACAATAAATTCTAAAGAGAATCATTTAGACGGGATTCGGAAGCCCTCGGTCACCCGATGGGCATTTAGTATTATTATTTATTGACTCTGTACAGCCCTCGGGTTCACTTTTCACTTCGCCCCTCGCTCGGCCCGTATTACGTCCGAAATGAAGCTCGCAAACAAATTGGAAGAAGTAATTATTAAGAATACTGTAAACAGGGTGGACTGGACGATCTTATTGCATATTTTGAATACACAATAAATCTGCAATAATGTATTATATTTTTTTGTAATATTTACCTGTTTAAATCATTGTAATTTTTTTATATAACCATTTGATTGAGTCAATAACCTAACATTGGCTGTGAAGAACAGTTAAAAAATAGTAGATTACCTTATAGGAAGGATTGAAATTTGATATTACGCATGTAAAATTGACATGAAGTGATTTTGTGTAAAAAAATACCTATTCTTTTAAATGAAAGTCAAGCGCATCTATGATTTATTTTATTCTGATATCGAAATAAGATTCTATAAGTGAATACATAGTAAAGTGAACATACAAGTCACACTACTATTGGTACTTTTGTTATTTCGCACGGGAAATCCTTTTGTTGCTTGAATTCGCGTTAAATGGTAGGGAAGTTAGTATAGGGAGGTGCGCTCAATCGGCCGAATTGAATCTTTGTCTTCTAAGGCCATGTAAGTCAACCAATTTATCTTGACACCTGTTATACTATTAAAAACTCCGCATACGCCTATAAATCTAACTAGTACACGAGGCAGGGTAGGTCATGTGAAGCTAGTTATTACAGTTCGAATTGGAAGGACCTCGTCCTCCCTACAAGGCTCGTTCACAAATAAATCAGAATCTAATACGGTGCGACACGATTGTTACA
Organism: Saturnia pavonia; assembly: GCA_947532125.1. NCBI lineage: Eukaryota > Metazoa > Arthropoda > Insecta > Lepidoptera > Saturniidae > Saturnia > Saturnia pavonia. The sequence goes on along the minus strand of OX383899.1, from coordinate 5,657,787 downwards.
TTTTTTTATGTTATAGAATATTTTCAGATAGCAATAATAATATTAAAAAAATGTTGATAAATTCCAGCTAATCATATCCTATATATATCGTAAATTTCAATTTTAATAATATTTAAAAATGATCAGAATTAATTACTACCTAGTTTTAAGTACCAAAAATAAAATAATAATTGATAAACCCGATCGATCGAGTTTCTTCCCGGCTCTTCTCAATTACCTACTGGGATGTTCTCCGAACCGGTGGTAGTATTTTGATATTCATAAGTGCCTTCTTATGGCCTAACTTGAATAAAGTATTTCAGATTTTGAGTTAATTAATTATACCGTTACAAAATATATAAAAATACTAGAGATTACATATACTTTCTAAATAAAAAGAAACATGTCCCTATGTGCCTGTTACTTGTAACTGTAACTTTATGGTAACAAAAAAAACAACAATATACACTAACAAATTGGTATTTTACTTCAAAATAAATTTGTACTTTATTTTACCTATGTTTATACAAAAAACATCTTCTAACAAGCTAAAGTAGCCACTTAACTTCTCGACTTATCAAAAGAGGTAAAGGCATCTCATACACGCTGACGCATGACCGAACATACATGGACCAGCACATTAACATGCAGACGCTCACAGGACGTGTGTGGAGGGCCTTATTTCATGCTCCATGGAACATCTTATCGCCGGAGGTCGCACGCTGAGAGCGCTAATTATAATTACTAATGCTCATATGCTCAAAGTTGTTTTTGAGCTTTGTATTTTGGCTTATTAGATCGTCGGTGCGTCTAATGCTTGTCATAAGGTAGGCCTTTCAATAATAATAATATAGGTAATCTTAGTTTGTACTTTGTTTTTAAATTCTTTATAGTTTTAGCGTTAAGGTCACACTCTTACCTTTTTTATAGTAACTCGGCACATCGACTGTATTGTCCCTGATGATAAGCAGAGTAAAATCCAAATACAACGACGACCACCGAGAGATCGAAATCCAACGGCAGTCCTGCAAGCTTGCTGTTTAATGACGATGTGGCCTAAGATGGTGACACGCTAAGCCTAGTGGGGAAATGGCTCTCAAGTGCAGTTGCTGGAACCCACCTGTAGGTGCTTGGCAACAGATTTTCAACTAGAGGGTGGTATCTAGTCAGGTGGGCATTAGAAAATGCCCTACCACCATGCTATGGTTACATCACGATATTTTCCTTCACCGAAAGCTCAGGCTCATTGTAGGGATTCGAACTCACGTCGATCGAAACTTAAACAAAAACAACCGCTTTGAAATTCCTATAGTACACTTCAAAAAGCAATGATTTTAAAGTGAAGCTTAAAATGGCATTAAGTCCGCTTTTAAATTAATTACCGAACGTTGGATATAATGGAATTAACTTAATCGAATAGTTGTTTACATTGTGTCATTGGGAGCAATTAAAATTGTTTCGGGAGACAATAAATCATTGGCGTGAAAGTGAAACATCACGGCGGGCCGCGGTGTGCTCACCTTGCAATAAATTTCCCAATTACTAGGAGAATTTTGTAATGGCATCGTGAAGGGCGAGGCTTGGCTGGAAATAAAATTAAATTAATTACTAGTCGGCTTCAACGTTAAGCATAAATAGGCGATTACGTAAACAGTTAACTCTACTGTTTCTTTTGTTTTGTAGACGGATTGGTTGCTTACATTTCTTTAAGCAATTATGTAACCATATTTTAAAGATTGACGGGCGCTTTTAAAACCTTTATTTGGTAACTGTTTTTTTTTCTCATCAGTGATTAATCATTTTTAATCTTAAACTTCTAGCATTTTTTTAATGTGCGATAGTATTTTATATTATTAAAAAGATGTTTGTTTTCTGATTTCATTCAACTTTACTATTTAGGGCTATGTAGAGGAAAAAAATAGGATTTACAAAGAAGGTACTGATAACATATTTAAAACAATGATGGCTCAGTGGTAGCGTGCACGAGCATCGCGTCGGTCGATGTGAGTTCGAATCCCTACAATGAGCCTGAGCTTTCAGTTAAGGAAGACATCGTGATGTAACCAAAGCATGGTGGTATAGTATTTTCTATTGCCCGCCTGGATAGCTACAACCTTTAACGTCAAAGAAAAAAATAAATACTAGATATAGAAACTAAAATTTTTCGGTTAACATATAATCTTTCGAGTTATATTTTTGCTATATCAAATAAAATTAATTAATAAAGAAACAAAATACCCTATTTCATAACCAAAACAATATACTCTTAATAATACATAAGTGGTATACTAAATTAAGTCGATAACAATTCCAACGAATATAGGTACTACAAAGATTAATCGTAAATAGGTAGATAGTAATTTGTTTCATACAAAGACAATTTCTGAAAAGAGGCAAATTAAGTCACTATTACCAGCATTAAGATTTATTTCTCACCCCGTGTTTATGATACCTTATAACGCTTTGATTTATTATGCTCGCTGATTTATGTTGCAATCAGATCCTATTTCTTATTGGCTTTAGGAGTTACATTAATTTATTTTGTATATGCATGCATTACATGCATTAAAAATATTATATATATAAATAAAATGGTTGAGGTTGACCGTTGTACGGACATCACGCAAAAACTACTGAGTAGATTTTGATTAAAAAAATTACACATTTTCAATCTTGGTCTTTATCAAAAAACGAATATCACGGTATCTCCATTCAATAAAAGGTTATGAAAGGTTTAAGAAACTCTGATTTTTATAAGCACTACGTTTTCTGTCGTAACCCGAGCGAAGCCGACGGCACAGCTAAAATATTTATAAATTGAATATACGATTTCATTAAAGTAAAAGTTAGTCCTATATGAAAATATTTGTAAAGGTTTTTTTTTCCACTTGTATTATTGAGAGTACAATTGATAAGTAAGGAAAATTAGAGATTCTTATTCAACATAGTTAATTATTTACAACATAAATAAATTTTACTTTTTCGCTTTGTTATGTCTATGCCGTTCTGTAGAGCAGTGGAGCCGTCTCCCAGCCAGTATATCCCACTTCCTATAATATCGGGTCCTTCAAACATAACGTGAAGAGAATTTGAGCAAATGGATCACCAGTGTTGTCTGGCGATGGATACTTGATCGCTCCGAGATCACCGCTGTTTTACGATTACACTGTGTCTTATCTTCAGGTACACTTTTACAATGCCATCACTTCGTACTACAATAAAAAACAATTATACCTTAACCTATAGGTAGTCATCAATATTTTTAACGTAAAATGTATAAACATAGTTGTAGTAAACCCTACTAATGAGTCGAGAGGTCGTAGATTCGATCCCTGCACATGACTGACTTTTATCCGATGAACATAATTGTTACCAAGTGTTACAAGGACTGGCTTCCTGTACCTACACGTCATGACCTACTTAAGGGCATTCTTACTTCAGCCGTGGAAGAGTAACATTCTAGTACGAGTAGTTGGATAGTGAAGACCTGCAGTTATTAAGTCAACTATAAAATATAAACACGGTTCCTTAGTGACGTCACGCTGCCCGTCTCGACCGCGTTGTACCTATATCGTTACAAAAGCTATGTTTATATTAGAATGGTCGTGTGTGAAATTATGTCCCTATATCTATTTATTTATTCGTTCATTTTGCCATTTACTTTCAATATAAATAATATAAACGATTAATTGCTCATTTCACGGTATTCTTTCATAGAAGGAATGAGTTTTAGAATTCTACAATAGTTTTAACTAATAACAATTGATTTAGTTACTGAATAACTTTAAGACGTTTTGTGCATAATCACAATAAGTTACTATAATAATTGTTGTGTGTTATAAACATTAATTTAGCAAACATTCCGCGTCACATTGTGTACACACTTCCGCACTCAGTTGAGTGTTAATTTGACGATGACTGTCGCGCCGCCATCCGTCATTGCCGTGGGCCCGTCGAGAGCCGTCTTTATGAAGCCTAATTTGAACATCATTCGGAAAAGAGAAAGGGTAACTTATTGTAAGAGAATGATTTGCTAATTCTCCTCCACTGTATAATATAACTGTAACTATTATTAATTAGTTTTATTAAATTTTGTAAAAGAATTTCATTCATCGTGACTTATAGTTTTCCGAACTTGGTGTTCGATTCTTGTTCTATTGATGTATTGTTATAAATTTGCATTGAGAAACTACATTAACTCAGCCACATCCTCCGTGAATTGATCATTTGCTTAGGGATTATATCAAATCGCAATTTTAATCATCCTTTGGATACCAGTTTCATTAATATGATGACAAAAATATCTTTTGGGAATAGATATTATAACTAGGAGATATATTTCGGTTACGAATATAAACTTTGTTGACAAAAAATACACTGTTAAATATTTCAATGGTAATTTTACAAAAAACGTATAGGATACTGATAGGCCAAACATTTAGCGAAAATTGAAATCGGGTATTCTAATAATTCCAAACTTTTTGTGTAGGATTTAAACATAAAGAATGTAAAATTACAATAATTTTTTATATGTTTCTTCACATGTCTAGGAAAATTACTCGTATTGTAGTATAATTTTGGAATTGCATACATTATTTGTAATTTTGATTCCAGTTTTTGTACGTAATGTAATTTTCCAAAAAAAAAAACAGTGTATTGTTGCCTTATATATTTATTTGTAACAATATTTCTTGTAGGATTTATTCAGGCGATTATCTTGCAATTACTTATCATTTACTATTATAAATATGCATTATTATTATGGCTTAAAATAGAAATTTCACTCAGCGAAACAAAGGTGCGCTTGATAATTGGACGCGGCCGTTCAGAATGCGCGCTAGACGAGACTTAATTGAGGTTTTAGAGTTGGGCTAATTCGCGCACCTTCGATCAGAGCTCTCTTACCTGTCCCTTAGAGGGGCTTCGTCTGGCGGCTTGGTTAGCAACAATAATACTGCGGCGAGGGTTAAGTGAGGTCTAACGCTTGGTGTTACGTTTCTTGTTCTCAATTTTATGTAATTATTTATACTTGAAATATCACCACGTTATTTATCTTACTGCATTAACGATATATTTTTTTAAAATATCTATACAAAAAAAGGTGTGTGTGCGATTCACACACGATAGAAGTGAAACTTCATTTTAAAAGATATTTTATATTTTATTTAAACAGTGTGCAATATACATACACACCGACATTTGCTCTCTCGCTCTGGCTCACACAAAGATCGATAATGTGCATTAAACGTTTGTCGTGTTGGAAGTCGCATACGAAGTTTCACTTCAACAATAAAATTGAAGTGTCTGTTTGTAATGACAAAAAATCATCATCATCATCTCAGCCGAAAGACGTCCACTGCTGGACATAGGCCTCCCCCAAAGATCGCCACAACGACCGGTCCTGTGCTGCCCGCATCCAGCGGCTTCCCGCAACCTTTACCAGGTCGTCGGACCACCTTGTGGAGGGTCTGCCCACGCTGCGTCTTCCGGTACGTGGCCGCCACTCGAGAACTCTTTGACCCCATCGGCCATCCGTTCTACGAGCTACGTGGCCAGCCCACTGCCACTTAAGTCTAGCTATTCTTCGGGCTATGTCGGTGACTTTGATTCTCCTGTGGATCTCTTCATTTCTGATTCGATCACGCAGAGAAACTCCGAGCATAGTGACAAAAAATACCCTTAATTAAAATAATTATAAAAATAATGATAAAAAACCAATTTTGAAATTTTTTGGCTGGCTGTCTGTTTGTTACGGCTAATGTCCGAAAGAGTTGGACCGTTTTTGTAAGGAATAACACGCTACTTTAGTGGTTACGTTACGTGAATTCTGTAATCCACGCGGGTGGAACCGCGGGCACAGCTATTACATTATAAAACTCAATTTGTTACGTAGACGTAATTTGCCGAAACTTTAAGTATTGCGTTTGCAACGTCTTCCACTGAAGGATAGTCGTATCTCAGTAGTCGCTATTTTGGATGTGAAACATCTAATGGCGCGTATGAACGGGAGTAATAGCGATTTGATAGGACGTCGCAACGTGTCATTCGGCTAGTGTCGGGTCTGATCGGCTTTTCCGTTTCGGCGATGGCTAATAGTTCAGTACGTTACTGTTAAAACAGCTAAACCGAACTCAGTGAAGCAGACATGTAGACTAAAAAATAAGAAAGATAAAAATAAAATAAAATGCGATGATCCAAAACATCGTTATTTTTACAGTTTCTCCTCCTTAGTTACTCCTAAATGACTGCGAAGCTATGCTGTCTGTGGAGTGTCGCATATTAACCATAGATAATAAATATATACTTGTCTGAGAAAATAATGCACTCAGAACAAATTATTTATTAATATTATATTTTATCATATAGTTATTCATAATTAAATATTGAGGTGCCTAAGTATTATTATTTTATATATTTTTTGTGAAAAATTATTATGATCTCTGGTCAAGTGTACAAAATAAAGTACGGAGTACCTATTAATTATATAATTATACGTGTAATGGAACACAACGCCTCCGGAAATGTATATTGAGCAGTAACAATTACATTACTTTTTAAATGTAAAAGTATTCCTACCTATAAAACCAAATTCCGAAGACAAAATATGAAAAAAATACTATAATACCTTAATATACGTGCATGAGAATGAATGGGTATTATCTTTCAGATTTTTCACATTTGCTAGGCGACGATTGACGCCTTACATCTTTCTTAAATTAAAATTTAACTGTTAACCTCATGTATTTATTTTGCTAGTATCTATAAATATAGTTAGTGTTATATTTAAATTCTAGTTATATATATTTATATGTAATTTTTATGTATATTCTCTTTCATTTCGATATATTCGCTTGGGAGTATTAAAAACAATTGATTTGTCCTAGAAAAGCTATTTCACAAAAGAGAAATGCTCGCACACATTAAGAATTCTGTCACGTGCGGTTCAACAAAAAGTAACAAGTAAATATTACGGAGACTACCCGATAGAAGTCGGGTGCGGATAACAAAAAGTAGAGGCCGAGCGGACCGGGACCCTCGACACCCGCACAGATATGATAATCCCGGGTATGTAAAATAGTAAAATTTAAGGTCTGTGCCATGTGAAGAATTGTGTTCGTACCGTAAGCAAATTATTCTAATGTGGCCCTTTTATTCGAAGCACACTCGCTTTGGGGCGGCGAACTCCAGTGGCTCATTTGTATTTCAATAAAACACTAGTAACCCTATCTAAATAGAACTATGATTTGATTCACTACTATCGAAACACTGCGTATTGTAATAGATCGTAGATTCGATGTAGAATAATATTACAGTATTTTCAACTACTATACTATCTCAAGTAAGACTTTCATGGATGAATTGATTTGAATATGTTGAGGGCTTATTGATGTAGCTTAAATGGTTTATCCCGGGGTAGCACACGGTCAGACTAATTGTATCTGATTGAATCGCGATCTACATACAATATATTATATGTAACAGCCGCTATATTGGCAAGCTTAGGCCTGCCGCATTCCGTGATCAACCGGTGTATATCCACTGTTCAAGCGGGTTGGTACGGATCTGTACTTGACTTGGTCGCGACCACTAATCACATGGTGATAAACCCCGTCACAGTGACTCTCTAATGGTTTGTCACTCAGCAGTGTATATCAAGCTGTCGAGAGACGACCACCGATGGATTGCCGATATCCGACCCTATCCCATACAAACCATAATAATACTATATAAATATAAAGACTAGAAATAAAAAAACCTACTTCAGCTTACAATAGCTCCCCCAATGGCCAGTGGATACGTCAATTCATTTGTGAATAAGGGTGACATATCTCCGCGACGGAATCCGGTCGAGCCGGCGTATATCGTCTCGCTTGTCCGATTTGCATAGCGTCGAAAAGTACAAAATCAGATTTACCTCATCAGCCAACGGGGAGTACAATAATTCTTCCTTACATTTGGCATCTTCCTGTATCTACCCCATAGAACCTCTTTTTGCATGGTCCAGCCGCCGGCGGTGTTAGCGATACATAAATTTTCACGATCGGTCATCCCTTAAAAACAAGTTTAGCTCTTTATCCGTAGGAGAGTAAGTTAAAGAATGGCTCGACCGTACGGTACCCTTCTATTCGTTACGTATTCAAATAATTTCGCCATCCTGTTTTTGCGTCCGTTTGAATTGCGTTGTGTAATTCCAAATACTGTGCCCTTTTATAGGGACTCCGCTGCTATTGATTTTGATTAATTAGTTCTACATACAATTTGAAAACTTTTGTCGAATAGTGGAATTGTTCGGAGTTTTTTGAAGTTATACTTTTTTGGCATTTTTATGAGACTGAGCGCTGTATGGTTTACGGGACGCGGGGCGGCGGGTTTGCACGGGTATACACGGTATTGAAATGATACCCTATATCTTAAGATCAATAGATTTTGCATGTTCTTGCAACTAGGTCTGATATATAATGATAAATAATATATTTAATTCATATAGTATTGCTGTCTTTAATCAAATGCTAATCAAAAAACTAATATATTGAAAAAAACTTGTGCGTGTAATCTTTACATTCAGTTGAAATGAAACTTAATTAATTGTATATTGTATGTTGTATGTTATTCAATATAATTGATTAGAAACGCGCTAAAGCATTACTTTAGAGTGATTGCATAGTTGTTTTTAAATGCAGCGTCCGTAATTCCATCTTGGTAAAATAATCTCACGTGGAGCACTCACAAAAATAAAACCGCATAAGCCCATACGACAAACGTCTATTGCTGCCAGCGGTCGGCAACAGACTAGTTTATTGGTCGGTTTTGTTCCCCTCCCGCGTCCCACAGATCATTAAGAGGGTCGCGCTTACGGCGGTCAAGCTATTTCTCTGGTCTCTCTGTTTGTCTGTCCGTTTATATTCTTTTCACAAAAAAACCAATTATCCGATTTACAAATTTCTTATTTTAATTCATACGCTGACTAAACCATGCGAGATATATAAAATTAACGTTCTACATAATTATACATCTTACAAATAAACCTACAAAGTAGTCCAGGCGAGCGGAGCCACGGGTACAGCAAGTAGGTACTTAAATAAATACTTTTTTTTAATGCGATCCTCATACGACGTACATATATTATCTAGAATCGTGTATACAGATACTATCTTGGAATTTGGATGTATGCCTAATTAATGGGTATATCGCACAACCTTGCTAAGGCGGGAGCTAAGCGCCCCTTGACGAACTTCCAGACAGGCCGTCCCTTTATCAGAGGAGTCGACGTCATCTTACGATTCTCGTGTAAAGTCCCTGTGGATAATTAAATAATGTGATTTAATTGCGTCCTTTTAAGGACACCACATTCAATCTAAAAATTTTAATACATATATTTTTAATCCTTTGTATTGGTACCTCGAAACGGTTACAGTTCTAAATCAAACTTAATGGCACTTGCAAAGCTTTAGTTGACAACTTTACTTGAACAATATTTTTCGAAAATTTGAATCCGTAATAAAAAAAACAATATAGACCCGTTTTTTTATATAGAAGTTTGGGTAACCTTATTACGACGATGAGTACATGATTATTAACCTTTTAATCTAGAATAAGGAGATGTTTTATTTTCATTATATAGCGTGGACCACAATTTCAGTTGATTTTAAGTGACCATATGATCCAAGCTAGTAACACGCTAAGCCTAGTGGGGGAACTGGCTCTCAAGTGCAACCATCGGAATACCTTATAGGTGCATAGCGACTGATTTTTTTACTTTATGGTAGTAGCTAACCAGGCGAAAATTAGAAAATACCCTAGTACTATGCCATAGTTTCATCACGATGTTTTCCTACACCGAAAGCTCAGGGTTATTGTAGGGATTCAAATTAACTTCGATCTAAGCGGTGTCCATACCCGCCACCACTGAGTCATCATTGCTTCAAAATTATTTAAATATTTATTAAATTGTATTAAAAATGTATAAATTAATATTTTTAAAGAGGTAAATAATACTTTTTCATACATAAATACTAAATATATATAATCTTTTGTCGGCGTAAACGATATAGTTGTATCATTTCACATTTACTCTATTTGCGAGAATGGTCCGCCGTATCTAATCTACATATGTTCCGCCACAGTATTCACCAGTCCATCGTGAAAACTTGTTCAAGAGCGTTGCAAGATAAAGCTTGGTCATATGCATGCGACACACGTCTACTCTTTCATATTCAGCGCTGATGTGAAGCCATTCATATGGCGGATAAGTTTTGCTCGGTGTGCGACCGCCTGAATGCCATTATAAGTTCCCGCAATTCGACAATGAATGCACAAAGAAGATTTCGTATTGTTTATTTTAATGATGGCATGTATGTAATATTAATTTGGTGTTTAAACACTGGTTTTGGTGATATGCAATGACTGTATAAAATATCTGATATACATGAAATTCCTTTTTGAAGCAAAGAGAGCGGCATAGAGAAATTTCTTTAGACTTGGAGGTGCCCGACTAGTGGACCACCCTACAGAAGATTGTAGCCCAATAACCATGTTTTGTGCTCCTGCGGTGAGTAGGGTTTCCAGAGCTCCTAGGTATGGGGGTTTGACCTTGAGGTCGGCAATGCGCTTGTGCTAATTTTTAAGCACAATTTGATTGTCGTGCGTTATCGTGTTGTCATAGAATTTTATAATTTAAGAAGAAATTGTGGACAATATATTGTAATTTTTTTATGTTAGCCCGTTTTAATCTGAATATACACTGGCTGATCCCGAAACGCGACAAACCAAAAGAAAATCACTTTGGCGGTTTATTACTGTGTATGGTAGTCGTAATCCCTACCACCCCACTTGATTACGGGATATACATCAGCTGATCCCGAAACTCGAAATACAAGGTGTATATTCACCTAAGTATACCATTATGGCAAACATACTTATCTTTAAGCTGACAACACACGCTACGGTGCACCAGAGACCTCTCAGATGGACCTGCACAATCACCCCGAAATCTTTACTGGAATAGACCTATGTAGTTATTTAAATCTGCGCAAGCGACCGGTTTAAAATCGATAATCAACTTTTTTGAGTGACATTGTAGACCGTAGCGTGTATGGCGGGCACAAAAAAAGCATTAATTTTCAGTCTGTGGGAACGAGACAATGACGCTTCGTCTCGATAACCAAACCCGCGAACAACAGACTACAACTCAAAAGTGCATTAGTCAACACCAAATGCATTCACAAGGCACAAAGCATGATTAATTCACCGATATTGAATTCACACGAATTACCATGCGTACGGGGTCGCGGGCTCAGTTAGTTGATAATATAAGACCGTTCAAACTCTATGCACAATTTTCCCCACTTTTAAAGTAAAATGTTTTAACTTGTTATCCTCTATATTCCAAAAAAACAGCTGACGGGAGTGTACAACAATGCTTTCACGCACACTAGGATAGCAAAGTTGTACAACAAATATGTCATCGGTCTCAAGGCGACACGGTATCTAGACATGTATATAATCAAATTTTGTAACAGATACATCTGAGGTAGAGATTGGCGCCATCTTATAACAGGATGTAAATGGCAACTATCAAATCCCAGCTATTTTCTCTGTTAAATTGAATCCAACTCAGTGCAAGTATACGTTTTAGAAATATTCATAATCCCAAAAATATCCCATAAATTCGTGAAATATTGCCCGTACCACTGGACCATGACGTGACTACAATAACTATCCTATAACCGTGACACATGTCGCCAATGGCATTAGTGGAATAAAAATCGTTCGATCGACGTCTATGGAGCGGAACACTCAAAAGTTACATGGACTGGAATGTAGTCAGTCACTTGGGGGTTACGGTCTCGGTAGTGGTATAGCCTTCATTAATCATCGAGTTAAATTATATTCTAAAAATGTAAAATTTCACAACTGTAAATTAAAGTACAAGGTTTAATTCAAAATTAGGAACACATTCGTTGTTATTTTTAATGGACTATATGAAGGTAATGATTTTTTATTGCTTATCTTTTTGATTGCTTAATAATTAATTTAAATTTTATTCTATCGCCCAACATTTTTCGCATCGCATGTCGCATTACAGCTGGTCGTGGAGTAGGGGATATTGTTTTTAAACTTTAATATGCGTCTATCATCTAAATGATTGTATTTATTATGTGTTCCGTACTCTAATACACAAATTGAAATTAAATTGTATAATTGACTATTTTATCAACTATTGATTTCCCATTATCATTCCCATTTTTCAATAGTTAAGTTAGGATTAAAAACGCAATTTTAATACACTAAATTAAATATTTTTCAATTTTTTTCAATTGGTTTCATAAAACCACACAATAAAGTTTTTTTGGTCAAATTGCTTTAACAATTAACGGAATTTAAAACATTAACTTATTGAAAATCTGGTATTTATGTTGTTATGAGAAAAAGTGGGTTCTTGTGTTTAAAAGTAATTTTAAATTCCTTTCTTTTATCAATTTCTGCAATCTATCAATGTTAGTTTTGGCATAATACATATATAAAAGTTTTATTAATTAAGAATATAATACATTATTAAAATCATACTATTTGTTTCTATTACAAACCTGGTAACAAAGTATTACAAACAAGAAACATATGGGGGGTCCAGTGGAGCATGCAGCGGTGATTCATGCAGTTATTCAATAAGCCAGCGGGATCGTTTGTCTGGATTTACGATACCGTGAAAGTCTACGTAAAAGTAGACAATTGTTAAGGCCCAGGAATATACTAATTTAAAGTTATATATTAATTGTTAAATTATATATTTAACTCAACAACAAAATGTGAACGTAAATTTATTATAATTTAAATAAGTTTATATTCTTCTTAATTATGTAAAATGTTGAAACGGATTCGAGAGATTTCGACCGTCCTTTTATTTTGATATATAGGCGAGCCGTGTTCCGAGCCAGGATAGTTCTGTTTTGGATAACAGTGGAGAAAACAAGCTAGGAAAGGAAGAAATCTTCAAGAGGACCATAGAGAGAGATATTTCAAGTACGAACACAGTATAGTGAGTTTGTTTGAATTTTGTGTCACTGAGTACGAATAAAAAATTTAAGCAAAATCTAACGGCATTTTCATTGCCAATGGACGAAATAGTGTCAATCAATCATCAATGAGCTATACGAACGAATAATTTATGATATTGGCCAACTGCAAATCAGTGTCCCTTTTTCCGATAATGTAAATTTTATCTGCAAAATCTAAAATAAACCAGGCCAGTCTCACATTTAGTGTGTCCTTGCTAAAAAATACCCATAAATTACTGGTAAATTTTTGTCAAACACCTTTAACTAGTACTTCGTCGCAGGATCGGTGCGACTAATAAAATCAGATGAAATTTTATTATAAACACGTTCAATTAACTTGCTCAGTTTTGATATTCGGCGTCGATACTGTATATAAAACTTAAAAGTTTTTTTCCGTGAATGTTTGCGCAAGGAACCGAGCACGTGCGATCGACACGGGTCTCGACCCCCGATGCCATACCGGCGAGACGCACAAATCATGCGACATGCCGAACTTACACTCAGCTGTATCAACCTACAATGTATCATATCAGAAATACGTGTTTTCCCCTTTTAACAATCCGTAAATATATTACTTTAAGAAGATTATAAGTAGTGTTCTAATTTTCTACAATTCTTACACGATTACGCCTTTAAAACTCAAACTTGATTTTAAGAGTCAACTCCTTGACTCGCATGAGAACTATACGGACATACCGCAATGATTAAAACAACATAGTTTCCAAAAAATATAACTAATATTTGTATAAAAGTGCTGTAAAAATATTTCGATATATGTACATATATATTTTTAGAAAAACCTACAAAATCCCGGTTTTTACAAGGCAATAAAATATTGAAATAAAAATTGTTCCGCAAACCACTGCAGTAAAAAGCTAACCGTTTTATGGCGCCTACAATATAATGAAATAATCGTAACTGCCATTGACGTCACGTTGAATTGCCCATAAATCTTCCCCGGGTCATATTGTCCGCTGTACTCTTGGTAACACTTTAATATCGAGAAATATCATCACGGTAATCGAACGAACTAGCCATACCGTATAAATCATCTCCCCGTATTCCGCTCTCGTTTATTTTTTAGACTTTCCATTTCCAAATAAAGTCCCTGAGCAGCGGGCCAGTGCCTCCGCCTTCCGGGGCGGTTTTTATATGATTTGTTGGCTGTCGGCCATTTCCCTTAATATTGTCAATATTTCAAATATTAATTGTTATAAATCAGAAAAGTTTCTCATTTTTATTGCCGATTTCGAAATTGGGCTTTTTATTGCGATAAAATTAGCAAAAACTATATACCTACCATGTGAATCAAATTGTGTTTTTTTTTTAATCTACAGGATCAAATTCAGTTGATAATAATTGTTAACTGTCTGTTATGTAAGTATATATCGTCGTTCACATATTAGGATTTTTTCTTTATTTTTCATTTCATAAGATTCGTAGTAGACAAAGTTATAATAAATAGATACTAAAATCACTGGATCACATGTAGGCTTTCCCCCGTATTATACTAATTCGCTTATGCAGCTGGAATTGTAAATATAAGCTATTACCCACCCTCTTTACGGGGTGTTAATGTAACTTAAGTGATAATTGATAAAAAGTATCGAATTCCAAAACATAATTTACATCTGTACTAAATTTCATTGTAATCCGTCCATCCTTTTCAGCGTGCCTAATGGAAAAACAATTATTTTTATACAACGAAGGTGGCAAAAAAGCGTACGGACCGCCTGATGGTAATCAGCTACCGTAACCTATGGACGTTTGTAATATCATAGATATTACTGGCGTGTCGCCGACCTTGAACTCCCCTACCCCAAGGAAATTTGGAAACCCGTACTCACCACAGGAACACAACACACGATTATTTGGTTTTGATATTTTGCAGCATGTAGGTATTCCACTAGTCAGACTGTCCCAAGTAGAGAAAAACCCTCAAAGAAATTTCTCTGTGACCTAACTGTGAACTCCCCACTTATACAAGGAGTTCTGGAATTATACTTTTGCATCTATAATAAATATTAAATATAACGCATTATAAGGTTGAAATAAGATTTGTCCTAAATTAAAATGTTTTCAATTTACATTGAAGTTTGTCCTCGAAATTTTTTTATTTTTACCTTAACAATGAATGTAGTAGTGATTATAAAGGTAAATAGAATCGATGAAGGAGTCATACGTCCGAGGGGAAACGTGTTAAATTATGTACATACACTTAACTCGTCAATCCACGCACTAGTTTGAAAAAGTTCCGCCCATAAAACATTAACAAGCACTCAAGAAAATTCCCGGGCGGTGGCTCGTTCGTTAAGTAGTGTCAGCCTGTAGTTTTTCCCACCTCGACTTTACTGTCCACTTCAGTCCGTAGGGTCGCTGTCAACGCGATTGGCGAGCCGATATCTCCCTCGAGTGTCGCCCTCTAGCCCTCTGAGGGACTTCAGCACGAAGATCATCGCAAAGCCTTCAATTAATGACGAACAATGGCCCTTACGCACCGAATTTTCAGTTGTCGATCCTGTTTTACTCGATGACAGTTGGCATGGGTCCGCTCAATGTTATCACGTGACGCTTTCTTCGTAATTCCCAATCCTCAGAGATATTTCAGAGGTATTAGGAAATCTTTTTCATGTTACCGAACACACAAAAACTTCATATAATTTGTGTAGTTCAGCAAAGAATTTTTTAGGAGATTTTTTTGGTATAAACAGTAATTAATCATATGCAGTAGACCAACAGGTCTGATAAACGAGCCGTTCCAAATCGCAATATAAAGCTTTGTTTGCTATGCTTTGTATAGTACTAAATTATAATGGAAATGCAAAAAAGGGGAGCGTTTAAATATCATTTCATATATAATATATTCATATATGTATATAATGGCAAGTATTTTGTAGGCGAAAATTAGCTACAAAATCACACGAATACACATTAAAATCTCTGAAAATCCTCACCACAAAACGCGACATGGTAAATACTGAGGCGAAGTGTTGTCCGGTACTTTCAGAGATGCGAGACTCGGCTCACTCGCTCGACGCCCGCTATCGATCCATGGGTAGGAGCCGGGAGGGGGGAGGCAGAAATTTGGGAAAACTTTGAAAGTTTCGCGTCTAATTCAGGCGCACGCACACCGCTCCGCATTAACTCAACATACACACATCGTTGAGCTTGGCCTCGTAATTTTGTTTTGTGCCCGTTGCTTTTGAAATGTCACGTGTCTACGACCCACGTGATTGGCCAACTCCTTGTAAGGTTTTGTGGAAAGGATAAATAAATAAACATTTGTATTTTAACGACAAATTAACTGCGCAATGTTCAACATAAATATAATATATATAAATATAATCGTCGCTTGACTTAACTGGAGATATATTGATGGGATATGGAACAAGAACTGGAGACGTTCATTGTTCTAATTTCAATTATTATTTTAAACGACTAAAAAGATAAATCAAAGACCGCAAATAGTAAGTGAACTGGTGAGTGATCTAAGCGTTTGCTTCATATTATCTCATTCGTGCTGTCAAAAATATTAAACAACAAATCGAAAAGTAAGAAACAGTATATTATATAAGTATATAGATAAAGGATACTAATGAAATAAATTGTCTTATATAATATTAATTATAGTAACTGTCTGTATGCGTCCCACTGGTGGGCAAAGGCTTAACAGCCCACGACGTATTGTAGATTTCTAATGCTGCGAAAACCTTTTTTCTTGGTTTAATGGTCTTTAACCTTTAGAGTTGCGCCGACGAGAAATTATTAATTATATACATTTTCCACATTCGGTGGTACCACAAGAACACTTCTGAAGCATTCCGGTTTCCTTACGATGTTTCCTTCACCGTCAGCCTTTAGCGTTACCAAATATACTAAAATATGCGAATTCTTTGATATATGCTAGCGCTCGAACCGGCAGACAACGAATTAACATTCCGCCAGTTTAAACCACTACAAATTTTTTAAATGTCATACAAATTATACAGTAATTTCTCATAATTATAATAATTAATATTCAAACCATTAGTACTAATATTCAGTATTCGACACACATAAACGAACAATACTAGATCAAAGCAAGTGTCATTATCCATTGTGGCGTAAGTGCTTTCTAAAAGAAAACAATTAAGTAGATGAAACATGGGGTGACCACGGCGTGTGACGCCGCGGGACAATGGCTCCGGAGACGGCCACTTCCTGTGTCGAGATCAGACAGATTTTTCTTGATTATTACAGATTAGCTACCTAATAGAAGCACGCAACAATTATTAAACCTCTTCTATTTTTCGTCGCCGGCAATTAAGTTTTACTTATATATTAGCGTAATATATATGTATTAATGTAAATGTGGGTAATACAATAAAAACATTTTTTTTTAATCATAGGCAATTTTATTAATGTCAAGTGTGACAAATACACGTTTTAGAGTTCAGTTGTCAATTATCGGTGTACTGTAGTATAACCTAAGAAACAATACACATAATGACGTAACACAAAACAGTCACAAATTTGTACATAATATATTTTTATGGGATCTGCAGCGATAATATACAATTATATATGTTAAAACATATAAACAGAAAGAACAGAAGAACATAGAGACACGACTTACTAATTAAATATATAATATATCTAACAATTAGATTCTAAAAATTAAATATTCTTTCATTAATTTACTTCATACAATTATTAAATAATACATCTAAAGCAATATTATTAAAAAAATATTATTATTTAAAAATATTATTACCATTAATTATAAATTTGGGGAATGATTTTTATATATAATTGTTTTTATAAGAGAAAAATCAGACGTTTTAGCCGGAAATTATTGTATTTTTTATACCTATAATAATTTAAATTTCACTTTTAAATATTTGCTATTATTTATTGCCGTTATAATTTTGGACGTCCTTTGTCGGTGTTGGTAAACAGGTCGTTTGTGCTCGAACAAATAAAGGAATTTCATTCAATGGACGCTTATGCCGCGAACAAAAAAATTTTTCCGCAAAATAAAAACAAAAGCGCAATTAGCGTGATTTAATGGGCATTTAATTATACGATAATTAATGGGTTATTATTCAAGTTGTCGCCTCATTTTTATGTTACGTTCATTGTTTGTACGAATTTTCGATTCATATTATCGTTTCAAATTATTTCGGATCGTTTCAAAATAGATTGCATAAACACTGGCCTCTAAACAAATTAGAACCGCTCAGAACTAACATCATTTCTATTGTCAAAATTTTAAACAAACGTGCAAAAATCAAGTACAAATAGTAAAACTGGTCTTCTCGTTTTTCTTTTTAAGACAACAATAAAACATTATAATTATAATTAAGGTAAAACCACCAGTAATTGACACTGCACCAATAGTTGACACTCTGACGAAGAAAATTAAATATTTGACACTAAATTGATTTGAAGTCTTGAGTTTGTTAACCGACTTTTATAACTGACTGTACCTATATGTATTTATAACATTAAAAATATATCAGTAATCAGTGATTTTGGCCATTTCGATCTTTGGCTTCCTTTTTTTTCTTAATATTTAATTTTCTATGTCAGAGTGTCAACTATTGGTGCAGTGTCAATTACTGGTGGTTTTACCTTAATGCTTTATTGAAATCTTTGGTTCGTAAACTGGCGATGTTATTGCTACCAGCCACTTTCTTCTAACTAATCCGCGGTATTGTGGGTTTTTTTTTAATAATTATGGGCTAAGTATAAATGTTTTATATTGTAATAAAAACATAGATAGTATACTAAATAAATAAAATAAACACATGCATAAGAAACTTATATAATAATAATAATAAAAAAGAAACATTCGATATTTTTACTCTCACTTTTCAACAATCTTATTTAGTTCTGCGTAAATTTTTATTTACCTAACTACATTTGATATAGACTTACTAAACTTTTATAAGTATAAAATAAAATAATTACTGTTAATTTCTTTACAATTAGTGTAATTTATGGAAAAAATAAGGATTCAGGATGCAAACGTTAAAATACAACAGACATTTACTGATTATAATAAATCATTATCTAAACTTGACATCACAAAAGCACAATATAATATGTGTAATGTGACAGATTATCCCACAGAGCGAGAGTTACTCATACTAATTTCAGCGATGTCAGCGCCCCCTCACAGTTGAATCTATTGTAATTAACATTCGCACACCATTAGTTTAATTAAAACGATGTTTTTGAATAAGTATTTTAATAGCGATTTATAAGATATTTTATTGTAATTACGAACCATTCTAATAATACGTTTTTTATTTAATTGAAATTTTCTTTAATGAAGTGAAAACTTCTTTAGCACCGTTGTGATTTGAAACTCGATGAAACGAAAAAGCGTAATAAAAAATAGATAATCATATACATCTATAGGATTTAGCCTACGAGAGAATGAGATAGAATATATTTACATTATGCACGATTAATGTAAGATATGATTTTCATGATTGTGATCGTCGTCGGATTGGCCTAGTGGTGTGAGACGACCAGACTCTGTACGCAGTACGCACGAGTGGTCGATAGTTCGAATGCTGCTGATTCAGTATATGTAAAAATATTTTTTAAAGAACATGTTTTTCTGAAGTTTTCACTTCTGACACGTTTGAGCTGCTGCACATATTTTTATTTTTTAATTCTCTATAGGTTTAACGTTTGGCCACAATCTCACCTGATGTTAAGTGACAATATGGCCAAAGATGGTAACACGCTAATCCTAGTGCGGGAACTGGCTCTCAAGTGTAACTACTGAAACACACTTATAGCTGCTTGGCTTAGTAACAGACGGTCAATAGAGAATGCCCTACCACCGTACTATTATTTCATCACGATGTTTTTCTTCACCGAAAGCCCACGTCGATCGATGTATTGTCCATACACGCTACCACTGAGCCATCATTGTCATAAACATTATGAATTGAGTCCAAATTTAGTCCTAATAATAAGTAAGTTATGAATACTTGTTGAATGTTTATCTCCAAATAAAAATTTTGACCACGTCCCCAATAAGGAGAAGAACTAAGAGTGGTAAGCCTATGCGAAGTTCAATTACAGAAGCACCACCGCCACACCTATTTTTGCTATAAATTTTTGCTATTTTTGCTTCAGCTGCTGTGTTAACGTCTGAAGGGTTATAGTTGGCAATACACACCTGCATACAAGGCGTTCCAATTAATGAAGATTTACTCAGGACTAGTTATCTATTAAGACTTTCCTCAGGATTTCGGTCCTTTTGTAGTTGATTGGATATAATATAAATAACAGAGACATTCTTAATAATTTCAGAAATTAATAAAAACAATATAAAAATGTTCATAATTAATAAGACCAGCATTAAATTACAAATATACGCGCTTATAAAAAATATACTTAAGTGTTACAAATAAAAATCAAGTCAAATTCGTGATAATTTTAATGCGGGATATACCTAACATAAAAATATTTCGTAATTGAATGGTGTTATTATTATCAATGTTCTTCCTTGTAATGTCTCAGAAAATATAGCGCAATCTATGATTAATTCTGAAATATAAATATATACGTTTTTGTTTATTATTTACTTATTGTTTACTTATTATTATTTAATAAACGTGAAGATAAAATAATTTGGATTGATGTGGTACCATTACGCTATATACCTTCACCCTACAGAATATTGCAGCCAAATAGCATAGTGTTGTGTTCCTGCGGTGAGTAGAGGTTCAAGATTGGTAACGTGCTAGTGACACGTGCTATGGTAATACAAGCGTCCATGATGTCGCCATTGTCGCGGGCTGTATGTTTGTTTGCCACCTTTGTAGTATAAAAAAAGAAATTCAAAAGCTCACATACTGGCGACGGGTGACATACACAAACTATATATTAGGCTCAAGAAACTTCAGATTTTCCCACAGGAACCTATTACCGGGATAAAAAGTATTCTATGTACTAGTCTGGGGCATGGTCTATAAAAAGTATTCTATGCACTAGTCTGGGTCATGGTCTATCTTTATATAAAATTTTATTGAAATCAACTTCTGTGTAGACCATAGTTCTTGTATATACAGATCAACCTTCAAAAATTTCATTAATGTAAAATTTAAAAATACACATCGTTTTTTGTTACTATTAGTCTTGGCATCAAAACCAATTTTTTTCAGCATTTCCTATTCTAGAGAGACCAACATATAACTTCCATGGGAAAAACATTCTTCTCGTAGATCGATTCTAACATATTTAAAACCTTGTACCTTGAGATTTGTTAATAGTAATAGCAAAGAAATCATCATCGGAATTTGCAGATGCTTTAATTGGAAAGGGATCATAGGGATGCGAGGAATGTACGCAATTTGACCAGCTACTGGGTCAGTGAGTATAATGATTTCCATAATATTATTTTGTAATGATTTAACATGTAATCTTGTCCCATTGCACGTATTAGGGGGATTTAATTTATGCATCAAAACAATTAGAACTCCAAGTTTTATTTTGGGTCTATGAGGTGGAAGTCCTGGCAGATTGAGATAGTTGTAAAACTCTCGTGGCTAGCGTACTAAGTCTTCTGTGTTTATAATCGTATCAATTGATTTTATTCTTTACTATCACCTGGTATACACACATTTCAAAATTTCTTCATTTATATGATCGACAGAAGAACTCCTTCCAGAGACAATTATTCGTACGCACATCCGCATATAATCTTTTTGGAGTATGTTTTCTATATCAGGATATATCTAAAATTAAATCCTCAAGGGATGACAACTTTTTGCCTCATTCCTCACATATTTTGATCAGGGCATTTTGTTCACGTACTTTAACATCGCCTACTTTTAACATGTGTCATGAAAATATGGTATCACCACATCCCAAGTGAGCTCTCATATTTTCTCTTAAAAATATTGTTTGAATGAAACTTCACAAATTTGACAATTTTAAGCAGGCTTTAATTATGTCTGCTCGAATAACTCTAGGGATCGCTGATAGGGTTTAGCGAAAGTTACCTTCAAAGATCCATGATTTTATTAGTATTTCGCAGATTTTTTAAGGTTGTGCTAACTGCTTCAATATGCAATCTATGGCTCATAGTACAAAACTTCTTGAAGAATTCTGAAGCCACAAAGATACACACGCGAGGTCCAAAATGATAATGTCCTTTGCTCGAAGGACCACAAAGATGTACGGGACACAGGACACCTTATTGATTGCTATGAATTATGATTTAAAACACCGGAAGACTTTTAACTTGATTTATTGATAAAATATATGATAATATTCTAATGAGTGCGTTCGATGTTGATGCACTGATTCGATATAAAACAATATACTAATAAAGCGATGCAACGAGTGAATGCAGCAGAAACTTGTATGGTTGGTCCGTACAAAGCACATTATTAAGAAGCAATATAGTAGCTGACGATATTGAAGGAATAAATAAAATTTAGCAGACAATGCAAAACATCTTTTAACAATTGAATTAATAGAGATACAAACTGCTTGTTCGAGCTTATATGAGGTCTTAGATTTAGTGAGAATTTAAAAGGGCAATGGCAACAAATAAAGCTGTTAAGTTGGAATTAGTAGTCAGGTCACGGCAAACAAACGGGATCAAATGCACTCCGGCAACGAGGTTCGGTAACACAAGAGAAGATAAATCTCAAGATCGGATATCATTTTACTTACGAGAAAATGGATGGTAATAAAATATATTTTGATATTCGTCAAATAATGATATAATTTCTTATGTCTTATTTATTTACCGCTAACCTTTATCTTTTATTGATACATTGTCGTTTAGTTAGTTCCATAATTAACTTTATCATTATATAGGTATTTTAAATATATTATAATAATTCATACAAAAATTATGAGATTATTTTATTCATGGAGGACTCTGAAGTGTTTAATAGTTATTTACTCATCTCTAGATATAAAATAGAAGCTATTAAATTATATATTATCTACATATTTATACAATACCTATGTTTGTGTTTTACGTCATTCATTTACGACAAGTTTTACGGATCCACTATGAGTTATTTGACTTATCTTAAAATCAACCAATCGTCTCACGTATAGTCTTCCAAGTCCACCTTACAAGAAAACCGAAGCAAAGTAATAAGAAAAGGTAGAAGTGCCCCATTGAATGATAACTCCAAGCCCTTTGTCTCGTGCGTCCGTCTTGACGAATCGAATTAAAAGGCTTATTGTGTCTACGTGACAGCTCTTCAGCCCCTCGCCGCTGAGGCGCGTTTTTGTTTCAAGCAAACTAAAATATTACAGACCATTCACTAGATCCCACCCCAACAGGGGACCGAAGAGATTTGCTACTTGAATTTGTACTCAATTTTTAACAGGGACCGTTAATTAAGAGAGAGTTGCTCTTTATTGGCGAGAGAAGTCTTAATGCGTTAATTGTCGAAATGCAATCTCGGACGAGGGCTTTTTAATCATTCGAATGCGTCATATTTTAATTTTGTAAAAAGTTTCTTTTTGTGAGAAAATTAATTTTAAATGTAAGGGGCATTTTATGTTGATAAATATATGTATATTTGTTTGGTTGTTTCAGGCGTCATTACGTCACCGGATGCCGTCACCTACTGACCAAGGTAAGGACTTCGGTTCAACAACTTATGTTCTATTTATGTCATTTGAAATTATATATAAAATATAGTTCTCATTCATATAATTACCATTTATCTTTACATGCATGATATTTTATTTTCTTGAAAAAAAAAATGGATAGCTAAAAGTGCGTTTATTAACTCTGTATAGAACATTAATAAAACATTTATATTTTAATTGAAAATTCCATAATGAAATAACTATAAATTAGAATTTGTGGATTAGGATAGGAGGAATCATACCGCGCGAAGGCCGAGGTCTTTAGGTCATTACTGTTTTAAAAGCAACTGGCTTTCACGGATGTTACCGTCTGTCCAAGATCTCTCTGAATGTGGCGTTGTGCTATGCCCTTTCCAGCTTTAAGGTGTATTCATCTTTGACCTTTTCATCATTTACCATTTTGATCTAAGGCCTCTAACAGACTAGCGTTTGTCGAGCGTGTGCGTTCCTCCAACGTTTGACTAATGCTGACGCTACGGGCACGCCGCGATCGCGTCGCATACACGCAGCATGCCTTCTTGTATCGGGAAAATAAGATAGCGCGAACTCGCGATGAAAAGGTGCGAGCGATATGTAATAAAGCAGATATATTTTATTACATTATTTTTAATAGCCAATAAGAAATTATACAGATAGGAAACTAATAACTCTTGGAATTAATAGTAAAATTTGAACGATTATTCAAATTCAGTGAAATTTGCTGCTTTGGAAGCTTAACTGACTGACTGACTGAAATTATTAATTTCACACGTATCATCATTACATAGTATAAAACAAAGTCGCGTCGCTCTGTCCGTCCCTATATATGCTTAAATCTTTAAAACTACGAAACGGATTTTGAAGCGGTTTTTTTTAATGGATAGAATGATTCAAGAGAAAGGTTTATATGTATAATACATGCATAGTATTGTCGAGAAACACTGATAAATTTAGAGGTTTCTAATGCGATGTCGTAAATAAACACATTTTTTGCGCTTACATTGCAAACGCTGGCTGAACCCCACGAGATAAATCAAAATAATGTACTACTGTATTGTACACCTTAAAAAGGTCAACAAAAAAGTCCGCGATGGTATATGTATATCTCTTAAGGATAACCCACAATAACAATTTTTTATCCTTTACATTTTACGGGAAATAATGGCTTATTTACAAAGTGATTTTAAGCAATACCGCATTAATCCTTATACAATTAAGTACCATAAATACATTGTCCATTTAATATAGATCAATATAGCCCTTTACAGCATGTAATTTAAATTAATATTCCCGAAGATATTACAGATTTAAAATGTAGGGAAGTGCGGCGGTAACGGCCCTATATACCATGGTCAATTATATGTCCCACTTTCAAGAGTAACCTCTAAACAAAACATGTTTGCTTTGTCTAATGACTAAAAAGCTGTAAATGTTGTTTATAAGGACATTTTGTGGCAGGTAGGTACATTAAGTATCAGCATTGCACCCGTGCGAAGCCGGGGCGGGACGCTAGTTATGTTATAAATATCAGCCGGAAAGTCGCAACAATGTTTGACGTTTCTAATATGAAAATGGCGCGCATATGAAAATGGCGTTACGTGCGCGTGGTGTAAATTAGAACTACATCTTTCGTGGCATTTTCTCTTTAGTATTAAAGTGAGATATATATATTGATCAAAAGTGATTCCAAGGAGGTCCAATTATTCCGTTTATTTATTCTCGTAAAGTGAAATTCCCTTTTTATATGCAAATTAAAAAAATACGTTAAAGTTACGCACGCCGCTATACAACGGAGTATGCGGTAAAACAAGTACTTAGGTGAGAGTACCTATTTTACCGCACATTCTGTTGTATGGTGCGTAATTTTTTACTTTCGAACAATGTATACAGGGTACGTAATTGCATTTTTTGAGCAACTGTGTTGAAAAATAACTTACAACATAATCTACAGCTATACTATAACATTATAAAGCTCCAGAGATTGTTAATGAGCTAGTTTCTAGAACTACCAGACAGATTTAAAAAAACAGGATATACACATTACGCTACGCAACCAATCTGCCAATCTGTAGGCTAGTAGGTATCATATATATGAAACAGGCATGTATAATCCACATTAAATGCAGGCGAATCCACGGGTTACAGCTAGTAAATAATAAAAGTGATCTT
Organism: Saturnia pavonia; assembly: GCA_947532125.1. Classification (NCBI taxonomy): domain Eukaryota; kingdom Metazoa; phylum Arthropoda; class Insecta; order Lepidoptera; family Saturniidae; genus Saturnia; species Saturnia pavonia. The sequence goes on along the minus strand of OX383899.1, from coordinate 5,631,976 downwards.
GAAGAAATTTGCATAATTTTCTTACGCAACATGTCTTAATTATTCATTACATCGACTCCTCGTAGACCTTCTAAAACGTACCGTAAAAACATGTAACGAACCGAACACGCACATTAATGAGGAGCGTGCAATATTTATACACAAGCCGCCCTAATTGCTGGGGTGGAGAGTGGAAAAAATGGGCAATTTCACGTAATGTAATATGTATATTTAAGGCGAACTTCCCAAACGTGGCGGTGAAATTTTGTCGCGGCCGTACTTATTACACGGTGCCACTTCAAACGTCTTTCTAGGCTGGCTGTGGTTGAGAGGGCTATGTCGCAGATGTGGCTCTATCCTTTTTTATAGTTACAAAGTGACGGCACTGTACCTAACGGTAAGCACAGTTCGCTCGCGTGATACAGTGACTCTACGTTCACTAGCTTTCACAAACACACATGACACTGCATTATACACACATGCATACCACATAGGTACATAGGTTCTGTAAGGGACCTTATTTATTCTTTTTTTGCCAAGTTAGACAAAACTTTTCAGACCACTAAACACATATACATGTCCCTTCCCTCCTCCCAGGGGGAAGAAATATGTATAATTAGTTTCGATCGAATGATAGGGAATTCGCCAGATCGCGACTTATTTGCATACGCGCAACAGTACTTTGGCACCCTCGGATGTCGTTGCAAAGCTTTCGTAGCTGAGTGCCTTAAGCGCTCGCCCCCAAGACTGGTAAAGTTGTAAAAGTCGTAAAGACTCCAGGGCCCCTAAGGCTAGGCTAACAGTATAGTCAGTTCAAAAAAAAAAGCACAGTTTAATTCAAAAACAATGGCGCGGTGATCGCAAGTGATCAGCAATCTATCGCCGATCGAGGGAGAGAGTTCAACTAGGTATACACTAAGTGATCTCGAAATATGACAAAAAAAGAGAGAGTCTTTGTGACGATCTATAACCATGTATGTGCATTACCGTCGTAACTCAGTCGAGTATAGATACTTACTACCCCGCTTGATTACTGGATATGCACCGGCTGATCACGAAACGTGACATTCCTTGTGTCACTACGGCGGGTAATTCACAGTTGCCGTTACCTACCACCCGGAAATCTTCTAAATCTTCAAAGCTATATTTTAATTTAGCTCATCATCTCATTACATTAAACTGTGCGAGTTAAACCGTGGAAACCAGTCGATCGATTCCTCATAGTCGATCAACATTAATTCACACACATATAGGCCAATAAATAAGAATAATTGTGTCAGTATAGAAATATTCGAACAGTAGTGATAATTTATTTTAATTTATTATTTTAAAAACAATAAATTGTTTTATAAATTATTATTTAATTCAATTTTTTGATTTCATATTTCCAAAAATATTATCAACTAAACAAAATAGAAATAAACAGCTTTGGTTCGATATATTTTTTAACTTTATTTTATCTCCATTTTTCTTCTTTTTTTTGTTTAAATAGAGTAACTTTCCAAGCGTACTGCACAGTAAGTAGCTGGGATTTTTATTTTTTCAATATGTTTAGGTGCTCTGCGCGTTCCCCTCGCCCGCCACAATTTCCTCTTGACGGAAACCCTCAATCTAATGATACGGTTGTGTTAAAAAACACAAGGAAATTTAATAACGGCAAGAGCTCACGGCCCGCGAGACGAAAACAAAGAAAATTTAATTTCGACGATTCCCACATGCTCAATATCGCTCAGAAGTTACGCGATTGCGTTGCTAAATTAAAATAGGCACTTATAAAAGAAAATATTTTATTAAACTTATATTGAGAAATAAAAACAGTAATCGTTTTAAAATGTTTTCTAATATTGTTGCAATTATTACTTAAAAGATATAAAGTTTATAAGTAATTAATTATTTACGTTCGAACTGACTCGTCCAAGCGATTTCTAGTTTTATTCTCCAACGATATATACGAATATGAATGGAATTTCATAGCTGAAATTTATATTTATCTAATTAATCTAATCACCAAAGTTAAAAACACTACCGTGCAAAACTTTTATCAAAAAAGTATCACAAAAGTTGCTAAATAATACATTTTTTTAAGTAAACGAAATGAAACCGAGCGATGGTAAAACGAGTACCAGAATCTGCATATCACGTTACGGATTCGGTAGCCCCACAGTAATTATACGGGACAAAGCCTTAACACATTTCAAAGGTAAGCAAATTAGTTCCGCACTTAATGATCCGACAAAGCGCGTAAATCTTTTTAAAATGCTCGCCCGAAGTGTTTCCTCTTCCTATAGGGGTACGTAAAAAAAATATTTACATAATCCCGGGGACGCACGTATGCAAATCTTTCGGCCCGTACGGGGAAAGGCGGTGAAAATTGTATCAAATTGTTTCAACGACATGAAGGCTTTGCGGCAATTTGTCAAGCGAGCAATAATTATTATATTTTGAGCTCCCCTGTTTTAACTTGAACAGGTAATACGTGCATGACAATATTTTGACAGTCCTGTCTGTCGCGCTATTAGTAACGAAATATTTTAGTATTTTAATGCGTTTAGTATTATCTATAGAAACATGTGATTGAAATGATTCTATGTAGTTATTATACTCGTAGTAGGGCTGAGCTATCAACTTCAAGTTGAAAATCTGTCGCCAAGCACCTACAGGTATGTTCCAGCACTACTTTTGAATGCCAGTTCCCCACTAGGATTAGCCTGTCACCATCTCGGGCCACATCGTCCCTTAACATCATGTGAGATTGTGGCCATACGCTAACCCTTTAAAGTATATAAAAATAGGTTTGATTGTTTCACAAGATATTTATGAAAAAAATGTCCTAATATTTGTCATGTTCTAATTAGTGACAGAACATTATAACTCTCCGCAAAAGACAAAATACAAATTATTATACTAATATAAAATAAATTTACTTACAATTTGCATCATAATATTTCATTTCAATAAGAAACATTTAGATATTATAATAAAGACGCTATGTGAATTAGTAAAATACAAATATGTTGAAGGATATTCTCACGGTTTTCAATAAAAACAAAGTGCACAAATCCCGGTCATGGTCTGAAATAAACCGGGCAACCATTGCAGTCGGCCGCATAAGCAATGGCCCGTCCCGTCGACTGAAAAATGTTATACGCCACCTGTTGGGCGTACGTGTAATCGTATGCATTTATCTCTGCGGGGCTCGTATGCATCGGGTACGTGTCCTACAGCAGACAAAGAGCGACGATGTGAATTGTATTTGGATATTCCATTTATTGAATTAAAATTAGTTTTTTCAAAAGAGACAATTTTTTCACGTCTTTTTGCATGAACTACAGAAGCACTTTAGATAAAGTTTGTTTAGAAAAAATAATCTTATTTTTATTATTAATTGAGAATAGCCTACATCATGTGACGCGAAGATATGAAGTTTGCTAATAACGTGAATTCATTTTACTGTTTTTTTCTTATTTGTGTTAAATCAATTTATCAGTGTATCAATAAACACTATTTAAGGGCCGATTTTTTAATCATCAGATAACTTTATTTAAGGAATTAGTTTTGAAGTTTTGTCTGATAAAGTAAAGAAAACCAGTCAAAATTTGAAAATTATTCTTCATTTAAAATTCTGTTGTTTAAAAAATCAGACCCTAATCAAATTAAAACATTGTATAAATATATAATGACATATATTATATAACTAACAATAAATTACAATACAATACACACATATATTATAATACTCAACGACGTCTCTCTCTGTCATTTTGTTTATGTTCTTTTCACGCGAAATTTAATATATATTTATACATATTTAATTTCATATATATTTTACCTGGCTAGGTTATAGGACATATTTTGTTACATAAAGTAAAATATGAAATAAGCAGTGACAATAATGGTGAATCAATTAGGAAAAAAAAACGCTTTTGAGGTGATTAAATGGCTTACGCTGAGTAAACCATACGTGATATATCAAATTAATGTTCAACATTATTGTAGATCTTAAAAAGAGCTATAAAAAAATTCATATCTAACTTCTAAGTATCCCCACAATAGGTATTTTTGTCTTCCGTCTTTTGAGCGGGAGCAGCACGATTCGCGCATGCACTCGTCCGTTGGCATTATGTAGTCCACGAGAGCGGAGCCGCGGGCACAGCTAGTAATAATATAAAAGAAATAAATAATACTTAAAAAATAACCTTAAACTTGGTTATTTTATTGTAAATCTAACAAACAACCACGAAGTCATTCGCATTAATTACTATACAAAACAATATAAGCCTATATATAGCATTTAGAGATAATGTAGCTGAATTTTTATAATTGGATTTGTAGTTCTAGAGATTAGGTACCTCCTACATAAATACGCACAAACTTTACCCTTTTATAATATAAATAAAATAAAACATAAAATTGTGTGCAATGATCATATCGCGTATCCATCAATTATTTCCAACATCCAACCTATTCCGGATTGTGTTTGCATCCATTCAATTTTGCTCCGATAGGCTGAATTTACCCGTCGGCCGGTGCGGCGCGGCGTGGCGTTGCTTTCAGGCAATTATCATTCACGCAATGACTGTTCACTGTCCACTCGTCTCACCCCGAGCTCCAGCCGAGCCACCACACACGATACTCACCCGCACTCCCGCACCAAACCAATTAACACGCCCATTGCATCCCGCTCAATTGACCAAACGATTTATCGACGTGACCCAATACATTTTTGTTTTAATCTCTCTCACAAACATTTACGATGGCTCAACGTAACTTTCCCACGGTTATGAGGTCTTAATAGACCGCCGCTTTTATAAAGCCGGATACAATAACGATAAAGGTGAGCGGAAAATCCGGACAATAAAGCCCGACAAAAAAGCTGAGAGGGCTAGTGCGGACCAAATAGTTCGTGAAATTTCGAAGGGACCCGCCGCGGTAGCGAGTGCTCGGTGGACGGGACACTTTACGACGGTCCTCTCAGTAAACCTGCCCATTATGTTGGGTTAAAGGATCGCTCGCTCGAGTTATAAAGATGCCGAACGCTCGGCTAAGATTTGTAGTCGGTTTATGGATGTAGAAGGGTTGTTGGATGCAGCGAAGGGTATTACGATCATGTCGAGTCGAGAGGTCGTATCATTTCCAAGAGTCAACATTGCGAACATGATGGAGAGCTTTTGTAGGGGCAGTATTAAAATATGAAACTGGATTCGCGAACGGAGCACCATTATTTGAATTTCAAGTTGTATACGGTTTATATAAATACAAACTTTATCAAACTTAAATATTTATTAAATAATAGTATTTATTTTCATTTAGTGACCATAGTTTTAAATACTTACCAATTACAATTATAAATATATTTTTATTATATAACCTCTATTTAATTTGGTATTTATTTCGATCATAAATTCAGTAATCGAAAAACCACTTGGCTAAATTTTATCAGCTTTTATTATTTAGCTGGGCCGGTAGACATTGTTCTGCCCTTACTTACAGCATCAATTTTTTTTTTTTTTTTTTTGTAGTATATCAATACATCTTTTATATAAATTATTTTGTATCTAAATATAGAACGAATATAGCGCCACCTATCCGATCCCAACATTTGTATGAACCATCGTCTACACAAAACAAATATATTGTGTGAATATATAACCTCAATCGGTCAACTTGTTCAAAGGTTACACGATCACTAACAGACGCACACAACATTTTTATACACATACAAAGCAAGGAAGTATAAATAGTTATCTTTTTTTATTTACTAAAGGCAACGCCAACAACGCACATATGTACACTTATTTAATCATGTTTATATTAAAAACGATATACGAAACTATTACAGACGCCCACTACATTTACAAAATATAAAATCATAATTTAATTGTGATAAACTGGATTTTTCTATTTTTTTATTTCAAGTAGAAAAAAAAGTAAGAATGCAATATTCTTCTGAGTCTCAGATTAAAAACAAACTGCTAAAGAATCATGAAGGTGAAATATATTTAGACATTTTCGATTTCGCAGCCAAACGTACATTGAGTAAAGTTAACATTTAAATTCAAAACCACGTATAGTAAATTGGTAAACGGTCGAGACATCGGAGTCTAATTGTGCACTGCAATCGTGAAAGTCCAGTGTACACAGAAGGCAAAGGTGTTTGCAGGTGTTTACTAAAGGCCCTAACGTAAACAGCTCGATGTCTATTCCTTTTACCACCATTCCCAGCCATTCTGTGTCTGTAGACTTTCTTGCTCCTTTGTGATGGTAAGTTAGAATTGTTTACTGTCGCTATTAAGTTCTTGAAAGAACTTACGGACAAGTGTAGTTGTAATATACACCGTATTATTTAAGGAGTATTCTAATTGTGAGAATTAGACCAAAGTTAAAAGAAATAGGTTAAAAATTAAATATTTAATTAAACTAAAGCTATTTACAGAATAATTTAGACGTGGACTTGTTTTATGCGAACACATCATACAAATAGAGATTGACTGTACAAATACCTAGTACCTAACACGATTGTGGGGATACATAAGTGTAATCACTAATACATTAATAAAATGGTTTCAGTTAAATAATTATAATACTATTTTATATATTATAAAGTTTTAGTAAGTATTTAATGTTGTTATAGGAACAGAGTTTGCAAGTTATTGTTTTTAAGTATACGTTTAAACATATTTTATGTAAAGAATCGTAGAGAATTTTTTATTTATAGGTTGAGTGATAAAAAAATATTGGATGAAATGAATAATTGTATATAGAAAACACCGGTTTGAAGTAATCGTCGATGAATATGAGAGAGTCAATGGTGTAATCTGTTTATTACAAGAATTGTACTGGGTGGAAGGACAAGATCGTGATCACTATAAACCCGGTAAACACACGTCGTAGTGGCACGCTTAGGCGTTTCGCGATCCGGAATCAGCCGGTATATATCCAGTAATCAATCGGCGTGGTAGGGAGTTGTACCCGATTGGGTCGAGACCACTATACACATTGCACATGAGGATAAACCCGTTACAGGGACTCTGTTTCCGTTTGTCGCGTTTCCGTATTTGCCTTAGCAAGAGGCTTACAAGCCGACATGACAGCGACGATCGGCGATGGATTGGAATGTACTGTTCTTACAATAAGGAGGGACATTGTAATCACTTTACCGTGATACTATTAGAAAAAAAGATATTTATAAGTAAAAGTGCTAGTTTGAAATAAATGCGGAAAAAATAAGAAAGCTAACGGCTTATTCTATTTATTACTAAAATTAAAATTAATACGAGCATACGACACAACAGTACCATATGATTGTACATGAAAATGTTAGAAAGTAAATACTCATCTCGGGTTCAAGAAAGAGATTATCCGGAAGAGACTATTATTCAATAAAAACAATCTTATAGCGTTTTTTTAAATGTCATTTTTCTTATCTTATTAAAGTGTTTCTGTAAGTTACTAAAAAGAACTGAAAAATTGAACTCTTATTATGTAAATATATATCTTCAAGTTATTTTAAATAAACTTTAGAATCTTTCATATTTTTAATTACAGACACAGTAACAAATTGGTTAAGTTGGGGAAAATATTATTATTCAGAACTTGCGTAAAACGATAAAGTTTTCGAAAATTAACCTCAAAAGGTGGAACCCAAAAACACCAAACATGGTTGTTGAACGACTAGGTTGCGGTCGAGTCGACCCGCCCAGACACGTCTCGGTCAATCCTTTTGACGCGACGCGGCGACGCCGCAACCTGTCCGTGTGAACTGGCCTTTTGAGCTCTCACCTAACACCACAAAACATTTGGGTGTTCAGCATTACATAGAAATGAATATTGAATTATGCCTATTTCTATTTAGTATTTTGGTAACTCTTGTTTTACCATTTATGTTGTAGTAATATCAACAATCGCTTCGATAGCCAACTAATATCGAAATCTAATCAACTATTTGTACAGCTTAAATAGAAAGAGTCGTAGAACTGGCACATGGAAAGAAACATGTATATATGTGTAGTTTAGATCGAATTATGGATAGGGAATTAGACAATTCGCAACTTAATTGCAACTACGGCAACAGTCCAAGCCGAGGTTCGGCTACTTTGGCACCCTTGGAGCTTGCTGCCACACTTTCGCGCCTGAGTGCCATCAGCGCTCGACCTCAGGGCCGGTAAAAACCGTCTGAGGCTTTAGGGCTTATACGGCTACTAATGAAGTCAGATCAAAGAAAAAAAAAAAGAGATACTACAAAGTAGAATGAGTGATTTAATCAGTGCTGTTAAGTTTCCAATGCATTTGAAAACCGAAAACAAGTTATGATTGCCATGTAATCTAAATAGTAGTTTCATAACAAATATTTTATGCGAGTTTAAAAAAGTTCATTTAAATGTTGTTGGCGGATGGTCGACAAAATAGTGAAGTTTATTTTGATCACATTATATTAGGGCGTCCGAACGACTAGAACTGCAATTTCCACATTTTTCACGGTACGAACGATACACTGAAAGAAACGATAATGGCTCAGAGGTGGAATGTTTGGACACTTCGGACACTGCATAGTTAGACATGGATTCGGATTCTACTATTTACCAGAACTTCCAGTAAGAAAAATGTCATGTTGAAACCTTAACTTGGTGGTAGGGCATTTTGCAATACACACTTGGCTATTATTATTATTATTCTAAATGGGTTATATCTAAAGGGGCTATGCAGGCTTATGCAATCCTGTATCACTACGATTAATGAAATCTTTTGTGATCGCTCCACACTACTAAGCTCCCCACAAAGTTCTATAGCCTTGTTGTACTGCAGGACAAAGGCAGCACGTGCTTGCCCAGACTCCTGTTGATTTTAGTGGGTCACATTCACACAAGAGTTGCTTTGGCGTATCATCCGCACTTTCGCAGAATATGCAATCTCTTGTGCCCTAGACACCGATGTTGTACACACCTGGCTAGTTACAACCCTCACGATGGAAATTTGTGGCTAAGAACCTAATGGTGTGTTCTGGCAGCTGCATTTGAGAGACAATTCTATTTATAGGCTTCGCATAATACCATTTTTAGCCACATCATTATATGTGAACATCAGCTGAGATTGTTCTCAATTACAAACCAATCAGAACGTTGTATGTAAGGTCTTGCAAACATTTTTACTTATGCAGGTACATTGAAAACATTACAACATATATTACAATTATTACTAACCCCAACGTTAAGCTCTATAAATAGGAATAAGTAAAGTAAAGTCTAAAACATTACCTAAAACCGCGGCGTCGCGGCTTAGGGCTTTGAAAGTTAGCTCGTTGGCTCAGCACCTAAGTACAAAATGTGCAAGTATCCGCTAGCAAAGCTCGCGGTTTTTCAACGGACTTCGCTGCATATTGCATGAGACAAAGTTTCACCGGCTTCCTTAATATTTCAACTGAGGAAATATCTAGCTTTATCCTATTGAATTTTCTCACATATATTTTTTTAATTATGTACTCGTATCAGTACTATTATATATTATAATTAATATATAATATTATACAACTCAAGAGATTATTCGTTTTTTGAAAACTACTAGTGTTATTAAAAGTCTTTCGGACGTCCAAATATCAAAGTAGTCAAAATATGTTTCAGTCTTTTAAAGTCCATCCACTACAACAATTAAATAAATCTTTTATATCTCGCAAAACATAATTACCAGCAATTAACAAATTATTTACCTAAAGTGTCAAATACGTGTACAATTTAATTCACAAAATGTTCCCTATGAATAAAAACATTTTATTAATACCAATCTTTACAATATGTCAGTAATAAGAACGGTTTACTAAGTGTTTAATATCGAACGAACTTGAATATTAGTTTTAATATTCAAGTTCGTTCTATATTCATTAGTTAATGTGAACCGATTGCTTTGTTCGACAATTAAATTCGAGAACATTATAGCTGCATACAATAGTACCCATTCCCAATGAATTTGATTGCACCAGAGACTTAATTTCATATCCTAATACATTTCTCTATTTGCTCCCCATCCGTCCATGTTTGCGCGCACCACATTTCATTCTATTCAACAGACTATATTTTCCTTTTGTCTAGACGAAATCTTAACGAATATTTAAGTAGCATAGATTAAAACTTGAAATATAATGAAGCTCTATTGTTAAGAATACATACGTTTCTTCCGGTAGGGACCTTTCTGTTAGAAAGAAGAAGTTAATAAATAAAGATATACTTATTGACATTATCATTATATTAATTTGTTAGGAAAACTCTACCTATGGGGAGAACAATAATAACCGTATTTGTTATGTATCATTTCGGTTTTCTTTATCAGACAAGAATTATAATTATAAGGACATATTAAAATTTATACAAATATAACCATATATATAACAAAATGTGCTTCGCGGTTTCACTTGTTTAATTTTTTCGGTTCTCGTTGGGCCGCTCTCGGCTCCCGATACCGCGTCCCGCACTACACGGCCTACCCTAACTACTTCGTTCTCGCTAAGCGTACTTTCTGGCCTACATTTTGTATGGTCATTGCTCCGCTTCTAAAGGTCGTTAAGTGATGATAAATAAGCCTTTATCCGTATGTATAAATATGATAAATAACCTATAAACCGTTAAAAGGTGTTTTTTTTTAATTTGACATGTAGTTTCTGAAATTAGCACGCTCAAACAAATAAACAATTTCTTGAGCTTCATAATATTAGTATAGATATAAATTGGTTCTTCGGAGACTAAATATGTTTGTTGTAATTTATTTTGTACTAGCTGTGCCCGCGGATCAGCTCGCACGTATAACTAAAAAGGCTTATTATTTTATTTGCGCAGAACCATAACTATTTTTCTAAAATTAAAGTAGTCTTAGTTACTCCTTATAACATCAGCTATGTACCAGTGAAAGACCCGTCAAAATCGGTCTAGCCGAAACAAACAGACAAAAAAAATTCAAAGTCGGTTTTTTGTTATGCGTAACGTATTTATTGCATATGTATTTCGTAAAAAGGGTTTTATTTTGACATTACAAATAGACACTTCAATTTTGTTATCGGTATATAGATGTTGTTTATAACAAAGTACACACAGTAAAAATAGTACATAACGTGATCACGAATTAGCACTGAAGTAAACAAATACAATTTTCACTTACGATCTTGTATTAACAAGGAATGAATGTAAGTTAGAGACGATGGCGATATCTCCAAATTGCTCATGTAAGACGAAATTAACCCTCACCCACATTAACACAGATAAGTCGCCGAGCTCATTTGCGAGCCTTCCGGCTGGTGCTCGTTATATCTTGATATTCTTTACCCCTTCACCGATACCCGGCACCACACGAGCAATAAATGGCGCGGAAGGAGCCCGCTATCGCGCAGCCCGATATCTTCCATCCGAATTAATTTCAGAACGCTTCTAAGAAGCGAACTTAGTTCGTGGACTTGTTATTTCTACGTGCAGCGGAGCGAGCGCGACTTCTAATCGCGAAGAGTCGCGAGATAAAATGGCGACCCATAATTACCATAACGCGCCTTTCGAAGATATGTGGAGAATGTTAATGGTACGGTGGCTCCGTAAATAATGGGCTCTTATGGGAAAGTTGGCGAAACGCACTGTTTCATGTGTAATTTTAAGGGTTTCGTGGCTCACGTGCTTTTTGAATAATGTGCTAAATACGGAGGTGGATGTTTTAATAACGGTATTTAGTACTTTATATATGTATAATATTTTGTTGGTGTTTTTCATATGTTGTCAACATTTTTACCTTTTGTAATTTGGATACGTTGTAAACGAGAAATAGTGCTTTACATGAAATTTTCAAAGACTTTGCTAAAAATATAGGTCTTAGATTAGTACATAATCGGTGTATAGAAAAAACCAATTTTTAAAATTTTTGTCTATATGTTTGTCTATTTGTCCCGGCTAATCTCCGAAACGGTTGAACTGATTTTGACGAGATTTCCACTAGCAGATAGCTGATTTTATAACTAACTAGCTGCCCTTCCCGGCTTCGCACAGGTGGACATATATTTTTTAAACATTTTGGCATAAACGTACACGGCGCTCCGGCACGTAACAACGGCGCTTCCTTGGGTAGGGTCGTTCTAGGTCGGCACGCGCTAGTGACACCTATGGTATTACAAACGTCCATAGACTAAAGGAGCCGCTTACCATCAGGCGGGCCGTATGCTATGCCCCATGGCTTCACCCGTGTTTAATTTATTCGACAAACTCTTCACCGCGCAACCGCCAACGCACTCGTGTAGCCATAGTTGTTCTGACTTGCCGTACCTGCCTACAGGTTCTAGATTGCGGAACATTCGTGGTCACTGCTCCGCTCCTTAGGATGAAGATATATAGCCTAACCTCCCTCAAAACTATTTAGGATACAAAATGAAAAAATGATTTTTTCAAATATGAACAGTCATCTCAGAGATTTGCGCGTTTGAACAAATAAACAAAAAACAATCTCTTGAGGTTTATAATATTAGTATAGATGTATAACCGAAGGTACCGTTAACCACAGCAAGCTACCCAACGCACCCACCCACCTACCAAACGGCAGTTAATTATCCAACGAAATTGCATCTAAGACGGTTGCTCGGCGCACACGACACAACAAAGCATTCGCGATCGTGCGCTATCACCCGCAGGATGCAACCCGGTCGCAGATTACGCGTGAATTATGAGCTATTCCTGAATTGTGGTCGCCCGCGGCTCCCGTCCTCTTATACCTTGTCTTGCACGTTCTTTCACTGCCTGTTATTATTAACACTCCGCTGCGTAGTTTATCCAAGTTCTTTCAGCTGAGACGAAATAATCACATAATAAAATCAACCAATAATTTTATACTTTAAATATTATAAATAAATTAAATCAATAAATCTGTATATTAAATTTGGTTACAACTTACTGAAGAATCGAAATGATTGGTTATATATGTATAGTATATTATTACCAAACAACAAATCACAAAAGTCGTCCTAACACTACATACAAACTGCTCCATCGAACGTAATCGATCAATAGTTATTTATTTTATATAACGCCCTATCTCTGAAGCCTAATGTTTTTTTTTTGCAAAATACACTGCCTTTTGTATTTTAAGTCAGTATATTTACAGCATAAGAGAAGGATGTGAACAATAACATTTTAATATAGTTTAACTCACCTGAAATATATAGAAGTCGGTTAATTTTTGTAGTCACAAAGTATCTGTTTTAAATAAGAGAAAAAACACAAGTATTTGTTCTAATTAATAAAGCATGGCATAACACTTTTTATGATTTATGAGTATGCTTTTTAAATACTTAATAGCTTTTACATATTTGCATATAACACCTTCTCTCGAGTAAAACTGCATGATGTCAATATTAACTCAGCGGCTAAGCTTCGTGTTGTTCCACTCCGTATATTTGCAAACTAAAGTAATACATTTCAAAAAGCTTTAACCCGCACGGAATGAACTTATTCTCTCGAATTACAAGCATTGTATATTAGGCGCCAAAAACAGTCTCATTTTCCACTCGAGCGCTGCGGCTAATATTGTCTCGCTACCGAAATACGTAGCCTTACCTGCGGGAGCTCCGGAATATAGTGTAATTGTTGAATATACTGCATCGTTTAATCTCGGCTACATCTTCTGGAATGTTCGAGAATGCAGCTAAGATTTGCGAGGAGTCTCCGGTTTTGGCCTCGGGCCTAGCGCCAAACTAATAGACGATTTCAGTTTCGCCATGTTTCTCGACGTCATATACTCACAGCTTTAACATCGCTACTAAGCTTGCCTGTACACAAACATTAAAAACTCGTTTACTTCTGTAAACCCTTTTAAAAGAGTTAAAGTTGTAACAATCCCCCGAAAACCTCCTTCGATCTACGAAACTCGAGCCACTGTAAACAGTCGTCAGGCGTCGTGGATGAAATTGCAAAAATGTTAAAGAGCTAATGTTTGCTCACCTTAAACCCCTTCCCGACCCTACGTGCCGGCGTGACGAGCCGGATAAAAGGCTTTAATACACCCTCATCCCTTATTACGAAACTTGAAAAAGACAACAATATAGATCGAATGTGTCGCGGGCGCGGGCAATCATATGCGCATCAAAGGTGGCGCGCGCCTACGAGCTACCCGCCTGTGGAGACTGCTTTGTGTAGCCGATTTCACAATTCTATTCGGTGTGGAAATGTCAAGTCAAAGGGCTACACGCGTTATGAGATCTGAAACAATACCGTTTGTGACAATCCCGTTTCGTAGTCACACGAGGAAATCATATTTGAATGTTTAATGAGAAGTCCGGGATAAATACGAACTTCTACGTACATGTAAACTACAATATGAATAGATTACCTTGAGAAAGTTTATAACATTAATAAGAAACAAATATGTTTCAACAATTTTTTTAAATATCTAATAAGTTCATTTCACTTTACTTTTTTTTTATAGATGTTGGAGATTTTTTCCAATCTTTGTTGTCACTTTTTGTTATAGACACTCATCTACGTCAGAATAAAGAGATCGAGTAAGCACTTGAACAAAAAACTGTTAATCAAATAATATTAATACAATTTACATGTTAAGGCGTAACAAAATAAAAATAAATCCCAAAATGTTATCCCGCGTGCCAATATGATGAAGTGAGCCATCGATGATAATACCGTGAATCCATATTACAAACTTTATTTTTTTAAGAGTATAAAAAATATTTTACGTCGTTTAAACAAACATTATTTTAATTTGATTAAATAGTGTTTATTTATACATCGTTATATTATTTTTACACAATAAAAAAAAGTCAGTAAAATGAATTCACGTTATTATCATTTATGGCTAACTTCATATGTCATACGTCATTCCGTTACATGATGCGCGCGGCTCTCAATTTTACCCTTTACAAAACGCGAAAATTATTTGCCTTATTTCTATATGGGTATTATTTTAAAAAAAAAGTCACTCCATACTTCTAAGATACGGAACACATCAAGCAGTCATTACCGCCCTCCTGAAAAATCTCAGCTCGGCTGCTTTGCAAGTCAAAACTCCTTGACACCGCACACGGTTGCCGTCGCCATGAGGTGAAGGGTACACCCGGGATGTACAGCAGGCGTGTGAAACGGGTTTATTGTTCTCACAAAGCTAATTTAGGAACATATCCCCTTAGAAAAATGTGTTTACTGGATAGAAGTATATTAATAATTAACGTATTGTTCATAAACATTATTTTGCTTCTTTTGCAAAACAAACGAAATTAGTGGAGTATGTTTCTTTCTATTCGAATATATCAATATAAAATATTAAATGAGGAAAGAAATTTTAGTCAAAAGTATTAGACTAGATATCATTATATTATCAGCACATACTCGTAACTTTAAATATAATAAATTAATTATACTTAAAATTAATTTCTTGGTTTCTTAAAATAAAAATTATCCCACAACACATGTTTTTTCAACACATTCTCCGAAACAGAGTTCTCCTGAATGATGTAATACGGGTCGTATTTTTATTCAAATTGAACCACAATATTCGATCGTAAAAACAATCTTGAATATTTATAATCTATTTATTTTATTTTTGAAATTAATTTTCGCTAATGATAGCTGCCCGTGACACACCGAGTATAGGGTCGTAATGTGATTTACGTACAAAGGTGTCGTGCCATCTCGCACAGGTATATCGTACCGTGTTTAAGAATTATTACGTTATGACATTTTAAACTCACTTTAAAATTATTAGTATTTTTTAAATAGTAGGTTTGTTATATCGTATCGAATAAAATATAACTTTGGAATCACAATCCAATAAAAGTTAATAAAAAATATTGTTTTTTTATTTCGCAGTAATATTATTTATTTTGTAATATTTAACAAACCATTCATTATTAGCTATATTAAGATCTTCCGATCTATCTTCAGTCTTGTAAATATGTCTTCCCAAAGAATTGATTACTACACCAACCCAATGCCATGAAGTATCGGCAAATTGTTCAGGTTGCCTAATCGATATTTTCTTTTATCGTCAGCCGTCAGCAGAAATTTTTTTGGAGATTTTTCTCTACTTGGGCCAGTCCGACTGGTGGAATACTTCCACCCTACAGAAGATCCAGCCAAATAACTATGTGTTGTGTTCCTGCGGTGAGTAGGGTTTCCAGAGCTCCTTGGGGTAAGCAAGGTCGGCAACGCACTAATGATAACTATGGTATTACAAGCGTCCATAGCCTACAGTAGCCGCTTACTATAAGGCGGGCCGTATGCTCGGTTTCCAGTTTAGTTGAATAAAAACAACGATATTAATTAAATTCAAATTAGCAAATGTACATTGTACAAGAATTTCGAAATATTCGTTGATACATAAGTACTGAAGCTTGCAATCAGCGAATATCGGATGGATGTTCGATTATTCAATAGCATTCAGAAAAATACTTTTTCTTCTCAGACCTAATCACATTAATGTTTTCATTTAATTTCTATGAAACTATAATTGTTGAAAATTCAGTTCCATTTATTAAGTTATTATCTGGATACTGTAGAAACCCTATTTTGATAGTTAAAATTAATAAATAAAAAGCCTTTAACAAAAAATCAAGCGTGAATAAGCAATATAGGTACTTTTGTTTTACGTGTAGCAGACTGCTAATTTGTCGATTTGTCTAACGGGAATCGATTAACTCTTTAAAGGCGTCTTTAAAAACTTTTAAGAGCTACATCGGATTTGAATTTTTCTCCTGTAAGAAACAATTCTAATTCTAATAAATCAAATGGAGCAAAGACTGGTGAGTATGGTTGCTGACGGAGAGATTCCAGTCATAACTCCTGTAGTTTTGAGTTGGTCCGTTGTACGAGCGTTGTCTTGAAGAACGAGTGCACTAGAACAATTAACAAGTATTAGCTGTCTGACAGCAAGCTTGTCCATCATCATTTGCAGTTCTTCACAGTACACCTCTTCAATGATTGGTGTGCCAGGTCCCAAGATGTTGTAATGATGGTGCGCTGGTACCACGACGGAACACGTATTCGGAATTAATGCTAGTTTTGAGTTTTCAAGGTCACAGAAAGAGCGATATTTTTTTATTTAAAAGCGACATAACCATTGAATATTTGATTTTTAAAAAGAAACCGATAAATAGACCGGATACTCGTGCTACCAAGTTAGGAAAAAGAAGAAGAAGAGACGGTCGCTAGGACAACGCATATTAACAACGAATATTCTCTAATATATTGCAACGCTCTCTTAATATATTTAAATTATATTGGTATTATATGTAACAGTAAATAAAGACCTTTCATACAATAAAGGCTTCTACTACTAAGAATCCGTCTCCTACGTTCATTAGCAATATGTCTTTGTAATTTTAGATTGAAAAATATCGATATCCATATTAGTCAATATTAAAAATCGTCAATTTCAAATTTAACCCCGAATATAAAATAATAAATACTCAAACTATCGTGCAGTAATTATATTGTTATTATCACACAGAAAAAATATTTTATTTTCTTTTTCTTCTTGACTTAGCCATCGAGGTTCTTATATTGCCTTATCAATGTCGTTTAAATAAGTTTTACTTTATAAACAAACTAACATATTTTTCCTACACGTATAAACAGGACAAATATATTTCGCACAAGGTGTCACACCAACACAATATGTGAATCGTTAAGGCGACGTGTACGCCGTCACCAGAAATTATTCTGAAGACACAACATCCAGTAATGCGTTGGCAACCTCAAATTGACATTCAATCAGTGTCGCGGTATTGTTTCCCTATCAATCCTTATTGGGAGTTGGCACACGCGCCGTGCGCCGATATGCGCCCATCAAATCGCAATTTGTTTATGAAAATTTATTGTATTCGCCATTACCGCGTTGCGGATTCTTTTCCTACGGGAACGACCCCGCGGAACGAAATCACCTTATTCAATTCCCTTTTTGCATACATCTCACACATGGGTGTCTTTAGAAGGGGAACTTAGTCGGTTTTTGTCTGAACACGTGAATCGCTTTTAGGATGTGCCGCGCCACGCCGGCCGATAATAACGTCGCGTCGATTGGATAAAGATTTTCTCTTACATTTTTCGAAATTTTGTTTATATTTTAATATATTTTATTGACCTATGTTAATACATCTGTAGTTCTGTCTGTACACATGTACATAAATCACAAATATGACAATAAAAATTTGTTTTGTCTGTCTGCTTGTATGTCCGGATTTAACACAAAATCGGTCTGAACAATTTTGAGAAATTTTGTAGAACGGTATGTATATGTTATTCTATAATTGTTGGCTTGGTTAAGAATTGTCAATAATACTTATAGAAATGGTAAAAAAAACTCTCAACCGATTTTAATGATATGTTGTACACGGTTAGTATAATATGTCAATTATTATTGATAGGCTGTCATCAAGGAATTGTCAATAATAAATACATGTTATAAAATAAAGTTTCCCGCCGCATCGGTCTGTCTGTCTGTCTAAACGCGATAAACTCAAAAACTACCAAACGGGTTTTTCATACGGTTTTCATCAATAGTCGGAATGATTCATGAGGAAAGTTTAGGTGTATAATTCATTATGGTTTTGTGAAATTCGGCTGAAATATGACTATGATTGTTGAAAATGTCGGAAAAAATTATGCCGACTGAGAGTTTTATAGACGTGTGCTGCGTAAACCAGTAGAGTTATATGTATTACTCTGATACCCGTGTGAAGCCTGGGGGGGTGCTAATATGAGTATAAATTAAATTACGAGACAAAAATAATTACTGCGTATTAAACGCGTGTAAAGCCGCGGGGCATCGCTAATGTAATTATATTTCTCTAGACGATGAATGGTATTGTCAATACTTGTACAGTAATTTAAATACAGTGAAAAAAATATACATATAATATGATCATCACAAAACCTATAAAATTAAAACTGTCTGTTGTAAAATGATATAATCGAAGATTTTATTAATAAAAATTGTATCCCCTATATCATTTTAAACCACAATATTTTCCATAACACCTATGAAAATTTGAAATAAAATTTACAAACAAATATAAAAACTAAAATCTGTTTACATAATTTTAGGCATACTTTTAATTCGCTCGTCATTTTTGTTTATTTGTTAAAATAAATAATAAGTAATGGAATTCCTTAAACATCTCACTTACACATCGAGCCATAGGTAGTGACGGATCACCCGCGAAAATTTTCCAATTCTAAATTCCGAGTGACATCATTTATCAGCGTAGAATTAACGCGTCACATACGGCGAGGTGTCGATGGTAAGTGGCGCGCGCGATATGACACCGCTTCCCTTCTGTTTCAAGGATTTGGGAAAAGAATTGTCGCATATATCACCGTTAATAGGGTGAGGAGAGAGCACTACTTATGCCTAATGCGACAAGGAAACATGGTACGCGCCCGTACGCCCGAATACATTTCCAGGAACTGGATTTTCAATGGCAATAAATATATGAGAGAACCCACCCGAGCTTACATGTTCCTGTGTAAAAATATGACTACATTATTATGCCTATTACATTATTCATTTCGAGTTATATCGTATTGATTTCGTATTATGCGGGTTTTATGAGAGAACATCGCAATTCTTATGTCGTTGACATCTACCTCGAGCAATTTAGGAATAATACGTACACCTGCAACGATACAAAAATGCAGTGTTAACCCCTTTTCTTGTAAAATAACAATAAACCGGTGACGCGATCGTAAACACGACGGAATGATGGTACGTAAAAAGCAACGATGTCGGTAAATACGGACCAGGCGATGTCTTCACTGACGGTAAAAACGGTAAAGACGCTTTTACCGCTGTCAGGAGTAAATACGTACTGAGTTAATTTTTTATTGATATGTTGTGCATCACTTAGTGAAATGTAAAATATGAAATACGACATATAAGATATTACTAAATGTAAGCCGAATCAGTTACGATTAATAGATTCACTTTTCTGGTGAGTTATTTATAAAATAACATTTTAAATGATGGAAATGATGGTATTTTTTATTTCATTGTCGTTGGTAAACTAATGTGTACATATAATGATATAAAACTAAACGTCAGAGTCTCTAAAAAGTTTGAAAATTTTTTTGTTGGATTACTTTTCAATTAAAAATATATATTTTACACGTTTTAAGAATGCTCACTAAATATTAACTCAATAAATATATATTTTTTAAAGATGATCAAGATTTTTTTTCTCTTCTTGTAATTATAGCCTACGGTCGATATTATAAGTATTCTAATTTTTTTAACTTGATATGTCATTATGTAGAGTTGGCTCAGCATTTTTTCATTATTAAAATAGTGTACCTTAGATGTTTTTATGCGACCTATAAACTGACAGAACTACAGATTTATTAATATATACACATACAGTATACTCGTATTTCTATACTAGAGGTAATTGTAACTATATTTTAAGGGTTGCTGGCGTCAAATTCACAACTTTAGTTTGTTCGTATGTAGACGCTTTAAACTAACTATTTTGACTCGGTGATCCAAAAAGATCTTTGTCTCCGAAACGAGAACACACAACTTGTCCCGATCCTAGCAGATTCTTAACAATTTTCAGCTTAAAGCTGACGTAAATCCGCCTCTACTTTGTCACACCAGCGATACCTGGACCGACCAATTGGTCAATAAGTTTGTCGATCCGAGTATGTACAATCCTACCCCATTCTCTACGTTTTACTGATGATGTTGAGTTCGTCCACCAACTTCTCAATCACAGTATTCTTTCGGTTCCATCAAGTGACTTTGCCTTTCTTGACAGGTCCCATGATCTTTCGGTGCAATTTCCTTTCCACCACCAAGAGCCGATTTTGGTGCTTTACACAAAACCATTAAATAAATCTTCACGTTGCATATAAATAAGCTAGCAGATTATGTTAAATACTTGTATACGTAATAACTACGAACAACGCATGCATAACGCGAGTTTATCAAAGACCCCTCGCTAAGAAGCTGTTATATTTTCAACACATGATTATGTAAAAGAATTCTGTGATTTCAGCGTACAAGGGAAAGAAAATGTGTACTGTTAAGACGCGAGGTTTCAGCCGATTTGCATCTTTACCACTCATATGAGGGGTGCGTTTTCTCACGATAAAGTATTTTGATGAAATAAAATAAAAACAGACTTGAATTACCCCTTATCAGATTAGTAGAATATGTTTTAGTGAATATTTTATTCAAATATTATGCTTGTAGGCTCGTTTTAACATTTACCTTAAACTTAGAGGTAGATAAAATATAAAGAAATGAACAATTTTTAAACTAAAATACTATGTATGCGGAAAGCACGCAAACCAAAGATAACATGAAATTTATCTCTAAGAGTGGTACTAGAGACAGTGAATGTGGTAGCAAATATTTTACAGCTTACACCTATAATAAAGCCATTCTTGTGTAGGTATTATAATAGTATACAATAATATATGTAATTGGTTTCTCGGAAACAGCTCCATGGATTTGGATAAAATGCCGTATTTATAAAATATTTTACGCTCCAAATTTGTCTACATAGGTGCTTTTTTTGCAAGTCACCGAGTGCTCGCTTGCCCAGATATTTATTAAGATGTGCGATAAAAAATCACACCAACAATCTGCACGGACACGAGTTACTTACAAAATTTAAACAGCGCAATTAATATCCATGGTTTAATTAAAATTAATGACGATAAAATTTATTATAGCATTTAATAGTAATTTAAATCAAAAGTGAATCAGTTATATCTATAAAAGATGTTTGAACGTACAGTAAAAATACAATTATCTGTTCCCGGTTATATTAGTGACAGCAGTTTCGTGTTTGCACAATAGTACCTATAAAATTAGTGTTCATCGTTTTAATGTTTCTTTATTCGCTGCTTTTTAATAATTTGACATTTCTTTATATAATATAAAAATTTAACCCTATAATATCGCTTTATAAATATTTTGTTAAAGAATCAGATGAAAAGTATAAATTAATCAAGTTACCTAATGACTCAACGAATACAATAAGTCACATTTTCCGAATCAACAAACGACTTCCTCGTCAAGTTAATATTTCAAAACAAAATTACCAAAGAAATCTCCTTGCAGCCGAGAAACAATTAATCAACATTGTGAATTAAAAAAAAGAGAATAATCCGTCCGAAACGCGCAAGGCAAAATGATTATTTAAATCTTTATAATTATTCGAGCAAACTGCGAGATATAGATATAAGTCTGCAATAACCCATTTGGGAGGATAAGAAAAAGGGATGGTAGTCATTAGCATATAATGACAGTAATTAAAATACACAAATAGAGCTATAAAGGAGGCCCGACGTTGAAGGGCTGTCTTCATCATCCTCGGCGTGAATTTATACATGGCAAATATTTTCGGTGCGGCTCAGGCAAGCCGCATCAAAATTAAGAACAGCATTGTTTAATTTATTAATTAATGGACCCACTGGTGCGGAGAAGGCGATGCCTGGTGGATCCACGCGGTGGAACAGATTAGTCTAATACAAACGTTGCTATTGAAAATATAAATATTAAGACACGATTTAAATTTAATTGCTGACAATGAACACGGTGAATTTATAAAATTTAAACGTACATAATTTGTATTAATACATATTATATAATTGGAAAATTCGGGATAGTTATAAAATCATGAACTATTTTAAACATGTCGGGCAGCCTATGTCAGTCATATGTTTTGTTTTAAACGGTTTTGTGTGTTTCTAAGTGTAAAAATATGATGTAATTATTCTTATTAATAGTCGAACATTAATAAAATCGGTAAATATATTTTAATTGCTCATATTATGAAGATCAAGAAATTGTTTGTTGTTTGTTTGAACGTGATATAATCTTATCAGATTAAAAAAAAACTATTCTATAGCCTATTTATTGAGCACAGCTAGTATCTGTAATAAATCTGATTCAATTTTAATATCTGTTTTTCTACTCTGATTTTGCCTAGAGGTGATCGCACTTAGATCTTAGTTAAGTTTTTTTGTGAATATATATATTTTTATTAAGCAACAAAAAAGTCTATATCTGTTCATCGACAAATTCCTCTAAATGTTTTGACGGATCAGGGCTAGCTAAAATTATTTCAATTCATCTCTCGACTCCGCTTCGCCGCCTTTGCAGACAATGGCCCGACTAATTACGAGATGTAAGGCTTTATTAACGCAATCGGGTGGTTATTAACATAAAAAAATAATATTTACTGGTCCCGCCGCGCCGAAGTACGTACTTAATTTACGAATATTGCGGAATTAGGTTTACTGGCTCAACCCTTCCATCTTACAAATAATTTTAGAGATGTACCGCGTCGAGGAATGGAGTAAGAGTCGAGATTAAAGCTCATCAGGGTTGTTATATCGAAGAAAATTTCGCATTGTAATTGCTGGAATTAACACTTTTCAGTGTTCGTATTTTGGAGATATTATTTCTCTTACAATTCGTAACACGTTGAAGACGTCTTCTGTACAAATTACCTATTGATATTTTAATGGGGAACAATCCCTTACATCCGTAGCCTTCAAACATTAGCATATAAATGGCGGGTAAAATATGACATCAGCATTTTAATTTTTCTATATAACGAAGTGATTTACAAATTAGCGGGTAAGAAAAACGCTACGGTACGCCTTGAGAGGGTCGATCAGCGCGCAGATGTTCTATTTAAATGTAAATTTTACACAGACATGGCGACATGGACGAAAAAAAAAATTGGTATCAAAATATTACAAGACACCGAAATTATGTCGACGTATTTTACTTAATACTTTTGATTATATTTTATTAATTTATGTGCATTATTATTTTTTTATATTTATTTTAATTTTTATTCAACAAAATTGCTTAGAATATGAGTGAAGGTTTTTTATGGGAACTTATGATGAATAATGTATTCATTGTTACTAATATTTATTTGTTGTCTTCATACAAGTCCTAATTCAGTAATTTAAAGATTCTGTTCTATCTGAAATAACCTTGTTGTAGTTCCATTACAAATGACGCCATAAAAAATTCTATGAAAATAAAAATAAATATAAAACTTTTAACGTGGATTAAAACATTTGTCAATAAATTGTCTTTCAGCAATAATTAAGTCCTTAAGTAGTAACTCTCAGCTTCACTGATGTTAGTTCACTGAATCATTCTAAAAATGAAAAATTCAATGACACACAAACTTTTTACTTAGGAAGAACAAATTAACTAAATTCGACAACTGTCTTTAATCAAATCGCACAACAAATATTACTGGAGGGTGACAATTGCACGCGCCGGATAGAAAGAAAAAAGCGAAAAAAAGAAAGTATTCTTTTCACTGCAAAGGGCAACAATAACAGAAAGAATTGCGGGAAACGAAACGCGCCGGAAGTGGAAGTGACAGATCGTCGACAATGGTGAAAAGTCACACCTCTTGTTTACGGGACGGCGAGCACGTTCCTGAATTAGCTATCATTTACTTAAGCACTTTATATAATTAACTAGAACAGCCATTAGTGTCGCCGAGGGTTGCCATATACTTTTTCGTAGTCCGTTCTAATTGCGCCTTTTAGTTGGACAGCTCTTTGCTAGTCTCTCCGTATATCTGTACAAACGTTTGTAAGGATATTTGGCTCTAAGAAGGAAGATTTTATATTAGTATTATTTTACTCGTGAGTCATTAAATGTTCCTTATTTTCACGTAAATAATTTATTAATAATCAATAAAACAAAAGTAATAGGTTAAGATAGTTGTTTACACTATTCTGTGGGCTCTCCTTTTATCGCTTGTTGTCACTTGGTTTTCGAATCCTGAACAGAACTGTCCTGGTCCGAAACCCAGCTCGCTTATATACCCAAATAAAACGGGGGTCGAAATTACTAGAATGGCCTTGACCTTTATGACATCGTAAAGTGAAGTTTGTTATTTTTAGACATAGTTTGTTTGATTCCATGACTGGACCGATAAGCTTTGAATGTGTGTGTGAACTGCGATGCCCTTTCGTACCTACTACATACTTGATTATTTCTAGTAGATTCTTGACGTTTCCAAATATTTCGACATTTTTTTCCTTCACATCGCAATAGTATTCCAATTATTATTACAATCATTCTTGTACTTAATAATCTATAAGTGGGACAAAATTAGGTAAAATCTATGCTATATTAGTGTACATACTTTGGTATCAAAGAACCGTATTACAATATAGCTGAAATCTTAATGATTTAATTTTAATTTATTTCTATATCTGGCTAACGAATCGATCATAATTGATTAAGAACCTCAGCGAGCCCAAGAATGTGCCACAAAGGAGTCCCATTCGGACCAGGAGGAAAACAAAAACACTCCCCTCTTTTTTGACCGACCGACGAAAGCGAAATCTGGCTTTGTTCATTTACTCGGTAAACCGATAATTTCATTAAACAACAAAGTGGGATTCGTTTGGAGAGCTCTCTGTAAACACGGCAAGAAGTCAATGTCCCCTAAGATAGGAAAACCATTTTAAGAAAAAAATTCAGCTAGCGCGACAAATTAGGAGTATTCACCCCACCGTGTTGTTGCTTCGTCTACAAAAAAGTATTTAGATTGCATTTATAATTACAATCAACGATAAATATATACGAACATACTCTGTACTTAAGAATCATGAATTTAAATTATAATTACTAGTATTTGCACCAATAATTCTATATGTTTTCCATAGATCTTTATACGAGTATCATCATGTCAGCTAACATATTTTTCATACCAACACAAGGTTAATAGTATCGACAATTAACCAATATTCCCTAGCAAATATACTGAGTAATATTCAAAATTAGCTCCTGTGACCCCGAATAGAAGCACCTAATTCTGTTAATATTCTAAGCGTAACGTAAAACGGTTGCATTCCACGCGTTAAAAATATCGTAAAGTAATTTAGAGTATTCGGGCTACTCGTATTAAAGTTAGGTAGCGGGCAAATTAAGCCGAACCCCCGATATATTGCGTTTGTTCTTTTGAAGCCGTCGGTGAAGGGTTGAAGCCAAGAATGCTTTTTATAGTAAGCTGAAGCTGTATATTGAGGGTAGCCGTTACTTAGCTATGTGCAGAGATATAGACAGGTGTATGAAGATTGTATGTAAATCATATCATACGTAATCAATATGTAACTATTATTACTTATAAATTAATACACTCCTTAAGTACAAATACATGTATTTGCGTGTATAAATTCGCAAAATATGACTAACAATTTATTTACGAAAACGATATCCTTTAATTGGATTATTTTTCATATGAGTGCCCACAAATATTCGTTATGTGTACACAAAGCCAATGAATTATTATACCACAGTCAGGTAATTAGACCGAAAATACCATTAAATTAATAAATAAAAAACAGAAGCGAGCCCCACATTGACTTTCGGAACGACGCATGGGCCCCTCAGTCGAATAAATTTATGTAAAAATTTTCATTAATATTTTTGAGGCCGAGCGTCCGCTCGCCCTTGGGAGTGAAAATCGAGTTCGCGGTCGCGATGGAAAAATGCAAACCGAAAATTATGGGGTCCCTCGCCTTGTATTTGCTTATGAATATCGGCCGTACCTGAGCTAACCCTCGCATATTGTGAAATATAAATACGCGGTACGATATGTACAAAAAAAATTTAAAACATTGTCGATGTTGTTATTTTATAAGAAAGTAACAGCACTATACCTGATAGTAAGCACGTATAATCCAAAAAAACGGCGACCATCAAAAGATAGATTACCTATCTATAGAGACAGATAACGAGTCGCCGCTACATTTTTTTATACAAAGGTGGCAATCAAACTTACGGCCCACCTAATGGTAAGCGGCTACCGTAGCCTATGGACGCTTATAATTCCATAGGTATCAATATCGCGTTGTCGACCATGAACCCATTTTTCCGAAGAGCTTTGGAAACTCTACTTACTGAAGGAAAACTAGGCTATTTGGCTGCGATCTACTGTTGGGTAGAAGATTTCACCAGTCGGACTGCTCCGAGTAGTATGAAATCTCCAAAGAAATTTCTATGTGCCCTACCTCTCTTTTGATATGCCGCTTTATTATGGCGGCCTATAAGCCTCACAGCAGCTGGATATACACTGGCTGATCCCAAAACGCGACAATGTAAAAGAGATCCACTGAGACGGGTTTGCATGCACGGTTGAGTGCATGGTGGTCCCTATCACCCATTGATAACTAGTTAAACACTTGCTTATCACGGAGCGCGATACTCCTAAGCGTGCCAGTATCGGAGGTGTTGTTACATCAGCTGATGTCTGTCTGGTGAACGCGATCCCGTCGGACATAATTTGCGTGTCTTGACGCACACCCTACCACCCTAGCTCATTAAATAATTTTGTCAAAACTGACCCAAAAATTTACAAATTTAAAATGAATGTGAATAGTTTTTCATTCGCCTACGACCTTTAAAGCTACACTATGAAAAACGCCCCTCGTGGGATCTTTCGAGATTATGAAAGATTTGTGAGTTCTCGAGCGGCGCCCGCGGCCGGTCGCAGTAAGCTTAAGAGGTTTAAATCGCTCGCCGGTCCGGAATACCAGATACAAACAGATTTTTTGCAACCACGCCTTTACTAGATTTTATGGTATCGTAGGGTGAGACAAAAATTTCGGCCATAAAACAATACCCAAATTGAACTATTTACTTATTCATACACATTTTACGGCTTGGTATAAAAAAAAACTTTATCGATATGTAAATAATAAGGCCATTTAAGATTTACTATTATCTAAGTTATTTGATAATTATGTATTACATCACAAATTGCTAAATGAAATAAAGATTTATGCGTTTGTGTGTGCGTGTGTGCTTATATTAAGAATGTTGTGTAATGAAAACATGTTATATTCTTGTACATATATAAATATATTGTATGCGTCCGTTAGTGATTCTACAACACCTGAACGACTTGACCGATTGAGCTCATATTTAAACAATATATTTGTTTTATCGTGACGATGGTTTATAGATATGTTAGGAACCGATAGGTGGCGCTGTGGTCGAGAAATTAACTACCAGTAACAGCAGAACAACATCTGCCAAGCCAGCTAGTATCATATGCAGAGATATGCTATATGAATCAAATTAAATCAATGAATTAAACATATTTTACATAACCGCTCCGCCACCGCTCCTCATGCGTTTATAAACAGTAATTAGTTTCGCCTCGTACGTTTTATTTTTACTTTTATTATTGACAATTCTAATAGGAATGAGATATACAGTGGCGGATTTCCCTTAAGTCCAACTAGGCCCAAGCCTAACCCGGCCAGATATTGGGGTCTCTAATCGTGGCAAAAATATAGTATGTAATGCAAACATATGGTGTCAATAAATAACAGTACACTGAAGCATAATATGAAGTATATATTAAGACTCCAGACATAGATAAAATCCAATTTGAATAACGATATTGACTCAAAAAGCTATACTTTAATACCATCCAACTTGAAATGTTTTATTAACTAATAAGCTAAAAAGGGGGGCGGCTAGTGCTACACGGCCTAGGACGGCCAAGACTGCTAGTCCGCCTATGGACATATATCGGTTGGAAAATACTTTAATTATTGCTATTTCTAAAGATATTATTGATAAGTTTTATAACCTATCGTCTGTGGAGTGACATAATATACTTCCACCGTATAAAATTTCATCAAAATTCGTCCAGTCCTTTTTGAGATAAATCCAGACATACAAACAAACAGACAAACACATTTTTTAAGTCATGTTCGTGATCAGTATCATTTATAATAGATGTCTATAATGTTATTTGGAAAAATACATGTACGGACAAAACTACCGATTTATTAATATTTCAGAATTCATACTGAGACATTTATATTATTACATATTGGAATCCACTGATCAAAACGTTTTTATTTTTCTTGAAATCCTACTAAACTGTTCGCCACAATGCGCCTTAAATCTGTAAACGATATCTCTCCGTGAAACCTGTAAATCTTTCAGGCATTTTTATATTCGCCGGCTTCGCCCCAAGTCTGAGGGCTAAGCAAGTCGCACCACCATCCCGGAGATTATATCTTGACACTTGATGGATGAATGGTTATTGGATCTGAGCATTTTTATCATTTTGATACAGTCGAGAGGGCAAGGTGCGCCTTGGAAACCCCGCTACGGGAGACATAGTTTTCGGATCAGTTTCAATTTTGTTTAGAACTTTATCTTAGGAATGTTGGTATTGTTTGCTTATATTACGTTATACGCACGTCTGGTATATTAAAATGCATATGATAATATGATGATGATAATAAAATATGCTTATAGATATAAGGTGGTACGACGTTTAGATTATTTTTTATCGTTTAATAATTACTTTTTTAAATATTGACGTTGAAGACTTGTTCCGCTCTTTCCAGTAGCCAATAGCTCGGATAAAGTGCCACCTATCGCGTTCAGGAATAACATGAAATTATTTTTTAATCCGTTTCAACCTACCTACTTTAATGGTGATCGGTCAAACAGTTTTGGGCTTTATCAAACTTCCAAATCCATTTTTATATATATATCTAGATAAAAAAGAAAACGAAAACCTGATGAAAATTATCTTGAATTTTTAATACATTTTGCACTTAACGTAGAATCATAAATCAGTGTTATTTACGAGAAATATACATTTACTTTAACTGTAATAAATTATTACAAATTATTATTCCGTTTAATGACTATTAAATGTTAGATACCAAAAAGTATTATTCGAATTTAAAGATGTTTTAGGGTCGCGTAAACGTTTTAATTAAAGCTAGTATCTCATATATGGTTCCGGAGCCACATCTGATTGGAATAAAGTGTTTTTCAATACGCTCAATCAAGATAATACATAGAACTATTAAATACATGTATAAAAAGAGAAAATATATATCAACATTGAGTCCCCAAAAGATGTGCTATGTAATATCAATATAAACTTCTTCATATTCTAAACCATATAACAATTGTAGAAAAACTAAGTAGACGCATGTAACTGATTTACCACTCCAATGTAATGAAATATGCAAGAAAGCCAATGTTCTTTCAAACGAGGCGACGCCTGACACTGCGACCCGATCGTTTGCACTCTTTACTGCGTCACAATCTCACAAATCATATAACACGTATAGTGTGCAAAACAATATTATCGAGATTTGTTTTTTTTTAAATTAAAAATGTTAGAAAAACAAAACTTTTGATAAAATTGAGACAGTCAAATATTTGTCACCTAAGATGACTTTTATCATATTTTGAAGGAGTTTGTTCAATTTGAGTCAATCAGGCAGGACTTAATAGGTGTGCCTTTGGGTTGAACCATAGATTTAGTATAGTATAGATCGGCAACAGGTTGCATAAGACGAGACCAAAAACGGAATACTGCGTATTATTTTGTTGATTTTCTTTCTTATATGAGTTACATCCGGTACAGTACCCGTACAGTACAGTACAGTAACCACAATGAAATAGGTCTACTAAACATTAAATTATTACACTTTAACTCTTTGGCTCTCAACATCACATAAAATGCACGTAAAATTGGCATTGATGCCATCCATTGGAGTCAAATATATTAAAACTTTAAATATTACAAAAATGGACGGGATTTATTTTACGAAAATGGTTTCGTATCCCTATCTCGCTCTAACACAAAAATATACAATACTCTTTCTCTTTCAAGTTGCCGATATATAATATATTGTTACGTTCGTGGGTAATAATATGCCGTAGTGTCACTCAAAAGTAATTTATTCGTACTCAGCTACTAAAAATGAAAATAAAAAAAAAACAATAACAAAACAGAACACATAAATCGTTCACCGAATATTCTCTCAGAATCACCCTGTGTAGATACTTGCAGAATAACACTGTTTGTTTCTCTCTTATTTCGCTTCTTGTTGTCGCTTCGCTTTTGAATTATTAACTGACTCGTCTCGCAACTCAGCTCCCTTATATACCTAAATGACTCGATCCCGAAATCTCTGGAAGGTCCAGGAACTCCTAACATCTTGTAAACAATTTACGTCATCGCTTTTTAAAACGAGGGGAACGTTTAATTTATGGCCTATTGTTTGCTGACAGTTTTAGCGATAAGACTTTCTATGTGTGTGTCGTTGAACCTAAGATTATACGTCACACGACTGCACTATGATAAATTCACGATTTTTACGGACGGTCCTGGAAATTTCGAGAAAGATGATTCCTTTTCTATTTCTTTATGTTCAAGTCGTAACATTACCCCCCTCTTAGTTATGCTCGTCCCGAGCATTATCTCCGTGGTATCGTGCCAATCTATCTATGTGTACTACCTTCGGTTTTCCTCTTAATCCTTTCTTGATGCGATAGGTCACATCGTTAACCTTAGTGACGACAGTATAGGGCCCCTCCCACCGGGCTTGAAGTTTAGGAGACTTCCCTTTTCTGCGAAGAGGGTTATGGAGCCATACGAGGGATCCTTCTTCAAAACCACTGGCATTTGCATTGCGGTCGTATCTAGTCTTCATCTTTATGCTAGTATTAAGACTATTCTCCCGCACCCTCTGGTGTACTTCCTCCAACTGGTTTTGAAGATCGCACACGAAATCCGTAATGGGTTTTGGTTTATCAGGTGGCACGCCGGTTATCACATCAATTGGAAGTCTCATTTCTCTTCCGAAATTTGCTTTTGCTGGGGTGAATCTTGTACTATCGTGTACAGCAGATCTATAAGACATTAGGAATAGAGGTATGTAGCGGTCCCAGTCTCTCTGATGGTCTTCCACGACTTTTGCCAAGTGATTTTCCAAGGTCTGATTAAATCTTTCAACCATACCATCCGACTGTGGATGAGCGGGAGTCGTACGTGTTTTATGAATGCCAAGGAGATTGCATATTTCTTGGAAGAGAGAAGATTCAAAGTTCCTTCCTTGATCTGAATGAATCTCCATTGGTACACCGTAGCGGCAGACCACTTCATTAACCAGTTTCTTTGCCACCGTAGTCGCTTCTTGACTTGGCGTCGCGAATACTTCAGGCCACTTGGTGAAGTAATCCTGTACTACTACAATGTATTTGTTGCCCTCCTCAGTCATTGGAAACGGTCCTGCGACGTCAATGGCAATGCGTTCCCAGGGTGCTCCTACGTTGTATAACTTCAGCTTACCCTTGCTTCGTGTCTGTGGGCCTTTTACTGACGTGCAAGCAGTACACTTACGGCACCAGTTCTCCACATCTTCTCTACAACCCAACCAGTAGAACCGCTGTCTAACCTTCAGCAGGGTTTTCTTTACTCCTAGATGACCACCGGAAACACCATCGTGAATTTGCCTCAATATGGGGGTCACCTGACTTCGTGGTACTACTACTTGCATGGTTACCACTTTACCATCGTTGGATTCCCATCTTCTACATAGGACGCTATTTTCCAAGGATAGACTGTCCCACTGGGCCCAATAACCTTTGGTGACTGGTCCGTAAGATGAGACGTCACTCCACTGAGGTCGGATTCCATTGCGCTTCCAGTCCAGTATCGGTCGTAAGTCGTCATCTTCTTCTTGGGCTCTCTTCATACTGTCATCGATTCTTACAAGCCTTACATCCTCACGTTATTCATTTCGTAAGCAGTGCTTGCAATCGTTCACACAAGGCCGTCGCGACAAAGCATCTGCATTACTATGCCCCTTTCCACTGCGATGCTCTATTATAAAATCGAACTCCTGCAGTTGCTCGAGCCATCTTGCGACTTGCCCCTCTGGGTTTTTAAACTGAAGTAGCCATTTTAAGGCAGCGTGGTCCGTCCTTAATGTGAACTGCCTTCCTATGAGGTATTTGTGAAAATGTTGCAAGGTTCTCACAACAGCAAGTAGTTCCCGACGTGTGACACAGTAATTTCTTTCAGGCTTAGAAAGCGCCTTACTGAAATATGCTATTACGACTTGTCGATCCCCTTGTATTTGTGATAACACTCCTCCAATTCCGATGTTACTGGCGTCAGTGTCCACGATGAACCTTCCTTCTCTGCTTGGGTAACCTAGTATAGGTGCTTCACACATCCGCTGTTTAAGTTCGCAAAAAGCAGATTGACAGTTCGAATTCCAGACGAAGTCCCTCTTTTCTTCTGTTAACTGATGTAACGGCTTGGCAATGTCCGAAAAGTTCTTAACAAAACGTCTATAATATGCGCATAAACCCAGAAATGAGCGCACTTCTGTTTTGTTTCTCGGGACAGGCCACTCCTGGACGGCCTTTATCTTCTCTGGGTCAGTTCTTACTCCTTCAGCCGAGATTATGTGTCCCAAGTAACTGACCTCCTTCTTAAATAGAGCACACTTTTTAGGGTTTAGTTTTAAGTTTGCTCCGCGTATCCGGGTAAATACTTTTTCAAGATTCCTCAAGTTCTCAGAGAAATTTCGGCCTAGTATGATCACATCATCCAAATATACTAAGCATACGTCACCAAGAAGACCAACCATAACTCTTTCCATAAGGCGTTCGAAAGTCGCTGGAGCGTTGCACAACCCAAATGGCATAACATTAAACTGCCATAGTCCATTTCCAATCCCTGTGCTGAATGCTGTCTTTTCCTTATCTTGTGGGCTGATCTCTACCTGCCAATATCCACTCTTCAGATCAATAGTAGAGAACCACTCCTTCCCACTCAGCAAGTCCAGTGTATCGCCAATCCGGGGTAAAGGGTAACTGTCCTTCTTTGTCACATTATTCAGCATGCGGTAATCCACACAGAACCTTGTACTGCCATCTTTCTTCCTCACCAGCACCACCGGTGATGACCATGGACTAGTAGAAGGTTCAATGATTCCAGCATTAGCCATGACCTTTATCATTTCTGCTACTTCGGGTTCTTTGTCCCAAGGTATTCGTCGAGGCCTTTGCTTAATAGGTCTTGCATCACCAGTGTCTATTTGATGCTTCACAAGTCCTGTTCTTCCACATTCGTTACCAGTTGCAAAAATATCCCGAAACTGCAGCAAAAGTTCCTTGGCTCGCTGTAGTTCTGATGCTGATAAATTCTCCTTGAATGTTTCTATAAGCTGACCAAAGTGATCATCCTTAAGTCCTTCACAACCCTGCTTCATCTCAGTGCTATCCAGGCGTTTGAGGTAGCCCACTTCCTCACATCTGCCAATCACACTGTTCTTCTTTAGGTGAACTTCTTCTTTGCCCAAGTTGATGATTCTCACTTTAGTTTTTCCTTGTGTCATGACCAGTGTCCTCGCGGTGATGGTATTCGGGTGGTGGCCCAGGTCTTCAATTATTGCACACCTTTTGTACTTAATGTTCTTAGGGAACTTCACCTCCACCAGGTTCTCTGATCTTGGAGCCAGAATAGTGTCTTTCAGACAATAAACCTTACATGCGCTGGATCCTTTTAAGCAAACTTCCTGGTCAGGAAACTTCAGCACACCTCTTGAGACGTCCAAGACACATTTCTGACTCTTCAAGAAATCAAGTCCTAGTATGCAATCATCTGTTATATTTGCTATTAACACTGAGTGGACGTAAACTTGATCACCAATTCTTAGCTCTACATCTGTCTCACCGAGGACGGAAACTGGCTGGCCGGTTGCAGTCTGTAGATGACACAGTCGAGATTGCCTATGCCACAGAATGGTGCGCTTTAGTAGTTCTAGCTTAACAACTGTCCGTGAAGCTCCTGTATCCACAGTAAAACTGCAAGTTTGGTTGTTCAAACTACCCTCGATGATCAGACTATTCCCGTCATACACTTGAGTTATTATGATCTTTGGGGCTTTACGTTGACCAGCCAGCACCCGCCCCGCGGTCCTGGCGACGTCTAGTTTAACGCAAGGTCTCCTTCTATTTGGGTCTCAGATGAGACCATTCTTCTTTTTCTCTTAGGGCAATCAACTCGCAAGTGCCCTTTCTCTCCACAACCATAACACGTTGGCGTAAACCGTTTGGTTGCAGGTGGAGTCACAATTTCCCGAACTCTATAGGGTTTTGTGTCCTGACGAACAGCTTCCACTTCCAAAGCATGTGCAAGCGCACTCTTGAGGGTCTGATGATGACCAAGCCGTACGGCAGCTCTAATCTCACCATCTTTTATACCGTCGACAAATGCCTGGAGTATATTTACTTCAATCGTACCTGAAGGAGCTGATGAATAAGCTCGACGGACCAAACGTTCAACCTCAAGAGCCCACTGCTGCAGACTTTCGCTAGATTTCTGGGTTCTATCCCGAAGCTGAGCGCGATAGACATGTTCCATGTGCTTGTCACCATAACGCGTATCCAATGCTTCCATCAGTGACTCTAGGGTCCTTTCATTCGCTTGTAAGTTCTCGAGAATCATGACGGCGTCTCCTCGTAGTGCCAGAGTAAGAGCCACAAATGACTGCTCATTGTTCCAGCCATTACCTCTTACCAGTGTTTCAAACTGGTACTTGAAGGCTGCCCAAGATGTTGTCCCGTCAAAACGTGGCACTTCAAATTTCGCAGACGACGGTGAAGCTACTACCGCTACTGGCTCACGTGTCTCGAGCTTACTAATTCTGTTGGTTATTTTCTGCAGGTCGTTATCATGCCCGTCGACTCGACTCTCAATATTATCCGTCCTGTGTATTACCTCCTTAACCTCAATCATGAGGTTCTTGACTTTTTCTCCCAGGACCGTGATGCCACTGTCGATCTTTGCCAATACGGTTTCTTGACTTGTCTGCAAAGCTTCTTGGAACTCGTGGCGGGTGGCCTCCTGACTCGCCTGGCTAGTCTGCATAGCTTCCTGAAACTCGCGACGGGTGGCCTCCTGACTCTCTTGAAACTCGCGGCGGGTGGCCTCCTGACTCTCTTGAAACTCGCGGCGGGTGGCCTGGATAGCAGCCAACAATGTCGCCAAACTCACCGATTCTTCAGATGGTACCGTAGCAGCATGTCCTTCCTCTTCGTTACGCTGACGTTGACGTGCGGCGTCCATCTCGGCTTGTCTCCTCGTTCGCGGAGTACGAATCTCTTCGTCACGCGTCACTAACGGCATACCGCTTCTGACACCAAATGTTACGTTCGTGGGTAATAATATGCCGTAGTGTCACTCAAAAGTAATTTATTCGTACTCAGCTAGTAGAAATGAAAATAAAAAAAAAACAATAACAAAACAAAACACATAAATCGTTCACCGAATATTCTCTCAGAATCACCCTGTGTAGATACTTGCAGAATAACACTGTTTGTTTCTCTCTTATTTCGCTTCTTGTTGTCGCTTCGCTTTTGAATTATTAACTGACTCGTCTCGCAACTCAGCTCCCTTATATACCTAAATGACTCGATCCCGAAATCTCTGGAAGGTCCAGGAACTCCTAACATCTTGTAAACAATTTACGTCATCGCTTTTTAAAACGAGGGGAACGTTTAATTTATGGCCTATTGTTTGCTGACAGTTTTAGCGATAAGACTTTCTATGTGTGTGTCGTTGAACCTAAGATTATACGTCACACGACTGCACTATGATAAATTCACGATTTTTACGGACGGTCCTGGAAATTTCGAGAAAGATGATTCCTTTTCTATTTCTTTATGTTCAAGTCGTAACAATATTAAATGTATGGTTTGAACAGACGAGACGTTGTAATGTATAATAAGATATTAAGGGATACGTCTACTGATAAGGCGGCTAGTTCGTTTACATCAATTGCATGTTATTGTATGAATAATAATATTATTAAGCTACGTTGGGGCTAACATGCATTACATAAAAAAACCTAAAAGTTAATAAAAAAGTAACATTTTAATCAGAATTATTTGGTAAATCTTTAATCATTACAGTTTAAACTGTAAACTTCTATTATTATACCTACCTGTGAAAAAAGTTCGATCCAAATGCCTTATTGCTTCCATTTTCAACGGGATCAGTTTGCATTGATAAGCAGAGTGCTGCGAATTATAGTAGACCATATTCCACTATCCTTTCGCTGTTATCGATTTTTACCAGCTTTAACTCTATATAACCCGAGTATTTTAATCAAAGGAAGCTACTGAGTACTTTTAAAATATTATAATTTATTCGAACAAAAAATGTAGACAATTCACAAACCTTAACGTAATGTATTTTTTTAATGTAATGTACATTCTAATTAAACGTAGAAAGTAAACATTAGTGGTACAAAATGCAAGTAAATTGGCTATCGTTTTATAATTAAAAACAAAAGGAACCAATCAGCATAAGAAACAATGTAAATTCTATTAGCATTATAGCTACTGCTGACTGTACAACTCTTACGACTTGCACGTAGTTTTCCACCCGTTTGGCGCGCCCATCATACGCGATATGGTTTGAAAAATGCCGCGGTCCGCCGAGCCACTGTTAGCAGAAACATATCAATTCAATTTAGAGAACGCTTGGTGGTGCGCCATGAAATAGGGCCGTCACGCGTTAAATCATGGGACCGCCGCGTGATAAACATATCGGAAGGGTTTAAGTTTTATTGGCTCTGACGGAAGATTTTATCACACCCCTAACTTTATGAAGAAATAAGTTTATTCGGTAAAAAAAATCATTATTATATCAAAAGGAGTATATTTC
The DNA here is from genome assembly GCA_947532125.1 of Saturnia pavonia. NCBI lineage: Eukaryota > Metazoa > Arthropoda > Insecta > Lepidoptera > Saturniidae > Saturnia > Saturnia pavonia. The sequence continues at coordinate 5,594,466 of OX383899.1, read as the reverse complement.
TTTCGATTTTTGAAAATATATTAATTATAACAGCTATTGTTTCGGCAAAAAAAAAATATTTTTCGCAATAATATAGTTAAACTATTCCGTCTATATAAAACTAGTAATCGTCGGCAACATCGGCAACATGGTGTTGTAGTTGTCTATGGGCGACGATAACCATTTACCATCAGGTAGGCCGCCTGCCTCTATGTTAAATTATGGCATAATAAAAAAATAGTATTATTTGCTTCACTCATTTGTATTCTTTTTAATATGTATAATTTACATAGTAGGTACTTGCCTGGTTTATGATCATCAAACACTTCTTCAGCCGAGTAGGTACATTGTGTAATTGCTAGTTAAGCTTGTTTCCTAATTAACCCTCCGTTGTTAATAAGATAGAAAGTAGCCGCTTCAGTAAAAATTCATAGCGTCATCTACGCCTGAGTGGATTTAAAATTTAAAAATGCACACGCACCCGCTACGCCATGCCTCAAGGAAAACACATTAAACCAAGTGAATGCTTGTAGAAAATTTAAAGACGGCTTTTTTCTTTTAACAGAATGTATTTAGGATTTTTAATAAGCAGTCTCTTTTCCCTATGTCGTCGCTTTTTTCACTGGGGTCGTCTAAAACTGAATGGTTTAATTTTACTGGATTTATAGTGAAATTTGAAAATTTTACATTTAAAATTACCAATTCATTTTCCTTATAAAATTTACGCGATTATTTTAAGTTCAATAATTAACAGTACCTAGGTGAAAGCCAATGCCAAAAAATATTTTTCAAAACAACACAAAGTAATATCGTAAAATAAGATTTTATTCAGACATTTTAAAATTATTAACAGTCGTGTTGGTCGAGTGGATTATGCCGATGGAATATTTGTTCGATACGAATATAATTTATCGGAATTTGCGTACATTTACTAATTCAAATTGGTAACACTATCGGCTTACGGTTAAGGAAAACATCGTTAAGAAACTTGAATGCTTGAAGAATGTTCTTGAAGTAACTGCCACTGTATGTGTGAAAATATAGAACTCTTGACTTCTCGGCGTTTGAAATCGCTAATACGTCGTGGTATGACGTAGTGATTAACCTGATTCTAATCTTTAAGAACCATAAAAAAATGTAATCTTACTTTTCCACTTTACCAAACTAAACATAAAATTTCAATGTTCTGGAGAAAAACATATTTGAGACACAATATTTTATTAGGATTAATACTATATAGATTAATTCATTAAAAGTACTTAAAAAAATCCTTTTTATACTAACTCAGCAATGTCTGTACAACATCTAATGGTAAGTATGTTACAGTCCACAAACAACGGAGATAGTCGAAAGTCATGCCGCCTTAAGCTTCCTAGTGGGAAATTATCAACCTGATAAAACCAGCTTCACCTCGTTAAAATCTTCATAATTTTCTGTTGATGCATCAGTGTGCGATGAAATATATTCAATCCTATACGTAATACATATACAAATAGATAGGATTTAATATCTCACTCATAATTGAAGGGAACGTTCTTCCAAACCCATTACGCGGAGCTCTCAGACTCGACGTGGCCCTGGCGAGGTAATGAACTCACATTATAAATGCAACGAGGCATTGCCTCCGATGCACGGCACCGCGAGAACACTCCGACGCGAAGAATTAATTCATTTGCATGTAAAACTTCATGTATAGAACGCTAGTTAAGGTGCTACGGAGAATCGATATGTGGGCAGATTACTAACGTAACATTGCGTTCATTGAATGTAACTTTACTAATATTTTAGATATTGTTTGTTAGCTTGAACGCTCTACAAGCTGGAATTATCAGTCAAACTTAAAAAATATTTACATTTTATTGCTTATATATTGTGAAAGGTTAAAGAAGGCTATATAACTTCACGCTACGGCACTAAGAACCGGAGCAGTAACCATGAATGTCAAGCAATCTGGCAAGTACGTGAAGTGAGAACAATGATAGACTACATGGATGTGTTAGCAACGATGTAGTGAAAAGTAGATCAAATAAATTGAACACGAGTGAAACCGTGGGGTACATCTAGTATATAATATATTGGTCGCTGTGTTGTGGAACGTGTGCGGTAAATCTGAAGTTAAATGGTTATTGGAACTCAACTGTAATGAATTCCGAATAGGACTGTTGTCCTATCCGAAAGTCAGTCATTGATCCTTTAGGACTAAGTTGCAAAATTTCGTGAGTGTGAGTTGCCAACCATATTCTACAATCCAGAATTCAGTGGCGCGGAACAGCTGCTTTGCGCCAGAATTAGGTGTAACGGTAAGACCTACGCAGTCGAACTTTTACTACACATTTTAGAAGAAAATACATTTTAAATATACGTTACGTACGTACGTACGTACGCAATAGCTTAAAAATGCTTTAATTTGGAAAATTAATCATGTAACAAATACATCGTAACTTTTTCAAATTTACAGTATTCAATTGTATTGCCTCTTGTTATTTAGATTACATCGCTGTTTTAATAAAAATATTAAAATCTGCCTTTAAATTTCCCAAAGCTAGGGAAAAGAAATTACCCAAAGCTGGGAATTTTCTCTAAACTAATCAATGAGCCAGTATTTGTCATTTCAAGCAATGAGAAATCATAAGTTCTGTATAGAATTTCTACGTAGTTTTACTATAAGAAATTCTTGAAATATTCCGGTCTCCTCAGAATATTTTCTTATATTGTATTACTAAATTAAATTTAAATCAATTAATTTAGGTGAATTATTAACAATAATTTAGTAGGTGCATACGAATGTTCAAACTACCGAACATCAACTTGTCATTCAGCATTTACCCGGGAAGTTGATTACAGCTGAGATACTTTTTAAGCGTAGTATCATTTCAGTTTGTTGTATATTTTAAAATGTAAATTATTTATCCGAAATTTCTTTAATACTTCCTCCTGGAACAAATTAACAGCTTCTACATATTTCTTTAACAAAAATATATAAGAATTATTATTAGAAGATTACAAAAGTATTGTTGCAGAAAGGCGTAGTTAATCTGTTTCAGGCGGAAGTAACAAAAAAATTTCGGATAAATTATATACGGTTGAATTTCAGCAATGTAACTCCTTCATTAATCAGACAATTTAAAGCGTGCAGATTTTTTAGGTTTTATTTATTTACTTTTAGCTCCTTAACATATATTTTTTAAAAAAATTAAAAAAAAATTATATATATATACACACGTACCCAATAGTAGTTTGTTGAGAGTTCATTGACTTTTTAACCAGTTAAACCGTACCTAGAGACACCTGCATAACTCGGCACAGTTTAATGGGATCCCCTCACGAGAACTGCTGCTAATTCCACCCACTTCAGTTAAGCGCTTTTTACAGGCACTCGCCGACGCTGCGGTACAATTGGAAGTCAGTTGACAGTTCGGAGGTCATTTTTATTTTATTGTATAGGTACATAGATATTATCTTATTTAATAAATTAGATTATTGAAAAGCCAATCAAGCAGGTTTTAAATATGAACAATAACTTAAAAGTGCTACAATATAGCACAATATTTTCATTGGTTTAACATATAATATTAAAGTAATATTTTATTATTCATATTCTATGCATTTAAAAAGATTATTTAAAGAAAATCATTTAAAAAGATTTTTTTATTTATCGAATATGTAACAAACTTTACGCTTACGATCTAAACATTTTCATAAATTGTAAGAAATAAACTATATAATTGAACTCCAAAATAACAAAACACGGTAACAAAAAGGGATCTCTGATGAACTGTACGGTATTTTTTTTATTTGGATGATAAACAGTAATCGGCTATAAATAAACAGTGTAAATGACTCTCAGAATGATAAAGGAAATTAGAGGGGGGCCTATACAATAGTCGAGCCTGTAAATAAATGTCCGTGTTCCCAAAATGAACAGCGTGAAGAAAAAACGAAGAGTGCGCGTGATAGTCCCCTCGAGGTCGCACTTATCATTGACATTAGCTTTCTTGTTGTCCATAATATTTGCATAACTCTTGAACTCTGTATCGGTACACGTCTTGACGCCTCGAGGCGGCTACGGGGAGCCATGACGGCCTATACTTTGTAAGATCATTTTCAGACTTTAGTGAAGTTTGTTTTGCGCCCGGGGTGCGAAATAAAATGTTACTCGTATAATATATGACTAATGATAAAACGGAAATAACTAAATTATAACAAAATTTATTGTTTATTTTATTATTCTCACCAACATAACGTAGCATTATACATTGTTACAAAAAATATACATACAATAAAATTAAAATGCCATTATATTTACAGGTTTTAAATATACGTCGATGTTGTTGTACAATGCAAGCCCCAAGGCAAGGCTCTTCAATTCAATTTATTATATTTTTTACCTATAAATTGGTTATATAATGATAAATATATCCTTGGTGTATTGTAATTAAAACACGCTTCCAGTTTCTGTAAAATAGCCTACAGGCTACAACTCGCCTCATTTTAAACACTAGTGATATTTTAATAATATAAGTAATAGTTTTAGATTAATGACTACTCTCCTATGCGAAGACCAATCACTAATTTAACTAATAGTGAATATTAAGTAAATGAATCCAAAATGAATATTGTTTAACATTAACACACGGAATTATACAGATAACATTCCTAATATCGTAAAGTCGAAGAAATTAATTCAGTTTTAAATGAGAATATTTTGACAGCTGTCACATTCAGGCAGCCCTTCGGCAAACGAAGCTAATTCGGACCCTACGAGCTTGTCTCCGATTTAATAAACCTTTAAATTGAGAAATTATAAGACTATGTTTAATCATAATTTTTTACATGATTTTTAATAGTCAAGTTAATGTATACTCGTACATAAGAGAATTATACTTTTGGAACTGTCGACATTTTGTTACAACAGGCTAAACTTATAGATAAAATCTCTGTATATCCGCTAAAATAATATAATTTTGAACTGTAAAATATATATGCACATTAAAAAATAAAAATGATAAATCCCATCGAGTATTGTAGCTTTATGGCCACGATCTTACCTGATATTAGGTGACGATGTAGCATAAGACGGTGACACGTTAAGCCTAGTGAAGGAACTGGCTCTCAAGAGTAGCTGCCAGAGCACACCTATAAATGCTTGGCAACAGATTTTTGTACTTCAACTTGAAGGTAGTAGCTTACCAGGCAAAATTTCCTACCACCACGCTATGGTTTCATCACGATGTTTTTCTTGAACGAAAGCTCAGTCAGTACACACTACCACTGAGACATCATTTCCAAATATGAAAAACCATGTTTTTCCTACTTTTCGTGGCCATTCATCAAAGTTAATTGGCTTCTTATACTCTGTAAGCCATCTCTAGATTATAATTTAAAAACATGAGCAGGTATAATGGAAGCGAGCGGGTATGGCGCTTGTGCTCAGCCGGTCGATGGCTTAATAAGTAGGTATCGCTTGAAGCAGCTGTTATGATACCGGCCGAGAGTGTCTCCTCACTCACCCTTAAAGATATTTTTTAAAGCTCTTTTAATATGGAGAAGGAGTTTTTTTTTTGAAATTATACTTCTTTTGGAGTTTTTAATACAGGGTAAAATTGAGAGCTGCGCGCGCATCATGTGACGGAAGTACGACATGATGATGTTAACTATCAATGATAAATAACAATGTTAATTAATTTTACTGACTTTTTTTAGTTGTGTTTAATCATTTTAACGGCGTATAATAAAATATTAAATTAATTGCACAATTTATAAAAAAGCCAATATAAAGAATTTACATTACTATAACTGACGACTAACGTCATCATGTTGTTGGCACACGGGATAAAAAAATTGTAAGCACTGCTTTGTTCGAAAGAGTAATCATAATGCAATGTAACTTATTGAAATATAAGAATTAACGAAATCGTGAGTTGTTTAAAATAAGTTTCCTAAAAGTATTCTAGCAAAATCTGATAATAAACTTAAGTAGAAAGTATAATATCAATAGAAATACATCTTCTTCTATACATATTATAAAACTCAACGTCTTTCTGTCTGTATGTCCGTTTATATTCTTTTCGCGAGAAAACCATTTATCCATTTTCCATATTATTCATTTTAATTCGTATCTATTTTATCTGGCCTAGTTATAGGATATATTCTGTAACATAAAGTAACATAATAATAAGCAGTGACGATAATGATGAATCAATTCGGGAAAAACCTATGTGGGGAGCTTAAATGGCTTACGCTGACCCATATGAGATATTTCAAATTGATGTTCTACAAAATTGTAGATCTTAAAAAGTCAAAGCGATAGCATATATATATATATCTTCTAAGGATCACCCACAATAAGCATTTTTTACAATTCATGCGTGCGCTCACCCGACAGCATTCTCTAGTCCACGCGAGTACGCGGTACAGTTAGTTAGTTGTAAATCTTAACTTTCAATTGAAAATTACAAAATGTACATATATTAAGGCATATTTGTCTTATAACATTAATATTGATTTTGAAACTATGTGAAAGTAGTATTAAGATTTTTTTTTTTAAATTACCATGTTTTTAAAACCAGATAAAAGTATAAAATAGTTTATATATAAAATAACGACAAATGTAGGACGCATGCAATAGATAATTGAATTCACTGAATTATTGATTATTGATTGAATAGTTCACTTGAGTAACCAACAATGTTATTGATACTAACAAATGGTAGGAATTTTTGTAAGAATTAGCTCCCTGCATACCTTACAGTATTATCTATTGCATGCATCCCACGTTTTGGCGTGAACGCGTCTTTAAATTTGCTTCCATAGTGGGTTGTAATTTAAAAAAAACTGATGATAACAAAAGCGGGATGACATTTCGGCATTGCACCTACATGTCTAACATCTACACCTAAAATGAAATTACAGCACTCGATATTTAAAGGATCAATATAAAGGATATTTGTTATGTAGAGTGAAGACTATGACGCATCGCATAGTTTCCATTTTGTATATATTATGACTCGGAGAAGCTATGATGCTCGTTTTAGTTGCAAACGACAGATCTTTTCAGGGTTTATCGATGGCGTATACAAAACGTTAGTATGGAATAGTCATTATGAATATAAATGGCATTAGATTTAAAAATTAAAAAGTCTTAATTATATGTCAGCCTTTACTCTTCGGAAATCCAGGAACGTAAAAAATAGTCCGAGTGGATCCTTATTCACGTAAAATGCAAGGCAGTGCCCCAAAACATTCACACTCGGGTTTCTATACTTATTACTTTTAAAAACATGGTAAACGTATATATGAAAAAGGATTTTTTAATATTCTTTTTTCTTTTTTTAGTGTCTTGTGTGTGAAATTTTGCAGTATATTTTAAACATACTGATAAGATTATGACAAGGCCAAGTGACAGTTTAAAATTGACTGCAAAATTTGTCTAAACTGTTTAAAGTATCAAGTCTCTTGGCTTATCCAGAAGTTAGTTTACAAATTACATTACAATTGAAACAATTGTACCGATCGGACAGACAAGAAAGCGAGTAAATAAAAACAAAATAATATCAAAGTGACTCCATACTTTGCAATCACGTGTACGCTGACTCAAGGCGATCGCCTTTTTTCTCACCCCAAGCCTTCGGAAAAAATAGGGGAGATTCCTATCTTGTCGCTTCTAATTTACTTATTCCTCTTTTAAAGACTTATTTACCTTCAAAATCCCATTGTGACCCGGACGGGACTAAGCGGGGCCCAGTAATAACGGGGCTTGAGACGTGTCAAACGAAATTTAAAAAAAAAGCAATAACAATTTACATAAACACCCGGTCCTAGTTAACAGTTAATAAAGGAAACGATGTCGCAATTGACGTAGCTCTGTCCGTTTTAAACGTTTTTTTGATGGAAATGTGATGAAGATAATGTTTAACAAGGCTTTCTTCGCGCTATTGAGAAGAGACGAATAGTTGATAAAGAAATAAAAAGTGTAAATTTAAACTGTACTGTTTTAAGTGAAATTGGAAAAACTAAAGATAATATAATTATATATGCATAATTTGTCATATAACTAGATGAAAGTAAGTATGAGATAGACGGAAATACAAGGAAAGAAAGACCGAAGAAGGAATAGATGGATTGTGAGAAGAATGATACCCGTATAAAAGTGTGAATACTGAGATGATAGCTGATAAAGGAGCATGTAATAGGAGTTTGTATTGTGCGGACCCTACTTAGGTTGGATAAGGGGTAAGAAGAAGAATTTGTAAACTATGAATGCTTAATAATACAAAACATTAAAGTGATTTTATTTATTAAGCGTATCGGTTAATAGAGTCAACCAATGATTTTCGTCCAAATGCTTAGTATTCCATGTGTCTCTATCTAATTTAATATTATCAGATTGTAATCAAATAAAATCAGTGCCGTGTGCTTGCGAGCGTTACGCGTATGTGTTGTACACAATGACCCAAATTCACTGAAGTTGCGGAATTGTTTCATTAAAACGGACCCAAAAGTTTGACGTCGACCGCAACTGGGAGCGCGATCCCATTCGCAATCGATCCACAGTTCATCGCACTCTATCCACAATACACATAATTCGCGTTAAACTTAAAACAAATCAGACGATCAGGCCCCGTATAAAACAAAAACCTATCATATATATTGTGAAGTTAACATCACGAACCGACAGCCTCATATCAACCAACCCCTTCCCCATTAAAAACTTCCCGTCTTCAACTCAACTAATAGTAATCTTAAACAAAGTTCAACCGGTTCAAGGTCGCAATTTAAAGTTTTTCCAAAAGTTCTTTTCCCGTTCACTTTTTTATAAGTATATAAATCTTTTTGCCGGCAAAGTTCTACCAAGTTTTTGGCCCAGATTGTCATCGATTTTTGTTTGAAGACTTTGTTTTTCATTGTTCTTCTTTACTTGTTAGACGCTTAATTCATAAAAACTTTCCCGTCAGCACAATCGATAACGATCGTAGTGACAGTTTGTAAACAATACCACGTTACATTACATTAAAAGCAAAGCCTATAGAATATTAAATTAATTTAGCATATAAACTTATAATAACCGGCACCCGTACGAATAATTATTTCGCACATTATAGAATGCAAACAATCGCACAGCTATCAACTTAGTTAAATATATAGTTGAATATATTTTAATTAAGAATGCCCTAAACAAACAGCATACCTGAAAGTATTTCAATCAATTTTTTAACGAAAACATTAATTCTAACTTTGTATCTATTTTTCGTCTGTAACGGGGAATATAAGCTTAAAAATGATGTTTGAATCAATAATGTTGATGAAGAATGAAGGCAGATATGGCGTGGCCACAAAGAAACGCCTTTAAGAAATCATATAAGATATATAGAGATAAATCACATTCAAGCCAAATATAAAATAATAAACCACATTATAGCTGAATATCCCACAAAGTTAGCTCGCATGAATGGTGCCTCTATTTTCAGTTGCTCCATAAATATTGCGTTTACGCGCTGACTGTAAATATTTTCCCCATCATAAAGGCAGTGTATGGAGGTCGCCCGGAGGGCTCTCATCACCTCGGCTCTGAATATTTTCATATGTATTGTATGAGACCCTCTGTCTCAACTTATGTAAATGCTGCCCTAACACTTTCTCCGTTTTTCTCGCATTTGATGCACAATGCCGCGCAATTTGATGCGAGATCCCAACATTATCCGCATAAAGGCTCACCTTTCGACTCACTCGGATATCGGAATGGTAATTTTGATTTACAGTTTATTCGGGGATTTCGAATAAAAGTGTGTTGAATGTAATGCTTAGTGCTTAGCTTTCCTTGTGTATGTGGAGCCGTCGTAGGTATAAAATTTATTAGGTACATCATGTTTATGCAACAAATATTCAGAAATATTAAATTATGAAACGATTATTAAAAATTATGTAATGTGTAACAAAAATTGATTATTTTCAAATTAGTTATTAAAAAGTGCAATTTTATAATATACCACCTTATTTGCAGAGACCTAAAGATATCTTACCACCTATTTAGCGTAACAAACAAAACGCAACTGTATTGATAAATAAAAACTGAGCATATGTCGTGGTTAAAAGTCGCAATTTATTATATTTACGATTTTTATTACAAATTGGAGTAAATTAGAGATATGTTAAGTGAAGTAATTCGCCATTTCTTACACAACAAATATGTAAAATAGTGATTGAAGGAATATAAATCTCTTTAAGGTATACAAGGAAGTTTCCCCTCAAAAATAATGTAAAAAGCCGCAACAAAGAATGCACATTAATTGCTACTTGCGTAGACAAAGAGGATATAATGAATAGCCGTCCCGGTTGTCCGTCGTGGCTGATTTATTTCATGACTTTTCGGATATGCAAATAACATTAACATTCAAAGATGTAGGTATCTGCGCCCCCTAAGAAATCCGTGGCCACCACAGAATTATGCCAATCCAGGGTGAATCTTAATATTTTATTTTGTGTTATTTCCCTTTTCTTTTTCCTTAGCGATATTATTTATTTCCTTGCCGACAATGAGATTCCCACTTTCGTGCGTTGTAGAAATGAATTATTGTTCATCTTTTTATGGTGTTCCATTTTGTTGGGTTTTATATTGCTGTGATTGAAAGAGTGAAGATTTAACGCACTCGCTTGCTATTGTCTATAAATTTAACGAAATCCATAAATTACATATATAAAATGGTTTGTTGTTTTAAAGGAATATTTACAAAATTTATGTAAAATTAAAAATATATGAATTACTATTGTGTGTTAGTAAATTAATAAATGATAAATTGTATACTAACAAGCAACGAGTCTTGTTAACTAATATTTCACTAGTGTATGGAGGAAAGTGATGATAAAAATTAGAAAAACAAGTCCTAATATAGTAAGTAATCGTAAGAAAGGAGCGAATACTACAATTAATATCCAAAGTAATTCAAATACATTTATAAAAGAGTTCTCACACTTATATCGTGTCTAGCACGTGAAAGAAAATTGCAAAGTAAGGTTCATTATGGTCGGATCATCTGAAAGCATTTCTACAGTTCATCTTGTTACAACAGTCCAATCAAATACCCACCAGTTTTGATATGGCAATTAATTACGCGTGCCACAATGCAAAAGAAAAAGTGAAATATTAAATCCAAGAATGTCACAATCCCCTAAAATGATGCTAAAAAGCTAAGGATTATCTATGAAGACAGTGAAACCGAAAAAAAAAAGAAATAAGTATAAAAAAAGGTGTGTGTGTGCGATTCACACACGATAGAAGTGAAACTTCATTATAAAAGATATTTTATATTTTATTTAAACCGTGTGCAATATACATACACACCGACATTTGCTCTCTCGCTCTGGCTCACACAAAGAGGAGAGACCGATAGATAATGTGCGTTAAACGTTAAACGTTTAACACTTGGAAGTCGCATAAGAAGTTTCACTTCAAAAATTATAATAATGATTTAAGTGTGAAGTGACACACTTTAGATTCGGAAAACAAATTTCAAATACGTAAGAATAAAGTAAAGGTTGTGGGTAATTCCTTTGAAAACTAACCCATCTATCAAGGTTACACCGTGTTTATCTTACACCCGTGTGATTAACAAGTCCCGTGTGTTTACGTGAGGTGAGAGCGGAAAAAAAATCATCGAGATGCCAGCCAGGGGAGGGATCGGCCCTATGACTGATCGTCGTGCTAATTGGATGACGGATGGTGGGATCGGGATCTGTGTGGTCGACACACTGTACTAAGAATGTTTACGCAATTTCATTCAAGAAATTTGAAATTTATTTTTTATTACATAAAACTAAATATACCCGACAGCCACGTTGAGAAAGTAAAATGCCGAGACGCTTGTAAGTTCATTAATTTGTGGCATAACTTTATTCCATTATTGTCATTGACATATGACAACATTGACGACCTCTTATATAATAATTGAAGATTATAAAACTTTTTCTTTTTGGTAAATATCAACTAACTCGAGTACCAAAGGAAGGTAACAAAAACAACATCATAGTATTTACTAAGGTACAATTGATCATACAATACTACACTGATAACGCTATAAAACCCGTCGACCCCTACAACTAAATTTAATTAAGTATTGATACTACATTAACAACACTTTAATTACTGCTACTTATTTAAATTCATATCAATATGTTTTAAAGGGTTTATTATATAATAAACAGAACTTACCTACTTGAATAAATTCATCAAAAGACAAGACTCTCGTATGTCAATATCGTAAACATCAAGGACGTTTCATCGCTGGCTTGATTATTAGAATATTTGGGTATAGTAATTAAATTCGGCAATATTAGCTGTACAAAGCGAAAGATACGCAGCGGAACCTAATTTTCATAGCTGATTAGACTTACCCCGCACAGGATCATATGATTACTTCGAGCGGCCGTATTCTGAATCAATTCATTCATGCATCTAAATTTTGTTTTATCATATAAGTCCTTATAGTTGGTTCGTAAAGTCTAGATTGTATCAAATAACTAATCAAAAACTTAATTGATAACTAGGATTCTTTAATTAACAAAATATTAGTTAAAGTTTTTTGTTATTATGTTTCAGGTATCGCTTGATGATAGAAGTTTACTTAACTTAAAAATATCATATAGTTATCTACTTATAAAGGTTAGTCCTTATTATGGTGTTCTTGGTCTTCTCCGTTACGGCAGAAGTTGTATTTTAAATAAAAATTGATCGTTCTTAGTAAGAAGGTTGGCCAGTTAGTTAATCGGGACTAACTAATCAGGGTGCGTCGGACGTACTCGAGTATTGTCATTTGTGGAAGCTCTTTTCATGAACCCCACTTATTTCACTTATTAAAGCGAACATTTGATTTAAGAATTCTCGTGTCTATTAGTGCCCAGTTTAGAATTTTGTCCATCCATGAGTTACTTTTTCGATAACCATTATTCTTATAAGGTTACCGTTTACAAAATAATGACATAAGCATGAATATATGTACATGTATATATTTGTATACATAGTGCTTATACTTATTCAGGTAATTCGTTGTACCTTAATTTGTTTAAGCGTATCACAAAAAATACGCATACTTAACAGTCGACTGAAAGTAGATATTTCAAAAACATTATATTACATTTCGGTCATTAAAATATGACTTCTTATTATTGTTATTTTATTGTTAAAATAATTCATATTTATGACATTACAGAATATGGACACAACGGATTCATGTAAATGTTGATGGTACCCTTATCAACTGTCGGATACACGTCTCATCTCTTCGGTGATGTCATACGTCTAATAAACACAACGCAAAAATATAGAAAAATGTATTAAATATTAACTTATTTTTGGAGACAGACTAATCAGAGACTTTTTTATTCACATATGATCCATTGATATATTATTTGTCTTTTAGCGGTTATCTAAACAATAAATAAATACGTTACTGTAAATGCTCGAATATTTGTAAATCTTATTCCTAGGATATATCAACATAAGTCAGTAAATTTAAGATTTGATATAGAATTAGACGATTTTTCATGTTTTTACTATTGGAATTTGGCACATGCTAGGCAGAACCAATGACGATCAATGAATGTTAGTTTTGGGAATAACAAATTTGATACTGTAATTGTCCGAAGCGCGGTCTATTTGCATAAACACTGGTATATCTTAACATTTACCAAGCTAGCTGGTGAATGTCCGTTCTTATCAGCTCAATATCACGCATTACAATCTGACGCTCACCGACTGCTACAGCGGCCGGCTTTCGCTATTTTTTATCGCAAGTACAACCTACATTTATTCAGTCATAAATTTATTTTCAAAATCCAATGATTATGTAAAGGTTTGTTTGCTAAAAGTTTTACTAATGTGAAACCAAGTGACATTGGTAAATTCTAAGATTAACAAGTAAAACATAAGATTCACCAATATTCAGGGATTTACAGCGAGAGATACAGTTGAACCGAAAACGATCAAAAAACTTAATAATTTTATTTCAAAAGTACCCAGTTACTGGCAGCGACGACGCCTGAGCTATGATGATACGAGAACATTGTCTGTGTTTAAAACTTTCTTTGTAGCATGTTTTCCAATGTATTTTACTTACCTATGGTTACTGTTAAGCTCTTTAAGGTAAGGTTTATAATCTCTGCATCCCTAATTAAAATATTACCAGATGTTTTTTTGTTTTATGGAGGTATAAGGCATTCAAATAAAAAATCATAATTAGAAAATAATTCGACTTCTAGGCATCCGGTAAAAACTGCAGAGAGTTAATTTCTGAGCAATGTTCCCCTTAAAGATGACTACTGTAAGTCGATTCGTAAACTTAAAAGTGTGATGTCAGTCATGATCGTTATGAATTATCTTTGGTAATAATTGATAAGACTTTTTCACACGTACTCTATGTAGATTCGGCGTATTTCATCGAACATATCTGTATACTTACAGGGGGTAAAGAGCCGGTGCATATAAAAGCTGTCTAGAAAGTTTTCTGTCGCTCCGCAACGATCGATACCGCACTGAGGTACGCCCGGGAATTACACCCGGGGTAATGAACGCAACAACAGCTAGTTTCACTTGTTAATTTGGGTTATTATGTCATTTGACGAGGTATGGTTTGGATGCTCTTTTGACGTTTGAATTGATTTCAGTTTAAATGGAATTCAGTGCCATTTGAATTATTTCAATCAACTTTTATAGTCACTTTATACTTTTTTATTTAAAATATTTGTAATTGAAAAAAAATTACACGTACGTTTTTTTATATACATATATTGGTTTATAACTAATAAAATTATGAATAACTTAATTAATTTGGTTTATAAATGGTAAAAATATAAGTAAAAAAAAAGAATATATTCTAATTTCGAATTTGAATCATAGAAGCCTCACTTACCGACTGCTACGACGATTACACAATGATGATTCAATGTGGCCAGCTACACAAAAAAATATTACAATAATTTAATATTCAAGTTTAAATTTTATTTGTAGTTACCTGTCGAAGCATCGGTATTATATAACACGTAGTTATGTATATAAGTCTTCTTATTCGTTTTACTTTCTCCCTTAGAATCGGCAGTATATTGGTTAATTTCATTAATATCCCGGGCGAACACGCTCTAAGAAACCTGTCCCTCTGCAGTTAGACTCCGCCGCGCTGGGGATTTGGTCCCAATTATGTATTAAGCAAAACTTGGTTATATCGCCTTGCATGCGAAAACCCTCTATGGATTATCAGCTTTTATGTATGTACCTATAATAAAAGTATTATGTAATATACGAATTGGAATTATAATGCTTATGAAAATTATTGAAAAACGTATAAATATCTATATTAATAAATCTGTAGTTGTGTACATGAATGTTTTTCGAAATTTACTGATAATTTACTAATAAATAATGAATATTGTTATGAAGGGCACTAATGACGAATATGACATTTTTTTGTCTGTTTGTTTATATGTCCCGATTTAACTCATCAACGGTTTAAACTATTTTTATGAACATTTTATATAGGATGTTTATGTCGTTTATCAATTGATAGGCTATAAGAATTTTTAATAATATTATAATAGTAAAAATAAAATTTTGTAAAAATAATTAAGTAATAAATATGAACGTTGCCACGGGGCACCCCTACATAATTATTATGTTTTCTAAAAAGAAAGAAAAACAAACATTATCATTAACGCAACTTATCACATTTAAGGTATTTCACATTTTTAAGTCATTTTTAATACTGGTGCTTATTCTCGAATTCACAAAGTTATTATGCTAACAGATATTCAAACACAAATCAAGATTTTTGAATACAAATATTATCTTTTAATAATCTATTTCAACTATAAGAATAAAAATAATAATAATAATCAATATATAATCCAAATTGATTTACTACACGTTCATATCCTTTCGTAGACGTTGAAATGGGAACTGAACATACATACTCTGTCATTTACTTCTCAGTAAATAGTTTTATCTCATTTAATATTATCTAATTCAAACGAAACCTAAAGAAATCCATGTCTAAATCGTCACGTTGCTCGAGGATTCCGGACATGTCGCAAACATGTCACGCTCGTTCGATAATCACAATTTGTTAATTTATCTTTAGGAGTTACATTTACACGATTAGTATCGTAAGAATAAAACAAAATTACAATATGGAATACCTGAAAAAGTTGGGGCTACGGGATACTCGAATTGTACAACAATTATAAATATTAGAGACGGGCATAATCAATTATTATAAAAAAAAAAAATGTGAAAAAGTATAAGATCAATGTACCAGAAAAAAACAGGTTACGCATAAGCATAAAGTATTTATTTAAAATATTGGATTTATACAATTTTAGAATAGTTATTAAATTATAAAAAATAATAAAAATAGTTATGTTTTATGTTACCTAAATATCTAAATTTAAAAGTTTTCATTGCATTGCATTTTGGAGATTTTATAGATGATATTTTTTTTTATACTACTTGTGATAGTTTGGATACTTTTAATTATATTATATCTGGAAAATAAAGAAAAATCTAGTTTATATATTTCGTATTATCTAATAACAATTGAGGGCTTATGTGAAAGTATATCATGTATTTCACGAACCCCGTAATAGTTATTTACCTAAGATTAACTAATCTAGTCCGACCACCAACCCTATACAATTAAATGTTCGCTAAATTCGCCACATTCGTCACGTAGGTCGCGGATTACGGACGTGGGTACACGCACGTCACGACCGGTACCAAGCCGCGTTGCGAGCCGCACCGGCCGACGCTGTTAATTTATCGTCCCGAGCCGCTTTCTGTCAGCACCTTTAACCCGCTCTGCTACTGACACGCGATTTATGGACCCTTAATACTAAATATATCAATAGAAATTATCTTTAATGTTTATGTTTCCAATACGAGTGTTTACAAGATGAGTATCTTATCTATAGTTAAGCCTTTATTGCTGATACTAAATATATGCAAACGAACTATGATTTGCTTAACTTTTACACATCAGTGTTCCCGTTTTATTGGTCAGCGTGTCACGTGACACGTAGGGCTCGTTCAGCTGTTTCCATACTATCATATCGCTTGCTTTACTTGGCCATATTACACCTCCAATTTCCTTATACCATTCCTTAGATACCATTATCCTGCTGTCATGTGTCCATCGCCTTTTCAATTGCCTAATTTTCTTCATTATAATATACTTTTCCTTTTGTTGTTAGTCTTATTAATTATATTCCAATTGGGATGACAGTTTATGTTCCTTTATTTTTAATACATTTACATTAATTAGCTTCACTTGTAACTAACTATCAAACAATGTATTAAAATCTGAGAAGTCAATTTTAACCTATTTCTAATTGTCGTATCGAAATGAAACTTTGTATGTATATGTACTGTGTGACAACACTATAATTTGGTATCTTGAAGCTGATCTGATTATGGAGCCAGGAGGTGGGTCGTGGAACACTTCAGTGGTCACTAGTAAACATCTCGAGTTCAGGCTCATATGATTCGTTTTGAAAGTCGAATAGATTGGACTTGGTAACGAGATGTTATTGTAATGCTCCTGCTACACCTACGTTAATGATAATATTAACGCCTGGGTCGAAATACGCCATAATCAATGCGTCTCAAATAACGCATGAAACAACTTGGTCCAATTAGTTAGTGCGTTAACCGCCTTCAATGACTTCATATTTATTGAAGTGGATACGGTACTATGATATTAAGGATTCCTTTTTACTTTTAAATTATTCCTGAGTTACTCGAAATGATAAAGCCTGTACGATGATAAGCCGCCATTCATGATACAGAAAATAAATTATAATAGTAAAATATGATCCTTTGATTAAATATTTATCAATAATGTCTAGTATGCTTTATACATTTTCTATAAATTAATTCTTAGTAACTTAAATTCCGAATTATCCACTCGTAAACTTTGAATTTATTTTCTCTATGAAGCGGTGCGAGACATTTTCAATAAAACTTCAAACTCAAACGTTGCTTTGATTATGCTCGTACACCTCAATAACCGACATGGTTCTTTTCACTGAAACTAAACTGTTTTCAGTGCGCTTCTGTATTCGTTCCGCAATTAAACTTGTGTTAAACTTCTTGCAGCTGTGTTTGCAGAGCACCTGAATACCTGAATGGTCCGCGAAAGTTGTGCGGGCGCCCTGTTCCTTGTTTGCCTGCTAATTATCCCGATTTCGTAGCGGTAGTGTAATCAACGCTCGAAACGCTGACCCGATATAAATGGTCAAACGGAGCTAAAATCCTTTCACGGCACCGTTCAATCTACCCCGTAACCATAGTGACCGCCTACCACTTGAATCTATTATATCATTGTATCAACATTCATATCGACGTCACGTGTAACGATAGCTCGGTTAAATGAAGGGGCGACCCGAAGCCAGATTTGTCAAGTCTCTTTTCAAATTATACGCCACAGACCGGCGCGGCGCGGCGTTCGCACTTCACGCGACGTTTAAAATCAAAAGCCCAAAAGGGTTACGTAATCCGGGACCTTTTTCGAAGCTACTCGTATTTGTGTGCATGTCTCGTCTTTTGTCACGTATTCTTAATTAAGGTACGCCGGCTACCGACTAACCCCACTCGTCACATTTTCATATCGATTGGACCTCTCCACTCCATTTTTCACTTCTTATTTCACCAATAAATCTGAATCGAGAGGTTTAATTTTTTTGGTCAACAGACGGAACATTGAAAACGAATCAGCCCCTCTATTTGCGAATCGGAAGCCAATCCTAATAAACCGTCGCTTAACCTCTCGCAACAAAGCCGGTACAAAGTGAGTGACATCCTCTAAAGAGATCTCGTGTAAAAAAATCAGAAAAAATCCGGCGGCGACGTGTCAAAGACACCGCGACGCGACGAGTGAGGGGCTCTTTGTTGCCTATCGAAATATTTTTTAAAGCTTAACTCCTTAGTGAATTGAGAGATTAAGTCGTTTTTGAAGAGGCAACCGGTCCC
This sequence comes from Saturnia pavonia, assembly GCA_947532125.1. Lineage (NCBI taxonomy): Eukaryota > Metazoa > Arthropoda > Insecta > Lepidoptera > Saturniidae > Saturnia > Saturnia pavonia. The sequence continues at coordinate 5,575,481 of OX383899.1, read as the reverse complement.
CGGGGTCGGGCGTGATCATTCCTTCAGATCTCATTTCCTCGAATGCTCTATTTGATTGTTATTTTTGTTACTTTTTCCCATTTTGTCCAGGCGCCAACGGGATTTGAAGTGACAGTCGACGATTTGCACTCGAGCGCGATAAGTGTTTTTCAACGTTTTTTATAAGCAGCTTTGTTAGCGTTTCTTGTTTACTTGTATCTTTTTGTTTGTTTGTAGAACTGTATAAGATTTAGTAATTTGTTCCTATATTTGTAAGGAGTTCATTTCGTTTATTCAAGATAATAATAGGTCTTTACATATGAAATTGCCGTTCTGCAGTACTGGCCATTTCAAATCAAAATAATTTTTGTTTAGCTAAGAATTCTAATTTCAAATTAATTTTATTTTAAAAACATGGAATTCTTTTTCCAAAAGTAGTCATTTGTTTATTGATTAGTGTTACATTTTCATCGCATTTAAATATTTTTTGTCATCATGGATACGTTAAAAATTCGAGTAATTATGGAATATGAGTACCGTCGTGGCAGTAACGCGGCACAAGTGGCACGCAACATCAACGACGTTTACGGAGCTAACACTACAAACCAATACACCACCTGTTATTGGTTTGCTCGCTTCCGTTCTGGGAATTTCGACCTGAAAAATGAACCTCGCGGTCGTCCGAAGACTTTGGTCGACAATGACGAATTAAATGCGATTGTGGAAGCTGATGATACACAATCTACGGTTGAATTAGCAGCAGCTTTTGACGTTAGCGTCAAAACAATATTGGTCCATTTGCGTCTAATTGGCAAGGTAAAAAAGCTTGACAAATGGATGCCCCACGAACTCAATAATCGCCAGCGCGAAGTACGCGTCGAGACATGCCTTGCACTGATAAACAGACACACAAATGAAGGATTTTGAACCGCATTATTACCTGCGATGAAAAGGGGATTCTGTTTGATAACCACAACCGCTCAGCAAGTTGGTTGGATCCTGGTTCAGCACCTAAACAATGCCCTAAACGAAAACTTACCCCTAGAAAAGTGATGGTCACTGTTTGGTGGTCTAGCGCCGGTGTGATTCATCACAGCTTCTTAACAAACGGGGTGAGCATTACTGCAGATGTGTACTGTGAAGAACTGAAGACAATGATGCAGAAGCTGGCACATCTCCAACCAGCATTGGTCAATCGCTCGTCTCCGCTGCTCCTGCCCGACAACGCGCGACCTCATACTGCACAATAGACGGTCTCCAAGTTGCACAAGAACTGGGGTTGGAAGTTCTCCGTCATCCACCCTACTCACCAGACCTTGCGCCTACAGACTACTACTTTTTCCAGAATTTGGATAACTGCTTGGCGGGAAAATAATTCAATACCCGAGAGGCAGTACAAAATGCCTTTGAAGAATTTGTTGCCTCCCGTCCAGCTGATTTCTTTAAGAAGGGCATCAATAAACTGCCACTGCGCTGGCAAAGATGCATTGATTGCATGGGTGATTACTTCGATTAATACAAATAAAAAATACATGAAAAAATATCGTTTAAATTTTTTCATATAAAACGGCAATTTCATATGTAAAGACCTAATATATTTTTTTATTTATAGAGTAGATGGCCCAGCGTTGTTTCATTCATTCCAATTCAATTTCCATTCCATTCATTTCCAATAGTCTATGACCCGACCACAGTGCCATCTACCCCAATTATTTTTCCTGAAGACTTTTCCATAATATAACGAACAATACAAAAAGGAATACGTATATCCATCCTTTGAATCGTGAGTTAGTCTTGAACTCATACAAAAAATCGATAGCAAAAAAGACGTTAATTTTTTCCGAAATTGAACATTTGTCTTTCCATATAAACCTAATTTAGACTATTACGAACATTTTCAAACAAAAAATAACCAAATGGGTCTAGGCGTTCTCAAGTGATGCGCTTAAATTAATCTTACATCGTATAACATGTAAATAACCTTTAAATTTGGTGGCCGTAATTATTCGATGCATTTGTCAAAGCATATTTTCGTAACGTACGCGGATAGTCGACCACAAAGCCACAAGAAAATATGCAAATCACTATAAGGCAGTAGGTAAGCGTTCGTAAGCCGTGTAATTATTCACATCGGATTTGCAAATCGCGCCCGGAGCGTTCCTTTTCCGCACGCGTATTAAACTGACCCTTAACGCTTATTTAAATCAAAACACATGTGCTGAGTGCCATGCCGACCGGCTTACCCGGACGCTGATTTTCAGATGAGAGCTTCCCCTTTTTGCCTGTCCCCGCGTCGATTCCTTGGCGAGCGATGATCGATACCCCTCCCCCGCCGGCGGCCGCGACCCTCCCTCGCTCTTAATTAGGACTCGGAATCTGCGGCGGACACACTCACGCACACACGCGTCCTTTCGCGTACCCGGTATAATGTTAATCAACTTTCATTATGCACTAAGGAATTATATGGGTACGCCTAAGGAGTGATTATCCGAGTTAAGGCCGCGTCCCCGACCAAGAAATCATACTTTATTATGATCATTTCACATTCGACTCCGCTTTACAGTGGCACCTCGCGGGGACTCGCATTAGAATTTACTGCGCATATATCACTCTGTAACACAACGTAACGCTATTGTCTTCAAAGTAAACATTGTATAATTAACCTTCCTTTGCTATTTCTGAAACATTGTTTTGATTTTTCCCCTATCTTGAATTCACCTAAACGATATAGTCGTGACATTTGTGACAATTATTAAAGCTGATAACCCTTTCTCGAAACATAAAGTACATATTTTACTGTTTACTAAAATTTTCAAAACAATGTATTCAACATCCAAACATGACATTATAGTTACTTTAATATGATTAATTAATACATTTTACTATCGTAATTTATCAATTTTATAACTGTACCTAAAACTTATGTTTCAGTAATAAAAACATCACAAAGTTTTAATACAGTCCTGTTTAGCTAAACATTGTTTTAATGAAGCCATTGTAGGGAACCGTCGAGCGAAGTAGTGAACACGTAACGCCTGCCAAATAAGCATTTACATCCATGTAACACGATATAAACTACAAATGAAAAGCACCTGAATGAAGGCCTTCGAGAAAGGTACTGTGTGCATATATCACTCGATAATTGTACGAACCGATAGTTTATAAACAGTCTAATGAGATTGTTAAACTATCGGTTGATTGTGAATTCGAATTTTTGAGGTTATGTCTATTAAAATACGGCTAATATGTTTCTGGTGTTATGATCACAGTTTCAACCTAACCTAACCAATGCTGTTAGTTTATAAACTTACAAAAATGTTACCGTTAGATTGTAAATTTTAGTGTCCTTTTACAATCTCAATAGATTGTTTATAAACTATCGGTTCGTACAATTATCCGGTGACACGTACATATTTCAATTATAAATTTAATATATTTACTAAAGGTAATTTTAACATTGATTCAATATGTTGATTTTGTATATTATACACGATGTAAACTTTTTTCTAATCGGACTTTAATCGTGTAGAAATATATTTAAGTACTGCTTGGGACAAAGGAAAGCGTGGTTAGGCCTGGTCTTCCCTTATTGAGTAATGCCCCTTTAAGCTACGGTTATGAGGATAAACTACCAATAAATCTTTCGCTTAGAAGGCGCTTTAATTAACGCGTGTAATAAAATTTAATTGATCAAAGCGTATAGTTTGTAGACAATAATTTATCATTGGTTGCTACCTCAAATGCGGTTATTGCTTTTGACCGTTTCACATATTCTTGCTGCTAAACGTAGTTGATGCCTGTATGTATCGTATCGTATATCGTATAAATAATATTCACAATAAAATTAGAAAATGTTAATTATCCTAAAAATTATAAATAACGTACTATGTGATTAATACATACATACATACATAAATCACGCCTCTTTCCCAACGGGGTAGGCAGAGACCACGTCCTTCCACTTGCTACGATCCTGACATACAACTATCGCTTCCTCAACATTCATCAATATTTTCATGCATGCTCGTCGGTTTAGAGTACTCGGGACCTGACCTTTCTTCAAAACGTCCCCGATTTGATCGTGGAATGTTCGTCTGGGCCTTCCTCTTCCAACGTTCCCAATTATACTCATCTTATAAATCTGTCTAGTCAATCTTCTTTCATTCATCCTCTCTACATGCCCAAACCATCTAAGCATCCCTTTCTCAATCCGTGTCACTACATCTTCTTTCACACCACAACGTTCTCTTATTACACTATTTCTTATCCTGTCACTCAATTTCACTCCTATCATACTTCTTAGCGCTCTCATTTCTACTGCATTTATTCTACTTTCATGTTTTTTCTGCCACACCCAGCTTTCACTTCCGTACGTGAGTGTTGGAACTAACACTGCTCCATGTACAGCTTGTGAGCTTTTCTGGAAATTTTCTGGCTGTTCATAAAAGCGTGCAACGCCCCATTCATCTTATTACCAGCATTAACTCTCCTTTCAATATCACTTTCACACTTTCCATCATTAGTAAACATTGATCCCAAATAAACAAATTCATTCACTTGCTCTAGTTTATCGCCACCAATCCGGATACATACTTCTGTCATGCTCTCTTCCTTTCCAAATACCATAACTTTAGTCTTCTTTGCGTTCACTTTCATTCCCTTTCTTTCCAAAGCATCATTCATAATAGTCACCATCGCTTGTAAATCTTTAGCCGACGATGCAAGTAATACTTGATCATCGGCGTACAGAAGACATTTGATAAGTAACTCATTCACTCTCAGTCCACAGTCACTCTCTTTCAAATCTGTCAGACAATTATCCATGAATAGGTTGAACAGCCATGGAGACGCTACACATCCATGTCTAACACCTTTTTGGATATTAAACCATTCGGTGTATGCTCCGTTTATTCTGACACAAGCACTGGAATCCATATAGAGCGATTTCAATGCCTGTATCAGACTACTGATCACCCCATGCAAAGATAATGCAGACCACAACTCATTCCTCACCACATGTGATTAATCGTTTGCAATATTCAATTTATATTTAATTTAAATAATTGCTATTATCCTTATTGTTTATATTTCTATTATAATTATATTAACTTAATTAATTCTACATTATTCTATTCTATGTAAATTCAATTTTGATATTTTACTTAGTTTTCATTTGGTTTAACAGTGTACTTAGACCAATGTAAATAGAAAATGTAAGAAACCCCCGACACACGTAGCCTATTCATTGAGACCATTCGAATGAGCCCAAACACGACATCTCTGCTGTTAGTGAAGAGTTAGGTATCCAGATGATGCTGTATCATCAGGTCAAGGTTGCCATGTTCCTCTAATACCATTGAAGTAACAAAATACCAAATTTCGACTCTATCAGACCTGTCAGAGATGCTCACATCCATTTATAAACTACGAATGACTTGATAAACTTCCAACGGCTGAACAGTTGTTCTTAAATGATAGCTAAATATACTCTCGATGAAGTCACCATTAAAATAATAAAAACTAGATTAAAATCGATTCTGCCGTTTGTGAGCTACGATGCAACAGACAGACACACAAATACAAACGTTAAACTTAACACTCTTTTTGCGTCGGGGGTTAATAATTTACTGAATATTTTATACCAATTTTGTATATTTTTATCAAAAAATTGATTTGTAAATTTTATATACGATTGTATATTGGGCTATTTGTTAGAGTTCCTATAATAGAAAATAAATAAATTTTATCACAGCTATTTCAAAATTATCAATCGCGTAATACGTCACATCTGATTTTAGTTCATTAATGCCATTGATGAATGAATTTCCTCGCTTCATTTTCTTCACACACAATGTATTTGTTTTGTTAAGATTGTTCGACGTTGAACCAATTTAGCGAGACTTTCCTATTTCCACATAAAGTTCGGAACGATGGTTCATCTGAAAACGGTAAGTAGTTCACACGTGTATTCACGGGCCCTTGTACTAATTTAATAGATGAGGTGTTCACATTAATTACAAAGAACGTCGAGACCAGCGAGTTCGCCGCGGGTAACTCGCGAACAAATTAATAAGATTATTAACTTCATCCGACAAGTCATTCTTTCCTGTGCATGAGCGCGCTAAGATGCCATGTTTCACGGAAAATATCGAGTTTATTTCGCGAGGATTACGTGGAAACCTGATAATACGTGACAGCAAGCTTGTTAGTTCTCGATAGAGAGGTATTATTATTATTCAGATATCGAAAGTTGAAATTCATTTATACTTTAGTCTATATTATTTTAATAATAACAATGACGTATATATTATGTAGACATAGATCAGTGATTGGTTTCTCCGCCGCTTTATCTATTAGATAACGTCAGCGTACTATTAAAAAGCGGCAAACAAACTAAGCCGAAACACACAAAAACTGTTAATATTGAAGAAATTTTTTGGACATTTCATTTTGTGTTACCTTTAAAAAATTATAATAAGCAATATAATAAACTTTCATCACGTGGCCTTGTTAAGTATTATATAAAAAGTGCACCAAGAAAAAAATTTTAGGTCAATTATTTAAACTTTTATGTCATCATTTGTAAAAACGGAAATTGGAAAAAAATTGTGGTTTTATTCTTTCAAGTGTCCAGAAAATAGCATAATTATTTCAAATTTTTTAATATATGTTTTCATCTTATTTTATTAATAACAATTGTAATTTTTTGTGCTAATACATCTTTTAGATACATTTTCTAAATTTAATTCCGAAACGAATGAGCGATTGCTCATATTTTTAGGAGTTTTATCTCGAATTAACACCATTTTTAACTTCTTGACTAGACTATATTTACATAAATTTGATAACCATCCAACAAAACCAAAGCTAATGTTAGAAATAAAAACTTCATCATTATTGCCATATAAAAATAAATTACAAATGTTGAAATAAATATTACTATTATTTGTTTTTTTTTTTAATACTTTATGATTTCCTTTCAAACAATTTCGTTTAAATTAAAAATAATCTTGATCACGTCAAATAAGTATAACTTCTAACACGTACCCACTTTTTATACATATATCGTTTTACATTTTAATCGGTTTAAAATTAGAAAACCAGCAGAACCCATGTATTTAAAGGTTAGTTGTTTCAATCAAGAAATTTACGTACAAAATTAACACACAAGTCTACGAAAAACTATTAATCAGGGTCAAATAAAAAGCGTCATCGCGACCCGCCTCGCGCAATGTAAGCCAAGTCTGATTGATTGTTAATGAAGTATCGTGGGGCGATAGTTATTAATGGCCCGCGGCTCCGCCCGGCCCGCCCGGTATTTCTTTACTCACCCACTAACACCTATTAGCCGTTCATGTCCGATACACCGCCACGCCACGCCGCCTCCCACAATATATCATACGACGGGGAAAAATATCAATCAATTTGGTAAATTATAACATGACAGAAAAATGTTACAACCCTTCGTTTTGCTCGGGAAATTTTTATTTCGCTCGTATTTTTCGCAGTCTGATCAGAGTATTTACACACACACACACATAAATCACGCCTTTTTCCCTAACGGGGTAGGCAGAGACCACATCCTTCCACTTGCTACGATCCTGACATACATCTTTAGCTTCTTCAACATTCATCAATTTTTTCATGCATGCTCGTCAGTTTATATTACTCTTGTACTAGAGTACTCTAGAGTACACGATTGAATCGCGGAACGTTCGTCTAGTCATCCCTCTTCCAACATTCCCTTTCAAACTCATAAGTCTGTGTAGTCATTATTCTTTCATTCATCCTCTCTACATGCCCACACCATCTAAGCATCCCTTTCTCAATCTCTTTCACACCACAACGTTCTCTTATCACACTCTTTCTTACCCTGAAATAAGAAATATTTAATTTTCTATTTCTTATCAGAGTATTTGGAACTATAATATTAGATTGATTGTACGATTGATCAATTTGAACAATACCTTTCTTTTTTTAATTCTTTATGGATTTAGCTTTTGCCCACAATCACACTTGATGTTAAGTGACGATGTGGGCCAAGATAGTAACACCCTAAACCTAGTGGGGGTCTGGCTCTCAAGTGCAGCGGAACACACCTATAGGTGTTCAGCGACAGATTTTCGACTTGAAGGCGGTAGCTAGCCTGGCGGGAATTAGGAAATGTCCTACCAACGTGTAATGGTTTCATTACAATGTTGTCCTTCACCGAAAGCTCAGGCTCACTGAAGGGATTCGAACCCACTGAGACATGATTACTTTATTTACTGATAATGTTATTGCCCACTGCCTAAAGATGTACTTTAAACAGCACGTATCAATAGTAATGTCATTAATCAAAATAATTTCAACTTTTCTATGAATATACTCGTGGAAAATAGCTACTAGTATAATTAAGAGAGGTAGGGCACAAAAAATCTTTGGAGATTTCTCTCTACTTGGGGCAGCCCGACTAGTGGAATACCTCCACCCCACAGAAGATCGCAGCCTACAATGATAGCCCAGTGGTAGCGTGTACGACTTTGCGTCGATTAACGTGAGTTCGAATACCTGCAATGAGCCTGAGCTTTTGGTGAAAGAAAACATTGAGCCATCATTGCTTCAATAGATTTTTTTCTAATGCCCGCCTGGCTAGCTACCACCCTCATGTTGAAAATCTATCGCCAAGCACCAATAGGTGTGTTCCGGCAGCTGCACTTTAGAGCCAGTCGTCCACTAGGTTTAGCGTGTTATCATCTTGGGCCACACCGTCACTTAACATCAGGTGAGACTTTGGCCACTAGGCCAAACCTATAACGATAAAATAATAGAGAAAAATCACTAAAGAAATGTATCTGTGCCTTAGCTCTCTTAATATAAATATATATATATAATAAATCAAAAAAGCGTAAACAAAACATACTTTTCGTAAAACTAGATATTTTATAAAGTGATGTCAGTGGTAGTTTAAATATTCTTCAAAGAAATATTATTTCGAACTGTATACAGTACACACATTCTAATTCACCCTGCCACGAGAGAGCTTTGTTTTATTTCAATCAAGTTGCAATCACAAAGAGTTTTCAGACCACAGCAGTCACTCTATCATCGACAATTCAAACAGATGTCGTGTTAAGGAGGTCCTCTAGAATGTTCGTTGCGAATTTAAATTGCAAATTCGGCGGCAGGTGCAGCCTCGGGATTGAACATCCACCTCTCTTTCTAGTTCAAATAAGAAATATACCCGTCTCACTCGAAAGCGACTCAAAAATCAAACACGACGTCAACAAATACAAGCCAAGCGTTACTAATTACTGCCCCTTCAGACGTAGAGAGGTAATTTTTACACTCTATTTCGAAGAGGAAATCTTGAAGCTAATGGCGTTAATTTAAAAAGAGGCCACGATGACTGTGATTTTTCTTCGGTAACTTTTTACAGTGATTTATTGACGGTTCCAGGTTGACTTTCATTTCAGCACATTTTGTGTAATGTCATCTATAAAATGTCAAATACACAAAGTCAACTTTTTGATGAATTCATTAAAGAAATAAGTGTCTGCAGTTATGTTGCATAGACTAAAGTTTTGCTCATCGTGGACCTTTACAAGGTAGCGGCTGATTCTGCAGGCAGATCACGAAACTGCACTGACTTAATGAGTGAGAAACATTGGAGCCCTTCAGACTCCACACATGCCCCTCGGCACACGGATTGATTAGAAAGTTGATTTTAAGAGAATATTTTAACAATTAATTGTGATCTTTCTCTAGGTACCGACTTATTGTTGATTTTTAACAAGTTTACCATGCGTCTTATCTTTACTATAATAATAATATAAATATATAGTATTATAAAGGCGAAAGTAAGTTTGTTTGTTACTCAATCACGCAAAAACGGCTGAACGGATTTGAATGAAATTTGGTACACAGATAGTTTATAGCCTGGATTAACACATAGGAAACTCGCTAAAGTCCCGAATTTTAAGTACACGCAGACGAAGTTGCTTGCATTAGCTAGTAATGCCATAATTTAAAGTCTTATATAGGTACTAAAAGCTCAAAAATAGAACCACAAAAGTTTTTAAAATAATCTAACATTCAATATTAAAGTATAATCCTTAGTAATCCTAACTAATATTATAAAGGTGAAAGTGAGTTTATTACTCAATCATGCAAAAACGGCAAAATGGATTTAGATGAAATTTTGCACACTGACAGCTTATAGCCCGGTTAAAGACATAGGATACTTTTTATCCTGGTAAAGGCCCAATCTGAAGTCCACTCAGACAAAGTTGCGGGCACAGCTAGTATTAACATAATTTGACGTTCCCTAATTATAATCGGAATGGTCCAAAATGACCATAGACGAAAAATACAATATACAAGCATACACTTTAAATCACTGCCCATAAAATTTATTTTTATTGTTTTATTTCTTAAAATTTTTATATTTCTTAGATTATAATACTCTATTGAAATAAAAATAATTAGTTCCAGGAAATGTCTAAATTATTTTATACATCCCTAGATTTATTCAAAACAAATACGTGAACTTGTTTAAGTAATCTTTGCGGTACCTACTCCCACCGTGGCAGGGTTTTCTCTCCGTAACCGAGTAATTAGCTTTTCGATTTTAAAGAGCGTCTCTACTCTCAATGAGTCCCATCTATCCACTGCGGTCCTCCGTTCCCCTCCCTCGACCGTAACCGAATCGATAATAATTAATTATTTTTGACATAATCACAGCCAAAATCCATTCTCTTTTTGCTAATTCACGTCCCTGTAATAAAACGAGGCGACGCTGCTAATGTTCGGCCGGGCGAGAACGATAAAAAATAAATAAGATGATATTTCATCGCGTCAAACAAAATTGAACCTTGACGTATACGGGCGAATATAATTTTTATACACGTCAATATGGCATGCATAGGTGCAAACGAGACAACGCTGTTCTCAATGAACATCATAATAGTAAATGATCATTGTGAAACCGACAAGATACCCGAAACCCAAATTCAGCTGAACTGACAGGGGATGGTTGTCGGTTGCGCACAATCGGCGGGACACTGTGTCAATATGGACACGCGCCACAATAGACCCCAAGATGTGGGCGAATGTCGGGTACTACACAGCTAATAGATGTTCGAGGACCTTCGACTTCAGACTCAAAGTGAAATGTACATTTGAATTATATTATGCATGTAATAGATTCAATGCACGAATTTTCTTTGTTAGTCATCATGGTCAATGAATTATTTATGGTAAACTTTTGAATATCAAACACTAACCGAAATGAGAAGAAGAAATAGAAAAACTTTTTTTTTTTATTTTCTTTAAGCTGATCAAATGTACTATGTGTAACTAATTATTTTTTTCTATCTAATTCTATTATTATGTTATGTGCGCACTCTGCGGTGGTCTATAAATATTGATACAATTATCCTCTAAAATAAAATATTGTTATTATTGTGATAAAAATTGACACTATTGACACTCCCAATAAATAATTTTCAAGTGAGGCTTATATAGGTACTGCTCTCTACGGCCAATAAATTCTTAGGAGGGTAATATTATTGTTAATGCATTAATGAACTCTTCCACAGTGAGTACCAAGATCGGTACAAGGGCACTTAAAAATACATAGTGAAAACATCAGGTCCGCTCGAGGCGGGTTTGGCCCGTGATTAAACCCGGCGAGGCATGCATAACGAGGCCCGGTATGTTTGTACGCTTACGAATACTTTCCAAGTTGGTCCGGATAGCGGTTGAAACAGGTACCGGACCAAACACCTGAGCTTGTTTATCGCATGCTAAGACTCTACGACGTTACTTAACATGATGTATTGTTTGTTTAGGAGTCTTAGCGAATACACGTGACCCACTAACATTGCATTAATAATAAATCTTCATATTTGTCGATAAAAACTTTCATCGTATTTCTACAAAGAGAAACATAAACTACTACATGAAAGTTTTCCCAGGTAGATGTATAATTAATTGAATATCCAATTTTTGAAACGTGTACCGGTTAAGCCTCTTTGCCGAAATTAAATATTATTTTGAAGGGATTAGTATCATGATTGGACGGACACATGCTAATGCAAGAAGTTTTTAATTAAAACCGTCCGCTGTTAAGAGGCTACGTAATGGCCGATCCTCAGGAGGGATCCGATATTGGGTGTGTATACCGGGAAAGCCAAAATACAAACATATTTAAGTCCGGTACGTAGTGTAGTGTGCACAGTGGCTAATCACTGTTCAGTATTAGAGATGTGCCGGATATCTGTATCTACATCCGTATCCGCGAATATTGGAGGAGCAAAAAAGATTTATATTTGTATCCGCTATTTTTTTAAGAATCTTAAACGGATTCTTTGTATTAATTCCTTGAATGAAATTTGAAAAGTAGCAATGACAAATTTTGAACTCCTTAAATTGATTTCAACTGTTACTAACTAAGAATAGGTATATAATAAAGAAGCAACATATCTATACTAAAACACATATATATGTAAAAAAGTAAACTAAAAATAATACTCGGCATTTAAATTAAGTGACTGATCCGTGCGTTAGTATGTTAGTTAAACAAACTGTTTTTAGATGGCGCCTTGAATAGCATCAACAGATGGCATTTATAAAGAAAAAAATCACATTTTATTAAGGAAAACATAATGAAAGAATAATTAATTTTGATGAAGAATTATTGGAGATAAGGAGTTGCACAGAAAAGACACATTTGAGAGGTCAAATATTATAGGACTACATAGAAAAAATCTACTCTAATTAAAAAAAAAACACGTGCATAATGCAATTTTGCTCCAAGATCAACTTATGCCTACTGCGGACAAACGAAGACCGAAGGCTAAGGTCCGTATCCGCGGATATACATAGCTTATTTTGAAGCAATGATGGCTCAGTTGTAGCGTGTATGGACATCGCGTTTATCGACGTGAGTTCGAATCTCTGCAATGAGCCTGAGCTTCTAGTGAAGGAAAACATCGTGATGAAACCATAGCACTATGCTATGGTAGGGCTTTTTTAATGCCCGCCTGGCTAGCTACCACCCTCAAGTTGAAAATCTAAGCCCAAGCACTAGGTGTGTTCCAGCAGCTGCACTTAAGAGTACTCCGACTTCCACTAGGCTTAGTTTGCTACCATATTGGGTCACATCATCACTTCAGATCAGGTGAGATTGTGGCCATAACGCTAAACCTATAACGATAGAAAAATAAAAATAAAACATTTTTAAAGATCCGGTACATCACTATTCAGTATACGTTATTACTGAAACCCCTTTCTTGTTTTATTTTAGAAAATGTTAAAATACAACGTTGTTTTATTTTCAGATACACGTGACTGCAACGACGACGCAAACAAGGTAAAGAAGAACGTTAAATGTCATAAAGCAAAAACAACATTAAAAAACCGCTTTGGTTTCCCCAATTGGCGCAATCTAAACTTTGGCGACGAGTTTATTGCCTGTGTGACCGTCAAAAGTCGCCGAGCAAAAGTGCAAGCTTGTTTACTCATATATCAGCGGCACTGTTCGACGTTTCTTCACGATAAGGACAACTCCCCCGCTGCCAATAAAGTGATTAAGTCACAAATCGTAGCTGTATGGCGCCACTAACTCACGGACCTGACGTACACCAGGCCTTGTAGATTTTATATTGATTCGTACTTTGAAATATATATTTCATTTTACGCACATAAATAAGTGTAGCGTGTACTGGAAAACTACAATATACTAAACAAATACTAGGGCATAAAATATCAGGCATCAATTTTATTGCGTTATTTTAAAGCAGGCTAGTGATAGAAATCACTCTGTTACTACTAATACGGGAGTTCTAGCTACCCTCAGCATTACCAAACGAACTGTCTGCCAGGAACAACAGTACGTTTGTTACATCATTTCACCGATATCATACTAACAGATATACTAGTGGTCTCGAGCGAATATTTCACGCTATATATATATATATATATATTTGCATTAACAGATTGCAGATTTCTAATACAGAATTTTTTTTAACGAATACATTGATTGAAATACAAACAGACATTGATTGAAACAAATAGGTGTGAAATACTAGAAAACATACGGGGTGTCTATGCTTTATATAGATATCCGTTCTTAATTCATTTTGTACATATATTACCGCGTCTGATTTTACAGACGGTTTAGAAACATCGATAAGTATTATTATCGTAACACATCTCTTATTATGTTGCAAGTCGTAAAACAAATCTGTATATATTTCGCGAATCTTTACCCCTGAATTTCGCAGTAGTTTGGGTTCGCAATTATTGTTTATTTCTGGAGTAATTAAGCTACTTTAAATTTAATAATAATCACAGTTATTTTTAAAATGTACTAAATATGTATTTATTATAATTCTCACTGCGGGAGTCCTACTCTTTTTTATTTTATTACCAACTTCTGTCTGCGACTTCGTCTGCGTGGACTTCAAAAGTGGGTCTTTACCGGAATAAAAATGTGTGTGTTATTCCAGGTTATCAACTAATTGTAAGTCAAATTTCATCCAAATCCGTTCAGCCATTTTTGCGTGATTTAATAATCATACGAACTTTCTCATTTATATTTTTAGTAAGATTAACTATTACTATGTTTTTTTTAGAAAGCAAAGAATTGGAAACGTCCCCAATACTCCGCGTGGGCTGGGCCACCTTACGGCACTATTACAAATAAATTGCTCTTCGAAATCGTTCCGTGTGTTATAAATTTCATACGTGCTGAGAAATGACATACGGTATTATTTATTACGAACAGTTTTTTTTTCTATTCTTTTGGGGAAAATACAAAGAAGACATTGTGATGTAATTGAGCTATGTTTTATTGGAGCACGCAACAATTCCGATGACAATTTTCCGTGAAAGAGGGAAATTATAAATGTATTAGGCATTTCTTTAAGTAAAAATAGATTTTGAAATGGAATGGTTCGTTTTAGGATGGTTCTATATTTTATTATTATAGCTATTATAACTATATTTTATTCAAGGTAACTTTTTGTTTCTATTTATTCATTTATTTTCATAACAAGCACCTTAACTAAACAACAACAGAGAAGTTAAGTTACTGTATTAAAAATAGATTAGCAAATGACAAAGCAAATCATTACAATCGATGTCTTTTATAAAATTATGATTGTTTTATTTACTTATATAAATAAATCTTTAGAATTTACTGTTCATTATTCATATTATTGATGCCGTTATCACGTATAGTTGTGTCAAATAATTGTAACAGTTTTCAAGTATTATTTTAGGTGTGAAATAGAGGACGCTACATTATATGAGCCAAATATGAGCTCTGCAATTTACCAGATTGTAAGGAAGTCCAGTCTAAGATCCGCATCAACCGCTGTAGTCCTGAGACCAGCCATAATAAGTTGTCAGTCCTGAGAACTAAGTTGGAACATCCCGTGTACCAGCGAGTTTTGCCAACCATACTGCTTTACGGAAGAAATAATCGTGGTCTTGTCACAGTTTAATCTTGCACAACTTTAACCATTCTTAATTGCATGGTATTATTAAATCTAAGACATGATTACAAAATCACTATCAGAGAACCGATGACGCAACATTTAATTATTTCCGTCTGTTACCCCTAATGTTTACACGTAGTCATCGTTTTGAACGCGGCGCCATTAGCTCTACAAATGACACTAAAATGAAATCTATTCATTTCCTTTGAGTCGAGTCAATCGACGGTAGATATTGTTCAATTTCACGCGATTTGGGCATTACCACGGCATCCTCGCGGCACTCTGTTACAAGCCTCGTACAGATTTATAAAGGAAACCTTTGAAAAAGACGAGTTTATTTTAAATATTAAGAGTTGCTTTTTTCTTCTCACTATGCTTGTTCTCCGTGCCATATAAACTTAATTATTTATGAAACTGTAATTTTAAATAAGAAACATTTTCTTAGAACATTTTATTTAACAAGTATATACATTACAAATATAAGAAAAAAATTAATGATATTTGTAAATTCTACAGAAAATACGAATAACATAACAATATGTAGTAGCGGAAAAATAACCTCATTTGTCAAAAATGTTGACCACAGTTTATTCAAAATGTCTGACTAAACAACCACTGGTTATCCATATCCAATTGTTCATCTCTTTTCCTTTTTATCTTGTGTGCATATGGTACCAAAAATATATTGATTCAGATAAGAGTTCATTTCTGTCCATTTCTATATAATTTTGAATTTTATTACCAAAATCCTACGACCTCTCCATTCGCAGAAGTATTGAACAAAATATAGAACATTTTGATTGAACACTGACAAAATTGAACGATCCAGTCACAAGGGTATCGAGTGGGCATGTCATACAAATGTAGTTCAGTTCGGTGTTCACGATAAACATCGCAGTAACAAATTAACCCGAGCGGGCACGGCGCGACCTCGCCTATCGCGACATCTACGCACCATAACGACATTGATTAAACTGATGCGGCCTAAACATGGGAAGGTTTGATTATTACGTGAATTCCGTGTAATGGTTTATAATACGGTTTACTGCTAATACCTGGCTTTAGGTACAATACTAGGAATAATTAAATACGATAAATATTTTTATTATATTTTTTTAGCTTATTTGTACACTAAAATGGAAACAGTTCTCTCTTTCTTTATCTACTATCACGCAATGTCTATATTAGGACAAGCAGACGTACACACGCACACGATTAGCATACCTTACGTAACTTTTCTCTCTTCAGACCAATCATCTGCTATTCTACGTATATTTTCAATTTAACCGCTATCCATATTATCTATATTTATGCGCTACCCATAAAATTATATTCATAGCAATTCCTCAGTGCAGAAAGCATTACCATGAAAATCATTAAATGTGTGTTTTTATTCTAATAATTAATAATATTAACGATTGCATACATCTTAATAATTTTTAAAGGTATCTATTATATTATGTTATAATTTGTTGTAATGAGTATGTATCCTAATTTTAATATAATTGTGTATTAATTTGCACGTTACAAACGGGAGAATATAGTGTACTATTTCCTAAATTTAAGACCTGTAACAACCATATTCAGACAAAGATATTGTATTTGTATTGTATTGTATTCACAAACTAAACAGAATAACATGTTGGTAATTAGAATACCTGTTATAACTTTGCTTATACAGACCCAAAACTCCAGGCAAAAAAATCGCAGTACGTTTCTATGACATATGTATATTATTATCACATATTATATGGTAACGTGTGTGAATACGTAGCTGAGAACCCGACGATTGTTTACCAATAAAATAGGTTATAAGAACTGACATAAATGTAATTAAAAATAAAATTACGAGAAGAAAATAATTACTGCCTAATAAACGCGTGTTGAGCCGCGGGACTTCGCTAGTTAATTATTACAGAATTACTTACAAATTAATAATCGATTAAGTTATTTTAAACTACATTGTACATATTTTGTTACAAAACTTAAGTTTTATAATAAATAAAAAAGAAAAGTACACAAATATGTAGGATACAATTTTTTTATCGTTGTATGTTTGGCGTAGTGGCCACAATCTCATCTGATGTTCAGTGACGATGGGGCCCAAGATGATAACACGCTAAACCTAGTGGAAGACTGGCTCTCAAGTGCAGCTGCCGGAACACGCCTATTGGTGCTTGGCGACAGATTTTCAACTTGAGGGTGGTAGCTAGCCAGGCGGGCATAAGAAAAAACCCTGCCTCCATGGAAATATAGTCCTACATAATATATTCTTCCAAAGTTAATGTATTATGTAAAGTAATATACATATTTTAAATCCGAAATAATTAAGTATTAGTAATCAGCGTAATCACGGAATACTAATAACACAAAAATTATAAACTGCTGTTTTTTTTTTAAATCAATAGACCTTTAACAAGGAATGATAAATTGGCATTAAACGTCTTTCAAATTGCCATCAAAATGACACGTATGCAACTATAATTTACTCCTTACTTAAAGAATAAACCACTCGAAATCCACTTTAACATGGGGTATTATCAAAAAATTGGCTTATTATCAGACTGTTCGCCTGCCCCCGTAACTATCTTGACCATATTAAAAATTAACATGGCATAGGGGAGACCGGACGTTACGGGGACAAATGATACAATTGTGCAATGATACTTTAGTCAAATCATATACTACATATGTCTACAATTTTATATTAACACTAACCGTGCCCCACGGTTTCACCCGTGTTAATTATATTCGTTATTTCCACTTCCCGTGCTTGCATACAACTTGCCAGATTGTTAGACGTTTATGATTACTGCTCCTTAAGATCGTAACGTAAATTTATATCACTTACTATCGTTGCGCCCACGGCTCCGCGTGTGTTTATTACGCAATAATTATTTCCATCCAGTAATTTTATTTTTTCTCAAGTTATTAACAATTCATAGTTGAGAAATGACATATACTTCTGATACTTCCCGTGTACGAAATTTCATAAAAATCGGTTGTGAACTTTTTTTATGTTTCGTAAATGTGTTATCGACGTTTTGATGTATTTAAGTATATCATTATTTGTATGACACTAGTGTCTTTCCAAATCTTTACCAATATTATAAAGCTGATGAAATTGTACGCTTTCCGTCTACAAAATTTGATCAGAATCGGTTGAGAATTCATCATAATTTAATTTTTTGAGAGTTTTTTTTTATGTTTTCTAAAATTGACTGGTTAACAATATACTTACTACAAAATTTCATCAAAATCGATTAAGAATTAATGCAACTTTAGTATGGATTTTTTTATGCTAAAAGTATATTGCAAATTCCTATAGCTTACAATTAGACTAATGGCATAAGCTTTCGTGTACAAAATTTCATAACAATCGGTCAAGCAGTTTTTTAGTTAAATCCGGACATACAAACAGACAAAAAAAAATTTAAAGGCATATTCGTTTTCAGTTTTCTTTATATAGTACATATATCTATCGGGAAATTTGGAAAACAATTACTTGTACAGACAGAACTGCCAATTTATTAATAAACTTCCTTAATAAATAAACTATAAAATATAGGTTTTTTTTATCTACCTGGTACTTCCAGATATTAGCGCATTCAAACAAACAAACAATCTTTTGAGGTTAATATATTACTACAAGTATATTTATTTGAGTATACGAACGCTACAATCTTTTTATTCCAATGAATTCAATTCATCTTATTAGCATTATTCTGATTAGAACCAATAACCGTTTTCACAGTTAAAATTCTCCAACGAAAATCTTTATACCGACGGACTAGGCACCTTGATCTGGTACTCCCTAAGATTTCATAAAACAAAAACTTTTTATATTGCATTCAAAAAAATAATACAATATTTTCTCCGACTGAGCCATTACAATAAAATTATACAAATCAATGAAAACAAAGCTGGGTGCGGCTGAATATTGCAAGTACGGAATTTATTTTCTATGAGATTTTTATAGCTTATTGAATTTTGTACCTTATTGTTTAAAATATAAGAATAATCCTCTGTTTGTTCCCCGATTTCTTAATTAGCGGTAATCTGGGAACCGAAGTCGGCGCATCGGATATTCCCTACGTGTCGCCGTGCAACGAATATAAATGCCTTCTTTTTGTAAGGTCTTCGAATTATAAAATCAATTAGGTAGTTGAAGTCGACTTCGTATATATACGGAACAGATTGTATATTTACTCCTATAAAAATATCACAGAACAACAAAATTATGTAATAATTTGTTTTCATGTTTACATGTTCTCCCCATCAATATTATTGAAGCTTTATTTAGTTTATAATGAAATGTAGTTTTAAGTTGTTTTTATAGTAGGTGTAATTATATGGCACTCGCTGATGGTCGCGGTCGTCACTGTCATACCAGCTAAAGGATAATTATACTTAATATAAAGTTGTATTATCTTATACATAAAAACCTATACGTAATATAATAAAGCGGAAGAATTTATTTGTTTGCTTGTTTACACATGCTAATCTCTGAAACTACCAGTCGGATTCGAAAAATTCCTTTTATATATGATTGCCAGATTCATATGGAATAGTATAGGCTATCTAGAATTAGGTTAGACCTCTCAGATAGCCTTAAATATTGATTTTTGTTAAGTAAGTCGGACGAAGCCGCGCTCCCGAGCTGCTTTATCGGCGTGCGCTGGCGTAATGTTTAGTGATACGTAAATACAATGTTCAACAAAAATATTTCTCCTTAGTACATCTAAAAAAAAGCCGTTATACTGTATGACTATCTCTTATAAATGAGCCACAATAAGGTATTGTGTGATTTTTTACACAAACTAAAGTTACTTCATCATCAAGACAATTTTATGTAGATAAACTTTGCCATTTATAGCACGCTATTTGGATGAATAGTTTGGGAGATAATGTAAAATTAAAATAAGTCGACACTCGGCTCGGGCCTATAACTATAAATGTGAGGTGTGAACTAATTGTGACGCATAACCCTGGCCGCCTGATAAAAATATTGTCTATACTGAAGAAGTATTATAAATATTTTAAATTATACGTCGGTGAAACCGCGGGCACAGCCAGTATTAAATAAAAAAGCTTTTTTGCTTGATTGTTTGTTTGTTTTAACAGTCGGACTTGAAACATTATTTTTGTATATGATAACCAGAATCATTAGAAATCATATAGGCTGTATAACTTCACGCTACAACTCTAAGGAGCGGAGCAATATGTACGTAAAGTAATCTGGCAAACTATAGGCAAGTACGGGAAGTGGAACAATGATAAAGGGCTACACGGGCGCATTGTCAGCGGCGCCGTGGAAGGTTTGTCGAATAAGTCGAAACCGCGGGACACAGTTAGTGATTCTATAAGTACTGAATGACTTGAACGATTGAGCACATATTTACATAAAATATTTGTTTTATCGAGATGAGGGCTGAGGGGAGAAGGGCTGGTCCACCAGTTCAAAGTCGCTCAACGTGCTATGGAAAGAGCTATCTATGCTCGGAGTTTCTCTGAAGGATAGGGTTCGTAACAAATACATCTGACAGAGAACCAAAGTTATCGACATAGTTAAAAGAAATAGCAAGCTGAAGTGGTAGTGGGCCGGCCATATCTCGCGAAGAACCGACAACCGCTGGGGTAAACGGGTTCTTGAGTGGAGACCGCGACTCGGCATACGTAGTGTAGGACGCTCTCCGGCCAGATGGGATGACGATCTGCGAAAGACTGCAGGAAGATGCTGGATGCGGCAAGCTGAAGACAGGGCGCTATGGCGCTCATTAGGGGAGACCTATGTCCAGCAGTGGACTAGCATAGGTTGATGATGATCGAGAAGATGGTTCACAGCTATGTTAGGGACCGATAGAAGGTGCTCTGGTAGAGCCATTAACTAGAAAACTAGAACAAAGTCTGCACAGCCATATAGTTATAATACTTATAAAAATATTTAACATAATTTAAATGATCAAAACAGTTCAAAATATTATTAATGTCGAAAAGTTTTCAACAATAATTACTAAAATCAATAAGGGATTCAATTAACTTTGTCTCAACAAAATTATTCATCGTCGAGATTTTATAAAATTCAGCGTAACGCTCGAACAGTCAAAAACAATACTTATTCAAATGAAACAAAAAGCAATTAACGGTGGAGATATCCCTCTGTCCTCGGAGGATACAAGAGAGGCGAGATTATTGAAAAAATAATTAATAAATATTTATGGCGAAATCACCTGAGAAGCGACACCGACGGTATTCCATTTTTATCCAGTACTCCGAGTACGCATCTGCAACGTTACAGGGGAAATCGGTTTATTACAAATGCAAAATTTTCCATTCATATTCAAAATTTTATATCCCAATGTGGCCGGGAGGAAGCTAATTTATTCCAGGGGAGCGGCTAAGGAGACGTACCGGCGCCTCGCGTCTTGCCCCGGATTACGGAAGGGTTGAGCGCTGCGAAATTGACAGGTGCCAGTCAAAAATTACAATTAATAATTGAGACAATTGATGTTGCGGCTGACGCTGTGGTCTGTTACGATGTATCCAATATTCTCTGTTCATATTTATTTTCTTGTATATCTATACATATAATAAAATTGATGTATCTGTTTGTAATGTCAAAATAACAGGTTTTTACTAAATGCATATGAAAGTATACGATACCTATAACAATAAACCCATTTTTTAAATTTTTGTCTGTTTTTTCCGAGTAATCTCCGAAACGGTTAGACCGATTTTGACGGGACTTTCACTGACATACAGCTGATGTTATAAGGCATATCTTAGGGTACTTGGATTTAAAAATAATAATAATAAGGGTTCTGCATAAAAAATAAAAAAACCTTTTTTAGTATTCCACGCCACGCGAATGGAGCCGCGGGCACAGCTAGTCTTTATTAAATTTGTTTATATTTTCATAAAAACTCCAGTTTACAAATAATATCGACAGTGGAAATATGTATTTGACAAACTTTACACATCAATCAATGAGCATTTCTACCTTCTATAATTAGGAGGAACTATTAGAATATTCGTATTCAAAAAAAGATATTTAATATTTAAGCAGTAAGTACATACGTCATGTCACCTAAGCACATAATAATAAAATTTTGCTTAGGTTTGTATGCACTAATATTATATATACAACACATAACTTATCCAAGGCACTCAACTTTAAACAAATTTCCATTACTTATGCAAATTAATCTTGATATTAAACTTTATATATTCTTATACTAAATTACCTATATTATATTATTTATAATTATATATCTATATAACTATAATGAAGAGGTAAAGTTTGTTGGAGATAATCTATGAAAATACCGATCCGATCTAAAAAATATTTCATTAATAGGAAGCTATATTATCCCAGATTTATATTGATTAATTTCTGTATTTACTAATTGTAATTAACGCGAAAGAAGAACGCATTTGCTAGTACTTACATTTACAAAACAAATCTAAATGTAAACAGACTATTGTTCAAATATTATTGTCAAGCGGTGGCATGTTAAAAAGGGCTATGAAAACTTCATCCTTAGGGTTATTTAAGTATAACATTATTTGTATGAAATGTCTCTCGTATATCTATACCAACATAAAGCTCAATAGATTGTTTATTTAAAAGTACTGATCTCTGGAACTACCAGTCAGATTCCAAAAAATATTATTGCATTTCATAGCTTATTTATTGAAGAAGGTTATAGAGTTGATAACTTCACGCTGTGATCCTAAGGAGCGGAGTAGTAACCATGAACGTCAAGCAATCTGGCAAGTTGTAACCAAGTACGGCAAGTGAGAAGAATGAGAGGCTACATGGGGCGTTCTAAGTGGTGTAGACCCCAAGCCCGGTGAAGCTGTAAAAGCCGCAAAGGCTCCAGGGCCCCTAAAGCTAACAGTATAATCAAATCGAAAAAAAAAATGGTGTAGATTTAATCGAATAAACTGAACACGGGTCAAACCGTGGAGCACATCTAGTCCATTATAAAACAGAATACCATGAGGGCGCGCATCGATCAACAATTTTACTACCGACGCGATGGTTAATGGCGGTAATCCGCCACTGAGAGCGGTTTACTGCAACGTTACGACTGTCTAAAGCCATGCTCTACACTGGTTAGCTGTTCGAATTAATTAAATAGACACAAAAATGCTTTATAATTTCGTAATAACTCTAAGTAAGACGTATCTAAGCCTGCTAATTTGGTAAGTCATAAAACCTACATAAACCAAAGGATAATTATTTTTCATCGTTAATTGAAGTCGATATATTCGGGTAGATTATTTTTCTTTTGTTTAATTTTTTACTTTACAACATTATTACTTTTACTTACAGTTTACTTTAAACCGCTTTTGAAACAACTCGCAGGTTATCATTTGGTTTATCGATAAAAAGCCCGACAAATACAGATCTGGAAAAATGTAATTTTTCATTTATTTAATTTTGCCTTGAGAAAATTGAGATTTTTATCTGGGAGTCATCAAGTGCTTGGAAACGCCAATCAGAAAACGTGACCCTATCGTACAATATTTATATACACAAATGAGTAGGTTATCTTTTGAGAAGTGTCTCTAAAACTATTATTGAGTGTGGAAAAAGTGACTTTAAAATGATATAGGTACTGAAGAAATTACCTAACTTCAACTGAAATTCTTGAAAACTCAACTGTGCACATGTTTAAGCTTAATTTTACTTATTAAATGATGACGTCACCGCAGTCATATGAATTCAATGCGGCGTTTTTGTGGCATATTTATTATTTTTATTTTATTAATGTTGTGAAAATGGATAAATATTAATTCACGGGTGTTAATTACATTTTCAACATATGAAGTGTTTGAAACAACTTTCAAAAGTTCTCTACTGCCGAATTTTATGAGTTGAGTGATAAGAATAAATAAATCCAAAAAGAGAAAAGTATTCAAACTAAATACATCTATTCTAACAAATGTATTATTAAAATACAATATATAAACACAAACATCAACATTTCATATCCCGAATACACATATCAAAAGCCGTACACGTAAACTGCAGCTATTAGTCAAATCGTTTGAGGCGAGTATCAGGCCGAACACGGTGAGTGCATTCGAGTCGAGTGCTTTTAGTTACAAATGACGCGCACTCTATCAAGAGGTCAATACAGGCCCGATGAATGTCCGATACACGGTGATGGGTATTTGTCGATATCGGTAACATCTATCAAACTTTTAAGATATGCTTGTTATTTAGAGTTATTTTGTCATGTCAGTTATTTTGACAACTTCTTGTACTGTTTTCCTGTCTATAGCAAGTTTTAAATGCTGACATTTTTTTCCATAATTTAACGAATTTTTATTCTATCGCCCAAATTTTTTTCGTTCATCTATCGCATGTCGCATTACAGCTGGCCGTAGAGTAGGAAACTGTGAGACTCGAGGCGAAGATGAAGTTGTTGATAGAATAATTGAAGTTGATAACAATTCAATGATTTAAATAAATATTGCTCTTAGTTTTAAAGTTTTATTATTATTAATATTTTATTTAATTATTATTATTTTATTTGTTATTTCATTTTTAAAGTTTCACTCGCATAGTGGTTTCATAAAACCACACAATAATTTTATTAATAAGAATTTCTTAGAATCTTACCATGTGGAGGATGTTATGGTTACTAGTGTATTCGCTTTTGTCTTAGAAAATATTAGAAATTGCTAAGTATTATTAAGAATTAGTAATTATTAACATTCAGATTTTTATCATATGTAGATAGTTCATATGATTCAGTTGTAATTCTTTACATATTCTACATCACCGTAGCCAGTACATAGAGTTATTTCTATACATATTATAAAACTCAACGTCTCTCTGTTTGTCTGTTTTTTATCGTTATAGGTTTGGCGTAGTTGGCACAATCTCGCCTGATGTTAAGTGGCAATGTGGCCCAAGATGATAACACGCTAAACCAAGTGGTAGGCAGGCTCTCAACTGGAACACACCTATTGGTGGTTGGCAACAGATTTTCATCTTGAGAGTGGTAGCTAGCCAGGCGGGCATTAGAAAAAGCGCTATCACCATGCAATTGTCTGTCCGTTTATGTTATTTTCACGCAAAAACCACTTATCCGATTAAAATGTTATTTTTTTAGTTCATAAGCTATGATTCTGGCCAGGTTATAGGATATATTTTGTAAGATAAAGTAACATAGAACGAAACAGGATGTGACGGTAATGATGAATCAATTCGGAAAAAAGACTTTCTTGGGGCGCTTAAATGGTTTAAGATTAGTAAACCATAAGAGATATATCAAATTAATATAGAATATAATTGTAGATCTTAAAAAGACCTACAAAAACGTCTGCGATAGCATATGTCTGTCTTCTAAGGATCACTCGCAATAAGCATTTGTCTTTAAAATGACTAACCGGCGATCGCCGTGTGTAGTATCTGGGGCAGCATGATTTGGGCGTGCGCTCAACCGACGGCATTGTGTAATCCACGCGAGCACAGCTAGTTTAATAATAAAAACCGTACAGTTATGATAGAACTAGGCCAAAACTTTATTTCTTTACGATTTTAATATTACAACTGTCTTGCTTATAATGAAAACTCATTGCAATAAATAAACTATGCGGAAACTATAACTGTAATTATCGTAAGAAAAAAAAAACAACTCGCTTCTATGATAAAACCTACTTGTGTATTACAAATAACGCTACATATAGGAATAACGAGACCATATATAAAATATATTTCAGTATTAATACGTCATCGATATGAAACACGCATATGTACATCATTACGCATATCGCGTGTTATTGATGAGTGTCGTTTTTCACGGCTGACCGTCAGCCCCCGGCGCGGCGCGGCGCATGCACTCTGTCTCTATTACAGATTTATGACTGAAATGTTTTGTACGTTCATACGATTGTATTCGTCATAAAACAACACTTCAAATCATATTCTGTTATTTAATATAACACAAAGAGAGAAAGAGAAAACGAATATATTTGGACTTTTTATAACTGAACAATGGAATTTGTTATTTTAATGGTATTGAGCAAAGGGACTACCTAGTAAAGATCGCTAATAAAATTTACTCTGTAGTATTTTGTGAAGAAATATAATTAGAATCGAAATTGAAATTAAAATATAAGAACAAAGTGAATACAACAGTTTTCACTGTTGTGTCTCTACAACATTATACAAGTGTATTTTTGATGTGAAATATCTAATGCGACAGGTCAGACTGTCTGTTGGCGTGGCGACGCACAGTGGTTCAGGATTTGAAAAATAGGAACATAGTTATCGAAAGTCGGAATTTCGATCAGATATTTGTTTTGTAGGGTAAAATACCATAATTCAAGTATCAAGCCATTCAAGTCCATTAATCAAGCGAAGTGATAGGGGTCGCGACCACCATACACATAGTAATAAAATAGTTTCCAGGTTTCACATCTGCCAGGCGTCCCACGACGGCTAATTTTTTTTATAAATCACTCTATATGGTAAACACATATAATTATAACACTTCATACAAGTTAGTAACATCCCAACTTAATTTTATTTTTTTATTAATAAGTCTGTTGCTAGTTTACAACTATTATTTTGAGTATGTAAATGTAGTGGACGCCTGTAATAGCTTCGCATATCTGAATTAGATTTAACGAATGATGATTATATACACAGATATGTTACCTCCATTGTATTTGACTTCGAAAATCTGGTCGCGCGACCTTTTTACAAGTTGAACTAATAAGCAGCGGAAAGTATACTAAAAGGCGGTTAATGAATCAGATAGCTATCAAACAAAATTAAGACATTTTTGAGTCTTCAATTTGCGCGCGCCAGTAATATGTCTGCATCTTTTTCGTATAACATAATATCGTTGGACTTATCATAAATAATAATTATCAAGAAAATAATGTGGTATATGGGTTTTATTGGCGCTAACTGTATTAAATAAATAAACTCTTCACTACTTGAAGAATTTTTTAACTAAATCTAATATATATTAAAGCGAAATACCACTCATCACGAGATCTCCGAATCCATAGCTCCGATTGACTTGAAATTTAGCATAGTGCCTCCATTTCACGATGCATTTCACGAAAAGAATGCATTTTGTGAAATTTCACATCTAAGGTTGAAAAATGTGGGTTGAAATTTTCTACGCGGTGCATTGTCTTTTGACTTGATTGTGTATTAGACGTGTACATGTACATGTTACGTGTAAACACGTGTTCCAGAATTTATAAAAAAAAACACTTGAGGGTGTAAAATAAGAGTTGAAACTCTGTATGGTGAATTTTATTTTGTTTATAGATTTGGTGATAATTATTAACCACATATACTCTCCAATTGAAAAATCCAGCTTTTTTCTAATTCTTCACCTAAATTGAATTAAGGGATGAAATTTGTGTTGTATGATTGTACAGGTAGTCAGTTAGTCAAGGTAAGAAAACTTGATTTATTTTTCATTTTTTTTTATCTATATGGAAACTGATAAGCGTTGCCATGGTAACTTTTGCCATTTTAATAATAATATGGGTACTATGGTTCGTCTTTTTAATTCCGTGTAGTTTTTATGTCCGGATTTAACTCAAAAACGGCTTAACCGACTCTTATGAGATTTTGGTCAATTGATAGGCTATAAGAATTGTCAATAATTCTTGTAGAAATTGTAAAAAAAAGTTTTTAATTATTTCTTAACCAATTTATATGTATAAATTGTCAATGATATGAGTAAAAGTAAAATTACGGGATAAAAATAACTATTGCGTTATAAAAGCGTGCGGAGCCGCGGGCGCTCGCTAGTATTTAATATTTTAGATAAGTGAACGTTTACTTGGTGCCATATTAAAGCATTATAAAGCTTATTAATCAAAAAAAATCATAACAGTAATCGCAACAATACAATGTACGAGAGTATTCGCTAGAACAATTCGCTCTGGAATTTTCACGAGGCTTGCGTCATAAATATTTTGTCCGATAAACCGTTCGTTCGACAGCCGCGAGGCGTAAGAAAATGTTAATTAACGAATCCATTGTTTTCCCGCCCGGCGGCTCCAAGATGGTGCCGCTTCCGTTTCCGGCGAGCCTCCTTCTTTATGTACGTTTCCCGCTTATTTTTACGTCAGTCGCTGTTGTGGCATCGAGCGCGGCGGAGTATAATGATTTTAATTTCCTCTAATCAAGGGCCTTCGGCACGGCTTAAGAATTCTAATCATGCAAGGTCCCCGCAGCCGCAACCGCAGCCGCAGCGGGTGACAGAAACATCACCACTCATTCTGATTGCGTCGAGTGTGGTACTGAATAATTAAACGCCTTCATTTCGCGTTTTAATAGCGGGGTAAAACAAAAGAATCGTGCTACGTTCATTTATCAAATCTTATTATATACTAGCTGTTACCCGCCTGATTTACTAGGTTTAAATGAAACTTTATTAATAATTGATATATTTTATAGTGTTATAAAAAACTATCCTATGTCCTATTCCTCCATATAATCGACTTGTATACCAAATTTCATTACAATCTGTCAAGGCATTCAAGGGTGATTAAAGAAATATATATGTGTGATTTAACATTCATTTGCCCTCGCCACTTCTTTATTTATATTAAAAAAAAATATGACAATAGTCTATGTGATTCAAAGAGAACGTAGTTTTCTGTCAGTGATAGACTTCTTAGAATCAGATTAGTAGTTCCGAAGATTATACATACGACAAAATTTACCTTTTTGTAGTATAGATTTGGGAGAATATAACATTTTTATGCAACTACATTAAAACATTGTTTCTTCAATTATCGCAAATCACATTTTATTTGTAAGCCCACGTTCCAGACTTAAATTAATCCATCATAACTGTTAGAAGAATAGACAGTTTGTATTAGGTTTTTTTTCTGTGAATTAAGTTTAATTATATCGGCGAAACGCAAAGCCACCGCCGAACCCTTTCGTTCAATTCGCACTAACGACCACATTTCGGTCGTCTAAATCACGACGACGCCACTTGCAATTAATTTTTTGACTATTAAACGTAGCTTTTATGATGATTACTTTGTGCAACAGTCTAAGTAGTCACAGCATAAAACTAATTTATGATTTTATCGAAAAGGGCTTCTTCGAAAGGGCTTTTTATATCCATTCGTGTTTTTCGATTGTTTTTTCCTTTGCCTCCTCATACACCGCTGTTGAGTATTGATAGTTTCTTCTCATATTTAGTAGTAGCGATTTAATTTGATGATATATCGTAATAAAATATGCAACATTTTATACGTTATATATGTATAAGATAACTATACGACCCGTTAGTTTATAAACAATCTAATGAGATTGTAAACTGTAGGTAGACTGTGAACAGACACTAAAAATTTACCATTTTTGAGTTTATTTCTATTAAATAAGCACGTTCATGAAAAATTTAAATTGTAACTGCTAATTATGATCACAGTTTCAAGTTAGCCTAACCAATCCAGTTAGTTTACAAACCTAATAAAATGTAACATTTAGATTGATAATTTTAGTGTCTTGTTATAATCTACCGACAGTTCACAATCTCACTAGACTGTTTATAATATAACGGTTCGTATACTTATCGTTCGTACAGACTCATAGGATGCAACATCCCATGTGTGGTATTATTACCACACAGTACTGGTTTTGAATGTCGCATACCTTCATTAATAAATAATTAACTTTACGCGTATTCAGCAGCTCGGCAACCCAGGTTTTTTTTTCGAATTGACTATACTGTTCGCGAGGTTTCCTTGACAGCTTCACCGGACTTGGGAGCAAGCGCAGAAGGCACTCAGCCGAGAAATATATGACCTGAAGTGTCTCACTATAATTAGTTAGTCGCTTTTATTTATTTGTGCAAACCCGATACAAATTTGACCTATCTTAAACACAAAAAAATGTTTTTTTTTTAAATGTTAATGAAGAGCAAGGCAAACTTTCTTTAAAGACAACAAAATGTTTGTTGATAGTTCTGTTGTAAATAAAAGATATGAACGACACCATATTACTTTTCTTTTTCTTACATAAATACAACTTAATGAACTTATCTCCCTTACACACTTCCTGCTATTCTCATTATTCGTTTACTCTTAAAAACTTAATTAAACTAACCTTTTCTCAATTACTGAATTCCGTTTAATGTACCTTACACCATTGCTGGAATTCGTACAATAATTATGGTATTTTTACTATAATTTCGTCATGTGCCAGGCCAGGCCAGGATAGTACGCGAATGTACCATAATTCAGTCGCTGGATGATTTCGGAAATGTTTACCTATATTTTTTCATTTACAATTTTTAGCAAAGTGCCAGCTTTTTGAAAGTCGCAGACAATAATTTTTCGAGAGCCTGATTCCAACACTGCCTTACAATTTCATTTTTACATCATTACTGCTTGTTCATGAAGCGTAATTAAACGAACTAACGTTCATTAATCAATATAATATTATTAATTTGGCTCGATCAACTTGGTTTTTTTCAGACTGGTCTCAAACATTTGTATGAAAATTCATCAAAAAGTAGGGTTGCGTCCATTTAGTAAAACTTGATAGATTTATTCCAAAACCTTGCACTTGTTGCATTATTAGGATAATTACTTATTTAGTAAACATTTATGTATTGAAAAACAATTGCCACTATTTAAAAAAACTGAATCGAAGTTTATGGATTCATCTTAATATTTGTATTTCATTTATTGTATATTGTTCTCTTTTACAATGACACACAGGAAGCAGTTACTCCCCACATATTAGTAAGCCTTAACACAATACATAGAATAAAACGTACTCAATTTTCTTCCTTACAGTCTTCGATTGTAGGCGAGAGCGCGATGTTTGGCTGTGCGGTCCACAAGGAGCACCGCACAATTAAGGGAACCCTTTCAGGGTGCGTACTTAGCATTCTAATCACTCGGTGAGCAGACGCCTCGCGCCACAATACAACGCTTAACGCCGCAAAATTAAGTGAGAAAATAACAGGATACCCGGCACAAGCTCCCTGAATTATGTCGCGAACAAGATTCTAATTTTAATTCTGTAATTTCGTCGGAACGGAACACAACACGCGTCCCCCGACATACTCATAACCCTCGAATAACGTAGGCATTGCGGTAATAAAATGCGAAAAACG
Organism: Saturnia pavonia; assembly: GCA_947532125.1. NCBI lineage: Eukaryota > Metazoa > Arthropoda > Insecta > Lepidoptera > Saturniidae > Saturnia > Saturnia pavonia. The sequence goes on along the minus strand of OX383899.1, from coordinate 5,543,884 downwards.
ATTACAGATCAATGAAGCGTGGTTTCCCTCTCGTAGCGCAAATAAAGCCGAGTACACACTTCAAATATGCTTTTCTTAATCGTTCTCATAAAACAAAGATCAGCCGCGCACGATCTCCCCCGCGCGGTAAAAAAAATAAGTTAAAAACTCCTCCCGTTGCTCATATCGCGCGTCTATCAGTGCGGATTTTTACCACAGATTGTTTCCTATAGGACGGGGACCCTCGCGAATCGATACCGCTTAGTATTGCTACGGATGTCGTTATTAGTTATTATATTGTTTATTGTTTTCATTGGGAGGAATCACGGCCCGTTCTACGCACTCTTGCGTCCGATTTGCGTAAATGTAATTTAGTTTTTCTTTTTCATAATAGGCAGTTACATCAATATTTTTTTAACATTTTGTAAGCTCGCTTTTAAACACAATCTCATGCAATATTGAGCGACGATATCTTCTAACTTGTAAGTCTAGAATAGTTTTTTTTCTATATGACTATACTGTTAGCCTTAAGAGCCCCGAAGCCTCAGAAGGCTTATACAGTTTTACCGGAGTTGGGGGCTAGCGCTGAAGGCACTCGTCCGCGAAAGCAGGGCAACAAGTTCAAGGGTGCCAAAGTGGCTGAACCTTGGCTTGGACAGTATAGTTACATGCCTTAGTTGCAGTTAAGTCGCGGACTGACTAAATCACTATCCGTAGAAAAATCCATGTAAATAATAAGCCGAAAATGGTCCCTCACAGAACCTATGTACCTGAGTGGTATGCAGTGTTATGTGTGTATGTCGATAGCTAGTGAATGCAGTGTCACTGTATCGCGTGAACGGCTGCTGACTCAAGCACACTACGCCGGACGAACGGACCAAGGCATGAGTTGCCACAGCGATTGCAGGTGTCTAGAATAAGAATTAGCTTTCAATTATAGTAGATAATATATTAGGTAACAGGTAGATAACATAAACATCCTATACTATTCACTACATATATTAATTTAGTTTATTTTTCTATTATTCATATTCCACACAAATCAATAACATCTTGATATCTTTATATTTTATTAGTAATATTCCTTATGATATGGTGCTTGTTTACAATTATTTTATATAGGCTTGAATTTAGTGAGCTTTTATAAATTAATTTAATATAAATATGTTTAGTTAAAAAACTTAATTAGAATAAACTATAGCCAATAAGAATTTTCATAATCGGATAAATAGTTCTAAAGATCACCTTCTATAATACGCTTACAAACTTTTTATCTTGATAATATTATTATAGACAGTAATGATTCCCTCTTATTCCTTTCAGGTATTTTATATCAACTCTTTCTTTAAGTTACAGAGAAGATAGCGGTAGGACCGAATAACGGCGACGACTACCGATGGAATTTGTCAATAGTGGTCACCTTTATTTTTGAACTGTACTATACATTTCATCAGGTACTGTGTAGTCATTTTGCCGAGAATTTAAAAAAAATATATTAAAAGTCATTTATGAAAACCGTTTTTAAAAGTATTTAAAATTCCAAAAAGTCTTTAAAATTCCAAAAATTTTTAGTATAGTTACATGTTGGTGAACTAGGTTACTTACACGATATTTACTTTCTACATCATATTTTAAGTTTACCTTTAACATTCTAAAACGTTCTTAAGGAAAAACCTTTTACAATATCGGTATTTCTCAAAGTTGAATTAGCTTAAAACCTCCCGGCGGATGTGTCATTATAATTTGCTAGGGAGAGATGACGGATCCGTCGCCCGAAGCTCGCCGGCGAATTATAATACCCTAAGCTATTTTAATCTTAACTTAGCTAAAAATCTTGCGTCCGACATTAACATTAATCACTTTTGACGGTGATTGTAATGGATAGTGCAATTAGTGTATTTATTTATTAACTCATAACAACTAGGTGAGGTGTGCGTAGGTTCCAGTTCCCTGAACATTTTTCGCAAAATTTCTATCAATTTACCATTCAGATGAATTCATTTCAAAAGTATTTTAAATGGGAAAAACAACATAAGCAAAGTGTTAAAAAAACCGTAAACAGACATCCCAATCAATGTATTTAAATCAATATAATGGCGATAAAGATCTTCTCATAAGACTTTATTGATGCTTTAATACTTTTTAAGTTACCTAAATAAAATAAAATAACTTGGTGGTTCATCTTATATGAAGAACATTGCTGAACTTTAAATCTTTTTGAAACATTATTTTAATATTATTATTTCTTAACCTATGTTAACAGGTCGTAATTCCAGGTCCAATTTTTTATTATTATAAAACGCCCAAAAATATAATAGTGCACGAAATTTACTTCAATATATTTTCATGGTTACCAACAAAGTCAAAGGTTTGGCTGAAAACCAACGCCGTTTGGTGAACTCTATCACCAACGGCAAACGCTGGCACCAAGTCTCTTTGTCATATCTCTTTCTTTATTATGTTATTTTTTCTTTTTATCTAAGTACGGCAAAGTGATTACACCTGATGTGGGATTAACATACCATCGTCAGTCGTCACTGTCATGCCGGCCTGCTCAAAGGTCTGGTCATGTTATGTTTGAAGGACTTCTTATTGCAGCAAGGAGGAAACCTACTGGCCTAAAGACATTTTCACAGTTGTACAGTGCAGCAAAGCAATGATGGCTCAGTGGTAGTGTGTCTTCGCATCGATTGACGTGAGTTCGAATCCCTGCAATGAGCCTGAGCTTTCGGTGAAAGAAAACATCGTGAAAAAACCGTAGTTAACCAAAAAACCATACTTACACTGCCGAAAATCGTTTTAATTCAAATACTTTAAATTGTTTAAAAACTAAAATTTCAAAGAAATTATTACGAATCATACACATTTTTTATTTCAAATCACATTAGCTTTTATGATTTGTTTATTATATAAAATACAAAACATTCTTCAAGCAAACAATTAATAAGCACAAGGTAATGACATTATTTAAAATTTTAAACCAAATTAAATATAAAGGCTTTATATATAAATTAGTTTATTTCAGCCGAAGAAACAAAGGAGATGCCTTCATGAAGCACGAATTCTTAAGCTTAATTGAACGTCGACATTGAGAGATTTCAATTCAATTACTAAACCATATTTAACGAAATCCAATCCCCTTTCCCTCGAGAAATAATATTATTTATTCACAAAAAATAATACAAAACGCGGTTACGGAGAACGCTCTGTTGGTTCAGTGGAGATCATTCGATGTAAAAGTTGAAGTAGAGAACGGAGGCAGGAAGGAAAACTTGGATAAGCGAAACCCTCTAAAAATGATTGATGCCGTAAAACCGGGTGGAGGGCGATCGCTCACCGGTTCAGCTTTAAAACGAATAAACGTTCAACCGTTCGAAATTTGAAAATGAAGATCATTAGCGCTATATTGGCGAAGCGAGTTCCCGCCGATTCATTATTACTCGATGCTATTTCGCATTTTTCCGCAGCTCACTTTTATATCTGTCAATCACAACGAAACGATTAGATTTCACTTTTTAAAATCGCTTCTCCAATGTTCCACGACAAAAGATATCGAATTGCATTCTGATATAGCCAATTTCCTAACGTATTGGAATCGAACAATTGTTTGAAGACACGTTATTACATGAAGCGTTTAGGCCAGGAGGTAACAAGCGTTGACGTCGTTTGTTTCTACAGCCGTATTGTTCGGAATATAACAATTAGGAAGACAAAGCGGCCAGCGGCGAACGGTGTTATCGTGGAAGAGTCGGCCGGCATACCACAGGCACACAATACCGACCGTGACAATGCACGCTCAATATCTTTATGCTCCTTCGTCGTGAGGGCTGATGCACTCGTTGAATCAACTACCTTGGAACTACATCGACCCACGAAGACCGCAATAGACTTATGTTTTTTATGTAATTCCATTGTGTGTTATTTTAACTTAGTTTACTTTTAAATTTATTAAACTTAACAATATGCCGATTCCTATGAGGGATCAAAAATATAAGCATAAAAGATTTAAAAAAAGGATTAAAGAGAAAGAAATTTAACCCAGACAAATTTCTGTATTATTTTTATATATGTGAACATCTTGTTCAGTTGAAGACTGAACCATAATACCCTACGAACTTAAATTTATTAAACATTTAATTAAAATAGTATTGGTCTTCCATATTTTGACTAAATATAATGTTACTAGCTCGTGATCACCCGTTTTTCTGGATGGAATATTGTTTGTTAATTGAATATATCATAGCCAATAGGAAATCTGAAATCATAACGCACTTTCGATATACAAACTTCCACCCCATCTTTTATTAAACACGTCTTTTTTACTTTCTAACTGAATAGTTAAATACCAATTTTCATAGATCTATCTTCAAAAATGACGGATTTGCGTACAAACTTTCATCCCTTTTTTCACCACCTTAGGGGTTGAATTCCCAAAAATTCTTTCTTAGTACTTACCTACAGTATAAAAGCAACCAGTATGCAAATTTTCACAGTCCTAGCCCCAGTAGTTTGGGCTGTGCATTGATGAATTCGTCAGTCAGTCAGGACAAGTAATTATACTATACGTATAGATAACAAAAATATGTACAGTTCCTGTATGTAACATTTAGTATGTTACGAAGATAAGAATGTAGAAAAAACATTTATAAGTACACAAATCAATAAAAAAGATTTAGTCTCAAAATGGTATTATTATAGGGTAGATCACTAAGTGAATGATAGTGATATCTGGTAATGTACACCCACTAAAATAATACCAATCGTGTTTCTTGCCAACTTTTCTCGACGACTGGAATGTTTCCTGAAAGTAGTGTTTGAACGTTTATAAGTACCTTGTTAGATCCTAAATTGAATAAAAAATACTACTTTAGAGAATTTAGTAGTGAGTAAAATTAAGAGCTGCGCTTGAATCATGTGACGGTAGTATTTTTTTATTTTTTTTCGAATTGACTATACCTACTGTTAGCCTTAGGGGCACTGGAACTGCGGCTTTTACAGCTTCACCGGGCTTGGTTATGACGTTTATGACGTATATGACGGATACGACACGTTTAATGTTATTGTATCATTTAACGTTATACAAATAAACATTATTTTTACACAATAAAAAAGTCAGTAAAATAAATATGCATTATTATCATCATGATATTGGCACGCAGGATAAAATTAATGGAGGTATTTTTGTTTGTTACGCCGTATAGATCTTACGTGCGTACATAAATACACACAGATTTTGAATATCAATATTGTAAATGTTTAGTAAAGTCAGTAATCCGTGTCAGTTCTTTAATGTTGTCATGTCTACAGGGAGTTCGTCGAGACAATTCCAAGCTCGCGTCAGTCCCTTTGTGGTCCGTTTCCTAGTTTCTCCCACGTGCCGTCTCTCACGACACTCGTCCGTTCCTATGGTGAATGCACATTCTGATGCTCATCACACGCCACGCCGTCCTCAGATAACAGAGCGACTGTGTTGAGAGTAATCTTCGTTGAGTCGAATTATGGCTTTTGATATAACTGCTTTTGTTAATGATTACAATTAATTTATTTACAAAATAACGTGCTTTATAAATATTACCTAAGGGTTAGTTTTAAGTTATTAGGAACCATCGCTTACAAAAACATATATATGAAGTTGGGCCAAACTACTTTATAATGGTTGTTGAAAATTGTAGCTAGGTTACGGGTTAAAAAAACTTCTACGGAATTAAACGTACATGTATTGCCGTGCCCTCCACTAAGTCCGAGCGCGATTGGTGATGAACTTTAAGGATTTCAACACAAAACTGTGATTCTTATTTTACGATACTTATTAATCGTTAATTATGTGTGTTATGTATGTATAATTATATGTGTTTCATTCACATCAAGTTCTTTCAATATTTATATTTATCATTTTACACTACTCTGTTAAGTGTTTAAAAACGGTACTTAGTACGCTCTTGGAAACATGGTAGGCTATATATATATTCCAGAATACAACAAAGTACCACCAAAGTAATATTCGATTATAGAAGTTGGAAGCAATAACGTTTCAACATAAATTATGAAATCACTTATACTTTAAATATGTACCTATACATATTAACAGCTTAACAATTATTAGCAATAGAAATGTATTTGCCTAAATGGGGGTTAATCACGTCCCTATTCTGTAAGTCACAAATCATGGCTCAAACATTGAGTTACGCAGCAAACGCGAACGTGTCATGTCGATGTGTCGGCGCTCGGTGTCGACACCTGCGGATGTGGAGACCGTTTAATCGCATAAAGAGCTAATTGTCTGTGCGGATTCCGCATGTAAACACTACACGCCACCTACCATTTACACACTGCCACAGTCGAGGGTTGAGCTACGAATTTTAGATTCAAATTGAAGGAATAATTAATTACATTAGTTTTGATTAAATAGTGTAAACGGTATATTAAGATGCTTGGTACAATCCCTATTAAAATAGTTTTAAATGATCTTAAATATTTTGTTTAATTTTACTTATCTATGAAAACATACTAGTATCTATCTTACACTATAGGGTTTTGAAACACATTTAATTAAATACTACTGGAAAGTAGATACTTTACAATAATAACTATATTCCTCAAAACTATACAAGCATTCTTTTAAAAGTGATTACTATTTGCGACAAAATATACTCTTAAGGGACTTTAAATAAGAAATAAGGAAGAGACGATGCTATGATTTAAAAAATCTTGTAGGATGTATAAATATCCAATATTTTTATTTATTTATGACTTGAGGGCAAAAGGAATTACACAACTCACTAGTTGAAAACACAAACTGAAATTGATATTTAGGTGTTAAGTATTTGGAACTCGCTAGAGCTGTTGTCTTTAATTTTAATTCAATTTTAAGCAAAAGATATTCGTACGTCTATGGTACGTTGTACTATAAAGCGTTCATGAACACATTTACGTTAATTGTCGATCATACAAGTAGGAATTACCCGACTGCGAGTGATTTAATTCCAATTGATTCATTACGCAAACGTTTGCGTGTAATGACAATTAAGTATGCGAAATAAGCTTGCGAATCCCTATGACTAGTAATTAACAGCTAAGTAACATGTTATAACAGAAATGAAGCAAGAATAAATAAATATTAATAAATAAATATTAAATTTACTATAACTGTAGTTAATTATATTTTGTACAAGCTTACTGAAGTGGTATCGGACAGTTGATTTTTTAGAATGTTATTTAATACTATGTAATACCATACATTAGAAGACTCAAATGACACTCCTTAATTCATGACGATACTAACGTATGTCATGTGACATCATACAATCACTCGTGGTACGAAGTGACGCTGATGCGGTTCCTATAAATCGCAGGGAGCTGAGTGATGGGGGCAATCTAATTCCAGTGATGTGGTGTATAGGAATGTTACTCTCCATGTAATCAGTCATTACATGAAGTGCTTATGAGAAATAAAGTGTTTGTTCAATGTGTAAATTATTCTCATTTTTCGTCCATGTCAAGAGCATAATTCTACGGTCTTTACAAATAACAATACATAATACCAGCCTGCAAGTTTCTCATTGCTGGGCAATGAGCTTCTCGAAGGGAAAGCACAGGCTTAATCACCAGGCCAACCCACGACATATTGGCGATTTCAAACGCCAAGGAGTCTACCGCATGTCTACGTTTTTCCCACAGACAGTACTACTACAAGAATTGTTCCCACATACAAGAAAATTTCCCTTATCATCAGCCGATAGTGTTATCAATTCGTATTAGTAATTGTACGCAATATCGAAAATTCGTCAGCTGCTTTATTTCAGATAAAAATATACGTGATATCATAGGAATACAAAAAGTTAGTAAATTCATATAACAACAATAAAATTTTAATATATCCCAGCGTTATAAAGTAAAACACCTACATATTACAAATAAATTGTGATTATGTTAAATAGAAAAGTTTTTATACCCGAAGAGGTATATTTATAAGGCTAAAGGGAGAATATTTAGCAGTAAGAAAACACAAGTTTGTATAAAAATCTGAATTATGTTTTATAGAGGACGCGCCTTGAATATGGGTAAAACTGAAACGTTAAAGGTGCGGCTCTACAACGATTTTTCCAAAAGAATAAAATATTTTTCACGTTTGTTAACAAATTATGTATTAAATTCTTAATGGACTTACTTTTTTTTCACTGTCATTAATATTTTTCAAGTATACCTAAAGAGAAAACCTAATGTAACTGTTTAGCATAATATACTGTATACCCGTAAATCAAACGTTCTCCGATTTATAGCCGTAGCGAGAAGGCTTTATATTTGTGCTTCGTCGAACCTATGACTACAAGATACACAACTACACTATGATAAATACACGATATTTTGGGCAAATTCCAGACGATTCTTGGGATTTCGAGAATGGTGATTCCTTTCTATTTTTTTCTTACTCAGACAGTAACAATACCTAAAGTATTATGCATGTCTTATTTTATTATAAAATAACTGTTACCTACGGTTTCACTCGTGTTTAATTTATTCGACTAACTCTCCTGCGCGCTGCACCTTTGTTAATGAACCCGAGTAGCCTATCGTTTTTTTGATTTCTAATTCTTGCTTAAAGCTCACCAGATTGCTTAACGTTCATGGTTATTTCTTCGCTCCTTAGAATGAAGTTATATATACCATTGTGCTCCTCAATAAATGGGCTAAAAATACAAGAAGAATTTTTCAAATCACATCGAAATGTATCTAAGCTCCTAAAAATAAATCTAAATAACGCGTTTTCAAAACATATCAAAGACTACTTCCATTTGAATCTTGATGCTTTTCATTTACATATTCACATTTTTCAAATAATTCGATTATAGATATCTATTTAAACTGACAATCAAATAATACAGCCTATAGTGTTTTTTTTTAATATGCTTATAAAATTATTCGTCGTATATAGCAGGGTCGCGTCGCGTCATGTCGTCGGCGTTCGGCAATTCTTTATTATTCATGGAGCGATCTCGGTGCCAGAGTGTTTTATATGAGCGACGATCGAGTATCAATTTGTACGGAACGGTCCCGTATTAGCATTTCCCGTGCGAGGCCTACATTGTTTCTTTAAGATATCAACATGCCAGGGGAAAACGAGGGATAAGTTTTTTATTAACATTTTCATACCTTTACATTGTATTCTTAGTTTTATGAAATAGAACACACGAGTTAATGTCAAATATTTCAATGTAATAATGCCACAAAACTTATCCAACTAGACCTCCGAAACGAGACCATTTGTCCCGATCCTGCACAGTTTCTTAGCAATTGTAAGCTTGAAGCTGACTCAAATCCACCTCTAATTTGTCACACCAGCGTTTCCTAAGCCAACCTACCAGACGACGATCAGTTGAGAAGTCTCTAGTATCCTGTTTTTATCAAGTATCATATTACCCGGTCCTCCTTCATTATCTATAGGTCACTGATACAGCAATCCATAGGTTTTTTTTCGCTGATAATGTTGGACTCGGCCATCTACTCTTCAATTTATAAAGTTCACCTCCATATTTAGGAAGAAGTCAAGAGCGGTGTTCCAGATGTATAATTGCGGAGATTTGTCTTTAAATTCTAAAAACATTAAATCCATGTCAGGTATGTTACGGATAAGAGATTTATAATATGGATTTCTTAAGAGTATTTAATCGGATTCGTTTATGGTTAAGGATATTAAATTATTCCAGATATCCGATACTTTCGGATAATTTCGGTTATGGACATTACATTTTTGAAAGTTGTAATTGAAGGAAAGTTGGTATTGCTTGAAGATTTGTAGGTAAATAATTTTAACTTTATTTTAAATAAATATTATTAAAAATTTAGGTCATTTTTGGTATTTTCCAAAAACTCCTTCGATTCCATCAAAATTATTCGAAACTTTTATATGGGATACGGTTACGGTTTCGGACATTTTTCTATTTCGGATATCCAATTGTTTCAGTTATGGTTACGGTTGAAAATTTACCTTTTCTCAAGGGTAAAACTGATACTTAACAGGTCGTAATTTATATATACCCGTAAAAGAAATTATGAAGGTTTCAAATTTAATCACATTTTCATTTTCATACACTTTTGAATTAAATGATAAAATAAATCAGAAGTAAAACTAGTATCCTAAAGAACCTGAATACCCACAAATCTGTATTAATTCAGTTCATTTGAGCAACTAGAAAGCAAAACTAAGCAACGTCAGTGTCGCGCTAACGCCTTGCCGACACAATGGGCTAAGTAGTGTGTACGCTTATGAGTGTTCATTAAAGATACGATAAAGACGGCGGAGACGACGCCGGCTAAATTGGCTGTTTCTGAGTACAGAAATATCATATCATAAATGGTATCTACAGTCGTTGAAATTCTATAAATGAATTCACTTCACTAGCTTTTTGGGTGTCTTCGAGACAAAAGATTAAAGACGTTTGCAAGCGTGCTGTATAGAAATTGTAAATAATATCAATAACTTTATTTATTTAAAAAATGTATATACAAAATAGAGTTCAAACTTCAGTGATATAGCATGATTAGATTGTCCAGAGAAACTAAAACTTTACTATATCGAGCAAAATTAAATTTTATAGAAGTGTACACTCAATCAATATAAAGAAACTGAAATAAATGAGGCTGCTATTTTTGAGCTTCGATGTAGTAAATTGATGTATGCTTTATAAAATTGGTTATATTTTTGTTTTGGTTTTTAAATAAAGTTTTCATATACATTAATCACGACCTACTACTTATCAAAACGAATCTAGACACCTAAAAACCTAGACACGATAAGGATATCTTGTGTTATTGAGGCATTGCTATGGGCACAGCATCCATCATTGGATCAGCTTAATAATATCACAACATTGCATTATCATCGTAGTGACATGATAAGTATTCCTTTCAGGTCAAACGGTTAACTGGAAGTAGTTAAAAATTTAGTGGCGATAACGCATACATGCTAACAAAGCGACTTAAATAAAAGCTTGTAAAAATGTGAATACTAAAGAGTTTAAGAGTAAGTAAAGATTAAATCAATAAAAAATAGGACAACGTTCATTACCAAATAGTTAATTCAATAAAAGGGAATTATTAATCCATTTGAATCAACAGAAAGTTCTACACAATAAGATATCTTTTTCTATATCTACTGATATTATAAAGATCTAGAGATTGCTTGTTTTTTTTTTGTTTTGGGACTTTTATTCTGCCGAATATATCAGTCCCATTGTACCCCATCCTTTATATCATCACATCAAGAGAGTCGCTGATTAGTTAGCACTACAGGGTCATACAACATCTTGGCACCATCTGAATAAGGTTCTGCCAAAATGCTGTGAAAAACACCTATATCTTGACAGTTTAAATTCATGCTATTCACCAGCGACTCTCTTTCGATCTTGTTCTTGGCACACTCCATCAGTAGGTGATGCACATCATCAATCTTTCCACATATATTACAATTGGGTGACTCTGCTTTCCTCATGAGATAAGCAAATTTTCCCGATGGATAATGCACTGAACGAAGTCTTAATGCTTAAGATTGCTTGTTCGAACGCGCTAATCTTTGGAATTAGCAGCAGATTATAAAAAATATTATAGCCGTTTTATAGCCAACTTAATGAGGAGGGTTATATAAAAATATTCATGTATAGTACCAAGAAGAAAGTCTACGCATAATCTACCAATAAAATAACAGGTAGTCTTATTTAAATAGGTAAAAGAAAACACAGATACACTTTATATTTAGATTAACTACTTATGTCTGTTTATACATTTAAAAAGAAATTAAACAACATACTTAAAGCGCTAGTTGGTAGTATGTCGCGAGTCATTCGTTAGACAATATTCCCGATTTTCGCTTACCAAATGAACAGTCATTCCGTTGCAGATGTACATAGTTTAACTAACAAGGGGCTCTTAATTTAAATTTAGTATCTTAGCTCCGCGTAATGAACGAGAAGATCATTGTTATAATGGTATTGTAGATTTTCGTTCACTGTTTCGATGCGGATTATAATTTTCAGTACTTTTATGTGACACGTAATCATAATAATATGTTTCAACATAAATACAAACATGTAACACGCACACAAAACACAATACACTTATAATAATGAAATTTATTTATGTAATTTTTTATAATAACACTTTCAAGAACTCAGTATTAAGTCAATTAGTATTTTATGGCATCATGTACTTCGCATTTTAAATGTACATGCATACATACATACATAAATCACGCCTCTTTCCCAACAGGGTAGTCGGAGATCATATCCTTCCATTTGCTACGATCATGACATCCATCTTTCGCTTCTTCAACAGTCACCAATCTTTTCATGCATGCTCGTCATTTTGTCATTTTAAATGTAGACTATATTAATATTTTTTTAACAGAATACTGAGCAAATATCTGCTGTAAGTTAAACAAAAAATATATAAGCAGAGAGCATTTCACGCGTCGTATCGCTTAAAATACTTTACAGATATATGTATTTAAAATAACAAATAATATTATTAAAAAAATTTCAAACAGTAGCAATAGTCTAGAGATAGCTTACGCTAATAAACAAATTTCGAACCATCGCCGTATGCTATTCGTATGTACTAAAGATAAAAACTTAAAATTAAAACATACAGGTCTGTTGTTAATATTCCGCTATAGTCGACTATTATTATTTTCATTTAATCTGTTTAACCTTAGGAAAATTGTTCTCACAATCGTTTCCAGTAAATATGTGACACAAATATATTTAAATTATCTTTATTTTGAACTCAAGGTTCTTGTTATTTCTTGTTAATACATTTTAATTATCAAATAAATATATATTTTTTTTATCTTTGCTAAATCTCTCTTACTTAGTGGGTGGCGCACATACGTCTCACGTCTTCATGCAAATTTATGAGACGGTGGCAATTTTTAATTACTACTGTGTCTGAGCATCTGTCTGGAGGCAACTCGAATTGTGGCTACATGTAGAACAGCACGATATACAGAGCTTCAGTAAGGCACATTTATAAATGTTAACAAATTTTTGTGTATAATATGTGATTGATAACAACCTTAATTGCTTCAAGTATAACATCATAGTTACACTTAAAAGTAATAATTAAGTCTTTTTTACTATTTTACTGACTATTTTTTTGGCTATTCATTCCTATTTTGACTCTATCTAACTCGGCTTTACGTTACTTTTTTGACAGGCATTAGAAAACGTTGAATTTGGAGATACTTAGCTTAGAGAGTTTATCTGTGTGCGTTTATTTTATTATCAACTTTTTTTTTGTGACATTCACTGGGAACCATGGTAACTTATTGACCAAACCATAACAAAAAAAATATTATTGTGTGGTTTTATGAAACCACGATGCAATTGAAAATTAATAATAATAAAATAAAACTTTAAAACTAATAGCAATATTTATTTAAAACATTGAATCGTTGTCAACTTCAATTATTCTATCAATAACTTGTTTGCCTCGAGTCTCACAGTTCTCTACTCTACGGCCAACTGTAATGCAACATGCGATAGATGAACGAAAAATATTGGGGCGATAGAATAAAAATGCCAATTTAAAAGAGAAAAACAGTTACTTTTTAATAACTAATGACTGATGGTCTCTCTAAATGTTAACTTGGCTGAGGTAGTCAATTCATGTTCAGCATAGTAAATTATCGTATACTAAAAATATGGTTAGCTCAACCAATAGTATTGACCTGTTCAAGGAAAAATAACCAAAATTTTAGAATTAATTTTGATGATCGGTATATCGTTGCCTGTTTCTATTCCATATAGTAAATAATTTATATAACTCTAAAACTCTTAATACAAGCAATCGCATGTGTCAATAGGGAGTTTATTTTGAAAGTACAATAGTGCAACACATTTTAGAAGTTGTCATACTATACATTATAATATCTTAGTCAAGTCGAGTCATGCAGGTGACAACGCCGCGAGGCGTCGGGGAGCGGTTAAGTGTGGCATTTTACGGCTTTTATGCATATTTGATGGCGCCGCCATAATCTCTGCGGCGAGGGGAGCTTCTCCTTTTGAGACTAGGTAAGTGAGTACGGGCGGCAATTCACCTGGATTGGATATGACGTACTGTTAACTTTAGCTGACACCACAAAACTTAATATTTGACATCAAACAATAAATACTTCTATGACGCAATGTATAAAACCAATATAATTTAATAGCGTCTATATTTAAGAATGAAACTGTCTCTAGGAAAAGACTCTATACTCTTTAGACTCTATACTTTTTCATTATACGTTTGGCCATAATCACACCTCATGTGACGGTGTGGCCCAAGATGTAAAACCTAGTGGAGGACTAGCAGCGGGAACACACCTATAGGTGTTTCGAGACCTTGTGCTTTCATATTGAAAGTGGTTTCATTTTCATTTAAATTGCCTACCACCATGCTATATGATCCAATCACGATGTCTTCCTTCATCGAAAGCTCAGGCTCATTACAAGGGTTCGAACTCACGTAATTATATTGTATGATAATAATAATAATGATTAATAAGAAAAAATCTCGAGTGATTTATATTAAATTTATGATTATTTCTACTGTATTTAATAAAATCAGCATTATGATTTATATTCCTGCCATTATTATATTATTATCAACATTCACAAACCATACATTTATATTACAAATAAAAATGAACATAAATCTTGAAATCACTTCGGAAACACGACTAGACCTTTCGTATAATCCATCGTTTAAAAGGCAAAGCCGATGAATTTGAAAATAATGACTGGCATTAGAGTCCTGCAAGAGGGCCGTATCAATTACTGGCCGAAAGCAAACAGGGAATTAGGTCCTCAATATTAAAATCAAATTTACGGACCGCCCCCGCTCGTACCGCGTCACGTCGCGTCGGAGTTCTGGCATGCGGTGACATGACGATCCAAAACGTATCACGTATGGACAGCACGTTCAAATTTAAAAAGTACAATTTAATAAAATATCTTTTATTTTATACTTTATAGAGTAAATTTTAGCTTTTACATTAATGTTTTTCGTTTTAAATTTAGGTTTAGGTATGTTAACCGAAATATATTTTGTTCAAATTATACAATTGTTTTGGACTTAATGGAATATTTCAGTTGAAAATTTTCGATAACTCTATTCTCCACGTAGTTTTATTATACGCGTTTGACCACAATCACATCTGATGTTAAGCTACGATATACCCAAAATTGGTAATACGCTAAGCCTAGTGTAGCCTTGGTAACACACCTATAGGTGCTTGGCGTGAGAATTTCAACTCGAGTATTAGCTAGCCACTGTACATTCTCTCTGTACATACTCTACACCAGTATTAGAAAATACATGCTATGGTTTCATCACGACGTTTCCTTCACCGAAAACTCAAGGTCATTGCAGGGATTCGAACTCACGTCGATCGACGCGGTATCCGTACGCATATCGATAACCAGATTGATTTAATTATAAGGTTTTATAGTAATGTTTAACTGAATAATGCACAATTGAATATAATATAACTTTTAATATATTTATTTTATCCTTGTAAAAATAATAGTTTCAAATATTCCTGATATCAACTGTGTGGACTGTACATAAAAGTGAAAATATTTAGTAACGGGTAACATCAATTAAAATCACATTTCGTATAGGACTTGTAGCACGTTATTTCGTAATTTACATGTACACACTGCCTACAAAATATCAAACGAAGTATTACTAAACCGTAATAATATAAACATTATTATTCATTATTAAATACAGGGTATAATTAAATCATACAAAAGGGGATATATTACAAATTTAAAAATATTATTTTGCTTATTATTATCTATGACGGATGCGTAGAAGGTTACACTAATAGTTTACCAGCGAGTTACAGAACACAACTTTCTCAGGGTTAAACAATTCGAAGTAATTCATCGGGCATTTGGGCATAGGGTTACGCTTATAGAAGATTTTTACAAAAACCTGAAATGTTGGATTAGGGCAGACATGTTTGACGTATGCACCGTGAAAAGTGGGCGAAATTGAGTTTTACTACAAAAAAACAGGCGACGGTAAGAAAGACAGGTGGCAAGATAAACTTGACTCTAAAAGACTAGCAAGATATTTTTTTATCGTTTTTAGGTTTAGCGTTATGGCCACAATCTCACCTGATGATAAGTGATGACTCAAGATGGTGACACGTTAAGTATCTAGCTAGACAGGCATCAGAAAATCCCTACCAACATGCTATGGTTTCATCACGATGTTTTGCTTCACCGAAAGCTCAGCCTCACTGCAGCGATTCGAAATCACGTCGATCAAAGCAGGGTCCTTATACACTACAACTGAGCTATCCATACTTAAAAGCAAAGCTTTGTTGAGAAGCAAATAACGTGTGGAAATAATACGGTGACCTTTCTACAGTAGAGGGTCGAAAAAGTGTTTATTTAAATGCCTTGTGTCTGATATCATTTTTCATCGGCAACATCTCGAGAATCATCCTATTATAATCTCCATAAAGACGAATATTAAAAACTTCTTTCTTGGTGCTCACCCACGTTATATAAGAAACTCCTGTGCAAAATATAATGCTTCTAGACCCATCAGTTTAAGCTGGGCGTAGTCGTCAGTGAGCCTTAACAATATTATTAAGTTGATTATTATTGTTATCCTTAACTTTATGAAATAATTAAACCCTTTTTTGTTACAGAACGGTGAACACAATCGGATAACACATAAGTTATTCAGACCTTCCACGTCCAAAACGTGAGTAGTACATAGTAGAATATATATTCTTTGCAAAAAAAAGGTAAACCGGTTTCAAAACATATCTCTATCATTATTAATTAATTAAATTTCTACTTAAGAAGTAAATTGAAGCAATGCTAGCTCTGTGGTAGCATGTACGGACATCGCATCGGTGGACGTTAGTTCGAATCGCTCCAATGAGTCTGAGCTTTCGATGAAGGAAAACATTGTGATGAAACCATAGCATGGTGGTAGGGCTTTTTCTAATTCCCGCCTGGTTAGCTACCTCCATCAAGTTGAAAATCAGTCGCCAAGCGCCTGTAGGTGTGTTCCCGTAGCCGCACTTGAGAGCTAGTCCTCTTAGCCAGTCTTAGCGTGTTATCGTCTTGGGTCACATCATCACTTAAGATCAGGTGAGAAGTTAAGAAGATGTTTTCTTAATAATAATAATTTAGAATTCATGGGTACAACAAGTATTATGAGGTATGATTTTTTAAAACTTTTTTTACCTTAAGATATCTTACTCCATTTATTATTACTATAAAATCCAAACAGAACTACTAGTAAGATTCAGTTTCAAAATATAAATATATAGTTCCTAACTGTTATGCATTACAAATATGGATCAAATATCATAGTTTTTATATTAACAACTTTTCTAGAAGTCTTATCTTCTTCTTGTAGTGTCTTTTCAGCTATTCTACTGTTAGCTCCTAGTACCGTATCTGTTTTTAAAACATTCTCGGTCCTGCCAAAACGGCTTTGTATACTTAACTATATAAGAATTAAGTACCACTATATCATATAATTGTAATAATCTTTAACCCCTTGGCTCTCAACGTCACACAAAATGCGCGTAAAATTTACAATAATGGCGTCCATGGCAGTGATACTATCAAGGAACTCACCAAAGAAAACAACTATTATTACTAATAAATTCAGAAAGAAAGTGCGAATGAAAACAATATACTAATTAATTGTTGAGAAGTTTTATATCAAATACACAAAGTAAATACCATGTATATACCATTACCAAAAAGTAGCACAATAAAATTGTACACAGCAGGCTGAGCCCGCGGCACCAATTACAGTACACCATAAAACCGCCAGCAATTGTCGCGTACGATATTTATTTATGTATATTTATGTTGCTTGCATAAATATGTGCGGGGGAGCGCGTGATCCTCGACTCGCGGTAATTATTGCGTGACTTATTGGCGAAGGAAGATAACACGTACGCCGCGACCAAATTATTCAGACCTCTCTTAAATCTTCACAAATTCTCACCGAACACCGTTTTATTAGGACACGAGGGAAGCGGGACAGTTCATGTTGTGACGGCTTCGTGTCAACCGCTCGGAGGGTTGTAGCAGCTTTATCTACGAGCTTGACTGTTGATCGTGACTTTCCGACAGAGATTTCGGTAATTACGCTGATTATAGAAATGAATCGTGCTACGATGTTGTCTGTTGTCTACAGTCCCTCAGGATCCGAGCAGTTAATAATAATTAAAAACTATGCTGGAATAAATCACATATTTTGAAGATAGTTTAGAAAAAAAAGTGACGTATAGTAGGTACAATATTACTTATGAAAATTTAAAAATAAATCAATGCAATGCCTGGAAGTATTCTCATATAAATAAATCTCAAATCATACAAAGAAAGAAATATTATGCTAATTTTGCAAGTATTATACATTTCTGTGTTATAATATAAAACTATATTCTTAATCATTTAAGGTATAATAGAATAATTATAATATTATTGATCTAATCAAGTTTGAAACTAAAACAGAAGATAAAAATTAGCCCACATAAAATAAGTTCGGTCAAAATTCACAAAAGCCTAAATGAGAATGCCTGTTTAACCTTGTTTCGAAGTTTGAACCAGTAAAACAAAGTTCCGAACAAACGAATGCATTAAAGTCACCCGAAAACTGATCCGTTCGTAATATCGCACTCCCAAACACCGAAAGTTAGTATGCATTGACTTTGAAAAGTCGTCGAAAACTAAGTTAGGTTATGTTTATGAAACTATTCGGATGCGAGTGTGTGCCGCCGATACACATGCAAGAACTCGCGCCCAACTCGAGGCATAGTTCGCTAAGTGGAACAGCTGTAAAACAAAGTAGCGAAGGGTCTAGGAACTTAGTGTGTACGTTGGCAACTATTCGAACACATGTCCTCAGTTACGCAGCGCGGTAGTCGCAGTAGTTACGGCGGCGGGTGGTATGGCGGCGGCAACCCGTCCGGCTCCTGGAAACTTAGACAGTTCAAATCAGGAAGGAGGCACGAGGCCGATCGTCGACCGACGATTTATAAACTAAACTAGCTTTTAACTAAAGTATTACGGTGGGATAATAACGAAGCCTACGGCCCACCTCCTCGCGGCGCGCGGCTCCGCGTGCAGATAAACTTTTAAAATGACTTTGGAAGCTTTTGAGCTTTTAATCGGTAAAGTTGTACAGACAGACAGTTCGGGTACAATCCTTGAACCGCTTGCGCCGGCGACGGCGGCCGCAAAACTTTGTTTTACAGGACTACTTTTCTTCTTGTTTCAAGGTTGGACTCTTAAAACAAACTCCGGTTCGACGGAGTTCGCGAACTCGGGCGCGAACAATTTACAAATTTCTCTCTTTCATAACAACTAACTGCCGCTCGACTCGGCGCGACGCTCCGGTGAAAGTTGTCCTGCGTAGATCTTAATCGCATTGTCTGTTGCGCTCGCGGCGCAAACAGCTGATTGTGACAACACAGTTTATCGAACTTTTACTTTAATTTGCATATCAATTGTAACTGTGCCAGTCAGACACTATGTCGCTTATAGCAATTAAAATGAAGTTCACAGATAGATCTTCAACATCGTCTACAGCATATAAAATTTGTATTTATTTTAAGATATAAATAATAAGAATCATTAAGGAACCTGCAAAACAAAGCGCATTTGTTTTATAATCGTTAATATGATAGAAATGGATAAAACTAGACTAATTATTGGACAATATTTAAATGCAAATACTCTTAGATCCTGTTGATGTTGAGATCTCAATATCGTTGGGTAATAATATAAATTAGCGTTGAATTCTTCTCCACTTCAATAAAATACATAAAGCATGTAAGAACAATAATTTAAAAAGATATATAAGAAACTCAGTCACATTATTATCTCTTCAATTCGCACGTCACGACATGACACGTGATCTTGCTTCAATAATGTATTTAAAGTTATTGAACTTTTAAATAAATATCGTTTATATACAAGCATCTTATATACAAGTAAGCTAGATTGTAACATGAGCTAAATGCAGTATCGGGTATTGCGCGTAAATTTTACGTAACTAGAAATAAATAGGTTGCGGGTGTGTGGGGCGGAGCGGCGTGGGCGGCGGCGTGCGCGCGCACTCTCCCCTCGCCCCTCGCCCTTCGGTGTCAACCTGCCATCGGCCTCCGCATAGTCCGCGAATAGCGCCCCGCGAGCCGCCCGCTCCGAACTTGAAGCTCCAACGCTCGCAACCGCCCGCGTCGGCCTACGTTGCAAACTTTTCCGTCGTAGACGCGCTACGTTCGGCTACGGACTACAATAATGCTACAATGTTAGCCCAGAGTGAAGTTTTTGTGCAGTGAATTATTTTTTATTGTGAAATCGTGATTTAAATAAATAAAAAAAAACTTTAGTGCATTATGTGGACTCGCCTCAACATTTTAAAGCGATGTCGACTTTAGTCAGACCTGTTTGGTAAGTCATTGAAAGATTTGATTTTTTTTATTCCAAACCCGTCGTTTATGATTGTTTAGTTGAATAGTGTTTAACGTTACGATTTTAACGTTATTTATTAAAGTTACCGGTATCTTATTTCAGCGGTGAATTCAACGTCTGTGAAACAATCAAGATGATTAACAAGATTTATAAAAAAAAATCGTTCACGCACAAATCCCACGCTCGTAAAACCATTTCACGAAATGCTTTCAAAACTTGTTTAATCAACATTTTATATTGTATAGGTATTTCTTTTAATACATAGTTTTTAAACTCGAAGATATTACATTTTTGGTCGATTATTCCTTATTAGTTTAATATAATAAGACCAATAAACTTATAAATAGGGTATTAAACCGAGAATAGTACACGTAAAGAGACATCTTTTTTACTATCAGCCCTTCACTAAATGTACCTATAACTAAATTTATGAATTACCTGGAACAGTGTAATCGCAATACGAATAATTAATTTTGGCAAATTATCT
Organism: Saturnia pavonia; assembly: GCA_947532125.1. Classification (NCBI taxonomy): domain Eukaryota; kingdom Metazoa; phylum Arthropoda; class Insecta; order Lepidoptera; family Saturniidae; genus Saturnia; species Saturnia pavonia. The sequence goes on along the minus strand of OX383899.1, from coordinate 5,522,920 downwards.
TCAAATGTTCAATAATAGGCTACAATGAAATTGCGAATAAGCTAACGCAGTAACTTCATAACTCACTTCTAAGCAAACAGTGCTAGTAAAAAATGTATCTTAATTTTTAAACTGAATTCAGTGGGCAAATGGAGTAGGAAAATATCGCGAATAGGTACAACACATAAAAGTCATATGAAAATAATATGACAAAAGCCAATATGACAAATTTATTTTAATTTTATTACATATTAAAGAAGCTAAAATATTTTCGTATTAAGCAGAATGATTATAATATTATTTACCAAATAACTCATTTTTTTAAATACTGAAGAAGTGTATGAAGTTTGTATGAACCACTTGTGGGCAACACATTTTATTGTTATTACTCTATTATTATAATGTAAGTTATTATAATTAAGCTAACGTCCTTTTATCTATCGGATTTTTGTATAAAATCAGGACAACACAAATCACGAATCAAAAGATGCGTAATTCTTTTTTTGTTTTGTTTATGTTCCCGGAATATGTATCAGGAAAAAGCTGGATAGGTGGCGCTGTGGTTGAGTTATTAACTTTTAAGGACAGAAGAACGTCTGCCGGCCCAGATAGTATTGAATAATAATAACCTCATTTTTATGGATAGCTAACTTAGCTTCGATATTACCAATTTACTTCAATCACTATTTCAAATTTTGTTAATTGACAGTATTTTTGTTATTATCTAATTTGATTGTTAGCTCCTGGTCTAAATAACAATGGAGCCCCCGTATTTAAAAAAAAATCCACATGGAATTTAAAATATAAATTTGTTAGAAGTTTTTATTACTGAAAACACTTAAGAGATTAAAAATTTGTTTCATAAAATATGCTACAATAATATATTTTTACAATAAGTAGGAGTCATTTTAGATCGTTCATAAGTAACACCTCGTGCCGTATCCCGAGTTATCTATATTTTTTTTTATTTATAAACCCTTTGCAGAAAGTATAAATATTAATAATAAGAAAATGTAAAATTGTACAGTTGTCTAAAAGTGGAGATGATTATAACTAACGATTACAATGAGCTCCTTAGTCACGCACAAAATGCATTAAATGTTACTCCACGTTCCCAGTATATCATAATTCTCAAAAATTTTAGAGATAGAGAACATTTTAATTTATTTTAAAGTGGTATTGTGGAACACCGTAATCTTAATCGAAACTCTCGGATATGCGAAACAGAAACCGTACTTCTTATAAATGTTTTGAATAGAGACGGAGTTGAGTGAGACAATCTCGAATACTAAATTAATAAATATATTTTAATACAATTAAAATATATATACAATATCAATAATCGAAACCGATTGAATACTCTTCAAGAAAACAAAAAAAATGCCCAATGTAACATAATCCTTTAGACTTATCTGCACAGTATCTACTACTTAAATGTTCTGTTTTACAGATAAAAATTACAATAAGTTAACATGTTATATCGCAGCTGCAGTTAACTCTTCATTTACGTAAACGTTTAATTCAGGTAGACAGAGTACAAACAATTTTCACGCGTCACGCCTCCGCGGGTTGCGCGCCCATCTAGATAACGTTATAAAATTGTTTCCACTCACAACGTTCAACTTATCTGATGGGTACGAACGCCTTAATTGAGGCTTGTTTTCTATTTGCACACACTTTTGTTGAATTTACATGCTTGTATAAAATATTAGCTACCATATTGCTCGGTATGTCATAATCTCATAAGCAGTTTATTTAGAGGTTTTTCAACATAATTCATATATTTTAACGGGCGGTGGCTAAAACTAAGCTATTATTACGGTATTTATACGAATAAAAAAAGGTGTGTGCGATACACACACGATAGAAGTGAAACTCAATTTTAAAAGATATTTTATTTAAACAATGTGCAATATACATACACTCCGACATTTGCTCTCTCGCTCTGGCTCACACAAAGAAGAGAGTCTGATAATGTGCGTTAAACGTTAAACATTTAACGTTTAACGCTTGGAAGTCGCAAAAGAAGTTTCACTTCAATAAGCAAATCATTTATATATAAGGTAATATATTAACTTTTTTCCTCATAAAATCTGATCTGATTTTTGAATTACTTATTTCATAAAAATTTGATGTAATAAATAAATTAGGAATAAAATAAAATTTGGGTATTAGTCAAACACAATGTATTAAACGTAATGTTAATAATAAACAATAACAAACAAGTATCTATTTTATATAAACCGGTAATGAAACAGCGTACCTACTTATTACAATTTTCAAGTTACCGGTACAAATTCTTACGCTTTAATAAATAAATAATATTATTAATTATTTTATTCAAATGTCGATAAGGTTTTTTACATATTAATGCAAAATGTTGTACAAAGATTCTCCAAGAAATATTATGCAGAGATCTCAATTCGTATAAGTAAAACACACAAACGTAACATGTCCGCTTATTTCACGAGGGCTCGATCCGCTACATACAACCCTCCGTACGATTACAAAAGTCAGGGTTGACTATTTTGTTTGAACTACATTTAGACAGAAAATTTTATATGTTAAAATATTGCAGATATTTTTTTTTTATATAAATAGGTCGCTTATTTCCAATATAGATAATAAGTTGGACTAAATAAAAAGTTAAGCAAAAACCCTAATTAATCAACTCGTATGTAACTCACTGTCAGTCATTAAACAAATTTGAAATCATAAATGCATTTTATAGATTTCTATGTAAGGTTTATGAATATTAAGTAATAAAATCGGTGAAAATAAATATTAGCTATAATTAAAAATTGATTCTATAGTATTTTCGATATACCTACCCGTCGACCATGTTATTTATCGTCTTATATAGTTCAACTGATACAAGCATCTACATTAATTTGTCACATACACGTGTTGTTGTTATATAAATTGTCTCATTATTATTCAAGAAAATAAAACAAATCTATAAAAAACTTTTTTTTTTATTAATTAACTATACAGTTCTTTATATATTACTAGCTTCTGGCCACGACTTTGCATCCGTGGACCTGCTAAGTGCTAAGTGTTACTCTAGGTTATAAACTATCTATGTACCAAATTTCTTTCAAATGCGTTAGCCGTCTTTGTGTAATTGAGTAACAAACATCTAAATATACAAAATTTCACATTTATAACATTATATGATATATTAGCAAGATACTGCTATAGTTAGTATGGTCTCTCAATTCGGTTTCATCTACGTCTCTGATGGACCCGGGCCTACTCTCCTTAAGCCGGAGCCTGCTCCTTATTTCAGTTCGTACTCTCACCTGCTTTGTACATTCCTTATCAAACTATCTATATTATATTAGTAGTATATTAAATGTTAGTATATTTATCTATATTAGATTAACAGATGTCCTCTCCATATCCACTTTTATTTATCAATTACAGATTTTATTACTATTAATTTAAATTAATAATTTCGCATTCGATCTAGTTTTCATGTTATTTTCTTACTTCGTTCGATGGCTCTTCAGTATTATTCGAAATCGATATATATCGATAAATAATTATTTAATTATGGCTGAACCCTGTCACCAGAACTAGATTTAACCTATATCTCAGGTAACGGTGTCTTTTCCAATATACAAATATATGGTTCTTGACTCTCTCACATTACGAATAAAAAACAAAAATGACGGAAATTACAAATGAAACGATGAAAATAAATTATGACAGTGTGTGTATGTGGGCGTGCGTTTGTTTGTATGTAGGATGTGTACGTGCATGTGTGTGTAATAAGGATACTTACAAGTAGGTATGTATAAATACAAATAATTATCGAAGTACATTAATTAGTGTAGATATACGAGTATATAAATAAAGCTTCAGAGATTATTTGTTAAAACGTACTAATTTCTTGAACTACCTTTCAGATTTACATAAAATTAATAATTAAAAAGGTTATAATGTTCAGCAATCTGGCAAGTTGTACACAACTACGGTTGATTGAATAAATTAAAACTAGGTGAAACCATGCGAACAGCTACTATTTTTAATAAACGTGCATATATACAAATTATGATGTTAACTCTGCCAGCCCTAAGGTTTTGAATGCAGGGGTTAGAGAACGCGGGGCTAGCGTTCACAATGCACCGCGTACGTTGCCAGTACCCCACTTATTTAAACTCAGTTAAACTATTGCGTTATTGATTTTAACAAATCATATGTTGCTCTTTGTTATTTTTAAAATCGATTTACGAAAAACAAATGATTTTATGAACTTTTGCTTTATTTAAAAATCTTACACAACTACAAATGCTAGTTATTTTAAGAATTTATGTTACTATTAACAATATTTCGTAATTACGTTTGTAGACAAATTTCAACAAATTTACAAATTTTTTTTAAACAATAATGCAAGAAGTTTTTATATCATTTGAACATTTTTTTATCTATTATGTATATAAATAAAAATGAAATGCTGTTTGTTGGTGAGCGTATCACTGGGGAATAGCTGAAATTATTTAATATATTTTGTTCATGTTAGTAAGAGTCCAAATTAGCTTAATATGGCAAGAAAAATTGGAAAAGTTTCCCATAAAATTTCCAAATTCGGTAAAAACTGAACGTCCTTCTTTTCTTTTGGATTTTTGTTTGAACTCAAGATTATAACTCACGATTCAAAGGATGGATATGTGTAAATCTTTTTTGTTTTATTTATGGTCATGGACAAGTTATCACAAAAAAACAGGATAGTTGGCGCTGTGGTCAAGTTATTGACTATTAGGAAGGGCAGAAGAACGTCTACCGGGGCAGTTAGTTTAAAATAAAACGCAGTACAAATTTTCACTCATAACTTTTATTTTATTTAAAAAGATATTGGCGTTAGTTATCATGAAAATATTGTCACGGGGACAATTTAAAAAGGTATAATTTTCGAAATAAATATATTAAAAGGTAATGGAAATGAAATGCAAAAATAGATTAATAAGTGTATTCCGAAGGCATTAACATTAAATGAGATATAAAAAACAGAGTACCTTTTTATAGTCTATTAATAATAGTAAAACTTTCACTAGTAAGAAATAGTCCACGTTTTGAATATATCCGTAACAGAGCTGCTAATAAAAAATCCGTCGTGAGAAGCTTGTGTTTAACTAGATAGCCATTCAGTTTCAATTTTTATAACTGCATCCTCAAGCCAGCATGAATGAATGCGTCCGCCAGGTTTTCCATTCATTTCATAATTTCGAGTATAAGGTTTCATCAACTCCTTCTAATACCGGTTATAATGTGAAGGGTCTCTTGCAGTGTAAGTATGACTCCAAATAATTAAGTAAAATATGAAAATATAAATAAACTTGTAAAAATCTTGTAAAATAATGTAGGTATTCAACCACAGACGTCTGATCGGTCTGTCATCTTCAATCTGTCCGAATTCAATTATTTTTAGTATCTTCTATATTTCAAATTTAAAAAGTATTTTCAGCCAATAACACAATCTTTGTTTACGGACTACTTATTTGATATATATATCGTAAAAGAAGTTTGTATTAAAATATAATGAATGAACTAAAGATATGATGCCTTCGGAAAGCAACCGAAAACATAATAAATGAATAAATGAATTAATGAAGAATCAAATAAGGTGAAATAAATATATAATGAAAAGATAAAAATGATTGAGAAAACAATCATTACAATATTTATTTGTATAATTTATCTAAAATTTAAGATTACTTTATAGTCGTCAAAATTCCTAAGTTATGAAAATTAAAAATCAAAAATCTCCATCGCCATTTTATTATATAACTTTCGACTTTTAATAATATAATTAATATTTAAAAATATATGTAAATATTAATGTAATATCACCAGTAACTTTAAAAATTATATATCGAATTCCATAATATATTCAACTGACTTTTTCCTACAATCTTATAACTAGATATATTTCAGACTCTGGGTAATGTTTAAAAAAAATCTCAGTTTGGCTTTCTTGGTTTTTTGTTAAACATGGATAAATATTTACGCAGAATAACTGTCATAGAAAAATATAACAATCAAATAGAATAGGAGATAAATATTATTATAATTGTGTTACTTAAAAATTTAAAGATTTTCTATATTTTCCGATTATTAACAACTTTTTTTTAAATACCTATATTTTTATCTTTTTTTTAACAAAAATGACGCAGGAGACTTTAATATTTCAATAAAAATTATACCTACTTATTTTTATGCAAATACGTACGTAAGAAAAAGTATTCATATGAGGAAAATATGTTTCTAACGACATTCTTGGTAGGTACTTGCAAGAATTTGTTTGTTGTAAATTCTTTTATTGCAATTCAAGCAGTGATGTAATTAAAAAAAAATATAATTTTCTGTGAAATATTTTTCTATACTAATGTAGCAGATTATATCAGTTATTATATTAAATGTTTAATCAAACTAATACTAATAATCTATACTTAGAATAAAACAGTAGAGAGGTGTAATCTGTAAATTAATGAAGACTCTGAAAAACCAAGATATTAGTTGTTCATTGCACCTCGAGAGTCAAGAGACATTCACAGACTACAACGCAAGTCTGGTTACTAAAAGCTAGTACGACGCTGTTTCTCAGAAATCAGAGACAATCACAAACCCCAAGGATCGCTTAAATTGCCGGTATCGAATTTCAATACCCCTACATACATAAATCTGTGATTGTTTTGAAATCGCTGTTCTTAACCGACTTAAAAAAAAGAAAAAGGTTCTCAGTTCGAATGTATTGTTTTTTTTTAATGTTCATCCATAACTTATTTTTTCATGAACTGATTTAGATTATTATTTTTTCGTTACAAATCGGATACCTCATGGGTGGTCCAATTTTAATTTCATTGGCATTCTTCGGCTTCTCTGGGGAACTCCTCAAAATAATAGAAGTTGGAATTGTTTTTTTGTTAAAAATTGTCTTGTTCGTACCTATACGAAATCCCACGCCGACGTAGTCGTGTGCACAGCTTATTAATAATTTATAATAATACCACCCTATTCCACTACTGTGCAAAGGCCCTCTGCCCGATGAAAAACACAGGCTTAATAACCACGCCATCCCACGACGTATTGGTGAAATCTATATAGTTCTGTCCATGTAGATATGTATCCATGTATGATATGTTAAATATGTACTTGTTATATCCGAATTTCATAGACATTTATACATTTATTTGCGTTGACAAACCACAAAATACCTTAATATATTTTGCTATGAATACAATATATCCATTACTATAAAAATATGCAACTATATCTATTCTATACATATTATAAAACTCAACGTCTCTCTATTTGTCTGTCGTTTATGTTCTTTTCACGTAAAACCCATTTACCTGATTAACTTTTTTTAATTCATAGCTATGCTGTCTAGCCATGTTATAGAATATATTTTGTAAGATAAAGTAACATACGAAATAAGCACTGAAGATAATGGTGAATAAATTCGGAAGAAAGACACTCTTGGAACGCTTAAATGGCTTACATTGAGGAAACCATAAGAGATATATCAATTTAATGTTGTATATATTTGTAGATCTTAAAAAGATTTAGAAAAAAGTCAGCGATAGCATATGTTTATCTTCTAAAGATCACTCACAATAAGCATTTTTGTCTTTAAAATAACTGGCTGGCGATCGCCCTGTGTGGTAGTTAGGGCAGCACGATTCGCACGTATGCTCAAACGGAGCCACGTCACAGCTAGTTTATGTATGAATACATGATATGTAACTAATCTGAAATTAATTCCGAAATGCATTATAATGTATTTAATTTTATCATTTTATATTATTTTGATAGTTGAATACGACGGATAAATATTAAAATTTTCAGAGCTTTCGAAATACCTTTTAACAAACAGCCATGCTTACATAATATTTATTAGGGTATAAAGTGATATGTTTTCATATTGTTACATAAAGTACTCATTATCATTTCAAATTATTGATTTAACCCAATCGCAAAAACATAATTGTGACTATTTATAAAAAAAGAACTTCCCAGGTAATTTGATATTAAACAACCAACTAACTTTTCATCGTGTTCTGTCAAAACGCCGACTAGTTATCAGTCATTCTCAGCCGTTCTTCGTCATAAGCTTAAATCAAGTTTCCGTTTAAGCCATTTAAACTGGTAACTCAATTCGAGCTTGAAGCCAAATTGGAGGAGTATTTATCTTTCCCGGGTAGTCAATTTAAAAGCAAAATCACGCGAGCACACGACGCCATTATCGCCGGTTCTCGATCCACAGGCCGCGGTAACTCTATGAATCTAATCCAGAGGATTTACTCGCTGATTTAGAGCCGGGCCGGGCCAAGGAGGGCGCCACTGCTCGAAAGAAAAGTGATAATGTCTTAATCCTACCACACTCGAGTTTGCTCGTTCGTACCCCCTCACAATTTTATGGTCGCCCGCCCAGACGGCACGTTTTGATTTATGATTTCAATAATTAAGAATTTTAAGGTGCAATTTGAATTTAGAAGCCCCGAGGTCTGAGGGAGCCCGACGCGTGTTTGTTATTGTTCTACGTCGAGAAAGGGTCTGAGGTCTTACCGTTTACCTTTAATTTTCTTGAAGACATTTTGAAAATTTATTCATATAACATTATACAGTAAGTTTAATAGATGATAATATATTGAAAAATTGTAAAAACTTCCGACACAAATTACCTATACCTACAATGTGACTATTGCATTGAACCCAAACAAGGTACGTCTGCTGTAAGTCGCTGAGGAGTTGGGCAGATTCCAGATGATGCTGTATCATCAGGTCATGATTACCACGGTCTTCTAATACCATTGAAGTAACTAAAACCAAATTTCGAATCGATCAGACATGTGGAAGATGCTCATATCAATTCACTAACAAGAAAAGAGCTGACAATCTCTTGAAACGGCTACTACTGCACGTAATGCAAGACCACCTCTGTCTGCATCGGGTTTAAAAAAATATTAACATTTTTTTTTGTGTAATAAATTAATACTATTTTAATCAATTCAAGCAGATTCAATGCAAATTGCTTAAAGCATTACGACCTAAAACTGATCCGATCAAGTCAGGCAGACAACTTTACTATTCCCGGTAGACTATATAGCCTACACATTTTTTATTTCAAGAAAACCAATGAATTAGAAGCAATGATAGGTCAGTGGTAGTGTGTACGGATATCGCGTCGATTGACTTGAGTTCGAATCCTTGCAATGAGCTTGAGCTTTCGGTGAAGGAAAACATCGTGAGGAAACCATAGCATGGTGGTAGGGCTTTTTCGAATGTCTGCCTGGCTACCTACCACCTTCAAGTTGCAAATCTGTCGCCAAGCACAAATAGGTATGCTCCGGCAGCTGCACTTGAGAGCCAGTATTCCACTACGCTTAGCGTGTTATCATCTTGGGCCACATCGTTACTTAAAATCAGGTGAGAATGCGGCCACTACGCCAAACTTATAACGATAAAAAAACCTGTGTCCATTTTTGGGAAAGCTACTAAAGATAAATTACATCATATCTTTCTTAAAGAGCACCAAATATAAATTTAGGATCTTTGTTCTATTTATAACCTTATCAGTATAAGGTTCTCTATATTTTCTTTAGATTATGTAGTAGTTTGAAACAAAACTCTTTCTTTCATAAATTCGAAGGACTAGATTGTAGTGCGGATTGCGGGATTAGCGGGCACAATAATGTGTTTGTGGAATAATGTGTGCTTTGTAATATGGCGTACTTCACGGTTTCACTCGTGATACATTTATTTGATCAATTTTCCACCAACCAGCAGCCAACACACCCGTGTAGCTTATCGTTTTCACTTACCGTACTTGTCTAGATCTTTCCAGATTGCTTGACGTTCAGTGTTACTGCTCCGTTCCTAGCGTGAAATTGTATAGTCTTATAAACTTCTTTAATAAATAGGCTATAATGCAAAAATGAGTTCTGCTCGAAGAATGCCCGTTCTTGATGATAATAGTAAGGAATATTACTTAGTGAAGCACTCGAGGGGTTTATAGCTCAGTCAGTGCGGGTTCGATGCCCGGTTCAGAGAGCTTCGATAAACTTTTATTCGGGTTGTTTTTCAATAGATTTTTTGGCTTTCATTTAACGAGTTTTGGTAGTTACATGGTTGCAAATCAGTTACAAGCTAGAGCTAATTATTAAATCTAATAAATAATATTGCCTTTATCTTTAAGTCGTAATTTTGTTAAAAAATACTACTTTAATTCAAATTAACTAATTAAATGTACTAACTGATATATTTACGTATATTCGGTTTTCTCCTACATAGTATTTTTTATTAAAGTATCAATACCAGCCCTTATGTATTCTACTGCTGAGCAATGAGTCCTCTGCTCAAGGAAAGGAATAGGCAGGCCACGATCTATTAGCGATTTTGAACGCCGAGAAGTGGCTGAGAAGCGCCGGCTTCAGCCGAGTTAGTCAACGTTTAATTTATTATTACCATAGTAGGTATATTATGTACCCTACCAACAGGTAAAAAAGTACGGATGTGAAATTCCCTATGATTTTAGTAAACACTATGCTTTATTAAAATACGGTTAACCAACGCTTTACGGTTAACCAGTCACGTCCTCCCATAGCGTCTTACCGTAATCCCGATGCGACTCGAGCTCGCGAACTGGATTTCCTTATATCGCGCCCTAATCTCCAGGCATTACAATTAACGCGGCCCCGAGATAACCCGCCAGTCGCCACCCGCTGATAAGGTCCGCATGAGCACTAGTTTAAACCGGTTAAGCATCCACCGCCCCGAGGGTTTATCTAATTACCCTACGCCAACACACAAGTTATACTCGAACGTGGTCGTGCACGTTTCGACCCGTTACGATCGTTTGGAAACGGTTCACGTTTCGGTTTAGGTCGGTATCGACAAAGCTCGTACGTAGGGTTGCCAACTTTAGTCCAAAACATTTGCAATCATAATACGGGACATGAATAAAAACAGCGGGACCTAACGGCCAAAGTATAGGTAGGCGTCAAATATAATTATCACTCATCTTCAACGTGAGTCCACTTCTACTTCTGCCCGATAGTTTAACTGTACTATAAAGCGGGACGGTTGGCGTCCCGCAACACTTTCGCGGCACGCATCCACTAAGGGTCTAGAAAGGTTACGTCAAGCCTCTCGCTGGACGGTTGGCAACCCTAGTTTTACGTCACGTATATAAATGTTTGCCGGGCGTCGTACTAACGGTATTTCAGCCTTCCGGTAGGCTCCCCTCAAGGTACCGACGCGACGCCGACGTCAAGGACCGTCGATTACTACCTATCTCGAGGCGGACGCATATTGCCCAAGAGACTAAGTATCTTCAATCAATAAATTGAAGTCGATTGCTTTATCGAGTTACACACTTACATTTGCTAATTGCGTAAGAAGGCATAAGTACAATATAATGTAAATTAGCGTTTAGTAATTTCATAATTTTTTAATTTAATTTTACACTTAAACGAAAAAGAAGACCCGTTCCTTGCAAAGGCAACGCGATAGCAAAAATCGCTAAATATCGGCTTCAAAATGGCTAATTCATATTATGTAACGGCCATAATGCACGAAACATATCTGAATTTGCCATTCTGAAGCCATTATTTGGTGATTTCTGCTATCACTTTGCTCTTGCTAATTTTTCACAGCTTATTCGCAGTACATTTTAACGTTGTTATTCTGGTATATCCAAATATTAGATACTTTATAGTTAGCCTAATAATAAGATTACAATGTTGATAGTTTATTAAAAAATATATTGTTTTGAATTGTTATATACATAGATTAATGATTGGTTTCCGCGCCGCTTCAGCTAGATTCCGTCGGCGTATCTACTAAATTAACGCGGTAATCAAAACTACACCGCATCGGCGTACTCCAGTCAGTATCATACCAACAATACTGTCATGTTGACGAGCTTCATTTCAAATAGTCACTAGGATATTAAGTTGCAGTATTCTAGGAGCTATTGTTTGTAGAGAGCGCGGTATCTAGTTGAAGCGCAGCGTAGACCAATCATTAATTTATGGATATATATTTAAGAGAATAGGCAAAAAATCCTTTCAATTTTCCTTACACTATCAGAAACAATTTATATGAATTTAATAGAATATATTTCAATATAGATAATGATAAAACTAAATAAGTTAAAAAAACTAAAAACACGCTTTAACTATGCACTAAAATTATAAAACTATTTAGTCTTATAATAACATCTCGTTACCAAGCCCAATCTATTTGACTTATCAAAACGAATCATATGAGCCGAAACTCGAGGGGTTTGCTAGTAATCATTAAAGAGTTCCACTATCTACCTCTTGACTCCATAATCAGATCAGCTTCAAGACATAAATTATAGTGTTGTCATCCGAACTACATACACATACAAAGTTTTATTTCGATACGACAATTAGAAGTAGGTTAAAATTGACTTCTAATATTTTATTACATTGTTAGTTAGTAACAAGTGAAGCTATAATATAAGCGTGTAAAAACATAAGTATATACAAAAAAAATGTAAAGAGATGTCGTCTTAAATTTTCCAAGTGTTATTTGTTTATTACTTGCATGTCATACAAATGACAGAAAATATATTACAATATTATTGACCAATATTTATCTATCTTTTAAACTATTCGAAACTACTATTTATTAACTCTTTGTTAAGCGTCATTTAAAAAGTTTCCAAAAACAATCATAACACTGACACACTTCAAAAACTTTTCTAGAAAGTTTTTTCTATAAGAAAGTTTTGTTAGTGTGTTTACTGATAAAACCAATCATAAGAATTTACCTTAAAAATGCTTGGTGCCGTGTTTACTTCTAAATTGCGTGGTAAAACATTTTATAAATGTGTTTTTTATTTATATTGCAAGCATTTCGTAAAAGTTTTCGTGACTAACATAATGTTCGAAAAAAAAAATATTTTTAAAACGAGTTTATCTGTATATAATTCTATTAAACAAACTTAAGTTATAAAATGAATAGTTCGTATTTTTCTATTACCTATGTTAAATATTTTTCGGTACACCCAATAGCGGACCTTATTTATTCATGATGTTAAAACTGGTCTGAAAGCTCATGAGTGAAATGGTTTTTACGTGGGAACGATTTTTGTGCAATGAAACTTAAGATCTAAGTGCTTGTATGTGTTAACGTCGATTGGAAACGCCGAGAATCATTTCCGCGTAAAAATATTCTGATTGTGGATGGAAAATCGCAAGTACATAAAATTTCTATTTCTATTATATGTCTATGTTGATTGTATGTCCTTTCAGTGTATCATCGTGTTTGACTGTGTCCTTTTTTACAGGACGGTGCCGATAACTCCTCCGTCGAATCTCGCACAGATAAACAAACGAAGACTGGAGTATGGTATCGATGTAGAAACATTCAGGGTCAATGACAGACGACTGGAACGAACTCTCAGCGACGGCTCAATGGATGAAGAGGAGATCATCAGTAAGCGAAGGCGGAGATTGCTCGACGATGAACGACGAGACGACCTAGACCCACGCCGACGTACTCTTCCCACGCACAGACCTAATCTCGTGAGACAACCCGATGAAGACGAAGAAAAACTCATCAAAGAAACACAAGCAGCGTTGAAAACACTCTCTGGCAGTTGGCCTCGTGAAGAAATACAAACACAAAACGGTGATGATAACGAAGACACCAATGACTTCGAAAACCTCTTCGACGACAAACGGTCTGATAAAATGTTACCTTCTTCTCCTTCTCAGTCCTCAGAGAGCGCTGATACATCACAAAGGAGTTTCTTGTTACATTATCAAGCTGAAGAACACAACACCAACGGTACCAGCGAAAACGAAGGTAAAAGGAACACGTCCAGAGAGAGAAGCGATGACTACGACAGACAGAGCAAAAATTCGATTCATTACGACGGACCGAATTTTGACGAACTCGTGGATTCGTCATCGAATGAATTGGAAATCGATATGTCTGATCGATGCGATGACAAATACGAGATCGAAATAGACACAAAGCATAATAATAAGAGTGAAATTACTTCTGTGAATAAGCAATCTCTATATAATGCTTACAAAGCTGCGACGGCCGCGTTACCGTACTCGACACAATCTGCGTTCAAGCCGCCGGCGGAGGTGAAGCATAGGATCAATCCGTCAACACTGCCGAGCGAACCTTTCGGCGGTTATTCGAACGATCACGATAAAAGTTCGGTGAATAAAGGATCGAAGCAGTACACGGTGTTGCAACCGGCGGGAGCGGGGTCTCGAGCCGCGACGGCGCTTCAAGAAGCCCGCACGGTCCCTTCCGCGCAGCCGGCCCGCGACTCGCGACCTCTCGCCACGCTCTCCCCGCCTGTCCTCAGAGGTACCACATTCACCTCAAACAACGATACTCAAACTTTCTTAACGACCTGGCTATAACGTAGAACTCCGTTATGAACTAAGTCAAAGTTTGTTTCAAGGTCGGCCGTTATAGATACTTCATGACAACGCTACCGTGTTTATTATGAACTGAAACCTCGTCTACTATTATTGCTACTTCATGTGAATCAATAAAGCATTTTATGCATAAATACCTATTATATTCACTTTTGTGGTATATGTTTAATTATAACTAAATAAATAGGCAGTAAATTTCATATATTTTTTTAATAGGGCTGCAATTCTATCACTCTAAATAAAATGAAATTCTTTCCTATGCTAGTATAATACATAGTAGAGAAACATTTCCTTCGTAATACCTACATAATGATAGCTGGTTTTACGTCAAAACGAGAAGCAATAAAAAACGGGTCATGCAGGCAGAAGGCGGGGCACAGGGGCGCCGTCCCACATCTCCTGAAAGAAAAATTGCGAGTGGGCGCGCAGCCGCTTGGCGTTCTTTATTTTTTCTTTGAAGTGATACGTGGGGTGGGGCCGGGCGCGAGGCGGGGCCGCGCAGGTACGCCCCGGCCGGGGCACGCCCGTCGGTATCGATCGCTCGCGCACGCCCCACACACTGATTACGATAATACTAATTTGTGCACCGGTCGATTTGTCCGCAGAAGGCAACAAGTGTCCGACACCCGGCTGCAATGGGCAGGGCCACGTCACCGGACTTTATACACACCACAGGAGGTGAGTTATGATGATTTTCATGCCTTTCAGATTGTTTAAACATCACAGCGGTCAGCAATACATTTATTATCTCGTACATCTCGGGCTTGGGAGCGAGCGCTTAAAATACTCAGCCGCGAAAACATGGCAACAAGCTCCAAAGGTGCCAAAGTGACCAAGCCTCGGCTTGAATTGTTCCCGTAGTTACAAATAAGTCGCGAACTAGCTAATTTCCGATTCGTAAATCAATTTAAACTAACTATACATACTTATATACATGTTTCTTCCATCCGGGAGGAGAGAAGAAACTTGCGTATATGTATTAAGTAATCTGTCAATTTCGGTCTAAATCAACTATAGCCAAAAACATGAAAACAAGGTCCCTTACAGAACAGACAGATTGAGCTCATATTTACAAAATATACTTGTTTTATAGAGACGATGGTTTATAGCTATTTTAAGCTCCGATAGGTAGCGCTGTGGTTGAGCCTTTAACTATTGAAAATAGCAAAACGTCTGTCGCCGGGCCAGCTAATAAAAGAATAAAAAAGCAACTTCGTTTTAAAATGATTTACAGTTTCCGTAAGTGACCATACAAGTGATTAAAGTTGACACAACCGGTAATACCTTTAAAACTACTGTTAAGTTGTCAAACGTTATATTAATCTTAATTATTAGGAAGGAGTATCATTATATTGACGCTACTATCGTTTGTTCCCTCAGTCTGTCAGGATGCCCAAGAAAGGATAAAGTCACACCGGAGAGTAAGTAACTGAATACTACGAAATGTTATATAATTTGCGCTTTTATTTCATTCAAAAGAATGTTTCAGAGATGTTAAATTGTGTCTGAAATTCCTTTTTTAGATGGAATAGAATGAATTTACTTCTTTCTTTTTTATTTACGGCTCTTATCCAGTGGTTTTTGCTGCGTTTAGAGCTAGCTGTAGACTTGCTTCTTATTAATTATTTTAAAATATAGAATGTAGTAATCGTTAACTTTAATAATAAATGTGTCTTGTAAAGAACAGTGTAATTTTGGTAAGCTATTTCCACGAGCGAGTACATAGTTGTTGAATAATTTGTATCTATCATGCAATAATATGTTTAGATTTTAGATTTCTTACTAGAACATTTCTTAAAATACATGTCGTGGATTTGACTTCACCAAAACAAAAGTTTTGAGATAATTGAAGCACACAATACTCGTCACAGACCTTTGTGTTTCTGAAGTCAGCTCTGTGAAACGCTCTAGTCACAGATTAGCTTGAGTAGCTACCCAAACAAACCTATCGTTTGTCGGTTGTAATCTCTGTATTACCTATTGCATAAATAAAACATATCTAGGTACCTAATTTTCGAATGTTCTCTAAACTTATGAAGCTACTTTAGAGACATAAAAAGCGTCGCCAGTATCTATATACACATTATAATTATGTTTTTAATTCTTTAAATTTATTATTAATATTAATTTTATTTAGGTAGGTACTTTAGATTCAAATTGATATTGATTGATTAATGTAATTAAGAAATACAAAAAGTTTGTTTATAAATTGCAAAATCATTGTCATGCAGTGAATCTGCAGAATCTGAACAGAATGTTCAGTCCTCCGATATAGGATCAGGTAATAGATACCTACGTAACTACAAATGAACCACCAAATGGAAGAAGGGAATAAACGCCACTTTTTGACATATTCTTTTACATTCTTTAGATGTACCGCTTAATTGTGAGTTCGAAGAAACGAACAAAAACTATTCGCTTCGTATAGATTTATGCGGCCATAAAAATAGTTACTTGGAAGAAGGACATTACATATATAAATAAATTTAACAATTTACATATAATATATAAATGAATATTATATATTTTAGCCAGGGCTATTAGTAATATATTATTAGATATAGGGATATATATTATATTAGATTACATTATAGGGATATTATTAGTAAATAAATCAGAATTTATATTTTCTTCATTATCATTGATATCCCATGAGCCTATAAGTTGAAAGTAAAAAGTTTTGAAGTTATAAAATTATCTCCATACTTATTTTTTGGATTTATTACCTTCTTCCAATTGGTGGTTCAATTATACTTACAACATTTACACAATTAAACATCGTACAAGCGGCTCCTGTGAAGTCATTTTGTCAAGCAAAAAAAAGGGAGGTTAAACGCATACTATTTTTATAGTATTGGCTTTGCACGAGACGATCTTGAAGTGCCCCACGCCGGGGTGCAACGGGCGAGGTCACGTCAGCTCGAACCGCAGCACGCACCGCTCCCTATCCGGCTGCCCCACGGCCGCGGCGCGTAAGGCGGCCGCAAGGTCACAACGTGCTCGACCTTCAGGTAAATTAATATACTTCTTCTTCTTGTTTTTATTTAATGGCAACTGCATCCATCCATAATTCTGCCAACTTCACGTAATTAGAATATTTTTCTAATTATTTTTGTAATCTTCAAAGATAGATCTCACAAGATGGCGGCTCCTATATTAAAACTGTCCAGGGAGATATTATGGCACCTTTAAAATACGTGTTCCTAGTTAGGATACGTGTTCTACCTAAGTAGAAGGTCTGATTAACAGTGTCGGGGCCGGTTTACTCCTTTATAACTACTAAAAAAAATTTTTGTTCACAACAGAAATTCATTGTCATTATACTGTTTTTTTTTTAGTTTTGTTTGTTTAAACACGCTAATCTCTGAGACTACCAGTCTGATTAGAAAACTTATTTTTGTATATCATATCCAGATTTACGGGGAATAGTATAGGCTATCTAGCATTAGGCTGCGCCTCCCAGCTAGCCCGAAGCCTTAAATATTGATTTTTGTTAAGTCAGAAGAAATGGCGCACCCTAATTGCTTCAGCCGCGTCCAGCGGACATACTGGTTAGTAATACGTAAATACAATGTTCAACAAAAATATTGCCCCTTAGTAAATCTAAAGAAAGTCCGCGATACCATATGCCTATCTCTTATACATAAGCCACAATAAGGTATTTTGTGAGCATTCTTATTAGGCATGGCATATTAATCATTACGAACGAAAGTTACTTCATTATCAAGACAATTTTGTGTAGATAAACTTTGCCCTTTATAGCATATTATTTGGAAAATTAAAATAATTCAACACTCGGCTCAGGTCTATGACTAGGTATAGGTGTGGTAGCGGGAACAATCCGTGTGAGTTGTGAAGCATAACCCTGGCCGCCCGATAAAAAAAAATTACTGTCTATAAGTATCTACTGAAGTATTATAAATCAGCGATTCCTTTTAAATTATACGCGGGTGAAACCGCGGGGCACAACCAGTTAATGATATAACATAAAATGTATCCAACGAATTGGGGACTCCCCTAAAGGTTTTTTGTCATGCGAACCAGTACTGCAAACCAGAGAAAATATAAAAAACTGTAAACCTTGTAAAAATGATATGAACATAGATTAAAATTAATACTTGTATCAGTAAGTGTGCATTCACTATAGTGTTTAGAAATGTACTGCAATATGACGACGTAATAACAAATAACCTAATAATACCGTCTTCAAGGGTTTGTTAATCTTGAATTTAACTTTCACACGAAGTTTCTTCGAGATATTTGAAGATTTTTTAATATTAGTGTATAAAAATTCTCAGATCGCGGGGCCGTATCTGACGCAGAGCCCCTAGGCAGTTGCCTACACTGCCTAATTGTTAATCCGGCCCTGCCTAGTTATTATTTATTATCCACTTCACTTGTGCACAATAAAGAAACAACACCCTTAAAAATACCGTTAAAATTAAATAACATAAGGCCAAACAACATAAGCTCATGAATTAAAATAATAAGTATGGTATGGTATGGTAATAAGTATGGTAATAATTTGTGTATATAACATTTTTTATGTACCTTTGAGTTCATGAATGATATGCACCCAAACAGCAATATAGACATTTCATCAAAATGTTTATATTTTTTGTTATATTTTGGAACTGACAGACGAATTAGTAAAGTCGAAGGTACAATGTCTAATGAAACATTGAACTTTACTCTGAGAACGTGCTGGTAATGAAAGTTTCTTCACGTCGTAGTGCCACCGTCAACTACAATCACTGTAACGAGCGACAGCGTGACGAGCGCTAGAAGCGTGTCACGTGAGCGAGAGCAAGCGGCCTCGCCGCCCAGTCCCGCGGTGAAGCGAGAGGCTCCCGAGCTGCTCGTGCCAAAGAGAGAGGCCGCCGAGGCCGAGCGCGACTCCCCCGTCGGGATGGAGACGCGCCACGCCGGCTACGGCGCGCCGCCCGACCAGCGATCGCCGTACGAGCGAGCGCCGGACGATCACGTGCGCTCCTATAGGTAACTAACTTATTTCAATGCCTACGTCCAGCCCATATGAAATTAGTAAGTACCGATATATTAATTAGATATCGGCCGACCGGGGCCGCACTCGCCCCATAATTAGCAATTGTATTCATAACATAAGAATGTAATTCTGTACCTATACCAGTACAAAATAAAACAACAAATACAAAACCTATATATTATAAATCATTAGATACTAATAATTTGATCTCACACTAATGAATCTCGAGTATTTCCTTCCACCTCATTTCACCCTTATACAAGGTTTGATTTCCAAAATTAGTAAATAAAACAAGTAATTGCATATTTATAACCAACTTTTGAACTTCAAATATCACGATGGAAGGTTTCCAAGTTATTTTTTTACCTTCTAAAATTTTATTTCATAATAATTCTTGTTTGCTTTGTATTTTTTCAAATACCAAATAATAAATAAATATGGGGACACAATTTCACACACATCCATTTGATTCCAAATTAAGCAAAGCTTATATAATGGTAACTAAACCGCTGATATAATGTACATATAGAAAATATTTAACACCCAGATACACAACTGACATTTATGTTATTTACACAAAAGTCAGTCATGTGTGGTGATCGTACCTCTCCAGTTCAAAAAACTTTTGAAATGCCAATACTAGTCGAAATAATATCTCAAAAACGACTAAAACTAATAAACGGTATACCGTGTTTTCTGCAGTCAAATGAATGAGGCTCGTTACGGTTACGAGTCTCGTTGCTACGAAGGTGCGCCCGCCTTTGAGCGCTACGACCCACAATGCCCGCAGCGGCCTTATAGCTGGGACGAAGAAAGATACCACGACCCACATTTACCCACGCCGATGAAAACCGACCAGTCCGAACAAGAAACCAACGCGGGACCTATTTATCCTAGGTACATTATGTTTTGTGTAATTTGTAACAACTCGCCTAAATCCTTATGTGGTAAACGTGACTTCGCTTTCTAATTTCTGTAAAAATTCGCAATCGTTTTAAAAAATATTGATAAATCCTATCGAGTTCCCTGCCGGTTTTTCTCGGTAACTAGAATATTTTTCTAACCAGAAGCACTGTTTTAACATTCATAAGTATCTTCTTAAAGCCATAGAACAAAGTATTTTTTATTTCATATTACTAAATAAAATTTATTAAAAAAAAGAATCTATATTGATTACTTTAATTTAAACGTATAACTACTGTCATAATTAAAAATATAAGAAACACGAGACTAGACTTTGTAGGCATGGCATAATACAAAATTTTAGAAATACAGTGAGCTAATTGTCACTCTAGCCAGACATCTTTATTTGAAAGTCAATATCCCTTACATAGACGTTGTCCTATCTATTCTGTGATCTGCAACGATCATCCCTCTCCCTAGACCAATGTACCACTACGAAACCGGTAGCGGGGTGGGCGCTGTCACTGCGATGGGACCCGGTGTTCCGCCTGGCTTCTCCGCGATCAACTTATCAGTGAAGATCGCGGCGGCGCAAGCGCAACGACCGAGGAGCCCCACTCCCCGGGATCCGAGAGATCCGCGCCCCGCCATAGATCTGTCCAGTTCCAGTGGTAGTCCACAGGTGAGAAATATCAAATATTACCACTGGAAATCTGACATTCAAATAATAAATATTTACAACTCTATAATCAATAAAGTCATACAAATAAACAAAACTATAGAAGTAAAAAAATGTATTTTTTTTTCTTATAATTATATAATACAGAAATACGCTTTATAACAAACAAAAAAAACAAAATGTCTATCAAAGTAATTTTCTCTTACCATTGAAGAAAATTAAATACGCTTTCATAACAGGGTCCATATGCATCGCCGGTGTACACGAGCGCCGGCGGTGGAGGCGGGGGCGGAGCCCGAGGCAGCCCGCAGCCGGGTGCTTCGCCCCAACTGACAGCCAGCCCTCAGGTGCCAAGTCCGCAGGGCCAAACTCTCGACCTTAGCGTGTCCCGTTTACCACATAGGTGAGGCAGTCATATCAAATTTAGTTTTAAACTTAGTATTATTTGTTTTACATTTGCTTTTCTTGCTTGCAGTCGCGGGTTTCCCGGTGCCGTTTCGTATAGCCGAGAATCAACACCCGATAGTGGTGGCAGTCATCCATATCTAGAAGCATACCATAGAGACACTGCTGGTGAGTAACTATGGTAGTTCAATGTAATATATATTTTTTTAGATTAGTACGATAAAGTAACTGTGGGTATCGAGCGATCGGAAATCCATCGTCATGCCTCTTAGCAGCTGGATAAACTGTTGATCCCGAAATGCGGCAAACCAAAAGAGTCACTGGATGGGTTTGCCACTATGTGCTGCAGTGGTCGTGATCCATACCACCCCGCTTGGTTACTGAACATTCACAGGCTGGCCCAGGAACGCGATAAGTCTAATCGTGGCACTATAGCGGATGTGACCACCTGGTGATCGCGATCTTTTTTATCGTTATAGGTTTGGCGTAATGGCCACAATCTCATTTGATGTTAAGTGATGATGTGGCCCAAGATGATAACACGCTAAATCTAGCGGAAGACTGGCTCTCAACTGCAGCTGCCGCAAGACACCTATTGATGCTTGGCGGTAGATTTTCAACTTGAGGGTGGTAGATAGCCAGGCGGGCATTAGAAAATACCATACCACCATGCTATGGTTTCCTCACGATGTTTTCCTTCACCGAAAGCTCAGGCTCATTGCAGGGATTCGAACTCACGTCAATCGACGCGAAGTCGTACGCGCTACCACTGAGCCATCATTGCTTCGTGCCAGCATATTACACATATTATATGAACGCACTGTAAATATTTATTGGGTTTTATTTTTATGAGAGCTTTAAGGACCCTGTACCCAATCAATGTTTTACCATATGAACTTATTAAATTACTGTATTAAACTAAGAATTCAATATGTCATAAATTTCACCCTGTTATTTATTTATTACATTGACGTAAAATCGAGTGAATGTACATTATTAAAATTGCTCATAACATAAAATGATTAAATTTCTCCACGTAAGTAATTAAAACAAACGAATAACTTTCTTTGCTCATTTTCCTGGGAATTATAATTTGGAAGATGAGCCGTTTCATGCATGTATTTTGTCTTCATGTAAAAGGGGACTAGAGCCCAACATGTACACTACGCTCTCGTAAAATACATTCTACAAATTAAAATGTGGCTGTAATAATCACTCCCCACTGGAGCGCCCGTACGATCTCTGTCGTGTCATACGTCGGTAAAATTACCACAGAATAATAATATATTCAGAAAACTCACACAGAGTCGAATACGAGAAAGAGCTTCCTTATTATTCAGTTTTCACTCGGAATAGTGTTTTGAACTAATATATTACTAATATTTCATCTGTTTTTGTTAAAATAACTTGATATATCGAAAAAAGTGTTTATTCTTTATAATCGATATTCAAATTCGCCGCGATAAATATATTTTCTGCAAAAGGAAAATTATTATTTAATATAAGTACACAATTCATTGCAAAGGGTTAAGAAAGCATTCATTTGCTTTTCATAATAATTAAAAAGCTTTACGTCGTTTTCTGTAAAATTGCATTGTTTACGATAATACGTTACTTTTGCAAAGAGGCGATTCAAGTTTTTCTCGATAAAATTGTCACTGCATAACAAAAACAAATATTATTACTGACAAGTGTAATTATGATCTACTCTGGAATTTTTAAAACAAACATTATTAATAATAAACATGAGAAAAAGAGGAATTAGTCTTACATTTAATTCCAATTAGTCAATAATTAATGGTGCATATACCAGTAACTAGATTAAGAAAAGAAAGGATTAGTTGATTAGGTACATTAATAAATATGTATCATTTATCGTATAAATGCTTTGTATATATATGCATGCAGTGAAGGCTCTGGATTCGTTTATATTGTGTTAGGACGCCGCTAATCCCGACAAGTGAGAGTTCTTGCTACTATAGCAATGGTTCTCAAATGTTGCGGTAACCGCTCCAATATACGCGTTGGTTTTTGTGGATTACTGTGTTTTCGAGCTTTAATTAAAATGTATATGTATAAACTATGAAATTACGTGGAAAATTATCACACTACATTGCTAATAGGTAGGTATATGAAAACATAAAATAATTTACTTGGAAGAGAAAACTAATTTCTTTGTTGAATTCATATCAACTCATAATTTAGAATCATTTGCCATTTCTTAGCAAATTTTTTTCAATAAAATACTTTAAAAAAACGTGTGGTGTCGTGGGACACCAGATAAGAACGAAGTTCCTTATTATACAATATTAATTTCTAGTTTAATTCTAGGTATAAAGAAAATAATTATTCGGGTATACATTTTTTATTATAATTTTTTTATCGATAAAAATAAGAACAACTACATTATAAAATTATCTTAACACCTTTATTTTATTTCCAATGATTTATAAAAATATATAAAATAATAACAAACTGCAATAATAATAACAGTCATCACGTATACTATACATTAGACACTGTATAGACATCATACATAAATAAAAATCTTACGCTTTTATTAACGTTACGGACGTTTTTTGCCGGCTAGGGTACCCCTCTACAACGCCCCATAAGGAACTTCGTACCAATAATGATTTTAACAATTTCAATACATCACGTTTACTTCTAATATTATGTATCTATATTGCCATTAAGGTACCTACTTTTTAATGTCAGTAAGTAGCTACTTTTGTAATCTGCCTATGATTATTGGGTCCTTCTAGTCAAGAAGTGAAATGCGTAAGAAGCATCATGGATGATTATGTCGAATTAATTGAAGATTTGGTTGAATTATCTTAACGAAATGCCTCTTCCAAATAGTTAGTTTTCATGTGACTAAAAATTATACCTAATAATTAAGCCTAACTTGTTACAAATTAATTTAATTTACGTGATCGGATCAGAAATGAAGAGATCCGCAGGAGAACCAAAGTCACCGACATAGCCCGAAAAATAGACTAGACTTAAGTAGCAGTGGGCGGGCCACGTAGCTCGTAGAGCGCATGATCGATGGGCCAAAGAGTTCTCGAATGGCGATCTTTGGGGGCCTATGTCCAGCAGTGGACGTCTTTCAACTGAAATGATGAATGATATACTAGCTGTGCCCCACGGTTTCCCCCGTGTTAAATATTTTCAACCAACTCTCAACCGTGCCGCTGCCAACGCACCCGTGTAGGATCGCTTGTCAGATTTCTTGATATTCATGGTTACTGCTGCGTTCCTTAGGGCCCGCAGCGTGAAATTACGTAGACTATAACTTTTCTTAATAGATAGGCTATAAGATAGTGTAAAAATATTGTGTATACTGAAGTTTTATAAATCATCAATCAGCGATTTCTTTTAAATTACACGCTGGTGAAACCGCGGGGCTCAGCTAATCGTCTCTATAAAAGAGATAATTATGTGAATTGTTCAAATCGTTCAGAAGTTTCACGATCACTAACAGACGCATACAAGATTTTTATCTTATAAGATTTCACATATAAATAGCTGTTTTATATCCGAACAGGGTACGGTGGTGTCAGTCCGCACCCGGTCGCTGGTTACGGCCTGGGCCAACCGGACTACGCGGCGGCCGCAGCAGCTGCTGGGTACGGAGGCTACCAGTACCAGTGTGGCGCGTACCCACCGCCGCCGGCGTACCCGCCTCACGCACCTCCCTACTCACCGCCGTGTTATATGCCACCGCCACACGCGCCGCACGACAAACCTAAAGATAGCAAGTTAGTATACCAGCAATATTTCATTCAGTACTGTACCACATACGGCCACATACGCCGCAGTCTACCGGAGAGGTCTACCTATGCAGGTGTGTCAAATATGACCATGTCTCAGAATTTCGCAGTAATTTCCAATGGTTTATTGAAAATAGCCAAATCAGTCCAACTGTTCTCAAGTGATGATCTTACCAACGAACAGCTTTTCATTTTTATTTATGTAGATATATTATTATTATTCTTAATACATATTATATGCATATTATGACATTTGTGTGTGACATGTGAGTGTTATGTAGGTATGTATAATGTTCAATATTATAGTTTTTTGATTAGCATTTTAATAAAGAGAACAATATTATATGTATTAAATGAATTATTTATCATATCCGTCTCAGTTGCAATAACTTAACTTGCATAAACTCTATTAGTCTTAATATATAGGGTACCATCTCAAGACCGTAAAACAACAATAATTCATAGATTGCAAAAACTTTCGTTGAACGCGTTCTATTTGATTATGATATTTATTATAGAACGGGTTCCAAACAGAATTAACGTATTCTATTTGATATCTAAGTATTGTAGAATACAAAGACTACCCATTTGCTATTATACCTTAGGGCAGAAATAAAGAGTACTTTATTACATTCATACGAGCGTTTCAATTATCCCTTAAGGTTCCTAACACACTTTGCCGGCGGGCTTACGCCACGCAGGTATGCCGATTTCGACTTATGCTGTTGTCGTCAGACCTGCTTATCGTCTTTATATGTATCTAACTTACTAACAGTCAGTTTAAGCCCGGTAAAGCTGTAAAAGCCGTAAAGGCTCCAGGGCCCCTCAGGCTAACAGTGTAGTCAGTACGAAAAAAAAAAAAAAAAACTAACAGTCAGTGTTACAAAAAAATAAATAAATTTACTACCATAATTAACTAATAATCAACAAAGTAACTAATGAAAAGTTTGAACAATACAAAATTAATTGGCTATAGATCCCAATTAACATGAATCTCTTTACCATTATTTTATCTATAAAGTATTTTCTTTTAGAGATCAGATAAATGTCATTTTTTTGATAAATTTTCTTCTAGATCGGTTTATAAATCATTACATAGTATAAAACAAAGTCGTCGCTCTGTCCGTCCCTATGTATGCTTAAATCTTTAAAACTACACAAACGGATTTTAAAGCGTTTTTTTAATAGATAGAGTGATTCAAGAGGAAGGTTTATATGTATAATACATGCATAATATTGTAGAGAAACACTGATAAATTTAGAGGTTTATAATGTGATGTCATAAATAAACACATTTTTGCGCTTACATTGCAAACGCTGGCTGAACCCCACAAGATAAATCAAAATAATGTACTACAGTATTGTACACCTTAAAAAGGTCAACAAAAAAGTCCGCGATGGTATATGTCTATCTCTTAAAGGTAACCCACAATAACCATTTTTTATCCTTTACATTTTACGGGAAAAAATGGCTTATTTACGAAGTGATTTTAAGCAATACAGCATTCATCCTTTTCCAATTAAGTACCTTAAATACATTGTCCATTTATTATAGATCAATATAGCCCTTTACAGCATGTAATTTAAATGAATATTCCCGAAGATATTACAGATTTAAAATGTAGGGAAGTGCGGCGGTCCCGGCCCTATATACCATGATCAATTATATGTCGCTCTTTCAAGAGTAACCTCTAAACAAAACAGGTTTGTATTGTCTAATGACAAAAAAACTGTATACGCTGTTTATAAGGACATAGTAGGTAGGTATATTTAGTATCAGCATTGCACCCGTGCGAAGCCGGGGCGGGTCGCTAGTAAATCTGTATAAGACTATTTGTCTTTAAGATCGCTACAAAATATTTTTCTTATAACGACAGTAAACGGTGCATAAGAATTTTTTAACTTTATTATATGTTTATGGATGTCATATCTTAAAGATTACCTTAAAGAGATCTTCCTGCGAAATAGGGAGCTAACTAAATCATTATTGGTGCAGTCTGGTGACAATTTGACATAACTACCGATTTAAATTTTTGCCTATTTGAATCCGCTTGAGTATCTTTACTATAATAAAAGGTTTGCGATCAAAGAAAAACGTTTTGAACTGCCAACATTTTATTAATTTACGTAAATAGTCTGGTCAACAAGTTCAAAATGGTGTTAATTCGAGATAAAGCTCCTAAAAATATAATGAAAAAAAAAAACTAAATGTTGTCTTTTTCATCTTCTTTTGTTAATAACAATTGAATTTTTTTATGAGCTAATACGTCCTCAAGATACATTTTTCTAAATGCCATTGCGAATCGAATGAGCTCATATTTTAGGAGCTTTGTCTCCAATTAACACCATTTTGAAATTGTTGACAAGACTAAAAAAAGCAGCGCCTGTCTTTTTTAAATAGTTACGTTTAATACACCCATATAACCAACATTATTGCATTACAGAATTATAAAGAGATTAAATTCGGTGAAAACGACGTTCGGGGTAGTCGTTGTCACCGATAAAAGAGTTGATATCTAACGAGTGCCAAGTTCCATAACAGTTCCTTTAATTATAGCTGTAGTTAGGTACAACAATGTTACTTTCTTTGATATGGGCTTTCTATCTTGGTAAATATCGAATGACGAAAATGCAAATATCGAATAGTTTTTTTTTATGAAGTAGTCGAAAGTAGCTCGAAATCATTGGTGTAATAACCAAATGTATACACTGGCCGGTGTGTGGTTCTTTTCTTTTCCAAAGTTAGCTGACACACTACCGTTTGTCTATATCCATGATATTTATAACAGAACATAACATGAAATACAAATAAATGGTTATAAAAAATTAAAACATTAACGCTAATTAGGTACTACCTATGGATGTGAAATGTTAATTTTATTACTTGATCTCCAACAAAATATATCTAGGATCATCTATATTTGTATCTCAATTAAAGCACATTTCACATATTAAACAGATAAATAAAAGGCAATATACTATTTTAGTATTTGGATAAATGTCCCGAATAATTAATTCCTAAAATCAAACTATTTTTTCCTCGATGATAATAATAGCATCTGATATAAGTACCTATTAAGTATTAATTAAAACAGTTGTTGCTTTTTCCTCAATGTAATGTTAGAATACTATAATATGAACAAGTTCATTTAACAATCACTAGATGTCGACACTTGTAGACTAAAGATATTATTGAATAATATGTCAAGTTTACAATGGAATCACGCCATAGATCGAGTATTAAAACAGACAAAAGTAACAAAGACAAAACAGTTTATGAAAAAAAAACTATAATTATAGCTACATAGGTATGAGTTTCACTTATAATTTTAAGTGAAAACATCATTATAGCTAGCCTAAAGGTTACAGTATTTATTAAACACACACGAGTAGCAGCTTTGAGGTATATTATATACTCCAACGGTATCAATATGCCATTTTAATGTATTGTGGTGTTTTTATTTTATTTGTCATTTATTATTTTATGTTGTTATTTATATATTAAATAAATTCATGTAACAAATAAATAATTTAGAACTCGTTTCTCCTTAAAGAAATCACTGCCAAAAGAAAGTAAAAATTAATCGCCTTTGTATAAAGTTATACAGACCTTCAAAATGCTACTTACAATAATAATTAATTTGTAACTCAGGTAAGTCCCCAATGACGTGCATTTGACATCACTCACTCATCATTTCTGTGTAAAATTTATGAAAATATGACGCATATGATGTGAATGTTATATCCGACTAAGGTAACGTATTCACTTGGTCATGACACCATAGCTTGTGTTAACATGCACAAAATGTGCAATGTAATAAGTTCAAAAGTAATTTATTACATTAATAATTATCGGACTTATATTTTGTGTAGATAAATCTTCCTTTCTTATTAAATCATTTCATTCATTCATTTTCATACACATAATATTCACAATCACTAATACAATAAAGTTAATAATTTTATTTGTATGACAGTCAGTGATGACTGTAGACTTTATCGGCATAAGAAACCGTATGAATTTCTAGTTGTAATTTTAAACTAATAAGACAACTGAGGGTTGATCTCACTCCATTTGGGTCAAAGTCGTATTCTGCAAAAGTATAAAATAATATTGTCAAAAAAAGTTTTACTTGATCAGTGTTTAAATATGTAGACTGATATAAAACTGCAATTGAAAACAAATTAACTCTACTTTTACACACAGCGTAAACGAATAAAACTACATCAATAATTTTTAGAACGGTAATGTTGTATAATATTTAAACATTACGAACTACTTTTTGGAGTAATCCACGTGGTTGTTTTTTTCAATAGACATGGAAGCGCGCGCAGTTCTATTTTAGGTTAGAAATAGTTTACTCCGAGTTTTCGAACGTAACACAAGTCACACTTGGTGGATCAGTCTAAATATACCAGCGCTCGCGCAGGCGCGCACTGTGCCGTGCAGCGCACAATCATGTCAGATAAACACACATGAACGATAAGATACACTTATTAAATTATACTACGTGATACTTTCGTGAGTTATACATTAACAAGGACACAGATATGCGGCGTAACAGGTGAGAAAAAAGTTTTAAATTGTTTTGAAAAGTTTACAATTGTTCAATAATCATTGCAAACATAAACACACGATGAGTCGATAATAATAGCAAAACTTTGTAAACATTATTAATAACTTCGCTTTATAAAGATAATGTTAATTTTAAGGTAGGTAGCGTTAATTATAATTATCGCTTCATAAATAGAAACGTACGTTAATGACATACATACTTAATTAACTAAAATAGACATAGTTTAGGATCACTATACTATATTTTATTTTCATACTACTTTAATGCTTAAATATATTTTTTTTATATTTTGTTGTTTTTTTTTTACTATTACGTCCTTATATGTGTTTACGCTAGCTATCATCGTGACGACTTTTATGGCAAACTGAGTTACCGGATACGAGACTCGAGGGAACTTCTCCAGTGCCCGGTGGAGAGCTGCGATGGGACGGGACACGTTTCGGGCCTCTTCGCTTCACACCGCAGGCAAGCGGGCACCATTGCGAACGTGCAAATGCATTATAAACGCGCGAAAACACGACTGTGCAATTTTAAAACATAAATATAGCGTCACATATAAATATATTTCACTTAATAGAAACAGTATTATCGATTGTGTTACTCGGCGTTTGTTTTCAATTTGTTTTATTTTATAACCGGTTTCCTTAATGTTCCATAGACACGATTATTCAATTAATTTTTTCTCATTGTTGTCGACTTAGTTGAATTCTTAAAACTTTTTAATAACAACATAATAAGTATTATATACATATATATGCCATTAATAAAATAAGCCAAAAATATCTTAAGTCATACATACGTTTTACATTTGCACAGCCGTTCAGCAGCGGTGACAGTTGCGCCCCTGAACGGTAATTTGCGCATTTCCGCGCCAATTGGCGGTGTCCCACGAGATTTTAATGCAAACTAACCGCATGCCTTTGTCAGCTTTACCTCTCATAATGCTTGCGCGATATCTTACCATAACATTTTTTCATACGTCTCAACGTTATGTTTCTAACGTAACAAACTTTTCCGCGTGGATACTTATGTTTGTGCTTGAACAGTGATAATACATTAAAAACATAATGACAAAAACTACTCGTAGAATAGAAACATAACAGTGTTTTCATTAGGGAAGTGAAATTATCAATAATTTAATTACTGTTTAGTGTAATGAATAATAATAATAAGTATTTAAATCGCAAGATATTCTCATTAGTCCTCGGATATTTTTTACTTTCTTTTTTCAAAAATTGATACATTTTAATTCTTTTGACGTGTGGAAGATACTTAAAAAATTAGAACACATACTAAATTACCATTGTCATACAATGTATGTATTCTGACTTTATTTTTTGACTCATATAAAATCACAAAACCTATTACTTTTTATAGCATTATTGTTGTCCTTTAGCGAGTTTTCGACTTAGTGAATATTATTTACTTATTAAATTATATACTTATTATGTATTGTATGACATAAATTATTTATTTTATACAAGTAGTTTTCAATGTGTTTCTAAATGTTTATATCATAGCCTTAGCCTAGCTTCTGTCAGCAGCTTCGCCTGCATTTAAACATTAATTCATTTGAAAGTAACAATATTTAAAAAAACGTCGATCAGCCAAATTTTTAAGACTAGTAGAATACCGATTTGAGGTCCGAAAGAACTTTGTCATAAACTAATGATTTTTTCACGTATCTATTATTATATCTTTTCGCATTCATATATAATCATATACGATCAATCTATTCGAAACAAGTCGGTAAATGTCATCACGCCCCATATACGTACACCCATTTTTGGTCTTCAAACCATAATAAAGGTTAAAAGCTAAGATTTACTTATAAGAACAAATCAAGTCATTACGGTCCGATTGACTGACGCACAAGTGCATTGGTTTTGTTTTGAAGATTTTATTCAATACCTACTTAATGTGTAATAAGTAGGTATATACCAAATAAAAACCTCGATAAATAGACGCCTATTCGTACAAGACCTACCTGTAACATACAAGATTAATTTCTGTTGTAGAAAAAAACACGCGTTACATACTCCAATAAATGAATGTAACAATATCGGTTCTAAAAATCATATACGAATTTGGTTTTTCTTTACTCTTATAATAAAATTAGCGCTTGTTTTCATAATTACGTTGCCGTATTTAAATACAAGTTTGGTAAAATTTATACAAAACATTTTTTTACAAATATTTTGAAATCACAAAGCAGGCAGGTACACGTTTTCAGCTTGGAATTAAAATGTTAATTATAAGTTGTGCAGGTAATGTGTTATATGAAAAGAAATGAAAATATAATACGAATACTATTATTGTATATGCCTACCTAAGTACTAAATTTATTACAAAAATGAAATGCTGTCAAGTATTTCAATATAATAAAGATTGTATACCTATATGAAAATCAAGTTTAGGTACAATGATTTAATAACAATTAAAGACGTCCATATAATTTGGGCTGATGGTATATTCTCTGCAACAAAGGTCCATAATATTACATATACAATAATTAATGGACATCGTTTTTTTTTTAATATTTCTTTCTTTTGCACAGATAATTTAATACTAGGTACCCTAAAAGTCATTGGAAAAGGCAATTATAAGCCCTTTTAGTGATTATGTCTCTGAGTGTTGGACAACGAAAGAGACAGATGAATGAAAATTGCATTATGTGACGGAGATGTGAATAATAATAAATTCTTTATTGAGTCACTCATAATACGTAGCATCAGTGTAGCTCTGGTTCCTAAACTAGGTTAGCCTGTATTTCAGGAACCAGGACTTCCCATTTATAGAATACCGTTCTAACGGAGTTGACAATAAAGGTTAAGCTAATCATTAAAAATAAAGCAGAAATAAGGTGAAAAATCATGAAAAACAAAAAGAACAAATTAACATCTTAAAAGATATTAAAAATGATTTTAATTTAAGGGTGTCTATTTATTAACTGGGATTGGTGTGTGTGCGTGTGTATGTGTGTGCGTGTATGTGTGTGTGTGTGGGTGTCGTAAGTGCTGTGAATATTAAAATAGTGTATTTGTGTTGTAACTACCATGGATAAGATTAATTATAACAGAGGAAACATTAAATTAGTACTAGTGGCATAGAAGTTGACGTGTAATAATAGGTTAGCATGATATGGACATATCATGAGGAGGTATGAAAGTCAAATGACTAGAGGAGTGTGAAGATTAACGGATGTAAGAGTAGAGGAAGATCGAAGAAGCATGATTGGATTGAATGATGAATGATAATATATGTATAAAAGGTGCGAATACTGAGATTACAGTCGATAGAGGAGAGTGGAAGAGGAATACATGTTGTGCGAACTTTTTTTTCGACCTGAATACACTGTTAGCCATAAGTGACCTGAACTTTGAAGCCTCAGACGGCTTTTACACCTTCGCCGGGCTTGATGTTGTCCGGTCCATATTTAGGTGGGGGATAAAGGTACAAAGAAGAAGCGTATTACATGCATATTAGGTTAAACTTGGTAGCTGATTAACCCCCCAGTGAACACGTTACCTTAGTTTGACATCACATACATATCATGTGTAATTTTTACATAAATTTTACATATTTATGATGTGTGGGTGATAAAAATTATAGATCGTGGGCCGATAAATAAATAATATTTGCATTTTCAATTTTAACAGACTCGAGAGTTTGCAGAGTTATCCGATGAATTTACGCATAAACGAACCTAATTGTTGCAAGACAGATATATTCCTCATATCAATGAATAAATATTTCGGTAACTAATGTATATTTAGTAAACTTGTATATATGTATACGTTTAAGCCATAGTTACCTACATAAATTTGTCGAAACTCCGTATTAAATACTTGTACATACTTATTGTTTGCACTTAATCGGATGTAGGTAACATAAAATGTAACTCGAAGGAATAAAAAAATTAAATCATTGCAAAAGTAAATTGACTACGAAAGTAAACTAAGTATGAGAAGATAAAAAACTTAAAAGCAATTGCTTTTAATTAGGTAGGTATTTATTTTTCTATTGCGATCATTAATTTTAGTCTAACTCTTGCGTGGAATGCCTACTTATATTTTGTTTTATCACCACCAAAAAATTGCATAATGAACCTATTATTGTATTTAATATTATCTTTATTACTAGTAACCCGCCCCGGCTTCGCTCAGGTAGCAGAGTAATACATATAACTTTATTGGGTTGGCTACAGTCTACAGGTTATTGGGTTGGTATAGTATAGTCAGTTCGAAAAAAAAAAAATTAAAAAAAAAAGTGGTGCACGCCAGTAGGTAAAGCTACCAGTCGGCTTGATTTTTTCGGGCATTTTCAAACAATCTTCGTCATATTTCAACCAATTTACACAAAACCTTCATGTTTTACACCTAAACCTTTCTTATGAATCACTCTGTCCGTTGATAAAAACAGGGTATGAAAATACGTTTGGTCGTTTTGTGTTTATCGCGTTCAGATGACAGAGATGGTGGAGGATTTTATTTTACTATATGTAATGATACTCGTAGGTATACAAAAATGGGTGTTGGTACGTATAGGTATATGAGATCGATAAACTCCAAAACCGTTTGACTAATCACCATGAAAGTTGGTAGATCTGAGTGTTTTTTAATGGAGAAATGGTGGTCGCACTGTGCTCGAGTTATTGTCTACTGAAAAGGGCAAAACAACGTCTGTTATCCTAGCTACTAGTTTATAATTACATATTAAATGTTTATGTATATCCTATACATACATAGCATGTTTTAGTCTATATTCATAAAACTCGTTCTGCTAATTAATGTTGAACTTTTCTGAACTTTGTAACTCTTTCATTCGAAATTGTATACATATGAACCGTGCCAACGTACCATGAATTATACTAACTGTATTTACTTCTACATTAATAAATTTAATTAGTATGTATGCAGACTATAAAAATATACGTACGTATAACGTAAGTGATGAAAATATTTGTTAGACTTAGACCAAAATACCAGATTACTAAATACTTATTCCACAAAGGCAGAAACATAGATATATGTATAGTTAGATCGAATTTTCTATGGATAGAGAATTAGTCAGATCGCGAATTATTTACTTTTACGAGAAAAGCCCGAGCCGAGGTTCGGCCACTCTGTCACACTTGAGCTTGTTGCCTTGCTTTCTCGGCTGGGTGCCTTCCGCGCTCGCGCCCAAGCCCAGTGAAGCTGTCAAATCCTCTAATTGGCTCAAGGGCCCGTAACACTAATAGTATAGTCAGCTTGAAAAAAAATAAATAAAATCATATATATGTATATAAAACATGAAAATATATAAACTAATTAAAATAAAATTTATTATCAG
Organism: Saturnia pavonia; assembly: GCA_947532125.1. Lineage (NCBI taxonomy): Eukaryota > Metazoa > Arthropoda > Insecta > Lepidoptera > Saturniidae > Saturnia > Saturnia pavonia. The sequence goes on along the minus strand of OX383899.1, from coordinate 5,487,821 downwards.
GTTTTACAACATAAGTACGTAATTACGTTATCATATCTACTAGGTACTTTAAGATAAGACAACAATAATTGATAATGCAATTTATCCCGGATCATACCATGATTGTACTCGTTATAGCGTGTACTTACATCCTACAAGAAGTCTGATCTACACCGAGTTACAGTTGTAAACCACGCCACGCCATTGTAAGCAGTCTGTATATGTGCAGCTTGTCCGGGTGTCCGCGCGCCGACCGGTCGCAACTCCAGCCTCACTCACAAGAGCTCAAGTGCCCAACACCTGGTTGTGACGGTTCAGGACACGTAACCGGCAATTACTCCTCACACCGCTCTTTATCGGGCTGTCCTAGAGCCAACAAGCCCAAGAGCAAGCCGAGAGACGGACAAGATTCCGAGCCACTAAGGTGAGGCTATTTAATTCATGTAATTTAATAACACCATAAAACTAATCCTGGTTTTCTACAGTAGTTTATACACAAAATGCAAATGAAACTTATTAATATAAATACGTTAAGTGATAATGCCTTTTTATTGCAAATTACATTTAATAATATACACGAGGACAAAATATCATCTCGACGTATTAACTCGCACAGCTAATTGTTCAACGTAATTTATATGCGACATTGAAGTTCTAGAATTTTCACAATACGTACACGTTTCTTTGCATAACCGTCTGCGTCCTCTACACCAAGTAAACTTAGGATAATATATTATTGTATATTACACGTGCCTTCAAAATAGTTGTTTTATAAAGCGTTTACAATGAGTTTCTTGATTTGCACGCCGCTTAGATGCCCAATACCGGGCTGTGATGGGTCTGGACACGCTACAGGGAAATTCTTATCGCATCGAAGGTAAGAATCGCATCACTGTGCAAAGTAGATGTTTGTAAAGTACTCGTAGATAGTTTCAACGCAAATTAACAAAAACAGTGGAAAATAAGTTACATTTTATTGTGTGGTATTTATAATTAATGTTACGTTTAATAGTGCCTCCGGATGTCCAATCGCCAATAGAAACAAAATGCGTGTGCTGGAAAGCGGTGGCACCGTGGAACAACACAAAGCTGCTGTGGCGGCTGCTGCATCTGCTATCAAGTTCGACGGCGTGAACTGTCCAACACCTGGTTGTGATGGATCGGGCCATATAAACGGATCGTTTTTAACGCATCGTTCACTGTCCGGATGTCCCGTGGCTGGTGCGGCCACTCCGACGCCCCAGCCGAAGAAACCGAAATACCCAGACGAAATCACGCCGCTCTATCCAAAACCTTATTCAGGTGAGTAATTTGTATACCGCGCTATATTCGTTATTCTTTCGTCATGTTAACTCATTAAAGATTCTCGCATACAAAAACAAAAACATCACGTCATCGCGAATGATATTATCATAAATCAACATCGTGTAAACATTACTGTTATACTTATGTTATCAGTTTATTATTCAGGAATGGATATGAACATGCAGACGGGAAACGGAGAGGATCTGATGACACTAGAACAAGAAATAACAGAACTCCAGCGAGAGAACGCACGTGTCGAATCACAGATGATGAGACTCAAGTGTGACATCAACGCAATGGAGACACAGCTCACACATGGAGAAAGAGTAAGAATATAAAATTAAACACTAGACATATGTATGTCCGCTCATATAATAAAACTAAGTACTCCTTTCGAAAATTTAAGATTGTAATTTGGTATTTTTGTCTGGTAACGTAGATGGTACGGTCATGGCTTCAAACGTCCAACTTTGAGTGCTACTAAACCGTCACACATTTTGTGAGTACTAATGACTTATTTTCTACGTTACCGATGCCTTATCTTATCCTAGTACTCTCACAGTACTGTACACGAATAGTCGTATCTTCTTACATTTGAATATCACCTTTTCTATTAATTACAGGAGACCCAATCGATATCGCACCGCAATAATAATCTGAACGAGTATTACGAGAGCCTTCGTAACAACGTGATCACGTTGCTCGAGCACGTCAGGATTCCCGGCGGCGGCACGGCTCCGGTCACTCCGGCTGGAACACCGGGTGCACCACCGCCTCCCGGCCCCGGAGAGAAACCGGCTCATGATAACTTCGACTCATACCTGACGAAGCTTCAGACCTTATGTTCTCCCGATGGCTACTGTCCCGATGAGAACAGACCGATTTACGAAACGGTGAAAAACGCGCTCCAGGACTTTACAGTGCTCCCAACGCCCATTTAAGGTTCACAGAGCGCCGCCGATTCAGAAAGACAGTGAAGTTGAATAGTTATTAACAGACTTTCGATCGGTGGAGCTTACTTATGAATTAACTTTGGCTGACTTAGTGCAATATATGTTGTTCCAACTAAACGTAATCCATACCAAAGATTTGATGGACAGTGCTCGGGACAAATCGTAATAATCGCCGGAACTCAGTGTACGTCATAGTTTCGTAATGAAACTCTCGCCTAGTGTTCATACGGACGAATCTTTGTGTTTCTACTATTAGGTAACGATGTATGTTTTGTAAACTGTTGTATACGATGAGTGACTTCTTTAAGGCATCATGTTAACACTCAAATATACATTACGTTCAACGTTTAATCAGTAAGCTGGACTCACGTTAAATAAATTTTTAACACTGTTACTCATATGCTTAAAAATAAAGTAACTTATTGTTAGGAAGAAAGTTATGTGTAAGCGATTTAAGCCACATGAGTTTATGGAAGTATCGATTTATGTATATATTGTAACTACAATTCTACATTAAATGAAAATATGAACGTTCAGAATATTATGAAAATATATTAAAACTTTTTTTTTAAATATATCTGCAATGAGTGGCATACGTATTTAACAATACTCTTTCTACCGAATAAACAATAACACTCACTTGGAAGCCTAAAGTCGCTTTAGATAAAATGCAAAAGTTTTTCATTCATTAAATTCTCTATATTTCTTACGTTACAGACAACATCTAAATGAATACATTTTTGTAAATTAACAAATCTACAAATAAACTCATTTTTTTATCGAACAGGAGAAAAATAAATAATAGTTGATAAGAAAAACTTATTGTCTTAGAAAATCATTATACTGGGATTGTGCCAAATGCTGATGAAAAACAGCAGCTCCCGACCGCTGATGTATTAAGACTAAAATATTGAGATATAAATATAGCCAACTATGTAAACAAAAAAGTGACTCCTTAGAGGACATTCTAGTCAGTTTTGTAAATAAAAAAAATGTGAATAAAGTTAGTTGTCACGTCATAGAGACGTTTTTATTTATATTAGAAAATAATGATGAGATCTCATTAGATCGTGTAAGTTAATAATTCAGTCATTAATTGATAATCGATTATAATAGGTATAAATGAAATAATTTCTTTGTTAGCCAATGTTCACTTGCTGTGATTATGTTACGTGTTATAACTTATTTATTGTTAACTTAATGGGATGTGATAGGTTAATTGACTCGTGTTGACGTTTATTTGCTAACTTTTTAATTGACGCGCTTAACAAAAATGATATGTGCAATTTTTTTGTCATTGACTCTTAAAAGTCATAACACAATTACCTACATTAAGTTTTTGTTACACAAATAATAATACCTTAAAATGTAATTATTTATTGGCGTGTTTCACTTTTGTGAAACTGCATCGTACTACACAGGACTACATATAGGTACTTTATTAAATCCTATTACTATGTTACTACTCTGATTATCATATACGTTTCTGTAAAATATTGAGTATGTGTTGTTAAAGAGAATAAAAAAAATAAAAAAATAAGGATTATTCAGTAGTTTGTTTTTCTTTCTTTAATTTAATGAAAATACTTTTTTCCTAATTAAAGCAGGTACAATAATTGAAAGAGGAGACAGCTGCGAAGAAGTTTTAGTGGATGTTTCCTTATCGTTAAAACGTTATGACTTACCATATTCATATTCTTATTTAATGGCAACGGTGTGTATTCACAATTCTGTCAACGTCAAGTGAATAGAATATTTTTCTACTTGTCTATTTTACCTTGTAATCTTCGCGAACATAGTTCTAACAAAATGACGGCGCCCTTGTTAAAACTGTCCAGGGAGAATTTGTGGCAATTTAAAATGTATGTTTATAATATTATTTATAATCTACTTCATTAGTGCAGAATAACCGTACTACATCACGTAAAATGATGCCAAAATTACATAATGTAGGGCCAAATAACAAGAGTTTAGGAATTTAAATAAAAATCACCACTTAACCGTTTAAGCTCCCGCCAAAAAATACGATTTACATATAAATAAAGTTCCCGCCAGACTGCTTATTTTTATTTTTTCAATTATAGGAAGTGGAAAAAGAAACTTGATCATGCAGCTTTTGTGTTTAGGTACAAAGATCAGATCTGACCTTATGCCGACCAGTGCTATCAGACGGTCAGACCTACTGCTTATAAATAAAACTATTCTATTTTTTGATAATTTACTTTTAGTGGTTGGTGAATTTTAGTACTTGAAACCTTTTTTTTCCAGTAGGGTAATTGTACAATAAATAAGAAAAATAAAAGACGTTGACAAGTGAATATCGAGTGAAATGATCGGACATACCCTGCTCCCGCCATTTCTTGATACATGTAATCTACCACGCACGGTAGGAGCCCTTTCGCTATTCAGTAGGAACATCCCTTGGGCCACCAAGACTAAATATCTGGGTGTCACCCTCGACTCGAAGCTTAACTTCAACGCACACGTCACTATAGTCCGGAATAGGGCCATCTGGATCCTTTCCCGCTTGCGACCCTTGCTCAGTTCGGTATGCAAAATGTCCTTAAGACATAAGCTTACACTGTACAAGACGTGCGTCCGTCCGATCTTGACATATAGCTGCGCCGCGTTCGCACACATGTCCAAACATAACTTTGCCCGCATGCAAAGAGTCCAAAATCGGTTTCTCCGTCGCCTCCGTCGTCCTCCAGCCTTCGTTAGGAACATGGACCTCCACAGGGACATGAGGCTTCCCTCAATAGAAACCTATGTGAAATATCCCACCAGGAGGTACTTCGATAGCGCTTCGAATCATCCCAACCCGCTCGTAAAATCCACCGTGAACTACGTCCCAGACAATTCGATCCCCGTTGCCAAACGTTATAAACGCGTTATATCGATCCGTATTGTCGATCCGGATGACGACATAGAGAAAGCAAACGAATTTTACGCGTCCGCTCCCATAACACATGCGTGCTCGCACTCACGCCCGCGAAACCACCGTTCTCTCCGCAGGGGACGTACGGTTAACTTCGCTCCCGCACACCCGCCACGACCGTCCTCCTCTGCGGCAAGTCAAGCCTAGCTCCGATCCATCTGTATGGAGCCTTTGAGCCAAGCAGCCGCTCGCGCGATACAGTGACTCTACATTCACTAGCTTCCACAGCCACACATGACACTGCATTGTACACACATGCACAACACATAGGTTCTGTTAGGGACTTTTTCTTTTCCGTATTTTGCCTAGTTAGACAAAAAAATTCAGACCACTAAACACACATACACATGTTCCTTCCCTCCTCCCAGGGGAAAGAAATATGTATACATATATGTATAGTTAGTTTAGATCAAATGATGGGGAAATAGCCAGATCGCGACATATTTGCATACGCGCAACAGTCCGAGCCGAGGTTCGGCCACTTTGGCACCCTCGCAAACCCTTGCAAAGCTTTCGCGGCTGAGTGCCTTAAGAGCTCGCCCCCATTCCCGGTAAAGCTGTAAAAGCCGTAAAGGCTCCAGGGCCCGTAAGGCTAACAGTATAGTCATTCGAATAAAAAAAAGGCATTTCTTGCTTACTTCTTATGTTACTTTTTGTAAATCCTATAACCTGGCCAGATCACATATCTACGAATTAAAAGAAAATCCATGTAAATCGAATAAGTGGTTTTCGCGTGAAAAGAACATAAACGGCATAGACAGACAGAGACGTTGAGTTTTGTAATATGTATAAGCAGTTTGTTTCTAATTATGTAATAAGTTAAATATAAAAATACTTGATTTAGTTTAATGCAACAGTGCATGTTTAAAAAAACAGTTTTCTTTTTTGTTTCATTTAGTTATATTGATCTTGCTACTAGGTTTTGAGTTTTTAAGACGGGAGTTTTTGGCGGGATCTTGAGCTGCCATGTTGTGGTTTTTATTTTTAATTCATTAACTTAGGTTCTTTAACCCTATATTATGTAATATTGGTAGCATATTGCGTGATATAGTTTGGTCATTGTGCATTCATGAACTGGATTGTAAGTATTTACTGGAAGTATGCATTTTGTGATTTCACAAAAAGTCCCTAGATAGTTCTAACAAGAGAGCCATCATCGTGTTGAATCAACTTTGAATATAAAAAAATACTACGAAGACAAATATATTGACACTAGCAAGAGCTTATTGCGGTGCCAAAACAAAAAGAATAATAAGAGTTTTGACACTTTTGACAAATACAAATTGATATTATTGACAATTATTATAATAAACAGAGTTCTACTCTGTGCAGAGTTCAGAAAAACACGTTGTCGATATAAAGCCGTGGTTTTAGAGTTTGCAGGTTTATATATATAATAATAACGATTAGCATCGTGTTTTTTTTTTTTTTTATATTAGTGAACATGTACATATTGCCTATTGGTGTAAATTTCCAGTAACATAGAAACAAATTATCCTACTATTTTCGTTCTAACCTTTAAACATCAAAAAACAGGTTTGTAATGTTAATGTGCGTATTTATCATGAGAAAAATAAGCGTTTACACGTTTTTATAATTCCAGAAAATGAAAAATCATCCAATTAATAGCAATAAAGGGAGTTCAACGCAATTATCACAGAATGAAAATAAAACAAAAAAGGTGAATTATAACAAAAATTATCTGCATTTTCTTTATCAACATAATCATGATATAAAAGTGTCATCTTACAGAAAGTTGTGAAACGCTACTTTGATACCATCGAGGAAAGTAATACACTAAAATCTGAAACCAAAAGTGATGAGGTTCAAGTATATAATGTAAAAATTACTCCGAAGCTGCTTAAAAGACAAAAATTTAAGGTGTGTATTTGATTCACTTATTTTTGTTTTTGAACTCTGTCCCAAATTCAATAATAGAATGAAGTATAATTGAAGGTTATGAAAATTTCTTTACTTATTTAATGTTATGTTTATATCGGAGTCATTACTTTACACTACAGTCATGACTACTGACAACTATTTTTTTTATTTTTTTTGGTTCAGTATGCATGTCTATCCTTGTTTTCACTAAGAACACAAAAAAAAATGTCCACCCAAAATTTAATGCTCACTAAATAATAGAGGTGTAAAAGTAACGAAAAAAAAACGTACCCATATGTATTCGTTACTATACATTCAGTACTCGTTACTATCGTATCGTTACTCGTTACTCCTAATACCTCATAACATGCGGTTATGCTAGAGAAACAAATTGTTAATCGAGTCGTATTACGTACGCGTACAAGCGTGCGATTTAATGAATTGTTTGAAAATTAAGTTACAGTGAAATAATTTTAGCATTTCATGATAGACTAAAACTTTCACTTTCGTTTATTTCATACTATTACATAAAATTTATGAAATTTTAGTGGCAAAATTTTATGAAAACACTTTTCACAAGTAGGTATATACTTTTTTTTTTACTGCATACTCTGTTAAAGAAAACTTTGTTTTGAATATTTGAAATTTTGGCACCATAATGCGCGCACATCGGTTCAAATATTTTTGAAGTATATCCGCACAAATTACTACAGCTATTAATTGCTACAGCTCTACTAAATAATTTAAATCCATATTATACCTAATTTTTGTTTTCTTTGCTTCCATGTTTTTGCTTTTTACATAATATAAAAGAGAGTAATTTACTTTCAAACATAAATTTATAATAGAAACCTAATATATATTTCTTATTCATAAATTTTTTTTATATTTAGTAATTTAGACAATATCTCATTATAAAAAAATACAAATCCTGGTGCTAAAGTAAAATTCTTATCATAATTTTTAGGATCAAAACCACAAGTTTCAAAAAAACTCCTATGGTAACCAGAGGTTAAAACAAAGTAAATATCCAGGTAAAGCTCCCATTGACCCAAAGAGATTGCAAAACCATTCCCGTGGTGAAGGTTTTGAAGGCAGAGGTGTAAGGCATCCCCTTTATCAATTAAAGTTGAAAAAGAAGGAGCGTAAGTTTAATTATGCACAGGAACAAGCAGCCAGAGCAGAAATACTGCTAACAGAGAATCAAGGGTATGTCAAAAGAATTAACACAAAATATGCTACTGAAACAAAACTTTTTTTTTTGTTCATACTCATTTCAATAATCCAACAGAAAGATTGAAGTAGAAGATGAAGATAGTAGTACTTTGGGTATAACTCAGAAGATAATTTCTGAAAATGTTGACATTGCTGCTGCTACTAAAATATTTGAACTGGACCTTGATTTTGGCCCATACAGAGCAAAATATTCAAGAAATGGTAGACATTTGCTTCTAGGCAGCAAAAAAGGGCATCTTGCTGCTTTGGATTGGGTTACCAAGAAATTACATTTTGAAATAAATGTCATGGAATCAATCCATGATATCAGGTAATATAAAATAATATTAGTACATCATTTACAGTAGTTTCCCAGAAATAGTATATTTTATATGTGAAATAAAAATGTATGTTAAAAGTTGGTGGAAGAGCAACATACTGTCTCTTCAATATGCTCTTTTTACTCTTTATATGTATCGCATTTGACCACAAATTCAACTGATGATAAATGGTGATGTGGCCAAAGATACCTCTCTACGCCTTAGGGGAGAATGGCTTGCAAATGCAGCTACCGGAACACACCTATAGGACCTTGGCAGATTTTATTTTGCAGGTAGAAAATAGCTTTCCAAAAAGCCCACACATATTCTCGGAGTATTCTTCTCCTAAACCTATTGGCTAAACAAGGTTAATAATGACAACTTTATATTGTTGTCTACAGGCCTTTCTATCGAATTTTGGAACTATGTAAAAAGTATACTCGTGTAATATAAAACATCATATGAAACTAATAATTTTAACTTTTATTTCCAGCTGGTTACATGTAGAGACTATGGTAGCGGCTGCACAGAAAGAATGGCTTTACATCTATGACAACATAGGAACTGAGTTACACTGTGTTAAAAAGATTGATAAGATATTAAAAATGGAATTTTTACCTTATCACTTCTTATTAGCTGGAGTTGTAAGTACTAATTATGAAAGGATTAAGTTTTTCTTATCACATATTTTACTAATATGGTCCAGTGGTGGTTAATATATTGTTCACCTACCCCATTAACAAATTTGTGTCAAATGGTGAGGAAACAGTCTGTCCAACAGGCAGTTGAGTCCCATGGTAGTTTATGGGTACTCCATTCCTCCGGCATGTAGCTATTGAGCCAGCAGCTGCTCATGCAATACAGTGACATTGCATTCACTATCGACATACACACATAACACTGCACTTTACTCATGCACACCACACAAGTACATAAGTTCTGTAAGGGACCTTTTTTATCTTTTTTGGCTAGTTAGACTTAGACCAAATTGCCAGATTACTATATGCATGTTTCTCCCTCCCTTCCAGAATGCAGAAACATGTATATATAGTTAAATCGAATTTTACGAATAGAGAATTAGTCAGATCACGACTTATTTGCATGTACGGCAAGAGCCTAAGCCGAGGTTCGGCCACTTTGGCACCTTCGAGCTTGTTGCCTCCCTTTCGCGGCCGAGTGCCTTCCTCGCTCGCCCCTCAAGCCCGACGAAGCTGGCAAAGCCTCTAATGGCTCCAGGGCCCCTAAGGCTAACAGACATTATTGACATTATTATTACATTTTTAGAGTGAATATGGATTTTTAACATGGTTGGATATATCTATAGGAGAAATAGTTGCACATTATAACAACCGCCTTGGCAGAACAACAGTGATGAAACAGAATCCTTACAATGCAACATTGTGTCTGGGTAACTCTAAAGGTGTTGTATCTTTGTGGTCACCTACAGTGAAGGAACCTTTGGCAAAGATATTATGCCATATCTCACCAGTAACTGCAATTGCTGTTGATAACAGAGGAATGTAAGTGTTATGTTTGTTAATAAGTAAATAATAAGTACACATGATACAGGTATATAATTACTTAAGGGCTCTACGCATTAACATACCATACAGAAGTATAGTAGCTTAATCTTGCAGCAACTAGCTAAGTAGATTTGCATTTATTGAAGAAAGTTATTTATCTTGTATACATATTATAAAACTCAAAGTCTTTTTGTTCTTTCTGTCCGTTTATGTTCTTCTCGTGCGATCATTTATCTGATTTACATGTTTTTTTTTATTTGTAGCTATATTATTTGGCCTGGTTATAGGATATATTTTGTAAGATAAAGTAACATACGAAATAAGCAGTGACAATAATGGTGAACCAATTCGAATATAAGTCGCATTTGGGGCGATGGCTTACGCTGAGTAAACCATCTATACATATTATAAAACACAAAGTCTCCCTGTCTTTCTGTCCGTTTATGTTCTTATCACGCCAAAACCACTTATCTAATTCTCATTTTTTTTTTATTCCTAGCTATACTATCTGGCCAGGTTATAGGATATATTTTGTTAAATAAGTTACGTACGAAATAAATCAATGACGATAGTGGTGAACCAATTCGGAAAATAAGACGCTTTTGGGACTTACGCTAAGTAAAGCATAAGAAAAGAATATAGTACAGAATTGTAGATCTTAAAAGACCTACAAAAAAGTCAGCGATAGCATATGTCTATCTTCTAAGGATCACCCACAATAACCATTTTTGTCTTTAAAAATAACTAGCGGGCAATCGCTGTGTGTGGTAGCGGTTGCAGCACGATGCGTGCGTGTGCTCAACCGAAGGCATTCTGTAGTTTACGCGAGCAAAACCGCGGGCACAGTTAGTACGAGATATATCGAATTAATGTTATACATAATTGTACCTCTTGAAAAGACGAATAAAAAAGGCAGTGATAGCATATATCTATCTTCTAAGGATAATCCACAATAAGCATTATTGTCTCCAGTCTTTTAAGCCGCCCCACGTTTTGCGCGTGTGCTCGACTGACGTCATTCTGCAGTCCACACAGGCGCACCTGGTTTTAAATAGGCATTTAATTGAATTTAACATCTGACAACTTAATGCGTTGTAATTTGTGCAGTTTTATTTTTCTAATAGCTTACACTTACTACAGTAAATACATAAACGGGCATTGAGTATGTACTGTTCTTACAAGTCTTTCGGTTATTTTTAAATACTATTTAAGAAATTTGTTTTAGAACATAATCCTGTTATCATATTAAAGTAAATTCATATTTTATACTATTTTTTATATTTTATATTACTTAATGTCATTTTTCCCATTGAAAATATTTAACTTCATGCATATTTGCCACAGGTACATGGCCACATCGGGAGTAGACAGAAGTATGAAAATATGGGACATAAGAAACCTGGACGGTCCCTTACAACACTATAAATTGAGAACTACCCCTGTTGAATTAGAATTCTCTCAGAAAGATATGTTGGCTGTAGGGCTGGATGATATTGTTGAAGTTTACAAGTGAGTCCTTTAAAGGAACATATTATTATTACTATTAAAAAAGTTAAAAGTATTTTTATTATATTTACAACTAAGGTGGCAAACAAGTTAACCAATGTTGTCCTGCGTCTGATGGTAAGCGGTTACCCTAACTTATATAACCTTGTAACAGCAGAGGTACCACTAGCACGTTGTCGACTTTGAACCCCCTTCCCCACGGAGCTGTGGAAAGCTTACTCACCTCTGATACACAAAACAAGGTTATTTAGCTGCGATATTCTCTAGGGTGTTGGTATTTCACCAGTCGGACTGTCCCAAGTAGAGAAATCCCCAAAGAAATTTAACCGTACCTTACCTCTCTTGACTTTTCATATTTTATTATCAAAAAATATATTATGTTGATTGATCTAAAAATATGTCAAACGTTTTTTCTCTAAGGCCTCTTAAGTCATGGGCCGTAGTTAGTTAGCTCGACATATTGACTGTACTGTCCCTGACGGTAAGAACAGTACAATCCAAACACAACGGCGACCACTGACAGATTGAAATCCATCGGTGTTCGTCGCTGTCATGCCGTCCTGCATAAATATCTCTTCACATTACTCTTAAAGGACCCGATGTCGGTAACACATTAGTTTGGTAGCTGCTAGTAATTGTAAAATATTTATTACCATTATTTTTTCTTATTCCAGTAATTGCTGTACACAAGCAGTAGATAAACCTTACATTAGACACAAAATGCCTAAAACAGTTAGTAATTTTAAGTTCTGTCCATATGAAGATGTCCTTGGAATTGGCACAAATCGAGGATTCACCAGTATTATGGTTCCAGGTAACACTTTTATCATATATATTATCATTTAAATACTATATTAATAATTTATTTTATGCACATTACTGAACGCGTAGTGCTTATAAAATCGTAGTTTCTTAAAACTTTAATAACTTTTTATTGAATGAAAATATCGTGATAATATATATTTTTTACAAGGACCTAGTATCTCAAAACAAAAAGGATCAAAATCTATCGCGTAGTTTTCACGTAATGCGCGCACAACGGCACATCTCAATCATTTTATTTTTTATGTTATACATATAATAAAAGTGTCTATTTGTAATGTCAACATAACAGCTTTTTACTAAATGCATATGAAAGTATACACGATACCTATAAAAAAAAAAAACAATTTTTCAAATTAGATTTCAAATTCAGATTAACTTTCTGTCTGTCTGTTTGTTTCGCCTAATCTCCGAAACGGTTGAATAACTTAGGCTACTTTTATTTTAGAAAAATAATTAGGGTTCCGCACAAAACATAAAAAAACTTTTTTTGTAGTCGTATGTAGTAGTAGTAGTTTTTTGTAGTAGTAATCTATTTTGGGTGGAAATTTTTTAACAGTTTTCTAATGACTTTCAGGAAGCGGAGAGCCTAACTTCGATGCGCTGGAAAGCAATCCATTCCAAACGAAGACTCAACGGAAGGAGGCTGAAGTTAAAGCATTACTTGAGAAAATACCTCATGAGCTCATCACTCTCAATCCTTTCGAAATTACTGAAGTTGATGTGCCTTCTGTTAAAGAAATAATGGAGTCTAAGAAAAAGCTTTTGGTAAGCTATGTACATTTCAAATTCTTGAAAAACAATATGAACCCATTGTCAAGCTGCATTTCCTGTTGTCGTCCAGGCTTTAATTTTCTTATTAAAATTCATTTATTCTATACATCAATGAATATGTAATGGATTGAGACTGTCTGTCCATCTGCTGTAATGATTGGTGAATGTAAATCTGTTACATGTATGAAATCATTCACCTGTTTCTAAATACATCGTAAAATCCATACTTCATCAGGTAAATAACATACGACTACAATTATCACTTATTAATTAAAACATAACGTTTTAGCATATCAAACCAAAGAAGGTAGATTTAACGCCGAGAAAAAAGAACAAAGGCAAATCAAACATTGCAAGAAAAAATATTATAAAAGAAGTTGCAAGAAAGGTAAGAACTGTACTAGAATTATATACATATTTTTTGAAAAGTATGTTACTTATTTAACCAACATCAAAAAAAAGGAGGTTTTCATTGTGGAATGCATATATGTATATGTTTTATGGATGTTCAGCCATAACTTCTTTGTTTATGAACAGATTTAGGGATTTAGGTGATTCTTTCTTCGTTGAAAGGGGTGTATCAAGGCTGGTCCCATTTTAATTTCATTTGCATTAAAATTTCGAAGATACACCCTAAGGGAACACAAGAATAATTGAAGTTGGCTATCATTTTTGTTAAATATAGTCTTGTGATCAAATAAAACATATTATCGTCTCATTTACAGGAATATGTAGATCAACTTAAAGAAGCAAATAAATCAGCAAACACAACAGAAGAACAAAAAACACGTAAACATGCATTTGGTGTGCTCAATAGATTTGTTTCCAATTCTAAATAGAAAAATTAAATAACATTATCAATCTAAACTTATTTTTATTAATTTTACCTTGTATGTAAATTATGAGCTATATAATTTTTATTTACATGATTTCATAATGTATATTCAACGTGATCTAAAAATAAAAAGTTAATTTTAAAACATAATAATATTGTCTCCCCTGCACCTTATCAACAATGACAAGGTGCTTGCTTGTAAATTTTTTTTAATTGATTGAATGATTTTATCAATTACAACCTGAGTCCACATAGAACAGCTTCTTGCAGCGAAATTAATACCCAGCTGATTCTCAATACACAGTCAGTTTAGCAAGGTATATCAAACAGCTCACACAACCCTTCCGATCCGTGTAATGAAAAAGAAAAATCATATTTTGTCACAGGAGGACTCAATCGAAGGAGATAATCTGCAACAAACGGTCACATCTAAATATACATACAAACATTAAAATAATTAAATACGATGCAAGCAAATATTTAAGTAATGATAGCTCAGTGGTAGCGTGTACGAACACGGAGTCAATCTTTGCGAGTTCGAGTCCCTACCGAGCTTGAGCTTTCGAGCCTTTTCTAATGTCCGCCCGGCAAGCTATAATCCGCAAGATGAATTCAACATGTTACCATCTTGGGCCACATCGTCACATAACATCATGTTACTTTGTGGTCAAATGATAAAGCTATACGGAATGTATTATTAAAAAAAAAACGAACTTACTACTGGTTTGAAAGCTTTCTTCACAATTTTCTGTATAACTCTGCACTTCTTCATCATCCATCGTTTCATTGTCTCTTAATATCTAAAAATTAAAAACATTATCTATATAGTTTAGTTCATAAGTTGAGAAACATGTTAATTCTAGCTACTGTGAATTAAAACACGTGTTGATACCTCATTGGTAATATTAACAGGTCAGATGCTCAAGAGATTAGCAGTTCTTATTTTAACAATTTTTAATAGATTAATATTATTATTTAAAAACTTGGTAATATAGTATGCGCCAATTCTCAATATTTTTACAGAGACACAGATTAAAATTAATGTTACAAGTGTACATAACATGACTATTTATTTGATTTTTAATTACAATATGATTTTTCACTGCATTTATCCATTTATTGGTTATTTACACAATGATAAACAAGTTTCCTCGGTAATGATAAAATTTCACCTGTGTGTTTATTTTATTATCCATATAAATGCCATATTCAAATAGCCAGGAATACAATAAGACTCTTCTCATGAAGACTGATATCAGCAAATCAAATCTTATTTATTAAAAATCAATCATTATGACAAATATGCAAAAGCAATATATCACAGTCATGACATCGTTGGTTTTTTTTTCCAGCAGATGGTATCATACTTTGCGCGATCCTCATAATGTGCGAAATATTCGCATGAGTCAGTCACTAATTAATTTCTACAATTTTATTGTTCACAATAATCGAACATTGTGTATCTAATATTAGACAATTGATATTCAAAGGTTGAATTTCCAAAAAAAGTACTCCTAAGAAACAAGATGAACCAGTGTAGATTATTTCAGCTCTAATAGTTAATTATTTGATTTTAATTTTTTTTTACAAGGTGTATATACTTCTTGCTGTGGTATTTATTTTAAACCTCCATGTTTGTTAATTACTATGATTTCATTCATAAGTTTAATCAAGGTGTATTATACAGTATAAAATAAATTTAAAAAATTTAAACAACCGCCTTTACTCTTGAGTTCTGAATCGAATCGAAAATTCGATTTGGTGCAATTAGGTATTCTTAAAATCAAACCTAGCGCACGATCATGCTGTGGCTCGAATTTGGCACTAACCTTGATCGAATTTTTTCGTTAGGATCGAAAAATACGTACTCTTGACGCAATTTGACAGCTATGAATCGAGATGCTAAATAGAAAATAATAACAATGACAACAAGGATAACAAAACTTTATCTTGATTTTCAATTCGGTTTAGTTCAAGAGTACAGTTGAAGGATCGATTTCAAATGAAAAGTGAAATCGAATCAAAATCGAATTCGAATCAGTTTCAGATCCAAATCCAAGGATAAGTAAGAAATTTTTACCTTCTGTTTTTCTTCTTCTTTGTTGTTTAAGAGTATGGCCCCAACTGATTCTGATGACTTTAAATGTAAGAAGTATTTTAGATCAGTATGGTAACTGCTACTACCCTGAAAAAAAAAAGTGGTTTGTTCATTTGATCCTATTTTTTATTATAAAATCAAAGTGATACTTCAAAGCTACAACTAGCTTCAAAGAGTTACTGGCATATAAAATAGGAAAGGTTTTTCATGTTGAATATGTCAAGTACAAATTACATACTACACATTTATGCTTAATCTAATACAATCATGAATTCAATTAAAAATTATGTTTTATTTTCATATTCAGAACGTTAATTTGGACTAGCTATGCCCGCGGCTCCGGTCGCGTAGACCACTAAAAAGCTTTTTTTTAATATTAAAGTTGCTTAAGTTATTCCTTATAAAATCAACTATCTGCCAGTGAAAGTCCCTTCAAAATCACTCCAACCATTTCGGAGATTACGCGGAAGAAACAGCCAGACAGACAAAAATTCAAAAAATTTGCTTTTTGTTATAGGTTTTTGTTTACTTTCAATATGCATTTAGTAAAAAACTGTTATTTTGAAATTACAAACAGACTCTTCAATTTTATTATATGTATAGATAATTATCAATTCTTTATAATTCATTAAATACTTTCAAACAAAGTTCTTAAGCCATTCAAACAATCGCGATCAAACTTTGGTGAGATGTAATGTGCTTACACACAATGGTTCTGTATTAGAACAACCACTTTACCAATAGGTGGTGCAAATTCGTTTAATTTTGAAGGCAATGCAATGAAGTTGCAAGCTAAAGCTAGTATACTATAATAAAATGAAGTATGGAGGCATCATCTCACTTACTCTCTATTAGATAATGGTAGTGTAAATGTTGCCATCAATTATTCTTGCTGATCTCCAGTGTAGAAGTATCCACATCCCCATACAAAAGTAACTTTAAAGGCTTTAAATTTATGATACCATTTTAGTTACAAAGTGTTAGTCTATAATTCTATATGTCTACAAGTTTGCCAGTAATCTGACAAAGTATTATAATTGCTTAAAAATGCCAAAAAATACCTTTTTAGGGAGAGTTGTCCCAATGGAAAAGTCTGCACCCAAAGGTGCTTCTAGTACTAACACTTGATTATTTTCAAAACATTTTTCAATATCTGTATCCATTACAAAACACCAATCTTGATTGTCAGTGTCATCCAAAACATTTTTAATACTTTGTTTGATCCAGTGCAACCTTCTGTAAAACAGTAAAACTCATGTTATATAAAACTATTAAACACATCATTTTAAATTTAAATGTTATTTAAAATTATCAATGTCAGCATTTTTATTATATTTGCTGAAAGCAATGAAATATAAAAAAATAAACATATATTAAAAAATGTATAAATATTCAATAACAGTGACTCCATCACTCATTTATTCAAAGGATACACTAAATATTTTTTAAACATTGGTTTTAACCTTTGTATATTATGGCTGCACTACATCCAATAGTAAATACTGTGTCTAATAGCAGAAGTTCTGGAGTGGAGAGCTACTCTCTGCTGTTTACATATAATTAATACCCATATTATCAACATTCATTCAACAGACGCTAAGTTTATTAAAAAGTTGGAGTTTTTATATTACAGGTAACAAAATTTTTAATACTTGTCAATTAATCTTTCATGTTCATCCAGGCGACTGATTTGCTTCCTTAGTAAAAGAACTTTTTCACCTATTGCATTTGTGTTGTAATCTGGTCCAGCCCCTCTAGAAAAATCACGAAAATATTATAAAACATAACATGTTATTACAGTATATGTATAGAGATTATAGATGTAACTATATGTGTCCTCTTTTCCACTGAATATGTGAAATGGAAGGTGATTGCTCAAGATATATATATAAGTAGAGGAAATGTGTTCATGTAGTGGAGTCACTAATGACAAAACATGGAATGGTTTATTTTGTGAAAAATGAACACTAACTTCTACACAATAAATATAATGGTTTATATAATTAATTATTGTTAACTTGCTATTCAATTAAATATAAAGAAATTTCAGAAACCAGAAAACAATATATTTGAATACGGTCACTTTAAATTAGAGTCAAAAACTGTTTCTGCCCATTTTAAATATGAATGTAAGAGCACAATTATTTTGATAGTATAATTGTTTTAACTTTACACAAAATATATTACACATGGGTAACATTGCGCTACGCTACGCAATTGCACCAACTCAATTCAATGCGGTGGATGTCAAATTACTTGTTCCAAAAGTATTGGAGCAAAAGCCAGTTTAGTGCAGTTTTTCAAAACATGATTATTTCAATAAATTTCATGGTATAGCAGTTGCATAAATCGCTTGCTGCGCTGGCTGATCTAACGCTGAGTCAAAATTCACTGCCTGCATTAAAAGATAGCAGTCGCAGGGTGTAACTGGCGCGCATTTAACTGCGCTCGAGTTATTCAATTGACCAAAGAAATTTTACTGATTTACCCATGTCTAAAATGTATGCATAACTTCTATGATATATCAGTCAGATAAAAAGAGAGTTCTCCTTGTAATATAGTATGTTGTCGCAGGTAAATAAGCCAAGTTGATTCGCAGATAAGTGTCTTGTAAACCTAAAGGGATTGGACTATGTTACTTATATTGTTAGAATGTGTTTGGGTTACGAAAATCGCGTCTTGCGCTACAAAGAACTGTATGCCATTGCAACTGCTAAACCACATCAACTTTATTGTTCATCAAAAGTATTGCATATAGTGCACTTACTTCCACTGAATGCTGTTTTTACTTCTTTTTTCTATTAAACCAATTCCTTCTAGAACATTTGTTATATCATATATCCTTCTCTTCTGTCGCACTGCTAATAAATTTGTAGCCTAGAAAAAAGGTAGTTCAAATATACTTATTTTTGATGCACAAACCATTTGGACTGGCACACAAAACGTATTTCCACTTACAATTTTTAAATCTAAAACTCCATCTTTAGCTTCTTGCAGTAATGATACAAATTTAGTTGTGAGTAAACCCAGTGATTTCTCGTACCTTTTGTACTTTGAATCCGTCATTGTAATAAAAATTTATTTGCAGTATCTGAAAAATTTGCGTCGCGCGGCAATACACAGCATATTAATTATCTATTTCACAGAGTACTAGAGTGATCTATGGTTATCTGTTGTTATCTATGGTACCACAGAACATTATATATGCACAGAATGATTATGGTACACACTTACACAGATTAAAATATAAAACGAACATAACAACGTAAATCTAAATTTAAACCACATACTTTTTATTTACATTACCATGCAGCCAAGTCAGACGTATATGATGATTTCAGTATCGTAACAAAAAGGCGGCTCCCTTGTTAGAACTTCCTAGGCAGTTTTTGTGGCATATTCAGATTCATGGTCCATGTTATTATTTCCAATCCACTTCACTTGTGCACAATATCCAGAATTTATTATGCAAAATACCACCTGTTTTACACAATATAGGGTAAAAAACAAATTTATAAATAAAAAACAAAGCCCACTACATGATATTCTGAAGTCCCGGCAAAAACCCTAGGTCAGTGCTGCCAGAATAAAATTTTGAAATCCAGGAAATAAGAGCAAATAACCAGGAGACTGGCTTAAAAAATCAGGAGGTGATTAAAATACTTCCTTCTTTGTTTATTTCACTTTAATCGCTTTCTTTATTTTATTGATATATTTGACAATTTATTTTTTGCTTATTTGAAAATCAAAACAGTTTGTGTTTCTTAATACGTTTTTAGTTTTGGATAACTCTGGTACTCAATTTATTTATTATAAAAGAAGAATCGAGAAAAGAGTAACGGGATGGTATATAGTGGCAAGTAGCTGTACAATGTTGGTAGAATGTCGCTAAAATTGGTATTTAAAAAAAATTTTGGTAAGCAAATAGCATATACCAGAGAGGCTTAGTACTGTCGTCCGCCGTCTGAAGGACCTTTTTTTAGCTTGTTAGTGCACAAAGTTAGCAAGCGCCAGGGGTCTTATTCCGTATTTCGCCCCGTCTACGATTTTTTTTTTACTCCTCGGTGAACAATACACCCAAGGGCCTATAGATCGATATTGAAAGTTACCAGAAACCAGTATAATGTTTACCTGGTTCATGGTATAAGACCCTGAAACTGGGTACGTCTACATCCCTGGTACGTAGACCCGTAACGCATATACGAAAGTGGTCTCGTATCCCTATCTCGTTAAAATATATAGTTATGTTTAACTATGCTCTTTCTCTTTCGAGTTCTTGATTTATATACAATTACGTATATGGCAAAGACACATTAACTTAACCAGTCAACTTAATCTGACTTCACAGTTAACTATTTATTGATAATGCTAACAAATAATAAGTATGCATGGATACGGCCTAGTATAGCATGATATTACTTCAAAACAAAAGTATGCTACAAAAGATTGACCATATCCTGGCCTGGTGCAACATGAATCATCCTTTAATTATAATGGGCAAATTGTCATAAATACCACTAGCAAAACAATTTATTTTCTAAACATTTTTGTAAAAAGAGGATTTTTAATCGATGACCTTTGACATACCATAATATGTACAAAATTCCTGAGAATTATTGCTCAATGCATATTTTAAAAGTGAGTATGTAATCCTTCTGCACTGCTAATTTATATTTTTCTTATTTTTTAAAATATTATTATATTATATAAAAAAGATTATATCTCATATAATAATATGAGAAGGATTTTTGTTGTTTAGTGTTACTGTGTATGCAGTGGCAGGTTTAAAGAGGAGAGACATGCTCCAGGTCTCCAACGGACTTAATCCATTGCTGTATGTAGCATCTACTTTTATGTAGTCAACAAATTAAACGTTAATTAATATTACTTAGATTATTTCATTGGAAAGAGCCAAAGGAAAATCACTAAGTGTACATTCATTCATTTAACTTTTTTTCAATGGGTATAAGATTTGCATTATCTTATATGATCTAATTGAAATAACTGTTTTAGTAATGCATGCTTTTTTTTCTCTATCTCCAACATATCTTCATATTCTTTTTCCATTAAATTGATTTTTTTGTGTTCAAATGATTCCTTCAATTCCAATTTTCTTTTCCGTAATTCTAATTTCTCCTCCCGCAGTTTTAAATTCTTTTCAAATAAAACATCACAGCATTGCTTCTCTTCTTCCTTCCTTTTTAAAAACTCAAGCCACTGTCTCTCTAAATGTATTTTTCCTTGATTTCTATCAGATTCTATTTTATTTGCTAACCTAATCTTTCTTAATTCAATCATGGCTTTACTTTCAGTTGATTTTATTGAATAAATATTTTCAGGTTTATCAGGTATATTTATAGTTTTTTTTCTCTGTAACAGCTCTGTTATTATGTAAGAGTCACAATCAACATTGTATTGTGCATAAATATTATCCATCTCATGGAAGTATCTAAATTTCTCATCATGTCCACTGTCTAGACATTGTTTGTATTTCTTTGTAAGTGCATTTATTTTCCACCTCACTTGATTTGGAGACATCTGTTATTGTAATAATATTTACTTAATATTATTTTAAAGAATATGAATTAAACTAAACATTTTGTTCAAACTTGAGTAATCTTTGTTCAGTTAAACCTTATTGTTACTTTTTATCTTCATCAACAGCATGACCATCTCAGCTGAAAGATGTCCACTGCTGAACATAGGCCTTCCCTCATAAACCACAACAATAACAGGTCCAGCATTGCTTGCATTCAGCAGGTACCTGTAACCTTCACCAATTTATCAGTCCACCTTGTAGGAGATTTACCCATGTTGTGTCTTCCAATATGTGGTCAATTTGAGATGTGATATGATTTGATTTTATCTTGACATGAAGATAATATTATAGCCTTTAGTTCAAAAGTTATTTATTAAAGTTGTACCTAAAATGATACACACATCAATATTAAAATCTTTTAAATTTTCAGACACAGCTTGCCAAATTCCAGTTTTCTTTTTAGGTGTTTCCAACATTTCCAATTTTGACTCATACAATCTCAATAATATTGATGTTGAGTTTGTTGTCCATACAGCGCCTTAAAAAAACAATAAAATCTTAACATTATAATAATGACTTAATTATAAAGGCTATGAATGAATTAAATAAAAGTTGAATTATTACTTCTATGCAAATAAAACATTTCCGGCAAACGCCCATGTGAATCAAAACAAAGAAAAAAAAATTAAGTGTGTGTATAAAATTTAGTTCACATACCATGTTTTTCAGCATTATCTGCTGTATTTGATTCTTTATCTAGCCGTATTGCAACAGGATGTAATTTATTGTTGCAAGATGATTCCAAAGCATTGTGATCACCTAAAAAGTATTATTTGTATAAAACACTTATCACTTTGAATTTAGACAATTTTTAAATAAACATTTGTTACTTAAAAAAATACGAAATAATCTTTAATATAATTCCAGTTTTTTTTAAGTATTTAGATGATATATTATAAAATGTTGCAAAAAGTCTAATAGAATTAATATATTTTTTAAAACATCAGAGTATTTTACTTATAATACAACCCATGTACGTAATGTAATCATTAAATTTTAACGTAATTACCGTCTTCAAACATATCATTCACAAAGGCTTCATTGTTGTCACATATATCCATTTATATTATATATTTATGATATGATAATTTATAATTATCAATTTACTGTATATTGTCAGTAGTACTATTGAGCTCTTAGACAAGGTTGAGCTTTAGTTGAGATACACTACAAAATATATATAATGTTGTACTCTGTGCACTACAACCTTTATTGTACTCTTTGACTACACCCACACCTGTGGACTCCCAGAACAATATACTCTCTGTGGACTACACACAGAACATTTTTTTAAAGAACAAACAAGTATACCTACCCTTTTTTTATAGTTGCCTACTAGGGATGATGATCGGAGATTGAATTATCAAAAAATCGATGTTTTTAGGTTTCAGGCCTTAACAATTCGGTGAATCGATATTTCATTCTGAAAAATCGAAATTCGATATTTCTGTTTTGATAAGAACTAAAATTATTCACACTTAGTTAAACGTACCCAAAGGAACGACATTTTTTACTTAATTACTCAAAACTCACTAGATGGATGCTTAGTTTCCTTCGCATCTCCTTAATGGATAAAAGAAAGAATAAAAACGTTTCTCATTAGAGGTGGTCCAATTATTACAACAACGAATAATGTAATACATTATTCCTACGCAAAAAAATAACAAATTATTGAAGACATAATTAATTATTCTGCTGTCGATAATACATTCGTTATTATTGTTGACAATAACAATTTTCGGCCAGTGTTATCGGAACGTGTTAATAAGTAAGCACTATACAAACATTTATAGGTATTCACGTTGCCTACATTGGAATTTGAATCATAACCGGGAGGTTACGAAACGGATAATGAATGTTCTGAATTTAATATTGTAATCTTTGAGTACACGGCATAAAGTTCAGTTTTATTTTTTAATTATAATTATTCATTTCATTATCGTGTCGTTCTTTATGGTGTCACTTACAAATTATAATACGATATATTTACGCATTTACCCAACAGCATAATAACGACAACAGTCTATAGTAATAAATTTATCAGGCTAACAACTTCACAAGCAAAATATAAAAATGGTTTTTTTTTCGAACTGACTATACTGTTAGCCTTAGGGGCCCTGGAGCCTTTACGGCTTTTACAGCTTTACCGGGCTTGTGGGCGAGCGCTTAGGGCACTCAGCCACGAAAGCTAAGCAACAACATCCGAGGGTGCGAAAGTGGCCGAACCTCGGCTCGGACTGTTGCGCGTATGCAATTAAGTCGCGATCTGACTAAATCCCTATCATTCGATCTAAACTAACTATACATATATACATGTTTCTGCCCCCTGGGAGGAGGGAAGGAACATGTGTATGTGTATTTGGTGGTCTGAAAATTTTTGTCTAATCTAACTAGGCAAAAAAAGAAAAAAAAAAGGTCCCTTACAGAACCTATGTACCTGTGTGTATAAAAATGGTCAACGCGTCGTGTTCTCAAGGGTCGTCCTGTAATTTACGAGCAAAAAATTCATCGGGTGTCTCCGAAGGATGCGTACTTTAGTAAATTGGCGAGCTAGTATTATGTATTGGAAAACAACAAACAATTGTTTGATAGTCCTATATGATTAAGTGATGGTTTTCAACACTGTTTCGAATATGGAATTAAAAAATAATAAAAATATTGTGAATGATTTCTGAATTGAATACTGGTCTCGGTAGTCTGTGGTGTAATGTTATCAATACGTCAATCATAGATTAATATGAAAATACGGACGTTAATAGTTTAAGTTGTGACTATGGACCCAGAATATGGTATCATAGGTAGCTTTATTTTAATTAATCAGACCTATATTTTAATATTTTGAAGACTACAATATTTATTAATACGGAAATAAAGATCTGACTTTGTCAAACGTAATAATTATATTGATAAAGGATGAACAGTATCTGGATGGATTCGAGAAATACTCAATTTCTCACAAATTTGAAACGAACAAAGTTTTTACAATGACTGTACTAGTGGACTTTTTACATCAGTGTAAAAGATGAATGACCCTCAAGTTATATCGTGGCTTGCTGAAACTGTAACTATAAGCAGTGATGATAGTAATACAAGTAGTTGGAGTGATGTATGTAGTTACAAATCTGAATCTTCAGATGAATACGATGATGATGAAGATAGATTATTTATTCCTCTCATGCAATATTTAATCAGGCTTAGAAGAAAACGTGTTGATGACTATTTGCATATCATTGACTCATGGACAGATCCAGAGTTCAAAAATCGTTTAAGGTTGTCAAGAAAGACAGCTTATCGCCTGATTGGTATGTAGTATGTTTATTAATGAAAGTAATGCTTTCTTATTAAATCCATTAGTACCTTTATCCTTTTCAGATGAATTAGAAAAATCTGGTTTTATTGCATCTCATAAATTTGGATTGAAACCTTTGGAGCCAAAATTATGTTTCTACATATTTCTATCATTCATTGCAAATACTGAACCACTCACACCTATTGCAACTCGATTTGATATATCTATATCATCAACATTTCGGGTGATTCGACGTGTGGTAGCTTGGATACTGACAAAATTGAATCATGCAGTGAAATGGCCGCAAGATTATAATGAGATTAAATTTATTTGTGACACATTTCATGCTAAAACAGGTATTGCAAATATATTAGGAGTCATTGATTGCACACACATAAGAATTGAAAAACCTAAGAATGCAAGAGAATATTGTAATCCTAAGGGATATTTTTCAGTAATTTTACAAGCCACCTTTGATTCAAATATGAGGTTTACTAACATTTTTTGTGGTGAACCAGGCTCTACAAATTGTACACGTGTATTAAAAAAGTCACCATTATACAATACCGCAATACAGAATAGAAATGCATTATTTCCACAAAACACTTTTCTTGTTGGTCACTCTGGATATCCATCATTACCATGGCTTGTTCCTCCATTCAGAGAAAACAAAAGGTTAACACCACAACAAAGAGAGTTTAATTCTTTACATACAACTACCAGAAAACTCAGTGATAAAGTATTTGGCCTGTTAAAGGGAAGGTTTCGGCGTATTAAATTATTTACTGTGTATAGAAATATTGCATTTATAACAGACACAATTGTTGCTGCATGCATTCTTCACAATTATTGTCTTAATGAAAATGATCATCTTGATGAACAAGAATAATTCACTTAATTTTAAGGAATTGTATGGTCTGTAGCAATTTTTTTTTAGTTATAAGAGATATATTGTTATTATTACACATTGTTGTATGATTATAATCACGTGAAATTAATATTGGATCTATCCAATTTGAGAAGAGTATCTAGAGATATCAGGAAGTTTTCTAAGAAATAAATCTTTCAATAAGCCCATTAGAGCCTGTTCAGATGTGACGCTTGTTCATGTGAACTGTTTGTGTTAATATATAGAATGTCTAGGTATGAATTATCAAACAAGTGCTAAAACATTCATCTGAACAGGGCCTAAAGCTATTATAACAGTTGTTCTAATTAATTAACTATTACATACTACAACATTTAGTGTGAAAATAAATTGTGCAAAGAATTTGTATTTGTTCATTATTTCCTGTTCAACATTATATTTTAGTTATTGCCTTATTTCATGATCACCTATTAGTTTTCTTAAAAGAGCACATTTCTCTCTTTCAATCTTTAAAATTTCTTCTTGTTTCTTTTCTTTTAACTGTAATTTTTTTAGTGCTAAGGACTGTTTTATTTCTAACTCCTTTTTTCTCAATTGCAAATCTTCTTCCCTTAATCTCAAACTTCTTTCATATCTTTCATCTCGCATATGTTTCTGATCCTCTTGTCTTTTAATATATTCAATCCACTGTTTATCTAATTCTACTTTAGCTCTTCTTTCTGCTCTTAGCTTTCTGAAAGGAGTAGAGTTTTTATGTGACATGTTTCTTTTCATTTTATCTTTTTCATTTTCATCTTGAGTTTGCATAACACCAGATGATAATCTGTAGTTACCACTGTTTTCACTGTATCGCCCCAGAATCTGATGCATTTCATTAAAATATTTAAAGGACATAGCACCTTGACCATTGTCTATACAGTCCTTATACTTTTTTGTCAGTGCATTTATTTTCCACCTTACTTGGTCTGCAGTTACCTGTAATAATTGAATCACTTTTTTGCAAGCTACTATTTTAATACATTACTTTTCCAAGCACATTGCTGCAAGTTAGGAATCTAAATAAAAATGAACAGAATTAACATAAAATGCAATACCTCAATATTCAAAGTTTTCAACTCTTCAGCTATTGACATCCACATTTTAGATTTCTTTTTAGGGTTGTCCAACATGTGTATCTTAGTTTCATATAAGCTTAACAGCATTAAAGTTGCATTTTTTGTCCAAATTATGTCTGTAACAACAATTTACTGGGAATTATTGCAGAAAAGAAGTTTCATTAATTTATTTATTAATATAAAATAATTATGCTTACTTTGTTTATTACTTTCATTTATATCCATTTCTTCCGGATTTATCGTGTGTGTGTGATTGTATGTTGTAATAGTCATATTTGGCTTATATGCTGTTGCTAAAAACAAATAATAAAAATATTTTTGTATATATGTATACTATTGCATAATTTATATCATGGTGAAGAAAACTTAATGACACTAAATTGCTTTTTAAGAAAATCTAATATGTTGTTATTGTTTACTTACACTGATTATCCAGTATAGCCAACACTGCAACATTGTTGTCAATATTTTGATCCATTTTTACTTTTGGCCGGATATATAATAACTATACAAGTGCGGGTAAATTAACGCACTTATATCCATTAAGGGACTAATGTGTTATATTAATGTCATATAAATAAATGTAATATAGTGTCCTAATGTATGAAGATTATCCTATCTTCACCTATCTTTGCGAAAATACATTATAAATAGTGCTGTTATTAATCGACTATCAATATTGCATAATCGATTATTTCAATAATTAGACGTAATCAATTACGTAACTGATTATGAATAATAATCAAAAAGGAGATGGTACTCCAGGGTCTGATTATCATAAGTTGCAGTATTTTATAATGTATGGGTGTATTTTTTGTTTGTCTGTCTGGACTTAATTGAAAAACGGCTTGACCAATTTTTATGAAATTTGGTACACGGTACAATGTCACGTTGTATCATGTTCACAGAAATAAATATGTCATACATCAATTATAAATTAATAAATGTATTAAATCATAATATGTGTAATTTGTCAATAGATGAGGCTATAACAATTATAGGACACGTGAAATGTTGATTGAATAAAATTATAGATTAAATTTTCATTATTTCTTAACGGATTTGAATTATATTTTTTACACAGGCAATGTATTATGTTATTAATAGAGTTAGGGGGTCACGATCGGATAGGGATCGGAATGCTGCAGGGTACGTCACGGTCCCATGCTTGATGTTACCGGCGAAAACTTCAACGGTTGCGAAGGTGGAGCAGGCGAAAGAAGCACTAACTTAGGTGAATGAGGTCTAGTATAGTGCTCAGCTGGAGCTACGCTACCTGACAGGGTGGTCTTGTAAGAATGGCGGTAAGAACACCAGAATGACGACATGTCGTTTATATTTAAAAAAATATGAGATAAATTCTCTTTCTTACACTCTTAAGGTACCTTTTTGTGTTTTTTTTTTTTTAATTTTTACTTTAGAATAGTTGTAAAAACAACTTTGATTAGTTAAAATTGCTAAAATATTGATTACCTTTTGTTTACCATAATAAGGATTTATATTTTTATTGCCAATAAAAACTTGAAAAGCAAATCGTTAAAAGATTGATTTCTGATAAATCGATCTTTTAATATTCAATTTTTTTTCAGATGATTAATAAGACTTCTATTTGAATTTGTTTAAAAATATATCTTTGTTGGAAATAATCTTCATCCCTAATTTAGTTTTCCATTTTCAATAAAACAGAGATAAATAAAAATTAATAGACAACTCGTTTTTGTTTTGTTTAAATTAAAAATAGAGTAACATAATAAAATTGCACTTCAGAGACAGATTATTGATAATCTAATATTGTACTTTTGGGTTTTGTAATTTTATTAGAAAATATGTCTCAAGCTTTGTGTAATTTATTATATGTTTTAGAAATTCTACTCACTGGACAGTAAAAACTTAAATTTGTAAAGGAGGATGGGATGTAAAACGGGACGTATTTATGAGATCTGGGGAGCTTAACAGGAACATTAATTTTGAATTTACTCGTGATTTGTAGACAATCGATCAGTTTTTCATGTTTTTCAATCATCAATAACAATAAAACTTTTGTTATAACCAGAAAAACTAAAAAAAAGATATGCCGGCAATGAACGTCTAAAAAGGCTTATAATTAGATCAAAAAATATTTACGGACATTAGTGTTCTGAAAACATACCAAAACTTGTTATCTTGAAGTAATGCCTAGTAACTTGTGTAACATGAAATTTTTAAATTTAATCCAATTGAGCTTAGATGATTCTTTTTGTGGTATGGAGTACCTACTGGCGCATATTTGAGTATATTATGGCGAGGTAAATGAAACGTCGAAAGCATAGTTCAGCTTTTTGACCGCTACATCATAGAATAAAGGCACTATATGCTGCTGCTAGCAAACGACTGCCTGCTTGCCATTTTTTTTTTTCGAACTGACTGTACTGTTAGCCATTATGGCCTGGGCTTGGGGGCGAGTGCTTAAGGCACTCATTCGCGAAAACCTGCTTGCCAGTGGATTACAATTACTTATATATACACACACATATATAATCACGTATACACATATACCTACATGTAACCCCATAATATGTTTATACCTTTTTTAATTCGTCAATCGTCTTATCGAATACTTATTCTGATTATTACAAGACACTATCGAATTATTATCTTTACTTCTTTTTTCATCAAAGTTTTATTTTGAACATCGGTTATAAAACTAACACTAATAGTAACACTGAATGAACAAAATTGACATTAGATTTAAGCGGTCTTTAGTTGTTAACGTTTTAACATTCTGTAATAAATAAAATGATTGAGGTTTTCCGTTGTGCGGCCATCACGCAAAAATTACTGGATAGATTTTGATGTTTTTTTTGTTATACGC
This sequence comes from Saturnia pavonia, assembly GCA_947532125.1. Lineage (NCBI taxonomy): Eukaryota > Metazoa > Arthropoda > Insecta > Lepidoptera > Saturniidae > Saturnia > Saturnia pavonia. Next base: position 5,457,950 of record OX383899.1, on the reverse strand, counting down.
CTTATATATATCGTCCTTATCAAAAAAAAAATCAGAAACAATAATTCTGTAGTCCACGCATGCGGAGCCGCTGGCACAGTTATAGTTGTATAATAATATTATAAAATGATGGTGGACACTAGGCATTTGATACCATCAAGTTTCGATACTCTTTTCTGATATCATATTAGTATCGGCTAAAACGTATCGAAATAATTCGGCATCGGCATAATTTTAATTCTCGAAATAAACACATATTTGTCATCCTTTGTTTTAAACTTGGTCAGACCAATAAGAGTCAAAGGACCATATTGCCAAGTGAGTTTTACTGACAAAAGGTTATTCCAGAGTGGATAATATTGTGAGTAATACATAATGATATCTGGAAATGTGTCCCTCTGTGTACATCTACATTATTTACACAGTAAAATAAAATGATGAACCCGATCGTGTTTCTGCCGGTTCTTCCCTATAACTTGAATTTTATCGAACCGGTAGTTGTGTTTTAATTCATAAGTGCCTTCATTGAATAATTTTGCGTTTCAAAGGTAGTTTATGTCTTCGCATTCCCTCAATGGATCAGATTTCAATGCATGGGTTTGATTCGCCAAATATAATGCCTCGTGGCTTCACGTACTATACACTAAAGCACAGATTCACTAAAAACTTAAGTTGATACATTTTATATCTTTCATCGAGTTTTTGGCGGGATCTCTAATTGTCATGTAGTGATTTTTGTTTTTATTCATAAATTGGTGTTGTTTGGCCCTATGTTGTGTAATATAGGTGGCATTTTGCATAATAAAGCTTGGTTATTGTGCACAAGTAAAGTGGATTGGAAATAGCAACATGAACTCTGAGATGACACAAAACCTCCCTGGAAGATTCTAAACAAGGAAGCCACCATCTTTTTAGGATCCTAAAATCTACATAAGACTGAAAACGATATTCACTCGATAATGGCTTTCAATAAACAAGACCGCTTGCCAAGTTAGGAAGAAAAAGAACAGGTGGTATTACATAGGGCTTAGAATTCATAACGAAAAATATCGATTTTTAAATTGTTCTTTTTGAAGTGTGATGAATCGATTCACAAAAATATTGAGGCCATAAAGGTCAATTTCTGAAAAATTTTGTATATTTTCTGTTTGCCTTTTTATTATGGAAAACAAAAAGGACACCATAATTATCGATCTTCTATCATTTTTAAATAATCAAAGTGATCTTCTTCCATTAATTATGGCTCGGCACTATTCATGTATTAGGCCAGTGTCAAGTATTTTACATTTTTCTCAACAAAGCGAGGGAAATATTATGTAATCTTTAAACATTGCTCCAACAAGATGGCGGCACCCTTGTTGAAACTTTCCAGGGAGCCTTTGTAGCAACTCAAAATGCATGTTCCTATTTATTTATTGCAATCCACCTTACTTGTGCACAACAACCACACGAAATCACGTAAAATGCCGCCAAAATTACATAATACAGGGCCAAATGACATAAGTTTATGAATTAAAACAAAAATCACCGCATGACACTTTAAGTTACCGCCAAAAACTCCATCAAAGTGTTTTAATAAACATACTAAAGTATCTTTTTTTTTATTTGGCGCCGCAATGAGCACTTGCCAGTATCAAAGTGTTTAAGTCTTCGTTGTGTTTTTAAACATTCAAAGTTGGTCTAACAACATAGTGGCTCACTTGTTAGAACTATCAAGGAAGTTTTTGTGACATCTCAAACTGCATGTTTTCCATTTATATTTATAATCCGCTTCAAGAATGCACAATAACCAAACTATATCACGCAAAATGCCACCAATATTACATAATATAGGGTCAATGAACCTAAGTTAATGAATTAAGCATAACATGGCAGTTCAAGATCCCGTCAAAAACCCATACTAAAGAATCAGGCAGAGAAAATGACATATGTATAGAGAATCTGAATTTATTTCACTGTATTATTATTAACTGTTGTCGTTATTCTGCTGTTGGGTAAATTGCTGTTATGTATCCTATTATAATTTGTAAATGACACCATAAATAATGACACGACAATGAGATGAATAATGGTGATATAAAAAATATAAGGGAACTTTATGCTGTGCACTCAAGGATTATAATCGTAAATTCGGAAAATTCATTCTCTAATCTCTTTTATAACTATATTTCTCAATTAGAAACGTAACTTTTTTATTTATATTCTCCTTTAAGGAGAGGCGAATGAAACTGATCACATAGCCAACACAGCTGTCTTGTGGGTTTATTAAAAAAATAAGTGAAAATCTCATTTCTTTAAATGTGTTTAAGTAATTGTAAATCAATTTGTGGTTCTTATCAGAATAGAAATATCAAATCTCAAAATTTTAGGTCGAAGTATCGATAACAGAATTTCATAAGTATATTGTATTGATTTAAAATTGTTATTTTTATTACTTCAATAATCGATTGTTCAATTAATTGATTTCAGATGTTTCTTTCTCAGATCGTTATCCCTAGTACTACAGTTATTGTGCTACGTTAATATTTTTTTTTGGACTAATAATTGTTTAAACTATAAGTATCGGTTTCTTGTTAAAAATGGCTAGTTGTGGTGACTTTTTAAAAAGTCAATTTCCATTAATTGACGAAGAGTTAAAAAAATATGTCGAAGGTACGTTTTTGTAAAGGTTATAAATCTATGCTTTTTTATTTTACTTAAAGCAGGTATGTTACTTTTCTTTGTCTGAAGTTATTTAATTAGATGTTTTCAGATATTCTGGACAACAGTGCTGGAGAATTTGAAGACACAGAAGAAGTGTATGAGGCTGTCGGTGAGGTGCTACAAGGAATTTCAGAAAAATCCGAGAAAGATATAAGGTTTCAATTTTCTGCATGTAATTTACCTTACCTGTTTTGTAAACAAAATGTATCGGCGTGTTTAACTGTTTCTCTAAATAAATTAATACTAACAGCCAAGTGAAATAAATTATAATTTAATTACTTATGTCTCTGTCCATAGAGGTATATGTGAAAAGCTCCTGCACATGCTACAGCCAGACAAAACTTCTAGTACCAATGGACCTAGAAAAGTGTTAGATGCACCAATACATTTAGCTTCTATGACTACAACTCCTTATGAAACAGAAGAACTGAAAAGTATATGGCTGCAGACTAGAGATGATAGTTTGGTAAGTTATGTATTTTACATATAATACTAGTATCTCAACTCTTTTTGCTATAAAGGTTGTAAGTCCATATTACACATATTCTTTGGCAATGATTAAAAAACAAAAAAACTTTCTTATCTATTTTATACTGTACAAGGTTATACAATATATTAGATATTTTATTTGTATAAGTTTGCTTTTATAATGTAAAAATTATTGTTTTGTGACCTGGTTTAGAGGAAAAGTGATGTTTAGTTTTAAACAGTCTTTTTCCTTGTATAGTAGTTTAAAAAACACGGAATGAAAGAGTGTAAAAAACTTAAGTAAGAGTGTATCAAAAAGTCAATTTGCCTAAAAAGGTCTTTACACCCTTTATAGCAGAAAGAGTTGATATGATAATGTAAAAGTTAAGTGATATTTGTGCATAAATTTACTATGATGATAGCTTCTAGGTGGCCAGGTGGCCAGCAAAATAGAATTGACATTTTATATGTTACTGTTACGTTCGTGGGTAATAAGATGCCGTAGTGACACTCAAAACAAATTTATTCGTACTCAGCTAGTTCAAATTAAAATTAAAAAAAAAAAAAACAATAACAAAACAAAACACACAAATCGTTCACTCTCAGAATAACCCTGTGTAGGTACTTGCAGAATAACACTGTTTATTTCTCTCTTATTTCGCTTCTTGTTGTCGCTTCGCTTTCGAATTATTAACTGACTCGTCTCGCAACTCAGCTCCCTTATATACCTAAAGGACTCGATCCCAAAATCTCTGGAAGGTCCAGGAACTCCTAACATCTTGTATACAATTTACGTCATCGCTTTTTAAAACGAGGGGAACGTTTAATTTATGGCCTATTGTTTGCTGACAGTTTTAGCGATAAGACTTTCTATGTGTGTGTCGTTGAACCTAAGATTATACGTCACACGACTGCACTATGATAAATTCACGATTTTTACGGACGGTCCTGGAAATTTCGAGAAAGATGTTGTTTTTTTCCATTTCTTTATGTTCAAGCCGTAACATTACCCCCCTCTTAGTTATGCTCGTCCCGAGCATTATCTCCGTGGTATCGCGCCAATCTATCTATGTGAACTACCTTCGGTTTTCCTTTTAATCCTTTCTTAATGCGATAGGTCACATCGTTAATCTTAGTGACGACAGTATAGGGCCCCTCCCACCGGGCTTGAAGTTTAGGAGACTTTCCTTTTCTGCGAAGAGGGTTATGGAGCCATACGAGGGATCCTTCTTCAAAACCACTGGCATATGCATTGCGGTCGTATCTAGTCTTCATCTTTATGCTAGTATTAAGACTATTCTCCCGCACCCTCTGGTGTACTTCCTCCAACTGGTTTTGAAGATCGCACACGAAATCCGTAATGGGTTTTGGTTTATCAGGTGGCACGCCGGTTATCACATCAATTGGAAGTCTCATTTCTCTTCCGAAATTTGCTTTTGCAGGCGTGAATCTTGTACTATCGTGTACAGCAGATCTATAAGACATTAGGAATAGAGGTATGTAGCGGTCCCAGTCTTTCTGATGGTCTTCCACGACTTTTGCCAAGTGATTTTCCAAGGTCTGATTAAATCTTTCAACCATACCATCCGACTGTGGATGAGCGGGAGTCGTACGTGTTTTATGAATGCCAAGGAGATTGCATATTTCTTGGAAGAGAGAAGATTCAAAGTTCCTCCCTTGATCTGAATGAATCTCCATTGGTACACCGTAGCGGCAGACTACTTCATTAACCAGTTTCTTTGCCACCGTAGTCGCTTCTTGATTTGGCGTCGCGAATACCTCAGGCCACTTGGTGAAGTAATCCTGTACTACTACAATGTATTTGTTGCCCTCCTCAGTCATTGGAAAAGGTCCTGCGACGTCAATGGCAATGCGTTCCCAGGGTGCTCCTACGTTGTATAACTTCAGCTTACCCTTGCTTCGTGTCTATGGGCCTTTTACTGACGTACAAGCAGTACACTTACGGCACCAGTTCTCCACATCTTCTCTACAACCCAACCAGTAGAACCGCTGTCTAACCTTCAGCAGGGTTTTCTTTACTCCTAGATGACCACCGGAAACACCATCGTGAATTTGCCTCAATATGCGGGTCACCTGACTTCGTGGTACTACCACTTGCATGGTTACCACTTTACCATCGTTGGATTCCCATCTTCTACATAGGACGCTATTTTCCAAGGACAGACTGTCCCACTGGGCCCAATAACCTTTGGTGACTGGTCCGTAAGATGAGACGTCACTCCACTGAGGTCGGATTCCATTGTGCTTCCAGTCCAGTATCGGTCGTAAGTCGTCATCTTCTTCTTGGGCTTTCTTCATACTGTCATCGATTCTTACAAGCCTTACATCCTCATGTTCTTCATTTCGTAAGCAGTGCTTGCAATCGTTCGCACAAGGCCGTCGCGACAAAGCATCTGCATTACTATGCCCCTTCCCACTGCGATGCTCAATTATAAAATCAAACTCCTGCAGTTGCTCGAGCCATCTTGCGACTTGCCCCTCTGGGTTTTTAAACTGAAGCAGCCATTTTAAGGCAGCGTGATCCGTTCTTAAGGTGAATTGCCTTCCTATGAGGTATTTGTGAAAATGTTGCAAGGTTTTCACAACAGCAAGTAGTTCCCGACGAGTGACACAGTAATTTCTTTCAGGCTTAGAAAGCGCCTTACTGAAATATGCTATTACGACTTGTCGATCCCCTTGTATTTGTGATAACACTCCTCCAATTCCGATGTTACTGGCGTCAGTGTCCACGATGAACCTTCCTTCTCTGCTTGGGTAACCTAGAATAGGTGCTTCACACATTCGCTGCTTAAGTTCGCAAAAAGCAGATTGACAGTTCGAATTCCAGACGAAGTCCCTCTTTTCTTCTGTTAACTGATGTAACGGCTTGGCAATGTCCGAAAAGTTCTTAACAAAACGTCTATAATATGCGCATAAACCCAGAAATGAGCGCACTTCTGTTTTGTTTCTGGGGACAGGCCACTCCTGGACGGCCTTTATCTTCTCTGGGTCAGTTCTTACTCCTTCAGCCGAGATTATGTGTCCCAAGTAACTGACTTCCCTCTTAAATAGAGCACACTTTTTAGGGTTTAGTTTTAAGTTTGCTCCGCGTATCCGGGTAAATACTTTTTCAAGATTCCTCAAGTTCTCAGAGAAATTTCGGCCTAGTATGATCACATCATCCAAATATACTAAGCATATGTCACCAAGAAGACCAACCATAACTCTTTCCATAAGGCGTTCGAAAGTCGCTGGCGCGTTGCACAAGCCAAATGGCATAACATTAAACTGCCATAGTCCGTTTCCAATCCCTGTGCTGAATGCTGTCTTTTCCTTATCCTGTGGGCTGATCTCTACCTGCCAATATCCACTCTTCAGATCAATAGTAGAGAACCACTCCTTCCCACTCAGCAAGTCCAGTGTATCGTCAATCCGGGGTAAAGGGTAACTGTCCTTCTTTGTCACATTATTCAGCATGCGGTAATCCACACAGAACCTTGTACTGCCATCTTTCTTCCTCACCAGCACCACCGGTGATGACCATGGACTAGTAGAAGGTTCAATGATTCCAGCATTAGCCATGTCCTTTATCATTTCTGCTACTTCGGGTTCTTTGGCCCAAGGTATTCGTCGAGGCCTTTGCTTAATAGGTCTTGCATCACCAGTGTCTATTTGATGCTTCACAAGTCCCGTTCTTCCACATTCGTTACCAGTTGCAAAAATATCCCGAAACTGCAGCAAAAGTTCCTTGGCTCGCCGTAGCTCTGATGCTGATAAATTCTCCTTGAATGTTTCTATAAGCTGACCAAAGTGATCATCCTTAAGTCGTTCACCACCCTGCTTTATCTCAGTGCTATCCAGTCGTTTGAGGTAGCCCACTTCCTCACATCTACCAATCACACTGTTCTTCTTTAGGTGAACTTCTTCTTTGCCCAAGTTGATGATTCTCACTTTAGTTTTTCCTTGTGTCATGACCAGTGTCCTCGCGGTGATGGTATTCGGGTGGTGGCCCAGGTTTTCAATTATTGCACACCTTTTGTACTTAATGTTCTTAGGGAACTTCACCTCCACCAGGTTCTCTGATCTTGGAGCCAGAATAGTGTCTTTCAGACAATAAACCTTACATGCGCTGGATCCTTTTAAGCAAACTTCCTGGTCAGGAAACTTCAGCACACCTCTTGAGACGTCCAAGACACATTTCTGACTCTTCAAGAAATCAAGTCCTAGTATGCAATCATCTGTTATATTTGCTATTAACACTGAGTGGACGTAAACTTGATCACCAATTCTTAGCTCTACATCTGTCTCACCGAGGACGGAAACTGGCTGGCCGGTTGCAGTCTGTAGATGACACAGTCGAGATTGCCTCTGCCACAGAATGGTGCGCTTTAGTAGTTCTGGCTTAACAACTGTCCGTGAAGCTCCTGTATCCACAGTAAAACTGCAAGTTTGGTTGTTCAAACTACCCTCGATGATCAGACTATTCCCATCATAAACTTGTGTTATTGTGATCGTCGAGTCTGCACGTTGAACAGCTCGCACCCACCCTGTGCTCCTGGCGATGCTTGATTTAGCAGGAAAGGTTCCATCGGTTTGGGTCTCAGATGACACCATTCTTCTCTTTCTCTTGGAGCAATCAACTCGCAAGTGCCCTTTCTCTCCACAACCATAACACGTTGGCGTAAACCGTTTGGTTGCAGGTGGAGTCACAATTTCCCGAACTCTATAGGGTTTTGTGTCCTGTCGAACAGCTTCCACTTCCAAAGCATGTGCAAGCGCACTCTTGAGGGTCTGATGATGACCAAGCCGTACGGCAGCTCTAATCTCACCATCTTTTATACCGTCGACAAATGCCTGGAGTATATTTACTTCAATCGTACCTGAAGGAGCTGATGAATAAGCTCGACGGACCAAACGTTCAACCTCAAGAGCCCACTGCTGCAGACTTTCGCTAGATTTCTGGGTTCTATCCCGAAGCTGAGCGCGATAGACATGTTCCATGTGCTTGTCACCATAACGCGTATCCAATGCTTCCATCAGTGACTCTAGGGTCCTTTCATTCGCTTGTAAGTTCTCGAGAATCATGACGGCGTCTCCTCGTAGTGCCAGAGTAAGAGCCACAAATGACTGCTCATTGTTCCAGCCATTACCTCTTACCAGTGTTTCAAACTGGTACTTGAAGGCTGCCCAAGATGTTGTCCCGTCAAAACGTGGCACTTCAAATTTCGCAGACGACGGTGAAGCTACTATCGCTACTGGCTCACGTGTCTCGAGCTTACTAATTCTGTTGGTTATTTTCTGCAGGTCGTTATCATGCCCGTCAACTCGACTCTCAATATTATCCGTCCTGTGTATTACCTCCTTAACCTCAATCATGAGGTTCTTGACTTTTTCTCCCAGGACCGTGATGCCACTGTCGATCTTTGCCAATACGGTTTCTTGACTTCCTTGCATAGCTTCTTGAAACTCGCGACGAGTGGCCTCCTGACTCTCTTGAAACTCGCGACGGGTGGCCTCTTGACTCTCTTGAAACTCGCGACGGGTGGCCTCCTGACTCTCTTGAAACTCGCGGCGGGTGGCCTCCTGACTCGCCAGACTGGCCTGGATAGCAGCCAACAATGTCGCCAAACTCACCGATTCTTCAGATGGTACCGTAGCAGCATGTCCTTCCTCTTCGTTACGCTGACGATGACGTGCGGCGTCCATCTCGGCTTGTCTCCTCGTTCGCGGAGTACGAATCTCTTCGTCACGCGTCACTAACGGCATCCCACTTCTGACACCAAATGTTACGTTCGTGGGTAATAAGATGCCGTAGTGACACTCAAAACAAATTTATTCGTACTCAGCTAGTTCAAATTAAAATTAAAAAAAAAAAAAAACAATAACAAAACAAAACACACAAATCGTTCACTCTCAGAATAACCCTGTGTAGGTACTTGCAGAATAACACTGTTTATTTCTCTCTTATTTCGCTTCTTGTTGTCGCTTCGCTTTCGAATTATTAACTGACTCGTCTCGCAACTCAGCTCCCTTATATACCTAAAGGACTCGATCCCGAAATCTCTGGAAGGTCCAGGAACTCCTAACATCTTGTATACAATTTACGTCATCGCTTTTTAAAACGAGGGGAACGTTTAATTTATGGCCTATTGTTTGCTGACAGTTTTAGCGATAAGACTTTCTATGTGTGTGTCGTTGAACCTAAGATTATACGTCACACGACTGCACTATGATAAATTCACGATTTTTACGGACGGTCCTGGAAATTTCGAGAAAGATGTTGTTTTTTTTCCATTTCTTTATGTTCAAGCCGTAACATTACAAAACTTTTGAATGAATGTGAGATGTAATTATGTTTAATGTAAAAGTTATTTTGTAATTTGTGTACCATTCTAATTCATTACTTACCTTTACTTTACCAAAATATACTAATTAATACCTTAATACCAATTCATATTTGTGTTGGAAATTTATGACATTTTTCAATTTTAAACATAAAATTTTTTTTATATTTCCTTACCGACACCCCTAAAATAATTAGGGACCTTGCGTCTTCTAAAATAATTTTATACATGCCCATCCTTCAGTGAGGAGATGGAATCACCCCATTCTATATTTTTTTCATGTAAAATAAATCTAACGAGGAGTGATGTTCTAACGATCTAACGAAGGAGAGCACCTCCTTCTCTTTTCTTTTTACTTAAATTTACTCAAAGCTTCTCTTTCCTTTTTTTCTTTAGTTGTTTACTTGCTACAATTCCAGGATTTGATACACTACACGTCTTAATTGTGAAATTAAAATTTACCAAATTTAAAAAATTAATACAATATAAATTTAAATAAAAAAATGTAATTAGTAATATGCATCATGTATAATTAATATTTTACTAACTTTAAGATACTTGAATAGTAAGTAAAAATTTGAACAATGTAATTAAAAATAAATTAAAACAGAATGAAACATGAATTTTTTTGATAAAACTAGAGATTAAACAGTAAACATTTTATTAGCGAGTTTATGTATGTATTTGTCTTTGTCTAAACATAATATTAATCCGTAAGTGATGATGACTCAATAAAAAAATAATTTTGCCTCCAAATTCAGCATATATGCTGAATGAGATCAAGGATGGGTTAAAAAGAAAAATGGCATTCCAGCTGTGGCCAAAAATGGCCAACATTTATGTTTATTATAATGGGGTAATCTGTATAATTTAGGAAGATTTTAGTATATAAAATATTAAGGTATGAAGTATAGATATAATAATTGTGAATACGTAATCAACTAAGATGGGTTAATTAAAAAAGACTTTACAGACAATGTTCATCCTAATTAGTATATAGAAAAATAAAACATTATTTAAACAACATTGAAACTGTAAAAAATAATGTTTTATAGAATGGTATGCATATTGAACATCTACATATTATGTTACCTTAAATTGTTTTAATTATTAGTTGTAAAAAAAAGGCAAAATTATGAGCATGTGACGATGCACAGCATCTCTGAGAGTGTTGTATACTTCCACTTGTTTTCCACTAATCACAGATCTTTAAACTGACCTTGTTGCTCTGCAGCACCATCTACTAAGTTTAAGTGACAGGAGGATGGTGGGGGCATTTAATCAGTCATAGCGCAACAGCCCTCGTCGAAGTTTAAAAACCCGCTCGGGTTTTTAGTGTGAAATTTAGATATATTTGTAGTTGTTCATTTTTAAAAAATAAAGTTACTTAATGCAAGTGATATGTAAGTTAGTGTGCACGCAGCGTAGTAACACCGGTATAGCACTGTCGGTATAGGAGCTCTGAAATGGATGCTGTGCATCGTCAATGCTCAATAATAGAAGTTTTATTTTTATGTAAAACTTGCACCATTGTTTTTATTATTTTATCTTTAACATCTCACTTGTGAATTGTAGAAAGCCTTGTATACATGAAATAGAATTTTTAAAATATGTAGTAACTTTATTTTTACTTTAGCTAGAACCTTTTTGTTGCAAGTCTATTAACCCAACAATCATACCATAAAAAAAATCCAGTTTACATGTTTTGTATAGATTAATATATATTGTAGCATTATTTTTTATAGAAAGTTGATGCTAGAAAGTTAGAAAAGGCTGAAGCAAAGTTACAACAGAAACAGCAAAAACATAAAGATGCTAAGATTCCTGTTGTGGCACCAGTCCTCCAAACTGCAACAGCATCACAAGTTACTTCAAAAAAGGATAGCAAATTGGAAGCAAAAGGGACTAATAGAGCCCAAGATATCAGGATAGAAAATTTTGACATCGCTTATGGAGACAGGTATTTTCATGAATTATTGATTTGGTGTATTGTATATTAAATGTAAGGCAAAGTATACATTTTTCAGTTCAATAATAACATAAGTGGCTTACACATAGCAGTATCTAATTTATAATTAATAGCCAATTTATAGAATCTCTAGAGAATACTTACTGTACTGTCTTTGATACAATTATGTTATTTAGCCCTTTTTGCATTAAACTACTTTGCGTGATTGTTTGCCTTGAAAACAAATGAAAACTATAGATCATATGCTTACACTGGTGCAGAAACGCGTTAGTGAAGTGAAGAAAGTGTTAAAACAAGTCACTATGAAATGGATTTCGTCATTAACAATTATCCTATAGTATGTACTAAATCCGAGTGACACTCTTTGGGTGTTTTAGATTTTTTAGAAGTCACTAAAAAAAATATAGGTATTTATACTATTTTAATCAACTGATAATGTATGCTACATTATCAGTAGGGAGTACACTATAGAAGATACTCATGTTTTTTGTATAATACAACATTTTAGAGTATTACTACAAGGTGCTGATTTAATATTGGCATTTGGTCGACGATATGGTTTGGTTGGTCGGAACGGCCTTGGCAAGACAACTCTACTTAGAATGATCGCCAGTAAACAACTCAAGATACCTTCACATATATCAATATTGCATGTAGAACAAGAGGTTGTTGGTGATGAGACGTTAGCATTGCAAAGTGTTCTGGAATGTGATACAATCAGAGAGAACTTGATAAAAAGAGAGAAGGAGATAACGACTGCAATTAATAATGGGTAAGTATTTTCAATCATTCTGCCTTTTGTTTTTAATTTAAATATGTTTTCCCTATTCAAATAACTCATGACTCTCTTTTATTGAACTCTATTCAATTATTGTACACATGTTCATTTCAATTACATATTCTTGAACTTCAAGACATAGATAGTTATTCTATCAATTTTTAAAGTGCCCTTATTTTCATATAGTTTGCTATTTAAGGTATCATATGAAGTATTTTTTATACAAAATTCATTGTATGTTGATACATGTCAAATGTTTATTTTAGAGATAGCATAATTTAAGTTGAAAGTTAATTTTACGATAATTGACTATTTTTTAGAACTAAATATAATCGATAGTACGATTATGTTTTAACACAATAAAGGGTTGTGTAAGATGTGTAAATAGAATAACAAAAATAAACTATAATAATAATTAAGATCGCATTCCACTTGAAAAAAGCAAAACACAAAAACTTGAATTGTTGAATACCTTATAACAAACAATAACATTGCGTAAAAATTTAGTAATTACGTAAAGATATATTTTTATTTTGAGAATAAAAAAGTAACTAATAGATAAAATGTACAACGGCTTTGATCAGTTTTCTATTCAAATGAATAATACTATTAATTATTGATTCATTGATTTTATTATGTTGGTCTATTCTAGTTTTAAGTACCATAGAAAGTAATGCTGCACGTTTAAAAAAAATACAAAAGTTATTTTAAAGAGTAAGTTGTTTAGTACTTTGTCATACAAAATGTTTTGTATAACGTTTATCAGTATCACAAATTTTCATAATGATTATTTGTATTCGAAATGCATGCATTTTAGGTTATGTCGTAATTTGCACGACCTAACAATTTACGTTCTAAGGACACTTCATGCAGAGTTTCTTATGATGGACACATTATAGTTATGTTTGAACTGGTCTGATCTTCTATATAAAAAAAGAACAAACTAGACAAAGAAAAGAAATTATTTCTCAAGTACTACTGTTGTTATTGTTACTACCAATAGCTTGATTTTCAAGTACTCACACAGTTACAAATATATGGTTTAGTGACAGATACTGTCATTTTGTCTGTGGTGATAAAACAGGGATCGAATTAATAACTTAAAACTTTAAATCAATATAAGAAAATAAATCTAAAAAACATATAAAAACCAAGCACAGTTTTATTTTCAATGATACCATTTTTTTAATGGAAAATTTCAACTCAGTGGAATGAACTATGCGCTAATAATGCATAGAACATGTAAACAGAAATATAATTCTTAATTAATAGGTACTATAAAGTTCAAAAGATTGATTTTTTGTATGTTTACAGCCTACTAGCTGTCCCGTGCGAATATTTCGCACATTATAGAATGTAAACAATGTAACAGCTGTCATGTTACTTAAACATATTGTGAATAGATGGCGCCTTATTTGCATCAACAGGTAGCATAGCTAATGAAAAAGTTTTTTAATTAAAAAAAAAAACGAAATAATTAATTTTAAACCATTTGTTGCGTCAATAGCGGGGAACATAATATTTAAATTTATATAACTTCACACTATGATCCTAAGGAGCGGAGTAATAACCATGAAAGTCTCGCGGCTCAGTACTTTAAGTACCCAAGCCCGGTGAAGCTGTAAAAGCCGCAAAGGCTCCAGGGCCACTAAGGATAAAAGTATAGTCAGTTCGAAAAAAAAAAAACATGATCGTCAAGTAATGTCAAAAGAACTGTGTGGTACGGGTGGTTTTTATATATAAGAAATTTTATGTTTCAAGATCAACGGACCCGAGTCTATCGACGGAACTGAGTGAAGTATATGCGCAGTTAGAGAACATCGAAGCCGATAAAGCACCCGCTCGCGCATCCGTCATACTCAGCGGTTTGGGATTTACAACACAGATGCAGGGACAGGCCACAAAAACTTTCTCAGGTGGCTGGAGAATGAGGCTCGCGTTAGCCAGGGCTTTATTCTCCAAGTAAGTATGTGCGTAACATTATTTACTGCGTGGTATTACTTGAAATAATGGAACTCGCAACATTTTTGAAGTGTGCCTGTTTGCGTAGGTCGAGAAGAGCATATTATAAATCCAGATCGATTTTTTTTCCTTCTATTTCTTATGTGCTTGTTACTTCCTTTCTAGATGCCATTTTTTAATAAGCATCTATTTTTTTATTTTCAATATGGGGTATTTACGTTTCTTTTTTATACGAGCCCAGTAAAAGGAAGGGTAATAAATCCATTCCAAGAATAATGATGATTGACGAAAAATAAAACCGCGTCGATAGTCGTCGTCGTCTAGACGGTCCTACAAATTTCATCTAATCTAGGTAAATTGACACTTTAGTCATTGTGACTGGTTTTCTACATAGCATGTAGTGGTTGCAAAACAATAGTTCACGTGAGCCCTACCACTTCGCATGTCTTTGTTTGTACCAGTTTCTGGTTGTTTGTGGAATTCCCCCAGAAATGTGATAATAACAAATTAAATAACATTAATATAGTAAGTGGTTTTAAAAAACTCATATGTTTATTAATTTGACATTATATTATTTTAGACCTGATCTACTACTACTTGACGAGCCGACGAACATGTTGGACATAAAAGCGATCATTTGGTTAGAGAACTACCTACAGAACTGGCCAACAACGTTGTTGGTTGTTTCCCACGATCGAAATTTCTTGGATACTGTGCCTACAGACATTTTGCATTTACATACACAAAGGATAGACACATATAGGTAAAATTTTGTTTATCATTTGATGAATGTCCAACTGTCAAACTTCATTCCAGATCAGAAGTGGGATGTTTTTATTTTTAAATCCATTTTCAATTCGTTAAGCTATATTAAATAAACTTAAATATTGTTTTATAAAAACCCTATTCTATATTAATATTAGTCTATTTAAAATATAAAAGTATTTATTATAAGGGGTAGTAAGAGTGGTAATTTAATTATACGTTATGAATTTATCAGTATAATTATGGTAATTAATTTGTATTTCACGCTCCTAAGGGTTAAAGATAGTATTAAATTATCTGTTTTCAGAGGTAACTATGAACAATTCCACAAAACAAAGACTGAGAAGTTGAAGAATCAGCAACGTGAATATGAAGCCCAGCAGCAGCACCGAGCGCACACACAGGAATTCATTGACAGGTTCCGGTACAACGCCAACAGGGCCTCTTCTGTGCAGAGCAAGATCAAGATGCTTGAAAAACTGTGAGCTTTTTAAAAATTACTTGTGATTCATTTAATTATTTAAATTTACTACCTGTTAGGGTGCTCACTTCATTGAGCTTAAATCAAACATAAGTGATAATTTTTCAAAAGTATCCTCTATTGCTATTCCGCAATATAGTCCACTTTTATACTAAATTTCATTAGAATCCGTACTTTGAGATTGATTAACAAACAAACATAAAAAATATTTTCACATTTGTAAATACTATAAACATTAGCTGCTTGCTTCACTATGTTTTAATTGTTTAGTATTAGATATTCGTCTTATAAGATACCGGAGTGTCTCAAGATGAAAGTGTTTGTTGCCAGTGACCCATGGCAATGAAACGTGGCCGCTAACTATGGGCCTCATAACAAACCTCAAAGTCACCTACAGTACCCGCGTACCGTGTACCAGTACACCTCTCAGATAGCCTTAAATATTGATTGTTGTTAAGGAAGTCGTAATAACATCAAATCCGAACTGCTTTATCCGCGTGCGCAGACGTAATGATTAATGCTACGTAAATACAATGTTTTACAAAAATATTGCTGCTTAGTATATCTAAAAAAAAGTCTGCGATACCATATGCCTATATACAAGCTATACATAAGCCACAATGAGGTATGTTGTGTGTGTTTTAAATTAGTATGTGATTTATGTGCATTATTATTAGGCATAGAATATTAATCCGTACGAACGAAAGTTACTTCATCATCAAAACAATTTTATGTAGATAATCTTTGCCTTTATAGCATGTTATTTGGACGAATAGTTTGGGAGATTATGTAAAATAATTCAACACGGGGCTCGGGCCTATATCTATAGGTGTAGTGACGCGAACGAGCCATGTGAGTTCTGATTGTGAGACATAACTCTGGTTGCCAAATAAAAATATCGTTGTATAATAGTGTTGTGTTATAAATCATCAATAAGCGATTTCTTTTAAATTATACGCGGGTGAAACCACGGGTCACAGCTAGTATCGTACAAGTTAGAGCCTTTCAGCTATAGTTCCAGTATTGGCTCCTGGCTAAATACGACCATTTTGTGAAGAACCAGCCATTGGCCTCTGGGCAGGTGAAGGGTTATGCTATATATGCAGAGTTCGTGTTAATTATATTCATAAGTATCAAAAATGAATATTTTTTTTTATATTTCGAGAAATTATACTAGAAAACCTCACTGACAAAGTATCCATCCTATACAAATACAGAACTAGTACTAGAGTACTACCACCGTCGAGCAATCGTATGACACGTGTAAAGTCAGTTTAGGGTATTTTAATGTGGCGTTACAATTTATAAAGCTCTAAAAAGAATAAGTAATGACGAAACACTAATAACACGTTATTCTGTTTTCAGTCCTGAATTGAAGCCAGTAGAGAAAGAGATAGATGTAGTTCTTCGGTTTCCTGAGATTGAACCACTGTCGCCACCGATTCTACAGTTGAATGAAGTCTGTTTCTTTTACTCGAAGGATAAAATAATATTTTCAAATGTTAATCTCGGAGCGACGCTTGAATCCAGGATATGTATTGTAAGTATAAGTTATTCTTCTTTTGGTGTTAAGATGGAAAAATGTCTTACCTCGTAAGTAGCCTGAGACTAGGGTTGCCAAGTTTTTAAATATCAAATTTAGTATTTTTGAGCCTTTTATCTGAAAAATGAAATAGTAGTTGGCAAAAACACAAAAAAATAGTAAGTTTCATATAAATATTTCACTTTTTAAAGGAATACTTTTTACTGCTTGATAAATAGATAATGATGATAATGACAAATAATCAAATTGACAATGGCATATCAAATGTCATTCAGAAAGAGATAAAGGCTGCCTGCGTTTCGTTTTACGTCTAAACAGTTTGGATTAAATAATGTTACCAAATTTTTTTTGTCCAATAAAAATATAGTAGTATCGCCTATTATCTATTTTTTTAGAAATATAGTTGTCGGACGCCTAATATAGTAGGATACTACATTATATAGTAGGGTTGGCAGCCTTAGCTGAGACCAATACACAACAATGAGGAGTTGAACGATCGATAATCGTAAAATCAATTTCCAATTTAAGTTATGCTCCATCTCTAAAATAAATATGTCATGCAGGACTACTTATTATGAACAGAGTATATTTACGTACTGTCGATTTCAGCGGAACGTATTGAAAGTGTAAACATACAAGTCTTGTGACCAATTCCATAGACATAATTTGGTTCGTGGATACCTAAAACCGCGAGCGAGACCGATTTGTAAGACTCGAACACAGTCGTATTACTTGGACATTCTATCGGCTGCGCCAGTTAAGTACCAAGGGCGCCTCCGAGTGTTTTTAAAAATTAAATACAGGTGATTCTTAAGAAGATTTACTGTAGAATTAATAAATGGTTTTACAATCGTTTTACAAATAATGTCTTATACTGTAAACACCAGGTGGCTATTTATAACCCGATAACAAAAACATGTCGCATATCCTCTAGTCTAGACCCCAGGTGGTTATCACATAGCCACATAACATACGAGTAAATATACAACGTCAGCGTCTTTTACTTATATACCGATTAACAAGTCGTAATAAGGGAGGGCACAGACAATATAACTAGATTTTTAATAATAATAACTTACAAAAGAAACAAAACAAAATATTGTTATCTATATATGTACTAAAATTGAAGTGAAGTTGCTATGTTAAAATAAATGGTTTTTACTAAATGCATATGAAAGTACCCATTTTTTTAATTTTTGTCCGTCTGTCTGTCTATTTGTTCCGGGTAATCTCCGAAACGGTTGGACCTATTTTAACGGGACTTTCACTGGCAGATAGTTGATGTTTTAAGGTATAACTTAGGCTACTTTTATTTTGGAAAAATATTAGGTTTCCGCACAAACAATAAAAAAAGGTTTTTTAGTAGTCCACGTGAGCGAAGCCGCGGGCACAGCTAGATAAGTAATATAGACGTGAGTTTTTGGCGGGATTTTGAGCTGCCAAGTTGTGGTTTTTATTATAAATCATTAATAACTTAGGTTCTTTGATCCTATATTATGTAATATTTGGTGACATTCTGCGTGATATAGTTTGGTTATTGTGCATACGTAAAACGAATTATAATTAAAAACTGGAAACATGCATTTTGATGTGTCACAAAAACTCCTTAGATAGTTCGAACAAGGGAGCCACCATCTTGTTGGACCAAGTTTGAATATTTTTTTAAAATACTACGAAGACTTAAACACATTGACACTGGCAAGTGCTTTTTGCGGCGTCAAATCAAAAAGAAGACTACAAAACTCTAAAACAATTTTGTATTTCAATTGTTCCGTTAAAAAAACCATGTAACAATTAAATGCAGGTATACATATAATTTGTAATGAAAAATATAATTATAATCGTCTACACTTGTTCGGGATTAGCACAATTAAATTACCTTATTTTATAGTAAAACTAGCTGTGCCCGCGGCTCTTCTCGCATGAAAGAACGCGTAGTGCTTATAAAAAATTGTAGTTTCTCAAAACATTACTAACTTTTTAATGAATTAAGATATAGTGATAATCTTTTTGACAAGGACTAAATATATAAGGAGCAAAACAAAAAAAAAAAATGATTAAAAAAATAGTTCTTGCTTGTTGCGCACATTATGGTAGACCTCAATCATTTTATTTATATAGATATTGCACCATCAATGATAGCCACCGAATTAATCTATTATACAAAACATCTCATTATATTATTAGAAAAGAAAGAACGTACCACGAAAGTACGTTTAAAAAAGTGAAATAAAACTCCATAATCCCTATACTACAAAATAAATAAATAATACCCTTTCTCGCAAAAGTTAGTATATTTGTATATAAAACAAAAAACCGTTTGAAATTCCGACTATGAAAGCAATTACCATGCAAAGTTTAACAAAACAAAAATAAAAATATTGTATAACATGATAATAATAAAAAACAAAAATGTTACAAATTACAAATTAGTTTATAGTAGAACAAGCAATTTGACACGGTCAATGAACCCGGTAATGTCCGGTATTCGTTGCATGAATAGCTCGCGTCCGGTCATTTATTTTATTTCATAGCCTTGTTTTTTTTTTTTAAGGTGGGTGACAACGGCGCCGGTAAAACGACTTTACTGAAAATAATTATGGGGATACTGTCACCGACAAATGGTACACGTAGTGTCCACAGAGGACTCAAGTTCGGATACTTCTCGCAGCACCACGTCGACCAGCTTGAGATGAATCTGAACTCGGTGGAATTACTGCAGAAGAGTTACCCGGGTACTGTTTTGCTTTTTTTATTATTTAATGGCAACTGTGTTCATGAACAATTGTGCCAACAATCACATGCATAGAATATTTTTCTAATTCATCTTGTAATCTTCAAACAGCTCAAACAAGATGGCGGCTCAAAATGCATGTTCCTAGATATTATTTATAATCCATTTCATTTGTGTACAATAACCAACCTAAATCACGCATATTGCCGCCAACATTACATAATATAGGATGAAATACCCTAAGTTATTAATGATTTATAATAAAAACCACAACATGGCAGCTCAAAATCCCGCCAAAAACTCACGTCTATAGTACTTAACTAGCTGTACCCCCGCGGCTTCGCTCACGTGGACTACTAAAAAACCTTTTTTATTGTTTGTGTGGAAACCTAATAATTTTTATAATATATACCTTATAACATCAGCTATCTGCCAGTGAAAGTCCCGTCAAAATCGGTCTAACCGTTTCGGAGATTACCCGGAACAAACAGACAGACAGATGGACAAAATTCTAAAAATGAATAAATCTTTATGAATTAAAGTGAAAACCACCATTTGACACAAAAAAACTCAACCCGGGAGTGGAGTTTTTTGTGCATTAAGCATATAATGATACACACACCTGCACGCACGTACATTCACATACAGAACTCTACAAACAATAATGTAGGTATTCTGACTAGAATATATGTAATACAGGAAATATATAAACATCATGTAACTGTTACATGATGTGTTATGTAATAATGATTGCCCCGTAATTGGCACACTGATTATCATACATAACGAATTTTAATATGTTAACAGATTGTTAATGTACACTTAAACTGGTATGTTATCGATAAAATAATTATAAAATATCGAAGATATCTGTATAGTCGATTTTAAAAGGTGTAAAATGGCTCTTATTTTTAGGACTACAGATTATTTGAAATATGACAATATGTGATATTTTACGGTATGTTTCATATGATATAATAGAAAATATTAATCAGTTTTTCTTACTATTTCGAATCTCTCATGCTAATCGTATAGAAAGATGCCATAACATGTAAATGATATTATTATTTTACGAAAATCCGTTGTAAATAGTTTATTTCATTTTACATTATATAAGTATTTTTATATTTAGGTAACTTACAGCTTATAACTTACATTATTATTTTTATAATAATTTAAACTAAATAGCATATAGTGCATACCTTATAACATATAATTTCTATGTTATGTAACTGATTATTGAAAATTGTAATGGTCAATCAAAATACATTATATATATTTAGAATAAAAATAAGCAAACCAGGGAAAATGAAAAGACAATTAATTTTATTACAAACTCTTATTTAACTTGCCTTGTTAGTATGAGTGAAAACTTGCTAATTCACTTTTTAAACAGTTTTTTGCCAACCGATTGAGCTGAAAATACATATTATATGTTTAGTTTGGATGACACAATGCATAGTTAGCTAAGTGACGTCATTCTAAATACAATATGGCGGACCAGTTATTTTTTATGCACCCCCATAATATGGGTATCAAATGTTGAGTAGAAAATGATGTCACACTAAATTCAATATGGCGGGCGGTGATCACCGATTTCATTTTAATACAATCGAAATATTGATTAGAAGTTTGTTTGTAAAAAGTTTATTTATATTGTTTTTTTTTTTTTATAATTCTGCGTCTTGTCTCTATAACTGAAACAGGAATTATAAGTTATTATTTCCGTACAGGTAAAACGGTAGAGGAATACAGACGGCAGTTAGGCAGTTTCGGCGTCAGCGGCGACCTGGCGCTTCAGACGATCGGCAGTCTGTCCGGAGGGCAGAAGTCCAGGGTGGCGTTCGCCAGCATGTGCATGGGCAACCCCAACTTCCTGGTACTCGACGAGCCCACCAATCACTTGGATATAGAAACCATTGAGGCCTTAGGGAAGGGGATTAATAAGTATACGGTATGTAACTACCTATTCTTTTATAGCATAGATAGTTTTACTCGGAATAACAAATATTATAATAATAGCAATTTGAAGCATTGAAGGCTCTGTGGTAGCTTGTACGGATATCGCGTCAATTAACCCGAGTTTCGAATATTAGAATGAGCTCGGTGAAGGAAAACATGGTGAGGAAACCGTAGTATGTTGGTAGGGGTTTTTCTAATGCCCGCCTGGCTAGCTACCACCCTCAAGTTGAAAATCTGTCGCCAAGCACCAATAGAGGTGTGTTCCGGCAGATTCTCTTGAGAGCCAGTCCTCCACTAGGCTTAGCGTGTTATTATCTTAGACCACAGCATTACTTAAGATAAGATGAGTTTGTGGTCACAACGCTAATAACTATAAAAAAATGCCAAGAGATCTCGTGTTCCTCGTGTGACTCATTTTTGTATCATAAGCATAATTGTCAGTTGTGTGGGTGTTAAATATCTATACATGAACAATATATCAGCTGCTTAGTTACCATATACAAGCTTTGTTTAGTTTGATTTTAAACAGTCGTGTGTGAAATTGCGTCCCCATATTTATATTTATTCCTGAACCCACCTGAAGAGGGGTCAAATTGGAGAATTCGCCTGAGAAGGCAAGTTTGGGCATTTGGAAATATATTGTAAGTTTAGATATTGGAACATGTACGTAGTAGTGTGTTTCATACCTGTAACCCGTCGTGCCTATAAATCTCAAATGCCGGAGGGAACAGTCACCAATGTCAAGTTCTTACCCAGTTTAGGGAAAAACAGCCAGAACCAGATGGACTTTTTCAAAAATATGTTAGTTCTAGATATTAGCAAAGAATCTCCAGAGCTTTATCTATCTATATAAATAAAATGATTAAGGGGATTGCCGTTGTGCGCGCATCACGCAAACACTACTGGACAGATTTAGGATCAATTATCTTTGTTTTACGCCATTCATAGTTATTCCATATGAACTCGTCTGATTGGCAAAGTCAATTAATTTTAGATTTTGCTCTAACTTTTTAACAGTCCCTGTTTCTTAGGATCTCAAAACTATAAAATTTACGCTTATTTGTTTTTTATATGCGCCCGTTTCCACGTATCCGAAGTTAGACTATCAAGAATTTTCATTTTTATGCTTTATGAATATTAACTGTAAAAATTTTACTATTCGAGATATCTATACGTTTGAGACGGCATTTTGAAAAGGAAAGGTAATAAGCGTAAATTTTATAGTTTTGAGATCCTAAGAAATAGTCCCGCAAAGTTTGAGCAAAATCTAGAACAGGCCAGCAACAATTTGTTTTGTTTTCAGACGATTTCATATGGAATGACTCCTTAGATACTTGTTCTTTATCAAAAAACAAAAATTACAATATCTTCATTCAATAAAAAGTTATTACAAGTTCTGAGAAACTACGATTTTTATAAGCACTACGCGTGTTTCTGTCGTTCCCGCGAGCTAACAGCTAGTATAGATTAAAATGTATTAAGATATTTGATAAGTTCGTTTTGTGTAAATAATGTTTGTTTGTTTGTTTGACAGGGGGGTGTAATTCTCGTATCTCACGACGAGCGATTAATACGAATGGTTTGCAAGGAGCTGTGGGTGTGCGGCAGCGGCTCGGTCACCAGTATAGAGGGCGGGTTCGACGAGTACCGCAAGATTGTTGAGAGGGAACTCGAAGCCCAAAATAAGTAGACTAATATTATTTTCCCCCTTACCAACCTATAAATGATTATGTGGAAAAAACATTATCGTGTAAAAAGTATCTAAATTATATTATTTATATAGTGAAGACACCAGTAATGAAATGAAAAACTTATTACAATATCATCAATGCAAATTTTTATTTCAATACCTCACACGTCTCTGCATTGCGTTAAATACTTTCTGCATACTCTGTACCGTACATTCATTATATAAACGCGAGTATCATGTACTCACAATTATCAATGGCAATTTAAAAAATAATAATTAACTTAAAAATGTGTATTTACAAATTAAAATTCAAATTAAAATAGTGACTAAAAAGATAATAGTTAAAACTCTTCCAGTTTTATTTAATGTTTGAACTGAATTTATTCAGCAATTAATACTACACATTAGTTTGTCCATTCATAGGCTTTCTACGATTCAATAAATGCAGGTTATTTTTGTAATACATACATAGATATTATTCATAATAAACATTTGTCTCGGAGGGCGATCTAATAAATTACAATTATGTCTCGGACTATTTTCGATATACATATAAATTATTAATTGTAGTGTATGACTATTTTACCGGTTAGAATTTATGGCAATCTGTGATTGTGGATCAGGGAAAAATTTAAACTTATACTAGCAGATCACAAATACACTTAATCTAGATAATTTTGTCCAGTTGGCAATGACAAATGGCGCTCAGATCGCTCGACTCTTACCGTCAGTAAGAGGGGTCGTTGATATAAAATAGTTTATTGATGCTTCTTGCGCCTAACTTTAGTTTTGTCCGCATTCCTGAGGACCTCTGCGTAAGAAAGCTCGAGTTTCCTCAGTTTGTGTATCTCTTGTGAGGCCGTGCTCTGCTTGTAGTCCATCGAATCGGTTTCCGAGTTCCAACCTTGGCAGATTTTGCCAGTTCGGCTGCTCGCGCTCGGCGTTGGCGAATTCATATTTCTGTTATAGAATTGTAACGTGGCTCCGTTCCACTCGCTTTCTGGTGCTCTCACAAGAGGACTCACTTCTATGGGTCTGTAATCTCGTCTTTTCTTATTCGATGACTTCTGGTATGTGACTTTTGGCGGTGACGGGAACACGGGAGAATCTGCTCCCTGACGTTCCTGGCTTTGTTTACGGTTGCGATGTCTAGACTTCTTTCTAGTTGCCGCGATGTACTCTAATGGCTGACGCACCAACGGTGTCAGAGCACGGTCTTTCTCTTTGGCTTCTTTCTCTTTCTCTTGCTCTTTATGTTTCTCGGTGGTGCTCTCTTCCACTGGTTTCTTCTTGCTGGGACCGACTTCTTTGTTCTTGACTTTCTCAAGAGCTGGTTTCTCTTTTTCGGCTTCTCTTAACGTCGGTGTTTCTGGAGCAGTAACATCGGAAACTGGAATAGATTGTTCAGACATAACGGAAGATAAAACACTCTGGGTGTCGTCTGTGAGGTTACCAGGAGGTTCCTCGGTGGCAGGGGTTACTGGTGGCACTTTCCCGGCTGTGGTGTCGTCGAGCAGCGGGAGTTGTTCACCTTCGTCTTTATTCTCGGCTGCTTTCTTAAGAATGGTAAATATTTCTTTGAACAGTTCGCGGTATTCAGGTCTGTTACGGAAACGACTATCCATGGGGCTGGCGTCGTCGTAAATGCTGAAACGGTAGTCTTCTCCATCAGCGATGGTGCACAAGAACGAGCCAGGTCGTTCTCGTTCTGTTTGCGTGCCCTTGTTACTCGTCTCATCCGAAAATCCGGAACTTGAGGTTTCCGCCTCTGAAAAATCAGGGGTCTGAATGATTTTCTTTCGGGATGTTGGTTCCACTTTCTTCTGTAGATTTTCGCTCTTCTGAGCATCCTCTCCGTGTCCACTTTCCTCATCGGTGTCTTTGACGTTAAAGTGACTGTAATCGCTTGATGTTTGGAGTTCCTCCTGAAGCGATAGCGTTCCGGTGGGATTTTGAGCACTGGGCGACATGTTTTGTTTATTTTTTCTTGAATTTTTGACTTGAGACAACTGTACTTCGAGAAGAGCTTCATACTTCTCAACTAGTTCTCTGTAGGGATTAGCGTGGCCATCTTCCTTATTTGCCCATATACCCTGAAGCAGTTTTTCTTTAGCATTCTGGAAAATAAAACGAATATATTTAATGATTATAACTTTTTTTTTGTTAAATATGCCAGTTTGAACACTGCCAATTAACTGGTTATACAAACATGAAGTTTTAATATCTTAAGGAAATATTTAGTAGATGATTATAATATAGCCGTTACTGAAAAATTAAATATCAGTTAGATTATAGATATACAAGACCAAAGATTTATGTTTGTTCTTGAAGTTATTTTCGAAATAATGATAAATAGACCATACTTGTGACACCTTAAAAACAAATGTTAGTGAAAATACTACTCAACAATAGCCCTTATGTCGCACATGTTAGGAGATTTATGGACCTGGACCAATAGATAGATACCTGTAGTTAAATATTATTTTTATTGACATAAAAATTACGAAATTAGTACGCAAAACAACTCACACATTACAACGAGCGATGACTGTTACTGGACACACAAACACATGCAATGGACAATAACTGAGATACTGAAATGAGACGAATGACGTCCACCATCACCAGTGATTCGGATTAGCGTGCATCATACGCTCTTAGTTATAGTAACGTGTCGGTAATGGACGTACCTTCGACTATAAACGATAAATCCAAAGAAAACTACTGCAAATGCGCTTCATAATGCATATGCAAAGCGTGATCAACAACATCAGGGGCAGTTGGAAAAGCTTTGCCGCCTAGAAACGAGCGAAACGTTTTATGAGAACAACATTTAATGTTAAGGACTCGTTCACGCCATTGTTTATTAATGAACGACTTGATGTGAAAGTAAAACATGATCCGCTTGCTAAATCACCATTGAAGATTACTTGTCCAATTTTAATAGGTAACGAACGACCAGGGAGCAAGACGGTACACATTTCAATAAAATTTAAATGATTAGTTTAGCGTTTATTATTCGAGTTAGTAGCGTTGCATAATGTAAAATAAGGAGTGTGGGTTAATATATGTTATGAGTTATTTTAAACAAGCAGAACAAAAAGGTTTGGAATTTTACATAAATTATTAATGTCCGTTCCGAACCTAATTACAATTTCACTAGATCGAATAAAGGATTACATTTGAATTTAAAATTGTTAATAGTAAATATCACATAAATAAAGAAGCTTTAAATAGTTTATATATTAAGGATAACGCCATGCATGAAAATATAGGTGAAACTTACGTCGAATTTGATGAGTTTATTAGTAACGCGGTCTTCTCGTGGACTGTCTTCGCCTGACGGAAGAAGGATCAGAGAACTGATTGCGCTTCTATCATCGTCTTCACCGTCCAGCATTGATGACATGTCATCACGTTCCATGCCCCTTAGACATCTGATGCAGAGCTGACCTTGCCTAAGGATTAATAAAAAAAACTTATAATAATCAGATAAGATAATATCTAGCTTCAACGCACTTTGTAATGGGATCCACTTTATTAAATATTTAGTTTTAAAGTAAAGCGTACTAAACCTCTAATTTTCTTATTATCTTAATTTTCTAACGAAATCTTATTTTATAAACCAAAAAAGAAAAGGAGTAAAACTTTGGTAAGAGAGCAAGAAATATAAAATTAAGAATTATTTATGGTCATACCTAACTTCTTCAAGGATTGAGAACTCCTCTTGCATAGATTTCGGCTCGTCATCCCGGTGATGCCAGTTTCTTAACTGTTCCTGTAGCCTATTGTTTTCTTGAACAATCGATGCTAATTGTTCTTCCAGTTCTGTGACGCGTCTATGTTCTTGTGCGAACGAAACTTTGCTCTCTCTCAGTTCATCGCTTAGCCTGAGTAAATCCTCATCCTCTTTGGTCAGTTCTGGGAGAGGTGCTACCGTCTTCGGTGTACTATTTACTTCAGGCTTCTTGCAGTTAACTGATGAGTCTACAATTTTTTCATTATCTTTGGGTTTATCTGTTTCAGGCTTCCGTTCCGCTCTTCGCCTGTACATATCTAACTGAGCATTTAAGTCGTCGACATTCTTTTGCAATTCCTCGCATTTCCCTTCCAACGTTTCGATGTTTGAGCATAATCTGGAAATGTTTGCATTTTAGTCAAATACAGTTTATTTTAGACTAACAATAATACTGATTAAACTATAGCAAAATGTTAAATTTTTCATAGAGAATTTTAGAAAAATTGTTTTCATTGGCTTATTGGAATCAGTAATGTTATTATAAATGTGAAAGTTTGCATATATGGACGTTTGTTACTCAATCACGCAAAAACGGCTAAACGGATTTGGAGTAGTTTTGGGTAACCTGGATTAATACATATAATACTTTTTATCCCGGTAAAGACTCAATTCTGAAGTCGACAGCTAGTCCAAACAGTACAAACATCCATACAGCTTACATACGAGTAACAGTTTCTACAGATATTAATAAAAAAAACGATTAATTAGGAAATCAAAGTGAAACTCACGATTTGATATGTTTCTTGTCGGCTGCGTGGTCGACAGCTAGTCTATGGTTGGCTCTCTCTAATTCTTGAATACTGACTTCCAGTTGCTCGTAGATTCGCAGCCTCGAGTCGTTCACCTCTCGTAGAGCGACCGTTTGTTTAGTGAGATACTGTATTAAGAACATTCGGGTATTTTATTTCTAGCTGTACCTACTTTTTTATTTACATTTACATGTGTAAATTATATCACTAAAAAAGCTACCAGTAACCAATGAATCGAGTTTTGTATATAAACTTAAAACAATATATGCTTCTGGAATCTATTATTATTTAGTGTCTCCATAGAAAACATTTGATATGTTTATAGTTGATGTATTACTTTATATACGTTATATACTTACTCGATTATTTTGAATGAACAAAATTTAGGGGAGGTGGCCGCGCTTTGATACGAGTCACCTCCCTTCCCGTTAAAGGTAAGACCGCACTGAGCGGAACTGCACAGCAGCCGAACCACAAAATATTCTTTATATGAGAGAACGCACTAGGCGGCAGCGACACTGCGCGTCATTGAAATCATATCTCTTGACGAAGTCATATGACATCCAAAATTAATGACATTACATGAATAGTACTAGCAAAAACAACAGTTGGAAAGAAATAGACAAAAAAATCAAAAACACTTTATTTAATTTAGCCCCTAAGAAGGCACTTATGAACGTCAAAACACAACTATCGATTCGGAAAACATCCCAGTCATCGGGAAATGCCGGCAAGAAACTCGATCGGGTTTATCTTTTTTTTAAATAATATTTACAATTAATAATCATATGAGATGTACAGAGAGGAAGTCACTTCCACACATCACTATCATTCACGTAAGAAAAAGTACAAAGAAATGGGCGTAAAGGATAAGTAAATTTTATATTTTACAAACAGTGCCCGCGGCTCCTTTCGCCTGGAGGGCAAGAAGATCGTGCAGTGCTTATAAATATCGTAGTTTCTTAAAAATTTTAATAACTTTTTATTTAATGAAGATATCGTGACTTTTTTGATGAGGTTCAAGTATCTAAGGAGTAAAATATAAAAAAAGTGATCAAAATCTACCCAGTAGTTTTTGCATGATGCGCACAGAAACGCAAACCTTAATCGTTTTATGTAGATAGATAAGTCACATTTGTTCATGTGCTCGGAGGCTGCCGAACTACTAAAATACAAAATTAGCTAGAAATTCTTGCGCCGCTGCAGTTCAATTGTGGTATACCTACTGAATAATGCCGCGTCGCGACGCGCCGTGCGTGCTGCACCGCTCCGCTGCAGTACAGTTCCGCATAGTGTGGTCCTATCTTTACGTCTCGCATAATAATGTTCTAATAATGTCGCATAATGATGAGGCGTATGATAATGTGTAAATACATATAAATTAGATGTGTATAATATATGTACAATATTTTAAAGTCGTTACCACAATATACCTTAGGTATCTTGGTATTTTATTATATTTTTATATGCAGTATAAGACATTTATAAAAAGGTAAAGCAGTATTGGAAGGGCGACCCAGAACTGGTCATTGAAACGTGGGTAGGTCGCCGATGAAATGGATTGACGATCTGGTTAAAATAGAGGGGAGAACATGGGTGCGGACGGCCTCAGAAAAGAGAGTGGCGTGCAATGAAAGAGGTCTGTACTCAAATTTGAGTACAAAAAGGCTAAAGAAGAATAAGAGCTTACTTCGATTTCTTGAGTTTGGTCTTCGATAATATTCTGGTGCTGACGAAGAGCCGTTTCTAACTCCTTATTTCTTTCCAGTAGAGTCTTTCCGAGTTCCGCTGCTAGCTGCAAATCTGTAAAGATAGAAATTAAAGTAAGTGTTATAACTTGTTGCTGATAGTAATTACTGATGCAAACATTAATCACTGTTAACTTTTGCGGCCTCAGCGACTTCTTTTGTTTCATTAAATTGCAAAGTAATTACATTCAAAGTTACCAAATAACATGTCGAATATTTTAAACAATAATTTTGGTAATTACAACTTTTTCAATGGTTTTATAAATCAAACATCAAACCGGAATAACGTCTGCCTCATTATTGGCAATTATTTGACCTCATGGTAGATTCCGGTAATCTATTTAACATAGGTTAGCTGATAACCTTATGCTGTTAGGTACATTCAGTTAAAAAAGTGTCGGGAATGGATGAATTGTTTATGGTTTTTTTTTTTCATTTTGGCGCGGAGTTTGACTTGCATCTGTCATTTATATTAAATACAGTGCTGTTTTTAGTTAGATCATAATATTATGATCTAACTAAATTAGAAACTAGATATTACCTAGTGTGTATTGCGAATTTCATAATGGACAAAAACATCGAACAAAGAGTTTGTCTTAAATTTTGCATCGCCAATGGATTTTCGTATTCGGAGACACTGAAAATGTTACAAAAGGCTTACGGTGAACCGACTTTATACAAAACACGTGCTTATGAGTGGTAAAAAGCGTTCAAAACTGGTCGAGATATGCTAGAAGATTTGCCTCGCCTTGGTAGGCCATCAACGTCTTCAACTGACGTTAACATCGCAAAAGTGATAGAAATAGTGACTGAAAATCCTCATTCAAGTTTGAGATATATAGCCGCTGAACTTTCTGTGTCTCACGAGTCGATCCGTATCCGATCCATTTTGATCGAATTTTTGACCAAAAACTCAACAAATACATCGAGCAACCACCTTATTCACCAGATGTGGCTCCAGCCGTCTTTTTTATTTTTCCTAAACTCAAATACCACTTCGTGGCACCCATTTTCATTCGGTAGAAGACATAAAGGAGAATTCCATATATATTCCATTCATAAAGAACTAAACTCAATTCCGAAAAAAACTGTGTAAACAATGTTTTGATGATTGAATTATTCGTTGGCGTAAGTGTATCGTTTCTAAAGGAGCATACTATGAAGGCGATAAAATATTTTTGAAAGAATAACTAACATTTTGTGTATTAATTATCTTTTGTCGGTACTTTTTTGACAGAATAGTATGTAGGCGCGTATTACAGAATAGGGTAACCTGCCAGCTAAAGGCATCAATCACTCGCGGATTACTAAAGAACAAGTTTTAGGAATTTAAAATCTTAACTTTGCCGTCCTTTGACAATTTTGTTTATGTTCACAGAAACATAGATAATATAAATTTGAAAATGACCAGCATATTTTTAATACTAGAAATAAACACAAATTAATCATTCCGTTTTTTAGACTTGGTACAAAACACTTTTTAGCTAAGCACATTATAGATTTGCCGCTGGACATGCCATATTAAGCAAGATTTACAGTCAAAATGTTATTGTATTAGCGTTGATCATTACGTGAATGACAGTGATGTCTGGAAATGGAAATGACAGTCGCATCTCTGTAAACCGATTAAAATAATATAATTATTAATTGTATCTATATATTATATACGCATTTTTTTAATGAGTTTCTTTCCGGATCTACTCGATAACTAGGAAGTTTTCCAAACCGGTAATAGTGTTTTAATATTCATAAGCGCTAATTCATGGCCTAAATTGAATAAAGTAAGTTTGATTTTGATCAATCCAACAAATCACTATAACACGGCGATGAGTAATCATTGCTAGAGTACATATTTATTTTAAAATGATTATTAAACCCGAGGAACAATGTACATCGTCTCGGCACATAACTGTGTGAAGGCGAGGGATTGCCAAATAACCTCGAGAGAGATTTAAACGGTATATATACTTCCTAAACAACTGAAGTTCAGAATTGAGGTCGATTAATAGATAATAACAAACATTCCAAATACACGATGAAACCTAAAGGAATTAGTTACATTCGAATCAAAATTAACTGAGACGTATTCGTATTGAGAATTAAAATATTTAATAAAGAAAAATATATTAATGTTTTTATATTTAAAACTATTATTATACTATTATTATTTAAATTTATTTATAAGTTCGAATTTGAATAATACATCGAAAAAAAAAATTACTAGCGGAAGCTGTAATGTTTTGTTTAGGTAAATTAAAACGTACATATTATACCTATGGTTGTATTTAAAGAATTGTAATTAGATAACTTTTTAAGTAAATTCCGGTAAAATCTAGCATTGTTGTATACAAGCACTCCCACAACCTATTTACACTCCTTTTTTGCATGTAGCAAGTCTGTATTTGAAAGTGTTGGGTAACATGACTGCAAACAAGTTTGCCAACGCTATTCTTCAGCTGAATGTATAATATTAAACTAGTTCGAAGCGTTTGTAAAAGGGACATAAAGAATAATCCAAGTGAACATCTCAGTAAGTGAGTAGTTTGATGAGTTGTGTGATAATGGTTCTCTTACTAAACACGTTTTTAACAAGCAATTTATCAAAACTATGCATGAAATCACAGCGTACGTAAATTAGATTTAGAAAATAGAAATACTAAAACAAGGTATTCCCAGCCTAATTTCTGTAAACGTTCGGTAGTTAATTCTTGTTAGGAGTTACATATAAGGGAGCGCTCAAGTATTACCTGCGTAAGCAAACTACAATAATAAGACAGTTGCGAACACTTTTCTCTCTGAAATGATAAGAGTTAAGATTTTTTTGAAGTCTTGTATGAAATAAATATGAAAATTAAAATGAGTAAATTATTTTAAGATTGAAATATATAGACAAAATAAATAAGAAAAAAGAAATAATAGTATTATTAACTTAAATTACAAATACGTTTTTGAAAATATTTTCATTATTTTATTTACCTATTTGTTATCTTACTTAAGATTTATAATATTCTCCGTGCAAATTTGTCAGCAAAAGTAAACAAATAATTGTATCCTCACTAAAACTACTGACCTACCTACGTAATTCTGTAATTAGACAATTAAATAACATTTTTGTTACTTTCTGTTCTACTTAAATACATGATATGATCGATGTGTACATCTTAAAAACAGTCTAAATACATTATTATTAACAAGAAGAGGTTTATTACATCGTGCGGTTTTTTACACACCGCTTGATTCAATTTGCTACACCATGTTTAATTTTAAGTCAATAACCTCCGTAACCGATGTGGAATATTTTTAGTTTTCTATCTGTTCTTCATTGCGTCAATAGCTTAAATAATTATTTAAGTATTAAGTATTTATTGCACTGACATACTTTTGTGACTATTTAATATCGTAATATAATTTGTTTATTTTTACTAAATATAGAATATTTTAGTTAGTATCTGAGTAGTTTCTGAAAATCCCGAAGCACATTACTGATTTGCCAGATAACAAGTTTAAAGACAATGTCAAGCAGGTTTTACTGTCGAAAGGTTATTAGGGTAGATCATTATGTGAATAATAGTGATGTCTGGAAGTGACTCCCTCTCTCTAGATTCGCTAAATCTAAATTATTAATATGGTTATTATTATTGTATAAATTAATATTAATCTACAATTGGAAAAAAAAACCGATAGAGTTTCATGACGGTTCTTCTCGATGACTAAGATTTTTTTTCGAATCGGTAGGAATGATTTTACTTTCATAAGTGTGTTCTTAGAGTCTAACTTGAATAAAGTAATTTTATTTCTGATAGCCAGGCGAACACTACGAAGTACCCTCGACCTTTAATGGTTTTATTAGGATATTGTCCTTAATTTTTAGTAAAATTCATTGTAAGATTCGAACACATCGTTCGACGAGACATCCTAGTACGCTACTACCATAGGTCACTAGCTACTAATATACCCTAATCTTCATCGCTCCAATGAATCAACAAATCTAAACAAAGAATGTTTAAATAGACTTCTACTTTTGTAAATTTAGACGTTGATCTAGAGTTTAAGTTTAGAGGGGTCATAGATTGAAGTTTCTCGATGATTCAACATCGAGACATTATAAAAAATAAATTGAATTTTCTATGATAACCGAAAATCATATTTAATTATTGTCATGACCCCTGTCACCTATAACGATGTCTTAAATTCATAATACATAAATTATAAATAATAAGTCATACCTGAACTTACTCGAGGTTACTTTATTATAGATATCTAATCATATGTAATAAGGTACTAATTCTATATCGCTACAAATAATGCACACGTTCAAAATCTAAGTACGTAAGAATATTACACTGTAAATTATTTTGCTAAGAACAGACGACAATGGAAATGTTTCAAGGCACAAAATAAGAAACGAAAATAATAAAAAATAACCGACTATTCTCAAATTTCTAATATAATGCGAAACTTTCTCGCGCGGCTACACTTTGATCATTATGGCTGATCTAATGATTTGAAAGATCAAAGAGAAAATTAATGGTTTTACGAGATAGTGCACAAATAATCTTATACATATAGACAGTTTATTTTATATATTGCAAGCTTATGTAACGCGTTTACTCACTTATGGGTTATTATTATTTTTTTGACATCCAATTTTAAAACTTTACAATTTGATGGTTGATTTTAAGTTTATAATAAAATTACGAATCATGCACAAGGTAAGTAAAAAATTTAAAATAACTCGACACAAAACAACCTATTAATTGAGACCATTCCAATGAACCCAATCACGATACTCTTGCTGTAAGTTCTTGCAATGTCCTTGAAGTAACAGGATACCAAATTTCGAATCGATCAGAACGGTTGAAGTTCACATCTCTTTATCAACTAGAAAATAGCTGTGATGTGCAAACGAATGAACTGGTTTTTTTCAAATCGTAGCTAAGAATATTTTCGACCAAGAAGCCTTTATCAAAGTAGATAAAAATCATTTGTCTCATCCGTTTAGGAACTACTACGCTACAGAAAAGATACCTACACATGTTAAACTTATTATGACACCCTTCTGTTTGCGTCAGGGATTTAAAAAAGTATATTTTTTAGTAATTTATAACGATCATCAATCTATACTATAATATATATAATATAATAAAGCGGAAGAGATTTATGTTTAATTGTTTAAACACGCTAATCTCTGAAACTACCAGTCTGATTAGAAAATTTCTTTTTATATATGATAGCCACATTCACGAGGAATAGCATTCTTAGCATTAAGGTACACCTCTCAGATAGCCTTAAATATCGATTATTATTATTAAGTAACTAGAAAAAAAAAGCACACGAATTGCTTTATCCGCATGCGCTGGCGTAATGGTTACCGATAAGTAAATAAAATATTCTAAAAAAAAAATAGCTCCTTAGTACATCTAAAAAAAGTCCGTATCTATTATACATAAGCCACAACAAGATATTCCGTGATTTTTTAAAATTAAATTGAAAAACGGTTTATGAGGATTATTATTAGGCATGGCATATTAATCCTTACGAACGAAAATTACTTCATCATCAAGATAATTTTATGTAGATAAATTGTGCCCTTTACAGCGTGTTATATGGACGTATAGTTTGGGAAATAATGGAAAATTAAAATAATTCAACACTCGGCTCGGGTTTATGATAATAGCAACAGTGACGCGAACGAGCCGTGTGATTTGTGACGCATAACCCTGGCCGCCCGATAAAAATATTGTCTATACTGAAGTATTACCTACTCGTATAAATCATCAATCAGCGATTTCTTTTAAATTATACTCGGGTGAAACCATGGGACACAAATAGTTACTCTATGATATTGCTAAAATTTATTTCTAAACAGAAAATTGCTACGGGGATCGCAGGTTCCTTGCTACAGAAAAAAAAACTTTATTTAATCTGATTTGGCTTAATGATCTTTTTTTATGCTCAAAAACTATCAATTGTCTATAAGAGTCCATTGTTTCCATAACAATACTTCAATATGTTATAAGAAAAAGTTACTTAAAAAGTCTTCATAAATACATAACGAATTATGGAACTTTCGTTACGCTTTGGAATTGTTTAACGGTTACTAAGAAAAAACTTTTTTAATCCATTATAGATAGGTTTGGCTACAGTCTCATCTGATGTTGAGTTTTTTATATTTAAAATTTCTAACTGAAGCTAATCTGAGCTTTAAGGGTCCTGTAGCCATTAGAGGCTTTGACAGTTTCTTCAGGCTTGGCTGATGTTAGTTAAGTGACGATGTGTCCTAATAAATGATAATAAGATATGCCTAAAGGGATGTTGGCTCTTAAGTGCTGCTGACGGAACAGACTTATACTGCCACTGTAAGGAAAAGAGGCGCACCTAACTAAAACACAAACCGGAGAAGAGTTTTAAAGTTTGTAGGGAGAAATATGTCTATTACAATATTAAACTAAGTGTAATTTATGTACAGAACTTAATATGTAAACAAAAACCAACGAGATACGCCTTTTATTCCTGATTCCGAATATATTGGATTAATAAAAATCAATTGGCAAAAATCTAATGATGCGTCCGTTCTTCTCTGGACGGCAGTATAGAGGCTTGGCGACAGCTTGTCAACTCGAGGGTGGTAGCTAGCTATTAGTTTTTAATAACTAAAAATTCATAACGATTGGAACGATATAAATAAAAGTTGTAATCGGTAATATTAAAGATAATTTGAATATAACAGTATGCATAATACCCATTGAAGATTCTTAGTTGCATGTTAGTTGAGTGTTTTTGCATAAAAATTACTTCAAATGACGTACCTACAACGCGAATGGCGGAACTATTATTACTTAAGACAATTGAAAATAAATACTAATGTGTCTATCCATACAATGAATGATCTATGACCCGACTTTGTATTGTATATATTTATTTTTACTTATACTAGCTGTGTCCGCGGCTTCGCTCGCGTGGACTACAGAATGCCGTCGGTCGAGCACACGCGCGAATCGTGCTGCCCCCGCTCAAAGGACTGAAGACAAAAATGCTTATAGCGAGTGATCCTTAGAAGATAGATGCATATCATAGCTGTTTTTTTAGATTTTTTTAAGATCTACAATTATGTAGAACATTAATTTGATATATTTTGCATGGTTTGTTCGGCGTATGCCATTGAAGCGCTCAAAATGCGTGTTTTTCCGAATTTATGCTTATTTCGTATGTTACCTTATCTTACAAAATATATGCTATAACCTGGCCAGATAACATAGCTATGAATTAAAGGAAAAACCATGTAAATCTGATTAGTGGTTTTCGCGTGAATAGAACATAAACGGACTAGAGACACGTTGAGTAATATTATATGTATAATATATAGATAGATAGGTATATGAAGTAGATTCGAAAAGGTTTAAATAATTAGGGAGGACCCCATTGTAAATTTACGTCAAGTGTGATGCATTGTAAACTTATAAGATATCACGACATGTCCAAAGTAGAGTAAATAACAAGCATGGGACACCACTTTTCCCTATCCTTACAAAACCTCTGTTGTTTCATTCCAAGTACTGAGCACACCTTTTTCAGTTTTCCTTACAAAACCTGTCGTTTTCTTCATATTTATTAAACCTTTCATACATCTGCACCGGTTCCGTGTACTTTTCTCCTTCCCTAAGTTCAAACCTTTTTTTTCATCCGCATAGATTAATCTCTACCGTTCCCGACTTCTACTTCGACAAATATATTCTTGTTTTTTTTTTAATTATTATTTCTTCTCTCCTACCCTCGTCCCCTTTAAACATTATGTTCTAAATAGAAGAATATTCTATGGAAGCTCTTTAATGTACTTATAACAATCTAATTATCTTATTTCTCTGAGAATTAAAAGAAGTCTATGGCAGGTAAAAACTTACCTACTAGAGTAAAATTTTCCAGATTTTTAAAAATTACTTCGGCACTAATACTGTGAATGGCGTAGATTAAATAATGCCTAAATAAAAATGGTAGAGTCGGGTTCAAAATAAAAATATGGTAATATAGATCCAGTCATCCATTCAATTAACGATATAAATATTTTAATTATATAATTAAAACTAACTGTACCTAAATATTTTCCGAAGACAACGGTTATGAAATGGAAGTGATTTCTGCTATCGCTACTTTTAGGTTCATCAAACATTCAAAACGTTAAGTTAATTATCCAAGTAATTAAATTAAAGATAAATGCAACTGATTTGAAGCTACATGTTTCATTCTCAGATTAAGATTGTATTCATATGTTTTACGCCACACAAATACACAATACGTGTTGCCATTTTTTTATGTTTTAATAACTATTATACAGAATTTTACGTACACTTGTGTAAGTATCATAAGAAAATTAATGTAATATATATTTATGTATGTAGGTCGAGAAACTCTTATAACCGCTAATTAAAAATATTACCTACTACTCGTATATTACTTATTATAAACGCTTCCCAAATGCAGAAATAATAAAAATGTAAATATATTCGTTTGTAATTAATTAAAACAAAAATAATACCTACGTCCTCGAGATATTAAGTATTTAACAAAAAAAATAATTATGTTACTATATATTTTCTTTTATATTATCACAAGTTTTCCTGTAAAGAATTCTTATGTAAGAGAAAATGAATAATTTTCAATATATTATACGTAATGAGCAATAAACGTAGGCGGTGGAAAAGACTTAGTATGAAGTGGTTGATTGTTAGTTTATATTCAACTTAATGATTTTAAAATAATTCATTATATCATTATAATATAATGAATGACATTATATGTAATGACATATTGTAATGTATATAATGTAATATTGTATGTATGTGGTGAGTAATCTACGGAACCACTGCTACTATTTAAAAAAAAATGCATTTTATAACATGTTTATTGAGTAAGATTATATGCTATATAAATTTACGCTACGACTCTAAGGAGCGGAGCAGAAACCATGAACGTCAAGCAATCTGGTAAGCTGTAGGCAAGTAGGGGAAGTGAGCCGTTCGCTGGCGACGTGGTGAAGAGTTGAATGAATAAGGTTGAAACCGTAGGGCAGAACTGGAGACATAATAAAATACTATATGTATGTCATTCATGAATACTATAACTTGTTTTAACAATATAACTTCTTAATGAGTTTATAACATCAACACTAACTTGTATATAAAAGTGACTCTGTGAATCATCATCACAGCTGATTTTTAAATACAACACATATATCTAGATATAATATCTATACTTAATTACGTGAATGATAAATTAATATAGATAATGCTGTATAACTTATAACAATTTACCTATAGATCACAATAGACCTTTTGTATTTTCCTCTATCGGTAGTATTATTATCATATGTATTTCATATCCACGTAGTAACAATATTATACTTCACGTATATGCATGTTTTTAATAAATATTATTATAATTATACTTTTAAGTATTTATATAGTTACTCTATATTCTGCAGATTGTATGATGTTAATTAATGGTACTTCTGAATATTCCGGACATTATTATTATTATTTTAATTTCAATACAATACAAAAATAATAAGTGATACTTAAGTAAACATAATTAAAATGTAGATAAAGCTACATTAGCTCATACTTCCAGTTTCCGACAGTCAAGGACGGTAAATATTACCTACTTTTTATATCAATAACAGAAGAAATAATATGAAAATCAAGTACCTACATACTTTGTTGGAATGTTATTAATAAATATGGAACGAAAGTTTCGTCTGCGAAAAACTAAAGCATGACTAATATTGATCAAACGATTCTATGGTTAAAATGGACGAAGTTTCGTTTCATTTCATGCGTGGCAAATTTCGAAGGCGCGCCCGTGGTACCAGCGAAACCTCTCACAAAACCTTGCGACACTAACCTTCAGTTCCTTGCAAGCACTCCAGTTCGACGGTGTAATCCCAAAGATCTAAGGAGTTAAGCCCGTTCAGCTCCCACGAGTTGAAGGAATCGCACTGTTCTTGTTCCTCGTTCATTTTCCAAGCAAACAAGTTCAAAGATCACTCATGACCAATACGATGTTGTTAGTTAAGTTTTTTTCATATTAATTTAATAGTATAGTGTGTTATCGATTTCGTCGTTCGGATGATAGACGCGACCACCGTGGTGGCGCGGAACGTACTGAAGTGAGGCCGGAGGCGGTCTCGGCAACCGAACTGCGAAACAATTACCGTACCACCGCCGCCCGTCAATCCTAATATCATTTCAATCTAATTCTTTTTTGATTATTTAGCCGTAACAGAAGAAATGAATAAGAGTCGATGCTGCCGTGCTGCTTGTAATTAAATAAAACCATTGTATTGCCGGAGAAAGTGCTTAGATCTTTATTCGAATAGCCATCAATCAAGGAAGGATTCCGGTATGCAAATAATTATGTTACTTATCGCAAAGAAATTATGTTAATGGTCTAATGCTCGTAAACAAAGCTTTCCTACATTTTATAATAGCTTTAAGAGAAATTAATTAATCAATAAGTTCTTCTTAAAGCTCCACGGTCCGTGGATCTTTTAAATTGATTTAAGAATAAATGAACGCACTGTTAATATTTTTTTATAGTTGAGGGCAAAAATGGTAGCAGAAAAGGTATGTGTTATCCTTCCAAGTGCGTATACTTTTTTTTGTGTTTTCTCTACATTATCCACTTATTTTTATTGTAGTACACAAAAAAGCGATAACTAGCAAAACATTAAAAAAAAAAACACGGTCGGTTGTCACCCGGAGCGGGCCGCCTCCGTCGTCCTCCTGGCTGGCTGGTTAGATAATTTGTTAGACATTCAAATATAAAACTTAGAAAATGCACTAGGATGTCGCATGAACTGAACAACGAATGGATTGTTAGATGGCCGTTGTCTGTGAAATAATAGTAAATGCAATCACCAAACCGTGACTTGCTATTATGATATTATTCATATCAAGTAATATTAAGTTGTGTAACATCTTTGCTTCTAAAGTGTACTTGCGTATGTTATTGTTTAATAAGCATGCATAATATTTTAAATTTTAGTAAACATTTTTTAAATTTTGAAGAGGCTATTCGTAATTTCATTGAATTAACAGTAAGTCAGTGGCGGACTCGGAGGATCGGAGGGGACGGCACACCCACTTAATTTTGACGAAGTACAATGTGATCAATATTTAACTATCAGCACACTTATTTTTGCTGCCTATGGACTAAAATTAGAAGTAGTTTACTTCATTATTATATTTTCGCCGTCCATTACACAAATTTGTGTTTAAGCCGATATGAGCTGTTCTTCTAGAAAGTAAGATTAGTTAATAATGATTTGCGCTAGGTACATACAATAAGTTAATGAATAAAAAACACAATAAGCAATAAGAAAATAAATATGAATTTTGCAATTATATAGAAACACTAGCTGTGTCCGCGGCACCGCTCGCGTGGACTACAGAATGCCGTCGGTAGAACGCACGCGCGAATTGTGCTGCTTAAATTTTTTTTATTGTCGTTAATCCTTAGAAGATAGACCGCCGTTTCTTTTTGTAGGTCTTTTTAAGGTCTACAATTATGTGGTACATTAAATTTATATATCTCTTATGGTTTACTCAGCGTAAGCCATTTAATCGCCCCGAAAGCGTCTTTTTTTCCGAATTGATTCACCATTATCGTCACTGCTTATTTCGTATGTTAGTTTGTGTAAAAATATATCCTATAACCTTGCCAGATAATATATCTATGAATTAAAGGAAAATCCATACAAATCGGATTAGTAGCTTTCGCGCGAAAAGAACATAAACGGACAGAGAGACGTAGAGTTTTATAATATGTATAGATATAGAAGATGATAGTGGATTATTATTTAATAGAATTTTAAATATGTATTTTGGATGTAGAATAATAATAAATTAGTTAATCACCATATTAAGTATTTATGTCTTGAAACAGCGTGGCTAGTAGATATAAAGGTATAGTGTCTAGCTAACCAAGGTCTCTTAAATACATTTCAACATTGCACTGATAAAAATTTGCATTTTTGGAGTAAATCTGGTGGAGGTTGCAGGAACCGGCTGGATGCGAGCATCACAGGACCGGTCGTTGTGGCGATCTTTGGGGGAGACCTATGTCCAGCAGTGGACCTCTTTTGGCTGAATAAATGGATTGATGGATATAGGTCACAGTACGTAAATTATATGGAGAGCAAAATTGAGTTTTATTTTCGCTACCCTTCTACCCTTCGCG
Organism: Saturnia pavonia; assembly: GCA_947532125.1. Classification (NCBI taxonomy): domain Eukaryota; kingdom Metazoa; phylum Arthropoda; class Insecta; order Lepidoptera; family Saturniidae; genus Saturnia; species Saturnia pavonia. The sequence continues at coordinate 5,416,042 of OX383899.1, read as the reverse complement.
CAACATATTCGCGCAACTTATACTTAAAGATTGCATATGCATATACTCAACTTAATTGTATACGTAATTTTACTTTGTCTATTGTATATATTTTAAGATAATCGTTCTTAGTAAACTTCAGTTGTGTGTCGGAGCCGATAAGCAGTATTTTTTAAACAGACATTTACATAAGCTAAGTACATAAAATCCTTACTAAAAGTACCTACTTACCAATGTAATTCGGTAGCTGCATTTCATAACCAGTCCCATTTCTAGGTATAGCGTGTTAGTATTTTCCCCCGCATTGTTATAAGTGTTCATATATATGTTTTGAAAATAACTCGCGTCCTTAGGCGTCTAGTGTTGCGTCAACAACGTTTTGGAGCGTTGACACATTGATCAAATTATCTTAATTACCTATCAACTGATTATTCAAACGATATCACAAGCTCGATAAGCGTATAAAAATATTCACAGCTATTCATTTATAACGGGGGAAATAATAATACAATGCTCTGCCGTGCAGTGAAGGGAGTGTTATGATGAAAATCTCCACGAATATTATATAACATGTAATCGTTCTTGAGGAACGAAATCGCAAAATTATAATACCTACTGTTATCTTAAAGTGATGTATATATGTTGTAGACAATGTATAGAATGCCTGAAGCTAGCCGGCAATGTAAGAAATTATTCATATTAATTTGATACATTGCCTAGGCATTCTACAGAATGCCAAATACGAAGCCGGCAAAGTATGAAACCGTGGTGCTCGCTAGTACTTGTTCGCAAGTCTAACCTAACCTAACCGAGCATCGTCGATATTTTGTAACGTACACTCTATTAGAATGTCTAGACAAGGTATGTAGTAATTGCCTTTATTTCATACATTGCCGTCTACTCTTGGGCATTCTATAGAATGCCGGCATTTTATACATTGCCTATAACTATACACGCAATAAAATAAAAATATGTAAAAGTGACTGATATTATTTGTGTATCGTCACTGGTTATTTCGCATTATGTTACAAAATATATCTTATAACCTGGCCAGATAACGTAGCTTTGAATTAACATAATAAACATGTAAATCTGGTAAGTAGTTTTTGCGTAGAAATAACATAAACGGACAGACATAGAGACGTTGAGTTTTATAATATGTATGGATGGATATGGATAGATATAAGCTTTCTTTAGCGGGCTCATCAGCAGACATTCCGTCTTGAAATATCGCTTTATGTAATTGTTGTTATTACAAAATTTTGTTTTTAAACTATCACTGTCGAGTATCAGTACGTGTTGCGAACTTTGAAGGTTACGAAATTAACTAACTATGAATATATTTAAGCAGATAAGTGACACAATAATTTTCTAAGCTCTGTAATATATATATACCTATATATATAGCTGAGAGATTTAAATCAAGATTAGCGATTCAGCGCGACTCCGCACGCGTTTATTCAGCATTGGCTAAGTTTGACTAAGACGGCATTTAAAAGTCATTATAATAACTTTCAATTATTTCGTATTTTCACAGTTAAGACAATTACTTCACACGTACACTAGGCGTGAATATGTAAATTAACGAAAGAGTTACATGTGTATGTAAACTTTATATAATAATTTACAACAACCTTGGCACACTAAGACAGTGTGATGTTTGGATATATATATACATTTTAAAGATTTTCTGGTCTTATGGTTTATAAGTTTTTGTTTACTATTAACTGGTGATTAGTGGTAGACAGACTTACAGCCTGTACGGTGTATATTAGTACATCTATATTATAAAATTCAATAGATTGTATAATTGAAAGCGGTAATCTCGTGAAATAACAAATTAGAAAAATATTTTAATTAGTCTATTTATTGAGAATAGTTATAGGCTAATAACTTCACGCTAAGAACTTAAGGAGCGGAGCAGTAACCATGAACGTCAAGCAATCTGGCAAGCTGAAGGCAAATACGGTAAGTGAGAACAACGTTGGTCAGATAAATTTAAAACGGGTGAAAACGCGGGGCACAACTAGTTAAATATAACGCGTGTCCGATACACTTGTACGGTTTATCGATTCTTTTTGACACTTCAAGCACGGCTTCCCAATTAGAAACGGAAATTATATATATATTTTACATAACTTATGCTTTCATACTTATTAATTACTCGTATATCCTCGATTCACTAATTTTAGAACGCGTTAGAAAATTACAGTATATATTTTTTTAAATTCCTATTGACTATTTATATTTAAAAAGTAGTATACTGTTATATATTTTTTAATAGGACATAGTTATACATCTTATAATTAACCAGGCAGAAGTGAAAATGTGGTCTAGTTTTGAAGATTTGTTTGCGGTGAAACAAGAAGGTACCGATTAAAGTTTAATAATATTCTTATAATTAACCAAATATAAGTACCAACACTTTAATAATACACCTTAAAAAACTAGAAGTCATCAATTATTTTCAATCTAAATTTACACTGTAACGTTCAAGGATACTTATCCGATTTTCATATTAATTTATAAAGTGTACAGTACAGTATTACATGCAATAAAATAACTTGCAATATCTGTCGTAATATTAGGATTATATATGTATATATATTCCATAGGACTACGAAAGAGTTTGAATTATTAGTACACCACCAACAAAATAAAATCTTTTGTGAGTTTATAAACATTAAAAACACGAATATGTTTGTACCAAAAAAAGTAAACGTAGCAGCAAATGTCGTAATATAAATTTCATTATCCTGGAATATAAGAGAATGTTTTCTTAAAGCAAATATCAGTCTACTTTGCATAACACTCAAAATGAATCAATTTAAAATGTTAAGTTTCGGACATTGAACTTTCAAACTGCGGGACATGACGCGACGTGATACTGATTATCACGATACGAACTGCGATAATTGGTTCATTTCTTGTCACCATAATTGAGTAACGGCAATTTAAAAAACAATTATTATATCGACGGTGGAAAGCTAATTGGCTACCGTGTGAATTTGCTAAATGCACGTTAGTCAATTAGCCTATCCACCATCGTTATGAACTGTAATATCAGTATTTGTCGACTTTTCATTATCGATAAACCCTTGGCATTATACATTTAAAAAAAATGTAGGTAACTTAAAGTGTCATGTTGTGGTTTTTGTTTTAATTCATAAACTTATGTAATTTTGCGGCATTTTACGTGATGTAGTGTGGTTGTTGTGCACAAGTGAAGTGGATTACAATAAATAACTAGGAACATGAATTTTAAGTTGCTACAAAGGCTCTCTGGAATTTTTTAACAAGGGTGCCGCCATCTTGTTGGAGCGATGTTTAAAGATTACTGAATATTTCCCTCGCTTTGTTGACAAAATGTAAAATACTTGACACTGGCCTAATGCACGAATAGTGCCGAGCCATAATTAATAAGAAGAAGAACAAAAATGTATTTAAACAATTTAACAATCTAATACTATCAGAGATATTTGCAAAAAAAATAAGTCGTAAAATACATTATAACACTTCAAAACCACTGTAGAGTACCAGATTGTGTATTGTTGTTAAAAAATTATGACGCCTGCTGTAGCACGTTGGAAAATCGTCTTTTTAGATTGAACCGACTGAGGTTTATGAAATTACTTGAAATGACAAACTTCCTATTAAAAAGCATACCCAGTTTAACAGATAAATGGATATTAGAACGTTTTTTTAACTCGCCCTATTCTAACTCCGAAAGTATGTGCCTACTACTCTGACAATCTTCAAGACTGCCAAGTTGAAAAAATAATGAAACAGTTAATTTGACCGGAATAAAAAAATTCATTGCCTCAAACCACATTTCATTCAGATAGGGAAATTAAATGTTAACAGGCATGGGTAATTTAAGATGATTTTTGTGTTTATTTTGAGCACTAAGAGTGCCTCAGGAAAGATTAAAAATCAAAAGTTTCAAAATAGGGACCACTCTAATTGTCTAAATATAACGATATTCTATGTAAGATTTCAAGTATTTCTTTTGTGTAACTGTGAACAGGTGAAAATGAGAATTCCGTGTGAAAATTTATTTATAATATAGTTATAAAACATTCTAATGTTGATAATCCTTTAACATTTGAACTTAAGTCTAGATAAATGTCATATACATATGTATTTTATTTGTACCATATTTAAAAGCTATTTTTTAACGTTTCATTTTGTACCGTACCGTATTTGTACCGTTTCATATATACATATTATGTTATCACTGTTTAACCTGTAACCCGTAATGATAATAAAAGCTACTTGAATATCTTAGGGTATCAGTGTTATAAAATTGTCACAATAATTTGCATAGTTTGTGCACGTCCACAAAAAGATAGACAGACCTTTTTTTAAAATAAACCTGAGGTTTTCACTGCCGTTTGAAATTTTTTAATTTATATATTTTTTGGTTTGGTTGACTTTGGTTCTTGTGCGGATTACCTCATTTCTGTTTTGATCACACAAAGAAATTCTGAGCATAGCCCTTTCCATTACTTTCTGTGTGACCTTGAGGTTTCTTATGAGCCAAAAAGGTCGAATAGCTCAGCGTGTACCGGAAGACGCAGCGTGCTTAAACCTGTCACAAGGTGGTCTGAAGACCTGGTGAAGGTTGCCGATACGGAAGCAAGCAGTTCAGAACCGGTAATTGTGGCGATCATTGGGTGTGGCCTATCTCCAACAGTGAACATCTTTCTGCTGAGATAAGGATAATTTATTTTTTGTTTCCAATAAAAACCTTTTGTAGTGTGCCGATTTAACACTTGTAGATATTTATTAACTCAACTCTTGATTTAATTATCAAACACTTAATATAACATCATTCGATGAGTTGTGACTATTTCGAGCGTTGCCTCATGTATCAAATCGGATTAAATATAATTAATTATTAATAAAAAATATATATTACAATATCAGTTGACACAAAAATAATTTTAATTTCATCATTCACTATAAGCTGGTTATCAATAGAATTAAATTTGGGATACGATAAAATCGTTAATCAAAGATCTTCAGTTCTTAATTATCGGTAGCAGATATCTTTATATATGTAATAATTAAATTTTTACATATATAATTCATTTGTAAGCGTCAATGTGACTGAACTCCTCCTAAGTGGCTGGACTGATTTAGATGAAATTTCTTGTGTGTTTGAGTGGTTGGTAATGATGAATGGTTTAGATTCACAATTGGACCCGGTAGATGGCACTGTGGTCGAGTTCTAGGTTTTATTTTTAGGCAAGCCAACGTTCGGGTGGTATCACCTCTGTTGAGACCGCTAGAATACCTGTATGTAAAAAAATGGACGACCAAGCTTTGCTGGGTCTTACATTTTAAAAAAACCTATCAAGGTAAACGGAATAGGAAATACAGAAATTCATGCAAATGAGATTAATTATTATAAAGCCGATTTTAATTTTACAAGATTATAATGTTTTTTTGATAGTGACGGCACTATGCTTGTTGGTTAGTATAATCCCATAACAACAGCGACCACAGAGAGATCGGCAAAGCATCGCCGTTTGTTGCTGTCATGCCAGCCTGCAGGCCTCCCGGCAGCTGGATATACACTGGCTGATCCCGAAATGTAACAAACCAAAAGAGACTCACAGAGACGGATTTATAAATTATCACCAAACCCACCCATAGGGTAAATGTGGGATAGTTGCTGTAGGAGGATAGATGCCCCGTTATTTATGCTGAGCCTTGTAAACATCATAGGATCATAGCTAATACATATAAATAAAGTAAAGAGAGCCCTGTAAATGTGCAAACGCTTACCTCGCTGTCTGGAATGTGTTTGTGTTTATCAATAAAATTCGATGATTTTGCCTACGAACAATATGAATTTCGTATGTCACGATTTTAAAGATGTAACTTTTTATTTTATTATCGATTCTTATTAGAATCCTATAATTATGAAAGTACTTGCAATGTGTCATTCATACAGTTTAAAATAACATGTACTGATCACCCATTGTGCTTGATTAATCTCTAAGAGCAAATATCCTCGTAGCGATGAAAGCATCGAGGCATCTAACCCATATAATAGGCATCTATCCTCAGAACTAGTTCTTGTTTTTTTTTTAATATATGTGATAGTTATATTCTATTGCTATCAACCACATAGTGGCTAATAGACTTCTTTTCCATTAGAAAGAAAAATCTGCTTCAATTTCTTTTTTTATTTGAGACAATATACAACGATTTCAAACTGATGGGCAACTATGTGGGATAGTGACCCTAGTGGTCGAGAACCAATCGGGTACTGATAATCCACCACCCCGCAGTTATGATATTTTCGTGACTTTTTCTCCATGACATCGTTCTCCATATCATATAAACTTCTACCTATAAAATAAATGCATTCGTGTTTGTTGCTGTTTTAATATAATAAAGGTACGTTTTATATTATTATATAGCTTTCATTTGGTAATGCTGTTAGGCAGACAATGTCCATGAGGGTATTGCGAAAGAGAAATCTTGTTGAGAAATGTTTTGGAACAATTTGCTATAGTTTACTAGTTGACATTTTAAAGCTTGGAGATATTTCATTTTAGGCACTAGCAACGAAACAATAAGAGTTTCTCACTGGGAATTCGTCGGGAATCCGAATATATTGACGCCTCACCACTGATATGTATATATATGTACCTACTGTATATAGTCGCAAAGGTAATAAAATAGCAAATATAACTTTAAAATATGTAGTAGTTTTTAAAATAATATTGTAACTACATACATACAATTAAGGCATTTATTAATCAATAAATAATTTATTAATGTCGTTATGTACTTTCGTTATATATACTAAGGGGATGCCATCCAATTTATATATTATATTTAAAAATAATTATTGAATCAATTATTTATATAGACACTTACATAGATCATTATGAAAAGCATTGTAAACTAAATGTGTTAACGGTTTTTACTTTTAACAATTTAAATACACGAAGATGTGTAATGACATTCAAAGCTAGGTCAGATTATTTATCTCTAAATATAACAACAATGCATTATCTGTATATAGTACAAATTAACATTGTTGTAATAACGAACTGACATAATACGTTTCATATTTCTTTTATAGTTGGAGGAAATAACATATTCACCTACTTAAGAAATCGTGTAAATTATTTACAAATGTTGTAAATATGTAATGCGTTCATTTCAAGCAATGATGGCTCAGTGGTAGCTTGTGGTATTGACCCTCAGCTTTCGGTGAAGGAAAACATCGTGGTGAAACCTCAGTATACTATTTTTTTAATGCCCGCCTGGCTAGCTAAAACCCTCAAGTTGAAAATCTGTCGCCAAGCACAAGTAAGTATGTTACGGCAACTGCACTTGGTAGCCAGTTGGCTAGGTTTAGCGTGTTATCATCTTGGGCCACATCGTCACTTAACATCAGGTGATGGCTACTACGTCAAACCCTATAACGATTAAAAAAAAACTATTAACTAGTAGGTTACCGTGTTGCTGAGCGTATATTTTTTTTAAATTGAATATATTATAACCTACGGCAATTCATTACTTAAAAAAAGAATATGTCAAACATCAATTGAAAGATCTATCATAGGAATCCGAAAGAACGATAAAGTACGCCGCACCAAAATTAGAGAAGAACAAAACAAATAGATTTCTTAGTTAATAAAGTGGAAATGGGCAGGACATCTAGCTAGAACAGAGGACGCTCGGTGGACGAGACGTGCCGTAGTATGGAAAGAAGACGAGGAAGACCATCTAGAAGATGGGTCGATAATGTCAGATATGTGGCGGGTGAGAAGTGTCAGAGACAGAACGCGAGACTGAAGGCAGTGGTCAGAAATGGAGGAGGCTTTTACCCCACTGAGGGGCTCCCATTAACAATAATTGAAATTGAAACTTATTTACCGAACAATAATTAAATTCATATTAATTAAATTAAATTGATATAAATGTAAAAAAAATATCACAAAAAATATAAAGATGCAAATAAAGATATAATAATTAACTAACAAAATAATAATTATAATACATTTTTGGTTGCATGTAAGTGAAATATTATGTAAAATTAGCATGTAATGAAACATAATAAAAGGCTTTCTTTATTTATTATAGCAATTGTGAAGTCATTAAGATTTATTTATTTTATTTTTCATCATGTGTTGACGAATAGATTTTAAGAGTAATCTTTTTTTTTTTCGAACTGACTACACTGTTAGCCTGAGGGGCCCTGGAGCCTTTACGGCTTTTACAACTTTACCGGGCTTGGGGGCGAGCGCTTAGGGCACTCAGCCACGAAAGCTAAGCAACAACATCCGAGGGTGCCAAAGTGGCCGGACCTCGGCTCGGACTGTTGCGCGTATGCAATTAGGTCGCGATCTGACTAATTCCCTATCCGTAATTCGATCTAAACTAACTATACATATATACATGTTTCTGCCCCCTGGGAGGAGGGAAGGAACATGTGTATGTGTATTTAGTGGTCTGAAATTTTTGTCTACTCTAACTAGGCAAAAAAAGAAAAAAAAAGGTCCCTTACAGAACCTATGTACCTATGAAGAGTAATCCGTTCAAACATGCGAGTACATACGAATCCATGTAAATAGTTGTATATACTAGTATAGAGATTAATTTATATTTATTTCCATATTCATACATGTTAATCTTTTCAGCTGGACGAGCGATTCGTCAAATATAAACACTGCTTACAAGTGTTCATCCTACACATCTTCCCTAACGTCTTCAAGGTTTTTGGAATGACGCAATCCAACATGGATTAAGCTAAATATAAATTATTACAGCCTGTGTAAAAACAACATCACAATTATTGATCAATGACCATATTCTTGTAGTTCGATTTAATTTGAAATTTAAGCTAAATAATTTCAGGTCCAAAGTCGAATAGTATCCGGTTTATTCTATTTGCGTATGTACACGTGATTTACGGCTTAACTATAAAATAACAAGTAAAAAACAGTTGAGAAGTCTTCGAAACAATGTAGAGTTTTGTAACTACATATCATAAATTTATTATAAAATTATAAATACCCAACGTATTTATGTAGACGGAGGCAGAGGTTATTAAGAGGACTTGAGGGATACCTCGGGGAACGGTAAAAAACGAGCCTTACTGTAGTCGAATATGATGTGTAACATCTGACATGTTATCCATATGTGTAGTCAATTTATTCGTCATATTATTGGTCGAATATATTCTAAGCATGCAAATATATGTAATTCTATATTAAGGCGCGCGCTTGCTCATGCAAGATTAATTCTAGTCGTGGTAAATACGCAGTAGTAACTTAAATCCTGAAAAAAAGATCCGCACTAAAATATTTTTCGAATAAATCCATATTACATACTCGCATTTTTTTTAAGAACGATGATCTTTGTCAGACGCTTAATAGTAAGGATAATTATTAATATAGTTTACACATATAAATATAACCTCAGATTTTATACGCAACACTGTATAACTATAGATGAGTGCTCAGCTGATGCGTTCTCCTTCTCTATTTCCCTTTCTCTTTCTCCGCATACACTGTGTTGGCCGACAGTACGTCGTGGTACTAACCTCATGCAAAATGGTTTGGCACCGTCTCACAGCCATATCTCCGCCGCCAGGCGCGCTCATTGGTCAAATCAAATAGCGCGCGCTTCCCCGGTTTCCTGTAACGCATTGCCGTCCCTTTTCTAAAATTACTCCCACAAAAAATATCCAGCAACAGAGAGAAAAGATGTTACATATTAAAAAGCTTGCATTACATATTTTAAAATATTAATTTCTTAACATTTTAATTTATATTTGAAATTTTAATCAGTTCCTGAAATGTAGAGATAGGCCCATTGTATTACTTTATTTATATTTCTAGAAAACGCAATAATCAAAATGAAATAAAGACATCATCATCATCATCATAGTTGTTCCGGAAATTACCTCTTACAAACTAAATCTTTATAACACGTCTCTTTATAACATTTATACTACGGATTTAAGAAGTTTTTTTTTATTTCTATTGTTCTTTTCTAATATTTTTTCTATTCTAATATTTTTTGTTGTTTATAGTGGATATCACCGTTCTGTGATGCTGTAAAGGCCGACAAGGATATCATATGTTAATTCGAAAAAAAAACACATCATAGTGAACCAAAAGCATTAAAACGATTGCAAGCTAACTTGAACTGACTTATAACTTATACTATTATGCACCGTTTAGCACCAAGTAAAATGATTTGAAGATATATTTTTTGTACCAATGAATAAGAGTCTGAATACATGCCTGTGAGATCACGTAGTGAACATAAAACGACCAAGAACCTTGATAATTAGTTCGTAAGGACGCAAAAACATTATTGTATGTATATATTATTATACTACTACATTATATATACTACTAGCTGATTCCTGTGAATGTCTTATTTTCTGTAATTGTAATTTTATACAGAAAAGTGCAATGGTATGTAGCCGAGACACTTCGTCGGCTTCAATGCTAAAAACTTCATTGAAAACACCAAAACCTTTATATAATATATTAATTTATTGAAACGACTTACGTGCCACCTATTGTATGTGGCTGATACTCTTACAGAAACTTTCACACAAGTGCTAACAAGAACTGTACAAAGTTTTAATTCTTTTGGGTTGAACAACGCGCAAATGCATAAAAAACGTAAACACAGACATTAATTCTTAAAGTATATAAGAAAATAGATTCTGACGGTTGCTAACGTTAATAAATATACCTACTACGTGATGTTTTATATTTATTAACGCACGTTTATATTTTCTAGAAAATTTGTATATAAACCTTTGCACATAAAACATGAGCAAATGGGACTACCCCGCAACGTATATAAGGGAGGTATTTAGGGGATCTGGACCCTCTCTTTATTTACACGATGCTTTCATTTTCTATTGTCTTTAGTATCCGTGCTTCAAAATAATATACCTCCGGTAAAAAATGTTACTTGTTTGTGATACGGATCATATATTGTAGTAATGTCCAATTGATTGATCCTATTGCCATTTGCTGCTAGTTTACCTTTGTGCAAATTCGATTTTTACTTTATAACTTGCTATTTTTGTGGTTTTTTAGTTACGGCGAATTTATTAAAAATAGCTAACAATGCTAACTCTAATATCAAATAAATTACCAAATACACAAACTAGTAGGTAAGTCAATAACTAAAACATACTACCATATATCGTGATGTCGCTTCGAGGACTATAAAACGTCACAAGACTATAAACTAAAAATTTACCAAGTGGGTGTCGGGTCAAGTACAGAGTAGGGTTATTTGTACGAAGTCACTTCTCCAAGTAAATTTTATAAATTTATTGATTATTACTCATTAACTTATAAAGCCTACTTACCTCTAACAGTTTTCCTTTTAACTTCATTGTATATAGCACTACAATTAATTTATTTACGTATCCAAAAACCAACCATTTAGCTGGTAGGGAAGGGAAGGACAAAAATATATTGTCACTTCAAGTGTAGAGGAGGTAACCTAAACAATTTTTTTTCAAGAGTTAATTTACAACTTTATCGGCGTGATTAATATGTATATATCTATACCAAATTACAGCTTTCTCTCTGAACCTAAACCTTTGAACCTCTGAAGAACCTCTGAGCTAAGCCGCGGACAGACAGACGGACATAGAGAAACTATAAGGGTTCCTTTTGACTTCGGAACCTTAAAAATACTAACTATAAAGACAGTCTGTATTACGACTTGGCGTGGTGGTTATTAAGTTTCACCTAGTTCTATGTAAGAATACTAAAATCGATGAAATATATTTAAACAGATTAAAATTAAAACGCAACTAACAACAATTAATATAATAATAATATACGAGAATAATTATTAAAATTTTGTTACAAAAGACGTCAACGACCTCATAAAGTAGAAATTTCATAACAACATATCAAACATTGTCGTTAAACGACTAATTTATAATAATGAAATATTATATTCAATTTAAAGTTACGCAATTATTAAGATTTATGTATATGCAACTTAAGTAATGAATTACGTAAATCTGTTATAATAAAAATATTTGACTAATGTAAGTGAAACCACAATAAAATTGTAACCCGAAACTTTAAGAAAATATCGCGCACTATTTTTGCAGTGCGCAATCTATAGACAAGATCATAACGTGATATGAAATGCAAGATTATGGGGGCCTATGAAATTATATGCTCACAAGTGTATTGAATACGCAATTTTTGAAGTGAAATTTCTTATGCGACTTCCAAGCGTTAAACGTTTAACGCACATTATCGGTCTCTCCTCTTTGTGTGAGCCAGAGCGAGAGAGTAAATGTCGGTGTGTATGTATATTGCACACTGTTTAAATAAAATAGAAAATGTCTTTTAAAATGAATTTTCACTTCTATCGTGTGTGAATCGCACACACACCGAGAAATCATATTATGTATACAAGAATTGATCAATTAACAGTATTACATTTAAAAAAAGTATTATTATTCGCCAATAGATGTCGGGAAGAGTCGTATTTTTCTGGTTATTGTTTAAGTTGATTATTGAAAACACGAATTCATTTTCATTTTCTGAAAATGAATCCTAGCTAGATCGATTTATCGTATACCCTGTATATTAAATTTCGTGAAAATCGTTGGAGCCGTTTCCGAGATTCAGATTATATATATATATATATATCGTTTTCAGATATAAGATAAAGTATTAATAAAAAACATGTTAAATTATTATTTATTTTAGTTAATTCTTCTATGTATATTTATAGATACGTATTTATACTTTAATTTCCGTATATTATAGACATATCAAGGTTTATTACGTTATATAGTATTTATTAAGAATATATTTGCTTGTTGTATGAATGCATTATATCAAATTAATCACGCAGAGATATAAAGGGCGGGAATATCGATTTTAAAAACCCTATTAAAGTTGCAAAGGGGAGCCGGCTCACCCTGAGGTGAATGCACGCGTAAGCACGCCATGGTTCCTCACAAGTCCAATGCAAAAGTTTGCTCGCCAAAACAGGACACAACGCTGTGTCCGGCTATTTTGTCAACTCCACTTTTCAATGTTATCTACAAACCTTTATACCAAACCAATGACGCATCACAATTACCTTGATTTATGTGACGTCACATGCACCATGGAATTTCACCAAAATACAGATAATAATAATAATAAATATATCTTGCAGAAATGAAGCAATACGAGACTTTTTAATTATAATATGTGTATGCATAGAGATATGGTTTTGGAATTTAGTGTTTGAATATGTAATTAATTTTAGCGTACATAACAATAACATAATTAATGTTGACGATAAAAAGGTAATAAGTATTTCACATACGTTTGAAAAATCAATAAGCAAGCCTTTCGAGGTGATTTTGTCGCGTCATCGTTGTGATCTTTGTCCCTGTTTAGTATTCGTTTGACAATAAATCTACAGAGTCAATATGTGTTGACAAAAATTGCATATGTAATGTATTACTTTATGATAAACTCACCGTCCAACATGCAGCGACGCGATGCTAACTCGTCATCTTCGAAGTCCTCCAAACGTCCTGGTTTGTCCTTAGCGACATCCATCATTATCACTACAGACGAACACTTCAGAACCTTTAGAATACCACGTGAACGACAAACGATTCTTTTTTCTCACAGAACGAGGACATCATGCGCGTCGGTCCAGCTGATCGGTTGTACCGAGGACTGACACGCAGGGAAACGCGTTAACGCGGTTGCAGTGAGCTAATAACTGGGTATTCGACCAACGACCGTCGTACATCGGCCGGCCAATGTCAATATTGAATGAATGATCAATTATGCGACAAAGTACCCGCGTTATAACTTTGCGAGGCGCTCGCCTCAGAGGTTCAAGTAGATTTAGGGTTGTCGAGTCGCACATGCGTTTTGTGGTGACGCATGCGCTGATCTAGGAGTTGGGCGCGGTATCGACTGGCTGTGGCACGGCCATGGCGTCGACGGGACGACGCGCCGTGTCTCAGTGTGAGCATGCAAATAATCGACGCGATGCGGTGACGGTGTCGGTGTCCGATGGAAATTAATTGAGCAATCTGTAGCAAAGACACGGGCTAGGACTCAAGGCCTGCAACTTGCACTGTTTGTTTATTATGCGTAATAAGTCCATAATACAATTTTATTTCTGTGTTATCTTATTTTAATATAACCATTTAGTCTGAGAGCTATTGACGACTGTGACACAGTTAATACTAAAATAGTATTGTTGTGAACACAATCTATATCAAAATAACAGATTTTTACTAAATTCATATGAAAGTATACAAGGTACATATAAAAAAATGTCTGTGTCTGTCTGTTTGTTTCGGGTAATCTTCGAAACGGTCGGACTGACTTTGACGGGGCTTTCACCGGCTGATAGCTGATGTTATAACGAATAACTTAGGCTACTTTTATTTTAGAGAAATGATAAGGGCTCCGAACAAAAAAAAGGCCTTTTTAGTTGTCCACGCGAGCAAAGCCGCTGGAACAGCTGTTATTAATAAGTAGTAACTAGTTGTTAAATAAATTAAATATTCTATTCTATATTCTAATATTACTTTCATTTAATTTTTTAATTTTTTTTTCTTACGACAATAATTGTACATATTTATTATGTAAATTAATAAATTATACAAATGAATTTTTTAGATACAAGATTATATTATTTATAAAATATAAAAGAATGTATAAATATTAAACTTGACTACGTGTTATAGTAACTACGATAAATATTTTCTACAGATTGGACGGTATTTGGAATTTAATTCAAATCGGTCAAACAAAATGGCTTGATCTTTATATTAATATAATAATTTTGCTACATCCTTATTATCAGGCGCTATAAAATAAGTAGAAACAAAACTGAGAACTTCAATGTACAGATATCATTCCGATAATAATATTCAAGAATTATTTTTTCTGTATACGCTGAAAGCAAACACTAAGTTAGTTACTATTGTGATTTTTTGCTGTGAGTGTTACAGCAGGCGTTAAAATTTACAATAAAAATTATCATGCATATTTTATGCGTGAAATAAGTCGTGAAACTTTATTTTATTTACTTTCATAGGTCATAGTAATTTACTAACTTTATTAAAATTAATAATGTTTATCATAGCAAGTTATGGTTTTGAATTGGACCTATGAGTTTTTAAAATGTTTATATAAAATTGAAGTCGTTTGTAATGTCAAAATAACATATTTTTACTAAATGCATTCAAATTTTTTTGTTTGTCATTCTGTTTGTTCTGGATAATCTCCGAAACGGTTGGACCTATTTTGACGAGATTTTCATTGGCAGATAGCTGATAATATAAGGGATAACTATGGCTGCTTTAATTAAAAAAAAAAATGGTTTCTGCACAAAAATAAAAAAGTTTTTTAGTAGTCCACGCGAGCAGAGCCGTGGGCACTGCTAGTATTAAATAAAGACATCGATAAGAGACAATCGTGATTTGTGTCACAATATTATTAATTAAATCTATTATATATTAATCTATTATATTATTAAATAAATCTATTTAAGTTCATGTAAAGCTAACAAAAATATATGAACATTATCGAATTTCCATCACCATTGACGTTTAGTATTTGGCTCCCCGGGCTAGGTTTTCCGATATTTCCGAAAAAAGAAGATATTTTGCTTTTCTGCTTTACTCTATTCTGTTCATGTAAACAGTAGAAGTTTTCTGATTCTGTAGTTACTGATAAACCAATTTCGACCGACAAATTTGCACATTAGTAGTACAACTACTAAGTAGATAAACAAGAACATGTAAAAAAAATCATTTAAAAATTTTGTCATACTTTTAATTTAATTACATTTAAATATATCATAAAAAAATGAATTTAATTTGAAATTAAATTAAACTGTAAATGCATATGGCACACATATCAATTTTTTATGTTTCTACAGCAATAAGTGTTTTCAAGTTAAAGTATTGATATAGTATCATCTTCAATCATCAATATATGTATTTTATACGTTTAAGGGTTAAATGTTATCATACAATACCATCCTATCTATACATATGTATTATAAAATTCAACATTTCTCTGTCTGTGTGTCTATTTATGTTCATTTCACGCGAAAACCACTGATCCGATAACATGTTTTTTTATTTTAATTCATAGCTATGTTATCTGGTCAGGTTATAGGGTATATTTTGTAAGCTAAAGTAACATACGAAATAAGCAGTTACGATAATGGTGAATCAATTTCTATACATATTATAAAACTCAACGTCTCTCTGTTTGTCACAACGTTAAATTATTCTTAAGACAAATTTTAAAAGACAATATATTACTCATAAACACTACATAATTAACAAGCATACTGGCAGAGTAACATCTCACAAATACAGAACTAGAATCTCCTAGAACTCCTAGAACAGAACTATAACTCAGCTCCATACGCTTTAAAGGAGAACCGCTGCCGTTCCCACCGCTACACCGCCACTGCCGTACCACGAGCGACCATGTGACTTCAAGTGCTATGCCACTTAGGTCCGATTCATCGGTATGGAGCCCTTGAGCCAAGCAGCCGCTCGCGCGATACACTGGCTCTACATTCACTACCTATCACAGACTTACATTACACTGAATCATACACACATGCGCGAAACCACTTATGCGATTTTCATGTTTTTTTTATACATAACTATGTTATCTGGCCAGGTTATAGGATATATTTTGTAAGGTAAGGTAATATACGAACTAAGCAGTGACGATAATGGTGAATTAATTTGGAAAAAATATGTGTTTGGGGTGCTTAAATGGCTTACGTTGAGTAAACCATACGAGATAATATCAAATAATGTTCTACGTAATTGTAGATATTAAAAAGACCTACAAAAAGTCAGCGATAGCATATATCTATTGTCTATCTAGGATCTAGATTATATCTAGGATCACCTACAATAAACATTATTGTCTTCCGTCTGTTGAGCGGGGGCAGCACGATTCGCGGGTGCGTTTAACTTACGGCATTCTGTAGTCTACGCAAGCGGAGCCGCGGGCACAGCTAATATTACATATACAACCAAAGTATAAAGATCTTTTTTAAAATTGTGGATATTTGGTTGGATATTACAAGTATTTGTTATTTAAAATCGGAAGACTAAAATCGATTTTTTTAACATGATTATCTACATTAATTTACTACACGAAATACAATAGAGACAATATGATGTATATTAAAAATCTACATAATAGCTAAGTCCACGATCAATGATGACATCATTCTCAATTTGTCAAGAAATCTAGGTGCGAACTTTGATTTATTCAAAACGTTCAGTTGACACAAGGAATTGATTATAAAACAGCTAGACTAAACATAATTATCGCATATAAATTTATTATAATTCGGTCATTTGTGACAAGAGTGACATAACTTAAAAAGGATAAAAATGTAGCAGGTACAATCATTTTAATATGTTTTTAAATTGAAATCTACCGTTTTCGATCATTCACTTTCAAAAATCCTCTCACTTTGCCAGTTTTGAGGTAAGAGTTATGTTGTTTTTGCAAAAAAATCAATTGAGATTTTCCAGTTGTTTTTTAATAAGTTTCACATAATTCAAAAGAGCCAATTTTAAGTAAAACGATTTTTACATTTGAAATTGAAACCTGCCATTCTCTCTTTGCCATTTCTGAAGAAGTTCTATCGTTTTTACAGAAAATAAGAAAATGTTTTCCTAGCCGTTTGCTAGTTTTAACATAAAACTACGCATTTTTTTTAGAAATGTTTTTGTAATTTAATAATATTATAATATTCATAGGTAATTATGCAATTAAATTACCTTTCTTTTTAAAGATGTATATTTTTGTTTTTTTTTTGTTACCCATCTTTATTCAACCAATTCACAACAAATCCACCCAAGATTATAAAAAATATTTAACTTTTTTATGGTTATTATTATTGTCATATGTCATTATAGTTACAATAATATTATGTTTTATATTATAGTCATGGTATTCTTACATTATCGTTTTTAAGCAATAATTAAGCTATTTATTACGTTAAGATATAATAATGAAACAGTTATATAATTAAATTTACATACAATATAATATGTACATTTTCACACATACACATTAAGTGCTATTGTAATTTATGTAAACGAAATTTTTTTTATCAATTCATTCAAATTTAGTCTAATTTGTAAATGAAGATTAAAAAGTTAAGTCTTGTCTCTACTCTTGTCAATTATTAGCTTATATACCTACATATCATCCAATATTTTGAATTCTAAAGACAAACACTTAATTTTTTTTTAATATACTATAGCTCGGCTATTTGACGTTACTGTCTCTGATGGTAAGCACAGTACAATTCAAACACCACGGCGACCACTGTGAGATTGGCAATCCATGGTGCTGTCATGCTGGACTGCATAATTATCTCTTCACGTTACGTTTGAAAGACCCGATGTCGTAAAAAGAAGGGAACACACTGGCGGGAGATGGTATCACAGTTTCACGATAAGACATATAGAACTTTTTAGTGCGTGCCGAGATGAAGGTTATCTAAAACTGTGACTTCGAAGCCCAACAAATGTGATACTGTTCTAAAAAGGAGAGGAGGGAATTATATTGAACAGTTCTTGATCTCTTCATAGGATTTCATCAATATAACATATTCTAAGTAAGTTAGCAGCTATTGTATAGTATATATTTACTTTCGCTTGATTTAATGATTAACGTATCGTGCCTAGTAGAGGAACTCGGGCCGGTCTCAGTCTTTGATGACTTAGTAGTAGCGCGCTAAGACTACACGTCAAAGGACGTGATTCAAATCCTACAATGAGCTTGAGATTTCAGTGAAGTAAAAGATTAATCGTACTGTAACTATGAAATAGTTTTAGAGCATTTATTCATGTTCGCATGGCTAGCTACAAACAATTTGAAATACTATCGCCAAGCGTCTGGCGGTGTGTTCCGGCAGATGCAATTGGAAGCCAGCCCCCATTGTAAATATCTAATAGTACCATGTTTAACCATATCGTCAGATAACATCTGGTATATTATGAAGTTGTATGAAGTTCTATTTAAATGTTAGGCTATAACGTAATATATTTTAAACAGCTCCTTACATAATATACGATACATTTTTTCATTATTAAAACAGCGTGTTGATTAACGGAATACGTTTTCTTTAACCGCAAAGAAATTTACTTACTGCATAGATAAACTGATAATATGTAATCGGTTTCTCGGAAACGGCTCTAACGATTTGGATGAAATTTCGTATATAGACATTATTTTTTTTTTGCTAGGCTTTAATTATACAAGTGACATGTGACCTCATTATACATTGAACTGTCACTGCATTCCCCTTTCTTTACTGGAAACCCATTTAAATAATTCTGTATTCTTTTAGCTTATTATAGCAACGCGTAATCTGGATTATGTATAGTAAATAATCTATTTTATTTATTATAACTTTGGATGTAATTGATTTTTTTACCAAATTGACAGTTAATATAGATTAAGACATCGATTATTAACAAATAAGTATAGTATAAATAAATCAATTGTTCAAACTTCCGGTGCATTGTTACGATATAAAAAAAAATACTATTACAAACTATTGCAATGGATAATAGTTGCGCAATCGGTTTGATACTACACGACAATTAATCGGACGAAAGTCGGACGGGTTCAGGCTATTTGTTACCTCCTACAACAAAACCCATTCACACTGCAACAATGGTTACATTATTTTATGGCTCACTGGCGAAAGCACATTACATAACAGTGCGTAAAGGACGATTAAAATTATTAATGACTAAGCTTAATAACTTACATCACAGTCTCCTTTGATTTGCAGTAACAAAGTCCCTTTATGTGAATTCGTAAAAAAAAAATGCAGTACAATCTCAATTTTTATTTCACTATAACTTATTATTGTTGTTAAAGTAAATTTAACCTATCGAGTTTTATTCCATAAATAATTCTTAATTATTTGTTTTAGGGTTCTTTAAATGATTATTGCTATGAATGAATGAATGCTGGTTCATAATATTAATACCTATATGATTTTTATAGGAGATTCTTCTGAAGTAAATAAATTAATTCCATTTTATTCAGTAAGCGTAACTCAATTTTTAGCTTTTAAATCTAGCTAGATACCAGTTATATAATAACAAAAATGAAAAAAGAATACTACTTTCTGACATAGTGCTGTTTTAATTTTGCTATTGTATAAAACTCATAAAATCTAGCATTAGGCTACACCTCTCAGCTAGCCTTAAATATTGATTTTGTTAAGTCGGAAGAAATAGCGCAAAATCATGTGTTACAGAAATTTATATTTTATTTTTATTTCATGTAAATGTTCAATTGTGGGATTTTCTTTGTTATAGAGTTTTTAATGAGTTTAATTTGAATAAAATGTCTTTGAAAATTCAATTTATTAAATAGGTAGGTATTGCGTTTTTTACCAATGCCAATGACCCTTTTTTATATTTCAGATTTGAACCATTTTGTGATTATACGGGTTTAATAATAGATACCCAAGTTATACTTATTATCAGGCGGTACACTCTACTGATAATCAAGCATTATTCATAGCGGTTTGGTAGTACACGCACAACTACCGTAAATAATTAAAAAACATAGTTACACTAGTTTCGACCCATCGCATATGAGGCTGTAGTATTTATAGGTTGCCATGACAACGATGACTGTTATTGGATCCTTATTTCTCGGTGTGCACTTTTTGAGCAAAATTGGACAACTTGCAAGTGGCTTACTGAGTGTTTCGTTTGGGGTGCCGCAGGGTAGTAGATTAACATAACATAAGTTAAATTTGGTAAGTTCTATGGTAAGGACAACAGATAGGAATGAATAAGTAAAGTTGTACGAATTTCAAAAAAAATTTAAGAACATATTTGCAATAACAAACAAAAATAAGTTAAACATTTCGTTTTGACCGGATTCTCATGAGCATTGACGAACCCGGTAAACTTCGGAGCGCTGTAACAGCGTTTTAAATGAATGAAATTAAAAAAAAATATTACAGGAGAAAATGGTCCTCAAAATTTAGGGCAAAAAGTTATATATACATATTTGTAGGTAAAACAATTTGCTACAAATTATGTCTTTACGAATTTTTTGTAAGACGCATAGTTTCCGAGATATCGCGAAAAAAATGGTTTCACCCCTTTTCCAAGATAGCGGCCGGGGGACAAAGGTGGTGATCCCACAAACTTGAGGTTAAGCTTCTACGACCCCACACATGTCCCAAAAATAAAATAGCGTCCTCTGAAAAAATGCAAAGCTCATGTAACATTTCAATGGACTATAAGTACAAGTAGTGTGATTTCGTACAGAACTAACAAAATGCAACTGCAACTGCAACTGGGTGTATACAGAGTATAAATATTAAGCAGAATTCCAATTATTTTCTTCCAAACTCGAATAATAAAAATCTTAATGAGCCTTGAATATTTATATATAACAATCGAACATTAAAATTAAACTATAATTTTGTATAATTAAACATTGTTCGGAGTTACACAACCGAACTGCTCTTTAGGTATAATTTGTGCACTGCGTGCACTTTTACATTTTATTGTAAAAGTAATATATTTGTATGAGTCAGTTCGCGATCAACCACAAGCGACTCAATACCACAGCTCAGCTACAATTAGCGGCTGATTATTATAACCATTAATATAATAAAGCATTATAGCCCGTTTGAAGCTGTAAAAGCCATTTGAAGCTTCAGGGCCCTTATGGCTAACAGTATGGCTACTTCGAAAAAAAAAAAAACTTTTTACAAATTTGACCAATACTTTTTTCTACAACCATAATATTTTATAAGCGGCGAATAAAAAGTTAATATTTAATTGATAATTTTAAATTCGAACGAAATGAATGATCGATTACGTAAAGTGTGTCACCACACCTGTCAAATACCGGCAACATGTGTGTGACATAACGGAGTATGGACGGACTGACGGAGTCCGTGTCACACAATACCGACACTTAATTCGGCAGGAAATTCGATCCAAAATATTCGAATGAATTCCACACAAAACGTGGACATAGGTAAAAACATTATCATCAAAAAATACTTTTATTATTTCATGATTAATAAATTTATTTATATAGGTACTAACTTCGCTCGCGTGGAATACTAAAAACCTTTTTTATTTACAGACAGAAATTAAAAAAAAAAATTATAGGCATCGTATTTATCGTATCGTATGCATTTAGTAAAAACCTGTTATTTTGACAAACAAAAAGATACTTCAGTTTTATTATATGTATAGATAGTATTCAATCTATAATACAAACTAGCTGTGCCCGACGGTTACACCCGTATTAAATTTATTCGACCAACTCTTATCTACACTTCGCTGCGTCTCCGCACCGCCAACGCACCCGTGTATCCCAGCCCTATCATTGTTCCGGTACTTGACTACAGCTTGCCAGATTGCTTAACGTTCATGATTACTGCTTCACTCCTTATGGCTGTTGCATGAAGTTATATTGCCTATGTTATTCCTCGTGAATCTGGCTATCATATACAAAAAGAATCCGACTAGAAGTTCCAGAGATTAGATGTTTAAACAAACAATCTCTTGAGCTATAGATATAGTGTGTGATAGCATTATTTATGCGAAGGTCAAGTCAATTAGAACAAATTCAATTAGTTAGTTCTTTGTATACATTTCTTTAATAAAGATTATGTTAATCTTGTACTTAAAATCTACCTACTTTTTTCGAGCAAACTTGAAATTTTCTGTTAGAATTCCCTTATTTTCGATTCTGTAAAAATGAACAGTTTACAAGAACACTTCTTCTAATACAAAATTTTTAAATTTGTGAATAATATTTATACTAAATAATTATTTATTCACATTCTTATTTAATTTAATTTAATTAAAACAAAACTCGTGTACGATAAAATATAATAAATTTTGTAAACAAATTATTAATATTTATTACAAATGAAAATGCATACAAATGAGTTTCGTATCGGTATGCACTAGTTATTTTTATATTGCTTTTATTTTTAAATTTCTTTCATAATGAGCATAGTTTCGTTTTATTTTCATTGCGGCTAATGCCACTTACACACCTACTTTCTTTTTACCAAAAGATGTGTAAAGTGGATTGAAAGAAATTACCCAATTACCCACTTGCGAGTCCGGTTAACGTGTGCCAAAGACAAAAGCAATATTGTTCCCACTTCCCATACACTTGACAAGCCGACCTCGTCGAATGAAAGCGGGACTTTATTTTAAACAAATTTTACTTACATAATTATTAACCCGGTTCCATTTACCATATGAAATACTAATTATCGTTCTGAGGAAGTTGCACAAACCATGAACGTAGTAATGATAGATTGCGTGAACTTGGCTAAGTTTGAATGTTGTAGAGATTATAACATTGAAAATCAAATGCATATGTAATCTTTTTAGTATAGTTTTTCCCTTTCCTCGTTAAAGGAAAAGGCAAAGGTATCTAGACCATGCAGCTAAATCAGATGTTGTTTTTCTTGCAATCTTTTTTTTTTTTTTCGATCTGACTATACTGTTAGCCATAAGGGCCCAGGAGCCTCGAACGGCTTTTACAGCTTCACCGGACTTGGTTCTTGCAATCTTCAAAAATAGCTTTAAATATGGCGACCTCTTGTTAAAACTTTTCAGGGAGTGTTTGTGGCAACCTAAAGTGCAAGTTTTCAGTTATTATTTATAATTCACTTCACTTGTAAGCGATAACCAAACTACATCACGTAAAATGCCGCCAAAATTACATAACATAGGGTTAAATGACATAAGTTTATGAGTTAATATCAAAAGTAACACATGTCATATTAAGCGCCCACCAAAAACTGATGTATTAAATATGTTACTTGCTTATTATCACTAGATACTGGTCTGGTAAGATTATTATTTACGTTGACTTTGTTTTTAAGCGATAATGCTTCAGTGCTAGGTGATTTACCATACTGTAGTTAATAACCTACAATAAGTCTGATCTTTCGTTGATGCATGCCGATGCAGATAACATGCCGATGAAACTATGATAGTTGAGCCATTTCTCGTTCTCGCTCGGCTGGCTATTACCCTTAAACTGATAATCTTGGGTATGTTCTGGTAGCTGCGCTTGATAATCAATTCACCTTTGAGGCTCAGCGCTTTATCTTCTCCTGCCTCAAATCATTTAACCTCAGTTAAAAATCTTTATGATTGAATTAAACAATGTACCTACAATTAGAAAAAACATACGCGTACACCGAAATATTAAAAAAAGTCATCATTTTTTGTGAAAGTACTCTCAATATGCAATTATCTTATTATATAGAGCTATTCATAATAAATTCATCAAGCAATTAGAATCTGGAATGACTCCGCTTCTGTCTATGATCATAAAGCACTACAACTCTCACTTGGACCATATCTGCATATTTATGGCCATTTTACTACAGCCAGATACGACGTTAATCATCATTTTATTTTATAACAACTCACTTTGATTTTGATAGTAAAATTGATGAATTGCTTTAAGATCTTTTGTGAATTGATAATAAATAACTTTTACTTCAAAGACGTCATATTTAATGAACTTGCTTTCAGTCCATTATATTTTAGAAATGGTTTGAGACTAGTGAGTATGATTAGTTAAGTATACTTATGTCTGGTTATGTTAAAAGGACCACTTACGTATCTATGTTCGTTGTAAAAAAACAGAGGTATATTCAATCGAGCCAGCAATAGTTAATAGCAGATGGCATCACAAATTGTTTAATTGGGTCGATCAACAATTTTCTATTAAGCCTAATCCCAAACATTCGTATATCATTTTCTGAAAAAGTGGCTTTGCCTTCCCGATAAGTAAGTGTTTACTGAATTAAAATCGTAATAATGGGATAAGTACGATGTTTAGTCAAAATATATCGAGTTTTACTTGAATTTTGGTGGTTGACCGATGAACGCAAGATTCCAAATGAAAGGACCAACATTCAAGAAAATGTCATATAAATTTTTGGGGTAACGCTTGAACAGAAAAGAGTTGATCGACCCATTTAATGGCGCATGATTCTTACTATATTACCTGTCCACCTGTATGCTGGTTTTCTGGTTTAAAAATAGTTTGGTAACTGAAATAAATTAGAATGTGAAGAAAAAATCCACATTGGCGTTCACATTTACCTACGTTTAGTCAACTTTCATATCCTAAAATATAAGTACAATACTACCGCACAATTTTTAAATACTTTTGGTTTTAAATTAACTAAAAAATAAACTATCACAGATTCGTAATATTTGTAAAAAAGAAGTTTAAAGAACACAGATTCATTCATTTTTCTCTTAACGGTTCGAGTTATTTCAAACTAACCGTTTCTTTAATCGCAGAACCTGTTCCCATAGAATTCATTATATTTAACACATTTTTGATAAAACTTCTCATAGAACAAACGAGTGTTAGAATACCATAACAAGATATCGTAACCATATTTGCGTGGTTACTTGCCGGGCATTTTCGAAGGAAAACATTCTTACCGGCCATTGTGTAATGATTGTGTTTATGACTGGATAATTGTAATACATTACTACGTGTTTTGTAAAATTCTAGTAATTAGTAAATCGTTGTACAATTTTTACAACCTAACAGTAATTATTATTATATTAACCAAGTACGTCCGCGTAGATTCGATTATATATTATTCTACTTCAACAACATTTTTGTTTGGTCCTAATTTGATTAGAGGTTTCAGTGTTATAGGAAATACAAGAAAACCTTCAAATTGATGATATATGGCTTTCATTTCTTTCATTTTAAATAAAAACGAACTATATTTTATGAGAGCAATAATATAAAAAAAACTTTTGGTTTATAGATTCCAGTCTTGTAGGAAATACAAGAAAACTTTCATATTGATTATTTATGATTTTCATTTTTCTCATTATGAGTAAAAACGAACTATGTTTTATGAGAGCAATAATATTAAAAAGAACTTTTGGTTTATAGATTCCAGTGTTGTAGGAAATACAAGAAAACTTTCATATTGATTATTTATGATTTTCATTTTTCTCATTATGAGTAAAAACGAACTATGTTTTATGAGAGCAATAATATTAAAAAGAAGTTTTGGTTTATAGATTCCAGTGTTGTAGGAAATACAAGAAAACTTTCATATTGATTATTTATGATTTTCATTTTTCTCATTATGAGTAAAAACGAACTATGTTTTATGAGAGCAATAATATTAAAAAGAACTTTTGGTTTATAGATTCCAGTGTTGTAGGAAATACAAGAAAACTTTCATATTGATTATTTATGATTTTCATTTTTCTCATTATGAGTAAAAACGAACTATATTTTATGAGAGCAATAATATTAAAAAGAACTTTTGGTTTATAGATTCCAGTGTTGTAGGAAATACAAGAAAACTTTCATATTGATTATTTATGATTTTCATTTTTCTCATTATGAGTAAAAACGAAGTATGTTTTATGAGAGCAATAATATTAAAAAGAACTTTTGGTTTATAGATTCCAGTGTTGTAGGAAATACAAGAAAACTTTCATATTGATTATTTATGATTTTCATTTTTCTCATTATGAGTAAAAACGAACTATATTTTATGAGAGCAATAATATTAAAAAGAACTTTTGGTTTATAGATTCCAGTGTTGTAGGAAATACAAGAAAACTTTCATATTGATTATTTATGATTTTCATTTTTCTCATTATGAGTAAAAACGAACTATGTTTTATGAGAGCAATAATATTAAAAAGAACTTTTGGTTTATAGATTCCAGTGTTGTAGGAAATACAAGAAAACTTTCATATTGATTATTTATGATTTTCATTTTTCTCATTATGAGTAAAAACGAACTATATTTTATGAGAGCAATAATATTAAAAAGAACTTTTGGTTTATAGATTCCAGTGTTGTAGGAAATACAAGAAAACTTTCATATTGATTATTTATGATTTTCATTTTTCTCATTATGAGTAAAAACGAACTATGTTTTATGAGAGCAATAATATTAAAAAGAACTTTTGGTTTATAGATTCCAGTGTTGTAGGAAATACAAGAAAACTTTCATATTGATTATTTATGATTTTCATTTTTCTCATTATGAGTAAAAACGAACTATGTTTTATGAGAGCAATAATATTAAAAAGAACTTTTGGTTTATAGATTCCAGTGTTGTAGGAAATACAAGAAAACTTTCATATTGATTATTTATGATTTTCATTTTTCTCATTACGAGTAAAAACGAACTATGTTTTATGAGAGCAATAATATTAAAAAGAACTTTTGGTTTATAGATTCCAGTGTTGTAGGAAATACAAGAAAACTTTCATATTGATTATTTATGATTTTCATTTTTCTCATTACGAGCAGTAATATAAAAATAAAAACTTTAAACAGTGTAAATAGTTCAGAAAGTTATACAATGTCAAAATCTTCAAAGATATTTTCGTAAAACTTAAAAATTTCATAATAATATTTGTATTCTAACACCTTTGATGTTCTATTTAATCTTCTATGATTTAGTTTTGCACCTTGATAATAATTATGTTTCCTATTAAAATAAATTAATAGAAAATACGTATGAACATGTTTAAATAAATTATTTACCTGAAGAAACAATTTCAACAGCACTAAAGCGATAAAGTCTTCATCGTGATCAGACGACAACAGGGTTCGTGTAAGAAAGTGCCCTCTATCTTCGTTTCACCTAACAAATGAGTAGGAAATTGAGCAGTGCGGTGTCGACCGGCTCGCCCGCGCGCGCCGTTCTCAAACCGATTCACTTGAAAGGTGTATCCCACAGTCACAGATGAACTTTGTTATCGCACGATTTCGTTATAATATTATAGGTGCCTACATTATATTATTCGTAATATTACTTACATATTAAAATTATTAGTTAACTACGACTACAGCTTTGTAATTTAAAAGGAAGTAATCGTAATCTCAGACTAAATTGTATTATTTTGCCTGTGATCGTTAAATACACTATATTATTCTTTTTGACTTAAAATTTACTCTCTAATTGCTTCAAAATAGTTTCACTTGTTTGACCATGAAGATATAGCAAACAATAGTACATTGTGTGACTAGGGATGAAACAAGACGATTTCAGACTTCACGTCACGTTCATTCCGCGTCACACGCTATATTTTTCATATAACCTGCATTAAAAGTGCAAGTTTTAATATCTGGAGCCAACCAGAATTAGAGAATTTCAGACTAATAGCGAATACAAAATATTTGTCGGAAGCACTCTTATACCTTATTTTTGATTTTGCAGGTAATAAATCTAAAGTTGCTGTTGTTGCTTTGTCAATGAGATGTTGTGGTGTACTTGTAATTATTGTATCCATATTAAAATTGTATTTCTTATTTATTTTAGTTGCAGGTTAAAATAATAATTATTATAAAGCTTTGACATAAATAAAATATACTCTGACATTATCGAAAGCAGAGCTACAACGTCATTCAGCGGGCAGAAAAACATGATGATTTTCTGAAACCCGAAACTCGCACTTTCAATGCAGGTTATATAAAAACTCTTTTCTTCCTTCTTCTTTTTTTCCTACTTTGGAAACCGACTCTCGCTATTGAAGATTGTTACTGTCTTTAGCAAGAGAGTAAATGTTTCCTTTAACAAAGTGTTTGTAATTAAAATTTTCCAGGGAGTTTTGTGACATCTCAGAACTCATGTTCCATATTATTATTTCCAATTCACTTCACAAAATGCCTCCTATATTACACAATATAGAGTCAAATAATGCGAGTTTATGAATAAAAAATAAAAGCCATTATATACAGACTAAGATCCCGCCAAGAACTCACTTGCCTTTTACAGAATGTAATATTTAAATATATAATTAAATGTCAGAATGTAACATTCACATTATGTAGCTGCATTTATATTTGATTTAAAAATATAAAATGCGTTTAAATATGTTTATTGTAATTTTAAAATATATTAATATCACGTCTTCTTACTTAATATTTTTTTAATTGTATTCTAGTCCAATGTTAATTACAATAACACGTGTTGTTACATGGACTATGTGGTTGTAAATTAATATATATTATATTAAGTCAAGTGCAGCTACCGGAACATACAGGTAAATCTTCGGTGAAAGATTTTCTCTTTGATTATGGTAACTAGCCAGGTAACAATGAGAACAATGTTGCTCTACCAACATGGTATAGTTACTTCATGATGTTTTCCTTCACCAAAAGCTAAGATTTACTGTATTATTTAGATTTGAAGCGATTTCTTTCGACATGTCGTCCAAGCAATACAATACGCAATAAAATACGCTGTTATTGTATTAAATGTTGATATTTAATTTATATAAGAAAATGACTTATTTTATTAAATACTGGTTGTGTTGAATAGTTTCAGCAGTGTTAAATTTATTCGACCGATTCTCCATAACGACGTACCTGTGAGATTGCTTGAAGATTGTTTACTGTTTACTGTTAATGGTTAATGCTTCGCTCCTTAGTGTCGTAGCCAAACTGCCACAATAAAAAGGCTGTATATGTTATAAAATTAAAAAAAAAAAAACGAATCTACTACCGGTGCCAGTCGGTTCCAAATATTAGCGCGTCCAAACAAAGAAACGAAAGAACAAGCTGCATAATATTATTATATATAAAACAATGTACTTTGTAACTAATGTATAAGGGCTCTACTCACGATCGGTGCGCGCTAATCTTTCGACGCTCAGTACTGTGTATACCTGTTTCCTGGTACCAGACATAACAAGATAAATTGGTTTACATTTGAAAGGTAAGCAATTTGTACAGTTGTTTTTACGTGAAAGCGCAGTCATTGGTATCACGATCGCTTATAATAAACAACATTCGTCTTTCCCATATATTTTAATAATAATGTCGTGCCTGAATAGAAACGTACTATGGAAATAAATCTATTCACTTGGATTTATAATTTTGTCGTAACTGTTTGCTTTTAATTTATTTATTATAATATAAAGTTTTATCATCGATTAGCTGAATTATTTATTTGCCATATTGTAATGTATATCTATACAAATCATAAAATAGAAGTGTCTGCTTGTAATGTCAAAATAATTGCTTTTACTAAATGCATATGAAAGTATATATAGTACTTTCGTATAACGTTCCTGATATAATAACTTTCAAAGAACCATGTATTGTCACGAACAGACCTCCTATAAAGAAACACCGCGACGGGTTTCTCAAGGTAATCCATTCGTTACACTCAGGATAATTTAACTTGCGGTGACAGGCTTTGATCTTCTGTTAAGACGTTGGTAATTGCGTTCCAAAATAAAAATAAACTGCAAGGTGTGTTTGGAAATTATTTGCAAATATGTTTTATTTAGTTACTTTAGCCGTGTTCCCAATGGAATTTCTCTTTGGCAACACAATGCCTATTTAGCTCCTTTAAGCGATGATGGCGCAGTGGTAGCGTGTATGACTTCGCGTCGATTGACGTGAGTTCGAATCCCTACAATGAGCCTGAGCTTTCGGTGAAGGAAAACATAGTGAGGAAACCATAGCATGGTGGCAGGGCATTTTCTAATGCCCGCCTGGCTAGCTACCACCCTCAAGTTGAAAATCTGCCGCCAAGCACCAATAGGTGTGTTCCGGCAGCTGCACTTGAGAGCCAGTCTTCCACTAGGTTTAGCGTGTTACCGTCTTGGGCCACATCGTCACTTAACATCAAGTGAGATTGTGGCCCCTACGCCAAACCTAAAACGATAAAAAAAAAAAACAAAAATCTTTTGTTAGTTTTAAGTTATCTTTCAAGTCAGAACTCCTGACCAAATTTTATACTTCTAGACTGGTTAAGCTATGCATTGTCCTTCAGTAAGTCTTAAGAATTTTGTGAAATAGATATAGAATGCTGAAGGTTACTCAAAGAGGAATGGAAAGGGCAATGTTAGGAGTTTATTTGCATAATCCAACAGGAAATGAAGAGACCCGCAAAAGAACCAAAGTCATCAACATAGCTCTTAGAATTGCTAGACTAAGTGGCAGTGGGCGGGGCACATTACTCGTAGAACGGATGGCCAACAGGGCTAAATTGTTCTCGAGTGACGGCCACGCACCTGAGAACGGAGCGTGGGCTGATTTGCCACAAGGTGGACCGACGATCTGGTGAAGGTTGCGGGAACCTGCTGCATGCAAATGCCACAGGACCGGTCACTGTGGCGATCATTAGGGAAAGCTCATACGCAGCAGTGGACGTCTTTCGGCTGAGATGATGATAATTGATAAAGAGTACCAAAGACGTCGGCAAACCTGTTTCCAAATTAATTTACTTTTATCGTCAAAGCTATTTATTTTGTTATCCTAGTAAATAGATAAAATCCGGTTAAATTACATATGTGTAGATTAAAATGTATAACACGTTAATCAGATAAGTGGTTCTTTAATGTTAATTGCGCTAACGCACAAATAAACATAACCTTTTATAATACTGTGTATAGAGAGTAATAACGGTAGGACTACCTGTATTATAATCCTTTTTATTACGCTTTTATACATTTTAGTTTTGTTTTTGGATACGTTTATGAAATCGCTATAGAGAAGCGGAGGTCGATGTATTTACTTCCTGTATTTAACTCGTGAAAGCAAATTGAAATTAGTAAATACAATATTATTTTTCGTGACCAATGTTAAGTTACGTTTATTTAGATTTTAAGGTAAATACGGCGCATATCCTACATCTAAATGGTGAGAAACTTTCACGTTGTTTGGTATTGTAAGTCGAACAATATACGGTATTCTGTAAACACTCAATACCTTTGATTAATGAGTTTGATAGCTAGTCTATAATTATATTCAATTAAAATCCGAATAATTAAGATGTACAAGTGTTCCTTCCTACTTGAGACATGTGTGAGATAATAGATTAAATTACAGATAACTCACCTTGACTTATATAAAAATATATTTCGCAATAAGACATTATTAGAGTTCCGTTATGTCGTAATGAATAAACGGAATCCTTATAATCACTTACTTGTCGGTCTGTTTGTCTCTCTGTCCGGGTGCCAAGGCACTTTTTCTAGAAAAAGTATAGATAAAATTGAAATTAATATTGCAGGCTAACATCTCTAGCTTTATAATGACGTAAGAAACAAGTATCTAGGTTAATGCTATAAAAATTACGACGCTTAATACTAAAATACCCACTCACTGATCGATTATTACAGCCTACAGGGCACTTCCCGGTGACCAACAGTTTTGAAATTTGTCACTATGGGAACTTTTTTGGTATAAATTATCGAATAAATCAGAAAATAGTAGGTATACTTCTAATTCCTTCTGGAAAGATTACGTGGCAAAGTTATGGTTGCTGTTAATTTCATACTGTATACTATGCGAGCACTCGCGAAATATAAGTTTCTTTTTCGGTATAGGTTTGGCGTAGTGGCCACAATCTCAACTGATGTTAAATGACGATATGGCCCAAGATGATAACACACTAAACCTAGTGGAAACTGGCTCTCAAGTGCAGCTACCGGAACACACTTATTGGTTCTTGGCGACAGATTTTCAACTTAAGGGTGTTAGCTAGCCAGGCGGGCATTAGACAAAGCCCTACCACCATAGTATGGTTTCCTTACGATGTTTTCCTTCATCGAAAGCTCAGGCTCATTGCAGGGATTCGAACTCACGTCAATCCATCAGTGCTTCATTGTCTTGTCACACGTTACATTTGAAAATGTAAGGATAACATACAAACAATATTTATATGAAACACGGAATCCTCAGAGCGCGAGTTGTACTCACTACTTATCCTGCTTTTTATTAAATTATTCATTCACGGGTTTTAGATTTATCATATTTTACAGGTGAGATTTCAAATAAAGACAATTGGTCACGGTCAGTCATTACGAATAGGAAATATGTAATAAAGTACTATGAAAGTTATAGCAATAAGTAATAAACATGAAGAAACCCGTATACGATATGCACGAATTATGTTTTTTTCATTATCAGGTAATGTTACAATGTGCAAGGTTGTAATGTGCACGGGATTATAATGATAATTTATTGATAAACATGAGACAATAAGCTATACATTTTGTAATATCGAATAGTTGTCAGTATATAGCTGTTTAACAATAATGTATTTGCTTTTGTAATAAATTTTTTGGCGCGTTTATTAATAAGATGCGTGCGCATCGTGTCACGGAAGTGTTGACATGTTGGATTTCCTTTTTTAAATTGTGTAAGCATAGTTATTTAACATTGTATAAATAAAAATATTGTAATTTGTTTAACCCTTAAATTAATTTTACACAGTGTAAAAAAATATCAGTATAGCGAATTTACATTATCATCATTGATGCCTTACTTCACACGGGATAACATTTTTGAATTATTTTAATTTTGTTACACCAAAGAAGCATTACTTGCTTACAGAAGTACACATATTATTTATGAATTGAACCCTAAAGGATCCAGTGTGAATGAACAGTGTCAGCTAACATTAAATACCTGTATAATAACCAGTTCGAAGTAGACGCTCAGACCAAAGAATAGAAGACGATATTCGATTTAGCAAAATCGCTTAAACCGCCGGTACAAATTCCACAGACCTAATCTTTATTAAAGTTGATCCATATATGTCTTATCAGATGTGATAAAAAAGCGTATAAATAATTTACTCTGTATGGAATATTTTACGAAGCTTAATCTTAGCTTAATGCCATCCTAGTATTAAACAGGTATTAAACTGCCATGTATAACTCGCTTGGCTAGATACCATCCTCAGGTTGTAAGATCTTCCTATTGCGTCGGTGTGTTCCGGCAGCTGTAGGTACTTAAAAGGCAGTTCTCTGTATAAATTTAACGTGTTGCCGTCTTCGACCACACCATCACATAACATCAGGTTTGAATCTAGCTTCAACAAAATCTATAGGATAGTTAAAAAAAATCAAATAAGACTATGTAATTAGGGCATACATATGGAAATAACTTTAGCATAAAAGTTAAAATATCTTCTAACAAGCTTTGGCCCGGAACTACGTTCCCGTTTTTTTTTATCAAACGACTCGTGCTCCGACTGTTGTTTAAACTGGTTGTACTAATAATACAGTACCTGCGCGAGTGTGTGCACAACACCTCACTAAAGTTTCATCGCAATCGGACGGATGAATTTTTAAAATCGAATCAGTAGTTTCAGTTATTACCTTTTAGAAACTTCCAATCTAACAAACTTTACCTTTTTATAATAAAAAAACTCAAGACAAAACCTAACAGAATTATAAACGCAATTTTTATAAGGAAGCAGAAGAAAGAATGTCATTCAACGTGCATTTTATAAAATTCGGTAATGTTAAAGTTATAGTAGATTAAAATATATTTATGAGTAATGAGTATTAAAAATTGTACCATCATGTACCTATGTATGTGTATAGGTTATTCACTAGTGTATCCGTTTTCATAAAATCTGTGAAATTACATTAGAATAGCTTAGCATCGTACTCATTTTGAGGCTTAACATAATCTGCACGAGGCCGCACATTAGGCATCCGTGAAGACTTTCCCTGACCAATATCTTATGAATGCCGTCCATCGAGCGGGCCTAGCGCTTTAATAGAATGCTAAGTTTATTTCGTATGTGTTGTGACACTGCGGTTTACTTTAGCATTACCGAATTTTATAAAGAGCACGTTGAATGAGGACATTCACTGTTCATCGATATTAAAGCGTTTATAATTCTGTTAGGTTTTGTTTTAGAACTAGCTGCACCTAGGACAATCTAATCATATAAGTGCTTGTAAAAATTCAAGTTCTGATACTATATAGGTTTTTATTAGATTAATTGAATTTAAAAACTAGTTTTACAAATATTAATAGAAAACGTTGGAAAGTGTAGTTAGTTTTTCAATTGATTATTGACTTATGAAACATTGCTCACAACTCTGTATTTCTTATAAACCTTAGTTACATTGGTACTTTTACTTTGAATTTTAATGCACAGGTATGATTTGTAGTTATACATACATACATACGTCTCGCCTCTTTCCCAACGATGTAGGCAGTGACCATCTCCTTCCACTTGCTACGATCCTGACATACGTCTTTCGCTTCTTCAACATTTATCAACCTTTTCATGCATTCTCGTCTGTTTAGAGTACTCTTGACCTGACCTTTCTTCAGAACGTTTTGATCGTGGAACATTTGTTTAGGTCTTCCTCTTCCAACGTTCCTATTCACACTCATCTTATAAATCTTTCTAGTCATTCTTCTTTCATTCATCTTCTCTACATGCCCAAACCATCTAGGCATCCCTTTCTCAGTCCGTATCACTATATCTTCTGTCACACCAACACGTTCTCTTAACACACTATTTCTTATCCTGTTACTTAATTTCCCTCCTAAGATACTTCTTAGAGCTCTCATTTCTACTGAATTTATTCTACTTCCATGTTCCTTGTTTTATATGAAGGGCGTTCTTGTTGCGAACACTTTAAGACTTGTCAAGTATACATTCCTCCTAAAGCTATCATATGAAATATTTCAAAATTGAATCCTAAAGGATATACAAAGTTGGAAACGTAATGGCAATACTCACTACGTTCCAATTGTTTTTAGGCGAGGATAAAATTTGCTGTGTTTTGGTTATATAAATAAGAACCGTGTATTAAGGTTTGTATAATCAAGGGTGAAGAGGTTAGAAGGCAAAACCAAATTAATTGTAATGGAAAGTTGATTGAACTCAGCCGTCGGGTCAATGTCGGTGCGTGGTCCATGCTCTGCCAAGTAGAATTGGCAGCGTTCATCAAGGTTGTAACCTCATAATTTGGTACCTATAATTCGTGTCTAGGTCTTAATATCGTGTAGATGGTAATCTATCTTATTATCTAATATAAATTTACTATCAATTTATGTACAGTACTAAGTTTTACAACTTTACTATCAATCGCTTTTCATACGTTTTACTCCGAAAGTGTCACATAAATAATATTCTTAACTTTATTTTTATTGTGTTCAATTATATAAACTCATTGGTCACTTTAACTTTGGCAAAATTACTTTGGTTACATTGCTTTTTTCTAAGTAAAAACGAAATGCAAAAAATGAGCTACTTAGTAACTTACATATTTTGTTAATTAGGTATTTGTATTCCTCTTCGGTATAATGCCATTACCTAATGAGGCAATCTGACTATACATACACCTAGTTTTTAATTAATTACTAGTAAATTTATATACATATTATTCTTTTGTGAAGTGTGTGAAATTTAAATTATTATCGTAGATTAATTATTGGTCTCCCCTGCGCTTCAACTAGATGCCGAGCTATCTACAAACAATAACTCCTAGAATACGGCAACTTAATATCGTAATATGTAGTGACTAACTGAAATGAAACCTGTCAAGATGACAGTATTGTCGGTATGACACTGACTTGAGTACGCCGAATCTGCGCAGTTTTGATAGCAGCTTTTTAATAGTACGCTGACTGTATCTAGTTGAAGCCGCCCGGAAATTAATCATTAATCTTGATTATAATATCATTGCAGCGCAGCGTGCAAAATTAAAAATATTTCAATCATTTCTTTCATCATTGTTTTGACTGGAAATACCATATGTAATTACTTATTCAAAAGCTGCTTCATAGTCAGCAACAGTTTCGTGTTAATGTCAAAGAAATAAAAAAAAAAACAAAAAAATAAAGATACATACAATTGTATCGGTGAGATCTAGCAATTACGGTCCATAAAAGTTATCTAACGAACAATTTGTTTTGACGCAAATAATCATGTAATATACCCATTGCATTTTATAATACTTTACCTTACTTTAATTCTTGTTTTTTTTATATATTTTTTTTATATAAATTTTGACTTTATTTAATAACAAAAAACTAATATCTCGATTATTCATCAGTAACGGTTGAATTTCATATTGTGTTCATACATTAGTGTCGCGTCATTCTCATTAAGAATCTTGCACGCTCGCGACCACAATTGACAATGACAATGAACATTCTTAGTAATTTCGACGATTTCATACTTCATATTCTTTGTTTTTTATTTCTACAGGCCTACATTTGCTGTTTGTACGCTAATCATTTATATTAGAAGTTATATACAGTTATAAATTAGGTGATCCTATTGGTAAATTAACTATAGCCCAAAAACAAAGGGCACATCTGACTGACGGGGAACCATATACAATCCATTCTAGATTACAAATACCATAGTAAACGAAAAGCTTTTTTTTATAGTTACCGTGTATACTTTCATATGTATTTAGCAAAAAGGTGATATTTTGACATTACAAAAAACGGATTTTTTGTTCATGTAAGAAACCAAATTTATTTAACCATAAAAACGGAAGACCAACGTTTTCCTTAATCTAAATTTTAACTGATCAACTTGCTAAAGCAACATTTTGCTACATCTCGTAAACAAAAAACATTTTGATGTTAATTTGCCATTTTACCACTTACTTTCTTTTAACCGTCGTTGAGTCAATGACAGGACGTGCCACATAACTTAGTCATATCGTTGACAGGTAATACCTTCACCTGTCACTACTCTTTTGTGCTCGAGACTTGAACACCTATAAGTGATAAGCCAACTACTGGCTTCAAGATAACAATCGAATAGATGCCAACTCTGAATCATTGAAGAGCTTTACTGACGTATGATGTCAAAGCTTCAATCATATTAATTAGTTTAAGAGCTCTTCACTGGTTTTCAAGTTAATTTGAACAATCTATCATTCTGGTTTTTTTGTTATTACAATAACATAAAATGTGAAAGTTTCCTTTCTATTTCTTTTCATATTTTGAAAAATGTTTAGTTAGATTTTTTCTTTCGTTTATGTAGAGACACAGTTTAGAAGTTTAGATGATCGATTAAAATGTTAGCATAGACATTTTCAAATTAACAAAATTAAAAATTATTTCACTTCAAACACAATTACAAATGAAATTCGGAATCATCAGGCTTTCTTTATGTTTTTATTGTCAAAGACAAGTATTGCAGTTGTTCTTTTCATTGTATTATTAATATCATAAAGGTTTATTAGTTTGGTTTAATTTCTGTTATTCATATTACATATGTAAGAACTATTGAGGCATTTAATTTGGTGCTTATTTCGGGGAATTGAAAATCCTACTATAGAGTATAAACAAACCAGTGTTCACAGGCCTATCGTAGACACAACTGGGGTTGCCTTTCTACGATTGTTAACGCTAACAGGAAACGAAAAGAAATATGGAATTAACATATCTGAATTTTCCCGAAGGATCGCGGATAGCGACACTTAGCGCGAATGCAATTCTGCAAATGTTGCAGTTTTTTATTGTATGTTCAGACCTAATAACTTCTTTCAAATGGTAGTCACTAGTAACTAGTAAATAATGAAATAAGTACTTAAAATCTTCATTAGTCGTGATTGAATAATACTTAGTCTAGAACAACAAAAATATGCACTTCAATAATTTAAAATAACTGTTATGCAATAGACGACAGCGATGCGTCAATACTCAACATATAGTACGGTCAGTGACTTCGCTTGCTTTGCGAAAGTGCCAAATAATTACCACACAGATGTTAGCTGCAGTTTAACTTTATTTTATCGTTATTCCACAAACCTTATAGCACAATACCTATCACATTTGTTACTTCTACAACCTCAAGATGATGTTTCGCAAAAATGTATAAGAGTTAAATTTACAACGGACCTTTGTGCATAAAAAATGAAAATGGAATTTAATGATAGGAGAATTTTTGAGACCATATGAAAATGACGTATTCTAGTAGATATGAATTCTATATACAAATTCAAAACTTAAAAATGCTGTCTTTAAAAGTACGTGGTTTGGACCTATCACATTTTCTTAACAGGTACCTGATACATAGCTCAGTAGAGGTAGCTAGAAATCAACGTGTCGACGCGATGTCTTGTGAAAAAACGAGATTTTTTCTTATGTTTTCTTCGTAGATCCTTTTTTTTTCACCAGTAAGAATTAAAATACAGTGGTTGCAACTCATCAAATCACCATGGTAACAATGCTTGAATTATACGTACCTGAAACAAAGAAAAAGAAAATACATATTACTTTCATTTAAAAATATCTGTACAATGTTATTTAAGAAATTATTATTGTGGTGGACTACAGAATGCTGTCGGTATTGTGGTGACCGTCTCCAGTCGGTTATTTAAAAAAAAAAAGCTTATTATTTTATTTGTGGGGAACCCTAATATTTTTCTAAAATGAAATCCGTATTAAATCAGCTATCTGCCAGTGAAAGTCCCGTCAAAATCGGCCCAACTGAGATCAGCCAGAACAAACAGAGAGACAGACAAACAGAAATTCTAAAAATTGGTTTTTATATAAAAGTACTTATTTTGACATCACAAACAGACACTTCAATTTTATTTATTTGTATAGATAGTTCACTTACGTTCACTTTTTGTTTCGTTACTTCTGCCTGAAACAGGTTGATTACTGATACTCCCACTTGTAACATTTACTGTTATTGCGTATTAGATATAAATGTTATGTTTTCCTAATTATCTCTTATAGGTGAAAGTTGCCGGTTTCAATTAGTTTATACAGAAGTAACAAAGCAACGAGCAACAATTGATCAAGAACCCGATAAATTTCCTCGAAGTTACATCTCTACCGATTATTTATTGATTGTAATGGTGATATTAAGTTAAAAGTATAATTAGTTTTACATAAAATATACTCATTCATAAGCTGTTAAGCTGCTGACACGTCGACTCAAGATCTCTTTGAATTATTACCTTATCTCTGGCTGGCTTGCGCAAACTTTCTTCACCATTTTAGGCTTCGGTCAAAGCCCTAACGTAACCACAATCGGTTATTTATTTAGATACACTGCGCTGCGCTGGTTTATCCGTGTATTTTATATGGCTTTGTTAACGAACGAACGTTAACTGGTTTTAATGGAGTAATACTATATATTTTATATTTTGCTATATCACACGAGCGCTATCTTGTTCATGTGATATTTTATTATGTAATGTTTTTAACGTTTACTTCTTAGGAATCAAATATTATATACAGTCTACGGTACGTGAATACAAGATCGAGTGTTAACTAAAAATGCTACTACATACAAGAATCGCTAATTTTATAATATTAGATATTCCTACGAAATATTTTCACTAATAACTTTTTTATTGTTTAAATTTTATGTGCATATATATATGCAAAATTAGAAGTAATTAGAAAAACAACGTGTACACACGATCGTGATTGATCCGTGATCAAAAAATTATCACTACAGTTTGGGTCAACGACCGAGAGGAGCTGAAGCGTGATAAGTATGATCTCGACGAAATTCTTGACTACGTTCATTTATTGAAGGTCATCTCTACGTTATTTTTAAAATAGATGGCAAATTTAAACTAAAAGAAATCTATATGGACGGAAAAAAAAACGAACTATTTACATACAATTATAAGGTATATTTATTTTCTTACAATGTACATGTTCCTACACAAAATTTCTAAATCGTTTTTTTAAAGATGTGTTTCTTTTAAAAACTACATTATATATTTGGACTAGGTCTTCAATAGGTCTCTCTACTTAGGGCAGTTCGACTCATGTAATACCTCCACTCTACAGAAGATCGCAGCCAAATAACCTAGTTTTGTGTTCCTGCGTTGAGTAGGGTTTCCACAGATATTTGCTAGTCATACCTAGGGTATTACAAGCGTCCATAGGCTACGGTAGCTGCTGTCAGGCGGACCGTATGCTTATTTGCCAACTTTTATTTAAAAAAATAGCTTAAGGTTAATAAATGTTTTCTTATAGGAGTGAACGGTGAAGATATTAAATATGCAGTTAAATTTCAGACATCACAAAGTGAAGTTAATCTATTAAGATTACAATTGTATACAGCGTGAATGGTATTTAGACCTTTGTGACAAAGACGAATGAAGTTTAATGAAATGGTTGCTATAAAAATATTTTAACCAAGTTCGATGTGAATGTTTTCAAAATGTAATTTTAACAACATGCTATAGTTGGTAAAACTATCAATAATTATACCCTTAAACATGTAGACTCAACGAAATAGACGAATTAAAATAATTTTAATAGTCTTAACATCTCAGTAATACCACTCATACCTACTTCTACTTAGTCATAACCGAGTTAATATCATAAGAAAGTGAAATTTTTAAATGCATATATGTAAGTGAAATTTGAACGTTTTTGTTATTCAAAATAGTTTGTACGCGTTGTTTAATTTAAATCATACCCGTGGATAATAAAATGTTTATTTTACTGTGTATAATAAAATGGTTTTTAGATCCTGCAACGTGGATACCGTATGTAGTGTTGAGGAATAGCGATCACTTCCAAATTGCTTTTTTTATAGTACCTCGGCATATTGATTGTACTGTACATTGCTATTCGTATTGTTCCATATTATGAAACTCTTTTGCACGTAATTATTTCCAAGCCCGGGTGGAGCTGTTAAAGGCGTCTGAGGCTTCAGGGCCCTTATGGCTAACAGTATAGTCAGATCGAAAAAAAGCGCGTAATTGTATGAAATAAATATAATAATGATATTATGAAATATTTATAACTCACTAGCTTTTAGACTCACGTGCCACTTGCTTCACTAATATAGAAAACCTCGCGGGTTACAATTACTTAAAAATGTTTCGCTTCGATCGCGTGGACTACAGAATGCTGTCGGTCGAGCGCATGCACGAATTGTGCTACCTCAAAAATGCTTATTGTGGTTGATCCTTAGAAGATAGACAAATGCTATGTAAATTTACTAAGTACATCGGATTAGTGGTTTTCGCGTAAAAAGATCATAAAAGGACAGACAGACAGAGAGTCGTTGAGTTTTATAATATGTATAGGTACATCATATAATAATATTGTCTGTTTGTAATATCAAAATGACAGGTTTTCAGTAAATGTATATGAAAGTATATACGGTATTTATAACAAAAACATTTTTTTACATTTTTGTCTATTTGTCTGTTCGTTCCGGGTAATCTCCGAAAGGACTACATCGATTTTAGCGGGACTTACACTGGCAGATAGCTAACGTTATAAGAAGTGACTTTTATTACATATTCCACGAGAGCGGAGCCGCGGGCACAGCTAGTTCGTAATAAAGTAATACAAATACCTTCAAACTTAGAATAAAAACGCGTTCCAACACCTACTTAACGTTTTTGATATTGTTACATTTTTCGAGCTAACTTGAATTTTATACCTGTGTAGGTATATTTTCACTGTTTCAATAATTTAATGAATTAATTTAATTTAAAATACCTTGTAATATATAAAAGTTAAAATTTTATGTCAAAATTAACGATATAACTTTACTTAAATTACTTTTTATAAAACTAAACTAAATACATAAATATCTAATTTTTTTTCAAAAATACATATCATGATAAGTCATTTTTTTATTAAAAATATGCTCAACAAAGAATTGCATAGTATTCAATAATAAATGGGATTTCGAAGGCGCGGCCGCTATCTGTCTGCAACACCTGTTTGGTGTTTCTTGAACAATAGCGTTTGATTCACTTTCGTTCGTCCGCGAACCTCGTTAACATTTTCGAAAATCGAACGAGAGTCGTGACCGTATTAATTCTCACAGTTCCCTTTCGACCGTTAGTCCGTCACGAGCAACCACCATGATGACACACCCAACCTTTAGCTCTGTACTTTGCAAATAAAATCCGCAAGGCATTTGTATATTTATTTTGAGGTAGAAATCTAACCACCTTAAGAGGAAATGCCTTCAGTCCATACAAACGTTTTCCTTTGTTTTAGCCCTGGATGGCAAATGAGGATGAATGGCAATAGAGCAAATATTTTATACCATACAATCTATGTCTACCACAGCAATAATCCAATTTTTTTTTCCTAAGTTAATTATTATAAGAACTTGGAGCCTTCTATAATTCCTAATATTGCACAGTTACATCGTTGTTATCAGGCATCCAGCAAACAAGTTTGACAAATTAAAAAAATAAAAGATAAGTGGAAATTTGCGTGAAAAGAACATAAACCGACAAACAGACGGAGATACGTTGAGTTTTATAAGAATACAATAAATAATTATTTTGCAATAAATCGTTTTCGTATAGAAAGAACGGCAAGAACGTGGTCTTTAAAGGCCGTGTTTAAGATTATATAACGTTATTTAAGGGGCTTAATAAAACCAGTCACTCGACAGAGCTGTTGCAAGTACCTGCTTGAAATTTCTTACTGAATACTGTACGAACTAAATACCTATCTATCTATCTTCTATACAAATAAAATGATTGAGATTTGCCGTTGTACGCGTATCACGCAAAAACTACAGGATAGACTGATGATCACTCTTTTTTTACTTCTTAGATACTTGACCTTATTAAAAAAATATATGACGATATCTTCAGGCAATAAAAAGTTACACGACCAAGCGAGCGAAGCCGCGGGCACAGCTTGTTAAAAATTAAACATATTATCATACTATTGATAATATATTATGCGATCGAGTCTGAAATTCCGTTTTATGGTAACTCTTTGAAAATAAATTTCGAACTTGATTTTTTTTCAATTT
The DNA here is from genome assembly GCA_947532125.1 of Saturnia pavonia. Taxonomy (NCBI): domain Eukaryota; kingdom Metazoa; phylum Arthropoda; class Insecta; order Lepidoptera; family Saturniidae; genus Saturnia; species Saturnia pavonia. The sequence continues at coordinate 5,372,452 of OX383899.1, read as the reverse complement.
CTATAAAATAAATAAAATTTTATATTTACATAATGTTTTATTTTACAAGTTTACCTAAAAAAATATTTTTAAGACATTGAGCGTAGCTCGGTCTCCTAGATATTTTGTATTTATACAAATAAATAATAAGTTAAAGTGTCTATCTGTAACTTCGAAATTACTCCTTTTTCTTAAGTTCATATGATTATTTTGTAATCTCCAAAAAGATAAACCAGTTTAGACGAGACTTTCATTATATAGGCTATTTTTAGCGGCTTGACGATCTGGCAGGGTTTCCCAAAAAACGCTAAGTCGTGGAATTAAAAGCAATAATTATATAGTCCACGCGAGTGAAGCCGCGTGCACAGTTGGTATATAATAAAGTCACTCGAAAACTACTGAAGCACTTGGAATAAATTTTTCATATTAGTATAGGACTGAACCGGAGGAAAGATGTCGGCTACAAGTTACGCTTCCCATAAGAGCAAAGCAGTGACAAGTATGATAAAATATTAAAATTTATTGGGTGATATAACCCGACCGCTGTAAGCGCGACTCTCCTGATGGTTTGCAGGATGCGGGGCGGCGGATGTACACGGATATACACGGTATTGAGATGATACCCTATATTTTAAGATCAATATGTAATGCATGTTATTGCAACCGAGGCAGATATCCACTAATATATTTAATACACACCATATTGTTGTCTTTATAAATGGTTATCAAAACGTACCATATTGAAAAAAATGTCCGTGTTTTTTATCGTTATAGGTTTGTTGTAATGGCCACACTAACCTGATGTTCAGTGACGATGTGGCCCAAGATGGTAACACGCTAAACCTAGTGGAAGACTGGCTCTCAAGTGCAGCTACCGGAACACACATATTAGTTCTTAGCGACAGATTTTCAACTTGACGGTGGTAGCTAGCCAGGCGGGCATTAGAATAAGCCCTACCACCATGCTATTGTTTTCTCATGATGTTTACCTTCACCGAAAGCTCAAGCTCATTGCAGGGATTCGAACTCACGTCATTCAATGCAAAGTCGTACACGCTACCACTGAGCCATCATTGCTCAATGTAATCCTCACACGTAGTTGAAGTGAAACTTCTTTGAGTTTAGTAATATATATTGATAATATTATATTTAAATAAAAACGCGTTAAAGCATTACTTTTGATTGCTGTATAGATTTTTAAAACACAGCGTCCGTAATTCTATCTTGGTTAAATAATCTCATGTCGGGATCAGTCGATGTATATCCAGTATCAAGCGGGGTGTTAGAGACCTGTACCCGACTGGGTCGCTACCACCATGCCACAGTAATCAATCCGTCATAGTGACCCTCTTTTTTGTGTGTGTGTGTGTGTGTTATCGAGAGGTTTGCAGGCTGGCATGACAGCGATGGACTGACGATATTTCAGTGGTCGTTGTTGTTTTTGGATTGTACTGTGCTAACTATCATTAATTTCCAGAAAGAGGTCAATCGTCGAATCCAACTCGGCTGGGCAGCGTTTGGGAAGCTACGTAACATCTTCTCGTCCAAGATACCGTAGTGTCTCAAGACAAAAGTCTTTGACCAGTGTGTGTTGACAGTGATTACATATGGTGCTGAGACGTGGTCGCTAACTATGGGCTTTATAAGAAATCTCAAGGTTACTCAAAGGGCAATGGAGAGGGTTACTATGCTCGGAGTTTCTTTGCGTGATCGAATCAGAAATGAGGAGGTCCGCAGGAGAACCAAAGTCACCGACATAGCCCCTAGAATAGCTACACTTAAGTGGCAGTGGGCTGGCCACGTAGCTCGTAGAACGGATGGCTGATGGGGTCAAAGAGTTCTCGAGTGACGGCTACGTACCGGAAGACGCAGCGTGGGCAGACCCGCCACAAGTGGTCGGACGATGTGGTAAAGGTTGCTGGAAGCCGCTGTTTGCTGGCAGCACAGGACCGGTCATTGTGGCGATCTTTGAGGGAAACCTATGCCCAGCAGTGGACGTCTTTCGGTGATGATGTGATGATGATGAATCATCAGGCACAGTGTTGTCACTTTGCCGTGTTATTATAAAAAAAGCATTTCTCGTGAGCGAAGTTGCGGGCACTAGCTAGTGTATGTTAAATATGAATTTCTGTGAATTCATGTAAAATATAGCGGCCAAGCTTTACCGAAAAAATAAACCAATAAAAAAAAGATAAATTTTATACAAATAAATAGGTACCTACTAAAAATATCCTTATAACTCGATAGTTTCAACACCTGATGTGTATAGCGGAAAGATACACAGCTTTTTTATATTTGTTTTTGTAATTTTAGTATTGCGAAATACAATATGCGTTAATTGTTTTTTGCAACTAAATTTCGCATTTACACCGTGACAGTGTGTATCAAATGAAGTAATAAATACTTTAATACCTTATTTCGTTTTTGATGTTTTCCGCCGTGACAATCACGCGTGTCGAATTAGACGAGGTGATTTTTATTTAGTTACTAGCTGTGCCCCGCGGTTTAACCCGCGTATAATTTAAAATTATCGCTGATTGATGATTTATAAATTATAATACTTCAGTATAGACAAAAATTTTATCGGGCTGCCAGGGTTATGCGTCACATTCAGACGCGGACGGCTCGTTCTCGCCAATACACTCAAGCCTAGTGTTTAAGAAATTTTTTAATTTTCCATTATCTTCCAAACTATACATCCATATAACATGCTGTAAAGGGCACAGTTTATCTACATAAAACTGTCTTGATGATCAAGTAACTTTCGTTCGTAAGGATTAATTTGCAATGCAAATAATAATGCTCACTTTTCAATTTTGAATAAAACTTTATAACAAAATATATTATTGTGGCTTATGTATAAGAGATAGGCATATGGTATATCAAGCTTCTGGTTGGTATGACATGACAATCGCGATCACCATAATACAGATGTAAAACATCTACCATATTGACACGATTAGGCGTGTAGGTCTCCGGGATAATTATAGCCCATCAATTAAGAAATAATCTATAATTCCTATAAATAGCAAAATGTCATCAAAATTGGTTGAGATATTTCTTATGATTTCTAAAAGTATTATGGGCGATTCTTATGTCAATTATGCAATAACCCGAGTACAAAATTTCAGAAAATTTGATTGAGAATTAATACAAAATTCATTTTACCATTTTTTAAAGTAATGTTGATAATTATTATGGCCCTATAGTTTCAACAAGCTTATATCATTTATTTAAGCATTTTTGTTAACTTAGGTCACAACATAATTCTAATAATGTCTATTTCTCTTGGCAATTATAATTATCCAATGATTCTCAATGTGCAATGCAAAAACCTAGGGGAACACTGGCTCTCAAGTGCAGCTGCCGGAACACACCTATTGATGCTTGGCGACAGATTTTCAACTTGATGGTGAAGCTAGCCAGGCGGGCATCAGAAAAAGCCCTACCACCATGCTATGGCTTCCTCACGATGTTTTCCTTCACCGAAAGCTCAGGCTCATTGTAGTGATTCGAACCCACGTCATTCGACGCGAAGTCGTACACGCTACCACTGCGCCATCATCGCTTCATAAATCGCTTTTGTATCGAAACAGTATGAAATTATCTCTCGATGTATTATGAGATTTTTAAATAATATTGCATGCCAGTATAAATGCTTAAGTATTGTTTACTAAAACCTATATGAAACTATGCTTTAATCTATATTGTTTGTGAAAAACTATGGTCACTAATAAATCATTATTATTATCATTGATTACAAAATAAGTATTTTAATTTCGACGGTAATATTTACAAACTTACATATAATAAACATGATTTATGTTATTTTACTTCGCACTGAATATTTGAATCATTTATTATGGGTCTGAAAAATGAAACGTGATTTGGTCTATTGCCTATATGTTGTTTGGTGTGGTGAATCACGAAAACTAAACGGTTTTGAAAGAAACATGTTTTCATAATGGGTTTTAAAGCTGTAATCAAATGGAGTAGCATGTAACTAATTAGCGAACATATTCTTTCAATAGTAATTGATATGTGCGAAATACAGAAGACTGTGGTTTTTAAATAGGAATTTTCAATTGTTTGTTATCTTCTATTTCGTCCACCTGAAGATGTTTTTTATTGCTTCTTTAGAACTATATGTTTCTAAGAGATTTAGATACGGTATAGCGGAGAAGTTTACCTGTGTAGATAGATGTACCTGTTGTGCAGGTTCACCGCACGTCCGCATCGTAGCGTATATGGGCATGTACAAAAGTAAACAATAAGGTAATAATATGTACCATGAATTTCGGTTATAACAACAATGAAGAGACAACTATAATTCCGTCGCTATATCCGTAAGTCTCTTTAGTAAAAATAAGTAATGATAATCATAATGGTTCATCATGCGATTTAGGTGGGGATTATAACTGTATTAATTGTTCTGGACATCACAAAGCTACAGAAAGATCTTGCTGCGGCAAAAATACTTAAAACATTATATGTCCAATCATTCGGCTTCGTATCAAAAGGTTGAGAAAAATTTCTCACCTGCAAAGAAGTCATTTGTTGAGGTTTTAACATCCACTCCTAATAGGGGAAAACCCTTAATCAACACTCCATTAGATAATTCAAAAAGAAACACATCTCTCTCTCATATAAAAAAGGTGTGTGTGCGATTCACACACGATAGAAGTGAAACTTCATTTTAAAAGACATTTTCTATTTTATTTAAACAGTGTTCAATATACATACACACCGACATTTACTCTCTCGCTCTAGCTCACACAAAGAGGAGAGACCGATAATATATTGCTCTCTCGCTCTGGCTCACACAAAGAGGACCATAACCGCACATATACCGATAATGTGCGTTAAACGTTTAACGCTTGGAAGTCGCATAAGAAGTTTCACTTCAAAAACTATTTGTTGAAACCAAAAATAGTAAGTATAATGTTTTATTCAAATGTTTATCACTGTCTATGATTGATAATATTTTATTTCTCCTTTTTCAATACAGGAATTAAAATTACTCTTGGACCGTTGAATATTTAAAACATTGCTTAATATCAAAATGATCTAATTATAAAATATTAAATTCTAAAAATATGCGATATTAATAAAATAAAAATTATATTCCTTTTCAAGTAATTTATAATATCTGAATAATCAACATTTACATAAAATCAATAAATTATTTAATCAATAATGATCATAATACGTTTTTAATGCCAGCTTGGAGTCTCCACTGCCACAGCTTCACAATTTTTAATCAAAAATTAATAATAATAATAATAACACTTTAGGCTAACTTTATAGCAGGTGGAGGTACAAACTTTGTCACACTTACATCTCTTTATAGAGTGATTTAAAGTCAAGATGAAATGTAGAAATTATTTAAAAGTAAGTTATATGAATATTATTGACTATCAAAATTGTATCGGATTCTTTTGCAAATTTATAAGACTGTTCTTGTACGGATTTTAAATATTTTAATGTTTTAATAATTATTAATGTTTCTGGTGATATTTCATTAGCTGTGTGACATTCTTTAACTACGCGGTAAGCCATATTTTGTCAAAATTGCGGGAACTGTTTGCACTATGACTTCATTTTTATCACTGTCGAGTGTCAACGTCGCACCGCCTTTAAGAATTAAATACTTATTCTAACTTGAAATGGCTTCACTCCGCCTGGTACTACTGCCGTTCTGAGTGAGTAATTCTATGTTAAAAAGGATTTTGTTTGTGTTTTCTTCGTTTAGTCATAACACTTTTTTTATAAATAGATAACATTTTGTGCTTTAGGCGGTGTGGTGCCTGGTTTGGAGAGTTTGTAAACAAATCCATCTTTATATAAAATTTGAAAAAAAAAATCCTTATTAAGTCACCCCATAATACGTACCTTGTTATTTTGTTGTTTACCATTTCTTTCGGTTTATGAAAAAATATTTAAAAAAAAGATTTATTTAGAAAATTGTACTAACTACAGTATGAAAAAAGACGCATTGCCTACAAGGATTTGGAATACTTTAAAAAATATTAGTTAAGTATCATCTACATATTGAGAGATACGGTCGATGGTATGCAAGTAGATACTAAGCTTAAATTCCAACCGAGCCTGGGGTTCACGTTACGCGAAGCTTCATGGGATGCGATTTAGTAAAACAATAGACATTAAATACAAAACAATAACAAAGTTACCAAGGAGTTTTTTAGTGGTATACTATTACCGTTTTTTGGTTTAAAACGGACATCATCCATGACAGTGGGGATCTGAAATTACTTTAATAATATTTTAAAACTAAAACGCAATTTGTATATTCATCACATACATACATAAATCACGCCTCTTTCCCAACGGGATAAGCAGAGACCACGTCCTTCCACTTTGCTATGATCCTGACATACAACTTTCGCTTCCTGAACATTCATCAATCTTTTCACGCATGCTCGTCGGTTTAGAGTACTCTTGATCTGACCTTTCTTCAAAACGTCCCCGATTTGATCGTCATACACACACGAATTCATCACACTTTAAGAATATTTATCTACAGTGTCATGTTTTGTATTTCTAATGACGATATTGCAGATAATATATAGAAACATAATATAATCATGTATGCTATCTACTTAGCAAATAAAATGAATCATAATTTTAATGATCACAATTATTGTAATATATACTAACATTATATCTAAAGCTGAAGAGATTCTCTGTAACTACTAGTCAGAATGTTGTTTTTTTTTTCGATCTGACTATACACTACGCTAATAGCCCTGGAGCCTTTGCGGCTTTTACAGCTTCACCGGGCTTGTTTTTTCATTTTACATCCTATACCTTATTAAGGAAGGTTATTGGCTATATAACTTCACGCTACGACCCAATGGAGCGAAGCATAACCATGAACATCAAGCAATCTGGGAAGTAGGCGTTCATTAATTACATGAGGCGTTTTTGGCGATTTTCAGACCCCCTTTCCCCCTCTGGTGACATGTCATGAGATTTGGCTCGACCCCCTCCACTAATCCCCACAATAACATGTGAGATTTTTTTAAATGCGTATCGTCGAGATGCGCGTTCGGTTGGCTGTGGCGCGTAAACAAACGACAGTTTACTTTGCAAAGCGGCATTTGCAAAACCACGATAAATATTATTGTGTAAGATTTGGCCATATTTTAGTGAAGGAATATGTTTTACTTAATTTAACCCGATTTTCTCGCATTTTACTCTGTTTCTTAAAAACACGTAAAAAAATTACGTGATATTCGCCGAGACCCTCCCTCTCCCCAAAGTAAGATTAAATGAGATTCGGCTGGCCCCCTCCCCCTGAACGCCTCACGTAATTAATGGACACCCCTTAAACTATTGATATGTATGGAAGAGACAATAACGACAGGCTACACAGAGCGTGGGACGCAGCTAGTAAATATATATTTAAATTGGGACTAGAACACGTCTTACTTTTTAATTGTTCGTTTCGACCTTGCTACACATGCCGTAGTCACGAACCGAATTATGTGTTGCTGTGTTTTCTTTAGCGAGGTCAGGTTCTAGCGGCTACCCTTATCTGGCTCATTGCCAATAGAGATTAGATTAGATTTAGCAATGATGGCTCAATGGTAGCGTGTACGACTTCGCGTCGATTAACGTGAGTTCAAATCCCTGCAATGAGCCTGAGCTTTCGGTGAAGGAAAACATTGTGACGAAACCATAGCTTGGTAGTAGGGTATTTTCTAATGCCCGCCTGGCTAGCTACCACCCTCAAGTTGAGAATCTGTCGCCAAGCACGAATAGGAGTGTTCCGGCAGCTGCACTTGAGATCCAGTCTTCCACTAGGTTTAGCGTGTTGTCATCTTGGGGCACATCGTAACTTAACATCAGGTGAGATTGTGGCCACTACGCCAAACCTATAACGATAGAAAAAAAGTGATTGGATCTCTGGACATTTATAATGGGTAGTGTATCCTCCATTTGTCAACTGTATACTTATTTAGTCACTTACGACATTCATCAGGGCGTAAAACTTTAGCGAATTTTGACTATCGACAACTTTTAACCGCGTTCTTCAAAACAACGTAACCCAATAGAATAAAATAAATATCAGATATGCATCTCTGTTGAGATGTAACTGACACGACAATAATAATTGACAAGCACTTTCGTACGGTCGTAACCATTTGTTTATGTTCTGTGATGAAACATATTTTGTCATATCACCGTGTTCGGTCGATTATTTCGCAAGCTATTTCGCTTGAATAGCCGAAGAAACCGTAACATAGATGACGGCTAGATATATCTACCTACTCACTTACGTTGTATAATTATTTACGACGATAAAAAGGAGAGTAGCTTAGAAATAAGATTTAATAAGTGCAAATAAATAATACATTATTCGCTATTCAATAACTGTAAACGTATTTCTGTTAGTTGATTTCATTATTTTCATTTGAGCCCTCTTTCTAATATCGATAAGAATGTCATGTCATTCACCTTAAGCTCTTATTATTAGTCAGCTAACAATAGGCCATATCAATAAAAGACATGGTAAGTAACATCAGAGAAAAAAGTTTAATTAAGCACTGGCGATAATATAATCTGTGATTTGTCATTAGGTTTTTATTTATAAACTAGGTGTGCGGCTCCTCTCGCGTGGACTACAGAAAACGTTTCTTATTTTTGTGCGGAACCCTAATTATTTTTCTGAAATAAAAGTAGCCTAAGTTATTTATTTCTTATAACATCAGCTATCTACCAGTGGAAGTCCCATCAAAATCGGTCAACCGTTTCGGAGATCACCCGAAACAAACAGACAGACAAACATTTAAAAAATGGGTTTTTGTTATATGTATTGCGTATACTCTCATATGCATTTAGTAAAAACCTGTTATTTTGACATTACGAACAGACAATTTAATTTTATTATATGTATAGATAAAAAAATATAAAATATTTTTTATGATTATTTTTGTTTCCTTACAGTTGCTTATAATTTTTGCAGGCCTCGTGGCGCAGTTGTAGTAAGCCCTACTATTGAGCCGAGAGGTCGCGGGTTCGATCCCCGCCCATGACTGACTTTTGTGTGATGAACATAATTGTCAGTTGTGTGTCTGGGTGTTATATATATATATGTATAGTATATCAGCTGTTTAATTACCATGATACAAGCTATGCTTAGTATGGAATTAAATGGCCTTGTGTGAAATTGAGTCCATGAATTATAAAAAAAAAATAAAAAATAATGTAACTTATAGAACAACATTTACTTTACGATAAATAAAGGTATCCGAGTGAAGCATATATAACAAGACTGTATAAATATAGTTGTTTCTAGTTTTTTTAATTTATATTTTATGACCACAATCTCACATTATGTTAATTGACAATGTGGGCCAAGATGGTGATACTCTAAGCCTAGTGAGGAAACTGGTTCTCAACCACAACCTCCAGAACACACTTGTGGGTGCTTGGTTACAGATTTTCAACTTGAGGGTGGTAGAAGCCAGACGGGCATTAGAAAAAGCCCTACCACCATGCAATGGTTTCATCACGATGTTTTCTTTCAAAGAATTTTTTTTTTCTAACTGACTATACTGTTAGCCATAAGGGCCCTGAAGCCTCAAACGGCTTTTACAGCTTCACCCGGACTTGGGGGCGAGCGCTTAAGGCACTCAGCTACGAAATTCAAAGATATCTTAGGCTCATTGGATTCGAACTCTGTCGATTAACGTGGTGTTCGTACACGTTACCTACCCACTGAGCCATCACTGTTTATCGCCATGATTGTTACAAGTAAGTGAGTATATTTCATACATAATTTTGTTATCAAAACCAATAACTGGAAACATTTCTTCGATTGTTCGTTAAATTTAACTTCATTTGTTATGTGTGTTTGAACAATTTTTATTTTATTTTCAAGGTGTGCTATTTATTGCTTCAACAGTGCAACGGTGGTCGTACTTTATTATGTAAGTATTAGGAAAAATAGTGAAATATGCATCTATACATATAATAAAATTGAAGTGTCTATTAGTAATGTGAAAAAAACAGTTTTTACTAAATGCATATGAAGAAAGTACATGCGTTACCTATAACAAAAACTCATTTTTTTTTATTTTTGTCTGTCTGTTGGTTCCGCGTAATCTCCGTAACGGTTGGACCGATTTTTAAGCGACTTTCACTGGCAGATAGCTGATGTTATAAGGCATAACTTAGGCTACGTTTATTTTAGAAAAATAATTAGGGTTCTGCACAAGAACAAAAAAGCTTTTTTGTAGTTCACGCGAGCCAACCTGCGGGCACAGTTAGTTGTTAATATGAATGATTCCATGGAAAACATATGACTACCTAGTCTCTAAAATGATGGTTTATTTTCATATGAATATTGCATAAACGTAATTTAATCCATGTATAAAGAAGCAGATCGATATAAAAAACGTAATCAACGAAGCGTACATTTTTTTATAAGAAAAAAGATTGTATACTGAGGATTATATCAATACTCGTATTACAAAAAGAGACTACTGTTATAAAAAAAACATTAAGTAGTATCGTTGGAGACTATTATAACCTGTCACTTGTTATGCACTTCCTTTGTAGTGAATGTCGAGTGTGACTGATGCAAATTTGATGTAATTTAGAGTACCACAACCTACATAATTTAACCCTTGTTAGTCTATGTTTGTTTGAGTTGAAACTTTTTGTATATTAATAATAAAGTAGAAAAAACTGGACACGAGATCTTTAATCAAAATTACGTTTACTAAGTTTATATAGCACACTAAAACAACTTCTCCAATTTACATAGCTATGTTGCTATAATCCAGGAGAGCAGAGCCTCGGGCATAGCTGGTTTATTATAAGCATAGATTAATTGAGATTTTATCAAGTTGATTGTTTTGAGTGTTTCATTATATAAAATGTATTTTTTTGTTGAATCTAGTTTTTTTGTGTCTTGGAGTCACTATTAAAAAAAACACACTTCAAAAGTATGCGCATATTTGTTACGAAAGCGAAGGTTTTAAGACTACGTAGTATTCAGTGTTTACACAAACGTGATCTATTTTTGAACTTGTTTTAAATTTGGAATGTTATACTTCAAACTGTTCAAACACAGGGCCCTAAGTTATGAGTAAATGTTTTCAAACAATGAGTACATAAAATAGTTTATTTCTATTCAACGAGTTATAAAGAAAATCACAGAATTATGGATTAATTTAATATTATAAATGAAATCTTTAATTATTAGTCATAAGATATTATTAATCTCGTAATTTAGAAATGTTTTTTATAGCACCAATTTGTTTTTTCATCGACGAACAATTATTGATGGCCTAGATGACTTAACATCAAAACCGGAACTTATTTAAATATATTTTTTTGTATATCTATTACTTAGTTTTTTTAGCCTTCAAAGCTTCCTCAAACATTGAATATTATAATGATGACAAAATTGACTTATCCTAATTTTGGTTGTATAATTTGTACATGGTACAATAAGAGTAAATCTAAAAGATATAATAGCTCAAGTTACTTATACATACAAGATACAGTTTATCTATGACTTGTAAATTGCAATCGGTAGTAAAAAATAATAGTTTACACATTACTACAGAGAATAGGTTGATAATAACTAAAAACGTTCCGATGACTGCGTGTAATAATAATATTAGTTGTTTATATAAATACTAAATGTGTCCCACGATATCACCCGTGTTAAATTTATTCCACAAAGACTCCATGGCCCTGCGCCATTTCCCCGCCAACGCGCCCTATCAACAAGCCCGGTAAAGCTGTAAAAGCCGTAAAGGCTCCAGGGCCCCTAAGGCTAACAGTATAGTCAGTTCGAAAAAAAAAAAAAAGCGCCCTATCGTTTTTCCACTTCTCTTTCTTGCCTACAAGTTTCCAGATTTCTGAACGTTCATATTTACTGCTACGGTCCTTAGGGTCGTAGCGTGAAGTTATATAACATACATTATTTCTCATGAATCTAACAGTCATATACAAAAATAGTTTTTCGAATCCGACTAATAATAGCTCCAGAGACTAGCGCATTCAAACAAACAAACAATCACACTAAAATCTCTTCAGCTTTATTATATTACAAACATAGTATAAATTGTACAGAGAAGATAATGAGGACGTAGAGAAAAAATATCTTGAAATACTTATAGCTGCCAAAAAATTCCGTAATACCATCTTGGTAAAATAATCTAATGCTGCAGGCGGCTGGCAACACACTGGCCTATTGGTCGGTCTTGTTCCCCTCCCGCCTCCCGCAGGTCATTAGGAGGGTCGCGCTTACGGCGATCAAGCTATACCACCAGCGATATTTTAATAACCAGTTAGGACAGCTATTTTAAATGTTACTTGTACATTGTAACCTTCACGAATTACGTCAACAAATATTAATACTTTTATTAAAAAATAAACTGAATATACAGATTTTTATAAGATTAAAAATATATATAAACTTGAAATTGATACATTGTATGTACCTTAGTACGCATTACAATTGTTATTGACAAGTAAACAAGAGGAATTTCGTCGACAACAATTATTACAACTGTACAATACGATATTCAACTTTCGAACCGTTCTTGATGCGTTTACTACACGCGTGGCCTCCATACGAACATGATGTAGGTCACTGGGAGAAGAATAATTTGACAAGTCTTACGCTTATTTTAGTTTAATCGATTAAAACAATACGGTAAAGAAATTATTAAAAGGCAAAAGGCCGTTTATAAACAGTTAATAAAATTGTTCACAGTTGTCCTTTTTCTCCGTAATATTAGCCTTGACAATGAATGACCCCACATTACCGAATGGAGAATTCCGGAGTGGTCGGTACTGTCTAAAGTGATTGTTGGTAGATCCTCGTCCCTGACTATTGATTCCCTAAGAACTTACGAGTTGAAATGCGGTAACTATTTATATTAAAATCAAATAAGAAGATGCACTGCAAGGAAGTTTTTGCGTCAAATTCATATTAAAGAAATTATACATTTAAATAAAATTATTTTTATAAGTAATTCGTTGGGACTTGAAATTTTAGGATTTAGGACACCGCTGTGAAACCGTGGCTTAGTGGTATTCAAAACTTTTTCTAATGGGCGCCTGTCCAATTAACACCCTCAATTTGAAAATCTATCGCTGTTTGCCAACTACCTATAGGTTTGTTACGGCACATGTACTTGAGAACCAATCTTTCTCCAAGCTTAGCGTAATCTGCGGCTATATCGTCATTTAACATTAGATTAGATTGTGATCAATCGCTAAAGCTATAAAATATTTTTCAACCCAGTATTTAATAGGATTCAATATGATATAGTCCTTATATGTCACAAAAGTACGCATCTGTTTAAATGCAAATATTAACATTCAAAACCAATAGAGTGGAGCGTACCTACTTGTTAAGAATTCGAACATACTAAATAACGGTTTGTCGTACATTTCTAATTGTTATTCAAGCAAGAATGTCAATACCATCCCGAATGTTATTGCTGTGTGCCTCTTCAATATTAGTATGGACTAAAAAAGCTTAGTTTTATTCTATTAATATACTTTGGTTTAAAAACTTATGGAAATGGAATAAGGTGTGAGTAGTAGTAATAAGCAATGAACGAATTTAATGTATGTTTGCAACAACTTACATAAACTAGATTTTCTAAATGACTAGCATAATTTCATACTAGTAATGAACACAAATCGTCATCCCGTGTTTTAGACTTAGTAAGACTAATAAAAGTTTTTTTAGATACCGAATTGTGTTAATTGTTATAATAAAACCCTTAAAGCACATTACCAATTTTCCGGACAATCAATTTAAGAACATGTCAACCAGGTTTTACTGTGTAAAGTTATTATAGGGTGGACCTAAGTAAATGATAGTGATGTCTTGAAATCTCTGTATATCCACTAAAAAAATATATTATTAAATGTAAACATTAGGTACTTACACAGTAAAAAATAATAATAAACACGTTCGAATTTCTTGCCAGTTTTTCTCAATGACTGGGATGTTTTCCGAACCAGTAGTACTATTTTGACGTTCATAAGTGTCTTCTTTGGGTCTGAATTGAATAAAGTTTTTTTTTCTTTTGAAGAGTATCCATTGAAACTTCGAAGCTTTGTACATAAAATGTAAGAGAGCTACATAAATAATACTCATTATAAGTAAGTAAGTGTAATAATTACAAAATTTATAGCTCAACGATCTTCCGACAAGTTGTTCCGCTGTGGACAATGTGGCATTAACCTGGTTTTATTCGACTACAGTCTGTAAGTGTTTTCGGTTATCAGGGACACTGGGTATATTTACAACGTAAATGCCTACATTGCTCACTTAAAAAAAGTTATAGATATTTTTATGATAAAATGCACCTTTTATAAAGTGTCATTTGCTAAGTGGAAGGTCACGATACAGTGTCATGTTTATGCGTGTCGCATTCCGAGATAAGATCAACTGGTGTATCCATTATCCAATAATCAATCAAATGGGGTGTTAAAGAACTGCACCCGAATGGGTGTCGACCACCATGCACACCCACAAACCCGTCACAGTGACTCAGACTCAATTTTGAGATCAGCCCGTGTATATTCTGTTGGTGAGAGACTTACATGACAGCGACGAGCAATAATTACATCGACGATAAATAATTATTGTATCAGTAATTCTAATGTTTAATTCACACAACACGCTTATATTAGCTTCATTTGTAACTAACTAATAAATAATGTAATAAAATCTTACAAGTCATTTTTAACCTACTTTTAATTGTCGTATAGAAATGAAACTTTCTACGTGTATGTAGTTAGGATGACAACAGTATAATTTGGTATCTTGGAGCTGATCTGATGATGGAGCCAGGAGGTGGATAGTGGAACACTTCAGTGGCTATTAGTAATTCCCTCGAGTTTGGGCTCATATGATTCGTTTCGACAAGTCAAATAGATTGGTCTTGGTAAAGAGATGGTATTATAAGACTAAAAAGTATTATATTTTTTTGTGCGTAATTAAAGCCTGTTTTTAGTTTTTTTTTATATATTGTAACTTAAATTTTAACTATCACTATTTAAAGATGTTAAGAGCATGCCGAAATAACTACAGAAATACCTAATGCCCGAGGTAGGTAAGTGGAAGGTCAAATCTGCCAATTACGTGACCACTGTGAGAATTACTTGTGGTCGAGAATTATAAATGATTGAACAGGTAAGAATCGAAGAGATTTTTAAAATTTATTTTACAAATTAAGTTTATTAAACATATAATGCTTTTAATGAAATTTGATAATACATTGTGTTGATAATGAATAATATTTACAAATATGTTCCTTGATTTGTTTATTTATAATGGGTTCACAACAGTAATTCAATAAAAAATAACAGCATAATTAAATCATTTATTACAGTCAACCACAGCATGGGTCAAATTAAGTAAGTTAATAGTAATAAAGAAATATATATATGTATATGTATATAGTGGTGGTCGTATAATTAGAAACACTACCAACGGTCCTTGACATTGTGTAAGATACTTCACCGCAATCGTTTTTATTTTGAAATTAAACAATAAATAGGACAACAATATTACATTACGGACAAACATTTAAATCAGTTTTAAAGTATGAACAATAATGGTCAACTAATTAAAAACAACAACAAAAAAGTACAAAAAATTAAATGTATAAATAATTAAAAGCATTGTTTACAGGACGTCTAACATAGCGCTTTCCATCGGAATTTACTATATTTATTTTTGTTTCATCTGAAAATAATACTTTTTTCCATTCTCGTACCGTCCAATTAACATATTTTTTAGCGAATAATAATCGCTTCTCTCTGTGTTGCTTGGTAAGAAGAGGTACCTTTTGAGAGATTCTTCCAAACAATTTAGCTTCCGCTAATCTTTGGCGTATCAGTCTTCAGGAGTTGTTTCTCGGGTCATCAGGCGAAAAAACTTCATTTTAAATCTGGTTGGAGCCTTTACTTGGGTCTTTTGTAGCAACACGAACGATTAGCGTATCTTCTCTGGGAGAGGTTTTTCTTTGGTCGAGCCTTTCATGTGTTTTAAAATGATCAATTGCATTAAAAACTTTCTTAACAGAACAATTGAAATGCTCAGCTATTCTTCTGTACGCCCACTTATGATCTATATATAAATTAACAATTATTTGCCTAGTTGACGCGTCACAACTTTTATTTTTGCCCATTTTGAACAAAATAAAATTCAGATTAAATTTTGAATTGCCGCCAAAATAATAGAAAAAGCCAAGAAAGAAATGTTATTCTCCAATTTCAACGAACGAACAAAAAGAACGAGGTATGAATGCTTTTTTAAAATGTTTCTAATTAGGCATCCAAGCGGCCAGTAACAGAAAATAAACTCCTATATGTGTAAGACACATTTTGTAATTAAAAGTAAGATATGTTTTATATTTTATGCATTTAATGAGTTTTTTTATTTGAGTGGCTATATTACTGTATGGTTATTAATTTATTGAATGTGTATTTTTTTTACGAACATTTGTACGTTGAAGTTATACTTTCTTTATTCATAAAAAGTGTTTCTAATTATATGACCACATATATATATATATATATATATATATATATATATATATATATATATAATAAGGGGATAAAGTGCTATAAAGATAAAGGGTAGTATTGCTACATAATAAATAAATATTACTACAAAATACTTTAAAATATAGTAAAAAAATATTTGCAATAGTCTTCATTTTTATAGTGGAAAAATCACCAATTGATCAATAATTCATCCGTCGCTGTCATAATGACCTCTAAACCTCCCGGCATCTGGATATACACTAGATGATCACGAAACGCGACGAACCATAATAGAGCCACTTTGGCAGGTTTATCATTATGCCTGGTGGTTTTTTTTATCGTTATAGGTTTTGGCGTAATGGCCACAATCTCACCTGATGTTAAGTGACGATGTGCCCCAAGATGATAATACGCTAAACCTAGTGGAAGTCTGGCTCTCAAGTGCAGCTCCCTGAACTCATCTACGGTGCTTGGCGACAGATTTTCAACTTGAGTGTGGTAGCTGGCCAGGCGGGCATTAGAAAAAGCCCTACCACCATGCTATGGTTTCCTCACGATGTTTTCCTTCACCGAAACTTCAGGCTCATTGTAGGGATTCGAACTCACGTTAATTGGCGCAAAGTCGTACACACTACCACGGAGCCATCATTGCTCCAATGTAGAGATCCAGTCGGGTGCAGACCCTGCTTGATTACTGGATATACACGGGCTGGTATGGAAATGCGACAAGTCTTAAGAATGCCACTATGCCGAGTGTTACATTTTGTCGTGTCCTACCACACAACGAATTTTTTAAATAGAAAAAGTAAATAAAATATACTACAATAATCAAATTACAAAATACTTGTTAACATACAAAAAAATCATTGAATATTTACTGAATTGCTTTGAAGTCTTCGAATGTAGTAGCGTATTCATTCGGCGAAAAATAGTTTACCAAACTTCCAATGCATACCTGGCTGCAAATAAATAATATAAAAAGTTATTTCGTACAATAACCTCACAATAACACCTCAAAATTGATTACGACATAGTAATGAGACCTACGAGTGTGAAACGTAAAATGAAATTAAATCACTTTCAATTTAATTACAGAAGGAACGCTTTGGGTATGCAGATCGATCCATTATCTGTTGAAATGTTTATTGATGTAGATAAACTGTTAATTACAAATCTTTCTCTTAAGACTATCAATCAATCAATAAATATAATTGCCGGGAAAATATTTAGACGAGCAATCTGAGTCTTACACAATCACTATAACGATATCTAATTTTGTTTCCACTATACACATAATAAGCATTCCACAATGCTTGAAGACTCTTCTATACAATGTATGCTGCCCATCTTAACACATGGAGCTGACACATAGCCGCTAACAGTTCACAATGTGGACAAAATACACGTGACACAGAGAGCATGAAACGCGTCCATACTCTCACGCGACGTAAAAAAAGACCATCACGTAACTAAAATGAAAATGGTCACGACATGTTGCCAAGCAGTTCATAAGGAAGGCAGATGGACAAAAAATGAGCAAACGAGGCGTCAGAGTTCAGACTCACCAGCTGATTGGGGATCGCAGGTCAGATCTGGATGTGTTTAGTTCTGAACCGGAAAGAGTGACTTACAAAAAGAGAGATACATTCAGCATTAAGCGATTACGGGCTGAAAATGATAACGGTCATGATTACAATAAAAACGTATATCATCAACCAATATACCGAAACCAGAAAACTATATGAATTTTAGTGAGACTAATTAACCTCACTTTCTTTGGACACGTATCACGGCGCGGAGGCAAATCCATTGAACGCCTGGTAGTGCAGGGCAAAGTTGAAGGCACCCGACCTCGCGGGAGATCATCCATGAGGTGGACGGACCAAATAAAAAGCGCCGTCGACGGTCCTCTGCACGAATGCTCAAGGAAAGCGGCAATTCGCGAAGAGTGGCGTCGTATTGTTAAACTGGCTACAAAAACTTCGACGTGACGGCCACGACCACTCTGGCAAGAGTGTAACGCCAAAGAAGAAGAAGAATTAAAAAAAACTATACATTATCTAATTACAGCTATCTAATTATAGTTAATTACAGCAAAACAAATACATGAATATTTGATCATTTAATTTAATTCAGCTTAATTATCTACACCCAAATAACATTAGTGTCAAATAATGCAAATATTTTAATCTAGATAATAAACTAATAATTTCACCTGCTGAAAGCAAAACCATGAAAGTATGGCGCGGCTGTAACGCAAGAAACTTTTTATGGGAGTTGATCAACATTATCAGCCTTACTTATAAACGTTCATTAAATTTTAAGTTATCATTAATAGTAATTTAACAATATTTCTTACTCATAAACGTTACTTATCTTTAATCAGTTGATTAGTGACGTCTTAAATAGCTGTCAAATTAAACAACAGTGGGCCCTTGTTTAGCGCCTTCTTAATGCGTTAAGTAACAAGATGGCGGATGTATATCAGCTGATTTTACCTCTGTCATATATGTCTTGTTTAGCAATATTGTTGTGATATTACTTTTAGTATAGATATTTTGATAAAAAATATTACGCACATTCGGTTTTGGAATATAAAAAACTTACGTGCCTATGAATAATAACGCGAGAAGGGCTAGGAAGCCAAATATTTGGCTTTATATTAAATGTCCAGTGACGATGGTAAGACCGTAACAATTAATTTCCATTTAAAAATTTCAATGCTGACCTTAATTAAATTATAAAATTATAATTCGTTTAAAATGTAATATTTAAAAGTTATTTATGAATAAACCTACATAATCAAGTATTTATATCTTGTACTAACAATGTCCCGTGGTTTCATCTGCGTTATTTTTTACGGTTACTTATCTGCTGGTTAGGGTCGTAATGTGAAGTTATAGCTTATATATATTAGAATTTTCTCAATAAAAGGGCTACTTATTTAAGGTAAAAATATTTTTAAATCGGCCTAGTATTTTCTGAGTTTACCACGTCGAAACATGTAAGTAAAGTCTCCCGATTTTTTAATAGTTCCCGTTATCTTGAAAATAAAACTACTCTCACGATACCTATCATAAACTACTTGTACTAATACATAAAAAGTTCTCTATGTCTTATCTTTGTCGTACCGTGAAACTGTGGAACCATCTCCCGACTAATGTGTTCCCTCCTTCTTATGACATCGGGTCCTTCAAGCGTAATGTGAAGAGATATTTATGCAGGCCGGCACGACAGCTGCGACCGCCGATGAATTTCGATCTCTTGGTGGTCGCCGTTGTATTTGGATTGTACTGTGCTTACCATCAGGGACAGTACTGTCAATGTGCCCAGCTATTATAAAAATAACTATTCGGGTGTTCGCACAACAACTCACCAAAGTTTCATCGTAATCGGATGATGGTTTAGGAATGCATAGGGTAAAACAAACGAAGAAATATTCATTTATATATAAATAATAAGTATAGAATATTGACGTGATAAGAAAATGTTTTACCACCATGTAAACATACTCATAGCTTCAAATTGTCACATAAAATCTAATATACCTACTCGTAAAAACAGTCATTATAATCGTTGACAATAAAATATACCTTAGTATATAGAAATTATTGAATTTTTGATCTAATCTTCAATACCATTTCTTAGTTATCATATATATACAAAAATGTGAAATAATACATAATTTAGAAATGTAGACAGTGTTAATAAGTAAAATAAAGATGTTGTAAGGACAACTTGTTGCTACAGTTCGTTGGTGTAAAGATTATTTAGTAACCCAAGGTAAACGTCTTATTATCACATGCAATTTCTTTTTCACGAAAGTGTTTTGCTCACTGACGATGCAACACAATTTGAATGATAACGTTAATTTACCGTTGAAGTACTTACATTATACATTGATTATAATTATAATGTAAAAAAATCTTCGCCTCATGAGCACAGTCATGATTTATGCATAGAGTTATTGCATTGAATAAATAGATTATAGATTAATATGAAATTTACCCTTTTAAATCATATTTCATACACAGGTAAATGTGTGCTGAAATGATGGATGGACATCGGAACACGGGATTAGAATTAATTAATTTCCGACGGTATTAAAACGAACAATATTAAAATTACTAAAATAGAGAATGGATGATATAAATGTACTTAATTCGAAATTATATTATTAAATGACGGTAGACGATATCTACAAGGTGACGGAATGTATGGTGTTACAATTCAAACTTAACGAGCTTAAATAATTTATAACGTTCCTAATTCGAGTCACGGTCGTTTATAATCCGCATTATTAAGGGAGGCTTCGATCACTTACCTGACGTGGTCCAGCATTCCGGGCAGTCCTGGCAGAGCGTCGACCAGTCACAGGATAGATCCTCGAAGCTCGCCATGGTTACACCCACACAGTAGTCAAGTCCATTTGGTTACACACCAATTATCCGATCGCAGAGACACGAACACCAACAATATTCATAATCTTTACCATATACGAATACACAGGTCAGTTTTCTTTTTGTATAGTGTTACGGTAGGCACGGTTGCGGTATTACGGCAGGTGTATACACTTCGACCGCTCTGCCTGTAGGTGAACGCGCATATAGATAAGCGGCCGGTGAAGCACTGTGCGGCGAGTTCGCAAGCCGCCTAGTCGCTCGGGATGTGTCGTCGTTCTCTACACGGGACGGAACCTGTTCTCGAGTCCGAGGTACTGGCACGGCGCGGCTCACTCAGCGAGTTCATTCTTTCGATTTCAATGAACCGGGTGTGTCTACCTACTGTCTTATCCAGTCGAAATCACGTAACGCTGCATCAGCGATCTATTTTACTATACAATCGACATGCAATCCGAATCTGATAGATGCGATTTAGCAATGAAAACATTTCGATCGTTTCTTTTAGCAATTCATTCGGAGCACGTAAAATGGTCATTAACGTTATGACCTGCCGTCTTTATGCAAACCCACGTCCGAGTCAAGTACGAGTAAAACGCTTCGAGCTAGTATGAAATATTTCGATGTTTTGCCCATTGTTTTTAGTTTGTACTTTAGCATGAGTGTTTATGAATATCCCGTAAGTAATATTGTCACGACCTTCTACGAATCCTTTCGAAATGAATTAACATTCTGTGACTAAAGGGTATCTACATACATGTTCTTTTAGGAATTAACATTGCTTTAAATAAACCATTTATAATACGATCTTGTAATTTATAGTAAGATGCAGAAATTTCGCAGTGGATTTAATTAAGTTGATAGTTCGAGTTTCATAATACCTGTTTAATGTGACTGCCTTTTACGTAAGGGCTGATCTGGGAGAAAAGGCAATGTCAACGCAATTTCTTATCATATCTTCAGATACCATCGACGGTAAATTTACTTTGTAAAATTACTTTCTTTTACCAGAATCTTCATTTACGTTTTTTTCGAACTCACCATAGTTTCATCGTAATGCGATGGATAGTTTAGGAAAGCATAGGGGAGAAAAATGAAACATTCATTAAAGCTATGATGGCTTAGTGGTATTGTGTACGACTTCGCGTTGATTGACGTGAGTTCGAATGCCTGCAATGAGCCTGAGCTTTCGATGAAGGAAAACATCGTGAGGAAACCATAGCATGGTGGTAGGGCTTTTTCTAATGCCCGCCTCGCTAGCTACCACCGTCGAGTGAAAATCTGTCGCCAAGCAACCAATAGGTGTGTTCCGGCAGCTGCACTTGAGAGCCAGTCTTCCACTAGGTTTAGAGTGTTAAATCTTGGGCCACATCGTCACTTAATATCAGGTGAGATTGTGGCCACTACGCCAAAACCTATAACGATAAAAAAAAACATTCATTTTGATGTATGTAGATTTGTTTTATTTCACTTCACCAGTAAATTATAAAAACAATTAGGCATTGAATTGAATTCTCTAGTTTGCAAGTACGACTGCAGTCATGTATACATAGTTTAACTTATAATTATACAGTGAATATTTTCTAACATATAAGTATGTCACGTTCATGAAATCATAACAGCGTAAATTGTGGGTATTACTTGAGTTAATTAAATAGAAACTGAATTTATCAACAATTAGAATATATCTAAAGAGTCTTTAATTTGTAACACCGACATACACGAGGTTACCATATGAGTAACAGTCTTATACTTGTGGTAAAAAAACATCATAAATAGCGAAGCGGTTTAGTATAATTATTTTTTAAACAGAAAGTAGTAAGTGAGAGTAACTACTAGGTACTTTATTTTAAAATCTTAGATAAGTTTTATTATTTATTTTAGTATTTTACCACAATCACACATAATGTTAAGTGAAAAATAATCATCTTAAATAAACTTTTAATCAAAATTAAATTTACTTTATTATTCGGTGTAATATGACATTGGCATATATTTTATTCTTCATCTTATTCATAGAAAAATGTAAAAATCTTTTTGCTCTCGAAGCGTAACGTATTCCATTTGAAGAAAGAATCGTAATAATTAGCTTTAGCAATTAGATTTAAGTCTCATCTGTTAGATTTTCTAACTTAAAAGAATTTTTGCACGTTGTTTTAGTTGTAAGTTTTTTTCTTAATTAGAGTCTTCTTTAACAAAATGTGTATGAAAAGATTTCCTTGAATAACTAAAACTATAATATCAAGTGTTGTGTTTTCGTATTAGAATAAATAACTGTTGTTATAGTAACAGTTAATATATTACATAAATCTCAATTAAGTCTTACTTATATAGTAACAGGTATGGTCGAATGCTCAACCTTTTATTAAGGTTAATTAAATTTAGGCAAGATTACAACCGATTCATGGACAAACTACACTCCTTAATATTTCACACAACGTTGTGTAGATTTAAAAACTGCAGTGCAATGTCCCGTTTTAAAATTTAAAAATATAGTTTTATAAGATATTACCTTTATTTTATGTACATTTTTATACTAACTCAGTAAAGTGACGTCACAGTACATTATAAAAATAACTGCGATCACCGATAGATCGGCAATCCATCGCCGTTCGTCGCTATCCTGCCGGCCAAAACAAGAGTCACTGTGACGGGCTTATCACAATTGTGCATGCATCCACGTCAGATAAAGATCCCGCTTGATTATTGGAATACTATGACGGATGTTACAACTGATGTGTGGTGGTCGCGATCCAATTGGAGTTGGACTCAGTTGTCGTGTTCTACTACCCTACAACTGCGAAGAACAAATTTACTTAGATAAGTGTGTATAAAGAAGAAATAAGTGTATTCATTACGTTCAGGGGATACTTTTGTTTAAATTTCCGTATGATATATCATATTTCATTAAAGTAAATAATATGTTCTGTAAACAAATCGGATAGAGCACAGATAGAACATTATCGCTCAAAATAGAGGAGTAATTTTTTCACATTTCAAATTTTAGGTCCTTTTACACATGAAACTGGCGTTTTGTTGAATTGGCCAACTTGATTCAAATATATGGTGTTTGGTTAGGAATTCCAAATTTAGGCTTGTGTATTTGTACCCGATACCCACCATACTCCCCGGACCTTGCTCCAACAGATTATCTCTTTTTTCAGAACTTGGACAATTTCTTGCAAAGAAAAAAATCCAATTCCGATGAGGCTGTCCAAAACGCCTTCAAAGACTTTATTTATTCTCGCTCCCTCAATTTTTGCATCAATGAAATTAAATAACTATCTATAAAATGGCGAAAGTGCATAGATAATAATGGTACATACTTCGATTGATTAAATGTATAATTTCATAGTTAATATATCAAAATAGTTTTACTTTTTCCATAAATAATTCCAATTTCATAAGTAAGTATTATTAAAATACTAACAGTTATAGAAATGCGTTTTCCGCCATTTCAATACTGATGCCTACCAACGACCATAGA
Source organism: Saturnia pavonia (assembly GCA_947532125.1). Classification (NCBI taxonomy): domain Eukaryota; kingdom Metazoa; phylum Arthropoda; class Insecta; order Lepidoptera; family Saturniidae; genus Saturnia; species Saturnia pavonia. The sequence goes on along the minus strand of OX383899.1, from coordinate 5,348,026 downwards.
TAAGTCCTCTCGTAAGTAAATAAGTTGAATTGACATAATTAGTTATCCGAAGATACGTTATTGAAATGCAATAATTACCAACAGATAGATATTTCTATCTTCACTACCAAACCAGTGGATAGGTAGATTATTGAAAATGGACGTCTGCATGCCACATGCCGGGTGTTACACCTTGTGTAATGATAGTGACAATACCATCTTGGACAGTATTCCTTACTATACTTATTCATAAAACTATAAATTCTTATTAAAGACATCGTCCTTGAACTGCTTTAGCACTCAGTAAACAATAAATCCAGCCAGGAATGGCCGCGGACTAGTTTTAAGTCAATTGCACGTCAGAGTTTAGAGCACGTACTGGCGCTAAATAGGGCTTGTGGGCTCACGTTACACGAGCATATTCCGCCGGATAGGCACGCACGAAAACGTGTAAAAACCGTCAACTCCACTAGTTGATACTAAAATTTTCATAGCTTCACTAATTTATAGCAACGACTCCGCGGTATATAATTTCTGCTTCACCCCTCTTTTAACCCTTTTAACAGCTAATTTACCACAAACGGTAAATGTAATCGAGAGCATAAAATATAGGTCCGAGGTTTTATGCATCAGATTGTAAAACTAATGGTATTCTTGTACAAACTTTCATCACCTTTTTTAATCTATTAAAAATGTGATTTTTATATGATTTATCAGGAACCTAAACTCAGCTATACGTCTGAAATGACTCGTACAAAAAACCCTTGAAAAATGAAATAACTTGTACAACAATAAAATATTTCTATATCATTTTGGAAACAGTAATAGACTAATAGGTACCTAATACCTTTTTTCCAATTTTGAGTATAAAATATAATTCAAAGTGTACCTTACAGCTCTTATTCAAAATGACATTTAAACATCGTGCGTAATATGAAAGATTAATATTAAATAAAATCCAATTATGTACTTCAACACAAGTTTTTATTGAAATACAGAAAAATGTTTTTTTTTTAATAAACTTTAAAGGCGTTTGTGACCTTAACAGCTCCATACGCTACAGTCAAAAATAAGTTAATTAATTGTATTTAAAAGCCACTTTAACAGACCTCGTAATATTAGAGAAACACTACCTAAAAAGGAACGTCCCCGTTTTAGTTTGTGAACGTCTTACTAGGTTGGTCATGATTTGAATACAAAATGTTAAGCGTTAGTCACACATTGAAAAAGTTAAAATACATACTTTTTAGTAAAATCTATTCAAACATGGTAATAGAACTAACGAATTTGTTAATGAAATTACATGGAAACAACCATCAATTACCGGGTGTACCTAACAAAAAATAATATAAAGGGTTCCGTTCAAAATATTTATTTTTTTGTAAGAATCAAAGTGTACGTAGAATATAAGTAGGTATATATAATCTTATATATAATAGGTACTATTAAATGAGTAATTCATGTATTATTATATGGTTATGAACTTCTCCTATGACCCGCCACGACTACACTTTCCAGTGGCAACTCAAGCCTAGATCCGTTCCTAAGGCATTTGAGCGAGCAGCCGCTTGCGCGATGTAGTGACACTAGATTCACTAATTATCGGCATACATGACACTGCACTTCACACATGCACACCACTCAGATACATATGTTCTGTAAGGTTTCTGTTTTCTGTAGGTTTCTGTTATTCTTTTATTTTTTTGCTAGTTAGAACAAATTGCCAGATTACTAAATGCATATACGTAAGTTTCTGCCTTCCTTCGAGAAGTTAGGCATAGGACAGGCTTTTGCCAGTTTCAGGAAATCAGGAAAGTAACCATGATCGATACATTCATTAATTGAAAATGTTAATTTATCAAGTAATAGATTTTTAAGACATTTTATAGATTAGTAAAAAAATATCCAAATTAGGACTACAGACATAATACATGCTTTGGTTATATTGTAATTGGTCTAATTGGTTTGGATAAAATTTTGTATATAGGCAATATATAAAAGTTGTTACATGATCATAAAATCCCACCATCGTGTTTAGAATCGTTAATTTAATGAGTTAAGATATTTTCGTCTCACAAAATGTAATAAACTAAATCGCATATTAACTTTATTCATTACGTGATTACTCTTTTACTTGTTTTTAAGCTCAAATTTTATTACACCAAATTTATAAAATGTAATATGACAAGCGCTACTGCGAATTGTTCAGTGGTCAATAATACAGGATTATGCCTCAAAATGTCAATGTACAACCTAATATTAAAAAAACCTAACCGTGTCTTACAATTTCATGATAATTAAGCTCGCGGTACCCTAAACCATACTATATGTGAATAGTACCGTGTTGTGTAGCAATCTATTTAGTAACGAATAAGCGGTCATGCATCTTGATTTGCGAAATAAATTGAAACATAAGGAAATATCAACTAGGCCCGTAAACAGGTTGCCTTATATATTCATCATATAATGTAGATAGGTATTTTGTGTCTTAATGCCGAATAAACGTTTAGTATTTTATTACCTTTTAGTATACCAAAATGCAATATAGGTAATCTTCAAAATCACTTTCTAATTCAAATTGATCTATTATCCTTTTACTTATAATAAGTCTAAAATACCTACGTAGTAAAACACGACAGAAGTATGAAAAGTTTCTTGGGAAAGTACATTATAAAATCGAATTAAATCACTAAGCCTGCTTGGAACACGGGCAGACCAGCCGGCAGTAGCTATTTTTTTTCTATTTCATAATGATTACGGCCTTAATTGTACATGGCGTGAAATTGATCTATATGTCGACATAGGTTCCTAACGTTTTATGACGCAGATACACCTTTTAAGGTCTTGAGATTTTGATACTTCTAGAAACAAGGCTTTATTTTACCAGGTGTTAAGTTCGCACGCCATGAAACTTAAATGTAACCTCTACGTAGAAAAATAATATTTTCTTTTATTTTAAATGTCGATATTCCATTTTAACGCCGAGCACGCGGAATTAGTTGTATTCCGTTTTATAAATATTAGGTACTTATATTTATTTAAATTCGAAAACTTTATCAAACAAGTAGATCATTATAGTTTTCACCTTAAAAAGGCTTATAATAATGAACACGTAAACAAAAACTTATATGATTATATGAACCAATACAATGATTAATAATTACACACGGTATTTTTTTACATATATTAGCTACAAATGTAATTATTACATTTTTTATTATGTTGTGATGTTTTAATAAATTACATATATAATAATTATTATACATACATATATACATACTTTTACATAACCTTACAAAAATAAGTAACAACTTATAACAATACTTTTTTATGCAAATGTTGATACATTTGTCCAATTCAATTTAATTTTTTTTAGATTACATATTACATTACAGGTTACCTATACAAGACCAGTTATAAATTATTTAACAATATAGATAGGTACATACATATTTATTTTTATACAATAACCGAGGGTTGAAGATTTTCTCTGCCACTGACAAAGTTAATTCATGGTTCGTCGATCGGTTTCCATTTCCGTAATATCCGACGTTTTAATTCATCGGTAGTTAATTGTTGCAAAATAATCACAGATAAGAGATAATTAAGTAAACTGACATAGGTTTTAGTTAAAATAAGAAAGAATTGTTGTTAACATAATAATACGTATATTCTCTAAAAGTGTAGCGGACCCATAAAATAGTTTCTTAACAGTGTATTGTATGTATGTCAGAAAAATAAGTAAAAATAATGAACTTAAAATACAATGAAAAATTGTAAAAAGTTGTCTTCTATTTATTTAAATTATTAATTAAATTTCTTAAATATTTAATTCAGGACCTTTGATGTGGACATCACTGCTATACCTTAAAATATTAGGGTCAATATACTCATACACCACGGCATATCGTGAAAGGTACCTGAGACCTTTTAAGGTGATTGATAGTGGTCCGAATCTATCAATGCCGACTATGAACAGCGCAGCGAGAACATTGTTTTGTTTCAACTATAGTATTTCTGTTAGGTCAAGTTGTTTATTTACTTGCGAAATGTTTACTTTAATAACCTTGACTGGCTTTAGCACCGTTGTTCTGAAAGTTTCCATAATGTATGACGGTCAGGAATAATGTTAATGCCGACGATAACGATGGCTTTGTTTTTAATACATATTTATGAATAAACACAACATATAAGAAAGAGTGTTTTAAATAACTAAGTTGACCAAATTCCATATATTTTGCTTATTTATGCAGAAGTCCTATGCTTGTCTGTTCTTTCAAAGTCTTTGCTGGTAACATCTATGCAGGGTTCGCACGTATCCAGTCCGTGTTTACGAGGCGGTAGATTTGTACAGCCCGACTGAATTACGACTACCATGCATATAGTCAAAAGTTATAGTGATTTGTTTAAGCGCATCGGGTTTCTATATCAGACGGTGGATATCCAGTTTCTATTTACGCAGGCCGGTATGACAGCAGCGACTGATGAATTGGTGATCGCCATTATTTTTGGATTGACATACTCCGTTTATCGCCAGGGACAGTTCGGTTACATTGCCTTGCTACTATAAAAAAATATCGGAACTGGATATCACTTGTTAGAATATCATTCATACATCTTCTACACATATTATAAAATTCAATGTCTCTTAGTCTGTCTATTCTTTTCACTCGAAAACCACGAATCCGATTTACAGGGTTTTTACTTTAATTCATAGATATGTTATCTGGCCAAGTTATAAGATATATTTTGTTACATAAAGTAATATAAGAAATAAGCAGTGACGATAATGGTGAATCAATTCGGAAAAAAATTTGCTTTTGGAGATATAGATATATAGATATAGATTTGGATATATAGAAAATTAGATAAAAAACAAATCGTGTTAGGAATTTTTATTGATTTAAAAAAAGCTTTCGATACCGTAAGTCACAAACTCTTACTACTTAAACTAAAGAGTATTGGAATTACAAAAAGTGCTTATGATATTTTATCTTCGTATCTTAAAAATCGACAGCAAGTAGTAAAAATAGGTAATAACGTTAGTAGCTGTAAAATAAACGAATATGGCGTACCACAAGGTTCAATTTTGGGACCTTTACTTTTTTTAATATATCTTAATGGAATTGGTGAATTGGAACTATTGGGCCAAGTAACACTAAACGCTGATGATACAAGCTTATTTTATGTTGGAACCTCAATACACACTATTATTCAACCAGCACAAAATGATTTAGATAAACTATATACATGGTTCAATTATAATCTTTTGACAATTAATACATCTAAAACCTCATATATCATATTTTCCGCAAAAAATAAAAAAAATACATAACCACGCTCAATTAAAGATAAATGGAGAAATTCTAAAAAGAAGTCAATGCGAGAAATACCTTGGACTTAAATTGGATAACAGATTAACTTGGCAGAATCATATTGAACACCTAAAATGTAAACTGAGCTCTCTTACTAGTTGTTTGCGTGGATATTGCAAACACGTTCCCATACAAACCCGATATACAATCTACAATGCTATTATAAAATCACATTTAGACTATTTAATTGAAGTATGGGGATGTGCTTCTAAATCTATACTAAAAGACCTACAAATCGCGCAAAATAAAGCAATTAAAACACTATTTAAATATGATAATTTAACGTCCAGTAAAAAAATATACAGTGAGACGAATATTATGACTGTAAAACAAATGTATATCTATAAAACATGTATCTTAATAAAAAACATCTTAAATAAAAATCTACATTCACATATAAGCTTTGAAAAAAAGACATCAAAATATTGTTTGAGAAACATAAATAAATTAGTAGTAACTAAACCAAGAACAACAAAGTATGGTATTCAGAACATAAAATTTGAGGGAGCTAAATTATTTAATAAATTGCCTAAAGACCTGAGAGAAACTGAATCATTGTATATATTTAAAGCAAAATTAAAAGAATACTTAAAGGATAAATATTTATTTTAAGCTATTATACAGATTTATTTTTCTCATTTAATTTTTTAATTTTTTAACGCATGTACTTTTTTTTTCTTACAAGTTATGGTGTTAAATGTGTTTTTATTTTATTTTTTAATTAATTTGTCTGATGTTATGTACTTTTTAACTCACTGGATGTCTTGAGATTTTGTTTTTTAAACTAACAATAATGTATGTAATTCTCATTAAGCGAACAATGTTCTTTTGAGAAATAAATGTCTTTAAACCGAAGATATATTTTGTTACATAAAGTAATATAAGAAATAAGCAGTGACGATAATGGTGAATCAATTCGGAAAAAAATTTGCTTTTGGAGCGATAAAATGGGATACGCTGAGTAAACCATAAAAGATATATCAAATTAATGTACTACATAATTGTAGATTTTAAAAGACCTACAAAAAAGTAAGGGCTAGGATATTTCTATCTTCTAAGGATCACCCACAATAAGCATTTTTAAGGCAGCACAAAGCGCGCGTGCGCTCGACCGACAGCGTTCTGTAGTCCAAGCGAGCGGAGCCGCGGGCACAGTTAGTATACAATATACCTACATAATACAGGTTATCATATAAGTTGCTGATAGTTTTCTCCAAGTCTAATAACCATACATACATTTATAAAACAGTATTAAATATTCCATTATAGAAAGTTAATGTTATCCCCGGTAACATCCCTAATTTTAATTTATTATGTTCGAACCTTTCAAACGAACCAATAACGACGCGGCTTTGCTTTCAACGTGACGCCAAAATTTTCTTAACTATTTTTACCTTTCGGCTCTCAACGTCACACAATTAGCAATAATGTCATCCATGGCAGTCAATTAAGTATATCTATATACACGTATATACTCTACTGGGACATCCAGACTTAGATACACGGTGGTTGGTATCTGCCGGTGAAGCCGACGAATGCAACAGAACTGTGCTCTCTTCATTCACAAACTGCCACAGCCTTGATCCTATATCCAATCATTTATCTTCCAACACTGAGCCCCAATTACACGGTAGCGCCCATCACGGCACGAACAAAAAGATTGCAAATTCTTACCTATCCCGTACAGTGCAGACGTGGTATGGTTACCCAGCCAACGTGTTCTCTTCTTCATACAACATCGGGTCCTTCAAACAAATCATAAAGTATTTCAGCAAGCCGGTATGACCTTGACGACTACTGATGTAATTTGTGCCGATAGTCGCCATTGTTTGTACGAGTAGACTGTACCGTACTTACTGTCAGGTGCTATACCGACATTTTGCCGAAGTAGTATATAAAAAATGAAATGAACTTCCCGATTATCAATAAGAGAAGTAAGTATAACATTGGATGTTAAAATATTAGTTTTTAAATTTATGTGAATATTCTGTAATTCATGCACGATATAGGATTCATGATTGCGTAGTTGTAACAAAATACAAAACTATCAAGATTGGATCCTACCGATATCCCTTATCCAAGTCACGAATAGTAGTAAGTTGTAAAAATGAGTTCCAGTATAAAATTCCTCTATACATTATCCCGTTATATGGTTCCATTAAAATATTACCAACACATAGGCGAGATTAGTTTTTTATGAAAAAAAAAAACTTTTCTTTTATTCTGATTAAAGGTCCTATCAAAGGACGCCGTCGCGCCCGTGCGAATGAAAGCCAACAGAATGGAAGCTAAGTACGACGAAAAAACATATTGTATGTGTTTTTGTTTTCTGACAACAATCTTGAAGGTAACTTAGTATACGCATTTTGTAAAGGACACGCCAAAGGAGTTTTTTTTTGTAAAAGTTTTTGCATTATTACTATTTTGTACACACGATAAATTATATTATACCGTCTTATTCCATATTAAGAATAACAGCAAGTAATAAAAGTTCATATATAATGAAACTTGAAAATTTGAATATTTTTGAATTTGAAAGTGAATATTGGAATATTATGTATCCTGAGTTACCATGTAATTTTATAGAAACAAAAGATATTTGAGACCGTAATCAAGTTTCCCATTGTGCTTAGTAACCTTAGATACAATAATGATATTACTATTGTTTATGATTATTATCAAAGCACAGCAAAGTGTAGGTAGAATAGTTGATTAAAGCATATAAGTCTTCTTTGCTTTGGCTTTTATGTAAAACATTTAACAATTCACTTAGCAAATGCGAAATCCAAGTAGCTCGGTGAAATCGCCTCGTGTGGACACGCTTACGGTGATCTCGGTCGACTGTTCGCTAGCGCACGTAGTAATAGTAAAAATTCACATATATTTGAAATGTATGTTTCATTGTTTAAAATTGAATTATTAGTTATAAAAAATCAGCATTAACTATCATCAGTAGTTATTATATTACTATACTATATATTATTTTTAAAATTGCATTCTAGTTTAATTTTTTTTTTTTAAATAGTTCGTACCAAAAGTCTGCAGAGGAAAGAAAGAATAATTTATATTATTATATGCTCGGTCTTACTGGTAATTGCTGTGCCATTTTCATCCATCAGTAATAATAATTATTGTTAGATTTTATTTACTTACAAAAGTATTTTAGATGATACTAGTGTAAGCTCGCGCAAACACTACGTAGAATGTAGTGAATTTGATTGCGTACTACATTAAAAAAAATTTTAGACTACTCAATTTTATGAAATATTTTTTTTTAATTAATACATGAAATTAACCAACAAAACTATATAAAAAGTAGGTACGAAACAAATCTGATAAGAAAATGTATTGTTCTACTGTAAAAACTAATTCATGTTTGATTGACGAAGGCTTAACTTAGCGGAAATCCATCGTAAATGATTTATACGAAATTTATAAGCTACTTTCGGTTGCAATAGATTAACAGTAGTTACGTCTTCCTACAACATAAAACGTTTAAATAGTCCCTGAATAAATTTGTTAAAAAGACTACCGATAGGTCAGTGAATGTGCAGGAATAGGGACACAGAGGACACGATAGGAGATGTGGCATGGTTTGAATGTCACCGCAGTCCCCTAGGGCTTTGTTTTGTTGATTAAACCCCTATTTAACCATATTGTTCTTACGACGACCCACTTGGGTTCGAAGTCGGTTTAGTAATTTCCAAATGGGCCAAGGCAGCTAGTTTTTACAGCCACAGTCTCTTTCGTGGCTCTATTGGGAGAGCGTCTAGAGTGTATTTAATAAAACTGTTTCGGCTTTTTAGTCGGCTTTATATGGTAATAATAATTAAGAAAAGTAGTAAATAATAATAGTAATTAAATAATAATGCTTAAAAAATAATTCAAATATAATACTTAAAAATACCAAATTTTATGAATAATAAAAATTATAATAATAATATTAAAAATAAATATTAAAAGAACTATATTTGCATCATATTGTATACATATTAGATATAATAAATAATTAAAAAAAAAACGATAATTTCATAATCATATCAATTTATTGTACGTTAACCGATGACTAAACAAATGTCATTTTCTAATGCTATTACTACGTTTTCTTCCCAACAGATAAAAAACCCGAAGTGTTTGAAAAGTATTTGTCGTTCGCATCGTTCCCGCGAGTCTCTGCCGCTTGCGGATTTACAATTTCCAATCCCTGTAAACAAAATTTCATACGTTATAATGTATAGTTTAAACATTAATCTTTTATATCCCGAACAGCTTTTGTCCATGACATTTTTACAGGTTTTTATTTTATTTTTTATAGGTCTGAAGATTGGCCTGATGTTAAGTGAAGATGTGGCCCAAGATGTTAACACGCTAAGCCTAGTGGAGGACTGGTTCTCAAATGCAGCTGCCGGAACACAGCTATAGGTGCTTGGCGACTGATTTTCAACTTGAGAGTGGTAGCTAGCCAGGCGACCATTAGAAACAAGTTATCACTTATCTTTGATTTGAAACGACTCACGCGCTACCTGTCGTACAAATAGCTCAACAAAGTTGCATCGCAATTACATAGGGGCAAACAAAGACATATTTTTATATATATTGTTTACAAAGCTAGGCGCTTAGATTACGAATTAAAGAACTCACTAACATGCACGCCGTTTAAAGAGTTATTAAAAATAAATATGACAGGTATTTAAATCACATTTACCTAAATTGTTCTAGTAACGTGTATCATAGCCAAACAGGTATCCTACATCCCGTTTACTTTGTTATAATGTTTGTATTAAAATATTAACGTAAAGAAAAAACATTATTACGCATTAAAATGGTTAATCAAGGGAAAGTAATTATGGTAATAATGTTGCCTTGTCCTAATACGTATTTACAACTGGCTTCCTACGCCATCGTAAATGGAGAATCACGTCAGGCCTAACGCATTACCTTTATGCGGTAGCATACCAGATCCATGTAACTTTTACCATAACAACGTTTTATCGTTGTACTTGTCAACCCAGTACGTGATAGATATATTGATTCATTAGGTAATTATACTACTACTTGGCTAGGTGGTAGGACACGACAGTTGTATCCGACTGCATCGCGACCATCATACTCTGATAACATACGATATAGTAGCAAAGGGATCATTAACCAGAATCGGCGTTCCTCAGGGATTGATTTTGGGACCGTTTATGTTTCTCGTATATATAAATGATCTACCGCTAGTGGTTGAGAACAGTGATGACATGGTTCTTTTTGTAGATAACACTTCACTTATATTCAAAGTGAAAAGAATAGATTCACAGAGGTTAGGCAATTTAATAATACTTTAGTAAAAGAAATATGAATGGATGCTCTAAATAATTTACTACTAAATGCAAACAAAACCAAACGTATGCAATTTGGCTTGCCCAAGGTTTGGCGTGTTGACAGCCATATCAAGATAGAATGGAATTTAGTAGGCTTAGTTGACAATACTGTCTTCTTAGGAATAGCGTAATAACGCTTGATTCAAAATTACATTAGGGTACACACGTAAGATTCGCCAGTTAACAGATACTGCCACTGCTAGGTTAGTCTACTTAGCTTACTTCCATAACGTAATGGTTTACTGTATTTTGCTGTGGGGTTCAGCAGCTGAGGTACACATTTATATTACAAAAGTGGGTAATTCGAGCAATATAATAATATAATAATAATCGAGCAATAAAATAAACAAGTCTCAGTGACTCTCTTTTGGTTTGTTTCATTCCTGGATCAACTAGTGTAAATCCAGCTGCAGCGAAGGCTGCAGGCCGGCATGATAACGACAATCCACGATGGATAGTAAATCTATCGGTGGTTGCTGTTGTTTTTAGATTATATTTTGCTAACCATCAGGCACATTGCTGTGCTACTTTAAAATAAGTTTAAATTGTTAAAAAAACGAAAAACACGTTATAATTACGCACTAAAAATTATAAACAAAATATCAGTTTTATAATCAAAACTCGTTACCAAGCCTATTGGCCTTGAAAACAAATCATATGAGCCCAAACAGAGGAGTTTACCAGTAGCCACTGATGTGTTCCACTATCCACCTCCTGACTCCATCATCAGATCAGCTACAAGATTGACCAAATTGTATCAACCAAGTGAAGCTAATATAAGCTTGTTAAAATAATTAAAATGAAGCAAACCTAGTGTTAACCCGTAGCTGAATAACAAGTATTTTTCTTTTATTTAATTGTAAATGCCGTGACATTTAGCAAGTAGGTAATTTTATTAACTAGTGCCCGTGAATTCATTAAAGTAATAAATGATTTTGATGTTAAGTGGGAAGTACTTGTCGTATCTGGTTTTAAAATGGGCTCTTTTCTTCTACTGGAAAACATTATATTGTTATATAGTCTACATTTTAACTTAAATTAAAATAAAAATAAAAAACCACATTAAAATGTGCAAAAAGTAATGAGCATTCTATCACGAATAATGTACGATTTTATTATAGTTGATAACATAGTCATTAATTATTTGCTTGAACTAATACAAGCAATTTAACTAACGTAATGTATGTAGAAACTTTATTAAGGCCGATTTTTCAAACGTCGTCTAACTTTGAGGAATAACTTTAAATTTATGACGGATAATGTATGGGATAGCTGTCAAGTTGAAATATTATTCCTGAAATAAAGTTATCCATTGACTGAAATATCGGCCCATATTACAGTCTTTACGCTTTAGATAATAGTACTTCTTTCTGTAATATAAGGTAAGCCATTTGGCTAACATATACACTCGTTATTTTAAAAATTCCCGAGTTTTTTCTCATTGATAATATTGAGTAGATTTTATAACATTTTATATTATGCCTTAATTCATAGTATTGATAAATTGTAGGAGCTTTATCAAACCTTTATTTTATAAAATAACTAGCTGTGCCCGCGGCTACGCTCGCGTGGACTACAGAATTATTGTTTATGACAATATCCTGTTTTTTTTTTATAAGGACCATGTATCTAAGGAGTAAAACAAAATAAAAATTATCAAAATCTATCTAGTAGTTTTTGCGTGATGCGCGCACAAGGGTAAACCTCAATCATTTTATTTATATAGATAGCTTTTTTGCCTGCGACTTTGTTCCCCTTGTTTTGAAAATGAAACTAATTTCACGCCATCTGTTGTAAACTGGTTCTACTTATACAGAAACCGTCACGGCTGAGCGCACAACTGCTCGTCACTTTCATCGCAATCTGAGGAATCGTTTAGGAACGCATACGGTAAAAACAAATAAACGTTATTTTTTATAAAGGTAATAATAGGTACGAGTATATATACCTTATTTCAAAATATTGATCAATTTTAGGTGATATAATCAATAAAGGCATTACCAGTACGAAATCCTATTATAGGAAATATTTCAATTTTCAATTTACGTTATATTATGCAAGTAAAGCAACTACGCGATTTAAGGTCTGAAGGGCTAAATCGATTTTAGACCGCATTGTAGAAAGTGAAACGAATATTGTATGTATTCGTAAAGATCTTAGTGGCTAAGAAAACCCATTAAAATCAGTGATGTGCCAGATTCTTAAACATCTATATCCGCGGTTATGGACACAGATACGGATTGCTTTTTTTATTTGCGGATAGTGATACAGATCTTAACATTTGCACTTGCGATTGTACATCGTGTCTATTGTAGGTGCCTATGACTATAAACCGATAGTTAGCGAACCCTTTCGCAGATAAAATATGAGGCGTATTTAAATTTGCACTGTGCAAGCGATTTGTTTATAGTAGTAGGGTATTTCAATATTCACTCAGTGAAATTATTTTTAACTAGCTGGCCCGACAGACTTTCTTCTGGCAAGACAATAGTCAATAACTCAACCACAGAGCTATGTTCTTGAATTCATACAAAAAATCTATAGAAAAAGGACGTTCAGTCTATCCTCAATTTGTTTTTTTTTTTTCGGGAAACCCTAATTCGGTCAAATATGAAAATTTTAAAATTAAAAATAGCCAAATCGGTAGAGCCGTTCTCAAGAGATGCGCTTACCAACGAACAACATTTCATTTTTATTTATATATCGTATATAGGTATAGATTACAAGTATGCTTTTAATTTATTTCATTATTTGGACCGTTTATTTTGAAAGTGGTGTAAGTCCATTTTCTTTTGTTTCGAGAAAATTAAAGGTTACTATATTTGTTGATTTAAAAATACAGGGAAATCATAGGAGGTGTGGCATTGTTTCTATTGTTTTATCAACATTTAATTTGTTTATATAAATTTGTTTTTGGCTAATTAGACTACGACAACACATATTTATGTGCTGTAAATGGACTTACACCACTTTCAAAATTAGACAATTGTAAAAATCGTTTAATTTCAATTTTGAAAAATCAAATATCGCTTATAATATACTTCATTTTAATATAATTTTGTTTACAAATACGCATAACAACACATAAAATTTTATTTTAGACTCAATTACATTGTCATCATAAGATACTGATTACAAGAATTTACTTATTCTCTGCATGTGGTAGTGTTTCAAAATATGCATGATGCACCGGAGGTATATAGGGTAGTAGCTGCTTCATGTCTTTATATTTTTCGTACGTAATACGTCTGGCATTTTGGTACCAAGGCTCCAGGGCGATTTTTTCAAATTTTAACGGTGTTCCAGGACGTAGAGGTAATAAATTGATAATTTTAAATTCTGCGTCCGTCATCGTTGTTTCGCCAAAATACGGGCAAAGATACGGAGTCATACAGCCTTGTCGTATAATAACAATCGTATAATGTCGTAAAAATAACAAAACACTGATCGGCATCCATCTGCTATGCCACCTACCTCTGTCACTTGGACTTACACCACTTTCATAATCGATGATTATGCAATTTAATTTACCGACCGATTTTAAGTTGTACAAAACATGGGATTTTTTTGAGAAATTAAACACGGACTAGTTATATATAATAATATTACATTAAATTAAGCATTAATTACGTGATAGCTCATTTTTCTCAAAAATGGACTTACACCACTTTCAAAATAAACGGTCCATTTATAGGCATATTTTAGTTTAATTTTATTGTTTTTGTATTACATGCATATTTTAAGTTAGTAACAACTAATAACAATTTAAAGAGTTCAAAGTTTTCATTGATACTTTTCGAATTTCATATAAGGAATGAACACAAAAGTTTAACGGATAAAAATAACGGATACGAGTACGAATCTATTTTTCCCCCTCGAATATCCACGGATACGGATACAGACACGGATATCCCGCACATCTCTAATTAAAACTTCTAAGTGCAACGAGTCGTAAAGAAAGCTTAACGTGTTTCATTAATGAATACAGTACTTTATTGAACTTAACGCAATACCCAGCTACAACAAACGATCTCCACACAATGGCCGCACCTATGAAACGATCTCGTCATTCTATCTGATTACCATTTAAATAATAATCACAAGGCCATAGTTGTAGGTGAAATATTTCGTAGTGAATTTGTTTTATTAGTAAGGCGATGTCGAGTTAAATACAGCATTTCGTTTCGAACATCATTCTTTTTTTACACGTCACTCTCAAGTTAATATGCGATCACGTGTCTATCGTTAAATATAATTGTATGAATAACAATGGCGCTTATTATATGGTGGTTTGCCTTTTTCTGATGCCCGCCTGGCTAGCTAGCACCCTCAAGTTGAAAATCTGTTGCCAAGCACCAATAGGTGTGTTACGGCAACTGCACTTGAGAGCCATTCTTCCACTAGTTTTAGCGTGTTCTCATCTTGGGCCACATCGTCACTTAACATCAGGTGAGATTGTGGCCACTACGCCAAACCTATAAGAATAACAAAAAACCTATTTATAACGAAAATATTTGTAACAACGTTTAATACAAACTAGTCTTTTCGTAGATTAGCAAAAGCAGATCCACTGACAGCTTTTGTTTCAGATCAAAGTGCGATCGATAGACGCCTTTGTATATCTTTTGTATACATCAGAGAACAGTCGATGTAAGGTCAGCCTCGCTGATTGCTATCCACTGAGTCTGTGATACTCAAAGTATCCATATTTTTATCTAGTTCAGATATCTAGATCTATTCTTGTTGCATCGCTTTAGATAATTAACATTTATCTTCAACAAACTTTACCAACTTCACAAAAAGATTAGAGAATTTGTATCTGTAACAAACCTAATTTAGCCCAAAATCATATATTTTTTTCTTCCTCTTTTAATATAATAACATCCACAATTTTGGCAACAACACACGAATACAATATAGAAATACTATTCTTGTAATCTTCAAACGTAGCTCTAACACGATTGCTGCTCCCTTATTAAAACTGTCTAGGGAGTTTTTGTAGATGTTCCTACTTATTATTTAGAATCCACATCACTTGTGCATAATAGCCAAACTGCATCACGTAAAATGCCACCAAAATTACATAATATTTTAGGGTCAAATAACATAAGTTTATGATTTAAAATAAAAAACACTCCGCGACAGATCTAGATCCTGCCGAATCCTTTTTTTTTCTTATAACGTTTTGTTTGGCTATCGGCTAACGGCGAAGAAATATATCGTTAGGAATCCTTAACGCTTAAGAAAAAGTCCTTGTGGTGTTACTATTTAGTTCAGAGACACAGGATTGTAGATTTCTCGTCGTTTTGAAATCCCCGATACTTTGCAGGAGATGAGAATCCCGTGCTTTCCCTTTGAAATAGGTTTTCGTCCAGCGACGATTTACTTATATTTTATATTGCAGTGTAATTCCAAACAAGTTAAGAAACATTGGACTTTGCTAACGGTCGGTACATGTAGCAGGTTAACACCGGTCGCCGCGCCGCGTTGGCCAACGGGCGGATAACTCGCCAATGATAATAACGCTATAATATGTACTCACAAATCCATTTTCGCTAAGTGCGCTGCGTCGCACGTTTAACTGGAATAGTTGTTTCGCATTGTAGGTGTAAATAAAATCATTTACAAGCTATATTGGTAAAAATAATAATGACTAGTAATTTAAACACCTTTTCAAGGACTTCGAATCGCGAAATTAAAATGATAATATAACGGCTGTTAAATATTTATTTTAAAAACATTCATTTAATTACCAAATTCAGTAATCACTTCAATATTTTCCGCATATAATTATAATATGTCGGAGTAAAGACTTCGAATACGGTCAAAACTACATAAACACCACCAAATGACTTTATTTATTAAAAACATGTTTGTTTGTTTATCGTATTCGGTTTGATTCGGATATACCTACTCGACTACTATCTTCATATCTGAGGCAAGTGACCAAAAGTTCTACGAAGCCGTAAAGGTCCTTCAGGTCATCAGAGTTAGTCAGTTCGTAAAAAAGAAAAGTGAGATTTTTGCTTGGATCGTCGGACTGTTTATATATTTACAAATTTTCAGTATGGTCTACCAGGCTATAAAGATTATTAACATGGCGCAGCCCTTCACGAGACCGCATATTGCGATGTCGCCCTTAGTGACATAGTTCTTCATGATTTTATCATTATAACCGCCCAGTGTACCGCTTATACTTACCACAATATAATAAAATGTGTTTCCGTGTTCTGAGCGCACAACACTTAAAACTAGAGAACCAATATAAGTGTAGTGATCAGATTATTAATGGAACAAAACCGAAGAAGGATCTTTGCTACATATCATTACGCTTTTCTATAGCGGCTAAGTAGTAATAATAAAATTACAATAACGAAAATAAAAGACAGCCCACTTTTAAATCACATAAGACATGTTAGCTTTCGTGGGATATCAAAAGCATTTGGACCTGAACGAAGTCACGGCCACCAGTTAATTTGTAATAAAATGATTGTTTTAATTTAAGAAACTAAAAGGAACTAAATTTAATCAAGATAAATGATTGTTCTAGTCTGTAAAATGTTCGAATCTATAATAATTATTTTTATATTAATAATATTTTTATTATTATTAGTATATATAAATCGACAATTTTTTTCCGTTCTGTATCTAAAACCAAACACGACTAACAGCGTTTAACTTCGTACTTAGTAAAGGGCGTCGCTATTCCCATAACACAAATTCCAATAGCGAAATGTAAACGGTGAAAGTTCTATTCCCGGCTAGATCGTCTGAAATACCGATGTGCAATTTTCTCTGTGGCCTGTCTACATGCAAAACTTGTAACTGACCGCCAGATTATTCGCATCCGATATAGGGTTGTCCCCTGAGTAAAGAATCACGATAAGTTATTTTAAATCTTTTGATTTCTGTATAAATTGGTCTACTTATATTCAAAAATATTTACGATCGTGATAAGCCTAAATATAATCGTGATAGATCGGGATTTCGTAATACATTGAATGTATTATTTGTAATGCGCATTTTAAACCGTGAATGGAAACCGTTATTTTTTATTGATTTAATAACAATATTATTAATACGTGTTCTCCTATAATCTTAACGGTTTTTTTTTAAGATTTGGTCGGTCACAAACTTTATAGGAATTCTAAGGTGCGTTCAGCGCTTCTGATTATTCAGAAATGAACTTTTACGAATAGTGTCGTTACGGAGATCTTACCAATAAGTTTATTACGGGAACCTCACCAATTTTTTTGTTATTTCTTTGTAAAAAAATTCTATGTATCGAAAATATAAAAATAGTACAACAAAAACGATGAACGATACATCGAAAATCGCTAATGTCATACAAGCCTGAAAATATGAGGGTCAAAATGCCTACTTCTGACCTGACTGATAGCGAAAAGCGATGCATTTTTTTTTTTTTTTTTTTTTTCGAACTGACTGCACTGTTAGCCTGAGGGGCCCTGGAGCCTTTACGGCTTTTACAGCTTTACCGGGCTTGGGGGCGAGCGCTTAGGGCACTCAGCCACGAAAGCTAAGCAACAACATCCGAGGGTGCCAAAGTGGCCGGACCTCGGCTCGGACTGTTGCGCGTATGCAATTAAGTCGCGATCTGACTAATTCCCTATCCGTAATTCGATCTAAACTAACTATACATATATACATGTTTCTGCCCCCTGGGAGGAGGGAAGGAACATGTGTATGTGTATTTAGTGGTCTGAAATTTTTGTCTACTCTAACTAGGCAAAAAAAGAAAAAAAAAGGTCCCTTACAGAACCTATGTACCTATGTGTGTTGTGCATGTGTGTATAATGCAGTGTCATGTATGGCTGTGAAAGCTAGTGATTGTACAGTCACTTGTATCGCGCGAGCGGCTGCTTGGCTCAAGGGCTCCATGCCGATGGATCGGACCTAGGCTTGAGTTGCCGCAGAGGAGGGCGGTCGTGGCGGGTGTGCGGGAACGAAGTTAACCGTACGTCCCCTGCGGAGGGAACGGTGGTTTCGCGGGCGTGGGCGCGAGCACGCATATGTTGCGGGAGCGGACGCGTAGTAATTATTAGCTTTCTCGATGTCGTCGTCGGGATCGACAAAGAGATTTCGCGGACGGCGTTTATAACGTTTGGCAACGAG
Organism: Saturnia pavonia; assembly: GCA_947532125.1. Taxonomy (NCBI): domain Eukaryota; kingdom Metazoa; phylum Arthropoda; class Insecta; order Lepidoptera; family Saturniidae; genus Saturnia; species Saturnia pavonia. The sequence continues at coordinate 5,329,173 of OX383899.1, read as the reverse complement.
GTTCGAGTTGTCTGGGACGTAGTTCACGGTGGATTTTACGAGCGGGTTGGGGTGATTCGAAGCGCTATCGAAGTATCTCCTGGTGAGATATTTCACATAGGCTTCTATCGAGGGAAGCCTCATGTCCCTGTGGAGGTCCATGTTCCTAACGAAGGCTGGAGGGTCAAGCAGGCGACGGAGAAACCGATTTTGGACTCTTTGCATGCGGACAAAGTTATGTTTGGACATATGTGCGAACGCTGCGCAGCTATATGTCAAGATCGGACGGACGCACATCTTGTATAGTGTAAGCTTATGTCTTAAGGACATTTTGCTTACCGAACTGAGCAGTGGCCGCAAGCGGGAAAGGATCCAGACGGCCCTATTCCGGACTATAGTAACGTGTGCGTTGAAGTTAAGCTTCGAGTCGAGGGTGACACCCAGATATTTAGTCTTGGTGGCCCAAGGGATATTCCTACCGAATAATGAGAGGGGTCCTACCGTGCGTGGTAGTTTACATGTATGCGGTTCGAACATAATCGCGGCGCTCTTTACCGGATTAATAGCTATTCGCCACGTTCGAAACCACTCCCCGAGAGTGGTTACGGCACGTTGGACTGCGCAGGCGAGATTTTTTCTATGTCTGTTTGACGCGTATATGACTGTGTCGTCAGCGTAGAGCCCTACCTCGACCCCGGGGGGCTTCGGGAGGTCGCTGACGTACAGATTGAAAAGGCAAGGCGCCAGAATGGAACCTTGCGGGACGCCTGAGCGTATGGGCTGGGCGGTAGATAGTACTCCTTCCACTCGGTAGTGGAAGGTGCGGTCGCGTAGAAAATCGTGAACTAGATGAACTAACCTATTCGGGACTTCTAATTGACCCGAATTGTAAATTGAATTGTAGCTTGTGGACCAGTCCGGCGTGCCAGACCTTATCAAAGGCCTTGGCTACGTCGAAAAAGACCGCAAGCGTGCGGGCGGGAGCAATATTGCTCCTGGCGAAGTTACTCGTGATGTGCTCCGTGAGGCGGTGCACTTGATGTGTACACGAGTGACGGGCGCGAAAACCAAATTGTTCGGGCGGGTATAAATTCTTGTCGTCTATAACGACCTTGAGACGGTTCAGAAGGATCCGCTCATAGAGTTTCCCTAGGGTGTTTAGGAGACTGATCGGGCGATAGCTTTCGGGAAGTGAAGCTTTTTTGCCGGGCTTGCGAATACCTATAACTATAGCTTTTTTCCAGACGGCTGGAAAATAGCAGTGGGCTATGGCTGCATTGAAGATGCAGACCAAAAGAGCTATGAGGTGATCAGGAAGAAGTTTGAGTACTTCATTCCTGATACCATCAGGACCGGGAGATTTCCTAGGCTTAAGGCCTTTGATGATAGAACAGACCTCATCTGGCGTGACCAGGGTTAACGTTTCCGCGGGGGGAATCAACGTGAGTTCCTGAACGGCGGTCTCGATAGTTTCGATGTGGGCAGTGTCTACGTTGTCGCAGTTTGGGGAGCACTGACTCTCCAAGCTTGCGGCAAGGCATTCTGCCTTATCGTCGCTATCGAACGCGAGTGGGAGATCGGGGCCCCTTTCGAGGGGCGGCATCTGGGCGGAAGCTTCTAACTTCAGAGAGCGGGCGAGGTTCCAGTAAGCCAGATGGGACGGCTTGAGACCCTCTAAGAGGTTATCCCACCGGTGGCCTCTGAACTCGCCGATGCGAGTTCTGACCTCTCTCTGAAGTCGTCGTAACCTACGGGTGTTATCCCTCGTTGGATAAGAATCGTGTGCACGTGTCGCGGCGTTCTTTTAACGCTCGTAAGCCGGGGGGGAGTATAAAGCGGCGATCGTTCGCCGCTTGCACCTCTCTCGAGGCCTCCCTTACACCGGTTTGGAGGTAGTCGACCAGGGAATCGATCGCTAAGTCGGCGTCTGCTGTTGACTCTAATACGTCGGGGATCCTAGCTAAGCTGGACGGGGTCGCGTTATCCGTTAGGTAGCGATTTAAGATCGCGTAGTCAACTACTTTGACTTTTGGCGGGCTGGGGTCGAACGGTTGCCCGAGTTGTAAAATAACCGGGCGGTGATCGGAGTCTAGTTCGTGTACGACTTCTATAAGTCGTAACCGAAGCGAGACACCTTTGAGGAGGGCTATGTCAAGTACTGTCGGGTGACAGTTATCTTGAAAGTGCGTGGGTTCTAGCGGGGCTATAACGTCAAAGCCGAGCACATCGCATAGCAGATCAAGTATAACCCCGTTAGGGGTGTTACGCGAGTTGTTGAAGTGAGTGTGACCGCTATTGAGGTCGCCTGCTATTATGACGGATTGTCCGAGTGAGAGGAGCGCCTCCAGGTCGGACTGAAGGAGTCTTTTACTCGGGGAGAGATATGCAGAGACAAGCGTGATTGACGGATGGCCAGTCATGCCTATTCTACAAACTGACACTTCCATATTGGTAAGTGCGGGAGGGTCTATTGGCATGCAATAGAGGGAACGCTTGTAGTAGATGAGCGTGCCGCCGCCTCGGGTGGCACGGTCATTTCTGACTATATTGTAATTTGCTATCTTAGGGTCGCGCCTACTGGGTTTTAGAAGTGTTTCTTGTACTAGAAACACGTCTATCTCCCGTTCCCTAAGAAAGGTGGATACTAAGTCCCGTTGTGGAAAGAGGTTTCGCGCGTTAAAAAAAGATATGTTTAGGCTTCTAGGCTTAATGCGTGCCATTGATAACCGATATCTATTTCCCGGCACGGGCCAGGCGCATTAGCGTCGCTGTCATCAGGGGGAAACGCCTGATGGATTCGCCGGGGCCGTACTCAGCGACGTACTGTTCGTACGCCAGTACTTCCTGAGGGTCATGCTCGCGGAAGAGCATGACCATGTAGTCAACGCCGCGGCGCGTGTTGACGGGCGGGGGGGCCTGAGCCTTAGGAGGCTGAGGGCGGGGAGTGGAGACCCATGCTGCTTGAGGGGCTCGCATGGCCGGAGGGGGTGCGCGGGGCGCAGGGGCGGCTGCCACCGGGGCGCTGGAGGCGCCCGGCAGACTGGGGAAAGCCTCTGGCGTGAGCAGGGGCTTTGGCTGTCCTACGGCGGGACGTGTCCTCTGAGGAGGGCTGTGTCGCGTAGGACGCATGGGTCGCGTAGGGCGCGTGGGGCACGGGGACAGCCGCGATAGTTCGCGGGGTGACCTTCGTTGCCGCATAGCACGCAGCTCGGAGGGGTAGCCGACTCACGAGTGCGCGAGCACTCGCTCGTCGCGTGGTCCCCGAGGCACTTAACGCACCTGGGACGGAGATGGCAGTTGCGTGCCGAATGACCGTACAGCTGGCAGTTGTGACACTGCGGAGGACTGCGGTTCTTGTGTGGGGGCTCTACGGCTATTCCGGAGAGCTCACACACTTTCCTAACGTTAAAAATGGCTCTGCCCTCGGGGGTCAGTTCCAAGATGACTAAGACCATGTCGAGAGGTCTGTTTTTGGATTGTCCGCCGTGCATTCTGTGCACTTCGCGGACAGGGAAGGCCTTGGCTAAGAGGTCAGTTTTGACCTCCTCGGGTGTGATTTCCACCGGGATGCGGCGGATTACAACCCGGAGTTGACGTTCTTCCTCCAGGGAGTACGTGAAATATTCGAGGTTGCTGTCTCGGAGCAACCTGGTAAATTGACGGTGTTCGTCCGAGGTGGAAACTTGGACGCGGATACCGTTGGCCGTGTTACTGGCCTGGGTGTAGTGGATACGGAGTTCTCTCAGTTTCTCTGAGAGTTTTGTCCAGACCGATTTGTTCTGGACCGTGACGGGGGGCGGGCGACGCGCCTTTCTGCCGGCAAAGGTACCGGCAGGCGCTGAGGGCGCTGCGGAGCGGGGGGCGTGGCTGTTGAGCCCGGTTTTTTGCGCCTTTTGTGGGCGGGACTGAGTCTCCGGAGACTCGGGACGCGAACGCGGTGCCCGTTTGGCGGGCTTATTTTTTTGAACGAGGGTGAAGCCCTCGTTGTCTGTTCGTATTGCCGTGTCCATTTCGATGGACTCGGGTTCGGGGTCCGGACTGGCGGGCGAGTAGCTAACGTTTGTAGCTACTGGCGTCGGCATGTCCGCTTCGGGAACTAGCGACGCAAACGAATTGTTTATTGGTAGCGCAGAGGGCGCTGGGGTCGGGGCTTGAATGCCCGGGGAACGTGAGCGCGACGATGGCCGTTTGTACGGCGTCTGACGGTGAGCGCGGGGTGCCGTTGAGCGGGAGCGCGGGGCGGGCTTCTTTTTCGTCGCGTGGGTCGCGGCGGGGTCGCTGGTGGCCTCGGTGGCCTGTGCGACAGCAATGGCGGGTTGCGCGGCCGCGATGGCCCTATTGAAATCCGTCCATATTGACGGGTGTAGGCTTGTTGCGAACGCAACGAAGCTTTCTAAGTCTAAAGCGATGCATCAAAAAGGAATAGTAAGGACGCTGAATAAACATAGGCTGACCGATGCTATTCGATCAAGTACGAGCCTAGGCCCTGTCACCTCGAAAACTAAAGCACGTAATGCCATCAAAATTACAGCAGATGTGAACATTCATCAATAGATAATTTCAAACACTTTCTATGGGCTACGATACAACGATAAGTGGCGTGGTATGAAGCGTGTATACGGGAACACTGACACTGATGCACCTTAATGTATTAGATTTCTACTTTCCCTCGGTAATACGATACTTCAGTTCTAGGGCATTTTTGGCATATGGTTTGACTGGTATTCATATATGCGTATGTACTGCGGAAGCGGCATCATCGCAACTGTTTACCGCATTTAACAGGTTTTTCTTGTTTCAATCGAATTAAGTTGAATGTCAAAAGACAATTTTAACTCGATGAGAACTACGGAAGTCAGCTTGAGACCCAACTGAATAAATATTGGGACAGTGTTCAAGGCACACTGAGTATTCTGTTAAAGAGTTGCAATGAAACGGGTTCAGTGGTCTGATGCGAAAAAACTATCTATCTATATAAATAAAATGGTCGTGGTTTACCGTTATACAGATAGATTATACTACTGGATAGATTTTGATCTTTTTTTGTTTGTTTTACTCGTTAGATACATGTTACATCAAATCACAACTGCTAAAAAATGAATGTCGTTTGAATAAATTAAATAAGTAAATACACTGATAACATTCGTACTCGTAAAGCTTCGTACTTAACACCGAAAGCTATGTTAAGACATTCAACAAAAATCATCTCAAAACCTTCTAGTATTGCATATCGATTACAAAAAAATACAATAAATAATTCGTATCAATGGAATTAAAAATATATATAAGCACACATATATATAGTTTATTCGATTATGTATCGTCTCTTGCAATACATTAACTGTTAAGATTTTGATAACTGATGGAAAGGTAGCAGTGTATAATTATTGATTATTATTAGATTCTATCGTTGAAACGCACAAGGGCGGTTTTGTATAGATTTGAGGTAAAACGAACCAGCGCCTATGTCTTGTTCGTTGAAACGCACAAGGGCGGTATTGTACAGATTTGAGACAAAATGAACCAGCGCCTATGTCTTGCTCGATGAAACGCACAAAGGCGGTTTTGTATAAATTTGAGGTAAAACGAACCAGCGCCTATGTCTTGTTCGTTGAAACGCACAAGGGCGGTATTGTACAGATTTGAGACAAAATGAACCAGCGCCTATGTCTTGCTCGATGAAACGCACAAGGGCGGTTTTGTATAAATTTGACGTAAAACGAACCAGCGCCTATGTCTTGATCGTTGAAAGACACAAGGGCAGTTTTGTATAAATTTGAAGTAAAACGAACCAGCTCCTACGCCGAGTCGCCGAAGTTCTCATGTGCATTTTATTTACTAATATCAAGTGAGGAGGTATAATGATGAACTTATTCTCACACAAACAAAGGCATGGTTACATTTATTATTGATGATATCACCAGCTGATGGGAGATATTATGCACAAACATTACATAACGAAACAATGCAAATGTTTTACTTGGAACTGTATAAAATAGGTATTTAAAACATTTATTACAAATATTGTTTTAAGGTAATTTAATTAAGATTACATATACATTTATCGCCATAGTTTAGGGAGACAATAATAATAGATACCAGGAAGACCTGACCAATAGTAGAACTTGCTATATAAAAAACTTCTGCAACTTAATATAGCTTTAAAATTACACTAAGTTTAACTAACAACCGTATGAAACAATATAAAATTTAATAAGAATAAAAACAAATCAATAAGCACATTTAACAAAAAAAAAAGTCTATAAATTATAGAATTTTGTTTGAGCTGATGTGAAAATTGTTTTACTCCTTAGATACATTATATGGGGTCCTCATAAAAAACACGATATCTTCATAAACAATAATTCTGTAGTTCACGCAAGCGGAGCCTCGGGCACAGCTAGTATAAATATAATTTTAATGTTAATTATAAGACATTACAGGCAGGGACAGATTATGTACAGACTGAATTAGAGATTTATTAATATAGATATTACATAATATAATATTCTCTTGCAAGTAAAATACCGATTAATCAATCAATAAGACACGTAGAAGCATGACGGTATCTTCTAAATATAGGATAAATGACAACTCAGTCATGGTATTTTGATCCGCGTGTAAACTCTCAATTTATAATTCACTGTTTATTCATTTAAAAAAAACAATACACACGGTTGTCTATTGTTCAGACGTTATTACGTGGTACAAAAAAAGTACTCAAAATTTTAATTTAATGAGCAGATGGCGAGCGACGTCCGTCAAATTGTGTGTATACGAGAGACAATTACGTCTCGATTACAACATTATATACGACCATGTTGCAGTGGCATGTGCAAGTTAAGGTGGATTACATTGTAAGGGGTATCTTTATAATTTGGTTATTTGTAACTACCACCTTAAGTAGTTAACCGCAAAGTGTACTTACATAATTTGTCATATACGTAGTAATGAAATTAATGTTTCTACTAGTTAGTGGTTGAGGTCTACCACATACAATCATTGTTATAGTCTTACAAAGTATAACAAAAATGTATATAATTAATTAATATACAGAGTGGATCTTTGAGATGGGGCAATAAGTACCTTAACTATGTTTTTGTCCTTAACTTTTAACTCGCATTAAAAGTTTTTTGTAAGTGTACAGTCAGCAAGAAAATGAACAACTTACACAAAAAAAATCATGCCAATCGATCCTGTTTCTTATAAGTATCTACAAACTCTATGGGACCAATTGAGATAAGATTACTAAAAATGTCAGAAAAAGCTTTTCCCATACATTTCGTAGAAAATCATCGTGGCTTCTCTAACCTATTGCAAGAAAAGATACTCCAACTTATTTTTATCTATACATATAATAAAATTGAAATTTCTATTTGTAATGTCAAAATAAAGGGTTTTTACTAAATGCATATAAAAGTATACACGATACATATAACAAAAACCAATTTTTAACTTTTTTGTCTGTCTGTTCCGGGTAATGTCCGAAACGGTTCGACCTATTTTGACGGGACTTTCACTGGCAGAGAGCTGATGTGTTAAGGCATAATTTAGGCTACTTTAATTTTATAAAAAAAAATTGGGTTCTGCACAAAAAATTAAAAACCTTTTTCTGTAGTACACGCGAGTGGAGCCGCAGGCACAGTTATCCATATTTAAAAAAAGGTTATGGATAGTCTGAGCGCTACAAAGAAGACTGCACAAAAATAGAGAGTTCTGACGTAAAGCTTTAAAATTCTAAAATAAAATATCAAGATACATACCTGTAAGGGCGTGAAAGCCACCGAAGATGCAGTACCGGAGACCTGGCGCCTTATACTAGTCGCTCCACCGTACTGCTGTTGTTTATGCAAATTCTTCTGCAGGGTTTTGCTTATTCGAACTTTAGTCTTCTCGTCGATTTGAGGTAGACGAACGCGACCCGTACTCGACTTCCCGATGGTGCCGCGCGTATAGCCCAAATCTTCTTGATAAGCATCATCTTCAATCTAAAAAAAAAACTTTGTTCTAATTTATTTTTTATGATTCAATTGTGTTGCATTTGTTGCTCCTCGGACACAGTAAATATTTTAATTTATGACTGAACATTTTTCCACATTATCGTCCTAAAATATATCAATCAACAGATTTGTAGATTGAAAATTGTTATTTGAAAATTGGGAGAAAGTAAAATCACATGTCTATCTTATCTGTCGAAGGCAGATCTTATTAATAATATATGTTAAAAAATATATAAAGTCATATATAACACAGTATTAATATCGTACCTAGAGAAAGTTAACACATTAAAGGTGAAACTACTTTTGTCGGCAATTATGAAAAAAATCTCACTTAGTAAAAAACATATGGTAATCCGTTTCGCCTGTACAATATTTATATTTTTCGGTAAATTTTTATTTTACAAACGGATTGACATTCTTTTCAAAACGTTTCCACAATCGCTTTAACCGACTATCGTTCTTTAGACTGTGATAATAGTACTTCACAATACATATGCAGGTTGGAGAGGTTGGGCACAGATAAATATCTTTGGAGATTTTTCTTAAGTTGAGGCAGCCCGACTTGTGAAATACCTCCACCCTACAAAAGATCGCAGCCAAATAACCTTGTGTTGTGTTCCTGCGATGAGTAGTGTTACCAGAGCTCCTTGGGGAAGGGGTTCAAGGTTGGCCACGTGCTAGTGAGATACGTGATACCTTGGTGTTACAAATGTTCATAGGCTACGGCAAGTAGCATCAGGTAAGTCGTACGCTTGTTTGCCGCCTTTTTTGCATAAAAAAACATATACATTATGAAATTTTGTCATCTAAAATATTACACATATGACACCAATAGTAAATGCTACGGATATTGAATGAGCGACACATTTTTTGATTATATCATAATAGTTAATCGACCCATTTCTCACGTGCATAACTCATTCAAGGAAGTATTTAAGCAATAAATCACTGGTAACAGGCAGGAAATTGTACAAAACGATTCTCAGAGATATGTTGCACTTGATCACACGTTTGAAATGAAATAAGAACGTAATACATTAACACAATTTGATAATAGCTTTGCGAAGTTTATGCCGCAATACATATCGTTATCGAACGACTCTATTACACAATACTCATTGTTAGAAAGTTTAGTGAGCAAGAAAATTAAAAACTAACTTGAACTTATTCAAATTAAAGACGAGATATATGTTATACTAGTAACCGTATGCGACTTTCAATATAACATTTGAAAATAATAAAATATAGCACACGTCACTCGTTAAACGTTTAACGCACATTGTCGGTCTCTTCTCTTTGTGTGAGCCAGAGCGAGAGAGCAATATACTATCGGTCTCTCCTCTTTGTGTGAGCCAGAGCGAGAGAGCAATATATTATCGGTCTCTTCTCTTTGTGTGAGCCAGAGCGAGAGAGTAAATGTCGGTGTGTATATATATTGCACCCTGTTTAAATAAAATAGAAAATATCTTTTAAAATGAAGTTTCACTTCTATCGTGTGTGAATAGCACACACACCTTTTTTTATTTAAATCAGAGCAGTTTTGATTACTCTGATTAACTACTACAAACATACAAACTGTACCTCTTTATAATAGTAGTATAGATTGGGTCTCGATTAAATTCCAGTTTATTTTCATTTCAATCAAATTAATACATCATTATAGCATTATGAAATACTAAATTATGTAACTGCTTAAAACTACGAAGTACGAAAAGAATGGTCATTACTAGCACGAAACATGTGTGTCGAAACATTGCTAGTAGAAAATGGATACCTTTGAAATTGTAAATGTCCGGCACAATTTTAATACTAGAAATAAACATAAAATAGTCGTTCCATCTTGTTGACTTAGTAAGACAAAAGTTTTTAGGTGATTCAAAATCAAAAACAAAAAATACTTTATTAACTTTAGGTCTCAAGAAGGCACTTATTGAACGTCAAAACACTAAATACTACCGGTTTGGAAAATATCCCCATCATTGAGAAGAACCGTCAAGAAACTCGTGTTTCTTGTAACATGTACCATCTTGCGCAAACACTTTGAAAGATTCCATGTAGAGAATGCAAAACTATGAATGAGAATGTATTTATTATATATGAACAAAGTTTTATTAAACTTATCAAGCATGCGTTTATGTGTGAGGCCTTATTTGAGTGCGTCGCAAAAAACTACTACAATCAAGGAAGTAACACGTTTAATCAGAATTCTTAACGCTTATAACAAAAAACCTTGCCGTAATTTAACATTTAACACTATTAGAATCTTATCGAATTAAATATTGTATCCGGAAGTTAAAAAGCTTTATTTTTATATTATTTTATCTTTAAATATTTAAAATTTAATAGCGTTTAAAAATCCTTTTTATGACGATATAATCTTTGTAAATAGATTAAAGGTGGGGTATAATTTATGGAACTATTATACATAAGTTGGTCGAGCTTTACGACTGTGTGTACGTGTGAAACCAGAAAACGGCGCGGCGCGCGCGCAACGAGTCTGGTACGGATGTCCGTGCACTTCAACAGGTCGTGTTCCGGTCTATTTGAGATTCGCGAAAAAACTGCAGGCCACTTATCTAGCAAACTGTTTGAGATTCAACGCATCTGCCTCGGCCCAAAGAGCGTGATATCATATTGATATCAGTTTGTAAGCAACGTGTACTCAAGTGGATTATGACGTCACATAGTACAGACCTGGTACTATAACCTGAGGGTACATTAACGGCTGTAAAGTTTTTATTTGTACAATAAAAATATATATTTCAGTAAATTATTTTCAATTTCTTGAGAACAGTTATGATATTCCTTCAATATGAATTTCTTGTCCGGTTGCAGGTTAATCTTCCTGCTAAATCATCAATCTTATTAAATGTTAATAATAATGAGCTTAGATAGGTCGCGAGTTCGATCGCCGCACATGACTGATTTTTGTGTGACGATGCTCATCACACATTGTCAGTTGTGTGTCTGGATATTAAATACCTATATATTTACGGTATATCAGCTGTGCTTAGTATCGAATTAAATGGCCGTGTGTGATATTATCTCGCTTCAAACTTTCGCAGTATGAAATTAAATTGTATGTATAGCTAGCCAGGCACGCTGCCACAGCGAATATTAATTAATTATTAGAAAACTAAATAAAAGTATTCTAGTGAAGTGTTCACGGAGAAAACACTTCAATCAATGTATTAATCAACATTCGTTTGTTAAAATCATAAGTATTTGACATAATATTTTAAAACTAATAAGTGATAATAGTAATGAAAAAATGTGATACACATACTTAGATAGTAAACGTTTTTTATATTTAAGCCTTTTGAAATGAATTTCACATTCCCGTTGGATAAAAATATATAAAACACTCTTATATAGAAATGCAAAGTCATGTAAAAATTCGAGTTATTCCATCGACTACTTTTTGAGTTTTGCGGACACAAACAAACGGACACAAAAACTTTATATATATATAGAATTATAGATATGTAAGATATATGCATTCCGCTCTATAATGTTCAGTGTCAGTCCAAGCGTCAAGCGATGGAGATAATTACCGCTTACCGGTCGGAGAGCGGTTAAACGTTTCATATAGATACTATGTACCGGTAATTATCTCGCATCATTTATATCGTAATTACGACTGTACAATTTTTAATTACAATTCATCGCATTCTCCTCTTCATCTAGCTTCTCTATTATTATCATTGCTTTCGTGTCTAAGTACCGATGATAAGCATCTTTCGCGTGTATTTTTTGACGTGAACACGTCTTTCAATTTGCTTCCATAGTGGGAGGAAATTTGAAAAACTGATGATAATAAAATCGGGGAATACAGCTTGGCATTGCAGATACATATCTATCATCTACATTCTAAATTTAATTACACTCCTCGATAGTTGAATCAAAGAATTCGTTACGTAGAGTGAGGACTGTGATGCATCACACACGAAGGAGTCATATAATTTCTATTTTATATAAATAGACTACACTACACTAGATTCCAGATAAGCGCTTGAAAAACGGGCCGAAAAAAAATAGCACAATTACGGTTGTGGACTTATTTCAAATTAGTATTGTCCAAGCAATGCAATTAAGTCGCGATCTGACTAAATCCCTATCATTTGATCTAAACTAACTATACATATATACATGTTTCTGCCCCTTGGGAGGAGGGAAGTACCATGTGTATGTGTATTTAGTGGTCTGAATTTTTTTGTCTAATCTAACTAGGCAAAAAAAGAAAAAAAAAGGTCCCTTACAGAACCTATGTACCTGTGTGTTGTGCATGTGTGTATAATGCAGTGTCATGTATGGCTGTGAAAGCTAGTGAATGTAGAGTCACTGTATCGCGCGAGCGGCTGCTTGACTCAAGGGCTCCATGCCGATGGACCGGACCTAGACTTCGTCGAGGGCGGTCGTGGCGGGTGTGCGGGAGCGAAGTTAACCGTACGTCCGTACGGGAGCAAACGCGTAGAAATTGTTAGCTTTCTCGATGTCGTCATCGGGATCGACAAAGAGATTTCGCGGATGGCGTTTATAACGTTTGGCAACGGGGATCGAGTTGTCTGGGACGTAGTTCACGGTGGATTTTTCGAGCGGGTTGGGATGATTCGAAGCGCTATCGAAGTATCTCCTGGTGAGATATTTCACATAGGCTTCTATCGAGGGAAGCCTCATGTCCCTGTGCAGGTCCATGTTCCAAACGAAGGCTGGAGGGTCGAGCAGGCAACGGAGAAACCGATTTTAAACTCTTTGCATGCGGGCAAAGTTATGTTTGGACATATGTGCGAACGCGGCGCAGCTATATGTCAAGATCGGACGGACGCACATCTTGTACAGTGTGAGCTTATGTCTTAAGGACATTTTGCTTACCGAACTGAGCAAGGGTCGCAAGCGGGAAAGGATCCAGACGGCCCTATTCCTGTCTATAGTAACGTGTGCGTTGAAGTTAAGCTTCGAGTCGAGAGTGACACCCAGATATTTAGAATTGGTGGCCCAAGGGATATTCCTACAGAATAATGAGAGGGGTCCTACCGTGCGTGGTAGTTTGCATGTATGCGGTTCGAACATAATCGCGGCGCTCTTTACCGATTAATATTCGCCACGTTCGAAACCACTCCCCGAGAGTGGTTACGGCACGTTGACTGCGCAGGCGAAATGTTTTCTGTGTCTGTTTGACGCGTATATGACTGTGCCGGAAGCGTAGAGCCCTACCTCGACCCCGGGGGGCTTCGGGAGGTCGCTGACGTCCGAGCGGACATGTATTTACCACTAAATAGACGGCTGTATCGTCGACAATACAACACTCCGATTTTTAAAAATACTTTATAGGTACAGTGTTTATCCGCAATATCATCTGGTGTTAATTAACGATGTGGCCTAAGATGGTAACATGCTAAGCATAGTGGAAGAGTGATTCTAAACTGCATCTGCTGGAAACACACCTATTATAGGTGCTTGGCGCTTATCAACTTGAGGGCGGTAGCTAGTCAGGCGGGCATTAGAAAATGCCATGATAGAAACCACCATGCTATGGTTTCGTTACGATGTTCTCCTTCATTGAAAACTCAGGTCCATTGCAGGGATTCAAACTCACTTACTACTATCGACGCGATGCCCGAACACGCTACCACTAAGCCATCAAAGCTTAGCGTGCATTGTTCAAAGTTTTGCAATGTTGTTGTTGCCATGTGAATTATTTCATATGCATTTATAGGTGCAATTATTATCATTGTAAAACTAGGTGTGTCGTTATATTCAGAAACAATCTAAAGCCCTTCTAAACAATTATGGACCTTATTCACACTCACAAACGTAAATTATGTAATACTAGCGCACACGTCAGAAACTTCTTTCGCGTTAATTATAATGTAATAATTTAAAAATAAAACATAGCTTATATACATACTTAGCTTATATGAGTGATTGATGTTGTGATTTTTATTTTTATTCATAAACTTACGTTATTTGGCCCTATATTATGTAATATTGTTGTCATTTTGCGTGATATATTTTTATCGTTATAAGTTTTTAGCGTTGTGGCCATAATAACACCTGATCTTAAGTGACAATGTGCCCCAAGATAGTAAAACGCTAAGCCTAGTAGACTGGTTCTTAAGTGCAGCTGCCGGAACACACCTATTGCTGCTTGGCGACAGATTTTCAACAAGAGGGTTGTGACCAGCCAGGCGGGCATTAGAAAAAGCCATGCTATGGTTTCCTCACGATGCTTTCCGTCACCGAAAGCTCAGAGTCATTGCAGGGATGCGAACTCACTGACGCTACCACTGAGCCATCACTACTTCAATTTGGTTATTGTGGTGAAATGAAGAGAATCCACGACTTAGCATTACATTTAAAAATTAAAGTTTGTTATTTTATCACATTAGGGTATTGATAAAAATCCTAAAGCAAAAAAAAAAACTTGGAGATATATAATTGGAAAATGGAGTCAAGTGATTGAAAGCGCCATTCAGAAAATGTGACGTCATCGTTCTATGAATATACAGATAATTTCTGCGGCGTGTTTTTGATGTTAAAGGTGTAATTATGAAAAAATATTAATTCACGGGTATTATTAACAAAATATCAAGTGTTTAAAACAATTTTTCAAAAGTTGTCTGGTCCCAAAAGTTAAGTTTTGTAGAATTTCAGTTGAAATTTCTTCAGCACCTATATAATTTTAATGTCATTATTAGTAATAATTTTATATTCACTTGTCAGAAGATAACCTAATAAGAATAACACTAAACTGTGAATATAAATATTGTACGATGACGTCTTTGTTTCTGATTGGCGTTTCGAACCACGTGACTCCTCCTAGACAAAAAATCTAATAATTTTTTCCTTGAGTAAATTAAGTAAATGAACAATTCTTTTTTCAGTTTTGTATTTGTTACTATTTATCAATAAACCAATTTGATGTAATAATTGACTTTAATTTCTAAGCATATTGTCAACATGTTGCCATTAATTAATAATGTTGACATTAAACGAAGAACCATCAACCTAAACTTTATATCAGTGAAAAAATGAAAAAAAAAGCAACATATCCGTAGGTAGAGATTATTTGCTAAAAGTAAACTTTACCTCTATAAAAGTAGTGTACATTGTCATACTTAAAATTGTATATACATAATATACTTTCGATAAAATGCTGCATACACGAATGAATACAAACAAACATTATGACACTGTCCACATGATAATTTTGTATTCCAATAAAAGTTTATTATAGAGGTTTAACAGGTTAAGATAATATATTTAAAATCTGGCCACGTTTCCGCATAAAATTACGTGTTTACAAGTTGAGTATAAACATTATAAAAACAGAAAAAATAAAGGTAAATTGTTTATAATAAATTTGAGCAAGAAATAGTCAACTGTACTCACGTCAGCAAAGTTGAGCCGATTGGCATTCTTCCTAAACTCTGTCATTGCGTATCGTTCCTTCATTTTCCTCACTCGCTTACCTCCTCTCTTTTTTCTGCTTTGTTCTATCGGCTTAGGGAGCGGCTTTACGAATTTCACTGGCGGTGGTTCCTGTTAAAGACGTCAATATTAATGAAAACACACGAAAAACCCAGTTCGAGCGATGAAGAATTTGAGAATTACATTGAATAAGTTATAGGATGTTGTCTACTTTGAAAATTTATGTCTTTCTCAATTACTCTTAAGAGCTATCCCTCTTTCCAGGAAATAATCTAGTATGTAATATCATTATATCATAATAAAATCATTTTTAACAGTTTTTAATTGCACAATAGAATAACCAACATAACTGTTTTCCAAATTCATATTTTATTATTAATTATTTGAATAACAGGTAATACATCACTACACGCTCGGCAATGTCATGTGCAACATAGCAGCAGCAGTATCAAAACATTTATTGATTTAAATAATATAAATTCATTATTGGCTGATTGTTTGCGCATCTTTGGTAATTTATATTCATATATATGTTAATGGTGTGAATTTTGTTTTAAATTAATTAAATGTAAACCTTAACCTTCATTCAGATTAATTATTATGATCAGATAGGATTAATGTTAAAAATTAATACTTTTACATTATATATATAAATGAAAACAAACATAAAATGACAGAAAGAATCCTAGTTCATTTAGTTTTCATCATATTTAACTATTATTATTTAATTAAAAAAAAAAAACAATTTTTATTATTAAGATGCCACTTCAAAGCGTAAACACATCAAAGATAAAGATTGTTTATTTAACTTGTACGAATGATGATGTAATCAACATAATCATTTGTATTCTATCGAGTGTCAAAATGGCGTCACCTACGCAACAAAGTGTTGACGAAATAATCAAAAGAAATTTAAATTCTAAAGAGATCAAAGTGTTTAATAAAATATATTATGGGCAAGAGGAGCACTGTGAGTTACGTCTGAAGGAATCCACTTTAGAATCAAGTATTAATTTTGTTGTACAAGGATACTATTTCACCGCAGCTAACGAACTGAGGAAACCAAGGATCATTAAAATAGGGTTAGTACAACATTCCATTGTTTTACCGACTACCGAACCAGTATGGAAACAAAGGAATGCTATATTCGACAAAGTAGAAAAGTTCATTGACACCGCAGCGGCAGAAAGCGTTCAAATTCTTTGCTTACAGGAAGCATGGTCAATGCCATTTTTTCTTTGTACCAAGGAGAAAGACGAATGGGAAGATTTCGTTGAGTCACCTACAGACGGACCCAGCATTCAGTTCCTTATGAAGTTAGCAAAAAAGTATCGCCTAATTATCGTGTCCCCTATTCTAGAGAAAGATGACAACGGTGTGTGGTGGAATTCAGCAGTGGTGATCGATGACGAAGGGAATTACATGGGTAAACATCGCAAAAACCATTTGCCCAGCGTGGGCAGCTTCAGCGAGACATCTTACTACGCTCCTGGTAATACGGGACATCCCGTTTTCGAGACAAAGTATGCAAAGATAGCTGTAAATATTTGTTACGGTCGACATAAAGCGCTGAATTGGTTAATGTTCGGTGTAAACGGCGCCGAAATCGTTTTTAACCCTTCAGCAACAATATCCGAGTTTGGAGAATCTTTCTGGGGTATTGAAGCTCGAAACGCTGCGATTTCTAACGGTTACTTTACGTGCAGCATAAATAGGGTCGGCGAGGAAACATTTCTTACCAAAACTGGTAATAAAATCACAAGGAGTTATTACGGTTCTAGTTATGTCACAGCCCCTAATGGATGCAGGACACCTGGACTTCCAAGAGTAAAGGACGGTCTACTCTTAGCTGAAATTGATCTAAATATGTGCAGACAAGTGAGAGATCAATGGGGTTTTAATATGACATCACGACTAGAGATGTACGCTAAAGAGTTAGATAAATTTAAAAAATCATAAACTACCACTTTTAGATATTTTATGTCAGTCAAGAATTCCTGTTACTTATGATTATTTAGTAATGGTATATACTTATATGTAAGAGTTTACATGCCTGTCTTCGATATCAAATTTATCACATGGTATAAATTTCTTTATAATAATACTAGCAGAGGCCCACGGTTTCACCCGTAATAAATTTCTTAGACCAACTCTTTAGCGCGCCGCGCGACGCCACTAACTTTCCAGATAGCCTTGACGTGTCCTCAATAAGTATGTTATAAAATGCTAAAGAATATTTCAAATCTGACTTGTACTTGTAGAGATTAGCGCGTTCAAGATTAGCGCGTTCAAGCAAACAATCTCTTTAGCGTTATAATATTAGTATAAATAATATCACCTGCAACTTGTCCAACTTCTTCTCGATATGTTCCCGCAGCTGTCGCCCGATGCGGCCGTCAGTGCTCTCGTGACAGGCGTCAACGCGAGCAGCCAACGTCAGCTTTGTAGATACTAATTTTGCAGCCTTGTACCGTAACTCCTAAGAGACGAAAATCAAAAAATTAAAAAATTCTTAAAAGGCTTAACATATATTAACAATACTTTCATATAACAATGAATTCTTACAATATTTATGGTAAATAAAATATTATATTTAAACCTTTGGCTTGGTATTATTTTTATCTATACATATAATAAAATTGGGGTGTCTATTTGTAATGTCAAAATAACAGATTTTTACTAAATAAAGGTACATTCGGGACTTATGACAATAAACCAATGGATGTCTCTCTGTCTGGTAGTAGCGGGTAATCTCCGAAACGGGTGGACCGATTTTGACGGGACTTTCACTGGCAGATAGCTGATGTTTATATATATATTATAACCTAGGCTACTTTTATTTTAGAATAATATTAGGGTTTCATATAATTTAACAGCATTTCTTGTTTTTTCAGTGTCTAGGTGTGTATTTCTCAAAGGTATTTTATGTGGCTATGCCATATCTCCATCAATCCTTCATCAAAGTAAATTATTCAGACATCATTTTAAAGCTTACATTATCCTTTATAGTTTTTTAAAATATTTCCATATAGGAATACCATTAAAAATATCTTCAACTACAATGTAGGTGACGCCAACATGTTGAATAAATTTAACAACTATTAGATTTTTTACATTCTAAAATATGCGAAATATTCACAAGTGTCACCTAATTATTCATCGCATACTGCTTAAAAATCACAGTATGTTTATAAATAATTAAATCTTAATTTAACATACGACAGCAAATAAATAATACATTATACTAACCGGAGAAGTGTCTTGTACAATCTGTGAGAAATAAATGAATCCAGTATGAGGTAAAGATGTTGCTTGTGAAAATCCAGACAATGTTTTCTTTTGCTGACCAAGTGGCAAAACGTTACACGCTGGCATCTTAGACAGTTTTGATATCCCACCAGCCACACCAAGAATTTTTGCAGCTGTCGATGCTCCTTTAGTAAAAAGATATAATCAGAATTTAATAATAAACAAAGGCGTCTGCACAATGGATCAGCTTTTGCAAAATCTACGAAAAGATTCGTTTGAATAAAGCATTGTTATAAATCTTTTTGTTATAAACAGCTGTATGGTAAGATATGATATAAAATCCGGGAGTAGACACCTATTGTTATTAATTAATATTTATTCATTATTACACTCTTATTACACATGTTTTAATTTAAATAAAAATATGCTACAAAAATGCGGCATTATGATCCTATGGTCGCGCGTGACGTCATCATCTATCTATACATATAATAAAATTGAAGCGTTAGTTTGTAATGTCAAAATAACAGGTTTTTACTAAATGCATATGAAAATATAACCGGTACCTATAAAAAAAACATTTTTAAAACTTTTGTCAATTTGTTCCGGGTAATCTCCGAAAGGGTTGGACCGATTTTGACGGGACTTTCACTGGCAGATAGCTGATGTTAATATTTATATTAAAACTTAGTCTACTTTTATTTTAGAAAAATATTAGGGTTCCACACATAAAATTAAAATGCTTTTTAGTAACTACAATTTTCGTTGAAAAATAAAATTTCTTCAGCACCTAAATAACTTTAAAGTCACAATTTTCACACTAATTTTTGATTAATTATCACAAAATAACCTAATACGAATAACACTCGACTGAGTATATACATATTGTACGATGACGTCACGTTCTCTGATTGGCGTTTCCAATCATGACTCCCAGATAAAAATTCTCAATTTACCCAAGGATACAGTTATATAAATGGTTTTGTAATTTTAGGCTTTTCATTATTTTATACTATTATGATTAAAACCGAGTGGGATCGCGACTACCATACACCAATTGTAACACCCGCAATAATGACTTGATTGCGTATGTCGCGTTCCGGGATAACTCAGTGTATATGGAGTAATCAAGTGGGGTGATAAGGATCTGTACCTGAATTGGTCGCGACCACCATATACATGGTGATAAACCCGACAGTGTCTCTTTTTTGGTTTGTCGCGTTTCAAGGGCAGCCAGAGTAAATCCAGCTGCCGAGAGGCTTACAGGTCAACATGTCAATAACAACCGCCGATGGATAGCTGATCTCTCGGCGGTCACCGTTGTTTTTGGATTGTACTGTGCTTACCATCCCCAAAGTGCTTCAATAAAAAAAACCTATAAAACCTTAAATTAAAAAAGTATTGTGATACATACCAACAATAGCGGTTATATTAGGAGCGATGAATGTCATTCTACTTTCAACATATTCAAAAATATTTGATTTATAGTTAGTTATTTCTGAAGCCATATCACAAGCTTCATTTATTTCTGCTAATTCTTTGTCCGTTAGTAATTTTCTAAAAAAAAATAATTGGTTAATAATCAAAAAGAAAAAAAAACAATTCATTATCTATAATATAACCAAAAAAAAAACTTTCATATTGTAAATTAAACTATATATATTTGCAAAACTCTTTATTAATTTAATTACATTTATTTTTCTTTTATACTTTGTAGATATTACTTATCATATTTTATTAATCAAGATATGAGGTTTTGTAAAATAACTTAAAACATTAAAACAAAATTGGAGAGACTTCCTGCAACAGGGTGCAGTTTGCATTGAAAAGATTAATTGCAAAACATATAGCACAGGATCTGGTTTGCAGTACAAGAATGCAATCAACTTGATTCTTGAAAACTGAAACTGTATAGGATTACAATTAATGATACAAATCAATTGTAGAAGATGACAACCTTAACCAATGATAAAGATAAAGATTAAGATACAGCAATATAGAACATTAGGAACAAAACAATCACCATACAAAGTGAAGGTCACAAATTATGCTAGGCCAGAATAAAAAAAAGGTGAATGGGCCATGTGGCACCCCACTGGATATAAGGGCCCGAGGGCAGGATGGGTCTTCAAGAACTGTAAAAAATGAAACTCTAGGGCACAGGATGTCAATATATAAAATAATAGCCGAGATACTGTCACTGGAAATATTATTAAGTTCATATCTTAAGTAAAATTATACAAAAAGTACTCACCCTTGTGTAGTGGAGGCTGTTACTGAAACAATCATTATAGTCGCCTGTGTTAGAAAACTTTGCAGAATCTCATTGTTTTTGGCTCTATCCAAATCATTTCCCAGCTCTTTCACAGTGCGTATGTACTCCAGAGGTGTTACTATTAGTGATTCCAATTCTGGAAATCGTTTCTGATATTTGTCACGAACAAATCTGTGAATAATAGCTGAAAAATAATGTCAAGGTACTTTTATGATTTACCTAAAAGTAATTATTTGAACAATTAAGTATAAGTAACACACATTTTATAATTATTATAGTAAGACAACCCGGCCCCAGCATTTTCGGACATCATGACATACGTCTCCTACCTCAGTACTGCAAATATGCGATGTAGATGGTGGTATGGATTGATGTTCGTTTGTTGATTTTGACAGATGAAAAGGAAGAGCTCTGGCTAGCATGCATTGTTGAGCAATTTAAAATGTATGTTGTTGTTTTCCAATTATTTTACCAGTTAACTTAACTTTGAATGTTTAACACAGGTGGTATTTCAATAAACATTTTTATTTATCCCTAGAGTCATAATTATGAATAATAAGATTAATTGAACACATGATTTGCCTATTGTTCAGTCACTATTTTTATGGAATTATGTTTTCAAAAAGTAACCAAAAAAATCTAAGTACCTTATTAAGAAAGTTGTTTATTAATAAAAATTATTTATAGTTAAAAAATATCTAAGTTTCACCTTTAAAAAAACTTACCAATTTCTCCATCTATTTCTACAGCAATATTGTTGGCTTCCACTATCAGTTGATACTCTGGATCTGACTCCATCAAACCAGTTATCTCAACTTTATTCCTATTGGTGCCAACATTTTGCTCTATTTCTGATACTACCTGTAATATGATTAAACAATCTGATGTAGTAGTTTTACTTTTAATAACTTATATTTTAAATCAAGAGCGAGAAATATAGTTCATTTAAATATCATAACAAATATAAATCAATTTGTGTAAAATGATAAAAACTGTAAACAATAAATCGGTAAAATAAAATCAGTAGTTGATTTGGTACTTCTTGAAAGAGTAGGAGCTACTTACTCGTTTAAGACGTTCAGAATCTCTAAGTTTGGCCAGTTCCCTAATTGAAACATTCTTTATTTCTTCTTCTTTGGGTAGAACCGGGTGTGGAACAGTAAAATCATGATCAACATTAATTTTATTTTCTATAGCAGCTTCAAGCTCTCCGTCATCGTTTTCCTCCAAGTCTGCGAGTAACTCATCAGCAAGAGACATTTGTACTAATTATTGAAACCTTGTATATATTGATTTAGTTCAAAATCGGTATAAGATATTTACATAAATAATATATATCGACGCGATGGTATAAGGTATTCTCTATTTTAGCAAATGTAAGGTTATAAACACAGTAGGGATGACAATTCGAGATGGATTAATTGAAGATTTTTTTTTTGGTTAAAACAAATACTTTTTTAGTCGATACATAATACTGAAACGCTACAGTGAATTGATATTTCCAACTTGAAAATCGAAATTCAGTTTTCTGAATTGATTAAAGCCATAAAATTAATTACAATTAGTTAAATGTACAAAGATACATGTAAAGAAATGTCAGTTTTTACATAATAACTCAAAAACTCGCGTGATGGCTATATTGACTGTGTGCTCAGTTTCCTATGCCTCTCCTTAATGGAAAAATAAATAATTTAAAAAGTTACGTTTCCATTAGAGGTGGTAATTATTACATATAATGCATTATTCCTACACAACAAGTAACAGATTATTAAGGACATAATTAATTGTTCTGGTGACGACTATCCGTTGTACGTTATTCGTTATTATTGTTGACACTGACAATTGTGAGCCAGTGTTATCAAACTGTGAAAACATAAGCACTATGCAACGAACAATGAAAAAATCTTCACGTTGCCCACGTTCCAAGTTACAATACGAATGAATGTTCCGAATTTAAGATTATAATCTTTGAGTGCACGGCACCAAGTTCACTTTTATTTATTATATTATAATTATTCATTTTATCATAATGTCATTTTTTATGGTGTCATTTACAAATGATAATACGATACTTAACAGCAATTTACTCAACAGCGGAATAACGAATAACGGAATTATAATATTTAAAAAATAGATCTATTTTTTTTTTCGAACTGATTATAATGTTAGCCTTAGCGGCCTTGGAGCCTCTGAAGGCTTTTACAGCTACACCAGGCTTGAAGGCGAGCGCTTAAGGCACTCAGCCGCAAATGCAATAAATTCCGAAGGTGCCAAAGTGGCCGAACCTCGGCTCGGACTGTTGCGCGTATGCAATTACCTGTTTGAATACCATTAGCTTAGGTCAGTAGCAACAACAGTAATAAAATATTAAGAATTGAAAAAATATCACAAAAGTTTGATAATAAATAGTTTCATATATTGTCGATAATTGACCATTGAAATCGATTTACAGAAATCTATCTATATCTATCTTAACGAGCAAAAGAAAGGTCATCGCGTATTTCCGAAGCTTGCTTACTTTAGTAACTTGGCGAGCTAAATAAAAAGAAAAAAGGTCGTTCGCACAATCTTCCCTGTAATCACTGGTTTTTTTTTTTTTGCTATACTGTTAGCCATCTAGACCCTTCAGCCTCAGACTGCTTTCACAGCTTCATCCGGTCTTGGGGGCGAATGCTTAAAACACTCAGCCACGAAAGCAACGCAACAAGTTGCACGTCGGCTTGGACTGTTTCTGCGTATGCAAATAAGTCACGATCTGACTAATGTGTAATAAAAAAATACCCCCGTATTATGTATTGGATATCAACAATCGATTGTTCGTTAGTCCTGAAAACTAACAATTAATCGATTATTATCGATGTTACAACACTACCTATCAAATTATCAATTTCATTTTTGTCCTATATGGTTTTTGTTGCCTATCTGCCGAACTTTTCTGTGAAATTTCATAGCTCAGAAGTTTCATATAAAGTGAATCAAAGCGTTTTTACTAGTATTTAGTTTAATAAACAGATTCAATGGCGCTCAATCCACAGTACGACGCGATTGGAAAAGGTTTCGTACAACAATATTACACATTGTTCGATGATCCGGCACAGCGACAAAATCTGG
Organism: Saturnia pavonia; assembly: GCA_947532125.1. Taxonomy (NCBI): domain Eukaryota; kingdom Metazoa; phylum Arthropoda; class Insecta; order Lepidoptera; family Saturniidae; genus Saturnia; species Saturnia pavonia. The sequence goes on along the minus strand of OX383899.1, from coordinate 5,305,128 downwards.
TCAATATGTATAATGTGAGTGTTGCAAAATGTCCAAAAGTAAAATATTTACTATTTTATCAATGTTCTCACGGATAATTGCCTTGTATTGTTTATTCAAATTTTTAGGTTATCTATAAAATTTGCATTATATAGTAACTTCATGCACTATTTCTATATCATAATAAGAATCATTGGACTACCTGAGGTTAATAACAAGTATACAATTTTATATGTATATTTTTAATTATTTTAGGTTGAGACATCCTTTATGACATTTGAGGGAGTTCAACTACAAGGTGCTGTTAAAATAATGGAAAAATTAAATGTATGTATCAATATAATTTGACTAGTAATAATATTGTATCAACAATGTAAATGACAATCTATTATTTTCTAAATTTATTATAATAAACATCCATAAATTCAGTGGAAGTAGTGGGTGCTTATCATATTTAAACTTTTAAAAACCATACTATTTAAAACCAATTAGTAATCTAAGTTACATTATAAAATATGAGTTCTTTATTGCTACTTAAAGATAGCTCTGTTTATGCTTATGAATATAGAGAACCATATACATATTACGAATTATATTGCTCTTAATATGTAAAAATTTAGAATAGTTTGGCACATGTCAAGGGACAGCCTCTAACTTTTGAAACTACTCCAATGAGAAGATAACTACCCAGGTCATAGTTATAGGGAATCAAAGTTTCATATTTTGATTAAGTTGAACTTAGCACAACAATGATTAGTGATATACTTAGGACATCACACTCACGCGGCACTACTGTATAATGCCTACTTACCCATGCTTGTAGTTTTTGCTAAACTCCTAACACCCTCATTGATCCTCTCTTTCTATTTACTGTTGAATGACATTTTGGCTAAATTTTAAAATACATGTGGTAATTGTAAATTTAGCATAAATTTATTTTGTAATAAAATAATAAATATTGTATTTTTTCATTTATTATAAATATGATTTACAACTTTTATTAACTCTTCAAAGGGATCTTTTTTTAGTTTCATCACACTAAGTCTCCATAGGTACTCATATAATAGATCACTAAAACATTTTGGATTATTAAGTTTATAAAAAAATTTTTTGATGACCGGCATTTTTTTTTTAGTCTGTATAGTGTGCATGCTGTCTCCAGGCTCAAAGGAGTCTTTCAGCTCACTGTATTTGACTTTGCAGTGGATGAAACCATGATCTTGCAAACAGTCACATATATGCCAAAAGTTAGTGTGTATGATGGTGCCCTCAACAACATGTTTTTTAATTAAGGGCACCAGAACTTCTGCTGATATAACATTGTCAGGGCACACTTCTAAACGAAGATCCTCACTATTTTCTTCAATCATTCTAAGGACCCAATGTCCTTCAATATGATGCCCTATAACAAAAAAATTTATATAATAAAACTAATATCAGCCTGTAAGTGTCCCAATGCTGAGCAAAAACTTCTTCACAAGGGAAGGTTCTATTAAAAAAAACAATAAAATGGAAAAATATATAACATAGATTCATTTAGTTAGACATATCTACTAACCTTTATTAAATTTCCTTTTCCCAAACTTGCTTTTATCTAGATGTACTATTTTTCCGGGACCTCCAATTTTCCCTGTAAATATTTGCTTATCCACTTGATATATAGCAATTGCTTCTCTGCAGTAATTAAACCAATTATTTATTGTAGCTCTAGACAGCCTGTGCTCTCCTTTACAAAAATCTTCTTTTATAGTTTGATTATAAGTCCACTTTGATGCATAAGCATACATTAAGTAGAATATTTGTGGCAATGTCATTTTTGTATTTTCGAACCATGTTCCTTTGCCTCTACTAAATTTGGATTTGGCTCTACACGGCCCTTTGTTGCACACAAAAGATCCCACTGTTTTATTTGTTGTGTACTCTATATTCATGGGTTTTTTGTGATAGTGACATAGTTTTTTCGCAGAAATCATTCCTCTTTCCTCAGCAAAAGTAATAGCTTGTTCACGCGTGCCAAGTCGGCGGAATACTTTTATCAGATTCCACATTCCGCATACTTCTTCTACGTAGAGATGTCGTTGCACAATTGGTTTGTCATTATCAATAACACTGCTCGTCAATGGCTGAGGTTGCTTTTCGTCCGACATCTTTACCAAACGACAAAATCAAGTATATCGAAGTTTGTAATACGTGCACACTGCACAGGTAGGTCGATAAGGCAGAAAATCAGTGTTCAGTTAACAAAAATCGAAATCCAGACTGGTACGTTCACAGGTCGGTCGGGAAAGCAGAAAATCGTGGTCCAGTTACAACAGTCGAAGTCGAGAATAGTATGTGCTCAGGTCGAAAATCCTGAAGGCAGAAAATCGACACGGATTTTATAATAACCGAAGTTCAAAGTAGTACGCGCGCTGATTGGCGGAGAAATGGATATGAAATGTGTCAACAGAGCAAAGCCATGTAGCCAGTTAACCTTACCATAAACCGAATCTAGTGATAAGAGTTTATTATACAAAGTTAAAAGTTCTTATGAAGATTTAAGAACCATTTAGAATCCCGAAAAAGTGTATTAGCAATGTTCAATTTGTGAGTTGTAAGAAGATAATTCTTAACTGTGAGTTTGTTTGTAATTTAGTTAAGATTCGGTGAAATAGACCAAACAAACTCAGCTCAATCTTGTAGATGGTCGTGTTTCGTTTCACGGTTTGGTTTTTGACATTGTAGACATTGACGTTAGCATGATGACAGAACACGAATTTCGCGATTCGTTTCCCGATTTATGACAAGTTTTGGAGCTAAAGTTGTCTTTGCTAAATTTTGCAAGGCAGAATAATAATTGTGGTTATGTTATAAGAACTAAATCTCTATTAACCTCAACCAATTCCAACCCTCAACTCGTGCCAAACGATTCTAAATCCAATCCCTTAATATATAACTTAAAGATTTTGATAAAAGTATATATTTTTGCAGAGTTTGACGTTCCAGAAAATTGGTAGAATTGTAACAGCTGTAGATTCTCAACCTATGTTTGATGGAGGAGTTATAATAAATGTTCTTGGTAGATTGCAGGTAAGATATTAATTTAGTGGTCTTGTATTTTTTCTGTAATTTCAAGTAAAATATAATACATAGAAATGGAAATAGTGTAGATATTAATTAAGCACTCTTGAGATGTTTTATTAAGGTTATTAAATAAAATAATGAGCTTGCATTAGATTTGACATAAAAAATTGTATGTTAATGGCACATGAAATAGTATTACTAATTACTGATTGAATTATTCATCTATCTATATAAAAGGCAATGCCCTTATCCAGCTGAAAGAACTACGGATAAAAGTTTGAAATTTTGGGACTATTGTAATTTAATGTTGTAGGCATCGTTTAAGACGAGATTTCTCGTAATTCAACCCCTAAGAGGAGGAAAGAGGATGGCAAAATTTGTATGGGAAATAATTTTAAAACTTGGTATTACTATTTGCTGACACAATAACACACAAGTTTCAGCGTTTTCCAAAATTTAAGCCCTTATGGGTAAAAGGGGCACAAAGTTTATATGTGAAATAATATTTAACCACCCCAATTATTCGTGTAATATGTACCTACATTTTCAATAAAAGTTATTATTATTATTAAGTGTGTTAGCTATCATCAATACTTATAAATCACAATAACAATGAAATGCAAATTAAGACATCTGAAGACTGCATTTCTGCCTAGTAATTTCAAACTGAAGGTTTTTGTTCTCAATATTTATTTACTCATTTAGTAGCGTACATAGGAATCACTGAATATGCTGATATATTTACGTATGACGATAAAAGATTCGCAACACAACACCTAATCCAAATATTTTTTTTTCTTTATATCTTCTTAACATTTAATGCATAGAGAAATTGTTAATATATTTTTTAAATAAAATATCACTTTATTTCAGTGCGACGACGATCCTCCGCACCCATACATGCAAACTTTTGTTCTGAAGCCACTTGGGGATTCATTCTATGTACAGCACGACATCTTCCGCCTTGGTATTCATGATATTGCTTAAGTATAGTTAAAAACAGAATGCATAGCGCATTTTGTAAATAAATCGTAACTCAAAATGGAAATGCATTTCACATTTAAACAAATCTGTATAGATGGAGGGCTAATCTAATAATGAGTTTAAATTAAAAAGCTGTTAATAGTTTGTTGAGATTTATCACAGTGTTTCATATTTAATAAATATCTCTTTGGTTACGATTTTATCATATCGTTATCATAATAACCTGCTATTAATATAACAAACAAGTTTAAGCTAATTAGGTGATCACAATGCTATTCAAAATGCATCTTGTTTTGGTTATCTAGGTGTAAGTGCAGTCTACTAATTTTCAAAATTCTAAAATATGTAGTTATCTGAAATATATATTGGCGTAATTTTAAGCTTTAGACTTTGGATGGCTTAATTGAAAATAAAGCTCACTTTTTCATTTACTTGTATACATTTTATAATAAATACATTATAATTTTTACATAATTTGGGTTTACTTTTAATCTCCTTAACACAATTAGAATAATAATGAATTAGTATAAATAAAATCAGTTATACTTTTAACCAATTCTTTTTATTAATCCTGTCCATGATTGTGACCATTAATTCATCTATCTTTTATATAAGGATAGTTAAGGATGCTCCAAATTAATTAATTAATTTGTATTTGTTCTTACATAGTAATTTAAAAGTATTTTGATAGGGTTGATAGGTATCAATCCAGTTATTGTACTAGAATTTACCAAGAGTTGAGGAAGCATTACATAAAGTAAGTGATCCCTAAGAGCAAAAAATTAAATTTTACATCGATTAGTGCAGTCGATATGGGTATTCAAGCAATTAAACTTCAAAGACACTGAAGGCATTTGAAGCATATAGGTAGTGGTAATTCAGTCTAGTTGTCAATATTTCACCATACCTATTCATATATTTATTTAATCAGTGCATAGCAACTATGAAGTTTATTTAATCTGATGAAAATGAGTAAAATAGTTCCATTGTTTAAATCAGGCTGTAGAAATCTTGAAAATTAAAGATCAATTACTGTACTTCCAATGAATGGTTTTACAAAATCTACCACTGATGCTATGCCGAATTTTTAATCTTATTCAATAGATCGCTATTTAAATGTAAATATTGAAATCTCTAATCTCTCCGAGGTCATTACATGATACATATTTTTTTAGGTACTTATATAATAATATCGTGAATAAGCTACACTGGATGTCTTGAAAAAAACCCTATATAAACTAAATACTAGTCGTTAAAGCCGTTTCCGTTAAACCAATTGCATACACATCTATTGCTCACTTATTATTATTAAATAAGATAAAAGTTAGGTAGGATTAGGTACCTACCGTCTGGCACAAGTGGAAGGGGGTTCAAAAATGGTAGAAATTGATAAAGATTTCGTTCCCGCTTATAAAGTAACCACTCTCATTAAAAGGCACTGAGGTAGTATGTAGGTACCTACTACGTAGTTTAAAAGTAAAAAGTAGTTAAAAGTTTGTAAGTACACCATTTTTGAGAAAAAAAAATAAACGATTAAAACCTAAAAAATATTTTAAGTGTAACATTTAAACGTGCTGGCAGTAAAACTTATTTAAATTGAATTGTATTCGTTTATGGGAATTGATAATAAATTTTAACCAGTGTTAATATTGTAGTTTTTGGAATAAATACGTTTTAATTCGTTCTTCAATAACAAAGTCTACCAAAACAAACGCAGTAGTCACAGACTAATAAGAGCACAGACGTACTAGAGAATAAGAGGATACTACCACAGAGATACTACCAAGAAGCTTACACCCAAAGCTCCTTGGATACTACCACAGAGTACGTAGAGGGATACTACGTATGAAGCAGTGTTGCCGCTTAAGAAAAAATAAACTCACCAAACTGTTACTAAAATGTACCTAAGTTTTGAGAAAAAATAAATTCAAAAAGCCACTAGAAGTCACTAAATAAATTCATATATTAAAGTGGTAATTAGAAACAAATAACTTAACTAAACGATAAATTACGTTTATCGCAAAGAATATGGAGCGAACGAATAAACTAATGAAACTATTATACATTGTACATTATATTTTATGTATTACTCTAAACATTGTAAGATGAGATAGCAATATTATTATTATTCCTGACAGTTTGAGATGCGTAATCATGCGTATAATTGGACGAAATACGGTAACGTGGAACGTTAATTGTAGGGAAATCCCCGAGTCCGTAATCCGATAGTCATATGAACATTTCATGCTGCCAGTATACGTTACTCAAAAACTGGCTAATTAGAAGTAGATATTATTAACAAGTTAAATATCACATAACTCCTGTGTTGATCACGAAGAATCTGTTGGTAGAGAATACCTGTATTTTTTGTTAAGAAGTCACTAAAAGTCACCACATATTTATTTGTCACTAAATCGTAAAAAAATGTCACCATAGACATTGAAAACTCACTAGGTCTAGTGACAAAGTCACTAAAACGGCAACACTGGTATGAAGTAGTCTTTCAGAGTTTCATCTGTAGCACAGAATAAAATATAACCATAGGCTTTTTTTGGTATATTTCTTCCCGTACATTTCTTGAAGGGAAAAGGCAAAGGCATCTAAGACCATGCAGCGAAGTCCGATGATGATTGAAGGATACTGAAATCATCATAATACGATATGATGATTTCAGTATCCTAAAAAGATGGCGGCTTCCTTGTTAGGTAGTGTTTGTGGCAGAATTTATAGTCCATGGTATTATTTGCAATCCACTTCACTTGTGCACAATAACCAAACTTTAATATGCAAAATACCACCTGTTTTACACAAAATAGGGTGAAAAAACAGAAATATAATGAATGAAAAATAAAAACCACTATATGACAGTCTGAGATCCCGCTAAAACTCCATAACCATAGACTATAACCCTAACGGTCTCGTAAAGATATTGTAAAGCATCTAATAGGTTGTGATAAAGAAGCATCTGTAGTTTGTGATAATATCATTGAGTGTACGATAAGAGATCAGGGCTACCAACTCGATACCACGGATGGGTGCTAAATCACACCTCAAAAACTGCTAGGTTACTGGGTAGCAGGTATTTTCAAAAATAGTGCTAAAATCTGTTGAGAAAGAGGACTGTAGTGGAATTTGAAGCTGCATTGGCCAATTAATTTGTTTTATTAGCAGACAACACATGCATTGTCGTTAGTTTACGTTTTGGCTAACCGTTATTTTTCTAAACAGGTTATAACTTTGAAGCAATGATGGCTCAGTGGTAGCGTGTATGACTTCGCGTCGATTGACTTGAGTTCGAATCCCTGCAATGAGCTTGAGCTTTCGGTGAAGGAAAATATCGTGAGGAAACCATAGCATGGTGGTAGGGCTTTTTCTGATGCCCGCCTGGCTAGCTACCACCCTCAAGTTGAAAATCTGTCGCCAAGCACCAATAGGTGTGTTCCGGCAGCTGCACTTGAGAGCCAGTCTTCCACTAGGTTTAGCGTTTACCATCCTGGGCCACATCGTCACTTAACATCAGGTGAGTTTGTGACCACTAAGCCAAACCTATAACGTTAAAAAAAAAAATATTGGGCATGAAATAAAATAATGTTGTCAAAAATTTTCCTCATAATCTTTTTATTTCACGGGAAATCTCTACAAAAGTATAGTGAGCTATAAAAGTTAGAGTCTTTTGTTCTGCCAGAAAATAATAATCGTGATTACTATTTAGGGCTAGGTTAAATCTAAATGTTTGATTTCAGTGCAAGGCTTGTTAAAATAGTGCCTAGTGCCAAATCTAGCATCGAAAGTGCTAAGTTGGCAACAATATGCACGATCTTTACGTTTCAATAATTGTCACATATCACATATTATAATTAATAAACGCTCTTTTATATTATATAGAATTTTGTTTAAAGAATATAAAAATCACCATGGAATGTTTTTTGTTAGATAGCTACTCGAGCAAATAGTAAAATAGATATGTATGCATAAGACTATAATATAAATATAACTTAAGTGTATAAGGTATTGCTTGGAAGCGGGTATTCTGGGGGCAAAATCATCGCCATATATGTACTATGTACTAGATTTCGCGATTCGAACATCACTCTGTTCGAGTAAATTGCACGTCAAGCAGTGTATCTTACTTTAGTGTGGTTGTGTTCCGGTGAAACTGTTAAGGCCCCCGGGCCAACAGCATAGTCAGTTCGAAAAAAAAAGTGTGGTTGTGTACTTGTGTGTGGTTTCGACATTTATGTATTGTGGGTCGTACGGAGCGGTGCTAATAAAGGCGGAAAAAAATTATCGGTAGCGGCTCATAGTCGCGTCGCGTCGTCTAGGTATCTGGATAATGAATGTATACTTAAGTATGCATCCGCTATCGGGGGTGCCTGGCCTCGGATACGGGCGCACCCTGAGCCACAGTGTTAAGTTAATTCAACCACCGCGCCGCCAACGCATCTGTGTTCTAACATCTAATCAGCTTTCCAGAATGGTTGTTGTTTATGGTTATGCTCTCTGCTCAGTTGCAGCGTGAAGTTATATTAGACTATCACCTTCCTCAATAAATAAAATATAAAATTGATTTTTTTTCATATCTGATGGTAGTTAAGAGATTAACGCGTTAAAACAAACAATCTCAAGCTTTATACGAGGGTGAATCAAAAAGTTCTTAGAAGTGCATATATATAAAACCTTTTGGGAGAAGTTCGATATTCAAATTAAAGAGTGTCTCAAACACAATATTTAAGCCAACTATCACTTGTTTCTGTCAGTTAGTTCGCACGTAATAAATTGTTTTGTAGTTGGATAAAAGTGAGTTACGTGCGGTGATAAAATGTATCTGCTTGAAAAAAATGTGCACAAAAGAAATTTTTTCGGACGTTCAGCAGACATTAGAGGATGCTGCCTATTTTCACGGTTGCTTACTAGGTAATTTAAAACAGGTAGATCAAGCTGTAAATATAACCCGCGTTCTGGGCGGCCTGCAACCTCCGTTACGGAAGAAAATGCCAAAAAGTTTGAGAATCTGGTTTTAGATGTCAGAAGAATAACTATAAAACATATAGCTGAGATCCTGAAGATATCTTTTGGTAGCGTTCAATCGATTTTAATTGATTCACTGAGGTTCAAAAAAGTGCCGGAAAGATGGGTGTCACGAATGTTAACAGACGAAAACAAAAAGCGACGTTTGGAAATTTCTAAGCGTAATCTCGAAATGTTCGAGCGTGATTCGGATAATTTTTACCGTCGCTTTGTCACCATGGGTGAAACGTGGGTCCACCATTTTAATCCTGAAACTAAGACACAAAGCATGTCTTGGAAATGACCATCGCCTCCATCGATTAAGAAATTTCGAGTTGCTCCTACCGCTGGCAAATTTGTGGCCTCAGTGTTTTGGGATAGTGAAGGAATCCTTTTTATTGATTACATGCTAAAAGGCCAGACGATTACTGGACCCTATAATGCAAATTTAATTCCGAAAGTGCGTGAAGCAATTAAAGAAAAACGTCGTAGAAAACTGTCGTTGGGCGTGTTGTTTCTTCGCGATAACGCTCCCGCTCATCGATCGGATGTTGCGCTCAAATCAATCCGCTGTGCTGGCTTCAATCAACCTGACTACCTACCATATTTTCCGGACTTACACAAGTAATTTTCATTTATTCCCAAAATTAAAAGAGGAAATTCGTGGAACTAAATTTCACGATAATGACGCGGTTATGGCTACCGTAGAGGAGTTTTTCGAGACTCGAGAAAAACATATTTTTATCGCAAGGAATAATGAAGTTAGAGCGTTATTCTAAATGTATTTCATTGGAAGGACATAATGTAGAAAAAAAGTATTGTTAAAATTTTTGCATTTTTTAATATTGATTCCAAGAACTTTATGATTCACCTCGTAACTAAATATAAATTACGTACAGGACATCAAATTCCAAGTTGTCTCCTTTGGAATTAGATTATAAAAATGGTTTGGACGGGCCTCCAAATCTAAAAAGGACTTTTACGAAATTTGTTAGTTTAGTTGATTTGGAGGTCCGGGTGCCAAGCTCCCCCAAGTTCACCACTGCTACCATTGATTTAATATACTACTTAACATCTATGATTGCTACTATGCTTAATAAATCTATTCATAATAATACAAGCTTTTAACGTACCTATCCATAAAAATAGTAGACTAAAGCTTTTGTTTAATTCAGAAATATTTGTTCATAAATAGGTATTAGGGATACCCATAAGTATTTAATTATTTTGAAATTTAAAAAAAAACTTTGTAGAATGTAAATTCAAGTGTTATTTCTTAATTTATCATATAATCTCCAAGGACAGTTTTCAATTTTTCCTGCAAATTTTCAATCCCCTTTTATAGAAATCCAGGGTTCGTGAAGCAAATTATGACATTAAGTGATAAACTCTAATAATGCGGTTTGATTTGCAGAAAGCCCTTGCTTGGAGAGCTTTATGTTATCATTAATGATCAATTGTTTATCTGCGGTAACGATTCTGGTAAGAAATGGGTTTCTACGAAATCTGAAAAACAATAAAATGCAAATTGGTCGAAGAATATTCTTGTTGATCTCAGATAATTGATGCCGTACCCATATGGGTTGGAAAGGCATTTAGGCAAGTAATATTCCTTGCCTATATGCCTTTCCAATTTCCTGTAGCTGTCTTTGTATAGTTGACCATGTAGACCCAAGTCTTCTTGATAAGACTTATACACTTAATTTTGAATCAGCTTCAAATAGAGATTTTAGGGTGTCATTGTCAAATTCAACTGGTTTTCTACTTCGGGGTCTGTCATAGAGATCATAATCACCAGCAACAAACCTTTAGAATTAACCTTGGCACTTGTTGACCTTCAATACACCCTCATAAATATCGCAAATTTTCTTTACCGATTACAAGTTTGGGCTTTACCGCCAAGAAAAGAATAATAATTTTACGATATAAAAAGGTACTAAAGTTGATTTCTTATTATTTTCACTTGGTATTTTACGTAATTTTCGTTTCAAGTATTCGTCTATGTACATTAATATTTTTTTCTTCTTTTTGTGTGTTTTTGGCAAATAAGCTTTCGGCCCGCCTGATAGTATACGGCTACAGTAGCCTATGGATGCTTATAATACCACAGGTATCACCTAGCGTGTGGCCGACCTTGAACCCCCGGTTCTGAAACGCTACTCACCACAGGAACACAACACAGGGCTATTTGGATGCGATCTTCTATAAGGTGGAGGTATTCCATCAGTCGGTCCGCCTCAAATAGAGAGAAATTTCTTTGTGCCCGACCTCCCTTTGCACCTCGTACTCTAAACCATTCACTCCATAGAGATGAAACTCTAGTGAGTTGTTTTACGCACACCCGCAATGTTTTCTGTATTAGTACTACCAGGTTACAACAGAAGGCGCGCAAGTCGTTTCATTTTTGTTAAAATATTACTTTTTTCATTATTCTCTCGCACTGCACTAAAGTTCGAAGTTTCGAAGCATCGTAAGTGACCTTAATTTCCAACGGCTTTCCTTATGAAAATTCTCACCTTTCGCCAATGCAATCTAGACACGGGACGTTGTCACTCTTGTAGGATTAAAAAACAAACATAGATGCTAAGACAATCATGTATTATAAATAGTCAAAAATTAACAAAAGAAAAACACTGAAAACAGGTACATTTTTTACCAATGTCAGAATTCAAAACTCGCTCTCCCCTTTAAATCCTTAGACGCTATAAACACTTAACAAGTTTCGCATGCACTAATTAACGATACACACACACCTGACGCCGGCAAAGCCCGGAGCCTAACTTGTCTAAGTGAATGACTAGGTTGCAAAAGTGTTACGTTCCTCGCAAGGCAGACCTGACTAATGTCTTCCATAATGCTTATACAATCCTTCCTTCTTACATCTATCAGTTGGATGTTCGACCGGCTTCTATTATATTAATCATCCGCTTCTACGATCATCAATCATTTTCGAAACGATACAATATTATTAATAATTAAAATTCGATCTCCTTCATTATTCGAACTTTACACACTAGCTACAAATAGCTTTAAACTATTATTGCTTACCAAAGCTGTCTCGGTCAAAAACTTTTATCTTACAAATATAAATAACCAGAACGGACCTGATATATTGTTGACCACAATTATTATACAATTTAAACATTTTGATAAGCGATTTTTAAACTGCTAAACCGTAACAGTTACCGATAAATGATGAAGACTGAAAAGCAGAGATCAAATAAGACATGGCAAGACCGTTAAGGTCACTTTCACATAAACATTATGTTTGTATTTTAGCCTCTGATTTGTAGTACTGTTCTGTTAAATATATTATTTACAAACAAAAAATCAGCACAACCATTCGTTATAAATATTATAAAGAGGAAAGATTTGATTGTTTGTTTGCATTGAATAGGCTCTGAACCTACTGGACCGATTTGTAAAATTCTTTCACCATTAGAATCCTACATTATTTCTTATGAACATAGGCGATAGAATAAAAAGTAAGCGATCCGTATGAAAATTTATAATATTTGATTTTTTTGTTAAATACCCGTGCGAAGCCGGGGCGGTCCGCTAGTTCGTTATATGAATGTTTTACTTGCCAAATTGATTAACTCCACTTTCTGAATATTACACTGTAATATCAAAACGCCTCCTGCGTTTAAGTATTACGTAAGCGAACTTTCAATTATTTTTAGACCTTCGCCCTCTGTATAAGCAAAAATGAGAAAATTATGAAGCAAGAAATGTATTAAATTTTCATCTTACGAACATTTATAACAATCTCCCCGTTTCCTCTGTCAGGAATAGTAAGAAAATATTAAACCTCCCCCCCAGCGCGCTTACGTAACACTTTAACGCTCCATTCGTTGTTTCCTAACTGTATATTCAATCGATAATCCATACCTTTCTCTGCTAATACAGTCTAAATCGTTTATTTGATTTTTTTATAATATAATTTAACAGGAATAAAACAAAACAATTTATTATACTTTCTAATTTTTTACCAACTATTTATTTTACGGAATTAATCGATTTAGCAAATCAGGCATTCATACGTAATAGCATACAAGTTAGTTATCATAACACGAAAATCAAATTGGTCATTATTTTTGTACCAACAGCCGCCAACATAACGACGGTGCAATGACTAATTGACTAACGTCCATTAGACATTATATACCTACACATTAGTCAATTAGCCCATTCCACTTTCGATGTGTATACGAATATATGTATATATACATATAAAAGGCAACTAACTCATCATCGCCCAGCTTAATTTACCAAGGATATAAATTTGAAATTCTGGACACGTATGAACTCTATATTTATAGGCATGGCTTAGAAAGGGATTTCTCTAAATTCAAACCAAGGGTGTGGTAGCAAAGTTTGCATTGGATATAGTATTTTTCGGGTTATATTTATTTTAAACTTGGTATTAATAATTTCGGCATAATTAATGGAACGCGTATTTAGTTTGTCTTTTTAGTTATTCCGCTTTAGAGAGAGTGGGTATCTCAAAAGTCTGTGTAAAATAATATGTAACAGGTCACATGTATTTACAGCTTGACCCCGCAATTGGTCTGCGGGACGCGGGAGGGGAACAAGCCTGACCAATAAACTAGTCTGTTGCCGGCCGCCGGCAGCAATAGATGTTTCACGTATGAGCCTACGCGGTTTTGTTTTTGTGACTGATACACATGAGATTATCTTACCAAGATGTAATTACAGACGCTAAGTTTTAAAAAACTATATAGTCAATCAAAAGTAATGTTGTAGCGCGTTTTTATTCAAATATATTATTATTACTATTAAGTAAATGAGTTACTTTTCAAATGTCGTTTTTACGACGATGATCAAATATTACTTGCAGCGTTGGCTAAAGATTTACAAGCGATGGTGACTATTATGAATGATACTTCGGAAAGAAAGGGAATGAAAGTGAACATAAATAAAACTAAAGTTATGGTGTTTGAAAAGGAAGAGAGCATGACAGAAGTATGTATCCGGATTGGTGGCGACAAACTAGAGCAAGTGAATGAATTTGTTTATTTGGGATCAATGTTTACTAATGATGGAAAGTGTGAAAGTGATATTGAAAGGAGAGTTAATGCTGGTAATAAGGTGAATGGGGCGTTGCACGCCTTTATGAACAGCCAGAAAATCTCTAGAAAAGCTCATCTGGCTGTACATGAAAGCTGGGTGTGACAGAAAAAACACGAAAGTAGAATAAATGCAGTAGAAATGAGAGCGCTAAGAAATATGATAGGAGTGAAATTGAGTGACAGAATAAGAAATAGTGTAATAAGAGAACGACGTGGTGTGAAAGAAGATATAGTGACACGGATTGAGAAAGGGATACTTAGATGGTTTGGGCATTTAGAGAGGATGAATGAAAGAAGATTAACTAGACAGATTTATAAGATGACTGTAATTGGGAACGTTGGAAAACGAAGGCCTAGAAGAACGTTCCACGATCAATTCGGGGATGTTTTGAAGAAATTCAGGTCAAGAATACTCTAAACCGACGAGCATGCATGAAAAGATTGATGAATGTTGAGGAAGCGAACGTTGTATGTCACGATCGTAGCAAGTGAAAGGACGTGGTCTCTGCCTACCCCGTTGGGAAAGAGGCGTGATGTATGTATGTATTTAAATTCATAGAAGTTTCACTTCAACTGCGTGTAAAGGTTACACGCATAATTTTTTTCAATATAGTATTCTGATTAGCATTTTAATAAAGACAACAATATTATGTGTACTAAACGTATTATTTATCGTAACATTTCTGTGCCAGTTGCAATAACATGCACAAACAATGATCTTAAGATATAGGGTATCATGTCAATACCATGTATATCTATGCACACCCGGCGCCCCGCGTCCCGCATAAATCAGGAGGGTCGCGCTTACAGTAGTCGGCCTATAAATTTTGACATTCATATCTTTCAGCATAATAATTAAGATACGAATTTTGGTGTTTTGAAAATTCGACCTCTAAAGGGAGGAAGATGTAACAAATAATCGATAGGAATTCCATGTGACCTACTTCAGAGAAAGTTCCAACATCAGTTCAGTGATTATTTAACTAGACAGTACAATCACCAATATAGTATACAAAGTGTGCTTTATGAATTCTAAATTCTGTTAAGAGATTTGTATAATGAGTTCATTTATATGTGAGGAATAGATACATAACAGCATAATAATATATAGATAAATATATAAGCTAGTTACATATAAGATGCAAATTTATATATGAATAAAAGACAATGAATGAGTACCTTTTAGGAGTGTGTATCAGATGGTCGGTAACAACAATTAAACTTAACCACAGTCAACTATCAAAATAATTACAACTATTTCATTATAATTGAATTTAAATGCTGAGTGTGACCATTATCTCTTGTGTTACAATGTGGCCGAAGCCGAAGCCGAAGCTGGTTAGGTTGTCACCTAAGCATATATAGAGAAGGACTGGCACCTGGCACCTGGCACTCATGTGCACTTGCCGGAACACACCTATATCTGTTTGGCGACTGATTTTCAACTCGGGAATAGTAGTAATAAAAGTTAACAATAACAACATTAGTGTTCGTAAGAGTTAAATTAAACTGAGCGATAAAACAGTTTGAGCTATATTAAACTTAATAAATAAACAAAGGTTTTCGTTAAAAAATTTTTATCAGTACAGTACTACAATGTATCGGTTTTCTCGCCTACTGATATCAATAGCGACGATAATAAATATAACAACATAGCGAGTTCTTTTAAGAGATAAATTAAACTGAGCAATAAAATTGTTTGAGCTATATTAACTTGATATATGAACAGAGATTTTTGGCAAAATAAATATTAACAGAACAGTACTAGAATGTATCCGTTTTCTCGGCCACTGATATCAATAGCGACGATATAAAACGGTTATAACCATTTCTCATTATCACTTGAAGATGAGCTCACTACAAGCGCTAATTCCGTTGTTCATTGTCTCACCTGAGTTTAGGATCTCCATTAATTTATCTTATACATTGTACGCTATAAATATATTTGAATATATTATTTGGTAAACTGTAAAATATTATAAATTATGTGTTAAAGCTTCTTTACTTAGGTTTTCACTCACTGATATTTATGAATTAAATGCATATTGAAATTAGCAAATTTTTAATCTGAAGTATTTTTAGTTCAATGAATACTAAATGAATCAAATTTATTTTGTTTTTATTGCAAATAAACAAATCTTGCTAAGATTGATGATCTAACACTATTTTCTAGTAAATTTTAAATATATATTTTTTAAATAATCCAAGTATTCGAAGTAACATTAACTATGGGATTCAAACCTGTCATTTGATGTTTGTTCCAGCTGTCTATTGGATTGTGTCAAAAATATTTTTTTTTCATACCCATACGAACATTAATATGTCTGTAACTTAAAAAAAATGCTATGAAATTAAACTTAATCACTTAATAGACAACTAAAAGAAGATTTTTCCCATAAAAATAATGTGGAAATACATTTCGTTCCGATTTAATTGTTTGAGTTTGCAAATAAATAAACTTAAGTAATGATATATATATATATATTGATTGAAAGAATTGATAAATTACTTTATACATAAAATAAACAGATTTAGAAAATGAGTGGCTGATTTTAGTGACTCGGTCTCAGGAAATATTTTTTAGAGATATTAATTTCTTACCAAATCATACTCCAATCTGTGTATATCAATTAAGAGTTATAAAATAAAAAAGAAGGAAAAAAAACTATGTAATTTAAAAATAAATCTTCTTTAAGTGAAATTAAGTTGTCTAATTAAGTTTTTAGGGCTCAATTTGGTATCAAACTTTTTTTTAAGTTACAGATTACGTAATTTCCAAATGAGATCGTATTTTTTTGTGGAATTTGTTAATAGTATAATAATTAATCAATTTCTATACGTAATCTCGAAACCACAACTTTGTTTTTATATTGTAAAATAAGTCAAACAGGCCTAATCGTACCTTTTTTTATTTGTATTTTAACAATCAAATAATAATACATACATATAATACATAATAGGAACTAATTTTATGACTGGGTTATAAGATTAAACTTTCAAGAACATTTTATTTCTATTAGATCCGGGTGTCCTTCGTTTGTTTTGATATTAAATGGAGGTCTTACACTCAGGAATAGAAAGAGAAGTGAGTAATCAGATGTGTTTATGAAGCACCTTTCCTCCGAGCGCGCGCGCCGCCGAGCGCCACGCCGCGCAACGAGCGCATCGCCATCGCCCTGTTGAAATGCCGCTGAGTCTTGTGCTCTTCCACGTCTCCTCCACTGTCAACTGACGATAATATCACCAGCAGTACTCCCATCACCTGAAAATTGTATATTCATTAAATAACTCCCATGCGAAGCGATAGTCGCAACTTACTATGCGTTTCAAATGGGAAGATAATTCACTCGTTACTTATCGAAAATGTACTGCCGGCAACAAAAACATAAAATAAATTTAATTTTAATTTTAATTTAATTTTAAGTGTCTACATTTAATATAATATTTGCTAAAACAAAAAGAGCTTTAGTATTTGTCAGGCAGCAAATCGACAATACGGCCAATTATAGCCAATCGATTACGTTATAAATTTAGAAAATGTGCTAATTCTAAATGCTAAACGCTCCATACCGTACAACTATTTTCTCCTTGTTGATTTATTAGAAGCTCGTGTATTTTATAAATTGATGGTCGGTCACGTGACAATCATAAGTAAAATATGCACATGTAAACATTGAATAATTTGTAATATTTCAGATCGTATTTACTGAAGTAGCATACGAAACGATTTTTTTTAGAACTATATATACCTACTGTTAGCCTTAAGGAACATGTACCCAGCAGAGGCTTTAACAGCTTTACCGGGCTTGGGTGCGAGCGCGAAAGGCAGTCAGACGCGAAAGCGAGGCAACAAGCTCAAGGGTGCCAAAGTAGCCCAACTTCGGGTAGGAGTGTTGTCGTACATGTAAATAAGTCGCGATCTGACTAATTCCCTATTCATAAAATTGGATCTATCTATACATATACATGTTTCTAGGAGGAAGGAAGTGTCTAACTAGCTAAAAGAGAAAAAAGGTCCCTCACACAACCTTTATACTGCAGTAGTGTGCATGTGTGAAGTGCATTGGCATGAGTGTATGTTGGTAGCTAGTGAATGCAGAGTCACTGTATCGCGCGAGCGGCTGCTGACTCAAGGGCTCCACGCCGGAGACGGACCTAGGCTTGAGTTGCCGCTAGTTAGCGCGGTCGTCGTGCCGACTTCACACGAAACAAGTAGCAAGATGACTGTTTGACAACTATCTTTTTATTTGAAAAGCATATTACCTACAAAATTGAAAAGATATTTGTCATAACTTTTAACTTACCATATTTTTTATTGAATTTATACGGAAATTAAATTGTTAACCATATTCGAGTAGTAACAAGTAACATGCATCTGATAGAATTATGTCTTGTTATCTACGCGTTTGTAGTCAGTACGCATGGAACATCTCATGCATAACCGCCATTTTTCATATGATATGAAAATTTATTTATGTTATAATGAACCCAAAACACCTTTTACGTATGATAGAAATATTAATTTATATCACTACATTACAATTAGCAGAATTTAAAAGGTTGTTTTAAACACTTTATGTGTTAAAACCAATACCCGTGAGTAAATATTTATTCATTATTACATCTTTATAACATATTTTTTTCATTAAATAAAAAATATTCAACAAAAACACCGCATTATGTTCAAGTGACCGCTCGTGACGTCACCATAAAATAAATAAAACTAAATTTGGAACATTAATTTGACATATATTTTATGGTTTACTCAGCGTAAGCCATTTAATTGCCTCAAATGCGTCTTTTTTCGCGAATTGATTCATGATTATCGTCATTACTTATTTTGTATGTTACTTTATGTAACAAAATATATCCTATTATCTGGCCAGATGACATAGCTATGAATTAAAGGAAACACCACGAAATCGGATTTGTGGTTTCCCGTGAAAAGAACATAAACGGACGGACAGGCAGGGAGACGTTGACTTTTATAATATGTATAGATGTATATTTGAGGTCTTTAACGTTTAACGACATTTGTACTTACCAAACAAATAATGATAAGGAGCGTGTACACGTGCACGGAAGCTTCCGGTATATTCTCTATGTCTTTCAGCGCAGCGAGCGCTGGCTCGAAGTCCGGCTTCAAGTCCAAAGCGTGCTTGAGATGCATCGCCGCTTCCTGTATCAAAAATAAATTACGTGTTTTTAATAGTTAGTAACGTTTCGGTTCCCGTGTTCCATATATTTCTTTTCTTAAAATAGTCCCCAGTGTTGTAAACTAGAAATAAAACTGTTAATGAGGAATTTGTTTAGAATGCTCGTAATATTGGACATGTTGTGAGAAAATTAAGTTTATTATCTCATTTTTGAAAAGAGTAACATCAAACATAATTCAATAGAAGGGTTATTTTAAGAGTCTTTTAAAGAAAGTCTGGTAGGGCTCCTTGGTCTCAATATGTGGGATCAGGGTGCCTTTTATGCTAAATTGTCTAAACCTAGTAAGTAGTACTGATTGCCTTTTCAGGATACAACTTCATTGTTTGTTATTTTAATTAAAACTCGTTGATTCAATTAGACCGATATAACCTAAAAGGTTAAAGGGCATAAAACTAATAATAATAATAAAGAATCTTCGATCTTATCGTATTGTTGTTTTTACTTCCCGTACTTGCTCACAGTTTACTAAAATACTTGACATAAATTGTTAGTGCTCCGCTTCGTAGAGTGAAATTATACAGCTTATAATCTTTATCAATAAATAAACTCTAAATATGTTACGTATAACATATAGATAAATTGATTTTTTTTTCAAAATGGCTATTATTTTAGCCTTAAGCGCTTCACGGCTTCACCGGGCTTCGTGGCGAGCACAGAAGGCACTCAGCAACAAGCGTAAGGGTACCAAAGAGGCTGAACGTCGCTTTAAATATATATAAATTTAATCCACAAAAAAACTGTTTGGTAGTTTCAGAGATTAGCGCGCGTTTCAAGAAATAAAAATCTCTTCAGCTTTATTTAATATCCTAAAAATATCCTTTATAAAAAAAGGGATATTCCTTATGTTGTTTCGTTTAAACGGAAAATTAATAACAAGTCTTTAATGATAATTTTATTGAAAGTATACAATATGATTGAAAGTATTTCAGAGAGACAAGGGTCATTCACCTGATAATGCCCATATGCTTTGAATATCTCGCCGAGTGTGAAATACTGTTGCCACACGCTGCGATCCGGCGACTGCACTTCAAGCGAGCGCCGCGTCAGGAATATTGCGTCGTCAAGGTATTGCAGTGTGAATAACACGCGTGCAAGATTAAGAAGCACCTGGTCAAAGTTCGATTATAAAATTATTCCATAATGAATAAAATAAATAATAAAGGAACAGTTTTTGGCGGAATTTTGGCCTGTCATTTGGTGGTTTTTATTTTAATCCAATAAACTTATGTTATTTGGCGCTTTATTATGTCATTTTGACGGTATTTTACATGATGTAGTTTGGTTATTTTGGACAAGTTAGGTGGATTATAAATAATAACTAGGAACATGCATTTTAACTTGGCACAAAAACTTCCTGGACAGTTTTAATAAAGGCTTTACAAGAATAATTAGAAAATTATTATATTCACGTGACAATGGCAGAATTGTAGATGAACACGGTGGCTATTAAATAAAATAAGAAGAATAATAACTGATCAAGTAAGGTAGGCGGGATCTGTAACCAACTGGGACGCCACCATCATGCATATGGTGATTTGTAGCGTTTCGGGATCAGACAGATATCCAGTTCCCGAGAGACTTACAGACCACCATAACAGCAGCGATTTGCGATGGATTGCCGATTTCTCGGTGGTCGACATTGTTTCCGGATTGTATTATTGTGCTTATCATCAGGAACAATTACATCACTTTGCTGTACTATAGTAAAAAAAGCAACTTCTATACATATTATAAAACTTAACGTCTCTCTGTCTGTCTGTTCGTTTAAGTTCTTTTCACGCGAAAACCACTTATCCGATTTACATGGTTCTTTTTTAATTCATAGCTAAATTATCTGCCCAGGTTATAGGACATATTTTGTTAGATAAAATAACATACGAAATAAGCAGTGACGATAATGGTGAATCAATTCGGAAGAAGGCGCTTAAACGGCTTACGCTGAGTAAAGCATAAGAGATATATCTAATTATTGTAATACATAATTGTAGATCTTAAAAAGACCCACAAAAAAGTCAGCGTTGGCATATGTTTATCTTCTATAGATCGCCCACAATAAGCATTTTTGCTTTTAAAAAGTGGGAGCGAGGGCATTCTGTAGTCCACGCGAGCGGAGCCGCGGGCAAAGCTAGTTTGTTATACATGAATGTCGATGAGACTATCGTGTAATTGAGAAAATATATCGATGGGTGTTTGGGGAAGTATTTACTACAATCTGAAGATGGTGGTATGATTTTTCTAGATTCCATAAAATACTAGAAAATGTCTTATCAATCACATCATGATTTCATCACGATGTTTTACAACAACGAACGTAACCGATTAGACGCGTTATTCAAGAAC
Organism: Saturnia pavonia; assembly: GCA_947532125.1. NCBI lineage: Eukaryota > Metazoa > Arthropoda > Insecta > Lepidoptera > Saturniidae > Saturnia > Saturnia pavonia. The sequence goes on along the minus strand of OX383899.1, from coordinate 5,283,445 downwards.
ACTTTCACTGAGCCATCATTGGTTCAAATTCATAACTCAGATACTACAAAAACATAAATGTTATAAAATATTTTTTTTAGTACTAGAGCTCTACTACGAGTATAAGTATTTTTCTGATTTATCAACTGCATTAAGGAAAAAGCGCGTAACATAGACGAGTTGCGAAGATCGACTAATTTCATTTATCCAGTTAAAAACAATAAAATGTTGTAAGTGTAAGGTGGGTCAAATAACATCTTAAGACTTGACACACCAAAGCCAATATTACCTGTACTTGTTTCACAAGGTTGAGTAACGACCGAGGAAATGGCGATAACGGGATGGAAGGACTGTACATACGGCTTCACTGGAACGCGACTACCATGCATATGGTGAAAACGGCGTCATAATGATTCGCTTATGGGCGTCGCGTTTTTAGATCAGCCGGAGCATAGCCAGTTTCTATTCACGCAGGGCGGTATGACAGCGGCGGTTGGCGATGGATTGTTGATTACTCACGAGGTTGCTTTGTACTGTGCTTTCTATCAGGCAGAGTTCCGTCACTTTGCTGAGATAGTATAAAAAAAAACTTTGTACTGTGCTTCCTATCAGGCAGAGTTCCGTCACTATGCCGAGCTAGTATAAAAAAACTTTGTACTGTTCTTTCTATCAGGCAGAGTTCCGTCACTTTAACAAGCTAGTATAAAAAAATGCCAAGTGCGTGTCGTGCCACGTAGTCGTACTTGCTCGTTAAATTGAATTTGTACGAACTTGTAAAGCCTACTTACCCCTGATAGTTTTCCTTTTAACTTCATCGTATATACTACAACCATGAATTTTTTCACATATCCAAAAATAACATATAGCTTACAGGGATGGCACTTGACTCTAACAAAAATTATGACTTTAAAGCTTAATAATTCGCAAACGGATCCCTGAATCGAACGGTTTTCACACACCCGCAATATTTTTGAACGACCTATCTAACGACACTCCTAACGATGGGATATACGAGAAAAAAAATCCCTCTTTACGTGTAGGGAAGGTCAGGTTTAGGGGAGGTAACCTAAACGTTTTTTTTTTTCAATATTTTATTTTACCACTTTGTCGGCGTGATTAATATGTATACCCATACCAAATTACAGTTTTCTAGTATTCTTAGCTAAGCCGCAGAAAGACAGACAGACATAGCGAAACTATTAAGAGTTCCTTGTCGACTTCGGAACCTTAAAAAAGTACAAAGCAGTGGTTTTAGTTGCAGGCCATAGAGCAATATAAACTTTATTATGGATCATTGCAATGTTTTTCATGAACTATTAGTACTATTACTGGTTAACGATTAAAAATCAGCGCTTTAACTATTTGGTAATTATTTAATAAAAATTTTACTTCTGCATTGTACGGCGAAACAGCGAGAGCTCGTCGGAAACACTCAATCGACTGTCGTGTATCGCCTTTAATCCTCCAGAAGTTTCCAATCTGGTTGTAAAGTTGTACTGATTTTGGTTTCTCCCTTTTAGCCTTCTTTAAACGTTTTTCTAATGTGTTTATGTCAAACTCTGTTACTCCATTCTTCTTCTTTGTAAATATAAGGGCCACCTAGTTAAACCACAAGTTAAACAGTATAACGAAATTGGCGCTTAAAAATATAACAAATATTTATCATGTTATTACACACATAATATATTAAGCTTAATAATATATCTTTGAAACAAGACAGTATAATGCAAATAAAAATGTCTAGAGTTAATTATGATTATCTACACATATAATAAAATTGAAGTGACCGTTTGTAATGCCAAAATAATAGCTTTTTACTAAATGCATATGAAAGTACACATGGTACCTATAACAAATAAACATTTTTAAAATTTTTGGCTGTCTGTTCCGGGTAATCTCTGAAACGGTTAGACTGATTTTAACGGGACTTTCACTGACAGATAGCTGATGTTATAAGAAATAACGTAGATTACATTATTTTAGAAAAATAATTAAGATTCCGCAGAAAGAATAAAAAAGGTTTTTTAGTAGTCCACTCGAGCGAAGCCGCGAGCTCAGCTAGTTATTAATAAAATCAGAAATTGACCTTCTTATAACTGCACAAATCGCATCATTAATTATAAACATAATTAATTAAAAAATCACGACTGTTGGGAAATCGCATTTATAGGCTTGCAATTTTAATGAAAATTTACGCTACAGAAATGTAAATGAATTCACATTATTTATACATTTGCAAATACTTAGATTTTAAAACCATTAGCCACTTCAACCATTATATGATAAAAAAAATGTGTGTGCGATATTCACACACGATAGAAGTGAAACTTCATTTTAAAAGACATTTTCTACTTTATTTAAACAGTGTGCAATATACATACACACCAACATTTACTCTCTCGCTCTGGCTCACACAAAGAAGTGAGACCGATAATGTGCGTTAAACGTTATCTTATGTACGTTTAGAATTTACTTTTCCTACAGTCCCTACTGTTTTCATTGTTTTAATCCGGTAAATCTTTGTTAGTGTACATACATATCCTCATAACATATATTTTTTGTCACTTTTACATCACATATGTATTGTATGATAATAATTATTACAGGAAAAGAGAGCTTTAAATTTATACAAAGTTAAGTTTCATGTTTATACAAGTGTTCTTTAGTGACACTAAGTGCATACCTAAAGTATCACAAAGTCCACATTGTATTCCAATAGTACAAGTGTATGGCCAAGTCTTTATATTTTATTGATATTGAAGAGATAAGATATTTAAATAAATATCTTAAGACTTCTTTACAATGTGTTTAAAAATTGCTTCATCACAAATAATATTTTTTATTACACTGATAACTTTTTATACCTCTCAAAACCACTCCTGTGTTTAATAGTTTATTAGTCTCAGGTATTTATTTTTTTTTAAATACTAATTCTAGGTTTACTGTGAGCTGGTTTTTTAATCAAATTTATATTTCAACCTGCTAAACACATAGAAATTGTATTTCTTATAAAAATTCAGCCACTCTCATTGACTCATAAAGTTAAAGTCAACTATAGTTGACAGTTGACTACTATTGACATTAATTATTAAGTCAATAATCATTATTAAGTAACATGAAATGTTACTTGGCCTCAAGTCACATAAATAAAATAATAAAAATTAAGATGAAAAACATTAGAACTCCTAGCTAGAAGCAGAATGACTGTTAATTAATGTTAAACTCAATTTAGTTTTGGATTGCATACAAAATGTTACAATTTAAACTGAAAACATATAAAACAAAAAATAGAAAAGCATCATAAAAATATCTTATTTAATATTTCTCATTTAGAAATCTTCTACAAAGACTCAATATACAGTTTATTTACCTGTGGTTCAGGCACATTGGGATGTCTATGACGTCGTGCTACTCCAACCAAATTGTCATAGTATGTAAAATTCACAGATTTACCACAGTCTAAGTATTCATCATCTGCATGGCCATTTACCTCTGATGGTGGTGTTTCATCATTATTTTCACCACCGGCCCTGTAGAGATCACATTAAAATGCAATTTCTGTATAGGCAGTGAAATTTGGATTTAATTTTGATCTAAAAAAAAGTGACAATATCTGCAGCTTCTCTTCAAAATGGGTCAACAAGTTTTGAACAAAAGTGAACAAGTTTCAGAATTTCAATTGAATTGTTTTTACAGTGCATAGGGTTGTTTAGCAGATATAAAAATAGAAAATAATATATGTACCTTTGCTGTTCATATATCTGACAGTCTGTACAGAACATGTCAAAACCATGCTTAGTCCATGTGTTACCATAATATACAGTTGATGTTATTATATTGAATATAGGGTCCTCCTCATTCATTCTCTGTTTCTGAGTGTCATCCTAAAATAAACTTTACATATGAAACATTTCATAAATTTAGAATTATTTTTGGAATTGTGTATTATAACCAAATTTTCAATGAGAATAATTGTCTATGTCTACATATAAAATGTTTATACAAGGCAAACTTGTTCTTAAGGCCTAGGCTGACTGGTTGAAAGGTTAATATGTACTTACAGGGATTTATAGTGCATTGATTATATAAATGATTTTAACACTGAGTTCTGACTGACCTGAGTCAATGTTGTACCGTCAACAATCTTATCCTCGTCCACATTCAATTTCCAAACGTTAGACGTGCGAGAATTAGTGACGATAATTTGAAATGAAAATATATACAGAGCTAAACACGATAAGTATGGCAAATCCCACATTTTGTTCATTCAAAACGAAACATGACATGAAAACTGTTGTCTCTAATGTAATGCAACACACTTATCTACAAAAAAAATGTACAATCTTAGTGGCAAAGCTTTCTCGACAATAGTTATTGAATTTTGTGACACTAATTATTTTATTCCACTATGTACATAACGACAGTAAGTAATACACATAAGTAACGCAATCACCCAATCACAATCGCAATGAAACACTTTTTTACTTTCAGACTTTCCTGGTTGACATTAGTGACAGTCTGTGGGTGACAGTTCTCTAATAATTTTTAGGGTTGTGAGTCGAGATCAAAACTAAATTATTGATAATGAATAAATAATGAATAATTGGATTGCCTACTTTTTATAAACTCTTAACATATTTAAATTAATTTTATGTCTTAGTAGTTTGTAATAAATCAAACCAACTAGCTACTGAAAAATATTATGTAATATAAATTAACATACGTTTAGGTAGCTGTTTTAAGGGAAAAATATATTAGCAATCATTTGTATATTACCTTCTTATATAAAGTTAGGGAAGCAAACAATTTTATTTACAGTATTCAATGAAATGAAACATAAATAAGGGCCTGAACGTTTATTTGGCAAAATTAGTATAGTTTTTGAATTAATGTTGAAACAATCCGTCACACTTTGATTTCTGTCATCTGTTTAGTTGTTTAGTGCACAAAAGATGCGTTCCATAAAGGATCGATACACCACCCGACTCGAATAGGGAAATTCAGTTTACATTTTTAAACTGTGTTCTTAGACTAAGGTACAATAAATGAAATTGTAATGCAACGAAAAAGTTACAGCAAATCAACAACAATATTTACAAATCTACTTTTTTATCGTAAATTAAAATGTGTGTGTGAAATAAAGTAACTTACCTAATGCTAATATAAATTACGTGGTTCACCATTTTGCAATCAGTGTGGTAAGATTGACGATATCCATGATTTTTAATGGAGTGTTCCAGAAATCATAAGCCTAGGAATCCTTTTAATAATAAGTATAAAATTAATAACTGCCATGTGGGTGTGTATTACAGTATTCTAGCAGAACCGACATCGGATCCTTCGAGAGTGTTGTGGAGTTCTTTTAAGTTCTTAATTAATGAAGTCTTATTCTCGTGACATTAGTGTATTCTTATTTATAGTTTTTATATATTTCATGTTGGTAAGTAGCAGATATAAGTTATGATGGAACTGACACATCCTTGGCGATAAAAGTCCCTAAATAAAATGAAGATTATAAAAAAATTTGGTACTTTCGATAAATATATACTTTTTTGGTTATTTAAGTTGTGTTTATTAGAGGACAGATCCTTGTTTACAAATATTGTATAAAAACTCAAACATGGGCTAAAAATATTACAATTGCTCTTTCCATAATTCTTGACAATAAGATCCAAAACAGTCATTGGACATAACAATTACAAAATAGTATATTTTTATGACTCTATATAATAACACTTTATAAAGGCTCTTTTGTTACAGATTTAATTAAATATAATGTTTTAGATGTAAATTAATATAACATACAAATGATGGTATAATTTTTATATAAGTGCTAAATCAGTGTTCGATTGTAAATATTAATTTTAATAGACAAACTCTGTATTAAAGTTAAAAGTATGTAATCCAATTATCTGTGAAGATTTAAACCAGCTACTTATTACGGATCAAAAGATTCAAAGATCAAAAGATAGCAATAGAGATCCTTCTTCAGGAACAGCAGCAAAAGAAAAGCTTCACTATTAATAATATCTGTATGATATTTTAAACATAGCTAATTTTATTGCGGATTTAGCACCTTTATTGAATATTAAAAAAAAATTAGGAATATCGAGAAATCTCGGACTTCTAATAATGTTTTTTAAAGTATTTTTGATCTTCAGAGTTTCCAATGTCGAATTTTACCTTGCTTTTATGCAAAAAATAATACAATAGCACAGTTCAATCAACTACTGACAAATTTCACAAACGTCAACGGAGTCTACCCGAGTTCGAATTAGAAGAGCAGTTCTGCCCAAATGGACATACAGCGTAAAGTGGTCACTAATTCAATGGCTCTTCATTCATGTCTTTGTCCATATAACTTACATAATTACTCTGTGATGTAATCTCTCTGCTGTCAAAGTAACTGAGTAGAAATACCATATTTCTAACCTGAACTATAAATTAAACAAATGTAGCTTCCTTTGGCGGAAATGAAACTTAGTGGCAAAAAATTTTTAGTACATCGATGTTTTGTAATTGGATATTGGTGTTAAAACATGGATGTCATTCATTGTTTCCAAAACATCGATGTATCGCTTATGTCCCAAAACTTCATGCTAAGATGACAGTAGACATGAGTAACTCAGGAAAATTTATTGCGTTAACTCAAGCGCCTCTTATTAATGCCAGCGCATTGAGGTAATTCAAATGAGCGTAATGGCGCAGCAAATTGGTAAATGCCAAGTGAATCGCTAGATGTGCTCCACCAGAACCTCTGACCGCTGCTTCACTGTGCCACGGCTGGCATAGCGCGCTACTCTGAAATGCGCTATGTGCTAAGACATTTGGAATAAGTGTGTTGATTCATTCGGCGCAGTAAACTGAGTTGGCGTAATTGCGTGGCGTAGCGCAGTGTTACCCATGTCTGCCCATACCTTTAGATGTCAGAAATTTTCCTGAACAGTTTATACATACTTGCACAGAGTACTTTGTTTGCTTACTTGTATCGTGTTTACTATATAATTCCAATATTTTTCATATGGTCAAATATGAGAAAATGAAGTAATCATGAAGAAAGAACGCACTGGCGACAATTGCCGCCCATTTAAATTATAAGTATCCTAAAAAACTGCTGCAATCCAAGTTGACTTCGATTTGTGTTATGTTTTATACTTTTGTGTTTTCGTATTTACAGCTCATCAAATATTAAGTCTAACGGGAATAAGCTTTGAAAGGAGGAGTATTATTGTAAGGATTATTGATTCTAATTTATAAATTTTTCTTCTATTACCATCCTTTATTGAATGTTTGTTTTTAGGGTTTTGTGGAACTGACCGTTGTGCCTCTGAAGGATAACTTACGGTATATACGCCTCAATGCAAAACAATCACGTATATATCGTGTCTGTTTGAATGATCAATATGAAGCAAACTTTCAGTATTGTGACCCTTTTCTGGATATATGCCAAGCAGATCCAAACACGTATGTTATATTATACTTCTATACCTCATCTTATGTTATTTAGTGAAGAAGTTTTAGTCCAACACCTATACGGGAGTACAAATTACAGTTTGACTTAGAAAATCGTATGCCTTTTACTATTTTTTTTAATGTGCAACTAAGGTGGTAATAAACTGTACAGCCTATCTGATGGTATGCGGTCACCATAACCTATGGATGGAAACTTGTAACAATGGAGTTATCACTACCATGTTGTCGACCTTGAGCGTCCCCTTCCCCAAGGAGCTCTGGAAACCCTACTCATGGTAGTAACATGACATAAGGTTATTTGGCTACTGACTTCTGAAGGGAGGCTCTGGAAACCCTACTCATGGTAGTTACATGACAAGGTTATTTGGCTACTGACTTTGAAGAGAGGAGGTATTTCACCAGACGGGCTGCTCCAAGTAGAGAGAACTTGCCAAAAAGATGTTTAAATGACAAAATCTGTGTTTAAAGTCCAACTGTAGTACAAGGTTTGACTTTGTGCGTTTAACATTTGTGTATTTGTAGAAATAAAACAACTATCTAAAGATAATATAGGATTCTTTTATAGACAAAATGATAAGAATAAATAAAAATTTAATGATTTCATTCATGAAAAAAAAAAGTATTTTGATAGTAAATTAATAATGCATCATCTATGTAATAAATCCAATTTATCATTTTTAAGATATCTCAGGTTCTCAGACTATAAAATTTGATGTTTCAGGAGGTCCTTGGAAGTGTTCAGCAAATATCACTTAGCTGCAGCTCAAAAGATTGATCCAGATCACAATTCTGGTGAGCTTCATATTCAAGTGCCAGATGAAGCAGCACATCTGGTAGGAGAAGGAAGAGGTCTTCGTATTGGCATCGAGTTCTCATTAGAATCTCCACAGGGTGGCATGCATTTTGTTGTACCTGAAGGGGAGGGAAGTTTGGTTGAGGTAAGTTATATTTGTAATCTATTATTACATTAGTATTAGGCTACACCTCTCAGTTAGTCTTAGATATTGATTTTTGTTAAGTAAGTCGGAAGAAATAGTGTACCCTAACTGCTTTATCCGCATGGGCTGGTGTAATGGTCAGTGATACATAAATATAATGTTCAACAAAAATATTGCTCTTTAGTACATCAAAAAAAGAGTCTGTCTCTTATAAATAACTCACATAAGGTGTTATGTGACAAAGTTTTATTGAAAATTGAAGTGATTTATGAGCATTATTATTGGCATGGAATATTAATCCTTACAAACGAAAGTTACTTCATCATCAAGGAAATTTTATGTAGATAAATTTTACTAGCATGTAATTGTAATTTGGAGGAATAGTTTGGGAGATATGTAATATTAAAATAATTCACTACTTATAAGTTTAATGGTGTGAACGAGCCGTGTGACGCATAAGCTTGGCCGCCTGATAAAAATATTTTCTATACTAAATTATTAGAAATCATCAATCAGTGATTTCTTTTAAATTATACATGGTGAAACCGCAGTGCACAGCTAGTGATATTATGTTTGGAAAACACATAATTTTTTTCTTTTTTTGTTGTCTTAGAAATCTGCCCACATGTTCACCTATGGACATTCAGCTCGTCTTTGGTTTCCCTGTGTAGACAGTTTTGCAGAGCCATGTACTTGGAAACTAGAATTTACTGTTGATGAGTGTCTGACAGCTGTCTCTTGTGGAGAATTAGTTGATGTGGTGTACACACCAGACCACAGGAGGAAAACATTCCATTACCTAGTTAACACACCAGCATGTGCACCGAATATTGCACTAGCTATTGGGTAAGTAATTACTTACTATTATCTAACTTTATTTACATAATATAGTTCTGTGAAAATTTTATAGGCACTTCTTTTACTTATACATTCTACATTGAAAAATTTGAGTTACAATTGGAGATTTTTCGCATAAACTTTGACCCTATATTATGTAGTATTGGTGGCAGTTTGATTATTGTGCACAGGTGTAGTGAATTATAAATAATAACTAGAAGCATCAATTTTAAGTTACAACAAAAACACCCCGGGCAATTTTAACAAGAGAGTCATTATCTTGTTAAAGCATTGATTAATATTCTATCCATGAGACATGGGCATAATTGTGTATGAACAAACATTGCCATTAAATAAGAAGAATGACAATTATTATTTTGTTTCATCAATCCCATTTTGTCTTATTGTTCTTGTCCCACTAAGTAGGGTTGGTGCAACATGTTTTATTCCTTCATGTTGTGGAGTAAGATTCGACTTAGTGCTTTTTTATTGGTTGCCTTCCTGACGTAAAACCTCTTTGGAATTTATTTGATTGTATCTAGCTGATGATAGTTAATTAGCCTGCTATCATTGCCTTTGACTCTATAATATTCTATTGAGACTTAAGCATTTCATGTGTCTTAAATTTTAAAGTCCATATTGGGAATCTAATTCAAATGCTATTGGTTGCTTCTATGCCGCATCCCATTTGTATATTATATGTTTATTATTATTAAAAATACTTATATCGTAAGTAATAACTACAGATTGTAAACTGTACTATTGAACTGATAATTGATCATTCATTTTTTACAGTCCATTTGAGACATATGTTGATCCATTCATGAATGAAGTGACACATTATTGTCTTCCTAATTTAATGCAAATATTAAAGAACACAGTGAGATTTTTGCATGAAGCGTTTGAATACTATGAAGAGACATTGTCTACAAGATACCCATATCCTTGTTATAAACAGGTCTTTGTTGATGAGGTTAGTCCAATATTATTGTTTCTTAAATGTAATTAAAGTTCTCATATTTAATCCAATTAAAAATGTAAGATAGGTAGGACACAGAGAAATTTCTTTGAAGATTTCTCTCTACTTGGGGAAGCCCTGCTGGTGGAATACCTTCACCCTACAAAAGATCGCAGGCAAATAACCATGTGTTGTGGTCCTTCAGGGAGTAAGGTTTCCAGACCTCCTTGGGGTAGGGTATTTAAGTTCGACAATTCGCTAAAAAATACTTCAAAATATTTTAAGGTAAAGATTGTGGAATGGAAGTGTGCATGTGGTACAGTGTTTGACCAAGAGGAATTAGCATCTTAAGAATAATTATTTTGTGAACCATTTACAGACAGAGGATGATGCAACAGCTTATACAACAATGTCCATCTTGAGTACACATCTTCTACATTCAATTGCTATAATCGACCAGACCTTTATAAGTCGTAAGGCGATGGCACAAGCAGTGGCGGAACAGTTTTTTGGCTGCTTCATTACTATGCAGAATTGGTCAGATTTGTGGCTTGCGAAAGGCATACCGGATTATCTTTGCGGATTGTACTCGAAGAAGTGTTTCGGTAATAATGATTACAGATACAAGATCCATCAAGATTTGCAAGAGGTGAGAGGAAAGACTTAGTATTCTTGAATACCCATATAATAGTGTTGAAGGGTTTAAAAGTAATTCTTTAAACTTTGAGTCAGGATTAACCACTAAGAATAATTAGTCATAAAAAAGAGTTGTATTAAATTAATTGTAAATGGGAACGTTATATTGTGGGAAGGGTTTATAGGGTGAACCATTACTTGAATGACTGTGATATCTAGAGGTTACTTTCTCACTGTACATCAATAAAAAAAAAAAAACGAGCCTTACAGTAGTCACATATGATGTGTAACATCTGACATGTTATCCTACTATGAAATTGAAATGAAATATATGTGAAGTCAATTTATTCGTCATATTATTGGTCGAATATATTCTAAGGATGGAAATATATGTAATACTATATTAAGGCGCGCTCTTGCTCGCGCAAGTTTAATTCTAATAGTGGTAAATATGCAATAGTAACTTAAATCCTGAAAAAGATATCCGCACTAAAATATTTATTCAAATAATTCCATATTACTTACTCGCATTTTTTTAAGAATGGTGTACTTTGTCAGACGCTTAATAATGATAATTATTAATATAGTTTACACATATAAATATAACCTCAGATTTTATAGACAACACTGTATAACTGTAGATGAGTGTACAGCTGATGCTTTCTTTCTTTCTCGCATACACTATATTGGCCGGCAGTACGTTGTGGTAGCAACCTCACGCAAAATGGGTTTGCACCGTCTCAAAGCCATCTCTAATCAACCGAGCGCGCTCATTGGTCAAATCATATAACGCGCGCTTCCTCGGTTTAACGTAACATATTTCCGTCCCTTTTCCAAAATCACTCCCACAAAAAATATCCAGCAACCGAGGGGAAAGATGTTACAAAAATTATAACTAACTTTAAAAAAATCATTTAGTGTTAAAAAACAAGTAGATAAACCCAAGCGTGTTTCTTGCTTGGTCTCCTCGATGACTGGGATAATTTCCGAACCGGTGATAGTGTGTTGACATTCATAAGTGCCTTCTTAGGGCCTAAAGGACGTAAAATGAATTGATTTTGAATTTGTAAACTATCAAAATCTGTAGATGATATATCCAGATTAAAGATTAGTGACCTCGTTTTGTATAATTTATAGGTTAAGTGTTTGACCACATCTCATGTCACTCGCTCATCTCACCTGATGTGACCTAATGTGGTCACAGGTGGTAAGGTGGTGGTGGTGGAAAGGTGGCTAAGCCTAGTGGTGAATTGGCTCTTAAATGCAGCTACACTGCTACAAGCTGCTAAGGATAACATTGTGAGGAAATCATAGCATGGTGATAGGGCTTTTACTGATGTCCGGTTGGCTAGCTTGGTAGCTTGAGGGTGGTCCCTCAAGTTCAAAATCTGTCGCCACCAATTGGTGTGTTTCGGCAGCTGCACTTGAGAGCCAGTCTTCCACTAGGTTTAGCCTGCTATCATCTAGGGCCACGTCGCCACTTAACATGTGGGGAGATTGAGAAAACTACGCCAAATCTATAACGATAAAAAAACCTATAGATTCTTAGCGAAGTCATGACATAATACGTAATTTTACGTAATAAAATTTTATGTTTGTAGGTGGTTGGTTATGAAGAACAATATGGTGGTATAATTCTAGATCCTTGGCAGCCGCCTGCCAGCGGAGCTCGTGTGGAACCAAACGACGTGTTCTACTTTCCCGTGCGTAATGTACACACGATGTCGCCTCGATATATCGAGGTAAGCATTAAATCACGAATACAGTATGGAATGAAGCAAAATTTGAAATGTTCCTAAATTAATTAATAAATACTTTAGTCTAGTAAAAACTTTAACACTGTATGAACATTTTTTTTACATTTCTCTACTTGAAAACATATTAAGTAATCGGGTGTAGGACTCGACATTTGTGTCCAGGTTTAGGTGTGATGCGTTCTGGGTTCATTCAGTGTATATCCAGTAATAAAAAGCATTCAATGTATAATAGGACACAGCGGACACATTATATTTTTTGTATACCTACTCATTGTTATTTTGATTCGTTTTTTTTTTAGTTTTAACTTACATTATATAATTTTGTATATAAACTGATTTTTAAGTATTTAATTAATCGTCATTGTGATTATTTATAATTTATTTCAATTAAATTATAATATGTTTAATTATTTAAAAAATATGTACAATGTTTTCTTGAAACTGTTTACCAAACTTTTTAGAATTGTAATAAATATAAAAAAGCATGTCGGGGGTTTTTAAAAATGAAACTTGAATTTTTGGGGTTTAATTCAAAGGGAAAGTGAGGCTGACGTCTAGCAACACATTACGTGACGTTCGCCGTGGTTCGCTGGCCTTCGCTATTTGGACACAACCGCGAACGTTAGCGAGCGTGCGTTGTTGATCGGCCGCCCTTAGTCTGAACCTTCGTTCGTGTTCGTTCACTCTGTCTGTACGCGCCATAATTAACGCGTACGATGTCGAGGACCATAGTAGTAGTATTAGCTTTTTCTATTCATATTAACAATTAATCATTCATAATTTCGTTTTTACCTATACAGGTGATGCGTAAGAAATCTCACCTAGTGTTAAGGATGCTGGAACAACGCATTGGTCAAGAATTACTTCTTCAAGTATTCAACAAGCAACTCTCACTGGCCGCGAATGCAGCAAATACTAAAATCGGTAGCGGTCTGTGGGGTCATTTACTACTGTCGACCAATCTGTTTGTCAAAGCCATATTCACAGTAACGGGAAAAGATATGGCGGTGTTCGTTGACCAGTGGGTCCGAACTGGTGGTCACGCTAAGTTTCAGTTGACTTCAGTGTTCAATCGGAAGCGGTAAGTTATTGGAAATTAAAATAAAAACATCTTGCTTTTTAATGAATACACTGTATTTATTTCACAATTTCGAATTGGTCAGATATTTTACTTAAACTATGTTGAGCATAAGAACGGTTGCATGAAGTATCCAAAGAACATAAATTGTTACGATATGCGAATTTCTACATTACTTAAAAATGTGCATTTCACTATGAATTATCTTAAAAAAAAATTATATGCACTGATAAATGTAAAAAGAAAAATCATACAATGATAACATGCTATATTTTTTTTAGAATATTCACCTTTTTTTTTCTTATTTATGCAGCGTTTAACATTCTATAGTAAATCAAAAACCCAAATAATTGTATTAATCGAATTCCGTTTTAATAGTTTTTTTATTTTTTTCGAATTCGACTGGTAGTTTCAGAGATTTGCGTGTTTTTAAACAATAAAAAAAAACGTATTGTATTGTATTTTAAAATTGTATATGATTACCAGTTTCATGTGGAAAAGTGTAGGCTTTCTAGAATTAGGCTAGACCTCTCAGCTAGCCTCAAATATTATTTTTTGTTCAGTAAGTCGGACGAAACATCGCACCCGAACTGCTTTATCCGCGTGCGCTGGCGTAATGGTTAGTGATACGTAAATACAATGTTCTACACAAATAATGCTTCTTAGTACCTACATATAAAAAAAAATCCGCGATACCATATGCCTATCTCTTATTCATAATCCACAATAAGCTATTTTGTGTTTATTTTTTTTATTGAAAATTTAGAAATGGTTTATGAGCATTATTATTAGGCATCGCATATTTATCCTTAATAACGAAAGTTACTTCTTCATGAAGATAATTTTATGTAGATATACTTTGCCATTTATAGCATGTTATTTAGACGAATAGTTTGGGAGACAATGTAAAATTAAAATAATTCAACACTGGACTCGGGTCGCCTGAGTGTGACGCATAACTCTGGCCGCCCGATAAAAATATTGTCTATACTGAATTAGTATAAATCATCAAACAGCGATTTCTTTTAAATTATACGCGGGTGAAAACGCGGGGCACAGCTAGTTATTTATATCTCGGATGAACAAAGCTAAGTATTAGATATATATTCTCATTATTATAAATATACAATTTTTTATTTTGTTGTAGAAATACAGTGGAATTAGAAATTCGTCAAGATAGCGTTCATGAACGCGGTATACGCAAATACGTTGGTCCGTTGCTAGTTCAGCTCCAAGAATTGGACGGTACATTCAAACACACGCTGCAGATTGAGAACACAGTCGTCAAAGCGGATATCACGTGTCACAGCAAGAGTAGAAGAAATAAAAAGAAGAAAATTCCACTGTGCACAGGAGAAGAAGTTGACATGGATCTATCTGCCATGGAGTGAGTTATATCTTATTATATTATAAAACAAAGTCGCGATGATCTCAAAAACTATCGAACGAATTTCATACGGTTTTAATCAATGAATGGAGTGATTAATAACTAGTAAGGTTTTGTTGTATAATTCATTAGGATTTTGTGTAAATTGGCTGAAATATGACGATTATTATTAAAGATGTCAGAAAATGCTGAAGCAATGATGGCTTAGTGGTAGTGTGTACGACTTCGCGTCGATTACCTGAGTTCGAATCCCTCAGGCTGAGCTTTCGGTGAAGGAAAACATCGTGAGGAAACCATAGTATGGTGGTAGGGCTTTTTCTAATGTCCGCCTGGCTAGCTACCACCCTCAAGTTGAAAATCTGTCGCCAAGCACCAATAGGTGTGTTCCGGCTGCTGCACTTGAGAGCCAGTCTTCCACTAACTGAGGTTAGCGTGTTATCATCTCGGCCCACATCGTCACTTAACATCAGGTGAGATTGTGGCCACTACGCCAAACCTATAACGATAAAAAAAACAACATTGAATCCTTCAAGCATAACATGAAGAAACTTTTATGTAGGCCGTATGACAGAGAAAACTAGGATCGGATTATAGATCTCAAGGCGGTCACCGTCGTTTTTGATTGAGCTGTGCTTATCACCAGGCACAGTGCAGTCACTATGCGGTGCTACTCATTGATATACAAAAGTGAGGGAATTAGATTGAACAGCTCTTCAGAACACTCGCCAATTGTAGTTTGAGGTTATTTAGTCATACTTACATCTCATCTATTGTAGCGACTCACCAGTCCTTTGGATTCGCCTCGACCCCGAGATGTCGCTGTTACGTAGCACGGTGATATCGCAGCCGGACTATCAATGGCAGTATCAGTTGAGGCACGAGCGTGACGTCACGGCACAAAGCGAGGCCATCGACGCGTTGCACAACTACCCGGAGCCGGCTACGAGGAAAGCTTTGACGGATACTATAGAAAATGAACAAACTTTTTATAAGATTAGATGCCGCGCAGCGCACTGTTTGACAAAGGTGAATATACACAAATCTCTTTTAACGTTACCATTTCTTTTATTTATTCTTCTTTAGGCGAGTTATGAAAAATTTATAAGAGAGACGGGCAAATTATAACAAACAGTCTACACCATGAAGTTGTTTGACAGACCTCTTGTTTTATTGTGGTGAAGATAGTCACACTCTGTTTTATGCGACGATATAGTGACACTTAGTTTAAACATCATTTTGATCAAGTCAAATAAGTATAACTTCTGACGTGCGCCAAGTTTTAGTTTTACATAAATATATTTCCTTCTTATTACTCTATTGTGGTTTGTATGTTATTAGTCGTAGTTTACGCGATTTTACTTTTGTGTCTGCTCCACGTGAGATTATTTTACCAAGATGGCATTAATCTAAACTAATGCTTTAGCGCGTCTTTATTCAATTATAAGGAATAACATACAATAAACAATTAATTAACTTTTATTTCGACTTCGTGTAAAGATTAAACACACAAGTTCTTTTTCAATATAGTAGTTTTTTGATTAGCATCTTAATACTATATCATTAAATATATTATTTATCATTAGATATCTGTACCGTTTGTAATAACATGCATAAACTATTGATCTTAAGATATATAGTATCATTTCAATACCGTGTATATCCGTGCACACCCACCGCCCTCCGTCTCGCAAACCATAAGGAGGGTCGCTCTTACAGCGGTCCGCCTATAAGAATAGCTAGACTTAAGTGCCAGTAGGTGGGGCACCAGACCCACCACAAGGTGCTCCGAGGACCCACTGGATACGAGCAGCACAAGACCGGTCATTGTGGCGATCTTTGAGGGTGGCTTATGTCCAGCAGTGGACGTCTTTCGGCTGAAATGATGATGATGATGATGATAATAAGCACACTATAATTAAGGGAGTATGTATGTCCATATAAGCAGACTCTTTTGTGTTATAGAGTATTAAGCTGTATCTAAATTAAAGTATAGTATGCCATACTGCATCTCTATTTTTTGCGAATCATTTTACTTTCCATTCATTATAAATGAGTTACTTAATATATATTTTTATATTGTCGTCATTTTTAGGTGGCAAATGCAATGATAAGTTCGTGGACGGGCCCACCGGCGATGCTGACAATATTCCGCAAAATGTTTGGGTTGTTCGCAGCACCGCATATCATTAAACAGAACAATTTCGACAATTTGCAACATTACTTTTTGCAGAAAACTATTCCCGTAGCGATGGCCGGTAATCTATACTATAATATAATAAACTGGGAGAGTTTTTTTTATTTGTTTGTATAAACACGCTAATCTCTGGAACTACCAGTCGGATTCGAAAAAATATTTTTATATATGATAGCCAGGAATAGTATTGGCTATTTAGTATTAGGCTACACCTCTCAGATAGCCTTAAATATTGATTTGTGTGAAGTAAGTGTGAAGAAATATCGCACCCGAACTGCTTTATCCGCATGCGCTGGCGTAGTGATTAGTGATACGTAAATGCAATGTTCTAAAAAAATATTTCTCCTTAATACACCTAAAAAAAAGTCCGCGATAATATATTCCTATCTCAATTAAATGCAAAAGTGATTTATGAGCATTATTATTAAGTATGGCATATTAATCATTACGAACGAAAGTTACAATTATATCTAGATAATCTTTGCCATTTATAGCATGTTATTTGGACATATAGTTTTTGAGATAATGGAAAATTAAAATAATTCAATACTCGGCTCGGGTCTATGACTATAAATCAGAAATTTCTTTTAAATTATTCGCTGGTGAAACCACGGGGCACGACTAGTTACGTAATATGCGTCTATTTAAAAATCAAAGGACAATTTTATACAAAATTAACTGTGCCCCGTGGTTTCACCAGTGTTAAATTTATTCGACCAATTCTCTAACGCTCAGTCGCCAACCCCCTATTTAGCCTATCATTGTTCGCAATTCCCTTATTTGCTTACAGCTTGGTAGATTGCTTGACGTTAATGGTTTACTGTTCAGCTCCTTAGAGTCGTAGCTTGAAGTTTTATAGCCAATAATTCTGACTGGTAGATCCAGAAATTACCCTCCACATATATACAAACTAACAAAATTCGCATAGCATGAGTTTTCTCACTGTTGAAATAAATGTTTTGTATTAATGATTTAGGTCTGCGGAATATTCATGGAATTTGTCCTCCCGAGGTTGTGAAATTCTTGCTGGACCTTTTCAAATACAACGATAACTCTAAGAACCATTACTCGGACAATTATTACAAAGCGTCACTCGTGGATGCGCTCGCGGCCACCATTACGCCTGTCATTTCAGTTCTACAACCTGTAAGTAAATCGTTTAAAACTAAAACTCTTTCTTTATAAAACTTAACATTGCTAAAACGTATTTTGGATTATATGTTGTTTCAAATTATTTGATGTACCATTTCTGTAATCCTGTAACCTTCAATGTAAACATGTATATATACAGTTCGGCCGCTGAGAGAATTCGTTAATGGCGCCTGTCATAACAGACGACTGTTTTAGCGTCACAAAATGGCGGCCCAGCACGCCATTTGGGGTTGCCAAGTTTTTGCCAGATATATTTTTATATCATTCATTTATTTATATTTATGCGACGGTTATTTGCGAAAAATTTAAATAAATCGGTGTATATTCAATTATAATGAAAAAACTAAAATTTCCGTTTTAAATGAATAGGAAACTGAAACGAAAATAGTGACCTCTTAGAGTTGAGCTACAGCGCCCCTCTTTTGCAATTTTTTTTTACTCATCTTAAATTTTTTTAACCACCCTAATATACATCTATCAAAACGGAAACTGCATAAGTAGCAGTTACGATTTCGTCACTCTGACGTCATCCAATGCATTCAGCTACTTCTTCTATAAACGCGCCTAAAGAAGTTTCACATGAATTAAACATTTTCAGGGTGCGCCTATAACAGCTGACTCTTTATCAGCAGACACAAGACTTGTTTTAGAGGAGATAACAAGAGTACTTAATTTGGAGAAAGTTCTTCCGTGTTACAAGAACACCGTATCAGTTAGTTGTCTTCGCTCCATCCGCCGTCTGCAACAGTGCGGGCATCTTCCGAGTATACCAACAATATTCCGAGCTTATGCCCAGTATGGACAGTATATTGGTGAGTGCGAATTGTACTTCATATTATTATATTATGTCGATAATAACTGCAAATCAAAATATGACCTTTTTTTTTGTTAAATTATGCAAGAAAACTTCCCGACCCCAACTGTATAAATTAAAATTATATTACCCGTAGCCGGTAATATAGCGGGTTTTAGGATCCCGAGTTCAAAAGGAACCCTTATAGGCTCGCGCATACGTTGGCGGCAGGAATTCGTCGCATTACAAAAGCACAGTAGGAGACGCGTCGGGCCGCGCCGCAACGCAATATTTGAGTCAGTCAGCTCTTGGCATCGAGTGTATACAGTCCAAAGCGATGGATAGTTCCGACGAAGAGTTGTATTTATTCAATCTTCCGTTTGACGAATTTTTTATTTATTTATAGATTTAGTGTTATGACCACAATCTCTATGACCAAAATTTGCAAAAAAGAAAGGTGTTTGGCGAATTTTACTCTCTTTTTAAAGATTTATTAAAATATGAAGAAAAGTTTTTTCTGCTTGTGTGCTCACTGGATCCTCGCCGTGGGAGCTGGAGGCTGAGGTATTCGCCGCCATTTATAAGTTTACTGCAGCGAGAAAGGAAACAGGGGAGCCTCCGGCTCCCACTGAAGTCCTAATTTTTAGGCGGAGGGCCCAGGCCATAGCTATGCGGCAGTGAGAAGAGGACCTGGTGGATGCACGTTATGCAGCCGATGGTTCTCCAGGTAGCGGGGCTCCCTGATGTTTAGGCTGTTGCAAGTGCTGTCCTACCATGGCTGTTTTGGATGGTATCTGCACCGGATTGCTTGCAGGGAGATTGTGCTGCGTGGGTGGAGCAGCGCCGCGTTCTGGCCGCGGTGGTAGGAGTTGGTTTCATGTTGTTGGTTTAGAGAGCATGGCTCTCACCACGTTCTGGCAGTGAGCAATGGTCTTCTTCTGCGAGGAAGTGATGACGCAGGGTTTTATCTGTTAACTTTATTGACATAAGATCGAAAACCTGTTCTATACGGAAAGTGTAATGTTCAGAAATTTTTGATAAGGCGTCCTTTTCAGTAAGAGCAGATTTTAACTATAATTAATATTGTCGATACAGACGTCCGTCTAGCGGCATTCGAATGTTTAGTGGATTTCGTGCGCGTGGACGGCAAGCCTGAGGACCTGTCTGCGTTGCTGACTGCGGTGGAGAGTGACCCTGACCCCGGCGTGAGGCACGGCCTCGCGCGCCTTCTCGTCAATATACCGCCGTTCGAGAAGGCACAGAGACACCGACTCGACACGGAGGCTGTTGTACACAGGTCCATTTTAATTTGTATACTTTAACAAAAACATGAGGGTTTAGGAAAGCAATGGGTAGCAACTAAATAAAAAAATAATTGATGGCGTAGCGTGGCTTTGATTTGTGACCCCCCATAGCCCCCCTCTCATCCGCTTGGAGTTGGGACGTTCGGCGGGTCTTTGTCCCAGATATGATTTTTTGGTCGCTCTGTTCTCTCCCATTCTTTTAATATTATCGAGCCACCGGAGACGGTCTACTTTAGTCTTACCGATAATGTTTGTCTCGTCTCTCATTATAATATCTTCGATTTCAAGATTATTGCGGATCCTCACAAATTCCATCTACTCTGGTCGTCCGTCCCAAGATTTTTCTAAGTATCTTATGGGCAAAAGATTTTCCATAATTCTGACGGTGTTGAGAACTCACAACATTTTAAAATAATTAATTAATTACAGTTAAAATAGATACACAAACTATTCTTGATTAAACAACTCTCATTTACTCCTATTTTAATTTAATCTCACTTTAGTATTATTTCTTCTAATGGCTGTATGCCATTACATTGCCATTACATTTTAAAATACACATTCTTTTTTAAACAAGGCACTTACTTTTTTAGCCAATAATGACTGATTATGTGATAGTCTTCTTTATATATGTAACTACATGTATATAGAAACATATATTAAAAATAATTAAGTTACTCGTTATAGGTTATGGAACAACATAAATAGTCTATTGTCTAACGATGCGAGATTACGATGCGATCTCGTGGACCTCTACTACACATTGTATGGCTTGAAGAGGCCTATATGCGTGCCGGTACCAGAAATACAAGCGATGATGAAACAAATGCTCCATAAAGAACGAGAACGTTTGGAGAGGGAAAAAGAAAGAGACCGGGAGAAGGAGAAGGAAAGAGAGAGACTCGCGGAGGTCGATATACAACCGGTTATCAAACAGGAGATTGTTGATGTAAGTACATTCTTGTTAAATATATGTATATATATTTCTACACTAGCAGATGCCAGCAACTTTTTTCACATGAAAATGCTTTTGTTGTCCCATGAATTACTTGTCATACCTCTATTAAAAGTGGGGTATCTTTTATTTCATTATAATTTTTTATTACTGCTTAGCCACATACAGTAAAGCGCAATGAAGCCCAGGTTCAACACCTACATGGTTCCTCGGGTTTATGTTATATGAAATACTCTCGTTTGTTGAAACGGTTCGCGCGTCAGCTATTGTATTTTTTTTAATACTACGTCACAAATTTTTACGAAATTGCCAATAACACGAACGCACAAAATGATTTTTTATATAATCAAGATATTTTTATTTTATTTAATCTTATAGATTTACAAAAAACGCACCACATTTTAATACCCAAATAAAAATAAAGAAACACTTCAGGTATTTAATTGACGCACCTTAGGCGTTGGTAAAATTTTCTATATGATAATACCAACCTGTATGTATTCCATTGCTGGGCAAATGCCTCTTACCGAAGGAAGGTACGGGCTTAATCACCACTTCAAACCACGATGTAATAGCAATTTAGAAAGCCGAGAAATTCACTATTCTAAATTTTTTCCACATACAATGATACTACAATAACATTCCTCAAGCATTTAGGTTTTCTCACGATGTTTTCCTTCACCATTAGCGAATAGTGTTACCGTTAGTACATTCCGGTGTTCGAACCTGCGGACATCAAAACAATGTTCCGCTGGTATAAATCATCCAACCATTTGACCACAATGACTTATAAATACAAATTGCTAAAAAATATGATAACTTAATTATTATTTTTTAGGTAAAATATGAATGCGATATTGGGCCGTTAACAGATTCCGTGGTACAAGCGCCCACGCAAATGGAAACCAAGGCTGAAACTATCATGGACGATAATATGCTTCCTGTACCGGTCTCAAGTATAAAGGAGGAGGATGTTAAAGCCGACGTCACTGCCGCGCCTACAGATCTGTCTGTAGTAAGAGTTTACACTGTACGTTATTTGGTTTACTAAAAGTAGCTTCTTCTTCTTCTCAATTATGGCTTCGCACTATTCGTGCATTGGGCCAGTGTCAAGTATTTTATATTTGTAACCAAAGCGAGGGAAATTTTCCAGTCTTATGTCGAATTCAGGGCCCTAACAAGATGGCGGCTCCCTTGTTAGAACCTTCCAGGGAGTTTTTGTGGCATATCAGAATTCATGTTCTATGTTATTATTTTCAATTCACTTCACTTGTGCACAATAACCAAGCTTTATTATGCAAAATGCCACCTGTTTTGCACAATATAGGGTCTAAAAACACAAATTTATGAATTTAAAACAAAAACCACTACATGACAGTCTGAGATCCCGCCAAAAACTCTAAAAGTAGCTTAAGAGTCTTAAAAGAACGCTTAATTTATATTTTAGAATAAGAAAAGTGTTTCACTAAAGTGCATCCAAGGCGCGTCTTACTTTCGATTGTTTATTAGATATTTGAACGCACCCAAATTTGATTTTCGAACGCTCGCTTAGTGCGTGTATTGTCTATGCTAGGGGAATTTTCAGGATCTAGGGGATTTTTAGCTAATAATATAATTATTATATAATGTATTTCCTTATCTACAGAACAAAGCACAGAGAATGACAAATGTTAGCTGTATCTGTTAATAATGCAGTGTTTCTTAAGATATATAATGTTTAAGTATTTACATTTTTCGTTTACACACTAATTAACATTAATGTTTTTTTCCTTGTATAAGTCACATGTGACCTTGTCACCTAATATGACGTTATAAATGTAGTTTAATAATGTTTACATTAGATATTATAATATGCGTACTTATAATTTGTATGATAAATATTTTACTAAATAGCTGGCTGGGAGGACACGACAAATTTGTCAGGACACGACTAATGTTTCTGGCTGGATCGCGACCACTGTACACCCGGTGTAAAACCCGGGAGTGGCACGTTCCGGGATCAGCCAGTTTATATCCAGTAGTCAAGCGGGATGGCAGGATCTGTACCCGATCGGATCGCGATGAATATGCACATGGCGATAACTCAGTCACAGTGACTCTTTTGTTTTGTCGCGTTCTGATATCAGTTGGTGTATATCCAATAATCGAGCGGGGTGGCAGGGATCTATACCCGACCGGGTCGTGATGAGTATGCACATGGCGATAACTCAGTCACAGTGACTCTTTTTGTTTTGTCGCGTTCTGATATCAGTCGGTGTATATCCAATAATCGAGCGGGGTGGTAGGGATCTATACCCGACCGGGTCGTGATGAGTATGCACATGGCGATAACTCAGTCACAGTGACTCTTTTGTTTTGTCGCGTTCTGATATCAGTCGGTGTATATCCAATAATCGAGCGGGGTGGCAGGGATCTATACCCGACCGGGTCGTGATGAGTATGCACATGGCGATAATTCAGTCACAGTGACTCTTTTGTTTTGTCGCGTTCTGATATCTGTCGGTGTATATCCAATAATCGAGCGGAGTGGCAGGGATCTATACCCGACCGGGTCGTGATGAGTATGCACATGGCGATAACTCAGTCACAGTGATTCTCTTTGTCGTGTTTGGTATAATCAGCTGCAGGCATAACTGCAAAGATCAGCGCTGTATTACCGATTTCTCGGTGGTCGACGTTTTTTTTGGATTGTGCTGTGTTTACCATCAGGCACAGTGCTGTTTACTTGCCGTGCTACTATAAAAAAAGGTGAACAAAATTTCTTGAGATGATTATTTTATGTATATTTGTTATCTACAATAATTGTGATTCGGTTTTGTAGCATGACACGAAACGCGAGTTCATATCGGATAACGCGGTCCCGCTGCCCGGCATACCGGGCTCGTCAGGACCTATCGGCTTCGAACCGGGCATGTTTAAGCATGATAAAGACGACATGGGAGCTCCTAAAGTAAGTACTTTTAAACATGCAAAATCTATACTAATATAATAAATCTGTGAAACTACCAGTCGGTTTAGAAAAAATATTTTGTATATGATAGCCAGATTCACGAGGAAGAGTATAGGCTATCTAAAATTAGGCTACACCTTTCAGCTAGCCTTAAATATTTATTTTTGTTCAGTAAGTTGGAAGAAACATCGCACCCGAACTACTTTATCGGCGTGTGTTGGCGTAATGGTTAGTGATACGTAAATACCATGTTTTACAAAAATATTGCTCTTTAGTACATCTAAAAAAGTCCGCGATACCATATGCCTATCTGTTATACATAAGCTACAATAAGGTATTAAGTATTTTTTTAAATTGAAATTGCAAAAGTGATTTATGAGCATTATTATTAAGTATGGCATATTAATCATTACGAACGAAGGTTACATCATCATTCAAACAATTTTATGTAGAAACTGCCCTTTATAGCATTTTATTTGGACGAATAGTTTGGGAGATAATGTAAAATTAAAATAATTCAACACTCGGCTCGGGTCTATGACTATAGGTGTAGTGACGCGAACGAGCCGTGTGAGTTGTGGCGCATAACCCTGCCCGCCCGATAAAAATATTGTCTAAACAGAAGTATTACAAATCATCAATCAGCGATTTCTTTTAAATTATACGCGGGTGAAACCGCGGGGCACAGCTAGTGGTTATATATAAGACTAATAAAAGTTTTTAGGTAATAATGTAAGGTTCTATAATAAGATCCCGGCGCACATAGACTGATTTACCAGAGTTCAAGGACCATGTGAAGCAGGTTCTACTGTCAAAAGGTTATGTTCATTATGTGAATGATAGTGATGTCTGGAAGTGACGTCCTCTCTGTGCATCTACTAAATTATAAATATGATATGATTATTGGCTGTAAATATTATTTATATAGTAGGAAAAAATAATTTAAAAAAAGATATGCCCGATCGAGTTTCTTGCCGGTTTTTCTCGATAACTGGGATGGTTTTCCGAACCGGTAGTAGTGTTTGCCGTTCATAAGTGCCTTCTTAGGGTCTAAATTGAATAAAGTATTTTTTGCTTTGATTTTGATGTATGTACAACATGTAAAGACGGTAAAAATAAAACACTTGACAAATGAGTTCCTCATGATTTGATTGAGCAGCGGGCGTTGAAGCTTGCCTTAACCTTGTTAAACCGGTACAGAAATGAAGTGATTTTGGACAGAATTGTGACATCTGTGGATCTTTTACGATAATCGCAAGCGAACAACTCAATGGCTGACCCCAGGTGAAACGCCAAAACAATGCTCTAAAGCGAAGTTTACTAACAAAAAAGTGACGGTAACTATTTGCGGGTTGAGTCAGGGCGTAATTCAATACAGCTTTCTCAGAACCGTTCAAGCAATAACAGCAAAGTTTTAATATGCATAATTCCGAACAATGATGGCGAAACATTTTTAACACTACAAGAATTGCAGTTAGAAACCATCTGTCATCCTCCATACTCGCCGGACCTTGCCCAAACCGACTACCACTTTTTCCGCGATTGGGACAATATTATACACGCAAAAAATTCTTTCCAAGAAGCAGTACAAAATGCCTTAAAACAATTTGTGAAGTCCAGGTCCATAAAGTTTTATCGAAAAGCTTTAAATAATCTTCCTATTAGATGGTAAAAATGTAGGCAGGTGAGGGTAGATACTTTGATTAAATAGGGTGAGTGGGGGGAAGATCGAACGGTTTTTTGGTGAGATGAGCAGTGTTGTGTTTGACGTCTTGTAGAACAATACATATTAACTTAAGCTAAAATTATATCTACAGTGAATAAAGTATAATGAGCATATTTTTATGTCTTATCGATAAATCCCTGTTATATTTATTCGAAAGCAAAAATATAATAAATACAATGTTTTTATCGTAAGAAAAAAACAGGGGGAAAGATGAAAGGGTGGTGGGGAAAGATCGAAGTAGTTTCTAAAATCGTTCAAATTAATGACAGACGATATTGACGGTCAGTAGGCTACAATTTTAATTGGCCTGACACTTCAGAACTGTATATAATATCAAAATACCTTCAAATAACACAGATAACATTTTTTTTTTTTTTTTTTTTTTTTTTTTTTTTTTTTTTCGATCTGACTATACTGTTAGCCATAAGGGCCCAGGAGCCTCGAACGGCTTTTACAGCTTCACCGGACTTGACACAGATAACACAAATTATTTGTTTTTTATATTTCAATCTTACCCCGCCGGGGAAAGATTGAACTAGAGGTTCTCAAACTTTTCACTTTACTTGGATAAGATTATACAGAAAATGAAAGATATCAATCATATAAAATCTTTTATTGTTAATGCCAAGATAATTTTAAACACAATTACGTACATGTATCTTTTACCATTTTCGTATACAAAATATGTAGCACAAAACGTAAAAAATTAAATATTTCAAAATTAGACAACTACCCAATTAATAACATCTTAGAAAAATGCCATAACTAAAAACATAGAAAAACTTCTAAAAAAATATTATTTATCTTCAATCTATACTAATAAAAAAGATGGGAGTGTTTGTTTGTTATATTAAAAAACCGATTTTTACTAAATGCGTATGGATGTATACATGGTACATGTACCAAAATATATTTTTTTACAATTAATGTCTGTCTGTTTGTTTGTTCCGGCTAATATCTGGAAAAAATTGGTAGTAGATCCACGTCTACAGTTCACTGTAACACATAAATGAGCAGGGTCGACCGGTGCGATACTACCCTCTCACAGAAAATCAGCATGAAGTGGTTAGCTTCTTAGTGGCTGCCATGTTTTGTCTGGTGAGTGAGAGTTCCGGATGTCCGTTCCTTTTCCCCTTTCCTTGGGGCCACCCGAATGTTGACGTTTGTTAGATAAACCGATGTGACGTTGCATTATTCTAGGAGCTGTGATGTTGCATTTACTAGCGAGTGTCTGGTGGTCTTTCCCCTTTTTTAAGTTCCTACTCACATTACAACGAATCCTATTCAAGTAACACTCCTGTTGTTTCTTGTGTCTATGAGCAGTGGTGAAATCACTTAGCCATCAGGTGACCCTGAGAACTTTGAGAACATGAGACCATTAGTATGACTTTTGAAAACGGGGCAAGATGGAAACTTTTATATGTTTTTCTTACCCCGTCACATATTGGCGGGTAAAGACGGAATGTTACAATAAATCCTAAAATACAAAAAGTAGCGATATTTAGACATAGCAACATAACTACCAATTAAAAATAATAAGTATGTATACAAATAAAAAACTCGTACCTACCTCGTAAATGAAGTTACACGACACGGGGTAAGATTAAAACACCCGACTTGCTCGCGTAAAATTCACAGCGTAGATATTCCCTTATAACACACAATCGATCCCTCAAAACGACAAGTGCCGACTGAGGTGTGGGACGTAACAAAATGGCGGTCTTATGAATGTTGCCTGCATTGGATAAATTACACAAAATCTGTCTTTATTGATGCCTTTTTGTGTTACCCCGTTTTTCATCTTCCCCCCACTCACCCTAAATATATTTCATTCTAGACAAAAAAAAAATCTCACATAGTTGTTAATAGTTATAAATAAATGCATGGTGCATGGTTACAGCTAGTGAACGTAAATAGTAATGGGCAATACCGAATTTGCCGAAAGTATTCTCGATAATCGAAATGGTATGACAATTATTACATTTAGATTGTCATCTAAAACGGATTCATATCGAAACATTTTTTGTTAAACAAACACCTACTATGTATTTCAATTTTGAAAATATTTGATCCTATCTGGTACCTGCGATTTCGTCTGGGGTGTTTATTATATCTTCTATATAGATAAAATCGCGTCGCGTACACGCCACGTGTTTACTTGTACAGTCTAGTCAACAAGTTCAAAATGGTGTTAATTCGAGATAAAACTGCTAAAATATGAGCGATAGCTCATTCGATTCAGAATTACATTTAAATTTACCCATCACGAGAATGTATTAGCACTTAATTTTTTTTTTTTGCAAAGATAATTTTTTGGACTTTTTTTATTAATAAAAAAAAAATATTATAAACTTCCATCGGGTGATCTTGTTAAGTATATATAAGAAGAGCTTATATATAAATTTTAGATCAGTTATTTAAACTTTTATGTCATCATTTGTGAAAACGGAAATTGGATAAAAATGGTTAGTTAACAATTGTATACCTTCTTGAAAAATTTATATAGTTTTTTCTCCCAACGGGGCTTTATTCTATCAAAAGTTCAGATAATAGCGTATTTTATTTCAATTTTAAGTTGTTATTTAATATTATAAAAAATATTTTATGTTATGTTACACTGTTTTCAGCAGCAGTGCGCCCAATGCCGTCCAAATGAGTAAATGTCGGTGTGTATGTATATTGCACACTGTTTAAATAAAATAGAAAATGTCTTTTAAAATGAAGTTTCACTTCTATCGTGTGTGAATCGAACACACACCTTTTTTATTTTAGAGATGTAACACAAGTTGAAAGATGATATACGATGTTCGATTTTTAAAGCTATATATTATCGATATTACGACTACAATATAGTTGTGTAAATGAATTGTTTTTACATACTAGCTCGCCAAATTACTGTCCAGAACGATGGTAAGTACGATATAGTTCATAAACAACGACGACCGTTATTGACGCAGGTATCATTGGCAATCGTCGATGTCATGCCGGATTGCTGAAATGCCTCTTCATGCATCGTTTGAAGGATCCGATATCATAGGAAGAAGGGAACACGCTGGGAGATTGTTCCACATTTGCACGGTACGCCAAAAGTAGGAATCAGCAATCAGCACCATCAGGAGGGGGGGGGGTGGAAGAACGAATATTTAATTGCAAGCGAATATACTACCTATAACAACAATTGACATCGTAATCCAGAACATTTGAGATCCACGACTTTCCCACGGATATTGAGTGCCATAATGCGAACAACATGACATCATATTCATCCGTCAAGTCAATAATACACTTCGCTACGTGTTGCAGCAGTAAAAATATATGAATTACGAAAACCTATATCTTTTTTCCAAGTTAATAAGCAACTAATAAATCAAATGCTTATTTGGTCTACTTTAGTTGTATGTACCATAGAAAGTAACGCTGCACGTTGTAAGAAAAAAAAAGAAAAATCTGAAGTAATATTGTATTTATGAAGTTATTTAGGATTGTGTCGTGTAAATATTTATGGCGTTTATCAGTACCATTTTTTTTTTAATAATTATATTTGAATGTCGAAATGCATTTTTTTAAGTTATGTAGAAATTTCCACTTTGTAACAATTTACGTTCAGTGGATGCAACCTTTCTTACGATGACTATGTTCATTGTTAATTAAAAACTCGATAAAAAGAAATCAAGTATGTGTTTTCATCGGTGTTTTTATAATGAAATAAGTATATGGGTTATCAAGAGAGATAATTTTAATTACTGCTAAATGTTACGTAAACCGATTGTCGTTACGTAATAATTAAGTTAAGCGTAATTAAATATCTGC
The DNA here is from genome assembly GCA_947532125.1 of Saturnia pavonia. NCBI lineage: Eukaryota > Metazoa > Arthropoda > Insecta > Lepidoptera > Saturniidae > Saturnia > Saturnia pavonia. The sequence goes on along the minus strand of OX383899.1, from coordinate 5,253,518 downwards.
AAGGTTTTTTATTATATAAGTTGTCGCATATTTACTTGCATGTATACTTATTTTTATATATTTATATGTATTCTTTGATAAGCAGCACATTGTTAAAAAGTTAACCCGCGATCTATCAGCGCATTATTAGGGCCTAGTATGACTGAACCACAAGGCCTGTTAAATGTTAAATCTAGACAAAGTGGTAAAGCCACAATATGCGATTGAAGCAACAAAACATCGCCGTCAATTTTGTGCTTCAAAATGGTATATGATGTGTCTGTCCTATGAATATGCATAACTTAAATAACGGTTTCAGTTGATTTGTTTTGAGGAGATTGTTGGGTCACGCACAGTGTAGGGTTCTGTAGTTGCCCGTCACAATATGCAGTGGCTTTAAGTAATTTTTATTATAATTTGTACGAATTTACTTCTCCAAGAACATATTATTATAAGTTGTTTGACTATTATTCGTTAACTTGTAAAGCCTACTTACCTCTGATAGTTTACCTTTTAACTTCATTATATACATTTCTCATTATTTACATACAATTCTCATGGATTTTTTCACATATCCCTAAACAACCATTTAGCTGTAGGGCAGGGGGAACTTGACTCCAACAAAAATTTGCACTTCAAAGATTAATATTTTCGGAAACGAATCCTTGAACTGAAAAATGGTTTTCACACACCTGAAATATTTTTCCACGACCTATCCAACGATAGCATAGCCGACAAAAAAATAACTCCCACTTTACGTGTAGGAAAGGTCTATAATTATTATTTTTTGAAGATTTTATTTTACCGCTTTTTTGGCGTGCTTAACTAATTTACAGTTTTCTAGTACTAAGAAACTCTGAGTTAAACCGCGGACAGGCAGACGGACATAGCGAAACTATAAGGGTTCCTTGTTGACTTCGGAACCCTATAAATGATAAGGTACATAACATTATGTACTTACCATGTAAAAATAAATTGAAGACATCCAATTAGTTTTTGTGAACTTGTGAGTAACGATTGTCTTGAATCGGTTAAATGTAGGTACCTTTTTATATGCCCAGTTATGTCTATTCTTACTGTTATTTGTTGTTGTTGTCTTACTATTAGTTAGTCAGTTACGTCCAGTTATATCCTACTCTTGAATCATCATTCCAGCATAAATTAGACAAAAAATTACATTATATATGCCTTTATTATTCCGTGTTAATTGGCCCACCGCCCATTTTGCGCATAACTTAGTATAGGGCCTCCTAAAAATCGAATGTTTTTATATATTAGACCTTGATTTCCACAAACACTGCACGCTACGTGATGTGGCACACGAACTAATAAAGTAATGATAAATAAAACAAAAACTGGGTAGGAATATAAGGAACGAAGTTAATGATGCTAATATAGTAGTTTTGAACGATAGTTTAAAATACTGGAGATTCTAATTCTTTTTTTATACTACTAAGGTGGCAAAGAAGCATACGGCCCGCCTGTTAGTAAGCGGCCACCGTAGCCTATGGACGCTTGTAATACCATAGGTATCACTAGCGCGTTGCTGACCTTGAACCCGCCTACCCCAAAAAGCTCTGGAAACCGTACTGCCCACAGGCTTATTTGGATGCGATCTTCTTTAGGGTGGAGGTATTCCATCAGTCGGACTACCCCAAGTAGAGAGAAATCTAACGAAATTTCTCTAAGCCGATCCTCTATAACACGATTTTCTTAAAAAAAATCTCTCCTTTATCCGCGTGCGCTGGCGTAACGGTTAGTAATAACTACGTAAATACAATGTTCTGCAAAAATATTGCTCCTTAGTACGTCTAAAAAAAAAAGACCGCGATACCATAATAATATGCCTATCTCTTATACATAAACCACAATAAGGTATTTTGTGAGAAAGTTTTATTAAAAATTGTAAAGTGATTTATGAGCATTATTATTAGGCATGGCATATTAATCCTTACGAACGACAGTTACATCAGTACAGTTTTATGTAGATAAACTTTGCCCGTTATAGCATGTTATTTGGACGAATAGTTTGGGAGATAATGTAAAATTAAAATAATTCAACATTCGGCTCGGGTCTACATGACTATAGGTGTGACTATAGTGGTGTAGTGGTGCGAACGAGCCGTGTGAGTTGTGACGCATATCACTGGCCGCCCGATAAAAGTATTGTCTATACCGAAGTATGATAAATCATCAATCAGCGATTTCTTTTAAATTATACGCGGGTGTAACCTCGGGGCACAGCTAGTTATTAATATAAATTAGTAGGTATATTTATTTATGACAGGATTATTGACTTGTCCGTGTCAAGGTTAAACATTGTAATAAAATTACGTACCATATCTAGTGGAATAATATTAGATATATTTATCATAATTTATATATCGTGTACCTTTTTTGCTGTTTTTTTTCCATAAGACGTAATTGAAGCCTTTGCCACTTCTGATACATGCAAATATATCTTGTTTATATGCAGGATATAAGAAACTGTTTCTTTGTTACATAGTGTATAATGAGTTTTCTATTTATATCTATCTGTTATTTTCCTTGCGGATCTGATTTTTTCCTTGAATTCCTTTTAATTTACAAATAATTATTAATAGAGATTTTTTAGCCAAAAACGATTTAAAAATTTATCACGACACTTTTAATGGGACCTCTGCCGAAACAACAAATGTTATTTAACTTAATTATAATAAAATTAATGACACTGTGTATGAATTTAAATGTTTGTTTTTCTTTGATTAGTTTTAGGTTATTTTAAGATTCTATAAAGAGTAAACAGGTAATTTTCATTATAATTATTCTTTCAGGCAAAGAAAAAGAAGAAGGAAAAGAAAAAGCACAAGCACAAACATAAGCACAAGCACAGTAGTAAAGAGAAGTCGTCTTCCAAGGAGAAAGATCATAATAAATCTCTACCACCTAGGCCTCATTCTAGCACGGACCACCTGAAGATAAAAGAAGAAACTCGCGAGACTCTTAGCTCTTTTAGCTCGAGCCAGAGTCCTTCAGATGACGTCATGTCCATGCCGAGTAATATGAGCTTTTAGTCTTGTTCTATAATAAGGATAATGTTAATATTTAAGTGGAAACGTATTAAGAAGAAATTAAATGTTTACGATTCGATTATTCTTTTTTTATCTTAACAGTACATAACACTCCTATTTAGAAACACATAAACGGTGTGACAATACCTTAGAAATTGTAATATTTGTTTTTATAGATTATTATCAATTATAATTCACTTTATTTGTCTTTTGGCATGTCTGTTTTTATTCTTTAAACTTCTACACTAATTCACTAAGATAGCAGTTGATGGACACTAAGCTTGGTTTTTTGGTTTTTAAGTACGGCTGCCGGAATACTTCGATATGTGTTCAACGGAAGATTTTAAACTAGATGGTGATAGTTAGTATGCTTATTACCATACTTTGGTTTTAATACGATGTTTTCTTTCACGAAAAGTTTAGGCTCGTTATAAGATTGGTGTCGGCGCATCTTTCGCCTCTGAGGGCGACACCGGGGACTGCGGGTGTCGGTCCGGGGCATCTCCCTGCCGCGGCATGCGGCGGTTGCGCCGCCCACTCAGCTGACCGACGCGCGAGGCGACACGGGGAGACCGATCACGACCGCCGGCGGGAACGGACGTGTTTACGACCGCTCTCTGCCGCCTTTGTGAAGTTTTACGACCGACCGGCTTTGCCGCACACCTGCATCGCACCTGCGCCGCACCTGCGTATCGCCGTCTCGCTCGCACCCATTGTGTCGCGTACTTTTAGTACGCTACACAAACATAAACTGCTCTTTTAAGAGCAATTTGTTTCTATTCGACGAAATCCACACTTTAGTGGTCACTTGCCTGATACCTGACGGTGCCAACGAAAGCAAGTGGGTGCGTGACCCAAGCGCCCCTCGGTTGCCTCCTTCAGAGGCAAACGATAGTACTTGGTCGGGCTCAGGAATCTTGGCCCTTGATAGAGTCATAGTCAAGCCCTGAGTGTCTCCTTCCCACCCTTCCGATCCTGCTACACATCCATCCCCGAGTGTCTGTTTGGGCGTAGCTAGGTATTTATACCGGCTGCGTTCTCTGCCTCGGGCTTGATAGGGACCTCCACGTAGGGCCCGGTAGGTTCTTTTCCTGCGAGTCATTACACCGTGACCCGCAGGTCCCTTTGCACGGCTCGGGATAGCCGTTTAAATTCACTCGGCGCACCCCCCTGCCTCTCCGGCAGGGAGGTTTAACTTCACCCCCGCCCGCCCAACCGCCACCGCCGGAATGGCACACGTTACTGATTTGGAACGCTTCAAAGCGTTCGCAACGACTTTGCATCCGTCGCTCTGGACGGAGTACAATAGGGCCATCGTGGCCGAGCAACCCGCCGTCGTCATCGCTCAGGGCACTGAGCCCACCAGCGACCCCGCCGCGCCACACGCGATAAACAAGAAGCCCGTCCCGCGCTCCCGCTCGACGGCACCCCGCGCTCACCGTCAGACGCCGTACAAACGGCCATCGTCGCGCTCACGTTCCCCGGGCATTCAAGCCCCGACCCTAGCGCCCTCTGCGCTACCAACCAACAATTCATTTGCGTCGCTAGTTCCCGAAGCGGACACGCCGACGCTAGTAGCTACAAACGTTAGCTACTCATCCGCCAGTCTGGATCCCGAACCCGAGTCCGACGAAATGGACACGGCGATAGTCAATGATAACGAGGGCTTCACCCTCGTTCAAAAAAACAAGCCCGCCAAACGTGCATCACGTTCGCGTCCCGAGTCTCCGGAGACTCAGTCCCGCCCTCAAAAGGCACAAAAGACAGGGCTAAATAGCCACGCCCCCCGCTCCGCAGCGCCCTCAGCGCCTGCCGGTACCTTTGCCGGCAGAAAGGCGCGTCGCCCGCCCCCCGTCACGGTCCAGAACAAATCGGTCTGGACAAAACTCTCAGAGAAACTGAGAGAACTCCGTATCCACTACACCCAGGCCAGTAACACGGCCAACGGTATCCGCGTCCAAGTTTCCACCTCGGACGAACACCGTCAATTTACCAGGTTGCTCCGAGACAGCAACCTCGAATATTTCACGTACTCCCTGGAGGAAGAACGTCAACTCCGGGTTGTAATCCGCCGCATCCCGGTGGAAATCACACCCGAGGAGGTCAAAACTGACCTCTTAGCCAAGGCCTTCCCTGTCCGCGAAGTGCACAGAATGCACGGCGGACAATCCAAAAACAGACCTCTCGACATGGTCTTAGTCATTCTGGAACTGACCCCCGAGGGCAGAGCCATTTTTAACGTTAGGAAAGTGTGTGAGCTCTCCGGAATAGCCGTAGAGCCCCCACACAAGAACCGCAGTCCTCCGCAGTGTCACAACTGCCAGCTGTACGGTCATTCGGCACGCAACTGCCATCTCCGTCCCAGGTGCGTTAAGTGCCTCGGGGACCACGCGACGAGCGAGTGCTCGCGCACTCGTGAGTCGGCTACCCCTCCGAGCTGCGTGCTATGCGGCAACGAAGGTCACCCCGCGAACTATCGCGGCTGTCCCCGTGCCCCGCGCCCCACGCGCCCTACGCGACCCATGCGCTCTACGCGACACACCCCTCCTCAGAGGACACGTCCCGCCGTAGGACAACCAAAGCCCCTGCTCACGCCAGAGGCTTTCCCCAGCCTCCCGGGCGCCTCCAGCGCCCCGGTGGCAGCCGCCCCTGCGCCCCGCGCACCCCCTCCGGCCATGCGAGCTCCTCAAGCAGCATGGGTCTCCACTCCCCGCCCTCAGCCTCCTAAGGCTCAGGCCCCCCCGCCCGTCAACACGCGCCGCGGCGTTGACTACATGGTCATGCTCTTCCGCGAGCATGACCCTCAGGAAGTACTGGCGTACGAACAGTGCGTCGCTGAGTACGGTCCCGGCGAATCCATCAGGCGTTTCCCCCTGATGACAGCGACGCTAATGCGCCTGGCCCGTGCCGGGAAATAGATAACGGTTATCAATGGCACGCATTAAGCCTAGAAGCCTCAATATATCTTTTTTTAACGCGCGAAACCTCTTTCCACAACGGGACTTAGTATCCACCTTTCTTAGGGAACGGGAGATAGACGTGTTTCTAGTACAAGAAACACTTCTAAAACCCAGTAGGCGCGACCCTAAGATAGCAAATTACAATATAGTCAGAAATGACCGTGCCACCCTAGGAGGCGGCACGCTCATCTACTACAAGCGTTCCCTCTATTGCATGCCAATAGACCCTCCCGCACTTACCAATATGGAAGTGTCCGTCTGTAGAATAGGCATGACTGGCCATCCGCCAATCACGCTTGTCTCTGCATATCTCTCCCCGAATAAAAGACTCCTTCAGTCCGATCTGGAGGCGCTTTTTTCACTCGATCAATCAGTCATAATAGCAGGCGACCTCAATAGCGGTCACACCCTTTTCAACAACCCGCGCAACACCCGTAACGGGGTTATACTAGAACTACTATGCGACGTGCTCGGCTTTGACGTCGTAGCACCGCTAGAGCCCACGCACTTTCAAGACAACTGTCAACCGACAGTACTTGACATAGCCCTCCTCAAAGGTGTCTCACTTCGGTTACGACTTATAGAAGTCGTACACGAACTAGACTCCGACCACCGCCCGGTTATCTTACAACTCGGGCAACCGTTCGACCCCAGTCCGCCAAAAGTCAAAATAGTTGACTACGCGATCTTAAATCGCTACTTATCCGATAACGCGACCCCGTCCAGCCTAGCTAGGATCCCCGACGTATTGGAGTCAACCGCAGACGCCGATTTAGCCATCGATTCCCTGGTCGACTACCTCCAAACCGGTGTAAGGGAGGCCTCGAGAGAGGTGCAAGCGGCAAACGAACGCCGTTTTATACTCCCCCCCGGCTTACGAGCGTTAATCACGGAAAAGAACGCCGCGACACGTGCACATGACTCCTATCCGACGAGGGATAACACCCGTAGGTTACGACAACTTCAGAGAGAGGTTAGAACTCGCATCGGAGAGTACAGAGGTCACCGGTGGGATAACCTCTTAGAGGGTCTCAAGCCGTCCCATCTGGCTTACTGGAACCTCGCCCGCTCTCTGAAGTTAGAAGCTTCCGCCCAGATGCCGCCCCTCGAAAGGGGCCCCGATCTTCCACTCGCGTTCGATAGCGACGATAAGGCAGAATGCCTTGCCGCAAGCTTGGAGAGCCAGTGCTCCCCAAACTGCGACAACGTAGACACTGCCCACATCGAAACTATCGAGACCGCCGTTCAGGAACTCACGTTGATTCCTCCCGCGGAAACGCTAACCCCGGTCACGCCAGATGAGGTCTGTTCTATCATTAAAGGCCTTAAGCCTAGGAAATCTCCCGGTCCAGATGGTATCAGGAATGAAGTACTCAAACTTCTTCCTGATCACCTCATAGCTCTTTTGGTCTGCATCTTCAATGCAGCCATAGCCCACTGCTATTTTCCAGCCGTCTGGAAAAAAGCTATAGTTATAGGTATTCGCAAGCCCGGCAAAAAAGCTTCGCTTCCCGATAGCTATCGCCCGATCAGTCTCCTAAACACTCTAGGGAAACTCTATGAGCGGATCCTTCTGAACCGTCTCAAGGTCGTTATAGACGACAAGAATTTATACCCGCCCGAACAATTCGGCTTTCGCGCCCGTCACTCGTGTACACATCAAGTGCACCGCCTCACGGAGCACATCACGAGTAACTTCGCCAAGAGCAATATCGCTCCCGCCCGCACGCTTGCGGTCTTTTTCGACGTAGCCAAGGCCTTCGATAAGGTCTGGCACGCCGGACTGGTCCACAAGCTTCACCATTTAGAAGTCCCGGATAGGTTAGTACATTTAGTCCGCGATTACCTAAGCGACCGCACCTTCCACTACCGAGTGGAAGGAGTACTATCTACCGCCCACCCTATACGCTCAGGCGTCCCGCAAGGTTCCATTCTGGCGCCTTGCCTTTTCAATCTGTACGTCAGCGACCTCCCGAAGCCCCCCGGGGTCGAGGTAGGGCTCTACGCTGACGACACAGTCATATACGCGTCAAACAGACACAGAAAAAATCTCGCCTGCGCAGTCCAACGTGCCGTAACCACTCTCGGGGAGTGGTTTCGAACGTGGCGAATAGCTATTAATCCGGTAAAGAGCGCCGCGATTATGTTCGAACCGCATACATGTAAACTACCACGCACGGTAGGACCCCTCTCATTATTCGGTAGGAATATCCCTTGGGCCACCAAGACTAAATATCTGGGTATCACCCTCGACTCGAAGCTTAACTTCAATGCACACGTTACTATAGTCCGGAATAGGGCCGTCTGGATCCTTTCCCGCTTGCGACCCCTGCTCAGTTCGGTAAGCAAACTGTCCTTAAGACATAAGCTTACACTATACAAGATGTGCGTCCGTCCGATCTTGACATATAGCTGCGCAGCGTTCGCACATATGTCCAAACAAAACTTTGTCCGCATGCAAAGAGTCCAAAATCGGTTTCTCCGTCGCCTGCTTGACCCTCCAGCCTTCGTTAGGAACATGGACCTCCACAGGGACATGAGGCTTCCCTCGATAGAAGCCTATGTGAAATATCTCACCAGGAGATACTTCGATAGCGCTTCGAATCACCCCAACCCGCTCGTAAAATCCACCGTGAACTACGTCCCAGACAACTCGATCCCCGTTGCCAAACGTTATAAACGCCGTCCGCGAAATCTCTTTGTCGATCCCGACGACGACATCGAGAAAGCTAATAATTACTACGCATCCGCTCCCGCAACATATGCGTGCTCGCGCCCACGCCCGCGAAACCACCGTTCCCTCCGCAGGGGACGAACGGTTAACTTCGCGCCCGCACACCCGCCACGACCACCTTCCTCTGCGGCAACTCAAGCGTAGGTCCGATCCATCGGCATGGAGCCCTTGAGCCAAGCAGCCGCTCGCGCGATACAAGTGACTGTACAATCACTAGCTTTCACAGCCATACATGACACTGCATTATACACACATGCAAAACACACATAGGTACATAGGTTCTGTAAGGGACCTTTTTTTTTCTTTTTTTGCCTAGTTAGAGTAGACAAAAATTTCAGACCACTAAATACACATACACATGTTCCTTCCCTCCTCCCAGGGGGCAGAAACATGTATATATGTATAGTTAGTTTAGATCGAATTACGGATAGGGAATTAGTCAGATCGCGACTTAATTGCATACGCGCAACAGTCCGAGCCGAGGTTCGGCCACTTTGGCACCCTCGGATGTTGTTGCTTAGCTTTCGTGGCTGAGTGCCCTAAGCGCTCGCCCCCAAGCCCGGTAAAGCTGTAAAAGCCGTAAAGGCTCCAGGGCCCCTCAGGCTAACAGTGTAGTCAGTTCGAAAAAAAAAAAAAAAAAAAAAAAAAAAAAAAAAAAAAAAAAAGCGAGGCGACACTTGTTGTTAATTATTAATTCGTGCCAGTAATATACCTATACCAAAATACAGTCCATTCTTTTACCCTATACCTGTAGGGCCTAAACAATTGGAATTCACGTCGATCGATGCGATGTCTGAATCCGCTTCTAATTAATTATAATAATAATACCATTGTAAGTTTTAACCACTACGTCAGTCCCACGACGAATTGGTGATTTTAAAGGCCGAGCGATATTTTTCCACATACGGTGGTAATATAGGAACATTTCTAAAACGTTACTTTTAAGGTGTTTGTTTACCTGCTGCATTATCCGAAAATGCTAACGAATCAAATTAGCTAATCTGCGCGATTTTGAAAAATTCGATTATACATGCCGAGGTTTGAACCTGTGGACATCATTTATTACATATCATAGGCACAATTTTAATACTAGAAGTGAATATAAAATACTCATTCCATCTTTTAGACTTAGTAAAACTAATTAATGTTTTTAAGGTAATTGTGTTGGTTTCTACAATAAACTTCCAAGGACATTACCGATTTGCCGTATAATAAGTTCAAGAATCATGTTAAACAAGTTTTGTTGTCCAAAGGAAATGGTAGGGTATATTATTACGTAAATGGTGGTGATGACTGGAAGTGGAAGTCTCTCTGTACATCCATTAAAAATGATAATATTTATATATAAAAATACTAAACAAACAAGTTGATTACCTCGATCGAGTTTTTTGCCGGTTCTTCTCGTTGATTGGGATGTTTTCCGAACCGGTAGTAGTGTGCTGACATTCATAAGTGCCTCCTTGGGGCCTAAATTGAATAAAATATTTTTGATTTGATTTGATTATCGATACTCGGCTAGTCTAAACCACTCGATCACGAATCACCATGGTACTTTATTAATCATCCCTGCTTCAACGTATTACCTAATAGATTATATAAAAAAATTATATCTATCTAGATAACACCACTTATGTCTAACCTTATAAAACTTAGTTTCTTCAGATTCATTGGTTCCTTGATACTAGTGTTACAATCAGTACGTACCTACTGTTTTTGTTTCATCCTCATATGTCAGATTCTGTCTGCCCCGGTTTTTACTTTCACATATATTCGCATTGTATATGGACCGAGTCAGTTGTAAAAATGTAATGACATGTTCACAGAATATCTGTAACGATTTTAACAGTTCTTAACCCAAGAAGAATGATTTTGTCTTTTTTTTTTAACCGTCTATCGCTGGTGTCCCCAAAGTCTTACATTTACGGCATTTAACGACGGTATACCTTCAAACATTACTTCGACAGGACATGATATGTATCTGGCTATTCCTGTTGTGGTTAGCTAGTGTAAATTATGAATGAAATGAATCCATGGTATAAGTAATACGGTAAGTAAGTGTGTGTACCTTCCTAATATTTCACGCTCTATTTGGCTTAACACGTAATAATGTATCCTACATACTTATGAAAGTTTGTAACCGACGGTAATGAAATACGAAACTGCGGCTTAAGATCAAATAACTGTCGCTACTGCGCCACGATTTGCAACCAAAAAGTCTACTTATTTATTCGGTAGGTACTATATACCTTGAAATAAATTTTGTGTGACAATTTGTTTGAACTATTTTTACCTTTTAACTATTTTTATCTTTTATAAAAATCCAATAGCTAGATGAAGGAAAATCAACGCAGAGCCGAGAATACTGAAATACGAAAATAGTGTAGGTAGCTTTGGTGATGCAGAGACATAATGAGATAATTTCTTAAAAAGTCAACTTTTAAGAGAGTGATAAACAAGAGAAATGATGGGTGAATTACCTACGTGGCATAATTGAACGTTTAAATCGTTCAGATGCAGAAGATTTAAAAATTGACATTTAAAAGTTTAATGTACCTAAAGTTGGTAAGAACCGATAAAAGTTCCAAGACGAATGTCGAACCTCAGTTCGTCCATATATTATATCTATTGTTTATGGAAAAATAGGAATAAATTATGTTTTTTATTTATTTATTAGAAGACCAGTTGTGCATTGGATGAATAATATTTTAATATGTTGAATAATAATTTAATGCTAATTCTAATGCTCTCATGCTAATAGAGATAATTTGCAAAATTGGATGAGTTATCATTAATGCCAATCAAATATGTCACCTGAATCAAATAGAAAACTCAACAGAATGCAAATCAACTGAATACTACCTAAATCAAATGAACAGTCGTCTTGTGCGTGATATGTACGAGTAAATGTGTCTAGATTACCAACTAAAATCGACTAAAATGACCCATTCTTGGTTTTGTTATAATACACGAGATTATATGTTCTAAAATTTTACTTGAAATTATATTTAAAATAAGTTGAAATAATAAAAAATAGTAATTAAATAACACGCTTTAATCAAGCACTAAAATTATAAAACTTTTTAGTCTTATAATAACATCTCGTTATCAAGCCCAATCTATTGGACTGGTCAAAACATATGAGCCTACACTCGAGGGATTTGCTGGTAGCCACTGAAGAGTTCCAGTATCCACTTCCAGGCTGTATCACCAGACCTTCGTTACCAAGCCCCATCTATTGGACTCGTTAAAACAAATCATATGAGCCCAAACTTGCGGGGTTTACTAGTACCCACTGAAGAGTTCCACTGCTGGCTCTATCATCAGATTAGCTCCAAGATACCAAATTATAGTTTTGTCATACGAAGTTCATATATATATAAAGATGATTCATTTCGATACAACAATAAGAAGTAGATTAAAATTTACTTTAAAGATTTTGTTACATTACTTGTTAGTTACAAGTGAATATAATAAAAGAGTGTTAAAAAGGTGGTTACTATTCTTGAAAAAGTTTTTTTTTTATCGTTATCGGTTTGGCGTAGTGGCCACAATCTCACCTGATGTTCAGTGACGATGTGGCCTAAGATCAAACACAAGATAAATACACGGTAAACCTAGTGGAAGACTGGCTCTCAAGTGCAGCTGCCGGAACACACCTATTGGTGCTTGGCGACAGATTTTCAACTTGAGGGTGGTAGCTAGCCAGGCGGGCATTAGAAAATGCCTTACCACCATGCTATGGTTTCCTCGCGATGTTTTACTTCACCGAAAGCTCAGGCTCATTGTAGGGATTCGAACTCGCGTCAATCGACGCGAAGTCGTACAAGCTACCACTGCGCCATCATCGTTTCTAGTTTTATATTACTTAATTAATTTTTAACCACTAGCCAATTTATCTTTGTCTACATCAATAGTTAAATCGTTGTGGATATAGAGGTACCTGTGTATATTCCTCTTTATAATTGGTTTAAATTTAGATTGTGTAAAGTTGTTTTTATTCGTATCGAAAAACGAGTTATATATAAATATTATACAACCAAACGTCTTATTCGGATTATTATATTTAATAATCTATACAAATATAATAATGCGGAAGAGCTTCATTGTTTGTTTGTATAAACACGCTAATCTCTGGAACTACCAGTCGGATTTGATAAATTATTTTTGTATATGATGGCCAGATTCACTTGGAATAGTATAGGCTATCTAGAATTAGGCTACACTTCTGAGCTAGTCTTAAATATTGATTTTTGTTTAGAAAGTCGGAAAAAACCGAGCGCCCGAACTACTTTATCCTTGTGCGCTGGAGTAATGGTTAGTGATATGTAAATACAATTTTCTACAAAAATATTGCTCCTTAGTACATCTAAAAATATATAGCCGCCTGCCACAAGGAAAAGAGTTGCATGCAACTAAAATACAAACTGGAGAAATGTCGAAGTCTGTAGGGAGATATGTAGGTATAGTTATTTCAATTTTAAATTTTAAATTCAAGTGTAATTCAGAATGAATATAGGCAAACAAAAATAATCAAATACACCTATTATACCAGATTTCAAATATGTATAAATAACCACTCACTTATCAAGAACTGCCATTCATTCTTTAGACGGTAGTATTAAATTCTTGTAAAATAGGAACAAATATTACCTTAGTATGATGAAGCTTGACGATTTCGGAAATACAATTGTTAGGTGTCGGCACAAATTTCACTATATCAGCTCCTATTGGATCTTTAACCTATAACGTCATGTGAATATGAATAAAATATTCAATACATTTGTATGAAAGAAATGTTAAATGATAACTACTTATCGACGAAAAGGAGATGAAACACTGGATGTGTACGCTCCATTAGCAAGATAAACAGGTTAGAATCTGGATAACTGCTACCACCGCAGTTATATAACAGCATATAGTTTGTGAGATAATGTAAAATTAAAATAATTCAACACTCGGCTCCGGCTTATGACTATAGGTGTAGTGACGCGAACGAGCCTGTGTGATGCATGACCCTGGCAGCCTGATAAAAATATTGTCTAAATACTGAAGTATTACAAATCATCAATCGGCGATTTCTTTTAAATTATACGCGGTTGAAACCGCGGGACACAACTAGTGGTTGTATATAAAACTAATAAAAGATTTTATGTAATGATGTTAGGTTCTATATAATAAGATTCCGACGCACATAGACTGATTTGCCAGAGTTCAAGGACCATGTGGAGCAGGTTTTACTGTCATCATTATTTTAAAAAGTAGGGTTTGATAACCTTGGTCCGCAAACTAGTGGTGGCCACTTATATTTTATCTTTTATAGTAGCGTTGCAAAGTTACGGAACGGTGCCCTGATGGTAAGCGCAGTAAAATCTAAAAACAACTGTAACTACCTAGAGATCAGCGATCCATCGTCGGTTGCCGCTATCATACCGGCCTGCATGCCTCTTGGTAGGTGGATATACACTAGCTAATCTAGAAACGCCACAAACGATTTGCATTGTGGTCGCTTACCAGTCGGACATAGTTATCATGTCTTACCACTCAGCTAATTTATTTAGATTATGGCCTACGCCCCTGCCTAAATATGGCGCCTTTTTTCTTTATATTAATTATTAAGATATTAATAAATACATGTTTTATTTCACGCTTTAATAATTATTTAAAATACTATGTAAACGTTTATTACTCCTATATTCAAAGATAAAAAAGGCCAAACTGAGTTTTAATAACACCTTAAATTTTCCTACTGCAAATAAATCTATACTATATAATATAATAGAGCGGATGAGTTTTTTGTTTGTATAAACACGCTAATTTCTGGAACTACCAGTCGGATTCTTTTTGTATATAATTGCCCGATTCACGTGGAATAGTATAGGCTTCCCTAGGCTAGGTTATATTCTTCCCTCCTCAGAGAGGAAAGAAGCATGTATACATTTAGTTTAGATCGAATTATGGATAGGGAATTAGCCAGTTCGTGAGTTATTTGCAACTTCGACAACAGTCCAAGCCGAGGTTAGGCCACTTTGGCACCCTTGAAGCTTGTTGCCTCGCTTTCGCGGCTGAGTACCTTAAGCGCTCGCCCTCAAGCCCGGTGAAGCTGTAAAAGCAGTCCGAGGCTTTAGGACCCTATCGGCTAACAGTGTAGTCAGATTGAAAAAAAGAAAACATTTCAATTTCGTTGTGCAATAATCGGACGTGTTATCACTTTATCAGAGTGTGATAAATAAAATAAAAAGTAGTGGAGATTAATTTCTATTTTTAATATGGTATAAGTTATAAGTTGTAACGAATATTTTATTGAATATTAATCTGTAATTGTTATTGAACTTGGCTAATTTGCTTTTAATGATTTATTATCTTTGACCGCAATACCGCATCGTCGCCTTGCACCACAGTATAATTATTATAGTAATTAGTTTATAATGTACCTATACCTAATTTGTGATCATTATTTGATTATACGGTAAGATTGTAAACAGACGCTGATCTATAAAGAAAAAAGGATTGATATAATATGTAGGTATAAGATATTTAAATATGTTTATAACTACATTTACTTTTTTATTATTATCGTAATGTTAATATTGGCAAATTTTATTACCTGCATGTTAGGGATGCCCGATACGATACGATATATCGGAATATCGATAAACCACTAAACGAAATATCGATATTTAACACGATATTTTGGCCATACGTTATGCTTCGATATATCAACATATAAATTGATGATAAACAGTGCCATACTGTACATATTGTTGTTCGTATTAAGTGATACTGTTGACAAAATTGTTTATAGAACAAGAGCAGCCGGCTTTTGTTTAGACTTTTACTTGTATGTAGATTGAGATTATTGAGAACTTTTGCTGAATAAACCTATTTTAAATACATATAAGTTTTCTTTTCTTATTAGAAATTAAAGAATATACATCGCATATCGATTGAAAGACATGCGATACGGTTACGATACGGTGTTGATACAATACACTTTTTTAACCATCCCTAGTATGCCCATCATAAGTATGGAGTGGTTTCTTTTTAGTTCAAAATATGCGTGTAAAATGTACATGCAAATTGCTTATTGTGCTGGGTGGTAGGACTCGACAATCGTGTCTAATTGTACTGCGACAAACATTCACTAGTTGCCATAGGTAGTATGCTTAGGCGTGGCGGGTCTTGAAATCAGCTGATGTACCTATATTCAGTAACCATGCGATTCTGTCGATTTGTCGCTTTTCAGGATTAGGAGAGGCTTGCAGGTCGCCGTGACAGCGACGAACGGCGATAGATTCTCGATTTCGGTGGTCACAGTTGTTTTTGGTTTGTATTATGCTTACGATCAAGCGCAGTGCAGACACTATGCCTATACTACCTACTATAAAAAATATAGCCTTTACGAATTGAGAGCAACAATATTTAAAAATTCACAATTTGGATCAACATATAATACCTAGTACCGACAAAACCATAGAGTAATAAAGTCCGCTAGCTACTGTATACTGTATATTCATAATTCTATGGACAAAACATTATAACCAGGTGCCAAAACTCATCAAATCCGTTCAGCCAGTTTTGCGTGATTGGGTAACAAACATCCAAGCCTTCATATTTATAATATTAGTATGATCATTAATTATGCCTGTGTTAGCGATTCTAACATAACTTTGACGAAAGAGCACAACTCTAGATAGGATAGGTACTCGTGCTACCCGAGAATGAGGCGGTAGCTAGGGCAACGAATATTTCTTCTACTCGTATATATTGTAACACCATCCTAAATTATTCAAATTATATTATTAATTATGTAACCTATGTAACGTTAAATAAAGAACTTTCAAACAATAAAGGGCTCTACTAATAAACGTCCGTTTCCTACGTACATTAACACCCGTGATTCCCAATGTTCTCTATATCAACCCCCAGCGGTCGATGACGAAGTGAAAGGAGTCCATGCCAGCGAAAAAAATTGGGAGTCCATGAGATCTAAATTAAGGATCATTCAAGGATCTCATTTAAACGGGTCATAAATTTAATTTCTGTATTTCCATATATGGGATATTCCACATGCACAGATAGTAGTTATTTACTTACATACTACTTCCTCGTACCTAATATGAAGACGTGACATCTGTCTATACAGAATATAAAACTGCCTATAAAGTAAAAATTCATGAAACATATAGTGTAAGAAACATAATGTTGCAGGCTTGGTATCACAGAGACATCGTCACATCTTTACACTATTATTCCTTGTACGATACTGTTTTACAAATATTTTTTTTTCGAAGTTATTATACTGTCTGCCTGGAGGCCTTAACAGTTTCACCTGGCTTGTGGGCGAGCGCTTAAGGCACTCAGCCGAAAAATAAGGGCAACAAGCGCAAGGGTGCCAAAGTGACCAACCTCGGCTTGGGCTGTTGCCGTATATGCAAACATCGTGATCTAGCTAATTCCTATCCGAATTCGAGCTAACTAAATATACATGTATGCATGTCTCTTGCCTTGTGGGAGGAAGGAAGAAACACGCGTACATGTATTTAGTAATCTGAAAATTGGTCTAAGGCTAACTAACCAAAAAAAAGGTCCCTTACAGAATCTATGTACCTGAATGCTGTTTTCCAAATCATTCAACAATGCCTTATATTGCAATTCCTGCTTATCAAACTTACGCACAGATGGCGTCCCAAAGCAACTTCCCCTTTACAATATGATTATAATTCAGACTGGATAATTCACTGACTAATTATGGAAATCACTAGTATTTCTGTATGAATCCAACAATAGGTACCTATATTTTCTGATATAGGAAACTCTGAGAATTATTACAAAGTAGCTGTGCCCTCGGGTCCGCTCGCGTGAATTACTGAATCTAAAATAAAAGTAGCCTAACTTAGTCCTTATAACATCAGCTATCTGCCAGTGAAAGTTCCGTCGAACAAACAGGCAGAACGGCATACGAGTAGACGTGCAGATGGGCAGACGCGTAGACGGGTAGACTTTTTTTTTTTTTTTTTTTTCGTACTGACTACACTGTTAGCCTGAGGGGCCCTGGAGCCTTTACGGCTTTTACAGCTTTACCGGGCTTGGGGGCGAGCGCTTAGGGCACTCAGCCACGAAAGCTAAGCAACAACATCCGAGGGTGCCAAAGTGGCCGAACCTCGGCTCGGACTGTTGCGCGTATGCAATTAAGTCGCGATCTGACTAATTCCCTATCCGTAATTCGATCTAAACTAACTATACATATATACATGTTTCTGCCCCTGGGAGGAGGGAAGGAACATGTGTATCTGTATTTAGTGGTCTGAAATTTTTGTCTACTCTAACTAGGCAAAAAAAAAAGAAAAAAAAAAGGTCCCTTACAGAACCTATGTACCTATGAGTGTTGTGATTGTATGTATAATGCAGTGTCATGTATGGCTGTGAAAGCTAGTGATTGTAGAGTCACTTGTATCCCGCGAGCGGCTGCTTGTCTCAAGGGCTCCATGCCGATGGATCGGACCTAGGCTTGAGTTGACGCAGAGGAGGGCGGTCGTGGCGGGTGTGCGGGAGCGAAGTTAACCGTACGTCCCCTGCGGAGGGAACGGTGGTTTCGCGGGCGTGGGCGCGAGCACGCATATGTTGCGGGAGCGGACGCGTAGTAATTATTAGCTTTCTCGATGTCGTCGTCGGGATCGACAAAGAGATTTCGCGGACGGCGTTTATAACGTTTGGCAACGGGGATCGAGTTGCCTGGGACGTAGTTCACGGTGGATTTTACGAGCGGGTTGGGGTGATTCGAAGCGCTATCGAAGTATCTCCTGATGAGATATTTCACATAGGCTTCTATCGAGGGAAGCCTCATGGCCCTGTGGAGGTCCATGTTCCTAACGAAGGCTGGAGGGTCAAGCAGGCGACGGAGAAACCGATTTTGAACTCTTTGCATGCGGACAAAGTTATGTTTGGACATATGTGCGAACGCTGCGCAGCTATATGTCAAGATCGGACGGAAGCACATCTTGTATAGTGTAAGCTTATGTCTTAAGGACATTTTGCTTACCGAACTGAGCAAGGGTCGCAAGCGGGAAAGGATCCAGACGGCCCTATTCCGGACTATAGTAACGTGTGCGTTGAAGTTAAGCTTCGAGTCGAGGGTGACACCCAGATATTTAGTCTTGGTGGCCCAAGGGATATTCCTACCAAATAATGAGAGGGGTCCTACCGTGCGTGGTAGTTTACATGTATGCGGTTCGAACATAATCGCGGCGCTCTTTACCGGATTAATAGCTATTCGCCACGTTCGAAACCACTCCCCGAGAGTGGTTACGGCACGTTGGACTGTGCAGGCGAGATTTTTTCTGTGTCTGTTTGACGCGTATATGACTGTGTCGTCAGCGTAGAGCCCGGCGGGCTTCGGGAGGTCGCTGACGGACAGATTGAAAAGGCAAGGCTCCAGAATGGAACCTTGCGGGACGCCTGAGCGTATAAGGTGGGCGGTAGATAGTACTCCTTCCACTCGGTAGTGAAAGGTGCGGTCGCGTAGAAAATCATGAACTAGGTGAACTAACCTATCCGGGATTTCTAGTTTATGTAGCTTGTGGACTAGTCCGGCATGCCAGACCTTACCGAAGGCCTTAGCTACGTCGAAAAAGACCGCAAGCGTACGGGCGGGGGCGATACTACTTTTGGCAAAGTTGCTCGTGATGTGCTCCGTGAGGCGGTGCACTTGATGTGTACACGAGTGTCGGGCGCGAAAACCGAACTGTTCGGGAGGGTATAGGTTTTTAATATCTATAAAGGTTTTGAGACGGTTCAGAAGGAGCCGCTCGTAAAGTTTTCCTAGTGTGTTTAAAAGGCTGATCGGGCGATAGCTATCGGGAAGCGAAGCTTTTTTGCCGGGCTTGTGAATACCTATAACTATAGCTTTTTTCCAGACGGCTGGAAAATAGCAGTGGGCTATGGCTACATTGAAGATGCAGACCAAAAGAGCTATGAGGTGATCGGGAAGAAGTTTAAGTACTTCATTCCTGATACCGTCGGGGCCGGGGGACTTTCTAGGCTTAAGGCCTGACGGGTAGACGGGCAGACAGATAGGCTGGCAGACAGACATTTTAAAAATTGTTATTTTGTTATGAGTATATACGGCCAAGCAACAGAGACCTCCTCGACCAATCCATCGCGGATAATTTTATTTAAATAATCACGTACTGATCTTGCAAAGTGTGCTGGAGCTCCATCTAATTGCAGCTGCATCTGCCTTCTCGTAGCCAGCGGCTTTTCATATAAAAGCGAGGGCAATGTATTTCGTAAAAAATCTAAATAAGCGTGTTGATCTAGTCTGTTCGGTAATACAAAAGGTCCAATGAGTTGATCGTCAATCATTTCAGCCTAAACATTGACAGAAAATTGAGACTGGAAAGTTGTTTCTCTGACGACATGTGGATTTTCAGCGGCCCAGACATTGAGATTACGACGATTCGTATAATTTTCGAAAGCTGTGTTTTGAATTTTTTTAGAGATAAGTAAGTTGTAGTAAAATGTAAGTTTTTCCGATTAAATTACTCATAAAGTTATTAGAAATAACACACAGAATCGAAATTGAGACAATGAGATCGGAGATATGGCCAAAAATGTAGAGTTAGGTCTCTAACGCTACTCAAAAAATTAAAAATGTTGAAAGATATTAGAGATATACCTCCTTTTGAAGATTTTTTTCGATAATAATTTGGGCAGTCACTTGCGCATGGGCGACATTGTATAAGAGTCGGGGGGTCAGGTCTACCCAAAACCGAAAAAGATGGCAAGTGGACTAAGAGACATAAAGTTAGTACATTTGTTATTTGTGCGATATACACATATCAATGAAATTTGGGGCGTGGCAACAATAACTGACATGCTGGAACCGTAAGTAACAAGCACGACGATATGTCTTAAGAGGGTATACAAACGGTATAGGTATAGTCCATACAAATCTATTTTTCCTCTGATATATCCCTGGATAATGGTAATAGAACAAATAAATTATATCTACTGCTGCCATATTCCTATGTTTTGATTTTCTCCATAAATTAATTATTACAAGTATTTTAAAATTACCCAATTATACCCCCGTTATCAGACATTCAGAAAACAAAATTAGAAGAATATATTTAAAAAAAAACATACTCAGTTGTAACCAAAGTCCTTCTTATACAACTATGGAAAAAAACGTTTCAGTTTTAAAGGAGGAAACAGGAGAATACAGAATTATGATTTCGTCAGTTTTAAATAGGTTGATTCAGTAAGTAAAAATATACGTTTACTCCACAAAAAAACTATATTAAGGGCTTTAAATAGTCTTCAAATAGTAACTCAGTAGTCGCAAGTTTTTGTGTTACAAGCAACTATTACCATACACATACGGTCTTCAAAGATAATGTATGATTACTTTGAAGAAGTGCACATTTTTGGTTCAAAGTTTGGGCAGGATGTATAAATTATGACTGCTATTAAAGCTAGTATTTAATTAATTTTAAAACATATTATTTCAAGGTTTTCCAATATTGTCAACTAGTTTCTAAACAAAAGACCCAATACACGTGTATAAAAATACATTAACACGAACACACATACACGAATTTCTATATATTATAATATATACATCTTATCACGAGTTTTAACTTTTCTAAATATAGGAATATTTTGGTAAAAATTCTCATTAAAACACTTGTTGAATATTAATGTTAGAGTTTAACTTGAATAAAACATTACTTATAACATTAATAACACAGTTGCAACGTGTACATTTACATATACATTTATTTAAACAGTGACAGTTCCACACAAATGTACATAATCCTTATTAATATTATAAATGCGAAAGTGATATATTTGTTTCTTACTCAATCACGCAAAAACTGCTATGTATTTAGATGAACAGGCAGCTTATAACCAAGATTAAGACATAGGATACTTTTTATCCTGGTAAAGGACCAATTCTGAAGTCCACGCAGGCGAAGTCGCGGGCACAGCTAGTAATATATAAATCAAACTGCTACAAAATTTAGATAAAGAGGGCGAAAGCCTAGCGATCTGCAGTAGGAGTCTTGGACCTACTTTAGACTCCAGATCCTCTTAAATATTGCTTGCTTGATTAAAACCACTAAAACAATTTTTATTATATTATGTATCTATCATTAAAATAAAATAAAAACAAGCATATTTAAAATATAAGCTAAATGTTGATTTAATCTGTTTTTATCTTATGTGTAAAATTGAATCTAATTTCAAAACTAGTTTATAAATAGCCGCGGACAATTAAAGGGTCATTTCAATTCAGATGGGCAATGACATTCGATCAACAGTTTTTTGATGGAAACCTTATCTGGTTGGCGGTGGCATAATCTATTTCTCTAGACAGCGTGTACTAGCACGTACCATTTAGTTCTGTGTTAACCGTATACTAATAAACATCTTCGTGTAAAACAATTTATAATAATATTAAGTTTTACTTATAAAAAAAAAAAATTAAATTATCCAATTGAGAATTTCTTTGATGATGGCTAAGCAAGAAAATGGAATTTCTAGGAAATTAAATATCGCTGTGGTCGGCGGTGGATTGGTAAGTTATTGTTTGTTTTGTTATAATTTCATTATAATCACATTAAATAATTTATTTAATAAAGACGAACGAAGTTAACGAATAAAGTATTAATAGGATCATACAATTATTAAATTGTAAATAGTTTAGAAAGGGTCTATAATTTTATGTAAAGTTTTGTAATATTAAATTGATTAAAACTAGTTTAATTAAAAATAAATAACATATTACTTTTAGTTAAGACAAAATTGAATTATTATTTATTCAGTTACTATCTAGTTAAATCATAAAAATGTAATAATTGGAATTAAAATTATTGTTTAATTAATTATTTACGGAGTTTGTGAATAAGATTAGTGATAGTTTTCTTTTAATACAAGATAGCTATAATCTTATACATGAAATATTTCTTCCTCAAATGCTTGAGCGGTGATAACAGAGTTAATTGGAAAACATATTATATAATATGAAGCGATGATGGCTCAGTGGTAGTGTGTACGACTTCGCGTCGATTGACTTGAGTTCAAATCCCTGCAATGAGACTGAGCTTTCGGTGAAGGAAAACATCGTGAGGAAACCATAGCATGGTGGTAGGGCTTTTTCCAATGACCACCTAGCTAGTTACTACCCTCAAGTTGAAAATCTGTCGCCAAGCACCAATAGGTGTGTTCCGGCAGCTGCACTTGAAAGCCTGTCTTTCACTAGGTTTAGCGAGTTATCATCTTGGGCTACATCGTCACTTAACATCAGGTGATATTGTGGCCATTACGCCAAAACCTATAACACAAAAAAAAATGTATACTTATATGTACATGCATATTATACATGTAGCGCTCCCTATGCTCACCTTCTGATATGCGTAGATTAATGACGACGTATTTATTACATTAATTACATGATGTTCAATAAATTATTGGTATAATGCCTACTATTACGACGAGATATTTATTCATGTTTATCTTTCTTTTTTCGGAGTAATCAGCGATAACCGTTTTACCGAAATTATTAAAGTTTTCACCAACCTAGTTTTAGCTAGTTTTAGCATGCCTGTTAGAAAGTGTTCTGGTATTTGTATGTGGGTTAAAACTTATTATAAACAATTCGGGTATACTCGAAATCCTTTTATCATTTCAGTCTGCATCAGATGCACCAAATATAGATAAACCCAATCACCTATCATAGCACGTAGAAAACAAATAAACTTTATTACATTCATACAAAAAGAAAGCATTAAAATTGTAGCAAAATTTGATCACCGGTATGGAAAATATTCTGTTCACCGATTAAAACCGGCAACTAGATAAACTAAACTAGCTTGCATTTGCGGCTTCGGCTGCGTGTAATTACCGTTTTTCTACTAAATTGCTTTTTTTATAATAAGAATCCGCTTTTAAATTTTGTTTCACATTATTCGAAATATCTTGGCAACTGAGCTTTGAACAAAAAATCTGTTTAGGTAAATTTAAGTAAAACATTACCTAAATACAAAATTATATATTATCACTGATTTGAGAAAAAGGCATATGGAGCCTTACGACCACCAAAAGTGGGATATGCATTTAGCTGGGTGTCATTGGCAGCCAGCAAGCTTTACAACCTATAACTATCATGAAACTAAAGGTAGACTAATATTTGTCACGTAATCGTTTGTTTGTTTGACAACGACCTACAAACACTGAAAGAGATAGCGTTATGGTTCCGAAGTAAAAATTATAGAGAACCCTGGACAATTTAGTGTACCATTCAAATCCAAGATGGTCGTCAAAAATTTCAAATGCTTACGACATCGGAACCATTAGGCATAGGTATGGTAAGTTAAAACAAAAGTAAATAAATACAGAGAATCAAGAAATATACATTGTTTAGGAAAAAAATCAAGATTGCAGATATGTTTAGATGAAAATTGGTAAATAAAGGTCCTCGGGGCCTTTCATTTCAAGTACAAAATCAGTTTTTTGATGATGGATTAACGACTACACTACTGAAGTGGCAACATTATTCACACAGTCGTACGTGTTATGATCTCGTTGCCAAGGACACACAGCTAAATGCATGTCCCACTTTTGTTGATCGTAAGGCTCCATCTGCCTTTTTCTCAAATCTGTGTACAATTTGTTAGAGGATGTCAGATTTGTTATGTTGCAATATTGCATAATTATTTCTGAATGTATTAATCAGTTACCTGTGATTTTTGTGACCTTTGAAATAAAATAAAATGTCATTACCTTATTTTGTCTGATTTAATTCAAAAACCGGTTTAGTCATTTCATACACGTACATTTCGTACACGGGAAGTACATGTCACTTCTAAATCTAAGCTATAAATAAGATTTGTCAATAATACTTCTTTTACTATAACAATCTTGAAATATACGAGACGAAAATATAATAATTTCTACGTAATAAATGTTTTCGGAGCCGCGGGACACCCCTGCCACCTTCTATATTAATAGGTATGTGTAAACAAGAATTACGTTTTCAATTAATAGTAATAGATTTTTGTCCATTGTAATTCACTATAATAATATATAGCAGGCCGGGTTCCGCGGAGGATATAGCACCATAGACCACATTCACACAGTGAGGCAGATTATACAGAAGTCCGAAGAGTATAATCAGCCCCTGTGTCTTGCTTTTGTGGACTATGAGAAGGCCTTTGACTCTGTCGAAACTTGGGCTATTCTGGAATCCTTACAGCGATGCCAAGTAGACTATCGTTATATCGAGGTGCTGAGATGTCTCTACGAAGCCGCCACTATGAGTGTCCAAGTACAGGGCCAGCAGTCTAAACCCATCCAATTGTGCAGAGGAGTGAGGCAGGGGGATGTCATATCCCCGAAACTGTTCACGAGCGCATTGGAAGATATGTTTAAAACGCTGGACTGGAAAGGTAAGGGCATAAACATAAACGGCGACTACATCTCGCACCTGCGATTCGCTGATGACATAGTCTTAATGGCGGAGTCGCTAGAGGAGCTAACCCGGATGCTGGACGGCCTAGCTTCAGCCTCGCGACGTATCGGTCTTGGCATGAATTTGGATAAAACCAAAGTCATGATCAATGGCTAAATTGATCCAGGACCGGTCGTCGTGGATGGTCACCTTCTTGAAATTGTTTCTGAGTACACTTACCTCGGGCAGATTGTGCAGTTGGGTAAAAACAATTTTGAGAAGGAGGTCAAGAGAAGGATCCAGCTGGGTTGGGCAGCGTTTGGGAAACTACGTAGAGTCTTCTCGTCATCCATACCGCAATGTTTGAAAACGAAAGTTTTCAATCAGTGCGTCCTACCCGTAATGACCTACGGAGCTGAGACGTGGACACTCACGGTAGGGTTGGTCCACCAGTTCAAAGTCGCTCAGCGTGCTATGGAAAGCGCTATGCTCGGAGTTTCTCTGAAGGATAGGATTCGTAACGAATACATCCGACAGAGAACCAAAGTTATCGACATAGCTCAAAGAATTAGCAAGCTAAAGTGGCAGTGGGCCGGCCATATCTCGCGAAGAACCGACAACCGCTGGGGTAAACGGGTTCTTTAGTGGAGACCGCGACTCGGCAAACGTAGTGTAGGACGCCCTCCAGCCAGGTGGGATGACGATCTGCGAAAGACTGCAGGCAGATGCTGGATACGGACAGCTGAAGACAGGGCGCTATGGCGCTCATTAGGGGAGGCCTATGTCCAGCAGTGGACTAATATAGGTTGATGATGATGATGATGATGATAATAATATAAGATGCTTTTGCCAGGTGGGATCTCTCGAAGCATTGTACTTAGCCAAAAGAGGACATCGAGTACGTCTCTACGAATTCCGTGACGGTGAGCAACATTGTTTTGTTGTTTTTTTTCTCATATCAATATATTTATTTATCAATTTATCAATTAAATTTGATAAATGAAACTAATTACTGGTTCCGGACATTAATATTTTATGTTAATATAATAATTAAATTGTGCGTGACTGTATAGCATCATACCTACTACCTACACAGTTTATGTGTGTTATTTATACTAATATTACGAAGTTCAGGAGATTGTTTAGGATTCTCTAGATTTGAATAAATCTTTTTGCATATTAGTTTTTTTTTGGAGAACGTTATACGACCCTGAGGAGAGGAGCAGTGACCATGAATGTCAAGCTATCTGGCAAGCTATAGGCGGCTGCGCGTTGGAGAGTTGGTCGAATAAAATTGACACGGGTGAAACCGTGGGACACAGCTAGTACTACAATATATGTGCCACGCATAAAAAGCAGAAGAGACATACTGAACAGGGGGTTTATGTGAAAACTGTAGGTAACTGTCGTCGCGCTATTAACGATTTGCCTACAAATGCTTATTTTGATGAGTGTAAGTTGCACTCAATGACAAACTGCGAGGCATATACATCAAGCGATTGTTCCTTCGTACATTGTATTCAGGACGCACAATCAGTAGCAAGCAAGTACAACGTGTCATAAATGCCGGTGTCATATACACTTTATTTTATTATTTTAATAACCAGGTGTCATGTCATTCTTTTTTCTCTTATTGATTTTATTTTTTCATTTGCTTATTGTAATTATTTGTCTGTAAGTACTTTCATAAATACTTGTTTGTTAATTTATAAGGACATTTCGTTCAATAAACCACTATTTGTAGAATGGAATTCACATCAATTTATTATCTTTTAATAGTCCTAATAACCTTCACAAAATAGTTTGGTGATAACACTAAGAAGTTCTGCTAAAACGGTATTTTACAGTTTTCTAATATATTTAATAAATTATTGTTGATTTTAATACGGCAATACATATAACAATTTAGAAAAAAAAGTATAATTAAATTTCAAAATCTGTTAATTAAAGTACCTGTTAATTATGTTGGATATTTTAAAAATCTAATAATATCTATACCGTTTCGAATTCTGTCTATCTATATAAGTATTATCATATCGCATTCCTGTTGGCACAGGTAGAAACCTTGCAATTCTGTTTCATACTATACATAAACATGTTTAACAAAAATAAGAAAATATGGTCTTGGAATTTAATACAAATACTTCGGGTATATATTTTAATGCTTATAAATATTTTATCTCAGATATTCGTAAAACCCCACAAGTGAGGGGAAGATCTATCAACCTCGCGTTATCAGTACGCGGAAGAACAGCCCTGAGAGATGTCGGGTTAGAGAAGCACATGATTGAAAACCATGGCATACCCATGCTTGGCCGAAGGATCCATAGAATTGATGGGTCAACGTACGTAATACCTTACGATGCTAGGACGAAGCAGGTAACTTATCATAGTTATCACATTATATCTACACATTTTATCAAACTCAACGTCTCGCTGTCTGTCTGTCCGTTTATGTTATTTTCACACGAAAACCACTTATCTGATTTATATGTATTTTTATTTTAATTCATAGCTATGTTATCTGGCCAGGTTATAGGATATATACAGAATATATCCTAAGAAAAAGTAACATAGGAAATAAGCAGTGACGATAATGGTGAATCAGTTCGGAAAAAGTACGCATTTGTTGCGCTTAAATGGATTACGCTGAATAAACCAGACATATATATCTCGATAGCTCAGCCAGTTATATATCTCGATATATAAAATTAATGAGATCTACAAAAAAGTCTGCGATAGCATATATATCTATCTTCTAAGGATCACTTAGCATCACACAATTAGCATTTTTGTCTTCTGTCTTTTGAGTGGGTGCATCAAGATTCACGCACGCGTTCGATCGACGGCATTCCTGTTGTAAACCACGTGAGCGGAGCCGCGGGCACTGCTAGTTCATAGATAATACCCGTTTACATAACAATAAGCACATAGAAATTATTGAGAAAAATGTCCTAGAGACGTATAACAAAAGAGTTAATTTATGTTAGTGTAATAATTTAATTTGCATTATTTAAATAAATGATTGCCCTCCGTTGGGTTCCTATCGTATGAATAATTAATTTTAGTTTTTTTTTAATCATTATAGGTTTGGCGTAGTGGCCACAACCTCACCTGATGTTAAGTGACGATGTGGCCCAAGATATAACACGCTAAACCTAGTGGAAGACTGGCTCTCAAGTGCAGCTGCCGGAACACATTTATTGGTGCTTGGCAACAGATTTTCAACTTGAGGGTGGTAGCTAGCCAGGCGGGCATTAGAAAATAACCTACCACCATACTATGATGTCCTCACGATGTTTTCCTTCACCGAAAGCTCAGACTCATTGCAGGGATGCGAACTCGCGTCAATCGACGCAAAGTCGTACACGCTACCACCGAGCCATCATTGCTTCATTATTATACTAGTATCATTATTAATTATTATTGCATTATTATATCAGTCAAAAATTTATCTTCTAGTAACTGGTATAATTATGTTATTATGTTCCATCAATCGCGATAATTGCTGCACGTTAGCGCAGTAAGTTGTTGCTTTGAATAATATTATGGTCCTATAATTAGGTACGTAATTCTGAAGAAAAAAGCGATAGCAGAAATGACTAAATATTGGCTTCAAAATGGCATCTATGTGATCTATATATAAAATATAATGGCATATATATGATCATTTATGTGATCCATAAATCGCGATATTTAAGCGATAAATGTTAAGCTTTCGCGCAGACAAGTATTGCTTCGAAAAATACGGTGCTGTATACGAGTAGTAGGTAGTAGCGGTATATGAACCAGCCATAATGTTTTATATGAATTTATCACTTTAATGTCGATATTTAACCATTTCTGCTATCGCTTTGCTCTTAAGAGGTAGGTGATTAGAGGGCTGTATTATTCGAAGATTCGATTCGAGATTCGAAGCAATACCAGACTACGCTAACGCTTCAAAATCGTGATTTATTTATTCAACGAAATTGCAAATAACACGATAATTGTTTTTTATCAACAGTGCATTTACTCCGTTGGTCGCAATTATCTTAACAGTCAACTGTTACAAGGTAAATATTAATTTAATCGGTTATCTATTGTTCCTTTTATATTCTAGGTAATTTTTATAATACAATAAAATTCTTGACACGCTATCAGATATTACAATGTTTAATTTAGGATTATCATAATAATTTTATATCTAATATGAATGCATGTGCAGTAAATAAATGCATATTTAATAATTGAAAAAGATCTTTTTTTGAAGTGAAACTTCTTATGCGACTTCCAAGCGTTAAACGTTTAACGCACATTATCGGTCTATCCTCTTTGTGTGAGCCAGAGCGAGAGAGCAAATGTCGGTGTGTATGTATATTGCACACTGTTTAAATAAAATATAAAATATCTTTTAAAATAAAGTTTCACTTCTATCGTGTGTGAAACGCACACACACCTTTTTTATTTCCCGTTATGAGACTTGAGACTGAAAATTTTATATTCGAATCAAAATATTAATAACATAATTATTCAAAGTATAAAAAATAAAGAAGTGGCCTAATCTGTATACATGCACTTATATTATAAGAGCTAAAGTTTGTTTGTTTGAAGGATATAATCTCTGGAACTACTGAGCCGATTCTGAAAATTCTTTCACTGATTGATGGCTACCGTCTGTATGAGTGACATAGGCCATATTCTATAACTTTTAAATTGTAATTAACGCGAACGAAATTGCAGGTGTTTGCTTATGTCATATGAAATATATAAAAGCCTGGGACTTTTACCTACAAGGATATGTCGACACTGGCAACCGCCTGCGACTTTGATCGCGTAAATTACAATATAATATAATTCGATAATTTACTTTTATTTATGATATTACAGAATCAGAAAAGTATGACAACGTCGAGAGATATTTTAATCATAAATTAATTGAAGCTAACGTAAAGAAGGGCTCGTTAACATTTCTCAAGTAAGTGTTTTTTATACCTTATCGGTTTGCATTTGGCTCCAACCTCACCTGATGTTAAGTGCCGATGTAAGCCCTTCAGCGAGAGTTCAAACTAATTTAGGATTATTATTTTCACGCGAAAACTACTTATCCGATTTACATCTTTTTTATTTTAATTCATAGCTATGTTATCTGGCCAGGTTATAGGATATGTTTTGTTAGATAAAGTAACATACGTAATAAACAGTGATGATAATGGTAAATCATTTCGGAAAAAAGTCGTTTGTGAGACTTACGCTGAGTAAACCATGAGAGATATATCAAAATAATGTACAACATAATTGTAAATCTTAAAAAGACCTATAAAAAGTCAGTGATAGCATATGTCTATCTTCAAATGGTCATTCACAATAAGCATTTCTGTTTTTAAAAAGCCTTTTTTTTCGAACTGACCTTACTGTTAGCCTTAGGGGCCCTGGAGCCTTTGCGGCTTTTACAACTTTACCGGGCTTGGGGGCGTGCGCTTAAGGCACTCAGCTACGAAAGCTAAGCAACAACATCCGTGGGTGCCAAAGTGGCCGAACCAGCCAGGCTCGGACTGTTGCGCGTATGCAATTAAGTCGCGATCTGAATTTAAAAAAGACTGGTGGGCGACTTTAGATGTTGAGAGTAGGGGCAGTACTATTAGCGCGTCTGCCCGACACACGGCATTCTGTAGTCCACGCGAGCGGAGTCGCGGGTACAACTGTAAATACATAATAGAAAATCAAAGGAACTTAATTGAATTGACAAATGAAGCACGAGGATTATAACATTTTGGGTGATGGGACAATAGACTACACTTTTAATTAGTATGTTTTGTGTGCACTTTTTGCAGTACTTATTCTTCAATACTTTAAGACTGTGCTATTAAAAAAAAAGTAGGGATTCTTAACCCTGGGGTCTGCAAACTAGCGGTGGACACTTATATTTTTTCTTCTATAGTAGCGTGGCAAAGTTACGGCACTGTGCCCTGATGGTTAGCGAAGTGCAATCAAAAAGCGTCAATTGACGTGAGTTAGTATCCCTGCAATGAGCCTGAGCTTTCGGTGAAGGAAAACATCGTGAGGAAACCATAGCATGGTGGTAGGGCATTTTATAATGGCCACCTCGCTAGCTACCAACCTCAAGTTGAAAATCTATCGCCACGCACCAATAGGTGTGTTCCGGCAGCTGCACTTGAGAGCCAGTCTTCCACTAGGTTTAGCGTTTTATCATCTTGGGCCACATCATCACTTAACATCAGGTGAGATTGTGGCCACTACGCCGAACCAATAACGAAAAAAAAAACTGTCAGTACCTAGAGATCGGCGATCCATCGTCGGTTACCGCTATCATGCCGGCCTGCATGCCTCTTGGTAGCTGGATATACACTAGCTAATCCAGAAACGTGACAAAAGATTTGCATTGTGGTCGCTTCCCAGTCGCACATAGTTATCATGTCTTACCACTCAGCTAATTTATTTAGATTATGCACTACGCCCCTCCCCAAATATGACGCCTTTTTACTTTATATTAATTATTAAGATATTAATAAATACATGTTTTATTTCACGCTTTAATAATGAGTTTTAATAATTGTTGTAAAAAATATACCTTAAATTCTTCGTTTACAAATAAATCTATACTAATCTATACTATAATATAATAAAGCGGAAGAGTTTTTTTGTTTGTTTATTTAGACACGCTAATCTCTGGAACTACCAGTCGGATTCGAAAAATTATTTTTGTATATTATTGCCAGATTCATGTGGAATAATATAGACTATCAAGAATTAGGCTAGAGCTCTCAGCTAGTCTTAAATACTGATTTTTGTTAAGTAATTCGGACAAAACCGCGCACCCGAACTGCTTTATCCGCGTGCGCTGGCGTAATGGTTAGTGATACGTAAATACAATGTTCTACAAAAATATTAGTCCTAAAAAAGTCCCATATGCCTATCTCTTATACATAAGCCACAATAAGGTATTTTGTGTTTTTTTTAAATGAAAATTTCAAAATGATTTTTGAGTATTATTATTAGGCATGGCACATTAATCCTTACGAACGAAAGTTACTTAATCATCAAGACAATTTAAAATAGATCAACTTCGCTCTTTATAGCATGTGATTTGAACTAAGTCGACACTCGGCTCGAGCCTATGATTATAGATATAGTGGTGCGATCGACCTGTGTGAGTTGTTACGCATAACCCTGGCCGCCCGATAAAAATATTGTCTATACTGAGGAATACATATTTCTTTTAAATAATACGCGGGTGAAACCACGGCCACAGCTAGTTATAAATAGTATTACAACGTATGTTTATTGTCCCGCTAAAACTTCTGAGAACGTATCTTTTAAGAAGAAACAGGATAAGTTGGCATTTTTCATATGAGACCAATATGTAAGAAAATATATATTTTCAACACAAATCACCAGTGGTTTTTTATATACCTTTATTTATATTCTTTGCCATACTATTACAATTACAATGTATACTTATAATTTTCGGAAAATATTCTAAACAGTTATTACAAATGATTTTATATTATTTTTATAGAACTGATACCCAGGAGACAGTTCAGGTTGATGCTGATCTAATAATCGGTGCTGATGGTGCATTTTCAGCTGTACGTAAAACTATGATGAAGTTTCCCTTATTCGATTACAATCAGAAGTATATTGAACATGGATACCTAGAATTGTGTATACCCGCTGACGAAAACGGTGATGTGAGTATATAAGTTTATATTACATTTATACATTTCCTTTTTTATTAATAAAAAAAAAACACAAACCATATCACATATTTTCTATTCGACGATAATATTTTTATTATTATTAGATAGACAACAATAAATAGAATTTTATCTAAGAAAAATTTGATATAATCATAATAAATCCTCATTAAAATGATGTTACATCGAAAAATGATAAGCAATAATTAAACTATAGCTATTAAATTTCAAAAGTTTCCTATATTATTATTATATCATTTTTTTACTTAGATAAAATTATAGTTATTGTTGTTTATCTAATAATAATAAAAATATTATCGTTATATAGAAAATATAAGTGATATAGAAACTTTTGAAATTTAATAGCTATAGTTTAATTATTGCTTATCATTTTTCGATGTAACATCATTTCAATGAGGAACAGTACAATCGATAATCCATAGCCACCTAAAAGACAGTAATAATGAACGGTTAAATCTACTATGTTAATAATTTTGAAACTTTTCTTACGTCGATGTCGTACTATTTGACCATGTTGTAAAATTTTTTGTAGTTGTCTTTGTGATAAGCCGTTTTCGAACAATTGTTTTGCATATTTGTCAATTTTAGCTCTATACGGAAACCCTCGGCTGAAATAAAAAGCTATAGTGTGTTGATTATAAAATTGAACTAAATCTAATTTTGGAAATCCTTCTGCATCAATATATTTGTACTCATTTAATGCGTAGGTATATTCCTTATCGACTGTATATAAATCTTTTCTAGAAGCTATAAAATCTAGCGTAGTTTCAGAATCTTTACAGAATTGATAGTCTTTACCCATGGGTAATGTTTTATTGTATGCAAAAAGAAGAAAAGTTCGAGTCTTGTTAGAGACGCACGGATTATATGGTATGTCCTCGAGTTTGTCGGGATTTGGTTGGCTCATTATATGAAACCGTCTTGTAATCAAACTAAACATGGTAGTAGTATAAAAGTTTACTATGAAGAATGTAAACCAAATCCACCATACAAGTATTATCCTCATATTTTTCATCTTTGCTAACTTACTGCTTGGATTACCGCAGAGGTAACCCCACAATATGAGGGCTAAATATGTTATATTTTGATGAGTTTTGGACATTGTATAATATTTCACTACAAAAATGATGAGGATCAAGCAATAAATAATCAATATTAAAGCCCACGTATCAATGTTAAATTCTTTGTATACATCATCCCATATAATATCGGCGTTTGTTGGAGTAATTATTTTAAAAGATTCATAATTAAGGCCCCAAATATAGTCGAACATTTCAATCCGATTCTTCATAAGTATGAAACCACCAGCAGCTATATCCGCTGAGTCATTTTGTAAGTAGTGCAACAATCCAGTTGCTGTATAATTTTGTAGCACAAATCCATATGTATAGTTTGGTGATTTTAAAAGGAACTGAAATTGTACTCTTTCATGTTTTGCAATAATGCTCAATAAATATTGTTCCATCCCTAAGACATGTTCGCCAAATACTGTAAAATTACTTGTTTCAAAAATAAAGTTGGGAATATCTTCGGCAGCTATCACTCTGAACGTACAGTTGTCTATAATATCAGGTATATCATTTTGAAAAATTTTACTTATATTTTTTATATTTTCACAATGACCTACTGTTACAGGATTTTGGAAATTATTACTACATGCTCCATTACTGAACGGATAATATGTATAGATTATATTTATATCATATTTATTTCCTAACAAAACAACATTGTACATTTTATAGTAATTGGACATATTAAATATTTCTGAGATGTCATCAAATTTTAAGTTCTGTATTTGGATTATAAATTTTGCTCTTGGATTCCACATCACGTCTCTTCTTAAACGCAATATACCTGTTAAAAATTCAAATTTATCTCTTGAAGTGATTATGTAGACATCAGTCCATATTAACCAATCTGTTTCTTTAAATGATCTGATGACAAGACTGTTGCAACTACCGTTTGAAAGTACTTTTATAAAATCTTCAACGTCCATATTTGAGTTCACTAAGGTCATCAAAGTTCCACAAGGAAAATGTTTACTTGCAATGTTCTTGATGCATTTAACTGAATAATCTGTTTTATTAACGATGAGATTTTGAATATTTGTATACATTTTATTAGATGCAGCTACACTTAAAACACTAGTAAATAATATAAAGTATTTTATTTTAAGTATCATTTTATTTCTTGAAACCGTCAGTGATAATGAAAGAAATTTTAAGGGACAATCGTTTTAAACCAAATAATTTCGAATGATTAATAGCACACTAATGACGAAAATTATACTTTTTACATGGCAAGGTTCGTATAGTCTATATGATTTATGGTATTTTTATAATTGGTACTCTACACTTGCTTGTCTTCTATCCTGTACTTGTATGGCCTTTGACAGTTATAGTTTATGGTGTTTCTTTCAATATTGTTTTAAGAGACACGGGTGTTTTATATTGTCTGCAATAATAGCTGAATGTTGCACACAGTGTAAATAATACGATTACATTCCCATTTCATAGTGTATATTTAAAATACACCATCTTCTATGACTACATTCAGTATTGATTTGCAAAACATAGTTTTACAATATACTAACTTTGTAAATGTAATCTATTATATTTAAAAAAATATTCTAATTTTAGTACCAAATGCCACCAAATTATTTGCATATATGGCCCAGAGGTGAATTTATGATGATTGCACTGCCAAACCAAGATTGTTCGTGGACTGTTACATTGTTCATGCCGTTCTCTAATTTCAAAAAGCTCGATACAGAGGACGCTCTTTTGGGATTTTTCGAGGATAACTTCCCTGATTCGATACCTTTGATTGGAAAAAATAAATTAATTGAAGACTTTTTTGGCGGTAAACCGTCGCCTTTAATTGCTATAAAGGTAATTTTATGCATATAAAAATAGGTTCTATGTTATATTAAGACACGCATATAAAGCTCTTCAAATCGTGTTTCGTGATTGAGGTTTAGTGTTAAAATGTCTGTGTAGAAATACACAGATGTTATTCACGTAGTATGTACTTTAAACAAAATGAGATATTTTATTGGATTTGAAATTACTGGAACTGATTAATCTGCAAATAAAGTAAGTTACGTAGGAATATATAGTCAATGGATAATTTTACTTTATCAGACACTAATAACTTTGTTTTTGTTAGGTTATGTCTATTAAATAAGCAAAATCATGATACTAGGACTTGAAAATTGTGAATTTTGTGCGTTATGATCACAGTCTCAACTAAACGTAACCAATCCAGTTAATATATGAACCTACGAAAATATAACCGTTAGATTGCAAATTTTTGTACCCGTTCACAATCTACCGATAGTTTACAATCTGACTAGATTATGAACCAACGGTTCATAAAATTATCCGGTGACATATCTATTGCAATAATCGATTTTATTCCTGCGATGAGTAGGGCTTCCAAAGCTCCTTGGGGTAGGGGTTCACGGTCGCCAACGCGCTAGTGATGCGTATGGTATTAAAAACGTCCATGGGCTACGGTAGCCGTTTACCATCAGACGGGCAGTATCCTTGTTTGCCACCTTTGTAGTATAAAAAAAATAACGATAATTAATATTTTTCTCAGTGTCGCCCCTATCACTTGGAAGATAAGGTTCTTCTTATAGGTGATGCTGCGCATGCCGTTGTACCTTTCTATGGTCAAGGAATGAACGCAGGATTTGAAGACTGCACGCTCCTTGACAGACTTTTCCTTAAATATAATGATAATTTATCAAAAATACTGTCGGAGTTCTCTGATACAAGATGGGAAGACACATTTGCAATAAGTGACTTGGCAATGTATAATTATATTGAGGTTTGTATCATATATTAATGTTATAAAGAGGGAGGAAAGTGTGTGTGAGGTAATCTCCGGAACTACTGATACAATTCAGAAAAAAAAACGATTACTTTGAAGCTCCATTGATCCTTGAGTGATATTATCAAATTCATATTGATCAAATTTTATATTGATATTGACACAAAAGAAGTCGCCATCAATCAATGATATAAGTGTCAATGTAGACGAAAGCCGGAATACGGGCTTCGTGACAGATTTTCAATTTAAGGGTGGTAACTGGTCAGGTAGACATTAGGAAATACCATACAACCATGCTATGATTTCATCTCGGTGTACCTTCACGGAAAGCTTTGGTACGTCGACCGACGCTTTGTCCGATGTATTATGTTTACCGAACGGTGAATATGTATAATCGCCTTCCGGTTCAAGCGCAGTGAAGCTATAAAAGCCGTCTGAGGGCTTCAGGCCACTTATGGCTAACAGTATAATCAGATCGAAAAAAAAAACGCCGTACGGCCAGCGTATTCCTTCCATTTTACGATATTGAGTCCTTCAGACGAGGCATGAAGAGACATTTCTGAAGGCCGGCATGACAGTGATGACAGCTGATGGAATTTGTCAGCGGTACAGTCCAGAAACTGGACTTTCTGGACTGTACCGTATTTTCCATCAGGTACTGTACAGCCATTTTGCCGTGCTAATATTTATAAAAAATACAACTACTGAGTCTTTATCACACAAAAATAAAATGAAAAATGTACATTTTTACACTTTATCTACGTTACATAAGTTTACGAGTGATACAGTGTGTCATCATATGTAACAACTAATATGGATATAATCTTTGCATAAATATTAGCTTTGTAATTATTTAATGTAGGTAATACATCGTTATATCTACGTTATACAATTTAGTTTGACTATTTTTTACTCGTCTATATTAAAAAAAAACGTGAAAAGTCATGGGGCTCTTGGTAAATGTGAAACATGTAACACTTAAACTCACTGATATTTACGAATAACCTTAAGGTTAGCATAAAAAGCCACACTACACCAACACACACGTAATTTAGTGAGAGTGTGTGTAGTAGAGAGTGAGAGAAACGTTTAGTACGAATGTTGATAGGAGAGATCTGACTCGGAAAGAGCCGACCATACGCGGCGCGACGCTGCCAAATTACACGTAGCGACGTCCCATCAAAACGCTTTGACTCCCGCCTAACGTGCCATTAGATGTTTCGCATCAAAATTAATAGCTTTTAACAATTCCGTTATTAATTTTGGAGATGCTTGAATGATAATAATTATAAACTAGTGTAGATACTTATTAGAATTTTTTTTTCAGATGCGTGATCTTGTTACTCGTCCTTCTTATAGGATTCGCAAGGCGGTGGATGATGCTTTGTTTTGGTTCTTACCTAAGTATTGGGTGCCACTTTACAATTCTGTTACATTCACGACTATGCCATACAGCCACTGTGTTAAACATCGACAGTGGCAAGACAAGGTAAGAATCCACTATTTAATAAGTTTAAACAATTAAAAAACTAAAAACACGCTATAATTACACACTGAAAATTACAAAACTTTAGTCTTATAATAACATCTCTGACCATGCCCAATCTATTTGACTTGTCAAAACGAATCATATGAGCCTTAACTCGAGTGGTTTGCTAGTAACAACAGAAGAGTTACACTATCCACCTCCTGGCTCCCTCACCAGATATTCGTTACCAAACCCAATCTATTGGACTTGTGAAAACAAATCATAATCATATATCATTGTGAAAACAAACCACCTCCTGGCTCCATCATCAGATCAGCTCCAAGATACCATATGATAGTGTTGTTATCTGAACTACATATACATATAAAGTTTTATTTCGATATGACAATTACAAGTAGGTTAAAATTGACTTCTAAGATTTTATTACATTGGTAGTTAGTTACAAGTGAAGCTTATATAAGCGTGTTAAAAATAACTGGGTAGTAATAACAGCTTTCCAATCAACTTTCCAATTTTGACTACAATATAATATAATAATACTAACTGTGTCCCACGGCTTCACTCGTGTTTAATTTTATACGTCCAAATCTCAACGGCGCCGCCTCCAACGCGGCTTTATCGTTATTCCACATCCCGTACTTGCCTATAGCTTGCCAGACTGCTTGACGTTCATAGTTTCTGCTCTACCCCTTAGGACCATAGCGTGAAGTTATATAGCCTATATTATTTCTCAATAATCTGGCTATCGTATACAAAAATATTTTTTGGAATCCGACTGGTAGTTCCAGACATTGGCGCGTTTAAATAAACGTTAAAAAAAGAAAACTCTTCAGTATAGATTGGGAGACAATTTTCCAAACGGCCTTTTACTTCGAAACTAAGCGTAGTTAGCATTATAGTAACTAAATAGCTGATATACTATACAATATACATGTATAAATATTTACCACCCAGATAGACAATTAATAAATATCCTTATTACACAAAAGTCAGTTACATGTGGGGATTGAACCTACGACCTCGCGACTCAATAGTAGAGCTTATTGTCAATGCGCCACGAGGCCTATCAAGATAATATTATTTTGGCTCTCAAGTCAATATTTTGAAAGCATGGAGTGAAATTTTAATAATTTTGATTATTTTTTCCAGATTCTGAAGAGAACTTTATCTATTTTGGTAATTCTTATACTTGGAGGATTTGTGTTCTTATATAAATTCTAAAAATATTAATCCTGCTTTGCAAGATAAGTGTGCTGATCATTAAACAGTGAAAGTATTTTATAAACAACTATTAACGCAAACAAAAAAGAAAAAAACTGGTTTGCATAGTGGTTTAATATTGATGCTAATTACAATATGTATATATATAAGGATATATATATAAGGATATATAATAAAAAACGTTTTTATGTTTTAATTTCGTATTATATCTAAAATAAAAGGCTTTTGCGTCAAGTTCGCTTATTTTTTTGGACACTTTTTTCCACAGCCCTGGAGTCGAACCTTAAATTCGCGAGGTGGTTGACAACCCTAGTTGTAACTGAATTTTCAAGGAGTTTTGGCGGGGTCTAAATCTGTCATGTGCTGATTTTTACTTAGTGGTGACATTTCGCGTGAAATTCTTTTCTTGTTGCACAAGTGTGAAGTGGATTGATTATAAATCCAGGACAATCCTAACAAGGGAACTAAAATCTTGTTAGAGCGATGTTTGAAGATAGGAAACTTTATGAACTTACGCTTAAAGGACGAGCATCCGATTGCCTTAACAACAAAAAAAAAGGCGATTTTGGGATTCATTTGAATTTTACTAGGTTAATGATTAGTTTCATATTGAAGTAGTGGTCACTAAATAACAAACAAATGCTTAACTTCAAATAGTCACTCGGACTATTATATTGTCAATTGTTATATTATTGATAATGCCAACGCTGCAATCAATAAGATAGTCCTCATTTCGGTGGCTTGCACTAAATGAATTAAACTCGATTTATTTAAATTTAAATTCAACTTTAGCTTAAATCTAGTTAATAACACGGTTTCTTCTGTGTATCAATGGTATATCACTTTTTAGCCATACTTACTGCTATACAGATGATAGCACCATTCATAGGTTTCTATTACAGCTAGCCTGCATGTATGCGGTCGGGGAGAAACAGAAAAGAGACGGGAGGAAATCGTCATTAGCTTAACTTATTCTGGCACCGCATTTCTACATAGGGAGTAAGTAACTTGGTTGAGTTAAATGCCAAGAAAACGTGCCTACGTTTTGATAAAAAAAGTCCCTGTTTTCCCCACTCTTCACTCTTCCGAACGTTTCGCTAGCAATGCGTTACAGCCTCGATATTCTAAGTATGGATATTCGTATCTCAAATCCAGGGATCATCCAGGGACTGGAGTGGCTTCTCTATTACATCTCGAAGATTCGGAATCCTGAACAGGGTGCGATGGTTTTTCACGGTCGAGAAACCCGGTGGCCGTCCCGCGGCATAGTGTGTAGTAGCCTTTACACTCACCTTTGTTATGTCCTTGACATTGATTCCGGTTGCAATCTAGCCTCAAGTGTAATGTGACCATCTCAGTTTACTTGTATCATAATGTAAGTTTTATTATTTATTTCAATAGTTCTTATTTACTTACTCGTACTATATATAAATAAACAATTAGTATTTCGAGCTTTGCTCGGTATATTTTTTTTTTTTTGTTAAATTGTGTTTTTTGTAAATTGTATTGTTAAATACGAATTACATACCGGTGAAATTATGAAATATGAATAATATCTTTCGATTTTACCGACAGAATAATAAAAAAAAAATGAACTGGTTAGTGGATTATTGAAAACACGAATAAAACGACATTTTCTGAAAATGAATCCTAGCTAGATCGATTTATCGCCCCTGAAACCCCCTGTATACTAAATTCCGTGAAAATTGTTGGAGCCGTTTCCGAGATTCAGATTATATATATACAAGAATTGCTCGTTTAAAGATATAATATAAATTGTATTTTAATACAAATTCATATTCTTAATAAGTAAAGTGCTGAATAGAAAATTGAATATTTTATTGTACTCAGATATATTGTATTTATTAACCAGCCATAGTCTATATAAGTATAAAATCTATCTTTCTCTCTTTGTATGTTTGGATTTAACTCAGAAAGGGGTTAAGCAATTTTAATTAAAGTTTGTATAAGCGAAATATACGTTATTTCGAAATTGCTAGCCGATGTTAATTAATCAACAATAATAATATATACAATGAGTAAAATATGGGTAAAAATCTGGGTTCACCTTTATCATAGGTATCCATATATGATATATTATTATAAAATACATGTGAAAGGACCTATGTTTGTTTGAATGATCGTACATCAATTACGCTCAATCGGCTGGACGGATTTTAATGAAATTTGGCATAGAAATCGATTGTATCGTAGAATCGGGCATAATATGGCAGCAGGCGATCAATTTATTTATTTTATTTGGAAAACATAAAATGTTTAAATTATAATTTGATAAAAAATATTCACTGTTAAACACCGTTTAGCTGTTTTCGCGTATTGAGAATAAATTAATGCTTGGCTGCCTTATGTTAAGTTATACAATACAATAGTAAATTATAATTATCAATTATTATCCTTATCAAAAAAACACGATATCTTCATAACCAATAATTCTATAGTCCAGCGAGCGGAGCCGCGGGCACAGCTGGTAAATAGTAACTGGAAAACGACATCACTTTGAAATTACGCATAAATATATATATGATAGGTAAACCCAACCTAGAATATCTATATGCTGTATTGTAAATGCTAGGGACAAACGAAATGGATATAAAATGAAAGTACAAACTTGTTTTAACCTACAGGCTTTGGCATTTGTAACGAAGAATCCGATAATAATGATCACGGTAACATCTTCGCAAATAATTGTTAGAATAACTACCATAAATTGTATTTTCTTGTTGTTGTTGAGTTGTACATAACTCGTGAAAACAAACTTTTAGTGAGTACGTTTATTTGAAATTTCTTGTAACTCGTACATCATAATATTGTGTAATTCTTCGTTTGACATTTAAAGGTTGTCGGTGATAATAAAAGAAAAATAATATATAAATCTGCTATCTGATTCACAACAGGGCGTACCCGGATCTTAGCTTCGACATTCCACGATTTTGCGACGAATTGAATGTGTTCCGTCAAAATTAATCGAGGGCAAAAAAGGTCAAACTATTTAGACGTTAATGAAAATTTATTATCGTTCGAATTCATCGTTGCTGGTATGTTATGTGAAGCATCAATTTCTCAGTTCTTTGTATCTTCTTACTTAATAAAAACTTTAAGACTGAAGAACAGACAAATTAAACCGGTGGGACTTCCCTTGGGGAAGGGGAGATTCAAAGAGAGGTAGGACTCAGATAAATTTCTCTTTACTTGAGGCAGTCCGACTGGTGGAATACTTTCATCCAAGAACGCAGCTAAATAACCTAGTGTTGTGTTCCTGCAATGAGTAGTGTTTCCAGAGGTTTTTGAGGGAGGGGAGTTTAAGTGTCTATAGGCTACGGTAGCCGCTTTCCATTAGGCGGGCCATATGCTTGCTTACCACATTTGTTGTGTAGATATTGAAAAAAATATGAAATTGTTTGTAGCATAGATTGATGTAAATTAACTGATCAAGAAGACAATGCACAAGTTGGTTGCTTCACTATTACTGATTGACTGACTGCATGGAGTTCAGAGTACTTATAGTCGGGTATTCTCCCACCGTTACAATTTACTACACATCTCTGAT
This sequence comes from Saturnia pavonia, assembly GCA_947532125.1. Classification (NCBI taxonomy): domain Eukaryota; kingdom Metazoa; phylum Arthropoda; class Insecta; order Lepidoptera; family Saturniidae; genus Saturnia; species Saturnia pavonia. Next base: position 5,210,512 of record OX383899.1, on the reverse strand, counting down.
GAGGCTTGTTTCGGTAACAATGGTGTTTTGAAAAACAATAATGTAATGATTATCATTTTTAGCCAGTAATTGCCCACTGTTGAGCCTTGTCTTGAGGCCTTTCTTCTTGTATGCCACTCAACCCAGTTCTAAGTTAAACTCGTCCAGGTCTGCCAGGTTCGATGTCTCGTTTACTCATATATGACCTATAATCCGTCAACGTTTTGGGCCACCTACTACCAGTATGCCTAGTAATATGTCTTGCCCAATTCCATTTTAGTTCGTGATCGAAGAGTTATTACAGATAAGTGGAGAATCTGATTACTATATAGTTTATTGCTATAATGGACTGTTATCTATATAAATATAAATAAAATATTAATGATATAATTGTAAGAACTATAAGGAATAGAAACAAAAACGCATTTCACATACCTAAACCCTTCGACCAATGTTGCTTTGATCCAACCGCCAATTAAAATGCCTCCTCTAATATCCCCCCACGATAAATCTGTGACTATAAATCGAACAAAACATTTGCACTCATTAGCTAGAAGAGAATTCCAGTAGGGGCGTTTCGAAGGCCTACGATGAGTATCCTTAAAATGGCACAAACTTGTTCTAGTCTTTTTTATACTTTGGGATGGGTTTCACAATTTGTGATGTTTGACGGCAAGAAAAATATTTTTTCGTGTATTTTGTTTATTCCTCTAATGTGGTATAAGTAATGTGAAATATTGTCGTTATACAATTCGAATACTTAGTGTAAATGCTAATTCTGATATTTTAATTTAAAACATGAATAAACTTATCGTAAGATATAACTTTTAGTGTTTGTTATTTAAGAATTTATTCAAATAAAGTTATTCAGTAATGTCTCAATTAAAAAAAAAATATTTAAATGAATATCGCGCGGTTATTTATGTATATTAAACGCCTAAATATTAATTTAAAAAATTAATTTGATGTGCTCGTTATTTCAATTTAAAGTATGTTATTAAAATGGGCATAATAATAAATTTGTACACACCATAGCCGTGGGCTAGAAAAACATAAGAAGTACTATTTCTGTCTAATCCTTCAAAACACTTTCGCTTCTTCAGATTCATTAAACTCTTCATGCATAATGATTCTAAGTGCTTCTTACTTCTCTCACGGTCGGTATTTGTCTATTTGGCTCGCATAGGTCAGTCTTGACGTGCCCAGATCTCATTCTACACACATTTGGATTAAGTCGTTCTTATCACTTACTATATCAATAAATACAAATACGCCTGAAATTCAATGTCACAAGTGCTTGCTATAAAAATGCTGTAGGCGTAAATTTAGTTATTATATTTAATTTTTTTCATATTATCATACATAAGACATTTGGTTAGTTATCGGTAAGAGTGTATTCACTTACTTTAGTTTATATTTTAGTTTATGTTTATATTTTGCTAAGTGGTACTAAAATTCATCAATTTTTAGGTATACAGTTATTAACATAATATTAAACAATTTATTACTAGATTGGCTATATAAAACAACTATTTGGACGCTACAAAAAGAAAACTTGTGTCATCTACGATAACAAAGATGGAAAGTACTTCTTTTGCCATAAACTTTTAGGCAGGCGCTTTTTGATTTTATTTATTTATTTTATTATGACTCACCAACATAACATAGAATTACAGACTGTTACAAAAAACTATACATGAAAAGAAATTAAAATGCCGTTATATTTACAGGTGAACACGGCACGCACTGGCAACATAATTAATTAGTTGAATTAACTAAAAACTAACAAACAAAAATTAAACAAATAAATAAGAATAATAAGATAAGATAATTTGATAACAATAATAAGATAAATTTAAACTAAAATAGAGTACCTAACATATCAAAACTGCACTTCAGGGACAGATGATTGATAATCTAATATTGAGCTTTTGAATTTTGTAATTTTATTAGAAAATACGAGTATTCGCAAGTTTTGTGTAATTTAATACTCTGTCAAAAAAGTACCGGGAAAAGATCATTAATACACAAAATGTTAGTTATTCATCCAAATTTATTTTATCGCCTTCAAAGTATGCTCCTTCAGAAACGATACATTTACGCCAACGAATAATCCAATTATCAAAACATTTTTTTAAACGCTTTTTCCGGAATGGATTTTAGTTCTTGTCGCGATTTCTCCTTTATGTCTTATACCGAATGAAAACTGGTGCCACGAAGTGGTAATTTGAGATTAGGAAAAAGAAAGGCTGGAGCCATATCTGGTGAATAAGGTGGTTGATCGATGGTATTTGTTGAGTTTTTGGTCAAAAATTCCTTCACAATGATGGTCTTGTGCGAAGGCGCATTATCGTGGTGCAAAATCCAAGAATTTTCTTTCCACAAATCTGGTCCTTTTCGTCGAATTTGCTCACTTAAACGCCGCATAACACTCAGATAATATGCTTTATTTACCGTTTGACTTTTCGGTAAGAATTCCGAATTCACAACACCGCGACAGTCAAAGAAAACAGTCAACATGACTTTGACTTTTGATCGACTTTGGCGTGGCTTTTTCGGTTTCGGTTCAGTTGGAAGGCGCCACTCCGAAGCTTGTTGACTAGTTTGCATCGTCTCGTCACCAGTAACATTGCGTTTCATGAATGTTGGGTCGGAATTGATTCGTTCTAGCATGTCCTCAGCGACTCTTATGCGATTGAGTTTTTGGAGAAAATTCAGGTCTTTTGTGACTAGCTGAGCAGCAACATGTTTCATACCTAAGTGATTATTTAAAATGATGCGGATCGACTCGTAAGGTACAGAAAGTTCAGCGGCTATCTCTCTCAAACTTAAATGAGGATTTTCAGTCACTATTTTCTTCACTTTTGCGATGTTAACTTCAGTTAAAGACGTTGATAACCTATCAGGGCGAGGCAAATCTTTTAGCATATCCCGAACGCTTTTGAACGCTTTTTACCACTTATAAACACGTGTTTTTGATAAAGTCAAATCACCGTAAGCCTTCTGTAACATTTTGAGTATCTCCGAACACGAAATTCCATTGGCGTAATTCTTTAATATTTAGTATCGTTAGGGTTTCAAAAAATATTCAGCTAACAGTGTTCCTCAGTGGTGAATTTGATAAGTACTGTAGTCCTAAAGTGGGTATGCTTTATCTACGAGGTGATCACTTTTGAGTAATAAAATAAGGTCTGTATGAAGAAAGAACAAAGGAAAATAGTAATTGTAAAAATATTTTAGTAAAATGAAATTTTCTACAAAAAAATTATCATACAATATTTATGTTGTTTTAACAATTGTAAAACATTAATAAACATAGTAAATATTAAATGAGATACGCTATATGTAAAAATATTGGTAAAAATGATCATTACAATAATTATGTAGATGTCTATAGATAATATGTAGATTTAGTACTCTGTGAACAGTTTTGCTGTGTTCGAAACGTAATTATTTAAATTCTCAAGAAAGGACTTCTTAACTTGGATGCTCGTAATCCTTAGTAGGGTTCTTGTTGCTTCCAATACTACTGTGTTTAATTACAAACTGCTTCAAGTCTCTGTACAGATTAGTGTCGGAACGGGATCTAGGAACGGTTTCTTAGAGCCCGATAGATTTTCTTTTAAACAGCTTTGGGTTTATAAATTACTAGCAAACCCGGTCAAGCGTTGCTGTAGCTCAGAAATATTTTTTTATCAAATCGATACCAAACTTTACAGTATCACCTATCACCCACTGGTCTAATATAAAGATTGTTTGTAAATTTCATCAAAAACGCTCCAGCCGTTTTGGAGTCCATAGGGAACATACATAAAAAATATCCATTTTTATAGATAAGGATTAAAATGTTCGTTATTGTCTAATTTATTAAGCCTGTATGCCTGTAAGCCTTTATGTTCTTCTTTATTATTATTTATAAGGTGGATCATTATGTGAATAATAGTAATTTAATAGTGAATGAAACTCTCTCTCTGTGCATTCACTAAATTATTGATGTAATAATTAACTGTAAATATTATTTGTTAAGTTGAAAAAGACAAAGCCGATCGAGTTTCTTGCCGGTACTTCTCGATGACTGGGATGTTTTCCGAACCGGTAGTAGTATGTTGACATTCATAAGTGGCTTTAGGGCTTAAATTAATTAAAGTATTTTATGAGTTTCATTTGATTTGATTTGAAAGTGAAAGAAATAGAATGATAACTAATTTGAAATGTATAATAGTTGATAGGAAATGTTACATGGATTTAAGTATTAGAATCTCCATCGTCATTAGAAATTGTGTTAGACCAAGAAATGTCAGATAACGTATAATTAATAACTCAATAAAAAATGATACGTATTCAGACTGTCAATAATAATAAGATAAAATAAGAAGAATAAGACTGACAATAAATTAAGTTAACTAGTTTTAATAGATTTACTTAAACATATCTGACGTTCTATTTCGGTCGTAAGAATATTTAATTCGAAACGTAAAATAAAAGAACACGTATATTTTTTATCGTATTCTCAGAGGTCCAATTAGGCGTGGTGACCGTGCAATCGATGCAAGAAAAAGATTAAAAATTCAAAGAATATAAAAGCAGGTGCAACATCAGAATGAACAACTTGTTCCATGAGTGCGCGACGGGGTTTTTTTAATTAACGCCAAGTTTGTCTATTTATAGTTTTGAAGGAGATTGCAGACCAGTTCCAGTAAACACCTGCTTTATACATCAAATTGGTCGAACCGTCTGCAACACACTGTTTCGATGGATATTTATGAGTTTCGAAAAATGTATGTGAATATTTATAGGTTGTATTTAAATCTTTTATGTATTTTATGATAAGCTTTATAATTATATATAAAGAAATAAAGAATTCGTATAATACATTAAATTAGGTTACTACTAAACACGTGAACTAAAAAAATAATAATTTTAAAGCGTGTAACCGTCACACGCGATTGAAGTAAAACTTAAATGGTCCCCACCATCCCGACGGTCACCACCACCCCGACGGTCACCACCACCCTGACGGTCGAATAATATTTTAAAACTGCTTACACCCTTTATATAAATGTATTTGTATACGAAGCCATATTGCCGTCGGATTCCGTTGCATTGTCGTCCAGTTACTTCCTAATCGCGCCTAAAGAAGTTTCAAAATTAATATGTCAAAGAGCGAGAATTTAGTAATAATAGTTGTGTTTTATTTCACTATCGAACAAAGCCTAAATATCATACCAAATCCAAATCATACTAAATATCAGTTCCAACAATTTTCGGCAGGGGCACTGCTAGTAAATTTTGAAAAGGAAACGAAATTGATGGTTTCCTTCGCTGCAAACCGTAACGCACCTGTACGATGCACGATGTAATAGTTTGTTGTTTAAAAAGAACTAGCAGTGCCCGATGGTTTCAATACCCTGTACCCTGTACTCACTTCCCGTACTTGCCTAGTGCTTGCCAAATTACTTGTCGTTCATAGTTACTGCTATACTCCTTATGCTCCTCCTACACCTGTGCCATAACGCATTAATTAACGCGATAATTAAGACATTACGCAGATGTGGCCAACATTTAACACATTAATTGATATGTAGCATTGTAAGTGACGTTAGACGTTAAGCAATAACTTGGGTAGCGGTTTTTTCGACACGTCACAGGGTTTTAGTGCGTTGTATATCGCATTAAATTGCGTTGGCCACATTAACGTTTTCTCATTCTGTGCGTCGCACGCGCCGCGTAAAGACGTATGTTCTTTTTTTGGCAGGAAACATTGTTTACGTAAGTAGTGTCAAACGAGATGTCAAATGAAAAAGTGATGGAATTTTAAGAACTATTTCAAATGGTACCATACTTATAAAAATCGCTCAGCACAAAGTGATGAATGGCGGCGTATCGTACAGGTTTTATCATTTCGAATAAAGTACGGAGAATTTAAAACAAAATAGGAATCCTTAATGTGATACTACCGCATCTTCTTCAATAAATACGAAAAGTTATTGAACGCGGTTAACGCACTAACTAGTTAACAATTATCTTTGGACCCAGATGTAGCCACTCATTTAACGCATTATTTTTAAAGCATTTACTATGGCGTGTTTCGACACAGGCGTTAACATTAACATTAACCCAGGTGTAGCAGGAGCATAAGGGTCGTAGCCTGACTAGTAGATCTAGAGATTAGCGCATTCAAACAAACAATCTCTTTAGTTTTATAATGTAGTATAGATACTAAACCGTACTTCTTAACAGGATTCTTAACAGTAATGATAGTATAATTAGTTTAAAATACGGCTAGTAAATAAGATGCAGGTAATAAATATAGGTACAGTATCCGTTCCCATAGACGCGAGACGTCAAAAATAATGAAACCATATGCTTTGTCAATTTTATACGGCTCCCTATAATACAAACAATCAGTGCTCCGTATCGTCACATGTGGCTTGTTGGCCTTGTCTGACTAATACGTCTTAAATTTATATATAGCGAATTGGGTAGACACAGTAATAAATTTAAGTGTTAATTTGACTATATAAATAATTCCAACCGAACTGGATTACCGTGTAGAATATGATTATAATATCATAAGCGTATCCAGAACTTTGCCGCCTTAATTTTTAGATGTAAAATATGTCGTAGTTATAATTTTTGTATATTTATATAACTTTGAAGTTGGGTTTTTCTCATTAATAATTCATATGCCCTTTAATTATACCCTTTAATTATAAGACCTGTAAATAATCAAAGGCATAACCTATCTATATGAAGATACTGTGTAAAAAAATTAGAATATTTAGAGTTCCGGAATCAATAAAGAACCGTTATACCTAGTTTCGGCATGACCGTTTGTCTGTCCGTGGCTTAGCTCAGAGATTCTTAGTACTAGACAACTGTAATTTGATATGAGTATAAATATTAATCAAGCTGACAAAGTGGTAAAATAAATATATTTTTTAAGGTACGTTAAGTGGCGATGATTTTTTCCCTCATCTATTTCATATTGTGGGGTGTAGTTGGACAGATTGTTCAAAAATATTCCGGATAAGTGAAAACCATTTTTCGATTCAAGGATCCGTTTGCCAAATATTAAGCTTTAAGGTGCTAATTTTTGTTAGAGGTAATTGTCACCACCCCTTGCCAGCTAAATGGTTGTTTTTGAATATGTGATAAAATCACGGCAGTAGTATATATAACGAAGTAAAAAGGAAAACTGTCACAGCTAAGTGGAATTTTCAAATTAAAGAATAAACCAATCAACTTACAAAATGTAATTGGAGAAGTAATTTCGTACAAATTCCATTGAAAACGACTTAAAGCCCCTTCTAAGTCTGGATATTGTGACGGGCAACTACGAAACAATACGCAGCACGTGGCCCGACACGAATTTCGTAATTTTTATAATTAATTAGCTCGCTATTTCGTTTGTGTTATTTTCAATTTAATGTGATATGTTGAAACGAGTCGCCATCTATTGTAAACTTATTGACCTATGGTAGAAGCCATCACGAATATGCATAGAACAACTGAACAAAATTTCTTCGCAATCGGATAAATGGTAAAGGAATACATACGGGACAAACAAAGAAACTAGCAACCGGCAATATAAGAATAAAAATAGCCTAATAGTACTCAGAGTCCAGGCATAATGCTTCGTATTACTGAAAATATTTTATATATATATAGTGTATAAAAATTGTATAAAATTCCATAATAATTTCGCGAAGAATTATTACATGGTTAATGTTTATTTGAGGATCTTCGGAATACATAAATATTGCAACAATTTAATACGAATGAATGCATTAAACAGTGGATTAAATTTGTAATAGATATTGCAGTATATTTAGTAACCGTCGGCATAATAATCGTTCTGCCAGTTCTCCGTGTTGATTGAATTGCTCAACCTTCATGAATGTAACCAGATTGTAGGAGGTATGGTTCAAGCAATCTATAATTTAGTTTTCTAAATGTACCAGTATTTTAAATATGTTCAATAATAATTGTAGACTAAATTTGCTTATATACATTATTATACCATTTCGTCCTTTCAACGTTTTTTGTACACGGTGTGTTTCAAGCCTTACACGAGAATAAGCACTAAGAATTAGATTTTCGTGGCGAATAATTTTAAAAGTTATTGAAGACTTTTTCAGCACCGTTGTGATTTTAAACTCGATGAAACGAAAAAAGTTGTGTGTGCGATTCACACACGATAGAAGTGAAATTTAACTTTCTTTTTTATATTTTATTTAAACAATGTGCAATATACATACACACCGACATTTGCTCTCTCGCTCTGGCTCACACAAAGAAGAGAGACTGATAATGTGCGTTAAACGTTTAATGCTTGGAAGTCGCATAAGAAGTTTCACTTCAAAAAGCGACAGAAAAAAGAGACAACCATATATATCTATAGGATTTAGACTACGAGAGAATAAGATAGAATACATTTACATTATGCACGGTTAATGCAAGTCCTGATTTTCATAATTGTGGTCGTCGTCGGATTGGCGTAGTGGCACGAGTGGTCGATAGTTCGAATCCCGCTGATTTAAGACATTTAAAAATAATTTTTAAACAACATATTTTGTAATTTTTTGAAGTGAAACTTCTTATGCGACTTCCCAGCGTTAAACGTTAAATGTTAAACATTTAACGTTTAACGCACATTATCGGTCTCTCCTCTTTGTGTGAGCTAGAGCGAGAGAGTAAATGTCGGTGTGTATGTATATTGCACACTGTTTAAATAAAAAAAAGGCGTGTGTGCGATTCACACACGATAGAAGTGAAACTTAATTTTAAAAGATATTTTATATTTTATTTAAACAGTGTGTAATGTACATACACACCGACATTTGCTCTTTCGCTCTGGCTCACACAAAGAGGAGAGACCGATAATGTGTATTAAACGTTTAACATTTAACGTTTAACGCTTGGAAGTCGCATAAGAAGTTTCACTTCAATAGAAAATGTCTTTTAACATGAAGTGTCACTTCTATCGTGTGTGAATCGCACACACACCTTTTTGAAGTGAAACTTCTTATGCGACTTCCAAGCGTTAAACGTTAAACTTTTAACGCACATTATCGGTCTCTCCTCTTTGTGTGAGCCAGAGCGAGAGAGTAAATGTCGGTGTGTATGTACATTACACACTGTTTAAATAAAATAGAAAATGTCTTTTAAAATGAAGTTTCACTTCTATCGTGTGTGAATCGCACACACACCTTTTTGAAGTGAAACTTCTTATGCTACTTCCAAGCGTTAAACGTTAAATGTTAAACGTTTAACGCATATTATCGGTCTCTCCTCTTTGTGTGACCCAGAGCGAGAGAGTAAATGTCGGTGTGTATGTACATTACACACTGTTTAAATAAAATAGAAAATGTCTTTTAAAATGAAGTTTCACTTCTATCGTGTGTGAATCGCACACACACCTTTTTGAAGTGAAACTTCTTATGCTACTTCCAAGCGTTAAACGCTAAATGTTAAACGTTTAACGCATATTGTCGGTCTCTCCTCTTTTTGTGAGCCAGAGCGAGAGAGTAAATGTTGGTGTGTATATATATTGCACACTGTTTAAATAAAATAGAAAATGCCTTTTAAAATGAAGTTTCACTTCTATCGTGTGTGAATCGCACACACACCTTTTATTTTTGTTGTAGGTATCGTGTATACATTCATATACATGTATATACATACATACATTCATGACATTACAAACAGAGACTTCAATTTTATTATATGTATAAATAATTAATTGTGCGACATCTTTCAAGTAATTACAATAGAAAAAATCACATTAACAAGTTATATGTAAGTAGTAGTTTGGTGATATTTATCTTTATGCTTTCACAGTCCGGTAGTAGGGAACGATTGAACACTTTATATTTTGAAAATAATACCTGTAAATGAATAACTAGACTTTTAAAAGTAATATAAAAACATTTGTGTAATTTAAAAATATCTGCTACAGCTCACGAGACCTTGCGTGACGTCACAATTCAAAAATAAAGTTGATTTTACTATAGTTTAATTCATGAAATTTCTTCAACAACTATATAATTGTAAAGCCAATGTCTCGATATTCAATAATAATTCCAGGGTCACATAACAAGATAACCTAATAAAAATAACACTAACTGTATAATTATTCAGCGTTTTCAATAACGTTACTCACAGACTAAAAATCTTATTTTGCTCTAGGGTATGAATGATTATTTTGTCCAGATTCGTATTGTTTTAGGCTTTTTAGGGTTCCTAAGTCAACAAAGAACCTTTATAGTTTCTCGATTTCCGTCCATGTCTATCCGCGGCTTAGTTTAGAGATTATCTGTACTAGAAAGCTGTAATTTGGTAAGGGTATACATATTAATCATGCCGACAAAGTGGTAAAATAAAATATGAAGATTTTTTTTATGTTACCTCCCTTACACGTAAAGTGGGGATGAATTTTTTTCGTCTATCTCATGGTATGGGGTTCAATAGGTCTTTAAAACATATTGGGGGTGTGTGAAAAACAATTTTCGATTCAGGGTTCTGTTTCTGAAATACTAAGGCTTAAAATCACAGTTATATATAGAAGTCGATGTTTAAAGAGCTGATTTTTGTTAGAGTCTAGTGTACCCGCTGCCAACTAAATGGTTGTTTTTGAAAAAAAAACGTAGTAGTATATATAATGAGCAAATACCAACCAAGTTCGTGTCGGGCCACGCGCAGTGTAGGGTTCTGTAGTTGCCCTTCACAATATGCAGACTTAGAAGGGGGCTTTAAGTAATTTTCAATGGAATTTGTACGAAATCACTTTTCCAAGTATGTTTTATAAGTTGTTCGACTATTACTCGTTAACTTTTAAAGCTTTCTTAGTTGTCATAGTTTCCCTTTTAACTTTATTATATATACAACTGTCGTGAATTTTAACCATTTAGCTGGCAAGGGAAGGCACACTTGACTCTAACAAAAATTAGCACTCTAAATCTTAATATTTCGCAAACAAATTTCTGAATAAAAAAATGCAACGATACCCCACACCATGAAATAGACAAGAAAAAATCACCCCTACTTTACATGTAATTAAGCAACCCTATTTTTTTTTCATTGTTTTTTTTACCACTTTGCCGGGGTGATTAAAATGTATGACCATACCAAATTACAGCTGTCTAGTACTCATAATTTCAGAGCAAAGCCGCGGACAGACAGACGGATATACCGAAACTATAACTATATTGTTATATATGTTTATTATATTTACCTAAGCATTTAATAAAGTAAAATTGTAAGATAAACATGAATATTATGAATAAAAAATATATTTCCTTGAAGCTTTATAGCTTATGGGTTCCTTTTGACTTCGGAACCCTAAAAATAGGTACACTTGAAAATATTATGGGTTCCATAATGATTTCGTTAGTGTTGTATTAAAATTTGTATTTTGTTGTCTTCTGGCGAAATTGTCTTCCATTCTTAGACATACCCAGGCGGTACTCGATACTTTGAAACGGGTTTCAGCTGGCAGACGTAGAATTGTGCCAGTTATCATACAACTTTGGAAGGATGATTGCTTCACGGTCAAACTGTTTGAATAATTTTAGAATAAATACATTTGTTATAAACAATGGACATATATATGACTTATTTACAAATCAGTTACACATCCTCGGTAGTATAGTGGTAAGTATCCCCGCCTGTCACGCGGGAGACCGGGGTTCGATTCCCCGCCGTGGAGATTTCTTTTTGTCGGTTTTTTAATGAATCTGAATAATTCAATCGTAAATATATACACAACTTCCAGCTTTGTATTATTAGTAGGTATAGACTTTATAGAGGATAGTTGAGTATTTTAAACTAAAGTATTTAATGTTTAATGTACTTTTCGAATTTGTCACATTGGTCAAAAACATACGTTTACATTGACATTAATGAAAAATAAATATATCCAGAAAAAAAAAAAAAAACATAGAACAGTTATTTACGATCCCAATTTGTAATATCATAGCGATAGTAATTATTCAATTCGCATCGCTTCGCTAAAATCTATGTGAGTCATGTATTCTCCCATACTCATATGTAGGTACTTTAGTGACGTGAGTAACACAGTAGCAATAATTTCCGCCGCATTAATTACTCATACTGTTAAAACCCGTGACTTTTGTTCAACAAATATGAAATCTCGCACTGGAGTGAACTGAAAAGTAACTTCACACTCGCAGGTATTTCTTAATTAAAATTTATGTATTTAATTACCTACCAAAGATTTGTACATTATTAAGTTTATATTTTTACACCCCATATGAACAACATTGTATTTTAATTACATTAACATATATTTACTTGGCATAAATTAGCATTGCTATAAAAATTGACAATAATACTTTTAGATAAAAAAATATTTGCAAAAAAATTCAATCTTTATTATTTCTTAACCGATTTTGATGAAATTTTCTACACGGAAAGTATATGTCATTCCATAATTAATGGGCTATAAAATTACGAGACGAAAATAATTACTGCGTAATAAAAGCGTGCGGAGCCGCGAGATACCGCTAGTGTACTATACATAAATATATCAAAAACATATTACTTACATAAATAATAATAATAAATACCACATTAATATTATAAAAATATTGAATTTCTTTACAGTAAGTAACGAATAACCTTTTAGTTTCATAGAAAACTATATCTGTATAGTTTAGAAGTTACTGTACTTTATTCTTGTGATACAACTATGAGCGTAATGTACACTAATTTTAATAAGCAAAATACAATCAGAAAATACATTTCACAGAATATGATTCACTGCTAAAATGAAGTGGAAAATGTTATTAACGTAGGAAGTTTCATATCCGCATGATGGAAACTAAACATAACGTATGAATGCACTCCGATTTATTTAAACAGGAATTTCATAGCAGTACGAATCATAACGATAACTTTGAAATCATCTATATTTTGTTACATGGACTAACATACGAAATAAGCAGTGACGATAACGGTGAATCAATTCGGAAAAAATAAGCTTTTGGAGCGATTTAATGGCTTACGCTGAGTAAACCATAAGAGATATTGCAAATTAATGTACTACATAATTGTAGATCTATAAAAAATATACAAAAGAGTCCGACCAACATTTGAGGCAAGCAACATCTGGGTGCGATCCTCCGAACAGGAGCCCTAGAGACCGCTGCTTACGCGATACAGTAACTCTTGCATTCACTTATCAACACACGTCGCTCTACGGTTTAAAAGTGTATAAATACACTGTAGACAACTAATTCTTCCCAAGCCCGGGTGAAGCTGTAAAAGCCGTTCGAGGCTCCAGAGTTCTTATGGCTAACAGTTTAGTCAGTTCGAGAAAAAAAAACTTCACGAGGTTTATTCTTTTTGCATGCAGTCAGACTTAGGAAACCAATTTTCAGATGAACTAAATACATATAAGCATATATAATTTTGGATTTCTCGGCGTTTGAAAAATCGCCAATAAGTCCTGGGATGGCGTAGTGATTAAACTCATGCATTTTATTGGAAAGAGTTCGTTGTCAATCAATGGAACACATAGAGGCTGGTATTATAAATAAAAATTATTCGATTAATATTTGATTCATTGCAATACTACCGGGAAATTATGTATATTTATAAAGGATGTTTCATATCCGCGGTACGTCTAGGTATACTCGTGTAGTACGAGCGGATTCGTTCGGATTTAATTATCGAAATCTGATTATCGCACGGCACGATATGTCACTGCATTGCCAATATAATGTGCATATTATTTTGATCGTATCATTTATTTCATACGTTATTATAATTTAGTTTCATATAAATCCTCTAATATCTTGTGTTTATAAATAAACCTTTATAATTGCAATGACTTCTAAAAATTTCAAGTTAATGGGTTTTATATAATTTCATTCTATTAATAACTAGTTGTACCCGCGGCTCCGCTCGCGTGGACTACAGAATGCCGTCATTCGAGAGGTCGCCCGCCGGTTATTTTAATGATAAATAAATACAAGGTACAAAGGTACAATGGTAAACCAAGTAATACGCATTAGTAGTTTTCGCGTGAAAAGAACATAAACTGAGAAAGAGTCTTTGAGTTTTATAATATGTATAGATAAAATATACAAAGACCGTAAATAAAATGTTTATGGCTCAGTAGTAGCGTGTACGAACACCGCGTCGATGGAAGCGAGTTAATCCGTACAATGCGCCTGAGGTTCGATATATTTGCGAAATACCCACGGGTTTGTTCCGGCAGTTACACTTGAGCGGCATTTCGCTCACGAGTAAACATATTGAGCCACATCGTCACTTAACATCACCTGAAATTGCGGCCATAACCCTATACCTATGAAAAAAAATGACGAGATCCTCTAATAATAATCCATTATATCTGGAAAAGTCGTGGTGAAGTTGTGGTGGGAATATGACCAATGGCATAGCGACTTTATGTCCGCTAGTTCCCGCATCGGCATGGACGTAAGAAGTTTTCTGAATTCACATACATTTAATTATTTTAACATACGAGTAATTAGTAACACTGTCGGCTGATGGTAAAGTAGGACATTATAAATAAACCGGAATATTTGAGTAATTTCTCATGGTATTATTTGGAATGTATGCAATTATTCGCTTAAAATTATCAATACGTCGCTATCCTTCATAGAGGCCCAACAGTGGGACATTTATTGCATATACTTTCCAAATAGACGTAGGACACAGAGAAATTTCTTTGGAGATTTCTCACTATTTGGGGTAGTCCGACCTGTGAATTACCTCCACCTTTAAGAAGACCGTACACAAATTAATGTTGTGTTTCTGCGGTAAGTAGGGTTTCTAGAGCTCCTTTGGGGCTTTGGGGGTTTCGAGGTCAGCAACGCGCTAGTGATACAGATGGTATTACAAGCGTTAATAGGCTACGGTAGCCGGTTACCGTCAGGCAGGCCGTATGCTTGTTTGCCACCCTTGCAGTATAAAAAAAACTTTAAACAAACTACGATAAAACCAGGGGAAAAAGCTTAAAACATATTTTATTTAACAACGATACAGTTTAATTGTTTGTCTAACAGTGTCCCTTCATTTGAATAAATGTCACATAAAAAACACGAGAATTACTAAAAGTTACACGGCCGATGGTTAAAAGGGTTTATGTTAAAGGAATTCGATTAAAATTCCTAACAATAACAACAATAAAATTGGTTGTTTATCAACAGTAATATTGTACTAGACGACCTCCTGACCCATACGACTGACTGCTCGAACAAATATAATAAACGTGTTACTGTGTAAGTAAAGTGGCCCTTTGTCGAGTGGGTCGTGGGGTTGGTACTCGGCCGGGTGAGAACGGGCATTTCCCACAGGAAACTGACTGTGACCCTACACAATCTCGTAGAAAATTATTTGTTCCCTGCAAATTGAACTTTTATTATGGGCACGATTTGTTTTTACTTGTTTTTATGATATTTGGTTTTTGCGATTTATATGGGAGATATTGTTTTAACATCGACATTACGTTACTGAATTATTACTGAATATTTTTTATGAAATGTACAAGTATTTAAAAATTATTGTTATAGGCAAAGCAACTCATCAGAAGTCTAAGGAAAGTTGAAGCAATTATGACTCAGTGGTAGTGTGTGGAATGTGTATCAAGCGATTTTATACAAACGAGCTTTCTATTATCAGAACAGATACAATTATTAAAATACTTTTTTTACTTTATAGTAAAAATAACAGATATGTTTTCGTAAATATAACTTGGATATATTAATTGACTAAACAATAGTTCACAGCGTTTGCGAAGCCAATGGGAATTGGCAGGGGCCGACACAATAGGCTGGCTCAGATGTTGAACAATTCGAAGTCGGGCGACTATTTCAGCGAACATTTCATTCACCGATCCTTTATTGTTAGAAATATAGATCTATTAGTCAATAATTGCGTTCTTGTCATACATTGATTAACGTATTAATTGTAATAAGTTTTAGAATTTATTAGAATATGTTATTGTATTCAATTTTTAAATACGGCAGTGATCATATCATTTAATTTACGACGATGTCAAAGTTGGTCTCAGTAGAGCGTTTCTCTGAATTTGTGGTAATATTCATAGTAAAATATAATTTGAGTTAAGTTTTTTTTTAATTTTAACGTTCGGAAAAATTTATATAATTTTGTACTTGTAAATAACAGGCACAATTTTAATACCAGAAATATATATAAAATTGTAATTCCATCCTATAGGACAAATAAAAGTTTTTTAGGTAATTGTGTTAGGTTAGTCTACAATATACTTCCTAAGTACATTACCGACTTGCTGTATAATAAGTTGAAGAATCATGGTAAGCTAATTTTATTATCCAAAGTGTATTTATAGGGTGAATCATTACGTGAATGACGGTGATATCTGGAAGTGATTTCCTCTATGTACATCCACTGAAAATGATAATAACTGTAAGCAATTTATACACTAAAAAAATTTTTTTTTTTTAATATGTTGTTATGCCCCACCGAGTTTCATGCCAGTTCTTCTCGGTGAATTGGATGTTTTCCTAACCGGTAGCAGTGTATTGACACTCATAAGTGTCTTCTTAGGACCTTAACTAAATATAATCTTTTTGATTGCGATTTTGATTTAAAACTTGTAAGGAAAGCCATTACTTATTCATAATAATCTTTAGTGTTTTGTTGCATTTAATGAAGTGTAATTTTTTACCTTTTATCGAGAACAAGGCAGGTAATAATTGTCCTGTATCTGTCAAAGAATATATGAAACACATGGAATATTAGCTGTCTCGTTATGCGTGTTAGGTATTCTATGGCAAAATACTATAATAGCTACAATTTGTAATTAATGAGAATTGTAGAAAATATCTGATCTCTGATTAGTAATATTATAATTTTTGTTTTACAATATTTTGAAAATACGATTTTGGTTTTGAAAACGTCTTCAAAATATTCATTTTATGCTACGTACTATAAAGTTCAGTAATTTAAATTAATTCATCTAAAAACAAACGGCTAATGTAATGCATTTTAACTGAATGTAGTTTAGCTAAAGTAGAAGGAAAATAAATTTGATGAACTTCAAAGTGCTCTATTTCAACAAAGTGGAACATAAGCCTGCCGCGTTGATATTAAAAACGTCTACTGAAACATTATATGAACTACCAGCTTTAACTCATTTTAATGTTGTACATTTTTTCTTTTATTTTTATTTACGTTATATTTAGGACTTTAATCGGGTCAACGTTTTTATTGTCAATACTAAATGTCGCCCGTCCCCACAGACGGATGGGGAAAAAGTATACTGTCCTATTCCATGATATATCATTACATACATGTTATGGAGAAATATTCAAATAAACGTAATTTCATATTTATAATATGACTAGCTGGATCCGCGGCTCCTCTTGCGTTGATTACAGAATGCCGTCGGTTCGAGAGCACGTACTAGTCATGCTGCCTCCGCTCAAAAGACGGAAGTCAAAAATACTTATTATGAGTGATCCTTATAAGATAGATATATGCTATCGCTGACTTTTTGTAGGTCTTTTTAATATCTACAATTATGTAAACATTAACTTGACATATTTCGTATGGTTTACTCAGCGTAAGCCATTTAAGCGCCCCAAATACGCATTTTTTCCGAATTAATTCACCACTATCGTCATTGCTTATCTCGTATGTCACTTTATTTTACAAATATATCCTATAGCATGGCCAGATAACTAATTATGAATTAAAATAAAAAACATAAATCATATAAGTGGTTTTCGCGTGAAAAGAACACAAACAGAGAGGCAGAGAGACGTTGAGTGAATTATCAAAATTAATCGAATTGATCGAACGCCGTAGTACATTTAATTTACTAGTTTATTTTATAATTTCTAATAAAAATATATATTTAAGTAATTCCTACATTTTAATGCAGCAACAACCAACGAAGAATATTGACTGGAAGAATTAATCTTGTTGTTTGGAGTCAGGCTTTCAATAATTTAAGTATTCTAGATTGCAATTTCAATTATTTTATACTTTTTTTTTGTTATTTCTTTTACACAGCTTATACACCCTTCATCTCCTTTAAAGCATAATCGTGTTATCGATTTAGCTCTAAAAAAGAAACGATAATCGTAAAACTTACTTACAATTTTTAAATTATGCTACATCCCTAAAATAAACATTTGACATGTGTCGTGCAAGTCTTCTTACGATGAATCAATAATAATTCCGTTTTACTATTTTTAATACTTAAGCCGTTAATTACGTTATTGTTAGTTTAATATTTTATTCCAATTACTATGAAGACATTTGAAAGAAAGAAGACAAAAAAAGGTCGTGGTCGTATGTGACATCAATGGATTCCTTACTAAATTTGATTCTGTATATTGAAGTAAAGAATCTAAGCACGGCTAAACTCACACTTCCAAAGTTCGTATGATATTTGAAATTATATTACTTAGAAAAAAACCTATTAGGCGTTAATCGCTTAAAAAAATCATCGGTGTTTAAGTTACTGACTAGCAAAAGAAGAAAATACTATAATATATACGCCGTTGGCTAACATAATATTGTATTTTTCAATGTAATTCTAGTAGCATTGTGTTACTTTGGAATACGATAAAGCACCTTTATGAAGTATCTTTATAGATGTCTTTTAAATAAATCTTTATAAAAATATAGATTCATGTTTGAATAATATATACATTTATATTTTATCATGTACCTTTCAGCTACAAGCCTGTACCAAACATTATAAATTTTATTTTATTTCTTTAATATTTTTTTAATACTGGGTACGTCATGCAATTAACACGTTAGTTCTAAAAAGTATTTAATAAACCTAGTTTCCATTTGACATAATTTGTGAGCAGACAAACCTGAAATCAAATTTTAATAAAGTCCGACCTTTTTGCGGTTTTGATGTAACATACAGGTATATATTTCTGTTAAGAGTTTTTTTTTCAGTGGTTCGGCAAAATGACTCGATAGTACTCAATGGAAAGTGCGGTACAGTTTAAAACAATGGTGACCTCCAGTGCAAAATTCCATCGGCAGTTATCCGATCCGATCAGTTGGCCTGTATTTTTTTTATCGTTATAAGTTTAGCTTTTTGGCTACAATCTCACCTGATTTTAATAACGATGTGGGGCCCTTGATGATAACACGCTATGCCTAGTGGAAGACTGGCTCTCAGGTGCAACTGCCGGAACTTACCTATTGGTGCTTGACGACAGATTTTTAATGAGGATGGTAGCTAGTCAGACGGGTATTAGAAAAAACCTTGCAAACCATGCTATGGTTTCCTCACGAATAAATTCCAAATAAGTACTTCTTCACTCCTCGTTTGTAGTGCCCCATATTTTAGGAGGGCCGGGAGGAGATACCACGTCTTCATAATACGGCAATCATAAGAATACGCAAACTTCTTTGTTCTTGCCAAGATGGATGCCATTGTGAAACTGTGGCTTGGAATACCTGTTTTTGTTGTTAATTACGTATTATTACTTTGTAAAGTAGTTGCCAGTCCTTGTTTCTTTATCGGTTTCGTAATACTGATCTAGAATCCCCAGAGGCATTTGTTATTACACTAGCCGTCACTTTGACGGCGCGGCAGAATTAGTGCATCGCCGACCCGGGTCCGACCGCCTCTGGGCCGGCGGCCTGGATTTTCCTGATATGAAACATTAAAAGCTAGACGCCTTATCTATGCTGTTCAGTTTGAATGTTTGGCTCTAAATCTGCAATTTAGACTGTAGTGAGGTACAGACAGTATTTGGCGTGTAGTATTCAACTTCGTTTGACTATGACAGTAATAATACTTAATTCCGCTTTGGGTTCGTGTAATTGTATTGGGATTATTAATTAATACACAGTAATTCCACTTGGTTCCTATTTCATGGGAAGTATGAATAAAGACTACATTATGAAGTGGCAATTCCTGTACATTGCTTTCTCGGCTTTCTTGTATATAGCTCTATCGATTTCGATAAAGTTTTGTATTTAGATAATGTTGTACTTATTATCTAGATAAATGCTTTTAATTGCAAGTTTTTTTACTAATAAAAAACATAAGACAATATTTACGAGTAATATTTGTTTTTTTTTTATTTATATTTATTTAATTTCTTCTACTCTGTCTTTGATTTAACAAGCTAGGAGGTACGAATCTGTAATTTTGGACCCGACTACAATGCACATGGTCATAAACCCGTCATAGTGATTTGATTTGTCGACTTTCGGGATCTGCTATTGTATATTCAGCTTCAGAGAGGCTTGTAGGCTGGCATGATAGCAGCTACTGTTGATAGGTTGCCGATCCCTCGGTGGTAAACGTTATTTCTGGGTTTTACAGTGCTTACTATCAACCACTGAGCAATAGCTTTGCCGTACCACTATTTAAAAAAAAATCATTAGGTAATTTTTTATTAGAAAATTATATTTCAATTATATGTAGATCAAATCTTGGAGTGCACGCATTATATTATCAAGAATTCCGAACTGATGTTTTCTGAACTACGAGCTATTCGTAGCCTGATCACGTTTCTTGGGGATCCTTGTTTCTCATTGTTGCAGTGATGAATTCCGTGCTGTTGATACAACAATGTTAGAGTATTTGACCCGCATTAAAATTGATTTGAGTTCCAGTATTTTGGTTAAATATGAAAACTCATATTTGAATGTTATAATAATGTATATTTTTATTTGTCTATGGCCCCTGTGGTATTATTCCACAATTATTCCAGAGTCATGTAGCTATCATGCCAATCAGAACGAAGGGAGTCTTCATACAGTTTGACAGGTTAATAAGAGGCCAAAAGAACCGTGAAACGACATCGAGGTTGATTAACACATTCAACAAGACGAACCACAAAAGTATTTATTTACATTTACATCAATACATATTAAAAAAAGTCCTCTGCGTCTGTCTGTCTGAACGTGATAAACTCAAAAACTACATACAGCATTCCTGAATACTATAGTTTTTTCTCATAAAATTTTGTAATGTCATTAACGCGAAGTGGTCCGTTGTTGGTAAATTATAAAATTAATAATTTCGGAATGAAAATTTAATATCGTTGTTCGATGTTAAGGTTGCCTTTTGTCCAATGTAAATTAGGGACTTTGAATTATCCATAATTTGACACTTAATACAATACATTTCATCTGTAAAATCAGAACTTGAAAATGTTTCCTTCAAAAATCTCTTCAAATCAATCACGTAAGAAAAGTAAATATACTCCAATTTGTGTGGTTTGTTTTTTGTACACCTTTGTTGTATCAAAAAGTATTTAAACTGTTTTAAATTAATTTAAGTGTAAGCTTTAATTTTGTCGTTATAACAAGTTTTATCTTAATTAATAGAAATCAATAACATCAAAATATAAAAATTATGTGATAAAAATTAATAAGGCGAGTCGGATAACTAAGTTCATTTTCTAATTTAGTTTCATCGTTGTAGATATAATTTGTAGTACTTTAATATATTACTTTAATAATGGAGCGGTCTAACTACAAAGACAGCATAGATCACGAAAAACATATTTTCCTAACTTGCTAAAAATTAACAGCACTACCTAAGATATAGTAATATCTAAAAAGTAAATTAAGTACGGAGCTATGAACTAGAAAGCTCACTTATCTACACAATATATAGATAATTTAGAGAGGTCTAATAAAAAAGGTAGCAAATAATAAAAAAAAGGTGTGTGTGCGATTCACTCACGTTAGAAGTGCAACTTCATTTTAAAAGACATTTTCTATTTTATTTAAACAGTGTGCAATATACATACACACCGACATTTACTCTCTCGCTCTGGCTCACACAAAGAGGAGAGACCGAAAATGTGCGTTAAACGTTAAACATTTAACGTTTAACGCTTGGAAGTCGCATAAGAAGTTTTACTTCAAAAAGGTCTGTGTGCGATTCACACACGATAGAAGTGAAACTTCATTTTAAAAGACATTTTCTATTTTATTTAAGCATTGTGCAATACACATACACACCGACATTTACTCTCTCGCTCTGGCTCACAAAAAGAGGAGAGACCGATAATATATTGCTCTCTCGCTCTGGCTCACACAAAGAGGAGAGACCGATAATGTGCGTTAAAAGTTTAACATTTAACGTTTAACGCTTGGAAGTCGCATAAGAAGTTTCACTTCAATAATAATCCATATTAATGCTAACACCTACTTACATTTTTAATAAGTGTTAATTTAACATATAAGAATAGATTACTACATAAAGACTTACTTAAAAATTGTAGTCGGTGTTGGATTTTGCAGTCTTTGTTATTAGACCACGCTAATTTATATATATAATTTATAGATAAGTAAGCTTTGTTGTTCCATAGCTCTGTACTTAATTTACTTTCTGGATGTCTCTTCGTGTTAATATTTCTTTACGCTTCCCGCTACGTGTCCGAAAAACAAATGTATTTAATTGTTCATCTCTACTAAATATTCATTGCAAAACACACCCCTTCATTAGTTTGCAACTCGAAGACTCGGAAAACAGTGGATGATATATTTTATATTTTCACCCAGTTGTGTATAGATAACCATTTTTAAGAGAACTCTCAATATACAGAAATATTTACTACCGTCACAATGATATATTAAAATTCACTGGACGCGAGAGCTCTGTACAAAATGGCTATGTTAACTAATGATGCCAGTGAAAGATGATGGTCATTTATTAAAGGGCCAACTAACTACATTACGCTGTTTAAAGCCGGAGTTATATTGTTACAGAATGTATACCTCAATGCGAATTTGATAGCTTAGTCTGTGACTTCGATTACATCTATTTATATCTTTTGTTTAGTTAAATATTAGTTTATTATTAGTATTGTATTTAGACGAACAAAAACGTATATTCCCCAGCCATACTGACGTCGATTCAACATAATAAATTTAATACAGAAAGTGATTATAAAAATATGAAATTGAATTTTACGATTAAAATTTTATTACCGACTAGCTGTGACCGCGGCTCCGCTCGCGTGGACAATCGTGTGGTATTTCTTATATTTTTTTTTGCGGAACCCTATTTTTTTTTCTAAAATAAAGTACCCTAATTTATGCCCTATAACATCAGCTATCAGCTAGTGAAAGTCGCATCAAAGTCGGTCCAACCGTTTCGGAGATTACCCGGAACAAAACAGACACACAGACGGACAAATTTAAAAACTGTTTTTTTTTTGTTATAATTATCGTGTATACTTTCATATGCATTTAGTAAAAATGTGTTATTTTGACATTACAAACAGACACTTCAATTTTATTATATGTATAGATATATGCTTCTCTTCATTATAGTGGGATTGCATGGGATTGTAAAAACTAATAATTTTTGTTAACAGATACCTAATTCTTAACATTTAGCGCCAGCGCGCGCGGGTGGTTTTTCACCGCGACAAAATAGTTTCTGTATCACGTCACGTTAGTGTTGTCATATCTACCAACTCATACCTATGAATACCTATTCACCACCATGACCCCTAAATCTACCTATATTTTTAAATATTACGGCATCATATTGAAAAACAGTTAATATGATACCATGTAAAACATAGAAATTGTACATAAATGCTATACAATATATCGATTCATAAACATCTATATTTTTCCAACAATCCAGAAACTATTCCTTAGATATATTTCTGCTCCTGCTGAACGGGTATTTTTCTTTGGTGGAATGATAATGAGGCTACATAGATGGAACATGTATGTAAAACATCTAGATGAAACCATAGTATGGTGGTAGGGCTTTTTTATGTCCGCTTGGCTAGCTACCACCCTCAAATCTATCGCCAAGCACCAATTGGTGTGTTCTGGCAGCTTCACTTGAGTGCCAGTCCTCCCACTAGGCTTAGCGTATTACCATATCCACATAGACACGCAAATAGGCACAAAATCAGCTGAGACTGTGCTAACAACGTTAATCCTATAACGATAAAAAAAAAACTTGTTAGTGATCGTGTACCTTCTGAACGACTAGCCTGACTGAGATCATATTCACGTAATATAAGTATGTATTTGTTTTATAGAGACGATGATTTATAGCCGAGTTAGAATCCGATAGGTGGCGCTCTTGTCAAGCCATTAACTACCGGTAAGGATAGAACAACATCCGTCGGGCTAGATAGTAGGTACACTATATTTTTCTTAAAACATCCTGGTCAGCACTTTTCCTTATCACAAGGTTTCAATGCTTAGGTTACTGTCCAAATACCTACTAACTTCATGAAATACATTTCAATAAAATGCTTAAATGTTAAGATCGAAATCGTATTATTGTAATATTTTTATTATATTGTCAATCGAATTTATTGAATAATTTACTATACGAGGATAATCACATATAACCACGGTTCTCACACATAACTATCTAAATATTTAAATGTTACAGCATTAACTCAGCGGGATAACTTAGTTTAAGTGTTGAATTTTATTGCATATGTATGCTTAGATAATAGAACTAATCAAAACGTACAGTAAAATATTGGTTTTAATAAAATCATTCCAATCTACATTCTACGGTACAAAGTCGGACACCGATAATAATTTTGAATTTCGTTAATCTATAGGTCAGTCAACTATTTTACCCACACTACTACTTCTTACATGCTATTATAAATATGTACTAATTATTAATAGTCATATACAAACTAATGTCACAATTTGTTGTTATCTTAGATTATTAGGCACAGCGGGAAAGTTGATTATGTTCTGAAAAATATTTTGATTCTCTGAAGTTTCATGGTACAGCTCGGTCAGAATATCTGTGCACCTCGCTGGAATGCGGCGCCTCTCCCGCTTCCCCTGTCACCTCTCCGCGCACTCCCCGGTGCGTACAAAAATCTTCACACCGTACCCAGACCGTCGATATGACGTCACGAGGTCAGGTGCACAGATATTGTGACCGGGTAGTAACTCATTGTACAAAATACCAGTCCCATATAAAATATTCCTGTCTGAAGACCACATTAAGTTGTGAATAATCGTTATAAATAAACAAAACGTGTGTAAAACAAAATAGTAAAAAGACAATTTTTTTTTATAAAAAAATGTTTATGTTAAGTTACCTACAGATTTTTCTCAAAGAACATATAAATGGGTTTATTGCCCTAAGTAGCGTCTATTGTGTCTGCCGTCACTCGCAAGGGCGCGACGGTTCCCTTTGATAAGGCTTTGAATAATAGAAAAAAAACTTTATTTTTTCGAAATATACGTTATCTGACCTGTCCAATGTGTGGTTATATTAGATGACCCCTATTGATATACCTAAAAATAAAATGGTAACAAGCTAATTCTAGGGGACTGACTCTCGAGTAAAGCTGCCGCGGAACAAAGTTATAAGTGTTTGCCGACAAATTTTCAACATAAGTATTTTCAACATTAGAAAATGCCCTTCCACCAATATATGATTTCATAACGATGTTTTACTTTTATTGAAATCGATAACAATGAGTCATCATTACTTGTAAAAATATTTCATGTGTACTAAGTTTAATTGTTGGGAATTGGGTGGTAATTAATACACGTCAATTCTGTACTACTAAAACTGTGCTATGTTGGTGACTATCTTTTGGTTTTATTTCGTGATTAGCAAGTTCATATCAGCTGTCGAGAGGCTCATAGAGCGGCATGACATCGATTACCAGTGATAGATTGATGGATCTCTGAGTGGTCACCGTTGTTTTTTTGATTGTAGAGGTACTGTGCTTACAATCAGGCACAATGCTATCACTTTGCCGAGCTATACATATGCATAAACAAAGAAAAAATCGTCATCAGAGAGTGTTAAATCACCTGCTTCGGATTTCTTTTTTTTTATCGACAATGATCGTTTATTTTATTTAAATAGTATTACATATTATTGTAACCACTGTCGTCATATAAATCAAAAATAAATTTCAGTGGGGCATGAATGACTTTTGAATATTTATCATTTGTTTTAATTATGTTTTTTTAAAACATAGAGTGACATCCAGATTAGTAGTCATTGCTATTATGCATGCCTTCAACATAAAAGCACATCGGTCAAAGCTAACACAAGACTGCAGATGATGCACGAAGGTACAAATTATTTTAATAACCGTTTAATTCATCAAAACTCGAATAGCGAGTGTCATAGAAGTTTTAAAACTTATTAGGCCTTAGGGGTCAATTAAATTTGAATGCTCGAACGGTTTAAGTACCGGTACAAACACGATCTTGCCCCTGGCATCGCTTTTTCGACGTTAAAGTAATGAACACACGACATTTTAATTTTAAGTTGTATAACTTTTATCATCAGTATAAATGTAAATCAATATATAAAATAGTTATATCAAAATTTCTTTTTAATATGACACGTTTTTAAAACATATTAAATAGTGTTTTTTTTTTAATATTACCGATTCATCTTCAAGATGCTAAACTAACTTCAAATCAGAACTACACAGAGATTAGTGTAATAAACAAGACACATGATCATCACAGTGATCAGACCGTGATCATGATTTATACGTTTGAATTTATAATATTTGTAAATATGTTTATTTTATTTATTTATAATACTATTTCTGTATACTTTTATTTATTTATCCATACTTTAAATAGTTTTACATTTACTAGATTACTTTTGTAGATACTATATTAAATCCGTATTTATTAATGTTAGGCCATTTTTGAAGTAAAACTTCTTATGCGACTTCCAAGCGTTAAACGTTTAACGGTACACATTATCGGTCTCTCCTCTGTATGTGAGCCAGAGCGAGAGAGCAAATGTCGGTGTGTATGTATATTGCACACTGTCTAAATAAAATACAAAATATCTTTTAAAATGAAGTTTCACTTCTATCGTGTGTGAATCGCACACACACCTTTTTGAAGTGAAACTTCTTATGCGACTTACAAGCGTTAAACGTTAAATGTTAAACGTTTAACACACATTATCGGTCTCTCCTCTTTGTGTTAGCCAGAGTGAGAGAGCAAATGTCGGTGTATATGTATATTGCACATTGTTTAAATAAAATATAAAATATATTTTAAAATCAAGTTTCACTTCTATCGTGTGTGAATCGCACACACACCTTTTGAATTGAAACTTCTTATGCGACTTCCAACATGTTAAACGTTAAATGTTAAACGTTTAACGCACATTATCGGTCTCTCCTCTTTGTGTGAGCCAGAGCGAGAGAGCAATATATTATCGATCTCTCCTCTTTATGTGAGCCAGAGCGAGAGAGCAAATATCGGTGTGTATGTATATTGCACACTGTCTAAATAAAATACAAAATGTCTTTTAAAATGAAGTTTCACTTCTATCGTGTGTGAATCGCACACACACCTTTTTTATTTATTTTTACATATTCCTCTATTTATAGGCCGGCATGACAGCGGCGTAGGCCGGCATGATAGCGGCGACCGCGCCGATGAATTTCGATCTCTTGGTGGTCGCCGTTGTATTTGGATTGTACTGTGCTTACAATCAGGGACAGTACAGTCAATGTGCCCAGCTATATAAAAAAAATATCACTGCTTACTATGGTATTTTTATTTTCTCACCAGCTCGCCAGTGTGCGAGATAAAGTGTATTTAATTCATAAATATACAATAACAAAAAAAAAAGCAAATAGATCACTGGTGCACTATTTTGTTGCACTGCAAATGATATGAACTCTTGTGTGAAATTTCTCAACATTAGCAACTCCCTGCATCCCTTAGTATATCCACGTTTTTCATTCTTTTATATTTAAATTATCTTATACTTTTTTATTCCGTTTAAACAAAACAGCATATTAAAAGATCTTTTTAATTAGTATATATTTTTTGCGTTTTAATCTTGTATGAGAAATTTTGCAATCGATTTTAATAACTTGATTGCCATGGATGGCATTAATGCCAATTTTACGCGCATTTTGTGTGACGTTGAGAGACGATAGGTTAAATATCTTGATTAAAATATGATGGAAACATATGGTGAGTTAGTTTAAAATCCATAGCGAAATTTGTACAACACACAGACAGGAAATCAAGTTAATCTTGTATTGTAATCCAGTTCTGAGCTGTTTAAATTTTTAAGTCTCTAGCAGCTAGATTCTAGCTCATCGGGAACTTAGATTAAAATCGATAGCAAAATTTATACTGAACATACAAACAGACATGCTAGAGAGTTATTAAAACGTGTTAATAATAATAATAAAATATTTATCTTTTTCTCTCGTGTCGACACAAACTGTATCTTAAATTAAAAACAATATCATGCCATGGGGAAAAGATTAGTCGGTCAGTGAATTTGAAAAAGGTGGGCTGGACCTACACAGGTTTATTTTAATGTACAATTTTTTTTTCATTTAATAAATAATACGAAGAATCTTTGAAATCATGTTGATTGAAGAGTTTATTTAGTGGAAACAAAACGTCTGCTAGCAAAGAGATTTACAGATAGATGGAGAACTCCGTAGCCAATATGTCTAATTGCTGTTTTATCTTTCTAATCAGAAAGTAGTGTGCGAGAATTCAACTGATATATTTTACTTTCACAACAACGGTCAGCTCAGTACGTGAAAGTGTAGTGTGTTGAATTGAATCCAAGAATGTCGCTTGTAGAAATGGTATTTTTTTTAGCCATACTAAGAATATACTTAAGCACTGAAATTTATATATAAAGTGGATAAACTTTCTTATACAGGCTGGAAAAAACGAATGGGACATGGAGGAAAACTACATTTAACATTGAAGTATTTTGTTTTTAACAATGAGAATAATTGCATTCACAGATTGCACTGATTTGATAAGTTTTTAGAGCGTACACAGCTCAGACACTATTGTTTCAATAACATAGAATGATTGGCATTGCTTTTATTTTTCGTTGATTCTTTTAATTCGTTGGCGGGCCGCGGTCTGTGCAACTGTGTTGTAGTCTAATTATTAGATGAGGTCTTCATTATCCAACAGATCCAGCGACCTTAAAGCCGATCGTTGTATGCTTATAAGGTACGTGCAGACACAGATTACATTTATTGCTATCCGGCCCAACCAATAGTGCGGGTAACCATTAAAGTTTGAAGCAATGATGGCTCAGTGGTAGCGTGTATGACTTCGCGTCGATTGACGTGAGTTCGAATCCCTGCAATGAGCCTGAGCTTTCGGTGAAGGAAAACATCGTGAGGAAACCATAGCATGGTGGTAGGGAATTTTCTAATGCCCGCCTGGCTAGCTACCACCATCAAGTTGGAAATCTGTCGCCAAGCACCGATAGGTGTGTTCCGGCAGCTACACTTGAAAGTCAGTCTTCCACTAGGTTTAGCGTGTTATCATCTTGGGCCACATCGTCAATTAATATCAGGTGAGATTGTGGCCACTACGCCAAACCTATAACGATAAAAAGTCAATAGTACGAATACTAAATTATTAGTACAGATTCCATATTCACATCGACACGAATGTACGACTTATATTAAAAGATATCTTAATTAATATGACGTGTTAGTAGGAGAAGCCGTTCCTTGTAACACAAGATAGTGGTTCTCTTGTTAAAAAAAGTCTAGGGTGATTTAATGGCAACTTAAAATTAATGCTTCTAATTATTATTAATGAATACGTTATTATAATGACAACGAAAGTACATACTGGGATATAAGTATGTGCATACTGGGATATACTTTTTTGTCATTATCAGTATCTTACTTGGTTGATCTATTTGTAAATTAGTGTAACTTGATGAGATGTTTACTGTCTGCAACGTTACTTCATCAAAAATAGTTGGTCTTTTGATATTAGCCTCAATTTGATCAACCGAGTTCAATTCATGTATTGGGTAGTCAATACCTCAATCTAATACAAACGTATTTGGTGAATCTAAAGTTTGGTTTTCCAAGTTCTCACTAGAAATCGACTGAGTAGTTAAATCAAATTGTTGTTCTGTAATCGCAGGTACTGTAAAGAGAGGAATGTGTTTATCATTAGATTCAGACGACCGTTTTTTCCTTGACATTGGCTTAATATTTTTACACGCTTACATTGAGTGGCAGAAATTTGAAATATAATATGATTATTTTGTAAATTTAAAGAATTATGTAATTATCATATATTACAAATATATAACAAATAAATCTAAGTCGAAAAGATAATTAATAAAAGTAAAAATCATAATCGAGTTAAACAATTGTTTTTAGGGTTCCTTAATATAAAGTTTTACTATTATATATACATGTGTTTAGTGTTGTGGCCTCAATCTCACCTGATCCTTAATGACGATGGCTATGGTTTCATCACGACGTTTTCCTTCACCGAAAGCTCAGTTTCATTGCAGGGATTCGAACTCACATTCATCGATGCGATGTCCGTACACGGTACCACTGAGTCAATTTAAATAGTGTACTAAGTTCCTTAAAACCTCTTTTTAAGGACCATTAATTTCAGTCACATTGTGACATTCAACAGTTTGTAATAACCAATTAGCCAACTTTTACCCAAAAATGGCCAAAAATAATAAACAGAATGTGGAATAATGGATGGATGGATGTGGAATCAATAATGTATAAAAAACAACTAATCTAACAAAAACAATGATATTTATTACAAATTAACTGCTTATTTCTGTTTCATAGCTACCAAACTGTTTTAAAGATACAACCATAAATCGAAAATCACTTTAACTATTAATAAAAAACACTCACCTTGGAATAAAAATCATTATTTAATAGCGCTAAATTTTGTTTAAAAGTCATTGGATACAACAGCCACTCAATAA
This sequence comes from Saturnia pavonia, assembly GCA_947532125.1. NCBI lineage: Eukaryota > Metazoa > Arthropoda > Insecta > Lepidoptera > Saturniidae > Saturnia > Saturnia pavonia. The sequence continues at coordinate 5,179,794 of OX383899.1, read as the reverse complement.
CTATTTAAATAAAAAATTTAAATTAAATAACCGTTACATTCAAATATCAATCACAGTTTCAACCCAATCGGTTTTCGCAAAAATATGTTAACTCCTATAAAATATCATATCGAAGTAAAAGAAGCATATGAGACTCTATTTTTTTAAAGAATCATAAATACTATAAAGTATTATAAAACACTGTTGCAAATCATTTTATATTAAAATAAAATGGTTTTGTAAACTTAACTCAATGTTTTCATTTTTGTGGGATAACATGTTATAGCATAATTGCATCCAGTTCAAGGACATCTTCAGTCTGTACTATATGCATGAACAAAATAATTGTAAATCGAACTATCACAATATAATGTAAACAATCAACATATCTACCAGATCCTGACAATAAGACATTTTGGCCTTTTTAAAATCCATGTTAACCATACCTACATTTCTGTGCCTATACAAAAAACCCTAATGAAGTTAGTAAATATGATTTATATAATTAGCACCATGATTAAAATAATGAATTTGTTTCATTAACGAGAGATTGGGTTTTTGCTTTATCTCCAATTTACACACACACACACACAAACATTATACTACCTACATGTTTTCGTAGGTTTTTATATTTACACTAGCGGTTCACCCGCAGCATCCCATGCGTTTAGTTATGTATGTATATAGTTGTGTATATATGTATCAATGTATTTAAACACCGCCTCCGCTACTCCTGCTCGCACACGTAGATCCGGTTGGAACAGGACCAATGAAGCTATAAACGACTGCGACTTCAATAAACGAAGATACCGACGCCGACGACAACATTATACCGAACGGGGTGCCACACACGATGCACGACAAGCGACGCGACGCGATGTCACGTAGAACCCCCACTCGGTATAACGATGCATAAATACACCGGTATTTGAAGAGCCACAAACCAGTGTGTACAACGATGTACAAAGATAGGCGGAACAATACACGGTTCGCGTACGAGAGTTTGAATACGCGTTGACGTTGTGGACCGGGACACTGGCGGGAGAAGAAGAAGATACAACACAAACACCAAAATCAAGCTACTAAAGTCTAGAAACAAAAATTCGCTACATACAAAAATATACACAAATTTTGCAGGGCCTCGGAGGTCTCTTGAGAATGTCTTCAGTCTTCTTTACCATCTGACTATTAACCTAAGGGCCCTGAAGTCCCTTGAATGCTTTTACAGCTTCAACGGGCTTTGCATAAATCTAAAAAAAAAAAACAAATAGAATCTAATTATGAATAATTATGAAATACAACTAACATGAATACAGTTTCACAATGTACAACATTACACACACAAACATTAAACAGAACATTGAGATAGCTCACTACACTAAAATCAGACTAAAATCCTACAGCCTACATGCATACTACGTCACTAAATATTCAAAACAATAAAAGTTAATATGTAAGACCTAATAAACTGCCCTATGTCTGTCTACTCCTATACCTACGTTACTAACAGTATTGTTGACAACTCTTATAGCCCTATCAATTATGGAATGACTTACGCTTTCGTCAACAAAATTTGATCAGAATCGGTTGAGAATTGGATAGTATTTTATTTTTTTACCATTTCCAAAAGTAATAGTAAAAATTGTTAGGGCTCATCGATTATGACATTACTTATACTTTCCGTGTACAAAATTTTATCAAAATCGGTTAAAATTCTTAAAAATACTTTAAAGATACGATTTCTAAAAGTATTATTGAAAATTTATATAGTATATCATTTGAGCAATGATATAAGCTTCCCGTATAAAAATGTCAAAAGAATCGGTCAGGCTGTTTTTGATTCAAATCTGGCCAAACAAACAGACAGACAGAAAAAAAAATTAATGGCTTATTTGTGATCCTTTATAAAGAATATCAATCAGGAAATTTGAAAAAAAAAAAATTGACTTGTACAGACAGAACTACATATTTATTATTGTAGTTGAGTTTCTATATAATTATAAAATGACGAGAAATGGAGTACGTTATAATTCAAGGCAAGATATTGGTAAAAATAGGTTATTAATAATCTTAAAAGCAGACAGAGATGTACAAGTATTATGTAAATGTCACTAGTCAATAGCGAGTTTAATTAAAGTAATCTTCGTCTTAATGGGGAATAGTTAGTCTGAAATGTTAAAACCAGCGAAATTCATTTCATTATTTCATAGCGCTCTCATCCAAGACCTCTGAAATGCATAATAATTGATCTCCATTGGAAATTTCCTTAAATTTAAATTTTTTAAAGGTTTATTTTTTAAGGAATTTTTATAATTTTAAATATTACTGTCGATATACTTTTTCTCAAAATGAGCTATTTAAATAGACTGGTGGACTAATGAGGGATACGGAGGAGAAGAGGGTGCTTTTGGGGGTATCTAAATGTCCATTCGTGATTTCGGATTTTAGAGGCCCCCGGACCAGACAATTATTCAGTAAATAAGACGCATTGTTAAGTTTGGGTGACCTACGTATAAAAAAGGACATCCATCTGGGAGTCCCACACCTATACTTTACTTTTCTATTCTCAGCATTAGAGGTACCAGTAGTCTTTTTTTACCGTTATAGGTTTGGCGTAGTGGCCACAATGTCACCTGATGTTAAATGACGATGTGACCCAAGATAAATAACACGCTAAACCTAGTGGAAGACTGGTTCTCAAGTGCAGCTGCCGGAACACACCTATTGGTGCTTGGCGACGGATTTTAAACTTGAGAGTGGTAGCTAGCCGGGCGGGCATTAGAAAAATCCCTAGCTATGGTTTCCTCACGATGTCTTCCTTCACCGAAAGCTCAGGCTCATTGCAAGGATTCGAGCTCACGTCAATCGACGCGGTATCCGTACACAGTACCTCCGAGTCATCATTGCTTCAAGAATAATTATCAAAGTGCAAAAAAAAAAACGCAAGCAGGATAGAAACATTAATAGTTTTGTAATATGTAATTTGTGTGGAAATCATAATATTACATTTTTCATTGTTTGTATTTGTTCTGTTGGAGTGCTAAATGTATGAAATAAAATAAAAATAACACTGGGTACTCTCAAAGGGGATTTTTATATAGAATATGATGATAAATGTACGTATTAAAAAAAAACATTATTGTAAGATAAGCATAAAACCATTTGATAATTTAATAAGAATTACTTGTAGAAAAATTTACGCCATCGTTATCGAACGCGTCTAAAGTCTGCTTTCCATCACCGTGATTCGAACACCACTGCGGCCGAATTGCGGATTATTTTCCGTGGTACGCGAGGTTTCATATAAATCATTAAATAATTCATAATAATTGCAAATATTCCGAGCGACGACGCATCGCAAGAAATCTGTAGCAAGCTACAGGATTTAAATCCGGTGCGGTTTTTTTACTGCATTGCGCGCGCTCTTATGTAATTCTATATTTTACAGATTTGCGGAAAAAAATCCGTACGTAAATAAATCGTATTATACAATAGCATATAGATTATTTTCATATCTATACTAGTTCACCCATAGTCTTTTTTTACATTTTGACTGAACTGGTGATGGTCTTCGGAAACTATTATATAACTCCTACACGTATAGACATAAAATCTCGTATTTGTGCTGCTTTTGTTAGTAGTAGTGATGAAAATATACCACAGGGTTGAATATCCTGACCTGATGATAGATTTCGGATTCTGTCATGGAACTCCTCCTACACGGATAGATATAAATATTTCGTGTTTGTACTCATATTGCTAATAGTGAAGAAGGTTTAGCACAGGACTGAATACGTGGACTTTGGACTAGCGGTGGGCGATAGCGGTTTTTATGGGCAACGAAACGAACTATCTAATAAACGCTGATAGCGATTTTTAAAACTATCAATTTTAGTAGCAGGTTTTTAGACACTATGATATTGTCGTCTATGTTGTATGCAGTGGCATTGTAACTAAAGGTGTTTTAATTTTAAATTAAAGTACCTAGATAGATTGTAACAATTTGGCAGCAGTCAGTATTTATAAAGGTTTCTACTGCTGGGGCGCTAACAATACATTTTCTGTTAAGTAGAAATACTCGGCACTGGTATTCCAGTTTGAAGAATATGGTTGAAATCGTACTTGAACACGATGCTTTCTAATTTTATCCTCAAAGGCGAATTGTCCTATTACAGACTGACTATAGATAGCGATGAGTTGTATTGATTACTCTAGTTATACTTTAGCCCAAGATTTGTAACACGTTAAACCTAGAGAGGTGGGTATATATTACCACTGCCGGAAGATAACAGTAAATGGTTGACATCAATTTTTCAACTTGAGAGTAATAGGTAGTTAGTCAAACGAGGATTAGAAAAAGCCCCACCACCACGATGTTTTACTTCACCGAAACCACATTTAGGAAACTATGTCGATGTACCCGTATACATGTGTATATCCGCACAACTTTATCATTGAGAAGTTTGATATTTTCTTTACATAAAACCGGAATAATAGTAGATTTGATTTCTAAGTAATTATTAGTACACCATTAATTTTCAGACTCTCGTAAATAACATTTTATATTTAAGGATGAATAATCCAATATAGTTGACAATTTATATGATTATTCAATTATTACAGTATATAGTCAAGAAATTCATCAAGATTAAACTCATAGTATTACTTAAAATTCATTTTTTATATATAATGTATTTGTTATTGAAATAACTCTAATTAAAAAATTAAAATAAACAATGGATTTTATGGTCAGCCATGTATTTTTTAAAGCAAGTTAAACCGTAGGCCACAGCTAGTTTTTTATAATACCGTTTGATAAATTAATAAAAACATGTCTAGGGTGAAGCAGGTTATTCCGCTATTCCGTTCGACTCACCCGTCAGCCCTAACAAAGATGGTAACTGGGGGGACCAGAATAACACAATAGTACTGATTACTGCGTGGGAACATTTCATTATGTGTGAGTTTATTTTGTAACTAGCTGTGCGGCTACGGCTCCGCTCGCGTGGTCTACAGAATAAGCCCCATCTAGTTTCATGCCGGTTCTTCTAGGTGAATAGGATGTTTTCCGAACCGGTATTAGTGTATTGCCATTCATAAGTGTCTTCTTAGGGCCTAAATGGAATATAACCCTTTTGATTGCGATTTTGATTTAAAACCTCTAAGGTAAGCCATTATTTATTTATAATTAGTTTTTTCTTCAGTGTTTTGTTGCATTTAATGAAGTGTCATGTTTCGTCTTTTATCGAGAACAATTTAGGTAATAATTGTCCTGTATAATTATCGGTCATGGAATATATGAAAGAGCTGTCGCGTTATGCGTGTTAGTTATTGTATGTCAAAATACTATAAAAGCTATAATTTGTGATTAATGAGAATTATAATAAATATTTTGGAATACGATTAGTGGTTAAGAAAACGTCTTCAAAATATTCATGTTATGTTACGTACTATAAAATTCAGTAATTTAATGTAAATTATCTAAAAAAAAACATAAAATGTAATGCATTTTAACTGAATGTAGTTTAGCTAAATCAGAAGGTAATAAATTTGATAAACTTCAAAGTGCTCTATTTCAACAAAGTGGAACATAAAAGCCCGCCGCGTTGATATTAAAAACGTCTACTGAAACATTATATCAACTACCAGCTTTAACTCATTTTAATGTTGTACATTTTTTCTTTTGTTTTATTTACGTTATATTTAGGACTTTAATCGGGTCAACGTTTTTATTGTCAATACTAAATGTTGCCCGTCCCCACAGACGCAGGGGGAAAAAAGTAATCTGTCCTATTCCATGATATATAATTACATTCATGTTATGGAGAAATATTCAAATAAACGTAATTATAATATGACTAGCTGGGCCAGCAGCTCCGCTTGCGTGGATTACAGAATGCCGTCGGTCGAGCGCACCCGCGAATCATGCTGCCACCCAAAAGATGAAAGACAAAAATGCTTATTTGTGGATGTCCTTTGAAGATGGTTATATGCTATTGCAGAATGTTTGTAGGTCTTTTTAAGATCTACAATTATGTAGAACATTAACTTGATATTTCTCGTATGATTTACTCACCGTAAGCCATTTAATCGCCTCAAATGCGTCTTTTTTCCGAATTGATTCCCAATTGACATAACTATGAATTAAAATAAAAAACATGTAAATCAGATAAGTGGTTTTCGCTTGAAAATAACATAAACGGACAGAAAGACGTTGAGTTTTAAAATATGTATATAGAACATATATGTAAATGAAGTTTTTGTTTAAACAGATCAGATACGTTTGAAACATTGCATGGTAAATAAAAGCTTGTAAAACTATCTAAGCTATGTACTGTTATGCACTAATTGTAACGTACATCATAATGTTTTCATTTAAACTACTTTTCTTTTGTATACAGTTAGTAGGTCATATATAGGCCGTGGATACCAAAACAGTACAAGGTAACATAAATTTGATGGGCGTAGAACTCGAGACAGGCCTAAATTCAGATAATTGGTTGGAATTCATTTTAAAAGGATTTGGTTGAGGAGCTAGATAGGGTAAGTCAGTAATAGATAGGTCTGAAGATATACTGGTTTAGGCTAAAGTTTACCCGCGGCTGTAGAAACTCAGATGATGATAATGATGATAAACCTTTTATAATTTATAGTCCAGTGACCGAGTACTGTATTTTCCAGGAGTCTTACGGAACTCCGTAACCGTACCTGAAACTTTGATATCCGAATTAAAAAAAAATCGGATAGGGTTTAATAACATTCGTAGAAATTTCTCAATATGCCTTCGTGTCACAGTTGGGTAATGATATAAGTTTCATAACTAGCACTTTCATTTGGTCCAAATATGACATACTCGTCGCGGGATTGCGCTTCTGGTAAGGCTGCATAATCAACAACCGTCAGGCACGTGCCAAAGTATATTCCCCACGCGCGATAAAGCGTCAGCTACAATGTTGTCTGAACCGTCCATATACATATGCCCGTAGTAAATTCGGTTATAAATATATTGTCTGGTTCGTCTCGGAGTCTATTTGTATCTATTTTGGCAAATGCGTACAATAATGGCTTATAATCAGTGAGGCCTGCGCCATCTCTGATATGCGCGCAGATAGAGTTGTCTCTATGATTATGTCCGCAACATTAGCCAGCTTCTCCAATTATTGTTTGAATTTGTCGACTTTGAGATCCTCTTATATTGTCAATAATCGAATCTGTAGCGCATCGTACTTGTTAGTCGCGGGCGGGTAAACCAGTATATCGGTGCCCTTCTGTATCGCTTCCTTGCCTAGTTTCGACACCACGATGTTCAATTTTACATCATCACCCTTTTACCGCAGTAAAAGACAATATGACCACAGTTCGTATAAACCAAACTCTTGGTTGATCAGTCCAAAAATCGGGTATTTTTGAGCTGAGTGATACTGCTGACAGATGCAGCTTTTTGTCCATTGTCGGAACGGATGCGGTCGCTGTCCAAGTACTGGAGCTGAAGGGCGGATTCATATTTCTACAAATTTCACTTCACAATGTCAAAATGTCACAAGCGTTCAATGTTCACTAGGGGTCTTCATTGCACACTTCTGTGCCCTTTAGGTTGTCGGTGCTTACTTAATACTCGGGGTAGTTTGAAATCAGAAATATTCGGCAATAATAACTTGATTTATTGCATAAAGTGCACACGCGTGTGGTCACATACCTATCGTACAGACAACTAACGTTTCTCCGAAGGGTCGCAGGTAGTACCAGTTAGCGCGAATGCAATTCTACAAAATTGCATTCGAGTACATAAAATGTGTCCCTACAATCCGAAATAATTTAATATCGGTATTCATAATCGAAACCGATTAAATACTCTTAAGATTTCCATGTGCTTATCCAGAGTCGAAATCTCATAGCCGTAATATCCCTGGTATTTTCATAGTAATTAAAAAGGAATTGTAAGATTAAAATATAAAATAATATAAAAAGTTATCAAATAAAGGAAGGTTTCTAAATAAAATATCGAAATTGCATTGTTCTTATTTAATAAAGTTCCATGTGCTCATAAAAATCAAAATAAATCTCACAACCACTTTAATTAATGCCTAGGTAAAAAAATACCTATTTTTGTTACATTTAGATTTACTTAAAAGACGGCGTAGGTGGGTTCTGTGGCGACACCGCAGTTGTTGTCTCTAGATGAGATTAGCATGTATCCGTCCACACCCCAGTTTTTTCCCCAGGAGTTTTTCAATATCCAGAAAGTTTCGCCATCGCGCTCTCCATACCCCACTAGTGTTACTTCGTGATTTAAAGAATCGGGTTTGCTGAAACTTTTTGATTTGTTTGATTATTACTAATAATCAAAAAATCTAATTTTGAGTTCAAGACCTTTTTCTCATAGGTCAAGTGAAATATCTTTGAACAAATACATTTTTCAAACGACAAGACTTAGTTACCACCTGTATTGCATCATCTCTGACTTTTAAAATTAACTCCCATGCATTTGAATATAGATATACATGCATAAATATAATGCAAATAGAATAACATAAATCAAAGTTTTAGTTTCTACCAAAATGTTTAGTTCCCTACGAATTTCGATGAGCCATAATGAATACAATACTTAAAAGAAAACAAAGCCAGACCTAAAAATCATGTCGACCAGTGTAATAAATATCGTAATTAATAACATGATTATACATACCATGTCGTATCATAGAATACACCGCTAGAGTACAACGAGAAAGCATCAGTAACATCAATGGAGACAGACAGCGGGCCGTGGTTTATGATCGCAACCTTTGAAATGTAAAAGTTCGTGACAGTCAGTTCAATGAATTTGAGTTCAAAAAGTTGGATGCGATTTGCTGATATTTATAAGTTCATTTTTTTACATTAAATAAATTATATTATTGATATTTGATTGACGAAAGCGGAAATCCAATGTAAATAATTTATCCGTAATTTCTTTGCTACTTCCGCATGCAATAGATAAATAGTAGTTTCGTGTTCCTACAACATAAAATGTTTGAATTTAAATAAATTTGTAAATAAATAAATGTCTTAAACAAACATAAATAATAATAATGAAGATGACAATATGTTTTATATTCAATATTTTCAATGACTCTACAGTCGATTCGGAAGGCACTGTCCTTAGAGAAGAATCGGCAATAAAATCTAAGGTTGCTGTTTTAAATCAATCTATTTACAGTAATAATCAGCATAAACGAATTTTAAAAATATTTTGTTATATTCTATTTTATGTTGTAGGAAGACGTAACTAATATTTATCACTGCAGACGGAAGTAGCAAAGAAATTTCGGATAAATTATTAATTTATATTATTTCAAGACACTTTATTTTATTTTACGTTAATACTCGTAATCAAAATAAGCTTCAGTCGAGTGAATTAAATTTACTTTAATTTAGGTAATCGAATAAATTAACCTTCAAAGCTCCAACGCTATATGGTGTAACGTCAGTGAATCCACGAATCTGATATAATGTGGTCATATTTTGGATACGACAAAAACCTTCCTGTAAACAAAATTCATTAATTTATTAAGACTTATCATAATTTCATATATTCTTCTTATTTAATAGTCACGTATGTATGTAGTGTATACCGATATATAAAATTCCAACATATACACAGAAATAGAATTAAAACACTCAGAACGGCAGTAGTCACACGCAAAGTGAAGCCATTTCAAGATAGCCTTTAAAGGCTACAAAGGTTTCGGCGCGTCGGTGGTAGTGCTAAAAATGAAGTCATAATGCGAACTGCTCTTGCAATTTTGACAAAATATGACTCATTGCGGAGTGAACGAATGTCACAGTCCATCACATAATTACATTTAAATATCCCATTTCACAGGAAAGCACAACTCGGCAGCTTATATTCTTAAGACAAACATAAATAAAAACAGTAATAATACCTATTTATAAAATTGGCAGACGCCATTATAATGAAATGTTGATAGTTGTCGGAAATATATTCAACCCTACTTTTTTCTCTATTTGAGTAGAGTTATTAATACCAATTCATATATTTATTTAGTCGAATATTATAAGGTTAGGGATACCACTTGTTACAGTAAAAACCAAACGTGTTAATTTTATTTTTGTTTAGATTAATACAATATAAAACCAATGTTTTAACTATAGTGAACTGGTGGCTATGACCCCACTTCACGATGTAATTAAGATGAATGAATAAATTATGAATGATAATGAATTAATTAAGATCATCAATGCCGTACCTACCATATACATATTATTGCTTTTATTATTTGATCCGAATGACCATAAGATGAATGAGACTAACATTTGCTGGATAATTTCATTCTCCCATTTTGAGGAAAATTTCAATCCCTTTTAACACTATTTGTGCGTTTGTGATCGTGTTGGCAAATGTAATAATTATAATTACGTGTCGCTTACGTACAAGGCATGTTGTATGAAACTATCACTCTTAAATCAACCGGCATGATGACATAATAAAAAAATAATTTCGGCGCGAGATTCGGAAAACGGACGGGTTAAGCGCGTAATAACTCTATGTATACAATTATGCCAATATCATGTGTATAGAATTTTTTTTTCTATTCTTCAGAGTTCAAACAATGCATTAACAAGATAATGACTTCCGATGCAAAATCCGGATGCAATTCCGTCAAAATGTTTTCCGATGCAATGGATGTATTTTTACTGAGAATTTGATACCTCGTGAAGTTAATGTGTTTTAAGAGAAATTTAAGAATGCTGTCCTGAAAAATTATCAATTATTTGACATTAACCACAAGTTTCAGGTTACTGATATTTGGATAGGAGCCTTGTATGGTATTTTGGTACTTTATATGTTATTATGCAAAAGTTAATTAAACAATCATACATTGCTTAAATAGGGACCATATTCAGCTTCAGTGGGTAATCCATATTTCATCATCCATTCGTACGCTGCTGTATCAGAGCCCCCATTACAACCGCCTGCTCCGAATCTAGGAAAAATATTTGAAAACTTTCATATTTTGTTTTATCGGAAGCCATAGAGATAAAAAGCAATCTTGATTATTTTCATATATTTGTCGAATTTTAATTTTCGATGTTGTATAATCATGTATATATTTTTCCAGACATCACATGGTACATGAACAAATTAGATATTATTGATATGTTAGGTAGTTGATTTTTGAGTTCGACCTATCATAGTGCGTAAAATTTATATAAATCCCAAAGGATCAAATGATACATACGGCCAAGCACAATCAATCAGGGCTTGATTGCTGAGAGTTTTGAGTCGACCCCCGTTAACACGTGCAAGAGCACCTTCAACCGCGGCCGTTGTTCCAAAACTCCAACAAGATCCACACTCTTCTTGATCTGTATAATAGTAATGTATCTTTAATATTAATAAAACGTTAAAGAATCAGAATCTGTACATTAAAGATATTCGAGAAAAATACGGGGGACGGTTCATAATAATTATTAGAAAACATATCGACAAAAAAAAAAAATAACGTCCTATATTCTACATACTTTTAACTTTTGTAATGTATCCTAGAACTCTCAGGTCGTATTCAACGGGTAGTTCTGTTGATATTTCCTTGATCTTTGTTGCAGTATAAGGGAATGGTATATTGCCGACTTTTCCTTCCGTGCGCCTTTGCAAACCTTGGTATCTTCTCATTTCCTCAGGAGTGCGATCGGCGAAATGATTGATAGTAAGTTTATAACCGAGATTCCTACGGTTGGTTGATAATACGAGCCTGTAAAAGAAGTAAAAATGTATGGTTAATTAGATTTATTATTTATTACTTTTATTTTTAAGTTATGTACCTTAATTTATTTTGGAAGATTGCTCTCCTAATTGCGTGTTCTTTCTGATGTGCGTAATTCCTACCAAACTTTGACTTGAAGCTGAAAAAAAAGCATCACAATTATAGCATAAACTATATATTTATCGTATTGTTTTAAACTAATTTTAACACATACGTTTTGAAGACATGGTCAACATGTTCGTCCTTTTCTGGATCAAGAATGGTTGAGTTTTTTATGTACGATGTTATCTCTTGAGGTTTTTCTGTGCAATTGTCTGTTGACAGAGTATGTAAAACATTTCATTAATTATATTATTACAACTCATTTCATTTTGCATAGTAGCACGGGAAACTCACGTCACTGTTCCTAATGGTAAGCACAGTACTATTAAAAAACAACGACGGCCACCGAGAGATCGACAATCACCGCCGACCACCGACCACCTATCGAGCAACACGATAAACCAAAAGAGTGACTATGACGTATTTGTCACCATGCCCATGGTTCAAACACCCCGCTTGATTAGGAGCTGGCTGCTTCCGGAACGCTACGTGCCTAAGTGTACCACTATAGCCAGCGTTACATCTAATGTATGGTGATCGCAATCCAGTCCGACTAATTTGTAATGTTCTAACACCCAGCAAAATAATAGTTTCAGTAAAGTTTCAGTTTACGTATTGGTAATATAACTTATGAAACTTATTAATTAGTTGATCCTTTGTGTTTAAAACAAGGATTATATTGTTTTACAATTTATACAAATTAAACCGGCTATATTTATCTAAACTACGGATTGTAGTGTTGTTATCTCGAAACTTTACATAAATGTGTGTGTCCAATTATACGGACTCAATAATAAGTACGTCATAATATGCGTTAATTATAAATATTGTTCATGCTTACACATTTTTGTGCTAAACACCTCGTCGTCAAAATCAAAATTGACATTATAGAAGTTCCATATTTCATGTTCATATAGTGATCCTAACCAAGGTTTGTATTCAATTACTTCGTATCTGAAACAAATGCTGGTAGTTAATTACATGCCATTTATGTGTACGTTTTATAATATTCTAATAAGTATAATATTACACCCATGGGTAATAAAATGCCGTTTTTTTTACAATAAAATAATTTATTCGTAAAGTAGTAAAGTAGAACAAACTCGCTGTTCAGGTGTTTTAAATCACATTCGTAGTTCAGAGAAAACGCCTGTATAGTAACTCTGTAGATTTGTGGTTCTGTGGTTGGAGTTCTGTTTTACATTTCCTTCTTTTATTGCTTTTTGTATTAGCTTCTTGTATTCAGTTGGATGTCTAAAACAGAACTGTCCTCCATCGTAATGTAACTCGCTTATATATTCGATAAATACCAAGGGTCGAAATTTCAAAAGTTACTTTGACGTAACGATTACTTTTAAAAGAAGGATAGAAATTTCTAGGCAAGATAGTTATAGAAATTGTTTGTTTGCTTACGTAACCGTATCGATAAGCTTTCAATATGTGCGTGTTTCGCGCGACTATGATACTTTATCTTACATACGAATTAATACTCGACGTTTGTAGTGAATTCTACACATATCTAAATATTGTGTTGTGGTTCTTGCGGTGAGTATGGTTTCCAGAGCTCCTTGGAAGTTCGGCAACGCGCTAGTGATACCTATGGTATTACAAGCGTATATAGGCTGCGGTAGCCACTTATTATCAGGCGGGCCATATGCTTGTTCGCCACTTTTTTAGTATAAAAAAAGTTCTAATGTACCTGACAGGTATCCACGCATCGTGTTGTTCTTCGTATTTAGCCCAAAAAGTGTGTCTTTCCTCTGCTTTTGATTCGCTGGTCTTATAGAAAAACTTAACTGTGTTCTCGTCATTTATTGGTTCATATCCTAAAACAGAATAATGTCAGATTTGGAAGTAAGATGTTATTGATACGCCATATTCATGATATGAAAACGGATTATAAGTTTCTTAATGACTAAATAAAATTCTTTAAGTACTTTTAAGAAGTTCGTTACGTTATATCTTTTCTTCCTTACAACATGGAGTCCTTGAAACATAATATACAGAGACATTTGACAGTAAGAACTGGCAATTGTTTGTAGATTCCTCGGTCGTGGTTGATGTTTTTGGATTGCATTATGCTTACCATCACGTAAAGAGCCGTTATTTTATCTTGCTAGGAAAAACAATAATAATTTTGATGTCATAACTTATTATGTTAGTCGAGTTTCGTTCGGCAAAGCAGCCTTATGCACATGTTACATCAAGTACACCATACAAACTTTAGCATGTGACCAGTTTCGACGATTTATTCATTTAACAATAGGTCCTTACATACGAAATTAGCGTTTTATATGAATGGAAAAAGTAAAACAAAAAAATGTTTTGAAATTATACATTTAATCAGTCGAAGTATGTACCATTATTATCTATGTACTTACGCCATTTTATAGTACGTTCCTTGACTTCATATCTGAAAAAATTGTGGGAGCGAGAATCAATAAAATCTTTGAAGGCGGTTTGGACAGCCTCATCGGAATTGAACTTTTTACCTTGCAAGAAATTGTCTAAATTCTGAAAAAAGTGGCAATGAGCTGGAGCAAGGTCCGGGGAGTAAGGTGGGTGTCGGAGACATTCCAACCGTAGTTCCTCTAATATATAATACTTCGCGACCGTCTGTCGTGAAGTACGAGGTCTAGCGTTGTCCTGAAGCAGCAGTGGGCTAGAGAGATTGACCAGTCTCTATTGTTTAACGGCTTGCTTTTCCATCATAGTTTGCAATTGTTAACATACAGATTTGCCGTTATCGTCTCGCCAGATCTTAGGAAGTTGTAGTGTATGAGACCAGTACTGGTCTACCAAACATTCACTTGTATCTTTTTCTGAGTCAACTTTCGCTCGGGACAGGATTTGGCTGGTTCTCCTGGGTTCAACCACCATGATGAGCGTTTGTGATTGTCGCGTAAAGAATCAATTTTTCGTCAAAAGTAATAATACGATTCACAATTCCCTCGTTATTGTGACGGTTGAGTAATGTAATGCAGCACTCAATGCGTGTTTGTTTGTGTGCTTCAGTCAATTCATACGATATCCATTTCTAGACCTTTTTCACTTTTCCAATTTGTTTCAACTGAATTAAAACACTCACACCGAAGCCTGCCGCTATCACTAATGTGGTTTGAGATGGATCCTTTTCTACGATCTACTTTAATTTTTCATTATCTAATAGGGTATCCGGCCGTCCAGGGGGTTTGTTTCGTAGGTCAAAATTTCCAGAAAGAAAACGTTGGAACCAAAAACGTACCGTGCTTTCTTTTACAGTAACTTCCCTATACATATCATTAATCCTTTAAGCTGTTTCTGCAGCGCTGATGTTACGGGGGAACTCGTATTCATAAATAACGCAATATTTTAAACTTTCCATTTTGTGAAAAGAACTATGTCAAAGAAAAATCAAATGGTACGAAAACAAATGAATGACTAAATTCGGAACACAAATACACAAGCCTAAATTTGAATTTGGAATTGCTAACCAAACGATATTTGTCAACCAAACGAGGTCAATGTGGCCAGTTCAACAAAACGCCAATTTCATATGGACCTGATATCGCCAAATCTTACATGAGCTTGTGATTAAATACTGGGCTAAAACCATAGATTAATGTTATGTTTCCACGCCACTTCAACTAGATACCGTCGGCGTACTATAAAAACTGGCAATCAAAACTGCTATGCCTAATCGGCGTACTCCATCCAGTCTGTGCCATACCGACAATACTGTCATGTCGACAAGCTTTATTTCAAATAGTCAACATACGCTATGATATTTAGTTGCCGTATTCTAGGAGTTATTTTTGTAGGTAGTCTAGTGCATCTAGTTTTAGCGCAGTGTTGACCAATTATAAATCGATCGCTAAGACATTATAAAATAAATTTTGAAGAATGGGATAACTTTAAGTAGCTCACCGATTGGTTTAAAATCGTCTGCCAATGTTAAAGGAGAAATTTCTTCACTTTTGATTTCTACGAATTCAGTACCAACGGTCTCAAGGCATTTCATAACGTTAAACTTTTTAGCTGTAGTTTCTGGATGTATCTAAAGGGATTTGACATAAAATTATGTATAGTATCATCGAAAAAATATTACAGTTAATGTTAGTTATAGTTTATTTTGCCAGTGATAATTTATCATGCTGAAATGTGGTCGAAACTATAGGCCTTATAAAAAAAGCTGAAGGTCATTCAAAGGGCAACGGAGAAGGCTGTGCTTGGAGTTTATCTAGGTGATTGAATAAGAAATGAGGAGATCCGTACAAGTATTGAAATAATAAACAACACTGATTGTTCTTTGTTAATTTATTAATGTTATACTGGCAACTTTCACTCTTGTAAAATAAGGAAATGTAATGTTTGGTTTTATGTTTGCTCTAAGCTCTAAAATAAATAAGTCTATAGGTAACAAGAAGATAAGTTTATCTCTAACAACAAGAACCAAAGTCATCAAAGGCAGTGAGTGTTACTTGTTATTCGTAAAATGGATAGTCGATGGGGCTGATAAGTTCTCGAGTGGCGGCCGTGTAGCATGGGCAGACCTGCTACAAGATGGATACGATCTGGTGAAGGTTTTGGAATCCGCTGGATGCTAGCAACGAAAGATGGGTCATTATTGTGATCCTTGTGGGAGGCGTTTTTTTTTATTATTTTTATCGTTATAGGTTTGGCTAAATGCATATAATGCATGCAATAACACGCTAAACCAAGTGGAAGACTGGCCCTCAAGTGCATATGCCGGAGTACACCAATTGGTACTTGTTGAGAGATTTTCAACTTGAGAGTGGTAGCTACCCAGGCGGGCATTAGAAAAAGTTTCCTCACGATGTTTTCCTTCACCGAAAGCTCAGGCTCATTGCAGGGATTCGAACTCACTTCAATCGACGCGAAGTCGCTACCACTGAGCCATCATTGCTTCAAAGATGTTCAGCAGCAGCAGTCGACGTCTACCGGATAAGATGAAGATAATTGCAATTAATATGTTTTTACATACGACGGTTACGTTTCTTAATATATTTTGCCACTAAACATACGATGATAAGTTTAGTATATATCAATCAAATTCTTTGTTTTTAGAACGACATATGCGGTAAAAAACAAACATTTTCAAAAATCTATTAAGCTATTACAATCAAAAATAATTTTTAGCTCTCCTGTATAGCTACATTTTTACTAACGCTACAAGAAACCGTTCAAAAACGCATCGTTCATTTGAACGGAAACAAATATGAACGGAATGAAAGAACTTAATTAATTTTAGTACATACCTCATACTTGACACCGTATTCGTACTCATCTGATGCTGTAATAATGTTTTTAACAGCACCTTTGTTAAAATCTATTCTGGATGAAAAATCTGTTTTCCTAAAAAAACATAATATAATTATTGTACTTACACATATAGTATTTTTTTTAGATATTATAAATATTATTATTATATATATGTTATAGATATTGAAAAAAAAACGTAAATGAAGTTTTGGATATAATTACCACCTTACTATCAAACATATAAATAAACGTTAAATATTATATATAAGATATGAAAATATTATAATAATAATAAATATGATTTGACTATTAAAAAAATTTGAAAAATTAGTAAATTTTGCCTTAAATTATATGGAGAAAAAATGTCCATCGGTTTTTGCTTAGATGTCTAATTTATTAAGTACTAGCAACCGCCCCGGCTTCGCACAGGTTGCTGAGAAATACATATAGGTAACTGTATTGGTTTACGCGGCGCACGCCTGTAAAGCTCCCAGTCGGCATGATTTTTTCCGACATTTTCAACAATCATAGTCATATTTTAGCCAATTTACACAAAACCGTAATGAATTATACACCTAACCTTCCTCATGAATTACTTCGTCCATTGAAGAAAATTGTATGAAAATCCGTTAGTTAGGTTTTGAGTTTATCGCGTTCAGACAGACAGACAGACGCGGCGGGGGATTTTATTTTATAATATGTATAGATATTAGAATAACAGAATAGTTTAGTTTTGTAGTGGTAGTAATTATTGAGCGGAGAGGAAGCAAGTTCGATCCCACTAAAATATTAATTTTGATTTGATGAGCTTGACAACGAGTTCTGAGTTTAGGAATTATATATGAATGCATTGTATAGATCCGGAATGCTAACTCCTGTAATATCTAAAAGTGTAAATGTAACCGGATAATAATTGTACGAACCGATAGCTTATAAACAATCTTAACAAATATCAAAACTTATCTGTTTAATGTCGTTTTTTAAAGTATAACTTTAATTCTATCGCCCCAAAAATTTTCGTTCATCTATCGCATTACATTACGTTGTCGAAAATAAAACTGAATTTTATGCCGTGCAGTCAAGGATTATAATCGTAAATTCGTAACATTGTACATGTTAATGTTTGTTATCAAGGAATATGTCACGTGTCTTCAAAAATTTGTAGTTTATTTTTTTTTATTTTCGCTTGCATAGTGGTATCATAAAACCACACAATATTTTTTTTATCGTGTTCAAACTTTTGAACGTTAGTATATATAAGCTGTTAGTATAGTACGAACTGTTTAGAATAAAATGGTCGTAACCTCTCCCTAAAAAATTGAGTGTTGGGTGGTAGGACACGACAATAGTGTCCGACTGGATCGCCACCACCATATACCAGGTGTAACAAACCGATATAGTGGCAAGCTTAGACATTTATATCCGGCTGCCTTGCAGGTCGGCTGGACAGCGTCGACGGTCGCTTGACTGTTCATTTCTCAGTAGTCACCGTTGATTTTGAATAGTACTATGCTTACCATCAGGTAAAGTGACATGACTTTGCCGCGCTGCTATAAAAAAATGACTTACCAAACTTTATAATCTTCGATAATAGCTGAAGTGAGTGAAATTCTTATGGCCTCTAATGAATAACTCTCAGCCCATCTGAGTTTTTCATCCCCACCTAGAAAGATAAAAATATATTTTCAAATATGAGAATATACATGGCAAAAATACATTTATTGTATGGATTATTCTGAATAAATCTTACCAATCGCTTCACATGCGGATGAGTAACACAAAATAGCTAAAATGTATAGTAACATTTTTCCTACAGCAATGATTGCAACAATGAAAATTCAGGCTATATATAGTATCATTTGATATTTTTCATCAATTAATTATTCATAGAAATATTAAATTGGGACGATAGTAAAGTGTGGACATGCATTGTGATCGGGAATTCTATTAAAAAGTTATACAAAAAACATGCCATTGATACTTGATAATTGTGCTTATTTTATTATATAATTTATTATGTTTATATGTTAGTAACTGTGTTAAAATTAAAATTACACGCAATAAGAGTTCGAAAAGGATACAATGAAATGGTTTTCATGCGTGAGATCAGTTTGATGTGTACATTGTTTACTACCAATTATTATTATATATTTTTTTTCGAACTGACTATGCTGACTTAGCCATAAGTGCTCTGGAGCCTCAAACGGATTTTACAGCTTCACCCGGGCTTGGGGGCGAGCGATTAAGGCACCCAGCCACGAAAAACTACCAAGTATAATATTATAAACTACTGTTACCGCGCAGTTTCACCCGCCTTAAATTTCTTAATTCCACTCCTTAGGATGACAGCATAAAGCTATATAGTCTAAAACCTTATAAAACACGTTGTTTAACCCAAAAGAAATTTGTTTAATCGAACGACTATCTTAAGATTAGCACGTTCATACATGCCAATTCTTAAATTTTTCACCTTCGGTTTCGGATTCACCCGTGTTAAATGTATACGATCAACTCTCCATCGTCTGTGCGATCGCGAACTCACCCGTATAGAGTATCGTTATTTTCACTTACCGTACTTGTATGTAGCTCAACAGTTTGCTTGACGTTAATGGTCATTGGTGCCCTTCTAAAAGTTGTAGCGTGAAGTTATATAGCCCATAACCTTATCCTTGAATAGGCTATAAAATACGAAAATACTTTTTTTAAATCTTACTGTTATATCCAGAGATTAGCGAGTTCAAACGAACAAAATGTTATCTGTTGAGCTTTATAATATTTAGTATATTATTATATACAACTAGCGGTAATTATTTTCATACCGTTGTTTTATTTTCACTCATATTCTTGCCAATTTTTAAAGTCTCTCAAATGAGGAATGACGTGTACTTGCCGAGTGCAGTTTTCAATAAATTCGGTTGAGATTTAATAAAAGCATGAGTTTTTTTACGAGTTCTAATAATATTCATTCACAGTTCTTATATCCTATCGATTATAAAATGACTTATACTTTTCGTATACGAAATTACATCAAAGTCGGTTAAGAATGATTAGAAAACTTTTTTTGGAAATATGTTTTTTTACTATTTTTATTAAAATTTCTTACAGCCTGTAAATTGACCAATGATATAATTTCCGTGTACACAATTTCATAACAATTACTCAAGCCGTTTTTGAATTAAATCCGCATATAGAAATAGACAGACAGATAAAAAATCATTTGCGCCATATTCGTGATCAGTGTCCTTTACGTGGGATAACTATAGGGAAATTTGGAAAAAAATACATTTACAGACAGAACTACAGATATATTAATATAGATATTAGTTAGATTATGAGATGAGAGTCTTAAGGTTTTTTCATAGAAACATTAGTTAGCTTTTTCAGTCTTTACTATATACTTTAATAAAATAATTGGAAATCGAACTATTACAATGTAATCAAACATGCACAATATCTACTACATTCTGCCAAGAAAACATTTTTTTTTAAATCCATGTTAACCATACCTATTTTTATACATAAAATAATCTCCTAATGAAGTCACTACATTGAATTTATTTAATGAACACCATAACTAAAATAATTAATTTGGTTTATTTACGAGAGATTACATTTTTGCTTTATCTCAAATGTATATACACACAGTATAACTACGTATTTGCATAGGTTTTTATAAATAAACCAGTGGTGCGCGTGCGGCTTCGAACGCGTTTACTAAGCAGTACCTAATTATTTTCTCCACGTAATTTTATATTAACTCATATTATTGACAATTCATATCCCAACAAAACATAAATGTGAAAAAGGGTATCCGAATGTCGTTTCTACCGAACTTGACCCTTTTTTCACATTTATGCTATTGTTGGAATATCATCACATTTTAAAAAGCTGCATAACGCTGTCTATTGGTGAGTGGGTGGAAACGCCGTTGTAGTTGATGTTCATTATAAGTTATTTCATTTTAAAATCAATTAATAATTGTAAGTTTTTGATTCTTCGAACTGACTACACTGTAGCCATAAGGGCCCTGAAGTCTCGAACGGCTTGTACAGCTTCCGCCGGGCTTAGACGTTTTTGATAAATTTTGATATAATTATCATTAGTTTTTTTTTTAACTGACCTTACCTGTTAGCCATAAGGGCTCAGGAGCCTCGAACGGCTTTTACAGCTTCACCCGGGCTTGGATCATCATTAGAGCGCCGATATTCTAATGACCATATAATTCGAGAAAACACAACGCTAGCGCGTCTAAGTCATAACGCCATCTATTAGTGAGGGGATGAAAACGCATTTTTTTAGTATTATTTCGTTTAATATTTATTTTATATTTCCTTTGTGTTGTAGTTATAATGTTTAATGATCTACTATGTTGCCAAATTTCAAGTTTCTGAGTCACCTAGAAGTGGTCTAGAGAGAGTCTGTGAGTAACAAAAATGCTACTTTTTAGACTTTAATAACACAAGGACTATAATAGGCTTATTTGTGAAATTTGGCATTGTAGGTGTTCAAGGCAGGTTTATTAAACATAAAAAATGTCAAGTGTGTAGCTAATAGCTTTTGACTTATGGAGTGGTCGAAATTAGCTCTAAATGCGTGTAAATAAACATACAAACTGGCCGGTGTGGTCACCCTTTTCTTGTCTGAACTCGCTGACACACTGCCGTGTCTCGAGAAATAACAGCTACTTCCGGTGTACAAGTCGTTTTTTAGTCAAATCCGGACATACAAACAGACAGACAGAGAGTATTTTTAATGGCATGTTCGTGGTCATTGATAATGACATTGATTCGAGTGTCCCGATTTCGGCCTAGTTTGGATTGCAGTCGACGCGACGGTATGTTGTCTGAGCGTAGCGGAAACTAATTATGAATCTAAGTAAAATGAATTTAAATTATTGTCATTGATAGCTAAATTTCTAATGAACCGTGAAGTTTTGAGATCAACGCGTAATACCTAATTTTGTCACTGTAGTTCTTTGCTTTTAAGAATATAAAATATACTTTTCACATAAAACATTGTTTTTGCAAACGGCTAAAGTCAGTACCATTTCGTTTCTGAGGAATCTTTCCGTGCAATATCTCCCATTGTTTTTGTTGTGGTTATAGCATAAACCATATTTTTATCTGGAGACTTGCCGAGCCAAGTGTGGCTTTGTATTCAGGCGTCGTCGGGTGTCGCCTACGTGAGCAACCTACGCCAAGGTGTAGAGTTGTAACATTCCAATTAATTTGAACTTTATTCCAAAGAAATAAAGTCTGAAATTAATACGCGTTAATCCGTAACCACTCGCTTAATTCATTTTCCGACGCATTGCAGTCATATAATATTTTAGTAATATTATTTTCATCTGTAAGTAAAAATAAGAATTTATGAGTCGAAATTTCAAAATGTTGGAATATTTCTGTTTTATCACGTTTTATGTATTTATTATTATACGCGTATTATATAATACTAACCATACCAAATTAAAAATGAAGTAAAAACAGCTATATCAAACAAAATTCTTAGTAAAGAGGGCTTTTTTTTTTTTCGAACTGACTACACTGTTAGCCTTAGGGGCCCTGGAGCCTTTACGGCTTTTACAGCTTTACCGGGCTTGGAAATAATACAGAGGGCACGCGGGAAGCGATCAGGGATTGTTTAGATTTCTTAGAATAACCAATCAGATACTGTTTTTCTTTTCAATATTACATTGTTTCTAGGACTTCACTCAATCGTTTTTTGTCCATGTTAACTTTGTGTAATATAACTCTAAATATGGAATTTTATTTAATTCAGTTATACTTATCATCGGTATAAATGATTCATGCATAATACTAGGAATGATTCTTGCTTATTTATGTATATAATATGATAGATTTACGCGTATTAAATATAGTATTTTCCTATTAAAACGGTAATAATACTTATCAACTATTAGTTGGGTTATTGTATAACGCTCATTTTTGCCTAAGGTAGAAATACTTGTGTTGCTGTGCTTTGAAGTTCAGGGCGTGGTACACACGCACTGGGTAGCCGAGGCGTTCAAACTCAATCTTATTCTTTTTCTTCTTATTCTTAGATGTAAGTTAAAGGCTAATAAATGACTACTTAATTTAGTTTTATTCAGTAGTCAGTATTGTTAAATCAGTTAACGAAATACAATTTAATTCCGCACTATATTTATTTTCTCCACAATAGAAACTATTATTGAGAAATCTCATCGGATGACGCCAGCCAACTTTTGAGGTTCAACACCATACTTTAGAAAATTACAAATTTGTATGTTATATAAGTAATTTACATAACTATAAAACGTATGAAAAAGTGACTGACCTTTAGTTATATTGAGCAGACGTACTCACAAGTTATTACTTTCAAAATATAGTTAACATGTTCCATAATAGATTGAAGTCATTATTGCCTGTGGTCGTATTGGCTATTTTACAACATGATTTATTGTAATGGATTAATTAAGCCGTGATGGAAAGGCTATTAAAACAAGACCGATCAGTTTCCTTATTTATAAACCATATAATTTGTGAAATATTTTCTACTGATTTATAATATAAAAAAAATGGTTTCATTACAAATTTAATTTTTATTTCATAACTAGCTGTGCCCGAGGCTCCCCTCGCGTAAACCTGTAATTTTTTTTGAATTAAATTATCGTGATAGTGATTTTTTAATAAGGATCAAGAATGTAAGGAGCAAAAAATTGGTCAAAATCTATACAGTAGTTTTTGCGAAATGCGCGCACAACGGGAACCTTCAACCATTTTTAACACGCTTTTATTAGCTTCACTTGCAACTAACTAACTAGCAAACAATGTAATAAAATCTTAGAAGTCAACATTAACCTACTTCTAATTGTCGTATTGAAATGAAACTTTTTATGTGTATGTAGTTCGGACGACAACACTATAATTTTGTATCTTGGAGCTGATCTGATGATAACGCCAGTCGGTGAATAGTGGAACTCTTCAGAGGCTGCTAGCAAATCTCTCGAGCTTAAGCTCATATGTTTAGTTTTGACGAAATTGCTTCTCCAAGTACTTTTTACCAGTTGATTGTTTATAAAGCGCGTCACACACGATGAAGGTACGATATCGTGACATAAAATATTATAGCAACTTAAGATACCTATCACATTTTTTATAGTAGCTCGACATATTTTCTGTACTGTCCCTGATGGTAAGCACAGTACAATCCTAATACAACGGCGACAACCGAGAGATCGAAATCCATCGGCGGTCGCCGCTGTCATGCCGGCCTGCATAAATATCTCTTCACGTTACGCTTGAAGGACTCGATGTCATAAGAAGGAGGGAACACATTGGCCGGGAGATGATTCCACAGTTTCACGGTACGACAAACATATGGCTAATATACGTTAATATATAAAATCATTTCAGTCTCTTAAAAGTACGCTTAGGTAACGATAGGTGCGTTTTTATCCGAATTATATTTACAGGATGATTAGATATGAGTACCACGGCTTCATTATTCCATTTATTAGACAGCTCATCAGACGATGATTCTGATTTTGTTGTTGTGTCGTGGTTGTGGTCGTCGTGACGTAGATGAAAACGCAGCTAGTGTTGGTAAAATATCGGTTAATCAATAGTCATTAGCAAATCAAGTAATCGATAATTTATTTCCAATACACATAATACGGGGTATTTTTGTGATTACAACAAAGATATGAGCGAATGACCTTTTTTAGCTCATCAAGTTAGCAAACTACGCAAGCTGCGGAACACACGAATGACTTTTTTTTGCTGTTGTCACTCGAAGCGTACTACGAAATAATTGATAACTAATCGATTAATTGATAGCTAAAATAATTTGTATTTATATACAAAAAAAGGGAATATGTATGTATATATTATATTATGAATATTTATTTATTTGTATTTTATTAATTTTAGTTTTATCCGCATATATTTTATTCAGAAATTAGATTTTATATACATATTGTTAATTATTTTTTCAGATTTTAGAAATTTATTTGTTAGGCCCATCCTTATTTATATGTTAATTTAATATAATTCACTTTTGCCCAGAGTAAAATGTATTTTTTCCACATTCTACAGTGCTTTCCATCTATAAGTCATTACACCATCTGCTTATTAGTCAGGGCAGAAAAATGTAGTGTCTTTTCAAAGTATACTTATAAAACTCCTTTATGGTTTTTGACTGGATCGAAGTAAATAATATTTATGGTCAGAATTTTTATGCCATACGTATAGACCTAGTTTTTTAGCTCCAGTTCATCTCTTTGGCATTTGTTCATTATACAAAAATGTTCCACATGTACGTCGTATTTTATAGTCAGGGTTTAGATGTAATATATAACGAGGGCTGCAACATCGTCTCCATTACTTTCAGTTAGTGGAACAAGAGAACATATTTTCATTTGATTTATGCGGTTACTGGCCCCCGGACTATAAATTGCGATGACGAATGTGCGAACAAATTTTATCCATACTCATAACGATCGTGTGTTGATTTATTTGTCAGGGAATCCTAAAGCGTTGTTTGTGGTCACTCGCTAGGTATGTAACTGATATTTTTGTATTTTTATATCTTTAGTTGTTATTCGCTTAAATTAATAATAAGTTCTGGGCTAACAAGATTCGCTCGATGTCATACAAAAAAAAAACAGCTATACAAATATATAAACAGATAAACTTGAAAAGCAAAATATTATCTAAATACAAAATTTCATAAAAATAATTTTTGCTGTTTCCTAGAAACCAATTGCATACATACAAGAATTGGTTACTTAATAATATTAGATGGATATCATACCATAGTAATACTATGGTATTACAAGCGTGCATAGGCTACAGTAGCCGCTTACCATCAGATGGGACGTATGATTGTATGCCACCTTTGTATTATATAAAAAAACATATTTACACAGTATAACTAACTTACATATATGTATATAAGAGTATCTAATCCAATTAAATTTAATAATTAAACAATTCAAATATTAAATTAATCCATACTAATATTATAAAACTGAATAACTAGCTAAATTAACTTGTATGAACATTGCCGTAAGACTGTTATGTATAGTTAGATCTTTTGTAGGTAATTGAAGTCCAGGATTTCTATTAGCATTAGAAAGGTGATCCATGGCATGATAGCGATAGGTTGAGCAGCTGTTACGAACTTGTCGTTGGATTAAGTTAAAAGGATTAAGTTAAAAGCGTTTTACAATCGATTATATATTTAATCTCTTAACTGTTTCTCCGATAAATCGTTGACATTATTGAAATAAAAAACTTATGCGAGATTAAAATGTTACGGCATCTAATACAATAATATGCTGTGCTTAATATGCTGTCCATATTACCTATCTAGTTGACTACATTTTTAACTTTAATTATTTACCGTATAAAATTGAAAGAAAGTAACGTATATTTTTAGGAAAGAATAATCATAATCAACCAAACTTGATTTGATTTAGTTTCTGAAGAGGGTATTTCGTGCGTTACAGCTACGCGCTCCAAAAAAATAATCCACGTTTATCAAGAAGAGTCAACAAGAAACGCAACATTTTTCATTATTTAAAATGAATAATATGGTAATTGTTTATATTTGCATCCATTTTATAGTTCAAATAATATAAAAACTTTGTGACACCTGGATTTTTATTTATTTTTTATTTAAAAATATGTCGTCATGTGAGTATCATTTAAATATGATTGTTGATAACTTGAGCATGGTCTATTGTAGATATTCGTTCGGTATTTTTTATTTATTATATACTTAGATCACGTTAAAATTCTTTTCATTTTCCACTGTAACTACGTGCATGATATATCTGAGTTAAAATTGGCCCGTATTATATTTTCTTAAAATGTATTTTCTTTTTCTATTGCTTATCGCCTACAGAAAAGCGTAATGTTATGTAGCCTACATCCTAAGAAATACAATAAAACACTGATGTTATGTGAAATACTCTCATTTGTTGAATCGACTCACGCGCCATCTATTGTATATTGATGGTAGTATATCCGAAACCTTCAAGCATGTGCCAACAACAGCTGTACAAACTTTTTATTTTATTGGATGAACAATGCACAAACGTATATATTTGAAAGAAGTTTTTATTTTATTTTAAATCCAATACTAGGTGGCCCCACAGACGTTGTCCTCTCCTTTCTACTTTAACTCAAACACAACGCCATCTATGATGAAGAAAACAAATAAGAATTACGCATATTCATCGAGTTAATGGTCTTGAGTTAAAAAAAAATACAATAGAAAAAGCAATTTCAATTTCACAATTTTTATTTCAATATACTTCTAAAATTTTCTTTTTGTAAAAATCTAATACTGACTAACATTAAAAAAATAATCGGTGTAGCCGTTCTTAAATGATGCGCTTACCAACGAATAGAATTTTATTTATAAGATAGGTTTTCAGCATTTGATCACAGTTTGATCAAGTGAACAGTCGAACAAGTGATGATGTCGCCCAAGAAAGTTACCACACGCTGAGCCTAGTAGGCGGACTGGCTCTCAAGTGCAGCTGCCGAAACACACCTATAGGGTACTTGGCGACAGATTTTCATGTTGAAAGTGATATAACAAGTTAATCTATAAAACGTATCTTTCTAAAGAAAAGAGTCGTATTCTATTTATATTGGCTAACAATAAAAGTTTAGGTTTTTTTATTGCACCACAAACATCCGGCCAGTACGTTCTATTTAAATGAACCGGCCAGTCGACTACAGCACGCAAACGTAAATTTCATCTCGATTGGCAGTGAAACTGTCCAACGTTTCCAGTATGCACACAAAACATCAATACATTTTTACTGAGATAAGTTGCAGGTGCAATACTTTTTAAGGAATTCCAGGCTAGAATAGTTTTTTATTTCTCTATTTCAAGTCAGCAAGATTACTCCTCTAAATCGAATGTACTTCTAAGTAAATTCAAACCGAAAACAACGGTGCCAGTAGAGATAATAAATATTTAGCTTCGTCAAACCTGCAAATAACACGGTTAAAGCTCTTTGGTTTTTTAATGTGTATACTTAAGTTAACTGATCGTAACGGTGGCCCGTACCCGTGCAGGTAGACCGGAAAGTGTATTGGAATAGACCTGTGCAGTTTTTAAATCTGCGCACATCGCCGATGTAAAATCAAGAATCTATTTTTTTTGACACCGTACGGTAAACTTGTGCATGTGTACGTGCTTATACATGCTACGACATGCTGTCGACCTGCGCAGGTAAACTTCTCCGGTAGATCATAGCATATGGCAGGCTTAAAACATGCCGCTGGACCGTGATAACCATAGTGATGTCACCGTTACAATTTAAATTAGCAATTTTGTGTGATTCATAATCATGTTTGGACCTTTATAAACGTTATATATTTTTTCGAGAAATATTAGTGTGTCTCATATTCCTTGACAGTTTAAAGATCAGATACGCTGTTATCAGATAAACTATACGGACATATATTTTTTTTTACATAAAGCATGAGACTTGATTTTTTAAAGTAAGATATATTATATTTTAATTTAAGAAACTTTATCTAAGAACTTGTTTTATTTCCACAGCAGAAACTGCAACTGAAACGGCAACTGTGAAGTGACTGAATGTGTATTCGTTAAACAGATAAACTACATACTCTGATAGTGGTGAGCCTCACAAGTTGAAAATCTGTCGCTAAACACCAATGGGTGTGTTCCTGCAGCTGCACTTGAGAGCCAGTCTTCCACTAAGTTTAGCGTATTATCTTCTTGGGCTACATCGTCACTTAACATCAGGTGAGATAGTGGCCATTACGCCAAACTTATAACGATAAGTATCGCAGCAAAGCGACGGTACTATGCTTGCTATTTTTCGAACTGACTTAGCCTTAAGGACCCTGGAGCCATTAGAGGCATTTAACAGCTTCGGGTACTATGCCTGATGGTAAGCACAGTACAATCAAAAAATAACGGCGACCACCGAGAGATCCATCCGTCGCTGGTCGTAGCTGTAATGGCGGCCTGAGAAACCTCTCGGCAGCTAGATGTACATTGAGTGATCCTGAAATGCGATAAACAATAAAAGAAGTGTGTGTGTCAGCTCCGGCGCACGATGAGTTTACTTCTCAAGAACTGTATTGGAATGTGTAATATGTACAGTTAGCGAGAAGGTAAATAAAGGCATCTTTTAGGATATAGAATGAATATAAAAATTTAATTTGCCCCCGTGCGACGTTCCCGCTCATTTCAACGGCCGATACACGTTTGGCGGCTTTCGTAGCGCAAAGGAAAAAGAGTTGAATAAATCTCAACCTTCTTTAGATACCACTAAGGTTAAACATTGTTTGCGTGATGTTGCGTTATATTGCACTTTCAATTTCACTCCTCATATTTTTTCATACTGTGTACCTTATATAGTTTCTTAAAGAATACACTCCAAATAAAGTCACAAGAAGACGAGGAAGTTAGCACACATGGTGGGAGACGAAATATAATAGACAGTAGGTCAAAATTATATAAGAGTTGCCCAAGACAGCAATAGTGGAAATTGCACTCCGAACTAAGACACATTTTTTAAGTTGTAGTTTTGTAATGTTTATAGTTTAAATGGTAAATGTTATTAGTCCGGAATAAAGGGCTTTATTATTATTAATGTGAATTATTATTACCTTCAAGCTTAACTTGAAGAGATATTTTTGTAGTCCGGCGTGACAGCGGCGGCCGTCGATAGATTACCGATATATTGGTGCCGTCAATTTGCCAAGCTACTATAAAAAAATCAGACAAGTAGCGAGTAGAACTCGTGCCATTAGGGTTCCGTGCTGAATGCATTATATAGACTCTAGGCCCGCGGGCAGTAAATCTATATATAGGTTTTGATAATCGATCCAAAGCGGTATTTTAACAATAAAGTGCCGTCTTATTTCGTTAATCTAGAAGCTTGATTTTTAACGCAGCATAAGGCCATAGACCTTAGTTTATGGTATTAATTTCAACTTCATTCCTCAAGTCGTTTTCGAGAAAAATATTTTTGACACACGGACAGATAGACAGACGGACAACAAAGTGAACCTATATGGGTTAGGTTTTTTTTTTCATTATGAGGTACAGCGCCCTAAAATCTAAAAAAAGGCATTATTTATATATAATGTAAAAAAATAGTTTAAACATTTATATTTATTCTGCAGTAGAAGTTTATTTTGCTGTCGGTTTTCTCAACAATATTTATATTCGATTGAATTTCAATATGATACAAATTGATTGTAATAATGAAACATCCAATCCGTTTACTCGACGCCCTCGTTCTTGTGAATTGAACGAAAATACGTATGAATTTCCTTATCACAACGACTTACCTTTTGAAGGGAATCGTGGTAATTTCTTATTAACACTTCAATGTAATATTTCAAATTTAATTCCATGAAAGGGCATTAATCAACTTCCCATTCGTAACGTCTGATTGATTAAATTTATATCATTGATGGTTTAATTTAGGCTATTAATATCATCATCATCATCGTCTCAGCTGAAAGACGTTCACTGCTAGACATAGACCTTCACCAATAATCACCACAATGAGCGGTCCTACGCTGTTTGTATCCAGCGGGTTCCTACAACTTTTACCAGATCGACAGTCCACTTTGTGGCGGGTCTGCCCACGCAACGTCTTCCGGTTATTAATATGAGACGATTATAATAATTAATGACACTGAGGTAAATAAATTTATAATCACAAGTTTTTTTCAATCGAAGATTTTTCTTTTTTGTAACTACTCGTTTCTGGTCTCTAGAGATATTTAATTGACTCAGTATAATTCATGTAACTTATGGTATTAAAGAAAAATAATAATATTAACCTATACTACTTCTGAGCAAAAGCTTTTTCCGATGGAAAAAAATATTTCACCACCACGGTAACCTACAGCCTATTGGTGATTCAAACACCAAGAATTAACAATTCTACATTTTTACGGTGGTACTACAGGAACATTTTTCAATCTTTCAGGTTTGCTAATTATGTTGTCTTTCACCGTGCGCCGATAGTGTTATAAAAAAAATTATCAATGTACTCAAATTCCAAAAATTATGTTTGTGGATGCCGCAGCTCGAACCTGCGAACTTCAACTTCTACATTCCGCCGGTTGTACCACTCGACTACCACGACTTTTTTTATAACTAATGGTAAGTCTATTTATTTTAAAACGATGTCGACCACAGTCTTTTGCGTTTCTAGGCCAGTCTACTAATGGAATAGAGGGATTTACCTTTAATTAACTTTATTTAGATTAAATAAGAAAAGTTAATATTCGGTTTCAAACTATTATGACCTATGTTTTATTATGTCTTTTATATAAGAAAATATACGGCTGCTAATATTAACTATGCTTAATAAATAAATCATGTCATAATCTGTCATAGGGTAATATAAAAGACTATTCTCAGAGTTACCCTGCGTAATCGTATCAGAAATGTGGAGATCTACAGAAGAACTGAAGTCACCGATGTAGTCACAAAATTGCTAGATTTATGTGGTATTTGGCGGGGTACATTGCACATGGTACTGCTGACCGATCTTATCAGACTTAAGGCTTCTCCAGTGGTGACCACGCCACAAGGTGGACCAACTACCTGGTGAAGGATGCAGGAACCTGCTGAATTCGACCAGCGCAAAACCGATCTTTGTGGCAATCTTTGGGGGAGACCTATGTTCAGTGGTGGACGTCTTTCAGCAGAACGGATGGATGGAATCAGTCTTATAAAAAATAGAGAATTAATATTGTCAATGTAGCTAAAGACGATTAGAAAATAACATTAAATGTGTCATAATATATGAAGTTGATATACGAGTATGTATTTTTAAATATTTCTGTAATAATATGTGCAATTTATTTCTTAGTGCAATAAATGGCAGGCAAGAGTGATCATCGTCCTTTATTTGTAAATGGAAATGAAAAAGTCTTTTGATCGTATATTGGTTATTTCTATACCGTACTCATTATTTCCATTTAATTATCTCCCCTTGTTCCCTTAGCTGTGATTAAATAAGTGACGTAGACGTAATATAATATTTCTGTATACTCTACATATTAATTAAATCTTTAATAATAAAGCTCTTCGTGCTGTGTTACATCAAATTAATTGTATAAGATGAAGTTTAAAACGGAGAGGCGGTTACTCTGCTTGAGGCTATTGGAAAAAAGTTTAATTAAATTTTAAACAGAGAAATTAATATATTGCTTTCTGTAAGTATATTGAAGCTGTAATGTTTATGTTTGTATCTCCAAATAATTTTGTTACGTAAACATGTAAAAATGAATGGTTCATTGTTAGTTTGTTCGAAACTTTAGTGAGTTGTTGTGCACACATTTGCGATGGTTTTGTACTAGATTACAATAGGCAACGTAAGTCGATTCATGTCGTAGACAACGGTAACGAAGTCGCGGACAAAATCTACTTATTTATAAATTATTCATTAGCTAATCTGATTTAGTTCAGGGTATAGTATCATTCAATTGGCGCAGTTCGTCATTATCAACGAATTTTAAATTTGGTGAGGATTTTGCTACACGCTCTCTCGTTAAGACAACATACTTATAAAACAAATACAATGAAATGAGTATTGCTCTGAGAATAGCTATATGTTGTATTTCATAAAATCTCCATGGTAACACAACTATTAGAAGCATAAAGATAAATACTAGGGATAATCTAACGATCCACAAATTGACTAACCTTGCCACTCATCTAAATTTGTTTCTCAAAACCCATCGATGTATATGTACTACGTATTAGATTTTGCGATTCAAACATAAAAAAATAAAAATATAATGGTAAAATCATCAAATATAAAATTAAAGAGTACTACGTCAACTTGTTAATAGCATAAGTACATAAAATAACAATGAAATATTAACTAAACGTTTCACTTATACCATACATATATATTACAAAAAGCGCGTTGAATATTACCTCAGCCCATGGCATGCTAAGACAAACCCATAGGTTTAATAGGACTGTAACTAAACTTATTTTAAAATAAAATAAACAAAAAAAATAAACACTCACTCTGTTTCACTGAACTGTACTGCAATCCATACACCTTACTTTAGTGAGGCTTCGACATTGCTGTTGTGTGGGCGCGTACGGAGTGGCACTTATGGTACGATAATTCAAATTCAAATGTGAAACTGGACGTAAATACCAATTCAGAAGTCAAATAAGTAAAATTATTTGTTTTTCAAGTAAATAAATATGTAATAATATCGTATTACCACAATAGAAAAAATATTTCTTCAATTACAAGTTACGCCATCTAGGTATATTTACGTTTTGGTCGCGAAAAATTTAGAGTATTGTTTTCTAGAATCTCCTGCGCTGTAGAAGCGCAGCGGAGATCAATAATTTTTATTGTAATATGTTTTATATGCATAATAAAAATCAAAACATATACAGTCAAATGCCATTGCCTTTTGCCTGTCAGTTGTCTCCAAGTACAAAAACTGCAAGTACATGAAAGCTCTTAAATATCCAAGTATATTCTAACAATTAAATTAAAAAAAATTAACATCTCTTATGAGATTAATCATAATATCTTGTTTTGCGCCATTTTTACCTTGTAGGGATTCGAACTCTCGTCGATCAACGCGATGTCCGTACACGCTCCCACTGAGCCACCATTGCGTCATATAATGTTTTCTTGCTTTTGCAGAATATACTTTTGGTACAGAGATGATTTAAACAAGTCCCAGATGTAATAATCATTCATTCCCGTTAAGCACGTTCTGGTAGAACCGTTCGGTCAAGTTATTACTAGAGCTCATTTCAATCCATTCTACATTACGCTTCTACGTGACTGACTTAACACAAAAACCTTGCTACAAAGTAAAAAAGCGATCTCACCGTGATTGCACAACAGAAATCGTGGCACGAGACACATTGACCGTTTCATTGTGTCGTTTTATTAGCGAGAGACCGAAGCGTACGATTATTTCGACAACGAAGGTTATCAAAAATAGTTCTTGCATTTGAGACGATAAAGTGCATTTTGTTTAGGATTCTTGATTACTATTTCATTGAGGGATCTACAAATGTATTAAGGTATATTTTACTTTAAGTCAATGAGGTAGGGTCGTAATCTGTGTGGACTATCAGAAACAACATTTTGTGGTAGCACAGCGCAAAGCGCACCCGCGGGCTGTCACGCGCCGTGACCGTAGCGTCGCGTTGATCTGTAAAAAAGCGATGCATCGATAAAAAAGGTGAGACGATGCTTTGAGTAAAAAATTAAAATTAACTTCTTCAAAGTACATTCTTCGAAAACAAATTGTATTTTTTATTTAATTTTATTTTTACGAAACTGGAATTTAGTTTTATGAAACTCAAAATGAATTATTTTTAAATATCCTAAATTAGCGGGATTCGAACTATCGACCACTCTTGCGTACTGTGTATGAAGTCTGATCGTCTCACACCACTAGGCCAATCCGTCGACGATCACAATCAAAAAAATCAGAACTTGCTATAACCTTGCATAATGCAAATGTATTCCTATCTCATTCTCTCGCAGGCTAAATACTATAGATGTGTATGGTTGTCTCTTTTTATTGTCGCTTTTTCGTTTCATCGATTTTCAAATCACAACGGTGCTAAAGAAGTTTTCACTTCAAACATATTTTTGTATTTTAAAGCATATTTATTGAGGATGGTTGGAGGTCCCTAAGGAGCGGATCCGTAAACATGAATGTCAAACAATCTAGCAAACTGTAGACAAGTACGGAAACTGGGAACAAAGATAGACTACAACTTATAAAATATCCTAGGGCTACACAGGCTTGGTAAACGTAGACAGTAAAACGTTGGCTATATATAAAATTTCATCCAAATCGTTCAAACCGTTTACGAGTAGGGGAAAAGGGGGTAATGGGAGTCACTTAAGCAAGAATCAATAAAATTCTAAAGATTTTTATTTCAGGTTAATTAAAAAACATTTTTATTACACATTATAACTATCAATTTATCAATATAGCCCAGTTTTTTTTAATTTTGAAATCATGCTATGGTTATAATTACACTTGAAAAAAAAAACAACTTTAACCACCATTGCCCTGACATGCGGGTAATTGTAGTAGTCATCATATTAGACAATGAGAGTCAACACATCTTCAACACTTAACACACATAACCTGCTGAATTCATAGGGAGCGGTCAGTGTCCCCACAATCCTCACTGGTTCGGTATCATAACCCATTGTTGCGACCAAACTTATCGCAAATCAAGGACCTATTTTTAACATCTTTTGCATCGTCATCACATATATTAAAGAAACTTGTATCTGAATCTGTAGAGGATTGTTTGTCTTGAAAACAAGTCCCTTGGCCTTGCCTAGAGATTTTATGCTTTGCTGCTTTTTTTCAATTCGATAGGGATCAACTGACTCACATTACTGCAACATTGACAATAATCTAATAAAAACATATCGTAAATGATATCAATCGTTAAATATTTGACTACAAATTTCTCACAATAAGATTGTTTAGTAAATGACTTAAATAAAAATACAAGTTATATTTAAGAAAGATTGAAATAATTATCTCAGCTCTTATATTGTAAAAAAAAAATATATACAATGATGAAATCGCGGCAAACAACAATACATCCTTTTCGTCCAAACTTCACGTGCTAAATTAAACCGGTAAACAGGCAGGAGCAGGATGCATTATGGCCGATCATTTCGCTCGATATTCACTTGTCAACGTCTTTTATTTTTCTTGTTATTGTACTGACTACCATTATCCGCTGACCGTTACCCTTTTCTCCCCTAACCAATTATTCATTATAATCAAATCATTATAAAAAAAAATAGATAACATATCACATATCACTTGAATAGCTAAGTATAGTTACGTTAATTCCTGTTAGAAATAATTACAGGATCTCAGAGAATTTATACCATTATTTACGATAACCAATGACTACACCACAATCCTGGACTTTGACCTATCCAGAGCAAATCAGGTCTTTTATTGTGCCGCTTTAATAAAGCGATACGACATAACTAGTTACCTATGCATAAGTTTTTCTTATATTCTGTACTTAACAATTCTTTTTCACGCTGAGTTTACTAGTTATTGATATTAAACTATAATTACTTCGTATTGTAACTACTGCTTGTTGTGGTAAGTCACGACAAGTCAAGTGGAGGTTTGCCCCAAGAGTAATCGCACGTTCACAGTTAAGATCAGCCATTTCTGTCTTCTGAGTGGAGAGTTCTTCATGAAAGAGCAGAGCCACAAAATCGTTAAAATGGAGTTAAAGTGTAGCAGTCATTAACTGAAAACGGCTTGGAGCAGCATATTATACTCCTTATTACTTTAAAGGGTCTTCTAGTATTTGCAAGGCGATGTGCTTAATGTGTTTTTAGATATTAAAAAAATATGTTTCTAACGCTACTATGAATTTTACCAAAAATAAGTAAGTTTACGGTCAAAGCAAGAAATGTTTAGACATCTTGCTACTGTTTCTTTCAAGGCATTTTCTTTGATAAAACCTAAATGTAAAGTTTTCATCTTATTTGTAATATTACGTTTGAGATAACAAGGCGGGACATTGTTAGACTGAAAACGAAAATAATAAGCACTCAAGAAGTTTACAAAGGGCTTTTTGCAACTGTTTTAAGATTTTCGTTGTAAATTACATGGAACAAAGAAGTTAGCAAATTCTTACGTTTGCCGTACTGTGCGGATGTCTGTCTTCCAGTTAACGTGTTTCCTCCCTCCTATGAGATATTAGGTTGTCCAAATGCGACGACTGCTGATGAAATCTGTGCCGCTGACGGTGGCCGTTGTTTGTAGACTGTATTACCGTACAGTAAGTACGGTTTTCAGGTGGTAGTTAGTGTTGTACAGTCATGTTCCAAATTTATAACTAGTTTTATGTCTTTTGTTCCTTATTTCAATATCATAACTGTATTACAGTGCTCGATGGCAAGTACTACAATCCAAGTAAAAAGGCGATCATCAAACAATAAATTTCTTTCTACGGTTGCCGGGGTATTCTACGTCCTGCAAATGTTATCCCTAATTGGATATCAACCGGTTGATCCCGAAACGTATTTTGCTGGGGCGAGTTTCTATGACTAGCCATTTGAATACGATAGTCTTGATACAATCAGGCACGGTCACATCGTGAAATGGCAATTTCTGGGTTTTTGTTTAACAAGCTGTGATGCACTGTGGTTAAAAGTTAGTAAGCATAAATAATAAATACATACGTCTAAAAGTGTACGTTGAACTCACTCATTGATAGAAATATTAATAGGTACAAAATTTAATTCGTGTTTCTTTTAAGTTAATTGTGGGCGTAGAATAAAAATTAAGAGCTTAGAGTTGGAACGAGGTCACGGATATCTGTCGATCGGTTCATAAGTAAGGAACATAAATAAAACTTAAACCAACATAACCACTTCCCACAGCTACCGAAACCATACTATTATCTAATCGTAACGGCCAATCCAACGGTATTTCTATTGAATACATCATTGTCTTAATTAACGCCCACAACTAGATGAGTATAATATTTTGAGTTTTTGAAGAACGTGGAACTTCTATTTTTAAAATACAACAGAATATTCAAAATTTTGTGTTACTGTATAAAGTGATTCAGTTTTGTTTATGGAGATTTACTATTATTATGATTATAATAATAAATTATGATATAAATATTGGCCTATTGCTAAAGCTAAGTAAGTTTTTAAGTAAGATGATAACACGCTAAATCTAGTGGAAGACTGGCTCTCAAGTGTAGCTGCCGGAACACACCTATTTGTGCTTGGCGACAGATTTTTAACTGGAGGGTGATAGCTAGCCAGACGGGCATTAGAAAAATCCCTACCACCATGCTATGGTTTCCCGCACCTTAAGCTCAGGTTCATTGCAGGGATTCGAACTCACGTCAATCGACGCTATGACCGTACACACTACCACTGAGCCATCATTGCTTCAAAATATTGCAATCTATGACTCACGAGGCGGTATTTTCTATCGACTCATCCGTTTTACTCGTCTATATACATATAATAAAATTGAAGTGTCTGTTTGTAATATCAAAATAACATGTTCTTACTAAATGCATATGAAAGTATACACGATACCTATAACAAAAAAATGATTTTTTAAATTATTAGACAATAATTTAAGCTTGTCTGTTTGTTCCGAGTAATCTCTAAAACGTTTGGACTGACGGACGGGATTGACAGGACTTTCACTGGCAGATAGCTGATGTTATAGGACATAACTTAGGCTACTTTGATTATAGAAAAATAATTAGAATTTCGCACAAGAAATAAAAAAAAAAACCTTTTTTAGTAGTCCACGCGAGCGGAGCCGTGGGCACAGCTAGTTTTTTTATAGTAATGTTGAATAATACCATCATCATCAAACTTTAGCAGTCCCATGCTAGACATAGCCCTCTGTTAAGGTTCACTATCGGATCCGATCTCCGCATCAGATATCACATTATTCTATAAAATGCAATTCATTTTTTTTAATAATATCATATAAAATATAATTCTTGCGAAACTACTTAGTCTGAATTTACGATTAACATTATAAAAACTTTTAAATGTGAGCGCTCTTGTGAACCGGCTCTTGGACCTAATTAAGAAAGCAATTTGCACGTTATTTATGGCTTATAAAATAATTTTGAAGTGGGCCGAGCTTATCGGCTTTGTCGGAGGAAATCGGATTGCGCAAGAGTTATAAAAATTGCATTTTATATGAAGGCGGTAAACAGTAATTTTGAAATGCAATCAATATCTTTAGAAACTGTAGTTAAGGCAAAAACAAGAATAATGGATCCTCAGTTCCATAAAAGCGCCGAAGAGTTCTCTGTCTGCCATGTAAATAATACGTATCGATGTAATGATATCTTTTAAAAATATACACTTTTTTAATGATAATAAAGCTGAGATTCTGGATTACCTTATAACATTCAAGTATGGAGGATGTTTATAAAATATACTTATATAAAAGTAGTTTATGATATGTACAAAAACATGCATGAACGGTTGTGTCTTGTATTGTCATGTAAGTTATGCAAGAAGACAATAGGCAGTACAAATACAATGAGAAGTGATTGCACAGACATTATTTGAAGACAATAGATATCGAAAACAATATAAAATATAAGCCACGGTTGCGAAGCAATATATTGATTTCCATGATAACAAATCAGTCCTTATACAATATCAGTTGATGACGACAGCATGATTGAATGTTTCATGTTTCCACAGCTATAAATCTCTTTTAATAATGGATTAAAGGAATTTCTTGAGGAATTTCTATTTATACCAAGAGCTGCATGGTTGTAAAGAAAATGATAGCCTTTTTAATCTATCGAAAAGAGTGCGAACACCGAACAATACTTAACGCCAGTTTGAGAGAATTTTGTATTAAAACCTCGGCTTTTATCTCATCAGGCATATCAGGACAATCAGCTTTAACAAGACCTGTTCAAGAATGAAATTTAAATTGCCTATTAAATTAACTGACGAAAGTGGATTAGATCGTCGCCGTCGCTCGTTTTAAATTTTAATACGTATATTTATTTCTTTGTTTAGTGGGAAGAACTTTAGTTTTACTACAAGTTAAAACGTATTTGGCATTGGCATCTTAAGTGTTCAGGTTTCCGATTATGGTATTTAATTACTGGTATAGCTAGCTACATTGCTCTGATTGATGCAATGTCAACATTTCCTCTGCCTGGTATTATCGTTCTTTGACAATCTGTGGTTTGGATGTCGGCGGATCTCTAAGGTATGCGCTCTTATTTCTTATACGTCATGTTATTTAGTTTTTTTTGTGGTAAGCCCCGTTTTGTATCTGCCGCTTTCCGAGATAACGATCCTGATAACTGTTGTGTTACTATAATATTTAAAATTATATATATAGTTTTCTTTTATGAAGCTTAATAACCCGATAAAAAGTTTTAAGTTTCATTGGCAGGAATTAATTGTGATAGTTGTCACAGTGTTCTATTGCTATAGTAATTTGTCAGACTGTGTGGGCGAGTCCGCATAAGTCCGCATAGTTTCACAATGTAGTCATGTATGACGTTATTAAATATAGTACACCAAAGTGTATAGGGTATTTGATAATATTATCTACTAGCTTTTACCCGCGGCTTCGCTCGCATTGAAGCTATTAAATAAGTATCAGATATAAAAAAATATATTAAAAAAAAATATATACCCTATGTTACTTCTAATACCTTCAAGAATATGTGTACAAAGTTTCATGATGATCGGTTAAGTAGTTTTCGCGTGAAAGCGTAACAAACAAACTTACATTCACATTTATACTATTAAGTAGGGATTACTATGATAATTTAACCAAATGAGTAATTATAAAAGACAAATATTGTAGCGATTTCATCGTATAAAACATGCTAATAAGTTTTTGAATATTTTATTTTATTACATAGTATACACTAACCTATCATGATAGTTGTGTTATCTTTTATAGGTATTAAAATACCTGTAAGGTTCTACCGCGATAGCGTCATTTACACGACTATTTCTACCGTAAAGTACTGGTGCTCGTTCTACCGTTATAAAATAGATAGTCACAGAAGGTACGTTAATAAGAATGCATTATTTTGCTCTCTTATCCAATCTTTGTTTATTTGGATGCTTAAATACTGACGAGTGACTGATATGAAATCTCTTATAAGTAGCATTTTCGGATATGCTTACAATACAGTATTTTAAAATGAATCAAGGAGTTGGTGTTCAAACAAAAATAAATAAATAATAATATTATATAAGTACACTATGAGCACCAGTATACAGGGCAAGTAAGTTATACATTTTAATGAGAGCGAAACATAAAGAAATATAAGATAAATTTACATAAAAAAGTATTAGACACTTGTTTTCATTAATAAAAATTTCAATGAAGAAAAACTATAGTGACACGCTTAGTTGTTTCGTGTTTCGTAATCAGCCGGCGTAAATGCAGAAATCAAGCGGGGTGGTAGGGATCTGTACTCAACTGTATCGTGACCACAATACACATGTTAATAAAACCACAACAGTAACTCTCTTTTGGATTGTCGTGTTTCCGGATTATAGTCAGTGTATTTCCAATTGCCGAGAGAATTGCAGGTCGGCATTACAGAGACGGTTGTCGACCGACAATGGCTTCTCGTTCCCTCGATGATCGCCCCGTTTTTAAATTGTGCTGTACTTACCCTCAAGCAGTAATACTCTTTTTAATTACATATATGACAGATTAAATTAGAAAAAAATACGTAAATTATGGTAAAATTTCTCAATTTCTACGAAATAAGGAGTTATGTTGGTGAGACTTTATTTGGTAACCATACTTGAATTATCAAAATAATCAATTTGCTTTCATAGAACTGTCCATATGTCTAATGGTTTGACCGTAGACGAGGTAACAGCTAAATGTTATCACTGATTGTCAATCTATACGAACGTTTCTAAAGTAGCCGTCTTACAATCCACTCCATTTGTAAAGGTATTTTGAATAAGAGATCAAACGATATTATTGACTTGACTAATGTACAAAATAAAATATTTTGAAGCGCCACACTTAAGATTATTCATACTAATGGTATAGTGAAAAGTAATTATTATTGATTTGCACGAATGCTTGATGGCTTTGATTGATGAGTTTGATGTAGAGAGTAGCGGCAATGTAGGATTATCTTTAAATCAGTATAAATGATATGATGCCGTATAGGACGCTAATTCTTATCGGCACATAAGTGCCATATACCCATATAGGGTATTAACTATATAGTTAGAGGTTTGATTATAAAGTGAAGTTTTGACTGACATTGGTGAATCAGGTCCGTTTTTCAAAATATCTACACTTCGTCGCTGATAAATAAATTCGTTCTAAACTTGCGATGGTGTTAGCATTGCTATCAAGAATAATCATTCCTGAGCACAAAGCTTTTTCAAATGTCTTCAAAAATAGAAGGTTCTCTGTTTTCCTGGTATGTATGTATATGGGTGAATATGCGATATCTTCAAAAAAATACATGTCGTAATTTTTGCAATTTTTTATAGGAGTAATCTTATACTTATGGAAAGGATTAAGTATACACAATACATAGGTGCATTTTTTATGTAAAGACTTAAGATATATATAGGTATATAAATAATTATTATTGTGTTTATAGTTGATATTTAACGAAGTTGGTTTGTTTTTAGTTTGACATATAGTAAATTCTAGATGAAAGGCTATAATTGAATAATTATTATGAAGAAAAAAACACGAGAGTTGCAAGCAACCTAGTTAACTCTATTCCCATCACCAAACTAAACAAAGAGCATGCATTTTAATTTTAATCTACATCTGAAAATATAAACAAGCGTCCGCCAAAGTACGTCTCAATTAACTGACAAGATAAGGGCCAAGGGAACAAGAGGGGTGGCCTTAAGAGCTAGATGTTATTGACTTGCGCATCTCTTGCCAGCCAATCAGCTGCGGCGGTCGAGACAGGTGCGCGCGCGTCGATTCACGGCACTGCGGAGTTATATAAATAAAAAACGTCGCTTCGTTTATAAATATCATCAATGCTGCACAACATGCATTTTACCCTTTGAGGTTTGGAAGTTCCATAAAAGTTAAATTACGTCTTACAAAAATATATAGAACTATTACAGTTTTTAATGTTTTGAGATTGTGTAATTTCTTTTTTAATACTAGGAGTTTTAAATAATAAAAGAAGTAATCACAAGAGACTACATACACTACATAGGCTTTCTACTATTCTAAGCTCCTAATCTTTAAATATGGTGTATAATGCAAATATGACATTTATTTGAAACTGTGATTCTATACATATTTGAATCTTTAATAATATTAAAATATTATTTGAACTTCTCTAGGACCAACATCAATAGGGATCGTGCATCAAATATAGAGGCAGCACTTATACCGTCACTTACGCTCTCTGGTATCATATTTTTACAGTATTGTGAGGTAATATTTGCAAAAAGCATTACTTTACCTATATGAATAACACTAAAAATACCTCAACTTTAGATTATTTACCGCCTAATCGAGACTTAACTCCTTTTAACATTTAGAGGAATTTGTAATTAGGCTAAAAATAAAACAAAATAAATTATGGGGAAAATAACTTTTTAATACAATTAAATTAAATAATTTATAAATTTGTCTAGATTCTGCGCATTTGTTTCAACTGTTTACGTCAATTTCATACAATACATCCAATTATTATTAATATTTAACAATTATTATATGTAAAACCATTAGTTGTAATTTGTATAATTGTAGGTATAATTTACTACACATAACCTCAAAAATTCAGAATAAAAACTAATAGCTTTACCGCTTTTTTCCTAACAGAGGATTACCCTCCTCTCACTGCACTTCTTTTCCACCCCTTTACACCATCAAAACTAATGGTATGTAATCTTAAGTCCAACCCTAAGAATAATCGTAAAATAATATGTTAGTTTCTAGCCAAGTTTTTTTTAATAAACATAATTTTGTTTTATACATAATATACATAAGAAGACTATTTCATTTTTGATTATATGATTTTTCACTGCATTTGTCCATTGTTTACATTTATAGGTTATCAACATAATGATAAACGAGTTATCTTGTAAATAATACAAGATACTTACTAATCTTGAACAGCCCTGAATACAAAATGATATTGTTAAAACTGATTTTAATTATAAAAAAATATAGATAAAATTATACAAAAGTTATTGTCAAAATGGCAAAAGATATTGCCATCACAAAGTTGGAATCTTTTTTCAGCAGATGGCATCATAGTCTACTTACACGATCCCTATAACACAGTTAAAGTGTTATAATTTGCAGTGACCTAATAGCAATAAACTATAAAAATTAAACGTTAAGACGGTACTTATACCTGTTTTATTTGAAATCAATAGAAAATAATAATATTCCTAGAGAAGCTTATCATATAGCGTTTTTCGCACAATTTGCAGAATCAATGGTAAAAAGTAAAGTCTCTCACGATGTTTCCACTTCGCCGGACGTTCAGTTGCGTGTAATTAAGAATAATTATAAAGTATTAACTTTTTGCTTCGGAAACCATTTGATCTTAAATTGGAAACAATTATAGGTCTTTGATAAAATACGATAGACTATATTCGAACACTATAACTATTAAATGTAAATAGTGAACCGATCTATTGACAAATATAAGAAATTGTTAGCATCAAATTATCTCAAATTTGTAGTTGAAGAATTTAGGTTCAAACTTTTGGGTTGAATGTTACAAATAGGCAATGTGAAAGCCATATATGTTGTTATTGGTTTGAGCATTGCTCATTAGGTATACTTTATGCTATATTTAGAATTTCAGTAAGATCTGATTTTTTGATCAAAATGAGATTTATTCATGGTGTGTTTGTTAAAAATACGCTAAAGTTAAAAGCAATGTGTAACATTGATAGAACTCGATTCATAAATTCTCTGGATTCTAACCTCTTGTAAAATTAAAGGTCCATGTTTTAGTTAGGTTCATAGCAGTACGTTGCAAGAAGAATAAATTTAATTTTATTAAAATTAATTATTAATGCTACCTACTATTCGCGAGTGACCCTGTGAATATCTTCCTTGTTTATAAATGAATGTTTGTTTGTTTGTCCTGTATGCGTTCCAATACCATTCATCCGACTGTGATGCAACTTTAGTGAGTTTTTGTGCAAACAACCGCAAAGGTTCTATATTTGTACAATAGTACAAATAGTTTACAATAGGTGGTGCGCGAGTAGTTTCACTTT
Organism: Saturnia pavonia; assembly: GCA_947532125.1. Taxonomy (NCBI): domain Eukaryota; kingdom Metazoa; phylum Arthropoda; class Insecta; order Lepidoptera; family Saturniidae; genus Saturnia; species Saturnia pavonia. The sequence goes on along the minus strand of OX383899.1, from coordinate 5,134,887 downwards.
TAATAAACCTAGAACGAAGCCGCCGGCAAAAGGAGTTTTAACAAAAAAAATAGCTTTATCTATCTATCATAATAAATGATAATGTAATTCGATTAGTATTCATAATGATGGATTTTATTAAAATCGTGACCGTCTAAAATCACCGCAACTGATTTTCGAGTGATGATGTCCCATGACCGCCCACAGATGTATTAACTCATTTATTTTAATGTAGGAACTCGGAGTGCATGTACTGTAGTTATAGACAAAAGATTACTTTAAAGCTTTGCCGTGGCATTTGATTTAACTCAACAGAATAAAGTTTTGTTTTATAATCATCTACACAAAAAAATTGTATGAGATGTTATGAAAATACATTTAAATTCTATTGCCTCTTTTGTTCATCTGGTAGATTATGTCCATCTCAAGCGATTTACCTACTGTAGTAGGCACTGCAGGTATTCAGAGCCTCAAGTTCGATCTCTAATATTAATCTGAAATTTTGGACAAACTAGTTTACAGAATCTGAATGTTGTCGTTATACCTACTACCGTAATTTGGGACTTTGAGTTTCAATATGTTTGTAGAGTTTATAGTGGGATCTTAGTCTGTTAGACTGTCATGTAGTGATTTTTGTTTTTATTCATAAATTTGTGTTTTTGAATCTTATATTGTGTAATATAAGTAAGAATTTTGCATAACAAAGTTTGATTATGATGCTGAAGTGAAGTGGATTGGAAATAATAACATGGACCATGAATTCTGAGATGCCACCAACACTCCCAGGTAAGTTATAACAAGGAAGCCAAAATTTTGTTAGAATACTGAAATCACAAGAAACTCTATAATTAATCACACGATAATGGCAGTAATGGTCTTCAATAAAAAGGACTAGTTTTCAAGTTAGGAAAAATAATATGTTAGTATACATTCATTTGGAATAAGATCAAAAACATCTAGATCTTATCCTAGAGATATGACAAGAAGTGAGCAATTCTTAAAAATATACATTAAAAAATAAAAAATCAAAATTATACATATATGGTATCTATAGTAACTAGGATACGGTTCTAACGATTTCGATGAAATTTTGTATCAAGATAATGTTCTATACAATATTATATATATTATATATCAATTTTTCATTTGACACAAACATTTATAAATAATAGTCTTGAAATATATTAGAGGTATAAAAACAATATACCATTTTGTATTAAGTCTTTGTTAACTTCCCCCACTGCTAAAACTTTTTGAAAGGCTTTCATATAATCCGTCTGCAAAATAGAAGTTCGTAAAATCCTCATAATATTTCGAAAATAAAGTCTAAATGTAATGGCTAAATATACATATCCGCAATTTATATTTTATTATTTAATACGCTAAAAATATGTATATCACAGATTTAATTACGTTACTATACGTACTTACATTCTATTTATAATCCCAATTCGTCCACTCTTTCTGGTATACAGGTTATTAGTTTAAAAAAAGTTAAACTCAGTTATTCAAGTTTAAAGCTGTTAATAGAAATATTAAAAAAATAATATGTTGTTTAGCTATATCCCTTTCGGGGTAATCCATTTCAAGATTGTGTTTTCTTCTTGATGGTACCAATCACATAATTTGCGTTTAATAGTCAGTTGTGCATACCTACAACGTTGAATACCTAAGTAGTTGCTTAATTTTTATTCCTAAGCTCGGGTGAAGCTGTAAAAGCCGTCTGAGGCTTCAGGGCCCTTTCGGCTAACAGTGTATTTAGATCGAAAAGTTTTAGTTAGCTCTGAAACTTAGCAATAGTGTTTTCGGTGATATATGTGGTGGTTTTTAATTTAATTTATAAACTTATGCCAAATGCCTAATATTATAGAATTTTGGCGGCATCTAATTTGCTTATTGTGCTCAATCATTGATATAAATAATAACTAGGAACATGTATTTTAACTTGTCACGAGAACTCCCTGGACAGTTTTAACAAGGAAGCCGCCATATTGTTAGAACTATGTTTGAAGTTTACAAGAATAATTAGAAATATTCTATTCACGTGACGTTGGCTGAATTATGTATGATCATAGTTGCCATTAAATACAAAAGAAGAAGATACAAGTAAGGATATGTACCTGTGTCATCTGCAACATAACTAAGCTTTTTTTTTCGAACTGTCTACACTGTTAGCCTGAGGGGCCCTGAAGCCTTTACGGCTTTTACGGCTTTACCGGGCTTGGGGGCGAGCGCTTAGGGCATTCAGCCACGAAAGCTAAGCAACAATATCCGAGGGTGCCAAAGTGGCCGAACCTCGGCTCGGACTGTTGCGCGTATGCAATTAAGTCGCGGTCTGACTAATTCCCTATCCGTAATTCGATCTAAACTAACTATACATATATACATGTTTCTGCCCCCTGGGAGGAGGGAAGGAACATGTGTATGTGTATTTAGTGGTCTGAAATTTTTGTCTATTCTAACTAGGCAAAAAAAAGAACAAAAAAGGTCCCTTACAGAACCTATGTACCTATGTGTGTTGTGCATGTGTGTATAATGCAGTGTCATGTATGGCTGTGAAAGCTAGTGATTGTACAGTCACTTGTATCGCGCGAGCGGCTGCTTGGCTCAAGGGCTCCATGCCGATGGATCGGACCTAGGCTTGAGTTGCCGCAGATGAGGGTGGTCGTGGCGGGTGTGCGGGCGCGAAGTTAACCGTTCGTTCCCTGCGGAGGGAACGGTGGTTTCGCGGGCGTGGGCGCGAGCACGCATATGTTGCGGGAGCGGACGCGTAGAAGTTGTTAGCTTTCTCTATGTCGTCGTCGGGATCGACAAAGAGATTTCGCGGACGGCGTTTGTAACGTTGGACAACGGGTATCGAGTGGTTAGGCGTGTAGTTCACAAAGGACTTTACAAGCGGGTTTGGATGGTTCGAAGCGCTATCGAAGTATCTCCTAGCGAGATATTTCACATAGGCTTCTAACGAGGGAAGCCTCATGTCCCTGTGTAGGTCCATGTTCCTAACGAAGGCTGGAGGGTCAAGCAGGCGACGGAGGAATCGATTTTGTACTTTTTGCAAGCAGGCAAAGTTGTGTTTGGACATATGTGCGAACGCGGCGCAACTATATGTCAAGATAGGATGGACGCACATTTTGTACAGTGTAAGCTTATGTCTTACGGACATTTTGCTTACCGAACTGAGCAAGGGTCGTAAACGGGAAAGGACCCAGATGGCCCTATTCCGGACTCTAGTGACGTGTGGGTTGAAGTTAAGCTTCGAGTCAAGGATGACACCCAGATATTTGGTCTTGGTGGCCCAAGGGATATTTCCACCGAATAGTGTGAGAGGTCCTATCGTGCGTGGTAATCTACATGTAGTCGGTTCGAACATAATCGCGGCGCTCTTAACCGGATTAATAGCTATACGCCACGTTCGAAACCACTCTCCGAGAGTGGTTACGGCGCGTTGTATTTTATGAGCGAGAAAAGATCTGTTCCTATTTGACGCGTATATGACTGTGTCGTCAGCGTAGAGCCCTACCTCGACCCCGGGTGGTTTCGGGAGGTCGCTGACGTACAAATTGAATAAGCAAGGTGCCAGAATGGAGCCTTGCGGGACGCCTGAACGAATGAGACGTGCGGTGGAGAGTACTCCTTCCACTCGGTAGTGGAAGGTGCTGTCGCTTAGGTAATCGCGGACTAAATGTACTAACCTATCCGGGACTTCTAAATGGTGTAGCTTGTGGACCAGTCCGGCGTGCCAGACCTTATCGAAGGCCTTGGCTACGTCGAAAAAGACCGCAAGCGTGCGGGCGGGAGCGATATTGCTCTTGGCGAAGTTACTCGTGATGTGCTCCGTGAGGCGGTGCACTTGATGTGTACACGAGTGACGGGCGCGAAAACCGAATTGTCCGGGTGGGTATAAATTCTTGTCGTCTATAACGACCTTGAGACGGTTCAGAAGGATCCGCTCATAGAGTTTCCCTAGGGTGTTTAGGAGACTGATCGGGCGATAGCTATCGGGAAGCGAAGCTTTTTTGCCGGGCTTGCGAATACCTATAACTATAGCTTTTTTCCAGACGGCTGGAAAATAGCAGTGGGCTATGGCTGCATTGAAGATGCAGACCAAAAGAGCTTCTAGATCAGGAAGAAGTTTGAGTACTTCATTCCTGATACCATCAGGACCGGGAGATTTCCTAGGCTTAAGGCCTTTGATGATAGAACAGACCTCATCTGGCGTGACCGGGGTTAACGTTTCCGCGGGGGGAATCAACGTGAGTTCCTGAACGGCGGTCTCGATAGTTTCGATGTGGGCAGTGTCTACGTTGTCGCAGTTTGGGGAGCACTGGCTCTCCAAGCTTGCGGCAAGGCATTCTGCCTTATCGTCGCTATCGAACCCGAGTGGGAGATCGGGGCCCCTTTCGAGGGGCGGCATCTGGGCGGAAGCTTCTAACTTCAGAGAGCGGGCGAGGTTCCAGTAAGCCAGATGGGACGGCTTGAGACCCTTTTAGAGGTTATCCCACCGGTGACCTCTGTACTCTCCGATGCGAGTTCTAACCTCTCTCTGAAGTTGTCGTAACCTACGGGTGTTATCCCTCATCGGATAAGAATCATGTGCACGTGTCGCGGCGTTCTTTTCCGTGATTAACGCTCGTAAGCCGGGGGGGAGTATAAAATGGCGTTCGTTCGCCACTTGCACCTCTCTCGAGGCCTTACACCGGTTTGGGGGTAGTCGACCAGGGAATCGATGGCTAAGTCGGCGTCTGCTGTTGACTCTAATACGTCGGGGATCCTAGCTAGGCTGGACGGGGTCGCGTTATCGGATAGGTAGCGATTTAAGATCGCGTAGTCAACTACTTTGACTTTTGGCGGACTGGGGTCGAACGTTTGCCTGAGTTGTAAGATAACCGGGCGGTGGTCGGAGTCTAGTTCGTGTACGACTTCTATAAGTCGTAACCGAAGTGAGACACCTTTGAGGAGGGCTATGTCAAGTACTGTCGGTTGACAATTGTCTTGAAAGTGCGTGGGCTCTAGCGGTGCTATGACGTCAAAGCCGAGCACGTCGCATAGTAGTTCGAGTATAACCCCGTTACGGGTGTTGCGCGGGTTGTTGAAAAGGGTGTGACCGCTATTGAGGTCGCTTGCTATTACGACTGATTGATCGAGTGAAAATAGCGCCTCCAGATCGGACTGAAGGAGTTTTTTATTCGATGAGTGATATGCAGAGACAAGCGTGATTGACGGATGGCCAGTCATGCCTATTCTATAGACGGACACTTCCATATTGGTAAGTGCGGGAGGGTCTATTGGCATGCAATAGAGGGAACGCTTGTAGTAGATGAGCGTGCCGCCTCCTCGGGTGGCACGGTCATTTCTGACTATGTTGTAATTTGCTATCTTAGGGTCGCGCCTACTGGGTTTTAGAAGTGTTTCTTGTACTAGAAACACGTCTATCTCCCGTTCCCTAAGAAAGGTGGATACTAAGTCCCGTTGTGGAAGGAGGTTTCGCGCGTTAAAAAAAGATATGTTGTGCCATTTATAACCGATATCTATTTCCCGGCACGGGGCAGGCGCATTAGCGTCGCTGTCATCAGGGGGAAACGCCTGATGGATTCGCCGGGGCCGTACTCAGCGACGCACTGTTCGTATGCCAGTACTTTCTGAGGGTCATGCTCGCGGAAGAGCATGACCATGTAGTCAACGCCGCGGCGCGTGCTAACGGGTGGGGGGGCCTGAGCCTTAGGAGGCTGAGGGCAGGGAGTGGTGACCCATGCTGCTTGAGGGGCTCGCATGGCCGGAAGGGGTGCGCGGGGCGCGGGGGCGGCTGCCACCGGGGCGCTGGAGGCGCCCGGGAGGCTGGGGAAAGCCTCTGGCGTGATCAGGGGCTTTGGCTGTCCTACGGCGGGACGTGTCCTCTGAGGAGGGGTGTGTCGCTTAGGGCGCATGGGTCGCGTAGGGCGCGGGGCACGGGGACAGCCGCGATAGTTCGCGGGGTGACCCTCGTTGCCGCATAGCACGCAGCTTGGAGGGGTAGCCGACTCCCGAGTGCGCGTGCACTCGCTCGCGCGTGGTCCCCGAGGCACTTAACGCACCTGGGACGGAGATGGCAGTTGCGTGCCGAATGACCGTACAGCTGGCAGTTGTGACACTGCGGAGGACTGCGGTTCTTGTGTGGGGGCTCTACGGCTATTCCGGAGAGCTCACACACTTTCCTAACATTAAAAATGGCTCTGCCCTCGGGGGTCAGTTCCAGGATGACTAACACCATGTCGAGAGGTCTGTTTTTTGATTGTCCGCCGTGCATTCTGTGCACTTCGCGGACAGGGAGGGCCTTGGCTAAGAGGTCAGTTTTGACCTCTGCGGGTGTGATTTCCACCGGGATGCGGCGGATTACAACCCGGAGGTGACGTTCTTCCTCCAGGGAGTAGGTGAAGTATTCTAGGTTGCTGTCTCGGAGCAACCTGGTGAATTGACGGTGTTCGTCCGAGGTGGAGACTTGGACGCGGATACCGTTGGCCGTGTTACTGGCCTGGGTGTAATGAATACGGAGATCTCTCAGTTTTTCAGAGAGTTTCGTCCAGAGCGACTTGTTCTGGACCATGACGGGGGGCGGGCGACGCGCCTTTCTGCCGGCAAAGGTACCGGCAGGCGCTGAGGGCGCTGCGGAGTGGGGGGCGTGGCTATTAAGCCCGGTTTTTTGTGCCTTTTGTGGGCGGGACTGAGTCTCCGGAGATTCGGGACGCGAACGCGATGCCCATTTGGCGGGCTTGTTTTTTTTAACGAGGGTGAAGCCCTCGTTTTCCTTGACTATCGCCGTGTCCATTTCGTTGGACTCGGGTTCGGGATCCGGACTGGCGGGCGAGTAGCTATTGTTTGTAGCTACTAGCGTCGGCGTGTCCGCTTCGGGAACTAGCGACGCGAAAGAGTTGTTTATCGGCAGCGCAGAGGGCGCTGGGGTCGTGGCTTGAATGCCCGGGGAACGCGAGCGCGACGGTGGCCGTTTGTACGGCGTCTGACGGTGAGCGCGGGGTGCCGTTGAGCGGGAGCGCGGGACGGGCTTCTTGTTCGTCGCGTGGGGCGCGGCGGGGTCGCTGGTGGCCTCGGTGCCCTGAGCGATGGCAACCAAACTAAGCTACCACAGGTTTTATATTATACTAGCTGTGCCCTTGGCTTTCGCTCGTGGACTACCTACACACAGCTCCATCTACCTGGTCCAATTGTGAATCTAAGCCATTCAGACAACAACGCAAACACGCACAAAAAATTTCATCAAAATCGGTCCAGCCTTTTAGGAGGAGTTCAGTCACATACACATTTACAGAATAATTATATATATAAAAATAATAACAAGCTGTGCCCGTGGCTTCGCTCGCGTTGATTACAGAATCTAAAATAAAAAGCCTAAGTTACTTTTTATAACATCAGGTATCTGCCAGTGAGAGTCTCGTCAAAATCGATCCAACCGTTTCGGAGATTAGCGAGAACAAACAAACAGACAGACCGACAAAAAATAGTTTTTTTTTATTTACTAGTCTCTGGTTAAAGGTATGTATATACTATTTATACTTTCGTATACATTAAGTAAAAATATGTTATTTTGACATTACCAGACATTTCCATTTTATTATATGTATGTAGAAATAAAAAAAAACGTATAAAATTCAACTAAAAAGTGTCAAAGTAACTTCAATATGCTCAGTTGGAATGAATTGGAAATGTGTATAGGAAGAAACGACTCTACGTGTTTGATGTTTAATCCCCAAGTCCCTATCCAATCTCAATGGTATCAGCCCCATATGCTGAAACTAAAGTAGTTTATAAAAGGCAAGTGGCCTTTAGAAATAGCTACACACGTCTACAATACAAAAAAAAAAACAGCTATGACGTCGTGCTCCCCTTCTAATCCACCTTCTTAGCTCATTGTCCACCGAAAATTAACGTTTGCAAGTTAAAATGTATCCTATTTGTACGAACATATGACGTAAACCTCTTTTACAGAGGTCCAGTTCTAAATTATATCTTAATTTATGTGGAACTTGAAACGTTATATTTTGTTTAGTAAAAAGATACCCTATCGTTTGTAATCACGGTATAATTTTTCATGATCGGACGCCGACAGGTGATTTTTTAAATAAAAATGTGCCAACACTTTATCCATTTTAAATATTTTCATGTAAAGATACATCAAAATGGCGAATTTGTCAATTGACCTACGGGATATAGCTTTTTACATATGTAGATTATAATCGCAAACAAAGTGTTAAGTCGTAATGATGCAAAAGTTTTGTTTAATAACTAGACAAAATGACTGCACTGATGGTAAGCACAGTACAATCAAAAAACAACAGCGATCAGCTGAAATTCTCTCTTCACCTTGATACATACTAGCTGATCCCGAAAGAGTCACTGTGACTGGTTTATCGCCATGTATATGGTGGTTGTGACCTATGCGGGAACATGTCCCTACCATCCCACTTGAATTATCGATACACACCGGAGTATCGAGGAAAGAAATACGCCTAAGCGTACCACTATAGCGGGTGATATACCTGGTATATGAGGGTGACGCTATAGTTCAACAAAATTATCATGTCTTACCACTCGGAACGGCGGTATTACATGATGTACAATTACCCTGTACGAGGCAAAATCAAATCATATAGGAGTGAAAATGTATTTTAGTACATTTTATTCTCTACTAAATGCGCTAAAAGATGTTTAACTACCAAAATATACGAACTGTTCTACATAAACGATTTAAAAAAAACGAGTAAGCCTTACAGTAGTCGCGTATGATGTGTAACATCTGACATGTTATCCTACTATGGAATTGGAATGTATATATGACGTCAATTTATTGGTCATATTATTGGTCGAATATATAAGAGAAAAACAAAATTACCCGTGTAATTAATTAGTTAGTTTTTTTTTATCAAGGAAATTGTTCATATCATAATGAAAAATATTATATTGACGGCGACAGAAATTATTCCCCGGTTTCCTATAACACATTTCTGTCCCTTTTCCAAAATCACTCCCACAAAATATATCCAGCAACCGAGAGAAAAATGTTACACATAAAAAAAAATTAATCAAACAGATTGTATTTATAAAAGTATAAACTTCAATCAACCGCCGGTCCATTAGTTGATTTGCAATAACTTCAACATTAAGTATACGCGGCAGTGGAAGCGGCGCGGCGCGGCGTGGGAACTTACAAGTTTCATATTACTATCGTTCAGGTAAACAGTTGTGATTCACGGTAGCGTAGCGGTAGACAATGAGAGGATCCACCGTATTCGTTCCGACGATTTGTCACAAATGTTCGCGTATGCTTTGTTAAGGTAGTTTCGTCCCATCATTGTTATTCCAGGTAACAATAATATAATGGTCGGTAAATGGGGGCGCGTTAGGTCACCCGTGAAATCCCTGAATTATTCGTAACTTCACAACCATCAGTTTTATCATGAATGCTTAGTGAATAGACGAAATATTACTTGCGATATCATAACGACGTGATATAAAAAGTATTTTGCGAACAAATGCGGGGTTAAGTAAATATTATCTCGGGAAACATTTGTGAATATAAGCACTTATTTTTGGTTTTCTCTGACAATGAAGGAAATCGTTTTGGCTTTGCCGTGCACTTTTATCTTCCATTATTACGCGGTAACAAACTTAAACGAAAGTAAACTTTTTATTTTATAGAATGATACTGGAATAGTGAGTTTAATCTGTACATACGTGTGTCAGCCAAGTTCGAGCGATACACCGGCCAGTGTGATACCAGTTCCAGTCACTTATTCACTCATCAAAAATACCCGCCACGACCCTCTCTCGTCCTCCTCTGCAGCAACTCAAGTCCGGTCTCAAGGTCCGATCCATCGGTATGGAGCCCTTGAGCCAAGCAGCCGCTCGCGCGATGCAGTGACTCTACATTCACTAGCTTTCACAGCCATACATGACACTGCATTGTATACACATGCATAACACACAGGTACATAGGTTCTGTAAGGGACCTTTTTTTTTCTTTTTTTGCCTAGTTAGTTTAGACACAAAAAATCAGAACACTAAATACCCTCCCTCCATCCAGGGGGAAGAAACATGTATTTGGCATTATATAATAAGCATATACAAAGGAAAAAAATAAAAAAATCTTCAAAAAACTACAATTGTTGATTCTAAACGACATAATGCTCGTAATGAGCGTCAACTACAACGGCGTTTCCACCCGCTTACCAATAGATGGTGTTGTAAATCTTTTCAGAAAGTAATGATATCCCAACAAAAATATAGATGTGAAAAAGGTGCCAAGTTTCATAGCAGTTCATTTAATAGTAGTTTTTCTTCTGTTGGAGCTGGTTTTGTTTACACTAGATACTGTTTTATTTTAAATAAACCCATAAGAGGCTTTATTTAACTTCTTATATAACATAAGTTATATACAATAAACATAAGTTTTTTTATATTATTAGAATGTAAAATAAATATCAATACGGTTTTTCCTTTAATGACCATATTTTTTAATGATTTAATTTATAAGTTAATTATCAGGATACCTTATAATGTGTAAACGATTATTTATTGTTTGAATAGTTGCGTATGCGTTTTTGACACAGTAATATTTACTCCTCTTAATTTTATTTTGAATTATATTTTATTGATATTTAAATTCATACTCACTTTAGCCTATATACCAATTTTCATTAAAATCTATTGGGAATAATTAATAAAAAAATGTGTATTTTTTATACCACGATGGTGGCAAACAAGCATACGGCCCGCCTGATGGTAAGCGGTCATCACAGCCTATATATGGACGCTTGAAACACCAGAAGCATCACATGCGCGTTGCCGACCCTTTAAAAACCTATTGACTCCCCTTTTGAAGAACCTCATACAGTAATTCCCTGGGAACTCAGCAGGGAGCTCATTCCATAATCGGGGCGTTCGCGGAAGAAAATTCCTCTGAAACCGGACTGCCTTCTTTTTCGTACTGATTATACTGTTAGCTTTAGGGGCCCTGGAGCCTTTACGGCTTTTACAGCTTCACCGGGCTTGTACCGAAAGAACCGGACTGTCCGCGACCATAGGTTACAAGGTGTGAGGATGAACTCCCTGTCGATTGCGAGTAGGTATAATATATTTTCTAAAAGTATTAACAATATTTTTATATCATGTCAATTGAGGAATGATATACATCCCATGTATATAAAATGTCATTAAAATCGGATGAAAATAAACAAAATATAATAAAAACAAGGATTTCTAAAAGTATTGTCTATAATTTTATGCCTAATCTACAGGGGAATAAAATATTCTACTGTTTGTGTATATGACGTTTTTGTGCAAAACCCAGACATACAAACGGATATACAGACATAAAGAAAACAATAACATTAATGTATAATTTGAGATCAGTGAGCCTATAAAATAGCTACCTAGACCATACGAAATTAAAAAAATAATATATACATACATATATATATATATATATATATATATACATTATTGACTTTTATATTCTGACAACTACAGATTTATTAATATAGATAACGTGTTAAATGTAGAATGTTAATGTGTTCACATTCTCAAATAATATAACATGAATCAATCGAAATGACATAGGATCTGATAAAACGAAGTTCTCAAATTACGCACTGCTATGACTTGCAAGACGAGCATTGATTACTGATAAATAAATAAATTTTGTACCTATACCTATTAGGCGTAGAGTTTTGTATTATCAGTCACCATATAACAGGGGGTTCATGAGTTAGATTGAGTGCGTGGTTTTCTATACAGTGTAGAGCTTAAGCTCACACACACGGCATCGACTTGGTGTGCACACACCAAACATGGTGTGTGGACGTGAATATTAATAGTGATTTAATGTCGCTACCGATCGCATCGCTGCAAATCTGAAAAGTCGCTAGTAGGCAGCGACATCGCTGCTTTGTGGACGTAGTGTAGACGTGCGTCACGACTTTTAACATGGCGCACTTACGAAAATATTCACATACTCTTGTTAGATAATTTTTAGAGTTTTATATTGATTTACCTCCTATGTGGACGGTTATAGGAAATATTACTCAAACAGAGATATGAAGACACGAAGTCATGAGATTTTAGTCGAAAACTTTATGGAGATGGAGACAAATGCTAACAGCGAGTGTTAATGAACGAATTTAAAAAAGTTTCAAATCCGGAATGGCTATAGAAGCTATCCTACACTTTCATTATAGTACTACATGAGAATATCTTGACCTTTAAAGTAACCATTTCTACACCCAACATATTCGTTGCCTTTTTAAAGACATTATAAAGAACCGAGCACAGGCTAGATTTTATCTACAACACGCACAGATCTGCTACGTCTGCACACGTATGCTACCAAATGAACATTGATTGATCGCTATGGACACAAAATGCTTAAGTTTTCAGCGAGTCGCCGGCGATCAAAGTGGCTGCGTGTATACCAAGCTTTAGTGACGTGAACAGTCATAACTTATATTCAGAAGCCCTATTCCATATAAAGTAACTTTTTATCTTAAATTTATAAACATATTTGCTAATATCTGGCGTCCTGTATTCTATAAATAAATATTATTTTATTAACTTTTAGGTAGTTAACAAAAAAAATACAAAACATAAATTTGATTTTATATATAAAAAACCAACCGCCCGTGAGTTTGTTGGCGGTAATCTTATATGCTTATAATAAAATAGTAGAAATAGTAGTCGAAATCTGTACATTGTATATAAATTTGAAAAAAAAAACAATCATAGACAAAAACATTTCGACAGTTTTTGAAATTTTTGTCTGTCTGTTAGTTTGTACGGCAATTACGCAGAAACTACTGGATCGATAGTTTATAATCTGTAGTAACATTTGAGAGGTCTATAAATAACAATGTCTATGTTATATATTCATTTGACAGTTAGGTCTATTTTGTTCTCAATGTCTACGATAGATTGCGTTGATTGGTGTTTTAGCGCTATCAAGATTTTTATTCAGCTATACTAAAACAGATAATAGTGCGCTGTTATTCACTGGTTATTAACAGTTAATTAATATAAAAATATTAAATAAATTTTACTGTCCCTAAAGAATTGCAAAACCTGAATTTTTATGTTGAATAACTTTTTAATAATTTATTTTATACTGCTCATACTTCTTGCTATGGTTTTAGTTTGTTATTATTAGCTAAAGGCATTTCCGGGTTTCGTCTATACCAAACCACCGCTGTAAACCTTTGTAGAAAGCAGACGCCAAATGTTTCTAACGTGATACAACTTCGCAAATACACTCAACTCAAAATCATGAGACATCGCACTCAATTTATATATAATTGATGATGGATTGTATATCCTTTGTGGTCGCCGAAGTTACTGGCTTGCACAGTACTCACCATTAGCTACAGTGCCGTTACCTTGACTTACAACGAAAAAAAAAACTAATATATTAATCCAATTACGATGTAACTTTGGTGGGTTGTTATGCAAGTCGTTTCAACATATTGGATTAAAATGAAGGCAACGCTGATGAAGTTGCAATAGAAGATAAATTATAAATAATACCATGCTGTCTCACCCTTTATAGCGGTTTTTGTATTAATGATACAGAGAGTACAAAATAAGAATGGATTATAGTGTGGATGTACTGTACTATAAATGCAGTGCAAATGATATAATTCCGAAGTGAACTATCTGTTTCCCTATGTTTGCTAAGTGTAGATACACACGGGTATATGTTTGTGAAAATAAAACCCCTTCCTTAGTCCCTGACGCGGACGCACCGACCCGTAAACGAAAGCAAACAGAAGCTTTTAGTAGGGACGTACTCGTATAATATACGATTGATAACACTTAATTTGTCTATTAATGTACACGAGATGGTCGACGGAAGTGTTTAATGTTCGTGTTTCGAAATGGTAACGTTATTTTCTTTACATTCAAGCTTATGTAGCTTATATAAGCAGTAATTAGAAAATACAATCTAGAATATTGTTGATACTATGGTAAAATATTGTTTGATATTAAAGGTATTATTTAATTTTATAATTTTAAAGAAATTTTATGATATTGATATTATTATATACCAGTTTTCATCGGCTATAAGGATGACCAAAAACCGGTGACGGTTGTGATGTTTCAGTGTTGACGTCAGTTCAGAGATTAAATTGAAAAAGGTTTGATTGATTTTGCACATACACGTATATCAAAGTAGCAATACGTTTGGGCTGTGGTTTTATTAAGTTAATATTATTTTTAAGTTATTTGCGCATTTGTGATCGTGGATAAAGAAAATTTAGTAAATATAAATTTAGGATGTAGAAAGTAATATTTGATTGATTATATTGGGATTGGGTGAATAAAAATTACAATATGTTAATTTAATTAACATGGCTTTCATATTTGTATGACGGTTTATAACCACGGACTACAAAAACATGATTAAACGAAGGAAAAGAAAAACATTATTATTCATAACTGATTGGTGAATCTTATAAAGTTGAAATAATCTCCGTTCGCCATTTCTACATATTATGACTTGCTTGAAATAGCTACTCTAGTATGCCACAATTTCAATTTTTTTTATATAATAGCAACAAGGTTACTGTCTTGTGCATGATGGTATGATTAACAATCCATTGCCAGTCACAACTTACATGGCAACCTGCGCAAAAAGGAACTGGATAGGTATGTCACATACTGATTCCGAAAGACGATGAGCACAAGCGAATTACTATGACGGGCTTTTCACCATATGTGCTGTATTTATATCCTTATACATACATATTATATATATAAGTGCTGAGGTTCATTTTGGTATTTCGAGATTTGGGGTTTACGATAATTTTTGTTCATGAGTGTGTGTATTTCTTTATTTTGTTATTAATAAAGTAATTAATTGGAAATCTTGGTTAATGAATTTCTATAAGTGTTCATACAGATTTAAAAGTCTTATTTATAGTTTATCATTGAAAGAGCTTATTAAAACCAGCCAACATCTGTTCCGAGTCACATCTGACGGCTCGAGATGGAGACGTCGAGCGCAGAACTCTTCCCACGGCCATTGAAGTTATCTTTTTCCAACGGCACCCTTTTAGTTTCAATTACGATTACAGCACACGGTTGTGTCGTTTTTTCTAGAATAAATCGTTACTTACAGAGATACATGCCTACAGAAAACGAAACTGGCTTGTCTATTTTATATATTTACATATAGGTATCTTATATCTATGCATACTACATATAATAAACTTGAAGCGTCTGTTTGTAATGTCAAAACACCTTTTTAATAAATGCATATAAAAGTACACACGGTACCTATAACAAAAATACAATTTATAAAGTTTTTGTCTGTCTGTTCCGGGTAATCTCTGAAGCGGGTGGATCGATTTTGAAGGGACTTTTGCTGGCAGATGGCTGATATTATAAGGAATAACTAAAGCTTCTTTTATTTTCTAAAAATAATTAGGGTTTCATGCAAAAAATTAAATAAGCCTTTTGTGTGTGCTTCGCTCTCGTGGACGTTAAAATTGTTGTTACCGGGATAAACCGGGATAATATTACTTCTAATACCTCCAAGAATATGTGTACAAGGTTTCATGATGATTGGTTAAGTAGTTTTCGCGTGAAAGCGTAACAAACAAACTTACATTCACATTTATAATATTAGTATAGATACACCGGCTGTTCCCGGAACTTGCATATCTAAGTATACCACTATGGTGGCAGTTAAACATTGTGTATGGTGGTCGCTACCCAGTCGGACAAGGGAAAATGTCGCTTTCTATCAATGACAGAAGTTTTAGAATCTAATAAGTAGCTCCAAAATTACCTCAACATTCAAATTTTCTGTATGTTTTAATACACTTTTGTATGGAATGGTAATTATATACATATATAGCACCAATTTCTCAATCAAAGGATAACTTAATCCGAGGAATAATTTTTAAATTTTGACAGGTATCCCATACATTAACTGTCAAAACGTCAAAATTATTATTAAAAAAAACCATAAATTGAAAAATCGGCCCTTAATCTACTAAAGTAGGTACAAGTTAAACGAAATCAATATTATGTCACTTATGTATCAAGTTGCTTTAATAAATACGCCTCATTTATGTACGGGTACTATGTCTAGGCCACGTTATTGATTGTTCTTTTAGCGTCATTGCTCGAACGATTTCTTACTAGATAATATTTCTGGTCGGTAATCTGCAACCGGTACCACAGGTTTCTTTATATGACTATGTGTAGACGTGCGTATTATACCTTATATGGTAAGATACGTTTAAGTGTAGACTTGACAGAATTTTAAATAGTACATCGGAATTCTAGACGATGTCCGCAAAAACTGTGGAATCTTGTTTTGATATGCTTTCAAAGTATTTATTTACATTATGAGTATTCTTAATATTAGTATCTATTATGTTTTAATTACATAAATAAATTCAAAATTTTCTAGGTGACACGAAGGGCATATACATTTTATCTCTGCTATTCTCAAACTTTCGGCATATTATTTTGTTATTAAGAAAAACAATGCTCACCTAAATCTTGTTCAAGATATAACACAAGGAATTTTAAATTACATTTGAAAATTTAAACAAATTTATATAACAAATCATAGGGTAATAAATTCACTAGCTAATTCTATAATAAAAATTTCTATATTAAAAGTGCGTGTCGGGCCATGCGCATTGTAGGATTCCGTAGTTACCCATCACAATATGCAGACTTGATCAGCCGGGACACGGTCAAACATTTATAATATATCTTTGTATGAAGTAATTCATGCTACACAGGGCTGGGGCTGGGCCGCACTCTATGGGATAGACGAGAAAGGTACCCTAAACAATATTTTTGTCATGATTTGATGTTGTCTGCACTTTGTTGGCTTGATTAATATGCATACCCATATCAAATTACAGTTTTCTAGTACTAAGAATCTCTGAGCTATGCCGCGGACATACAGATGCACATAGCGAAATTGTAAGGGTCCTTTTGCCTTCATATGGGGTGTCGTTGGATAGATCGTTCAAAAATATTGCGGAATTATTAGGTCCTATGAAATTGCCGTTTTGTATAAAAAAAATTAAACGATGTTTTTTCATGTATTTTTTATTTGTATTAATCGAAGTAATCACCCATGCAATCAATGCATCTTTGCCA
Organism: Saturnia pavonia; assembly: GCA_947532125.1. Lineage (NCBI taxonomy): Eukaryota > Metazoa > Arthropoda > Insecta > Lepidoptera > Saturniidae > Saturnia > Saturnia pavonia. The sequence goes on along the minus strand of OX383899.1, from coordinate 5,117,745 downwards.
GCGCAGTGGCAGTTTATTGATGCCCTTCTTAAAGAAATCAGCTGGACGGTAGGTAACAAATTCTTCAAAGGCATTTTTACTGCCTCTCGGGTATTGAATTTTTTTCCCGCCAAAGAGTTAACCAACTTCTGGAAAAAGTAGTAGTCTGTAGGCGCAAGGTCTGGTGAGTAGGGCGGATGACGGAGAACTTCCAACCCCAGTTCTTGCAACTTGGAGACCGTCTGTTGTGCCGTATGAGGTCGCGCGTTGTCGTGCAGGAGCAGCGGAAACGAGCGATTGACCAATGCTGGTTTGAGATGTGCCAGCTTCTCCATCATTGTGTTCAGTTCTTCACAGTACACATCTGCAGTAATGCTCACCCCGTTTGTTAAGAAGCTGTGATGAATCACACCGGCGCTAGACCACCAAACGGTGACCATCACTTTTCTAGGGGTAAGTTTTCGTTTAGAGCATTGTTTAGGTGCTGAACCAGGATCCAACCAACTTGCTGAGCGCTTGTGGTTATCAAACAGAATCCATTTTTCTTCGCAGGTAACCATGCGCTTCAAAATTCCTTCATTTGTGTGTCTGTTGAGCAGTGCAAGGCACGTCTCGACGCGTACTTCGCGCTGGCGATCTTTGAGTTCGTGGGGCACCCATTTGTCAAGCTTTTTTACCTTGCCAATTTGACGCAAATGGACCAATATTGTTTTGACGCTAACTTCGAAAGCTGCTGCTAATTCAGCCGTAGATTGTGTATCATCAACTTCCACAATCTCGTTAGGAACATGGACCTGCACAGGGACATGAGGCTTCCCTCGATAGAAGCCTATGTGAAATATCTCACCAGGAGATACTTCGATAGCGCTTCGAATCATCCCAACCCGCTCGTAAAATCCACCGTGAACTACGTCCCAGACAACTCGATCCCCGTTGCCAAACGTTATAAACGCCGTCCGCGAAATCTCTTTGTCGATCCCGATGACGACATCGAGAACGCTAACAATTTCTACGCGTCCGCTCCCGCAACATATGCGTGTTCGCGCCCACGCCCGCGAAACCACCGTTCCCTCCGCAGGGGACGTACGGTTAACTTCGCTCCCGCACACCCGCCACGACCTCGCCCTCCTCTGCGGCAACTCAAGCCTAGGTCCGATCCATCGGCATGGAGCCCTTGAGCCAAGCAGCCGCTCGCGCGATACAAGTGACTCTACAATCACTAGCTTTCACAGCCATACATGACACTGCATTATTCACACATGCACAACACACATAGGTACATAGGTTCTGTAAGGGACCTTTTTTTTTTCTTTTTTTGCCTAGTTAGATTAGACAAAAATTTTCAGACCACTAAATACACATACACATGTTCCTTCCCTCCTCCCAGGGGGCAGAAACATGTATATATGTATAGTTAGTTTAGATCGAATTACGGATAGGGAATTAGTCAGATCGCGACTTAATTGCATACGCGCAACAGTCCGAGCCGAGGTTCGGCCACTTTGGCACCCTCGGATGTTGTTGCTTAGCTTTCGTGGCTGAGTGCCCTAAGCGCTCGCCCCCAAGCCCGGTAAAGCTGTAAAAGCCGTAAAGGCTCCAGGGCCCCTAAGGCTAACAGTATAGTCAGTTCGAAAAAAAAAAAAAAAAAAAAAAAACTTCCACAATCGCCTTTAATTTGTCATTGTCGACCAAAGTCTTCGGACGACCGCGAGGTTCATTTTTCAGGTCGAAATTCCCAGAACGGAAGCGAGCAAACCAATAACAGGTTCTGCTTTGGTTTGTAGTGTTAGCTCCGTAAACGTCGTTGATGTTGCGTGCCGCTTGTGCCGCGTTACTGCCACGACGGTACTCATATTCCATAATTACTCGAATTTTTAAAGTATCCATGATGACAAAAACATTGAAATGCGATGAAAATGTAACACTAATCAATAAACAAATGACTACTTTTGGAAAAAGAATTCCATGTTTTTAAAATAAAATTAATTTCAAATTAGAATTCTTAGCCAAACAAAAATTATTTTGATTTGAAATGGCCAGCAGAACGGCATTTCATAGGTAAAGACCTATTATTTTTCGGTTCAGGGATCCGTTTAAGAAATATTAAGCTTTAAAGTGCTAATTTTTCTTTTTGTTAGAGTCAAGTGTCCCCTTGTCAGAAAAATAGTTGTTTTCGGATTAATTAAAAAAATCGTAGTAGTAATATATATAATGAAGTTAAAAGGACAACTGTCAGGGGTAGGTATGGTTTACAAGTTAACGAGTAATAGTCAATCAACTTACAAAATATACTTGAAGAAGAATACGTACGAATTCCATTGAAAATTATTTAAAATCCCCTCTCTAATTCAGCATATTGTGACGGGCACCTACGGAACCCTATATTGCATGCGCTCGACACGCACTTGTCAATTTTTTTATGAAAAGATTAATTTTAAATTCTTTGTCTTGTGTTTGAATCATAAATTTTAATGAAGAAATTAACGGAAATAGGGTGTTGCCAGGGAAAAGAATCAACTTTGAGAAATATTATATATGTTTAGTACAACCAGTACACAACAGATGATGTTCAAGTCATTTCATTGTTAAGGCAACGCGAACGAATTAGCGGGCAGAAGCTAGTTTATAAATGCAACGAAAGGATTTTTGTATGGAGTTAGAATATTCCTTTTTACCTTTTGAGACAGTGAACTGGTAATAAACAGTTTATTATAAAGAAAGAACAGGTAAAACTCATTTTTCGAAAAAATAATCTTTCGAAACTTATCTTATTTAAAATGAGCATTTTATTTTTAAACTTAATTAAAATTCCATTCACAAATTCTTGCAGAACCTTAAAATAAAACAAGTGAAATGAAACGTTCGAAGTATGTTTAGGTAGATACCGGTATCTATGGATGCGTCGAGAGGTATGCCTTAATTAAATTGATGTCTTGTGATTATGAAAACGAAAAGAAAAAAAAAATAGCACCCAGATATCTTTGACGCTAATGAGAATATATTGTATACGAGGAAGATCTCGGTTTGTCATCATGTAAATTATAGTTATAACAAAAGTGGTTAATGTGTTGTTAAATCATTTGCTTTGTAAAATACCGTTTTCTGTGTTATATTGTGAGAAAAAATAGCAATTTATTGATATTATTTTTTATAGTATCACGGCGTAGTACAATTCAATAACAGCTGCGATCACCGAGGGATCTTAAAATCCATCACATTTCGTTGCTGCCAGGCCGGCCTGCAAGCCTCTCGGCAGCTGGATATACACTGACAGTTCTCAAAAAGCGTTTAACCAAAATAGAATCACTGTGAGTGATTTATCACCACAAGCATGGTGTTCGCGACCCAGTTTACTGAGTGATAACTTATATCTTTAACGGGTTATTCCGGAGCAGGATACGTTAAGCCTGCCTCAGTGGCCAGTTTTGCACGCTGGTTCGAGATCAAGTTGGACGCAGTTGTCCTGCCCTACCACCCTGCAAACGGAAATATAATATATCATCAATTACAGTATATTGGATCTTGGAGTACGTTCGGGTATTGGTACATTGTCAAGAACTAATATAAAGCAATGATGGCTTAGTGGTAGCGTGTACGGTCATGGCGTCGATGGGCGTGAGTCGAATCTCTACATGAGCCTGAGCTCTCGGTGAAGGAAAATATCGTGAAGAAGCCGTAGTATGATAGTCATGGTGGTAGGGTTTTTTCTAATGCCCGCCTGGCTCGCTACCACCCTCAAGTTGAAAAACTGTCGCCAAGCACCAATAGGTGTGTTCCGGCAGCTGCACTTGAGAGCTAATTTTCCCACTAGACTTAGTGGGAAATCGTCCACATCGTCCCTTAAGATCAGGTGAGATTGTGGCCACAACGCTAAACCTATAACGATAAAAAAACAAGTACTACAGTATTTTCAAATAGTTACAATGTAATATTTAAAAGAATGCTGTCTGCATGCCAGACAGACTATTCAATCTACCTGTTTTTTATAATTGAACAAAAGCCAACATTGTTATTGTACATCTATGGGGATAAAAGGTTAAATTACCTCATTACTGTCATTTCGAATGCATAAGACAAGCCTTATAAAGAAACGTGAGACGCAAATTCGTGGGCGAGGTTTATACTTACAAAACTATCTCAAAGGTGGTCCGCAACTATTTTTATAACGCTTTGAAATTTTATTGAAATTGTTATTAATATAGGCAACTAAAATAATATAATACCTATCAAGTTTCCTGAACGCAGCAATTATTTTTAGTTTTATTTAGTTTTACTCATATTATTGACAATTTAAATAGCATTGAGACGCTTCTTGTGTACAAAATTTCGTAAAAATCCGTTGTCGTTTTCCAGAGATACAAATAGTCAGTCAAAAAACAAGGTGTGTGTGCGATTCACACACGATAGAAGTGAAACTTCATTTTAAAAGATATTTTATATTTTATTTAAACAGTGTGCAATATACATACACTCCGAAATTTACTCTCTCGCTCTGGCTCACACAAAGAGGAACAAGAGAACAATGTGTACAAATGTTTAACAACTACATATTACGGATTAAAAGTTAAACAGTATACACATTGATCGAAAGTTTGATGACAAGCCCAATTAATACCGTACATTGCTCCCGTACTCGGTTTATGATGAGAGCAATTAAAAATTTTCGCGTCGTATTTCGGCCATGAGCAATCCCTGTATTAAGAGTAATTGAGCTAATGGGTTCAATTGAATACGCTTTATTACTTAAGACGTGAATGGGACAGAAGGGATCACATAACTGACATATTATATTTCATTTATGTATCTTAGTCTTATCGGTTTAGCGTGGTTAAAATTGTGAAGTTCAAAGAAATTACAATCACTGTTGACAGCTTAATCGAAATCAAAAATACTTTATTCAATTTAGACCTTAAAAAGGCACTTATCAATGTGAAAACAATAACACGGTTCGGAAATCATCCCAGTCTTTGAGAAGAGCCGGCAAGAAATTCTATCTGGCTTATCAATATTTTTTTAAGCACTTTCTTGGACTATCAGACATCGCTAGCATTCACGTAATGACCCACTTTATTTGTATAAAGGGTGGTCGTCTCTTTTGACTTTTATATGATCCTTGATCTTGTTATCCTGTAACTCGCTATGAATAAGGGTATTACCTAAAATTCCATATTTAATGGAATATTCAAGGGTTATATGTGTAAAATAAATAAATTCCGAGTGCTCGTAACACAATATTGCCTAGGTAATAGTAATTGGTATACTGTATATCCATTTAAATCAATATTCCATGGGGAAATTAGCATTCACATTGGAGCTATGATACAGGCCTTTGTCTGGGCCCAGGCTGCGAATCAAACGTTAAACACAGTAATACAGTACATATCTGACTATATATTTATTAATAATACCATTGATGCTATTGAATTAATGTCAAATTAATTAGGGGTTCTCAATTCATATATCACAGAATGAATGAATATATGATTTTTTATTTTAGTGCTAAAACCAAATTGAAATAGGGTTTTTTTGTTCCCTATTTATCCCTAACACGTTACGTGTTCTTATTGTATCTAGCTCCTCCGTCTCTACTGGTTTTATTTCCTAGCTATCCTATTAGTACTCTGTATTTCAAATCTGTTTTTCTAGATTACTTTATTCTTTATTTATCATTATTTTTAATTTCTTATTTTATTACATTTTAATTATTTCCTTACACTAACCCGAAATTTCTACTTACTTTTATTCTTCTTAGTTTATGTTACATTTACTTAAGTTTGTTACAGTTCTTATGTCAATCTTATTAGTTATTTAATTTTCTTATATTCTAATTACAAGCAATATTAGCAATTAAAAGCAATATTACAAAACGGCTAATTAAGACCTACATTTGGAGCATAGCATTGTATGGCTGTGAAACATGGACCATGAACCAAAGAAACAGAGAAAGGTTGACTGCATTTGAGATGTTATGTTGGAGGAGCATAGAGAACATCAGTTGGACAGATAGGATTACAAAAGAGAACAGTTATTAAGAAATATAGAAAACAGAAAAGGAAAGATGATTGGACATTTAATACGATACGACAAGCTCTTTAAAACAATTTTTGAAGGAAAAATTATAGGATAGCAATGAAGAGGATGACGTAGTGGAAGCTTTTTCCAACAAGTGAAGGACAAAGTGGGAGTCCTGTCATATCAGGAGGTCAAAAGAAAGGCAGAGGATAGGGAACAGTGGCAACTACTCCACCGACAAGGGCTAAAAGCTTTTAAATTAAAGAAGAAGAGAGAGTGTTATGTCCTGTCAGTTTATTATTTGTCAGATTACTTCGTCAATTTTTCCTTGTTATTTATCTAATTTATTACTTTCTATTTATATCCCAATAGACTATTTTAACTATTCCTTAATTTCTAATACTTCCTTTATTTATTCGCTATATATTCCTTTATGCCGCAATTATGGATATGCATAGCGTCGTTAGGGCCCTGGGGTGTCAAATTTTTTCTCTGCCCTACGCGTTCGAGCGCACTGTGAGATCTCGTAGTAATGTTTGTGAATACGAGCGTTAGTATTGCAAGCGTCCATAGGTTAAGGTAGCCGCTTATCATCAAGCGGGCCGTATGCTTGTCTGCCACCTTAGTTGTATTAAAAAAATATAGACACATGGTCTATATTATTTACCGAGCTAGGTACTATAAAAAATGTATTTAGACTTTAATAAAATTAGTAGTAATTAAGTGACGCGCTCCTAAAGTTATGTCTCGTCAGCGCCTTAAGCCCGTGCCACCGAATTGATTGATGACGATGACTTAAATAATTTTATCACAATAGTGACTTAAGTTTAATGCTTAAGCATCACTGAACATTTTGTGTCATCACGTTTTTAAATTTAAAATTAAAATTGATTGTTTATTTTATCATCTTATGATTTATAAATGCTCGTTTTAAATTATTGTTAACTAGTATATTTATATAAAGTATACAAATGTTGAATTTTATAGTGACTGCTTAGAACGGCCAATGAATAATTTATCAACCGCATATTATTCAAAGGTGACTATAAAAATATGCGTGTTCTCTGGTATTCGATTTTACTTTTACTAAGTTTTATACTAAGCGTGTGAGTGAGCAATACGATTTTGTATTCTTTACGCGCTCTGGTACAATGTCGGCTCAAGCAATTTGTTAACCAGTCATTCCTTGAGTGTTGAAGACTTACTCGATATTAGAAAACCGATCGCACTCATAAAATATGTAACCGATATCATAGCGTGCTTATTTAAAATATTTTATAGCGATCTATACATCTATATACATATGTATTATAAAACTCAACGTCTCTCTGTTCGTTTATGTTGTTTCTTGTGTAAACCACTTATCCGATTTACATGGTTTTCCCTTTAATTTATAGGTTTGTTATCTGGTCAGGTTATAGGATATATTTTGTTAGAGAAAGTAACATACGAAATAAGCAGTGACGATAATGGTGAATCATGTCGGAAAAAAGACGCTTTTGGGCCTTACGCAGTGGAAACCACAAGAGATGTATCAAAATAATGTAATACATAATTGTAGATCTTAAAAATACCTACAAAAAAGTCAGTCATAGCATGTGTATATCTCCTAAGGATCATACACAATAAGCATTTTTGTCTTTAGAATAACTGGCGGGCAATCTCCGTGTGTGGTAGCGGGGGCAGCACAATTGCGCATGTGCTCAACCGACGGCACTCTGTAGTCCACGCGAGCGGATCCGCGAGCACAGCTAGTATACAATAAAAATTAATGTTTCTATTATTGTTTGTACAGAGATACGATGCGATGGAACTTTGGCGATTGTTGTGCGCACAACTGCGAATACTCTCTATTAGTATAACTAGTTTATAATAGATGGCAGGCGAGTCGTTTTAACATATTGCATTAAATTGAAGATAACGCGGAAGATATAGCAGGCAATAGCTAGTTAATTATAAACAATGGTACCCTCATAATTAACTCATAGGAAAGCTAAAGGTTTACTCAAAAGGTTACTTTGCATGATCAAATCATAAATGAGGAGATCCGCATAAGACCCAAATACCGTTAAGTATATTGGTGACAGTGGCAGACGCTGTACGCCTTCTCGTGAGTATCATATGAATGCGCTTGCCATTCATTCCCTAAGCCCAAGTTTCTCAGCTCATTATAAAACACAATCGAATAAATTGTTCTCAGTGTCAATGGCTTCAACCGAAGTTTAAGAGGGCTGTACCCAAGCGTATCGAGAACAGTGGCAGAGTTGACCCATAGACTCTTCTAATCACAGGAATGTGTGTGAATTCACCCTCAATTTCAACCTTGTGAAACAGTCGAATATATGACTATCAGCGGCTTCAAAACTGACATATCTCTTACAATTGCTAGACTTAAGTGACAATAGGCAGGGTACATTGCTCGTAGGATAGATGGCCAATGGGGCCGAAGAGTTCTTGAGTGGCGACCACATACCAGAAGACACAACGTGTGCAGACACGCCACAAGGTGGACTGACGACCTGGTAGAAGTTGCGAGAAACCCCTGGATAAGGGTAGGTTTATGTCCAGCAGTGGACGTCTTTCAGCTGAGATGATGATTATGATGAAGGGTACGTTGTCTAACCCTTATTAATAGTTTTTATATTGATGGTACAGGGGGTAAAAATAGGAAAAGCTGTACTCTACAATGCAAAATTCCTTGTCGTCTACTATATCACATAAAATCAAGAATATTTTATTCAATTTAGGCCCAAGTGCCTTCACTTATGATTGTCAACTACTGTCACCGGTTCCGAAAACAAAGTAGTCATTGAGAAAAGCCCGCGAGAAACTCGATCGGGATTATCAATATTTTTTTACACTAGCGGACCCGACAGACGTTGTCCTGCCCGAATGTTGGCTTACATAAAAATAAAAAACTTAGTACTCGACCACAGCGCCCTCTACCGGGTGCAATTTTGAATATAAACTATCCAGAAACCCACGCAATAACAAACAAAATATTTCATCAAAATCGGTCCAGCCGATTAGGAGGAGTTCACTCACATACACACTTACAGAAGAATTATATATATAAAAATAGACATTGATTACAGTTATTATCATTATTAGAAGAGCATGTCACTTCAAGACATCACCGTTATTCACGTAATGATCTACCCCTCTCTTTCCCTTTCGATAATAAAACATGCTTAACATGAGTTTCGAACTTACTATCCGGCAAATCAGTAATGCGTTTAGGAAGTTTATTGTAAAACCCAACACAATTACCTAAAAAAATATTTGTCTTACTGAGCCTAAAAGATGGGATAACTATTTTATATTTATTTTTAGGATTGAAATTGTGCCTGTCATCTACAAGTTCGAACCTATTTAAGTTTTTCATAAAATACATTAAAATAAAATCTATCGATAATGTATCGTATAATCATACTGTTGCCGTGCTTATGCGTAAAATACATTGCCCTAGGAGAAAATAATGATTAAAAAAATACATATTATCCCACTAAATCCATTATTTATAAAGTTTAGTGTCTAAAGTTGTCTATACAGTGTTGTCAGACAAATATTTTTGATCCAAATTATTACAGATAAGGATATTATTTATTATTCGAAGTTGTTTATTCCAGTGGTCTATTACGATTTCTTGTCGAACTTTATATAAATTGTATCCTCTAAATTATTAAAAGTTAAATAGGTGTGATTCGGATAGTGGTAATATTAAAATGTAAATTTAAGTGATACAAAATCTCATCGGGGCATAATCTAGAAATTTAATACAAATTTACGGCCTCTAAATATACATTTTATAACAACCTATCGAGCAATCGCTAGCTTATGGATTGGTTATAGCGAGAACGTTTCCAAGATGATCATTCCTTTGAATGTTTAGTTCTATTTGACAGTCAAAAGTTTTGGTTTCACGCGTGGGCGATTGCTTCGTTTATAGTATACACTGGACTGGCGTATATCGATATTACAATCTTTTAAACCTGCTGTAATTATCAAGTATTTTATAATAATTATTGATAAGTTATGTTTTTCCTTTCGAAATAAAGATAACAGTGGTTCAGAGTGTCATTGTGATGTGATCAAACCAAAGCGCGTGATAGTAGAGCATTTCCTAAAGTCTGCTTGGCTAGCTACCACCATTAATATGAAAATATATAGCCAAGTGTCACGTGGACAATTAAATAAGTATAATATTCCAGAAAATAAATAATTCAAGTTAATGGAATGAAATTCGAAATAGATAAATAAGTGTATTCCGAAGGCATTAACATTAAATGAGATATAAAAACAGAGTACCTTATTAAAGTCTATTAATAATAGTAACACCTTCATCAGTAAGAAATGTCCAAGTTTTGAATATATCCTTAATAGATTTGCTAATAAAATCCCGTCCGTAAGAAGCGTGTGTTTAATTAGAACTCCATTCTGTTCCAATTTTTACAACAGCATCTTCAAGCCAGCATGAATGAATACGTTCGCCAGGTTTTTTTCATTCGTTTGATAATAGTTGTTGAGTAAAAGGTTCCAACTCCTTCGAATACCAGTTATAATTCGAGAGGTCTCTTGTTATAACAAAATAAGTTTTATAGACTCCAGACAGGTATGTGCGAGTCAAAACAATAAATAGAATAATAGTTATAAATCAACTTATACAAATCTTATTTAAGATTGTATGTTTTCTTTAGAGATCCATCTGCCTCTCTCCGTCAGAATCCATCCGTCATGTTTTCAATTATTTTACCGTCTTGTTCATATTTTAAATTTAAAAAGTTCTTCAGCCAAAATACAATATATACGACCTACTTATTCGATATATAAATCGTAAAATAAGTTTGTAATACACAATATTTAAAATAATAAATTACCTATAGATGAGATGCCTTCGGAAAGGAGCATAAACACAATAAATGAATAAATGAGAAATCAAATAAAGTGAAATAAATATATATAATGAAGAGATAAAAAATGATTGATAATACAATCATTACACAAGCACTAGTTCCGCTAGCTCTAGGTATAGCGTGTTTCCACTTTAGGCTACATTACCACTTAACATCAGGTGAGATTGTGGTCAAATAGTAAACTTAATAAGTATCAAAAATTATGACTTACTTGCTTTGCTCTTTTCATATATGTAGTGTAGAAATACGTAGTTAAGGGTACTCAGGTACTGTTTAATTAAGTTACTTACCATATTGACGTAGATCCTTTGTTACAATATTTAAATATTTCTATATAATTAAATGCGATTAAATTTTGTCGCATGCGTTCTTGACCTTATTTACTATATCTGGAAAAAATCTACCACATGGGACGGACGCAAAAAAATTACGATTACATTTGGATAATAATATGACATTGACCTAAAATTGTTTGTGTATGTACTTTTGATCAAAGTCGAAACGCAGTTGATTCTAATTTAAGATGGAGTCGTTTAATAAATTGTTCCATTGTATGTCGAAATAAATAGTATGATCATTTTACAATATAATATAAATTCATACTACGCTTTATAGTTCATACTTATAACATACGTTGTAAGAATAATAACAAGATAGAAATCAAATGAGTAAATGGTGTATTATATAGAAATTCAACATATTATTATCATTATGCACCCGAGACTTGCTTTGTTTTTCAAAATCAATTATAAATTATGCCCAATTTAATTTATATGAATCATTTAGACGAAATACGAACGATGCGGCGTTTAGCCTATACAAACGTATTCCTCTATTTTATCCCTGGATAAATACACTAGAGTCGCTACTAAAATGGTATGAAATGAAAGACAATAGAATGTAATTATTAGGCTACTAGATGGCATTAAAATCGGTCCAGTTTTGGAGTAGGAAACATGGGAATAAGAAATTATTATTTCGTTTATTTTACACAAGTATAAACCGTCCAAGCTACAGTTGTCTCTCTCTCTCTCGCTCTATTCGGTCGTTTAGGCATAGCGCGACAGCAATAGATTCCTTTCAAATGTCTTACCGACCCTGTTTTCTCTTGATTTTCTGTTGTATTCGTATTAGTTAATAATCTTGAACACGAATTATTTAAATGTCTTTCCATTATATACGATTTTTTACACGAATATATTCATCAATTCAACTTGTTTTTATTTCCATTCTTTTTCTTAAGCCGGTTAAGATACTAGACCTGACTTGTATTTTAATAGGCACCATTATATTATAGAAATTACGTTTCGATGTCAAACAGTCGACATTGCGTAAACAATATTTCAGGTCGCAATTCCGTGAAGTTGATAAGAAAACTGGAGTTTCCGCGTTCCCGTCGATCTTGGCTGATAAGCAGAACAGCGCAAACAAGCTTATAACTGCTACAGTCCCCGTATCGGACATCGACCCGACGTTAAAGCTTACAAGACGTTCGTTCGAATTGGTTCTTTGTTGTTGTGCGAAATCATAATTTTATTGCAAATAGTGTTTTAAATTTGTTTATTTTCAACGTTGTTTTCATTTATTTGAGAATGAATATGAATGAGTATTTTTATTGAAAAATAAATCTTGTCCCGGTAGGTGTATATATAGTCGAAAAATAAATCGATGTAAATATTGTAACGAAAACGAAATTCTTAATTTTAAAGTTTTATAGTATAAACGCATATGGTAAAGCTAAATATTGACCGTCCTGTTGTAAATCGCTCATTGTACGTTCTGAAGAATGCGGACCATAATATGAGGGGTGATACAAAATTGATGACAATGAATATGATAAATCATGATTATGACTTTATTTATGTTTTAATTGTCCACGTTGTTTCCTTACAAGTCGATATATTAAGTGCATCTTATTTCTAAATCGAAAATATCTTGATTCTTCTAAAACGCCTTTACAGCGGACATGACTTAGCTATTGTCTTCAAATTTCTTGCCCTGGAGCTTCTCCGTGAATCAAGGAGAAGATAGCAGGAGCTGGGTATGAGGTCTGACGAATAAAGCAAATATTCGAGTAGTTCGAATACTGTTTCCTGAATGGCAGCCTTCGCAATTGCTGGTTTTTGTGTTGGTGCATTGTCTTGGTGAAACAAGATTTCTGCTAGCGATTTTCTTCGTCTTTTTATTATTAATTATTTAATAGCCTCCCATAATATTCTTATTTAGTTTACGTAGTAAAGTTTGTATTAGTGGCTACCTTTTCCAAGAATTCAACCATAATAAATTCCGTCATATTCTAAAAAACCGACCCATAAACTTTCCCGTCGAGGTTGCCAATTGCTCGCTTCCAAGTTACCGACTGCTATTTTGTCTCAGGATCATAATTGTGAATATAGGTTAGTTCATGGATACAAAATGTGATTAAAAACCTTCCTGGTGAACTTAGAGAAGTTTTCAAGAATCGCGCTGTGAATGTCAATTCGTTTTTTCTTTTGCACCTCTGTTAATATTCTTGGTACGCAACGTGCGTAGACCTTTCATCTGCAGTTCGTCAGTAGCAATTATTTGACCTCAACTAAATGTCTAATGGTCACTTTTAATCTATCACACAAGATCTTGGGCTTTCTTGACGTTTTCGTCAGTAAGGTACGTAGATGGGTGTCTTTCGCAATGTTCTTCTACAGTGGTTATTCTGGCCAGCTTTAACTTCTTGCACCAGCGTGCAACTGTGGAATATGAAGGAACAGAGTCCCCTAGTGTTTTCACCGGTCGGCTTGTACATCTTTAGTAGACTTTTTTTTCAAACAGAGTTACTCAATGACAGCTGTTACTTCGTTTTTCTCCATTTTGATGTCATCCCTTCCGACTGTTCGTATTCAAATAAATGTATTTCTTAGGAACCATGGCCTATTTAAAAGTTTATTTTAGGCTGAATTAGGGGATGTATAAACATTATTTAATAAATTTTATGTCTATTGCAAATTCTCAATTAACATTACTTTTGGATCACCCCTAGTATAATAACTATTGTAATTCATGAATTGTGTATTGAATATAATCATAGAGAATAATATAAATGCAATGTTTTGTTCTGTTTGTATCCCATATTTATAATATAGATTCTTTCTCCATGGTAGGTTTGTGGACTAGCTTGAGAATGGTGACTGTCATTAGACCCACATATTTTACACTAATTCGTCAGATTAAATGCATTCATTTTTCTTAATTAATTTACTAATAGGCAATCTACTTTTAATTACGTTTATTTAGCTGTTAAATGCCATTATTAATTACATCGTCAAGCAATACCAAGAAAATCTCGTGTTCATGTAGGTAATGATATAAATATTGACAGGAACATTTCGTTTTTATTTAGTTTTATCGTATTCTAAATGTTATCTATCTTTTATTCGCATACAAATCAAACGCGAATAAAGCAACATGGTGTTTCGTAAGCGAATGTCAAAACTACAAGGCTATTCATTCAGATTGTGAACGCTAGTAAACCTATTGTTCTATTACGGCTTGCGCCAAAAGAATCTGTTTTTTATGTCCGACATTGAGTGATAATAACGGTTATTTTAATAATATAGCCGCTCTGAATATCTCGTTGATATTCAGTTATTGTATACGTTTATAAAATGTAATATTTTGCAAATCGCTCACACAATTTGGCGGTATCTTTAAAGAAAAATATATAAAAAGAATCGATGGCCAATTATTTGTCAATCACACATGAGGTCATATTACCAAATTCTGGAGAGATCAGAATAAATATATGTTTCGTAGGTCCTAGTTGGAATTAAAATTTTGACATTGGTTTTACTCAGGTTTCGAGCCGCTAAGTCACTGAGGCATTATTAATTATAAATTCGCTAGTTGATGAATACATATTATCATGAAAAATCATACGAAGAAAAATAATGAAAGAAATATTTCATAGAAATAAATTAGTAATTTTATCTTTAGTTAGTAGCTTTGAAAGTGTCACACAGCTACTTGTCGACTGCTATTTATCGTTACGGCTTCGCAGTTCTCTTCTGAGAGGCACTAATGCTAGGTTTGCCACAAACATTTTTACATTATATTGAGAATTTTAAAGCAATTAGCAAGCTGAATTTGGTCAGGCATCATGTATCATTTTTTCTTGATATGATTTTCGGTTTTAAATGTAACTTATTTTTATTAAAACATGTCAAATAAATCACAAAAACAAACAGATGTTTATATGTTTTTTATACACAATACTGTATTATATACACAAACTCCAAAATAATAGTGGCGTAGAGTATTTATGTACGACAAGCCAATCTAATAAAAATGTCAGAAGTATGTTTTTTTTTTCAAAAGTAACTGATCGGAGTCCGCTTCTTAATGGCCTTAGGTATTGATGTCTTAAATGTTGATATATATATATATATATATATATATATATATATTTACGTACGTATTTAGAATGAATCTGGAAGTTCAAAACAAACCCTTTTCACGAGAAAGATTTAGATGTAATTGGATTACTACTTTTATTATTATATATTATAAAGTGGGTTCTGTTAACGAATAATTTAGCAATAGATTAAGTTATTTTTAGTATATTGTTTATACCACGATGGTGGCAAACAAGCATAAAGTATCATCTGATGGTAAGCGGTCATTGCAACCTATGGACGCTTGCAACGCCAGAAGCATTACATGCGTGTTGAGGACCCTACTGTGGACTGAGAACCCTGAACAGATGTAAGGATACAGCTTATCTATTTTTCTTGAAATTCTATTAATAATATGAAATAATATTATTTTATAACGAGAATTAGATGAAGAATCCTTGAAAACTGTTCTTTTACAATCCACAGTGATCATATAAATTATTTCCCTTTAGCAATGTATAAGTTAATCAATAAAAACAATAAAAAAATGTTCATTATTATAAATTATATAGAAGTCTGTTACCGATAAAAGGAATTGAACTGTGATCCAAATTCTTCTCATTGTGCGGAAAAGAGAACTAGGGTCAAGACTTGTTTTTTTTTTAAATGAATTGCTTATTTTTCTACTTGTTTTAGGCACAACTTGAGAGTAACTAAGATCTTTTATAGGACGGGCATAGCGTTGAGTAAAATCTAGACAAATTTGTTCCTATATTTTTTACTTAACTTAATGCTTAGAATAATAATAATTTTATTTACAAACAAAACATTTTAATCAATGAAAATTAATTATTAAAACTTTGACGCTTGTTCGACATAAATTTATTTTTCTTTGGTAACAATTATACTAAAAGATAAATAAGTCATGTAGAAGAGATATTTATTGATAATGAAATATACAGATAAGTCTTGATATATATATATATATATATATATACACTTACACCAAGCATTACAAATTAGAATAATTAACTAATTTAATTAGTTACGTTTTACCTAATTTCAACAAAAACCATTTTGGGTTGGAATAATTAATGATAACGAAATATACTTGCGTGTAACAGGAAGTAATAGTCAATTATGTCATGTGAGGTTTTTACAAAACGTGTATCTCTTGTAATTCTGGTTTACACTTTCACAGATTACAATCTGATTCTGCAACATAGATTGCGTATGTATTTTTTTTTTCATAATAAATTGTTGTATCCATTTACACAACAGCGTTATGAAGATTGAATAATGTTTTTGACAAGGAATAGTTTTTATATTCTACGATGAATTTCACGCTGTCCGATTTAGAATACGTTTAACTTAATTATTGAAAAATGAAAATGACAATGGGAAATCAATAGTAGACAAAATATTGAATTATAAAATTTAGTTTCAATTTGAGTACGGAATACATAATTAATACAATCATTTAGATGATAGAGGCATATGAA
This sequence comes from Saturnia pavonia, assembly GCA_947532125.1. Lineage (NCBI taxonomy): Eukaryota > Metazoa > Arthropoda > Insecta > Lepidoptera > Saturniidae > Saturnia > Saturnia pavonia. Next base: position 5,100,972 of record OX383899.1, on the reverse strand, counting down.
AAAGTAAGAGCAATATTTCTTTAAATCATTGAATCGTTGTCAACTTCAATTATTCTAACAATAAAATAATATTTTCATATATATATATGTATATATATTTTGCATAATCATCTACCGTGCGCCTTTCACTTTATCCCTACTCCACGGCCAGCTGTAATGCGACACGAGATACATGAACGAAATTTTTTGGGGCGATAGAATAAAAGTTTCACTTTAAAGTTTGGGTGTTAGTGTTTACAAATACAACATCATTTGAGACAAAGTGTGTTAAGTTTTCGTGACTGAGTGCCTTAAGCGCTCGCCCCCAAGCCCGGTAAACCTGTTAAAGCCGTAAAGGCTCCAGGGCCCTAAGGCTAACAGTATAGTCAGATCGAAAAAAAAAAAGAGACAAAGTAAGATTGTAGTCCAAATACTAGTTTATAACTCAATGAGAATAGCTTAAATGTTATAATAGACTTGTATACTGTAGACTTATTGTAATACTATAGACTTGTTGTAATACTATAGACTTGTTAGTAGTTTTTTTAAGTATACTTCATTTGGTGCGTTTAGAAGAGTGTACAAGTAGTTAGATATCAATGATAATAATGTGAAAGTCAATGTTTTGTTTGTTTTATTTTCTCACATTTGTCCTCAGTCGTATTAGATAGAGGACACGGTGGATTATGCTAAACCTGCTCTATACAATTTTATGTTAACTTCCATAAATTTTCATTTAATTCTGCTATGCAATCGGTTGTTTTTAATTTTTCTAATGTAATTAAAACTAAAATGTTCGACGTAATCGAATCAACAACGCCATCAATTATTTTTTGTCAGTATATTTTTCAAACACTTTTACATGCTGTTAACTTTACAACAACCGATCTTACACTAAACAATGTCCAAGTTTAAACAATACAAGTACATTCGTCGTGCTGCGTTCAGTTCACACGAGGGTAGCGGAGAACACGTGTCGATAGTTCCCACAAATATTATGCATGGCGTCTCTGCGCCCGGTATGCGGGTGTATTCACTCCTTCGTATCTCTTGGGCATGTACACTTGGTACTATATATGTTGTTCCAATAAGTATAGATGAGACAACTCTTTGTTTAGTTTTATTGAACTTACATTTCCTTTGACGCGCTTAGTAGAGGGTAATATTGAGAGTTGCGCGCGCATCATGTGACGTGATGATGAATATAGCCATCATAGATAATAATGCAAATTCATTCATTATTTTTTTAATTGCAGAACTATAATTTAACGGTCTATAAATAAATAAAATAATACTTTTTCATTTATAATATAAAGTAATGTTTATTATTTATTTATACACCGTCAAATATTCTAATTTAATTCTAGATTTAAATTAAAAGAACGTTTAACTATAACCAAAAAATTGTTTTTACACAATAAAAACAAGCTTGAGCACGTAACTACTCATTCATTTATTAATATAACACTCCGGCTTCGCACTGGTACAAAAACATTTTAAAGACTGATTTTCATATAAACTTTCATCCCCTTTTTTAATTGGATTCATTGGACCTACAGTGTAAATGAACCCGCAAGCAAATTTTCACGATCCCCAGTAGTTTGAACTGTGCGGTAATCGCAAGCCAGTCACTTTCTTACTTTATATATTATATAGATTTCTCATTTATTTACCCAAGATGAGCAAAATTAATCCGCTTCACTTCACTTACACGAAAAGTTCATAAAAAGTAGTGACGTCCGAGACATGGGGACGTCCGAACTGTCAACGGTAGTATTTATCATGCTGTCTTTAAACCTAGTGCACTAAGTAAATCATTATAAGTCTCGCAGAAAAGTCGCACAATCTGTTTTTCAGATTTCTTACGATATGTATGATGATTAAGATTCGGCTCTAGTCATTTTCTTCTCCGTAATTCCATAGGGTATTCCACAACGTTTAGTAAGGTTAGACATCCATGTTTACAGACGTTTATCGACACCCTTACACCTCATATAAGATGACAGATCAACATTCTAAATTGTGATTTAGATATTTGACGGGCATTATATATGCGTCAAAGTAATTCTATCGGGAATTTTTATTGCTTCTAGTTGAATTAGTTCATTTCTTGTTTGCAGGTGGAACCTGTGCTGGCCGGGCAATAAAACACTATGGCAATTAGTAGTTTGTAAATTAAGTAATAAAATATAGGTGTTAAATGGACTGCTGTTAATCTAGAAATTAATGAACTCTACAACTTTACATATACGATTGAATATTTTAAATATCTTATACATAAATTAAAATATCTTTAAATGTTACTGACGTATAATATTACGATATATTATCATGTTATTTAAATTTAAAAATGAATATTTCTTTGTTTTCTCGTATGCTATACCATTTATCCGATTGCGATGAAATTTTGGTACGTTTTTTGCGCACATCTATGAAAGTTTTTGAATGATTGCAACCATTTTATAACAGGCGTCACACGACTCTTTTCATTACCAAGACAACGGGAGCGGAGTTGCGGGAAAAGCTAGAATTTTATTAAAAAACTACCGCTTTCCCGTGGCTTTCTCTAGCGTCATAATTGAGCTAAGTCCATATTTTTTACTTTCTAACTGAATTGCAAAATACCAATTTTCATAAAAAAATGACGGATTCTTATACAAAATTTTATCCCATTTTTCACAACATTAGGAATTTCCAAAAATCCTTTCTTAGTGCTCACCTACAATGTAAAAGAAACCTGCATGGAAATTTTCACGATCCTAACCCCATTAGTTTGGGCTGTGCGTTGATCGATCAGTCAGTCAGCAAGTCTGTTCCTTACTTTATATATACAGATAATTCTGTAACCGTTCTACATAATACGGAAATATCAGCCTAATCGAAAATTTTATTCAACATTTCAATTTAAATATTTATCAACACTAATTTATAAAACGTTTTGCATATTGTACCCATAATTTGTAATTTTTCAATATAATTAGAGGAATGTTAAGTATGAATGTGGATTCCTATAAGAGTAGAGGAAGACCGAAGAAGGTATGGATGGACTATGTCAGGAATAATATGCGTATAAAACGGGTGTATACTGAGGATGATGGTTAATAGAGTAGAGTGGAAGAGGATAATTAATGTGTGCCGATCCTACTTATAATGTAAGGATAAGGGTAAGAAGAAGAAGAAATAGCTTTTTAAATAATTTCTACTGTTTATATTGTTATATAATTATGGCATTATATTTCATTGTTTGATAAGTTATATTTACTTTTTAGCATAGATGCACTATGACAAATTTTAGAAGAGAAACCAGTTGTAAAAGTAGTTGTGATTTAAACTAAATATGTAATATTTATATACATTTTGATGTCATCAGGCTATTCATATTAAAGAACATTCGAAACTATAGTAACTGATATCTAAATTTTAAAACTACATCATCTAGTCCGTCGATGTCATAAGCCAAAATGCTGTAAACAATACGATATTCCACAAAAACTGCTAATAAATTTACTTACTTTACGGTTCTATATCACAATTCGATACTAAGGGTAAAATAACTGACAATATGTGAAATACGCGAATAATTTTTACCTGGAAGAGACCCTGTTATCTGTTCAGATACTGAACAGATTAAATTTAATGAAACAATTGTAAAAGAAGTGCATCGATACAATATGTTTGAAGTGTAATAATTAAAGTAGAGATACAGTTTAAAAAAAAATATGTTTTAGTGTATGGTACGCATCTACTCTATCTATATCAATTAATATGTAGAAAGCGCCATCTATTAACAATCTGTTTAACTAACATGACCGCGCTCTGTTAGTTAGATTGTTTTCTTTCTATAATGTGCATAATATTCCCACAGGTCAGTTAGTTTAGTTCTTAAAAGAAAAAGTAATATAAATCCAGTAACAACATCACACACAATTTTACACAATTTCATTGTACGGTATAAAAATTGCGAAAGTCAACGAACGAAGCTCGATAGTTGTAAAACTCAATTTATGGGAGTTATTTCGGCTGAAATGGACATAATCTAGTTCAGCCTACTGGACGCTGGTATAGGCGAGTTCGGAGAGGATAAATTGGCAATTTCGACTTACACTGCTTTGTAACTAAAACTTCGTGAAACAAACATTACGAAACAATAAAAGGGAGTCGGATTTTCTTTTTTTTTTAATACCTATACTTCAATAGTATTTCAACACCTTTCCAATGGCCTTTGTGCCAGATCAATCCTTTATTATGGTGGATTCATCCTTCAGATCAGGGTCTGGTGTTTTTGGCGGATCTTAATCTTACTTAACTTACTTTATATGCCGTTATATTATGCAATATTGGTGGAATTTTACGTGCTATAGTTTGGTTATTGTCCGCAATTAAAGTAAATTAGAAGAATGAATTTGAATTTGCCACAAAAACTCCTTGGATAGTTTTAGATAACCATCATCTTATTAAGGTGTAGTTTGAGCACTGAAGTTTAGAAAAATCTTATAGCCACGTGACATTGGCATAACTATATATAATAATATACACATGTTGCTATTAAATAAGAAAAATAATATGTAAATCACAAACTGCGGCGTAAGACGCTGACCCAGATTTCATTGGCAGTCGTCGATGTCATGTCGACCTGCTAAAATGCCTCTTCACGCCTCGTTTCGCCTTCTCGGCTTCACTAACTCCAAACAGTGTATGTTCTTTTTTCGGTTCTACTACAATCTGACTTACGCGTTGAAAAATCTTTTTACCTGACTGCCTAAGAAGAATGGTTATTATTTTTATTTTTTTAATCAGGCAATGTTCGTGGTTGTCTCTGTAATACTCCGTTTCCTAGGAAAATATGATTTATAGTTGCTTTGTTAATATTTTAAAACATAAAAAAACAATATATTCATTATAATAATTTACAAACTAGGGGTTACTGATTTATTTAGTAATAATGACGAATCAGGAGTCAGTCAGGAGACTGAGTCAGTCTATGAAAAAATAAAATCAATATTAATATAAGATTAACAGTACGTAAACGAAATCTTTAATTTCTTCGCTTCACATAAATTTAAATATTATGAAAACTTTTTCTGTTGGCTGTTTGAACGCTCACTTCCTTGCAGTAAAATTTATTACTGTTGAAGTCATATTAAAGTCAAATTTAGGTACTATATTTTCAAATAGTATAGCGGTTTGAGTAAGTTTTTTTTGGTAAGTACTTTTATACGTAATCTATCACAGATATCAGTTAGACTTAGCGTCCGATTTGTATATGTAACAGTACTATGGGTGGTGGGGAATATAAAATATAATATATTTTTTATAAAAATATTTGTTAAAAAAATACTTTTTTTTTGTTTTTTTTTTCTCCTCTACTATATTTTTCAGGTAATAGCCTCGAAAATACTATTTTTGATATAAAAAAGTTGGCAACTCTAGATACATTTTTATATCAAACCAATATATATAAATTTTTCATAACTTTATTATAGACATCTTCGACGTTTATATACCAGTCTGGGTTTTATGTATGACAATCAATTCCACAGAACCACATGTGCTCGAATTGAGATGCTAGACGTTTTCGCCGAGTAATAACCAGACGAGCCTCACTTCTCAGGATTAAGTTCTGACGTTTAAGATGGCACAAACGCATTTCAACGTACTCTACGTTAGACATTATTAAGATTCTTCATGCGTGCCGTATTCCCCTCTGCCTTGAATATACTTTATGATAAAACACTTAAAACTTTAGCGATAAAGTCGATATTCCCTTGTGAAGAATTGTTATGACGCGGTAAGCCTTTCAATTTTCAACAATGCTAAGTATGCGAAAATTGTTGTCGACCTTTGGACGTGTTTGACTTCAGTGATGCGTACTTTAATACAAACCTATGTTTCAAGTGTTCCGAGCTATAAAATTAATTTATGTCTCGCTGTTTGCGAATTTATTAACAGTCAACGGTTACTGATATAAAATTCTATATTTATTTTGCTCGAAAGCGTTTTTCACGTGAAGGAATATTTTGTATTATTATTATTTAGAGGGTGAAATTAAAGTCGGCTGAATTTAGTTGGTTACTGTATTTATATTCAGGAATCTGAAACTAATTAAATATTTTTAATTTGTGATAACATACAGGGTGTTGGGGAAGTGGCAGTGCGCGTGCTTATCTCACATGCCGTCAATAATTAATCGCATATGCTCATGTTAAGTTAGAATTATAATGTCGATTTTTGTTTATGAATTATTGTTAGTGATGGTTTTTCTTCAATTGAAGACTTCATCAAGTAAGGTCACACACTTGATACTTTAATCTTGATTGTTAAGGCAAACGAGCTTTGGGCGGTGTCTATAAAAAAACACCTGTCTAGGTAGACTTGAAGAGTAAATAAGTATACAATTTTAGCCGTTTCCTAGAAACAAATTTTATATTTTCATGTGAAACTTAAAAATATGGCGCATTTGAATTTGAGTTAAGTACATAATAATTCAATGTGCATAAAGACAAACATATCCTGAATTCATTGTTCACACTTTTACTTGCATAACTCATATGGATGTTAAAGACAAATACAAATGATACAACTACAATATATCATAATGCCGTAAAAAAGCTAATATTTTAGAATCAGAAAATACATTTAAATAATACTTCATAAGTATTCATATTAGAAGAATAATTTCCCTGAAAATATGATACGGGAATCACGTCTATCTGTTTTCATTTAAAGTTTTGCATCAAGACAAACTAGAGTGATAAAAGTATTGTATAAAAGCATCTGGATGATAAACTTTTATTTACGCTTCGTTTCACGTCCTCCTCGTAGTGTATCTGAAGCAAAATAGATTAATAACGTTATTGTTCCTCACAGTCATCAATCTTTTACCCATTAGGGTGATTAGATAAAATGGTTTTATTGAATAAATCTATATCTTCGCCGCCCACTCGATAGTTTTTATCGATTTATGGTTTTGTTAATCTAATAATATTGTTACGTCCGTGGGTAATAAGATGCCGTAGTGACACTCAAAAGTAATTTATTCGTACTCAGCTAATACAAATTAAAATAAAATAAAACGATAACAGAACAAAACAAACGCATAAATCGTCCACCGAAGATTCTCACAGAATAACCCTGTAGGCACTTGCAGAATAACACTGTTTGTTTCTCCCTTATTTCGCTTCTTGTTGTCGCTTCGCTTTCAAATTTATAACTGCCGTGTCTCGCAACTCAGTTCCCTGATATATCTAAATGACTCGATCCCGAAATCTCTGGAAGGTCCCGGAACTCTTAACATCTTGTAAACAACTTACGTCGTCGCTTTTTAAAACGAGGGGAACGTTTAATTTATAGCCCATTGTTTGCTGACAGTTTTAGCGATAAGACTTTCTATGTGTGTGTCGTTGAACCTAAAATTATACGTCACACGACTGCACTATGATAAACTCTCAATCTTTACGGACGCTCCTGGAAATTTCGAGAAAGATGCTTTTTTTTCTCTTTTTTTTTGTTCTAGCCGTAACAATATATTACAACTTGAAAAATAATAATTTTTTCAAGATATTATAAATACACTGCTTTTTGTATCTGTTTTAATTAAAAGATTTTTTTATCATAACTAATCATAAAATTATACAGAAGAGATAAAAAAGTTTAATCGTTTTTAAATATTCTAGCCGTGAAGAATAAATGTACAAAGGCTTAAAAAGATGAGCAAAAATGACATAACAATATCTGATATCATCCGTTTCTAAATCGAACATAGCAATAAAAAAGAAGTCGTGATATTTTTGCGGTCGATACAGAACATATCCGAAGTATTTAGAGTAAGAAATAAGTGTTTTGTAGATTTATCAAATTTAGTACACCTCCAAAGTGGAGGAATTTTATTCAAGTTTTGAAATAATCTGTTTGAATTTACAATTTTAAAATGAGTTCATCTGTCAAGATGTGGAAGCACCTCCCGGCCAGCGTTTTTCCTCACCCCTAAAATAACGGGTGATGGGGTCCTTGAAAAAAGACGTGTAGTGACATTTATGCAGACCGGCATGACAGCGACGACTGTTGATGGAATTTGACACAGACGGTCACCGTTGTTTCTGAACCAGTACAGTACAAAAAAAACCTATGGAATCTTCTAGAGTTAATGGCGTTTCACACAATTTTTAAGACAGTACTTACTTAAATTCTCTGATATCTTTCCATCGACATTTTGTTCATTCCAGTTCTTCTAGTTATATGACTTCCATACCTCTTCATAATGTTCGTTCTTCTCTGGTACTGGTTATACTTTCTCTGATATAATAACTCTTAATTTGCTTCTCGTATCTCTGTCACATGTAAATTCCTTCAATCGTCGTTTTCATTGCCCAGCACTCAGTTCCATCCTTACATCATGACATAAACGATAAGCATTGAATAAAAAAAAGATATTCCACATGTATTTTGAATATTCACATCATCGCTTCCAAAATCGGTCTCGTTAAATGAACCGTCATTTTAATTCAGTTTTGTTAGATAGAACGCGTCAGAATCGATCATTTTGACGTTAACTGTTCCCGACTTTGATGTTTTGTTGTCGATATTAATTATCGGTGAAATCTACTTTTTTTATTCAACTGGTAACAACGGCTATCGTTTTTTATAGTTTATTAATTTAGTTGATATGTGATATAGGTTCATTAGCTTCTATCGTTTATTTAATGATAATTTTATACATTTACAAATATCGTCATTTTTCTCATCCACAGTTTCAATTAACTGCTCAAAGACGCATGGTACTTTTAATATGAAGGTATTAATGTCATTAATCACATAATATGTAATATGCATATATAAACTTAATGATTAAAAAGGTGTCTGATTAGATCCGACTAAACTACACCAGGGGGGTTACTCTTAAAACTGATTTGAATTTGATTTGATTTCACTTTTGATTCGAACTTGATCCTTACAGTGTACTGCTGAACCAAACCGAATCGAATATCAACGCCGTCAAGTAATCAAGTGTGTCTGGTTGATTACGTCACACTTTGACTATGGTATTTCATTCTATTTAATAATTAAATATATTTACTTATTTAGCGTTTTTACTTCTAAATGCTTCTAAATAAGAGGTTTATATACACATATTAAGCTAAAACTTACAAAAACACATTGAGGCTATTATTATTTTCATGTATAAAAAAAACCATAGACATTGTGAACAAAATTTATTTTTTATCTTTATCGAAAACAGTAAAAGAAAACTTCAAATCAGTCAAATATGACCGGCGGCAAGTTGAATTATTGAAACGTTTGTAAATTTGAAGACAACACGATCCGTAGCTGTCATCAAGAGTACGCATTTTACGCAAGATCCTAACGAAAAAACTCGATCGTATTTAGTTCTGATTCGAGTATTTATTCGATTCGATTTAGAACTCGAACGCGTCAAGAGGAAGGCGGCTGGATTGATACCCACCATATCGACGCGCTTAGACGTGTCGCGTTCCAGGATCAAACGGTGTATACTCCGTTATCAAGAAGGGTGTTCGGGATCTGCACCCTTGAATCTCTTTTGGGTTATTGCGTTACGAGATAGGCAGTGTATATTCCGCTGCCCAGAGGCTCGCAGGCAGGCATAAAAAACGGGGACCGACGATGAATTGCCGATCTTACAGAAGTCGCCATTATTTTGGGATTCTACTGTGCTTCCTATCAGGATCAACGACGTCACTTTGCGTGCTACTATAAAAAAAAAAAACAGAAACAATACGAAATCTTCCGTCAATTTTGTTTCAAATAAATTAACGTCAGTTAATTAAGAAAGTTATCGGAGAGATAATAGTTATATAGATAATCTAAGCCTTCCATTATGTTTACTGAAGAAATATTAGATTTTAATTAAAATTATAGGCTAATAAAAATGCTTGTGTATATAATAAATACTTACGTATTATGAAATACGAAGTATAAACTTGTTTTCCGAACGCAAACCTGTCGTCAATTATCGTTAATTTGATTTTACGCATGCAAACGAATGTTACATTATTTGATTTGATGGCTACATATATGTTTTTATCGAAACATTAAAATAAGCTGAACATGCAGTAATAAAAAATTAATAACAATGTATTTAAACTAAAAGACACAAGCAAATACAGAAATTAAATATTAGGCTTATTTTAGTACCGTTTTAATAATAAACTTTAGATGAGTACTAACAGAGAATGTTATTGGGGGATGTAAAATTAAAATATCAAAAATGTCGATGAATTTTCCTATTTAAAATGCAACTTCATATAAAACTGACTGGTTCAAGTAATTTTTATTAAATTGTTGCTACAATATTCTACTGAAGATAATATATTATAATATACTAGCGGTGCGCCGCAGCTTCACATGCATTAATTACGCAGTAATGATTTTCGTCTCCTACTTTTATATTTAGTCTTATTGTTCACAGTTCTCATAGAGCTTATCATATGAGGCATGACTTATACTTCCCGTCTACAAAAAAACATGAAAATCGATTGGAAATTAATAAAAGTCTGATTTTTAATAAATAAAAATATACGATTTCTGAAAATGTTATTGGAAATTCTTATGCTTATCATTTGACCAATGACATAAGCTTATCGTGTACAAAATTTCATAACAATCTGTCAGACGTTTTGGAGTTAAATCCGTACCTACAAACAGATAGGCAGAGAGATAGACATTTTTTTTGGCATATTCGTGATTAGTGTCTTTCATATATCGATTATATCAAGAAATTTGAATAAAAAGACATGTAATGACAGAACTTCAATTTATTAATATAGATTTATTGAGGAAGATTAAAGTCTATCTAACATCACGCTACGATCCTTAGGAGCGGAGTATTAACCATAAGCGTCACGCGATCTGGAAAGCAGTAGGAATGTACGGAATGTCAATACATCTTTAGGCTGCTATACGGATGCGATGGTAGTGGTGCGACGCGATGGAGAGTTGTTTAAGTAAATTTAACAACGCGTGAAACCGTGGAACATATCTAGTAAGCCTCATATATTTTTGTCTAAATTGCATTATGTCAAGTGTTATAATACATTCTCTATTAATTTATCTGTTTACAACAACGTAAGATACTATGTTAACAGGAGTTTACAAGATCCCGTCTAGTATTGTCTATCGATATGAGGCAATTTTACAATATCTGTTATCGCAAGGAATCCCATAACTTAGGTACACCGTTCGCACAGCTGCGCAAGTTGTCGCTGTCATGTCCGCGCGCTCCTACGCTCGAAGAATTAGGTTCGTAACACAATCAGAGCCCTCGTTTAAGATTGCTGTAAAAGCCGAAAAGAAATAAAATATTTATAGGTACGCATCATATTATTACCTAAGTACTCGTACATATAAATTAGCATTAAAGCATTAGCTTTTTTTAGCAAAAAACTTGGAGTTTATGATATACGTAGTTTTAGATTAAGAGAATTTTCGTTTCGCTTTAGCTGTGTAAAATATTATTCTACTTTTCAAACTTTGTTTGATATTTTTTATTAGAAATGTAGGAGATACTGTTTGCTGTAATTGAAAATAGTTCTAATGCATTCATATAAAACAATAGATCGCTTAGTTAATCGTTCGGTTTAGTTTATTTGACATAGGCACAATCAATCCGAGCAATAGTTATCTCTCTTGCGCTCTATTCGTTTGTTCGGGTACACAGCGACAGTAATAGATTCTTTTAGAACGTATTCTTCAAAGGTCTTAACGACTGTGCTTCCTCATAACACATATTTAATCATATTCAGTTCTAATACGTTTTCGTAGACCCATGACATTGTTTTAAAATGCCTTTTCTTACCAATCATTAATCCTTTTTTGTGTAACGAAACAAACATAAAATATTATCGACAACAAGTATATATATATTTGAAAATTTGTTTTATTAATATGAATAATTGTAGTACATAAAATAGTACAGCAAAAATATTGAAAAAGGTGTCAACATTACATTTTAAAATTCCCGCAACAATTATTAGATATAATAACTTACCAGAATAAAACTCTGATACCGATTCACAAAAAATAGTAAAACTTATGAAAATCCGAGTTGAAAATATTTGTGCTGCCTTTTTTGTTTCAATGTGATTCATATGAATATGTATTAAATTTGATAATAAATTATTTCATCGTTTTATATTATTAGTGGACACGAATATGTATGTTTCGGACTTAAAGTTCGGTTGTTTATTTTATGCGCCTGCGTCTCGGGCGTTGCCGCTCACGAGATTCTCTCCAGTGGTCCTAGATACTACTTACATACAGACAACCCTAATTTTTCATTCACTTCACCCATACATTGATTAGAACTTGAACTATGCAGATTCAAGTGATGTGTATATATTATATGCTATACTAAAGTACAATTTTATCCTTTTTACATGAACTAAGTTCTTCATGTTTATATTTATTGCAAATAATAAACATTAGAAGCAATGGTGGCTCAGTGGTAGCGTGTACGACTTCGCGTCGATTGACGTGAGTTCGAATCCCTGCAATGAGCCTGAGCTTTCGGTGAAGGAAAATATCGTGAGGAAACCATAGTGGTAGGGCTTTTTCTAATGCCCGCCTGGATAGCTACCACCCTCAAGTTGAAAATCTGTCGCCAAGCACCTATAGGTGTGTTCCGGCAGCTGCACTTGAGAGCCAGTCTTCCACTAGGATTAGCGTGTTATCATCTTGGGCCTTATAGTCAATTAACATCAGGTGAGATTCTGGCCACTATGCCAAAACTATAACGATAAAAACATTTTTTGGTAATACGCAATAAAAAATATTAATTATACATTTTTATTATATTTTTACTTAAAACTATAACAATTTAAAACTATATACATATTTTTATCGTATAATAATAAATATGTACATATTTTTAAGAAATCCATAAATTAACGTTTGATTATTGAGATAAAACTAGCTAACGCCTCAAACACTGATCTATTATTTATAGCAGTAAATAATCCATCACGGCGCCACTAATCGCATTCAGGGATAGTATGAAAACCTTCTCATGGTCACACTTAGATCTACCAACATTCATGGAGATCGGTTAAACGGCGTTGGAGTTTATCAGTCCCATATATACCAACATCAACATCCATTTATATGTACACAGTTACGTTATATATTTTTCCAAGTTGAGTTTATTTTACACTAGCGACCCGCCCCGGCTTCGTACGGGTGCCATGCTGTTACTAAATATACCTACCTTCTACAGAATGTCCTTATAAACAACGTTTACAGCTTTTTTGTCATTAGACAATACAGACATTGTTTAGAGGTTACTCTTGAAAGAGCGACATATAATTAACCATGGTATATAGGGCTTATTTAAAAACATGCTGTAAAGGTCCATATTGATCTATATTAATGTATTGAAAGTACTTAATTGGATAAGGATTAATGCTGTATTGCTTAAAATCACTTCGTAAATAAGTCTTTTTTTTCCCGTAAAATGTAAAGGATAAAAATTGGTTATTGTCGGTTATCCTTAAGAGATAGGCATATACCATCACGGACTTTTTTGTTGTCGTTTTTAATGTCTACAATACTGTAGTATATTATTTTGATTTATCTCGTGGGGTTCAGCCAGCGTTTGCAATGTAAGCGCAAAAAAAACTATTTATTTACGACATCACATTAGAAACCTCTAAATTTATTAATGTTTCTCTACAATATTATGCATGTATTATACATATAAACCTTCCTTTTGAATCACTCTATCTATTAAAAGAAACCGCTTCAAAATCCGTTGCGTAGTTTTAAAGATTTAAGCATACATAGGGACGGACAGAGCGACAGCGACTTTGTTTTATACTATGTAGTGATATATCGTTCTATACTATCAGTTGCATTATTTTTAACTTAGTTGCCGAATCCATTTCAATCATTCACATAGGAAATGGCAAACGAACGATGAGGGAACAGTACAATTGTTCCAATCAATAAGAAACAGAGGAAGAAACACAAAGAGTGCTTGTTACCGTTTCGTACAAACGAAACGAATGTAACGAATCTCCGTGTAAAAGTTTTATGGGGATCAAATGTGTTTCGAGTTAAACGTATGTTTACATTACATAGCGTTGTTTCGGATACAATGAGAGCAGTGAGTTCACGTGAAACTAGTTACGTTATATCTCGTGTGTCTGATACAACATTGTTACTCTGATGTAATTATATAAGTTTTATAACTGGAGTATATCGTACCAGTGCTTATTGTTCAAGCTACCATTGGTATTATTTTATAGTCGAAGGTTTTTGGTATATTATGGCAAGTTGAAAAATCTATATTTATAAAAATGCATGTTGTGTATGTGTTGTGTCCCTATGGACTCCAAAACGTCTGGAGCGATTTTTATGTAATTTTCAGACAATTTTCATATTAGCCCAGCGGATGATCCTATAAAGTTTGGTAGTAATCTTTAAAATAACAATTTGTTTTCAAAATATATCAATAAATCATGTACCATAAAATATTACCAACTAGCGACCCACACCGGCTTCGCACGGCTAGCGGAGTAATATTTTTAACTCTCTTTCTTTACGCGCCGCACACCGGTGAATCTCCCAGTCGGCATGATTTTTTCCGTCATTTTCAATAATCATCGTCATATTTTAGCCAATTTACAATTAATTATACATCTAAGCCTTCCCAATGAATCACTCCGTTCGTTGATGAAAACCGCATGAAAATCGGTTGGGTAGTTGAGTGTATCGAGTTCAGACAGACAGACACGGCGGAAGGACTTTTTATGATGGGACGTTTTATGATATATATCTAAAGATGGTGGATTGAACGCATTGAGGTGACGATATACTCGTTTTGTGACGATCGGGTGGTAGGACTTAGGCATGTCGCGGTTTGGGATCACCCAGTATGTGTACCAGTAATCAAGCGGGGTGTTAGGAATCTGTACCCGTCTGGGTCGCATGTGTACATGGTGATAGAACCATCATAGTGACTCTCTTTTAGTTTTTAGCACTTCGAGATCAATCAGCGTATGTGTAGCCTGCTACTGCGAAGTTTGCATGCTTGCATGACAGCGGTGACTGGCGATGGATTGTAAGTCACTTGATGGTCGCCGTTGTTTTTGAATTGTATCTTGCTTACTGTTTTGCGACCACAGCGACAGGCCTTTAAAAAAAACACGACACAAAGTCTTGCACAAATTTAATTATCTTAAATTAAATTTTTCACAAATTTAAATATACTTATTTGTTGTGCGACTTCTAGGTTTTTGTTGCAGGAAATTCGTTTGCACTTCTCGGTGACTGGAAACTAACTAACTTAAACAAATAGAAATAATAAAGACAATGAAAAAAGTGCAATCTAGCATTTATAAAAGTGAGGGAATGTAGTATTTCTGAAACAGTGAATTTAGGGAATAGAGTAGGGTTGTAACATCATCAGGCACAGGACAAGTAGCGAGCAGAACTCGCGCCCTGATGGTTCAGTACTGATTACATTACATATCGTACATTATTACTATCATTATAGTGAATATGAAGGAATCTTCTTATAATATAACATTTAATATTTTATAAATATTTATGTGTGAAACATAACATTCAGAATTATTGTAAGTGACGATTCTCAAACGGTCTCATCACCTTTGTAACATAACATAAATGAGTCGTACAACGTAGCACGAAAGTCGTAATTGGCATTGACTGGTCATTCGGACACGGAAACTCATCAAATGGAGTGTAATAACGTATCATTTTCAATGTAATTTTCACTTAAATTGTAGAATTATACACATAGGTTTGATTGCGTGTCAATATAATGTTATAGCCGTGGGCGACATAACGTGACTTTGAATTTATTTATTAACATCAACGACTTGTTGCCGAGTATTAGATAAATTAACTGTCGTTTAGAGATTTCGTTTTAAAAACAAATACAAAGCTATTATTAACGTGTATTATTAAAATCAATGTTTGGAATATGTAAATAATTAATCTATCTAAAGGTATTATACATATAATAAAATTGAGGTATCTATTTGTAATTTCAAAATAACTGCTTTTTACTAAATGCATGTGACGGTATACATACACGGAACCTATAACAAAACCCATTTTTTTAATTATTGTCTGTCTGTTTGTTCCAGGTAATCTTCCGGGTTTGACTTTCACTGGCAGATAGCTGATGTTATAAAGTATAACTTAGGCAACTTTTATTTAAGAAAAATAATTAGGGTTCCGCAAATAAAAAAGGCTTTTTAGTTGGACACGCTGGCGAAGCCGCGAATACTGCTACTAGTAAAACTTAAAAAATAATCAGACATCACTAACACGTGTTGTTCCCCACCTAATTTACGTACTGAAGGTTAAATATGAAAAACGATTCTTAAGAGGTAAACTCCAAAATGATATTTTTTCAATTTATTTATACCAAACTAGCAACTCGCCCCGGCTTCGCATGGGTAGCATATATTCTATTTTTTTTTGTCGTAGGGGAATATTTCCGTAAAACATATAACTCTAGTTATTGGATTACGCGGCCCACGCCAGTAAAGCTCCCAGTTGGCGTGATTGTTTCTGACATCTTCAACAATCATCGTCATAATTTAGATCGCGGCCGGAGGACTTTGTTTTGTAATATGTAATGATTACAACGATCAATGAATTTTATTGCCAATAAATATGTGATGGGGTATGTTATTATTGGCTGAATAAGGCCGGCCGTAAGGATACCGCCACATAGGATGTAGTAAACAAAGGCAGCTTTATTATGACTTTGTGACCCTGGGTGACACTATCGTTATAATCCTTTTTATTTTAGTAGCGTGAACGAACGAAACGAGAATCTTCTTCCCTATTCAGCAGCCTTCTTTCAAGAGCGTCCATTCAATTTTTATTTTATTTTATCATAGTCCCAATTTGATCGTCATAAAAGTCGTTTAATGTAATAATATATTTTGTAACTATTGTCAAATTCGAACGTGCTAATTATATGCTAGGTTATGTGTCATTTCTTAATAGAATTAGTATGACACATCTGTTTATATTGTCCAATTAAGAGAGACGATTCCTAATTATTAATGTGTGAGTTTAACGTGTGTCTAACAAATCTACTTGAATCAGTACATGCTTAAGAAAAAACATTTTATTAGCGCTTCAATAATGAAAAACAAATATGTAGTATATATTTACTTGTTTGTTTCAAACAAACATAGCACCTACTATTTACAAATTATAAGCTCTAGTTGAAGGAGGCAAATACGGGGACGGCTATGGGGCCGTTACAATTTGAGATGACGGGTTTGTAGATCAGTGGGCGGATAATGTTCGTCAAGATGCCTTGCTTTTATAAATTGTAGAATGTTTAACAACTATTTTATTATTCACTTACCTTTATTAAATAAATTATTGAATTAAGCTATGATGGCTCAGTGGTAGTTTGTACGGACACCACGTCGATCGACGTGAGTTCAAATCCCTTCAATGAGCCTGAGTTTTCTGTGAAGGAAAACACCGTGATAAAACAATAGTATTGTGTTAGAATATGTTCTAATGCCCGCCTGGCTAGCTACAATCCTCAAGTTGAAAATTTGTCGACAAACACCTATAGGTGTGTTCCAGTAGTTTCACTTGAGAACCAGTATTCCCACTAGGCTTAGCGTGTCACACAATCTTGAGCCATGTTTTTACTTAACATCAGCTAAGATTGTGGTCATAACCTAAAACCTACAAACGATACAATAGTTATTTATGATACTAGTGCGGTAAGTTTGCTTTTTACAAACGAGTAGACGAATGCAAGCCCGAGACTAAGTCCAGGGCTTACCATAGTCACGAGTTCGTAAAAATCAATTCTGCAAACGTGTCATACGTCGTTTTTCAACACATTTGTAGAAAACAGTAGGTACAATAGGTAATGAAGCAACCTTTTTCATTAGATTTACCTGCAATTTACGCCTCATTCAAGATATCAGGTGGAGTAGATTCCATATTAATATCGGATTCCTCGCTTGAACTCATATTATTATTTTGTTTATAAATATCAGTCGGAAAGTCACAACAACCTTTGATGTTTCTAATATGAAAATGGCTCGAATTTGCAAATGGCGTCGCGTTCGCGTGGTAACAATTAGAACTACATCTCTCGTCTCATTTTCTCTTTAGTATTAAAGTGAGGCAAATGTATTGATAAAAAGTGCTTTCAGGGTTCGATCATTCAATTTATTTATTCTCGTCATGTGAAACTCATTGGTGGAATTCTTATATATTTTTATGGCGCTATATAACGGAGCGTGCGGTAAAAATTTTACATGTTTCGTAAATGCATTTTTGAGCAAATGAGTTGAAATATATATATAGAGAACTATGAAATGCAAGTATGAGGATTCTAAAACAAATTTATTCTTCTTCTTAGTTTAGTTTAGTGTTTTACGATCAGGCTCCTGCCTGACGACAACTCTCCTCGCGAACTCCTTACTGTATTGTTATTTTTACAGACTGATTTTTCGTAGTTATTGGAATATTAATGATCGACAATTATTAGTACATAAATCGTTTTTTTATAGTAGCTCGGCACATTGCCAAATACAACGGCGGCCACCGAGAAATCGAAATCCATCGGCTGTCGCCGCTGTCATGCCGGGCTGCGGCTTGTTTATGGCCAATACAGATAATACCCATGCACATTTTGATTACTGTGTTATTTTTCACAATTTTTACAATTCATATTTAATTTTACTACACATTTTATTTAATTTCTTAATGTACAAAGATTATTGTATTTTT
This sequence comes from Saturnia pavonia, assembly GCA_947532125.1. Classification (NCBI taxonomy): domain Eukaryota; kingdom Metazoa; phylum Arthropoda; class Insecta; order Lepidoptera; family Saturniidae; genus Saturnia; species Saturnia pavonia. Next base: position 5,082,213 of record OX383899.1, on the reverse strand, counting down.
GTAATTAACACTAAAAGAAAAATAGTTATAATTTATTGTAATTTTCTAGGTAATAAATATATACCTAAATCAAAATATCATAACAGGCTTTCTTTAAATATAAACTGCAAAGACGCATTTTTATATTTACAATGCATGTTTTCTCATTGTTTTCAACACAGTTTTTTAAACTTTTTATAAGTTGTATAGTTAAAGTGACCACTTAACGAAGTGTGGTCAAGATTTGGGTAACGTATTTTCGAGTGCACGACTAATATTCTCTCATATTTGTTTAAGACACTACCGGATTAGTTTATTGTTTCTTTTTTATTGCATATTATAAAAACCAAAAAAAAATATTATTTTTATGGAATACGACTTGAAAAAACTCTAATAAGGTGGTTTTCATTTTCATTATAATTACGTACACATACTCGTAATACAAAAAAAAACATTTTATGTACAAATCAATTCAAGTTTTTTTTAATTGGATTATCAATTTCATTGAATATATTATTAATATTTTACATTTATTATTGCTTTTGTTACACTCCAGTATTAACTAATAAGTACTTAACTGAATATTCTTCCTGAATATACTCTTTTATTTTAAATTAAAGTTATATATAATAAATAAAAGTGTATATTATTTCATATATTGTCTTTAATCATATATTGAATTACTAAAAATACTTTAATCTGGTATAGAAAACTCTACATTAAACATAATTTTTCTGATCAATTTAAAAGACTGTGTTCGAGTCTTTCCTCTCTCTTTAATAACGATTGTCTTGAAATATTTACAATAGGCAAAGTTTAATGAATAATATATATTACATATATTATTATTTCCGAATATAAATAAGTTGAGTATAAATAAGATACGCGGAGAGGCAGCATAACGACTTTAGTTTTTGTTAAAACTCAGTATTGCTCCCCATCTTATTTACGTACGACTGGCTTCAGTAACGCCGGCATTGGAATAACATATATTTTTAAAAGGACTTGTTAAGGGAGTCACGCTATGACTGTGTCGTGTAATATGTTCGATGCCATCCTCAAATGGTCACACTTGCATAGCGTGGGAGTGATTACTTCGTATCTTTTTCAAATTTGGCTAGTTCCTTTATTGTATATAATTTGCAAGTTTCTCAACCATTACTTCTCCTTGTCTGTAAGAGTTTATACATTTTCATATAAAAAAATCAATGTACACCGAACGCTTTACTTTATAACAAAGTGAATTATGCTTATCAATTCCAAACATGGTTGTAACAAAGTCGATGTTGGCGGTGTTGGTCAGTAGCGGAACCTTCCTACGCGATTCCACCTTTACGGTCACTTGGCTCGGAGCAAAGAACTGTTTGATATATTATTTATGAGTTAAGTTAATAATGCACTTCGTCGTAAAATACTTGGGCAGGTAGCAATATACGTACTTACACCGTGATTTTCCCACGAGCTAAGAAGACGGTGACAAAATGTACACGCTGTATGTATTATTAGTTTTTAATCTCATTAATAGGTAAGCTTTTTTCTACAACATCGACTAATGTTAAATAACACAGAAGATGATAACACGCTAAGCCAAAAAAGGCGACAAAGTAACATAAAAAACGGCCATTTATATTACCTGCTATAATAAAAAGGTAAAGTTTGTACGTTTGCAGGTAATCTCTGGAACCAATGATCCGCTTCCAACACCTGTTAGTCAAACAGATTGTTAACAGATGACGCCTGAATGACGGAACATAGTTTGACGCATTTGAATAATAATTTTTTGAGAAGAATTAATTGCGATATGCTTTGAATTTACAAAATATCTTACCTTTGGTGTATCTATACCTAGTGGCTTATACACGGTGCAATTTAATTGGTTCTTTTCCTGAAATTTACGTACTCAGTCCATAGTCAACAATCATATCAAATTACGTAATAATAATTTTCTTAAGTAAAAACAGTAAAATTAGTCATATTCGAATTTCAAATAATTACTACAGCATAGCCGCGACGACGTAACACTATGCCAATCCCTACTTAAAACCGCGCCTGATAGCTGGCGGAATTTTAAAAGTAACCAATAACTTCAATGATATCAATCCAAGGTGATCTTAAGAAGTTCAGTAAAGTTAAAAAAAAAAAACAGATTTAATTATTTTCAAGATTTCCAAATCTTTCATTTTATTTATTTATTGAAGTGAAAACTTCTTGTGTTGTGAATACAAACTCGATGAAACGAAAAAGCGACAATAAAAAAGACAACCATATACATCTATAGAATTTAGCCTACGAGAGAATGAGATAGAATACATTTACATTATGCACGGTTAATGCAAGTCCTGATTTTTATAATGCTCGCCGTCTGATTGGCCTAGTAGTGTGAGACGACCAGACTTCATACGCAGTACGCACGAGTGGTCGACAGTTCGAATCCCGCTAATGTTATAAGATATTTACAAAAAAAAAAATGTTTTTCTGTATGTTTCACTTCTGACACGTTTGAGCTGCTGCACACATATTTTTATTGTTATGAAACAACAGTACGCTTTGACTAAATACTTATCGGAAAAAGAACCAATTCAATTGTACGATGTATGTATTTTACTAAAAGTATAGTCCTGTATTTTAATGCAGTCAACAAGTAACAGACAATTGTATTAACTTCAAATAGTCCATGGTGGGTGAACGAAAACAATGGTTCTCATAGTTATAATGTCAACATCTTACCCCAATCAAAAATTGTTTCGTATATGTATTTTGTTTATTTATTATATACAAGCTTTACAGCAAATTTTTTGACAATTTTAAAATATTAAAATATAATTTTAAAGTGCCAATTAAGAAGTAGTAATATTACATTTCATACACCGTGTGTATGAATGTATTTAGAATGATGTTTGCATAAATAATGTTGTATGTGTGAGTGTTGTGTTTATTATTTGAGTGTTTTAGGTTTCCTGTTTTAACTAACCTTGCAAAGACCAACATCAAAAATGGATTTCGACTAAGGTAGAATAAGTCAATATCATTGAAAAGATTGTTGTACTCCGTAGTACATCTATAAAAGACGGAGTTTTGAGCATATGTATGTTTTATAGAAGAAATTACGAACAAAGTGGAGTTCCTAGTACGCTTAGTACTACTCGGAAATTTAATTTACTTTATCCATTACAATTTGAACCCTATATGTATTACAGTATTTACGGAAAATAAAACAAAAAAGGGGAAAAAATATTATTCTGTGAGAGCCCCTTAACATAAGATTTGTACTTTTACATAGGACCTTTAAATGTAGGACTAACAGCTCATAGTGGTTAGTCACTATACAAGAGACAAAGTATATAAAAATCTTATAATCGTAATTTCACAAACCTTATAATGCATTTCGATTCCTCTCTATTAAAAAGCAACAAACATAAATTAGACGTCTTTTTACTTAGACTCTATTTAGGAGTAAATTGAACAAAACTGTTTTTAATGTATGGGAAGCAACATAAAAATAAGAATATCTAGTTACTTCAAGTGTCGTTCTTTTCTAGGAATTCATTAAAAATACGTTTTCTACAGCCAAGCCCTTCGGATTCATTTAATTTAAAACTGCAAATCTAGTAATACACATATAAATAATCGTTTAATCCATTGAAATATGTTTTTATAACCGTCTAAAAATATTATCAATTTAGTAATAAAATTATTACACTATATTGCATTTATTTCTAGTTGTGGCGGCGAGGCTTCTCTGTCGGTGCAAGAGTACTTAATAGCCACTTGTCTTCTGTGGTCTCGCATCGACGATCGCAGCCACATTTTCATTAAAAGCCTTTCTACATGCAATTTTCTGTTTCGTTCGAGTGCTCCTTTTATAGCATAATCGACTTAAAATGTAAACTTAATATTGTCCCGGTTCACAAATTTATTAGTTAAGTCCTTTAATTTTCAATTATTTAAGTTAAGTCTTCGTCGCGCTGTCTCTTTCTTCTGTTGTGTTAAGCCTTAAAATAAGTCGATAATTCGTAGGTTCGATACTGGCATACGACTGATACTAGTTCTGTATCTGGTTATCAACTATTTTTATATCTATTTATAATTATATCACAATTAGATGACCATAGATATTTTTAGTTTATCGTGAATGGCTGTGTGAAATTGCACCAAAAAATAACAAAAATTAACAAGGTAAATACATATATTTATCACGTTAAATCAAATTACTGGCAGAATTTTTTTCGCAGTGCATCTCTTGAATTGGTTCTACAATGCTTTTTTTTTTGTTAGACAGATTTGCAATTGGTTTCGTCTGACTCACTTCGTTATTTTGTAAATGTAACGTGTTGTTAATTACCGAAGTAACTGTGTTAGTATAATAAAATTGTATTAGTCACTAGTTAGTAAAATTACATTAAGAACAAGCATAAAACTAACATCGAATTTATCGCCTGTAAAATGTACTTTGTTTTAGTACGTCTATGTGTACATTTGATATGTTTGAGACCCACGTAATTTAACATTAAGCTCATTAACCATAATAATTATTTTGGCATTAAAATAAAAAATAAAACACGTTTATTTCAAATATAATGATTTTTAAATAGGTCTATATATATGTACTGAGTATTATCGTTATCTATAAAAGGATAACTGACTGACTGACATATCAACGCACAGCTGGATTGCACAGCGCACACTGGGGCTAGGACCGTAAAAAATTGCATGCAGGTTTCTTTTACAATATAGGTGAGCAATAAGGTATGATTTTAGGAAAGACAAGCTTTAGGGTGGTGAAAACGTAGTAGTTTTTTCAAATGCAATAGCTAGGGGTGTAAAAGATGGGATGAGAGTTTGTATAATAATTAATAACAGACTGAGCCACAGCGAAACGTGGCCGGGTTTAGCTAGTCTAATTATTTATATAATAAAGTCAAAGTGTCTGTTTATAATGTTAATTTATCAGCTTTTTACTAAATGCATATGAAGGTATATATTTATATAAAAAAATGTCTGTCTGTTTGTTCCGGCTAATCTCCGCAACGATTGGACCGGTTTTGACGAGACTTTCATTAGCAGATAGATAACATTATAAAGAGTATCTTAGGCTACTTTTATTTACGACTCTGTAATCCACGCGATCGGAGCCGCAGTCATAGATAGTAAGTATTTTATAAAATTCATTACACTAAATTCTAAGTAGTCTTTTTTCGTAATAGCACCGTAAACTGACGGAACTGTACCTGAGGGTAAGCACAGTACAAACCAAAACAAAGGTGAACATCGAGAGATAAATAATTCATCAACAGTGAAGATCAACAGTCGCCGCTGTCATGCCGACCTGCGTAAATAGAAACCGAGTATGCATATATTGATCCCGAAACGTTAAGCGCATAAGCGATCTCTATGATGGGCTTTTCACCATACTATGCAGTCGGGCTGTATAGCTATACCACCACGCTATCACCATTTTCTCCTTGTAGATGAAGTTGGTTTTGGTGTCTCAAGTTTTAAGGTGTTATTTGACCCCCATACCATTATTAGATTTTAGTATTATCATTGTTACAACATCCGCCATTGACTTTCACCTGTTTTAAATAATTGGTATGCAACACAACACGCATTAGTAAAAACACACGATTCATTTAAATGGGACACCACGCAACGTTGTTATATACTTTAATGGGCCATTAACTAAACTGAACAGTTTTTTCGGCTTTCTGTTGTTTATAACATTTTCTCGCTCATTATGCTATAGTTATTTATGGTTCTACAACTTGAGGTAATTAGATATAAATTAGTAACAGGAAACCGAAGGTTGGGTGCCTCTCTCTGTCTGCTCTGGGTTATTTTACGTAGAATAGATTTGTGATGCAATAAAAAAAAAAACAAAAACGAAATCGTACTTTATACCAGCAGGTATAAAGTCAAATGTGTTTGTAACATATTTTTTTTTGAATAGTCTCATGTTATTTTCGTTATCTTACTACCGTGAATATGATAAGATTTTTGTTTTAAGAGTAGGTACATTGAGAGAACAATATAAATTACTACTACTTTTGTATTTTTGGTTACTATTCTATTCTATCGCTCTAAAATTTTTCGTTCATCTATCGCATGTCGCATTATAGCTGGCCGTGGAGTAGGGAACTGTGAGACTCGAAGTGCGAAGTGAAGTTATTGATAGAATAATTGAAGTTGACAACGATTCAATATATTTAAATAAATATTGCTCTTAGTTTTAAAGTTTTACTATTTTTATTTTATTATTATTACTTTATTTTATTATTATTATAAATAAATAAATATAAAATAAAAAAGCCTTTTATTTCTTGCAAAAATGATTACATAACTTAATTCTATTATATATTTATACTAATTTTTACTAATAACTACTTTGCGTCTAATAACTAACTTATTACTAGTGGTCTTGTTTTGCAAGAACCCCTCCTCGGGTAAAGGCCTCCTCCAAAGAAACCCATGTGTCTTTATTATTATTATTTTTTAAGTTTCACTTGCATCGTAGTCTCATAAAACCACACAATTTTTTTTTATACTAAATAAATAATTTTTTATATTGTAAAAATTACCTAACTTTATATTTACGGTTGTGACGTACGTGTACCTATTGTGTTTATTTTAAACTATCTGTGTCCTACGGCTTCACCGTTTCAAATTTATTCGACCACATTTACACCGCGCCGCTAAAGCATCCGTATAATCTATCGTTATTCTCAGTTCTTATACTTGCCTAAAGCTTGCCAGATTGCTTGACATTCACGGTTACTGCTTCGCTCCTTAGTGTCGTATCGTGAAGTTATATAACCTAACTTTCCTAAATAAATAAACAAAAAAATAGCAAACTCTTGAGCCTTATAAATCGTTTATTAAGTCGATAGTATTGGTTTTTTTTTTTTTTTTTTTTTTTTCGAACTGACTACACTGTTAGCCTGAGGGGCCCTGGAGCCTTTACGGCTTTTACAGCTTTACCGGGCTTGGGGGCGAGCGCTTAGGGCACTCAGCCACGAAAGCTAAGCAACAACATCCGAGGGTGCCAAAGTGGCCGGACCTCGGCTCGGACTGTTGCGCGTATGCAATTAAGTCGCGATCTGACTAATTCCCTATCCGTAATTCGATCTAAACTAACTATACATATATACATGTTTCTGCCCCCTGGGAGGAGGGAAGGAACATGTGTATGTGTATTTAGTGGTCTGAAATTTTTGTCTACTCTAACTAGGCAAAAAAAGAAAAAAAAAGGTCCCTTACAGAACCTATGTACCTATGTGTGTTGTGCATGTGTGTATAATGCAGTGTCATGTATGGCTGTGAAAGCTAGTGATTGTACAGTCACTTGTATCGCGCGAGCGGCTGCTTGGCTCAAGGGCTCCATGCCGATGGATCGGACCTAGGCTTGAGTTGCCGCAGAGGAGGGCGGTCGTGGCGGGTGGGATAGTATTGGGAAAATGTAATCTTCTAATAAGGAATTACTATAATATATAAGGTATTATAATAAATATGTAAAAAAGGAAATATGTCTATGTAAAATTTGCAATACTTTTGTTATGTGTATCATAAATGGTGTATATATTGAAATATTTTCGTCATAAATCTCATAATGTACACATTGCACTTGCAGTAAAATCAGAGAAATATATATATTTACTAAAGAGTAAGTGAGATAGTAATACAAAGATATCTGTGTATTATTAATATTTGCGATGGTTATTATTGTATCTAAATAGGAAATAAATTACTTTCTTAAAATATACTTTAATTAATATAAGCAAAAAGTAAATTTGGAATTTCATGGGTTAAACGCTCATTATTTTCTTTATTGTAGCTACAGAGCTTTTTTTGTCGCGTACGAACAACTGACTATTTTAGATTAAGTCAATTGTCTGTTATTTAGTAACCAGTTTTCTAGCACGGAATATCAATTCTAGTTTAACACATAATCTATACATTCTATAAAACTCAACGTCACACTGTCAGTTTGTCTGTTTGTTCTTTTTACGCGAACACCACTTATGTATCCAATTTACATGTTTTTTTAATTCATAGTTATGTTATCACTTATCCAATTTACATGTTTTTTTTTTTAATTCATAGCAATATTATCTGGCCCGATTACAGGATATATTTTGTAGGATAAAGTAAAATACGAAATAAGCAGTGGCCATAATGGTGAATCATTTGGAAAAAAACGCTTTTGAGGCGCTTAAATGGCTTACGCTGAGTAAACCATATGAGATGTATCAAATTAATGTACTATATAATTGTAGATCTTAATAAGACCAACAAAAAAGTCAGCAATAGTATACGTCTGTATTCACCCAAAATAAGCATTTTCGTCTTTAAAATAACCGGTATGCGACCGCCGTTTTTGGTAACGTGGACAGCACTCAATATACCTATCTCAAGAAATGTAATACGATAACAGCGATAAATCACCTGGAACAGCGTTTTAACATTGTGCTTACACGGTACTACATTAATTTGTATGTACCCAGCCTGGTTCATCATTATTCACAGTTAACGATTCGCCCTTTACTTTAATGATAGCCTGTAATAATGCATCGGACCGATCATCCGTTATCATTATGATATCACAGCGTGATACGATCTGATAAATCGTTGTTATTGAATATTACATTAATTGTACGAGCTTTATGATCATTCGTATCCGTGGGTTAAATTTAATTATTTTAATTCATTTATTATCCAATTAAGTGTTTCCTTTTTAGTATATGATATTTTTGGTTAAATGTAATGGAATTTAATTAATGTTAAGAATAAATTGATAGTATACTAGCGCCCGCGGCTCCGCACACGTTTATTACGTAGTAATTATTTTCAAACTGTAATTTCAGATAAACTCATATTATTGACAATTCATATATCCCATCAATTGGAGAATGATTAATACCTACTTCCCGTGTACAATACATCATCAAAATCGTTGAGAATTAATAGAATATTTATTTATTGAAATTATTTATCAAATGTGCTTCCCATATGCAAAATTTCATAAGAACCGTTTTTTGTTTAAAATACGGACACACAATCAACAGACGACAAAAAAATTTTTCGTGACATATTCGTGATCAGTGTTCTTTATAATGTCTATTAGTTAGATGTCTATCAGGAAATTAAAAAAATGTACATGTTTAAACATAACTACAGATTTATTAATATATATTTTGTAATTAATTTTAATTTAGTGTACGAGAACGAAAATTATTGTGTTCGTTTTATGTGTGGGTGTAATGTAAATGTGTTTGAGGTTTTGTTACGACATCCGAGTTGTTCCAAGCCAGTAATTTGTTTAACAGACATTGTTACAACATTTTCACTAGAAACTATACACTATAAGTCACTCTCTGAGATTAAAAAAAATTATATTATAATTGCTAAGGGGGAATAATTTTACTAAATTTAATCTTTCCTAACAATCATGACTGTATAACGTTGATAAAAAAAGAAAAATTCTGTTAGATGTTAGTAGGGTTTTGTAAATTAAATTGGAAAACTTATTTATATACAAGAGATTGTCAACAGTGAGACAATAAGATAAAGTAATTGTCAATTTGGGGAAACTGTGTTATTGAATTACTAATTGTAATCACCAACGACATGCGTCTAATTATGTACTAAGTTAAAATTAATTATTAAAATCTAGCATCTATACATATTATAGAACTCAACGTCTCTCTGTATGCCTGTCCGTTTATGTGAAAACCACTTATCCGATTTACATGTTTTTCTTTTTAATTCATTGCTATGTTATCTGGCCAGGTAGGCAGTATAGCCATTTTGTTAGATAAAGTAACATAAGAAATAAGCAGTGACGATAATGGATTCAAATCGGAGAAAGAAGCTTTTGGGACTTACGCTGAGTAAACCATAAGAGATATATCAAAATAATGTACTACATAATTGTAGATCTTAAAAATACCTACAAAAAGTACGATAGCATATGTCTATCTTCTAAGGATCACCCACAATAAGCATTTTTGTCTTTAAAAATACCGGCAGGCGAACGCTATGGTTGGAGGCAGGGGCTGTTCCGTCGATTCGCGTGTCGGTTTTACCCACAGCATTCTGTAGCTCACACGGGCGGAGCCGCGGGCACAGCTAGTATATATTATTTCTCAAAGGTATTTTTTCCTGGCAATGCTATATCTTCGTTAATTCTATTTTAAAATTAATGATTCAAATATTATTTTAAAGCTTCTCCGTTATTGACAAAATATAGACAAATATGTAAAAAAATATATATTATTAAAACACTTTTTTGAAGAATGCCGTTTGTTGATGCAAATGAAAATATATTAAAGGCGCCATGTAATAACAATGTATTTAATTCACATGACATTTTTATATATGTTATATTATTTACATTCCATGATTTGCGAAATATTCGCATGGGTGAATTAGTTAATACATGTAGACAATAATAACACTGGAAACGCACAAGTTCAATCAATATATACAACACATTTTTTTTTGTTCGATCTGCCATAAGGACCTTGAAGCCTCAGACGGCTTTTACAGCTTCACCGGGCTTGGGGCCGAGCACTTAAGGCACTCAGCCGCGAAAGCAAGGCAACAAGTTCCGAGGGTGCCAAGGTGGCCGGCCCTCGGCTTGGACTGTTGCCGTAGTTGCATATAAGTCGAAATCTGGCTAATTCCCTATCCGTAATTCGATCTAAACTAACTATACCTCTATACCCTATATATCCTCTTTACAGAGGAAAGAAACATGCATATATGTGTATTCTATCAATTATTGTATCTGTCAATTTTGGTCTAATATAACTAACATAAAAAAGAAAAAAAAGGTCACTTAATAAATCTATGTATCTGAGTTGTGTACATGCATGTGTAGATGCAGTGTAATGTTTGTATGTTGGTAGCTAATGAATGCAGTGTCACTGTATCGCGTAAGCGGCTGCTTGGCTCAAGGGCAACATGCTGGAGGAACGGACGAATAAGTGACATCTGAAGGTTATCATTTTAATACAAGCCCGGTGAAGCTGTAAAAGACTTGTGGAGAACAGTAAAGTAATTCTAACAAATAATTTAATTAATCATTGCCAAAATAGTACTATTAATATGAAATTAAGCCAATAATTTATAATTTTAATCTTGAAGAATATATTTATATGTACTGTTTTAAATTATTGAGAAAAAAAGTAAAATTACATACGTTATACTTACTGCTTAATGAAGTGCATTATGTGAGGTCCTTAGATATTTTCGACAAAATGAACATTTATCTAAACTGAATACATTCAACCGTTTTTCATAAAATCGATAGCAATCGTTCTTTAATTCTGAAAGCAACATCACGAACGAAATGTTTATAGATTTGTACGCTTACCGTTTCCGTTAAGAAAATGATTTTTAGTCATTTTTGTTTTATATAATGGAACAAAGATACTGTTAAAGTATTTTTTTTTTATTTATATTAATGAAATACCATCTATAAGAATGAATTCAATCTGTTGCCGGTCTAATTTTCTATATATATTATTGAATAAATTTGAAAATAATTCTAATACGCTGGCAGCAAAGTGGTATTTTTTAAATTAAATTAGATCAAGCAATTTATGGATTAGAGACACTGATTTTATACTAGATATTATTACTCTAGGTAACATTTTTCACAGTAATATTTATATTCCTAGTAATGCAGTAGCACACAGTGTTGTTATGTTATAAACCAAGTAATAATAATTAAATCACAATAATTTTTCTATAAAGTACCATTTGTATATCGAATAGATATTCTTGTTCCTAGACACACATTATATGCATATAAAGACGAACCATGAAAAGAAATTGCTTGGCTGAATCAACTTGCTATACTAAAATAAGCCCCTAAGGCCAAAGAGGTTAAGAGAGCAGGAACTTATTTAATGACTTTGCTACTGTGTGAATGCTAAAGCCGTAATATGATTAGAAGTATTAAGAATAGGTAGGTATTTGGTAGATGAGTTAGTATAAGAACGTAAATAGCGCAATTTCTCTATGCGAATATCTATATATATATATACATATCCACATAATATCTGTATTATTTTTTATGCATTTTTAACCGATATAAAGCTCCTTAAAAATTGTTATTCTGAACTTGTACTGTATACTATTATAATGTTTAGTTTATATGCATATTAGTGTACCGAAAAACGAATGAAATAAGACTACTTTTGTGGTAAGCGCGTATTACGCGTGTGCATACGCAGTCTATTGCTAGTTACATCAAATAAAAAAAAAGCCGTATAATAAAGATCAAATAAGCACACAATATATGATGATGGAATATCCTCGTGCCTTTTTACGAAATAACATATTAGAAAATTTATGAAGCTCGACGTTGTATTCGAAGATGAAATATTGTTTGTAATATTTCTTTGCCGAGGGCTCTGTACATTATAAATATAGTATAGATGGCTAGTTAAAGATATCAAATGTGACAAATACTCGGTAGAAAATGAACATGGAAGTTATTTTTCTTTGGCCGCTCGGGGAAGTAGTAGATTCTAACTTCTTTAGCAATTGTACTTTAAGGCAAACTTAAACACACAAAATATTTTTTAAATTACACTTCTGTAGGCGGGTTATGGAGAAATGTTGGGAGTGAATTTTTACGACCACGCTTATATTGTAAGAAAAAGGCTACACTATAAAACTTGCAAATACATAACTACTTGCCTGAACAAAATAGTTCAAACCTCCTGGTATATTGTGGTGAAGATTATTAAATAATCAACGAGTTTTTTAAATAAATCGCTAACATTATTTATCTTTTATTACGACTTTTAAAAGTATTCTAACTATATACAAACTAATGAAACTAGGAAATACCTAACAGTAAAATATATATATTTTTTTTGTTTTTGTTTTTGGGACTTTTATTCTACCGAATATATCAGTCCCATTGTACCCCATCCTTTATATCATCACATCAAGAGAGTCGCTGATGAGTTAGCACTACAAGGTCATACAACATCTTGGCACCATCTGAATAAGGTTTGCCAAAATGCTGTGAAAAAACACCTATATCTAGACAGTTTAAATTCATGCTATTCACCAACGACTCCCTTTAAACAGTAAAATATATTATCTCTCACCACAAAACCAACATCAATAAAGTCGGAAACAGCTTCAATATTATCCGGGAACGGTGAAGTTTATAAACCGCACAGCCTATTAGTGGCTTTATAGTAACTTCCACTGAACTAGCTAAAGATAAAAAGTTTTAAATGAAAGATATCGAAGCTGGTACGAGTGCTGTGGTTTTGAAACGTCCCACGGCGACTTTAATTTTAAGCTTGAAATACTCGCTCTTTGTCCGACGCTGCTACGTAGGATAAAAGCGTAAATTATTCCCCACAAATAATGCTATCAAACTTGATGTAGCCATGTACTTTAAATTGTGGTTTTATGAAACATTCCTTTAAACGTTTTGTTTAACGAAATATCATATTTTCAATACTAGTTCTTATGTGATGTTTATTTCTTTCATGTAATTTTTTATTCAACTTTAAATTGAAGCAAATTTAATCATTTATAAAGACAATTTAAGTTAAGTTTAAAAATTATTTTATGTATATCAGGGAGCGTTCAAGTATTACGTAACGCAGTTTTTGGAAATTTTTGACCCCCTCCCCTCATGTAACGCGCCGTAACTTTTTCTTTATCCCCCCTCCCCCTAGTAAAACGTTAAGTAACCACCACCAAGTAACCATTTTTACCTGGAAGTCACAATTATGTCACAAAAAGGTCACAAGAAACACTACATGACCGTCTGAAGGGTTAAAACAATGTTACGTAACGCGTAGTTCAAAACCTCCCTCCCGCCTCTATAACGCATCGTAACGTTTCAGATGACCCCACCCCCGCCCCCGCCCCAAAATTCGTTACGTAATACATACTTGAACGCCTACTATGATCAATATAATATAACATCTAATATTAATAAATCTGTAGTGCTGTGTGTACATACATATATTCCTTTTTTTAAATTTACCGATAGACATCTATTATAAATTACACTGATAAAGTTCTTCATGTTTATATTTATTGCAAATAATAAACATTAGAAGCAATAATGGCTCAGTGGTAGCCTGTACGGACATTGCGTCGACTGACGTTAGTTCGAATCCCTGCAATAAGCCTGAGCTTTGGGTGATGGAAAACATCGTGAAGAAACCATAGCGTGGTGGTAGGACTTTTTCTAATTCCCGCCTGGCTAGCTACCACTCTCAAGTTAAAAATCACCAACCTGTCGCCAAACAGCAATAGGTGTGTCCCGGCAGCTGCCTAGTCTTCCACTAGGCTTAGCGTGCCATCTTCGGCCACATCTTCACTTAAGACCACGTGATATTGTGGCCACAACGCCAAATATATGACGATAAAAATAAGAACTAGACAAAAACAATGTTGTTTGGCTAGTTGTGTCTATTTGTATGTGCGGACTTATCTCGAAAACGACTTGAATGATTATGACTAAATTTTGAACACGGGAAGCTTATATCATTGCTTAATTTATAGGCTATAGGAATTGTCAATAATATGATTACAAATAAAATTATGAGAGGAACATATTTACCTACTGCGTAATAAACTCACGTGAAGCCGCGGCGCGCCGTTAGTTAATTATTTTTTAGAATCCTGTTAAACACAAAAATGTTTCATTACACATTATTAGTATGTCAGAGGATTGTCCTTTATATTTTGACTTCAATTTAACCAAATTATAAATAAACATGGGTACACAATTTCAGACACGGCCATTTAATTCTAAACTAAGCAAAGCTTGTATTTTAGTGACTAAACAGCTGATATACATACATATATAGGTATTTTACACCTAGACACATAACTGACAATTATGCTCATCACACAAAAATTATTTATGTCCTTGGAATCGAATCCGCGAGCTCTCTACTCAATTAATAAGGCTTACTACAGCTGCGTCACGAGCCCTGTCAAGACTTGATAAAGTTAGGAAGCTTACGTTTGAAACGGAACAATTAACGAATGTTTCACAAACACCAATGGACTGAATTAACATTGAACAGTTTTGAGTATATAACCGACAAAATATGCTGCGTTTACATTCTGGTACAT
Organism: Saturnia pavonia; assembly: GCA_947532125.1. Lineage (NCBI taxonomy): Eukaryota > Metazoa > Arthropoda > Insecta > Lepidoptera > Saturniidae > Saturnia > Saturnia pavonia. The sequence continues at coordinate 5,067,108 of OX383899.1, read as the reverse complement.
GAGTTCTGTAAGGTTTTTTTGGCTAGTTAGTTTATACCAAATTAAAAAAAAAAAACATAATTATGTTTTTTCCTTCCTCCCAGTTGGCAGAAACATGTTTATGGTATAGTTACTTAGATCGAATTACGGATAGAGAATTAGGCAAATCGCGATTTTTGCATATAAGGCAACAAGCCCAAGCCTCGGCTTCTTTTTTAGGCTAGTTATTTTAGACCAAAATAGACAGATCAATAAATACACATACATACGCATGTTTCTTCTCTCCTCCCAAAGGAAACAAACATGTATATATGTATAGTTAGTTTAGTTCGAATTACGTACAGGGAATTAGCCAGTTCGCGACTACGGCGACATTCCAAGCCGAGGTTCGGCCACATTGGCACCCTTGAGCTTGTTGCCATGCTTTTGTTGCTGAGTACCTTCAGCGCTCGCTCCCAAGCCCGGTGAAGTTGTAAAAGCTTTCTGAGGTTTCAGGGCCCTTAAGGCTAACAGTATATTCAGATCGAGAAAACATGCTACGTTTAGGATGAAATTAACAGAAGCTGTATGTACTAGCAAATCGTGTCGCATTAAATCTAACGCTGATAACATCTTCGTGTTCAGTCTGAGCCTAGACATTACCATATTAATAGGGTTCATGTAGGTAGACAGTTGTTCTAGATGCCGGGACGCGTTCCAAAGCCGTTTCAGTGAAATTTTTTCCGATTTCATTTAAATTTTAAGCTGTTTTCCCCATATACTTTTCGTTTTATGCCTTGTATTGTATAATTTACATTTACTTACTCAGGTTTCTATGTGATTTAGTGGTTAAAGTGTCTGACTATATTTACGTAATCGGGATAATATATCTCTGGGGACAGTAAAATTTGTAAACGATTATTAATTTGATTGACGAAGGCGTTACTTTGCGGAAATCCACTGTAAATAATTATTGAAGTGAAACTTCTTATGCGACTTCCAACACGTTAACTCCACGGTCTCTCCTCTTTGTGTGAGTCAGAGCGAGAAAGCAAATGTCGGTGTGTATGTATATTGCACACTGTTTAAATAAAATATAAAATATCTTTTAAAATGAAGTTTCACTTCTATCGTGTATGAATCGCAAACACACACCTTTTTTTCCTAATTTCTTTGCTACTTCCGGCTGCAATTGATGAAATGTTTGAATTTAAATAAATGTGTAAATGAATGTCTTAAATAAATTAAATAGGTAGCTATTGCAAGTTGAAGTAGCAAAGAAATTTCGGATAATTATTTTGTAAACGATTATTTTTATCTTAGCACGATAAAGTGATAGGACTATACTTGACAGAAACCACAGTGCGGTTCAACAACATCGGCGACCTTCAAGAGAAATACCATCCATCGTCAATCATCGCTGTCATGCTTGCTCAAATGTCTTTTAAGTTAGGTTTGAAGGGCTCCATGTTGTAGGATGGAGGGAACACACTGGCCAGGAGACATTTTCACAGTACGCCAATTTTTTTTTATCATTGTGGCCAAAAACTCCCCTAATATTAAGTGACAAGTTCTCAAGTGCAGCCGTCGGAACACACTTATTAGTGCTTGGCGACAGATTTTCAACTTGAGGGTGGTAGCTAGCCAGGCGGGGTTTAGAAAAGTCCTACCAACATGCTATGGTTTCCTCATGATATTGTCCTTCACACCGAAAGCTCAGGTTCATTGCAGTGATTCAAACTCACTTCAATCGACGCGATGTACGTAAACGCTATCACTGAGCCATAATTGCTTCAAAATATGATATAGCGAATTTCTTGGTTCGTGTCGATATGGAGGTTAGTATAAAGCTGAGGCACTAGAGCATGTATGATTCTGTAATTCTAGTTACACCAATGAAATTGATCTTCGATGATGCCACACGATAATGAGAAGTATTGGTTTTACCAATATATTTATTACTAGATATGCTTGTAGTTGTTGATCTCTCCATGGTCGCCTTTATTTTGGTTTGTACTGTGCTTACCATCAGATACAGTTCCGTCAGTTTACGGTGCTATTACGAAAAAATACTACTTTATAATTAAGTGTATTGAACTTTTATAAAATGCTTACTTGCTGTGACTACGGCTCCGAGCGCGTGGATTATAGAATCGAAAATAAAAGAAGCCCAAGTCACTCCTTATAACATCAACTACCTGCCAGTGAAAGACCCGTAAAAATCGGTTCAACCGTTTCGGAGATTAGCCAGAACAAACAGAAAGACAAAAATTTTAAATATAGTTTTTTTTTGTTTATTATAAGTATCGTATATACTTTCATATGGTTTTAGTAAAAAGCTGTTATTTTGACAGTACAAACAGACACCTTTTATTATTTTATAGATGATCTACCTATACTATAATATAATAAAGCTCAATAGGTTTTTGTTTCATTGTTTGTTTGTTTAAATGTGCTAAACTCTGGAACTACCAGTCGAATTAGAAATTTAATAACATGGGTAGGACACAGCTAGTATACCTAATAAAATTGTAAAACTTACTACCTATTATGGATCAAAGATCCCTTTAAAGGTAATGCGGTCAGGACTTAACAATAGAGTTCCTTTTTCGTGAACAGAAGACAAAAAAAGAAAAACTACGATTAAGTACATTTGACTGCAGTAATATGTTATTTTAAATATATTGAGTTTTATACAGCGAAAAATATTTAAATTAGAAATTATAAAGCGAATTGTAGTGTAACCGGTATATACCTAATTTTTATTTATTTTATTCCTGAATGCCATTAAGATTAACATGGAAGCTAAAACATCAGTCTGTCTTTATCCGTATTACACGAAAACTATAGGACAAATGTAAATGAGAATCCTGATAAAAAAGGGATTCCTACAGTATAGTAAAAAAAACTTCCTACATTTGTATTAACATAACCAAACTTTGATGGAATTTGGAAGAAATGAACTTCATAGATATAGATCCTTCAACTAAACATATTGATCTTGCGAGAACTTATAACTACTGTAGATTAGATGGCGCATGAGTCGTTTAAACAAAACCGTATGTTTCATAAAGTTTAACGGCAGTTAGTGTATTACATTGCATTGTACATTTTACAGATATATTATTTAATCAAATTGAAGATCATGTGAATGAATCCAACACCTAGTTATTTTATAAAATGTCGTAACGTCGAATTAAAAACGTTTCTCATTTGTACGAGAGACTCAATTTAAGTATGAATGAGAAACAACTTTTAATCTACATTCAATTTATTTATTACTAATCTAATTATAATATAGTCAAGTAATATAAATTTATTTATAAAACATACAGATTATATTACTTGTGGTTATTAACATATTTTTAATTGGTCCAGTTTGAATGTAATAGAATTTCAAAACATCCTTTCACAAGAATATTAAAATAATTAAATATTAGATTGAACTAGTCACTGTGGACTAGTTTGAACGAGCCACGCCTAAGTGCCGCAACCGATTTCTCTCGTATTAAATTTGTTTATTTTCTCGTGTGCGATTTAAGGGATAAGCGAGAAGTTTACTGACTCTACAAATAATTTATATTAAAATATGTTTACGTTAAAAGTTAGATGAATATGCAATAAAGCGTGTAATTATTTAGATTCAGAAAATTATGGAATATTAACATTTTAGTATGTACTTAAATTGTTAACAATAATACTTATCTATTATCAAATTGTACAGGGTAAAGTAGGTTGTGTAAACATTAAAATAATATATTTGTACATCTAAAAATACATATGGAAAATGTTTTTTTTTTAATGTAATTACTATAAAAGTAATTCTTTTTTTATGATTATAGGTTTATCGTTGTGGCCACAATCTCTTATCATCTCGATCATTAGTGACGATGTGACCCAAGATGATAATACACTTAACCTAGTGGAAGACTGGTTCTCAAGTGCAGCTGCCGGAACACACCTATAGGTGCTTAGCGACAGATTTTCAACTTGAGGATGGTAGCTAGTCAGGCGGGCTTTTAGAAAAAGCCCTATCACAATGGTGTCGTTTTATCACGATGTTTACCTTCAACGAAAGCTCGGACTCATTGCAGGGATTCGAATTTACGTCCATCGAAGTGAACCCCGTATATGCTACCACTGAGCCATCATTGCTTCTAAATGACTAGTTTCAATGAAGGTATGCGGTGATGCCGCTAGTCTTGGAGAGGATGGAAGACTTAAGGAGAGAAAAGAGACAATAAATAACAATTAAGTTATAAGTGTGCTTTGAATGCTTTAAGCTTTAAGCTGTGCATTATATATATATATAACTGTGTATTAATCATATTGTTTGCTTAAAATATGTACATGTGTTATCTCACCATTCGCTTATAACTCGTGCTTGTAACTTTACTTAGCATGATTTAGCAAGGTATATTAGCACTTTCCAGCGTTAATATAACGGGAGCATGAACTCCTATTATATCGGTAAAGTTGCAGTTTATTAAAGAAACTGATGCACATTATAAGAAGCAATATTGTTTCAAAATCTTGCTTGCTTTTACTGCTGTGTACTATAAAAACACAGGCGGCTTACTAAATAGAAAAGTCTATTAGATGGTAGTAGAATACCTACTTTTAGACACCATCTATAATTTATATACTATAGGTTTTTTAAATCTGATTCTAATAAAGATTGATTATAATATTAAGTCAATGCGATAGTTTTTGTTAAATAAAAATCTAATATTGTAAAACAGTTATGTTCATGAAGTTAACGCAATAGATTAATTACACATGCCTTGGAGTAGGTCTTTTGTTGTTTTGTTGAATTACAAATAAATTAAGATTCCAATAGAACCCATTACGTGGATGAATTAGAGCGGATTTATAATGTACTTGTGTTAAATTTATTCAAACTATTCTCCACCGTTCCACCGCCAATGCGCTCGTGTTAAATTTATTAAAACTATTCTCCACCGTACCACCGCCAATGCACTCGTGTTAAATTTATTAAAACTATTCTCCACCGTACCACCGCCAATGCACTCGTGTTAAATTTATTCAAACTATTCTCCACCGTTCCACCGCCAATGCTCTCGTGTTAAATTTATTTAAACTATTCTCCACCGTACCACCGCCAATCCAATGCACTCATGTTAAATTTATTCAAACTATTCTCCACCGTACCACTGCCAATGCACTCGTGTTAAATTTACTCAAACTATTCTCCACCGTACCACCGCCAATGCACTCGTGTTAAATTTACTCAAACTATTCTCCACCGTACCAGCGCCAATGCACTCGCGTAGCCATCGCTGTTCTGACTTTCCGTATTCGCCTATAGCTTTCTTGATGTTCATAGTTACTGCTCCGCTTTTTAGAGTCGTAGCGTGGAGTTATAGCTTATAAATAGGGATGTTACGGATATTAAGTTTCGGATATGGATATGGATACCTTAAGAGCATTTAATCGGTTTTGGATACGGATTCGGATATGAAATTATTTCAGATATCCGATTGTTTCGGGTAATTTCGGTTATGGATATTAATTTTTCAAGATTTTTACAATATGTAAAAAAACCTGTCCGATCCGTAAAGGTGTTATTAGGTATCGAGATTCAGCTATATTTATGTAATCTTTTGGAGATTATAAGTAAAAAATGTATCCCGAAAAAAAAAATCTTAAAATAGTTTGATTATAGTTGTCCGAAACTTTGGACACACATACATATTAAGGCTGTAAGAGGGCCTACATTAGAGCGGATGCCCAGCGCATTGCACGGATAGGTCATGATCTCATAGGTCAACCGGATAATAGTCGAGTTTACTGGAGTCTGGCCAAAGCCGTGCAAGCTAATTTCTGTCGTCCAGCATTGCCCCCGCTGAGGTACTCTGATGGATCACTGGCTCACGAGCCGCAAGAGAAAGCAACTTTACTTGCCAATCTCTTTGCAGCTAATTCCCGGCTCGATGATCGCAACGCACAACCGCCTATAATTCCCAGTTCCGGTGTCACAATGTCTGAGTTACGATTTAGGCAATGTGCGTGCTTAGAGAATTGCGATCGCTCGATGTTCGGAAGTCCAGTGGTCCAAACGGTATCCCAGCGGTTGTGCTTAAAAAATGTGCAGCTGAGTTGTCTCCAGTGTTGACGCGCCTTTACCGCCTGTCCTACCTCTCTGGTGTCGTGCATCGGGTTTGGAGAGAGGCTAATGTGCAGCCGATCCCCAAGAAGGGGGATCGATCTGACCCTGTCAATTACCGTCCAATTGCCGTAACCTCAGTGTTGTGCAAGATCATGGAACGGATCATCAACACCCAGCTTGTCCGTTACCTAGAGGATCACTCTTTGATTGATGATCGTCAATATGGCTTTCGCCAGAATCGATCAACGGGTGATCTTCTGGCATATGTACTGCACCGCTGGGGGGAGGCAATTGATAAGCATGGCGAGGCTCTGGCGATCAGTCTTGACATAGCTAAGGCTTTTGATAGGGTCTGGCACCGTGGTCTTCTCTCTAAACTTCCGGCGTATGGACTTCCCGACAACCTCTGCAACTGGATCTCCGGCTTTCTACATGAACGCAGAATTCGTGTCCTTGTGGAAGGATGTGATTCGCAGTTCATGTCGATAAACGCTGGAGTTCCTCAAGGCTCTGTGCTTTCGCCCACTCTGTTTCTTATGCATATCAATGATATGTTACCTTTAGGTCATACTCATTGCTATGCAGATGATAACACCATTCATGGGTGCTATTATAGCAAGCCTTCATGTGGTCGGGAAGAAACAGAAAAGAGACGGGAGGAACTTGTCATTGAACTTAACCAATGCTTGCAACGTGTTTCTACATGGGGAGCAAGTAACAATGCCAAGAAAACTCAGGTGTGCGCGTTTTCCTCAAAAAAGTCTCCGTTTTCTCCCCTCCCCACTCTTCAGAACGTCTCACTAGCAATGCGTGACAGCCTCAATATCCTAGGTGTGGATATTCGCAGCGACCTCAACTCCAGGGATTACATCGGAAGTGTCATCTCCACTACATCTCGGAGACTAGGGATCCTGAACAGGGTGCGACGGTTTTTCACGCCCGGTCAACTGTACCTTCTTTATAAGGCACAAGTTCGGCCGTGTATGGAATACTGTTCGCACCTTTGGGATGGATCCGCAAAGTACCTCCTCGATGTCCTGGGTAAGTTACAGAGACGGGCTGTTCGCATTGTTAATGATGCAGACGTTACCCATTGCATCGAGCCACTTCAGCTTCGCAGGAACATCGCCTCACTAAGTGTGTTTTACCGTCTGTATCATGGTGAGTGTTCTGAAGAGCTGTTTAATCTAATTCCCTCCTCTCCTTTCCACAACAGAACCACACGCGCTGGGCTTCGGAATCACAGTTTTACGGTAACTTCCATCTCGGCACGAACTAAAAAGTTCGCTTTGTCTTATCTTTGTCGTACCGTGAAGCTGTGGAACGGTCTCCCAGCCGGTGTGTTCCCTCCTTCGACATCGGGTCCTTCAAGCGTAACGTGAAGAGATATTTAAGCAGGCCGGCATGACAGCGGCGACCACCAATGGATTACGATCTCTTGGTGGTCTTCGTTGTGTTTGGATTGTAGTGTGCTTACCATCAGGTACAGTACAGTCAATGTGCCGAGCTATTATAAAAAAATAAAAAAAAAACATATGTGTGTTGCTTTTTGACAGTGACTCGTTCGACATTTATATCGGATACGGTTACGATTACGGATATTTTTTTAAATTGGGATAGCCGATAGTTTCGATTACGGATTCGGATATTCATAACATCCCTGCTTATAACCATTCTCAACAGTAGTTTCAGAGATAAGCGAGTTCAAGCAAACAAACATAAAAACAATCTCTTTAGATGTATAATATTAGTATAGATGACATGGTTTCTATTTTGATCGAAAGTTTTAAAAACTTATAGAAATATTAGTATCGCTCGTTAACACCAGCGATTCTTTTATCTTTCGACTTCATTTACTTCGAATACACTAAGCAAATGAAGTGTAAATTTCCGTTCGTGTATAAAGCTTATATTTCACACAACACCTGCCCACCACGATTGCAATAGTAAATTATCGTATTGCCTGCTTAGATCGTTTCGTGACTCGAATGCACTCAATTGCCATCCATTTTCCCGACTACGTATCTATAAGTAAATAGAATTGAGACAGCATTCCTTTTAGCTTCAGCTTTGTTATGTATTATTTAAAGATATATATTTAATCATCATGAATCTTATAAATAATCTTCTGTTGAATTAATTCTATGCTTTATACATAAATGAGAGTTTGGTCCTACTGTGTTAATAATATTCATTTTATGAGTGACTACTAGTCATTGAATTTTACTTAAAATGTATAGTACCTTAGGTTTATAAAGGACTGCACAGTACCTGATAGAAATATCGGAAACAACTGCGACAGCAGGTGAGAAATTCCATCGGCAGTCATAGCTGTCATGACGGTCTGCAGAAAAACCTATTCACGCTTCGTCTGAAGAACCCAATATTGTAAATAGGAAGGAACACGCTGACCGGGCGGCGATTCTACATTTTCATGGTACAGCAACCATAAAAAAATTTTCTTTTTCTAAGATATATTGAAGCAATGATGAAGGATGATGATGAGTGGTAGTGAGTACGACTTCGCGTCGATTGACGTGAGTTCGAATCCCTGCAATTCACCTGAGCTTTCGGTGAACGAAAACCTCGTGAGGAAACCATAGCATGGAAGTAGGGCTTTTTTAATGCCAGCCTGGCTAGCCACCACCCTCAAGTTGAAAATCTGTCGCCAAGCACAAATAAGTGTGTTCCGGCAGCTGCACTTGAGAGCTAGTCTTCCACTAAGTTTAGCGTGTTATCATCTTGGGCCACATCGTCACTTAACATCGGGTGAGATTGTCGTCACTACGCCATAACCTATAAAGATAAAAAAAAGTTTTTATATTTAATTTAAGGTTTAGTCAAGTAAATTAATTTAAAACATTTATAGGTACGTGTAAATTAACTGTAGTCAAGTTATTGAATACTGAAAGGGTAGAAACAACGTCTGCGGAGTCAGATAATTGCAGTATAAAATTGATTAAGAATGTAAAATACCAAATTTATATCAACTTTCTATCAGTGACATTGTTAAAATAGATCAGTAGTCCCAGAGATTATCTCTTAGAAACATACGAACTTTCTTATCTTATTTAAATCTTCGTATTGATATTATTTCAATCTTATTTATAAAAAATCTTGTGTGTGTCTGTTAGCGATTGTGTAACTTCTGAAGAACTTGACCGATTGAGCTCATATTCACATAATATTGGAAAGAGCGTGAAATTATACTAGAGACGCATTTAAACTAACGATTTATATGCAAATGCACTTCACATAATTACTCATAAAGACTGACAGAGTAACGTTCCTATACGAATACGTAACTAGAATTCTTATCATTCGGCTCAGTGCGCTTCATAGCACTGCCGTCGCATCGCCGCCTTACCACGAGCAATCATGTGATGCCACGTAACAATCATCGTCGATGAGAGTCTTCTAATGTTCGGTGTTAAAATATATTTGTTTTATCGAGGCAACGATTTATAGCTATGTTAGGATCCGATAGGTGGCACTAACGACGAGTCATTAACTACCGCCATTTACTATGTTTTCCGGGCGAGCTAATATTAATATAGATTCATCCGATTGTCAGATCTTTAGACACTTTATATAGATCTTAAAGATGCGACCCTTTTTCTTTCGTTGAATTCCGATCGCGAAACATTTCCTTGTATTAAATTAGAACAATTATTATATATAGTGAATCCGTGGATTTTTCCTTATTTAATACATATCGTTGTCAAATATAAATAATATTAAATGTTCAAGCTATGTTTTATTGCCTTTGCGATATGTAATATTATCTTTAGAGGGGACATTCAAGTGTCCAAGTCAGGCGCACATTTCATAGGTCGTTAGTATTCAGGTTGAGAGGGCTTGGCCGATACAATGCGTTTAGACAAAGAGTTACGGCCTCTAAAAGTCATTGTATTATACAAATATGTAACAAAGGTCAAATTGATTTGATTAATTTAATTAAAAATTAAAGGAATTCGTCAACAGCGAGGCGGTCGCCGTTCTTTCTAGACATAAATTCCAGCATGTACTGTGAAAATTATTTTCACGAGCTAGTTATATAAAAATAATTTCATTATGTGTATTGTCAGAACTAATTACGTTTTTTTACACATTTTTACTTGAATAGTTCTTCAAATTTGCTTCCATAGTAGGAGGCAATTCAAAAAACTGATGATATACTACATATTAAAATACTACATATCTATCATTTGCAATTATACAAAATGTAATTACATCATTCGATAGTTAAACAATCAAAGAATTCGTTACCTACGTAACTGTGAGTACTACGTAAGTGACTGTGAAACTTTGTGCGTGAGGGAGAGGGATGCGCTATCATTTTGTGTTTATATATGTTTTTCTTAATAGATCTACAGCTTTTAAATTAAGGTAACATAAATAAATAAGTTAAGAAATTATTGGTTTAGTCAAAGACGATTTCAATATGATTTATACCAACAACAACAAAGAATAAATAAATAATTTGATAATAATAGAAGTAATAAAAATATGAACGAAAAATAAAATATTATTTTACGAGACAATTATTTATTACTTGCATCAAAAATTGTTTAACAGTGGTATGTATAATTATGCGTGTTACTATGTGTGTATACATACATACTCCTCTTAACGTGAAATAGTTCGTAGAATACTCTTCGAATTAAAGCGAACTTCTTTTAAATTATGGTTAAATTGCTATACCGAAATATATAAAAGAGACACATATTGTAGTGAACAAAGAATCCTAATTGTTAAACAATTGGCATCCTATCCGATCGATAGTAATTGTTTATCATGTACTTAATATTCAGTATTAGTTCAATATTAAACAATATCGATATGGTATCAACGATCATTTGTATCCTTTCACTAGTAACCGGACAACAAGGTAGGCTTGCTCGTGCTCAAGGGTGCAGTGAGGCGATAATGTCGTGACTCGTGACCCGCCACACCCGTTCCACTGAACTACCGGTACTGATTGTCGATCTATTGCGCGCTCATTTTGTCATTCTGTAACATGGAAATGACATTTGCCATTTCAATTCGATATTAGGTTGGTATATTTCAACAACGTTTTATATTTAAAACTGGTTGGTTTTCTTATAATCGGTATTTATACAAGGCATTGAATAAAACTGATATTTTTTTAATATGTAAATATTGAATGACTAAATCTCATTTTAATGTGAAAAGCTTAAAAAAGCTAATTATATTTGTTTATCTATTATACATATAATAAAATTTAAGTGTCTTATTGTAATGTCAAAATTACAGGTTTTTACTAAATGCATATGTAAGTATGATATATGTAAGTACGGTACCTATAACAAAAACCCATTTTTAAAATTATTATCTGTATGTCTGTCTGTTTGTTTTGGGTAATCTTCGAAACAGTTGGACCGATTTTGACGGGACTTACAATGACAGATAGCTGATGTTATAGGGCACAATTTAGGCTACATTGATTTTAGAAAAACAATTAGGGCTCCGCACAAAAAATAAAAAAAACTTTTTTTTTAGTAGTCCACGCGAACGGAGCCGCGGACACAGCTAGTATGATATAAATTTTAGTGTCTTATTGCCTTGTTTCAATAAAATACGTTTAAAGAATATGACTCGACGCTACGCGCTACGGGATACATACTTTCAAGTGTGCTTCGAATTTTAAATTTTTCATTATAAAACCACTTTACAATAAACTATATAATTATATCTATATATATAAAAGTGACCGCGACTCGGCAAACGTAGTATAGGACGCCCTCCGGCCAGATGGGATGACGATCTGCGAAAGACTGCAGGCAGATGCTGGATGCGGACAGCTGAAGACAGGGCGCTATGGCGCTCATTAGGGGAGGCCTATATCCAGCAGTGGACTAATATAGGTTGATGATGATGATGATAATATAAAAGCGAAATACCACTCATCACGAGATCTCCGAAACTATAGGTCCGATTGACTTGAAATTTAGCATAGTTACCTCTTTAACGGACGCTCACTAAGATAGGATTTTGGGTAATTCAACCTCTAAGGGTGAAAAAAGGGTTTGAAAGTTTCTATGCAGTGCAAACATTGTCTTTTGACTTGAAATTGTGTACAGATCTTCTAATAATAATAATGAAACACGTGTATAAGTATCTATCATAATTCATCAGTAAAGGGTGTATAAATAGGGGTTGAAAGTTTGTTTAGTAAAAATAATTTATGTATAACTATTTTCTTATAATTATGCACACATAATATGTGTATTGGCCTGAAATTTAGCAAACATACTCTTTAATCTATAAAAAATCATCATTTAAGGGTGTAAAATAAGGGTTTGAAACTTTGTATAGTGAAATATTTTTGTATATGATGCTCAGACTCATAAGGAATAGTATAGGCTATAACTACACTCTATGACCCTAAGGAGCGGTGCAGTAGATAACTATGAAAGTCAAGCAATCTGGTAAGCTGTAGGCAAGTAGGTACGAAAGTGGAATAACGATAGGGCTGGGCTACAAAAGCGCGTTGGCGCCGCGCCGTGGAGAGTTTGTCGAGCAAATCTAATACGGGTGAAACCGTGGGGCACAGCCAGTAATTTATATTTATATAAAAAATATTGTTTGTTTGTTTGTCCACTATGCGTTTCTAAACCATTAAAAAGGTTAAAGGTAATAAAGGTTCTGTATTAATACAATCAGTTTACAATGGATGGCGCACTAGTCGTTTCATTTCGAAGACAACAGGATTGAATACGGGCAAGAGCTAGTAATTTATATAAAATGGGTAAAAGGCACATGCTCCTTGAGTGTTATGACCCTAGTCGATTTTATAAATCTATACATATTATAAAACTCAACTTCTCTCTGTTTGTCTGTCCGTTTATGTTCTTTTTACATGATAATCACTTATCCGATTTACATGTTTTTCTATTTTAATTCATTGTTATGTCATCTGGCCACGTTATTGGATATATTTTGTAAGATAGAGCAACATACAAAATAAGCAGTGAAGATAATGGGAATCAATGCGGAAAAAAGTCGCTCTTGGAGCGTTTTAAAGGCTTACGCTGAGTAAACGATAAGAGATATATCAAATTAATGTACTATATAATTGTAGATCTTAAAAAGACCTGGAAAGAAGTCAGTAATTGCATATATGTATCTATCTTCTAAGGGTCACTTACAATGAGTATTTTTGTCTTCCGTATCATGTGCGGTGGCAGCAAGATTCGCGCGTGCGCTCGACTAATGACATTCTGTAGTCCACGCGAGCGAAGCCGTGTGCACAAATAGTTTTATATAAGTCGGAGAATCATGTCGTTGTGATTATGGAGTCTTTACTAATAAATTAGTATACGTACTATTGACCCGCAATATTGACTAGGCGCGATAGCAACTGGTGTGATCTGTGACCGCACGTCCTTATAAGCAGGCAACGACCGGCTTGAAGGCTTTCACGTTCGAGCTGTTGGACAATGAAGACCTCAATTAATAAGTCGACTACTATAAACAGTCCTACTAAGTGCTGTCTCGCTACGTATTACTCTAGTAGCTCGGCAAAATGACTGCGTTGTTGTTGATGGTAAACAGTCCAAATAATCCAAAAATGGTGGCGAATACTGAGAGATCGCCAATCCAACGACGATCGCTGTTGTTATGCCAGCCAACAACCCTATTGGCAGCAGGATATGCACTGACTAATCTTAAAATATCACCGTACATAGTTTATAGAAACAGAATGATCATGTGAATAAAAAAAGAGTAATATATAATTATAATATATTAAAATTTATTATATTTCTAGAAATCGATGGTTTTCACTTTTGCAAATATATTTTCTAGAATTAGCCAACCGTTTTTAGTGAGTTACGAAAAGTGTAATTATATTTTAATGAATACAGAAAACATTTTAATAGAATTCAAAATAAAAATCATCCTAAGAATCACGAACGTGATTATCAGTATATTAAATTATTCTTCAAGAATTATTTTAACGAAACGTATAGAGACCAATAAACGTTCACTAAACTAAATTAGTTATTTTTTTGTAGAATGTCATTTTCGAATTAATGGGGCTGAGATCGATCCGGCATCTATTCAAAGCTTTAATTATGTTTATATTAAACCATTAATTCCTGAACCACTTCTGTTAATAGATCCATTTGAGAATTTAACCTTTCTGGAAAGTTTTAATTGATTAGATTTATCAAATTAAATTTAGAGAATTTATAGCGACCTCATCAAGCTGCTACCGAAAATAATGACATTATTTCTGATTTCCTATATCGAGATATAAACTGTAAGAAGTATTTATCTTTGATAAAAGTGGCTTGAGTATAACGTAATTAAAGTTATTTATATCTATCGATGCGATAACATAATTAATTTATCGTAAAATTTAACTAAGGGGCATCGAAATGAATCGACGCGACGTCCGTATAAAAGGGTTCGTAATCGGTTGAAATTCCGCTGCATCCGAGAGTTCGGCTCGGCCATAACAAATTAGGAAGGTACCCAATTAAGTGAAGTGACTGTGCAACGTAATCGATCAGAAAGGAAAGTCGAGGCCAGGTGCTACCGAAAGGAAATTGTTGAGACCTACCATCATGGAACGAATAACCATGTCAATCAATTTAATTAATCATTGAAATTGCCACAATGAACATGTTTTTTTTTCAACAGTTTTAGCCAAGCCTTTCTCACGGATGTTGGATAATGTTATTTAATTCAAATTATTTAGTTATGGCTTCATTTACATATTTATTTTATCGATTATTGGCTTGCATCTGTGGATTGGTGACATTATTATGCCTTCATCGATAAGTGTTAATTTTAAAACATCATCTACTAGGTGTGCGACAGTACCACCTGTGTTAAATTTGTATTGTACAGGCCTGTTCATATATATGTGATACCTAGTTGCCCACAAATTTCCAGATCTGTTGATGTTTATGCTCCTGCTCCGCTCTTAAGGGTTGCAGCGTGTTGTTAGAACCTATATAACCTTCCTCAATGAATGCAAAAAATGTATTCATATCTGACTGTTATTTCCAGAGACTATTCGTACGTTGAAGCAAAAAATCTCTTCAGCTTTATAAGATAACAGTAACCCTACACTGGACTAGTGATTATTAATTCTAACTTTTGTAAGACCTCTGAAACGGCTTTTAAACTGGCATATAAACCTTTAACAATTTTATCGTAACAAAATCGTTCTCCGAAAATATCTGAAATACGTTTTTAGTTGACAACATAACCGAATACTTCCTTACACCTGGACACTTATCAATGATATTATAATGTTTCCGGGATTTTGTTAAGACTTTTTGTGGATAGAAAAAGAGGTGAGTTACATAATATTGAAACTATGCCGCGTCGAACGATATAATGATACTGAGATTAAAGACAACATATCTGTTTAGGTTAGATTTACATATTTGGTCTTCAGACATCCTCTATTGTTAAATCCATCAACCTTCATACTTAACATTCTTATATGACATGCATCCATCCTCATGACATGCTCTTACCACGCAACATATAACCCCTTAATTTCTCCGTGCCTGGTGCTATTTTAAGACTTCCTCTGATATACTCTTTTCAGATTTTATCCATTCTAGTACACCACACTTAGCATTCTCATCTCTTAAACACTTTTTCCTTAAGTTTTACGGCCATTCGTAGATCGCATGTGAATCTTTATTAAAACACAAGTGGATTTAGCTAAGCCCTTTGTTATTTTTTTATTTATACTCAGACGAATGAAGTAATCGTAGGATCAATATAACCTTGTGTATCCATAAAGTATCATAACGTAATTATTTTTTTCTAACATTTCTTTATGTTCGTTCGTTGTTCGTGTTTCCGTTAATCATAGTATAGCAAATATATTACATTAGGCCAACTAAGCCGTAGGTAAGTGTAGAAATTTTCTGCAATATCCGATGGAATAAGTGTACCTATTGTTTGTCTTGGTCTGCACTACTGAGGAAGCAACTACCATTAAATTTTGTCCTAAGTGTAGCGGAGCGATAAGCCATGATTGGCAATATATTTGTAATAAAACCTATTTCCATGGGTATAGCCAGGTACAAGCAAAAAGGGCAGCTGCCTCCTCACTCCCCCCCCCCCCCAAGAAAGGTGTTGGTAAGTGCGTGGTAATCGTGCGTTTTCGCTCCTTCCTTATATTGGGCCTTTCAAACGAGGCGTAAAGAAGCATTTCAGCATAACGGCGACGACTGTCAATGGAAGTTTTCATCGACGATTACTATTATCTTTCGACTGTAAATAATGTATTATAATGGTGCTGTAGAGTCATATTGTAAAACACAACACATTTCACTCCCTAAAGTTAGTATTAAAAAAAAACTTAACATCAGTTTTCCATGCCTGCACCAAATGCCCCTGCACCTTGGTCCAAATTATAGCTACGCCTATGCCAATTTTTTTTCTTAATATTAAATCAATGTAAAAGATATTACTTGACGCATGATAACGTTGAATGCATAAAGCGAATGGAAAGTATAATCTTGACAACCAAAAATAAAGACAATAAAAAGTAAAGGTGTCGCTAAGTAATTAAATATCTGAAAAAGTCCGTGGCCATAAATCTGATAGATGTTGAAGATTAGTCACGGGGTATTATAAAATAAACGTCCAAATAAAAGTTTTAAATTGTTTATTTCATAAACAACTTAATTTACAAACAATGTCATAACATTTCTGACTTGATGAATTTAAATACAACATTTTATAGCACGTAATTATGTATACATATACTTACAATTTTTTTTTTCAAAATAAACTAATATCACAGTTGTAACTATACATAATATCTATTAGTATATAACTATAGCCTTTGAATACACATTTGTTAATAGCATTTATTTGAATAATAATATATTTCTATGTTAAAACAATTTTTAATTACATATTGTTACAGTAATTTTTTTATACTTAATATCACAACCTATCATCATAATATATTGTTCATTTAGCTCTTTGATCATTCAAAACAGTACTTATTATTCTGTCAAAAAGTTATGTCAAACAATGAGTTGTTTACACTTGCAAAGAGTTTTTACACTTAATTATAATGGTAATTAACTGTCATTCAGTTATTCATTTATTGGTTATCTCGGACAGAACTTGAAATGTGGATACAAGAAACAGTGAAGCGATAGGAATCTGGAATAAGAGAAAATATGTATTAGTTTAGGAAAAAAAAACTGTCAATATCGAATAATTTTAACTACAATAAAATACAACTACACGCTAAGCTCAGACCAGCTTAGCTCAAGCTCAGACAGTCTGAGACGCTAAGCAAATACAGGAAAAAACTCTTTATTTGAGTTTTAAAGATTATCTTTATGACTATTAGATCCATTTGTACTTGACTAAAAATAAATATTTATAATATCATCAATAATAAGTTAATTAGTTAGATTTACAAATTAAATTCGAAAGAGTTTTAAAAATATGTATCATCATATTTACATTTAAATAATGTTATCAACACTGCAGGTTGCAGATTTGTAATTTTAAATTTTTATTAGAAATATATTTAGAGGCTTAAAATGATTCTTCAACTTACCTAGTAGGATCATAAACAGTGTCGAATCCAGGGACATTGACAACATTCCATTCATCTTTAGCTTTTGCGTAGCTGAAGGATATTTGATCTCTGAACGTTTCTGGTGGCAATAGTTTCATTTGTTCTAAATGCGAGTGAAATTCTGGTACGAGGGTCAAATTCTTTTTCATCAGATGTTCTAAAAGAATAAATAATGTTTTAAAATAATAATTAAATTTCAATGCTACAACGTCATCGTTATTTTGGTATTGTATTACAAAAATAAAGCCGTAACAATCGTTGGAATGCTTACCTATAATAAAACCCATGGAAACATCATCTGGTAACCGTATGCCCTCACATATACTGATGAATCTTCCGCCGCTGCAATAAAAAACATTTTAAAACAACACGAACACACATGAACCCGAACGATCTAATTGCGTTTAGTTTTTATTTACATTTCAAAGAAGGTCAGTTACTACATCGCTTGCAGCTGCATGGTGCAGGTGTTTTAATAATAAAACTTGATAATACAAACCTCGCAACAGGTAGCATTTTTAGAGCCAGACTTCTGCTTATGCAAAATCCAGCACCGCCAGTGGCAAACCAAAAGGAAAACATCAACTAGAACAAATTAAATATTTAAAGTTTCTGCACATTACAGTAAATAAAAACAAAAGAAATAGTCTATGAAAAATCTATACTTATATGTAAATAGACAAGATAAAAGTGTATATTAATAAAGTTTCTAGTGAATTGAATAAAAAAGGATGTATAATTCGATTTTTAAAATAAAACAAATGTATAAATTCAAACGTTTCCTGTGCTTAAAGTTAATTTCAGTTATTTACCAGTTTTTTTTTTACATGTGTAGTCACTAGTTCCTCTCAAATGAAATATGTGTAACTTTAATATTATAGTTTTGTTTACCAACATTGCATATTTACCTGATTTGTTGGTTTCTTATATATCTTGACTGGTTCGTAAACTGACGTCCTGCCCAGATACCAATCTTCCTGGTGGTTGTACTTCTGCAATACGTTGACTAAACGTAGAACGTTTACGTAGTTGTCGTCGTCGAAGTGACAGAACCATCTGTTGTAAAAGATATTTGATTAAACACTTTTTTTTTCGAACAGACTATACTGTTAGCCCTGGGGCTCCTGGAGCCTTTACGGCTTTTACAGTTTCACCGGTCTTGGATTTAAAATACATTGCATTAAAGTAATAAGCATAGCTTTGCCTTTCACTTGGCGTATTACCATATTCGACAACATCGCCAAGTAACATAAACTGAGATTTAATAAGTTACATTTTATATTTTAAGTTTTTTTTGTGATATTATACGTACCTAGAATCTGCAAGAATATAAATAAATGGTAAAAAACATAAGGTGGTTTTTGATATGCCGCTGTTTAATCATATAATATTAAAAAAAATGCTTTTCAGGGTGATATGCCTCCTAAAGATATTCAAATATATTTCTTTATTTTATAAGTATATGAAATATTAATGTAAATAACTGAATCATCATTATCGCCGAAAACGTCCACTGCTGGACGTCTCTCAGAGAACGCCACAACGCCCGCACATTTTTTGCATAGAATAATAAAGTCCGCTAGCTGTAATGTATAAACTGTACATTCATAATTCTATGTTTTTTTGTATAATAGCTCGGCACATTGACTGTACTGTCCCTGATAGTAAGCACCATGCAATCCAAATACAACGGCGACCACTGAGTGATCGAAATCCATCCATTCACGTTACGCTTTAAGGACCCGATGTCATAAGAAGGAGGGTACACATTAGCTGGGAGATGGTTCCACAGTTCACGTTGAACGTTTTAGCATCCAGCGGCTTCCCACAACCTTTACCAGGTCGTCGGTCTACCTTGTGGCGGGACTGCCCACGTTGCATATTCCGGTACCCGGTCGCCACTCGATAATTCTTTAGCCCTCTCGGCTATCCGTTCTACGAGCTACGTGCCCCGCCCTCTGCTTCTTAAGTCTAGCTATTCTTAAGGCTATGTCGGTGACTTTGGTTCTTGTACGGATATCATCATTTCTGATTCAATCACGCAGAGAAACACCGAGGATAGCCCTCTCCATAGGGGAATGACTGATAATAACTGAATAGGTATTAATTTTTCAGCATATGTATTACTTCCTAAAATAATTTCGATTTATTTCGGCGATTTGAGTTGCAGCTGCAACATGTTTGAAAAGGCTAAACTGACCGTTCGAATATATTTACCCCGAATCAAACACAATCTAATGTAAGTGTTCACTTTTACCTTACTTTTACACTAATGATACTTTTACTTTTACACAGTTCACATCTCTAGATAGGGAGTGTCTTTTCCATTTATGAAAGCTACTTATCACATTTATTGATTAGGTTCGAGTTATTTCAGTGCCATTAAAAAAAAAACAGGTCTAAAATGAGTTCTATACTTTAAGTCACTGGTCGTGGTACTAATAACCCCCTTTAAAAACACCAGCCTGTAAGTGTCTCAAGGCATCTTCCAGAGACAAGACACGGGCTTAATAACTACTCCAGTCCATGATGCGACGGATTGACCATTACATACATCGAGAAATGCACTGTTCTATATTTTACCCACCCACATAAAGTACAGTGATACTATAAGAACATTTCTCAAGAATTCAACTTACGTCAGGATGCCATATAATAACATTTAAAAGGACCTATCCTTACTAACGAGATGTTATCGTAGTAGGGAAACTACAATTTGAAAAAATACGCAGTATGTTCCTTTGTGATAAAAAGCAAAATATTCGGAAAATAAAACTTTAAATACAGATTGTTAATGAGGATTGTAGTATTACTTTATTTACTTTAAATTGTAGTTATTTCAAGTGAGAGAACAAAGGCTTTACATGGATAAAACCGCTGATACTAATATGCAATCAATGAATTAAGGATATAAGAACACGGCCAGACTATATCCACACACAAGAGAATTAAAATGAGCTGCTTCTTAGGAAAATTATATACCTCTCAGTACTCGGTGGCCGACGTCAATAATTACTGTTACGGTATAATTTACCGACATTACAGTCTGGAGAAAATAACAGGAGCTGCGTACGCGCTATGCGTGATCGCACATTGCAGTGGCATACGACAAATGGCTACGAGACGATAACTTGTAATCAAGATCAGGTTTCTACATATCGAGTTTAACGTGGAGAAATATTAGCGGCCAGTACGTGTTTTGCCTTTTGTAAGATATAAAAAGATTATTTATTTGACCAGCTTTTTTTATGGCCGAACCTCGATTTGGACTGTTAGCGTGCATCCAATTTCGGGATCTAGGTAACAATCTATTTAATCTAACACACTATACAATTATATTATTTATCAAGGGCGTTCTTTGTGGCAACGCCATGTTTCCGTTAATTCTTCATCGTAATTAATGACTCAAACTTCACTTTATAGGTTATGTTCTCTACTATGGACGACAAATAGTTTAAAATTAATTTTGTCGTGACATTTTTTTAAACCTTTTAAATGACATTCCTAATGAAAATTTATGCAATTATTATGTAGCAAGTACCAACTATTAACAATCTGTTTAACTAAAATGACAGCTGTTAGTTGGATTGTTTATACACTCCATACATAATATGCGAAATATATACATATTTAAAAACATGCGCATATGTATTTCGTTTTCAGGGTTTTCGAATTAAACAAGGTACCCTTATAAGTTCGCCATTAACGTTTGTCTGTCCGCGGCTTAGCTCAGAGATTAATCGTATTAGAAAGATGTAATTTGGTATGGGTGGTATACATATTAATCACGCCGACAAAGGACTAAAATAAATGATGAAAAAAAAATTTTTTTTCTCGTCTTTCCCCTTGTGTGTGATGTCTTTGGATTGTCGTTAAAGAATGTTGAGGGTGTGTCAAAACAATTTTTCGAGACATGGATCCGTTTGCGAAATATATTTTGTTACAGTCAAGTGTAACAAATGCTGCCAACTAAATGGTTGTTTTTGGGTATGTGAAAAAAATCACGACAGTAGTATATATAACGAAGTTAAAAGGGAAACTATCACAGCTAACTAGGCTTTATAAGCTAACGAGTAATAGTCGACGAACTTATAACATACTAGCGGACAGCCCCGACTTATTATAATTTTTTAAACGGATCCCTAACTTTTTATTCTATCGCCTATGTTCATCAGGGTGAATGCAGGATTCTAATGGTGAAAGAATTTTTCAAATCGGTCCAGTAGTTTCAGAGCCTATTCAATGCAAACAAACAATCAAATCTTTCATCTTTATAATAACATATACTTGGAAACCATTGAAAACTACTTACAGCCTCCATCTAAGTCTGTATATTGTGACGGGCGACTACGGAACACTAGATTGCACGTGGTCCGACACGTACTTGGCAGGATTTTCTGACAATTATTTTCTAAGTCTAACTAATTAAAAGATGAAAAAAGATCCTTTAGAGAATATGTCCCTACTGTAAAAAATAAATCAAAACATGGTTTGCAAGGCACATGAAATACAAATCTAATTAACACCTGTATATATTAATTGAAATAGTTTTCGTTTCAAGAGAACGTTAGTTCTTCAAAACCTATGTACCTAATTATCTTTCATAGACCTAGAAAGATAGCCAGCAATACTTTAACTCTCCTTAACCAGACCTATTAGGCTCCATCTGGGAACCGATAAAAATACTGTTCGCCTATTTACTTTTAAGCATTGTGGCAAGTAATTAAGTTTTATAGAAGGCTATAAGATATATTTTGACTTTTATTACTAGTCGTGAAACAGTTGCAATGTTTTAAAGAAACCTTTTACATATTATTACCTTGTTTAGTATTTAATAAGACATTGTAAAATCTTTGCTCTTCATTTTAACAACGTATTAATTATTAATAGGCTACTTGTATATCAAATTAATTATTAAAAAACGAAGGTTTTTCAATAATTAATTATCGGGCCAGGTTATAGGATATTTTTTGTAAGATTAAATATCATACGAAATAGGCAGCGGTGGTAATAGTGGATCAATGCAGAAAAAATACACTTTTTGGGCGATTACGCTTACGCTGAGGAAACTATATATATATATATATATATATTAAATTAATGTACTACATAATTGTATATCTTAAAAAGACCGGCAACAAAGTCACCGATTACATTTGTCTCTCTCGTAAGAATCACTCACAATAAACATTTTTGGGGCAGCATAATTTGTGCGTGCGCTCGACCAATACCATTCTGTAGTCCACGCGAGCGGAGTCACGAGCTCAGCTAGTAATTAATAAAGATAAAAAAATGTTACGGTAGACTGTACCTTTAGTATTTTTTAATCATACTTATATTTTATAAAAGTTAAATAAAACGAAAAAAAAAAAAACTGCACGATACTTGTGAAATGGTAAATTATATGAATAATCAAACATCTCAAATTGAATGAAGTAATTTGTTCTATTCAGCAAACAGTCTCATAAAGAGCCCTGATTTGCTGTTAGTATCCTTACTTCTATCATAAAATCGAACGACTCGTTTGACCCTGACTCGGGACTGATGGGATTTCGTCTCATTCGATCGTTCCATTTGCGAGGACATCCCGGAAGACATGCCTACAAAAGATCACCGCTAAGTGCCTACGAAGGCATTTTATTACGAACGTTTCAGTATCGGGCTTTATGGGCAAATTGATGCGTGAGCAAATTAAAGGAAAGGAAAATTAATGGTCCAAGTAATGAACCGTTAGCGACACGTATTGAATATACAGTCTCGTTTAAAACTAGTCTTCTGTACAATGGACTGTTTGATTAAAACATTAGTGCTATAGCTAATTGTTAATGCCGCACTGACTTTAATTAATAGCGCGATTTCGAAACGATTGATCAAAGCCTAGGGGGCTTTCTGTACTGTGATTTCGTGAAATCGAATTTATATTAAATTTTATGTGTATTAACTGTGATTGATTAACATAAATTTGTACAATTCATCGAAACCTACATTTTATGAAACAAAATATATATCTACATTATAATATAATAAAGCGGAAGAGTTTTTTGTTTGTTTGTTTAAACTCGCTAATTCCAGGAACTATCAGTCGGATTCGAAAAAATCTTTTTGTATATCATTGCCAGATTCATGTGGAATAGTACAGGCTATCTAGAATTAGGCTACACCTCTCAGCTAGCCTTAAATACCATAGCATTTGCCTATCTATTAAACATAAGCAACAATGTGTTATGTGTTTTTTTTTTTTTTTTTGAAAATTGAGCGAGATAAAAGTATTGTCTATACTGAAATAAATATAAATCATAAATCATCAATCAGCGATTTCTTTTAAATTATACGCGGGTGAAACCGCGGTGCACAACTAGTATATATATATATATAAGAAAGAGAGATTAATTAAAAACCTAGCATAGCATGTATTTTGATTGAAATGTATGAATTTGAATTTAACTTCAATTTTGATGTTGTCTATATAAGGGATCTGGGTATATAAAAACAGAGGAATTAATTCCAGTTTCCGATATATTATTGTTAACTAACTCCAATATTGAAATCAGTGCTAGTTAGAACAAACAATCGGAGAAAAACAAGGAGATGTCTAACAAAAACATTCATCGACGTTGTCTGTGTAAACGCGTGAAAATGATTGTGAGCCCGAAATAATATTGGAGTTGCTCTTGAAAAACCATTAACGTTTGTTGTGTGTATTTAAACATCGAGCTCGGTCGGTGGACACAGATTAAAAAGACTCATGACGTGTTCAAAATTTAGCGAAAAACCCTCGAGGCTGGATGACTGAGCAAATTCTACAGGTAGCTTTTCGATGCCGCTTTTTTGTCGATCACACTTTGTAAGGGTAATATATTGAAAACAAATTTCTGTTACACGGATGTAATTTATGTTACTCTAACAGATGGGGATTTAATCAAATTTGAAAATTGCTTCAATGTGAAGGTACTCTCTTTGGAATTTAAAATCCTATCAACTGTGCTCTCGTGCGATGTACGAATGTACTGTTTG
This sequence comes from Saturnia pavonia, assembly GCA_947532125.1. NCBI lineage: Eukaryota > Metazoa > Arthropoda > Insecta > Lepidoptera > Saturniidae > Saturnia > Saturnia pavonia. Next base: position 5,042,404 of record OX383899.1, on the reverse strand, counting down.
TGTGTTGTGTGTGTGTATTAGAATGGGAATTATTTTAAATGAATGGGTATTGTATGTAAATGGGTATTGTACGAATGTATAATACGTAATTGCTAGGTAGGGTACACATTTTTGTTTACTTCATAATAAAATATTTTCTGAAGGTTTTAAAAGATAAGATCTTTGATTACATTTTACACATTAATACATTGACTATTGAACATCTTTTGTGTTTTATATTGTCAGTTATTATATTAAATGTGTCGATTTTAATTCACTGTAATATTTTCATGCCAGTAATAAAAATACCAAACCGATATTTTTACGTAATTAAAACAACTAACATCAAGTTTCCACCTGACTCTAGTGCGAATTCTCACAAATTTCGTTGACATTTAAAATAATGGTCACATATTATTTATTTTGAAAAATTATTAACCCTAAAGAAAAAAAGGCGATATAAAAAATCGAGTATTTCTATGTACCTATAGTTGACAGCGGTCGTTAGTGTTGTCAAATAAATGTTGAAATTCAATATTTACTGGGAGTGGTTTCTAAAAAAACAGAAGTTAAGAGCGTCTTGTTTTTACTAAAAACAAAAAATCTACTTTGCTTGCGGTTACCCGTGGTAACGTAAAGTTTGAACTACGAGTAATGTGGTCGCTTAAGTGGGAAAAATAAAACGAAACGTCAGTAAACATGCAAATACATTATAGAGGCATTAGGAATTTATTTCTAAATATGATATTTTAGAGAATATGTCATATGTAGCTCATTTTAATATTACTTAAATTCCTAGAAAAGTTCAAGTGTCTTGTGTACATTATTCAATATTAGTTTTGTACAAAAATGAGTTTAGAAGTAAAGTTCGTAAGAGATAATCTCTGAAACTACTGATCCAATTTTAATAATTCTTTCAGTAATAGAAAGATAAATTATCCTTGAATGATATATAGATTTTTTTAATAAGGTGTCTTGTTATAATTAACGCTTACGTAGTCGCGTGCGGTATCCATTATGTATATAATAAAAGTATAGCTACAGCTGTTATATAATACATCTGAAGAGTTTTTTTTTATACAACTCAGGTAGCAAACAAGCTTAGGGCTCGCCTGATGGTAAGCGGTTACCATAGCCTATGGTCGCTTGTAACACCATAGATATTACTAGCGCTTTGCCGACCTTGAACCCCCCTTCCCAAGGAGCTCTGGAAACCCTACTTACCAACACAACACAAGGTTATTTGGCTATTCTACCAGTTGGACTGCCACAAGTATAAAGAAAGGTACCCGCCACGACCGTCCTCCTCTGCGGCAACTCAAGCCTAGGTCCGATCCATCGGCATGGAGCCCTTGAGTCAAGCAGCCGTTCGCGCGATACAGTGACTCTACAATCACTAGCTTTCACAGCCATACATGACACTGCATTATACACACATGCACAACACACAGGTACATAGGTTCTGTAAGGGACCTTTTTTTACTTTTTTTTGCCTAGTTTGATTAGACAAAAATTTTCAGACCAATAAATACACATACACATGTTCCTTCCCTCCTCCCAGGGGGCAGAAACATGTATATATGTATAGTTAGTTTAGATCGAATGATAGGAACTTAGTCAGATCGCGACTTAATTACATACGCGCAACAGTCCGAGCCGAGGTTCGGCCACTTTGGCACCCTCGGATGTTGTTGCTTAGCTTTCGTGGCTGAGTGCCCTAAGCGCTCGCCCCCAAGCCCGGTAAAGCTGTAAAAGCCGTAAAGGCTCCAGGGCCCCTAAGGCTAACAGTATAGTCAGTTCGAAAAAAAAAAAAAAAGAAGTCTCCAAAGAAATTTCTCTGTGCCCCTACCTCTCTTAAAAGACTCTTACCTGTCTTGTTTGTTTAAATGCGCTAATCTGTGAAATTAACAGTCGGATTCGAAAAAATATTTTTGTATATCATAGCCATATACATGAAGAATAGTATACGCTGCGACCCTAAGTAGCGGTGTAATAAGTATGAACGCATTGGAGAATTTGTTGAATAAATTTAACACGGGTGAAACCATGGAACACAGCTAGTAGTAAATATGCTTATAAAGTCGCAGCAAAAGACCAGTTATTAATATTTTTTAATTCTAAAAAATTTAATTTCTATGAGATTATAATTTACACAACCTTATGAATATTCATCAACATTGTATTTAATAACGAAGTTATTGTTTGACTGGTATTCCGATGTGAAATCAGTATTCAGTTCCTGTTACCTAATTGTTCTTTGTTGTGATTCAGTCTGTCAGTTCATAATTACTAATCTGATACATAGCGTCCATTATTCAAAAGCAACGTAATATTCTTTGATTGCATTATAATTGGTTCAATTATTTATCTCTAATTGTCCGTATCTGTCGTTTGATAGATTGTGTAATAATTACCTCCTATCGCTTATTCTTTAATATTTCTTTTTGAGTAAGTAATTGGAAAGGATTTTATTTCGTATTATAAAAGGTACTAAGTAAGTGACAGGATAAGAAATAGTGTAATAAGAGAACGTTGTGGTGTGAAAGGAGATAGATATAGTGACACGGATTGAGAAAGGGATGCTTAGATGGTTTGGGCATGTAGAGAGGATGAATGAAAGAAGATTGACTAGACAGATTTATAAGATGAGTGTAATTGGAAACGTCACAAGAGGAAGGCCTAGATGAACGTTCCACGATCAAATTGGGAACGATTTGAAGAAAGTTCAGGTCAAGAGTACTCTAAACCTACGAGCATGCATGAAAAGATTGATGAATGTTGAGGAAGCGAAAGTTGTATGTCAGGATCGTAGCAAGTGGAAAGACGTGGACTCTGCCTACCCCGTTGGGAAAGAGGCGTGATTTATGTATGTAAAAGGTATTTAGAAGGTTCAAGTTCGAAATACAATGAGCCCGATCTTTCGATAAAGTTAAGCATATTGATCTTAATACAATCGTAGCAAGGCGCTATTGTATTTTAGTACTACTGGTTGTAAGCTACAAGTTAAATCACTATTAGGCAGAAGGCGTTAGGAAAACGTTAAATATATGTTTTTAATGGTCTCTTAATAATAAAAGCTTTTAGTTAACATATACTTATATTTTTATAAATATACTAGCTGTGTCCCACGGTTTCACTTGTGTTAAAATTATTCGATAAACACTCCACAGCCCTATCGTTGTTCCATTTCTCATACTTGCCTACAGCTTTCCAGATTGCTTGACGTTCATAGTTACTACTCCGCTCCTTAGTGTTGTAGCGTGAAGATATATAACCTATACTATTCTTCGAGAGTCGGGCTATCATATACAAAAATAATTTTTCTAATCCGATTGGTAGTTCCAGAGATTAGTGCGTTTAAACAAACAAACAAAAAACTCTTCAGTTTGCATGGTAACTATAGATATAAAACTGTGTACCTATGTATTCAATATATAAATAACTCCAAAAATTGTATCCCACGTGGCAACAAAGTTTTTATAATTTAATTCTAATAGTGATTATTTCTACGTCGTAAAATTATTTTTACATAATATAAAAACTCAGACAAATCAATTTAAATTATTATCACTGATGGCTAACTTATCATGTCGCGCTGTCGTCATATTCAGCAGCTTTCATTTTAACTCTCCACTATACGTGCCAAAAGAAATACCTCAAAACGAAGTATTCAAGAATTCTTAAAGGCAATACATAAATCGGAGAAACTTTAGATAAGTTAGCATTGATATATGCATATAAGTAAATTTTAACATGTAACTAGACAAATATTGTGTTTATCTTTAACGTTCAAAACTGTAGAATATCTGAGTTTAAAAGATATGGTGACATTTCTGGTTGTTAGTGTAGTCACAACGTAAATAAACCATTTACCTAATACGTTTCATGTTTTAGGAAATTGTACTTTAATGTCATCTAATTAGATCGACTTTATTTTAGAGAATTTTACAACTATTATTTTACAACCACTGCTGTGCCGGTATCTTATAAAATTTTAATTGAATTACATTAATGTATTAATTTAAAGTTTCACAAGATAATTGTCTACAATACATTTTTCTATATAACTTAACTTTTATTATTGTTTCTCTAAAACATCATTTCTTAAGATTTATATTTTCAACAATAGAAATGTTGAGTTATTCACACATTCTTTGTAAAATGTTGTAAAATGAGGTTACATTTTGAAAATCAATACGTGGCAAAAAAAATTCATACATGCCACATAATATGACACGAATGGCATAGGTTTGATGACTTGTTGTACTACATAAATATTTGAATAGTAATATGTTCTGGAGGACCAACATTTAAATATTTAACGACATGAATTGCAATTTGTAATGAATATATTGATGTTTATTATGTACTTTGCCCAGAAACACGACACGAATAACAGTAAATAACTCATAAGATTGAAAAATAATTACTTACTTATTACCACTTTCAAGGAAATGATCATATTCTACCGACATTTTGCAGCAGAGATGTTTGCGCTGGTGTGATGCCGAACAATTTGTGTTTATCATGTGCCCATCTGACAAACAAAACAATAGCTTATTATAAAGACATAAGGTTTGATTTGTAGTGAATCATATTTCAATAAATCGACTCTTCAATAATAATAGTCAATCGCAATTTGCAACTTACTTGTTTGGTTTTGATGTTGTCGGTTTTCCGTGTCGGTAAAAAACCACGTCTGAAACAAATTGGAGAAATTTAATATTATTTAGGTATGTTTTAAAATATATAAAAAGCCGTGGTTATATTGTATTCGAAAAAATATTGGTTACTAATTAATTAGTTATCAGTCACTCCTGAAAGTAAAATACAAAATTAAGGAAAATAATCTTTCCATTTAAAATTGTACAATAAATAAACCCATTGAATCTTCCTTTTAGATAATATAATTATGAGGTATTATATTACTCCAAAAGAAAAAAGCTATGTTTATTAAAAAAATATAGTTTTTTTTATCCGTCAATCACTTTAGAAGTACGTTACTTGCATTTAATATTTTATACAATAACATTGGATACAATAAGACGTGTATTGAATTCGCTTATGTTTGAATTTAAAGATAACCTTGGATAAATTAGCTTATTTCAATATATCACATTTGCTGTGAATAATTTATTATCAAGATAACAAAAACCTACTTAACTTTATTTACTGTTATTTTTTTTGTAAACAAAAATAATAAGTTATAAATAATTTAGATGTAAATTAATGTATAATAAATATTATGTGGCTATGTCATTTTAATTTTTAACAATTTTTAAAATTTCGCAATCTTTAGTTAAGTTTTCAATTATCAAACCCAGTCTTTTAACGGAATACTGAAATTTTGTATTTCGCTGCGGCGACAAAGCCACAAATTGCTTGTTGACAGACCACACCCGGCAAGCAATATCTTGCTTTGTAAATATCGTTTGACATCGACGTCGAACTAAAGCCACTGAGACTGGTATCAGTTGAGCATGTTGTTTGAAAACACAGTTTAGAAATGATCTTTTTCAAAACATTGGGATGAAAAACATAGTTTGGGTAGACTTTAAGTACCTAATTAGTATAGTACAATTTTTGTAGTTTGGCACGAAAAAAGAAGTTCGCTAACTCCTACTTTTGCCGTAACATGCTGATGTGGAATAGTGTCCAAGCCGACGTGTTCCTTTCTGTTATATCGGGTCCTTCAAACGAGGCATGATGCATGACATCGATGATTGTCGATGATATTTGTCACCGACGGTCGCCATTGTATGTAGACTACCGTATTTCCCATAAGGTGCTGTACAGTCACATTGCCGAGCTAGTGTAAAAATAAAACAGACGTCACTATGCCTGTACAATCCAAATACAACGGCGATCACCGGGAGTTATGAAGTCCAAAGCCAGTCATCGCTGGTATGCCTGGTATCCTCTCCGCAGCTGGATACACTGGCTGATAAAGGAACGCGACACACCTAAGCTTGCTAATGTGGCGAGTGTTACACCTGGTATCTGATAGTCCCGATCCAGGTGGACACAACTCTCGTATCATATCACCCGGCAAAGCAATCAATTACAAGGAAAATGTGTTGACATACTAGCGTACTTCTTTACGCAATCTTCAAACGTAAGTGTACACAGAATACTTATTTACGGTAATGAAACTAAAACATATCTTCAGATATATATAAACCATTATTTTCATTATATATATACGTGTACACATTATTTTTCGGATAAAGAGTACGATATTATAATCCATTATGCCGTCATGCGGGTTCGATTTAGAAAAGGTTGAATGCCTTCTTTATTCTGGAATATATGATATCAATCAGCAAAAAACCACTCAGACGAAATTTATTACAGAGTAATGGATATCACAGAGTCAAAGCAGAGCACTATACATAGTCAATTCAATTTTTCGTTATTTGAAAAACAAAACTACAACTTTATTTATTCAAGTAAACAATATCTCGAAATACTGTAAATACCCGTATAATATTAAATCTTAGGTTTTATTTGTAAGTATTGGAATTTTCAAATATATTTTGATAAAACCTAAGATTTGATATAAAATCAGACGATATTTCCTTTTTTTTTAAATAATTAGATTTTGACGTATGTTATATTCTACCAATGACGATTAGTAAATGTCGACAATCACCGATTTTGATGGTATAAGTTCGAAATTGTTTAGCGTACCCTAGACAATATTTTTCAAGATTTTATTTTACCACTTTGTCGGCGTGATTAATATGTATACGCGTGCGAAATTAGAGCTTGATAATACTAAGTTTATCTGAGCTAAGCCGGGAACAGACAGACGGACATACCTAAACTAGAAGTGTTCCTTTTGACTTCGGAGCCCTAAAAAAGATCTTCGTAAATGAAGTAGCGCTATTCTAATGTTGCCGTATCCAGCGATATTTTAATGCTAGGGCCAAGACAGTAAATAATATTAGATCTAGTTCGCGCCATATTTACTTAAGGTGGGGGAATGCTCGATATATTATAAAAGTGCAGCATTTCTTCTACATCGCGTCGATTTATAAAAATGTTATCTCACCTATGTATTGTGCCGAAGGTCCTTAAGCAATATTGTAAAATTGATTAATAAATTAAAATTATTAATAATTTAATGGCACCTAGAAATAAATAGAAATATTTATTTACGTGTATATATAAATTATAAATAACTAGTTATACTCAATTTCATTGCATTGTAAGGAATTCCTTACAAATACACTAACCTACAAGGTGAGTACTTGCTTAAATTAGGCATAAAACTTTCTAATATAAAAGACGGTAGAATTTTTATTAAAATCGACTTTTTTTTCATCTTTGTACGTTCCAAGTGTGGCTCTTTTAATTTCATTTGATATGTTAAAAACAGACGTTTCATAAATAATATATGGTGAAAATTCAGTTTAATTGTGAAATAATTCCTGATACTTTTTTTTTATTTGTCATGGATCTTTATAATAATCATAATGTTTATAATTTTCTGAATAAGCGGTAGGTATTTTTTTTAAATCAAATTATAAAAATACATTCGATGTGTATAAAAGTTGAAAGGACTCATTCACTTTTATATCTGTACTTAAATTGAATCTTTATTTCCATTTGTTTTAAATATACTTTTCCATAAATGATATACATGTACATGATATTGTAAAAGGAACTTAATAAAAGTAAATACATTCTATAATTTGTTTAGGTTCTGTTTGTTATGATCGGTCAGCACTCTTTTAATGTACCCTTCATTTTATATAGTTGCAATAGTTTACGCTGTGAAAATATATATCTAAAGTTCAGCCTAGATAGAATTTCTGCAACACACAGGTGGTTCTGATAGCTGACACTCCTGATTATATTGCATTCTTAGAATCATAACGTCTCGGCAATATTCTTGATAAGGTCGGGTTGATGAAACGTGATATTCGATAAACCGTCGACTGACAAGTTTTACAACAAGTAAACATGGTTTTTGCCACACAATCAGATTACAATACGAGTCCAGTTTCTACAGAAATATGAGTAGGTAATCTCGTTTGCGGTATTAAGCGTAAGTGGTTACTGAAGAAAATATTGAAAATTTGAAAATACTCGTTCGATAATAATTATCAACTGTACTTTGAATCCTTTCATTAAGGATGATTCATGTTTCACTGGGCCAGATCCGTGCTAGCTTGCCACCGCACCGGGGCACGGATACGGCCCGGTGTAGCATAAATTAATACATACAAAAGTATACTATAGATGTTTGACCGTCTTCGTTAGTTCGAAGACTATACTATATATATATATATATATATATATATATATATATATATATATATATATATATATATATATATATAGGTATATATATTACGGTGGCATAGATAGAGAAATTTGTAATATATACGAGTAAGTATGATGAAAATGACCAACTCGAGAAAAAACATAAACACGTTGCTATTTTCATATAACATATATATTTAACAATTAAAGTGTATAGAAAAAGTACGAATTACAATGTCCAAAAAAATGTACAACAATGGTAGCACATTTTAATCTTTACATCAAAAAATATTCGACATAAAAGAGCAAAAGCGAGACTACAATCTGGTCACGTGGATGGCGCGCGCCATCGTGCCACGCGCTGCGCGAGCGCAGGGTCCGTACACAATAGTTATGCTGGTCCTCCGAGCCGGATTAACGGTCGATTATGCACGGTCCAGATTCAGGAAATGCGAGTTAAACGATCGCTGCACGACTTACGGAGGGCTCCCTATTGTTTGCCATTATGCATAAATAAAGACATCGGACAATATTATTCTAGAAATGTTATGTTTCCCATCATATTTTATTATTAAATTGATTTTTTTTTAATTCTTTGTAAGGTTTTAGCATTTTGGTTTTCTGATGGTAAAACGCTGCAAGATGGTAACAGGCTAAGTTTACTGAGGAGATTGGCTCTCAAGAACAGCTGCCGGAACACATCTCGGGTGCTTGGCGGCAGATTTTCAACTTGAGAGTGGTAGCTAAACACGCGGGCATTAGAAAGTATCCTACCGCTATGCTTTGTTTTCATCATGATGTTTTCCGTCAAGAGCCTGAGATCTCCGATCGATTTTTTTTTCGTACTGACTATACTGTTAGTCTTAGGGAGCCTTTGCGGCTTTGGCAGCTTCACCGGGCTTGGGTAATAAATCTCTTCGATTCGAATCGGGCTCTTCGATCGACGGGGTGTTCGTACACACGGCTTAGGTAGGTACATCGTTGCTTCAAAATCCATTTTTTTTTCTTGTTTATTTTTTCTTCTTCATTAAACTCATCAAATAGTCTTTTATTATTTAAATTCTTTAGACGATGGTTTAAAACATTTATGATTATTATTATAGATTAAAATTCATAAGATAATAAAATTATGTAACGAAACTTGTTTAACGGACTTCCACGGCGACAGATGACTACCGAGAACATTTTTATGTTAATTAATTTACGAAGATCATTCACAAAAAATGACAATTGTTAAAGCCAATGTCTGACATTTTAAATATGAATTTTTAATCAATAAAGAGGGTTATGACCTTTCGCAAATACCTATCCCTGGGGCATGACGACGTTGACCTTAAAACGTAGGTGACGGAGAATATTTCTAATTTTATTTTATTTATAAATTAGTTATTGGGTTATAAAAAATCATTTTATTGGCCCGTAAAATTTAACATTTTAAATGTATTTATTTTATATTGTAACTAAAATATCTTGAAGAAGACTTTTAGAAAGAATAAGTACCTATTTAAAGGCAAAATATATGCCATATAAGCCAGAGCCTGCGATATAAACAGATTTTATTACAAATTCTTATATATGTCTTTATTTATTTCCAATGTTATGTACTTAAAGCAAAATCTTAAATATTATCTTCTCATGACATTGTTTTTTTTATATTAATAATAATTCCGAAAGGACGGGCTTAGAATCTTGCACACAGTCAATGATTCCGAAATCCAGACTAAGCATGAATTTGTATCATGTCATGACAACCTAATAGCTTAAATATCCAAAGATACCTATAGGATTTTGTCATACATCTTCACAGTGTAAAAATTCACCAATACGGTAATCAATCCTACGATCTCTAAGCTCAACAATAAGGTACACTATCATTTCGCCATGAAATCTGTGTAAAAATACTTTTATAAAAATATACTTCTAAATCGTATACGAATAGAACTGACAAGCCAAAACAGTCGAAACGTATATTATTTATGCATACCTAAAATAATTTTATTTCTTCCTATCTTTCTTTAGTTTATTATTATATATGTGTTTGAGTTCATACTATCTACCTACCCGGTAGAAATAAAACTAATATTTTGTTTTAAGATTACATATATAGTAAGGATTCCGTGAATAATAATAAACCTTAATTTTAAGTGAATTCATATGGTAAAAGCAACAAAAAAGTTAATTATTGTTTTTACAATATTTACCTGTTGTTTAGCCAACTGATACCATGTTTTCAATATTATTGGCAATCTCGTGTACTGGTAGTGTTTAGTTGTTTTCACACTTATAAAAATATCGTTCAAACTTATATTTCTATTTTGTCCACTATCATCGATACTCGTTTTCGTAACGGGTTCAATTGACAGGTCAGACACTTGCACGGGTCCGGAACGGCTTTCTTGAAAGTTGAAATTAACTCCTCCTTGATAAACCAACAAACTGCAGTACCCCAGAGTTATCAGCACAGCTGCGGCTTTAATCATTCTGCGGCCACCCATGCCAGTACTGGCTGGCGCTGACACGCCGATTAGCTTGCGAAAACTTCACCACTATTTCACTCATCTGTTGAACTATTATCGAAACACTATAAACAGTAACCGAGGATTGTGCTCGGACGCAATCCCTTCCCTCAAAGAACGGTTACAAACTAAATGAAACTGTAGAATGTTGTGTAGCACAGGCGGCAAACTAACGCCCGCGCCTCTATAGCCCCACCACGTGGTGTGAAAGAGACGGGCGGTATTATCTCTGTTGTTCTTCCAGAAGGGCCTACCTGCGTCGCTTGCGCGTGCGCATGACTGCCGCCTGCACTGCCGCCGGCAGCGACAACTTGTCAATGGTTCAAGTTATTGGTGACTTCAAAATCGTAAAGTGTTCTAAATTACTAAATTTTTCTCAACAAAAGATACACATACACTTTGTATAAAAAGGCTTCATTTATTACCATATCATATATTACAAAAAATACGTTCATAATATTAATAAAAATATTTTTAATCGCCAGTAATTTAACGATGATCGTCATTAGAAATTTCCAAATTACTAAAATCATAATGAGTCTCTCTAATAATGTTGTCTCTTGATTAGTAAAATGTTAATATGTTTCTTAAGTTAATGTTATAACATCTCTTACATATTGATATTAATTAGTAGAAAAATAATGATATCGGTATCAAAATAATGAAATGAACAGAATAATAAAAAATCCATTGTCATCGTCCTAATTTGTTTCCATTGATGGACAATGGTCTATTGTTAAAGCTAACTAACGGCTCAGTTGCGTCGACTGACCACCACTGTGAAACTTTTCATTTGGTCCGTGGGTGGTAATGAAATTAAGAGCCAGTCATTATTGCATTAAATTCCACTTAAATTATATAATGATCGAAGAAATTGCTTACCAACCGAGATTAATTGCTTGATTTTCGAAAGCCAACGTGATGTAGAGAGAAAGGTGTTCACGGATGTCATTTGATTGGTTTTGATAAATGGTAATCGATATTTACGTACTGACAAATGATGCTTTAAAAAATGAAATTTTGTTATATTTCATAAAGGAAGTGAGGACTAGTTCACAGAACTCGTTACTTTTAAATCGGCTGTTTGTATTTTTACGTTTTCTTATCTACAATTCTTATAGCATATTTTTAGTTATTATTAATATGCTATTGAGATAAATTTTAATATTTATCATTCGCACATCAGGTGAATATGAGATATAATATATTTTTAGCTCCTACCCACTTAAAATAATGGAAGTCAGAAGGTGATTGTGGCATCAAATAGACAAGATTGCATTTATAGTTTTTTTTTCTTCTAATAATCATCCCAGTCGAAGGACATTTACTGTTGGACCCAGGTATTCCCCAATGATCGCAACAATGATTAGTCCTACACTGATTGCTGCAAACTGCACAAACAAAAACTCTTCAACCCTATCAGTCATCCGTTCCCGAACGTACCCTCCTCAATACCAGTTAAGTCTAGCAATTCTTATAACTATGTCGGCGACTTTGGTTTTAGTGCGGATCTCCTCATTTCTGATTCTATCACACAGAGTACCTCCGTGCGTGTCGCTCTCTGACTCTATGTTTAGCGACTCTATGTCTCAGAGCCGTAAAGATACTGGGATATCTTAATCAAGAAGTTTTTATGTAGCTTCCAGTCATCCAACCGAATTACATTTGAGCTTGTTACTAGATTTTAATCAAACGCTTCTTAAAAATCTACTTAATCTAGAAATGGGAGAATTCATGTTAATGATTAAGAGAAGGGAGATAGTGATTATTGTGTTTAAATATAGACTACAATTTATCAAATACGGCTTCAACATTTTTGAACAGTAAAATTCCCCTTCCCACCCACATTACGCTTCAAAAGTAGTTTCGCATTTAAAAAGTAATTTAAAATAATAAAAGTAATGTAAATTTCAACGTTTTTTTTTTTTTGCTTTTTTTTAACACTGACGGCCTGATTTAATTTTTGCAAGTAGTAAGTCCAGGCATTTGTACCTAGTAGGTACTACCTACATATATGTTTATATATTATAATATTATTATTTTTCTTTTTATATAAAAGGACATAAAAATACAATAGAGAGTGAAATTTTGGATTCTGTAATGATAGCTGATTGCTTGCTGAATGATTATTAGCATGAAAGTTAGCATAAAGTTGGCCAAAAATCAGCGCAGATCGAAGAGTTCCGTCACCAATGGTAATACACGAGACTTGACCTAATTGACACGTTTTTTTGTGTTCTTAAATTGTTCTTCCTTTGTTTATTTTTCCTGGGTATGTTATTAAATGTAACCATAAATCATATTCTTTCTTTCTCACAGCCTTAATTTTTTTAAGACGTTCAATATGTTATAGCTTGGAACATAGACGTAGGGTCACTTGCCTTGCAGTGTTCTATCGGCTACACTTTGGTTAATGTGCGCAAGAGCTTCATCAACTCTCCATTCCATCAAGGGACTACCTTATGGGTCTCCATCCATATGTTCTATTTATCTGCACAAAACGCTTAGCATCTTCGTTCATTATGCGAACCGCAGCTTATATAATGAAATTCACGCGGGTGCGTCTGTTTTTCCTGATTCATATAATATAGAGATCTTAAAAAAAGTGCAGTTTTTACTGAGCTAACGTACTATCTTCGGCCTGTAATACACAATGGCTGTAAAAAACTTAATGAAGAGTACCTAATTAAGCAGTAAGTACTTTTTCTGCGTCTTTACATTAAAATTACATAATTTTATCTGTATATGAATAACAGTTAATTTAAACATTAGTATAATGTGACATCGTAACCACAAACACCTAAAGTTTGACGCCTCCCGCTGTTCACTCAGAGGTGAATTGCTCACAACTAATTATATATAAATGTGGGATCGAACGATCGTTAACCGAGTCGATTTTAATTGGAATTTCTATGAGCCGATCAAGCTGACTGAACGAGATTTGATTATAACACGTTTTATTGAACGTACTGGATTATTTTACCACATAATACGCTTTTAGTTAGAAAGTGCTACGAAAGTGTTTTAATAAGATACTGTTAGCTTCAAGTGGTTTCAATTGTGCTGTTTTGTTGCAATTTTTTTATTAATCAAGGCATTTTTTGAGGAAATCCGTCGTAGATTCGGTTTCTTTAAATTACTACATCTATCTGGAATAGTTGTTTTGTTAGCTCCTATTTTCAACTTATCTTTTTCTTTAAGATGGAAATAATAATACAAAAAGTATCATTCACGAAATCTTGAAAAGAAATCCTGAAAAGTCTAAATTAAGCATGTATTTATAAAAAAATATAACATAATAAAGAATTTATTTAGAAAAAATGACCGGATAACTAGATTGGTAGGACACTTTCATAATAAAGAATGTATGCATTTAATAACTTGACTGCCATGGAGGGCATTAATGCTAATTTTACGCCCACGTTGAGAACCAAAGGGTTAAATCGCTTTTATTAGGAACGTTGCGTTGCGTTATTAACGATACATACATATATATATATATCTATCCCTAATTATATATCCCAATTGATTGTGTATTTATGATTTCAAAAATCAAAACAAGAAATAATGATAATAGATATATACTAGTAATTATTTTTTCTTATTATGTTAATGTATGCCTAATCTGAATTTAATAATTTGATCTATATCATACAAATCTTGGCTCATATTATATTTGTATCCTATTCTTGTGTTATATAAACATCTTATAATCTAATTAACTGTGTCGGTAATAGTGTTAGAGGCTCAAAAGCTGAACTCTGTCCCGTCATTAATCCCGGAAGTATGTAGTAATGAGGATCGCACACGCCAACGCGCCGACCGTGGGAATAAGTTCCATCTAATGCGGCTATTTTTGGGAGATAACTCACTGGAGTTATGATAATAATTTTATGGGAGTTACTGTATCAGAATGTGCTTAGAGCGTGATCGTACGAGAAATTTATTTTGAAATATAAAAATACTTGTTACAGTTTCATGTAAAATTCAAAACTTATAAATAAAATTAACTTATTCTGACAATAATCTCGGCTGCTTCTGTTATAAAACGACGATGTGGTCAAATATAGCAATATCTACGCAAAAATTAGAAAAGGCAGCCCCTTCAGTGCTATTGTTGGAAGACACCGATACCTTTTTTTAATTGTAACACGGCCTTGTCACTTAAATCTGTTTTATTGTAAGCGCAGTACAATCCAAAAACGGTAGCGACTATTGAGAGATCAACAAACTATCGTCAGTTTCCATTGTTTTTTTTTACAAGCATATGGCGCTTGATATACGCTGTAATACCATAAACACAACTAGCGCTTTGTCGACCATGAAGTACAGAAAATCTCATAATAATTATATAGGTGTTTCTTTTAATGAGAAACTAAAAACTTCGTAAATAGAAACTGGATATGCAATGGCTGATACTGAAAAGCGAATCGCATAAGCCAAATAATTAGATGGGCTTTTTAACATATACATGGTGGTCGCATGTCGCAACCCAGTCGGGCTGTACACATCTAACACACCACAAATAGCCGTAACACCTCGCCAATACCTAATTATGATTTTAGAATAAAAAAAATAACATAAAGGTACTGATTAACCAGGCAGGCAAATACAATTTACGTTTTCCCTTAAATATATTTAGAAATGCAGATAAAAGTATTGTGATATATGTTTTAGTATTGTGAGTTGTAGTATATGTTTTTTTTTCTTTTAGCCTTAGTGGCCCTGGAGACTTTACGGCTTTTACAGCTTTACCGGGCTATGATATATATGTAAACTCCGTAGTAATTCGAACGAATTTGCTGGTTGAAGTGGTAGTGAGTTCATTTTAAATGTTCTCAATTTTTAACTCCATGATTGTTTTGATGCCTGTCATAACTACTGTACATTATACTAAGTATGATTCACCAAGCCGTGCGGTCGAATTCGGTGTTGCGTTATAATCATATCATAATAAAGTTTTTTTTCCATACCAACAGTGCAGGATTAATTAAAACGAACGACCAAATAACTGTCTGTCAGATCAAATACACAATGCATATAATAAAAAAAAAGTGTATTTATGAATAAGAAGATACATTTCTCTGGCGTAACAAAACAAATATTATCCCATAAATTATATCCCGCGAATATCGATCAGAGCCGAAAAAAAATTTTTAACTTAAATTATTTTAAATTACAAAATAGTCTAAAAGTAATAAGATTCATATCTTCTGCCGCTGCTAGGCTTACAATACCCTATATCCATCCGGTTTAATAATTTATACAAAAAATATGTGGTAAAGCAGGAGTCTGGTTAGCGAACGTTTCCACTGAAATTGCTAACTCGATGTTAGGTGCATTTGCCGCACCGTGGAACTGGGAACTCGGACTCCATATTCACTCTTGGTCAGCAATTAAGATGAGTTAAAATATGCCATAACACGCGTGTCAAAAACGTGCTGAAGTCAATGATAATATTATAAATTAGTTAGAGGTATTTGTTTATTTGTATAAATGAATGCATAGTAAAATTATTAATTCGAATAAAAAATTGTGTGTACATACCTACTAAAGGATGGTTCATTAATATACATATAATAAAAAGTGTCTGTTTGTAATGTCAAAATAGCAGTTTTTTACTAAATGCATATGAATCTATACAAAGTACCTATAACAGAAACCCCATTTTTTTATTTCTGTTATTATCTGTTTGTTCCGGGTAATCTCCAAAACGGTTGGACCAATTTTGACGGGTCTTTCACTGGCCGATAGCTGATTTTAGAACGCATAACTTACGTTACTTTTATTTTAGAAAAATAATTAGGGTTCCGCACAAAAAATATTAAAGGTTTTTTAGTAGTCAGGTACAGCTAGTATTTTACGTTCTATGAATAAATATTATTTGAATTATTTAATTAATTAAAATAATGCTTGTGTATACGTCTAATTATATTTACACAAAAAAAAACATAGTAAAATTGATTATCATTAATGACTAACTTCATCATATAGCACTTCCGTCACTTGATGCGCGCACGCAGCTCTCTTTTTTGCCTTTTACTAAACGCCCAAACAGGAGTGTAACTTCAATAACTTAATCAGTGTAAATTGGCGGAATTGAAGAGTTACGTAAATTATCTGTTATGATAATCAGAATACATTGTACATTGCAATAATATATTTATCTGAAAATATGAATATTTCTACTCATATGTTACAATTTAACATAAAATATTTAAATAATTTGAGGGGTGTTAGCAACGTTTTGAAGAAAAAAAAATATTTTTTCTGCATTAATTTGTGACACATGTTTAATTCTATAAATATTCGTTCGTGTTTTGGAAGTTTTTTTCTATACCAGATATAGCATATGTATTAAAGGATAAAGTCAAACATCACTGTGGTCACTTATACGCATTTGGGCACAGATTGGTTTCGTCCGGCGCAAGCTCAACCGTCGCGTCGTCGACCCGTTCCCGGCACATTATCCAATTCATACAATTTATATTGACGTCAATCTACATCTATTACATATTATAAAACTCAACGTCTCTCTGTCTGTCTGTCCGTTTATCAATTCGGAAAAAGACGCTTTTGGGGTGATTTAATGGCTTACGCTGAGTATACCATAAGAGATATATATCAAATTAATGTTCTACATAATTATTATAGATCTTAAGAAGATCTAAAAAAAAGTCAGCGATAGCATATGTCTGTCTTCTAAGGATCACCTACAATAACCATTTTGTAGGCAGCACAATTCGCGTGTGCGCTCGACCGACATCATTCTGTAGTCCACGCGACCGAAACCGCGGGTACAGCTAGTGTTCATATAAATTCAACTGACTTTATTCAATTGTAATGGTGTCTTTACAGTATAGTTAAAAATAGTGTAAAAATCGTTACAATGCATTAACGTTCAGTTAATTATAAATAACAATAAAAATGAGCCTGTAAATACATTACTACTGAGCCTTTTTCCGTGGGAAGAAACGGTCATAATAATCAACCACGAGTACTGGCGTATTCAAAAGCATTTTTTAAATATTATAGTACGGCATAACGCCAGCATACAACAAGCCTATCGGTACGCTGGCGGACTCGGAAACGCAAAAACTCAAAGGAGAGTCACTGTGATGGGTTTATTACCTTGTGCATGGTGATCGGGATCCATTCTGTTAAAGATCTCTACCACCTATTTTTCGATCTGACTACAATGTTAGCCGAAAGGGCTCTGATGCCTCAGATGGTTTACCCGGCTTATAGCGGTTTATAGCTTCACCGGGCTTGAGGGCGAGCGCTTAATGTTGCCGTAGTTGTAAATAAATCGCGAACTGACTTCCCTACTTGACTACTAGATATACACCAATTGATCCCGGAACTCAACACGCTTATGTATGCCACTATGACGGGTGTTACACCTGGTGTATGGTGATCCCGATCTAGTCGGACACACTTGTAGTGTTTCACCCCAACCAACATATAAAATTAAAGGTCTGTATTTTCCCATACTGATTGATTTATTAGGAAAACATTTATTGAATGCCTCTACGTCACAACTTAGCCGTAATGTGAAGCTGCGGAATTGTCTCCCGGCCAGTTCCCTACTTTTTACAACATAGAGTCCTTCAAATATAATTTGAAGAACCATTTGAGCAGGCCGGCATGACAGCAACATCTGATTCTAGATCCCACGGTGATCGCCGATGTTGTTGAATTGCACTGTACTTACCATAATGTACATTGACGAACTACGATTTAGAAACAATTTCAAGGTTTTCTTAGGATAAGCGGTTAATGGCTCAGTGATTTCGAATCCGTCCAATGAGCCTGAGCTTTCGGCCAGTGTCAGTATTTTATTTTCTCAGTCATAATAGGTCTTTCATCTTTATCTAATATTTAATCTTTCATAATTTCTTCAATATATTTTTTTTCTTGTTTTTCTAATAATTATAAAAGATGTATTTTGGAACTACAACTTTTCCTTTCCGGTCCAAGATCGAGAGGCAGGTCCAAATATAAACTAGAAAAGTGTAGTCCGAAAGCATAAAAAGGAGTGCAAAGTTTCCGAAGATGATGACAAGGACAGAGCAAACTGGAGGATACAAATACAGAATGCTGATGTTATCACCATAAGGAACACTTAGCCAGAAAAATAGAGAGATTGTACGAGATGTTTTTTAATTAATGAAATAGGCAACAGCCATCTTGATGCTCACCACCATTTATAAGCGAAGGAAAACATCGTAATGATACCATAACATGGTGGTTGGGTATTTGCTAATGCTCGTCTGACTAGCTACCACCTTCAAATTGACAAGAATCATTTTTAATTTAGGTCCTGTTTTTATTATCAATTTAATCGCATTAATTTATTGTTAAATCCGAGTCGCAAGGAATTATCTCTAGATCGTTCGAGCGGGTTCAGTATCAGCCTTCAAGGCGCTAATCTTGACATTGTGACATTAGTCTGACAGTTGCAGTGACATGTTATTATTGGAATTAAATTAAGTGTACCTAATTCGGTTATTTCGATACGACAGATTGCTTAAAAATGTGACGGCTTTAAGAAATGTTTTCAAAACTTATTCGAAATATTACGACCTGTCGCGTCTAATATATAAAAAGCTTAATTCTGTTGTGATATGTAAAATACTATTATTAAAGATTGTAGTTTTTTCTTTCTTCATTTTGTTAGGGGACCACTTCTTACGCAAAACAGTGAAGTTATATTATATTACGAGCTTGCACCACGCAAACCTTTCGTATTTTAGTGCTTAATATTTTTTTAGGTATTGGGTTAGCGTTTGCCTGATGTTAAGATGTGACGCAGTGGCTTAAGATTTTAGTACGTTGAAGCGCAGAAGGGGTCTGTTTGGCTTTCAAGTGCAGTTGCCGGAACAAACCTATAGGTGCTTGGTGACAGATTTTCAACTTGAGGGTGGCAGGCTAGCCACACTGGCTGCGGGCGTTAGAAAATGCTCTATCACCATTTAAAATTACTTTACTTGTATCAGTCATGATGATCAGTTTGGTGAGACATAATATTCAATATTAACTAACAATTAATAGTTAGACCTACCAAAAATTTAATCTGAAATTTTATTCACTCGTGGTGATAAGTAACTATGTCACCATTTTAACATTTTAAAATATTTCACGTCTAATCCTTTAATTCCATACCATTGGTGAGTCAGTTAAATTTTAAGTCATACAATTGTAGGTGATAAGTTTAAAGTAATTTTTAATGTCGCATAGTGGCTGATTAGCGTAATTATGTTATTACTTCGTATCTATAAATAATGTTATTCGAATTAGTAGTTAGAAATACGTGTAGGTTTGTAAATATTAGTAATTTATACAATACTAGCTTCTGCCCGCGACTTTAAGTGCGCGACCTTCAGAATTGGGTCTTTACCGGGATAAAAAGAATCCTTTGTTAATCTAGTTTTCAAACTAGGACACATCTGGAGATACCCGGACTGGTCGCAGCCCTACTATCAAACAACACATATGGACACTACAGTAAGATAAAGTTTTAGTTGGGAGTCTTATACTACTATATCCTACTAATATTATAAACTAGCTTCTGCCCGCGACTTCATCTGCATGGACTTCAAAATTGTGTTTTTACTGGGATAAGGACACGAATTCTGCGTTCATGTAGAAAGCCGGAGATCCAGTTGCAGAGGTTATCGGGAAGTCAATTTCACCCAAATATACGGGAATTTTCAAGTTATTGTCCGGCGTCAACAGTACCTGTATAAGTGATGGCAGCCCTAGCTGATACTAACCATTTTCATCTTTTTATATGTACAAAAGTTACTTATTCGCTAACGCATAGTAACTTAGACTTATAAAATATGGAGACATGTATTGCTTTGAATCCGTGCCAACAAATAAACGCTCGATATTATTACAACAAATGATTTAAGCTATCACTACTTAGCGACCTATAAAATTATTTCGAAACTGCCAGTTAAATCCAATTACTATGAACGTAAGGAATAGGAATGATTGATTTAACCCACAAGTGATGTTTGGTAATTATGTTTGTGCGTCGTAAATACATATACAAGTCACACTAAACATCTCACAATCGTATCGGATGATAAGTGATGATGTAGTTTTAGGTAATAGGGGAGCTGACTCTCAAGTGTGGCTTCCTGAATAGATCAGTATGTGCAATCGGTTTTTAACGAAATGATAGGGGATAAACTGGTGGGCGATAGGAAATAACCTATATAAGCTGTTTAATGAAAGCTAGTTTAAGTATCGTAATAGGTTTTATGATATTTTTTGATTTTATAATAATTAATAATATTATTTTCCTAATCTGCTGGTAAGTTAAGCTATGGAAGTCTAATTTAACAAGCCTTATAGCGCAGTGGTGGTAAGTCTTACTATTGAACTGAGAGGTCGCGGGATCGATCCACGCACATAAGGGACTTTTGTGTGATCAACATAATAATACAGGCTTTACTTAGTTTTGAATTAAATGGACGTGTGTGAAATTGTGTATAAAAAAATAGCAATACTTTGATTAATGACAAACAAATATTCTTCTAAACTAATATATTATTATTATTATTATTATATAATATTATAAAGAGGAAAGATTTGATTGTTTGTTTGCATTGAATAGGCTCTGAAACTACTGGACCGATTTGGAAAATTTTTTCACTATTAGAATCCTAATTTAATCCCTGGTGAACATAGAATAAAAAGTTAAGGACCCGTATGAAAATTTATAATTTTTGAATTTTTTGTTAAATACCTGTGTGAAGCCGGGGAGGTCCGCTAGTTTGTTAATGTAATTACGTTTTGTTACTAACTAGCTATGCCCGCGGCTCCGCTCGCGTGAACTACAGAATGCTGTCGGTCGAGCGCACGCTCGAATTGTGCTGCCCCAAAAATGCTTATTGTGAGTGATCCTTAGAAGATAGACAGTACATTAATTTGATATATCTCTTGTGGGTAACTCAGCGTAAGTCATTTAAACGTCTTCTCCGAATTCACTATTATCGTCACTGCTTATTTCGTATGTTACTTTATGTAACAAAATATATCCTATAATCTGGCTTGATAACATAGCCATAAAATAATGGAAAACCCATGTTAATCGGATTAGTGGTTTTCGTGTGAAAATAACATAAATGGACAGACACACATAGAGATACGTTGGGTTTTATAATATGTATAGATAATCATTTGTTATTTCGGCCAATTCTATCTTGTTATACGAACTAATCATGTATAAATCATAAATTAAATGATTTTTACTGGTTGCAATGAATTAAATTGTTATTAAATATTTTAAAATATTTTACATTTGATACAAGTGAAAGCAATATTAAATTACGACTATTAATTAATTACGGGCGCATTGGAAGTTAAGTTGGTGAGGTGAGTTCAAATTTCTTGGGCGTAGCAATTAGAGGTACCCAGCGGGGTTCTCCTATCTGAGGATGATTTCGTGGCCCAGCTTGTTAAATTAAATTTGTAGCTCAGTCGGTTTGTTTATCACAATTGATATTAATTCAAATACGACTTGTAAATATTTGTGATATATTACAGATAAGTAAACCTTATGTTCAATTCAAACATGATAAACTAAGACACCATTTACGATGATTAACTAATAATTATCTGTTTATATTGTACTAGTTGTGTCAATGGACCCAACAGAACTCATTGTCCACACTAAAAAATCAACAGTATTGATGGAATATACCGTTTTTAACATTAAGTTCAAAAATTTGATGACTTCTAATTAAATAATTACATTTCATTTCACTTCATTTCTTGAACAATACAATGTATATGAATATTAATAAATATGTAGTTCTGTCTGTACATATGATTTTCAGTCATAGTCATATAGTCATCTATTCGTCATATAACAAAATTTAAGTGTCTGTTTGTAATGTCAAAATAACACAGGTTTTTACTAAATGCATATGAAAGTATACACGATACCGATAACAAAAAACCCATTTTTAATACTTTTGTCTGTCTGTCTGTTTGTTCCGGGTAATCTCCGAAACGGTTGGACCGATTTTGACGGGTCTTTCACTGGCAGATAGATGATGTTATAAAGAATAATTCTGGCTACGTTGATTTTAGAACAACAATTAGAGTTCCGTACAAAAAATAAGAAACATTTTTAGTAGTCCACGCGAGCAGAGCCTTGGGCACAGCTAGTTATGTAGGTATATAAATAATGTAAGGTGTTTTTTTTTAAATATTGTTTTCAATTTTATATGTAGCAATAACTTATTCTCAACTTAATTTATAAATGTCATACATGCCTCTCATGTGTATGGTTACATTGTATCTCTATATCAGAATGATGCCATGCAATTAGACATATAATGTGAAGTGGACAATTAAAAATAGGTATAAGTACTGAAATAAATATATTAAAAGGGGTTATGGAAATGAAATTTTAAATAGATAAATAAGTGTATTCCAAAGGCATTAACATTAAATGAGATATAAAAAACAGAGTACCTTATTAAAGATAGTAACACCTTCACTAGTAAGAAATGTCCAAGTTTTGAATACATATATCCGTAACAGATCTGCTAGAAAAATTCCGTCGTGAGAAGCTTGTGTTTAATTAGAACTCTATTCTGTTCCAATTTTATAACTGCATCCTCAAGCCAGCATGAATGAATGCGTCTGCCAGGTTTTTCATTCGTTTTATAATTTCGAGTAAAAGGTTCCAACTCCTTCGAATACCGGTTATAATTCGAGAGGTCTCTTGTTGTAACAAAATAAGTTTTATAGACTCCAGATAGGTATGTGCGAGTCAAAACAATAAATAGAATAATAGTTATAAATAAACTTATACAAATCTAATTTAAGATTGTACGTTTTCTTTTCTAGCGATCCGTGTCTCTCCATCAGTCATTCCCTCAGAATCCCTCTGTCATTTTTTAATTATTTTACCGACTTAAAAAAAAGTTCTTCAGCCAAAAATACAATATTAGTATAAGACCTACTTATTATATATATACGAATGTAAAAGAAGTTTGTAATACAATATTTAAAATAATAAATTACCTATAGATGAGGAAACAAATAAGTTAAAATAAATATAAATAATTAAAAGACAAAAAATGATTGATAATACAATCATTACAATAATGTTTTTCTTAAAGTATTTTAATGGTATAAAAAGAAATAAATATATTAAGAAAGTAGTGCTAAAACATGTGCAAGGTTCGAACGTGGGACCACTATTTAAGAAGCAGTGTTTTTTGCGCTCGACGGGAGTGGTTAACAATACGCACTGACACACGACGTACCAATTCAGTCCTCAGGATTAGCCACCTATTATGACTGATCTATGAACTGCGAGAGGTTGTAGATAGGTATAGGCTGCAGTCACCACTTAACATCAGGTAGACTATACGCCTGTAAAAAATTGCGTGTAGGTACTTATGTATCTACGCACGTACGTATACCTCTTTTGAGAAATATTCTTTAGCATCGTTGTGATTTTAAACTCGATGAAACGAAAAAGCGACAGTAAAAAGAGGCAACCATATACATCTATAGGATTTAGCCTACGAGAGAATGAGATAGAATACATATACATCTATAGGATTTAGCCTACGAGAGAATGAGATAGAATACATTTACATTATGCACCGTTAATGCAAGTCCTGAATTTCATGATTGTGATCGTCGTCGGATTAGCCTAGTGGTGTGAGTCGACCAGACTTCATATGCGCTACTCACGAGTAGTCGATAGTTCGAATTTCGCTGATTTAGGGGTTTTTAAATGACTTTTTAAAGAAAATATGTTTTTTCTGAGGGTTTCACTTCTGGCACGTGTGAACTGCTCCACACAATTTTTCTTATTCCGCGTGCCAGCAACATGTTGAGGGTAGCCATGAATGATAATATTTTAAAAACAGTGTACTGGTTTAGCTTTTTTTTGTGTAAAAATAATTTAACTGTGTATGAATAAACATTTCTATTTTCTTAGTTTTGCTATGTACTTGATTTGCTATGAACATGATATATATCTATAAAGATCCAACATTTTATACATAAAGTTAGGTAGTTGTCTGTGCATTTTTTGTTCCCGATGTCGCTGCAGACCAACTTGAATTCCTGAAATTCTAGGTCCATAAGCCGAACCGCTCCGCCTACTATGCGCTCCTCAAATTGTTACTTTGAGAATTTGGGACGGGAACTATTCTTATTGGCTAATTTAATGCTCGGATTAGGGTAAAGTAGAGTTTTTTTGTATAAAAATAAGATTGTTCACAATCAAGTAATAGGTTGAAAATAAATAAAAGGAACATCATCTACATATAAATTATATATATGTATACAAATAATAAAATGAAGTGTCTGTTGTAATGTCCAAATAACGGCTTTTTTTAAATGCATATGAAAGTATGCAATAAAAAACCAATTTTTAATTTTCTGTCGTATGTTTGTTTCGGCTAATCTTCGTAAAGGTTGGACTGATTTTAACGGGACTTTCACTGGCAGATAGATGATGTTATAAGAAGTAACCTAGGCTACTTTTATTTTGGATAACATAATGCACACGAGCGGGCCGCGGGCACACCTAATAGGTACTATATATAATTATACATAGATATAAGTAAACAATGTTAATAAAATTTATAATAAAGATAACGGTTATAATAACAAGCCGGCCGAATTTATTGCAGACTTTTCACTACAAGTGAACAAGTGTTAAAGACTTTCGTGCTTTCTGAGAGCACAAAATGAATTAAGTTTATTTCACATAGGCAACGAAAAATGTGAGAATAACAATAATTGTTTCTTAACAAATCATGTTAATTGAAATAAAAAGTAGATACAAATCAAAAACTCAGTTTGTTTTATATCCACATACATATAATAACTTTTTAATAAATTTACAAGTTTGGACTGACAAAATTCTAATGCAGAATTTAAAATACTTGAGATATTCTACTTCTTAAAACTGGCTGACACACAGCGGACAGCTTAACCGGTACCCAAGGTTCCCAAAAAAGGATGATTCCCTAGATGTTGCCTATTGCTTGCAAATAAGGCATTTTGACTAGATTTCTTTGGTGTCATAGAAGCATAATAAGGAAAGATTATGTCATTTTTAACTTTTCATCATCATCATCATTTCAGCCGAAAGACGTCCACTGCTGGACATAGGCCTCTCCCAAAGATCGCCACAACGACCGGTCTTGTGCTGCCCGCATCCAGCGGCTTCCCGCAACCTTTACCAGGTCGTCGGACCACCTTGTGGCGGGTCTGCCCACGCTTCGTCTTTCGGTACGTGGCCGCCACTCGAGAACTCTTTGACCCCATCGGCTATCCCACTGCCACTTAAGTGTGGCTATTCTTCGGGCTATGTCGTTGACTTAGGTTCTCCTGCGGATCTCCTCATTTCTGATTCGATCACGCAGAGAAACTACAAGCATAGCCCTCTCCATTGCCGTTTGAGTGACTTTGAGCTTTCTTATGAGGCCCATAGTTAGCGACCACGTCTCAGCACCATATGTAATCACTGGCAACACACACTTGTCAAAGACTTTCGTCTTGAGACACTGCGGTATCTTGGACGAGAATATGTTACGTAGCTTCCCGAACGCTGCCCAGCCGAGTCGAATACAACGATTGACCTCTTTCTCGAAATTGGATCTACCTAACTGGATTGTGTGTCCCAGGTAAACATAATCTTCAACAATCTCAAGCGTATAGTCTCTAATCTTCACGGGAGTTGGCGCTACATGAACGTTCGACATAATCTTCGTCTTGTCCATGTTCCAAGACCAACTCGTTCAGAGGCTTTACTGAGGTCATCGAGCATCGCATGTAGGTCCTCCATGGTCTCAGCCAAGACTACTATGTCGTCGGCAAACCGAAGGTGGGTGATGTACTCGCCGTTTATGTTGATGCCTATTCCTTCCCAGTCCAGAACCTTGAAAACATCTTCCAGTGCAGCGGTAAACAGTTTAGGAGAGATAACATCTCCTTGTCTGACTCCCCGCCGCAGCAGGATAAGTCTCGGTCTTCTGTATAACCTGCCGTAATGCGTGTATGTGGTCTCCGGTACTGTAGCCTTTTCGGAAACCGGCTTGTTCGGGAGGCTGGAAGTCGTCGAACTTGCGAGCGAGACGGTTCGTAATAACTCTCGAAAACAGCTTATAAACATGGCTCAAAAGTGAGATGGGCCTATAATTCTTCAATAGGGTATTGTGTCCCTTTTTGAAGAAGAGTACCACCACACTTTTGTTCCATGCCTGCGGCGTTTTACCTTCATGGATGACGGAATTGAACAATGTCTGAAGGGCCCTCAGTACTGGTTTACCACCCGCCTTCAATAGTTCGGCTGTGATTCCGTCATCTCCGGGAGCTTTGTTGTTTTTAAGCTGTTTGAGAGCCGTACTAATCTCGTACAAGCTGACGTCCGGGATATCTTCTGTATAGTGTCGAGTCAATCTAGCTCTTGGGTCTTTAGCTAGATTCGTAACGGGTTCCTGCGTTGACGTGTATAACTGTCCGTAGAACTTCTCGACCTCTCTCAAGAGCTCGGGTTTGGATGACACGATTCTGCCGTCGTCAGTCTTCAGCTTTGTTAGCTGGCTTTGTCCAATAGACAGATCTCTTGCGAACACTTTGGAGCCTTTGTTTCGCTCTATCGCCTCTTTAATACGATTCGTATTAAATTGGCGTATGTCAGATTTCAGTGACTTTGAGATCTGCCTATTAAGCTGCCGATAAGCACAGGCATTACCTTTAGACTGCAGAATCATCTCACGCCTCTCCTCCATGAGTTTTAGAGTAGAGTCCGAGAGTTTTTTGGTCCTGTTTGTACGGTGGGTCTTAAAGAACTTGGACCCAACCGTATGGACAGTTTCCACGAACCCGTCATTATAATTGTCCACGCTGTGTTCTAGGCAATGAAAACGATTTTGGAGCTCCAGCTGAAAGCTCTCGAGGTTTTGGAGTTGGATCGGTGCTGGGCGAAGCGTAGACTTCATCAGTTGAGATCTTTCGAGCTTCAAATTAAGATTCAATGTGCCTCTTACCATACGGTGATCACTTCCGGTTTTGACCGCATTGATCACAGAGACATCATTGAATATGTGCCTTTTCGTCGACATGATAAAGTCTATCTCGTTTTTCGTTACACCGTCAGGGCTCATCCAGGTCCACTTCCTGTGTTCTCGCTTCCTGAAGAAAGAGTTCATCATATAAAGGCCTTCTTTCTCCATGAAGCCGGCCAGTAGTTGGCCTCGATGATTCCGATTTCCCACTCCAAATTGCCCCACTCGCAGCTCATCGCCGTCTCGTTTGCCCAGTTTTGCATTGAAATCCCCCATGACAACTGTGAAGTGGGCTTTGAAGCTATGCATGGCTTTAGAAATATCCTCATACATAGCCTCCACCTCATCGTCAGAGTGCGCCGAGGTCGGAGCGTACATATGTATGACCTTCAACGAATACCGTTTGGTTATTCTGAATATAAGGCACGATACCCTAGTCGACACACTGTCGACTTTTACCACGTTGTTCACAAGGGACTTGTGGACGATAAACCCGACACCTCCTTGGGACAGTTGGTCGCCCTCCTGGAAATAGAGCAAGATTTAAGGATTATCGTGTCCTCCCCCTCTCTTCGGACTTCAGATAAACCATGATATCCCACCATAACTTGGTCAATTCTTCCTCAAGTTCGACAATTTTCTCGTCAGTTCGCAGTGTGCGCGTGTTATAAGTTGCCAGGGCCAGTGTTCGTCGGTTGTGGTAGCCGGATCTCTGCCGGGGATTAACTATAGCACCCCCTGCCCCACCGTTACCGTGACCGCTAACGGAGTCAGGAATAGTGGGGCCGCCGGGGACTAGGGGTCTAGGTTTTGTTTTTACTATCATCATTATGGGAGGATTTGCCATAATCGCCACGCTTGGCAGGCGGGTTGGCGATCGCAGTATGGTCGTGGATATATACTCGAAGGACGCTGCTGCCCGTTCTTCGGATAATCCTCTAGTCGCCTTTTACGACACCCACAGGATGAGATGGGGTGGTGCGATTCTAAGCCGGCACACACACGGCAACTTTTAGGGTTAAAAGGGAAATTTAGGTTAGTCAGTTTTTAAGAAACAACCATAGATATATATATAAAATATGCCAATCATTTTACCGACTACCAGAAGTGATCGACCCATTCTAGATCAAGCATCACATAAAATCAAGTGAGGTTGTAGTCAAGACTTAAATAGGAAAAGGTATTGATTTGATAATGAACAAAGATGTTCGCTAAATTCTTATCTTTGCTGTACCGTGCAGGTGTGAACTGATCTCCCAGCCAACGTGTTCCCTTTTTAGTACTTAATATGATATTCGGCTCTTAAAACGAGGCTTTAAGATGTTAATGAAACGTCGAGACTCTGTTGCGTCTGTCTGTTTAATGACCGCTCATAGCGGGTGGCGAAAGACTGCCGATCGCTTTTTTTTCGAACTGACTACACTATTAGCTATTAAAGCCCTGAGCCTCAGACGGCTTTTACAGTTTCACCGGGCGTGGCGGCGAGCGCTTATAGCACTCAGCCTTGAAAGCTCTACAACAAGCTCCAAGGGTGCCAAAGTGGCTGAACCTCGGATTGAGCTGTTGCCGATCAAGCGAAAAAGTCGCAATCTGACTAATACTGTTTATTGCAGCCGCATAACAATATTTATACAGTTTCGCTTATACATACATACAAACCTCTACAGAGGCATTTTAGCAAGCCAGCCTGACATGGACGCTTGCTGATAACATCTGTGTTACCGAGGGTCCCCGTTGTCTGTGGTACTTACCATCAGGTGTTCTATACAGTCAATTTGCTGTGCTAATATTAAAAAATAGAAAGTAAATATATATAATTTGTTATATTTATAATTAAGTATGTATATATATAATGTGTTTATATCCTAAGAATAAGTTCAAATGAATGAAAACTTTACAAAGATAAAACGTAACTCAAAATTTAAACTACATAAACTTTATCCGAATCACGGTACCAACGTATGTTTTGTTCATTTGAGCTCATTCAGTTAAAACTCGATGCGGCTGTTGTTTGTGTTAACAATGGGTATTTGCCGAACGAAATACGGAACACTAGAAAGAGATTGATTTATCCAATGTAAACATTCGAGGTGGTGTTTTCCTGAGAATAAATATTTGCTAGTCATGTTTTAATAACTTTTAGCTTTCAATTGGTGAATTTCATGTTTTATTTGAAATTTTCCGATTTTCGGGTTCATGTAACACATTATTTTATTAAGTATGTAAGATTGTTTAAAAAATAGTTTTTTTAAGTATATTATTATTATGGAAAAAAATAATGGTAAAGGATTTACAAAACTTGTGTTTTAATTTTTATTCTTAATTATATGTTTTATTTTTATTTATTCAACTTGACATGAAAGATGAACTATTATTATCTTTATGAAACTTTTAAAATATATTAATATTAAGTTGATACAAAAAACCGATACATTGAAAATCAAAATTACTTTATTTCATTTATTTAAGTCACTTGTGAATGCCAAAACACAACCGAATGTCGGTACGGAAAATATCTCACTCATGGAGAAAAACAGGCAAGAAACTCGTTCGGATATATAAATAATTTAAATTATACAAGTTTTGTTAACAATCATTTATTATATCACTATAATACACGTAATGATCCTATAATCTAAGTATGAATAAGCTTTGGTTTGGCAAGCTTTAGGATTTTAACACTGTTAATGAAGTTCCAGGCCGTGGAGTTAGTTGTAAAAAGTGGTTTATTTTATTAAATTATCAAATGTACACTAAAATTTCACACATCGAAATAATACCATTAATGTGAAACTTGTATTTGAGAAAGACGATAATCAATGTTGGTATGAACCAAGACAGTTAATCCTGCTAATACAAAGGCTGAAAGCGTTTTCAGAATTTTCATTAATAAGACAGGTTCTATACTTTGATTTATTAGTTTTCTTCACAGAAAATAACTGTTCACAGTTATTATGTAACAAATTGCTCAAAACACTTTTTTGCGAAATCCTAAAACGTTTCGCGAACTGTATCAAAAGCCGGTGCGGTGGTATTTGACTAAAATGAATGTCGTATTTAATCAATTATCCTATAATATTTACATTAGAAGCTTTTATTTAATTTGCTTGTAGGTCAAATCTTGTAACTGATTTTTTTAAACAGTTGTTCCTAACCGATTCAGCTGAAAATTTGCATAAATTTTAGTTTTGATGACAATGCATGGCGGCTACGTGACGTCATTCTAAATCCAAAATGCCGGACTCGCAAAGACGTCGGTCGGTCGGTTCGCTGAGAAGAATACGAAAATAAAATTAGTGCAACTGAAATATTAAAAAAAACCTTGTATTAAATATTTTGTAAAATTAATATTTTTTAAATCATCTTTGCCATTTCATCCTTTACAGAGTTATCTGTGTTTAACTTAAGGTAAATACTCACTCTAATCCATCTCAATTTTGATTCCTACTGATAATAAATACTCTATAATTGATTTATGATACGACTTGTCGAAGTAAAGGAAATTGAGTTTAGTTAACTGTCGCTCAATGATAGTGATCAACTGGAACACAAACATAATTAAATCAGATGACGCAAGTAGTTGCTTATGTTATATATTTGTAATTGGGAAGTGTAGGTATCAATCAAGACGTAATACAGATTACGAGGTGCTCTTGGTTAGGTACAAGTTATACCATTAGGATGCTGTGGTTAACCGAGAATTACTTATTAAGTTATGAACTTCAGTTTCTGATAGGAACTCATGAGATATCTGAATATTCAATATGGACTGCTAATAGGTAAAAGTTTGAAGCAGTATTTTGCTAGTTTTTATTGTTACTGGTTACTAGTCACGAATAAAAACTTACTTAAAAAATAAATATAAAAAAATGCTTAGGGTTGGTAAAATTATGCTGATGAAATTAAAAGTTTATTAATATATCTATACATAATATAAAACTCAACGTCTCTCTGTCTGTCTGTCTGTCCGTTTATGTTCCTTTCACGCAAAAACCACTTATCCGATACACATGTTTTTATTTCAATTCATAGCTTTGTTATCTGGTTAGGTTATAGGATATATTTTGTTAGATAAAGTAACATACGAAATAAGTAGTGACGATAATGGTGAATCGATTCAGAAAAAAGTCGCATTTGGGGTCGCTTAAATAGCTTACGCTGAGTATACCATACGAGATATATCAAATTAATGTTTGACATAAATAATCTTAAAAAGATGTACAAAAAAGTTTCCAACAGCATGTATCTATTTTCTAAGGATCATTCACAATAAGCGTTTAAAGTCTTCTGTCTTTTGAGCGGGGCCAGCACGATTCGCGTGTGCGCTCAACTGACGACATTCTGTAGCCCACGCGAGTGTAGCCGTGGGCACAGCTAGTAAACTACTATAAACATATAGCTCAATAAAATGATTGCACAGCAACTGTTGGAAGGTACGGACAGGCCAGAAACAACGGTGACCGCCGTTTTTAAATTCAGTCAGCCAGGCAGTAGTCGTCGTCATGGTAACTTACAGGAATACGTCTGCACGATTAGTTTTAAGAACTCATTATTGTAGTAGGCAAAGAATATGCTGGCCGGGAGGTGACTTAACAGAACGACAAACATATGAATTGTAATATTTTTTTGTTCATGTCGTGCTGGATGCTACTTTGTAGCGGTTCGCTTGATTTTGCTATAGAAGGGTTATGATGGAATAAGGTCATACAACTCTTCAGAGCACTTGCTATAATATAAACGATAAAATACGCTCTATGAGACAATGTTCCGTCGTAACTGAAGCGAAAGCGAATTTCGAAAATTTATAAGATCAATTTTAGTGTCTTCATTCTTGTACTGGAATTGACGGTTTTATGACAATGTGTAGTTATTTTTAAGTCATCGCAGAAATCGAATAAAACATTATTTTTATAGCTTGTAAAACCGAAATCAAGTATTATACTGAATCGTTATCAATATCATGTCATTATTATAAAAGCTAGCACGTCTTTATTATATAACACAAAGTTCGTAGATAACTAGTTGTTCATATTATTATGTGTTTGAAACCTTGTGCATTTATAGCGCAGTGATAATATACATATATAAAAATCACGTATAAGGAAATTATTTCTACTGTAAGACACTAATCTGCTAATGCTATGGAATTCGAGTATAAACGTGCCGTTCCCGTGTAATGGGAAGATGTATGGTCTCATTGATTTTACTTAAGCGTAATAAAATTTAATTACCGATTCCCGTATTGCTTTGTCAACTGATCTGTTATTTATCGAGAACCGTCGGGGTTCGTGGGCTGGGTACCGGGTACTAAACCTATCACTATTAAATTATGTTTTTGTTTTGCTGAATACAAACAACAGGGAGATCAGCTTCTGTGAGAGAAATATGCTTTGGGTATTATTAGTAAATTGAAATTTATTTATATTGCTTTCAAAGAATGGTGAAAAATGAGAAAAGTATAATTTGTTCAGGTCTGTATTTTGCTGTGATAATGAAAGCTTGTATGCGTTTTAATACTAATGAAAACTTTATTGAAGAAAATATTTTATTATTATTAAGTGACGATGTGGACCATGGTAACACGCTAAGCCTAGTGGGGGAACTGGCTCTCAAGTGCAGCTGCTGGAACACATCTATAGCTACTTGGCGATAGATTTTAAACTATGTTGGTAGCTAGTCATGCGGGCACTAGTGAATGGTTGGTGGTGATGTTTTTCTTCACCAAAAGATCAGGCTCATTGTAGGCATTCGAACTCATGTCGATCGATGCGGTGTCCATGTCATATAGCACTGAGCCATAATTGCTTAATGTACAGTTTGCAATGTATTATAATGTACGGTCTCAAGGCTATTACTACCTTAATAAAATTTGTACATATATTATTATGTCTTATAACGTATAATGGAATAGTGAGAGGTACATTTAGAGCTGACCTTCTATATCTAAGGCCAAGTATGGTAGCTTTTAATTTACTCGTACTATTCAATTATAATATGATAGTAATTATCAGTGGCAAACGGCCAATTAACTAGAGTATATCAACACATACTCCATCTTTATGATGAGACAGATAAACAGAAACATTGATGTATGAAATTTTGATGAAAATTGATCTACAATTATTTGAGTCGGATGTAGTGTAAATAAAGACTATACTTTATTGTAAGTATATATAACAAAGAAATACTTCTAGAAAAACATTATTCGAAAAGGCCAAAGCGGTTGGAAGATCCATAATCTCTGTAAGGGAAATAGATATAGGTACATAAATAATCTATTGAAAGGACTTTATTCACAAGAAATGTCTCCAGCCATTTCGTACACATAAAAATAGACAGCAAATATTTAAGTATCAAATTGTACTATGATATCTCTTGACGCTATATCAATCTACTTTGGTTCTTCAATTTTTATTTAATTGATAATCTATAGAAACATCGGAAATAACTTCATAGCACCTATGAGATAAATCGATACCTAATAAGTTAAATCGTAACTCTTTTAGCTGTGGTTTTCAGAAGAGCCGTTTAAATTTTTTATTATGCTCCTGATATTTTCTGAATTAAATTGGACGATACTTGTTTTTAAAACACTTTCGTTTCAATATTAAAGATTTTAAACTGATTAATTAATAAACTATGATATTATACATGAAATATCTTGATTTTTTTCAATTATATGGACATCATTAGTCAAATAAAAATGGTTCTAATAGTCGTAGATTAGCTTTAAAACTCGAACATATAGATTTTTTTTCTGTATTTGCTTAGCATATCACTATTTTCATGATTGTAATTAAAGTTACGATATTATTTATGCAATAATTATTAGTTCAAGAGATTGTATTAGACTGTAGCATAATATTAACTAAATTAACTATATTGTTATCGAGTAACTGACAGATTAAAGCAAAAAATGTAACTATTACAAATATAAATCAATTGCTCTTACATGATATTGTTTTCCATAAAACATTCAAAGGTTTCACTGTCTGTGAGTATTTAATTTAGTATGATTTTATTTCAAAGACAATGAGTATCGTATTCTATAAAGGCTCTTTGTAAATTTGCCAATAAATATCTTCGCTATTTACAAGAGCCCTTATACGTAACTTTCAAAGATCTTCTTTTCTCTCTTCCGAGCTTTGATCCTATTATCGTTTCTTTTCCGAACGAATTTTTATTAAAATATGTCCTAAATATATACCTTTACAGACGTTTGTCAGACCTTGTGATGCAGTGATAATAAATAGACATTCGAGAGTTCGGGTTTGATCAGTACACAGGTCGAAAGTTTGTACGATCAACAAGATTCGTAATTCTATATTTCTATCGAGGCTGGATGTATTTTTAATACACATATAAACTGGTCAATTATCATACGTCAAGTACAAAAAGCTATGCTTAGTTTAAAATAAAATAGCTGTGTGTGAGACTTGTTTAATTACATAGAAATATAAGTAAAATGTATTTGCAATAAACTTAATAATATGAAGTTTGTAATATCATACTGGTTACAATTGCTTTCCCGAAGACGCCTCCAACGATTTGAATGGAGTTTTGCATTTAGAACTTTAGATAATGTTTGCTTTCCAAGATTACTTGGATTATTCGTTTTCTCAGTTTTCCTTTGTCGAAAGACACCGAACGAAGCTCGGTCGCCCTGGCAGTGACTTAGTATATAGTACACTTTATTTTTAATACGTTAATTTAATAAACAGAAATTACAATTAGTCCGTTGGATGTGGAGTGGGTTTATTAAAATAGTAGTGGTGCGCCCGCGGCTCCATACGCGTTTAT
This sequence comes from Saturnia pavonia, assembly GCA_947532125.1. NCBI lineage: Eukaryota > Metazoa > Arthropoda > Insecta > Lepidoptera > Saturniidae > Saturnia > Saturnia pavonia. The sequence continues at coordinate 5,006,775 of OX383899.1, read as the reverse complement.
TACACAGTCGTTAATTTCATCCCGTAATTTTATTTGTACTTATATTATTGACAATTCATATAAGTTATAGTCTATAAATTGAGAAATTACATATACTTCTAGTGTACAAAATTTCACCAAAATTGTTTTTTCACGATGCATAGATATATTATGGATGTTTCTTACAGCCTGTCAATTATGGAACGACAAACTCTTCCCGTCTACAAAATTAGTTCAGAATCGGTTTTAAACAATTTCTAAAAGTAATAATGAAAATTGTTATAACCAGCATTTGAATAATTTGTCTCGTAGTTTTACGATTAATTTCGATTGGCTGAAATCACTACTTTTAATCTAGCAACACAAGAAAAGTCATTCTACTACACGGAATTAAAAACTGACTTTAGTCTAATATTGTTACAACAGCAACGGTTACCATACTTACCATATCAAATATTAATTTAATTAGCTACCATATAGATTTAAAAAATTAAATGATAATTATATACATAAATTAAAAAAGAATGACAAGGTTTCTTAGACTACCTATACAATCATACAACAAAAATTTCACCCCTTAATTTAATTTAGGTAAAGAATTAAAAAAGCTGGTTTTTATAAATGTAGAGTATGTGTGCTTAATAATTTTCATAATTCTATAAACAAAAAAAAAAATCACCATACAGAGTTTAGAAACTATATAGTTTAAGTAAATGTGACGTATTAAAATAAGTGTAACCCTAATTTTAAGTATACGTAAAGTCTCAATTCAAATATTTCGATCCTTATATGTTTGTCTTATTGATTCTAACCCTGTCCTGTCGTATTACATAACGGTAAGTTGTCTATTTATATCTTGACAGTAAAAAAACATAGAACATCTTGAACTTGTCACCCAGTTTACATGTTTAGGAGATCCGAAATTTCCTTCCAGAGTATTTTTATGACCCTAATATATTTTATGTTATATATAATATCTGTAACTAGCTGGCTTCAGTTCCCTTGGCTGGGAGTATTTTTTTATAGTTCAATCTATACTATTACTACATATCTAATCTAATTAATATTATAAATGTGAATGTAAGTTTGTTTGTTACGCTTTCAAACGAAAACGGCTAAATGGATTTAGATGAAATTTGGCACACAGACAGCTTATAACCCGGATTAAGACATAGGATACTTTTTATCCTGGTAAAGGCCCAATTCGTAAGTCGAAGCAGACGAAGTCGCGAGCTGAAGCTAGTAATATAATAAAGCTGAAGAGTTTTTTTGTTTGATTTTTTGTTTTAACGCGCTTATCTCTGGAACTACACGTCGGATTCGAAAAGATATTTTTGTATGTAATAGTCAGATTCATGAGGAATAATATAGTGTATATAACTTCACCCTACGACTCTAAGGAACGAAGCAGTAATTATGAACGTCGAGCAATCTGACAAGCTATAGGCAAATATGGGATGCTGATCATCGGGGCTACACGGGCGCGTTGGCGGGGGCGCGGCGTCGCGACAAACGCTAGTTTGTCGAATAAATTTAACTTAGGTAAAACTGTGGGACACAGCTAGTATACCCATATAGCCTAATGATGGCTCAGTGGTAGCGTGTATGGACTTCACGTCGATGGACGTGAGTTTGAATACTTGCAATGAATCTGAGCTTTCGGTGAAGGAAAACATCGTGATAAACTATAGCATTGTGGTAGGGCTTTTTCTAATGCCCGCCTGGCTAGCTATCACCCTTAAGTTGAAAATCTGTCGCCAAGAATCTTGTTATACAGTCTGTACCTATCCTTATTACGACTTGTTAATCGGAACATACGTAAAAGACGCTGACGTTGGAAATTTTTTCTCCTATGTTATGACTATGATTAGCGATAACCACTCTTTTTGTAAATGAGTTACAAACAGCCACCTGGTGCTTACAGTATAAGAGATTATTTATAAGAACGATTGTAAAACTATATTCTCATATTCTATATTCATTTATATTCATTAAACCCTCCTAAGAAACAGATGTATTTAATTTTTTAAAATCCTCGGCGTTCCCCTGACACTAACTACCTATATGGTATTTTGTGATTTCCGCACTTGAGAGCCAGTCTTCCGCTAGACTTAGCGTGTTACATCTTGGACCACATCATCACTTAAAATCAGGTGAGATTTTGACCATAACGCTAAACCTATAAACGACAAAAAATAAGTGACGATGTGGTCTAAGATTGTACCACTTAGAAAAAGCCCTACCACCATGCTATAGCTTTATCACGACGTTTTCCTTCACCGAAAGCTCAGCTTCATTGCAGCTTTCGAACCTACATCGACAGATGCTGTCTTCAGTTGTAGCTTGTTTAGACAATTTTCGAAATGGGTTAAATCTATACATACAAATAAATAAAACTGAAGTCTGCTTGAATGTCAAAATAACAGGTTTTTCTTAAATGCATAAAAGAACATACGGCACTAATATAAACAAAAAAAATTAATGTTTGTCTGCTGTTCCGGCTTATATCGAAAATGGTTGGATTTTGATGGGACTTTCACTGGCAGATAGCTGGTTATATAAGGAGTAACTATGGCTACTTTTATTTCAGAAAAAGAATTAGGGTTCCGTAAAAATAACATAATAAGAATTCAATCATATAAATTTATATAATAATTAATTAGTGAAAACTGCAAACATAACAATATACAAATTATATTTTCGATATCATAAGGTCATACTTCATTTTATATCTGATGTCGGAGACTTTATTTTGTCCTTTCTAGTTACCAATAACTCGACCAAAGCGCCACCTACTGCTAAAGTGACAGCAAAAAAACCTTCATGAAAAAACATTTAGATCTGCCTATTTTCACGGTGAACGGTCAAACGGTTTTCGAGTACATTAATCTTATATATATTTATATATACATATGACTACAATATGAGCAAACGTCCGAATAACATTAGAATCGTGCAAATTTACGTGACAATTTTTTTATCGCCAATTATTTTATAACATAACAGGAAAAGGAAATAGATAACGATACAACTTTTTACCTAAATCATATTGGGTATTTTTGGTTTTAAAGATTACAGTAGTGGTAATTATTTTATTGGCTAAAATGGTCCAATGTTGGTCAAATACTATTTTATATCTTTCCTTTCTTTAAGTAGCCCCTAGCCGTTGAAGACGATACGTTCGCAAAATGTCTTGTCTGCGAGCTGATCATAATAAATCTTTAGGTAACTGCGTGTATGTCTGCCACAGTAGCTTAGGGTTGCCACCTTTTTTTTGAGAAATAAAATATGTTGGTTGTTAAAGGTAGGATAAAGGTACAGTGTATAGAAATAAAGCATGTCTTAATATCAGTGGAAACCGGAGAATAACGCTGTGTTTTATTGAAGTGATTACTCATGTAGATCAATAGTAAAATAGATTATGTTATAAGCATTTTTGAAGTTATAGATACTTCTTTTAGCATGTTTAATAGAGAGAAAAATTAAGAGCTCTGCCTGCAAAACTTGACTGAAGTACAACATGATGAAATTAGCCATCAATGATAACAATATGAATTAATTTTAATTACTTTTATAGATTTATTTGTCTAAAAAAATTTACGGTGCATAAATACACAATATTTTAATTTAATTAATTAACCAAATTTACATAATGCTTATTTATACGCACTTAAATTCATTTTACATTAATAAAACATTAAAAGGTAGTGAAATTAATTCACATTATAATCATTTATGGCCAAATTCATCTTCTTTCTCTTTTAACTTCATCACAAGGCAGTCGAATACGAGAGCCACACAGATCCGCAATTCCATAACATTAATAATATTTAGTTCAAAAACAAACTTTCGAACTCCGTATTTCCGCCCCCTAATTAGCTATTTTGCAAGAGCAAGGTAATAGTAGAAATCACTAAGTATTTGCTTTGAAATCACAAATTCGTATTATATAATACATATAAGATTCCAAACCAAATCTGATTTTGCCATTTCGAAGCAAATATCTAGCGTTTTCTGCTATCGTTTTGCTATTAAGAAATTAATAAGGAGGATGGTCCGTTCATCAGTGTTTATACTTGAGTATTTGTGTGGCGGTTTTGTATTTCAATTCATAATCTTATGTTATTTGGTTCAATATTATGCGGCATGTTTTGTGATGTAGTTTGGTTATTGTGCACTAGTAAATTTGATATTAAATAATAACTAGGAACACGTATTTTAAGTGGCCACAAAATCTCTCTGTTTTAACAATTTTAACAGCTCTGTTTAACAGTTTTAACAAGGAGCCGCCATTTTGTTAAAGCTATGTTTGATGGTTACAAGATTAATTAGACATATATTCTACTCTCGTGACGTTAGAAGAATTGTGAGTGAACACAGCCATTAAATTAAAAGTGGAAGAATAACACTTGCATTGGACTGAAATTTAAAATAATCTGATATAAGAAGTTAATAATACTTTCGTTGTAACTACAACGTCAGTTAGACAACTATCTAACTACAAACGTTGGTTTCTTATTCATTACTACTACAAGTACATTCGGTATTGATTAATGATCGCGCTCCTCGACTATTTGTCATTGGTACCAAACAAACAATCTCTCGCGAGATACGTGAGATTTAAAGATTAGGTTAGTTACCTACTGCGCTAGTCAACAGATCAACACTGCTTGATAACACAGTTTTGACACAAACCGCATTGTAATTAATTGAATGTTTTGCTTTGAACTAAACTTGACGCAGAGAACGTGACTTCTAAAATTTGCTTTTAAAAGTTGTTGAAGTATTTAATATATTTATTTTATTAATATATTTATTGTTGTGCTCATAAATATTGTATGCGGAATATCATTCAATTTATGCATGGTTAGATTTATTACTCTATCTGTTTTAATTTTTGCTTTGCACCCTAAATCAGTAGGTAATATCGCATTCAACCCTATTCTTCTTAGACCACTAAGCACTTTAAGTATATTATATGTAGTAAAAAGTTCTCTATATCTTATCTTTGTCATACCGTGAAACTGCGGACCCATCTCTCGGCCAATGTGTTCACTAATTCTTATGACATCGGGTCCTTCAAGCGTAACGTGAAGAGATATTTATGCAGGCCGGCATCACAGCGGCGACCGCCGATGGATTTCGATCTCTCGGTAGCCGCCGTTGTATTTGGATTGTACTGTGCTTACCATCAGGTACAGTACAGTCAATATGCCGAGCTATTATAAAAAAAAATGTATATATACACATATATATTTTTAATAATGTTCTGGATGATATTGTCTGATGTTTCGCATAGCCGACAATCATGAGAAGATGCCTCATAAGCTAGATTTTAAACCTAACAGTTTTCCTTGTAAATATTTTGCTTGGAAATATTAACCCATTCCGTGTCAAACTGATTTCCTTCTTAAACCAATGAGTAGTAAACTATTATTTTTTGTGATTAAACTAAGACGACAGTTGTTTACGAATGAATCGGATCAGAAGGCGTATAAACAATAATCAAGAGAGGTGTTAGTGATCTATACCCGACTGGGTCACAACACGTATACGGTTATAAACCCGCCACAGTGACTGGGTGACGGTGACTGAAACACGGTCACGTAAAGTTCATTGAAACTATAACATCCACAACCTCAGCGTAGAGAGCTGCAAGTAGCTAAACTTTGTAATTTAAAATTAAACCATACTTTCATGAGTCTTGTAGAAAAACTAAAAAATAAGTAAAGATATATCTATATACAATATGATAATGGTAAAAAATCTCCTATATCACTTTTACTAATAATTTGTATCACTAAACCATCAGTGTAACCCCACATCACCCCAACTTTGGAGTAACAAAGCATGGTCTGAGGGTAATTCGGGCCCGCCTGGTCAGCAACCCCCCTCAAGGTGAAAGTATGTCGCCAGCACTCTCGCGTATGCTCCGCCGGTTAACCCTTGAGAATCAGTTCCTCTACTCCAGGGCTGGTCCAAGCTATTGTGGTCATGTGGGGACTTTCTGTTAGTGAAAGTAACCTAGCAGTAAGCATGTTTTTAAATTTAGTTGGTTAAGTTATAAATTCTCACTTAGTTGTAGTACGTAGCTGCTCCTATATAAGGTAGGTATTTTTGTAGTAATTTTTAACTCTTTTCTTAATAAAAACGCCCACTCAAAAAAGGTGCGGACCAAGAGTCTGCATGATTCATTAAAAAAAAAAAACTCTCTTTTGGTTTGTCGCGTTTCGGAATCAGCCAGTGTATATCCAGCTTAGATTATTTCTATGTTTTGATTAATGATCGAGTGAAACGTCTATTTATCATTAACATCAAGCTAACAGATACACACCTCGATACGCCAGAACAAGATTAAAAGTATAGATAATAAGTTAAAATAATAATAAAGTTTATACAATAGAGTAATTAATGATACAGTTTATTATAAAGCTACGATTGGAGATAGGTTTATGACTACAATTATTCAGAGTAAGTAAAATTTTACCGAATTAAGGATAAATAGGGAAACTCAATTTTTTTCTAACTCAAAATTCGCACATGCGTTTAGACAAAAAATAATAATATTGGCACATTCGTGATCAGTATCCTTCATATAGGATGTCTATCGGGAAATTAGAAAAAAAAAACAGGTACAGACAGAACTAGGGATTTATTAATATATACATAAGCAAAATAAGTCAAACATTATATCTCGTATCTCCGTGTACATAATTAAAGTTTCTTTATTGCCGTAGAATTACGCAAAACGGTAAACATGCTATTGTAGCTCATATTAGCGTCTCAAAATTGTAAGTAATTAAAGACCTAATACTAGAGCGAGAGAAAAGAACACTTACTAGCCCGTCGGTGGTTTTTCTTTTATTTTTAATTATATTCTAGTATAAACACTAATGTAACTTCCCAAGATTTTATTAAACTATATTAAAGTGAAAAGTGAGTACATTGACAGTGGCAAATGCTTCTGCCGCACCAGTTGATTAAAAACTTACTAAGTTTAAACCTCTATGCCTTATAAACGAATTTACAGAATTTACGCTCACTAATATATTTTTTCTCATGGAGATATAATCATGAGATTATAATTAAACTAGCTGTGCCTGCGGCTCCGCTCACATGGACTACAGAATGCTGTCGGCCGAGCGCAAACGCGAATAGTCAAAAATACATTATTGTGGGTGATCCTTAGAAGATATAAATATGCTATCGCTGGCTTTTTTGTAGGTCTTTCTAAGATCTACAGTTATGCAGAACATTAATTTTACCATTATCGTCATTGCTAATTTCGTATGTAACTTTATGTAATAAAATATATACTATCATATATGAGGCCCATAGTTAGCGACCACGTCTCAGCACCATATGTAATCACTGGCAACACACATTGGTCAAAGACTTTCGTCTTGAGACACTGCGGTATCTTGGACGAGAATATGTTACGTAGCTTCCCGAACGCTGCCCAGCTGAGTTGGATTCGACGATTGACCTCTTTCTCGAAATTGGATCTACCTAACTGGATTGTTGGATCTACCTATAACCTGGACAAATAAAATATCTATGAACTAATGGACTAACTATGTAAATCGGATTAGCGGTTTTCGCGTAAAAAGGACATAAACAGACAGACACACAGAGAGACGTTTCGTTTGGTAATATGTATAGATGGGTAAAATTAAAACACTAAATTAGAATATATTTACAAAACTTACATACATAACAAGTAATAATAATGTGGGTCCCTAAAGTCGACAATAAGCAAAGTTCATGCTCATTACAACGTCAGAATTACGCTCTCTATATCTATGGTATTTTCCATATAGAGTAATAAAGTCCGCTAGATATACGTGTACCGCTGTAGCTACAGTATATTCATAATTCTATGGTAATATCGGTCGTGTCAACAATAATATGAACCATTGTGTCCATTCCAAGTCGCCTGTTAGTTACTATCTTCAGAATCACAGCCGTTTCAGCACCATAAACGAAATTTATTACCGCGGCTTAAGTTTTTACTTCGCCAACACAAGATCGGAGATAAGATTCTTTATTGAAGCAACTTAGGCAATGTCGTTTAAAGTGCAAATAAAAATTGTCGTGTTAGTTAAGTTTTACAGTTGTTATGTAACTAATTATTATTTTGATAAACCTGAGTATCTACTTAATTATCATCTTATCTTATCTTACTATCTTATAAAACAAAGTCCTCCCGCCGCGTCTGTCAGAACGCAATAAACTCAAAATCTACCGAACTGATTTTCATACGGTTTTCTTCAATAGATGGAGTGATTCACGAGGAAAGTTAAGGTGTACAACTCATCAAGGTTTTGTGTAAAATGGCTGAAATATGACAAAGATTGTTGAAGATGTCGGACAAAATCATGCCAACTGAGAGCTTTACCGGGCCGATATTTCAATCGTCAGATAATTTTATACGACGAATAATTTTGACGTTTTGACAGATAATTCAATATATGGAAAACCAGTCAAATTTTAAAAATTAATTAGTTAATTAATTAAAAAGTTGTCTGTTAATTGAAAAATCGGCCTCTAATCTGCTACCCGTGCAAAGCCGGGTTGGGTTGCTTGTAATTTATATTACCTACTTTATTCAATTTAGGCTCTAAATTCTAAAACTCTACTGCCGTTTCGTAAAACATTCTGGTCATCAACAAGAGTCGGCAACAAACGTCAAAATATTTGAACAATAATGGGAAAAGTTTGTGGAGTGAAAGTTTTCCAAGTGGGCGAAAATTAAAAAAATAATAACTTTTAGCGCTATCTTTAAAATTTACCCACTCGATATCGTGGCGCCACCCTAATTTAATGTTTTTCGACGCATACTTTTTCATGGATTTCATGATTTTATCACGCACAGAAACCTAATTTCAAATAATCACTACATACTACGATATTGAGTTGCCGTATTCTAGGAGCTATTGTTTGTAGGTAGTGCGGTATCTGACACAACTCAACAATAATTAATATATGGATGTATGTTATAATATGTAGTTTGAAATTTAAGAAGCGCCTATTTATGAAGTATTCAATTATTTTTACATACTCATAAGATGTTGCTATTTATTTTAATTAGGAGCTAAATATTTAAATATTATACAAACAAATTAATACGTTTTAATTTATATATTTATAATTTGGTAGATGATGGGACAATACAGTTTTGTTTGACTCGATCGAGAATTCGATATACCAAGTGTAAGACCCGTCATACGCACGCTTAGGCTTTTCGCATTCTGGGATCAGCCGGTGTATATCTTATACAAATATAAATAAGCGGAAGAGTTTTTTTGTTTGTTTAAACACGGTAATCTCTGGAACTATCAGTCGGACTCGAAAAATTATTTTTGTATATGATTGCCAAATTAACGTACAATAGTATAGGCTATCTAGAATTAGGCTATACCTCTCAGCTAGCTTTAAATATTTATTTTTGTTAAGTAAGTCGGACGAAACCGCGCACCCGAACTGCTTTCCGCGTGCGCCGGCGTAATGGTTAAAGATACGTAAATACGATGTTGTATAAAAATATTGCTCCTTAGTACATCTAAAAAAAAAGTCCGCGATATCATATGCCTATTTCTTATACATAAGTCACAATAAGGTATTTTGTGTTATTTTTTATTGATAATTGAAAAGTGATTTATGAGCATTATTATTAGGTACGAGATATTAATCCTTACGAACGAAAGTTATCTTATCATCAACCCAATTTTTTGAAGATAAGCTTTGCCCTTTATACAATGTTATTTGGACGAGTAGTTTAGGAGATAATGTAAAATTAAAATAATTCAACACTCGGCTCGGGTCAGACTATAGGTGTCGTGGCGCCAACGAGCCGTGTGAGTTGTAACGCATAACCCTGGTCGTCCGATAAAAATATTGTCTATAATGAAGTATTATAAATAATCAATCCACGATTTTTTTAAATTATACACGGGGGTGAATCGCTTGGCAAAGCTAGTTCAGTAATAAAGGGGGGTGGTAGGGATGTTCACCAGACTGGATCACGACCACCGTGCACGTGCTCATAAACTCGTTACAGTGACGCTCCACAATCGATACATTTAATAAGGTTTATATTATTTTTCATATACCTACAGTACAATACTGAAACCAGCTATTTAGTGGTCAACCTTCTTAGCAAGCAAAAACGTTTCGGTCCGCAAAAACGCTTTAAAGGATCGAAACCCTATAAGTGAAAGATTTTTAAGTTGTTATGTGAAGCAATGAAACTAATGCTATTGCTATTTAATTTATAACTAAACTAGACAATGTAAATAACTCTTCACAAGCAACTCTTTAGAGCGTTTCAGGGTAGGTGTCTGTATTGAAGCAGTATTCCTTAAAAACAGTTTCAGCTATTCACATCACATAATGAACGAACTTCCATTTTCATTATCATTTTCCCGGTACATTGTTCACTGGTGTATTGAAACAAAAGAAAATATATTATGAGGCCCTTTTATTATGCTTTTGGCCTTGTAGTTTATAATTAATGGTGTCGGACGAAATGGCCCGTTTTTGTGAATCGTGCATTTACCCCGTATTACTTAAATAAATTGAAGAGCCCAGTTGTTTTGTTGGATAGAAGATGAAATTTTCATTCTTAAAGCAGAGTTCTTAATCGCCAATAACATCTAATCACATACCTTAAGTGATGTATAAATCACATACCTTAGGTGATGTATAAATTATTTATAAGGAAAACAGGTGCTAAGGTAAATAAAATAAAAAACGAATATGGTATATCAATATTTTAATCCTATTTTGTATGAATTCTGAAATTTCTCGTTCCGCTCCAAACCTTATTAAAAGTGGATAAGCAAAAGTGTATATGTGTAGTTTTATCACCGACACCAATAAATTAAACCAAAATCTGAGTAAAAAAATTGCCAAGTGCGTTGTCGGGCCACGCGCAGTGTAGGATTCCGTAGTTGCCCGTTTCAATATGTAGACTTAGAGAGGGGGGGCTTTTAAGTTTTTTTAATGGAATTTGTACGAAATTACTTCTCCAAGTACATTTTATAGGTTGGCTTATAAACTTACTTGTAAACGTTAACTTGTAAGTCCTACTTATCTGTGTTAGTTTTCCTTTTAACTTCATTATATATACTACTACCACCAGGAATTTTTCCACATATCCAAAAACAATAATTTAGTTGGCGGGTCTTCGGGACCCTAAAACTAGACCTCGGAGTACCTTGTTACTTTGTCATTTGAGTCATGCTGCAAAATGTGACACGGGTAACAGCTACTGTTATTTACAATAAAATCATAACGTAGTTTAATTAATACAAACTAGAATAAATGAAATAAATACAGTATAAATGGAAGTCCAAATAGTGCTGTTTGCCGAAGGATTCTTATCGTTCATTAATTACAGTATATAAATTTTGCAAAGACATAAAAAAATATAAAAAATATTAGGTTTGAAGCAACAAAGATAATTTTTAATGCTTTTTAAATCATCATTTGAAGGAGATGAAGTGAAACTACGAGAAAGAAGAAAGAAGTTCGCTGTACCGTGCAGATTGGAATAGTCTCCCAGCCAACGTTGAGGAGGAAGCATTTCAGCAATCCGGAATGACATCGAGTTCTGCCTTAGAAATCTGTGTCACTGACGGTCAACGTCATTTTCCCGAAAAAGTATGCAATGCAAAGCGATACAAAACATGAGTACGTACTTAGTTATTTATAAAAGTTTGTACACGACAAAAAGTTTCTCGGAGAGTATGAAAATGAAACCATTTCACCACAAACTTTCCAGTTGAATGGAAAACATACGACTTTCAACGCTTTCGTAATCTTAATATCAGATACACCTTTCAAACCCCAGGGCACCGTTTATAAGAAACAAAATAGGGTGACGAAATTTAGAAGTCTGCGTGGGGCCGGATATTCGAAACAATTCCTGCCAGCTCCATAGGGATTAAGAAAAGAGATTTGTATTTTTTCCTCGTAAGAATAATGGAAACAGCTAGAGGATATGATAAGGGCACGCGATGCGGAAAGCGTGTAAACGCGACACTATAACCAACTTCCCGAGAGTAAGCAATTCCAATTACGTAAGAATTACTTAGACTCGACTGAACGTAACTGTTTTAGTGTTTAGATATAAACTGGAATCAGAGTCACGTTTACGAGTTGTTTTCATCATACTGCACGAATGGTTGACGTCACGATACGTCCTCGATTTTTCTATTAAGCTGGGGACTTCGGGTCAAGTCGGGTCCCGCTGGTATGGAAATGCATAGCGCATGCGTGGAAATTGCGCCAATTTCGAAGGCAGCGGCCTCTGTCGGTGGAGCCAGTCTGTTCGGAGCACGCTGGGGGGATGTTGCACCGCGCGAGCTCACATCCAACGGACGGAATGTCAAAAATTTGAAAATGGAATAGTTCGAAAGTGGTGCAACGTCGACGCGACTCACTATTTTTATGTATTGCCGGTTGAGGACAAACTTTAAGTCTAACTTAGTGTATGTGTTTAGATTAATGTCAGTGTTATTTATAACTATTCGAAATTAATCGTAGAATGTTTTTGTAGCGTTTATAGAAATGTACTAAGCATTTGTGTTGATGACGTTGTACAGGATTGATTGCAGTGCCGGTCGCGGTCATATTGAAGTGTTATTAGTATTATAACCTTGACACGTTTTCCCGCGCTAGCGTCCGAACCTTGTTTTAATTGACTCTCTCTTTTAACATCTACTGTAAATATAGCAAGTAGTCTTACTAATTAGCGTTATTTGGTTAGAAATAAATCTTTAAAATTAGGACGAATGCTTCATGAGGAGTAATGATTTGATAATATCACGTATGACTGAACGTGATGACTGAAGCCGCAAAACTTTGTAGAATTTTAATAAAATAGGTTACAATTTAAATTAAGTGTAAATATTAAACTTCGCGAACATGGAACACTTGTAACCGCTTCAGTGACGAGTGTGCTAACATCACGCCTTCAAAATGAAATTTTCAAAAGGTGAGGTATTTACTTTTTTAAACGAATTTTATAAGTTGTTTTTAAAAAAAAGGTATTTTAATAGAGACATTTTAAAATAATCTGTTTATCATTTATAATGATGATGATCTTATACTCTTCAGCACATTTGTATTTTCAATTAGTAAATGAGTAATAATTAGTAATAAAGTATAAAAAGTCTATTTGATGATCACATTTTCGATTAGTATAGGAAAAACATAATGGTAATATGAACAGAATTAGGCCCAACACTACCTTGCCGGAATTCGCGTACATTTACTAATTCCAACTGGGAACACTTATCGGCTGACGGTGAAGGAAAACATCGTGAGGAAACCTGAACGCCTGAGAAATGTTCTTGTAGTACCACTGTATATGGGACATATATAGAACTGACATATCTCGGCATTTGAATTTGACAATGCGTTGCGGACTGGCGTGGTGATTAAGCCTATACCTGCCCTTAAGAAGAGGCCTTTGCCCAGCAGTAGGACACTTACAAGCTGATATTGTAATTATTATTATTATTACCTACACGTCGTAAAAAGAGACAAAATTAAGATCAAATAAAAGTTAAACACTGACGAAAAAGGTTATAAAAAAAAATGTATCATATAATCCCATGTGCCGCAGTACCACTGCAAAGGGCGCACAACTCAGCATAAGCTGGCACCACTGTTCTGAGTGACCCCTGCGCTGATTTTAAGTTGCATTCGAAGAAGTAAAATATTTAAACTGCAGGAGAAAATATAACCGTTGCCACTGATTAAAGAGCGCCAACGGGTGCCAAGTTCCATAGCTGTTCCTTTAATTATATCTGTAGGATAGTACGTTCACCAATTCATTTAAAAAACAATTTGTTACTTTCTTTGATATGGGATTTCTGACTTGGTAAGTTTTAATTGACCTTCATGTCATATTTCAAGCTTCTGAGTCATCTAGAAGTGGTCGAGGTTTTTTATGTGTGAGTTAGTGAGTGATAAAATGCTACTTATCAGACCCCAATAACTCAAGAGCTTTATTAGGTTTATACGTGAAATTTGGGATTCTAGGTTTTAAGTCGAATAGCTTTTGCCTTATGGAGAGGATGAAAGTAACACGAAATGGTACGTGTGAATATATACACAGGCCGGTGTCACCCTTTCCGAACTTGGTTTACACACTGCCGTGTCTTGATAGCAGAAATAGCATATGCTACGGGCCCCGTAACTAAAGGCAGAACAGTTAAATATGTGTCATCGACCTGTTTTTAATACTAAGTTTCTCATATGCTTACTATTTTATTGAAGTAAAACTTCTTTAGGCGCGACTAGGAGGTAACTGGACGACAATGCAACGGAAACACGGTGGTGACCGTCAGGATGGTAGTGACCGTCAGGGTGGTGGTGACCGTTCGAGCGGTGGTGGAAGTAGAAATTATATATAAATAGTCTAGTAAACAAGTTCAAAAACGTGTTAATTCTTGTTACTGCGAATTCTTGAAAACTATGGACTGCTATGCAAAAATTCTCATATGTGATGTATTTTTAACTTAATCGCCATCTCTTATAACGCCAAAAAGTTTTACTTCAATCGCGTGTGACGGTTACAAGCTTTAAATTTTTTTTTTTTTGTGATACCTAACAAAAGGTCTCCTAACAACATTTGCTCGTCTCCCATGAACTGGCGCCTAGATGCACTACATCCATTGCACTTTATATAAAGGTAGCCCTCATTATAATATTTATTTATGTTCGAATGTTCGCAGGTATGAATCACTATAAAGTAGGGCACTTTTAGCGCTCAAATGGCTAACAACCACTCTGAAGTTGAAATTCTGTCAGTAAAAACCTATTAGTGTATTCTAACAGCTGTATTTGAGACCTATGTACGTAGCTCCTTTTGTACTCGACTTTGGCAAAGCCAAAAGGAAATGGTATGTTTTTAGCTGTCATCTATGTTTGTAGGTAGATATATGCTTCACCGTAACTCCTAAACTACATGTTCGATTTTGGTGAATGAGGTGTATTTATTATTATAGTCCGGGCTAAATTTTAAACAAAAAAACATCTATATGACGGATGTAACGTCAAAAAATGTGGGGATTTCTAAAAAATTGTCTTTTTTTTCTATCGAGTCGAGCGGTATCTCATATGAAAGTGGAGAAAATGTAGAGTTCATAAATGTAAATATATGTAATATAACATTAAAATAGATAAAAATATTCGTAGCGACATAAATAATAATTTTATACTATATTATAACTTTTATTTTATGAAAACAATTTAACGGCGTTTCAATATAGTTATTTATGATACTAGTGCTGTAGGTAAGTTGGTTTTTACAGACGAGTAGATGAATGTCCATTAGTAACGAGTTCAAAACCAATTCCGCACGCGTGTCATGCAACGAATATTAATATCGGATTCCTCGCTTGAACTCATATTATTATTTTGTTTATAAATATCAGTAGGAAAGTCGCAACAATCTTTGACGTTTCTAATATAAAAATGGGACGAATTTGCCAATGGCGTCTCGTTCGCGTTGTGAAAATTAGAACTACATCTTTGGTCT
Organism: Saturnia pavonia; assembly: GCA_947532125.1. NCBI lineage: Eukaryota > Metazoa > Arthropoda > Insecta > Lepidoptera > Saturniidae > Saturnia > Saturnia pavonia. The sequence continues at coordinate 4,991,243 of OX383899.1, read as the reverse complement.
CATTTTCTCTTTAGTAATAAAGTGAGATGAATTTATTGATAAAAAGAGCTTCCAAGGTTCGACAAATTTATTCTCGTAATGTGAAACTTTTGGTGGAATTCTTGTATATTTTTATGGCGCTATACAACGGAGCGTGCGGTAAAAACTTTACCGCACGCTCCGTTGTATGGTGTTTAATTTTTAACTTTCGAATAATGTATACAGGCTTCGTACATGCCTTTTTGAGCAAATGTGTTGAAAAATATTTACTTTATTGAAATCAAATAAAATAAAATCTATAGTACCTAATTAAATTCAAATAACGTTTATTTTCATACAAGATTACATTATTTTAACACAATAAAAAGTCAGTCAAGTGAATTCAAATTATTATCATTTATGGCTAACTTCATCGTGTTATACTTCCGTCACCTAATGCGCGCGCATCTCTCAATTATACCATCTACTAAACGCGATAAAAATTTATAACTAAGGTATATATATATATATCTATATTAAATTCAGTTTATTTAAATAAAACATTAGCTTAACAAGATCCGTCCTTTTCATAATAAATGAAAAGTTGACTGAAAGGTTGTAAACCTGAGTCAGGTTGTCTGGGGCCTCGACCCCAAAGTATCAGTCACCTTTGTGTAACCTCTGTGTGTAATCTCATAAGGTCATTATTCTAACAAAGGCAGACGTACTACGTGGTTTGAAACTAAGCAAATCATATTTCGTGTAGACAATTAAATAATAGCAAATTAATTAAGAAATTACAAATACTGTATTATAATATTATACTCTAAATTAAGAAATAAAATATATTATAATCCTAGTGGTGTCCCGCGGCCTTATTACGTAGTAATTATTTCTATCTTCTAATCCAATATTTACTGATATTATTGACAGTTCTGATAGCATATAAATTGAGGAATGACATATGCTTCCCATGAATAAAAATTCTTCAAAATTTCATCAAAATAAGAAGAGAATTAATGTTTTTTAAATAAATCGTTTTAAGATTTCTAAAAGTGTTCCATACAATTCTTATAGCTTATCAACTGAGACATGGCATAAGCTTAATGTCTACAAGAAATCATAAAAATCGGTTTAGCCGTTTTTGTATTTAAATTCATACAAACAGACAGACGACAAAAAAAATTAATACCACATTCGTGATCAGTCTCAACATGAGGAATTTAGAAAAAAAAAATGCATGTAAAGACAGAGAAATATAGAATTATTATTATATATTAATAATAATAAAAATAAAGTATAGATAAAAACCTAGTCTAAGCCAGTTCAATGATGTAAAATAAACTTACAGTAGATTTCGTTATACGGTTTTCGTGGAAAGTATGCCGCAGAGTAATTCAATGTAATTTCTCCTGAATGACATGAATTACTAAATGAACTTACTCTTAAAATGCTCGCTATTCTCGGGGAGTGTCACTGCGTTATAATTCTGTTATGTTTTGAGTGAAATGTGATGCGAACAACCATTGTCTTTGTGCTGTTTGATGTTGGGAAATGTTAGACAGCTGTCGAAATTGTGATCATAAAAGATAAAGTTAACATACCCATGTCAATACTTTACACGTATTATAATGATGACAAAATGTATGATTTTCGTCGTCGTATATTTGCGCGATATAATTTGTTTATTGTGCATACGTGAAATGGATTTAAAATATAAAATGGAAACATGCATTTTGAGTTACCACAAAAACTCCCTGGATAGTTCTAACAAGAGAACCACCATCTTGTTTGAGCCCTCTTTGAAAATTAGAAAATACTACGAAGGCTTAAAAGCATTGACACTGGCAAATACTTCGGCGGCCGCAAAACAAGGAAAAAAAATTTTTGTCAATGAGTAAGCAAATAAAGAAAAAGTTTGAAATATTAGGTTAAAAGTATTTTTAGAAATTTACTGTTTTACATATAGAGTTGTTTTTATAAATTACCTTTATATACCACATACCTTTATATGCCTTTTAATGTTGAGTGGTAATGAAATAGGATATAGAAATAAACTAAGCCTAAAAATATGTTTATTCTTAAATGCAGATGCTGGGACACATCTATACGTGCTTGAGGAAAGATTTTCATCTTATGATGTAAATAACATTTCAATTAAACTATTTTAGAGCAAACTAAAAGAAAATCAAACGAGAAGATAAAGGTTGTGCGTTTAAAAGATAAGACACTTTTTTATCACGTCTAACAACGACATTATAAAGTTTACCTAGCACAGAAAATATCAGTTATACAAGCTAATCTTGTTCGTAACGGTCGTAGAAAGTTGATCTTCACTTTCAACGACAAACTTCGAAGATTATCCTCCCAATTTCATGCTTTCAGAGATTATAATAACAATATAAGGCATCCTAAAAAACCCTCCGTTATTTTCCTTGTATACAAAGTAACTTTTCTATGAACTTACCTACTTATTGAAATGTATTACGCAATGATTTATACCGTTTTGATATTTACGTTTCCACTTGTTGGTTTTCAATGGTATTGTTGAGGCTTTTCGATTCCTTATTCCGGATATATTATCTGCTTTTGAAGCAATATGACTTATTGCAGGAATAATTTATTATTGGCCTATTTACAGAATACAGGGTAGGGCACAGAGAAATCTCTTTGAAGATTTCTTACTACTTAGAGCATCCCGACTGGAAATACCTCTAGTATATAGAAGATCGCAGCCAAATATTCTTGTGTTATGTTCCTGTGGTGAGTAGAGCTACCAAAGCTCCTTGGAGAAGAGGGGTTAAAGTTCGGCAAAGCGTTATTGATATCTCTGGTGTTACAAGCGTCCATAGGTTACGGTAGCTGCTTACCATCAGGCGGGCCGTACGCTTGTTTGCTACTTTATTTGTATATAAAGTAAACTAACTTTGAACGCGGTTTGGCACGCGTGAATTACATATTAACTGACCAAATTTAGCTACTAACAATCATTATGAATATTAACAATTAATATTATTTATTTTATTTATACCAAAATTACGTTCTCTCGTCTCACTTTTGCCGTTTACTTAGACGCTTAGTTTTAAAGATTTGGATGAATTTTTTTATTAAATTTTAGATAATGTTTACCTTTTTTTTCATAACTTACGTGAAGCTCTTTCGCCCAGATATAGGAAATAATAAAGAACATAATTTCATATCAGTATTTTATTAAAATATCCTTTAAATAATATAATTTAGAGTTTTGCCTGAATATGCTTTACATAAGTTTTAACTAAGGTATTTTATGTTTCAGGCTTATCGGAGCAGTCGTTTTTAGGAATATTGTACTCGTATGCTATTCAGAGAACGTTTTTAACTACCTTTTGAGATTACCCGAGGTGATTAACATTTAAAAAGGGACCGGACAAATCGCTAGCACCTTTAAATATGTATTTGGTAACTTTAAACAGAACAGATTAAGTGATATTAATTTTTAATATCAGTAAATAAGTACCTACTTAGTTACTGAATTATTTATTTAATCAAAGTGCCTCAGAAATATTATAATGTATATTATAAATTTGTTTGCCAAATTACACATAATCACATAAAATACACATGCTGTTAGTAAATAATAAATATAATGTAACATTTTGGATGAAACTCCTATCTGTGTGTACTTGAATAGTAAAACATTATTCTAATAGACAGATATACAAACAGACACACAGATAAAAAAGTCATATTTTTATAACAGATATTTATCACAAAACTGCTATATACAAGACTTCAAATACTTATTAAAAAATATATATAATTGTTCACACGAACTTCAGTTCTTAAAAAGCGTCATCACTTCCAAAAAATTATGTTCTGCATCATTGTTAATTGTTTAGCGTAATTTTCAATGAGTTTTTTAATGTTTAATTAAACTCAAATTGTTAAAGTTAAAATAATGTTTTACTTCTTTTAATAAGTATAAAAATATATGAACGGTGAAATTAAAAATCTTGCGTGTTCTGTAACCTGGCCACGTTTACACCGTAATAAATCACGAATTTTTTTTCGGAACAAAAGCTTAAATGTCGACCTCCGCTCAAAGGTATACATTACTGGAATTAAAATATTACATAATTCTATTCGGCCATGTTATTCACAAGTAACTGGAGATATTATTTCGGGTCCGCTGAATATTTCCATATATAAATACTATTTACGGGTAAAAATATTCTTACATTTTAACCTTTTTTATGAATAAACAGTAAAAGTATTTATTTTTATTCAGAAATTATGAGAATAATATTCTTAATTTGAAGCATTTCATGAATTTATAAAACAGTATTTATGTTACTAAGATTTAAAAATACATTTGCTTTGATATATTACAAAGGTGTATTACACATACCGATTGTATAAGATCTGTTTTATTTACATCTAAAGATGTGTTTACAAATAAAAAATTAATGATTTATTTATCCAATGATAATGTCAATAGTTATGAATAAAAAATATATTTAAAAAGAGTGTTTTTATTTTCGTATTTTACTCAACAAATATCTGATTCTCCATCTTTGGCAATCCACTATATTTGATTTAGAATGACGTCATTGTCATCCAAACTAAACGTGTATGCAAAATTTCAGTTCAATCGGTTGGGGATAACGGTTTTCAAATTCAGTTGCAAGGTTTGATCTATTATATATATATATATATTTGATATATACTAACAAGGCAAGTTAAACAAAAGCTTGTAAAAATCAGTTAAAATGTTAAAAATGTTTAAATATAATTCTTGAAAAGTAATTATAATATCTAGTGTGATCAATTTAGCCAGATCGCCATAAATCTGCTTTTTTTTAATATTATATTTTAAACTTTTTCGTTCTATTTCGTTCGTCATAAGCCATTCGAGCTACGAACTTAAATAGTTAATTATGATTTACGAATGGTGAGAGCACATTTTACTAAACAAACGTCAAACGCCGGCCGATGTGAATCAATAGGCAATTGGTACACGAGCCAATAAATAATGTAGGCTTCGACATTGTACGTCCAAGCTCTAACCTATTTCAAAGTCGTTACAGTGGATTGTACGTAATATTGCAGACCAATCTCGAGCCTTGAGTATGGATGTATACTTATATGATTTTACTAAGATACGTGTATATACATACATATATATGTATATAAGTTCTACAAGCTTAATGGATGTTTAAGAGGAAATGTGGGTGGCTTTTTGTGTATACAAATGTATTCCTATGTTTTATCACTGTAAAATGGCACTAGAATACATTTTTTATACCGTACAATCTATATCTACCATTTCCATGTTCATCATGTCTTCGCGGTCATTCATTCAAATAAATTCTTCACAGTCAGTTGAATAATCTATCACAAGATTATATAATTTGTATGTACCATTGTACTTTTAGTACACACACTAGTATAACGGTATAGGTATTGATCTATGCATGCCCATTAGATACCATTTTTGCTATTTAAAGGACAGGAAGGGATAAAAATGGTTTGTAGAAACGTGAACATAAATACAGATTTAACCTGTGAGATTATTCAGATTATTCGTTATTAGTAGCGAAAGAGATTTGTAAACTAAGCTGGAAAGGTCCATAACCTATTACGTTTATCTTCAAGCAGATAAATCGGAAGATTATTAATCACTTATGCTTTTGATCATTTTTATACACGAACAAATAAACTATCATGAAAAACAGGTTATAATGGATGTTACATTTTATTCGGTATTGTTATTGTTGTTATTCGGTAATATTGGTGATCCAATTAAAAATATAAAATCGACTTAGGGAGCGTTCAAGTATTACGCAACGAATTGGGAGAGGGGGTCTACTGAAACATTACGATGCGTTACAGTGGCGGGAGGGGGGTTTTAACTATTTGTTACGTAACATTGCTTTAACCATTCAGAACGGTCCCGTAAAGTTTTTTGTGACCTTTTATGACCTTTTTGTGACATAATTGTGATTTTCAGGTTAAAATGGTATATTGGTTGTGGTTATGTAACGTTTTACTAGCGGGAGAAGAAAAACGTTACGACGCGTTACATAGGGCGGGGGTGATTCAAAAATCTCCAAAAACTGCGTTAAGTAATACTTGAACGCTCCCTTAAAAAAAAAAACTCAAAATTATGAAATCGACGTCGCAATATTTAAAATGGCGCCAAAATTTAAAAACAAGTGACAAATCGATGGAACAAACTGTATTTTAAAGCTAAAGAGTTTCATTTTCAAATGTCGTAATTAGTTGTTGAATATTCTTAATGTAAGTGACCAGTTCCGGAAATTTTTGCTGTGCACTATGTATGTACTGTATTTCTCATTATGGATAATTCAAGGAATCGGTAGGCGGTCAGCAACAATTCAAACTATTTTAACATTATAATTGCGAAAGTAACTCTGTCTGTTTGTTACGTTTTCACGCCTGAGCTGCTGAACCGATTTTGATGAATTTGTGGGAGAAACCCTGGGGAAGAATATTGGCTACCTTTTGCCACGAAAATAAAACCTGAAGGGGTGAAATAGGGGATAAAATTTAGTATGAAGAAACTAGAATTTCTCAATTTAAGCATATAAAAATTCATATTTATCATTTAAGTAAAAAAATATAGAAAACTTATCGCGTGAAAAATCATCCCTCAAGGCGGTACAATAAGGGTAACTTTAATTATTTTTAAAGTGACGAGCTGATAGGGATCGCGAATACCATACACATAGTGATAAACCCATTACTAATTTTCTTTTGGTTTATCGCGTTACGGGATCTGTCGGTATATACGTAGTAATAAAACGAGTAGTAGGAACCTCGACCATCATAAAAATAGTGGTATTTAGTGGTATTAAATATCCTAACATCAGGGGGATTCGAACTATCGACCACTCGTGCGTACTGCGTAGGAAGCCTGGTCGTCTCACATCACTAGGCTAATCCGACGAAAGAAAGAATTTATTTATTTATCTACCACACAACACAAACATAAGTATATGAAATTATGTATAAAGAGATCATAAAACAAGCACTACTAAAACAAAACAATAATTATCATGTTGCGTGGGAATAAACAGGTCCCAGTCTCAGCATATTTGCTGCACTGAATCACAATCATGAAAATCAGGACTTGCCTTAACTCATACTTAATGTAAATGTATTCTATCTCATATCTTATCTCATATTCTATCTCTCGTAGGCTAAATCCTATAGATGTACATTGTTGTTTGTTTCAAATCTTTTTCAATGTTTTTCGTTTCATCGAGTTTCAAATCACTCAAAGTTTTCACTTCAAAAACTGTTTTTCCCATGGGCAACTGTAGGTAGCGTGCCCACAAAATCTTCATGTTTTAACAAAGGATAGAAAAACCAAAAATTTAGTTTACAAAATGTATTATAATTCCAGTAACTACACTACACACATCTCATTCGTTGAATTATTTACTTACGCTTTAATACGTTTATTTACCTATTCACGCTTAAACTGCTCAACTGATTTTGATGAAAATTGGTATATTATAGACATAGATAAAACCTCAAAGAAATAAATAGGCTACTCAAAATAACTATCCTACCCAGACGAAGTCGCAGGTACCATCTAGTCTAAACTAATATTATAAAGAGGAAATATTTGATTGTTTGTTTGCATTGAATAGGCTTTGAAACTACTGGACCGATTTGAAAATTGTTTCACCATTAGAACCCTACATTATCCCTGATAAACATAAGCGATAGAATAAAAAGTTAGGGATCCGTATGAAAATTTATAATTTTTGAATTTTTAAGCCGTGGCGGTCCGCTAGTATAAAATAAAACGAAAAGCTTATATGCATACATAAAATACAAACATATTTCTTTTTCATAATATATCAATCCAATTTAATCAAGCCATCTTAGCTTTAGTGAAATCTCGTGTCACATATAAAGGAATTCGTTCCAAAAACATCAACGTAATCCAAACAAACGACGCACCGAGCGATATTAATAGTCCTCTGGGACGTTGCACAGAATTACCCTATGCTATGTTTTCCCCGGTTGAATAAGCGAATGTTCCCCGCAAATTGTAATTGATTCCGCATAGCAGATTCCAAATGAATTGAATTCGAGTTTGCAGTAATAATTGTCCTTTATTGTCAGAATAAACGTGTGATGAATTATGACATAATACATGTTTTTTTTTGTTATTTTTGGGACTTTTATTCTACCGAATATATCAGTACTATTATACCCCATCCTTTATAACATCACATCAAGAGAGTCGTTGATGAGATAGCACTACAAGGTCATACAACATCTTAGCATCATCTGAACAAAGTTCTGCCAAAATGCTGTGAAAAACACCTATATCTTGAGAGTTTGAATTCATGCTGTTCACCAGCGACTCCCTTTCGATCTTGTTCTTGGCACACTCCATCAGTAGGTGATGCACATCATCAATCTTTCCACATATATTACAATTGGGTGACTCTGCTTTCCTCATGAGATATGCAAATTTTCTCGAGGTATAGTGCAAGACAAGACATCTTGTGAATTATATATAAACACCAAGTAAATAGTAAAGTATTTAAATTGCTTCTTAGCCGGATCAGCCGGTGTATTCTAGTATAAAGCGGGGTGTATATGAACCCGAATGAATCACAACTACCATGAAATGCTAATAAGCGCGTAACAATGGCTCCCTTTTTGTTTTGTCGCGTTATAGGATCATCAAGTGTATCGATATACTTACAGGCGAGCATGACAGTGACGCCCGGTGATGGATGATTGGTGATTTCTTAATGGTCATCGTAGTTTTAGTATTACTTTAATTACCATCCGGAACAGTGCTGTCATTTTGTCGGGATATTTAAAAAAAGTTCACGTACACTTTATTTATAAACTGTTTCTATTATTATCATAATTATATTACTAGCAAACCCTGCCACGCGATGCTGTGGCTAAAAAAAAATATTGTGTTGTTTTATGAAAAAACGATGCAAGTGAAACTTGTGAAACAACACACATTAACACATACAGTGTTCCGAATTTACGATTATAATGCTTGACTGCACGGCATAAAATTCAATTTTAAGCACGACAATGTAATGTAATGCGATATGCGATAGATGAACGAAAAAATCTGGGGCGAGAGAATAAAAGTTTCACTTTAAAAAAAATTTGGATCCGATTGTTACCATATTTAACAGGATCACCCGCTGGACTAATATAAAGATTGAATTTGAAGCAATGATGGCTCAGTGTTTGCATGTACGGGTTCGCGTCGATCGACGTCAGTTCGAATCCTTGCAATGAGCCTGAGTTTTCGGTGAAGGATAACATCGTAATGAAACCATTGCATGGTGGTAGGACTTTTTCTAATGCCTGCCTGGCTAGCTTGCACCCTCAAGTTGAAAATCTGTCGCCAAGCATCTATAGATGTGATCCGGCAGCTGCACTTGAGCGCCAATCTTCCACTAGGCTTAGCGTGTTACCGTCTTGGGCCACATCGTCACTTAGGATCAAGCGAGGATGTGGTAACAACGCCAAACCTATATATAAAAAAAGTCCCAAAATTTCATCAAAACCGCTCCATACTTTTTGGAATCCATAGGGAACATATAAAAAACAACCTATTTATAAATATAGAGTTCCCAAAGATGATGTTTCTTGGCAACGCAATGTTTCAATTAATTCTTCATCAAATTTAATGAATCAAACATAATTTTAAAGCCTATGTTCCACGCTTTTGACGAAACATAGACAAAGTAATTTAAAATTTAAGTTTTCGTTATAAAAATGAGTAAAAAATTATTCGTTATTAAAGTACATTAAAGACATCATCTATTAACAATATAATTGTAAATTGCTCTATATAATAGATGCGTCCCTTATTAATTACTTGTATTGTCGAGTTAATTCCCGTGCGGTGCGCAACCCACACATACTCGTATTTGCTACTCCGACTACAACACTTAATACGGCATTTAATAGCCCTCTTGTGCATATGGCAATGTACAACGTGAGATTCAACAAGACGATTAATTCCATAGATATCTTTTTCAATCTATTTGTTCATACAAACACTCCTTATTTAAAATAAAATACAACTTAATTTCAATTTTAATATGTAACGATTTCAAATGTAGTTAAAAAGTAGTTTTAAATGTTTAATTTTACTAATTTAGTTATCCTTATATCCATACGTTTTTAAATGTCATGCAGGCCTATTACCTGAGTGATTACATTGTATTTTGATTTTTGTATGATAATAATATGTAAATTTACTGTTTTGTAATTGTTCTGTTGTCGTGCTAAATTTATAAATGAATCTGTTTAACTAACATAAGAGCTTTTAGTTAGATTGTTTACATTCTATAATGTGCGAACTATTCGCATGGGTCAGATAGTTCTTATAAAATATAAGATTGTAATTTTTAGAATTAAGTATAGTAGTATTCAAAAAAGTTTGTTAAATTCCTTTTTTACAAAGATTTTAAACAATCCACGAACTATCCATTCTATTCCATCTAGATTCTTTAGAAATTAAACGTCGACAACATGATATGATATTTTTGCACGCTATACTATCAGGCTACATCGACTGCCCCAACCTTTTAGCTTTTATATCACTACGAGTGCCAACATTTTGCTTTCGCAAAACACCATTGCTTGCTGTACTATGAGTTAAAACCAACTACACTCCGAATTCGATACTGTGTCGCATTGTCCAGTCCATTTATTGTAAAGAATATGACACAATTGTCATATTTTGAGATACAAGAAATGAAGAATGAAATTATAAAATTACATCGAGGTAAAACATAAATGAAATATATAAAAAACTACACATATGCACTGACAGACTCTACACACACATCCACGAAAACACATACAAACACACAAATGCGCACATAATGCCAGAAAACAGAACATGCATCTTCCCTTTTTTCTCTCTTTTACTTGTCTTAATGCTATTATTTTATACCACTGTGTTATAGCTGTGAAATCCTGTTTTGTCTTTAGTTGTTAAATAGAGTATGTAAATTTATACAAACATGTATGCTGTTGGGTTTTCAAATTAATAAATAAGAGTGACATTTTCTTTTTTTAATACGAAATAATATAATATGTAATCTTGTAAAAAGTACCAGTTTTAAACTAAATAAATTGTATTGGGTTGATAAAATATTTTTAACAGCTTTTACATTTTATATCTGTAGATAAACAAATTAGTTCACTCTCTGGAATATTTTTCTTATTTAGAGCACCAATATACAACTATAACTGCTTATATGCCTATTACACAAAATGGGCGGCGTAGTAAACTTCAAATCCTTTTAGCGTGCCTAATAAATCCAACCAGATTTAATCAGAAAAACCTTAAACTCACGAAAAACTTACGTCAGATATAAAAGAACTTGTCCCCAAACATCAACGTAATCCAAACAAACGAGCACCGAGTGATATTAATGGTCGACCGGGACCAAACGTAGAGTTACTCTGCGCAGATATCTACACACTCGTAACGCACTGTAATTGAATTTTTATGGAAACGTCTCCAATTGCTTGTATTGAAATTAGTAACAATTACGTATAGTAAATACCAACAGATTATAAACATTATATGAATGATACATAAACAATGTTTAAAATAGCTGGGTGGTAGGTCATGATAATTGTACCCGACTGGAACGCAAAAAAACTTGGTAATAAAACCGTCATAATGACTTTCTTTTAGTGTGTCGTGATTCTCTCAGAGAGGGTTGTAGTCTAAAAAAAAACTTTTTATAATCTGAAACAGGATTACAAATCGCTCCAAGCTCGGTAGCAGACATACTCCTATTCCAGAGGATCAGGGTGAAATGACTCGATGTTAGTATTCTACCAACTACGCTCTTCAGATTGGAATACCACGGCGTTGAACTACAACTTTACAGTTGATAAACATGTATCAGTGGTGATTCAGCAGTCGAACCCTGCACGTGTACACTTTTATCTCAAATAGCACCTTTGAAATAATCACACAATATTGTATTGATTCTCAAAAACAAAATTTCCTCTGACGTACATAAAACAGTCAGTTCACAATATCTGTGTCGTAAAATGAACGGTACACAGATTAATTTTATTGACAAGCATGAATGTTGTGTGAAATCACCCTGATATACGGATTTTTCTCAGTTGAATAGCTATAAATACATTTGCGGGTACATTTTATTTGTTTTTGTTCAGTTTTTAATTATACATAATTAAGCCAGCGTTGCCCCGCGGCTCCACACGTGTTTACTATGTAGTTATTATTTTCGTCTCGTAATTTAATTTTTATTCATATTAGTGACAATTGATAGTGACAAGATCATGTATAAGTTGTATAAAAAACTATTCTTATTTATTTTTTTTTGGAATTTTTTCAAAATAAAAATTACTGTTTGAATTCAGTACCGAAAACGCGCCGATCGTTCCCGAATAAATCCGAGCACGTGTCACATCACGTCACATTGTTAATTTCTACTCATTGTAGCACGCAGCTGTTACAGTGCTTTGACATTTAATCGATGAAATTCCTATAACATTATGACGTCACAAACCCGACGATTAATCGTAGCGGGTTCGTAGTTATATTATTCTTTTTAAAATATTACAATTTTCAATTGTTCATAAAATACATAAAGAAATCGATATTCTTTTTTTTTCAAATACCCAATTCTTATAGAGTTTATCAATTGAGGAATAACATAAGTTTTCCATATATAATACGGTCAAGGCATTTTTGATTTAAATACATACAATTATATACAAAATGTTTTAATGTCATATTAGTGATCAGTGTTGTTTCTAATGATTTGAAGCAATTATAGCTGTGTACGACTTCGCGTCGATTGACGTGAGTTCGAATCCCTGCAATGAGCCCGAGCTTTCGGTGAAGAAAAACATCGTGAAGAAACCATAGCATGGTGGTAAGGTATTTTCTAATGTCCGCCTGGTTAGCTACCACCGTCAAGTTGAAAATCTGTCCACAAGCACCAATAGGTGTTTTCCGGCAGCTGCACTTGAGAGCCAGTCTTCCCCTATAACAATAAAAAAATGTCTATAAGGAAATTTGGAAAAAAGAATATATTGTGTGTATTGTGTGATTTATTAATATAGATAATACTGTAGAGGAAATAAACATGACTACTTATGTATTCTACAATCTAGTTACTTAATAAAGTTCTTAAGCCTTATTGAAAAGACAACACGCATGTTAAACTATCTGTCTAGAAAGAATTGATTGGCTATAATAATGATATTCAATAATACTTCTCGAAATCATAAAATAAATTAATTTTCAATAGATTTTGATGAATTTTATTTACACAGAAAGTACATGTCCTCCCTCGATAGGCTATAAGAATTGTCAATAATATCAGTAAAAATTAAATAGCGATACGGAAATTAATAACTAAATAGACACCGCTTGTAACATTATAAAGGGTTCATTTAAATTTATCCCAACACGATTTCTCATTAACCGAGCTTAAGGTAAGTCGGTAGATAGCTTCAATTTAAGTACGCCACCTGGGCATCGTTTATAGAAGTAGGGTTCGATGTCGATTACTCCATTCATAGCTAGCTGCCTTCAATTTATCACGCCAACAATATTGCAAGGACTTTTCTTATGTGAACATAAAACTGATGTATAGCTCTGGATCAGTTTGCTTGTATTTTCTTCGGGACAGTTTTTACGGCCTGAGCTCGGATACCTGACACATGTAATTTCAGTAAAATACGTGTGTGACGCGAATGTGGCTGTATTTTTTCATTTGTGAATAACGATATTGGAAACGGTGAATATCTGTACAGAAATAAAAAAATTCGATGAATAAATAGTCAGATATAACTTAGCAAAAAAAGACCATTATAATATATATTTAGAACATTATTATTTTTATTTAAACGAGTAGATGTTACTTTAGAATACACTTCATTGTACATCATTGAAAATTAAAAATACTTTATTCAATTTAGGGCCTTAAGGAGAAAGCGGTTTTAAAAGAACAATCAGGGGTGTGTGTTTCTTTGTTTTTTTTTTTATTGTCATCATAATTATTTTAATTTGAATTACATTTATGTCTATTTATAAGAGTAAATGTAAACATTATCGTATTAAATTTAACGGACATTGTTGGTTGGGTTTGGGATGAACACACAAACTTTGGAGCCTGTTTTTATGACAGGTGTCAACGAATTATCCGATTAAATGTCATTAACTTTGGTCTCTTATATCAAATAATACAAAAAAAATATGAGACTACAATTATAAGTTTGAAGATAATAATACAAAATTACTTTCATAAATATTAGGAAACGGCTCTTAAAGGAAAAATCTTAATAAACTATTTAATTATATGAGTATTTTAATTAATTAAAAAAACCAGTTCGTATTATTTACTTCGTGATGAAACATGGTGGTGAAACCATAGCATGGTGGTAGGGCTTTTTCTAATGCCCGCGTGGCTAGCTACCACCCTCATGTTGAAAATCTGTCGCCAAGCACAAATAGGTATGTTCCGCTAGCCAGTCTTCCACTAGGCCTCACGTGCTACCGTCTTGGCCCATATCGTCACTTAGGTCAGGTGAGATTGTGGCCACAACGCCAATCATATAACGATAAAAAAAATGAATATTAGTTTCATAAATTAAAAGTTATATTTATAAATACGAGTGTCTGTTATACAATTGACAATCACAATACTGTAATTTAGAGAAACGTACCAATTTCCTAGTTTAAATCTTTAGAAGTTCAAGGAAAAGTGGCGAGAGAAACATCATGAATATAGAGAGGCAGTTGACGAGACGCTAATCTAAATAAACCTTCCCGAGATTGCTACGAAGAATATATTTTGGGTTATTCGTGAACCATCAGGGTAAATTTGTTGACTTCATTCAAGGATAAGTCTGGGCGACGCTGATGCCATAATTAGAATTTCTGAGTACATTACTGCGGTTTACTTCGGAGTTATTCTGTAGATATATTTTACTTTATAAACCATTTTTTAGTAAATAACATTCGTAATCCTTGTTTATTTACAAGGCTTCTGTTTTCTTTTAAGCTGCGTAACATACCAGTAACATATTTTATTATTGGTAAGGTGTATTATTAGCTTTTATATAACTGTTGGTTGTGTAAGCGCTTCTGTGTTCTTGGGTTATCGGTGCTTACTTAATACTCGGGGTAGTTTGAAATCAGAATTTTTAGTAATAATAACTTTATTTATTGCATATAAAGTAAACACGCGTGTGGTCACAAACCTATCGTAGAGACAACTGACGTTTCCCCGAGGGTTCGCGAGTAATGCCAGTTAGTGCGAATGCAATTCTGCAAAATTGATGAAATGATTGAAATTTTAGAGACTCGATGATGTTGACAGTTTACCAGAGACTCGCAATTAATGCTAGCTCACCATGAGCTAAGCGTATCTGGACTATAAATTCCAATTCTAAGATTGTGCTGAGTAAATACTCATTGAAGTTTGAGCTAAACTAAGGTTGACATAAGGCAGAGTACGTTTTATAGATTTCCCCCTTAGACACCGCGGTTCTTCAGTTTCGACTCTAAGCGGCACAAATATGTAGCCGTTGTGTCAGCCCACTATGCATAAGTGCACAACCGATTTTATAAAATCAAACTTTAATAGACTTGTATCACGATGTAGGACTATAGAACTTATTGAGACGAATCCAACAAACATAAGTTAAACACGAAGAGGGTATGTTGTTTGGTGGAGCCGTTGCTACGGCCAGCATCCGGGTCCATCATCAGATCAGTGCAATAATATCATATTATTACATTGTCTCTGAACCAGATTCTGTAAAGGATAGGATTCGTAACGAATACATCCAACAGAGAACCAAAGCTATCGGCATAGCTCAACGAATTAGTAAGCTGAAGTGGTAGTGGGCCGGCCATATCTCGCGAAGAACCGACAATCGCTGGAGTAAACGGGTTCTTGAGTGGGGACCGCGACTCGGCAAACGTAGTGTAGGACGCCCTCTGGCCAGATGGGATGACGATCTGCGAAAGACTGCAGGCAGATGCTGGATGCGGCAAGCTGAAGACAGGGCGCTATGGCGCTCATTAGTGGAGGCCTATGTTCAGCAGTGGACTACTATAGGTTGACGATGACAATGTCTTCCATACATAATAACGTAACGATTTGAATAAAAACTTGTAAAAAAATATTTTATATATACATTCAAACCTTTTAATAACACAAAAATACCTATACACACTGTAAAAACTCAAATCATGAAAGAGATTTCTCGTAAATCGTAAGAACATCCCCTGTAATCATGTCGAAATATCGAAATAAAATCTTAAGTGTTGACGCGTATTGGTGGACCTGATACAAGTTTTTACAATCCTTTCTTTTCCACAAACTTGTATTCGTTCGAACAAAGAAATTTGCTCTCTACCTTAATATAAACTTGGCTGAGGAGTCTTTTTCATCGACTTAAGTTTGACCCAATTACGTTGTCACATTTTCTGTTGTTTAAATCTTTGATCTATCTTGTAGTTTGAGAATACTAAGTAAAGATAATAATACTAATAAATAAAAATAAAACAATAAATTGTTGTATTATATAATTTATCTAATTTATATTTATATTGTTTAAACTAGTCGTGCCCGCGGCTCCGCTCGCGTGGACTACAAAATGCTGTCGGTCGAGCGCACGCGTGAATTGTGCTATCTCAAGAATGCTTATTGAGGGTGATTCTTATAAGATAGATATATGCTATTGCTGACTTTTTTGTAAGTTGTTTTACGATCTACAGTAAAATTATGTAGAACATTAATTTGATATATCGCGTATGTTTTCTGTATATATACCCCCCAAATGCGTATTTTTTCTGAATTGATTCACCATTATCGTCACTACTGATTTCGTATGTTACTTCATCTAACAAAATACTCGTATATCCTATAACCTGGCCAGGTAATATAGCTATGAATTAAAAAAAGAACCATGTAGTGTAACGAAGTAGTGGTTTTTGCGTGTAAAGAACATAAACGGACAGACAGACAGAGAGACGTTTTTGTTACGTTTATCATATATAAGCAGAAATTAAGCACCTAAGTGGGTCCGCAATGGAATGACAACATCTAATAAGATCGTTTTAGCGTGAATTTGTGCCTCTGATCTAAATCAATTCGATTCTTCCACCGATCTAACTAGCCGCCCGTATCATGATTGTTTCACCACTATATGCATAGACTTCATGGCATGATTTTAAATGTTCTTGGCATCTAAAATATGGTGTCATGCCAAAGTGATTGCGGGGCTCAATAGGTGTTATACGTAGCGGCTTTCTGGAATGGTGATTAACTTTATGCAAGAGATTTATTATGAGTATTTGAAAACTAATTAACATCCCTGAAGAGCCATGAAGCCTCGTTACCAATATCATCGCGGTCATTGTAGGATTCGGTCAATCAGTAATATGTATGTAACGATCTTGTCTGCGTGTGGTAATGCGAGATCGTCCTCCATAGCGCTCAGCCACGTTGGCTTCCAGTGATGTGGTAGCGTGCTCAAAGGTGACTTATAACTGCGTTATGTCCAAAGCGATAGCCACAACACGTTGCCGAAAACCAGCTCCAACATTTCTACAGCTCTGATCATTTCTGTTCAGGTCAAGTGACATATTCTCCCCATAATAACGTTCCTTTATATTAAGTATACCAGAAATTGTACTGATTTGTTCACAAACCCTTGCAGGACATATAATAATCATACGATTTTAGAAAAGATTTTCATCTATTAATCAAATACAAAAACAGTTTTTTAAATGATATCCTAAAATTTACAAAAAATAATCTATAGGACATAAAAAAATGAAAAAAACCACATTTGCAGTAATTTAGTTAATGTGCTTGATCCCTAGACAAATTGTGTGTATGTGTATATAAATTTATGTTGGTTAATATGAGATCTTTTTGTGTACTTCACGCATGTAGCCATCCATGTATAAAGTGAATTCAAGTGTGATTGATAAAATCCAACACTGTTTGACCGATCACCTTGAAAGCTAGTTAATCTAAGAATTTTTTTATGGAGAAGATTTTTATGTTATTCTTAACGTAGTAGATAGCATTGTGGTCAGCCTATTAACAACTGGAAAAGATAGAACAGCGTTTGCAGGGCCTGCTAGTCTATATATATCAACGTCTCTCTGTCTGTCTGTCCGTGTTTCCGTGTTACATGGTTCTTTGTAATTCATAGCTATATTCTCTAGCCAGGTTATAGGATATTTTTTTGTAAGATAAAGTCACATAAGAAATGAGCAGTGACTATAATGGTGAAACTCTTCGGAAAAAAGATGCTTTCGGGGCGCTTAAATAATTTACGCTGAGTAAACCATAAGAGTTATATTAAATTAATGTAAAACATAATTGTAGATTTTAGAAAGACCTATAAAATAGTCAGCGATAGTATAAATCTCTTTTCTAAGGATTACATACAATAAGCATTTTTGGGGCAGCACAATTCGCGTGTGCGCTCGTCGGATAGCATTCTGTAGTCCACGTGAGCGGAGCCGCGGGCACAGCTAGTCTAATATATGTTATAAATATGAAAACACGTTTGTATAAATATGTGTCCATCAAGCAAGTTTAAATAGACA
The DNA here is from genome assembly GCA_947532125.1 of Saturnia pavonia. Lineage (NCBI taxonomy): Eukaryota > Metazoa > Arthropoda > Insecta > Lepidoptera > Saturniidae > Saturnia > Saturnia pavonia. The sequence goes on along the minus strand of OX383899.1, from coordinate 4,972,639 downwards.
TTAATTCTAATAAAATTTGTCATAGAAGTCGTTTATATCGTGGAATAGGACAGAGCAGACGAGCTACAATTAATTTGTGCATAATTTTTGCATACTTTTGGGGTGGTAGCAATTTGTACCCGTAGCGAAAACCATGCACATTTTGATAAATCCATTACAGTGACTCTTTTCTGATAAGTAGCTTTTTGGGATCTGCCAATTTAAATCCAGTTGCCGATAGACTTGAAGACTGGGACAATGACGATCAGCGACGAATTGCGGATCGCTTGGTATTGGCAGTTGTTTTTAGATCATGCTATGCATATCACCAGGTTCAATGACGTCACTTTACCGTAAATAAAAAGTAAATAAAATTCTAGCTTGCTTTATGATATGAAATCGTTTTTGACGTGAAACTAAAGTATCTCGTAGTAACTCCTGAATTATTATTTCATAGTATTATATAGTCCCTTATGCGTAGTTCGGTCGTTGTAGGGTTCATGAACGTTTATAACTTGATCCTTAAGTTCGGGAAGCAAACGGTAAAGCTTCGTAAATTACGCTCGAGGGAAGGCTAACATCGGCCTGTTAAGTGAACTGTATGGGTTGACTGCATTTCTTAGGTTCGAGCGTTAACTGCGAATGAGGGTAAATTTTTTACGGCAGAAGAAAGGGTTGTTTTGTAAGTGAAAATAAATGATAACTTCGGTCTTCTAGGTATGATATTTACATATATTTATGAGATTTCTCTCTACTTGGAGCAGTGCGGCTGGTGGAATACCTCTGCCTTACAGAAGATCGCAACCAAATAAACTTGTTTTGTGTTCCTGCCGTGAGTAGGGTTTACAGAGCTCCTTGGGATAGGGGGGAACAAAGTCGACAACGCGCTAGTGATATCTATGCTATTAGATTGCTTATATGTATAATCTGTATAAAAAATCTATCAAAATAATTTAATTTCAATTTGGTTCTAAGTAGGCACTTATGAATGTCAACACACTACTACTAGTTCGGAAAACATCCCAGTCAACGGAAATAGCCGGCAAGAAAATCGATCGAGCTTATCAACATTTTATTTTTAAAATAATTATGCTTTTATATACACTATAATATGTATCAATCTCATAAACAGTATTTTTTGTTTAAATAATTTACACTTATAAACAAGAACCATTTTGTTATACATCTATCTATATAAAAAAATATGAAATGCTGTCCTTTGGTAAGCGCATCACATGAGGACGGCTAGATCGTTTTGGCATAATTTTTTTTTAATTTTCGTAATAGTCAGATTTAGGTTTTCTGGCAAGAAAAATTGGAGAACTTTCCCGGAAAATTTTCGAATTTGGGAAAAACTGAACGTCCTTTTTTCTGTTGAGTTTTATATGAATTCAAAATTCAACTCACGATTTAAAGGATAGACATGTGTAATATTTTTTTGTTTTTGGTCATGGAGAACTTATTGGGAAAAAGTAGGATAGGTCGCGATATATCATGGTGTCATGTATCGATATGGTCAAGATATTGACAAACGTATACCAGCTAGTAAAATATAAATTTAATTTATATTAGATCACCTAAGGTAGGTGCGGGTAAAAAGGCCTGTCGGCTAATAAGGCCTAAGTAATAAAATACAATTTAAAATTATCGATGTCGCTCAAGTTCACATTTGCTGGAATCTAGCATTCATTAATGGCGCCTCAAAATAATCGCGACGCGTTAGCTCGATCACTGCCACCAGAGCTGCGTCATTTATTGTGAAGGGCGGTCTCGCGGCTCGAATAATAAGAAGTCGTCCGATTCAATCGTAAATATTTTTTACACTTATATATATAATTTTACGGTATAGTTTACTATTTAATGCTTCTGCGAACTTTGATGTTTGAATAATATATTATAGTACGAATTTTTTTTTTTTAGTTTTTTTTTAAACAAGTTGTTATCAAGGTTATCAAGGCCTATCAAATTCGATCGTCCTCCTTTTGTTTATATCGACATTTGTCTGTTTTACAGTTTATTATTTCTTTTCAAAATTGTCAGGAATGTAAATAAGTGATTACAACTGCTTTCTAATTGATTTATGAAAATGATTGATGAAAAAAGAAATGAGCATACCCCAAATCGACCTGGAAGGTTTACTGCTTGGTTTACGGTAAATTTAGTTCGGACGAAGATGAAGACATGTGACTCTCGCTCAAGTAAAAAGAACAGCATTTCAGCAGCGTATGCCTACACCGGCTAAAAATATGGCGAAAACGCCAAAAGATAGAAGAAAGGCTATAAGTTACAGAGGAACTCCAGTCACCAAAGACCTGGCTTCGACCCTCAAAGGTAGAAATTGTACTAAACAAAATCAGGCAAGTTGGTACTGTTACGGTTGTGACGAGGACAAGATGGCTGACATGAGACAATGTTCTAAATGCGGCAAGTGGTACCACGAGTAGTGTGTCGGCTTGTCAGCGGATGATATAGATAGCTTTGAGTATCCTGATGGCTGTTAAGAAATGTGTTGTTCTTTTTAAGGCTTTAGCGTAATTAATGAATGATTATTCATTATTGATCTCAATTACCATATGTTAGATGCCTATTTTAATTATTTATGTATTTTAAAGTATTTAGGCCTTATTATCCTACTATAGTATAATAAGCCCTACTGAGAAGGTTTTTAAAAATGTATAATATCGTTTTCGTTTTCATCAGAAATTGCTAATTTTTGTTTATATTTGATAGTAAGTGATCTTAAGGCTTAATTAAAATTGAAATTTGTTGATTCTCACAAATAATTTTCATTTTATTTCAAACCTTCCTTAGCTAGGCCTTATTACCCGCACCTACCTTACACATTTTTTTACAATAAATGTCGATAATATTTACTATAAATAATTTTAACACGCTACTATCTTTATTAATTGTATATAAAACGTCTAATTTTATAATGAAACTAACAACTGCTCGCTACTTTGTTCGCTTTAATTACAATATAAAATATGATAGTACTTTATTTGTTATAATAATATACTCTAATATTAACGAAAAATTATTATTTTTTAAGTTCCCCTTTGGCTTAAACCCGGACGTCTCAATAATACCAAGAATTTACGTAAAATTGTCATATATGCCATCCCCGGGAGCCAAGTTATTAATAAATATACTTACTATCATCTCTCCATTTCAGTATCCGGATTCATAACACCAATAATCTCTGATAGCACATAATTGAACATATTTTAATTAAAACCGTGCATAATGATGATCCCGATTTTGCCAGTCTCAATTAAATGGATTTAATGATCTTTCATTACCATATGGTTGCTTTTCACGATGAATATAGTGCTACATTATTTGTTTTTAGGTTTTACAATAAAGATAAAACATAAACTTATAAAGTATGGAGGAAACTATTTTGCTATTGTAAAGAGGTAAAAATGTTATGTTTGTAAAAGATAATAGCCGGAACTACCCGCTGATGGATAATGCGTAATTCTCATTTTTTTTTTGTTATAATCCTGGAAAGTTTGCAGGACAAAAAATACGTGATAGATGGCGCTCTGGTCGAGTTATTGACTAGGTATTGGAAAGGGCAGTTTTTATGTTAAATATAGGTACTTGTAGATAAAATGCGTTATTTCCTTAGCGTGTGACCACCCTTCTGATTTCACTTAAACTGAAAAACAATTATTATTATAATACAGAACTGGCAGTTGATAAAAAAAAAAAACAAATATAACATTTTAATTGGTGCGTAAGTTGTACTTGCATATATTTCACAAATTATAAATGTACATGCCATCGTTTAAAGTACCCAGTAACCAATAATATAAAATTAAATAATTTATATTTAATTTTGGTATACGGATCCCTTTGTGAAATTACCAAGAATAGGGTGATAAAAATACATCTACCTGAACGTAATTGAGTAAAGGGTACGATCGATATTGTGGTTTGCCGCAGGGCTTAACGATAACGGAAGGGATCCATTTCATTTTAGGCTTTCTATATTAAATAATTAAATTTCGTCGAATAAAAACTTACAGAGAGAATAAGCAATGCCGACTCAGTGGTAGCGTGTACGGACAACGCGTTGATCGACGTGAGTTCGAATCTCTACAATGAGCCTGGGCTTTCGGTGAAGGAAACATCGTGATTTAATCATAGCATTATGGTAGGGACTTATTAATGCCCGCCTGGCTAGCTAGGTACCACCCTCACGTTCTAAATATTTCGCCAAGCACCTATGGCAGCTCCACTTGAGAGCCAAACTGGCCAAAAGGCCTAGCGTGTCACCATCTTGGACCAAACCGCCACTTAACATTAGGTGAGATCGTGGCCATAAAGAAAACTCGCACAGTCTACATTGCAAGTAAAATGGTCTAACTTAAATATTTATAATATTAAGTATATACACCGGCTTATCCCGTAACACGACAAATCGAAAGAGGGCTTTGACGGGCTTATCACTATTTGAATGTTTGTCGCTATCCAATGAGACACAATTGCCGAGTCAAACCACCCTTCAAACTCTTAACCTAGGACGCGATGAATAGTTATACCTTATCTTAATTATCTGCTAAGATTCAATGTTGTTAAATTCAATTTACCACAACTACATACATAAATATATACAGGCATATAAATATGTATACGAGAATATTTACTGCCGATATATTACGAGGAAAATGTATCAGTCGACCGCCCGGGGTCAAACGATGAGCGGAGGGTCCTGTCTCATGCATTATAATCTATGACAATAAATATAAGGTGTCACGGATGATTTATAAGCAATAAAAATTAACAAACGCGGTAGGTCAGAGGTTATTTTGTTTGCATATGAAACAGATCGCGCTAGCTCTAATTCTAACGTGCTTCTAGGAGTAAGCTGTAACAGGCAAAATAAGAAACCTATTCGACTTGTTCCTATTCCAGTGAAATAACACTTCCAGTAACTTGTGCTAAAATAACAGCCTATTACATGATGCTATCTCTTTCTATTACTAAGAAGAGTAAAGAGCTTTACCTATTTATCTATCAATTTGTTTTATCTATATACATATCTATCATATATTTATTTGATATTTTTCATATTTGCTTTTATACCTCTCTAACAAAATAAATATCCCTTCGCTTGAATGGAGAATTGAACAATCAAATTTTAGCAACATAAAAATTGAAGCTGAAGATTTCCAAATTGAAGCAATTTATTTTTGTATCACAACTGAGGTGGAATAGGAACGTAAGAACTATTTCTTCAGTATACAGATAACAGTTCAAACTATTACTTGTAAATATCTGTTCTGTTAAACTGTTTCGATAAATACGCCTCATTCCTGTGCGTTGATTTTTGGATCTAAATACGTAAAGCTGTCAAACCTTTAATGGTTCCAATAATGCAATAGTTACCTTAGCTATTTATTACCTTACATACGAACACGCATTTTAAAATAAGTTATTCATTGTTTTTTATATTTTCACCTGATGTTAAGTGACGATGTGGCATAAGATGGTTGACACGCTAAGCTTAGTAGGGGATTCACTCTCAGTGTAGTTGCCGGAACACACCTGTATGTGTTAGACGACAAATTTTCAACTTTGACATTTGTAGCTACCGAGACTGGTATTAAAAAAAACCCTATCCTGTATCCTATAACCTGGCCAGATAATATATCTATGAATTAAAGGAACATCCATGTAAATCGGGTTAGTGGTTTTCGCATGCGTAGACAAACAGAGAGAAGTTGAGTTTAAAAAAAAGTAGATATAACATTATATATATAGATTACTTTATTTGTTTAACGGGCTAATCTCTGGAACTACAATCAAATAAAATATGTTTTTTTTTTTAATTTATAGCTCCTTTATTGGGAAAGTCATAAGCTCTATAACTTCACACTATGACCCTAAAGAACGGAGCAGTAACAATGAACGTCAAGCAATCTAGCGAACTGCAGGCAAGTACGGGAAGTCGGAACAGCGATAGGGTGCGATGGCGGTGACACTGTAGACAGTAGGTCGATAAAATTTAACTCGAGTGAAACCGTGGGACACAACTAGTTGAAGAATAAGAATAAAACAGTAACGTGTTATTCTATAATATATAAATAACCTTATTTAAATAAAAGTTATAAATTTTGTCATTCTGAACACGACCTCGGTGCGGCATTCGGGTGGATTATTCAAATTTCATGCTATTTAATCTTCAGGCGTAGTTCGCACTGTTTTAATACTCAGGCCACGTTATATGGGTCTCCTTGTGTTGTTTGAAACGGTCTGATAAATTGAATGTGACCTAGTATTTGAGACGTCTGCTACTTAAGTTGTGTATAGGGACATGTTTGTGTTTCGTACAATATTAAAGCACTATATCTGTAGCCTAAGAGGTAAATATCTATAGTTTGTTACTGATAAGTTTTCATTAATACTACCGGAGTTTTTTTTTATTGAATTCTTTTAGAGGAATACGATTAAAAGTTTGTTCTTTAGTCAAAATCTACTAATAATTGATAATGGTATTTGGCAGTACTGAATAGAATTTAAAAACACGATTTACATAGCGATATATGATAGCGATACATAACACGCTGTATTTAAGAAGGCACCTGAGCTCCAGGTACTGGTGCTAAAGAGACAGAGAAACATTTAGTGAAATTAACATTAGAAATTTCCATATCATCATTACATCATATGGCTGTACCTTCAAAGAAATATCAGGCATATTGTAATATTCAAAGCTATCCTCTTCGGCGCGGGTTTGTAGCGCACTGCTGTTTAACGATCTTTTCTCAACACAAGGTTTTATTACGACACTAAGTATGTCTTGTTTAATGTTTTTAGAATTTAGAAAAAAGTTGATTACTATCAATATCATAAGTAAATCTCCTGACACATAGATTTGAGAAAAAGAAAGGGGGACATATAAAATTAAGTTATTGTCGTTAGAGATCCTTTTTTTTTTGCTATAAAATATTGTCGCCTAGAGAAATTGTTGAATTTTAATAAAGGTTATTTATGAGCATCATTATTAGGCATGGCATATTAATCCTTAGAAACGAAAGTTACTTCATCATCAATAATTTTATGTAGATAAACTTTGCCCTTTATAGTATGTTATTTGGATGAATAGTTTGGGAGATACTGTAAAATTAAAATAATTCAACACCCGTCTCGAGTCTATGACTATAGGCGTAGTGGCACGAACGAGCCCTGTGAGTTGTGACGCATAATCCTGGCCGCCGGATAAAAATATTGTCTATACTGAAGTATATTATAAATCATCAATCAGTGTTTTCTTTGAAATTATACGCGGGTGATATCGCAGGGCACAGCTAGTTATACATAAACTTATATTATCGCAGAAACAATTGAGTGCCTTTTTAATAACACTTTATAATTTTTTCGATAAACTTTTAACTTATTTGAAAGACTTGCTAACAAGAGTTTTTAATTAGCCGTTCACACTTATAATGAAAGTGCAAAAACTGTATTATTTATAGGATCAGCGATAAGCTAATGTCGAGAACCTTTGTAATCTTAATAAAATGTTGCCGGCCTTTTGTCTTATAGACCCTTTTGTGTCCCTAGCCGGTACTTGGGTCAAATTTAACTAATAAAATTTATAATTGATGTAGAAAGGTCCGTGATTTCTCCTTGCCTTGGGCTTGAAAAATAATCAAATGCGTAGTATTCGTAATTATTTTAAAAATAGAGTAATCTTACATTATAAACTCAAGAAAAGTTGAGGAAATCGGTCACACTTTTTAGTACTCTGTTTTGCCTTCTTTTGAAGGGTGCTGTTAGCGAAATAGTGTTACAAAAATAGCGGCCTGTCTTTGAATGGCCTCGGTTAGGAAAACAGTCCTTATCGGAACACTAAAATTAAGACCAAGTGGAATATACGTATATCCATGGATAACTTTATTAACAAAAAAAAAAAAAACCAAAAGACCATTTAATTCATTGAGGCCAAATCAATACAATTATTTACCCGCCGTATGATACATTTTTTTATCTCTATTTAATATAAGGACTTGGGTTCAAAAAGAACATGTCTGTCCCATGATAACCTAACCTTAATATATACATAACTGGCTTATAATCAAGATATTTCTACACGAAGATGGTAATAAGACCCGTCGTCTGATTACGTATTTCGCAAGAGCAAAGCGATAACAATAAACGCTAATATTTGCTTCAAAATCTCAGATTCGTATTATGTGAGACCTATAACGTACCAAACATATTCTAATTTTGCCATTTCGAAGCAAACATATCGCAATCTCTACTGTCACTTTGCTATATCGAAATACGTAATAAGAAGGCCGATTCGAACTAAACGGGACAGATGTCACACGATCCTGACGTTTCCGCGCTTGTCTCACTTCGCAGTTGATAAGTTTCCAATAAAACTTGCACAGAACCGATTCGATGACACCAATACGTTAACTTCGTTGATATTCCGGAGGAGGTATTAAATAGTTTTATTAGCTTTAGTCAAATTATTTGACAAGGGGATGACGAAGGGTGTGTTTTTTTATATACATCTTATAATAATAAATCTGTAGTTCCACGATCAAATAGAAGACGTTCTGAAGAATAATCAGGTCAAGAGCACTCTGAGCCGACGAGCATGCATGAAAAGATTGATGAATGTTTTGAAGAAGCGAAAGATGTACAGGATCGTAGCAAGTGGAAGGATGTGGTCTCTGCATTCCCCATTGGGAAAGAGGCGTGATTTATATATATATATATATATATATATATATATATATGTATGTAGTTCTGTCTGTACATGTAATTCTTCCTCCATATTGTTATTTGAATGAAGACTGATGATCACGAATATGACATTAAAAGTTTTTTGGCTGTCTAGATGAATTTAAAAATGGCTCTTTATGAAATGTTGTACTATCGAAGCCTATGTCATTAGTCAAATGATAGGCTATAAGATTAGTCAATAATACGAAAAAAAATCTGGGACATAAATAAGCGCGTGTGAAGCCGCAGGGCATCACTAGTTTTGTTTAAATAAGTTTATGAAAAAAATTGATAGCTAACGAATATACAAGTTAAAATTATATTATTTTTTTATGGCTACTGCATATCGATGCACATTCAGACATTCACCTATTTGAATGCTTTAACGCTTTGAAAAACGTTCCTAAAGTATTATAGTGTATTGCAAAAAACATAGAACTGGGTTTTTGAAAAAAAAAAACATTGTTTTGGTGTATTTTAAAGCTTTATCATAATTATATTAATCGTTTTTTTTTATTAATTATAAAGAATTGATAATTAGTAATATTTTAAAAAGAATCGCATGACTACGAACGCGACACGATTGGTCACCAGGTTTATGACGTCATAATGTCAAAGAAATTTCATAGATTAAGAGTCAAAAACACAGTAATCAGCTGTGTGCTACAATGAGTAGAAATCAATGTGGCGTAGAAATGTGGCGTCACACGCGCTCGGGTTTGTTCGGGAAAGATCGGCGCGTTTTCGGTATTGGATTGAAAAAATATTTTTATCTGATATAACTATACTATACCATTTAATTATAGCGAAAAAAAATGTTTTGTTATAAAACGTTTATATGTTTTTACCATGTATTACAAAATTTTTTTTTTTCAAAAACTCAACTGTTGATATTTAATATCTAGGCGTTTGAAACGTGAAAAGTATAGTTTCATCGGGAGAGGCCTTTGTCCAAATATTAGATAATTACAGCCTGATAGAATTATTATTATTTATATTAATATTTACTAAATAATTAACGTAGGCCATTGAATGACAAGTTACATCTAATTTTAAAGTTAAGAAATATGGACAAAAGTAAAAAAAAAACTAATACAATATACTTTTTTACTAATTGCTAACAAAACATTACGTAAAGGTAATAAGATCATGTACTGGTTAATTAAGTTACAAACATAAAAGTGATGTTTAACCAAAAGCTAATCCGAGATATCCTCATCGTATAGGTAGTTTGTGTTAACGTCTTAGACATGATACCTTAAACTTTAGTTAAGTAGGCCCTAATCCGATAGTTTCGAACTTGTGAGTTAAATTTTGTTTAGTTCTAGTTTATAGTTACACACTTTTAACTGCTTAAGGGAGTCGGAGTTTCGTTATATAGAAATTAATATTAGGGGTTCAAAGTATGAAATTGACGATTTTTAATATTGACTAGTGTGAATATCGATATCTTTCAATCTACTTCACATTGCAGTCATATTAAGCTAATAATATAGTTATGGCATATCTGTTTTAAAAATCAGTTGTTCGTTTGTTTTCTCACTCTTCAACTTTTCTATGTTATCACTATTTCTGTGATAATAAAAAAAAGACGAAATTAGCAATATTTTTGAATAGAAGTTCCATCCTGGCACTAACGCAGCACAGACGGCATACAATATTTACGACTTGTGTGAACTTGGTATCACAAGCCAAAGCACAATACGTTTTTGGTTTTGAAAATTTTGATCTCAACAATGAGTTCTGTAGCCAACCGGAAAGTGAAGTCGATAACGATTAATTGGAAGCCGTAGTAGCAGCAGATTTATCTCAAACCACGTTGAAATTAGCAGCAGCCTTCAACATAAGTGATAAAACGATACTGCTTCGTTTACGTCAAATTGGAAAAATAAAACCCCTTGGAAAATTGATACCGTATAAACTCACTGAACAACGACAACAAAATCGCGTCGAAGCTTGCTTTAACTTATTGAATATGCATACAAATGAGGGGATTCTGAATCGGATTGACATTTTTTATGAAAAGTGGGTCCTGTATAATAATAGAAAATATCCGTGGCACTGGTTGGATATAGGGTAGGCAGCCAAATCATGTCTTACCGCATGTTGAGTCAAGTGAAGTCAGTTGTGAGTGTATGGTGGACCTGTGACGGCATTGTTCATTACAACATATTGAGACCTGACACAACAATTATTGAAGAGGTGTACTGTGAAGAATTGGAAATTATGATGAATAAGCTAGCTGTCAAACAACCATAATTGTTAATTGTTCTAACCTGGTCGTTCTTTACGACAACGCTCGCACAACGTACTATCTCAAAACTACAGTAGTTATGACTGGAAGGACTTAGTCACCCACCATACTCACCAGTTTTTGCTCCAACTGATTTCCATTTTGTAAAATTGGCAGACTCGAGCATTATTATCTTATAACATTAGGTGCAATTGTCGTCAGTTGCGAAACTATAAAATATAAAGGATTCGAATCTACGTTGAATGAAACGGTATCCAAACTTGTCACCACTGAGTCATCATTGCTACAACAAACTATAAAGTCACATCGAATATTAAATGTACTATTCTCGAAATGATCTGTGTAAATATTCAGTGCGAAAAACTACTTGAATTAACTTCATCCAATTTGCTTAATGGTCGTTCATACGAATCTAACGAGTAAATTTTACTCATTACCTAAGTGCTTTAGGTTTTATGGGTTGAAATGCTCTTTGCATATTACCAGTGTATTTTCATCTAAGAATTTAAATCAATTTTAGTAGGTATCTATCTATACAAATAATATAATAATGCGGAAGAGTTTTTTGTCTGTTTGTTTAAACACGCTAATCTGAAAGTACCAGTCGGATTCGAAAAAATATTTTTGTATATGATGCCAGATTCACGAGAAATAGTATAGGCTATCTATAATTAGGCTACACTCCTCAGCTAGTCTTAAATATTAATTATTGTTAAGTAAGTCGAAATAAATAGTGCACCCTAACTGCTTTATCCGCGTGCGCTAGCGTAATGGTTAGTGATACATAAATACAATGTTCTACAAAACATTGCTCCTTATATATAAAAAAGTCTGCAATACCATATGTCTATCTCTTATACATAAGCCACAATAAGATATTTTGTGACAAAGTATTATTGAAAATTGATTTATGAGCATTATTAATAAGCATGGCATATTAATCGTTACGAACGAAAGTTACTTTTTCATCAAGAAAATTTGCCTTTATAGCATGCTATTTGGACGAATAGTTTGGGAGATAATGTAAAATTAAAATAGTTCAACACTCGGCACGGGTCTGTGACTATATGTTTACTGGCGCGAATGAGCCGTATGACGCATAACCCTGCCCGCCCGTTAAAAATATATCTATTATAAATCATCACACAATTGTGTCCGACTGGATCGTAACCACCCCATACACCAGGTGTAACAACCGTCACACGTGTACGCTTTGTTGGTTAGCATTCCGAGATCCAGCAATCAAGTAGAGAACTGGTGATAAACGCGTCACAGTGATTCTCTTTTGCTTTATCGAGTTTCCACATCAGCCAGCATGTATCCAGTTGCAGTTGCAAGTATGCAAGCCAACATGATAACGACGATCGTCGATAGATTACCGATCTCCGGTTGATCGCCGTTGTTTTTGGATTATACTGTGCTTACCATAAGGTACAGATAAGTCTCTTTGTCGGGCTACTAAAAAAATTGCATGGAGTCGACTATTGTTCAACGGTAGTGTTCCATATTGGAAGAAAAGTGAGGTCTCTTAGAGTTCTAATAAAGTTTTTTTTAAAGTATGTAAATTACCTACCGTTATGTCCGATAGGGTGTTATATAAAAACCTGATGGATATTAACGGAACAAATAAACTGCTTTCCTATCCTTACCTTACCTTTATAAAAAAAATCGATTCTTATAATATTAAAATATTCTTTAAGCGTCAAAAGCAGTTTGTACAAAAATATGGTTATCAATGTAAATTTTTTTTTGATGTATTTACATGTTTGATATCATTGTAATATGAACATATAAATTAAAATTCAAAATTTTCACTCAACGCGACTTTATCTTGAAAACTGTTTTCATATTGGATGCGGAGTTTAAACTTATAAAAAAAGAAATTTTAGTAGAAAACATTCAGCTGAAGATTTATCGTATAAAAGAGGCAATGTAGTGAACTTTCATGGAATAACAAAACACGGTGCCAAGTGGGCAAACAAAGCATATGCAGTCGAGCCACGTCATCCAGGTCAGTGCGAGGAACGCGCGTTATGAGGCCAACTGCAAATAAGTTGCATTGCAGTTAACGAAGGTATTCTACTTTTTATTTGGGTATTTAGTTGTTTAGGACTGACCTTATTTTATAAAATATACTTTTTTTTACTAAAATTGCCTCTGGTTGTTAATTATTTCTTTGCCATAATTATAAAAATTTGGCAAGTTCGTGTCATGCAACGCGCAGTGCTTGCAGACTTAGAGAGACTTTAAGTAATTTTCAATAGAATTTGTAAGAAATTACTTCTTGAAGTACATTTTATAAGTTGATTGACTATTACTCGTTAACTTGTAAAGCCTACTTACCTCTGATAGTTTTCCTTTTAACTTCATTATACGAGTATATATTACTATCATGAATTTTTTCACATATCCAAAAACAACCATTTAACTTGGAAAGGGGGGGGGGCACTTGACTCTAATAAAAATTAGCACTTGAAAGTTTAATATTTCGCAAACGAATACCTGAGTCGGAAATGGTTTTCACATACCTGCAATATTTTTGAGGGACCTATTTAACGAAACTCCACAAGATGGGAAAGACGACAAACAAAACATTCATTCTCACTTTACGTGTAGGGAAGGTACCCTAAACATTTTTTTTTCCAAATTTTAATTTACCATTTTGTCGGCGTGATTACTATGGATACCCATACCAAATTATAGCTTTTTAGTACTATGTATTTTTGAGCTAAGCCGCGACAGTCGAATGTAACGAAACTATAAGGGTTCCTTCTTGACTTCGGAACTCAAACAAGAAGAACATTTTTTTTTTATATGGCTTCTGCCTTGTAGTCATTTTTTAAGGCAATTAAATTTTTTGTTGCCAAATGTTCGCTGTAACATCTACATTATACCTAAACAAGAAAAAAAATATATTTTAAAATGCTATAATTAAATAATTCCGCGTTCTTAATGTTTTGATTTAAATGTGAAACTAAAATTAATTGAAATTATCTAAGTTATAAATGTGTTTTATTAAGTTTCTTACCGGCTCTTTTCGATGACTAGCACGTGTTCCGAAACGATGGTAGTTTTTTGATGTTCATAAGTGCCTTCTAGTGACCAAAACTGAATAAAGTATATTTTGATTTTCATTTATTTAACTTTTAATGTACTAAAAAAAGTATTAGTAATATAATAAAAAATTCATAACTTGCAAGTAAAGCGTTTTTCTAAAATATGTTTAAAGCAATACGTACAATTAACATAATGAGATTAATATTTTGAAAAAAACTAAACCACGTAGTCTATTATTCAAATCTCCATAATAACTTATACTTCATATCAAATTTTATTTTATAAATGAGAATAATTAATACAAAAATAAACACCTATTTCTGTTGTATAAAAACACACCGCAAAGTGTTTACGAGTACACTTTGGCTTGCGTGTTAGCCCTATTTTGCATTTTACTAGTGCTAATAATGTTTGAACTACGAGTTTTCCGTAGAATTCCATTTTATGATTATGAATTCCTAGTACTTAATTGCATTTTATAATTAATATACTACATTTTTAATACAATACATCGGTGAAACAAGTTAATTTTGAAGATATAAGATGTATATATATAGTTAATATAGAGATATCTTATTATGAAACTAATTCAGTTTGAATAATTGTCATAATAACATTTATATAAATAAATCTGTAGTTATGTCTGTATATTTTATATTCTAAGTTTTGTGATAGATTTGTATTGTAAAAGCTACTGATTACGAATATATATTTTTTGAAGCAATGATGGCTCAGTGGTAAAGTGTACGACTTCGCGTCTATTGATGTGAGTTCGAATCCCTGCAATGAGCCTGAGCTTTCCGTGAAGGAAAACATCGTGAGGAAACCAGAGCATGTAGTAGGACATTTTTTAATGCCCGCCTGGTTAGCTACCACCCTCAAGTTGAAAATCTGTCGCCAAGCACCAATAGGTGTGTTCCGGCAGCTGCACTTGAGAGCCAGTCTTCCACTAGGTTTAGCGTGTTATCATCTTGGGCCACATCGTCATTTAAAATCAGGTGAGATTGCGGCCACTATGCCATAGATTATAAAAATGATCAATAATACTTTTGGAAGTCGTAAAAAATACTATTTATTTAAATCGGTCATTTCAAAAATCTCTTAAGTCGCATTTTTTCCCAATTTTTTTTTGCTGGAATGCTGAAAATGATTTCATAAAGGTAGATGCGTATTCTGTGTAAAAACCACGTAAAATACTTTCCTTCCTCTTCAAATAATATCACATAAAAAAGCATGTTGAAGATAATCTAGGTTAGAATGAAGGATAATATGGTTGTGTACCTTAAAGATATTAAAAAATGACAAATTAATACATGTGGTATGTTAATAAGTTTATTTTATAAGTGTAATTGTCAATAATAAGCTATTAAAATATGATTACTAAGATTGATTTGGTTAAATTATATACTACTAACCCTATTTCTTGCTAAAACAACATAGGTCAAGAACCGTTTTTCAGGTTTTTTCAATATTATTATTAATAAACTGTGAAGGTTATTCGATATTTCAATTTTTTACAACTCAAATTGATTCCTGAAAAACTCTAATTGTGTGACTTATGAGGTTTTTGAAATGGCCGATTCATTTATTCTCAACCGAATTTGGAGAAATTTGTACACCAACAGATAATATACATAACCTCAGAAAAAAAAATAAGCAACATAAAATTACAAGCCGTAAATAATTAGTGAATAATAAACACGCGTGGAGTCACCGACTTAGTAGTAAATATATTTGAAGTCTATAATATTATTTGGGGGGTAATTGTCTTTGCGTGAATAGATTTCCGTTTGGCCAGCAGTGATCGGCCGGAATGAGTTATCGTCCCAAAGTCGCGATTGTGTTTGACATGGGTCCGTAAATAGGCCTCGTACGTCCCTTACGCTATTATGACAAGCTTGCATGATAGTATGTGAATCGTGTGAGATTGAATTACGGAGGCAAACTTATAGCTAACTTTATATATTGTGTCCCTATGTCACCGATAAACTGACTTCTATGCTTTTATAGTTCCGTAAAGTTTTGTAGGAGAGTCCATGAATGGTGCAAATGATTTTATCTCTCTTTATATCTCTTTTTTAAATTGCAATGTTCAAAGCGACAAAGCCAGATTAATGCTAACTCAGTGGTAACGTGTACGGATACCGCATCGATTGACGTCAGTTTGAATCCCTACAATGACCCTGATCTTTTGTTGAAGTAAAACATCGTCAGGAAATCATAGCATATTGGTAGGGCTTTTTCTAATGCCCGCCTGGCTAGCTTGGTAGTTAGCCACCAAGCACCAATAGGTCTGTTCCGGCAGCTGCACTTGAGAGCCAGTCTTCCACTAGGTTTAGCGTATTATCATTCAGGTGAGATAGTCGCCACTACGCCAAACCTATAACGATAATTAAAGAAAAAAACAATGATTTGTTACTTATAGCCATCCAAATAGACCTAGTCCTTTACTAAAACAAAAAGACAGAAAAAACAACTAGATCACAACTAAGATAGTGGAAAGCTAAATAAATATACTTCCATTAAATTAAATTGAATATGAGTAGATTTCAGATTTTCCGGACTGTGAAAATTTTCATCTACAAGAGTTTCCGTTGAGAGCGAATATTTGATAGGGAGGAGTCATCAATCTTGCTCGCCCGTCTAAATGATATCTTTGAAGCTTTACATCAACTTGTATTGAGCGAGTATGAATGGAGATAATAATAAATTTTTAACGAGCCGACCCTACGCACCGGTCGAGTATGCGAGAGCTTTTGGATTATGAGGTCGCGCTTGTATTATAGAGTTCCACAACAACAATTTTGAAAAGGATATTCAAAACACGATTACAACTTTACAGATTATACAATATAAAATGTAACGAGAATAAAAATAGCCTATATTACTTAGGGATAATATAGCTTTTTATTAGTGAAATAATTTTTAGAATTAGATCAGTGGTTCCAGAGGCTACAAACAGACAACTTTGCCTCTTTATACTTATTAGTAGGTACAGTATACATACTATATTTTTCTGATATAATAATAATATATAAACCTGTACTGTAAGTTCACAATGCTGGGAAAAGCCTTTTTCTAAGGGAACGTATTGGCTTGACCACAATGCCAGCACACGACGTATTGGTGATTTTAAACACCGAAAAATCAACAGTTTTATATTTTTCCCATGTACTGTGGTACTACAGGAACATTTCTCAAAGATTCAGATTTTCTCAAGAATTTTTTTTCATTGGCAGCCAATAATGCTATATTAATTTGAGTAGGTAAATGTACACGAATTCCGAAAAATACGAATTTAGTTTTTTTTCTATCAGAGTATACTGGTAGCCTTAGGGGCCCTGAAGCCTTTACGGCTTATACAGTTTTACCACGCTTGAAGTTGGTACAAACCGGGGTTCGAACCTGCAGACATCGAATCGATATTCCGCCGGTCTAAAGCACTAGAACATTACAATTTACAATGATATCACTGACAGTTTGATACTATTTTGTTTTCATGATTTTGCAAAGTAACAAGTTTTCTTATTTTTAAGACATTCTGAATATTTTCTTAAAAATAATTTTACATATAAAATGTGGGTGAATTCACATGGCTCAGTCGGGTAAGCTGATAATACTTAGTTTTTAATTTGTACTGGAATGACCAGACAAACTTCCAGACAATGTGACTCTAACAGGCAAGAAAATATCCATTAATCACTGCTAATGGCATTTCTAACGAAACTAACAGTCATTAGTGTAGTAAGTACCGTGGAAAAAATAATCGACAATTTGTATAAATACTAACCAAATAAAAACTAAAATAAAAAAAATATAGATCAAATTTCCTTAAAACATTAGAAATATTTTTTAGATATACGAGTTGTTTTTATAATTAAATTTACATTTTAAAAAAGGAAATAGTAATATTCTTGTTTTTGTTATTTAATTCACATATTTCGAGAATATGGTACGTCTTCAGCACGATCTCTACTAATTTTTGTCTTCATTATGTCACGTGGACAATTAAATAAGTATAATTTTCGAAATAAATGTTTAAAAGGGATAATTAAATGAAATGCAAAATAGATTAATAAGTGTATTCCGAAGGCATTAACATTAAGTGCGATATAAAAAATCAGAGTACCTCTTTATAGTCTATTAATAATAGTAAAACCTTTACTAGTAAGAAATAGTCCACGTTTTGAATATACCCGTAACAGAGCGGCTAATAAAAAATCCGTCGTGAGAACTTGTGTTTAACTAGATATCCATTCTGTTCCAATTTTTATAACTGCATCCTCAAGCCAGCATGAAAGAATGCGTCCGCCAGGTTTTCCATTCGTTTCATAATTTCGAGTAGAAGGTTTCAACTCCTTCGAATACCGGTTATAATTCGAGAGGTCTCTTGTAACAAAATAAGTTTTTTAGAATCCAGATAAGTATGTGCGATTCAAAACAATAAAAAGAATAGTAGTTATAAATAAACTTATACAAATCTAATTTAAAATTGTACGTTTTCGTTCTAGCAATCCGTGTCTCTCCGTAAATCAGCATGTTCGATATTTTAAATTTGAAAAGTTCTTCAGCCAAAAATACAATATTAGTATACGACCTACTTATTATATGTATATATATACTAACGTAAAAGAAGTTTGTTATACAATATTTAAAATAATAAATTACCTAAAGAACTAAAGATGCCTTCTGAAGGCAACCGAAAACACAATAAATGAATTAATGAAATTATATAATTAAGAGATAAAAAATGATTGATAAAACAATCATTACAATTACGAGCTGGTGACCGCGATTTCATTCACGTTTTTAAGTTCCACGGAGACTAACTAGATTAGAAATGTTTTCTTTTTAATTTTAACATTAGTGCTTAGGCCCTGATAGGGCAATGATATGTATTTATTATAACCTAAAACCCCCCAAGTTATTTTTTTCAGTTTACTTAAAACTTCATTGAAATTAGTTCAGTAATACTCGTGGTCTTTTTAAGACGGAAAATTTGCAATTTTATTATAAAGTACAAACCGCCCAAGATTTTCTTCGCGCTACTTAGCTACAACATAAAATTTAATAACAATAAAAATAGCTTATATCACTCAGGGATAATGAAGCTTTCTAGTAGTGAATTATTTTTTGGAATCAGATGAGTAATTCCAGAGATTACCTCCTAGGCTACTACAAACATACAACATACATACATCTTCTTATAATGGTAGCATCGATAATAATTATTTACGGACAATAATTTGTTAAAATAACTTTCATAATATTCTAAAATAAAATGCGCCAATTTAATGACGAAACCAAATATTTCTTTCGTTTTCTATCATTGAATTTTACTTAACTAAGTATATGTTGATCAGTTTTTTATACCATAATGTAAAATAAAATGTCAATCATTATAATTATGTATATATATATATATATTATTTTTGATCTGACTACACTGTTAGCCGAAAGGGCCCTGAAGACGGCTTTTACAGCTTCAACGGGCTTGAGGGCGAGCGCTTAAGGCACTCAACCGCGAAAGCGTGGCAACAAGCTTCAAGGGTGCCAAAGTGGCCGAAGCTCGACTTTGATTATTGCCGTAGTTGCAAATAAGTCGCGAACTGGCTAATTCTCTATCCGTAATTCGATCTAAACTAACTATACGTATATACATGTTTCTTTTCTCTTGGAGTAGGGAAGAAATATGCGTATATGCATTTAGTAATCTGTCAATTTTGATTTACAGTAACTATCAAAAAAAAAAAAACCCTTACAGAACCATATTTTTCTAACTTATGAACCTATGTGGTGTGCATGTATGTACAAATGAAGTGTAATGAGTGTATGTTGACAGCTAGTGCATGCAGTGTCACTGTATCGTACCACATATATAATATATAAAGCAATGATGGCTCAGTGGTAGCGTGTACGACTTCGTGTCGATTGACGTGAGTTCAAAATCCTGCAATGAACCTGAGCTTTCGATGAAGGAAACCATCGTGTGGAAACCATAGCATGGTGGTAGGGCATTTTCTAATGCCAGCTACCACCAGCTATGCTAGCTACCACACTCAAGTTGAAAATCTGTCGCCAAACACCAATAGGTGTGTTCCGGCAGGTGCACTTTAGAGCCAGTCTTCCACTAACTAGGTTTAGCGTGTTATCATCTCGGGCCACATCGTCACTTAACATCAGGTGGCCACTACGCCAAACCTATAAAGTTAAAAAAAAATGACGTATATGAATATATATCGGTAATTCATAACTTGGTCGAGTGAAAAGGAATAAATGTACGTTTAATGGATATAGGGATGTGAGAAGAATTTTGATTATTTAGCCGATACACGAGATGGGATTGATTTCATGATTATATTATTTTTTATGACGAAGAACGATAACGTACTCGTAGCTTGCTAGTCTAAACGTTGTTTTAACACGGTGAAGGAAAAGCATCGTGATGAAACGTTAGCATGGTAGTAGGATGTTTTTTTTTAACAAGCTCAAGGTCAAAATTTTATCTCCAAGCATAAAGGCTAAAGGCTAAAGGTTCTGAAGGTGTGTTTGAAGCTGCAGTTGACAGCTATACCCTCTATGCTAGCGTGTTACCATCTTAGGTCAAATCTTCACTTAACGTCATTAGGTGAGATTGTGGTGACACGCTGAATGTAGAAAGTATGTTTAATAAAGGAAAAAGTAACCAACGGGGCGAGAGAACAATCGCATGTAACTGTATAGACTATAGATACATAACTATAGATAACTATAGCGAGATCGTGGTTGAATGCTAAAACTTATGAAGAAACAAAAAACAAATACATTATCAATGTATTCGATTACATTACAATTTACATTTGCGATTATTTTAAGGACCAATAATTGATTCAATTGAATTCATAACGAAGTGGATTTTTTCATATACCGCTGCGGCATATGAAAATTGGCAAGTTAGCAGATATTTGCTACACTCATTAGCAAGTACAGTACAAATTAAAACCAAAAGGTACTGAACTCCATAATCCACTATGAGTCGTCATTGTAATGCCGGCCCACTCAAATGCATCTTCACTGTTCATTTAAAGGACAAGGGGCTTTTACCAAATATTTGTAAAAATACTCTCAAGAGTCACTTTATCGTAAGTGCCTTAATCTGAACAGTCATATTACTTATCCTCAGTTCCATTCGTTTCGATCTTGTAACAAGTAATAAAAAATATTACATGTAATAATATTTTTTTTCGTACATTGTTTCAGATTTCGATCACGTTGCGACAATATTTGGTATATTCTTAATTGTATTTCTAAAATTGACGGACTGCGACCATGTTACTGACACTCCAAGACGGGATAAAAAAGTTTATTTTAAAGATAATTCATTATCAAATGACATACCGGAGCCAGAACTACTGCCAGTTTTACATGGAAATGATACAAGATGTCGGATATCGGAATATATGTGTACTAATAAGAAATGTATACCGATAAATCGTTTTTGTGACAGTACCAACGATTGTGGAGATTCGTCGGACGAGCCACGGTATTGTACACGTGAGTACTTTTGTTTATTTCTATCTTCCCAACTTAGGACTTTAGACATTTAGGAGAATTGAAAGTAAAAACTTAGTACGTTTCGACTTTTTCATTTTTCTTTATTTAGGACCTCAGAAATTTAAAAGATTGAAAATATAAACCTTTAGTGCGGCGATAGGAGATTTAACTAATGCTTTGCTTGTTAGTTATGTAACAAGTAACTTTAACTTAAGTTTGTGGAGAATCACATAGCGGTGTGTTTTGGCAGCTGCTTCGACCGCATGTTGGAGCGTATAGTAAGTCAGGTAAGATGATGTTAAAACAAATGCTAATCAAAATATTACAATTCTAAAAAAGCAAATAGGAACTCTAATATTCCTTGTAGTGTACTACAATATACATTTATATGGAATACTGTAATTAATTTTTAATATCATGTTTATATGAGTTTACGTTTAAGAAAAATTGCAGTACTCTCTCTATGTGTCAGAATATTTTATAAGTACAGTGTTTTTCACTTAGGAAGAATAATGGATTTGACATATAAATGTGCAAGCAAGACTCTGAGGAGAAAACAAAGGTTGATGTGACATTCTAAGAACTGAATAGCCATTTCAATCCATACAATGGGTAACACAGTGCGTAGTAAGAGTGACTCAACAAAAAATAAATGGTTTCTTTATAGAATATTATCAAATAAAACAATACCATGATAATTTCATATTCGCCTAATCAATTTCAGCTACGGCAATATTATATAGTTTGATCGGTGAACTCGGATATGACCTTTGTGGTTATGTAGCTACTAGGGGTTAAGTTATTTTTAATTTTACCTTTAAATGTCAGAGTACCTTTGATGTAGGTATAAAATACGTTTAAAGGCTTTTCAAGGTTTCAGCTGGTTACGTTAATAGTTAATTTCGCGACTACGTATGACTTTAATTAAATATGAATATTAATTGAATACTTTGTGAATGTTTATGTATATTTATACTACTATTATGAAGTCGTAAAATTAGTGTTTGTAGGAGGTAATATCTGGAACTACTGATCAGATTCCGAAAATAATTTCACTGATAGAAAGCTACGTTTTTCCTGAGTGATATAGGTTGTATATTATTATTTTTAATTGTTATATTGAACGAAGTAGCAAGCGGTTGTGTGTATATATATCCATACATATTATAAAACTCAACGTCTCTCTTTCGTCTGGACATTTATGTTTTTTTCACGTAAATTAATTATTTTAATTCATAGCTATGTTATCTGGTCAGCTTACAGGATATATTTTGTAAGATAAAGTAACATTCGAAATAAGCAGTGATGATAATGGTGGATCAATTCGGCAAAAAGACGCATTTGGGGCGCCTAAATGGCTACACTGAGTAAACCATACGATATGTATCTAATTAAAATTCACATAAATGTAGATCTTAAAAAAAACCAACACAAGTAATTGTTAACATATTATCTACATATTAATGTATTATCTAAGGATCATCCACAATACGAATTTTTATCTTCTGTCTTTTGGGCGGGTGTAACACAATTCGCGCGTGCGTTTCACCAACGGCATTCTGTAGACCACGCGAGAGGAGCCGCGGCCACAGCTAGTTTAATACAAACAGTAAAAAATTTGGCTTTTAATGAGATTTCCTTGGATAATATGCTAAAAAGGCGTTCAGAGAAAATAATAACGTTTTTCTCTTGTATGGTTTTTTTTTTGCTTATATTTGAACATTAAGCTTTCATAATCTTATTTCTTACAAGCTGCTTCCTACACGGTACGGTTTTGACGTGGCAACATCTGAGCGTACACGGTAGATTTATTTGAGTTAACTGCATGGACCAGGCACTTATTTGTCGTATTTTCACATTGTTTAAATAACGGACCTATTATTAAAAAAAAACATGAAATTAAATTACTTATGTACCTATGTTAAACAATAATTGAATTAATAAACAATGAATTGAAATTTGGTTTATTGAATCTGAAAATGAATGAATAATTCTTTTATTACACTTATTAGGTCATACAATAGCGAGATTAATGTTACATATACGGCTTTTCTCAATGACTGGGATGTATTCTGAACAGGTAGTGTAGTGTTTTGATGTTTATAAAGTACCTTCTTAGGGCCAAAATATAATAAATAATATTTTGATTTTAACAATATGCATACACCAATTTTAAATAACTTCTGTACCAATATTTGGTTATTAAACAAGAGACAGATACAAATTTTATAAATGAAGAACTCTTTGGCTTTCGAACGTCACAAAAATGTCCAAAAATTTACGTAAAATTGGCATATATGCCATCCTCGGGAGCCAAGTTATGTCCAAATATAGGTGGTGTGAAATTGTTGTGTATTAGCAAAATCAAAAATTAAATCAAGAAGTTAATCAACCTGCAAATAAATTTGTATTGTAAGCAAGTTTGTTTAACCAGTACCTAAATAAACAAATGAATACGAATTTTCGGTGATAATGTTTTGTTAAATACATTTCCTTGGGGAAATTTAGGATCGTCTTGGAGCTGAACAAATTAATGCGAGTAATATATGTATAGACGTACGTACGGTGTCCGTTTGAGGTCAGTTAAATGGGCCACATTTAGGCGGAACCAAAACAGAAGAGTGGCTACGTTATTACGTTGAGTAATAAATTGTGACATATAATAGAATTACTATAAATAATTAAAATATATATTATTAAATAAAAATATATTACTATTTTCATATCGTAATATATGATTTTCTATGCAATTAAATTGTCTATCTACTATCTCAGTCATTGGACATAGCTTTATTATTTTCTAAACTAATATCATAAAGCTGAAGAGATTGTTTGTTTGTTTGTTGGAACGCGCTAATCTCTTAAACTACCGGTCAGATTTGGAAAAATATTTTTTTCATTTTATTTTATTGAGGAAGGTTATACAGAGTATAATTATAACCTGACACTACCTCCCTAGGGAGCCGAGCAGTAACCTTGAAAGTAAAGCAAGCTGGCAAGTTGTAGGCAAGTATGAGAAGTGCGAATAACAATAAGAGACATCCAGCATTGACGAAGCGGCGCGGCGCGGCGCCATGAAACTTAATTGATCGAATAAATTTTAACTCTGGTGAAACAGTGAGGCAATGATAAAACCCGCTATCTGAGAATCTAATGTTTTATTCCCATGCCCACAACAATGCATTTCAAAATTATTCTTCAATATTATCTTCTTGAATTTCTTGTCTTCTTCTAATTTCTATGCGTATATTAATATATTTGTAGCTCTATCTATACATATAGTTTTTTCCCCCTAGAAATCCGTTCCTAAAGGACACTGATTATGAATATGTCCTTAATTTTTTTTTGTCTGTCTGTCGGCTTCACCGTTTCGTATGAAATTTTATAAACGGATTTTTTACATTTCTATGCGTTCCATTTGTCCGATTGCGAATAACCTTGTTGTTCAATGTTGTTATTTGATATTAAAATGATTAATTATCAACTCCCGTATAACTCCCGTGTTTAAAACAAAGCCGAGGTAAGCCTTTGACTTTCCAAACTAAAGAAATTTTGTATAATTTGTACAAATATTCTGAAAATGCAACAGCAACCCGAGCAGTATTATGATCCCCGCTCATTTACCATTAAAATAAATTATGATTTATCGGATGAAAGCGAGGATGACTACAAATTGTCTGGAATAAAAAAAATATAGATTAAAAATTGCGTTTAATATGTATAATATTAAGGTACTTACCTATAAAAGTAATATATGTATAAAGTTTTTAGTTAATTTATTTATCTGCCGACCGTACACTACTACACACAAAAACGTCTCCATACTGATTTAGCTTCATCATCTTGGGTCACATAGTCCCTTTACTGACACTGTGTGGCGAAACGCTAAAAAAAAGTACGTATCATACTCACATAGTTAAGCTGCGTGATTCTAAACTCCGCCTTTTAATTGAGCATCTCTAAAAACCAACTATTGCTATATTACTCGACTAATATGAAGTTTCCAATATAGTTTAAAAATGAGAATTGCGTTTTTATTGCCTTCATCGGCTTTCTACCAAGCGGAATTGCTCATGTTCGCATAATGGAGATTTATTCTCCCTCTCTGATTTAAACTTTGTCGTGCGGTAATGATTAATGAGTTTCAGGGTTAGCTCTAAAATAATGATAAGTGTTATCGAGGATTTTTTTTGCGGGATCTTGGTCTGCCATGTTATGGTTTTTGTTTTATTTCATAAACTTACGTTACTTAAGTCTATATTATGTAATATTTGTGGCATTTTGCGTGATACAGTTTGGTTATTATTCACGAGTGAAGTGAATTATAAATAAATAACTATAAGCTTGAAATTCAGGTTGGCATCCAAACTTCCTGGACGGTTTTAACAAGAGAGCTATCATCTTATTAAAGCCTTGCTTGAACTCTAATGATTAAAATAATATTATATCCACGTGACATTGGCATAATTGTGTATAAACACCCGTTGTCATTTGTAGGTTATTCACTGTGATGTCCTTTTCCGAAGTCATTTTTTTTTCGGATTGACTACTATAATATTAGTTTGCCTTAAAGGTCATGGACCCATTAGAGGCTTTGACAACTTCTTTCAAAGGAACCTCGCTATTACGTCGTCTGAACTGAACTTTATTAAATTACTAGCGGTGCGCCCGCGGCTCTGCTGGTACTTATATCATTAATTGAGAAATGACATATTATACTTCCCCTGTACAATAGTTCACCAAAACCGGTTTAGAACTTTTTTTACGATTCCTAAACGTGTTATTGACGTTTTTTATAGCATATGAATTATGGAATGACGTATGCTTCCCGTCGACAAAATGAGATCAGAATCGGTTGAGAATCGATCAAAATGTTTTTTTTTTACGGTTTCTAAAGTAATATTGACAGTTCACGTAGCCCATCAATTATGGAACGACTTATACTTCACGTTTATACAAAATTTTATCAAAATTAGTTAAGAATTGATAAGAATTTATATTTTGATTTCTAAAAGCACTATTATAAAGTCTTATAGCACATCAATTCACCGATGATATAAGCTTCCTCTGTACAATCCTTCATAATAATTGGTCAAGGCGTTTTTCAGTTGAATCCGGACAAACAGACAGATAACAAAAAACAAATGGCATATTCGTAATCTAATACATATAGGATGTCTTTTATGAAATTTAATAAAAATACATGTATTGACAAAATTGCTAATTTAATAATATAGATGTATAAAATATATTATTGATATTTTTTGCCACAAGCCAATCACTTACTTAGAGAGACTCTGCAATGTTTTCTTTAAAAATAGTTTTTCTCTATTATTGAAATACTTAAGAGTCTGGTGAGAACCATTTCCAGGTCATCACTGGTGACCTATTTATTTCCCTTTAGATCTCGCTAGTCCGTGGAATTCACCCCACAAAAGATATTTTAATGGCATCGTAAAACATTATGAATGGCAAACATAAAATATTGACAAAATTTGAAACGTATTAGAGCTCACTGTCTTATAGTCTACGAAAATTTTCCATGAACATGTTGGTGCAGGAATTTCGGAAAGTTTTTAGTGACCATTGTAAATCACCTCTTTTAACATAGGTTCATATTCTGTCTGTTAAAATTGCATTAAACCTTTAATGAATAAAGTCAGCAGAAATAGTATTAGATTAAAGTTAAGAAGCGCTTGTTGCGACGACCTCAAAGTATTTCATACTTGTTTTGTTACGGCAAAATGACAGCATTGTGCCTGATGGCTTACCATCGACGATCGCAACGCACAACCACCTATTGTACTCAACTGTGGTATCACAATGTCTGACATACGGTTCAGGCATTGTGATGTGCTTAGAGAATTGCGACCGGTTGATGTTCGAAAGGCTAGTGGTCCAGACGGAATCCCAGCGGTAGTTCTCAAAAAATATGCAGCTGAGTTGACTCCTGTATTAACGCGCCTATACCGGTTATCCTACTTCTCTGGTGTCGTGCCTCGGGTTTGGGGTGAGGCTAATTTGCAACCGATTCTGTATGCAATGTCGCGCGCACGCGTTAAACGCGTCCGGCCTGACGCAAGGTAACGTCGTACGAATCCGTCCTGCCCGAGCGCGAACCGGAGTGCGGCGCGCCTGTTTGTCGCAGCCGTGTTCAGTCTCGGACAGTGCGCGCGATCATCGTATCGAATATATGTCTGCGAATATATATATTCAGATTCAGAACGGTACAATCAAAAAACTACAGTGACCACCAAGAGACCGACAATTTGTCGCTGTCATGCAAGCTTGCAAGCCTGTCGACAGCAGAATATACCTTGTCTGATCCTGAAACGCGGGAACTTGGGAACCAGTCGGGTATAAATCTTATTTTCTAACGTTATAAGTTTAGCGTTATGGGCACAATCTCACCTGTTCTTAAGTTACGATGTAATCTAAGATTAACACGCTAAGCCTAGTCGACTGGCTCTCAAGTGCAGCTGCCGGAATACACCTATTGGTACTAGGCGACAGACTACTTGAGGGTTGTGTAGCTAGCCAGGCGGGCATTAGAAAAAGTCTTACCACCATGCAATGAATTTATCGCGATGTTTTCCTTAACCGAAAGCTCAGGCTCATTGCGGGGATTCGAACTCATGTCCATCAACGCGATGTCCGTACACGGTACCACTGAGGAATTATTGGTTTTCCCCCTTGAATATTGGATATCCTAAGCGGAACACTATGGCTACTATGGCGGGAGTAACATCTAGTTTATGAAACTATTATTGCCAAGTCTGACCATCCAGTAATGCTACCAGCACTTCTAAGTGCTTAAGACAAATAATAAGGTATGGTTTAATCACGGTCTTTTCCTTCACCAAAAGCTCATTGCATGGATTCGAACTCACGTCGATCAACACGATGTCCGTTACGACTGACCCATTTTTATTTCAATTTCCTAATTGGTTTCTAATCGTATGTTATATTACAATATAATTATTTTGCAAAACCAAATTAACATTCCAATGGCATCCACATATTACAAGATACCCAAACACAATTATAATCCTGTTCGGGAGAGTCGACTTCACCCTCTGTCTCTAAGCGCTTCGACTTTATTTGTGGTCTCTCCGTGGAATGAATGCACAAAGAACACAAGGGTTTGTGTAATTAATGTATGTCTTACAGTAATACTTCATGTTGAATGAAGATTGTTTATTATGTAAGTAGGTTTTGAGTTACATATTATACTGAATGATTGATGCGTCCTGTAATCTAGTAATGTTGTTTGTACAAAAATAACATTTTTTCTTCAAATTCCGTCTTCTTTCTCTATTTTATAAGCTAAAAAGATTGTAACTTCTTTCCTATGCGTTTTAGCGAAAAAATGAGATACATCTTTTTGTAGAGAATTTGATTTCCTTTTTCGACGATTTATAAAGAAGTATGATGAAAACTCCCTCTAAAGGATCATAAAGGATATTTCAAGATACACCAGGCCAGGCATCCGAATGGAATTTGTACGAAATTACTTCTCCAAATACATTTTATACGTTGATTGACTACGTAAAGCCCACTTACCTCTTATAGTTTTCCATATAACTTCATTATATATACTACTACCATTAACTTTTTCACATTTTATCCCACAGGATGGGAAGACGAGAAAAAAAACCCTCCTGCTTTACGTGTAGGGGAGGTACCATAAACTTTTTTTTTTATATTTTATTTGACCATTTTGTCAGCGTGATTAATATATATATTATACCCATTCCAAATTAAAGCTCTTATAGTACTAAGAAACCCTGAGCTAAGCTACGGACAGACAGACGACCATAGCGAATCTATAACGGTTCCTTTTGACTTCGGAAACCTAAAAAAGGTACTTGTCTCTCCTTCTTTATTGGATGCCACTATAAAAGTATTTAGGTAGATTCATTCCAATTCCAATCCAATTTTTATTATTACATTTTTGCAGTTCAAATCATATACACTCTTTGCTTTATTACGTTACATTATTTCGGTTACCTATCCAGAGTATACCAAAGATACTTTTTTACAAAGAGGATGCTATTAGCCTATTAAATTTGAACGGGTGAGGCACAATATACCGCCAGCCTTGAGCCATCTAATAGCTTTAGTGAGGTGCCTAATAAGATCACGTGGTTCGTTAATTCTCCCCCAGTCGCACTTCGCCGTTACAGAGAAAAGTGGGACACAACTTTTAATGGTATAATAAACTGAGATCTTCATGATTTCAAGTGATAATATAACTAATTATAAGCACTAGTTACGTTAAATGACATTTAAAAATATGTGTATAAATATGTACATGTATGTATATATGTGAGAACGCAAGCTGCAGGTGATGTTTTTTTTAATTTAGCATTTGACAAAAATCTGACATGAACACATGATGGTGTGGTCGATGATGATGACACGCTAAGTCTAGAAGAAGACTGGTTTTATATTATGTACAAGCGACAGATTTTCGTGTAGATGTTAGTTGCTAGCCAGGCGGGCATAGGAAAATGCTCTACCGACATTAAGATATATTCACTTCATTCATTTCCCGAAATTCACTTAAATTTTAATTTATGTCTTTTTTAATTAATCTTAATTATAAAACTAATTTTTGTTTTTTGAAGTGAAACTTCTTATGCGACTTCCAACGCGTTAAACGGTAAACGTTTAACATTTAACGCACATTATCGGTCTCTCCTCTTTGCGTGAGCCAGAGTGAGAGAGCAAAAAAAAGGTGTGTGTGCGATTCACACACGATAGAAGCGAATCTTCATTTTAAAAGACATTTTCTATTTTATTTAAACAGTGTGCAATATACATACACACCGACATTTGCTCTCTCGCTCTGGCTCACACAAAGAGGAGAGACCGATAATATATTGAAGTGAAACTTCTTATGCGACTTCCAAGTTTAACGCTTTTAAAATGAAGTTTCACTTCTATCGTGTGTGAATCGCACACACACCTTTTTTATTTTTGTAATGTCTTCTCAATTAAGTAATTCTAAATTTCGTCTAATTAGTTTAAGTTACTAAAATAAGCAAACTGTGTTTAGTAAGAATTTGTACATCATATTCCAGTTTAAAAGAATATTTATATAGCATGAACTGATGTTTACAATTATTGTAAATAAATTAATAAAATCTGAATAATATTTTCTTTACATTCTGAATACTTTGTAAAATAACGTAAAGAAATTGGTAGAAATGTCTATTTTGTTAAAATGAAAATGTTATTAAAATAAATACTATGGATTTGACTGATAATCTAATTAAAAAAAGCTTATATAAAATCGTTGAACAGATTTTGCGTTACAGTTTTATCGCCGACATAAACAAAATTTTCGTTTACTGAAATCTTTTATATTACCATATAAAAATATAACATGGAAAATATCAACCAGCACAATATTGAAGCACGTTTTAGGCCGAATGCCAAATTTATATCAAAAACATTCGAGTCAAGTATGTGAATACGGGGATGTCCACTCGGTAATCCGTACAAATCCGCATGATCATAATGTAATATTAAAGATTTTTTCTTCAGTTTCAATGATAAACACGTGGTTGGCGATACGTAAAATGCAGCCTGCGGCGAATTGAATCCACCATTATTAAGTTTTAATGACGTCCTACAACATTGCTGGGGCATTGTGTGATAAAGAAAGGATAATAGCCGCTATGTCGCTTGTAATAAGATAAATAACAGCGGTAACAATACGCTCGACGACTCGGCACTAGAATCTTCAGGCTGTAAAATTAAATGCGGGCGACGATGGAAATGAACCGAACGTTGCCGAGCGTTGACTTTAGTCGAAAATTAGAAATGACGAACAAAGTCAATGTTATTCAAATATTTACGACTTTTGAACTTGTGGAGGTTTTTTTAAATAAAACAAACATGTATATTTTGGTTTATATTTGCAAATATAATTATGATTGAATTCATTTTTTAACATATTAAACTTTTATGGTGATTGAATAAATTAAAGTTGCAGTAAATAGATTATATATATTAGGTTTTTTTTTTCGAATTCTGTGTGAGATCTTTATGATAAAAAACATTAATCACGAGTATGATATTAAAAAAAAATGTTATCTCTCTGTTTGTAGGTTTCATTTAAGTCAAAAACGGCTTGACTGATTTTTATGATAGATTGTACACGGGAGGCTTATATCATTCCTTAATTAATAGGCTATAAGAATTATCAATAATACTTTTACAAATCGTACTAAATATAATTTGTATTTATTGTCAACCAATTTTTATGAAATTTTGAACGCAGGAAAAGTGAATATCGGAGTCATTATTTATTATACTTATTGGTTTATTAAATCAAATTACAGCTATTTCTAAAACAAAGCACTACTTCTTGGGCTGCTGTGTTTCACTTGTTTAAAAATGTATGGCTCCAACTAATCAAGTTGGAAATTCACAAGCATATAATAAAAATTAATATCGGTTTAAAAATTTATTATACCTATTGGTTTATTAAATTCAATCACACCTATTTCTACCATAAAGCAGTGAAACTTGGGTAAGTGTGAACTTTGCCAAAAGTAGTATCGCCCCCGCCCGTACGCTTGCGGTCTTTTTCGACGTAGCTAAGGCCTTCGATAAGGTCTGGCATGCCGGACTAGTCCACAAGCTACATCAATTAGAAGTCCCGGATAGGCTAGTTCATCTAGTTCACGATTTTCTACGCGACCGCACCTTCCACTACCGAGTGGAAGGAATACTATCTACCGCCCACCCTATACGCTCAGGCGTCCCGCAAGGTTCCATTCTGGCGCCTTGCCTTTTCAATCTGTACGTCAGCGACCTCCCGAAGCCCCCCGGGGTCGAGGTAGGGCTCTACGCTGACGACACAGTCATATACGCGTCAAACAGACACAGAAAAAATCTCGCCTGCGCAGTCCAACGTGCCGTAACCACTCTCGGGGAGTGGTTTCGAACGTGGCGAATAGCTATTAAACCGGTAAAGAGCGCCGCGATTATGTTTGAACCGCATACATGCAAACTACCACGCACGGTAAGACCCCTCTCATTATTCGGTACGAATATCCCTTGGGCCACCAAGACTAAATATCTGGGTGTCACCCTCGACTCGAAGCTTAACTTCAACGCACACGTTACTATAGTCAGGAATAGGGCCATCTGGATCCTTTCCCGCTTGCGACCCTTGCTCAGTTCGGTAAGCAAAATGTCCTTAAGACATAAGGTCACACTCTACAAGATGTGCGTACGTCCGATCTTGACATATAGCTGCGCCGCGTTCGCACATATGTCCAAACATAACTTTGCCCGCATGCAAAGAGTCCAAAATCGGTTTCTCCGTCGCCTGCTTGACCCTCCAGCCTTCGTTAGGAACATGGACCTGCACAGGGACATGAGGCTTCCCTCGATAGAAGCCTATGTGAAATATCTCACCAGGAGATACTTCGATAGCGCTTCGAATCATCCCAACCCGCTCGTAAAATCCACCGTGAACTACGTCCCAGACAACTCGATCCCCGTTGCCAAACGTTATAAACGCCGTCCGCGAAATCTCTTTGTCGATCCCGATGACGACATCGAGAAAGCTAACAATTTCTACGCGTCCGCTCCCGCAACATATGCGTGCTCGCGCCCACGCCCGCGAAACCACCGTTCCCTCCGCAGGGGACGTACGGTTAACTTCGCTCCCGCACACCCGCCACGACCACCCTCCTCTGCGGCAACTCAAGCCTAGGTCCGATCCATCGGCATGGAGCCCTTGAGTCAAGCAGCCGTTCGCGCGATACAGTGACTCTACATTCACTAGCTTTCACAGCCATACATGACACTGCATTATACATACATGCACAACACACAGGTACATAGGTTCTGTAAGGGACCTTTTTTTTTCTTTTTTTTGCCTAGTTAGATTAGACAAAAAATTTCAGACCACTAAATACATATACACATGTTACTTCCCTCCTCCCAGGGGGCAGAAACATGTATATATGTATAGTTAGTTTAGATCGAATGATAGGGATTTAGTCAGATCGCGACTTAATTGCATACGCGCAACAGTCCGAGCCGAGGTTCGGCCACTTTGGCACCCTCGGATGTTGTTGCTTAGCTTTCGTGGCTGAGTGCCCTAAGCGCTCGCCCCCAAGCCCGGTAAAGCTGTAAAAGCCGTAAAGGCTCCAGGGCCCCTAAGGCTAACAGTATAGTCAGTTCGAAAAAAAAAAAAAAAAGGGTAAGTGTGTTTCACTTGTTTAAAAAATTATGGTGCCAACTAGTCAACTTGGAGATTCACAAGCATATATATTTATTTCTTTCTTTTGTCCTTAGAAATATAGGCTGTAATTTTTTTTCTGTTAAGCATATTGTTTCTTTTGGAACGAAACATAATATTTAAATGGTAGGAGGACCATAAATTCAATGACATATAATGATAAATTTGTGAATTCATAATCTAAAAGATTTAATTACAATTGGTATTACAAGAAGCACGTTATTAAAGTCTCCATTCAAAGTAATAGTGTTTGCGCAGTATCTGTGACAGTGTTCCATTTCTAATTACATTATGTATGTGATTCCATACGGCTCGTTAGGAATTCTAGTAATTTTGTTTCACCGAGTACTACCTTCGGTCGTATCACAAAAAGGTTCGTGTGAAATGAAAAAGATTCCTTACGTTGCTTTTTGTTGAAATGTTTCCTTTGATGTAGACCGCAGCATGTTTATATTATTTCATGACATTCCTTTCTAAATAAATAAAAATGACTTACAATTAAGTTTTTTTTAAATTATAAACATGATATCTTAAACTGCCTGTATGTACTATTTAAATAAATCAATTTATGTTAGTTACCATATTTAAGTACAAACAACTTTTTTTTAAATTTGTTATTTATTTATTGTAAATTGCCTACGTTAATATTGATATTCTTTTTTTACTGTAATATAATAACAATCTGTTGGAAAATACTACCGTTTTTATATTAATTACTATATACATTTTAATAAGACTAATGAGTAGTCATCAATCAGTAGTTATCACTCAGGGATAACGTAAGCGTTTGTATAGTTTTATGAAAGAATTTTTAGAACCGGGTCAGTAGTTTCAGAGATTAATTCCTACAAACATACAACCTTTACCTCTTTATGATAGTAGTTAAGTTAAGAAAATGTACAAGCTGATATTGTTATAATGTACTAAATTTTGCTCGCGCCTTCATTCCTGTTATCTTCAAAATGAAACTACTCGCGTGCCATCTG
This sequence comes from Saturnia pavonia, assembly GCA_947532125.1. Lineage (NCBI taxonomy): Eukaryota > Metazoa > Arthropoda > Insecta > Lepidoptera > Saturniidae > Saturnia > Saturnia pavonia. The sequence continues at coordinate 4,937,814 of OX383899.1, read as the reverse complement.
TTCTAAACTGACTGTACTAACACAGAACCTTCGTGGGTGTACGCATTGTGTACAACAACTCACTATAGTTGCATTGTAATCGGATGAATAGAAACGCATAGAGGACAAACAAAGAAATATAATTACAGCAAATAAACCCGACATATTGCTGACGGATCGGGTGCAATCGAAGGCATTTCTCGTAGATGTCAGCATCTCTTTTGACCAAAATCACGTGAAAACCGAAGCAGATAAGGAAACGAAACATCTTAATCTGGCTCCTGAGGTTACTGAAATGTGGAGGCTGACATCTACGGAAATAGTCCCGATAATAATATCCGTTAACGGGCTCATTCCAATCAACCTCAACGAACATCTAAGGAGGCTGGGATTAAGTGGAAGATTTATAACAGCAAGGCTCCATCGTCCTATCCTGTTCAGCAAAGCTAGGATTGTTCGGCGGTTTCTGTCTGTACCGCATTGAACTCCAGCCGACTGGTCACTTCGAAAGGAGTTGTCAGTTAACCATCAGATTAGTTCATTTAAATACTATTAATATGAATAATAGCAGCATGTAAGTGTTCCATTGCTGGAAAAAGGTTTCTTTTAAAGGGATGGTACGGGCTAATCACCACGCCAGCCCACGAAGTATTGGCAATTTCAAACACCGAGAAATCAACAGTTCTATATTTTCCCACACACAGTGTTCCTGGTGGTGGATTGGTTAAGACCTGCGAAATATCTATTCAATATCTGCAGGTTCGAACACCGGCATGTACAAACGAATGTTCGGAATTCGTGTACATTTAGATACTAATTCAAATTTGTAACACTATTGGCTGACGGTGAAGGAGGGAACCTGAATGCTTGAGAAATGTTCTTCTAGTACAACTGTACATAACCAATTCATAAAATATATTTATGTTGATTAGATAAAACACAGACATATTCTATTTTAACCCCCGGGCACTCCATTTGCCCCGAATCGAAGTTTCCTCCAATTTAAACGTAAGTGTTAGCGTTGTAAAGCGTGTAAACAGTGATCAGGGTTCGCGAACAGATAATAACAAACAAAGTTTGTGTGCACAGTTAGTTGTATCTTCAAGCGTCGAAATTAACTACCGCGCCCTAGTTAGCTCGTTTACCAGCAAGATCGATATACTGAAGTTAACGTTCATTTTAAAATTAATTTGCAACTATCTGTTTTGCGAAAATAATTTGTTGTTGTAAACTTAAATTTTGAAAGAAGATCAGACATCGCTTTGCAGGGTGGTATGATACTTCAATTGTGTCCTAGTGTCACGCTTAGGCGCATCGTATTCTGGGATAAGCAGGTGTACATCCAGTAATCTAGTAGGGATCTATTATACCCGACTGGGACGTGACCACTATGCATATGTACAACTTTTTTTTGATAGTAGTAAAGTAAATTGACGGTACTATCCCTGATTGTATACACAGTACAATTTAAACACAATGGCGACCATCGAGAGATCAGAAGCCATCAGCCGTCGCCACTGCCATGCTTGCCTGCATAAATATCTCTTCACGCTACGCTTGAAAAGAGGTAAGACACAGAGAAATCTCTTTGGAAAATTGCTCTAATTGGGGTAGCCTGACTGCAGAAGATCGCAGCCAAATAACCTTGTGTTGTGTTCCTGCGATAAGTAGGGTTAAGAGAGCTTCTTGCGGAAGAGAATTGAGGTCAGCAACGTGTCAGTGATACTTTGGTTTTACAAGCGTTCATATGCTATGGTAACTGCTTACCAATTAAAACCGCTTAAAACGTTACATATTGACTGTTTTTTAGTTTGTCGCGTTTTGGAAACAGTCAGTGTATAAGCAGTTGCTGAGAGGTTTACTGACTGACATGATATCGATGACCGGCCATTGTCAATCTCTCGGTGATAGCAGTTGTTTATAGATTTATACTGAGCTTATCATCAGGTACAGCCCAGACACTTTTTATAGTTATGTTAAAAAAGTTAATACTGGTTTTCGTTTACTCTCAACTTGAAAATCTGTCGTCAAGTTTGTATTGTAGGTATTTATGATCGAACGCTTAGCACTGCTTTACTAAAATAACAATGAGTTGAAATATTAAAATTATTCTCAACTGATAATAAACCAAAATGAGAATAATATTTTTCCAGCGTTACGTTGGCTCGGCGCCATTGATGAAACTATGAAGTTTATACTTTAGCCATCACGTTTACCGGGTGGCTGATATTACATTCAGAAATCGTACCCGGTAAATTGAAATGAGGTCAAAATTTGCTATAAGAAATTCATATTTTTTTAAAATATAATATCAGTTTGATATTCAATTTTAAGAATTTGCCAGTGCATGTTAGGCCACGCGCAGTGTAGGGTTTCATAGCTACCCGTTACAACATGTAGACTTACAAAGTGGGCTTTAAGTAATAATCAATGAAATTTTGTACGAATTTACTTCTCCAAGTACATTTCATAAATTGATTGACTATTACTCGTTAAAGCCTGATTAAATGTGACAATATTTCTTTTAGCTTCATTATATATACTACTACCATGGATTTTTTTACATATCCATAAACAACTATTTAGCTGGCGAGGGGGGGGGAGGGCACTTGACTCTATCAAAAGTTAGTTCTTTAATGCGTAATATTTCGCAAACGGATCCCTAAATCGAGAAATGGGTTTGACACACCCGCAACATTTTTGCACAAACGACACTCTACACGATTGCTTAGACGATTAAAAATATTCATTCCCACTTTACGTGTAAGGGAGGTACCTTAAATACAGCTAAGCCACAGATTGGCGGACATAGCGAAACTATAACATGTTGTTCCTTGTTGACCTCAGTACCCTAAAAACTAACTCAATTATTATAACCTAATTTATAAAGAATAATATACCTACAGAAAAAAGAGGTAGAGGGCGCCCGCCATCGACCTGATAGTATAATAATAAGAGACTTCAAGAAATCCCAATTGCCAGAACTGAGAACCCAAGATAGATAAATTTAGTGCAGAATATTGAGGAGCCTATTTAACGAGATCAGGGAAGGAAAAAGAGGAATACTATGAAGCCAGTGTCATATAACTAACTAGCTGTGCCACGCGATTTCACCCTCGTATAATTTAAAAGAAATCGCTGATTTCTAATACTTTAGTATACACAATATTTCTCTATCGGGCGGCCAGGGTTATGCGTCACAACTCTCACGGCTCGTTCGCGTCACTACACCTGACTATAGGTTCCCGACTATAGACCCGAGCCGAGTGTTGAATTATTTTAATTTTACATTATATCTCAAACTATTCGTCCAAATAACATGCTATAAAGGGCAAAGTTTATCTACATAAAATTGTATTGATGATGAAGTAACTTTCGTTCGTAAGGATTAATATGCCATGCCTAATAATAATGCTCATAAATAACTTTTCAATTAAAAAAAAAAACACAAAATACCTTTGAGCTTATCTTACCATTGTTGCTTATCTATAAGAGATAGGCATAAGGTATTGCAGTCTTAGATGTACTAAGGAGCAATATTTTTGTGGAACATTGTATTTACGTACCACTAACCATTACGCCAGCGCACGCGCATAAAGCAGTTCGGCTGTGATGTTTCTTATGATTTACTCAATATTTAAGGCTTGCTGAGAGGTATAGCCTAATTCTAGATAGCCTTATACTATTTCACGTGAATCTGGCTATCATATACAAAAATATTTTTTTGAATCCCTCTGGTAGTTTCAGAGATTACCGTGTTTAAACAAACAAACAAAAAACTCTTCCGCTTTATTTTATTAATTATATATTATGAATGTATATAAGTGGGTATATTCACTAATATTCTCCTAATATCCATCTACCTTTTCTAGTAATGTTGCAAATATTTCATAAAAATCGGCCAAGGCATTTTTCAGTTAAATCCATATATACAAAAAGACGGCAATTTTTATATACTTTTATCAGTACACTTTACAGTAATTGTCTATTAGGAAATGTAGATAAAATATTACATGTAGGTACATACATAACTACAGATTTATTAATATAGGATATTGATGATAAATCTAAGACGAAATATTTTAAAGATGAATTTTCATACAAACTTTTATCCCCTTTGTAACCTTAGGGGTTGAATTTCCCAAAATTCTTTCTTAGTGCTCACCTATAGTGTAAATGGAACCCGAATGAAAATTTTCACGGCCCAGTAGTTTGGACTGTGCGTTGATCGATCTGTCAGTCAATGAATCAGTAAGCCATTCAGTTTCTAACCTTATACATATAGATTATGGTCATCATTCAATTTCATTAATTAAAATTGATTTTGTTTTTATGAAATACATTTCCAATTCAGAAAAACAATATTTATTTATTTGCACTTTCCTTTTAATAGACGTAAAACTGTGTGATTTATTTTCGTGACGTCACCAGTGACGACACACGTGATGTCAATCTAATATATCAAGTAATTATAATTATAGTGAAATACAATAACAATCTGTATCCTCCAATCGGTAATCAGGTACGCTTACCGCGATACCACGTGATCGCCACATATATTTATATATGTCATAAATATTTGGAATAATGCGGGTTTTTTATGTCCTGTGACTGCTAGATTTAATAGCAATAAATCAAAGCTGTGAAAACCTTTTGTAGTAATGTATTGTTCTGAAAAAACAATATTTTTTGCGAATAAAATATTTTTTTATTTTGCGAAAAAATTAGCTAGCTTCTTCGAACACGTGTCGATCGACGTAAGATCGAATTCTGCGATAACCCTGAGCTATGGATGAAGGGAAGCAACCTGGTAAAATTATGTCATGGTGGTATGTTATTTGCAACACTAACGTGGCTAGCTACACCTGTCATGTTAAAAACCTATCGCCAAACAATAATAGATGAAAAGCAGCTGTACTTGAGAACTAGTTTCAATACGTGTTACCTTTGGTCTCATCGTCACTTAACTTGAGGTGAGATTGTAGCCAAGATAGTAACATATTATGCTTAGTGGTGGAACTGGCTCTAAATTGCTGCTGCCCGATCACCTATAGGTGCTTGGTGACTTGTTTTTCAACTTTTGTGTGTGGTAGCATTAGAAAATGGTCTACCACCATGCTATGGTTTCATCACGATGTTTTCCTTCGCCGAAAGCTCAGGTTAATTTTAGGGACTCGAATTCACCTCGACCGACGCCGTGTCCGTAGACGCTTCCACTAAATTACAATTAATCTTATTAATAAAATAAGATTTGAGTGAAAAAGAAAAATAAAGCTATATTGATGTATTGAAAATACACAAATTTACCATAAATACTACAATTAGTTATTTAAAACGTCATTATATGATGTCAAATCAAATCAACAAAATTATTTCGGTGTATTTTGAATGACTTCATTGTATTTACTATTTATAAAGTTTATTTTAATTTTAAATTTATAAATAACTATTATTGATCGAAGGTCGACGATGAGGCTGACATATGCGAATTTAATAAAATTCCCCAAAAGTAAAAATAAATCCTTTATGACACATGTATATAATAAATTTTATTGATAAAATAAGTATATTGTAAGAATATAGGAACATTTTTAGAATTAGGTGACAACCGTATCTTTCAAGTGTGTGACAAAGCATCACGTCCGGTTCCGGGCAGCACTTTGTGAAAGGCCGGGTTTACGATCGTCCGACGCACTGTTACGGCGCCCTATAACTCTACTATTTTAGGGTTCAGCGGGCACCAGACTGGAACTCCGCTATTTCCAACAAAACTGGCGTAGTAATAATGTTACATTACACTCACAGTTGTAACGGTACCAGATTTTAGGGAGGCTCGGAACTTATAGACTTGGAGTGCGTACGTCTCATACTAAATCAATTATATTGTGGTTCATTACTTATATTATTTGTGTAGCTACTCCAGCTAAATACATAGATATTTAAATTTAGAACTAGTTTGTTTTTGAACTTATGTTATTTTTATTTTGTAAAGGGCTTCTGACTGTATTCGTACCAGCCCCATCGTAACCTAATTGTACTAAAATAAAAAGCTTTCGTACATTGTCCTTCATAAAACCATCTTTCACTCATTTAACAAAGCATTTGAGTAATTTCATGAGAAGGTTGTACAAAAATGCTATGGAAAATACATATATCTAGTTAATTTAAATTACATTTCCTAAACAAGTTTAGCTTAATACCTATTATAATTCTTGCAACATTTCATTACACTGTGATGGACATCATCTATAACTCCGCACGTTGTACAAAGCGGGGAAGGGCGTCTCTTACTCGCGCTATTAAGTTCTAAGATGAAGGTTTCATTGTACAGTATTAATTATTAAATAACAGATTTTTAAATGTTACGTCATTAACCCAAGCCCATATGATTGTTTCCTTATACCTGTTGATATATAAAATAGTTTTAATAGCGCTCTTTATAGTCTTGCAAATAATATAGCAAATATGATTATTACAAAAAGGCTGATGACTAATATAAAAAAAGGATACATGTTTAATTTTATACGCTTATTTGACTGTACACTTTGATCTTCTAAAATGTACTTAGCTTTTATTTTCAAAATGATCCCTAAAAGGTAAATGCTAGTAGTAAAGATTTTTTTTAACTATTAAAGATAAGTGGATATCAAGAATTCTTACAACAAACGCATGACAGCCCTAGTCCTCATCAAAAGTTGGAAAACAGAAACACTTTCCTTCAGTAAAAGGAATTTTAGACTTTACGATGTACGCGGTCTATCAAAGGGCTTCGGGGCAACGTTTTATGTTCTAACGTTATTTCTGTTACTTTATTATTATTTAAAGCGAATGTTTTCGGATTTAGCCGAAATAAATATTTATTTTATATGAAAATTTTATTTGGTATTTTTAATGAGAACACACACACATACAGAATATATTTAATGTAGAGCGCGCACTATAGGTAGGTAGAGCTGTAGCTAGAGGAAAACTCTCTTAGGAGACTGTCCGTAACTGTTTTTAGACATTTTGACATAATCCATATTTTTAGTAAAAATATAAGCAATACTTATAAACAAAATTTTTTTTGGATGCCAAATCGATCCTTTTCCTTGTATGCATCAAAACACTCTATAGGACCTACTGAGGTTGATTAAAAGAAATGTCAGAAACCGTAAACTTTTCCGATACGTGTCATAGGAAATCATACTGAGATAACTTCGTACAAATATATACAAATCGACTTACTTTTTATTTAACAAAAAACAAAAAACTGACTGGCTGCATAAAAGCCAAAAAAAATATACAAAAAAACTTCGAATTTCGTTCGTCGATTTCATTTAGTTAATTTTGTTGCATGTCAATTATACCATTCTAGGATAAAAACAAAAATAAAATTCATCTGTAAGTAGGTATATTTATATCGAGGTTATCATAATTATGTAATTTTGTTCAATCTAGTCTTTCGTAATATTTAGTAGTTGTAGGGCTTTCAAGAGTATGTAATCTTTTTTACTTATTTAAGTTTTACGTAGTTAGTTTTACTTTTTTACGTATTAAAATCCAAGAGGTAGAATTTCCTAATGGATAGATCATTATTTTTCTACCTTAATGTACTTGACTTGGAATGTTGCAATATGCCCTAAATTTCAGGTGAACGCTAGTATGATGTGAGGATATTTTTAGCGCTCGTCTAATTAGCTACAATTTATAAGTTAAACATCGGAATCGCTTGAGAATCAGTCCTCTTTTTACATTCTACTGGTTTGTATTCCTTGCAGTATCCTCACTTAAAAAAACACTATGATGTCTAACAAAAATAGAAAAAAGAGTAAAAAAAGTTCAAATAAGTACTTCTTTTGCGTAACAAAAGAAAAATAACTTTAACAACAACAACGATAACAAAAATTTAATCCCGCGTGCAAACAACACGATGAAGTTAACTATCAGTGATAAAAATCTAAATTAATTTTACTTACGTTTTTTAAATTACGGGTATGTTAATAAAATAATAGTTATTTATACAACGTTAAATTACATTAACACTAAAAAAGTCAATTAAAATTATGTATATTTATTCACAGTTAAATCATTTGTACACATTTAAAAAAACACTTCAACATACCGCACTTCGGTTACATGACACGCGCGCAACTTTTAATTTTACACTCTACTAAACCCGTTCAAAATATAGAACTTGAAAATAAAAGGTGTGTGTGCGATTCACACACGATAGAAGTGAAACTTCATTTTAAAAGACATTTTCTATTTTATTTAAACAGTGTGCAATATACATACACATCGACACTTACTCTCTCGCTCTGGCTCACACAAAGAGGAGAGACCAATAATGTGCGTTAAACGTTTAACATTTAACGTTTAACGCTTGGAAGTCGCATAAGAAGTTTCACTTCAAAAACCTTTGTTAAAGATCAACAATAAACTCAGATATTCTCTTTAAGTCTATACATAGCAATGATACCCTAATATTTTATTAACTAAAGCCTTTTATACATTACCCCAGTAAAAAAACCATAAAAATCGGTTGTATCATCATCATCATTTCAGCCGAAAGACGTCCACTGCTGGACATAGGCCTCCCCCAAAGATAGCCACAACGACCGGTCCTGTGCTGCCCGCATCCAGCGGCTTCCCGCAACCTTTACCAGGTCGTCGGACCACCTTGTGGCGGGTCTGCCCACGCTGCGTCTTCCGGTACGTGGCCGCCACTCGAGAACTCTTTGACCCCATCGGCCATCCGTTCTACGAGCTACGTGGCCAGCCCACTGCCACTTAAGTCTAGCTATTCTTCGGGCTATGTCGGTGACTTTGGTTCTCCTGCGGATCTCCTCATTTCTGATTCGATCACGCAGAGAAACTCCGAGCATAGCCCTCTCCATTGCCCTTTGAGTGACTTTGAGCTTTCTTATAAGGCCCATAGTTAGCGACCACGTCTCAGCACCATATGTAATCACTGGCAACACACACTGGTCAAAGACTTTCGTCTTGAGACACTGCGGTATCTTGGACGAGAATATGTTACGTAGCTTCCCAAACGCAGCCCAGCCGAGTTGGATTTGACGATTGACCTCTTTCTCGAAATTGGATCTACCTAACTGGATAGTGTGTCCCAGGTAAACATAATCTTCAACAATTTCAAGCGTATAGTCTCTGATCTTCACGGGAGTTGGCGCTACATGGACGTTCGACATAATCTTCGTCTTGTCCATGTTCATTCTAAGACCAACTCGTTCAGAGGCTTTACTGAGGTCATCGAGCATCGCACGGAGGTCCTCCATGGTCTCAGCCAAGACTACTATGTCGTCGGCAAACCGAAGGTGGGTGATGTACTCGCCGTTTATGTTGATGCCTAGTCCTTCCCAGTCCAGAACCTTGAAAACATCTTCCAGTGCAGCGGTGAACAGTTTAGGAGAGATAACATCTCCTTGTCTGACTCCCCGCCGCAACAGGATAGGTTTCGAGTTCTGATCCTGCAGTCGAACTGACATAGTGGCGTTTTCATACAAACACTTCAACACTTCGATGTACCGGTAGTCAACTTGGCACCGCTGGAGAGACTGTAGTACAGCCCAGGTCTCAATCGAATCGAAGGCTTTCTCGTAGTCCACAAACGCTAAACAAAGGGGTAGGTTATACTCTTCGGTCTTCTGTATAACCTGCCGTAATGCGTGTATGTGGTCTACGGTACTGAAGCCCTTTCGGAAACCGGCTTGTTCGGGAGGCTGGAAGTCGTCAAACTTGAGAGCGAGACGGTTCGTAATAACTCTCGAAAACAGCTTATAAACATGGCTCAAAAGTGAGATGGGCCTATAATTCTTCAATAGGGTATTGTCACCTTTTTTGAAAAAGAGTACCACCACACTTTTGTTCCATGCCTGCGGCGTTTTACCTTCGTGGATGACGGAATTGAACAATGTCTGAAGGGCCCTCAAGACTGGTTTACCACCCGCCTTCAATAGTTCGGCTGTGATTCCGTCATCTCCGGGAGCTTTGTTGTTTTTAAGCTGTTTGAGAGCCATACTAATCTCATACAAGCTGACGTCCGGGATGTCTTCTGTGTAGTGTCGAGTCAATCTAGCTCTTGGGTCTTTAGCTAGATTCGTAACGGGTTCCTGCGTTGACGTGTATAACTGTCCATAGAACTTCTCGACCTCTCTCAAGAGCTCAGGTTTGGATGACACGATTCTGCCGTCTTCAGTCTTCAGCTTTGTTAGCTGGCTTTGCCCAATAGACAGATCTCTTGCGAACACTTTGGAGCCTTTGTTTCGCTCTATCGCCTCTTTAATACGATTAGTATTAAATTGGCGAATGTCAGTTTTCAGTGACTTTGAGATCCGTCTATTAAGCTGCCGATAAGCACAAGCATCACCTCTAGACTGCAGAATCATCTCACGCCTCTCCTCCATGAGTTTTAGAGTAGAGTCCGAGATTTTTTTGGTCCTGTTTGTACGGTGGGTCTTAAAGAACTTGGACCCAACCGTATGGACAGTTTCCACGAACCCGTCATTATAATTGTCCACGCTGCTGTCTTCTAGGCAATTTAAACGGTTTTGGAGTTCCAGCTGAAAGCTCTCGGGGTTCTGGAGTTGGATCGGTGCTGGGCGGAGCGTAGACTTCATCAGTCGAGATCTTTTGAGCTTCAAATTAAGATTCAATGTGCCTCTTACCATACGGTGATCACTTCCGGTTTTGACCGCATTGATCACAGAGACATCATTGAATATGTGCCTTTTCGTCGACATGATAAAGTCTATCTCCTTTTTTGTTACACCGTCAGGGCTCATCCAGGTCCACTTCCTGTGTTCTCGCTTCCTGAAGAAAGAGTTCATCATATAAAGGCCTTCCTTCTCCATGAAGCCGGCCAGTAATTGACCTCGATGATTCCGGTTTCCTACTCCAAATTGCCCCACTCGCAGCTCATCGCCGTCTCGTTTGCCCAATTTTGCATTGAAATCCCCCATGACAACCGTGAAGTGGGCTTTAAAACTATGCATGGCTTTAGAGATATCCTCATACATAGCCTCCACCTCATCGTCAGAGTGCGCCGAGGTCGGAGCGTACACCTGTATGACCTTCAACGAATACCGTTTGGTTATTCTGAGTATTAGGCACGCTACCCTAGTCGACACACTCTCGACTTTTACCACGTTGTTCACAAGGGACTTGTGGACGATAAACCCGACACCTCCTTGGGACTGTTGGTCGCCCTCCCGGAAATAGAGCAAGTTACCAGATTCAAGGATTATCGTGTCCTCACCCTCTCTTCGGACTTCAGATAAACCTATAATACCCCACCGTAACTTGCTCAATTCTTCCTCAAATTCGACAATTTTCTCGTCAGTTCGCAGTGTGCGCGTGTTATATGTTGCCAGGGCCAAAGTTCGTCGGTTGTGGTAGCCGGATCTCTGCCGGGGATTAACTATAGCACCCCCTGCCCCACCGTTACCATGACCGCTACCGGAGTCAGGAATAGCGGAGCCGCCGGGGACTAGGGGTCTAGATTTCGTTTGTACTAACATGATTGGGGGGATTTGCCATAATCGCCACGCTTGGCAGGCGGGTTGGCGATCGCAGTATGGTCGTGGGTATATACTCGAAGGACGCTGCTGCCCGTTCTTCGGCTTATCCTTTAGTCGCCTTTTACGACACCCACAGGATGAGATGGGGTGGTGCGATTCTAAGCCGGCACACACAGCCGGTTGTATAGCTTCTCGAAAATCACACATACTAGAAAAACAGAAAACCTTCCTTTATTTGAAGTCTTCTAAAAGTAATCGACGAAAAATATATTTTCTATTTCATAACATTATCTCCGTACTTCAGTATAGATTTTACTATCTGGTACGGGATGTCGAGAAAAGAAACTACATGAACCATATCTTCGGTAAAGGAGTATGGTACTTTATTATCGGTATCGCGTAAATTACCCCTAAAACACCCCCACTCTCCTGGGTGTCGTCCGACGAAAGCCGTCAAAGCTTATCGATAAAATCATTACTTTATACCTTCTACTAAGTAAATTGCTCAGATAGGCTGCGTAAATATTGTGCCATTCTGGTAATTACTAAATAATTATTCCATTTAGTTCCAAATAGTAAATTGCTCTTTGAATAATAAATTACGTTTGACATTTTTACATTAATGGTATTTATTTATTTAAATTTCTTTTCATAATTGAAATAACTATTTGAAGTTATTTGCATTTATATGTCTATCATCAAGCTGTGTTTGAATAGGGGTAGGCAGAAGAGGGAGCAATGATTTTACTGTAGCTTTGCAAACCTTCAGATTAATATAACCCTTCACCCAACCACGTCCGTTTCGGCAATTGTTTACTTTTCCTACGGTTAGTATTTTTTTAATTTAATTTGCTCAATTCAGTTTCAATTTATTTTTTGATATATATATATCCATTATATATACATTTACATTACTTACATTTTTGTCATTCATTCATCATACATACGTTTCAAAAGCATATCTTTAAATATTATTCAGATGACACTTTCTTCCAGAACAGACATGTTTTATATAATTTTTATAGCTAGTATATAATATATAAATATTCACAAATGTATGTAATGTCACTTGGACTATATACTAGCCATTTTATAATCATTACGTGACGGATAAGTGTAATGCATAAACAGAGCCTCGTTAAATGACGACGATACCCGAGTAAAGTCCAGCGCACCCTGGGCAGTCAGTCCCGATTCTAACTACACTATCTGGCTAATATTTTTACCACGATCCGAGTTATTATTATCTAAAATATAACTAGTGCCGACACAAGAGAATAATATGTGGGCGTAAACGTATATTTGTTTCTCTAGGAAATAAATACGTGAATAAGCTTTTAAGAATGGTATATGAAAACTTGAATATTTATATGAATTATTTAAATTTAATTTGTCGCTGGAATGTACAATAAGATATTAGGATATGTAGACTGATGAGGTGGCTAGTCATTTTTAAGTCTATTGGATCTTATTATTAAAAATATAAAAGTTGCATATGTGTATGTCAGCGCCATTAAAGCATAACTCAAGTATACTACTAGCATCGTAGCATAAATTCGTACAAAGCGTGAATACGTTGACAAGTCGAAGTTTTCAGGATGGCCATTTTAAGTCAGGATAAGTACTATTAAAAAAAATACAGAAATGTGGTGTACTAAAAATAAGTAAGCCTATCGATTTACTCATTTATTCACCATATATAATATAATTTAGGAAACCCAGATGCGAATTTTGAATAATTTTGAAATTTTAAGAAAGTCGACTTGTTAACTTGAGTTATGCTACGATGGGGCCGACATGTGCGAATTGCATAGAATTCCATCAAATATAAGAAAACATAATTTTTATTTATGACTAGATGTGCTACGGCGCCGCTCGCGTAGATTACAGAATCGAAAATAAAAGTCGCCTAAATTACTCACTCCATATAACATCATCTATTTGCCAGTGTAAGTCCCGTCAAAATCGTTCTAAACGTTACGAAGATTAGCCGTAACAAACAGACAGAGGTTTTTAGTTATTATTACCGTATATACGATCTTAAGCATTTAGTAAAAAGCTGTTATTTTGACTTTACAAACATGTATATAGATATGATTAATATTCTTATACACTATTTCGCTCGTAATATTTTTTTTTTCGTTATTATAATATCAGTGAGTTAATTTTTAAGTTGTGTAAGTTGTTTTAAGTAGTTTCTCATACTACAAGTGTTCGATATTCTATTGTTAGGAAGTGTAGTAGAACTCAAACGGAAAGCTAGCATGTGTCGCAAACCATTTGAACTGTGTAATATGTGAGGGCTTGGAATTCAGGTCGTTCGGTTCAAATCCGCGTGAGTAATGCGATTGCTCCGCGTCCGGGCGGAAGGATCGAAATATCGCTTTGTTGCGCACTCCGTCGCGTGTCCTGCACTAATTCAATTATAAACGCCAGCGGTCATCCGTCGATATACGCTTGTTAAAACGTGTCGAACGTGAAGCCCGGCTTTGTGGGCTAGTTTCAGTACTTTTTTATTTTACCTCCGATTACGAGAATGGTAATTGTTTCATACAAATTGAATACATTTATTACTGTACGAAACATAGAGTTATAAATATTTCTTTAATATGTATAAAATTCAATTCATAATTTAAATATTCAGTCAAATCCGATAAATTAATTTCATTATATTCACAATCATTACCAACTAATATAGAAATACTTCCCGAATTCGCTAATGTAATTACAAAAATAATACTTAGCTGTTACTGAAAACGCATAACTCCTAATTAACTCCTTAACTCCTATTCGAATATTACCTACTGTGACTTTCGCTGTATCCATCTCCACGTTAAAAGCTGAATGTAAAAATAATTGAAGACGAAGATCAAATGTCATGTGTTTTTAAATTTTGAATGTTATAGGTTTCGTATGAAAAAGTTTCACGTTAAAACGTCAATTTCATATCTAAGAGAACCATGTCGAGGCCACTGTGCAGTATGCCCAAAGTGCTAGCAGAATTGCCGCGTTGTATATCAATGTTAGAAGCTTGTCTATTTGTCTTGCGTGAACTCGAATAAACGCCTTGTAATTTCTTTGTACAAGGCGTGTGCACTCGCCGCCATGAATCCAGAGTTTCAACATATAAAAATGAAGCACTTAAGCAGTTTTTTTTTGTTGGAGGTTTTGGTGTAGTGCCCACAATCTCACCTGATGTTAAGTGATGATGTAGCCCAAAATCATAACACGCTAAACCTAATGATAGACTAGCTCTCAAGTGCAGCTGCCGGAACACACATATTGGTGCTTGGCAACAGATTTTCAACTTTAGAGTGGTAGCTAGCCAGGCGGGCATTAGAAAAAGCCCTACCACCATGCTACGGTTTCCTCACGATGTTTTCCTTTACCGAAAGCTCATGCTCATTGCAGGGATTCGAACTCATGTTAATCGAAGCGAAGTCGTACACGCTACCACTGAGCTATCATTGCTTCAAACGCAGTTGTTTTGCCAGTCTTCACAGCAGTAACCGAAAAATGGGATGAGTTTTCAAGTATTCATTATAGTTAAAACTTTAATTTGAAATATAATATCAAATTAATGAAACAATCAAAAATTCAAATTATATTAGATGTTTAGTTTCGGTTTTGGAATTCTTCGACTGGTCTTAAATTATTTGATATATTTATTTAAAATCAATCAAAGTTAATATGAATTTTACATATTATTTTATACTACTACGTGTATTTAATTTAACGATGTGATACATATAGAAAGAGCTAAAAGGATTCAACGTAAAAGTTACATTAAAAAAAAAAACAGAATTTAACAGAAGAAACAACATACCTAATGTTAACCTACCTACCTAATCGATAAAAAGGAACTTACAACTTTGTGAAAACTTTGGTATCTTAGTAGATGTTACTACAATTGTTTTACACAAACAGTAAATCACTTAAGACTAACGGATCACTCGAAACTTCTATTTACAATTTTATATAGAATGATGAAGTTAGGGTTTTCTCCTAAATTCAAAATTTATAATGGATAGTAGATCATCAGAATTATGATTTATGTGTGCTGATCTTAATCAAGGACAAAATCTAGAATTTCAATTAGTAAAAATCGTAGAAGTATCGAGTAGAACTCTCATTCCAAAAGTTTGGAACAAAAGACATGTTTAAAAAAAAATAGTTTATATATTGTTGTCCATACATTTTCTAAAGTCTCCGTAGCACGATGGTTTAAATGTTATTCTTCAGACTCTCTTATAGGACATATTGCGAAATAAACAGCAAATATAGTTTTGTCACGTATTGATTCCTGAAGGAATTTGAAATCTCATTATTTTCCGATGTATTCTCTAACTTATAACAACCTCCCTTACTGTCTTCAAGACTTTGGTCTCCGGAAAGTACGCTATAGGTTTTGATAATCGGTTAGTAAATGGGACTTTTAGTACGAGGGACCGTATTATTGCGTAAGATGGTAACACACTAAGTCTAGTGGGGGACTCAAGTGCAGCTGCCGGAACACACCTATAGGTGCTTGGCGACAAATTATCAACTTGAGGGTGGTAGCAACCGCAAGCTCACCGCATTAGAAAATGCTGTGTGTTTTCCTTCACCGGAAGCTCAGGTTCATTGTAGGGATTATTCGAACCCACATCGTTGGAAGCGGTGTCCGTACACGTTACCACTGAGCCATCATTGCTTACTCTAGTTAATTATCGTTCCTTCACCGGAAGCTTAGGTTCATTGTAGGGATTATTCGAACCCACGTTGATGGAAGCGGTGTCAGTGTCAGTGTAAGATTTTATTTTACAGCTTTGTTGGCTTGATTCATATGTATGCCTATTCAAAATTACAGCTTTCTAGTACTATGAATCTCTGAGCTAAGCCGCGGATAGACAGACGGACATTCCGAAAATATAAAAGGGTTACTTTGACTTCGGGAATAAAAAAAAAATTGTTTAATTTTTGTCTGTCTGTTTGTTCTGGCTAATCTCCGAAACGGATGGACCGATGGACGGGAATTACATTCGCAGATCGATGATGTTATAAAAGTAACATAGGCTACTTTTATTTAAAATTCTGAAATCCACGCGAGCAGATCCGCGGGCACAGCTAATTTTACAAATAAATTACAACTTTTAAATTATTATTCTTTTTCCAGTACTTTTACATATTATTTTATAACAGTAAATTAATATAGTGTAATTCAAAAACCATTTTCATCACGCCAAAGAAGTATAACTCCTTCGTTGGAAGCTTTTTATTATCACGAACGAAAGAACTACGTGGTATACATAAACTTACATTTTATTTTTATTTTCGTAGTTCTAAAAATATCCGAATAACAAATTTGCTACTATTCCTAAATGAAATTATATTAATAAAATATTCAATAGGTAGATTTTATAAACAAAGCGTAAAAAGCCATCGCTTCTATGAGTTGAAGAGAAGTTGTTTCTTATATAAGTTACAAAATGTTCACACTAGCAAAAAAATTAAATAATGTATTAACGATCGCGTAAATTGATTTAACAGACGAACAGCTTTGTATATTAAAACGTTAATGTACAGTATTTTCCGTAGACAATTTTGCAGTAAATAACGCTCTGTTAGTTTAAATAAAATAACTGATTCGACACGTGTGGCTCCGAATCGTTGAACTTTAATATATTCCGTATGGTTGCCACAGTGGAACATTAGCTACGGCAGGGCGAGTCGCGTTCTACCCAACTACCCGTGAATAATAACACAAAATATCCCAACGAACGCTACCTACATTTATTTGTAAAATGAAATCAAAAATACAAATTTGAAGTTTTTCGCCAATTATTATCGTTTCAATTATACTAGCGGTAAATAGCCTCGACACGTTCATTATGTAGTAATCGCTTTCGTCTCGTAATTTTTTTTAATAATATTATTGGCAATTTTTATAGGTTATCAATTATGTAATGACATAATTATGCTTCCCGTATACAAAAATTTATCAATATCGATTGAGAATTAATAATATTAAAAAAGGTTTTGTTTTTACGTTTTCTAAAAGTATTTACTGCCAATTAATATAACATATCAATCGAGAATAGACATAATAATATTTTTCCTATGTTACGAAAATTCATAAGAATCGGTTAAAAGTAAATAATAAAAAAAATCTGAAAATGTTATCGACAACTCTTACTCTTATTTGAGGAATGAAATATTCACTTACCTTGTTCTAAATTTCATAAAAATCCGTCAATCCGTTTTTGAGTTAAATACGGCCTACACACAGAAATACAACCAAAATGAAATATTTGTCATTTTGGAATAGACGTTTATCGGGAAATTCTGAGAAAAAAAGACATGCACAGATAAAATATACATTTAAGATTATATTATTTCTTCTTTACATTGTATAGCTTATCGGTTTTTTTACGTAAAATAAACTAGTAAATTTACCGTGTCAGAACACACATTACCTACTTGAAAACTACAGAACTAATTTCAATGAATTTCTCAGATTATATGTAGGTTATATACCGTTACGATTTTCCATAGGGGCTTATAGGTAATAACAAAACTACCATAAGAAAGATAGCCCACTTCAATCTAGATATGATATACAACTATCTTGGACATAAAAGCATTTTTACGTGAATGAAGTTGTACACACCAGTTAGTACCATAATAAGATAGTGTATTATTTACTTAATATTTATATTATTATAATTGTACAAATAGACGTTTTTGCAGGACGTTAAAAAGTTTATGACGTAGATAAAGTATCACGCTACATCGTGTGATAAACCTATACAAGGCTTTTTATTGGTCAACAGCTTAAGTACTTTCGTTAAAAAGGAATTGTGGTTATTATTAAAGGAAGATAGATATACAAGTGTACAGTATAAATTTTTGCGTAATAGTGATGAGAACTGAATGAGAAATGATTTTACACACCAGTATGGAAATACAAATAGAATGTCGTTAAATGAAATAGTACAACTCGTAAACAATAAATCTCTTTTGGTATTCGGAAATTCCGCTCGGTCCGAGGATCAGTTTCTTCTTTGCGAATTCGACAAATTTACCCCGGGCTAATTTCGACAAGTTGCCCCAACTTATTACAAGTTAAATTGAAATTCTCAAAGACCTACTACGCCTATTCTGTTTGTTGGCAATTTAAGAGGAAAAACTTTGTATTTACATCGCGCGAGTGTACGCTAAGGCGAAGTTTATAGCAATATTTTACGTATTTTTAGAGTCGTCTTAAATTTTACTTTGTCGTTGAATCTGGATAAAGTGATAAAGTTTTTGCTGCATTTTAACTTTTTTTTACCATTTGTTACTGTGTATATTAATGTTTTTGAAATATACATAGATAGCTAACTGAATAAGACCATTGCATGACCTTTTTTTATGTATGGAACTGAATGCTGGACAAGAAAAGAGACTGATGAAAGAAGATTGCATGTGACAGAGATGCGAATGTTAAGTTGGCTGTGTGGTGTACATTACTGGAATGGATAAAATCAGTAATGAGTATATCAGAGGAAATATGAAAACAGCACTAGCCACATAGAAGTTGAGGGGTAATAGGTTAGCGTGGTATGGGCATGTCATAAAGAGGGATGAAAGTCATATAACTAGAAGACAGTTAGTTAAGTTTCTAAGAGTAGAAGAAGACCAAAGAATATACGGAATATACGCAGTGTGAGGAATGATGTGTGACTACTGAGATGACATTTAATATAGTAGAATAAAAGAACATGTTGTGCCGACGTCACTTAATTGACGATGGCGTTACTTTGCATATATCCATCGTAAATGATTATCCGAAATTTCTTTGCTACTGCCGCCTGCAATAGATAAATAGTAGTTACAGCTACCTACAACATAAAATGTTTGAATTTAATTTAATGTGTAAATGAATGTCTTAAATAAATTAAAATAATAACTATTTTTACATAAAAAAAAACTCTTACACGTAAGCTTCAAAACTTGAAAATACGAATAAAAATGCAATATTATCATCATCATCCTTTCCTAGCCGATTTCGGCTGCGGCGACTAGCTCGTTCTTTAGGCTAGATGTTTCGCCCTTAGGTGGCTGACAATGCTGACATAACCTATTTTGTGGGAGAACGTGCGGCAACACGCGCACGTCAGGAATAACAATAAGGTAATACCTAATAATATTAATTTTATATTAATGGTCCGTAATTGAGTGGCCGCTTTGTATAAAATTTAACTGCAAATATACCATTTTTTCCACCTTTATTATAGTACATAATACGAGAAACTGAATGCACTGTGCTTGCCCAGCCATCGCTGTCATACTGATATGCAAGTCTCTCAGCAGCTGGATATACATTGACTGATCCCGAAACACGACAAGCTTAAGGTGAGTCAGTATGATGGGCTTATCAAAATCTGCATGGTAGTCAAAACTCAATTGGGTACAGATCTCTATCACCCCCTTTGATTATTGGTTATACATCGGCTGATCCCGGAATATGACACGTCTAAGCATGCCAATTAGATTTTACAATTAGTGTATTGTGGTCGCGATTCAGTCGGATACAATTCTCGTGACCTACCACCCATTCACTTTTCGTATTTAGTGTCAACATTTAAAACATTTCTACTGCTTCATAGCAAAGTTTCAACACAAACATCTATCATGTCGAATACTTGGACAGAAGATAACTTTTCTCGAACATTCTAATAATTTCCAAGTAAAATAGTGAACTCATCTATAACCTCGTTCAAACTGGTAACGTAAGCGATCTGACTCACAAAATATCGTATCTAAATTTACAATGCAAGTTTCGGTGAAAGCACTAGTAACCGATCATACTTGCTTAGTTGTGGCGTAGCGGTAACTTGCATGTTTGCATCGTACAGTATACTGCAAACTTGAAACAAGGTTCATCGTTAACGTCTACAGAACTTTGAAGTTAACGTACCTGAATTAATCAATGTGGGTAGTAAAGTTAAGTATGTAACTTCACTGTTTTGATTTTTGTTAAGGTGTGCTAAATTTTGTATTACACCTTTTTAAATTTTAAGCGATGTTGTCGTACAATGGGAACTAGACCCTTCAGGCTTGACAACACATTTTCATAGCATATTTATGAGGAATTTTCTAACGCTCACTTGAATAGTTTATCAACGAATTAACCATGATGATTTCCATCACTAAAGAAAACTCCGGTTCATTGAAGAATTCTTATCCAAGCCCTCAGCCGTAATCACTTCGTATTATTCTATCTCGAGCTATGACAAGAGGATTCAGTTAAAAGGCACTTATATTTTCGGATTAATTCAGAAAACTTATAAATACTTAGATCGAACATACTACGTGCAAGCTAGTTGACTCACAATGTCTCACCAGTATATTTACAATGCATATCGGTTTAGCTACAGTACTATTATAAGCATATTGCAGTAGAATTGCCGCGTGGACCGTGGTCAATGCCGTCAGCAGTACCTAATACTGTTGACATTGATGACGTCATGGCATGCTTCAAATCACAACTAAAGACATTAGTTGTTATAGACATAATAAATTGTAATACATATTATACTGCTTTAATCAAATAATTAGCTCAATTATTAATGTAACACCGGATAGCAAATAGCATTTAATCAGTACCTACATAGCACTTGTACATAAGTAGGGTTTTATTTTAAAAAAGAAGTCATATAGTGCGTATTTGAAAACTAATCATTTTTTTTGGAACGAAGTTCCTTATGGGGTGGAGGGCGTTGCGGAGGGGTACACTAGCCGGCAAAAAACGTTCGTAACGTTAAAAAAAAGCGTAAGATTTTTATGTATAGTCTATGTATGATGGCTATACAATGTCTAATGTACAGTCTACGTGATGACTGTTATTATTATTACAGTATTCTATTATTATTATATATTTTTATAAATCATTGTAAATAAAATAAAGGTGTTAAGATAATTTTGTAAAATAGTTTTTTTGATTTTAATCGATAAAAAAAAAAATCATAATTTTCTTTATACGTCGAATAGAACTTGAAATTAATATTTTATAATAAGGAACTTCGTTCCCGTCTGATGGCCCTCGACACCACACGGTTTTTTTATTATTTTGAAGTAATATCTCTTTGTTCTAACAGTATGGAATAGTAATGATATGAATCACCGATATAATAAAAAAAGTTGTTTTTTTCCCACAAAAATCTTGCTCAGAACAAAATAAAAGGAAAATTTAAAATCAATTACTTAAGTATCTGTTTGCATGAAAGTTTCAAAGGATATAAGTGATAGTAAATATGAGGTCAGTTACATATCTCGCGTGCCAGAACAATATCCCTTGAAACTAACTACCTTGGAAAATGAAGTAGTTTCATTAAATAAGATTAGATATGCAAACTTGGAAAACTTTCTCGTGAAATTAATATAAAAACAGACGCTAACGTAGCATATTCCGTCTTTTATGAAGTGACTATCCTTACCACATAAATATAATTTATAGGTACTAACTACCCTTACAATATAAAATGTTTTCTGATTTTTAGCTTGTCCTTTTAAGAGTAAGTCTAGGTACTTAAAAAGTGGTTTAATAATATCAATTTCAATGTATTTATTAAAGACTTGATTTCTGTATTATTATAACATATACTGTTATTATTTAATCACAAATATTGTTAAATAAACTCTAATGGTGTATTTGCTGAGAGACGCGATGTAGTTGTAAAAAATTTGCTAAGTGCCACTCGCATTGTAGAATTCCGTAGTTGCCCGTCACAATATGTAGACTTAAGGATATTCCAGTTACACCGGACCGGAGCCGAGCCGAGCGCCAACCAAGACACGGCCAAACATTTATAGTATACTTTTGTACAGAGTAATTTATGCTACACCGAGCCGCGCCCAGGCCGGGCCCCTGCTACCGTGCCCGGCCGGGATACGGTCAAACATTTATAGTATAATATTGTATGAAGTAATTCATGCCACTCCGAGCCGGGCCCAGGCTGGATCCCTTCCACTGTGCCTGGCCGGGACACGGTCAAACATTTATAGTCTAATTTTGTATGAGGTAATTCATGGTACGCCACGCTGGCCTGGACCCGGCCCAGTGTAACATGTGTATCATCCTTTAGAGAAGGGTCTTCTAAGTAATTTTCAATGGAATTTGTGCGAAATTACTTATCCAAATACATTTTAAAAATTTATTGACTTTTTCTCGTTAACTTTTAAAGCCTACTTATCAGTGATAGTTTTCCTTTTAACTTCATATATTACTACCATGAATTTTGTGACATACCCAAAAACAAAACTATAAGAATTCCTTTTGACTTCGGAACCTTAAAAATCAACAATTCATCAATAAAAATGAAACAGTAAACTTATCACGGTGATATCAAATAAGATATAAACAAACAAAGCATATAGAAATAAAGATTGAAAGCTAAATGATGAGGCAAAATAAATAAATAAATAAAAAGCGTAGTCTTCCTGAGCTGGTGAATAACGGCGCACCCTCTTTTGGTAAACACCATTACCGGGTCTCTGCGTATAAACCCGCAAAGATAAGATGAATAGGCACTGAGGATATAAAAATACGGCTATCGATTTTTAAAATTTCTACGTAGGCGTAAAAATATTTACGATGTTCTTCGGTACAATGAATTGATAATGTAACAAAATATATATTCTATATAATATTTTCGATGCATTCCAACGTTTTAAATTCTCTTATCAATTTAACTTATTCGCAGTGTCTATTCAGAGACTTTCGTAGCACCATTGTATGCAAAAGAAGAGAGATTTCTAAGCTAAATATTGTATGTTCACTGTTCAAATATTTTAAAATGATTATGAATTGTTTTAAATGATGAAAATTAGATGTGAAAAAGATTATGTGATGTCTGAAAACAATATTGGTAAATTTATTAACAGAGACACGCTTCGAAGTCGCGCGGGAAACATATTGTTCCCATTAGATTGTGTAGTATTTGCTGGTAAACATAATCCCAGTCACACTCCAAGCGTCCATTGTTCCCTCAGAAATCTGACGCTTTATTTACGAATCCACTCACTTAGAATAAAATCATTGACCGTAAAACTTTTTAAGGTATAATCATTCAACCTATAAAATATTATTGTAATAAATTTTCTAAAAAGTCGTGATGATCGAACTGATGTGCCATTGGATTTTGATCTGATTTCCTAAAGTTCACGCCTAGGCGTCAATCAAATCGTTCGTCTAAAAACATGCCTTAGTTTTACTAAGCCCAATGTTTCATAGCAAAGAAAAAATGAGGAAACTAGCACGGAAATGTGTTACAAGTACCGAAACGCATCAACTGTAGAGGCTTTTCCACTGCCAAGAGGCGACTTGCCGTGTCCCACAAACACAGTGGAATCCTCGTTCCTAGAGTACCGGTACGTATCAACACACAGAATATATCAGAAAACCGACGTTTCCCAGTATCAAAGTATCATATCGCAGCAATCAAAGAGAGAGCTTTCAGAGTAATGTTTGAAACCAAAAATTAGTGCGGCAACGGCTTTGTTTCAATGGGTTTGAATGTTGGGCGGTTTACGCTTTTGTTTTCTCATGGAGTTGTATATATATAAATTTGTAGTGGGAGGTTTTTTAAGTTTATTCTGTTTCGTTTATGTAATAAATGTTATATTATATATTATATGTAAAATCTAATCAATATTCATTATTATATAGGGGTTCAAGTCAGAAGTTCAGGTCATAATACATTTAAACTATTTAACTCTTAATATCACTTTCCTAAGTATTTTTCCACACTCCTACTTTGTCCCTCGCTCAACCAAGACTGCCTGTCATTCCATACGCATCGCTCAATCATTGCTGCTACAAGGTGAGGGCTATGATTGGTCGACGACTCTAACTCGCAAAGTTAGTCAAATGAACATCTTTTAATCTGCTAATAGTATGATTTAATAATGTAAAAATAACCTTATTTAATTATTACTAATATGTTTATTTTCTCGCAAACTACCCAGTAATTCTAATATATTATTATAAACCTTACAATTATTTATTTCATATAATAAATTTATAACATTTAATAAAACAAAAAAACTAGATATTTTTTGTTACAAACTTTATGGCCGATTTGGGCACATATTTCGAATTAACCTCCTGCGGAATTGAAATTCTATTTTTTTTTCCTACATAGGAAAATTATATTAAAATTATATTCGTGATATTAGTTATAGGTAATATTTTTCTACACAACTTTCCACACGATACCGATGCGGTACGGTGGCCGCTATAAATTAAATTTATATTCATTAAAATATCCAGCTATTAAAATTAGCTTACGCTTAATCAATATAATTTCGCTGTATTCCGTTCAAACACCATGAAAGTAACCTTTGTTTAGTAATTCGTGACACGGCATAAGGGACGCGTAATTTGCACCGCATCGCGTAATTGCCGGAGTAAATACGATTGTACTGGCGACGGTTAAATCGCGCATATCATCAGTATGTTTACGTATAGCACTTCGTTTTTTTTTTTTTTTTTTTTTTTTTTTTTTTTTTTTTTTTTTTTTTTTTCGAACTGACTACACTGTTAGCCTGAGGGGCCCTGGAGCCTTTACGGCTTTTACAGCTTTACCGGGCTTGGGGGCGAGCGCTTAGGGCACTCAGCCACGAAAGCTAAGCAACAACATCCGAGGGTGCCAAAGTGGCCGGACCTCGGCTCGGACTGTTGCGCGTATGCAATTAAGTCGCGATCTGACTAATTCCCTATCCGTAATTCGATCTAAACTAACTATACATATATACATGTTTCTGCCCCCTGGGAGGAGGGAAGGAACATGTGTATGTGTATTTAGTGGTCTGAAATTTTTGTCTACTCTAACTAGGCAAAAAAGAAAAAAAAAAGGTCCCTTACAGAACCTATGTACCTATGTGTGTTGTGCATGTGTGTATAATGCAGTGTCATGTATGGCTGTGAAAGCTAGTGATTGTACAGTCACTTGTATCGCGCGAGCGGCTGCTTGGCTCAAGGGCTCCATGTCGATGGATCGGACCTAGGCTTGAGTTGCCGCAGAGGCGGGCGGTCGTGGCGGGTGTGCGGGAACGAAGTTAACCGTACGTCCCCTGCGGAGGGAACGGTGGTTTCGCGGGCGTGGGCGCGAGCACGCATATGTTGCGGGAGCGGACGCGTAGTAATTATTAGCTTTCTCGATGTCGTCGTCGGGATCGACAAAGAGATTTCGCGGACGGCGTTTATAACGTTTGGCAACGGGGATCGAGTTGTCTGGGACGTAGTTCGCGGTGGATTTTACGAGCGGGTTGGGGTGATTCGAAGCGCTATCGAAGTATCTCCTGGTGAGATATTTCACATAGGCTTCTATCGAGGGAAGCCTCATGTCCCTGTGGAGGTCCATGTTCCTAACGAAGGCTGGAGGGTCAAGCAGGCGACGGAGAAACCGATTTTGGACTCTTTGCATGCGGACAAAGTTATGTTTGGACATATGTGCGAACGCTGCGCAGCTATATGTCAAGACCGGACGGACGCACATCTTGTATAGTGTAAGCTTATGTCTTAAGGACATTTTGCTTACCGAACTGAGCAGGGGCCGCAAGCGGGAAAGGATCCAGACGGCCCTATTCCGGACTATAGTAACGTGTGCGTTGAAGTTAAGCTTCGAGTCGAGGGTGACACCCAGATATTTAGTCTTGGTGGCCCAAGGGATATTCCTACCGAATAATGAGAGGGGTCCTACCGTGCGTGGTAGTTTACATGTATGCGGTTCGAACATAATCGCGGCGCTCTTTACCGGATTAATAGCTATTCGCCACGTTCGAAACCACTCCCCGAGAGTGGTTACGGCACGTTGGACTGCGCAGGCGAGATTTTTTCTATGTCTGTTTGACGCGTATATGACTGTGTCGTCAGCGTAGAGCCCTACCTCGACCCCGGGGGGCTTCGGGAGGTCGCTGACGTACAGATTGAAAAGGCAAGGCGCCAGAATGGAACCTTGCGGGACGCCTGAGCGTATAGGGTGGGCGGTAGATAGTACTCCTTCCACTCGGTAGTGGAAGGTGCGGTCGCGTAGAAAATCGTGAACTAGATGAACTAACCTATCCGGGACTTCTAATTGATATAGCTTGTGGACCAGTCCGGCGTGCCAGACCTTATCAAAGGCCTTGGCTACGTCGAAAAAGACCGCAAGCGTGCGGGCGGGAGCAAAATTGCTCTTGGCGAAGTTACTCGTGATGTGCTCCGTGAGGCGGTGCACTTGATGTGTACACGAGTGTAGCACTTCGTATGGTTTTGAACTTCATAGAAGGAAATTAAGAATGTTATTTTTTTTTCCTTGGTTCGAGTAGTGTTCATACCATTTGGGTAATAAATTAACTTTTTAACGTTACCAAAGAATCCGGGAGACAACTTTTGAAAAATGGTTTTAAACACTTTATATTGTGAACTAGGTGTACCCGCGGCTCCGCTCACGCGGAGTACTAAAAATGGTTTTTTATTTTTTGTGCGTAACCCTAATTATTTTTCTAAAATATAAGTAGCCTTAATTATGCCCTATAACATCAGCTATCTGCCAGTGAAAGTCATGTCAAAACTGGTGCAACAGTTTCGACAGACAAATATTTTTAAAATGGGTTTTTTGTTATAGGTATCGTGTATACTTTCCTATGCATTTAGTAATAATCTGTTAATTTGACATTACAAACAGATACTTCTTTTTTATTATATGCATAGATATAATGCCAGTGATTTTTTATTGATCCACTATTACACAATTAAAAGTAATTAAAACAATTTCAATAAAAACATATGCTACAAAAACGCGGCATTATGGTCACGTGACAACGTGTGACGTCATCTTTTAATAAATAAAACTAATGTTAAAAGATATTATGTGCATGATTATTTTACTAGAATTTCAGTTTTGACACTCAACTATGTAATTATGCTGTGTGATGACATCACGTTTTCTGATTTACGTTTCCAATCACGTGACTGACAAAATATTTCTAGAGAATAATTAGATGAATAATTTGTGTCTATTTTTAGTATTAAAATTATACCGGATGTTTACAAGATTAAGTTTGTCTAAGTTTTTCGAACATTTATTAAACTTTCAATGATATAATGGGAGTGCAAATTTAAGATACTAAATTCCTGAAACTTGTTCTTTAGTGATTCGCAAGGTCTCTTTTGTAAATTGGTCGAATTGCCTGTTTTTGCATTATAAATATTCCCTATACCTTTTAGCTATTGTCCCGGCTGTTATATTGCCTAAATAAAATTTACAAAAAATAATAATTACAGCTTTGATTATTATTATTTGAAGTTATTATACTAACGGGATAGTGGTAAGTACAAGTAAACACTTAAACACTAGTCTACAATATATCTTCTTACAGGATAAGAGATATACTCAAATAAATTTCTAATACTCTCTTAACATCTCTGTATACAGTGGTAAAGACCCAGTAAGTATTTCAACAAGATCGCTTTATGTTGGGCTATGAAAACAGCAATTCTCTTTTTAATATATTGGTATTTTCGTGGTTAATTGGATAAAATAATTATTCTCAAATAACAAAATTCGAAACTAGACGCACTTTTTTGTTCAGAAATATAAATGATCCAAACTAATCCTAACTAATACTTTTTATTCCGGTAACAACATTTTTTGTAGTTTATGCGAGCGGAGAAGCAGGTACAGATAGTATAGAAATAAAATACGCACTTATACGCCATTATTGGCGTTATAATCCAAATGTATGATAAAATGTATAAATTTTTAAATGTTTATTTACTTATATCAGGCAATTTTCATTTAATACTAAATAGAAATCGGATTTAAGTTTGTACTTTCATTTGCATTTAGTAAAAACCCGTTGTTTACATTACAAACAGACACTTCAATTTTATTATATGTATAGATTTTCAAATCTGAAATGTAGTTCCAGATAGCGTTCAAATAATTAAAAAAAACAAAACAAACAATCTCTTATAGTTTGTAACATTAGTATAGATTATGAATATTATTCGATTATCGCTGATTCTACGGCCTCATCTACAGATGCGCTGTTTAAGTCTCAGACGCGAATTTATTGTTTGGGCAATCAAGTTGAAAGCTCACTGTTTTGGCGACTGGCAACTTTCTGCTAAACTATATATCTCCGAGCAAGTTGCTGTTACGCTTCTAGAAGTTTCCTTTGTTTACTGTATGGCTTGTTTGTTCGGTGTACAGAGGTAAATATTTAGGTACTATTGAGTGTAGGTACGATAAAGGTAATATTTCTTTTCTTTCAATCTCTGGGTATTTTCAAAGTTGTATTTTAAGATAAAATTTTTATGGGATGGACATAATGTACCCAAGGAAAGTATTTTATGAGTATACATTTTTACGTTCGGTATCACGGTTTTACGTAATATCAATCCCGTTGTGAAAACATAATGGAATTAAAATGATGGAACGGCTCTTGTTTTTTTTTGTTCCTACATTACTGACACAATGTTTATATATTTTTTTAAATTAAACTAAAAAATAGCAGAGGTATATTTAAGAAACAATCCGGAAGTAGAAAACTTTTGGAAAATCGTTTTAAACACTTTACATGCTCAAAATAATACCAGTGAATTAATATTTATTCATTATTTTAGCTTTAAAAGTAATATTAATTTTTTATTTCAATAAAAAAATAAAAGCCACAAAACGCAGCGTGACGTCATCATTCAATAAAGAAAACTAAAGTTACAGGTATTTTGTGCAAAGTTGACTTAGTAGAATTTCATTTACGAAATTTCTTCAGCACATATAATTTTAAAGCCACTATTTCAACGCTTGTTAATAATTTTAGAGTCATTTATCACAAAGATCAAGTGTACATTCATTGTACGATGACGTCACATTTCTGTATGGTGTTTCCAATCACGTAACTCACAGACAAAAAAAATAATTCACGGAAGGAAAAATTAAATAAAAGGACAGTTATTTTTTTTAATTTCTATTGTTTTTTTTTCATTAATATACCAATATTATAAAATAATTATTTTTAATTTTCAAATATACTGCCAACTCGCGGATTATCTAAATCTAAATATTTTAAATAATAAAGAAATTGAATTGTTCGCAGGTTGTAACAAAACATATTATGGTGACATTGGACGTACTTACGAGTTGGAACTACACAGGCCAAGAGAGGATCTTGTACCTTACGTATGCTTAATCACAATCTCTGCTGCGGGCGGTATTCACGGTGATTTGGTTCAGGTATGTAGAAGAATTTAAAACTTAACCTATCAGCGTCTTTATTATTAAGACGCGCCTTCAAAAAATATTATTTTTGAAGTGAAAACTTCTTTAGCACCGTTGTGATTTGAAACTCGATGAAACGAAAAAACGACAGTAAAAAGAGACAGCCATATACATCTATAGGATTTAGCCTACGAGGGAATGAGATAGAATACATTTACATTATGCACGATTTTTCTGATTTTCATGATTATGATCGTTGTCGGATTGGCCTAGTGGTGTGAGAAGACCAGGCTTCATACGCAGTACGCACGAGTGGTCGATAGTTCGAATTCCGCTGATTTAGGATATTTAAAAATAACTTTTAAAGAAACATATTTCTTTATTTTTTTCTGAAGGTGTCACTTCAAACACGTGTGAAATGCTGCACACATATTTTTTTTTCATTTAAATTATTTTCGACACACACACACCATTGAAATTTTTCTTATGTATTCACCATAAATCTCCTTATTAAGAAATTTTTTTGTACAAATTGTACACATTATTCAATTGATGGGCTATGACAATTATCTATAATATAAAAAGAATACTACCTCTACAAAAATATTTTAGAATCGTTAATAATTTACCATCATAAATAAATTCTTGTTTATTCGTTACCGATTTCATGAAGAATTCTCAATAATATAAGTAAACAAGATTATTAGACGAAAATAATTACTACGTAATAAACGATTGCTAAGTCGCGGGCACACTTAGTTACCAAATAAAAATGGTACATTTAGCAAACAGCTTGCAGAGAAACGTTAAAGATATTCTCATCAATAAATTATTAACTTCTTATGTAATCAAGCGGATGCCATTACACGTACTAGTTATGAAGTATATAGGTAAGCACGTTTTACGCAGCTGTTTATTCGTGAAAATATTAAACGAAAAATGAAAAGAGAAACGCAATTAAGCCCTTTCAAGGACTAGGGTGCTGAGGGTATGAAAAATGCGTTGTCAGATTCGTTCCATGACTATAGGTTCTTGTTATAATTCGCCCTTCATTCTTAATTTACTCGGTAGCTGAAAAGAATCAGATCGATATCGTCTTACCAAGCATTTTTATGTATGGAGTTTTGTACCTTTTGAAGCGATAGACATTATTTGGTTGTGATTTGAGTTCATTTTTAATAATACTATTATTTATGTAGCAACTTCGTTTTTGTCTTAAAATGTTAATTTTTATAGTTGACTAGCGATGCCCCGCGGCCCGGCTCGCATGGGTTTATGGAATGACGTATGCTTCCCGTCTACAAAAATTTAATCAATATCGATGAAAATGTTATTTTTTACGATTTCTATACGTTTTATTGACAATTATAGATATCAATTGATAAATTATACGTACTAATTATTTCTCGTGTACAAAATTTCATCAAAATCAGTCAAGCCGTTTTTGAATTAAACAGAAGGGTAGACGAAATATTTTTAATTACATTATCGTAATTAGCGTCTATCATGAAATTTGCAAAAAATATACATGTACATACACGCTACAGATTCACGAATATAGTACCACATTACTGATACCATCCTATTTTTTAACGTCTATTAAACCTCCTCAAAGAGAAAAATTTCAAAAAGTCCATTCATAGTGCTAGCCTATGGGGATCTTGCATGTAGACTATGATGCCATCTGCTAAAAAAGATTCCAAAGTTGTAATGGCAATGCATTTGCATAATATTTGTCGTTTTTTTTTATATCAATTAAATTAGTTTTATGGATGTCCTTTTCAATAGTGTCTTATTGTATTCCTGGCTGTTCGAATATGGCATAAGTATAAGAGTATAAATACACAATTGAAATTTTATCGTTCTCAGAAAACTCTTTTAACATTGTGTAGATAACCTATAATTGTTTTACACAATAAATCATCATATTGCAGTATATATATTTTTACGATAATTCTGTGGGGTGATTGTGTGTATAGTACGGTAGTGTACTAGGGGATTAATAACATCCTTTATAATACTGACTTTATTTTTACGATTTAAATACACACTAAATATATACAAATATTTTAGACACTGAG
This sequence comes from Saturnia pavonia, assembly GCA_947532125.1. Classification (NCBI taxonomy): domain Eukaryota; kingdom Metazoa; phylum Arthropoda; class Insecta; order Lepidoptera; family Saturniidae; genus Saturnia; species Saturnia pavonia. The sequence goes on along the minus strand of OX383899.1, from coordinate 4,906,005 downwards.
CGGAGTGAGAATAACGTCTAGCCTCGTGAACGGCAGGTAGGTAATTGCTTATGAAAAAGGGTCGCTGGTTAACGCTCCGATCCCTCGAACCTACAACGGGACTTTTTCTAGCTACACTCGTCCGCTCAGCGTTTACTGACATATATTACAGTTACAAATAAACTTTAACTAAAAGCATTAAAAAAATATTATATATATACCAAGTTGCCACAATTTAAGAATTGTATTAGAACCCTTAGGGGTTGAAGTTTAGATTAGTGAAAGGGTACACAGTATAACAGTATTCCTCTGTTAAGAAAAAAAAACTCGGAAGTGAATACTTTAAAAAAAAACGACTTTAGAGTTGTTGATTTTATGTCTGTTAAATAAGCAAAATGTGAATTTTATAAATTCTTAAATTATAATTAAAATTTAATAATAATAGGATGTAATGTACGAAACTAACTTAAAATTGTAAACAAATGCTCAGAACCTTCTCAGAACAAATTAAATGTATTTTTATTTCTATTTGTTTCCGCCGCGTGAATTTTTATTTGTAGCCTATTTATAAAATCATTTAATAAAAAAAAGCCTCCTTTCGACGGTAAATAATCTAAAGTTGAGCCATTCTTAGTATTATTCATATAGGTAAAGTAATGGTTATTGCAAATATGTCTTCACAATAGTGTACAGAGATGATACCAGAGAGCGTGACTGTCGGCGTAAGTACTGCCTCTATATTTCGTCGACGATTCCTATAGGTAAATTATATAAGGAAGTCTTGATCAAAACATCATACTTACATAATTTGTAAATACTTTATATTTTTTTGACATTAAGGAATCCCTACTCTGTGATAAATATTTTTATTTACAACTAGTATGATATATATAATACATGCGAAAATAGTATCAAAAACATTTATTTTACATACGTTATTTTTTAAACAGCTTAGGTAAATTATACGCGTCTATCAGAGTAGTCAAGTAGCGGTAACTGAAATAGATGCTATAAAAATACGAGTGGTGTCATGTGAGGTCAGTGCTTTATACGTTATACATGGATATCACGTGACAGCGCAGTAAATTTTAAGTATTTTTCCGCATATTTTCCGCGATATAGCTATTTTATAGGTTACTGAACTTGAAATTGACATTAACCAAATTTTCGTTTCTCTGTCTGTATCTTTGTTCGTCTGGATTAAACTCAAAAACAGTTTCGACTGAAGTAAATGACATTTTCTCTATATTTTCACCTACTCGTATATGTAATTGATGAGATATTAAAAATATGAAATATAATTTTGGAATTTGTAAAAGATAATAAAAAAATACATTTTTATTTATCGTCATTATTTTTATTATTAGTTAAATTAAGAGAATTATATTTGTCGATAAAATTATATCAGCTTAAGAGGTTTTCCAAAATGTGCGAAGTTCGCCAAGATTTTGTTTATATGCTCAAATTTCGTAGTTTAAATAAAAAGTCCAAAATTATTTTGTGCCGCTTCAAAACAGTCAATGTGAAAACACATTATTTGATTCTTGTTGTGCGTACTGCCACCAAAGCTGCGATAATGGGCTCGCTCAACCACCTAAGCGTCCGTAATTATGGTTAGCGTCTATGATTTCTTCGCTTCCTTTTTTCTTTGTTGCTTGTTTTACGTGAATCTTTATCTTAAATCTAGCAACAACCCGCTACCTCGTTCAAATTAATTACAATATACAATTGAATAAAAATAAGCGAAATAATTATTACAACCGGATAGAACTTCAGAGATTTCCTCTACAAATATATAAACTTACCGATTTTATAATAGTAGTAAAGTTAGTCTGTAGTTCATGTTTTAAGTGAAAACGTATAATTTCATAAATTACTTTTTAAAATACAAGTAATAGTATATATTAAAAGTTTTTTTTTTTCAGTATAATACGACATGTTCTGATGTTACGAGTTCAGATGGTATTGAAAGTAACTCCACTCAGATTTATACGAATATATGATTCACTCCACACATAATACATACTAAATAAACAATTATTTTTTTCTATGAGACATGTCACAAACGCCATAAGTAATTTTAATTAATTTATTTAAATTGTAAAAATTTAATATCAAAATGGATTAAAAAGGGGAACATTTTTCTTTAAATAACTATGAAAAATAAATCCTGTTAAAGTTTTAGCTCTTATTTTCCATACAAATAATATGAGATTTTTTTCTTAAACTTTGGAATTTTACAACTTGTTCAATAATCAATTATTAGCGTCTTGAAATAACTAATATTTACATATTCTTGTATTAGTTATATTGTATTAGTTGTATTAGTATTACTTGTATTAGTTATAGTATTGAACTATCTCTAAATAGTATTTTATGAATTTTTTATAAATGTAATAATTCGAAAGCTATTCGAGGTAAGAGTAAAATTGATAGCTAATTTTCACTATTTCAAACCACAAAAAAATTGTTTAAGTGTGAAAAAATAATATTATATATATAGCGTAGCGTAAAAATAAATTCGAAATATGAACGTTTCTAATTACACCGCTAGTCATCAACTCGGCTCTCGGTTCATTAAAATTCATGTAGCGTTTTGTTTCCAGTTTCTCTTTCATTACCCATTCCAGTGTTTAATTTTCACAGGAGTCGTTTGATAAAAAATCTTTTATTTTCATACAACTGGCAGAATTTCATTGTTTATTGATTTCTTTGCTATTTATATTTCCTAGGTGTTATTATAATTAATTTTCAAACTTTTGATTAAAGAACTTGTTCCATATATTTTTCAATTAAGCTCAGTGATAGCGTGTAAGACTTCGCGTCGATTGACGTGAGTTCGAATCCCTGCAATTAGCCTGAGCTTTCGGTGAAGGAAAACATCGTGAGGAAACAATAGCATGGTGGTAGGGCATTTTCTAATGCTCGCCTGGCTAGCTACCACCCTCAAGTTGAAAATCTGTCGCCAAGCACCAATAGGTGTGTTCCGGCAGCTGCACTTGAGAGCCAGTCTTCCATCAGGTTTAACGTGTTACCATCTTGGGCCACATCGTCACTTAACATCAGGTAAGATTGTGGCCACTACGCCAAACCTATAACGATAAAAACAATAAGAACTTTTATAGAAAACTATTTTATAATAGGCGTGTTAATGAAGCTTATTTTATATTTTTTTAAAACAAAGAATTTTACACTACCTTAGTCACCTTTTGTAATGAAAGGTTAATTTCAATTATGTCTTTATTGGTGGGTTTCCTAAATAATACTATATATATAAGATATAAGGTACCTATATTATGTGCTTTTATAAGTAATCTGTATAATAATTTGGTAGTAGAGGCATTAAAATGTTGGGACTGCTTTAAGGTTAGATTGCACTTTTTATGTCCGAAATAGGTCAACCATAAAGTCCAGTCAGTGACCTGAAGACGCATTTATTTCTTCTACTCCATAACATTTACTTTTATTTATACACAGTAAATGTATAAAACGTTTCTTTATATTCTTAAATTCCAATTCTGAAAAAAAGTTCGACCAGAATAACTTCGTGAAGAACTGTCAATTTGAGCGAATACAAAATATCGCGAATGTTTATAAAAATATTGTTCATTAAAGCGAAAATTTTCAGAGTTTATTTTCTAAGTACTTAAGATTAACAAAGGATAAAGTTATCCTTTGAAAAATTACGAATGCCGATTGTAGAAGAATAAATGAAGTTCAAAATACAAAATACATTCGACCTAGATTTTATTTACCACGATTTGTAAAAAAAAAAACCAAAAAATTTTGTTCAGGTTAACATCCTTTTAGAGAAATCCTTTATAAGAATATGAGTTGATATTATAACACGTTAAAATAAAGTATACCAAAAACCGAGGTATTATTTTTATGTAACAAAAATAAACATTTTTAACACGATCTCATGCTTTGTGAAATCAATGCAATAGAGATTTTATTTTATCAAAATACGATAAATTTTTTTTACGAACTATCAAAGTATGAAATTTTATTTATGTTTTTTTTTTAATAATAAATTGGTACATTGTCGTTACTGTCCCTGATGGTAAAAGCATAGTACAATCCAAATACAACGGCAACCACCGAGAGATCGAAATCCATAGGCGGTCGCCGTGTCATGCCAGCCTGCATAAATATCTCTTCACGTTACGCTTGAAGGACCTCATGTCATAAGAAGGAGGGAACGTATTAGCCGGGAGATGTTTCCACAGTTACACGGTACGACAAAGATAAAACATAGAGAACTTTTTAGTTCGTGCCGAGATGGAAGTTACCGTAAAGCTGTGACTCCGAAGCTCAGCGCATGTGGTTTAGAGGAGGGAATTAGATTGAAAGGCTCCTCAGATTATAGTCTAGTATATTATAATGAGCGTAGTCAAAAAAACAAGCAATCGTTCTCGTCATGTCAGCCTGCAATTACAACTATAGGTTTGCTACACTCTTTTCTTTGAAATGAAACTATGCAAGAGCGAAAGGGATGTCAAGTGAAATCTCGAGACACCATCCGAATCCGAATCTAGTCTCACTTGTAATCAGTATGAGGTGATAGAATTTTGGTACCCAGTGCCCGACTTGATCGCTCTCTATACAAATGGGTATATTGTAACATACATCTTAGGTGCTAAACTTAACTGCGTTAACTCGAACACGGCATTACCAATTTTTATGAAATTTTGTAAATGGGAAGTATATTATTTCTGAAATGATATGCTATAAGAATTATAAATAGTACATTTAATGGAAAATATTCTCGACCGATTTTGAAGAGAGAGAGAAGTAGAATATGTATGTCAAAGTAATCTATAAGAATTGTCCATAATACTTTTAGAAATGATAATATGCTAAGTGGCCTGGCAGACGTTATTTTGCTCTTTCCGGTAATTAATAGTTCGACTACAGCGCCACTTGTCAGATCCTAACATAGCTATAAACCATCGACTCGATAAAACAAGTATATATATTATGTAAATATAAGCTCAATCGGTGAAGTCGTTCAGAAATTATAGAAACACTAACAGACGCACACAAGATTTTACAAGCTTTAATTAATATATATATAAATATATAAGACTAGTTGTGCCCGCGGCTCTGCTGGCATGAACAACAGATTGTTGTCGAGGGAACGCACGCGCGACTCTTACTGCCTCAAAAAGGCTTATTGGGGGTGATCTTTAGAAAAAAGGTTTTTTTAAGATCAACATTAATTATGTAGTCTATTAATTTGATTCACCATTACCGTCGCTGCTCATTTCGTATGTTACTTTATGTAACAAAAAAATCCGTGTGGTGTCGTGGTTCCTTAGAAGTTCCTTATTATAAAATATCAATTTCAAGTTCTGTTCGAGGTATAAAGAAAATAATTATTTGGGTATACATTTTTATATTTGTCATAATAATCAAAAAAACTACTTTACAAAATTTTCTTAACACCTTTATTTATTTACAATGATTTATAAAAATATACAATAATAATGTACAAAGAAACTGCAACATGATTAATAATAATTATGTTCAAGACTATACATTAGACACTGTATAGCCATTGTATATACAAATCTTACGTTTTTTTTCTTAACGTTAAGACGTTACGGACGTTTTTTGCCGGCTAGGGTCGCAAAGCCCCATAACGAACTTCGTTCTAAAAATATATCCTATAACCTGGCCAGACAACATATCTTGGAAATATAATTGAAACAACATATGAATTAAAGGAAACCCATGTAAAACGGATTTGTAGTTTTCGCGTGATAATAACATAAACGGACAGACAGAAAGAGAGACGTTGAGTTATGTATAGACGAGTAAAAAAACGAGGCGAAAAAATTACTGCGTAAAAAATATTTATACATATAACTACACATTGATAAAGTAAATATTATGTTTTAAAAATCAAATTTTCATCCTGGCCTACGTATATAGTAATTGCATATGTGTATAGCGATTCCGAAACGCGACGCACATAAAAAATAATATGACAGACTCTGCGCCATACATATAGTAGACGTGACCCGGTCATGTTATATAGCCCTGCCACCCCGACATCGCCATTTCCTCGTTCGTTACTCACCAGGGTGTGCACATGCAGGGGAGTTTGGCTTGGACGTCTCAAGTCTTAAGATATTATTTAAGCACCCTCATTCCATCCCAAAATCTCTTTGCTATAGACAAAGTATATTTGGGTTTAATATGTCAATGTTACTAAAAGTCTATGTCAGTTTTAATTCTTTTTAATTTATCCATTGTTCAAGCCAGCCCTTTATTTTTAAAAATATTACCCAAAGTTCTTATAGATTGATGTTCTTTAATCTTTATTCAAAGTACTATTCGTTGTTGCATTCATCAATTATTTACATATAAACTTTCTGTTCAAAATTTATTTAAGATATAATTATTAATGGGACTAACTTGCCTCTGAAATTATCTTGAATAGATACAAAATATATTTTTATATTCGCCAGCATTTTTCTTTTCAAAATGTCTCATTCTATCCCAACTGTCATGTAATTTTCTGGACCGATGCTTTCGGTAGTGATCCGTACATTTACGACAGTGATACTGTCCAAGTATATATTGTATTCTCTGTTTTATGCACTAAACATATGATATTCACTAAACTACTTATAATTTTTTTTTTCTCTAACGTATTTTAGTTTAACACTTAAATGTAATGTTTTAAAACTTTTTAAAGCTTGATAATTGTTAATGGTTTGTACAGAATAAAAGGATTTGATATCGCAATAAACAAATAATTATGATTAGTAAGTATTATCACAAAACTTAATATGCACAAAAAATGTGTGTACTTATTAATTTTGTAATAATAATTTAACGTTGTACAGTTTAATTATTATTACAAAATTAAAAATCATAAAGTCAGTAAAATTAATCACATTATTATCATTGATAGCTACTTCAACTTGCCGCACTTCCGTCGCAAGCCTGAAATATATTTAAACACCGTAACAGCTATCGTAAGCAACAAATCATCATTCGCATAGATTACCAAAGCAAACATTCAGTAAGCTCTCGGCATTTATGCGCAATCATTGCCCTAAGTCTCGCTAAAGCACCCATCCCAGTGTATATAGTTAACATGCCGGATTTAGCGGTTCCGAGTTCGATCCGCACTCTACCTTGCTTGGATTAAATTCTATTGAATAATTTAGGTTCTTTAATGTAGTAGCTCATGGACGATTAGAGTGCCCATTATGATGACTTAGTTGATGTGTACTTTGAAAATTATAGGCAGCGTTCGTTCTAGGGGCGGGGCCGGCATTTTCGTTGAATGTTTGATAAAAATAATGATGTAATAATAATGATATTTCTGCTATTTTTACTGCTTGATTATTGATTTTATTTAATGTTATATATTTCTAAATATGATTTTGCTTTATTTTTATTGTTCAGATATAGTTCATAAGGAGCGGCAATTTGACTTTTTGTCATTATAACAGGGTATAATAAAATATTCAGTTCAAAATCTTCTAAAATTATTCATACTCATTTGATTAATATTACGTTACTAAACAAAACCTACTCTTGAAAACAGTAAGTTGACGTAAATGTAAACAACTAAAAGAAATTTGAATAAGGGACCAAGTTTGGTAGAAACGACGTTCGGGGTAGTCGTTGTCACCAATAAAAGAACTGAGATCGAACGGGTGCCAAGTTCCAAAGCTGTTCCTTTATATGTATCTGTAGGAATGTACGTTCTTCGATTCATTTAGAAAACAATTTGTTACTTTCCTTGATATGGGATTTCTAACTTGGCACATTTTAATTTTCAGTAAGTATTTATGTTAATTTATTATATTTATTACGACAATAAATATTTACGTTATTTCTAATTAAAGGAGTCAAATTTTTTATCGAATTTTTTTACTATTAAGACTTGCCATGTTAGAAAAACCAATATCAAAGAAAGCGACATTTTAGTTACTAATTGAACCTAATTAAATTAATAAATTTACGTCGAAGCTTCGTCAGCTCCGATTATACAGGGATCTGGGATTTCGAATTGTTAATATAATAACTTTCTAGAATTCTAAGAATTATTTCACATTAACTTGTTTTTATTTCATAATAATTTATGTTTAATGCGTCAGTCTTATTTAATAAAAAATGCGTAGTTCTTTAAATTAGACACGCAACAATATACAATAAAATGTTCATTGCATGCTCATTGTAGGATTTACTATCTATAAAAAGATATAGGTATACAGTATGGAAACAGCTATATACTTTTTGGCTTCTCGTAAAAGTTTAGTCTTCACTAAGTCCGCTGTGACTTAAACCGGCCAAGAACTTAGTAAACCCGGCTCTATAGAAGAGAAGTTTATAAGTTTAATTTACTCAAAAAAGTTTATTTTAACATTGCTGTCTTTGTATTACTCGTATGTCATCAATAAGTTTGTTACATTTCATTCAATTGAATTTTATTGTTATTATTTCTAGGCTTGAAAAAATAACACAAAAAACATCATAATTAGTACGTAAATAGATCGCTGTTATACCGTTTTGGAGTCTTAAAATATACACTGGCGAGCAATAAAACCGGGCCACCTGTAAAAACCGACTTAAGATAGACTAACTTCGGATCAGATAAATTTATTAGATTTTTGTCCTTGTATTTAAACATAAACGAGATTATTTTTAATAATGTCAAAGATTAAAGAATATATATAATATAATATTGTTGTCGAGTCTTTTTACATTATCAGGTCTTCTTTCATTCACTACCGCAACACCCCGCTTGATCTACGAAGTTACAGCCACCCGGTTGCATCCATGTCGTCACAAACAAAGACGTTCATAAATTATTATCTTTGCCGTAACGAGAAGATGTGAACTTTTCGTGAAACATTGGTTCCTTCAAACGAGACGTAAAGACGAATTTTAGCAAGCCAGTGTGACGGTGACTTATGTTTATCGAATCTGTCAAGCGGTCACCGTTATTTATGGGCTGTAACGTACTCTTACCACCAGGTAGTGTAAAGTCAGTTTGCCAAGTAAAAAATATTTTTGTATGGTTTTATATTTTATCTCATATAAACATCTTATGAACTTACGTCTGCTTGTGTTTTTTTTATCGTTTAGATTTGTGGTGTTACAACCTGTCTCACCTGATTTTATGTGACGATGTGGCCCAAGATGGTGACACGCTAAGCCTAGTGGGGAATCTAACTCTCAAGTGCAGGTGCCGGAACCTATAGGTGCTTGGTGACAGATTTTCAAGTTGAGGGTGGTAGCTAGCCAGACGGGCATTAGAAAATGCCCTACCATCATGCTATGGTTTCATCACGATGTTTTCCTTCACCGAAAGCTCGGGCTCATTGCCGGCTCAGACACAGGTCTATCGACGCGATGTCCTTACACGCTGCCACTGAGCAATAGTTGCATCATTGCTGTAACTTCTGAATGACTGGACCGATTGAGCTTGTCAGATTAATAAATATTTAATGGTAGTATATTAAGTGGTTTTAAAAATGCTAAAATTATACTGGATAAATGACACTATGCAATAAATAATATGTTTCATATTCAATATTTTCAAAAACTCTACAACCGATTCGGTAGGCACTGTCTTTTAGAGAAGAATCTGCAAGAAACTTTAATTCAGCCTTCAGTGTAGAGAGACATCCATCCACGACGATTAAAATACAATAAGTCTCCCTTCTCAGGCAAGACAATATATTTTATACAAAAATCCCCCCAATACTGAATAGATTTATCAATTACCATTATTAATATCACAATTAAGCTTAAAAATACATGACTTGCTTTAAAATGTCAAATTAACTTTTGGTTGATAATAATTGAGTACGTTTACAATACAAATAACTTCTTAAAATAACTGTACTTGAATGTATACTTTAAATTTATACAAATCAATGTATGTACTCTAGAAATACGTTTCAAAATAATAAATGTGCACTTCAGTTTAAAACGAGCTCGCAAGAAAATACAAAGGAATATTAGAAGAAAATCTAAGACATAAATTAACCAAATCGCAGGGATGAGTGCGCTGTGACACAGACAACTGCATTTCGCCTGCCAAGAAGCTCTTCGCTACCTCTGAGACTAGCTTGAATTAAATTATGATTGTTTTTCTTGTTTGCTTCACAGAATCTTAAACTATGGGATAATATTCTGGAGTACTTAAAACGAAACGGAACAACTGAAAAAATAAAGCATTATATTTATAATTATATGTTACGTTTTTACGAGTTATGTTACGTTACGTCATAACGAGTGCACTAATATCTCCACAAACCGTACTATGTAAAGATTAATATAACAATAATTTTATTCTTAATTAGCTGTTCCATAATTTTTCACCCGTGTAGCCTATCGTTCTTCGTACTTTTCTTTCTTGCCTACAGCTTGCTAGATTGCTTGACGTTTATAATTAATGCTTCGCTCCTTAGAGTCGTAGCGTGATATTATAACCTGCCTTAAAAATAGGGTTTTAAATGCAAATCAAATTCGACTAGTAGTTTCAGAGATTAGCGTGTTCCAACAAATAATGTCTTGAGCTTTATAATATTAGTACTGAGTAACCGAAAAAGTAAATGAGAATAAAGCAAAACTCGATACGTATACATAAACGACTTTGAATACTAAGTAATCGTCAAATAAATGACATAAAATTTCGATATTTTATCGATGACCCACATCAATCAACGTTCGTAATATGAATCGAGGTAGCCCGCAAATAGGTAAATTTTTATTACTTCATCGACACCGCTGCCATAATAATGATTTGCTCTTCGAATTCCAGTTTTATATTATTATTCTTGCAGATGTTTCTGGGTTGCTATATTTTTATAATTTATATATTTTTGTTTATGTTGACTGTAGTTTATCAAAACATTGTTTCTTTTATGAGTCTGATTCATAAAAGTGTATATATGTTCCATTAAACATAAACCTATATTATTCCTGTATTGTACCGTAAAGTTTTTTTTATTATTAAAATTACACACGCTGAAAATTCTGTGTTCGGACTTATTTGAATGAAAAATTTATTATTTACTCGTACTTCCATTGTTAGACACATATTAATTTATCTACTAAAAGTAATTCGGTCTGTGTGTGCTTATAACATGTTTTTGTTTATTATTATTAGGTCCTTATATATGAAATTGGTGTTTTGTTAAACTGGTAAACTTGATCTCAAATATCTGGATTTTGGTTAGGTACTCCAAATTCAAATTTATTTAAAATTTAGGCTTGTGTATTTGTGTTTCGAATTGTTTTCGCACCATTTGATTTTTCTTTGACTTCGTTCTTTTCACAAAATGGCACAAAATGGAAAACTTAAAATATCGCATTATTTACGAATATGAGTTCTATCGTGCCAACAGCGCTGCAGAAACAGCTCGAAGGATTAATTATGTGTATGGGGAAGTTACTGTAAAAGATAGCACGGTACGTTTTTGGTTCCAACGTTTTCGTTCTGGATATTTTCTTTGTTCGGAATTTGGACAATTACAAGGAAAAGTATTCAGTTCCGACGAAGCTGTCCAAAACGTCTTCAAAGATTTTATTGATTCTCGCTCCCACAATTTTTTTAACAATGGAGTGAGTGAACTACCTATAAAATGGCGAAAGTGCATAGATAATAATGGTACATACTCCGATTGGATAAATGTATAATTTTTAAATTTTTATAAACCCTAATTTCATATGTAAGTACCTATTATTATTTAATTATGTATATTCCTTCCGTCAAATTTCTTACATAGTGTTATTTTAGTCCGCACTTTCAGATGCGGAATGATGTTGTGTTCCACTTCTTTTTTATTTTTCGTTTAGTTTTGCAATATCTCAATGTATTCCCAATACTAATTAATTTAATCATTTCGCCTTTCCTTTTATTTACAACACAAACAAGTAAACAAGGAAAGTGAAATAATTAATAGTGAATTTAGGGAAGCCAAGATTACAATTATAAATTGGTTGTCGTCTTTGACCTACGAGGTTTCGCGAATACTGAAACATATTTTTCACATTCCTCTTTAACCATTTACGAGGTACATATTCTACCCATTCATGGCACTAATATGGCACACAATTTTGTTTCTTGGTATTGGTCGATCTCCCGCGACACAGGATTTATTTCCTAGTGCGGGGGATCCACGGTTTATTGTCATGACCTGTAATTCCAATTTGGTAATAAAGATTAAAGTATTTATTTTTAAATGTATTGCAATTTACAATATTATGAATTAATTAGAAATATAAAGAAATAACTATATTGTTTTTAAGTATTATTAATAAACTGGAATGAAAAACATAATTCATTGAATTTTTATTGTTTCATTAAAAATATTTGTTAGGAGTAATAAAAATATACAAATAAGAAATTTATCAAAATCCGTTACGAAATTTACATTTAATATCATAATAACTCGTAAATCTACGTCTTTGAGAGTATCTGGAAAGCTTCTGCAATGTTTTCAGTGAAATTGTAAGCCGGTCTGTCGTTCTCTATAATCCACGTAGCGCCACTGTTTCCTTTGTTAATAACATCTATAATACCCTTTACCGCTGACTCCACTCTGGAAAATGTAATATTGATTTTGTATTAGGATATTAAATTTATTCTTTGAAGTCATCGAATCCTGTATTTCTCTAAGGCTATTTTGAGAACAGATGTCACTAAAAACCAACAGTTGTCTAAACCTGAAGAGCGCTGTTACTGAGGGGTAACACGGGTGGCCATATTAAGTAATCCGTGTCTTGCCGATATGGAAATTATGTGGCGAGTGACAGCGTTTATCCGTGTTTACAAACCGTGCATCTCTTACAGACACGGATATTTTATGGTAACCAGCACCGGTTGAACATATCTGCAAGCCTTCCATGTCTTACAGGTACGGATATTGTGCGTTCATAAAAGCTGCCTGCGGGCGGTGGCCATAGACAGTTCGACGCCAGAAATAGTCAATTAAACGTACATAAATAATAAGGGAGGATCTTTATGCTGTAAAAATGCCAACACCGCAATCAAGAAAATACTACTCATTTTGTTCATTCTGATTTATAATCATCACCGTGGTTTGAATTTACGTTCTGTTTAAAATAACTATTTTATTTTATGTTTTCTCATCAAATAATACTTATTGTGATTATATAAAATTATACAGACATCTTAGTATATACATATCGCTTAATCCTCAATAGAATCACGTTACTGTAAATAGTGCCTCCAAGTATAACCTTATGACGACTGCAACCGTGCCACATACTTATTACGATATTGTACAGAGTTTTCATTCTCAATTGATCGGTCTAGGAAATTCATAAAAATCGTTATGCCTATAATGTTGCAATTATTGTTTTTATCTGCCATCATTAAATGTTTTATTAGTCTCTATAAGTTTTATAAACAGGTATATTTTGTGGATTTGTATGTAGGATATCGACTAGTACTTCTGATTCGATTTTTAAAATTTTTCACTCATAGAAAATTACGTTCAGGCTGATGCTTATATGGTACGTTGTATTTTTATTTGGTTTTAAGAAGGTGGTGTAAGACGTTGCAGGAGTTTGGTAATAACAATATATATCTATCTTAATACTTACTATTCTTAGTATGTTAGTCAGATTTGGCGTGTTGCCTTCCGAGAATGACCAATATAATTTATATCTTAAAATATTTTGTCTACGTGTAAGCAATCGATGAACATTCCTCACTCAGTGGTTGACATTCTATGTCTGCTTTTGTTCACTACTACTAAAACATCAGACTGATAAATATGTAAAGATTTTACCTCTGCCTGACAGGAACACGTGAGGTCAATTGAGAGGAAGAATCTTTGTCAAAGTTTTCCAAGTTGTTCCTGTGTAGAATGGCCGTGTCCGTGGGACCGAGACACACACTCAAAACTCTTACCTGTGTCTTCTTGTAGTATTCAGCCGACTGCGGAATGAAATACGCAAAGTTTTGATTAATGTACTCCATCTGGTAAGCTTGTGGGTTTGATTTTTATCTGATTATTCAAATCTTGATTTCTACCTTAACATCGTTGATTTTCTACAAGCCGTATTTATGGGTTATTAAAATAATTTGAAGTATCTAAAGTTATTTTTTGAAACGCATTTCAATTTGTTTACGATTAAATTGCTTAAACGTTAAGTAATTATTTCTCCAGTACGTAGAGATTACATGGAAATTCGAGAAAGCTGCTTCATTTTAGATTATAAGTAAGTTTACCTTGCAATACTTTTACACACATAAGTAAATGTTTTAACCATTCAGTACTACTACAAACCTTATACTACAAATCTTCTATGCATATTATAAAATTCAACGTATCTATCTCTGTCTGTCTGACCATTTACGTTCTTTTTACACGAAGACCACTTATCCGATTTACATGTTTTTATTTTATTTTAGTACATAGCTATGTTATGTGGCCAGGTTATAGGATATATTTTGTAAGATAACATACGAAATAAGCAGGGACGATAAAGGTGAATCAATTCGGAAAAAAGACGCATTTGGGGCGCTCAAATGGCTTACGCTGAGTAAATCATACGATATAATATATCAAATTAATGTTATACATATTTGTAGATCTATGTGTATGTTCTAAGCATCACCCACAATAAGCATTTTTGTCTTCCGCCTTTTGAGCGGGGACTGCACGATTCGCGCGTGCGTTCGACCGACGGCATTCTGTAGTCCACGCGAGAGGAGCCGCAGGCAAGGCTAGTTTTATATATATTCCACAATTAATAATAATTGTGCGATTTCATAGGTATGGATCTATTATTAGATTACATAAACATTAATTCGTTAAAACAACATACTTGTTTTAAAATGTTTTATAGTAGTTTTTGACCACAATTTCACTTGATGTGACGATGTGGCCTAGATTCGCTAAGTCTAAAGCAGACTTCAGGTTTAAGTGCAAATGCTAGAAAATCCCTATAGGAGCTTGGCGACAGAGTTTCAACTTGAGAGTGGTAGCTAGCCAGGCGGTTATTAAATCGATCGATGCTCTTTCCGAACACACTACCCATCATCATCATCGCTTTCAGGCGTTCCTATTTTTTTAACAATAAATTGAACTATCATTATTTAGAATTAACGTCTAAACTTCCAAAATGTATACAATAAACTCACGCCCATAGCAATGCTAAACTGTAGCACGGCTGTTTTCGTAGCTGCGTACACAGGTAAACGATTGTCGATGTTTAGAGCCAGCAAGGAGGACATGTTAACCACCACTCCTCCTCTGCCTCCTTTATCTACCCCCATACAATCTAGACCTTTTAACGTGCTATTTACCGTCGCTGCCTGAAAATATAATTTTGAGAAAACTTAAAAAACATGAGCATATTCAACAGAAATTATTTAGTAGCATAATTTCAATATAGGCACTAATAACAATGCAAAATGTAAGATTGACGTTCCAGGAATAAGATAAATCTTTTTTGTGATTTTTTCCAATTTTAATTTTAACAACATTCGCTGTTTTGAAGAATACAGTTATGGTGTAAATAGATGAGCCCAGAAATTTCATTGGAATTGCTATAGATATAGCAACTTTCGACAAGTCACGCGCACTGTCGTTCAACACATTATCAATTGATAGTTAAAGTTTTACTTACAAAATTGATGTCGATCATCTTTTTGTATGAGCGCTCGTCGACGCTCAAAATGGCCGCGTTATTTATGACTCCATCCAGCCTTCGATATTTATCTAAAACTTGGTCATACGCGGCCGCGAGTTGGTCTTCGTCGGCGACATCGCATTTTATAAACTTTGCTCTTAGAGCGCCAAACTTGTTTATAAGTTCTGCTTCTAGAGCCGCGCCTTCTCGTACTGCAATATCAAGGAAGGCGACATGCTGAAAGAGAAAATTCAATTTTAGTACATAACAGGTAATTTAAGTTCTCAGAAGTAAGAACTTCCAATCTTACTTCGACATATTCAATATTTTTTATAACAAAATATTTTAACGGATTTTTTAAATTACAGATGGCAGATTATATGATTTCTATAATAAAATATAGAACACAGTATTGCAATAAGCAAATGACATAGTCATAAAAGAGCTGACTTGACTGATTGTATAATTACAAGATTTGCAATAACAATGTTATACTTAATTTTGAAATTCATGCAAAATATTTATAATAGATTTGATTTGATAACAAAATATATTGCAACTAGTATAAGTTAATATGAATAATGCATACTTCATCACTTTATCTATTGAACAATAATACAATACGTACATTATAATAATTTTATTGTTAATACATATTATCTGTTAATACATTGTCAATACACACAATAACATGGATGTTAATATCTATCAGACGAGGTTATTTAAAGACGATAAATAAAAATAGTTTATCTTCTTCATTGGATACTTACCAACTTGACTATGTTTAAAACATTTAACCCCAAGGTGCATTCGTAATTATATATTTCTGTAGCCCTTATTTGTAACATTTATTTTACCTCATTTTCGTTATTTTAATAATATTTATTTATAACTTTTTTTTTACCCGTGACTTCGTTGCCTTTGCCTTGTAATTGAAACAATTTGCACACCATTTATGTTAAACTGGCTTTACTAACACAGAAACCTTCGTAGAAGTTCTCGAAATAACTCACCAAAGCTTTCAAAGCTCTTTTTAAAGTATTCAGATGAATGGTTTAGGAACGCACAGAGTAAAAACAAACAAATAATCATATTTTTTTATAAAAATACTAGCAAAACCGGCCACGTGTTTTGTCCGATCTCTCCCTATGTTTACATGATGATATGAAGATAGTCTGAAAATTTCATCGAAATTGCTCTAGCCGTTTTGGAGTTCATAGGGAACATACATACAAACATCCATTTATATTTATATGTAAATATATAATATAATAAAATTGAAGTGTCTATTAGTAATGTCAAAAAAAAGATTATTACTAAATGCATATGAAAGTATACACGATACCTATAACTATTCTGTCTGTTTGTTCCGGGTAATCTCCAAAACGATTGGATTTTAACGGGACTTGCCCTTGCAGATAGCTGATGTTATAGGGCATAGCATAGGCTACATTGATTTTAGAAAAAAAAAAAATAAGGTTCCGCACAAAAAATAAAAAACTTTTTTAGTAGTCCACGCGAGCGGAGTCGCGGACACAGCTAGTATTTATATACATATATACTAAAAACCAGCTGCCCTTAAACCCAACAACTATTTGATGGGAACTGTTAAGAGGGACACTACAGTGGGATTATACCTGAAAATGATACAATTACGCCAATAGTGGCGTACTAAGATTAGGAGGGCTGACTCTAAAAGTTATGGGTGATGAGATATGGTAGGAAAAGAAGGAGACTTAAGTAAATTTTACTCCGATGAAGTGAATGAAATTTCTGTGAATGATATATGATTGGTAAGATAGCAGAAACTTTTAGTTACTCAGAACAAGTATAAGCTACAAGAAAATTAAGTCTAACTATAGTTCCAAACAATAGCAATTAGAATCTGCAATAACTAGTTGCCAGCGTGATTAAACTTTCTTTACAAACTATACGCCTCTGCACCGTCTCGAGTCATTAGACGGGTTCTAACGTTATTGTGAACAGCCATAATTATATTACCTCTCTATGGATTATGAATAAGTCAGTTTACGGAAACTTTTAAGGCTTACTATATTAAAGAAACTTAAGAGAAATAATTCGTAATGAAATTCACCATTGCACTGATTTTTTAATCAGGTGTTTTCGGTATTAGCATTTTTATAAAAGTGATCATGACAAAATTAATTTTAATTTTAATAGAATTTTTACAAAATTGAATTTAATCTAACCTTCTGCAAAAAGCAGCAAAATAATATGCATCGGCTGATTTTTCTTTAAATGATAAAATTGTTTTTTTTATTATTATTATTTTATATGATGCAATTGGACAACTTACAAATACAAATCCCAAATCTCTTAAATAATTAAATATACTATTTTAATCTGAATTGGAAAATATATTTTAATTCTTTGATTCTCAATATACCAAGTCGCCATACTAATTTTCACGATTGATCTGCCGCCGTAAAAGCAGACGACTGTGGAATTCGCTTCCTATCAGCATCCAATAAGCCAACTCCCGGGATTCCTTCAAGAATTGGCAACGCAGGTTCTACTTGGAGCAGTTGAATATCTGCTAAATTTCGTTTACTAAACATTATGTACACCGTGCATATATACCTTTCTCTTGCCCCCCCTGGAAGACTAGTAGATAATGCTTTTTGGCATTAAGCCGTCCAACTGTACCCTTATGTGCAATAAAGAATTAAATAAAAAATTAACGTCCTAAATTATATACAAAGAATAAAGAAGAATAATATAATGGTTATATTGTTAGAAATAATATTCTTACATAATCAATTTATAAGAAATTATTAAATATATAAATGACCTCGATGGGTGATAACTAAATGAAATTTAATTAACAAAATGATTATGTTGAACGTCTAACGTTACAAGAGAATTATTCAGTATACAATAATGTTTATTTTGCTATCAAAATTAAATTAAATTTACCCTTGCATTTTCTGAGAGCAATGCTCTCACAACACCGGCGCCGACGCCCGCCGCGCCGCCGGTCACCAAAAACACTTTATCCTCTATATTTATGGATCGCTCCGCAAAATTCGCAGCCATATTTAAATATAATTATATTATCATCACTAAAATGATAAATAAACAAATTTTAACGTTAGCTTAATAGTAAATATTACAAATAAAACGCTTGCGTTCGATCCAAGGTGAAACAATACACTGAGTAATGCAATCCGTTTAGCGACTAATTTCTTGACACAGCCGCCGCGCCGTGCCACGCTACAGATATGTATTTTATCTTCAGATAAGAAGTATGTTGTGATTGTTCCTAGGTATGACGTAATCGATAATATTTTTTTTAATTATTAAATTAATCAACAAAAACAAGAATTACTTTATGAAATGAATAAAGAAATATACTTCGATACCACTCATATCTTGTATTAACTATTTAATTAAATTCACACACAGCGCACTTTTTTGTTTATATGGTAGCACGACAAAGAAACAGCACTTTACTTCATGGTAAGTACATGGTAAGTTTTTTTTATCATTATAGGTTTGGTGTAGTGGCTACAATCTCACCTGATGTAAAGTGACTATGTGGTCCAAAATGACAACACGCTAAACCTAGTGAAACACTGGCTATCAAGTACAGCTGGCGGAACACACCTATAGGTGCTTGCAGACAGATTTTCAACTTGAGGGTGGTAGCTAGCCAGGCGGGCATTAGAAAAAGCCCTAACATCGTGCTATGGCTTCCTCACGATGTTTCCTTTACCGAAAGCTTAGGGCTCATTGCAGGGATTCGAACTCACGTCAATCGACACGAAGTAGTATACGCTACCAATGAGCCATCATTGCAAAGTACAATCTAATCTAAAATCAAAGGCCACCACCGAATGATCTACATCCTATCGTAAGTCGTCACTGTTATGTTAACATGTCATGTCATGACATGTAAGTTAATCTCTATGGCGTGTACATACAAATGAATGCAAAACAATAATATCCGAAAAAGCATACATAATAAACATATTTTTTAATAACAGCATTTATTTAATATCTGTAAATATCAACCGCGATAATGGGTAAACGAGAAATCTGAGATATGATTTCGTAATCTATACATATAATAGAATTGAAATGTTTGTTTGTTATGTCAAAATAACAGCTTTTTACTAAATGCATATGAAAGTATACACGCTACCAAGAACAAAAATCCCATTTATAAAATTTTTGTCTGTCTGTCTGTTGTTTTTTTAGTCCCTACGATACCCCTAACACACGTCAGAGATCTTGTGTCTCTAAATATTTTTTATTTCTACGCCCAACCTTCTGCGAGAAGTTACCCAAATAGCGCCAAGCCATATTATTCACAAATCTATTCTAATTCTTAATTAGCCGAATGCTTCCCTACTCTTTTCTTTTGTCTTATGCTAACACTGTTAATTAAATCATGCCACAAAAAATACGCTCATTATATGTAACTAATTCTATTGATTTACATGTTAAAACACTGGGTGAGCCACAACGACGGGTCAGATTTTTTTTAAATTCAATAAATAATAAAAGTAATTTATAAAATAGTAAAATTTGTAAATTTTATGTCAAAAGCTAATTTTTTTGGAACACTATTAGCTAATAAATTAATAAAATTGTCTATCTGTTTGTTCCTTGTAATCTCTGAAACGGTTAGACCGATTTTGACGGAAGTTTCACTGGCAGATAGCTGATGCTAACTTAGGCTAATTTTATTTTAGATAAATAATTAGTTTTCCGCACAAAAATTAAAAAAGGTTTTTTTAGTAGTCCACGCGAGCGGAGCCGCGGGCACAGCTAGTTTTAACAATAAAATACAAAGACGTAATAGGGGAGTGGTTCTATATCAATTTACAATACAATAAACAACACTTCGTATGCCAAATATTTTTTTTAACTTTTATCTGTATCTCCTTTAGTAAGAAATTGGTTTCAGTTTCAGAAACCAATTGTCTGGATTTACTAATCATATCTGACAAAAATTAAATCTATATTCATAAATCTGTAATTCTGTCTGTACATGTTTTTTTTCAAATTTCCTTATTAACATATATTATAAAGGATACCGATCACGGAAATGAAATTAAAAAACAATGTCTGTCTGTTTGTATGTCCGGATTTAGCTCACGGATTTAACTTGACCGATTCGTATGAAATTGTGTAAATGAGAAGCATACGTCATTCCATAATTAATAGATTACAGGAGTTGTCAATAATACATTTAGAAAGCTTATTAAAAAAATCTCACACTAGCTAGATAGTTCTAACAAGGGAGTCATAACCATGTTAGAGTCTACTTAGAAGATTATAAAATACTACGAAGGCTTAAAAACAATGATATTGGCAAGTACTTTTGTGGCGCCAAACAAAAAAGAAACCTACCTACCATAGAGATTGTGTTCTTTACATGTAGTGACATAAATAGGAACAAGAAGAAAAAAAATCTTAATCGAATTTGATTTTTGTACACGGGAAGTAATGTAATGATTGTATTATCAATCATTTTTTATCTTTTAATTATATATATTTATTTTAACTTGTATGTATTTTAACATGCGCCCCAACTGTGACTTTTTTCCCAATTGATTAATAAACTATAAAACAGATAACTAATCTATTAAATTAAAGGTTGGGGATGAGAGGTTGTTGTATAAAACAGTTTTAACGGCATATAAATATAATCAAATTCTTTTAAAGTATATATCACGATGTTAAAACTATGTTTATTTAGAATACCTATCTACTTCAAAGTCCCCATGGCGGCTCATTTTGAGGGGTTGACATCACGAAGCGACTAAAGCGCTGTCAAGTGCTGAAACCGTTGACATACAACAAAAACGTGTAATAGCAGGGAACCTTAACGATGCTTTTTTGAAGCTACACCTTGAAAAATGAGTAGACAGACGAGGGGCTGTGAGCGCCGCGTGAGGACATTTTGCAGGCGAGATAATTTTAAGAGCATTCTTTTTTGTAAAGTGAGAAGTACAAAGCTTCTATATAAACTGTAAGGGTACATTTTGTAGCCCCTATTTTTTTGTCGAGTTCTAGTTAAGAAGATGTTCTTTATAGGTTGAAGTGCGTTTTTATTTTTAGCCATTTAGACCGAAAATGTTATTAACTCATAACTTTTGTTTGGTTAAGTTTCTTTATTGCTTAAGTGCTGCAGTATTGGTGAATCAGTTTCTTTTTCATCGAAGGATAGTTTAAGCTTAAGTACTTAATTTTGCGAATTTGAAAATAAAATTTCTACCTAAGTTCCAAGGACCACTGAATTTTGGTATATAACGCTATAAACTGAACCTACTTATTGGAATATGATAAATGTGACCGGGACGGGCAGCGTGACGTCATTCAAGAAAAGTGTTTATTTGTAGTTAATTTCATAATCGCAGTTCTTCACTATCCTATACCTCGAACTAGAATGTTACTATTCCACGACTGAAGCGAGAATGCCCTGCTTCTTTTTTTTTGATCTATCTATACTGTTAGCCATAAGGGCTCTGAAGCCTCAGACGGCTTTTACAGCTTCACCCGAGCTTAGGGGCTCCCGCTCCGTGTGCGTTACGCCTTTTATACTCTTGCACTCGGCTCGAGTACTAGAGTAGCTATGAATATCCACTCATGAATATACCCCACTACCCACTTCACTTCCAAGAGTATGTTATTTAATATGACGTGTTAGTTGCGATAAATGCTAATGAACGTATTTAGTATGATGAAATGTGTGCGAGAAAAATCACATAGAGAAAAACTTGTAAGGCTTCTTGTTTTCAGTATGTGAGGTCAGGATGGATTCCATGCCCTATTATCAGAACGTGATAATGCTTACGATTTCATGCTTAGCATGACCTTATATTATCAATAAATACCATTAAATTCTAATATTTTTTTTTAGTTTAATTGTAATATCAGCTACAAATATAAAAGAAGTATCACTTCAAACGCATGTAAAGGGTACTCGTGAATTATATTTACAATTTGATAAGTTCCTTATCATTTCACTATTAAAAAAATCCGTTTGTTATTCAGCAAAAATCTATTTCCGTGATGTACCTATATCTACTCTATATAAATAAAATGATTGAGGTTTGTCGTTATGCTCGCATAACGCAAAAACTTTATACTACTTAGATACTTGGTCCTTATCAAAGAATTAAATTATCACGATATCTTCATTCAATAAAAAGTTATTATACTTTTAACAAATTAACGATTTCTTCTGTCGTCCACGCGAGCGAACCGGTAACACAGCTAGTTTAACATAAATTTATTAAATATACATTTAAACATACATTTTGAGACGCTTATGTTTCAATAAACTCCATTCATTTCCATTATTATTTCTGCTTCCTCAAGCCAGCATGATTGAATGTATCCGCCAGGTTTTTAATTCGTTTTGTAATAATTGTTGAGTAAAAGTTCGAACTCCTTCGAATATCAGTTATAATTCAAAAGGTCTCTGTTATTATAACAATACAAGTTTTATCGACTCCAGACAAATATGTGTCAGTCCAGACAATAAATATAATAGTAAATATAAATAAACTTATACAATTCTCATTTCAGATTGTACAATTCCTTTAGCGATCCGTGTCTCACTCCGTAAGTCAGAATCCATCCGTCAAGTTTTCAATTATTTTGCCGTCTTGTTCATATTTTAAATTTAAAAAGTTCTTCAGCCAAAATACAATATATACGACCTACTTATTCGATATATAAATAGTAAAATAAGTTTGTAATACAATATTTAAAATAATAAGTTACCTATAGATGAGATGCCTTCGGAAAGGAGCATAAACACAATAAATGAATAAATGAGGAATCAAATAAATTAAAATGAATACATATAATTAAAATATAAAAATGATTGATAAAGCAATCATTACAATTTGTATTCAACAGAAACAACTAACAAACTATTGGTGCGAATTTATAAATTAAGCGGTATAAATTCAACACAACAGCCGGCTGTAACTAATTCTATGAAGGTAGGCACTGGTGTTAAAATAGTTGTTTCGACTCTCAAACAGATTCTGCGGTTAAACCGCTAACATATAAAACCATTCAGTCGACTTATTTGCATAGATAACTACGTTCTTCATAGTTTAGAGTAACTAGTATTTTGGAAGTAATGATGGCGCAGGGGTAACGTGTACGGGCACCGCGTTGATCGACATGACTTCGAAACCCTGCAATGAGCCTGAGCTTTCTGTAAAGAAAGCATCGTAATGAAATGGTAACCCATATTGGGCCAAATCGTAATATTATTTAATATCATTAATTATCATAATGTGATTGTTACTACACGCTAAACCTATTAAGAATTATTACTATGCAGAAACCCTACAATAAAATTTGTAAACTAGTTAATCACGAAAATTATTTACAAAGAAAGTATTTAGTAAAACCTGGTGTGTAAATTTAGAAATTAGATAACTTATAAATAAAAATGCATTGAGTTTAAATGTACAACAAAAATAGATAATCAGTTTTAATCCTGTAGGGTATAATCCATGATAACAGGGACCACATTAAAAGTCGATAATATTAGCGTAAAATGCAATTTCTTTATATTTTCTAAATGATAAACAGTAATTAAAATGCTGCATAGGAAATCCGCGGAAACAAGTCAATTGATAAATGCAAACATAAACATCACTCTTTACGATTTAGCAGTTGAATACGGATATTATTGCGATCAGATCGAGTTCTCTGAATATTGGTTAATATAAACAGAAATTTAATTTAGGGCAGTTATCCATTATTTTGTTATATGTACAGTGTAAATCTTATATTTTTATATTAAAGGAGATAGTCATGATGTCATACGGCAATATTATATTAATGTATCTTGTAATAAATAATTCAAAACCTTTTTAGGTTTTCTATAAATTGTAATACTAGTTACTGATCGAAAATACAGGGATACTGGCCATGAAAATCGTAAGTCCTACTGACTGCTTTAAATAATTATTAGCCAATTTGAAATGAAGTGAACATTTTCAGTAAATATCTGTAAAGAAACTGCATGATATCAAACTTATCAGGTGTACTAAGTCATAATTTTCATGTACAGAAGAAGAGAAAATCACGTAAGACACATCAAAAAGCAAATCAAGTTGTAGTTTTCATTTCACTGATGTTAATTTAACCTATACATTAATTTTAAGTCCGCACTCTTCTTATCCGTATCAGTACAAGTCGTAATACATAAATAAAATTGAAATGCTGTTCGTTAGTAAGCGCATCAATTGACAAAGGCTAGATCGATCTGGGGATTTTTTTATTTTAAAATATTCGTAATAGTTTGAATTAGGTTTTTATTGTAAAAAAACCTGAATATTTTCAAATTCGGGAAAAACTGGACGTCCTTTTTTTAACACGCTTATATTAGCTTCACAAGTAACTAACTAACTAACAATGTAATAAAATTTTAGAAGTCAATTTTAACCTACTTCTAATTGTCGTATCGAAATGAAATTTGGTTAGTATAAATAGTTCTGATGAGAACACTATAATTTTATATCTTCGAGCTAATCTGATGATGGAGCCAGGAGGTGGATAGTGCAACTCTTCAGTGGTTACTAACAAACCCCATGAGTTTAGGCTCATTTTGATAAGTCTATGAGATTGGGATTGGTAAAGAAATGTTATTATTATGAGACTAAAAAGTTTTATAATTTTTGTGCGTGATCAAATTGTATTTTTTAGTTTTTATAAACTATTTAAAATTATGTCATCTGATTTGTGTTGTGAATTCAAAATTATACATATATTTAAAATAACATTTCAAAATTAAATACAACATACAAGTGACTTTAATAATTCAGTAGTTTAAAAAGTAACAGGTCCTTTAATTTTCAACACTAATAAGACAACCTTAAGTCTCCCTGTACTATGATGACTAGTTGTGATTCACAGTATTACCCGTGTTAAATGTATTCGCACCGCCGCGCCGCGCCGCGTCGTCAACGCACCCGTATAGCTTCGTTTTTCTTACTTCCCGTACTTGCCTACAGAATTCTAGATTGCTTGACATTCATGGTTATTGCTTCGCTCCTGATTGTCGTAGCGTGAAGTTATAAGCCTATATTTTCCTCAATAAATAGGCTATATAATGATTTGCAATCTGACTAGTAGCTCGTCAGATTAACGCGTTCAAACAAAAAAAAACACAATCTCTTGATTTTTATGATATTAAAGTATAGATCAGGGATGTTATGGATATCCGTATCTGTAACCGAAACTATCGGATCTTTTTTATCATCATGGATACGTTAAAAATTCGAGTAATTATGGAATATGAGTACCGTCGTAGCAGTAACGCGGCGGCAAACGGAGTGAGCATTACTGCAGATGTGTACTATGAAGAACTGAACACAATGATGGAGAAGCTGGCACATCTCCAACCAGCATTAGTCAATCGCTCGTCTCCGCTGCTCCTGCACGACAACGCGCGACCTCATACGGCACAACAGACGGTGTCCAAGTTGCAAGAACTGGGGTTGGAAGTTCTCCGTCATCCGCCCTACTCACCAGACCTTGCGCCTACAGACTACTACTTTTTCCAGAATTTGGATAACTCTTTGGCGGGAAAAAAATTCAATACCCGAGAGGCAGTACAAAATGCCTTTGAAGAATTTGTTGCCTCCCGTCCAGCTGATTTCTTTAAGAAGGGCATCAATAAACTGCCACTGCGCTGGCAAAGATGCATTGATTGCATGGGTGATTACTTCGATTAATACAAATAAAAATTACATGAAAAAACATCGTTTAAATTTTTCCACACAAAACGGCAATTTCATAGGTAAATACCTAATATATGGTTGTCTTGTACGTCTTCGGCGTAAAAATTGAAATGCCACAACGTGTTTCCGACATGGTGACACATTTAAATTTCATCAAAGACCCGCGAAACATCCCTAGCGGTACAAAATTGTATTTTCTGCTTGGGAGAAGCTAATATGAAGGGACACGTCTGTCGTATTTTCGTTTGACAGTGTTGAATAATATTCCATTTTTATGGAGAAATAATATGTTATGTATGTTACTCGGTAGGACGCGTTATATTTTATTTCAGTTTCATATTATAAACGATAATATATGTTATAAACAATATTTTCTTATATAATAACTCTGTAAACACACTTATGATCCAGGCTTATGTAAAACTTATCCCAACAAAAGCGTGCTGAAAAAACGTGCCAAGTTTCGATTGAGATGATTTGTCTATAAAAAGTAAGCGAAATCACATAAACAGTCAAGTCTAGGTGATGTATATAAAAAAGAGTAATTTTACCCAAAACTTGGCCCGTTAAATTCCATTATTTATAATCTACTGTGTTTAATTATATGAATCTAAAACAGTTTCATTAATGACGAAACAATAATAAGCCTAATATATTTCTATTATATTATGTATTGTGGTATTTTATATGACTTGTGCCGTTGAAAATGTTGTGGGGATCATTGTTAAGTATTTCTGTTTTCTTGATCTTGTGTTTATAGCAACATTAGGGTCACCAAATACTTTAGATTTTCGAAAAAAACCGGTTAAAATCGTTTTAACTTTATGTGGGAATTAAACCCTACCTCTGTATTGGGATGGTACTAGTTATGTTTTGATGGCCTTATAGCTTTTATACTAATAAGGCTATAAACTTAAAACTGTAAGGTAATCCTATGAATACTCTTTTTTAATAACCCCACAATAATTTACAATTACCGAGTCCTGCTAGATAGAGGTGTGAAAATACGCCAAAATGCTTCCAGAAATTGGAAGGCAGTTTGCCATGCGCTAGCCTTGACGGGGGAACTGCCATGACCTCAGAAGCTTGATTCTTTTTTTTTATATTAGCACGGCAAGGAGTTTTGTGCTCGACTGATAGTAAATAAATTACAAATATGGTTAAATAGTGGAATAATTTCCAAAAACAATTGGCAATTCATCGTCGGTCAGGGCTGTCAATCTGGCGTTCGGCAGCTATTGTTCCCGAAAAGTGACATACCAAAAGTGAGTCACTATGACGGATTTATCACCATGCGCATGGTGGTCGCGATCTAAATTAAGATGCCTATTATGTCCTTCAGTATACCTATATTAAAAGCTTTTACAATATTGTATAATGATAGGTATAACGTGGCCGGAGACGGGTAGCGTGACGTCACCCAGGAACTGAGTTCAATAACTGCAGGTCTTCAGGATCCCATAGCTTAAGCGAGAATATTACTATTCCATGGCTGAAGTAGAAATCTCTTTGTCTTTTTTTTTTCGAACTGACTATACTATCAGCCTTAGGAGCTCTGGAGCCTTACGGCGTTTACAGCTTCACCGGGCTTGGCCCTTTAAGTCGGTCTTTGCTTGCTTATAAAGTGCGTCCGGTCACGGAACACGCCTGTTAATATCGTGCCCCCGGGAAATAGTGATTAAGTCAATAGTACGGACACTAAGTCATTAGTACAGTTTCCATAATTATATCAACATTTCTCCAACATATTTTATTATTTAATATATGTTTTGGTACAGGAACCTGCTCCTTGTAACAGTTGTGTATAATATTTTTATCTTCATCACAAAAGTTCTGCTCTGTTACTTTCCTGTTCGTATTTTTCCTTTTATAGAGAAAATTATTTAGAAACATTAAATAAATTAATATTCTTTTATCGATATTCATGTAGTGAACTACTTTCTCTCAGAACTTTCTCTTCAATTTTAGGATGTAAGTGATGTTGAATATCGTCTTGTGAACTGAGACACCTAAGTCAACCTTACATGCACGTGGTGCACTGCTGATTAACGAATGAGGCAATGACGAAATCTGGATGACAGGACTGTCCAGTCCGACTGAGTTGATATCATCATGCACATGGTGAATAACCCGTAATATTAAAATTTGAATGCGCGTTGCGTTTCGGAATCAGCCGCTGTCATTATTCCATATCCATATCATATAAGAGAGGACAAATTTATTTGGAGATTTCTCTCTACTTGGGGCTGTCCGACAGGTGGAATACTTCCAGCCTACAGAAAATCGCAGTCAAATAACCTTGTATTGTGTTCCTGTGGTGAGTAGGGTTTCTAAAGCTCCTTGGGAAGTAGGGTGCGAGGTTGGCAACGCGCTAGTGATACCTACGGTATTACAAGCGTCCATAGGCTATGGTAGCAGCTTACCAACAGGCGGGCCGTAGTATAAAAAAAAACAGTTTGTACGCCGACCTACAATGATAATGATATGAATGATAATAAAGCAATGATGGCTCAGTGGTAGCGTGTACGACTTCCCGTTCATTGACGTGAGTTCGAATCCCTGCATTGAGCCTGTGCTTTCGGTGAAGAAAAACATAGTGAGGAAACCATAGCATGATGGTAGGGTTTTTTCTGATGCCCGCCTGGCTAGCTACCACCCTCAAGTTGAAAATCTGTCGCCAGCTTCCACTAGGTTTAGCGTGTTACCATCTTGGGACACATCACCACTTAACATCAGGTGAGATCGTGGACACTATAAAAAAAGACCGGCATGAAAGCGGTGACTGGCGATGACTTGTCGTGCTCTTGAGTCTTGATGGTCCCTGTTGTTTTTGGACCGTACTCTGCTTACCCATCAGGTACAGCTTTGCCACTTTGCCATCGTATAAATGTTTCAAAATTCAGCTTCCTCATGCTTGGGTCCGCAAACTAGAGAAGTAGTCGTTATAGTTTTTATTACACATATTACTATTTTCCCTCATTTGGTTTAAAATGTATGAAATAAAAATACTTTTGATTTTTACAACTAACACAGTAGGTTATTAAATTGAATGATTTGTTTCTCGGTGAATATAACTATGTTCAATATAATACTTTTATTAACTTCCCAGATAATTAATATCAGACTGAGCGACAGCGAATAGCGGCCGGGATTAGTTAGTGCTACTATTAAAAAAAAACTTTATAAATGTACCGTAAAAATATATAGCGTTTGAACAGTGAATCAGGAAAGGCAATTTGCAATTTGCAACGGTTTAGTGGAAATCTAAATCTCTTTGTTACATACAAGCAAGGCGTAGTAGATTCTCACTGGAGCAGAATCCTTATCGACACTTTATCCCGTAGATACGGTGCAGAGATGCAATTTGCACCCTGTTATTGCGTTTCCCGCGTTGTCTAGTTCTATTTCGTTCAACTTGTCGTTCATGGATGGCGTAAATTTTGAACTAGGATAACATGCAGCAAAGATTTTGTTGGAACGCTATTTTGTGTTAAAGATAGTTACTTTTTTGAGACGTTAAAACCTTATACAGTCGTCATTGAAGATACTTGCAATTAATTTTATTCCATTACCATACGATTCATATTATCTCAAGAAATATTAATACCGTCATTTAACATTTTGTGGTTCATATTATTTTATGTTGAAATTAAGACATTACACAGTAATTACTGATGCTATTGTTTTTACATAGTTTCACTAAGCATACCGGATTTTTTCGTTCGATTATTTAATCAAACACGCGGCTTTTTCAATGTGAGGAAGATGACACTATCTCGAGTTCGGCATAGTTTTTCTTGCCGTATTTTTATATGATGGTACGTCGTTGTCTAACTAAATCTAAAGTGTTAGTCAATATATAAACAAAAATAAAAAAATGGTTTATAAATAAAAACACACATTTTAACCATTTAATTATACGTCGGAATTCGTTGGTTTTATAGTTCGTGCGTTCATTGCAATCGTAAAAGAACATCTTGGGATATCTTATTGGATAGATTAATTGAGAAATAACGTTTTTTTTTTATTGTACAGCTTCTCCAGTTATTGGTGGTTGGCAATTTGCTCTATATCTGTGGAGGTCAATAATACCACTTTCCCAAATATTCAATGGACTGTATTTTCAGGTAGAAGTCAAACCGATACAATCGTGCCGGACCGTAGTCCGAGGCGGAACTGATAATTTGACTTATGACCATCGTAAATAATATCCAGTAACAAGTTAATAACCTTATATATAACACGTAAAGACACATAATTCACATACTAACATGAAAATACATAAACCATAATCATAAAACATCGTATATACAAGTTCCCTATTATAACATTAAACTACATAGACACAAGATATCGAATATATACGTGACAATAAACATTTTTAAAACATATAAGGCTTTGAACTATTAAACGTCATTCAGCTCATCAGTACATAAGTACAGTTTAGTACATCACACTAAGACGTCGTATATAAGGCTTGCTTATAAATTATAGCAAAATACATTGAATAAAAGACATGGGTGCAAAACTCTTAAGTCCTATGTCTCACAACTTATGAAATTAAAAACTCTATATAATTTTGTTGTGAGGCGACATATGTTTATCTGTCCTCAATAATATCCATGTTCACGTGGACACGATCATATTGTTACGCTCATGGGTAAACAAAATGCCATTTACAGTGAAATAATTTTTTCGTACCAAAAAATAGAAGTAAAACAAACTCACTACTCAGGTGTTCTCAGTCGTAGTCGTACTCCAGATAAAACATCATCAAAACACTGCGGTTGTGGTCCTCTTGTACGCTTCTTCCTTTTGTAGCTTCTTGTATTCGCTTGGATGTCCAAAACGGAACTGATCTCATACGGATTGTGGCTCGCTTATGTATCCGGAAAAAAAGGGAATTCGAAATTTGACCTTGTTTGCTTTATGACATACCGATAACGTTTAATAGAAGGATAGAAAATTGGAGGCAACTTGTTAAAAAATGTTTATTTGCTTACGTAAACGTATAGGCAACGTATAGGCTTCATTGTGTGCGTGCTTCGCCCAACCGCGATATCTTACCTTACTTACAAATATATACTCCATGTTTATTGTGAATTCTAAACTTTTCCAGATATCTCGCTAGTGAATTTTTTTAACAGATTGTAGCAATATGTACGTATCAATTTGTTATATTCTGAAAAACTACAATCTAGTTACTTTGGACAAAAATAAATGGCGTGATCATTCGCTCGTACAAGATTTTTTCGGCCACTCTGTTAGACTTTCATCCATTTGAAGACTTCATGAATAATAATATAAATACAATTGAGAAAAATATATGTTTTGATGTTCTTAAGGGAGAAAAAGTATCAATCTATTTTTCCCTAAAAACTTGAAAAAATATCAATATTAGTAAGAAATCTTCTAGTAAAATTACTGATAATCACTCTAATTATATAATATAATTTTCCTCGATAATAACCATTTAAAATAGATTATTTAGTTACTTAAAAGCTTAGTAATACTCGTATAACATATAAAACAAATTATGCAGAAAAAATATCAAAATTGGATTACTAAAATATTGGTCGGTAAGGTAAAAGGTACAGTTGTGTTGTTAGTTAAGTTAAGACGCAAATTAAAATAACTTTAAGTTTTATTTGAAATTGCAAATACCAGAGATTATCAGAAACTAAATGAAGGAATGTAACTCTGGAACAAAACAAGAATTTCTCGTTGAGCTTTTTTGCTTCGTTATACGAGCAATTACTGTGTCTCATGAGTTTTTATATATTATTGGTTTAAGGTGTTTTTGTGGCAACGCTATATCAGCATTAATTCTTCATCACAATTATTGATTAAAATATAGTTTTATAGCGTATATTTCCCGTTACGGACCAAAAATAGAAAAATGTTTTATTTCTGTCTTTAAAGGAATGCTATCTGTTAAACAAATTTACCAACAGACCTTTTTTTCACCAAAATCCCAATATAAGATTTTTGGTAATGGTCAGTTTTACGTTGATAGGTACCCCATTTCCAGACATCTAGATAAATGTATTAGCTTTTAGTAATGAATTATAAGCCACTTTTAGACTAGTTAAAATCTACTGATGCAATACTCCAGACATACTTTTGTACAGCTAATTTAGTTCGTAAATAATTTGATAAAAAGTTGATTGCCCCCGTTCAATTAATAAATAATCGAGATAAATTTGAATCAGTAGAGGAATGCCGCGCATGATGGCTTAAAAATCGATTTTTTAAATAATACGTCACCTTAAAAATTCTTAAACAAATAAGAAAATAAAACCATTTACCATCAACAAGGTTTATAAGTCGCTATTAATCAATTTTCTAAATACTTTGCCACCCTTACGAAAATTGGTAAGGAAAAAGCAAATGACCAGTATTCGGCGCGTAACTCTGCAAACAACTGACAGCTCTGTTGTATATTAGAAAGTGGTGGATCCGTA
Organism: Saturnia pavonia; assembly: GCA_947532125.1. NCBI lineage: Eukaryota > Metazoa > Arthropoda > Insecta > Lepidoptera > Saturniidae > Saturnia > Saturnia pavonia. The sequence goes on along the minus strand of OX383899.1, from coordinate 4,873,172 downwards.
GTTAACACAAATAGATGGCTACATGATGGTACTGACTATTTATAATGAGACGTAGGGCACACAGAAATTTCTTTGAAGATACCTCCACCCTACAGAAGATCTCAGCCAAATAACCTAGTGTTCTGTTTCTGCAGTGAGTAGGGTTTCCAGAACTCTTTAAGGTAGGGAGGTTCAAGGTTGGTAATGCACTAGAAATACCTATAGTATTACAGTGTCCATAGGCAACGGTAGTCGCTTACCATTAGGCCTTATGCTTGTTTGCTACTTTTGTAGTATAAAAAAACAATTTATATACATACCTCAAACTCTTAGTTCATCGTTTTTAGTACGTTCGTGGTCAAATACCGGTGTTTAAGATTTTATAGTACTTTTAGGTATACTTAAAATATCAATTGTATTAATTATACAGTACGTGTTTTTACAATTAAACATTTGCATTTTAATTTCAGGTTTTATTCGATAGTTTCACTCTTGGTCGGTTCACGTCCTTCACTGAAGACGGATGTCCTGATGGCTACATGCAAATCCAAGAGGCGAGTCGACCACAGGTCGGAGGCTCGTGGTGCGGCACGTCCTGGGGCCCGTCGATATACTACAGTGAAACGAAATCTATCACCCTTATCATCAGGCTACTCCATCTTTCAAAAGAACAGAATAATTACAACTTTGATTTTCGTATGGCATACAAAGTATTGAGGAGAGAGTATGCGACAGTGCGTTATGGTGGAACCCCACCTTCAGGTTTGGCTTCCTTAATATATAATACTAGGATGGGTATAACTGGTCATAGTAATACTGAGAAGAATGGTGATCATGCCTATATCTTTTCAAATATATATTTGACTAATTCTAAACAATAATAAACAATAAATTCCAGTTCTAAATAATAGCTTCATCTTTTTTAAATTATTTAGGGAATAATTGTCAATAATAAAAAAATATTTGTAATAATTATGCAAAAGACTTTTTGCGTATTTGAAAACTTAAAGTTCAATTTCCTAATAGAAATGGAAAAAATAATAGTCATCAAATATTCCAGTAGAATTTCAACATATCAAAATACATTTTACATTACCATTACCATTAAATACCATTAAATACATAATATTTGGAAGAACTATGTACTTCTTTAATTAAGAAATGAAATGTCAATATTACGCTTCAGCAGCCATTTTTCATTTCAGAACGCCCGTTTTTCAAGCTCAGACCAATATCGTTCCCTGTAAACATATCACGGGAAGATACGAAGGCCGCAAGGATGACAAAAACACCCGAGTATTACCTCGGGGATTTGATATCGGGGACTTATTGCTCTCGGATATTCAGCGACTGCGATCGTAAAAACTGTAGGTTACAATCGCCGAATTTTCCCGGCGTTTACCCGAGAAACTTGACCTGCTATTATGCGGTGAGACAACACGAGGTGCCGCAGGGTAAGCACGCCCTAATCATCGTTAAACAACCGAATGGCCAACTAGTCTCAATCAGGAGCCAGAAAGCTTTATATACCGCGCAACAGGGAAGAGAGAATAATGGACGCGAATTGAAATTCTGGCAGCAATGTGACGAAGTCCAGGATTATGTGACAGTGTACGACGGTTACACCACCAGAGACCCGGTTATTCTCAGATTTTGTGGCGGGGGTGTACCAGTACCAGAAGCGATATCGAGCGGTCCTGAGTTATTAGTAGAGTTCACGACGTCGCCATTCGGAACGTTTTTGCAGCCAGCGACGTCACAATCGCTGCACGGCTTTCAGCTGGAAGTGGAGGTAAGTTTTATGTAAAAGAGATCGTTTGTTTGCAGATAATATGGTAAACTTATGCGATTCTTCATTTTAAAACATTTTAAAACGTATACAGTTAACATAGGTTACCTAACAAATGTAATATTTATTTTATTTATATTATATTTTTTTTTATTGTATGTTAACAATTTTGTACAAAGTTTTTATAATAATACACGTAATAATTAAATTAACCGTAATTATATAAAATAAAATAATAATATTTTTAACGTTAACTTATTTTTTTAGTATTAAATTCGAAATAGTTTGATTTAATATAATCAGCGAGATGATTTAAAAAATATATATATCCAACTTCAATTATTTTGAGGAGTTCCCTGGTGTATCTTTGAAATCGAAGCTCTAATGCTAATGACCAACCTTGAGGTTATCCCCTTTGCAACGAAAAAAGAAACATCTAAATCAGTTCATAAAAAAGGAGTTGTAACTAAACATCAATAAAAAAAAAAAACATTCGAATTAAGAACCTCCTCCTTTTTTATTATTAAAAATAGTTAATTTCTTTAGTATTTACTAAGTACGGCTATACATTTTGTTACTAAATATTTTATAGCGAGTATCATTTAATACAAAATACGTTTAACGTATTACGTTTGTAATACTCGATATGCTAAGTTTAAATACATAAGGTGTGGTTACATACACTCGAGATGTTCCACAACTTACTCTTCGGGACTAATAACCTATTGGTAATTGACCTGAGATAAAATACTATTCTATTTGAAACTACGTAGTTATGAAATACAGTTAGTTCTCACTTAATAACATATGAAACTCAATACCTATTTCAAATCCATAACATAAAACTACTTTTTTAGCTGTTTTAGCAATGAGTTATCAATATTAATAAATCTTTAATTCTGTCTTTACATGTATGTAATTATTTGTAACCAAATTTTTTGATACAAATTTATTTTGAAGGAAATTATAAATATGAATTATCATAAATATGAAATTTGTCTTATTGTCTCTTTGTATGTTCGGATGTAATTAAAAACGGCAAGAATGATTTTGATGAAATTGTATATACGGAAAGTATATGTAATTCCTCAATTGATAAGCTATACGAATTGTAATAAATGTATAACAGATAAAAATAAAATGTAGAGAGAAAAATAATTACAGTGTAATAAATAAGTGCGTAGCCGCGGGACACCGCTAGTTGTATAATAAATCGTTGGAAAGTTCGTCTAATGTATATATCGGTAAATTAAACGTCTTAACATTTTAAATAGATACATTTACTGTTGTACTACGACTCCGTTATAATGCGTCTACTTCACATTTTTCAAGAAAGACAAAGCCGCTGCCTGTCTCTTTTGGACTGCAGCCAAATCGCAATTAAGTTAAAAGTTTTAACTTTTTCATAGCAAGCACTCATGCGCACACTTCCAAATGAGTTCTTAACCATTGTTATGCTAAAAACGTTTTCCTATTATTATTAAATTAGCTAGTTAATTCCAATTACCCTACGTGTCACTAGCTAGTTACGTGTTATAACGTACAGTTATAATAGGTCCTTACATATGAAATTAGTGTTTTATATGGAAAAAGTAAAACGAAAAAATATTATGAAATTATACATTTAATCAGTCGAAATATGTACCATTATTATCTATTGACTATCGCCATTTTATAGGTAGTTCATTGATTCCATTGCTGAAAAAATTGTGGAAGCGAGAATCAATAAAATCTTTAAAGGCGGTTTGGACAGCCTCATCGGAATCGAACTTTTTTCCTTGCAAGAAATGGTCCAAATTTCGAAAAAAGTGATAATCCGTTGGAGCAAGGTCCGTGGAGTATGGTGGGTGTCGGAGACACTCTAACCACAGTTCCTCTAATTTAGCAACCGTCTGTCGTGAAGTATGGGGTCTAGCGTTGTCCTGATACAGCAGTAGGCTAGAGAGATTGACCAGTCTCGGTTGTTTAAAGGCTAGCTTTTCCATCGTGGTTTACAATTGTTGGCAATACAGATCTGCCGTTTTGAAGGGTATCTTTAATATTAATATTATATCTGTAATCAGTTAAACTGTATAAGGGTGGTCAAATAACATCTTAAGACTTAAGACACCAAAGCCAACTTCACCCTGCTGAGTAATGAACTCCAGGCTCCCATGTATATGTTAAAAAGCCCATTATAAGATACGCTTATGGGCGACTCCTTTCTATCTATGGTCTATATCCAGTTTCTATTTACATAGGCCGTTTTTTTTTCGATCTGACTATACTGTTATCCATGAGGGCCCTGAAGCCTCAGACGGAGACGGCTATTACTGCTTCACCGGGCTTGAGGGCGAGCGCTTAAGGCACAGCCTGCTAAAGCCTGACAACAAGCTCTCAAGGGTGCCAAAGTGGCCGAACCTCAGGTTGTACTGTTCTCATAGTTGCAATTAAGTCTCGAACTGGCTAATTCCCTATTCGTAATTCGATATAACTAACTATGCACATATACATATTTCTTTCATCTGGGAGGAGGAAATAAATATGCGTATATGTATTTAGTAATATGTAAATTTCAGGCAGCTGTCATAGCCTCTCAGACTCTCATAGACTTGTGGTGGATTGTTGATCTTTAGGTGGTACCGATACTGTGCCGCGTCACTGTAGAGAAAAATAGGAGGATTTTTTTAAATATATAATATTCGTTTTTTCTCGATTCTCTAATTAAACTATTGTATTTTAAACATTTCATTACATATGTAGATAAATTGTACCATATTACTTTTTACCACTTGCTACATCAGTACATGTCATTACATATTATAAAACAAAGTCCCCCTGTCGCGTCTGTCTGTCTGTTTGTTGTGTCTGAACGCAATAAACTCAAAAATTACCGAATGCAATTCATATGGTTTTCATCAATAGACAGATTTATTCATGAGGAAATTTTACGTGTATTAATTCATTAAAATTTTGTACAAATTGGTTGAAATATGATAAAGATTGGTGAAGATATCAGAAAAAATCATGCCGCTCCGCGTAAACCAATACAGTTATATGTATTAACTGCTACTTATGCGAAGCCGAGGCGGGTTGCTAGTATAAATATATATATATGAGAACACAACTTCACATATGGCCATTAAATTCCGATCATATATAGATATTTAACACCCAGACAAACAACTGACAATTATGCTCGTCACACAAAAGTCAGTCGTGTGAGGGAATCGAACAAGCGACCTCTCAGCTCAATAGTAAGGGTTTCTACCACCGCACCACCCTAACTAAAGTAGAGGATATGTCATATTGGTATAGAACTCCTCATATGAGAAAATATAAATGTTAATAACCACGATTGTTTATTTAGCAGTAATATAACAATGTAATTTACCATCGTGAAGTACTAACTAACTGTCCGGTTCCGTACAATAATAAATCAAGCACTGGCCTAGAGACCACGGTTGGACCTCTGCCAAGGGGTAATTAGTACCGAAAGCTAGCACGGCCACTGTACGTAATGATCGAGAGGATTATAAGCGATTATATTAAATATTATTTGTTTAATATCTGTACTACTAAAAACGGTAGTTTGTTTGTTTGTATGAGGTAATCTCGGGCACTACCCAATCGATTTTAAAAAATCTTTCAGTAATAAAAAGCTGCATTATCTCTGAGTGATATAGGTTATTTAAAGAAAGAAAGAATTTATTTATTTATCCATCAGACAACACAAACATAAGTACATAAAATTATGTTAAAAGAGATACCAGAATAAAACAAACTCTACTAAAACATAACAATAAGTATTATGTTGTGTGGGAATAAACAGGTCCCAGTCTCAGCATATTTGCCTTCTTATTGTAATTAACGCGAATGAAGTCTCGGCGTTTTTAAAACAAGTAAGAGCGAAAAGGATCACAACAAGCCTGTAAAAATTACAGCGGAATTAGCCTCCTCAGTGTTGTCGGCAAACTGTATGCTTAAGTACTAATTGAAAGAGTTATGTTAGAAACAGATGAAATAATATGGGAATTACAAGCAGGATTTAGAAAGGGAATGGGATGTACGGACCAGGTCTACAAATTATCTATTTTCTAAAAATTTCAATACCACAATTAAGGAAATACTACCATTTTGTGTAATCTGATACAACGATTCTTTTAATAAAATAAAATAAGTTTGTCGAACTACAACCAAGCTTTCGAATTTCAAACAGTTTTTTTTTATTGTAAACTGCAAGTCTAGTATGCACAATACAATTTTTAACAAAAAAGAGAACAACTTCAATTATTTAGAGGAGTTTCATGGTGTCAAGGTCTAATACCAATAAAATTAAAATGGGACGACCCTTGAGGTATCCCTTTTACAACGAAAAAATAATCACCTAAATCGATTCATAAACAAAAAGTTATGGCTGAACATCCATAAAACAAATAAAGTGGATTGTTCTATTAATATCTTCAGTTAGTTTCATTATTTAATGATGTTTTTAAATTATTCACTTCATTTCTTAACTACCCCGATACCGAGAATACACTGAACGCCTCTCGTATATATATTTTAAAAGCGCTGAATCAATTTGGATAAAAGTTATATGGCACCACCTCTGAGGTATGATGACCAAGCAAACAAGTAAGAATAATCAAAATCAATTCACAGTTGACGGAGTAATCGCGTCCCAAAAAAACATACAGTTGAATTGATAACCTCCTCCCTTTTTGAAGTCAGTGAATAATGAGAGTATATGAGAAACATTAAATTTTAAAGTTGTCTCTTTTACCTCTACATTTATTTCAGTTAAGTAAGCTAAGCTTTAAAGTCGTCAGTTCAATAAAAAAAAATTGTCATACTGATTTTATTGTTGCAATCTTACTAATATTTTAGATTCATTTTAAAGATTTTTTCTAACAATTTTATATTGAATTAACTACTGCTCATGTTACAGCTAAATCAATATCTTGCAGGTAAAATTTCTCGATCAACAATCACCGTCGTATGCGAAAAATAAAAGGGCCTGCGAATTCTGGATACGAGGGACGGGTAGGGGCATTTTGGAACACCCTCAACATTCATTACCGCCGAATACCACATGCCTATATCACATGCAAGGGATTGACACTTCGGGACCCTCGGGCCGGAACATAATTTACAGGAGACCATCCTTTTCAGCCCCACGATTTAGGGTGTGGTTTTCAGTATTGAAATTTTATGTGACCAATGCTTTGAACCCGAACTTGCCTGAGGACGAGTATTGCGGGAGCCACTTGAATATATGGGACGGACCGATGAGGATATCGCCCGGTTGCAACGATATATTTTGGTAACGATATATATGGAAATGGACATTTTTGATTTATTTTCTGTATTACATACTTACTGTAAGCTATAGTAGTGACATGTGCCTCTTTCCTTTTATTGTAGTTATTGAAGGCAGAAACGAGTATAATAAATCATTTCTATTAGAAGAAAATATAATATTTTAAATTAAAGAAATCATATTCAAGTAAGACCACTGATTAAAGAATCTAATTTTATAATACTAACTGACCCGTGCGAATATTGTGCAGATTATATATTAGACTGTAAATAATCTAACACCTGTCATGTTAGTTAAACGGTTTCTTAATAGATGCCGCCTCCCACATGATAAATATATTTTCATTAAGATTGTCATCATTAGATGGTATTCCCAATGAAAAACTTCAATGACAAAAACATTAATTTAAAATCATTTGTCTATATTTCGTCATTATCAGGGAACAAATGCTTACAAATTCTGTTCGAATAAAAGGAGATATCATATTTGAGAAATAATAATATAGAGATATAACTTATTTAAAGAAAAGTGATATTGTTGAGACATTATTATTTGATCAGCATACTAGTATTAATTATGTTGTTGTTTATTTTGGTTATATTTATTAATTAAGTATTATTAATAAATAATTATTTTAGTGACAAAGAGCGTTCAGTTCAAATGTCAAGAGCAACGTCACCACAGTCAGTGATCGTCGGTCGGCCACCGGCGAATGCCACATTAATCGCAAGGTTTTGTCGGGAACGCGCACCCCGGACCTGCGAGCATGCATTACTGAGGAGATCTAGAGCATGTGCGAAGACCGAAAGCTTCCTGTCCAAGGGAGATTCTTTGACGTTAGAGTTGAAGTTGACTCAGGGAACAGCTCTAAAGTGAGTTCGTGTCATATAAAAGTAACGATTGGCAATGTTTGTTTTCAGATACGATATGAAACGATAATTGTATCCAACTGGATTGGAATCACCATACACCAGATGCAATACTCGCCGTACTGGCACGAAGCAATGATGGCTCAGTGGTAGTGTGTAGTATGACTTCGCGTTGATTGACGTGAGTTAGAATCCCTGCAATGAGTCTGAGCTTTCGGTGAAGGAAAACATCGTGAGGAAACTATAGTATGGTGGTAGGGCATTTTCTAATGCCCGCCTGGCTAGCTACCACCCTCAAGTTGAAAATCTGTCGCCAAGCACCAATTGGTGTGTTCCGGCAGCTGCACTTGAAAGCCAGTCTTCCACTAGGTTTATCGTGTTATCATCTTGGGCCACATCATTACTTAACATTAGGTGAGATTGTGGCCACTACGCCAAAACCAATAACGATTAAAAAAAACGCTTAGGTGAATGAGCCGGTGTATATCCATATAATCGAGCGGGTGGTAGGGATCTGTCTCGGACTGGGTCGCGACCTCCATACACATAAACCCGTCACAGTGACTCTCTTTTGTATTTACCAACAGACACACTGCCTTCACTTTGCCGTGCTAATATAAAAGTTATTTGTGTAAAGAAGCCATTAGGCATTATTTGTGTAAAGAGGCCATTAGGCATCCTAAGTAAATCTGGGTCAGACTACTAATCGATGCAGCCTTGGTACTCTGTAAACCAGTTCCTTGTAGATTTGTTAATAAAATTATTTCTAATAATACCGATGTAACAGTATTACTATTAATTTTAGTTATTTGCAATTTGGCTAAAACAAAACATCCGAAATTTTGTAACAAACATATGTACTACCTATTTTAAGAAATAGTTGTTAAAGTCGGAAGTTGCAGCAAGTGATAATACAAATTTGCATTGAACTAATTTGTATAGACTGAGTCTGATGAGGCCAGTATAAGGTCTATGCTGTACTCTCCAAATTGTGAAAATAATAAGCAAAAATTGGCCCTTATATGTTACAGGTTTATGTACAATTTCACATTAATTATGCCACAAAATATATGAATGTGCATAAATTTTATACGTATTGTATGTACGGCATTTCTATGCTTTAATTAGTGTTCTAATAATTTCAGGCCCGTTTTCTTCAAAGCGCTATACGAGTTTGTTGATCTCCATCAAGACGGCGAACCTTGGGGTCGAGGAGCTTGTTCAAGGAGATTTATATCGCGTTCTTTTCCTGAGGCACCTCCAGATCCGCCTATTACGTTTTCATCACCTAGAGATGTATTTTTGTACGGAAGAGGTGGCGCAAGAAACATCAGGTTTGTGAATACAAATCCATATTTTTGTAACTTTTACACTACTTAATTAGAAAATCTTCTAATTTCGGTCTGTTAACTATGTCTAAAATCGGTTCGAATGTCGAAAATAAAGTCAAATATGTTTGTTTAAAACAAATTTTACATAATAAGAATTCATTTATATTAATATTGAGTTATTTATTATTTCTCTTGATACCTTTATAATATAAGACAATTTTTAACAAAAAAGAATAGTACCTCCAAGTTATTTTAAAGAGTTCCCTAGTGTATCTTGGAAGTCGAAAGTCCAATGCTAATGAAATTAAAATGGGACCACTCTGGAGGTTTTCCAACGTAAAAGAATCATTTAAATCGTTCCATCCAGTTATGGCTGAAAATTCATTATAAAAATTTACCTATGAAATTGCCGTTTTGTATGAAAAAATTTGAACGATGTATTTTTTATTTGTATTAATCGAAGTAATCACCCATGCAATCAATGCATCTTTGCCAGCGCAGTCGTAGTTTATTGATGCCCTTCTTAAAGAAATCAGCTGAACGGGAGGCAACAAATTCTTGAAAGGCATTTTGTACTGCCTCCCGGGTATTGAATTTTTTTCCCGCCAAGGAGTTATCCAAATTCTGGAAAAAGTAGTAGTCTGTAGTCTGGTGAGTAGGGCGGATGACGGAGATCTTCCAACCCCAGTTCTTGTAACTTGGAGACCGTCTGTTGTGCAGTATGAGGTCGCGCGTTGTCGTGCAGGAGCAGCGGAGACGAGCGATTGACCAATGCTGGTTGGAGATGTGCCAGCTTCTCCATCATTGTGTTCAGTTCTTCACAGTACACATATGCAGTAATGCTCACCTCATTTGTTAAGAAGCTGTGATGAGTCACACCGGCGCTAGACCACCAAACAGTGACCATCACTTTTCTAGGGGTAAGTTTTCGTTTAGGGCATTGTTTAGGTGCTGAACCAGGATCCAACCAACTTCGCCTTCATTTGCCAAGCTTTTTTACCTTGCCAATTTAACGTCGAAAGCTGCTGCTAATTCAGCCGTAGATTGTGTATCATCAGCTTCCACAATCGCCTTTAATTCGTCATTTTCGACCAAAGTCTTCGGACGACCGCGAGGTTCATTTTTCAGGTCGAAATTCCCAGAACGGAAGCGAGCAAACCAATAACAGGTGGTGCCTTGGTTTGTAGTGTTAGCTCCGTAAACGTCATTGATGTTGCGTGCCGCTTGTGCCGCGTTACTGACACGACGGTACTCATATTCCAAAATTAATATGACGAATTTTTAACGTATCCATGATGACAAAAAAGATTGAAATGCGATGAAAATGTAACACTAATCAATAAACAAATGACTACTTTTGGAATGTTTTTAAAATAAAATTAATTTGAAATTAGAATTCTTAGCCAAACAAAAATTATTTTGATTTGAAATGGCCAGTACTGCAGAACGGCAATTTCATAGGTAAAGACCTATTATATATACCTTCGAATTGAAAATCTCCTTTTGAAGACGGTTATAAAACATCGTAGACTGTACATGCTCATGACCTATAAAAAAATACATGTTCTTGTGTAAAGTATACTGTAAAGCTTTGAGATATTTCTGGCTAATGTGTCCTCAAAAATGTACATTTCAGCTGCATATATCGTTTCGAAGCCAACCTTGGCGAGGTGATAAAGCTCCGAGTGTGGAGTGTGCGTAATGGTGGCAGACTTTGCCGTTCTGTTCACTCTGCCCATTCTCCCTGGTATCGTTGTGCTGGTGACCTGACTGCCGCTGTCCGGATTTTCGACAAACCTTGGAAGGATGTCGGTTCAGCGATCCCGAGAGACTGTTTATGCAGGTTGTACTATATTTTTTATTGAATAATTTTATAGACTGCTCGCCCGAAACGAAAATTTACTATCAGTTTTATTTAACTAAAGATTGATATCTATTTAATTTTCAATTGCAGTGATGTTGGTGATTACGAGTTTACTTCAATCTCAACCGTGGCAGAATTGAAATTTGACGTTGTGAACATGTCTGCGACAGAAGATTTCCGATCTTTCGGTTTCGAAGCATCAGTAGAGTTTATAAGATTGGACACTGTTTGTGAGAGTTCACATCGAGTTTATGGAGCGAGTGGAGAACTGAAAATATCAGCTACATCTCCGTCGTCTGATGCGGTATAATTTTGACTAATATTATTATATATACTTGCATATTTTCAGTTTATTCGTAAAAAAAATTTTCATAATTCTGATATTCACGAGATATTTTATATTACATATGTTAAGGTTATTAGTAAAGTAAAATTAAATCTATTTGACTTAATTCAATTATAATACATTCAACAGCGAACGTTTTCTTAGCAATTATTTGCAAATAGTTTGTTTTAATTATTTCAGCGATGAATGTCATAATTTGTATTTTTTTTCTTTTTCAGGAGCGGTGTGAGCGTCGTCCATGGTTAATAGATCCATCACCAGGCCGATACTTGTATCTGCAAATCCAAGGCAATATTATCAAGGAACCTGAATTAGATAATTTTACGCTTCTGAACAATATCACTGTGGCACCGGACCTTAGACATCTATGCAAAACACCAAACCGTTTAGCAGTTTACGCTGGAGGGTTGACTCCAATTTTCATATGTCCCGATGCTCCAGACCTGGTAATAATAATTCTCGTCTTTTTAAGTTAAGTTAGGTTAGGTTCGTTTTTATTGAAGACCTTTACTGCCATTATTATCGAGTGAATATAATTTCCAGTGTTATGACGATTTCAGGATCTTAACAAGATGGTGGCTCCCTTGTTAGAGTTTTCCAGGGAGGTTTTGTGGCATCTCAGAATTGATGATCCATGATTGTTATTTCTAATCCACTTCACTTGTGCACATTAACTAAACTGTATTATGCAAAATGTCACCTGTATTACACAATATAGGGTTAAATAACACAAATTTAAAACAAAAACCACTACATGACAGTTTGAGATCCCGCCAAAAACTCTTAATGATACTATTAAATTATGGAGTCAAAGCATGCGAATAAACCTATGAACAGAATAAAGAATAAAGCTAAGAATATTTTAAAGCAATTGACAACAAAACCAGTAAAACAATTCACATTTTATGGACCAGCATCTGCATTTCCGTTTTATATGAAGAAAGATTGAGGTTAAATGTTTGTCAGTAATAAAAAATAAGGCAATTATAGACGTATCACGTTCAGTTTTTAAGGTTCGAGTATATATTTCCTTGAATGACGCTTTTACTATTTCAAACATTTCAGGAAGTTCGAGAAGTTGTTGAATTATTTTCGGAAGGTTGGGTGAAGGAAGGTGATCCTTTAGCGCGACATGTCCTAGCGCCCGCACCGTCGTCTGATCGCTTTGACTTAGATTTGCCGAGATCTTTGGCTGTGGAGCTAATCGCTTTTGAGAGCGGATCCTATTATGTCACCTGGTTGGAACTTTCCAGAAGGTGAGGTTATTTAGTCTTTGAATTTCATTAGTCCAAAATGCAATAGAAGAAATGGTTAGTTTCGAGACAGTAAAATTAATAAATTGACCACATGCGAGTCGAACCCACGCATTTGGTTTTCATTCTACCAGACAATAAATTTGTGTTATGATGTATCTTTTTTTATTCAGTTTCATCCTTAGCGTGAGCCCGATTCACACTTGGTTGGATTGTATTATTTCTTGTTTTATTTTAGAGTTTACACTATAATCACATTGGTTTAATGCTTATATGTTTTACTTTAAAAATATTCCTACCCTTATAATTCGCGATAAAATTAAGTCCATGGTTATTATTTTACGTTTTGTCACATTTTAAAAGATCATCAACTGTAGGAAATGTTAATACCAATAAGTTTATAATGATCTGTTTTTATATCGTAATTCAGACAGCCAAGTAAACGCGGTGGAGTTTTCGCATTATCTGGGGAGTGTGAATACCGGTGTGCCTCATTGGACGCGTGTATTGCGTCCACGCTATGGTGCGATGGAGTGGTGCAATGTCCTTTAGGAGAAGATGAAAGGCTAGCACAGTGTTCAGCATTACTACGAATGCCAGCACATTACGCGGCTGCATTTTTAGCTTTAACAGTACTTGCTGGATTTGCTGTGGTGAGTACAAAGCTATTATGTAACATTATTTTATATTCACCTACCTAATAATTGTATTTTAGTTTTTTATCCTTTTATGTCACTTAAGTAGAGTCAATACAAGATATTTTTAAACTCTCATCTGGTGTTTCACAGCTTTTATACACATATCTTTCATTCTTCATACAATCCATCCATGCCTTCTTCTCATCGCTTCTCGTGACATTCTCACACATCATTCAGTGCCCATACTACGCTAACCTCAGCTTCTTTGTGATTGGTGCTATTTTTATACTTCCAGAATATTCATTCCTGATCATATCAATTCTAGATGATGTAGTTTATGATTTTCATGTTTACTTATAAAATCTATATATAGTAATTTAAAAACAGTATCGTGTATAGTGAATAAAAATTAAAATACCGCCATCAAGCTTTATTATGAAAACACCATGGCGAAATGAAAGTCTACAGTGACGTTAAATTTCTTTTAGATAAAAATAATATACAAAATGAAATTTAGTGAAATAACAAACGGACATACAGTGTACCTCGTACATAAGTACAGTTCGGCCGGTGAGAGAATGCGTTCCTGACGTCTGTCACAACAAACGACTAGTTTAGAGACACAAAATAGTGGACCACCACGCCATTTGGGACTAGCATTTTTACCAGAAATATATTAAAACTTAAAAAAGATATAACACTGTTAATTTTTCTAAAATACTATTTATTTTTCTTCTCCGACCTTATTTCTTGTACTAAAAGTAGGTATCCATAAATATGAGTAGCTACAATAATTTTATATTACTGTTGAAAAATGGCAACCCCAAATGGAGTGATGATCTGATATTTTGTGTCGCTAAAACAGTCGTCTGTTCTGACAGACGTCAGGGACGCTTTCTGTCAGTGGCCTAACTTTATTCAAAAGGGAACTTTTAGTCAACTAGTTCAGAATGTGAGAAGTGGGTCGGTATATACTGGGTGGTAGGACATGACAATTTTATTATGTCCGACTAGATTGCGACCACCATATACCCGGTGCAACATCCATAATAGTGGAACGCTTAGGCGTTCTCAGAGATTTACCACGTCTACTCTGTTTGTCGGCAATGTACGGAGAATGCTCTGAGGATCTTTTCGTTATGGTGCCCTCATCACCGTTCCAAACTCGCACCTTCCGCTGTTGGCTGACTGCTAATCCTCACACTCTAACGTCTAGCCGAAACGCGACAACAGTAAGGATCTCTAGAATCTTCCTGTCACGTACGCTAGGGTTGTGGAATGGGTTACCCAGCACGGTTTTTCCCCAGGGTTATGACATGGGGCTCTTCAAAAACGGTTTGAAGAGTCTCCAAGGTCAGCAACATGACTGTAATGCCCCTGATGTTGCAGTTGTTCATAGGCGACGGTAATCGTTTACCATCAGGGCAGACTGCCTGTTTGCGCCTTTTGATATAAAATAATAAGAGGAAAATACTGGCGAAACTTTGCCTTGCCACTATATAAATAAGAAAAACTGAAGAATGGGCTTTAATTATTTTTTAGGATTAATATTTGCAGAGAAATGTGAAATTGTGAAAATGCTATGTATCCAAAGTAACATTTTAAATTCCAGGTAGCCGTAACGAGGTCATGCCGTCGCCAGCGTTCAGCGCTGCAGCAGCGACTGAAGAGTCTCTCTTCTGACACGACCATCTTCGACGAGAAAGAAGTGATTTGCTGACCAAGCGACGACTCTGTGCGCTACGTGGAAATCGACCGCGTCACCACCGTGTGACCGGTTTCCTGCACGGAGTCCTGGCTCTTACTAATTGAGATATCGTTTTGTGACTTTTCCACATTTGAGAGATTATGGTTGAAAAAGGTAATATGGGTTTCAAAGGTACTGAGAAAGTGAAAGATTTCAGTTTAAAATTACCGTAACATTTATTCTCTATATCGTTGTATAAAAAACAAACTGTTCTTAAAATTTTAGGGATATTGTGTTTTACTTCCTTTCTACCGGAGGCTTGGTAATTTGAACAGACTTTATTGAATATATAACATTTTATTTTAACACTTAATCATATGGCCAGGAGGATAGTATTAACTCCGGAAGAGCATCGCGATAAAATCTTAATAATATAATTATCCGAGATTGATAAACTGGTGACATTAAAAATATATCTTTGTAGGTAAAAATCGGTTGTTATCGCAATTTAAAACAAAAAAAAAACGTATTTGTGTTGTATTTATAAACATTATTTAGATATTATTATAAGATATAAGTAGATATATTTGGACCAAGTGCAGTCGATCGGTTGTTACTACATGACCATTTTATTCTAACGGATTTTTTTTACTTCAAGGTTGTAGATGACACCATATTTTTTTCCAATTTTCCAATCAATATTTAATAATATAAAAAGTTTAAATAGTTTAAAAAACTAAAAACACGCTGTAACTAAGCCAAAAAAATTATAAAACTTTTTAGTCTTATAATAACATCTCGTTACCAAGTCCATTCTAATTGACTTGTCAAAACGAATCATATGAGCATAAACTCGAGTTTCTACTAACTCGGTTTGCTAGTAACCACTGAAGAGTTCCACTATCCACCTCCTGGCTCCCTCACTAGACCTCGTGGTGTCATCCGAACTACATATACATACAAAGTTTCATTTGGATACGACAATTAGAAGTAGGTTGAAATTGACTTTTAAGATTTTATTACATTGCTTGATAGATTACAAGTGAAGCGAATACTCGTATAAGCATGTTAAAAAAGTTTTTATTAGCAGCGGCCGGTTTTAAGACAGAGCGTTACGGCCGCGGCACAGCGCTCAGCGCTCACGTATTTTAAACATTAAATTAAAAGTATTAATAATTGATTTGAAGTCTCGGAAGTTAACATGTTTTATTGGAAAATTGCTCATTTTTAAGAAACTATTTTTTAACTTCTGTAGCAACAAATGTTTATTGTTGTTTATAACTTTTGTGTTTATGTGCTGGTTTGTAATTTTCGATTACGAATTTTCGATCTAATTACGAATCCAACGAGGTATTATAGCACGTATTTTAACTGGCAGTAAGATGAATTAACATGTTTTTAACTTATTGACTAGACTACATGAACTAACCAATAATGAAATAAATTTTATGAATTTAGCTTGACGGACAAGAAAGGATTGTATGACAAATGTAATGAATATATTGTGTATATGATGTGTAAGTTAATTATTAAATAAAATACATATTATTGATATAAAAAAATGGACAACTTTAAGGTATTATACATACAGGAGCTATTAAAAACAAAAATTGTGCACCACTTCCCCGCGGGGTTCGCGCGGGGAGAGCGCAAATTAGTGATGTGATCGTTGCGCAACGTAGACATTTATTGAAACGATTATATATCGGTGCCATAGTGGATAGATAGCGGTTATTATATCGTTGCGAAACTATCTATTTCTTAGTAGCGGTTTCTGTCGTTACTCAAACACTAAATGTTCCGTGCATACAATGATAAAATACAACAATAATTTCAACCATATAGTATCTATTGTGAAGATATGTGATTATATGACTATTTTCTTCTTAAAATTATTTTTGTTATATTTAAGTTACCCGCGGTTTCAATCGCACGTTTTTTTTTAAATTGGGTAATTGTTTTCCCAGAATAAAAGACCTATTTTTTTAAATCAAGTATCAAGAATAATTTAGATTTCTATGACCATTTAAAATTTCAAAATCGGTGCAGTAGTTCCAGGGAATACGCTCTATATATAAACAACTTTAAATATTGTTACGAATTGACAGTGTCGCGTCTACGCATAGAAATGTCATTACTCTTTGACTTGGTAAAATGGCCGTTGGTTCAGTTGGTTGCTATGGTGAAGTGCTACAATTCAATTCCACTTTTTCCACATTTTTGAAAACATGACACAAAAGACTTCCTCTTATACTCTTTTATAGTCAGGTTTATTTTTTACTTTTTTTGATTTGAAGGCATTTACTAGTATAATGAAATGATAATTTTTTAAGAAAAACGCTAATAATAATAATGCCTAATAAAACGTAAGTTTCATCAAAATCGGTTCAGTAGTTCCCGAGATATATGTTTACAAACATACATACTAAAAATATTGATATTTAATAGAACACACATAAATAAGTGCCAGATAACTTAATTAATATTTAAAAAAGAATGCATTGAATACAGAACCTACTTTTGTTATGAAATTGGTTAAAAACTATAATAGGCCATTCATTTATCAAAATATTTAATGACGGAATAGTAAAAATCGTAACTGTGGGGAAATCGATTTTAATTTATGCGGCAACACTGAATGCCGCGATTTGCAATTTTTTGTTCGTTTTATGTAACGTTAATATTATGACTTTATATAACACTTACTATAGGCAGACTGCTGTAAGCGCAACACTCCTGATGGTTTGCGGGATGCGGGGGCGGAGGCGTTCTCGGATATATACGATATCTAAATATCGTGTGAGGATACTCTATATCTTAAGATCAATAGTTTATTCATGTTACAGCAACTGATACAGGTATCTATTGACAAATAATATATTTAATACATATACTATTGATGTCTTTCTTAAAATGCTAATCAAAAAACTACTATATTGAAAAAAACTTGTGCGTGTAGTCTTTACATGCAGTCGAAATAAAACTTAATTAATTGTATATTGTATGTTATTCAATATAATTAAATAAAAACGCGCAAAAGTATTACTTTATATTGATTATATAGTTTTTTTTAAATGCAGCGTCCGTAATTCCATTTTGGTAAAATAATCTCAGGCGGAGCACTCACAAAAATAAAACCGCGTAAACCTATACGTCAAACGTCTATTTCTACCGGCGGCCGGCATTGGTCGGTCTTGTTCCCCTCCCGCGTCCCGCAGACTATTAGGATGGTCCCTATAATGGTTGCCCAAGCCCGGTAAAGCTGTAAAAGCCGTAAAGGCTCCAGGGCCCCTAAGGCTAACAGTATAGTCAGTTCGAAAAAAAAAAAAAACTATAATAGTTTATGATCCCAGCATCTTTCTTATTTATTGTAGTATTATTTTTACTACATAAACTGGCATTATCTTTGTATCATTTAATAAATACGTTGCATGTCAACGTGATAGTGTTGTTGGAATGACACTGACTCGAATATGCTGATTTTGGCTTCGTTTTTGATTGCCAATTCTTTACAGCATGTGGATTGTATCTAGTTGAAGCGCCAGCGGAAACTAATCATTAACCTATGCCGACAATATTATCTTAATTCTAGTTTGCCATTAGCAAAAATAGTGGCGCGATGTGTTATGAGTACGACTTATTATGACTATGAGCATGACTTATTAACGTCACAACATTATTTTGCATGGTGTTAAACATTTTATTTTGTAGATCCCTTGATTTCAAAACCAGTTTATCAAACATATGCAATAATTTTATTTTTCTTTCTATTGGGAATACTGTTAGCGTTTGTGTGTTTAAATTTAGTTATATATTGATGTAATAAATAGTAGAATAACTTACTAAGATAGATAAATTGAGGACGCACAATAAATATACTAAATTTGTTCAATATAAAACCGATCGGCTTGAAGCACAATTTCCAGTTAGTATCGGTTGGCTGACGTATTGTAAATAAAATAGTTTCTATTCATGAATTGATTAAAATTTGAAGCAATAATTTCCGTTTCGAAGTTTGAAATATTTGTACACATGAAACGTACAAACTACATACTTACGCAACATAATACTGCCATTATTATAATAACGTTCAAGTTTAGTTAAGTATATTATTTAATATAATTAATAAAAATTTGTATAGTTTTAAATTATATTAAAATTATTGGTGTTTACTTCATAATACTCTCCATAATTATTTTTTTCCACTACAGTCTCATTGTTACAGAAGATCCTTTTAACAAGTTTTAGCCTTTTTATGCGGACTTTAGAATAGTTTTAATCTTACATTTTAAAATTAATTTGAATGGTAAATACAGATTTTTTTTAATACCAATATAAAAGCAGAATTACTTACATCGTACACTATATAAAGTTTTTTTCCTTATAAAGTCCGATTCTTATATTTTACACTAAATAATCAATTTTAGTAAAGTTAATTTATAAAAAAATATTACTGCGAATTATATGAAGAAGATCATTGAAAGAATATCCTTATCGAAAATGTAATGTAAATAAAATATATAAAAAAAACAACTATTCATATCTTAGAAATAAATTGAAGTGATACATTTGTTTCCAAAGGAAATTATAAAAGTTTATAATAGTCGCGACTTTATTTCTTTCTCAATTATCATTGAGAAGGAAACAAAAAAATAATTGGCAAGGAAATATGAAGAAGAAGCGACAAGAATTATAATCACGTTAAATATTAGTGAACTTTGTAGAAGATTTTGATCTCGGATGAGGAAAAATGATATTCTAAATATGTAACGTAAACTTTTGGAATATTTCACATTCAAAATAAACAATTAGTTATAACTCTCTATAATAATTTAGGGGTCGTGAATTATTTAGATAGGACCCTAAGATTTAGTATGTAAGTATTGAAAAGTGTTCGTTATTTAATAATTTATACAACGTTTGATTTATAATAGTTATTCGATACTGTTAAATAAATTTATTGTTTCATTAATTTTGAAGATTATTTATAAGAAGGTTATTGGATAATGAAGTAATCGTTCGTAACGTCTTCCATAATGTACGGGAAATTCAAGATTTCTTTTCCTCTAATATGTTACGCCATATCAAAAGGTATTCGTGTATGTTTGTAAGCGGACGCCAATTAACCTTGTCAGGTTTTATCCTGGAAGACAATAATGATGAATAAATAGCTGTTTAAGCAATGATATATAATTTTACGTTCAAAACAATTATAACAAAGAGTTAGGAAGAAATTAAGATGTTTTTAAATAAAGACTATTTACTATGCATGGTATTGTGATTTTTATTATCTATATTTAAAAAGTTTATTCCCAAATAGTGATAAGACAGTACAATAACGTACGGTATGTAATGTGATCTACTCGCTAATTTTCCGATTTAAAAATTAGTGAGCATTATAGTGTGGGCTAACTGGCTAATTAAAGATTTTGATACATATAAAATAATAACCAAATCGACAATCGCATAATTTGAATAAAAATATTGATTCCAGGCCTATATAACATTATATCGAATGAAACCAATTTATTTGGAGTCTGTTGTTTATTCGACAAATATGTCATGTAAAAATTAAAAAATATGCCGTCGTCGAGAAGAGTTATTTGAGAATATTTTAATGTGTGATGTTACAATCAAAAGAATTATATCGAATGAAAACAATTTGTTGGGAGTCTGCTTTTCTTTCAACGAGCCTAACGAAGTAATTATTAACTGGCAAACAATCTATTTATACTTACAATAAAAACAAACAATAAAATAATTAAAGAGTCGAAATCTGTAGTTACATTACACATATTTGAGAAAAAATAGTACAGGGGGTTTAGAATCATGGACATTTCGAGACTTTTTGTAATTTTTGTCTTTCTGTCTGTCCGTCTGTTAGTTTATACGCCAATCACGCAGATACTTGAAATTTGGTATGGTTGTAGTTTATAGACTGGAGGTATATTTACGATGCATTTTTACTCGTACGGACATTTGTCTATAAATTGCGTTTTGTGTTTGCGTGTTATGAACTTGTGTATAAGTAATACTGTAATATATTTTAAAAATATAGTGAAATGAATTGAAAATATACGAAATTAATAAAAAAATATATCTTCGTGTAATTTTCATTACATATAAACTGATTTGATTATTCTATTTTGTTCTAAAACTCTACGATAGATGTCGTTGTTTGGTGTTTTTGCGCTATCAAGATTTTTATTAAATTATATAGATACTATAAAACAGACATACTAGGTATTATAATGCGCCATTATTCACTGGATATTAAAGGTTGGTAAATATAAAATTATTAAATAGACTTAACTTTTCGTAAAGGATTTCAAAAGCAAAAATTTTTACATTGAGCACATGTCACGCTGTATCTCAGGGATCCGAGACATTCACAAAGCACGAAACATAATTAAATCACCGATGATGAATTTCAGTACACCTACACATCTGTCCTTTTTTTTCCTTGGTATTTTTTAAACACGTAATTACATGTGGATGAAATCCCAGGCACAGCTGGTATATATATATATATATATATATATATATATATATTTCAGTATCTTATTTAAAATGTGGTTGAGTTATGTATTTGGTAAAAGTTTTAATTAATTCATTGATGGAATTTAACAGGTAGTCTATTTATTGTGACTAGAATATTTTAATGTATTTTTCGATATAAATATAAATCAAATGGATGCACAAAAAAAACACCTTAGTCGTTTTTTTTTTATTATAGTACATATTATCATAATATTATAATTACCAAAATGTAGTGTCGTGTAGTCAAATATTGCACAGGTTAATATAACAACTCCAATTAATATTCACATCATTAATTATACTATAATAGAAACTATTATAAAATCATTAAAAAAAACTATGAACCAAATAATAATAACAAACAAACATAAGAACCCAATATACAGATTTAAGTATCTCAAAAGTAACTTTATAATCTGGCCTTGTGCTTGGATTCTATTAGCTTATGAGTACACTCCTTGACTCATGATTTCATACGCTTTGGTGACATTGGCTGTAATGTCTTCAGCCGGCCTGTCTGCAGTGATGAGCCAGGTACTCCCACTAGCTCCATGTTTGTAAGCGCTTACTAATCCTTTCACTGCTGACTCCAGTCTATAAAAAATAATTATGCATATTATTATTATGTGTATTATTATAAGCCATTAATGAAAATTTATTTTTATTTAAATTATATTATATTTATTTTATACGTAAAATTTAGTTTCATGGAAACGGCTCTAATGATTTGTATGACATTTTGTATTTTGTCAGGCACCGAGCGATGTTCCTTCGCGCAGATATTATTATTAATACGCAAGAATAAAATAAAACGTTTATTCCATTTAACTACTGGTATAGTCAGAAAAAAATCGCCTCTTTATTTTGTCCCGGTCTCACTCTTTCGCTATCTTTACAATACAATATAATTAATCCCTTTATCACGCCCAAGACATTTTCCAGCATTCACGAAAATACGAAATTCTGGAAAATAACCTTCAATTATTACTTTATAGTCTAATCATAATATATAATAATTAATTTAATCAGAATATGCACAGTTATATTTATTAGGTACGTTATTAAAGTAATAAAGATTAAAGTATTTACTTTTGCATAGGTAACATGCCTAAGTTCTGCTTTAAGAGGAGATCAGTTTCTTTGTCGAATGCTCCCATTTTGGTAGTATCGAATATAGTCGTATCAGTACAGCCGAAGCATATTGTGATCACTCTAACTCCTGTTCTAGAGTAATGAGGTTCCATCTGTGAATAAAGTAATCATATAAATGTTTTACTTATTGAATGTTAATATGGGGTAAAATAATTTTCAATGACGTAATAGTATGAAACTTTAATATTGCATGAGAAGAATAAATATTACTGGGTTTATACACTAAAAAAACATAAAACTGGAACTAAAAAAGAAAATAAAAACGAAGAGAAGATAAATTTCAGCCATTGTTTTATCAAATGAAACAGTAAATGAAAAATAACTACAATAAAAAAAACTTGAGAGGTTGGATGGAGGAACGGATGGAACGAAGTTCCTTTCGATTAATTAGTGAAGGAATTGAAAGTTTTTTTTTTAAGTTATAATATTTTTTTTATTATTATCAAATATAATGTAATATAAACTTAATCAGTAGGCTCAATTTTAGTAATAATTGGCTTGTGGTAACTGAAGTAGGAAACATATGTTTGGGATTCTATTTTATTTAAATGTCTTGAAAAAAGAAAAAACTTTATTTTTTATTATTTATTATGTACAAAAAACCTGTATACACTCAACAAAAATAATCGTCGCGACACCACACTGTACAATGCGAAATTGAAAGACGAAACGAAAATAACTGACTTGCTTTCTATGAGAGAGAGAGAAAGAGACAGACAGAGAAACACGCGCACGCCGCACGGCTTACAACTATAGCAAAAAGTGTCGTTACAACTTTTGGTCTTAATTTTTTTCGTATAGCCTCCTTTCGCAACGTGCCATAAGGAACTTCGTTCCAAAATATTAGTAAAAAAATAACGATAACTGTGCTACATTACTTATATACACAAAAGTGTCCGTATCATAAATGCTGACATCAGGGTCACAATACTTCTGTATATGAATAAGGAATGTCAAAGTCTATGTGTAATGTTTTGTAATCAATTATTGGAGAAGAAACCACTGTTTCGACTTAATATTGTAGAATGAATTTAAAATTGTTCGGAATATTACTGAAAATATAAAACAAGGTAAATTTAAAAATTAAAAAAAAACCCCAGACATTGACTTATTTCAGAATGAAACTATGCCATGAGCCCAAATACGATACCTTTACTGTAATTTGGTGAGAAGATGAACAGGTTCCAGGTGATGCTGGAGTAGCATCAAGTCAAAGTTATCATGTTCTTTTAATATCATTGAAGTTACAGAATACCAAATTTCGATTCAATCAGACCTGTGAAAGATGATCACATCCATATTCAACTAGAAAAAAAAAACAATCGGTTCATCTGTTTTTATAGTTTACAGGTTTAGCGTTATGGCCACAATCTCATCTTATGTCAAATGAAGATGTGGCCCCAGATGATCACATGCTAAGTGTAGTGGAGAAACTGGATCTCAAGTGCAGCTACCGGAATATACCTATAAGTGCTTGGCGACAGATTTTCAACTTGACAGTGGTAGCTAGCCAGGCGAGCATTAGAAAAACCCTAACACCATGCTATGGTTTCAGCACTATGTTTTCCTTCACCGAAAGCTTAGGCTCATTACAGGGATTCGAACTTACGTCAAGCTACTATACTACAGACAAACACATGTAAAACTTATGACACCCCTCTGTTTGTGTTGGGGGTTAAAACAGCTATAAAATTGCAAATTCGCAGGAAATGTAGGATTAGTCGCATGAAAAATATTATGAAATAATATTTACCCCAAGGCAGGTGCTAAATTGCAATACAGCACTTTTGGTAGCTGCATAAACAGGCACACTAGGTGCTTGAAATAATCCTACAATGGATGATATATTTATAATAGTTCCACCTTTCCCTCCGTGATCTTTTCGCATAAGATCGAAAGCTTTAAATGAACTCGTAATCAATGCTGACTGAAAAAACATATTTATCCTTTATTTAACTTATTTATCTAAAAAAGTACATTATTTCACACGATAATTAAAGGATCAAAGAATTCGTTATGTAGAGTGAGGACTATGACACATCGTGCACGGGATAGGGACGGGCCGAAATTTTAAGGTCGTTTCGCTACGTAATAAAATTTCCATATTGTTTAAATTATGACTCGGAGAAGCTATGACGTTCCTTTTAGTTTTAATCGAGAGCTCCTTTTGTCAATATTACAGTACAAAATACAACGTACAGTACAGTATACAAAACGTTAGTGTGGAATAGGTACCTATAAATACTTAATAATATAATAAAGGTGAAGAGTGAATAAAAGTCCAGTAAAAAAATTATTGAAAATTAATAAGTTTATGAGCATTATTATTAGGCAGGGCATATTAATTATTATGAGTTAAAATTACTTCATCATCAAGGCAATTTTATGAAGATAAACTTTGCCTATTACAGCATGTTATTTAGATGCATAGGAGATAATGTAAAATAAAAATCATTCCACACTCGGCTCGGGTCTATGACTATAGCAGCAGTGGCGCGAACGAACCGTGGGACACATCCCTGGCCGCCAGATAAAAACATTGTCTATACTGATGTATTATATAACCGCAGGGTACAGCTATTGTGAATATATGCGTATGAAGTTAATGTTAAAATATTAAAAAAACCTAATACAATGTTGAACTTTACTTGTCAAAAAGACAAATCATCGTATATAACAAACGATTGGAAAGTGTTTCTCAACAGCAATCCAGTTATACCCATAAAATACCACACAATAAGAGTTAAACGGTGCCAGCAACGTAAAAGCCTCCGAACGGAGACGTATTCACGTAAAATACACAGCCGTGTCCCCGAAATTCAGACACAGAATTTTTTAAATATATTTTTTTAAAATAAAATTTGAACCCTTAAAGTAACAGTCTAATTCATTTAAGAAAATGGCGTTAAATTGGATAACTTCTGCAAAGACCTGATAATCAATTGTCCAAACAATGTCTCTTATGGCAGTTTACTGGCAAAAGGAGGATTATACAAGAAGTTTTGAGTAATACTTTTTAGAATTACTAACAACACCCAATATTAGACCTGTCAAAATTTTTAAGAGAGTTTCTCAATTTTGAAAACGTTGCATAATTTCACACGAGACCTGCATAAAAATAGTCGTGGCAAAATTGCAAAATTACATAACAATATACTGATATACCAGAACTTAAGTATTTCACATTAACTGAGACAAATAAATACAGTGAAATAAATTAATTGAAAGTACTGATAAATTGTGCAAACTGTAATTGCTTATAAGATAGAACGATGGCAATTGAGTATACTCGTGTACAAATAGATACAACAATAAAATTAGCATTTGAAATTAACCTGACAATTATAATACTTACAAAATTAACAACAATCTCCTTCAAGTAAACATTTGGCCTGTCGTTCATTATACCGGCACAATTAACAACAACATCAATATATCCATATTCAGCGAAATAGCTGAATAAGTGGCCTCCAAGTTATTTGTTGTTACATCGCAAACATGGAATTTTAGTCTATTTGAATCATACTTTTTACTCATCTCTACCTCCAATGCTTTACCGTTATTTACATCTAAGTCTAAAGCCGCTACGTGCTGTAAAAAATACAGGGGCAAGTACAATTTTTTTTTATTATATTCACTTTTTACTAAAAAAGGATATGTGCTATGTCAAAACAGTTTTAATTAATAACACAATGAAAGTTAATAGTCTAGTCAAAACATTTTATCATATTATTTTTAGGATATTTATCTCGATTTAACACTATTTTGAACTTGTTGACCACACTATAACGTTTGGAAAACATCTATATAAACACAATTATTTGTTTTCACACCATAATATTGTGTGAATATGTAATATTAATAATATATTTAATGACTAATGAAAAGAGTTATGTCACTTCTGAACGATCTAAGTTAAAATTACTTTTTTGCTTTCATCCTTTAATACTATAATACATAAATTTCCACAAAGAATTAACACAAATTACCTTAGCACCGTCTTCTAAAAACGCCTGTACTATACCAGCACCGATACCAGCCGCTCCACCGGTTACCAAAACTACTTTATCTTTAACGCTATACATGACTACACTTACAGAATTCACGGCAACGAATAATATAATTTAAAAATTCCTCGACTAGTCCACTTGACATATAATATTTAAATGACAAGTTTTACTAAGTATGTGAAAGAAATACCTATAAACCTGAAAGAGAACAATTCACATACTTAATAAATACATAAAATAAGTGGAAAATTATACAAATTAAAAGCAGTTAGAAAAGATTTATAAAATAATAAAATATTTATGAATACCATACATACTAAATAGCAAATTATGAATAATTATAATTATAGCAAAAAAAAATCCATAAAAATGAATGTTGATGTCTTGTATTGACGTATAGGTAGGTGCCTTGTGTATTGGTGTACGCAATACAACTGCAGTTTGGTTTCACATTTTTGTTCTTCTTCATACATTTGTATAATCCAAGGTTACACAATTCAATTAAATTAATAATTAAATCATGTACAACATTTTTCACTTGATATAAATAAAATATTCGTTACTGTGTTTGATCCATTATCTTATATTTAGTTCATTAAAAAATACAATGTGAATACTGTTTTAACTCTTTGTAGTATTTCTTTATGATAAACTTATTATTTAAAATAAAATATGAGTAGGTTTTTTATTTATAATGAATTTGCTAAAAGTTTTCACATTATACAATAGGACATGTTTCAAGTGTGTTGAAACATGAAACTGCGGATTCTTTTCTAAAAGAAGCATAATAAGTGCTTGAAAAATATTTAAAGCTTATATTTTCATAGAAACACGTTGTTTTCTAGATATACAGTACGTAAAGTTGTAATTTTAATCTTTTTTCCTTCAATTGAACCTTTGAAGACTTGGATTCGTTGCATTTGATGTCATTCTTAAATTGTATTTTTTTAAACTAACTATTTTCACGTTGTTTTTCTTTAGGTCATTCAAATATCATTTTAATTGGCATACATCTAATTAAACTATTCCTGTCTGTGACGTCTAAGTGATTTGTATTATATATATTTAATACAGACAAGTCGCTAAGTTTATCAAGTTCGGCTTCAATGAGGTAATCATAATAGTTGAATCTAAATATTCGAGAAGTTATGTAAGTGTAATACTACTGGCAGTATATAAAAAGTAGTGAAAAGAGTGAGGCATGGCTGACTGCTAACGTCGAGCACCTATCAAGCTGCATCTCAGGGATCTGAGACATTCACAAATCACGAAACATAATTAAATCGCCGATGATGAATTTCAGTACCTACACATCTGTTTCTTTTTTTTCTATTGGTTTTTTTAAACGTGTATATTACACGCGGATGTATTCCCAGGCACAACTAGTATTTATATATAGTAGCTTGGCACAAGCTCTGTCGATCTATCATGTCGACGAAAAGGCACATATTCAATGATGTCTCTGTGATCAATGCGGTCAAAACCGGAAGTGATCACCGTATGGTAAGAGGCACATTGAATCTTAATTTGAAGCTCGAAAGATCTCGACTGATGAAGTCTACGCTCCGCCCAGCACCGATCCAACTCCAAAACCCCGAGAGCTTTCAGCTGGAACTCCAAAACCGTTTTAATTGCCTAGAAGACAGCAGCGTGGACAATTATAATGACGGGTTCGTGGAAACTGTCCATACGGTTGGGTCCAAGTTCTTTAAGACCCACCGTACAAACAGGACCAAAAAACTCTCGGACTCTACTCTAAAACTCATGGAGGAGAGGCGTGAGATGATTCTGCAGTCTAAAGGTGATGCCTGTGCTTATCGGCGGCTTAATAGGCGGATCTCAAAGTCACTGAAATCTGACATACGCCAATTTAATACGAATCGTATTAAAGAGGCAATAGAGCGAATCAAAGGCTCCAAAGTGTTCGCAAGAGATCTGTCTATTGGGCAAAGCCAGCTAACAAAGCTGAAGACTGACGACGGCAGAATCGTGTCATCCAAACCCGAGCTCTTGAGAGAGGTCGAGAAGTTCTATGGACAGTTATACACGTCAACGCAGGAACCCGTTACAAATCTAGCTAAAGACCCAAGAGCTAGATTGACTCGACACTATACAGAAGACATCCCGGACGTCAGCTTGTACGAGATTAGTATGGCTCTCAAACAGCTTAAAAACAACAAAGCTCCCGGAGATGACGGAATCACAGCCGAACTATTGAAGGCGGGTGGTAAACCAGTACTGAGGGCCCTTCAGACATTGTTCAATTCCGTCATCCACGAAGGTAAAACGCCGCAGGCATGGAACAAAAGTGTGCTGGTACTCTTCTTCAAAAAGGGTGACAATACCCTATTGAAGAATTATAGGCCCATCTCACTTTTGAGCCATGTTTATAAGTTTTCGAGAGTTATTACGAACCGTCTCGCTCGCAAGTTCGACGACTTCCAGCCTCCCGAACAAGCCATTTTCCGAAAAGGCTACAGTACCGTAGATCACATACACGCATTACGGCAGGTTATACAGAAGACCGAAGAGTATAACCTACCCATTTGTTTAGCGTTTGTGGACTACGAGAAAGCCTTCGATTCGATTGAGACCTGGGCTGTACTACAGTCTCTCCAGCGGTGCCAAGTAGACTACCGGTATATCGAAGTGTTGAAGTGTTTGTATGAAAACGCCACTATGTCAGTTCGACTGCAGGACCAGAACTCGAAACCTATCCTGTTGCGGCGGGGAGTCAGACAAGGAGATGTTATCTCTCCTAAACTGTTCACCGCTGCACTGGAAGATGTCTTCAAGGTTCTGGACTGGGAAGGACTAGGCATCAACATAAACGGCGAGTACATCACCCACCTTCGGTTTGCCGACGACATAGTAGTCTTGGCTGAGACCATGGAGGACCTCCATGCGATGCTCGATGATCTCAGTAAAGCCTCTGAACGAGTTGGTCTTAGAATGAACATGGACAAGACGAAGATTATGTCGAACGCCCATGTAGCGCCAACTCCCGTGAAGATCAGAGACCATACGCTTGAAATTGTTAAAGATTATGTTTACCTGGGACACACAATCCAGTTAGGTAGATCCAATTTCGAGAAAGAGGTCAATCGTCGAATCCAACTCGGCTGGGTAGCGTTCGGGAAGCTACGTAACATATTCTCGTCCAAGATACCGCAGTGTCTCAAGACGAAAGTCTTTGACCAGTGTGTGTTGCCAGTGATTACATATGGAGCTGAGACGTGGTCGCTAACTATGGGCCTCATAAGAAAGCTCAAAGTCACTCAAAGGGCAATGGAGAGGGCTATGCTCGGAGTTTCTCTGCGTGATCGAATCAGAAATGAGGAGATCCGCAGGAGAACCAAAGTCACCGACATAGCCCGAAGAATAGCTATACTTAAGTGGCAGTGGGCTGGCCACGTAGCTCGTAGAACAGATGGCCGATGGGGTCAAAGAGTTCTCGAGTGGCGGCCACGTACCGGAAGACGCAGCGTGGGCAGACCCGCCACAAGGTGGACTGACGACCTGGTAAAGGTTGCGGGAAGCCGCTGGATGCGGGCAGCACAGGACCGGTCGTTGTGGCGATCTTTGGGAGAGGCCTATGTCCAGCAGTGGACGTCTTTCGGCTGAAATGATGATGATGATGACAAGCTCTGCACATTGACTGCTCTGTTACTAATGGTAAGCCTAGTACAATCCAAATACAACGACGACCATCACGAGATCGAAATCCATAAGCGGACGCCGCTGTCATGCCGGCCTGTATAAACCAAGATATCATTTGGCAATACTTGCATAAATTGTATTTAGTTAATACAATCTCAACCAAAATATTCACATTTCAGTATCTTATATAAAATGTGGTTGCGTTATGTATTTGGTAAAGGTTTTAATTAATTCATTCATTGGAATTTAACAGATAGTCTATTTATTATGACTATAATATTTTAATGTATTTTTCTAATATCGATATAAACATAAATCAAATAGACTTTAGTAGCACAAAACAAAACACCTTAGTCGTTATAATTTTTTTATTATAGTGTTATCATAAAATATTATAATTACCAAAATGTAGTGTCGTGCAGTCAAATATTACAGAGGTTAATATAACAACACCTATTAATATTCACACCTTTAATTATATTATAACACAGACTATTATATAATTATAAAAAAAAAAAAACTATGAATCAAATAATAATAACAAACAAACATAAGAACCCAAAATACAGATTTAAGTATCTCAATAGTAACTTTATATAAACTGGCCGTGTGCTTAGATTCTATTAGCTTATCAGTACACTCCTTGACTCATGATTTCATACGCTTTGGTGACATTGGCTGAAATGTCTTCAGCCGGCCTGTCTGCAGTAATGAGCCAGGTACTACCACTGTCTCCATGTTTGTAAGCGCTCATTAATCCTTTTACTGCTGACTCCAGTCTAGAAAAAAAAAACAATTATGTAATTATTATTATGTGTATTATTATTATTAGTGGTTTATGAAAATGTATTTTTTAAATTATCTAATACTATTTTAAGTGAGTAATCCTTATATACCTAAAATTAGTTTCATGGAAACGGCTCTAATGGTTTTTATAACATTTTGTATTTATATAATGTTTTACTTTCAAGTTTACCTAGATAGGTGTTTTTTTTTTGTCTGTCATCGAGCTATGTTCGTTCGCCCAGATACTATTGTTAATACGTAAAAATAAAATAAAACGTTTATTCTATTTAACTACTGGTATAGTCAGAAAAAAAAACGCCTCTTTATTTTGTCCCGGTCCCACTCTTTCGCTATCTTACAATATAATATAATTAATCCCCTTATTGTGGCCAAGACTTTTTCCAGCATTGACAAAAATACGAAACATTAAATACATTTAACAATGTGACAATTCTAGAAAATTACCTTCAAATATTACTTTATAGTCTAATCATAATAAATAATTTAATCAGAATATGCACAGTTATATTCATTAGGTGCTTCATTTAAGTAATAAAGATTAAAGTATTTACTTTTGCATAGGTAACATCCTTAAGTTCTGCTCTAAGAAGAGATCAGTTTCTTTGTCGAATGCTCCCATTTTGGTAGTATCGAATAGAGTCGTATCAGTACAGCCGAAACATATTGTGATCACTCTAACTCCTGTTCTACAGTAATGAGGTTCCATCTGTGAATAAAGTAATCATATACATGTTTTATTTATTGAATGTTAATATGGGGTAAAGCAATTTTCAATGACGTAATAGTTTGAAACTTTAATATTGCATGAGAAGAATAAATATTACTGGGTTTATACACAAAAAAACATAAACATAAAAAATAATAATTAAGAGAAGATAAATTTCAGTCATTGTTTTACGAAATAGTAAATGGAAAATAACTGCATATTAACAAAATATTAGTTAAAGAAATAACGATAACTCTGTACTTATATACACAAAAGTGTCCTTTCATAAATTTTGACAATATTTCTATATATGTACGAGTATATGATACTTCTGTATATGAATAAGGAATGTCAAAGTTTGTAAGTTTGTAAGTTTCGTCGTAATATCATTTGAGAAGATAAATGATAAAGCACCACTGTTTCGACTTAATATTGTAGAATGAATTTAAAATTGGATGGAATACAATTGAAAATATAAAACTAGGTAAATTAAAAAAAAAGGTGTGCGTGTGCGATTCACACACGATAGAAGTGAAACTTCATTTTAAAAGGCATTTTCTATTTTATTTAAACAGTGTGCAATATACATACACACCGACATTTACTTGCTCGCTCTGGCTCACACAAAGAGGAGAGGCCGATAATGTGCGTTAAACGTTTAACGTTTAACGCTTGGAAGTCGCATAAGAAGTTTCACTTCAAAAAAGGTGTTTGTGCGATTCACACACGATAGAAGTGAAACTTCATTTTAAAAGACATGTTCTATTGAAGTGAAACTTCTTATGCGACTTCCAAGCGTTAAACGTTAAACGTTTAACGCACATTATCGGTCTCTCTTTGTGTGAGCCAGAGCGAGAGAGCAATATATTATCGGTGTCTCCTCTTTGTGTGAGCCAAGCGAGAGAGTAAATGTCGGTGTGTATGTATATTGCACACTGTTTAAATAAAATAGAAAATGCCTTTTAAAATGAAGTTTCACTTCTATCAAAAACAATCGGTTCATCCGCTTATGAGCTATTTTACAGTTTATAGGTTTAGCGTTATGGCCACAATCTCACCTGATGCCCCAGATGATCACATGCTAAGTGTAGTGGAGAAACTGGATCTCAAGTGCAGCTGCCGGAATATACCTATAAGTGCTTGGCGACAAATTTTCAACTTGACAGTGATAGCTAGCCAGGCGAACATTAGAAAAACCCTACCACCATGCTATGGTTTCATCACGATGTTTTCCTTCACCGAAAGTTCAGGCTCATTGCAAGGATTCGAACTCACGTCAAGCTACGATACTACAGACATACACATGTAAAACTTATGACACCCCTCTGTTTGTGTTGGGGGTTAAAACAGCTATAAAATTGCAAATTCGCAGGAAATATAAAATTAGTCGCATGAAAAATATTATGATTTAATTAATATTTACCCCAAGGCAGGTGCTAAACTGCAATACAGCACTTTTGGTAGCTGCATAAACAGGCAGACTAGGTGCTTGAACTAATCCCACAATGGATGATATATTTATAATAGTTCCACCTTTCCCTCCGTGATCTTTTCGCATGAGGTCGAGAGCTTTAAATGAACTCGTAATCAATGCGGACTGAAAAAAAAAACACATTTATCTAATCTATCTAATATGTTTCCATAGTAGGAAGCAATACAAAAGAAGTTAAGATAACAAAATCGGGGGATACAGTTTGGCACTAACATCTACATTCAAAATTTTATTATTCCACATGATAGTTAAAGGATCAAAGAATTGAGAAGGAATTGAGTTAGTGAAAAGAGTGAGGACTGTGACACATCGTGCGCGGAGGAGGGGGACGGGCCGCCATTTTAAGGTCGTTTCGCCGCCTAATACAATTTCCATATTCTATCAATTATGACTCGGAGAAGCTATGACGCTCGTTTTAGTTTTAATCGAGAGCTCCTTTTGTCAATATTACAGTTCAAAACACAACGTACAGTACAGTATACAAAACGTTAGTGTGGAATAGTTACCTATCAATACTTAATAATATAATAAAGTTGAAGAGTGAATAAAAGTCCAGTAAAAAAATATTCAAAATAAATAAGTGGTTTATGAGCATTATTATTAGGCATGGCATATTAATTCTTATGAGTGAAAAATTACTTCATCATCAAGGCAATTTTATGAAGATAAACTTTGCCTATCACAGCATGTTATTTAGATGCATAGGAGATAATGGAAAATAAAAATCATTCAACACTCGGCTCGGGTCTATGACTATAGCAGCAGTTGCGCTAACAAACCGCGACACATCCCTGGCCGCCAGATAAAAACATTGTCTATACTGATGTATTATAAATCATTAATCAGTGATTTATTTATGTAACCGCGGGGTACAGCTATTGTGAATATATGCGTATGAAGTTAATGTTAAAAAATTAAAAATCCTAATACAATGTTGAACTTTACTTACACGCTCGTTTTAGTTTTAATCGCGAATTATAAAACATTAATTAGTGATTTCATTAAATTATACACGAGTGTAACTGCGGGGCACAGCTATTGTGAACATACATGTATGGAGTTAATGTTAAAAAATTAAGAATCCTATACAACGTTGACCTTTACTTGTCAAAAAGCCAAATCGTCGTATGTAACAAACGTTTGGAAGGCTTCTCAACAGCAATCTAGTTTTACCCTTAAATACCACATAATAGGAGTTAAACGGTGTCAGCAACGTAAAAAACGTCCGAACGGACACGTATTCACTTGAAATACAGAGCCGTGTCCCCAAAAGTCACAAACCGATTTCTTTTTAATATTTTCTTTATAAATAAAATTTGAACCACTAACAGTACAGTCTAATTCTTTTAAGAAAATAGCGTTGCATTAGATATTTTTTGCAAAGACCTGATAACTACTTGTCCAAACAATGTCTCTTATGGCAGTTTATTGGCAAAAGGAGGAATTATACAAGAAGTTTTGAGTAATACTTTTTAAAATTAATAATAACACCAAATTTTTGATCTGTCAAAAATTTTAAGAGGGTTCCTCAATTATGAAAACGTTGCATATTTTCACACGAGACCTGAATAAACATAGTCGTGGCTAAACTGTTTTTTTTTTATTACATAACAATATACTCATACACCTGAACTCGATTAAGTATTTCACCTTAACCGAGACAAATAAATACAGTGAAATACAATAATTGTAAGTACTAATAAATTATGCAAACTGTAATTGCTTGATAAGATAAAACGACGGCAATTTAATATACTCGTGTACACATAGATACAACAATAAAATGAGCATTTGAAATTAACCTTACAATAATAATACTTACAACATTAACAGCAATCTCCTTCAAGTAGAAATTTGGCCTGTCGTTCATTATACCAGCACAATTAACAACAACGTCAATATATCCATATTCAGCGATAATAGCTGAATAAGTGGCCTCCAAGTCATTTGTTGTTACATCGCAAACATGGAATTTTACTCTATTTGAATCATATTTTTTACTCATCTCTGCCTCCAATGCTTTACCGTTATTTACATCTAAGTCTAAAGCCGCTACGTGCTGTAAAAAACATAGTGGTAATAACAATTTTTTTTTATAAAATTCTCTTTTTTACTATTCAAAACAGTTTTAATTAATAATACAATGAAAGTTAATAGTCAAGTCAAAAAGTTAAAAATACTGATAATTCGAGATAAAGCTCCTAAAAATGTAAGCGATAGCTCATTCGATTGAGAATTACATTTAGAAAAATGTATCTCTAGGATGTATTAGTCATAAAAAATGCAATTGTTATTAACAAAATAAGATGAAAAAAAACGTAATTTAGTTTTTAGTTAATAACTCAAATTATAAATGACAAATAAAAAATATTGAAATTAAATATTGAGATATTTTTAACAACACTTTGTGGACATTTCATTTTGTGTTAACTTTAAAAAATTAGAATAAACAATATAATTAACTTTCATGACATCTCTTGTTAAGTATACATAATAAGAGCTCAAAGAAGCAAAGAAAAATAAGGTAATTATTTAAACTTTTAACGGAAAACTGAAATTAGATAAAAGTAATAGGTCCTTACATATGAAATTGGCGTTTTGTACGGGAGGAATATAAAGTCATTTTTTTTTGTAAAATATATAGTATGCACCGTTGTTATCTATGCACTTTTGCCATCTCATAGTTAGATAGATATACATAATATTGTGTGAATATGTAATAATAATATATTTAATGACTTATGAAAAGAGTTATGTTACTTCTGAACGGTCTCAGTTATAATTACTTTTTTGCTTTCATCCTTTAATACCACAATACATAAATTTCTACACAGAATAATAAACAACTTACCTTAGCACCGTCTTCCAAAAACGCCTGTACTATACCAGCACCGATACCAGCCGCTCCACCGGTTACCAAAACTACTTTATCTTTAACGTTATACATGACTACACTTACAGAATTTACGGCAGCGAATAATATAATTTAAAAATTCTTCGCCTGGTCCACTTGACATATATTTAAATGACAAAAGTAACTAAGAAAGAAAGAGAGAAAATAATTCATACACTTAATAAATACATAATATAAGTGGAAAATTATACAAATTAAATGCAATTAGAAAAGATTTATAAAAACAATAAAATATTTATTAATACCATACATACTAAATAGCAAATTCTGAATAATTATAAAAAAGCTAATAAATCGTTAAAAATGAATGTTGATGTCTTGTATTGACGTATACCTTGTGTAACGATGTACGCAATACAACTGCTACTGCAGTTTGGTTTCACATTTTTGTTGTCCTGTATCTTCTTCATACATTTGTATAAGCCAAGGTTACACAATTCAATTAAATTAATAATTAAATCATGTACAACATTTTTCACTTGATATAAATGAAATATTCCTTACTGTGTTTGATACATTAACTTATATTTATTTTATTAATAAATACAATTTTAATACTGTTTTAACTCTTAGTAAAAACTCTTTGTTTTAAATTATCATTTAAAATAAAATATCAGTAGGTTTTTTTTATTTATCATGAATTTGCTAAAAGTTTTGATATTATACAATACATAGGATTTCTTAACATTGTCAGTCACATCCAAATTCAGTTTATTATTTGCAACTATCCACGTGCTTCCGGATTCAACATATTTGAAAGCTTTCTGTAAACAAGAAGCTGTGGATTCTTTTCTGAAAAAAAAGCATAAAAAGTGCTTGAAAAATATCTATATTTTCATAGAAACGCGTTAATTTCTACGTATACAGTACGTAAAGTTGTAATTTTAATCCTTTTTCCTTCAATTGAAACTGTCAAAACTTGGATTCGTTGCATTGGATGTCATTCTTAAATTGTATTTGTTTATACTAACTATTTACACGTTGTTTTTCTGTAGGTCATTCAAATATCATTTTAATTGGAATACATTCAATCAAACTATTCCTGTCTGTGATGTCTAAGTGAGTTTGTATTTTGTAATCTAAGGTTTCTACATATGATCTAATTGATTATCAAATGCCTTTCAAATGCAAATCAGCTGCATTAAGGTAACCATTTTCTAAATGATAATAATCAATTTTAAATTGGTACATTTGGACGAAACATCACCTAGCAAGCGATGATACAGTAGAAATCTGTCACTGTTTTGCCTCTTGGTCCTATTTTCTGTACAAGGTAATCTTAGTATAATTATTGGTCTCCACTTTTCCGTTGTATTTTATAAACCTGCCTAGCAGTCATGCACACATGCAGCTAAGAGTCTTAAAAATATCCAACATTCGAAGTTGGAGTGAAGCGGTGACTAATCATTAATCTAAGAGTGTAATATATATACATCAATTATAAAAAAATACTATAGCGACTACATATATTAAAAAAATACTGTAACGTAAAAACAAAGTACGAGTGTATTTTGGTGTAGTCTAATTTCGATCCATTTTATCTTTTATGATAGTCGTAGGGTCATATTTGCGTAATCTGAATATATATCTAGTACAGAAAAGTCGCTAAGTTTATCAAGTTGCGCTTCAATAAGGTCATCATAATAGCAAGACCTAAATATTCGAGAAGTTAATACGAGTAAGTGTAATACTACTGACAGTATATAGAAAATTTTGTAGTCGCCTCATGACGAAATCGACAAAACCCAAGACAAATCTTTTTTTAAAGTATATTACTATTTCACTCATATTGTATAGAGATTTGCAGAATACTTAAAACTACTGATAACAATGACTGGATTTTTGATAATAATTACTCAGAGTCCATATGATCTTACTCCAATCAGTAATATATCCCAGATCGCCTATAATGTATTATATAGCCTCAGGCAGATTACCCAAGTAAGCTTGTAAAAGCATTTATTATATACATAAATATGATAAGCAAAGAATAAACTCAATAAGTTCAGGAGTACATGAACAGAATATATATGTCTTTGAAGCAAACATATTTTTGGCGACCGCTTAAGTAACTATGAACTAATTATGCACTTACTCTTGCATTGGTAAAAAAAGCTATTGTCGCTTGTATTAGTTTATTGATCTGTGTATCAAAACTGCTTCCTTTCGTTATTAAATGTGTATTAGTAACTCAAAAACACACAGTTATCACTCGAACAGCTATTGTTGAATACTATTATTTTCTCTGTAAACATAAATTATTAAGTTATTTTTGTTTATTGCTAATTAAAAAATAGTATATATTTCACTTGCACCTATTATATGAGGCATTTAATCAGAAGTTATCTTAAGGATAATAGTTAATATGATAATAGTTTTATTGAAAACTTACATCAATACAATTACTGACTTCATAACAGCGCTCTTCGTTTCAAAGTATATGAAGAGCGCAGGACAACTGACACAAATTGGCAATTGAAGAAACATTAATGATTGTTCCTCCCTTTCCGCCATTATCCAACCGCATAATCTCCAAAACTTTTAAGGTTCCTTGTACCACAGCTATCTGCAATAGCAATGATCTTTTTAGGTAAACTTATTCAAAATCAGTATATCTTTAAACTTTTTTTATTTCTCCGTTATGATAAGTATTGTATACTACTAACATAATTGACTTCAATTTCTTTTCTTATTGAATCCATAGTACTCTCATTAGACAATCCGGCGTTGTTTACAACAATATCTATGCATCCATGCTGATCCAAGACAGTGTGGAATACTTAAATAATTGATCTTCTTTCGTTACGTCACATTTTATAAATTTCATTTTGTCTTTACCATACTTGTGGCATAATATTTCTTCAAGACAATTACCAGATTCATCATCTATATCAAGAACAATTACTTGCTGCAAAAAGGTGTGTGTTAAATGCTGAAATACAAGCAAGTATTAAAAAGTGTGCACTATACATACACATCGACATTTGCTCTCTCGCTCTGGCTCACACAAAAAGGAGAGACCGATAATATAAAATAGTACCTATGTAATTTGCTCTTTCGTGCCGGCTCACACAAAGAGGAGAGACCGATAATGTGCTTTCATACCCCCTCCATGGTAGTGTTAAACGTTTAACGCAACCTTGTTGGAAGTCCAATAAGAAGTTTCACTTCAAAAATATATTTGATAATATTATTATTTTCTCAATAAATTTCAATATCACCAAATTCAACTCATTTTATATACACAACAAAAACAAGTTTTTGTTTACTTGTCCTGTATTTACCCAGAATACAAGATTCTAATGAGAACGTTCGATTAAATTTTCATCCATTTCTACACGTGCAATAAACATAGAAAATAGCACATGTATTAAAAACCGGTTATAACACAATAATTTTATAACTATTACATGTTATTCTCACCAAGATAATCAACACATTAAAGTATAGATAACCAAGATACATGTCTTGTGTGCGTCTGTTAGGGGCCGTTCATAAAATCATGCTGTCACATTTTCTGCGACCCCTTCTACCCCTATCAATACTGTGTCACGAATGATAGATCCCCCCACCGTGCATGATATATGGCAATTAATAGTACACAAATTTCGATATGATTGTGAAGTACCTCAACGCCAGCGTCGACGTCGAAAAACAAATAACAAAAAAACAAGACGAGTAAATATAACATTATTTACTCAAAAACAATAGTTATTAAGCTATTATGAAATAAATATATACCTAAAAATATTCATATATTTAAAAATATGAGCCTTTCGTTATCGTAATAAAAAAAATACGAGAGAAAAATTTGCAATTTATTTGTTGAGCTGCGACGTCACGTTTCCGTAGACCTGCTTTGTCACAATAGCCGACCTCCCCCCCTCAATAAGTGCGAATGTATTTTATGCTGTGGGGTTAGCAGCTGAGGTAGACACTATATACATATTACAAAAACGGCCAATTCAAGCAATATACAACATAAAACATCGCGAATCACCAAAGAACAAGTTCCAAGAATTTATATTTTAACTTTGCCCTCTCAAATACATTCTTGATAATATAATGTATATTTGTATAACTTTGACAGGCTAGATTTTGTCAAAGACCAGCACAGTTTTAATACTAGAAATAGATATAAATTACTCGTACCGTGATTTAATAAGACCAATAAAAGTTTTTTAGTTATTAGTGTTAAGTTCTATAATAAGCGGGATCTTAATCTTAAGCACATTACTGATTTGCCAGACAACGAGTTCAACAGGTTTTACTGTCAAAGGGTTATATAGTGGATCATTATGTGAATGATAGTGATGACTGAAAGTGGCTCCCTCTCTGCGCATCCATTAAAACTATTAATATAATTTATTAACTTTACATATTTTTTTAGAGTTGGAAAAGTATTAATTAAAAAGAATGATAATCCCTGTCGAGTTCCTTGCCGGTTCTTCTCGTCGACTGGGATGATTTCCAAACTGGTAGTAGTGTTTGACGTTCATAAGTGCCTTCTTGGAGCTTAAATTAAAAAAGTATTCATTGATTTTTTAACGGTCCCTTGATCGTGTAACTTCTGAATGACTTCATCGAGATTAAGCTCAAAGGGGAATGCCCATTCATGGTACCAAGTTTTCTCATGCCTCAATATTAATAATAGTAATTTTCTCACATTTATTTACTACTACTTGTCTTCGGAATTTAGTTTTCTAGATGGAAATCTTTTTTTTAAATCTAAAATTTTCTATTTTACTGCACAATAAACATTTCCGTAGGCGTTGCGTTCTATTACACGTACCATTTTAAAATTGATACTTTACTTTGTATTCTTGACCAAGATTAAAATACTTTTATAAAATTATTCTAAAAATAATAATATTTAGTCAACTCAATGTTTAATTATAAATAACTACATAATGAAAAATAATATTAATAAATAATTTGTGCTGCGTGCATTCTTTTCTCAGATAAGTATATATTTATTATCTATGGTTATTCTACAACACTCTACAGACAGCACAGCTACGCAGTCGTAACAACTAGGGGTAACAAAATTCGTAAATATGTCGATGTTTTGGTTCATAGATTTTTAGATATGTCTGAAAAACGACCAAAGGAACTTAGGAATGTTATACAATAAATGCATGGTTGAGTTTAATGGTATAAATTATTGAAAGAGATAACTAAATTGACCTCAATGCTGTTTGTAAATGAGCAATTCGATATATTTCATTAACAACCATGTGTTCTCAAGTCGCCATTAAAAAATGACACATGATATAATATTAATAGCATAGATTCCCATAATCGAATTTTCATCATCATTCATATATCGAATAAAACAACAAAGTTCCGTAAATTATTACCGTTATACCATAGATTTTTTTGTCCATTTGATTTGCGACTTATGTCAAATAGGAGTACTGGACCTAATTTTTGTTCCCCTGTTTCTGCTAATTATTGGTACATTCATTACACGTACAAAAAAGTCGTAGCCTGACATTTCACGAACATATGGATAGAAGTGGTTAAAAAAACGAAAAACATCGATGAATTGATGTTCTTCAAACCTTAACATCGATGGCAGATATTGATGTTTCTTACGTTTTTAATAAAATTCTAACAAACTTAAGATAAGGGCAACATTGTATTGCAAATTCAATTGAAAGAAAACATGTTCGATGTTTTCTTCATAACTTTTATGAACAGATTTTTAGGGTATCTAATATCGATGACAAAACGGTAACGGTAATGTACTAATCTACGGAACTTTGTTGTTTTATACGATGTGACACTACGATTAACAGTATTTTTGTAACTTCAAGGCTCTATAATAATGTTTTGTATCGTATTTGTGTATATATGAACATAATATGTGCAATAAATTAATAAATAAATACGTTATTTAAAGTTCTATGAACTAGGTAATCACATTTCCACATACAAACACCATTTCGAATTATTAAACCTACCAATCAAACTTAATATTAATTTTCTTTTTATCTCTTTTAAATAGATAACCGTATTGATAAAGCTGCGTATAGACACATCCCTAGTTCTTAGGTTATTTTAGATTTTATAAATTTTCTTCGAAACACAATTTTGTTTAAAATTAATACAATAAATATAGAAAATTATAAACTAAGATTGACTTAGATGCAATATGAGACGGGATTGCAAATATCCGAGCATTTATCTCTAAAATATTATATTTGCTTTATCTAGACAATGGTTCATAGCTTATTTATTAAGTCAATTTAATTTAAGAATTTTAACTATTTTGTAAATTTAAAAAAATCTTAATTTTATCTTTGAAATTTTAATAATGGAGTTGATTTTTGGTCATCATTCTTAAACAGGTGGAAAAACTTTTTGGAAAAACTTTCTCTTTCAAAAACATGAAAGTAGAATAAATGCAGTAGAAATGAGTGCGCTAATAAGTATGATAGGAGTGAAATTGAGTGACAGGATAAGAAATAGTGTAATAAGAGAAAGTTGTGGTGTGAAAGAAGATGTAGTGACACGGATTGAGAAAGGGATGCTTAGATGGTTTGGGCATGTAGAGAGGATGAATGAAAGAAGATTGACTAAACAGATTTATAAGATGAGTGTAATTGGGAACGTTGGAAGAGGAAGGCCAAGACGAACGTTCCATGATCAAATCGGGGACGTTTTGAAGGAAGGTCAGGTCCAGAGTACTCTAAACCGACGAGCATGCATGAAAAGATTGATGAATGTTTAGGAAGCGAAAGTTGTATGTCAGGATCGTAGCAAGTGGAAGAACGTGGTCTCTGCCTACCCCGTTGGGAAAGAGGCGTGATTTATGTATGTATGTATGTATTCTTAAATGTTTATGAATATACGTTGTTTAAAATAAAATATATATAGGTTTCTTTTTTTATTTAACATTAAGTTGCTAAAGGCTCTGACAATATATCATAGGCTTTCTTAACATTATCAGTAATATCTAAAGCAGGTTTATTATTTGCAACTAGCCACGTGCTTCCGGAGTCACCATGTTTGTAAGCTTCCACTAAACCTGAAGCTGCCGATTGTTTTCTGAAAAAAGAAAGCTTAATAAATGTATGAAAAATATTTAAAGTTAATATGTATTTTCATTGAAAATATTGTCTATCGCGATACATTCTACGAATAAAACACGTATAGCCACATAGCAGTCATTCACACATGCGGCTACAACGAGTCTTAACAACATCTAACCTTAAAAGTTGGAGCGCTGCTGAGACTAATCATTAATCAAAGAGTGTAATATTGATAATGTAAGGTAATAAGAATATTTATTATTATTAAAATATTATAGCAATTTAAAATGCTTATTATAGTATAAAGTAGTGATAGGGTTTAATAGAATAGTCAATTTTATTCTTATGTCCATGTGCACTTACTCAAATCAGTAAAATAGCCCTGATCACTACTGATAATGTATTATATTATTATAGCCTTAGACAGATTATTTATCCCAGAAAGCTTGAAAAGTAAACCATATGCATAAAAGTGGTAACCAAAAAATTAATGGTTACATTTTATGAAAAATCCAAAGAATACACGAACGGAAGTAGTGCCTTAGGATAAAAACACGTCTTTGAAATAACAATTTTTTCGGTTATCGTTATGTAATTATGAATTTAAGTGAATACTAATGGCATGTACTTACTCTTGCACAGGAAATAAATTAAGTATCTCATGCATTTGCTTGTTGATCCGTTCATCAAAACTGCGTGCTTTGTTTAAAATATCTGTGTTAGTAGCGCCAAAACACACAGTTAACACTCGAACACCTGTTATCGAATAGTATTCT
This sequence comes from Saturnia pavonia, assembly GCA_947532125.1. Classification (NCBI taxonomy): domain Eukaryota; kingdom Metazoa; phylum Arthropoda; class Insecta; order Lepidoptera; family Saturniidae; genus Saturnia; species Saturnia pavonia. The sequence continues at coordinate 4,829,023 of OX383899.1, read as the reverse complement.
TGTCTCTATAAACATAAATAATTGTGTATTTTAGGTAGTTATTTCATTAAATTATAGCTTCAATTTCATTTGCACCAACTGCATGGAGAAATTTACCAAGGAAATATTTTTACCTGAAGTCGTTCAGCAAATTAAGATAATATTATGTAATAAGTTTATTGAAAACTTACACCAATACAATTACTGAACTGCATAATAGCGCTCTTCGTTCCAAAGTATACGAAGATTGTAGGAGATGATTGACACAAAGCAGCAATTGAAGAAACATTGATGATTGTTCCTCCCTTTCCACCACCATCCAAACGCATAATCTCCATAGCTTTTAATGTTCCTTGTACCACGGCTATCTGCAATAGCAATACTAAATATAGGTATACATTTCAACTTAATTCAAACACAATATATTTTTTATTTAAGTGCTGTCTGTTTTAATAAGAATTATGTGGTGTCACAATAGTAATATTGATTGTGTATCCTTGACAATTTAATGTACTTCAGCAAAAACTTAGATAAGATAAATTACCATAATAATGAACACATTACATTACTTTGATATCACGCATATGTCACACGTCAGTCACTGCATTTTCATAATACACACTAGCTTTAGATATATCATATAATATACATTTATATAACTCTAGCTTTTATATTTACTATTTAGTCTGTGCCGTCCGTCTGTGTTTCAATCTCATATTACTAACTATTATAGGCGTCCGATAGTTAGGCGTATCCGATAAGCATTATTATTCTCAATTAAATCTGCACACTCGCAAAATTTACACAATTGAATACCAATACTGAAATTGTTAGGGACATTTTCGTGTTTTGTCTGGATCCAACTGCTTTTTGCTCAAATTTGTGTCATACTGATGTAAATTATGTGATGTGATGTCAGGACAATGGCCTTTATGGTTCGTTCATCTGATGTAATATTTATATCAGACTGTTACGTAGAATCGGTGTTATATCTTTTCGTACAACTGACATACCGATATGATCATACCTTGACATAACTGGCATGCCATATTTTTACATCCCGTAGAAAGCAATAAAAGCTGAATTTTATATTAAAAATAAGTCAATTTATTAAGTATGACTAATATAACAGATTTTATCGTTACATAACTGAAAAGTCACTTTTTTACGTACAATTGATATATCGATAAGATCAGATATTCATACGAGATGACTCTGCCACAGTTTTGTGCTGGATATTGACTAGTTTTAAATATTGGGTACAAAAGTTTGTTTTTGTGAACAAATGGTTAGCTGTTACAAATAACACGAATGTTAATTTATTCACCTTTCAAAGTATAATGACTATTGAGTCAGTCTAGTGTGAAAATGTGAATTATGTTCATGGTTAATTGATACTTCAGCAGTGACTTGAAAAATTCAGTTAATATAATATTGACGTTATCGACCCTCTAACGGCAATAGTTTCTCATATGAAAATGATGTCAAATGTACATTACAGTTATATCATACTTATTACATCAGCTATTGCATAAAAAACTTGTTTATTGCGTATCGGGCCACGCGCAGTGTAGGGTTTCGTAGTTGCGCGTCACAATATGCAGACTTATGCAGGATGCTTATGTTACTCAGGGACAGGACCGTGCTGGGCGCCGGCCAGGACATGGTCAAACATTTATAGTGTACTTTTGTATGACCCCGGCTGGCCCCGACCCAGTGTAGCATGAATTACTTAATACAAAACTATACTATAGATGTTTTACCTTATCTCGGCTGGCACCCGGCCGATGTAACTCGAATAATCCATTAGAGAGGGGGCCTTTAAGTAATTTTCAATAGAATTTGTACGAATTAACTTCTTCAAATAAATTTTATAAGTTGATTGACTTTTACTCGTTAGCTTGTAAAGCCTACTTACCTCTAACACTTTTTCTTACTTTATTATATATACTACTACCATGTTTTTTTTTTCACATATCCAAAAATAAGCATTTAGCTGGCAGAGAGGGTCCCTTGACTCTAAGAAAAATTATAACGTTGAAGCTTAATATTTAGCAAACGGATCCTTGAATCGAAAAGGGATCTCACAGACCTACATTATTTTTAACGACCTATTCAACGTCAACCTTTCGATGTGATAGACGAGAAAAAAAAACATTCCCAGTTTACGTGTAAGGATACCTCTCCTCACAATTTTGAAGATTTTATTTTACCACTTTGATTAATATGCATACCTATACCAAATTAAAGCTTTCTAGTACTATGAATATCTGAGCTAAGCCGAGGACAAACAGACGGACATACCGTAACTATATTGTTTCCTTTTGACTTCGGAAACTTAAAAAACTGTGAAATAATGAGTCAAATATAACTCCCGATGAGTCATTTCGTACATAACAGATGATTTTGCTCGATGTCATTCAGATTTGTTCTATTTCAAATTAGTTGTTCCCTGTTTTAGACATAGTAAAACCAATAAAAGTTTTTTCATGTTTTATAATAAAACCTCTAAGCACATTACTGATTTGCCGAACAATCAGTGCAAGAGGTTTTACTGTCAAATGGTCATTATAGGTTATCAATACGTGAATGATAGTGATGTCTAGAAACGACTTTCTGTACAAACACTAAACATAGTTATTAATTGTAAATAAATAATAATTACATAGTGAAAAAATAAAATAATATATTGAGATCGCATTTTTGCCGGTTCTTTTCAATTCCTGGGATGTTTTCCGAACGGGTAGTAATGTTGTTACATTCATAACTGCCTTCTTAAGGCCTAAAATAAATAAAGTATTTTTAATTTGGATTTTGACTAACATAATTAACTTCAATTTCTTTTCTTATTGAATCCATAGTACTCTCGTCAGCCAATCCAGCGTTATTTACAACAGTATCTACGCGTCCATGATGAGCCACTATAGTATTGAATGCCTCGAACAACTGGTCTTCTTTCGTTATATCACATTTTATAAATTTGATTTTTTCTCCTCCGTATTCATGGCTTAGTTTTTTTTCAAGGCTATATCCAGATTCGGCATTTATATCAAGGACTGTTACTTGCTGAAAAATATCTTATAATATTATATAAGTGATAAAATTGTTGCATTACCATATTCCCGAAGTTAATAAAAATCCTTGAAGTTTAAATATAATAAATCTATTCCGATCTATGCTTATAACATTGAGTTCTGAAGTTGCATTTATATTATAATAATATATTTTAATATAAGAGATCAAATAATTAAACATTTCCTTGTGCAGTTTACATCGCTCAAATAAACATCTAGAGAGAATAACTTATTATTATCTTTTATGAGAAGTGTTTTTTCAGGCGGGTCTGTTGATTTGTTTTTAATATTTTTTTAATGATATTTAAATTTATAGTGTTATTATTTTATAGAATAGATACAATATCAGGCAATATATTAAGTAAACAGATTAAGGCATTAGTAATGAGACGACATAGCAGCCAATAAATCTGATAGCCTATTAAGTACCCATTGTTCATAATATTGACTTTTATAATACAACATTGTGAGTCTAGTTTATCAGCAACTAAAAAGTATTAACACACAGTAAACATACATCAACATATACAAATTATAATCTAAATAGTGCGGTTAGTGATTTCTTAATTTTATTTAATTATGAAAACGAGGCTACGCTTGCGAAAAAAATGTTTTTACCGGAATAAAAAATATCCTTTGTTAATGCAATTTATAAACTATAACTGAGTGCTAAATTTCATTCAAATCCGCCGTTTTTGCTTGTTTTTATACTACAAAGGTGGCAAACAAATATACGGCCCTCCTGATGGTAAGCGGCTACTGTAGCCAATGGACGCTTGTAATACCATAAGTATCACTGGTGGAGGTATCAGTCGGACTGCCCCAAGTAAAGAGAAATCTCCAAAGAAATTTCTTTGTGCCCTACCTTTCTTTGAACCCCCCTTCTCCATGGAGCTCTGGAAACCCTACTCACCGCAGGAACACAACACTAGGACTCAAGGCCAAAATTTCATTAAAATCATTCCAGCCATTTTGGTGTCCATAGGGAATATACATACAAAACTCACACACACATACACAGAATTATCGAAAATATCGGATTATCGGACTACAGAATTATCGTTTATGAAGATATCGTAATCATTTTTTTTTATTGGTACTTGTAAATACTTGTATATATATATATATATATATATATATATATATATAGGTACGAATCTACATGACCATTATCTATATAAATAAAATTATTGAGGTTAGCTATTGTACGCGTATCACGCAAAAACTACTGGATAGATTTGGATACTTTTTAAATTTACAACTTACCAAGTCCCTGTAAAAAAAAATGATTACCATATCTTCATAAACGATTAATCTGTAATCCACACGAGTGGGGCCACGTGCAGCTGGTGCAGCTGGTAAATAATATATTAATTTATAATGACTGCAGACGGGTCGTAAAAAAATAATTTAACGAACACAATATACACTTTTAAAAGCTTACCTTTGCTCCTTCCTCCAAGAATATTTTAACAATCTCGGCTCCAATACCATTTGCTGCTCCAGTAATTAAAATAATTTTATTAGCAATTTCGTACATGATCACACGGTTATGTTCATCAGACTATTGCGTGCAAGTGATAGACGAGGGCGACCGCAGCCGCTAGCGGCTAGTATTGTGCCGGCTACATTCTCCGCTAGGAGTAATAGTGTTCTGTGGACTACATACGCGACTGGTCGCTTACAACTGTATTCTACAATTGTTATTTTCAAAATTGAGGTCGAAGAAATAACATATCTTTACTTGTTAACAAAAAGAAAACGAAAATATAGAATTTTGATACATCCTATATTAAAAGTACGTACTATAAATTTTGTTTTTATTCGCACTTGTGCGCACGCATTTTGTGCATTTTATTCGCACAGCCGCACGCGACAATGCTCGCATTGGGCATTGCGAATCTAATTTACGCTACATGTTGAGCTACGTCCTTTTTTGCGGTCGGGACGACTTTCAAGTCGCAGTTGCTTCAAATGGGCATTATAAATAACTTATCTGAATAACTAGGACACGCGCGTTACTAACCGCTTAGTGGAAATGAGCTCTAACAATCGAGTCGTGCGATTTTACCAATGAAAACCAGTTTTAACTTGTAACGATAAACAAATACATATTATACAAAACTAAAAATTAAAAAGTGCTTTAATGTAAACGATTAATAAATAATAAACCTAACATAGTTTCGATAAGATACAATTCCAAAGTCGAACGATGTACTCCTCGACTCATAATTTCATACGCTTTGGTGACCTTGGCTGTAATGTTTTCGATCGGCCTGTCTGCAGTGACGAGCTAGGTACTACCGCTGGCTCCATGTTTGTAGGTCCTAATTAATCCTTTCAATGCCGACTCCAATCTATAAAAAATATTATTATGCAAATTTAAATCAGCCATTTATGAAATCTTGTTCTTGAAATTATTTAATAGGTGAACAATTCTTGTACATATAATTGGTTTCTTGGAAACGGCTCTAACGATATATATTAAATTTTGTATTTAGATTTGATTTAATTTCCAAATTTACCTAAGTGCTTTGCTTCTCTTTCTTATTTTAACTAATTTCTACTGAACAAAGTAAATGTGAAAATTTTACACGATTCATATTCATTATTTATTCTGTAGCGATGAATACGCATGTGCTATGTACGCATGTTCGGTTGATTGCCTAGCCATGTCTGAACTACATACACTTGATATTTTTTTTTTTTTTTTATTATGGTCTGCGAAACTGGATTCAATTTATAATGGCTCATGTGTTTACAATGTTTACATAAATCAACGTACGAATTGAACCCTTCTTGACGCAAACACAACTTACTTTTTTTCATTTATATATACATGCACATACATAAATTCATGTTTAAACACTCATAACGTAGTAATATAGTATATAAAATAAAAACAAAAATGTACATTAACAAATAACACCAGATGTTAAGCGAAAAAAGACGTACTTAGTAATTTAACAACAGTAAAATAAGATTAAGCTTCAAATTCTGCCATGCGTGCTATTAAAGTATTGTTTAATTCTGATTTTGAATGAGGTTAAAGGACTAAACTCAAAGAGATCTATATCTTTATCAACGCTATTATATGATGCGCACATTCGATACATGGGACTATGTAAACCTAAGTTAGTTCTACATGATGGCAGAATAAATGTTTTACGGTTACATACGCGACTAGAAGAACGGGGAATACAGAAGGACAGCCTTCCTAATATATCTGGAGCGTCTACAAAACCGTGAACTAGTTTGTATAGAAATACTATATCAACTATTTTCCTGCGGATTTGTAGCGGTTCCAGTTTGTAATACACTAATCGTTTATTATGAGAATCAAGATTTCTACATTGATTCTCGGAAAATGCTAGGTGGTATAAAAATTGTTTTTGGACTCTCTCAATTCTATCAATGTGGACCTGATAGCCCGGATTCCATACCGTACTGCAATATTCCAAGATACCTCGAACGAATGTGTTATACACTAAAATTGTTATTTGTGGTTGTTTAAACAGCTTCATTTGTCTATTTATAAAACCTGCTAATTGGGAAGTTTTTTTATTATATTATTTATATGTACCCTATAGCTTAAACCACTGTCTATTGTAATACCCAGATCTCGAATCGAGGATACTTCGGAAAGTGCAATTCCGTTTATGTGATAGGATGCTGATATTGGATTTTTTTTTCTTGTAAATTTTATGTGCATGCATTTATCTAAATTGAGCTCCATAATATGATATATACTCAATATGATTGAGTATACTGAGTATACTCGATACAAATGTTGATGAGCAGAAGCCGATGTTGGAGGGAGACAAGATAGTTGTACTTGTTACTTGTTCCGTGTATTTTTTACAAAAGTTAAATATCTATACTTGTCTATACAATCAATTTTTTTGGAGCTCCATAAACAGCAAGGAGAAAGCGAATTCCTTTTGTTTATATATATATATATATTAAGTGCCTGACTATGTATCGTGGCATTTGTCTGCATATCATGTAGAATGTAAATTCTTCAACTTTTAGAATCGCGATATCTTAAGAATGGTGATTTTTAGGAAAAAAAATATAAAAATCATTTTTGTAGACAATTTCATGATCTGAATTTTTGTGTAGCTGATAAAACTTACCGTTTTCGACAAAAAACCGAAAATGTTGACTTTTGACCTTGAATTTTTTTTTTAGCACACATGGGATCGATAGGGACTTTTGGCACTTTATTCCTAATGGTGTACCGTAGGTCTCTACCAAAATTCAGCTTTCCGGGAGTTATTTGAAATGTCTATTTTGACGGGCTATTAGTACTATGTTTACGTATTATGATTTAGATAGCTGGAGAATTAAAACCATAGCGGTTTCATACTAATCCTACTCATATGAAAGTTTGTATGTTTGGATTTGTATGAAATTTGGCGATGATTGCTCAGTGGTAGTGTGTACGACTTCGCGTCGATTGACGTGAGTTCGAATCCCTGCAATGAGCCTGAAAACATCGTGAGGAAACCATAGCATAGTGGTAGGGCTTTTTCTAATGCCCGTCTGGCTAGCTACCACCCTTTAGTTGAAAATCTGTCGCCAAGCACCAATAGCTGTGTTCCGGCAGCTGCACTTGAGAACCAGTCTTCCGCTAGGTTTAGCGTGATATCATCTTGGGCCACATCGTCATTTTACATCAGGTGTGATTGTGGCCACTACGCCAAGCCTATAACTATAAAAAGTGAATACTGTCGATGGAATCTGGTACCGACCATCACCGTTGTTTTTGGATTGAACCGCACTTTTACCATCAGGTGCAATAAAGATCATATTGCCAAGCTAGTATAAAAAAATACATTATTTTGCCCTTGCCTGCTCCCCCCTCCCCTCTGGCCAAAATCCTGATTACTCCCATGACTATAAGGTAACACTCAATATTTGAACAAACCTTGGCACCGTCTTACAAAAACGTCTATACTATACCCGCACCGATACCTGCCGCTCCACCAGTTACCATAATTACTTTACTTACGTATACATGACTGAACTTACAAAATTTGTGACTCCAAATAACTCAACTGATCCACTTAACATATAATATTAAATTAGAATTTTGCTATACATGAAAATGTATAGGTACCTAAATAAAATCACTAAACTGTTTGGATATAGGTACACGAGAAATGTGTAATGTGCAAACTTAAAAGGTGCAAATAGGTAAAAGATAACATTTTAAATGCGACTTACGTCCATGTTTGACGTGGCTCAGTTGTATCTTACACCCCTAAAATTGGATATATTTTCTAATGCTTTTCGCATATAACCGTTTAATTTTTTTCTATATTTACAGCGTGTTCTTTATTTGCGTCATTTGAAAATTCATATTTGAGAACAAAAAAAAACATGAGTTGTATATGACATTTTTTTTAGCAAATATCACAACGAGTATAAGACATATCAAAAGAGTGTAATAAAACTGAGTATGATAGATACCATTGTAACTTCTGAACAAATGCACCGATTGAGTTCATATTCACATAGTACTTATTATATGTCCTAGCAACACGATGGTTCATATTTTATTCAATGAAGTCAATTTAATGTCTGATTTGACATTTAAATACAAGAAAACATGTAAAGTATGTACGCTACTTGAATTACTTTAATTTATAAAATCGTGAGAGACAGAGATGTCAGAGGAAATGAAATATCAGATAAAACATTTTCAAATATCTGTAATTTCAACCGTAAACTCTATAATTTAATTCACATGAAAAAATTAATGCTTTTTTAACAATTTTGAAACTTTTAAAAAATCTTAGCGGACTTTTATAATTGAGTTGGTTTTTGGTGAGTATTCTTAAAATATGTTTCATATGCGATAAATATATATATATATATATATATATATATATATAACTTTTTTGGGCCATACTAACATATTCATATATTATATATTACAAAAAAGTCTGTATTTTATTAATATTAAATTAATATTAAATATCTGTATTTTTTATTTTACATCATTTAGCTAATGGTTCTGACATTATTTCATAGGCTTTCTTAACATTGTCAGTAATATCTAAAGCAGGTTTATTATTTGCAACTAGCCACGTGCTTCCGGATTCACCATGTTTGTAAGCTTCCACTAAACCTGAAGCTGCCGATTGTTTTCTGAAAAAAAAGAGTCTTATAAATGTACGAGAATATACCAAATCATTTTTTAAATTCAATTTCAAGAACGAAACGTTATAAACGTCAAAACCGGTTCGGAAAACATCCCAGTCATCGAGAAGAACCAGCAAGAAACTCGTTCAGTTTTATCTTCTGTTTTTCAACTTTAGAATAATATTATTAACGTAATATGCAATAAATTTTGTATGTATATGTGGTTCGGATGACAACACTATAGTTTTGTATCTTGGAGCTGATCTGATGATGGCGCCAGGAGGTGAATAGTGGAACACATCAGTGACTACTAGTAAGCCTCTCGAGTTTGGGCTCATATGATTTGTTTTGACAAGTCCAATAGATTGAACTTGGTAATGAGATGTTATTATAAGAGTATATTTTTTTTATAATTTTTAGTGCTTAGATAAAGCGTGTTTTTAGTTTTTTAAACTATTTTAATTTATTTTAAATATTATAGCGACTTGAATAGTGATAGAATTAAAACAGAATACCTTAAAGTAAAAAACAATGTACTACCTATTCGCTATGTTGCGCTTCTATAAGATATAAATAAGTGACATTATTATTGTCGAGGATTCCAAGTAGAAAGAGTATTGTAAGTGTAATACTAGTGCCAGTACATAGAAAATTTCATAGCCATCTTAAGACGAGTCCAAGAAACCCCAAGATTAATTATTTTCAAAGTATTACTATTTCAGTCATATGAAGCATGGTATAATTAAAGAGATACAAGCGAGTATTGTTGTAAAGATTTATATAGTCAATTTATTACAATTAATGACTAGATTTCTCTCAAGATTTTCTCTATTTTTATGTTATGCTTTTACTCTAGTCTATACTAATATAATAAAGCTGAAGAGATTTTTGTTTGCTTTTTAAACACGCTAATCTCTGGAACTACCAGTCGGATTCGAAAAAATATTTTTGTATATGATAGTCAGATTAATTATGAATAGTATATGCTATATATCTTCACGAATAAGGAGCGGAGCAGTAACTGTAATGTCAAGCAATCTGGCAGGCTGTAAGTACGGGAAGTGGTACAACGATGGGCTACACGAGCGCGGCGCCGCGCAGCTCCGTGGAGAGATTTCCGAATAAATTTAACACGGGTGAAACCATGGGGCACAGCTAGTCAGTAATATGTCTCAGAGTACTACTAATAATGTATTATGTAACCTTGAAAAAGCGAATTAAATGTAAAAATGTGGTAAGTAAAAAATAAACTTAAAAAAAACTTCATAAAAAATCCGAAAGTACAGGAGCACAATAAATATGTTGTCGGTGATCGCTTAAGTAACTATGATTTATGTGAGTACTAATGATGTGCACTTACTCTTGCTTTGGAAATGAATTAACTATATCTTGCATTTGTTTGTTGATCCGTTCATCAAAACTGCGTACTTTGGTTAAAATATCTGTATTAGTTGCGCCAAAGCATATAGTTAACACTCGAACACCTGTCGTCGAATAGTATTCTTGTTTCTATAAACATAAATTACTGTTTATTTTAAGTTGTTAATTGAAAAATGTAGCTACAATTTTATTTATAACAATTAGGAAAGCAGAAATTATATAAATATAAATATATAAATAAATATTTTTACCCGAAGTCGTTAAGCGAATATCATTTACATCTAATAAGTTTATTGAAAACTTACACCAATACAATTGCTGAACTGCATAACAGCGCTTTTCGTACCACTGTACACGAAGAATGCAGGACATTCCTGACACAAACTAAGAATTGAAGAAACATTAATTATTGTTCCTCCCTTTCCACCATTATCCAAACGCATAATTTCCAAAGCTTTTAATGTCCCTTGTACCACAGCTATCTGCAATAAGAATATTATTTATAGGTATACGTTTAAACATAATTTAAAATCAGTCAATTGTTAATATATTTTTTTTATTTCCCCGTTATAATAAGAATTGTGTATTACTAACATAATTCACTTCAATTTCTTTTCTTATTGAATCCATAGTACTTTCGTCAGCCAATCCAGCGTTATTAACAACAATATCTATGTGTCCATGATGAGCCACGATAGTATTGAATGCCCCAAATAACTGATCTTCTTTCGTTATATCACATTTTATAAATTTGATTCTCTCTTCTCCGTATTCATGGCTTAGTTTGTTTTCAAGACAAAATCCAGCTTCATCATTTATATCAAGGAATGTTACTTGCTGAAAATTATTTTTTAAATTATTTCAATACACCTAAAATCAATGCACCTGAGATATTCATATTTCACATTTTATCTTATTTTATATTTACCACGTTGTTATAACTTTATTTGTATCTACCCAATATACAAGATTGTAATGAGAACTTAGATTACATTTTCAGCCACTTGTACACGTAAAAAAACAGATGACAACACAATAATTTCATAACTATTATAACCTGTTATTCTTACCAAGATATTCGAAACATATTTTGTATCTTGGTTTGTGGACACAAACCAATTTGTTTAGACGGAGGCCCACAATAAATTCAAATAAACTTCAAGGAAGGAAGTAACATTGAGGAGATACTACCTCTCTCTAAAAATTGAAATGCTTTACATACAGGCAAATAAAACTGTCTGCATTTAGTAAAAGAGATAACAAATTACAAATTCTGTATGATATGAAAGATATTAAATTATATAACTTTTTTGTACAGAAAACGACATATTCAAACCATGGTTATCGTAGCGCCAACGATATTTGAGATAAGAATTAAAAAAAAAAATCTGCACGTATTTGGAGCACAAATTTAAATTAATCCACTTAAACGAATAAACACAAATTAAACACGAAATATTTATGTCTATCCGTGCAGGAGTTCCATAACAGAATCCGAAATCCATTATCAGGTCAGGTTATTCAGTCCTTTGGTAAGCTCTCATTACTATTAACAAAAGCAGCACAAGCATGATATTTTTATGTCTATTCGTGTAAGAGTTCTATAACAGATTCCGAAGTTCATTATCAGGGGAGTTACTCTTGACACTGTTTCGAATTTGATTTTGATTCAGATTTGATTTCACTTTTGATTCGAACTCGATCCTACAAGCGTACTCTTCAACCAAATCGAATATCAAGATCGAGTTACGATCGTATCATGTCAACGCCGTTTAGTGTATCCGGTTGATTACGTCATATTTTGACTACAGTATGTCTATGGATTTATTCTATTAATAATTAAATATTGTTACTTATTTAGCGTTTTTTATTTCTAATTACAGATCAGTGGCTTATATATTAAGCTAAAACTTACAATATCACATTAAGTTTATTATTACTTTTAAACCATAAACATTGTGATTAAAATTTATGTTTAATCTGTATCGAAATCTGTAAAAGAAAACTTCAAATCAGTCGAATATGACTAGCGGCAAGTTAAATTATTTAAATGTTTGTAAATTGTGAAATTGAAGAAATCGATTCATAGCTGTCACATTTTGTCAAGAGTACGCATTTTTCGATCCTAACGAAAAAAAAGGTGTGTGTGCGATTCACACACGATAGAAGTGAAACTTCATTTTAAAAGATATTTTATTTAAACAGTGTGCAATATACATACACACCGACATTTGCTCTCTCGCTCTGGCTCACACAAAGAGGAGAGACCGATAATGTGCGTTAAACGTTTAACGTGTTGGAAGTCGCATAAGAAGTTTCACTTCAAAAAAACCAATGGTAGTTAGTTCCGATTCGAGCTACTAGACGATCTTGCGCTAGTGTTGATTTCAAGAGTACCAAATTGCAACAAATCGAATTTTACTCGATTCAATTCAAAACTCGAACGTGTCAAGAGTGAGGCAGGTCAGTCAAAATGTAAAACAGATCTAAATGTGTATTAATAACAATATGAAAACAAATATACTTACACACTTATGATTTTATTTCGAAATTTCGCCCTGCTTAGAAAAGTTTTCAAAAACAAATGTACTTACTAGTTAGGTGCAGGGGGCGGCGCCGAGGGTTTTTAAAAATTAAATACAACTGATTCTTAAGAAGGTTTACTGTAGAATGAATATAGTGTTATACATAATCTCTGTAATAACATATACTGTAATCACAAGGTGGCTGTTTAACCAAGAGCCTAATAACAAAAACATATCGCAAGTCCTCTAGTCTGGACTCCAGGTTGTTATCGCCAATCATAGTCATAACATACGAGTAAATATCCGACATCAGCATTTTTTACTTATGTTCCGATTAACACGTCGTAATAAGGGAGGGTACAGGCTATGTAATTAACTACAGGTATAAAATTATTTACCTTTTTGAAATGATCAAAGAAAAGTCTAATGTCAAAATTTTGTGCAATGCGACGTAGTCATCCTCCCGTAAAGGCACGAACGAACAACGAAGCGCGAACAAAATTTTTGTTTAAAGAGCTTTTTTTGGTACAGTTTGCTTGGAACGTAATAGAAACTGAACTGTTTTTTTTTTGTTTTTTTTTTTCAAATATTATGGTGAATATAGTATTATATTTGAACACCAAGTAAATTTGAGTATCTGTAGTTTATAACAAGACATTTTTGTTTACTTTGCAAACGGTTTATTTACTGATTTATTGGTACCTGAATTAACCGTCAATCGCGTGAGAGGGCTACGGGAAATTGATTCTTTGCAAGCTTTTATTTAGTTTCATCTGTACCGGTCATTGCCTGTAATCAAATCTTGAAAGTTAAATTTGACACATTTCCTCTTATCCTACAAAAGTTGAATTTTTAAACGTTGATTCCGTTCCGATGCCAATTTATTTTTATGCGACCTGATTCCACACCCAGGATTTGTTTTAAACGAGAGAACTCCTTAAAGGATACTAAAATTTGTATATACAGTCAAACCTGGGTAAGTGAGAACTGGATAAGTGAGAAAACTCTATAAGTGAGAGTAATAGCCAGGACCCGTCATTTTAAGCTCCCAAAACCTCTATTAGCGAGAAACAGAAACCTTTGTAAGAGAGAGTCGTTTTTCCCTCATGGACCTCCGTAAGTGAGACTGCTACTTATCTATACCTCTATAAGCAACAGTCGAGCTTTATTTATTTATATTATTCAGAAGGAACAAATGACAAAACAAATTACACATTTAACATCTGCTATTTTATGACTGCTAAGTTCTAAATAAAATAAAATTAAATAGTGCATGAATTTTTGTTTTGTTTTCGTAAGCATGTTGATATCTACCCTTATAAAGTTGCTGTGACTTGTTATTGCTGCGTACCTCGTATAAGAGAGAAACGCTACCCATGTACCTGCATTAGCGAGAAACTCGGGTTAGTGAGAAACCTCTATAAGCGAGAATGAGATTGTGCTCGCTTGAACTCTCGCTTATCCAGGTTTGACTGTACATTTAATTTTGATTGCCCACTTAAAATTACATCATAGCGTAGCTACTACACCCAGGGTTGGCTTTCGACGAGGGCACTCCTCAACGGTCAGCAACACAGACAAATTTTTGAAATGAGGCCGTTTAACGATAGAAGCTTATTTTGTAAAATCATTTCTCACGTAAAGACTTGTTTGAATGAAAATCTATAAATATTTGTAAAAAAAATACAGTCAAAAGTTCAATCTACCCAAAAGTACCCGTTATATTTACGAAAGTTCAATGGTTTTGTTGTAATCGATACTGAAAAACTCTGAAACACTTTTTGAGAGCGCGTTCTTAAATTCCGGAGCGAAATTGTTATTATTGTCATTGCGTGATTTTTGTAAGAAAGGTAGTATCCACTCTATAATAGTTCCATTCTCGAAGTTTAGTACCCGTCCGCGATCTCATTCGGCACATAAGCCGAATTTGGAGGAAAAAATATTTTTTTATTGCGTCATTATCCCGGATGGATTAATATACTCTATCTATTCCACTCTATGCTTTCAACACTCAAGTTACATGTTTATTATAATATAATATTTAATTATAGGCATATGTGAGAGGGCGAAATATCCTTCCGCTTGTTTTCCATCGATCACAGCGCTTTAAACTGATAACATTTTTGGTCCGCAGCGCCATCTACCGAGTTAAGAGGCCGGGCATTCAATCAGTCATACCGTCGTTACTTTTCAAATGAGCAACACCTCTCGTCGAAGTTGAAAAACCTCTTGTGAAATTTAGTTTTAATTATTGTAGTTTGTATAAAAAAAATAGTGACAGTGCAAGTGATATTAGTGTTTAGTACAAATGATTTGAGTGGTAGTGTGCGCGCAGCGTAGTAACACCGGTATAGCACTGTCGCGCCTGACAGGCGATGGTTGGGGCTCGTCTAGGTAAACCTGACTCGTCGTCGTTGTTCCTAAATTTTTCGGATAGTAAGGTAATATGGTGAAGATGCGATGAGTCTAGTTTCAATTACTAGTTTACTTACCCTCACTACGGGACGAGTATATCTTATTATAAAATTATGTGTAGTAGTTTAAGCGCTTTAAAATCCGAGGGTCTCCCATACACGTGCCAGTGGGCACCGGGTTAAAAGCACCTTCCTGTATTTACTATTGAGACCTTTCCTTTAGAACCACGTCTTTTAATTCGTGAGTACATATTTTCAAAGTCATTAGAGTACCTTGGTCCGATCCTGAAGGCTCAAAGCGTTTGGAATGATTGCATACCTTGGATAGACGTTCAGTAACCGATACTGAAAATAATACTTGTTTTGTAGACCTGGAGTTAATTCTTTAAGCACTTTTAATCTGTAATGTTTCTTCTGGCACGATGTTATAGCCAAAACATAATTATTATGGTAAGAATATTTGAAATTTCTCACCTTATTTCAAAATTTCACTTAGTGGCCAGAGGCCTCATGGTGCAGTGGTAGTGAGCTTTACTATTGAGCCGAGAGGTCGCGGGTTCGATCCTCGCATAACACTTACATTTATGTAATAAGCATAATTATTAGTTGTCTGGGTGTTAATAATATGTATGTGTACATAATTGTTTTTACCAGTGTCGTTGTTTGACTAGTTTAAATTTAAAGTTCTAAAAATATATTTTTTCTGTGTGATTACACAGTTTAATAATACTTATTACATCCACTTCACATAGCGTCGTTATCGCGTCACCAGGAGATATAAACACGTCTCTCACAGATGCTGTGCATCGTCACATGCCGATAATGGTGCAAGTTTTACATAAAAATATTATTTTAAGCATTGAAGATGCACTTCATCCCATTCAGAGCTTCTGGTGAAAGACTGCTATGACTGATTATATGCCTCCCACCTGGCTCCTGTGAGTTAAACTCGGTAGATGACGCAGCGGAGCAACAAGGTCATCAGTTTATTGCTGTCTTTTTTGTTTTCTTTTTTATTAATTTGTTTTATTTAAATTTATAATGTTATTATTTTATAGAACAGGTACAGTAATCGATAAGATTAAGAAATTAGTATAGAGACGATATTGCTACTAATACATCTGATTGTACATAGTACCTACATCATATCCATTGTACATAATAGTTATTTTTGTATTACAACACCGTTTATCTACTTTATCAATAAATACGCAATATGAATACACATAATAAACATGCATCATATATAGTGCGGCAAGCGAATTCTTTATTATATTTAATTATGATTTATAACATTTTCCAAGTATATTTTATAAACTATAGGTATGAAACTATGCTACATTCATTATATAGAATAAATTAAAATGACAACAAACATATTGTCAAAAAGTAAAATTTAAAAGACATAAAACTCTATTAAAATCCTACCTTAGCTCCTTCATCCAAGAATATTTTAACAACCTCAGCTCCGATACCGCTTGCGGCTCCAGTTATTAAAATAATTTTATTTGCAATTTCGTACATGATCACACGGTTATGTTTATCAGACTACTGCGTCAGCTGTATTACCTAGGTATCGAGTCATACGAATTTATCAGTGAAAACCAGTTTTCAATTTGTGTTGATATAAATTAGTGATGTTGATAACCGATCATCAATAACCGGTAAATCAGTTATTTCAATGCTCGGATATAATCGATAGTGAAAAATATAATCAATCTTGTAATATATTTTCTAAATAAACAAAACGAGACTGTTACTTCCGAGCCTGGTTGTAATAAGTTGAAATATAGTTTAAAAATGGGTATATTTTTTTGTCTGGCTGTCTTTTCGTGTGTCTGGATTTAACTCAAAAACGATTTAAACCGATTTTTGTGAAATTTGTAACAAGAATTATATGTAATTCGTTAATTGATAAAACTATAACAATTGCCAATAATGATTTTAGAAATTGTGAAAATAAATTATAATGAATTTTAATTACATTTTTATACGGAAAGTATATAACTTCATTCTTGATAGGCTATAACAATTATCAACTATTCCTTTACAAACAATAAAATATCAGTAAAAATAAAAATACGAGATGAAGAGTCAGAAAGTGGTGAAGTTCGGATACGGACACAGTGCCGCAAGTTCAGGGCTGGCCCATCCATAAGCGAATGGAGCGCCCGCTCCAGGCGGCAGGGCCAGGGACAAAGGCGCCTCTTGACTCTTGGCGGCGAAGGCCTCTTAACGCCCACGGCGCCTCCGATTAGGATATACTTCTGCTTATTTGAAATGCCCCTGGAGCACCACCACTTACCTACTTCTTTTTTAAAATAAAAATAAGTGTATCTAAACGACATTTGCCCTTTCGATGTTTAAATATTTTTTTTTATCACTGACCAGGAGTTGCTGTACCTATGTCAAAAAAAGTACCGGCGGCGTCGATATGGGACGCCTAGGCGCCCTCTAAGATATGTTCTTTCAGTTTCTTTAATAAAGGAATTTAACAATGAAATACCTGTTTTGATATACTTTTTCCTTCCACAGCGAGTGCTGGAAGCGGCGTGGCGGGGTTTCTCTCATTCGACTCGCTTCTTCGTCCTTAATCGCTCTTATAGGGATCGTGCACGAAATATAGAGGCAGCACAGGCTCTCCGGTATCATATTTGTAAACTATTGTGATGTAACATTTGCAAAAAGCATTACTATACCTATATGAATGACACTAAAAATTACTCAACTTTAGATTATTTACTGACTAATTGAGACTTCATTCTTTTGTAACATTTAGATAATTACGTATTTAGGCTAAAAATAAAATTTCACGCCGTGGAAACAAGTGAAATAAATTTGAGAAGGTTCTGAGCATTTGTTTTAATTATTTACGTTATTTTTATACATTATAACCTATTACTATTAATAATTAACAATTATTATTTAAACCTTTAGTTCTAATTTGTATAATTGCCGGTATAATTTATTACACATAATCTCAAAAATTCAGAATAACATTTCTCAAAAACTAAGCTTACACGTTTTTTCCTTACCAGAGAATTAATTACCCTTCTCTCACTGCCTTTCTCGTCTACCCCTTCACATCATAAAAATTAATGGTAAATAATGTAAAGTCCAACCCTAAGAATTATAGTAAAAATATCATATATTAGTTTCCAGTCATTTATTTTTTCAATGAACTTATAATATTATTTTTCATTTTAATATACATAAGATGAGTATTTAATTTTTAATGGTATGCTTTTTCACTGTATTTGACCATCGTTTACGTTTATAGATTATATTCACAATCATGAACGAGTTTTCTTGGAAATGATTAAATCTCACCCATATATTTAATTTACTAATCTTATATGCCTTATTCGAAACAGCCATGGATACGAAAATATATTTTTATTAAGACATCGGTAAAACTGATTTTATTTATTAAAAGAAAAAAACATGAAAAATATTATGCAAAAGTTATACCATTCCATTAGAAAGGTTCATTTTTTTTTCTTGCAGATGGCATCATAGTCTCTACTTGCACGATCCCTAAAGCCGCCTGACTACGGACCCGGCCTCGGGCCTGCCGGTTGCTTGGGCGAAGTAAGGTTCTATAGGAGTAGGTAGGTGTATACATATAGACGTAGGTGCCGGTCTTTTTAAACAAATTTGTAAAGTTTTAAGTAATAAATTCGACTTATAAGATTAGTTTTTTTTTTATGTTATCTAATAGAGCCACGTAGCCAGTACAATAAACTATAATTAGGCAGTCAGATAAGAGTCAGTTATTTTATTTATCCTCCGCAAACCTAATAGCAAGACGGTGTTGTTTTTTTTGGTGACGGTGTAGGCGCGGCAAAATTTGATCTCGCTCCAACCTAAATCTGGGCTCGAGCTGGCACTGGCAGCAGCTATAAGAAAAATTGCTTTGAACATAACAAATACCCCTAAGAAGTTAAAGACGGTGTTTATAAACTAAAGATCACGTGGACGAAGTAGCGGGCAACAGCTAGTTCACATAATATATTAGTTTTATCGAGACGATGGTTCATAGCTTATTCATTTAAGTCAATTTAATTTTAGCAGTAATAATAGTCTATGTTTTTTTTATATCTATTTTATTCTTTAAGACATCTAAAGACAAGAAAACGTATAAAGTACATACGCTGCTTCAATTATTTTAATTTAAAAGATTGTTAGAGACTCTTTATAATGAAATATCAAATTAAACATTTCAAAATATCTATAGATTCTACCGTAAACCACAATTGGATTGTATGATATGAAAAAAATTAATTTAGTTTAAAAAAAATTATAACATTAAAAAGATGTAAGCGGTCTTTTACACTTTTATAATTGAGTTGACTTTTGGCGAGCATTCTAAAAATATGTTTCATATGAGATAAAAATAATATATTCCTTTTTTAGGTCATTCTAAAATATATACATATTATATAATATGTTGTTTAAAAAATTTTATTTAACATCACTATGCTAAAGGCTCTGACATTATATCATAGGCTTTCTTAACATTGTCAGTAATATCTAAAGCAGGTTTATTATTTGCAACTAGCCACGTGCTTCCGGATTCACCATGTTTGTAAGCTTCCACTAAACCTGAAGCTGCCAATTGTTTTCTGAAAAAAAAGAGTCTTATAAAATGAATATATTTAAAGCTTATATGCATTTTCATTGAAACTATTTTCTAACGCGATACAGAGCAGTCATGCACACATTCAACTACAACGAGTCTTAACAACATCTAACCATCAAAGTTGGAACGCTGCTGAGGATAATCATTAATCAAAGAGTGTTATATTAATAATATAAGGTAATATGAATATTATTATTTTTTAAATATTATAGCCACTTGAATAGTGAAAGGATTAAACGAAATACCGTAAAGTAAAAAACAATTTACTACGTATTCCGATGAAGTCTAATTTAGGATCAGTCAAATACAGACAAGTCGCTAATGTTTGTTAAGTTGTGATTAAATAAGATCTAAATAGCTGATATCATTATTATCGAGGACTCCAAGTAGAAAAAGTTGTGTAAGTGTAATGCTAGTAGGCAGTACATAGAAAATTTCGTAATAGTCTCATGACGAGTCCGAAAAAACCCAAGACAAATCTTTTTTAAAGTATATTACTATTCCATTTATATGAAGAACGGTAATATTAAAGCGAGACAAGGGAGTTCTGTTATATAGATTTTTGTAGTCTATTGATGACAATATTTACTCTTATGTCTACATGCTCTTACTTCAATCAGTAACACGTCCCAGAGTACTACTACTACTAGGTTGGATGTTATAAAAAATCTGAAGAGTACTAGAGTTCACGAACGGGAGTAATGTATCAGGAGGATAAAATGTCTTTGATCGCTTAAAATGTTGTCGCTGATCCCTTATGTAGCTATACATTTATGTGAATACTAATTATGTGCACTTACTCTTGCATTGGAAATGAATCAATTATCTCTTGTATTTGATTGTTGATCCTTTCATCAAAACTGCGTGCTTTGGTTAAAATATCTGTATTAGTAGCGCCAAAACACACAGTTAACACTCGAACACCTGTTTTCGAGTAGTATTCTTGTCTCTGTAAACATAAATTACTATTTATTTTTGGTTGCTAATTAATAAAAATATAGCTTTCTATTTCATTTATTCTATACAATTTTATTGAAAACTTACCCCGATACAATTACTGAACTGCATAACTGCGCTCTTCGTTCCCAAGTATACGAAGAGCGCAGGACAAAACTGACACAAACTGGCAATTGAAGAAACATTAATGATTGTTCCTCCTTTTCCGCCATTATCCAACCGCATAACCTCCAAAGCTTTTAATGTTCCTTGTACCACAGCTATCTGCAATAGCAATGATCTTTATACGTAAACTTTATTCAAAATCAGTTTAATCTTTAAATATTTTTTTGTTTCTCCGTTATGAGAAGAATTGTGTATTACTAACATAATTCACTTCAATTTCTTTTCTTATTGAATCTATAGTACTCTCGTCAGCTAATCCAGCGTTATTTACAACAATATCTATGTATCCATGATGAGCCAAGATAGTATTGAATGCCCCAAATAACTGGTCTTCTTTCGTTATATCACATTTTATAAATTTGATTCTTTCTTCTCCGTATTCATGGCTTAACTTTTTTTCTAGATTATATCCAGACTCGTCATTTATATCAAGGACTGTTACTTGCTGAAAAATATTTTTATAATTAAACATTTTTGAATATTCCCCCAGGCGCGAGATGAAAGAATAATCATCTAAGATTATATTTAAACTAATACAATAAAAATTAGTGAAATAAAATTTTATAATGAAACGATTATACAAAGTAAATCTTTAGTGTTAAACTAAAATTGATAGATTAAAATGGTAAATAACATTAGTATCTTAAAGTAGTAAAATGAAATTGGTTAAATAAATGGTGTAAGAAATTTAGAAATTTAAATGGTATGAACTAAAGAATCCTCTAAAGTAAAACCAGGATTGTCAATAAAACTAGGCGTTGTATATGCATATAATGTTATCCTTTTTGAGCATAAAATTCATTTATTGTTATTTTAGGTATAACTTTAACATAAAACGCATATTTATGATTACCATAATATTAACTTACTTATCGTGGTTTAAATATTAAAGTTGGTTATATGGTTGGTTATAGGGTATAAGGAAGGTATCTTTCTAGTTTGTACTAGTATATTGTACAATAAGATTTTATATTGTGTTTCTATTGTCCTAATTTTTGACGGTTTTGACGGTAGCGTATGCACGATAGTTATTTTTTACCGAGTTGGTTTATATTATTATCACTTGTTTTTCCTTGTTTTGTTTCATAACGTTTCAAAACGTAGCATAAAAACCTTTTTAGAAAAACATTGTTATTCACCTAAATCTGTTAAGTGGTTCTTGAGTTATAAGCGCACTAACAGACAGACAGACGGACAGACAGGCGGAGAGACAGACCGAGATGCATTAGAGAACATAAGGATAATATATAAACAATATTTATATAAAAGACGGTACAATAATGTACGGTGAGTAATGTAATCAGTTCAGAACCCTCAGGACATGAGTTTTACTCGCTAATTTTAATATTTTTCAAAGTGTTTTTGCTCTCGTGATTTTTGTTTTGTATTTAATAATTTGTTTTACTTAAATTTATAATATTATTACTTTATAGAACAGATACAATAACAATGTCGATACGATATCGCAGCTAATACATCATACCTATTGTACATAATATTGTACATATATAAAAACACAGTAAAACAAGTTTTTTTTAATAAATACAAAATATACTACACGAAATACACATACATCAACATAATATACAACTTAGAATATATATAGTGCGGAAAGCGATTCCTTATTGTATTTAATTATGATTATAAAAAATATTATAATAATCTCCAACTATTTTTGATACGAAGCTTCGAGATGACCTACATTTTAAAGAATGTATTAATTTAGAATGATAAACATAGTATCAAAAAGTTTAATTTAAAGAAAACAGCACAATTAAAAGCTTACCTTAGCTCCTTCATCTAATAATATTTTAACAACTTCAGCTCCAATACCATTTGCTGCTCCAGTAATTAAAATAATTTTATTTGCTATTTCGTACATGATCACGCGGTTATGTTCATCAGACTACTGCGTCGGCTATATGCTAGGTATCGAGTCATACGATTTTATCAGGTTTTTTTGTTTGCGTGTCTGGATTTATAATAGCTCTAAAACGACTTATCGAATCTTTTATGAAATTCGGTACACGGAAAGTATGTCATTCGTCAATTGATAAAGCTATAAGAATTGTCAATAATAATTTTATAATCGTGAAAGTTGACATTTACTCTCAACGGATATTAATTACATTGTTATACGAGAGGTATATTATTTCATTTATCAATAGGTAGGCTATAACAATGATCAATTATACCTTAAGAAGTAATAAAACATTAGTAAAAAAAAACGAGGTGAACAGAGAGTGGTGAGGTTCGGATAGGGTATATCGCGGTCTCGTGCCCAAAGTTCCGGTGATATTGAAGGAGGCGAAAGAAACACTAGCTCAGTGGAAAGCTACCCTTACATATTAAGCTACTGCTACTGAAGCTACGCCATTTGGCAGAGTGGTTTAGTAGGAATGGTGGCGGAAGAGTTCTTCAGAAGAGTGTGTGTGAGTTACTGTTTTGGCGTCAGGTGGCAACCTGCCGTAAAACCAACAGCTAATAAATTAATCTCCTTACATGAATTAAAATAAAATAGAAAAAGATGCAACAAGTACATATTTTATATCTGTGACATACATTTGACATCCGAGAAATGACATGATGTGATATGTGAATGATAAAAGTATTGGCAGTAAAGTGTCGACATCATCTTTACATCAACTGAATTTTCAAGTTACTGCTGAAGTAAGATGCTATGATTTAAGATGCTGAAGTAATTACGAAAATAATGCACACTTTCATGAGTCAATAGTAATTCTAGTGTGAATGTACCGTTCAGTCAATACTAGAGGTACTTCGGACGGTGAATAAATTAATACACGTGTCACCTATAGCAGCTAATAATTTGTTGGTAAAAACAATACGGTAAAATAAGAATGAAAATATTTGACTTTATTGATATATCGACGTATAAAAACTAACTTCTCAGTCATGTAAAGACAAGAATCACTGTGAGATTAACGTAATAAGTTGACATATTTTTAACGTAAAATTCTGCTTTTATTACTGTCAACGGCACGTAAAAATATACGAAAATTGTACTCCGATTTATTTTACATAACAGTATGTATAAGCAGCATAAGGTCGCAGGCTAAGTATCAGAGAAACGGCGTAACATCTTTACACCGCTGTGACCTACGTATGCCTTGTACGTGACGTCATAGTAAGTTAGTGTGACCTGATTATCTCTAACAAATATAAATGTTTAGCATGTGTTTAAGACTTAAAAATATACTATGAAATTAACTCAAGCGATGACTGTATAGAGCTTCAGTACGATATCGATCGCCTATAGTTATGGTGTATTCAAATTTATAATACGATATTAAGTATTAAAATGACTCTTTAATCATTTTTATCGAAAAAAGTCTTGTTAAAAATATTTGGTTTGATGAATAATCTGATATAAATTTCACATAGTAATCAACTTTTAACAATTTCAAAATATTGCTGGACAAGGAAGTCTTATTTATATCTCTATCTCTTTCAAACAATTTCTACATAAAACACGTTTTCTGCTTTATTTCTATAGTCTATTTCGCGCTTATAGTCAAACATTCAAGTAGTACGATTTCTGAGATTACTATAAATATGGTGACTTAATTCTAAAAAATTTTTTTACAAACGACCTATTATTAAACATTAATACTACCTAAATGTGCATTGAATAATTCTAAGACAATTTAAATCATACAACAAATGATTTCCAGATAAATTTATGCGTCGCTAACAATATTGTATACAAACAAATTTAGTGAGAATAATTTTGGAATACTGGTAGTTGTATGTATATCCTTGATGTTAGTTTGGTCTTCTAGAATTGTGACATACAATGTTTGTTCCAGAGATTTTATCTTTATCATAGACTCTATTGGTCGACACAATAACAGAATGAATTTTTTGCATTTTTAGTTTGTTCGATTCCCGATAAAAACTAATGAATGTGTCCTTTAAGAAAACAATTACATCTTCAATATTTTATGTACTTTTCCTGCATGTTCCATTCATTTTTCCATCCTGTATATATAGTTAGTTACGACACCAGCGTAAGCCGAGGTTCGGCCGCTTTAGCACCCTTTAGAGATTATTGTCACGCTTTCGCGGCTGATTGCCTTAAGCGCTCGCCTTCAAGCCCAGTGAAGCTGTAAAAGCCGTCCAAGGCTTCAGGGGCCTTATGGAAAACAGTATATTCAAATTTAAAAAAAAGGACATAAATATTAGATAGTCTAAATTAATAAAATAACGCATTTTCAAAATAAATAAATGTTATTATCATATCTTACATTATGTACTTTTCATTTGTTTATAAAAACTGTCATCTTCTTACACAAATTTATTGGAATATAGGCTTAGTTAGAAGCTTGTAGGCTTCAGTATGATATTTGGTAATTTCCTCTGCAGTTTTATCAGCATTTGAGAGCCATATAGATCCGCTTTTACCAAGCTTGTACGCGTCGACAACAGCACGAGCTGCAGACTCTACCCTAAAAAAAAACAGAAAATAATTAATTTAGATTTAGTTAACGAACAATATCGGGTAGCTGTGACATAGATCTTATGATGTTGTAAATAATGTAGCCAATTTAATGGGATTTTTACAATGTCAGTAGTAAGTTCGAAAGTATTATTATTAAATAATATCGATCTAGGAACTCCGAATATCAAAGCAAAGTCTAGTGCCTCATTCTAAACCCCGTTGCTTAGCCGACACAATAACCTGTTAATAGTGGAATATATTGTAATATAGACAAATTACTTTTGCATAGGGTAGATTTCACTCGCTTCACTTAATCTTTGTTCCATCACTTCATCAAAGCAGCCCAGGTTTTGTAAAGCTATGAGACCGGTGTTAGTAAGACCGATGCACATTGTTAACACGCGAACACCTGTTCTTAAGTAATATTGGTCGTCCTGAAATTGAAATAAAGTACACATATTTCGGACTTGTCTATATATAAAAATGGATATTAAAATAGATAGAAAAAAAACTGTCGGTATCAGCCTGTGCATATCCAGTTATCAAGGGGCTTTTTCCGTGTTATGGGTGTACCAGTAGGATCCCAATGGTTCACTACCTGAAGGAACTACATTTATCATGTGGCCAAGGAGACCTGTAGAAACGGTTGTTCCGCTGGCTGCCCGCGGTACAGTACAGGGGCCCAATCATGTATAACCAACAAGAGAAGCGGTCCCACCATACCGCGCATAATCTTGGGTAGGTTCGTCGTACGGTTGGTGACTAGTTTTGGGGGTCCCGGTGACTTAGCCCGGAAGGGTACGGGGGCCCTTCCGTCTGCAGGATCAGTGTATTTCCCTCTGGTGTTTTAGTGAGTCGATGATTCACGTTGATGAGCCTTGGCTAGGACAAAGGTCACTCGCTCTTCGCGTTTTCTTTTTCTTGCCTTCAAACTATGACAGCGGATCAAATGAGTATAGATTTAACAGCGGTGCACAACCCCTACGCCGCTTTTACGGTGGAGGTCTATAACATACGGGGACTCCACTCTAATTTGAATGCCGTCCACCAACATCTCGAGACGGTTAAGCCTGCAATGCTTTTTTTAACGGAGACTCAGATTCGTCGTCCGGCCGATACATCTTACTTATACTGCCTCGGTTATAAGCTTGGGGAAAGCCAAAGCTAGAGTATGTGTGTATGTACGGTCGGACGTGTATTGTAGCCGTTCGCGCGGTATGGAGGACCCTTCTTTTTTCGTCCTTTGGGCATACGTGGACCTAGGCACTCAAAGCCGTATCTACGTGTACCTCTACCGATCCCATAACGGGGATGACGAGACTACTCGGCTGTTTCATTACATTAGCAGGGCGACAGACGACGCGCAGGAGTAGTTCCCTTTTGCGGAGATGGTAGTCTTGGGGGATATTAACGCACACTACGAATTGTGGTTGGGCTCCTCTAAGACAGACCATGCAGGACGAACTGCTCACGGATTCACTTTGGCACATGACTTGACTCAATTGGTAATCCAGCACCACCCGGATTCCCGATGTTGTAGGTCACGCATCCTCTCTCTTGGACCTTTTGCTGACGAGACATCCTACTAGATATGATATGTCAGTCTGTGCCCCGTTGGGTGCTTTAGACCACTGCCTGGTAGTTACATCTGTGCCTCGCGGTCCACCTCCTCCTAGTGTTAGGATCAAGAGCTAAGTTTGGCACTAAATGTCAGCGGATTGGGACGGAATGCGTGACTATATCGCATCTATCCCTTAGAAACGTTGCTTTAATGACAAGACATTGTCGACAAGATCGGGATTGGAAAGGAGTATCATATTAGAGATCGTTTGCATTCGTAAAGGACACTCCTGGTACAATCGCGGTTGCGCTAATGCTGTTAGCAATTAGGAATTGGGTCAGGAGTCGCGCGAACAAGGATCTGAATATTAATTGCCTTAAAGCAGCTTACAACTCCGCCACCAAAGCCGGCAAGAGAGCCTATGTTAAAGCGGATGTCCAGCGCATTGCGAAAATAGGTTGTGATCTAGTAGGTTATCTGACTAATAAAGCAAACTACTGGTGCAAATTACTGGTGTCCCACATTATCCCCGCTGAGATATTCTGATGGATCACTGGTCCACGAGCCGCAGGAGAAGGTAGCTCTGCTTGCTAATCTCTCTGTGGCTAACTCTTAGCTCGACAATCGCAATGCACAATACCTATTGTACCCAACTCTGATGTCTCAATGTCTGACATACGGTTCAGGCATTGTGATGTGATTAGAGAATTGCGATCGCTCGATTTTCGAAAAGCTAGAGGTACGAACGGCATCCCAGCGGTAGTTCTCGAAAAATATGTAGACAAGTTGACTCCAGTATTAACGCGCCTATACCGGTTATCCTACCTCTCTGGTGTCGTGCCTCGAGTTTGAGGTGAGGCTAATGTGCAACCGATTCCCAAGAACTCTTAAGTGATCGTCAATATGGCTTTCGCCAGAATCGTTCGACGGGTGATCTTCTAGAGTACGTATTGCACCGCTGGGGTGAGGCGATTGATATGCAAAACGAGGCCTTCGCTATTAGTCTTGATGTAGCTAAAGCTTTTAATAGGGTCTGGCACCGTGGTCTTTTCTCCAAACTTCCGATGTACGGAGTTCCCGGCAACTTGTGCACATGGATCTCTGGCTTTCTACATGAGCGCAGAATTCGTGTCCTAGTTAATGGATGTGATTCGCAGCTCATGTCAGTTAATGCTGGAGTTCCGCAAGGCTCTCTACTTTTGTCCACTCTGTTTCTTCGTCATATCAATGATATGTTACCTTTGGATCATCTCCATTGCTATGCAGATGATAGCACTGTTCATGGGTAGTATGACAGCAAGCCCACTTGCGGTCGGGGAGAAACAGAAAAGAGAAGGGGGAAGATTGTCATTGAACTCAATTAATCCTTGCACCGCATATCTACATGGGGCACAAGTAACCTGGCTAAGTTCAATGCCAACAAAACTCAGGTGTACGCGTTTTCTACCAAAAAATCCCCTCTCTCCACTCTTCAGAACGTCTCGCGATCAAAGCATGACAGCCTCAGTATCCAAGGTACGTATATTCACAGCGACCTTAACTCCATGGATTTCATCGGAAGTGTCATCTCCGCCACATCCCGGCTAGTGTTTTCCCTCCTTCCTACAACATAGAGTCCTTCAAACATAACGTGAAGAGATATTTAAGCAGACTGGCATGACAGTGACGACTATCGATGGATTGTAAATCCCTCGGTAGTCGCTGGTGTTATTTTTTTTATCGTTATAGGTTTGGCGTAGTGGCCGTAGGCAACCTAGTGACTGAGCTTGAACGTCCTCACGACCCGACAAGCTCGAGCCAGAATGATCTTCTCTTCGGGTTCCGACTTAGTAGGTAGCCTTGAACAATCTTAGGATCCATATTAACGGAGATCTTCACAATGCGAGGGCTCGAGCTAGAACCATCCTTCAAGCCCATCGTTGGCTGCTTATAGGGGTACGTGGATCACAGAGCACAGCTTTTCTAACGCGTGGCATCTCTACTTTCTTTCCAAGTACATATTTTATATACGCCGTATTTTGAATTGTCCCATCTGTTATCCCGCTGCTATGAGTAATGATTTATTTTTAAATAATGACATAGACACGAGTCTCTGACAAGTTTATTTTTCGACTGATAATGTTTTCATGAATTCTTGTCAAACAATTTAACAGAATGCAAGTACTATAAAATATCAGATTACTAACTGTCATATTATCGCAAATTCCACACTTACCCCAATACCGACGCTAAACTGCATTATAGCAGTTTTTGTAGCATTGTATATTGGAGTATAAGGCAGTGGGCATAAAGCGACAACCGAAGACATGTTAATGATTGCGCCTCCTTTACCACCTTTGTCCTTACGCATAAAGTCCAAAGCTTTTAATGAGCCCGTAATCAAGGCTGTCTGCAATTGGAATTTTATACAACATATTAATGTTTAATCGTTTTAAAATATAAAAAGAGAAGTTGTCTTCAGTAGAAGAGAAGCGAAGAGTGAACAGGCATTTTATAGGTAAGCGCGATCCGTCGTCGTCATCTTTACTCACGTGAGATTAAAAATGAAAGGGTATTAGAAGAAGTAAGAAAAGAAAGAGTATGAGTATTAAAAATACTCCATAAAAAAAATCTTTTTTTATCACTTTTATAACTCTTAATATTCTCAGTTTGTACAAATTTTTATGGTAAAGAAAACTATTGTAATGATTGATTTATTATTATAAATTCAAGAGAAACGGAATATATTTTGTTTACAGAAAACAAATAATATAGTCACTAAAATCGAATGATCTAATGGGTATTTTATAATTTATAATTAAAACTTAAATCTTAAAAGGCAATTCGTTATAATAAACTACTTTTCAAAAAATCTTCAAATTCACATCTTCATTTCACAATAACTTACCACATTTATATCAATCTGCTTCTTGTAAGTACGCCAACTGTCATTCAGTATACCAGCACTATTTACAACAACATATTCATTTTTTTTATTTCCTAATACTGATTCATAATTTGATATAAGCTGTTCCTCGTTTGTAACATCGCATTTAATAAACTTGACTTTACCTTCTCCGTGTTTTGCGTTTAGTTCATTCTGCAGAGCTACTGCGTTCGTTTCATCTATATCTAATAATATAACTTGCTGAAAAATATAAGAGCATTTACTTAGACATTACTGGGTAATATAGTTTATCAATTTTAGATAACCCTTATATCGAGCTAATTCAGTTACAAGTAAAGTATTATTTATTAAGAATCTATATTATAACAAAGTAACCAAACGTTACTTTCTTTTTTTATAAAACTTAGCTAGCAAACAATCTTACGGCCCGCGTGATGTTAAGGTTACCATAGCGCGTACTAACGCGTTGTCCACCTTAAACGCCCTTTCCCCAAGGAGTTCTGGAAACCCTACTCACCGCAGGAACACAACATAAGGCTATAAGATTATTATGTAAGGTATAAGATATGTTAAGTTGCATTTATTCATGCAACGTTGTAAATATATAACGTCTGATTATAGGATTGTAGATTTAAAACAAATCAATATATTTATTTTCAAATATCTAATATATAAAATTCTCGTGTCACGGTGTGCGTGATTGAACTCCTCCGGAACGGCTCGACCGATTTTCGTGAATCTTAGCATGCATATTGGCCAGGGTGGAGAATCGGACAACATCTATTTTTCATCCCCCTAAATGTTAAGGGTGGTCCCTAAATTTATTTTTTTATTTTTTAGACAAATTTTTTTAGGCTTCCGCACATAAAATAAAAAAGGTGTTTAGGTACACGCAAGTGGAGCCGCGGGACAGCTAGTAAATATATACATTTACATACAATAGAAGAGTATGTTCGAGTTTCTTATAGTATAGCTCTGCATAGAGCAGGGCTGTCGTCTGCTGCTCGGAAATATGAAGATTCGTTTTTAAAATTTATTCTATGTCGTGCTTATTGAATATAAACAAAAAGTTTACGTCACCTTAACACCTTCGTCTAAAGCTATCCTGACTACATTAGAACCAATCCCTCTAGCTGCTCCAGTGATCAAGATTATCTTGTCTTTCAATTCGTAGACCATTTTGGCTTTGCTGGCACTTTTATTATAATAAAGTTTATCTGAATAATTTATTCCTTTTTATATAACATGCATATTATCTTTTCTATTGCTGCATTCATATCGCTTTTTGATAATCAAGTGAACATATCAAAGAAATAACAAACTGTATCATGTGATAGATAAGGAATATTAATGTTTATTAAAGTTGGACAGGATACAAAATAACTTTTTTAATACATGTCTCCAAACCTTTATCGTGGCTATCATGATATGTCAACTTTTGGAAGAAATTATAATATGGCTTTTATCGAAAGACCATAACTCCGCCCCAAAATATCCGTGTTCAGTGTGCCCCAGGTAAGCAACAATGCAAATCCTCTCACCGTTCTTCTAAAGCCTCCAGCTTCCCGTTGGTGGTCTTGGTGAACGTTGTGGCCAAGTTTAAATGGAAGCCAAGCACTTGCAAGTTTTGTCATGCGCAAAGCGAAGACATACTAGGAGGGATCAAAAAGTAGTGAGAACGACATACTCCTTGGTAAGAAAAAAAATACTGGCAGGCATAGCTCAGATACATATTTGTAATATTAACAAAGAAAAAAATCTTCCATTCCCTTTTGTTTTTTTCTAAATGTAGTCATTTGTATGCTTCGTGTCGGAAAGTGTTCTCGAAAATCGAGGAAAACCAAGTGCGAGTCGTTAATAAATACCTCTGTTTAAAAAAATTAACGACGCAAAAGATTCATTGCGATTTGGAGGAAACATTAGGAGAGTCTGCTCCGTCGTATTTCACTGTCGCAAGGTGGGCTTCTCAATTTCGAGTAGGGAGAATGAGCACGGAAGACGAACATCGTTGCGGCCGTCCATCGATGTCAGTCACTAAGAAAATGTTGCGAAAGTCGAGAAAATTGTATTGAGCGATCAAAGAGTTACCATCCTGTACTTAATTCAAGAAACGGGCATTTCATATGGAAGTATTCAATCCATATTGAAACAATCTTAGAATATGAAAAAAGATACACCAAATAATGAATATCTGAAAAGATTAAATATGTATACTATACAAGAAAATGAATCTCATTTTGAACGATTTCATTTAATTTAATTTATTGAAATGTTGTATAAAAATAATAATTTGAATAAATATCTTCTTTCAGTAACAACTTGCATATTCAATGGAAATGTACCTATCCTTCATGTTAGTTATACATATACGTGTACGTGTGTTCATCTATACGTGTACGTATTGTTAAATTTCATGGTCTTCTAGAATTGTGAGATACAATGTTTATTCCAGAGATTTTATCTTTATCATATACTCTATTGATTGGCACAATAACAGAATTATTTTTTTTGCATTTTTAGTTCGTTCAATTCCCGATAAAAATAAAATAATGTTTCCTTTAAAAAAATTGATAGCTTCAATATTTAATGTACTTTTCCTGCATGTTCCATTTGTTTTTCCATTACAGAATTACGACAATAGCGTAAGCCGATGTTCGGCCTCTTTAGCACCCTTTAGAGATTATTGTCACGCTTTCGCGGCTGAGAGTGCCTTAAGCGCTCGCCTTCAAGCCCGGTGAAGCTGTAAAAAGCGTCTGCGGCTTCAGGGTTCTTATGGCAAACAGTATAGTCAAATCCAAAAAGGACATAAATATTAGATAGTTTAAATTAATAAAATTACACATTTTCAAAATAAATAAATTTTATTATCATAACTTATATACATTATGCACTTTTAATTTGTTTATAAAAACTGTCATCTTCTTACACAACTTTATTGGAATATAGGCTTAGTTAGAAGCTTGTAGGCTTCAGTATGATATTTGGTAATGTCCTCTGCAGTTTTATCAGCATTTGAGAGCCATATAGATCCGCTTTTACCAAGCTTGTACGCGTCGACAACAGCACGAGCTGCAGACTCTACCCTAAAAATAAAAAAAAACAGTAAATAATTAATTTAGATTTAGTTAACGAACAATATCGGGTAGTTCTGGCATAGTTCTTATGATGTTAATCATATAGTGAATTTCTTTTAATGGGATGTAAACTATGTCAGTCTAATAATGTAGAAAGTTCGAAAGTATTATTATTAAATAATATCGATGTAGGAACTCCGAATATCAAAGCAAAGTCTAGTGCAGAATATAATCGAACACAATTATGACTCCAGTTGCAAGTATTATCTATATGCCACATAAATTATTTTTTCATCATATTATCGACAAACTGGCCTTCATAGATGCACTCATTCTAAACCCCGTTGCTTAGCCGATACAATAACCTGTTAATAGTGGAAGCTGCTAGCCTTTAGGTAATACAGACAAATTACTTTTGCATAGGGTAGATTTCAAGCGCTTCATGTAATTTTTGTTCCATCACTTCATCAAAAGAGCCCATGTTTTGTAAAGCTATGAGACCGGTATCAGTAGCGCCGAAGCACATTGTTAACACGCGAACACCTGTTCTTAAATAATATTGGTCGTCCTGAAATTGAAAAAAAAAACACATTTCTATAAAAGGTACATATATTTCGTACGTATCTATACATAAAAATGGATATTAAGTAAGATAGAAGAAAAACTGTTGCCATTAATACACTTAGATTTACCAACTTTTATGTTGTTTAGTCAAATGATGTTAAAGTTTTCATATAAACGCGAACCTATATAGTTTCAAGTACAGCTAGTATTTATTAATTTTATTCATATAAAACGATCCACCAAATTATATGAAGACCCTATATAATGTCTTCTTTTTACAAGTGATCTCACTTACTCTCACTCACTCACTTTTTTTTTGTTCGTAGATGTATGGAAAAGTGCAATTAAGTTTATTTTTCGACTGTAGACTTGTAGACAAAAAATTCATTACAATGCAAGTTTTATGTGTTATAAAATATCAGATTACGAACTGTCTTATTATGGCAAATTCCACACTTACCCCAATACCGACGCTGAATTGCATTACAGCGCTTTTTGTAGCATTGTATATTGGAGTATAAGGTAGTGGGCATAATGCGGCAACCGATGACATGTTAATGATTGCGCCTCCTTTACCACCTTTGTCCTTACGCATAAACTCCAAAGCTTTTAATGAGCCCGTAATCAAGGCTGTCTGCAATTGCAATTTTATACAACATATTAATATTTATTCGTTTTAAAATATAAAAAAGAGTAGTTGTTTTCAGTAGAAGAGAAGCGAAGTCGTCTATCGTCGTCATCTTTACTCACGTAAGATTGAGACCAAGCTCATTAAAGAGTATTAATAACACTCCATTAAAAATTGTTTTTTTTTTTCACTTTTACAACTACTAATATTCTCAGTTTGTACATTTTTTATGGAAAAGAAAACTATTGTAATGCTTGATTTACTAATATAAATTCAATAGAAACTGCATATGTTTTTGTTAACAGAAAACAAATCAAGTAGTCACTAAAATCGTATGATATGAT
This sequence comes from Saturnia pavonia, assembly GCA_947532125.1. Taxonomy (NCBI): domain Eukaryota; kingdom Metazoa; phylum Arthropoda; class Insecta; order Lepidoptera; family Saturniidae; genus Saturnia; species Saturnia pavonia. Next base: position 4,794,217 of record OX383899.1, on the reverse strand, counting down.
GGCTATTTCATAATTATTAATTAAACCGTAAATCTTAAAAAGCAATTCGATATCATAAACTACTTTTAAAACAATCTTCAAACTCACATCTTCATTTCACAATAACTTACCACGTTTATATCAATCTGCTTCTTGTAAGTACGCCAACTGTCATTCAGTATAGCCGCACTATTTATAACAACATATTCATTATTTTTATTTCCTAATACTGATTCATAATTTGATATAAGCTGTTCCTCGTTTGTAACATCGCATTTAATAAACTTGAGTTTACCTTCTCCGTGTTTTGCGTTTAGTTCATTCTGCAGGGCTACTGCGTTCGCTTCATCTATATCTAATAATACAACTTGCTGAAAAATATAAGAACAATAATTTAGACTCACACACATTACTGGGTAATATAGTTTATCAATTTTAGATAGCCTTTTATATCAAGCTAATTCAGTTAAGTAAAGTGTTATTTATTAAAAATCTATACTATAAAAAAGTAACCAAACATTACTTTCTTTTTTTATAAAACTTAGTTAGCAAACAATAGTGAGGACCGCCTGATGTTATGGTTACCGTAACCTATAGACGCTTATAACACCAGAGGTATAATTAGCGCGTTGTCCATCTTAAACCTCCTTTCCCCAATGACCTCTGGAAACCCTACTCACCGCAGGAACACAACATAAGGCTATTTGTCTACGATCTTCTGTATTGCAGAAGTATGTCACCAGTCGGGCTGCCCCAATGAGCGAGAAATATCCAAATAAATTTCGCTGTGCTCTACTTCTCTTCTTGAACCTCCCTTCCCCACAGCTATAATACCGTCGTCTATAAGTACGTCAACATAAACAATTATATTAAGATCAAATGTAAGTTGCCTATCACAAATTCATAAAATACAAATAACACACAGCTAATTTTAATTTGGGAAAAATTTAGCTCATGTCACGCCTAAAGTAAATATTTGCACTAACAAGAATATTATGTGAGGTATAAGATATCATAAGTTGCATTTATTCATGCAAGGTAGTAAATATATAACGTCTGATTATAGGATTATAAATTTAAAATAAAACAATATATTTACATTAAAATATAAATATAAATTTACATATAATGGAAATAAACAAATGCCTCATACGAGTATGTTCGAGTTTCCTACAGTACAGCTCTGCATAATCACCTCTATCGTCTAATGCTCGGAAATATGAAGATCTATTTTTAAAATTCAATCTATATTGTGCTTATTGAATATAAACAAAAAGTATACGTCACCTTAGCACCTTCGGCTAAAGCTATCCTGACTACATTAGAACCAATCCCTCTAGCTGCTCCAGTGATCAAGATTATCTTGTCCTTCAATTCGTACACCATGTTGGCTTTGCTGGCACTTTTATTGTAATCATTTTATCTGAATAATTCCTTCCTTTTTATATGAACTGCGTATTATCTTTTTTTACTGCTGCATTCATATCGCCTTTTGATAATGAAGTGAACATAACAATTAAACAACTAGTCGTATCGTGTGATAGGTAAGGAATATTGAAGTTGGACAGGATAAAAAAGTTACTTTTTTAATACATATCCTCAAACCTACATCATGACTATCATGATTCGTCGACTTTTGGAAGAAATTATAATATGGCTTTGAATAAGAATTTCCATTTTCTAAGTTATTTTTCCGATCCATTTATCTAAAAGAATTACAACATTATGCACACGTTCATAATGCATGACGATAGTAGAATTGACAAGGATTAGAAAAAAAAGATTTCAAAGTTATAAAAATCACATCCTAACAAGAATTTACTTCTTTAAGATTCGTTCCATACAACGAAAGCAGGAAATATTTTCCTGTCCAAACTATATAAGGTTTAGGAGAAAATGACTAAGAACAACTACTTGGAAGATTCGAAAGGAATTAATTATTTTTAGATTTATCATCACCTAAATGTCAACTTGCAAAACTCAAACGCAATAGTACCAAAATGTTAAGTTGTGCTATCATACGATTCAATGTTATATTAATTAATTTTAAAAGGTTGAATTGTTATTTATCTATAGTTTATTTATGGTAATATTATTAATAGGCAACCGCATGGATTTTATAACGTGACAAGTGAAATAAGTTTTATAATCGGATTAGTAACTCCGGAGATTACCACTTACAAACAAATATCCAAATGCACTAAAACCCTTATCAAATAATATTGTACCTTGATAATATAATGGAAGCTATCACTATGGAAGTTATAAGTCATAAGTCATGTGTCACCGTGACTATTGTTAATGGAAAAGTTGATTAAAACAATGATAACGTTGGAATTAAAATAATAACGTTATCTATATAATACATAACAGCCGGATTATATAATATTCGTAAACCGCAACGGTTTTTATATTGTGTGTCCCGGAGTGCTCTGTCCAATTATTATGTTTCCACCCTGGGAAACTATGAAAGCGCACTTTATTTGGATAAATTGTTAGTATATTAAAAATTCAAATTATATAAGTTAACTTAAAAACATATTATTGTAATAAAAGTAAATAAGTTATGAATGTATACTAAATATGTATTAAACTATTGCATTATCTTAAACAGAAACAGAATAAAACATACGTTGATATTGAATTTTATTTTATAAGGATAATGGAATGATGATCGCTCATGTAACGTGCTCGTCGGACACTCGCCGATTGAGGAAGATCCGACTCCACAATATGCGTAAGCTTTTGGTGAAGAAACATTACAATATTATACGTAAGTAAAGTAATATGTATAGTTACTGCTTGGGTGTGCCACAGTACGTAGTGCCTACAAGAGGCAGAAGGATTATTCAAGATAGTATGTTACCACCAGCCGAAGATTTGATACATCTCTGACTCCCACATACACGAAAAAGTGCGCACACATTTTTAATATTTCACATTTTTAATTTTGATGCCTATTTTTCTACTTCTTATATTTATTTTTTAATTATGTTATCTTCATTTAATAAAAAAATACTAAAATAAAAAAAATACGATTTTATAAGCAGCTTTCATCTGTCATCCACGCGAGTGGAGCCGCGGGCACAGATAGCTATTAATAAAATTATATTTTTAGTATTATATTTGTTCAATATTATTAGTATTGTTTATCACAAGTCAAACCTAACATAACCCAGCCACATCTTCCGTGAATTGACCAATCTAGTTTAGCGATTTGATCAAAACTCTATGTTTATCAACTACATGCGACATATGTATTTTAACTAATGCGTATTGATGCATTTAGTATCTCTATATATTATTTGTAATAATGCGCTTTTTTATTTGACAACGCCAAATCTCCTTTAATTCTTCAAAAAAGTTAATGATTTGAATATAATTTTAAAGCTTATGATCCACGCTATTTACAAAAAATAGATATATAGTTTAAAACTAACATGTAGGGGCGCCATCTATTAACACATTATTTAACTAACATTACAGTCCTAAAATTGTTGTAGATAATATGCAAAATATTCGCAATCAATTCAATTTGACTTTTTGATGGCTATTTATTTACATTTGAGTAATATATTCTAATTCTTTTAATTTCATCTAAAGCATCCTTATTGCATGTTCTTTCCCTGATAGTTTAGCTTTAGAGCGATCACTCCCCGGGTCCAGAGAAGAAATTATAGAGTTCTTTAATTTTGTGAGACAGATCGTGGATCCTAACATTTTGTAACAAAACATCTGTAGGACGATGAAATAAAATGAAATTGATCGCAAAGAAAAAATAAAACAAAGTACAAATGATACATTTAAAAAAATTACGATATTCACAGAAAAACGATAGCAGAAGTTTGAATATAGACTTTTCGGCTACATCGATATACTTTGGTCATCATCTAGAGATGCAGTTTTTGCCAAGACAAATCCAATTAGTGTCAACTCGAAGGGGTATCTTGTTTATCTTGGCTCCTAACAGATGTTGACTTGGAATATTTACATCCAGATGCAACACAAATGAAATACAGGCTAGGCTTGTGCACAGCAGTTCCTAGTCGTCTAACAGATATTTATAGAAAAAAAGGATTAAGGTAATTTCCATCAAGAAGTTTGGCTCCATCTTCAGGCTTTGGCCATCATGTTAAGGTACTCATGAGAACAAAACAAACAACCCTAAACCCGACTATCCTACCATTTGCCATCAAGGAGTTCCAGTCCCTACATCTCAACTCTATCATCAGATCAGCTCCATGGTACCATAATATTGCATTGTCATGGAACTGACGTACATATGCCAGATTTCATCTCATTCGGATGCAAGGAAGTGGTTGAAAAATTATTTGCAAATTTTGATTTTACATACTTATATACGAACGTTGCAAGATTAATAAAAGCTTGTAAAAAAACAATCTTTATTAAAAATCAAACCTTTGTTAGGGTGAAATTTAACTTTTACATAATTCCTGTCAACGATTAATTGAACACATTTTCTGATAAAAGGTCGTATGCTTTTTTAACGGTCGGCGAGATGTCTACGACTGGTCTGTTGCATGTTGCTAACCATGTACTCCCACTTTCTCCTTGTTTGTAAGCGTCTATTACACCCTGGGCAGCTGACTCCATCCTGCAATCGTAAATGTCTTGCAATAACCATTTTAACCTTTGAACTTTCTGTTGAAAGCTAATATGTAGATAAATATGAATTACAAGCCCAGAATAAATATTTTTTCATTGGAACAGAAAATTTAATGGTAATATAATGCTTTAAAATTGATGAGTTTAAATTTTCAAACAGACACCGATTTTGTTATAGTGTTCTGAGAATATCTCTCTATATTATTTCTACGAGTGGTTTTTTTTTTGTGGCGATGCACATATTCTTTATTTCTTCATCAAAACTAATAGTTCAGATATCATTTTTAAGCATGTGTCCCACCCCACCCCGCTATTGAAGAACGATCATTCAAAAGTACATTATACAATTTAAGAAAAGTATATGTTTTAACGATTTTTTTTTTTGGTCTATCGCCTCTGTGGTGTTATACCACAATTCTGCCAGTTTCAAGTAGTTTCCTCGCCCATCTGAACGAAGAGAATAATGACAAAATAAGCCGACTATACTTGACTTTCCATCAAAATTGATTTGTACCACTAGCTAATTTCTAAAACAAAAGAAAAACGATCCACAATTAAAGTTAGTAGGATAGCTATGCAATTAAATTTAATTAACGAAATTAAAATACCTATATATAACTAACATGACAGTTATTAAATTATTTACATTATACTTCGAGCTTCGTCCTGCTAGATATACTCGTATAGCACAGGTAGTTTCTCGTGTAGGATTCACCACTCACATTATCCGTAGTCGCCATCTATATCGCGTTAGCCATGTAGCTAGCAGTCCTCAATAACTTTATTACATATTTATAACATAGTTTTGTAACTAATTTAATAGCAGTTCGCAAATCTTCTAATTTGAAATGACTTATCTCTATATGTTTATGTTTCTATATATTCTTTAGGTTCGAAGAAAGCGCATTTTACCATTTGGTTTGGGTATATAAAAAAAAATATAAACAAGTACGTACTGTTCAAAATGTTTCTGACATTTTAATAATGCTCTGATTAATGCAATAAATCAAAATATGAGTATTCTTTATTAATGAAAGAAGGCAAATTTGGCAAGCAGCTAGTACAGTTATAATAGATATAAACGTTTAATTAACGTAACAATTTTAACTACATCAAATAAATATAATTAACCTCTAATTTGTGGATTTATGTGAGTATATATTACTTGTACCACAAAATTAGTTTCATTGTATCTTATACTCGGACCAAAAAAATATAGAACACGGTCTCAAAATCCGTAAACTCACGTTTGCCATACATATCCCTCTTTTACAGTATTATGAATACTCTCATCAATGTCCTTGTCGAAGCTTCCCAACTTTTCAGAGCTTAGTAACGCAGTGTCTGTGGCTCCGAAGCACACTGTCAGAATACGAACACCGGTTTTTGAATAGTGTTCGGTCATCTGTAAAAAATCAATTATGATTTGTGAAGCGTTGGTAGCTTAGTAGGAGATCACGTCAATCGACGTCGATTCGAATTTTACTACAAATTCTAATGAGGTTGACCTCGAGTTAAAAATCTGTCGTAAAGCATTTTCGGTGTGATCTGTTCTGTATTGTTCTGAGATTGTTGTCAAATTATAATCTAAAAAAAACATAATAACACCCGATAGTTCACTACTAGTTGTGCCCCATGGTTTCACCCGTGTTGAATTTATTCAATCAACTCTCAACCTCGCCGCGCGCCGGCTACGCACGTGTAACCTATAGTTGTGCTCACTTCCCGTACTTGCCTACAGATTTCCTGATTGCTTCAAGTTCGTGGTTACCTTCCAGGGTTAGGGGCGTAGCGTGAATTTATATACCTAGCATATAACCTACATCAATAAATAGTTAATACAATTCAAAAAGATATTTTTACATCTAACTGGTAGTTCCGGAGATTATCTCCCTCTCTTTATCTCTTAGCTTTATAACAATACTTGTGATATTAATGTAAATACTCTTCGCTGATATATAATAGATATGAGATGCTTGAAAAAATCTCTTATAATTATTTATTTTATAATAATCTAATTACAGATATCAAGTAAAGCGGGTGAGCAAGGTGAACTTCATACTTTGATGAAAATTACCATTTTTATAACAACACGTCATAAATAAGTCAAATGTTATAACACCGTGATAAAAGTAATAATTATATAATGTAGATAAAAACAATGATAATACATTAAAAAAATAACGTTTTCTCATACATAAAAGCCGGACGATATACGAGTTATGATAAATAATAAGTATTTTTTTATTATCGTATCCAGAATGTTCGTTGCAAGTTCAGCGAATTGAATTATGTAATCCATAATTATCGACTTTAAATTTTAATAATATTATTGTTGTGACCAACAAATATATTAACTTTATTAATCAATGAAATTTCATTAAACATGATAATTGAATATTAACATTGTTCCCCGCTATCTACAATGTTATCTATCTCTTTCTTTCTCTGGGTCAAACGATACGTGTGGAAAAAGCGCAAATCTACTGTGCATGCATGTAAACTTTCCCGCGGCGCAGTGTCATGTGTTTGTTCTGATGCGCGTATTTTATACATTTGCTTCGATGTTTCAGCAATGATGCTTTAATTTGCTTGCTTACGTTTGTTTTAGGATACTTACACCAAGGCACGTACTAAATTGTAGAACAGCGCTTTTAGTAGCAAAATAAATTGGTAGAATAGGAGACTGACTTAGTGCAGCGATTGATGAGATATTTATGACGGCGCCACCTTTACCACCTCTGTTCTTAGCCATAATTTCTATAGCTTTGAGAGTCCCCGTGACAAGAGCGGTCTAGAAGAAAATTAAAAATGTTAGAGACCTCTCTACTATGTAGTTTTAAATTTTAATCTCTCATAAATGTAATATGTAGCTATATTCTTAGATAACTCGATTATAGATATGATTATTGGCAGGTAAGTGGTTATTGCGTAAGCTAATTAAAATGACATTAACACGAGTCGTAATATTTTGACAAACGAAAAGAAAACATCGTTTTAATTACTAATTTTTTTAGAAATTTAGTTAATTTTAAATTTATTTCGTCTTTCTTTATTTCATTGATTCAACAATTTAAACTGAGAGTTTTTTGGCGGGATTTCAAACTGGCATGTAATGGTTTTTATTTTTATTCATAAATTTGTGTTCTTTGTTAATATTGTATTGTAAATATTGTGTAGTACAGATGGCATTTAGCATAATAAAACTTGGTTGCTGTGCACAAGTGTAATAATAACATGGACCATGAATTCTGTGATGCCACAAAACTCCCTAGAAAGCTCTAACAAGGGAGCCACCATCTTTTTAGAATAGTGAAATTTCTCACTCGATAATGGCAGTAATGGTTTTCAATAAAGAGGAATAGTTGCCAAGTTAGCAAGGAGAAGAAGAACTTTAAGTTGATTACAAAATAGGTAAAACAAGTATTTCAATACTTACGAAGTTGATTTCGATTTCCTTTTTGTATAAGTTGTAGCTGTCGTTCATAATAGCTGCGTTGTTAATAACCACGTCTAAACCACCTTCTTCAGCAGCCACTTTCTCAAAAATTCCTAACAACTGTGCCTCATTTGTAACGTCACAATTGTAAAATTTCACTCTATTTTCTCCGTATTTAGAGTTCAGTTCATTCTGCAGCTTTATTCCTGCACCTTCAGCTATATCCAGAATTGCTACGTGCTGTTAAATATGGTATAAAACGATGTAATTCAACTTAAGTACATATTTTTATATACAAAAGAACTTGACTAATTACACAGTATTAAAGCAAAGGTCAAAGTTTCTTTGAACCTACCAGAACAAACGAGAAATTGAGGCTATCCGCCTTCGACGTGGTAGCCAAATATTACCACCAAACCTTATTAATTACAGAATCAACAATGTAAGTGAGATTGGCTTGGTGCAGAAATATGAGTAAACTCGACCCCAGATAATCGGATAAGGGACGAAAAAAGAAGAAGACACAATAGTAAAGCTACGGACTGTATAGTATGTACCTAAACCCGTTCAAGCTTAAACGCTAAGCCTAGTGGAAGACTGGCGAATCTGGTGTAATAGGTGCTTGACGGTTTCAACTTGAATGGCTGCTAGACAGGCAGGCATTAGAAAAAGCTCTACCATCAAGTTGTGGTTTTATCACGAAATAAATAAGTACCTATTGCGTAAATGTAATAAAAATAAAATTACCTTTGCATACTATTATATAAGTTGTTGTATTACGAGTATATTTAAAAACTTCAACATCAATCGATATAAATTCTAATCCTACAATTATTAGCCTGAAGATTTGATAAAAGAACATCGTGACGAAATTTCCGGCATCCGCAATAGAGTGCCAGTATTTTTTTTAGGCTTATTATGTCAACATCATTACATAATGTGAGGTGCGAAAATGATAAATTCGATAAAAAGTATAAAATAATACAAATACATAATATACTAACAACCGGGCACGGTAACATCGCAGTTCACCATTTTATCCTATGTGATTTTGTCTCACCCCGTCGTGTTATATACTTAAACGAAATAGTTTTTTTTTTTCAAATTTCCTTACCTTTCCTCCCTCTTGCATTATAATCCTAACAACTCCGGCACCGATGCCAGTAGCAGCACCAGTTATCAGGACTACTTTGTCGGTCCACTCGTAAACCATCTTTGCGCAGTCGTATAGAACTGACGAATGAATTTAATTCTTGAATTATTTGTTTTTATTATATACGTAGATAACAACTGACCGTATTATCCGAAGCACTGTTCATAATATATAATCAGTTATCATATATAATTTACTTCATTATCTCATTTGATTGTTGTATCTTATTGATATTGTAGAATCTTTCTATACATAAGAATAGACGTCAACAACAACATAAAAGTGAAAAAGAGGCCAAGTTCGCTAAATGTTTTCACAAACAAAAAAGCTGAGATCTGACGGGTGCCAAGTTCCATTGCAGTTCTGTTAATTATAGTTGTAGAAGCGTATGTTCCAAAATTCATTTAGAAAACAATTTGTTACTTTCTTTGACATAAGATTTCTAACTTGGCAAGTTATAATTGAAACAAATGATAAAAAGTTATATTGGGTTTATTTTCACATTAACTGTTTCACATTGACCATCAAACATCTTATTTAATTTCTTTCCAGTTTCATTTTTTGTTCATATTAAATATTTCTTATATTTAATTGGGTTACATTTTTTGTCATACGATGATTTCCTTTCTATTTTTTTTAAATAGTACTTTTTTCCTAGCTTCCCTATTCGCCTGTTGTAATATATATTTAAGTTTTTGAAGCAATGATGGCTCAGTAGTAGCGTGTACGACTTCGCGTCGATTGACGTGAGTTTGGATCCCTGCAATGAGCCTGAGCTTTCGGTGAAGGAAAACATCATGAGGAAACCATAGCATGGTGGTAGCGCTTTTTCTAATGTCCGCCTGGCTAGCTACCACCCTCAAGTTGAAATGAATAGGTGTGTTCCGCCGGATGCTCTTGAGAGCCAGTCTTTCACTAGGTTTAGCGTGTTATCATCTTGGGCCACATCGTCACTTAACATCAGGTGAGATTGTGGCCACTACGCCAACACTATAAAAATTAAAAATAAAGTTCTAATGCATAGTTATCTTGGTTATCCAAAGACTTTACTACGTTATTGTTTAAGTCACTAGACAAGTTACATGTTTTACCTAACACTAACTCGTACGGTGTATATTTTGTTTCTGTGTGTACTGTGATATTGTATGAGAAACACCAGAATGGCAACCACTGGTTCCATGTCTCTGGGTGTCCATCACACTGTGTTCGTAAGAATGCAGCTAGATGTTTGTGTGTGTTTCCTAATGCGCCTATCGATTGATGGTGATATGTAGTTGAATTTACCTTCTCTATTTGTAGTAATTTACAAACCTCGCAATCGTCTCCGACATGAACTCCGTTCCTCGATCTATCGTAATCGTTTTTTTTGCGATCTGACTGTACTGTTAGCCTTAGGGGCCCTGGAGCCTTTGCGGCTTTTATAGCTTCACCGGGCTTGGGGGCGAGCGCTTAAAGCCCTCAGCCGCGAAAGCGTTGCAACAATTCCGAGGGTGCCAAAGTGGTCGGATCTCGACTCGGACTGTTACGCGTATGCAAAGAAGTCGCGATCTGGTTAATTCCCTATCATTCGAACTAAACTAACTATGCATATATACATGTTTCTTCCCCCTGGGAGGAGGGAAGGAACATGTGTATGTGTATTTAGTAATCTGTTTTTTTTTTCTAAACTAGGCAAAAAAAAGGTCCCTTACAGAACCTATGTATCTATGTGGTGTGCATGTGTATATAATGCAGTGTCATGTGTGTCTGTGAGAGCTAGTGAATGTAGACTCACTATATCGCGCGAGCGGCTGCTTGGCTCAAGGGCTCCATACCGATGGATCGGACCTAGTCTATCGTAATCACTTTTGGTAAACCATAGCGTAATATAAGACTATTCACAAAACATCTTGCTCTTCTATTCATCTTGCATCAACTAAGCTAGTAACACTGAAATATTCTGAATTTAACTTTAATTTACTATTTTTGATAGTCTTGTTTTCAACACAAATGAAATTAACTTTTTTTTACTTTCGTCATTTTTTAAGCATCTGTTATACATTTCTATACCTTTTTTTTGGTACCTTATCTACCCTATTTTTTGGTAGTTTCTCCAATACAGTCCTTTACAAGGAGCAAAGTGCTCGCGGTTTTTATGTCGAAACTTTCCATTTTTACTTCCGTTTCTAGCTTCTTGCAACCTTTATTATATTGTATAATTTTCATTTAAATATTTTCTATGTTTTCACAAAACAATTCCAAATTAACCCAGATAACTGTGCATGTTCCTTGTTTGTTTTCTTTAATATCAACCTGTATTCTTTATACTATACCTTAATTGTATTTTGTTTTGTAAACCGATTCCTTCCTGGCGTCTCTTTTCCTCTAATTTTCTTAAACACTCTGATAGATCTTTTATTGAAGTGAAACTTCTTATGCGACTTCCAAGCGTTAAACGTTAAATGTTAAACGTTTAACGCACATTATCGGTCACTCCTCTTTGTGTGAGCCAGAGCGAGAGAGCAATATATTATCGGTCTCTCCTCTTTGTGTGAGCCAGAGCGAGAGAGTAAATGTCGATGTGTATGTATATTGCACACTGTTTAAATAAAATAGAAAATGTCTTTTAAAATGAAGTTTCACTTCTACCGTGTGTGAATCGCACACACACCTTTTTGAAGTGAAACTTCTTATGCGACTTCCAAACGTTAAACGTTAACTGTTTAACGTTTAACGCACATTATCGGTCTTTCCTCTTTGTGTGAGCCAGAGCGAGAGAGTAAATGTCGGTGTGTATGTATATTGCACACTGTTTAAATAAAATATAAAATATCTTTTAAAATGAAGTTTCACTTCTATCGTGTGTGAATCGCCCACACACCTTTTTTTTCATACGAGTATATCACACTTAAACGCTCCACACATAAATAATGGACAAATTCATGATCTTATATCATATATTGTCTTTAATATTTTTTATAACTCTAACCGCATGACATTTTGCTTTAATTTTTTATTTATTTATTCTTGTTACACCTTTACACATCAATTTTTCTAGAAGATTCTTATTTTTCGCACTTTTATTATTTACTTTTCACCAGTTTTGAACAAACTTATTCCCCTATTTCTATGTCACCATCGTTTGCTTCATCTTTGCGCCTTAAGAGGGTTTCACGTACTGAAAACCTAGCTTGAATTCGACGTAGTACTTCCCGACGAATTACTTTCCCTATTAATTGTTTTTGTAATTTTTTTCCCATATTTGCATAAGCGTTCAGTGGTTAGTTACCTTTTATTGACTGACTCATTCATTATACATTGTCAACGTCACCACACTACAGACCATCCATTTCGATAAATAATTAAGACGTTCTTGTACTGAGCTTTTTACCGTGTAACTTCAAAATAAAATAAACAAAAACAATATTTATTAAGAAGCAAACTTTTATTATGTAAAAACATAATTCCTGTCCATGATTAACTGTACACATGTTCTGATAACAAGTCGTATGCCTTTTTAACGGTCGGCGAAATATCTATGACCGGTCTATTGCTTATTGCTAACCAAGTGCTTCCACTTTCTCCTTGCTTGTAAGCATCTATTACACCTTGGGCAGCTGACTCCATTCTGAAATTATAAATGCTTGCAATAGTATATAATATTTTATTATTACACGCAGAAAATACAATGCTTTAGAGTGGTCATTTTTAAAGTAATCATGTATTTATAGATTGTGCACTTACAAATTTTCTTGCATGGTAATGTGACAGCACTGTATCTAATGGTAAGCCTGTGCTTACCATTACAAGCTGTGCTAGTACAATACCAAAACAACGGCTGAATATAAGCTGGCTAATTTCGATACGCGACAATCCAATAGAGAGTCACTGTAAGAAGTTGATCACCATATGTATGGTGGTCGCAGGATATATACCAGACCTTATCCCGGTACTCGACACGCCTAAGCGTGCCACTATAGCAAATGTTACACACCTGGTATATGGTGGTCGCGATCCATTCGGACACAATTGTCATCTACCACGCAGTATGCAATATATTATAGTAAAAGATGAGTTTAAATTCTAAAATGGCACGAAATATTTTATAGTGTTACAGAACTTTTGATTAATGCGGTCAATTTTAATCAAATAGAATTAATCGCTGATTTATGGATTGATGCAAGTATGAACATGTGTTGTTTTTTTTTTCAGTCCGCTAAATATATAGAACTGGGTCTCAAAATCAGTAAACTCACGTTTGGCATATATGTCCGTTTCTTATAGTTGCATGAATATTCTCATCAATATCTTTGTCGAAGCTTCCCAGCTTTTGAGAGCTTATTAACGCTGTGTCTGTGGCGCCGAAGCAAACTGTCAGAATACGAACACCGGTCTTTGAATAATGTTCGGTCATCTGTAAAAATTATATCATCATGATTTGTGTGGTCAGATAACGAATTGGTTAACCTGAATTCGAATTTTCTACCACTCTCAAGTAGAAAATTTGTCGCCAAGCACCTATCGGTAAGTCCAGGCAGCTGCAATTGAGAGCACTTCTCACTGAGCTTAGCGTACTACAATTTTGAGCTACATCTCCACTTATCATCAGATGAGATTGTGGTTAAAGGCTAATCAAAAAACAAAAAAAAAACACTTTTCTATCCGATCTTTTTTTTTGTCGTAGCACGGCATTGTGACTACACTGTACCTAATGGTGAGGACAGTGCAATCCAATAACATCGGCGACCACCGTAGGATTTACAATCCATCGTTATTCATATCATATCGTCGCTGTTATGCGATCTTGAGTAAAATCTTTATTTTACCAATCTCCTCGAAGATTATTTGATAGATATAACCCTTAAAAGAAATATCTCATGATTACCTACTCATTTTATAATAGTATCATTACCGATATTAACTAATTAAGAAATTTCATAATTTTATGAAGAATATCATTAATTACCTGAAAATATTATTCACCGTGATAATCTATTTAAATGTATGGCGATAATAGCAATTCTGATTAATAATTCGTTATCACTGCTCCAACGCACCCATTCATTAATCTAAATATTAATTATAGAACTGTTATATAATAAAAACAATAATAATATTTCATAACTTTGGTATAAAATAATAACTTTATCTCATACATTACAGCAGGACGTTATGCGAATCGAAATACTTGTCTTTGAAAGTAACTAATAGTTTTTCAGTTATGTTAATTGTAACAAATTCCATTCCATTCAGGTGTGAGTCTGAAGCCACAATTTATTTAGTCTTTTTGTTGCTCGTCAGGTACGACGCGAAATTTATTTTAATAAGAAACTCACGAACAACAAATATTGTTTTGATTAACCAATATACATTTAATTGATTTAATTAAATATAAAATTGAAATATTGTATTCTAATTGAACATAGACAATTATTCCGCAATCCTGGCGATATCTATCTCTTTCTTTCCCGGTATAACCAACACGACGTGTTAAAAGAAACGCTAATCTATTGTGCATGCGTGTAAACTTTCCCGTAGCGCAAGATGTTCTGATGCGCACGTAATAAATACATTTACTATGATGTTTTATCAATGACAATTTCATTTGATTGTTTTAATGTTTAAATAAAAATGAAAACATTGCAAGTGATTACGGAAAACGGTCCTTTTTAAATACTCACACCAAGGCACGTGCTAAATTGTAGAACTGCGCTTTTAGTACCGAAATAAATTGGTAGCATAGGAGATTGGCATAGTGCAGCGATTGATGAGATGTTTATGACGGTACCACCTTGACCACCTCTATCCTTAGCCATAATTTCTATAGCTTTCAGAGTCCCCGTGACAAGAGCAGTCTAGAACACAATTAACAATTTTAAAAACCCTTTTACAATGTTTTTTTTTAATATCTCATAGTTGTAATATGTACATGATTCATCATTAGGGATATGTTTATTAGTTGGTTGGTGGTTACTGCGCAAGCTAATGAATTCCTAATTATAGAGTTGTTTGAAAACTGTAAAGTTCAGTTATTTTACAATTATTGCAATACATCATTTTATGCTTTTAAAAAAGTATCTAATACTATTGAGTGAGCAATTCTTCAAACAAGAAAAATGTAGTTTAAATCAATAGAAAAATACATTTAGTTATTTGTAAGTTATTTTTCGTTTTTCTTTTTCATTGACACGTATAAATCTTGTGTAATGGTTAAAAATAAAAAATAAACATGTTTGTTACAATACTTACGACGTTGACATCAATTGCTTTTTTGTATAAGCTATAGCTATCGTTCATAATAGCTGCGTTGTTAATAACCACGTCCAAACTTCCTTCTTCAGCGGCCACTGTTTCGAAAATTCTTAAAAACTGTGTCTCATTTGTAACATCACAGTTGTAAAATTTCACTTTATTCTCTCCGTATTTAGAGTTCAGTTCATTCTGCAGCTTGATTCCTGCATCTTCAGCTATATCCAGAATCGCTACGTGCTGTTAAATATAAAAGTAATTTCAATCATTTTAAACCACTTCGACATCATTCCACTTGATTTGCAGAAATTTGCTGCGTCTTATCATTGCCGTACTGTGAAGCCGTGGAATTGACCAGCCAGTGTGTTATCTCCTTTCTATAACATTGAATCCTTCAAACATAACGTGATAAGACATTTGAGCAAGCTGGCATCACAGCTACGACTGACGATCCCCATTCTTTTAAACTTATTATAAGTTTTGAAATAGAAGGTTTTGTATAGAATATTTGGAATAGGTACTCAAACTACAACAACTGACTATAAAGAATTAATGTAATAAAAGTTAAATTATACTATGCATACTATTGAGATGAAATAAAAAATACGTTGATTTTGATTTTTCTTTTAAGGTAACATTCAGCTAAATCCATCGCCTTGAGTGAAATCCTACAAGTAGCCTGAAATTTTGATAAAGAAAACTATAGCGTAACGAAACTTTACCATAATAACAGCGCATTTTCTAATACTCGTCTGACTAGATACTGCGTTTAGAATCTGTTGAGCATCTATGGGGTGTATTCCGACGTTTCCGGCAGCCGTAGTCGAGTGCCAGTTTGTATTTTTGGGCGTTTTATTATGTTGTTATCTTCGAAAATATCGTTACTAATACGCATATGAGGTGTGACTGTGATAAATTCGTGATAAAACAAAATATTTATTAATTATTTATTACTCGCCTAGCCTTTAAATATTTTTTAACATTTAACATAAGATTTCGATAACTAAGATTGTACTGTTATTATAATGATGTTATTTGTCAAGATTATAAATGATTTCAAATACCAGCAATCTTAGACGAAAAAAACATTATAATACTGATTTAAAAATTTAAATCTATTAAATTATTGTTATTTGTACGTCTCTTTCATTTTAATTCTGCGACCACTGATGAGTAATTATATGTTAAGTTAATTTATTACATCTAAAATATTACTAAATCTGAATAATCAGTTACTTGAAAACATACTTTCGCCGTGTTTGGGAAATCGACCCCTAATCGTCACACACGACGAAAATACTATAGGTAATATACGATTATTATGTCAAAATATCATAACATAAATGATTATAGCATCTTAAGGAATTACAGATGGCTAAGATACGTTATTTTTGAAATCATTTCATTCTTTTAAAAGTCTAATTAGGTGTCGCACCAATTTTTTGTCCGAATTATATTTACAGAATGATTAAATATAAGTATCACGGCATTACTATTCGATTCTAAAATTAACCAGTTTGGTTTCCTCCGCGGTAAATCTATTGAAGATGCAACCTTATTACTAACCGAAAAAATTATAAATAATCTTGACAACTCTTCAAATGTTATATAGTGCCACAAACTTATCTGGCACGGTGAGAGAGTCCCTGTTATGGCATTTGGTGTTGTCAGTAAAAATAAATTTTGCAATAAAATGGGTAATTAAGTCGATTTAACAAAAACATTTTTGTCCAAATCTTGAAAATAACTGAACCGATTTTTCAATCCAATTAATAGTGTCGGAAAAATACGTGGACAAACATATTTACATACAAACATATGTACATATCCATAAAAACTAAATAATTTGTTTGGAAGCATAATAGATTATGTAAATATAGTGCATTTCCAATAATAATAATACATAGGTACGTGTCAAATTCATAACCTCCTAGTTTAAAGTTCGTTAAAGTGTGAAATTATGCACACACTACCTTACATAGGACCTGATGTTAAACACCTGGCGATTTGAAAGAACGTAGGTAAAATGTTAATTAAATAAATAAAAAACAAAAACATATTCTCTGAAAATATTTATATTTTAACACAATAACTATGATCATCTACATAAAATGTATGGTGGTTGTTTTCTAATGGGAATACTCCAGCTATTCTTAAGCCACCGGAGTTATTTGATACATTGGTCACTTCATAATCAAAGTCACTACAAAAGCTGCCAACTCTAACCTGTGGCGGCGGCTACGCGTTCATACAATTTTGCGAAGGATATTATCGGTGTCTGAAGACGCTTTTCTTCCTTCATTAAATCTAGGACTTGTAATATAACGTTCCTCGCATCACTTTTTAAAGCTTTCGGCATTTTTCACTAGCTATAAAAACGAAACGAAAAATAAAAGCATGGAGCAAACAACCAATGACGGATATAAATATATATAAAAAATATAAATACGGGTCAGAAAAGTTTGTGGCACTCTAGGTGTTTTTCTTAATAAATCTAAAGCGTTTGACACTGTTTCTATACCTATATTACTTAGAAAGAAGAAATCAATTGGTATACAGGCTCTTGATATGTTTACCTCAAATCTCTATTATCGTACTCAAATTGTTAAAATAGGTGATTATAGAAGTGGATGTATATCCCTTTCTTTCGGTATACCTCAAGGTAATCTCTTACACTAATGCATTAATTATCAATGGAAAAGATTGGAACGAAACCCAAATTGGAAACCCAAAATACAGAATACTTACTTAATGAGGTAATGAAATGGTTGAGTGATAATGAATATTGCTAAACCAAGCATTTTACTTAACGTACAACAACCAACCCTCCAACGAATTCGTCATTCGAGCTCATCAACTGTGTAAGCAAAATAATTGCACATACCCCAAATAAACTCGTACTAAAAAAAGGTGTGTGTGCGATTCAAACACGATAGAAGTGAAACTTCATTTTAAAAGACATTTTCTATTATATTTAAACAGTGTGCAATATACATACACACCGACATTTACTCTCTCGCTCTGGCTCACACAAAGAGGAGAGACCGATAGTGTGTGTTAAACGTTTAACATTTAACGTTTAACGCTTGGAAGTCGCATAAGAAGTTTCACTTCAATAACTACTAGATTTAGTGACCTATGTGGCATCCCAATGATAATTTTTCTTTCTATGGAAAGTAAAGCAGTTTTACCAATTCATCCCCAAGTTACAATACAGTACTGCAATAAGCTCTGCGCTAAGGCATAACAGACACATAGTGAAATTTTAATGTTACCTGTTTAATGTTGCCTACACACCTTTTTTTATTATTAACTAGAAAGTAACATAAAAAACAACCGGGAACGGTAACGAAACCGTTCATCATTTTTTTCCCATTCCTATAACTCCATATTCGCTGTGTAATTTTAGAAATGTTGTATTTCCAAATAAATCAGTATTTTATTTACAAATTTCCTTACCTTTCCTCCCTCTTGAATAATAATCCTAACAACTCCAGAACCGATGCCAGTAGCAGCACCAGTTATCAGGACTACTTTGTTGGTCCACTCGTAAACCATCTTTACAAAGTTGTGTAGAACTTAGGAATGAATTTGTTTTCTTAATTTTTTACTTTATACATTATAATTATTAATCTTTTTATTCAAAACAATTCTGATAATACTAATAACTATAATCTGATAATAAATAATAGCACACGGCCCAGTTTGCTTATCATATCAAATATATTGCTGTTATTAATCATATTGGTACTGTTGACTGGGGTGCTGAAACTTTTTGCTACTATATGCTTACTATTAGCTACTAATATATGACTTATGAAGAATTTAAAATTACATAGATGCAAAACGAATGTATGAACTGGCTCATTCTCCAAAATTGTGGCAAAAGAATGTTACACCGAGAAGAACTTATATAAAATATAACATACGGTTCTCGATTTTGGAGATAGAGTTAGAAGTCTTCTACTTTCAGCACCGAAAAAAACTGAAAATTATATAACTGGAGTACCTATGTGCCTGTAATGCCAATATATTCACATTGCATAGGTGAGTAGAACTTCCTATATTATTGTCTAAATGAAGAGTGCTTTTAGTGTTCATTTTTATATTCAAAGTAGATTGGTATACAATATTTTACGTTCTCGGAAATATACTGGCTGATTTGAAAAATAGAACCTTCTCGATTGTTTCGTTTTCATAAAAATAAATATGTAATTATTATTCGCGATTTTACGTGTTTTCGTTGCTTGATAAATTTGGTGTTTAACTCACTTTATCATTTAACGACAATTTTAAAACAGTTTTTTTTAAATTGAGATGCAAGACATTTTTTACGTCATGGAGCGACCCCACTTAACTGCTGATGGAATGCAGAGAGCTGTAGGAATGCTACAAGTGGGAAGAAATCAGTCCCAGGTATCTCGGTATCAGCCTGTGTTGGAAGAAATTTTGGCTCAGTGGTAGCGTGTACGAACATCGCGTCGATTCGAATCCCTGCAATGAGCCTGAGCTCAAGAAAAACATTGTGAGGATACCATAACATGGTGGTAGGGCTTTTTCTAATGCCTGCCTGGCTAGCTACTACCATCAAGTTGAAAATCTGTCGTCCAGCACCAATAGGTGTGTTCCGGCAGCTGCACTTGAGAGATAGTCTTCCACTAGGTTTAGCGTGCTACCATTTTGGGCGACATCTTCACAGATCAGGTGAGATTGTGGTCACAACAATAAACCTGTAACGATAAAAAAATTATGTGTGCAGCAGTTCACACGTGACAGAAGTGAAACCTTCAGAAAGAAACATGTTCTTTAAAAATTGATTTTAAATATCCTAAATGAGTGATGAGTGAGATGATCACTTGTGCGTACTACGTATGAAGTATGGTTGTCTCACACCACTAGGCCGATCCGACGACGATCACAATCATGCCAATCAGGTCTTGCATTAACCATGCATAATGTAAATGTAATCTATTTCATTCTCTCGTAGGCTAAATCTTATAAATGTATACGGTTGTGTCTTTTTACTTTCGCTTTCATCGAGTTTCAAATCACAACGGTGCTAAAAAAGCTTTCACTTCAAAAATAGATAAATTAACATACGAAATAAGCAGTGATGATAATGTTGAATCAATTCGGGAAAAAGACGTATTTGGGGCGCTTAAATGCCTGACGCTGAGTAAACTATACGATATATATCAAATTAATAAAATTTTGTATATTATTGTAGATTTTAAACAGACCTACAAAAATATATAGCTATCTTCTAAGGATTACCCATAATAAGCATTTTTGTCTTCCATCTATTGAGCGGGAGCAGCACGACTCGCACTTGTGCTCCACTGACGGGCATTCTAAAGTCCACACGAGCGGAGCCACGGGAATACCTCATTTTATATATTAAAAAATTGTACTATAATTTATTAATCCAAATTAACTATTTTAACAACAATTTCTTTTTTTTTCACTATCTTCGAATGTTACACTATAGTAAGAGATAAATATGCCACCCATGCAGCCGTTCTCTCGCATTCGGCAGGAGTTGGATCGGTTCGGTACACAATTCGATAGCGCACGCGATCATACATTGAACATATGGAACTACGTTGACATCTCGGAATGGTTTCAATGGACCAATATCGTTCCAGTAGAGGACATAGTCTCGGGAAATATTCGGATTCGGAACTACTCATCTCTATTGTGAGCTAGTCTGTGGCTGTCTGTTCTCTGTGTTGTCAGTCTGTGGTGTTCGCTGTCACCTGTCAGTTGGAGCTTGTCATGATTTGTGTCAAATCACAGAGTAAGTCAAATCGACAGTCGACGTAATCGATGATATAAAGCGTTATAGCGATTTCTCTGACCCGGTAAAAACGACTGTAGAATATCATTGCCAGTCAGCGTCATAGTATTGTATTCTCTTTGGTCAGCGTCATCAAGTTCTTTGTACATATAATTAGTGGTACAATACAATATTAGTCATTCGAGTGGTAAAGAGCATCAGTGTATCTATTTATTGCAATTTGTGTTCGATTGTGGAACTTTAAGATGAATCCGTACCAACAGGTTAGTTTTACAATTATTAAGCGTGTTTTTAAGCTTGTAGAAAAGTCTTATGACCTGATTTTATTGTAACTTTTACTATTGATTAAGATAGTTACCTACCTTTTAGTTATTAAAGCCAACACTAAAAACAGTGAATGGTAAGAATTATTGTGCTATTTATGAAATAAAGAAATCAGTGATGATTATAATAACACTGCAGTGTTGGTGTTTAATAAGTACTTTTTAAAATATAGTTTCTTATGTTTTTTTAACACAATATTCATTTTTATAATATGAAAAATCTACATCAGTGCTAGGATATAAACATCGATTGAAGAGATAGTAATTTTGTGATTTTATAATTGTTTTTATTTTCAATTAATATTACCTAATTTCGACCTGCATCTTACTCAATCAAGTCTAAGAAAAGATCAGGAATTTATATATATTTTTTATTTCTACAGTAAAGATAATATTTATTTGTAAAGTTCAAAATATATAACAGAAAAAACCATAAACCATTTCTTTTTCAGTTTTTATTTTTCTTTATAGTCCAAAGTAAATATTAAACCACTGAAATTATTGATGTAATAAATATTATAATTGTATTTTAAGTATTAAAGTTTTTTACAAAATGTCTATAGTATAGCACTTTAAAAAAGTAGTGTTTAGGTATCCATGAATCATGATTTTACATAGTAGGCATAATTACATGTTGACACTTTTTAAATAAAAGTCATAGTTATAAGATCAACACATATCAATACATCATTGAGTATAAAAATGATTGTTCTTGCTTTGCACATTTGCATCTGTCATTCTGCTTCACAGTGATATAATTGTCAGTAAACAAAGGGTTTCTTTCATTTCCATTCACGATTGGAAAATAATCTTATCAAAATTGACCTCTCAGTGTCTGATTTATCTTATTGTCTTTCATTTTTTCTTGTATTCAGTACATTTTTATGGTAATCTTTCTTAGTCAGATCGCGACTTAATTGCATACGCGCAACAGTCCGAGCCGAAGTCCGGCCACTTTGGCACCCTCGGATGTTGTTGCTTAGCTTTCGTGGCTGAGTGCCCTAAGCGCTCGCCCCCAAGCCCGGTAAAGCTGTAAAAGCCGTAAAGGCTCCAGGGCCCCTCAGGCTAACAGTGAGGTCAGTTCGAAAAAAAAAAAAAAGGTAATCTTTCTTTAATAATACAATATAATCAGGACTAGGTTTTGTTTATCTTTAATATGTTTTATGGATTTGCATAAAAATGTTATTCAATTGATGAAGGTGTTATTTTGTGGAGATATATACTTAGATAGAATATAGTTGGTTAATATTTCATTCTTTCCTATATTTATTTACTTGGAATAAATTTATAGGTGATTCTATCACCTGTAACAATTTCAGCTTACAAAAACAGTTGTAGTTGTTCCAGGCAGGTGGAATACAGTAACAAATAGAAAAAAAATTAGAAATTTTTAAAATAAATGTCTTTTAATATTAGTGTAAATAATGTAAATAGAAAGTGTGTATTATGCTATGGGTTTTGCTTTACTTACCTTATTACCTAATATTGGACTAGTATTAAATTAACTAAATTTTAGGTAGGAAATTACAAGAACGGTTACTACATATCTCTAAAATTGCAGAGTGATAATAAGGATGTTTTGTTCTGAAACTTTAGTAATTACAGATTATTACTCTTTGAATACATTCCTAGGACATTATTATTGTTACTAAAACTGTTAAAATGTAGTGTTTTGTCGTTTTACATATAGGCAAATAAAATTTGCATTGAGAAAAAGATATATTTAACAAATAGCAACTTCTGCATGATGTGAAAGAAATAGTACATTAAGTATATCAGTATTTTGTGTATCAAAATTCATTTTGAAACAATAGGTACTTGCCAACAGTCAACTTTTCTTGATTTTGTTTACCTATATGTATATAATTAGTCATTTTAAATTCTGGAATGAAGACATCATTATTATCTTTCTAAAATTTATAATATAGGTAATATTCACTCCATCCTCTTACTTCCATCCTCAATGTTCAGGTGAATGTACTTTACCTATTCCAAGCCATGTTCATTACACAAGGGGGCCTTGCTGACTCGTGATATGATTTTGATAACAACCACTATTATGACCAAGAAGCATTTTTTATATTTGTGTATACATACTTATTGAACTATGATTGATTTTGTTAATTAATTGAATTATAATTGGGAATATGGCTTAACCAATAAAAATCCTAACAAAGGAAGCACCATCCCATTTTTTCATCATATGTTATCATTATTGTATTTCTGAATATCAAGCATTTATTCTGGAAATTTCTTCTAGGTATGTGACAATAACATTATTATTAATCTATGTTAGTAATTTATTATAAATAGCAGGTCATTGTTGCGTGTATTGTAAATAAAACAGTGTCTACACTTTTTAGTGAAAGTTGATATTAATGCTTTTGCTTCAATTTAAGATATTAATCTTTTTCTTATCTAACTCTGCACCATATCCCCATGGGATGGGCTGAAGAAGTTGATGCTAATTTTCTCTATCGATTAATCCCCTTAATACATCTGTACCACTTTCAAGTACATGTACGTTTTACTATTGTTAATTTTTTCATACATGTAAATCTTTCTTGATTGGGTCCGACTTATATGTTCACATAATATATTCTTATCATATATATCTTTCATTAATCACATATACTAATTTTGCATACAGGGAATACTTTTACTGTAGTCTCTCTTACAAACCAACCATTTTACATATATAATAATAACCTCGAAGTATTTATTGAAATTTGCAATTGTGGTGATGGTGGTGTAAGAGCAAGTAATTTAGGTAGAAAAACGTAATAAAAAATTAGTAAGTATTAAGTCAAAATATAGTTCTTTTTTTGAATATAAATTAGTGATAATTATTTACTCCACATTTGTAAAGACACTGTCACAATTAGTTAAGTAAATTCCACATTCTTAGAGCATTTGATGTAGATTATTCTTTATATATAGGTAATTATAGTTATAAATAAATATTTAGGGAGGTAATGTAAGGGCTTATTCAGACAGGGTATTTGTGAAATTGAATTTAATTTTTGTTTGCTTTCAAGGGCCACTCAGGATATCCACAACAACAATACCTCCATAATATTGGATTTTGCAACACCGCCCCACAGTCTTTTGGAAATCCACTGCCCATGCCTGGGTTCCCCACTCTTGGTTATCCAGCACCACAACCTGGTCCAAATACACCGGGATACCCCCAGGTACCTCAAGGTTATCCCACACCCAGTTCGGGCTATCCTGGACATGGCTGTCCTCAACCTAATGCTCAATTCCCGACACAGGGTTACCCACAACCTGCTCAATCTGCGTACCCGCAACAAACACGGCCTGCGTATCCACAAACTGCTCAAACAGGATACCCACAATCTAGTTATCCACAAGCAAACCAGGCCTATTCGCAATCGAATCAATACCAAGGGTATCCCCAACACAACCAGTCATATTCCCATAGTCAACAAGTTCACATGTCATCAAGCTCTGTGCCCGCAATGCCGAAGGTACGTTAAACTTGGCTTTTTGACTGAATTGTGATATTGTTTTTCTTATTCTTCATAGCACACCAGTAAAAACCGTATGTAAAAATGTTTTTTAAATTAAACTTTTTTGTTTGGTGAGGGCAAGTTGTGGGAAACTCGTATTTTGGGTTAAAGACAAGTATATCAATAATATAATATAGCACATTGCTCTGACCTTAAGTACTGAAAGATGTTATACAGTTTTGAAAATATATTATTAATAAGTAATATTTTTTCTTGAGAGCTGAAGCAGCACTACAGCT
Organism: Saturnia pavonia; assembly: GCA_947532125.1. Taxonomy (NCBI): domain Eukaryota; kingdom Metazoa; phylum Arthropoda; class Insecta; order Lepidoptera; family Saturniidae; genus Saturnia; species Saturnia pavonia. The sequence continues at coordinate 4,768,900 of OX383899.1, read as the reverse complement.
GTTGTTCACATATTTATATAATTTAACAATTTTTTAAATATGATGACTGGTTAATAGGCTACTTTACTTACGGTATTTGAATTATTTTTACACATATACTTTAACAATGTGAATGCATTTTATTGACGTTTTTTTTAAATTGTGTAAATAAATGTTGTATAAATAAAGAAACATTTTTTTTTTTTTGAGACACAATTTAAAGTTAGTGAAATGAGTTCATGTTACCTATAATCATTCATGGCTAACTTCCTCACAGGTAATTAGCAATGTCAACAATGTAATGCGATTAACTGTAACATGGATTTTGGTTTATAATATAAGGCTGCCTTTATTTGGTTGTTCAGGGCACGGTAGGAACACAATACAGACAAGCGCTTCTTCCTATTTCACTTTTATTATCAAAGCATATATATTTATCGTATGTACCTATTCACTTGTATACACTAATCAAAATTTATTAGCAAATCAATAATATAATTTACCTTATTCATCATCATAGTGATAAGTAGAACTTAAACGCTTGCATGTCACAGCTTAGTTTGGAATGTTCTAATTTATTACGAGATATGGATATAACATTTATTTACTCACGCATTTATACTAATATAAACATACATACTAATTTAAAATATACGCATGTTGATCCAATAATGTAGGAAAAGCAGATTCTCTTTAAATTTTCTTGTGTACTACATGTGCCCTACAGTTTCGCCCGTGTTTAATTAATTCGACCAACTCAGCCGCGCCACGCGGACCCGTGTAGCCCTATCGTTATTCTTTTTTCCCGTACTTGCCTACAGAGAGGTAAGCACGAAAATGCTATCTAAAATATAATCGCTATTTAATACGAGTGCTATACAAATTGCTTAAGCACTCGATACGATTACATTTTCGATAGTAGTTCGTGATTGACCCCCAGCTTGCCAGATTGCTCAACCAATCCACGTTTATAGTTACTGCACCGCTTCTTAAAGTCGTAAAAAACTTCCTCAATACATCTATCTTCTATATATATAAAGTACTAGTTGTTCCCGCGACTCCGCTCGCGTGGACTACTAAAAAAGGGTTTTTAATTTTTGTGCGGAGACCTAATTATTTTTCTAAAATAAAAGTAGCCTAAGTATTCCTTATAACATGAGCTATCTGCCAGTGAAAGTCCCATTAAAATCGGTCTTACCGTTTCGGAGATAACCCGGAACAAACAGACTAAAATTAAAAAAAATGGGTTTTTGTTATAGGTTGTATAGTACAGTGTACTTGTATGTATACTTTCATATGCATTTAGTAAAAACCTGTTATTTTTACATTACAAACAGACACTTCATTTTATTATATGTATATCGAAGAAACTGACTGTTTGACTGATCGATCAACGCACAGCCCAAACTACTGGGGCTAGGACCGTGAAAATTTGCATACGGGTTCCATTTAGTAGGTGAGCACTAAGGTAGGATTTTGGGAAATTCCACCTCTGAGGTGGTGAAAAGGGTGATGAAAGTTTGTATGAAAATCTTCATTTTTGAAGTTAGATCTATGAAAATTTGTATTTAGCAATTCAGTTAGAAACTAAAAAAGATGGGTCATAGCTTAATTATAACGCGAGCGAAGCGAAGTTAGCGTCTATAAAATGCAAAAATGTTTTTTTTTTTTCAAATCTGACTGATAGTTCCGATACGAATAAAAAAACTTTTGAACTTATTATATTATAGTATATGTAGATTAATAAAGGTCAGGTGAGCATAACGATTAAACTAACATAAACTCTATCTGTATACATTGGTTAAAAATGTAATATTTCTAATATTGTTACCTATTTGAATTATTTTATCAATATTTTATACCAAAATATTCAAATATAAAAACTGAGACATCACTCATTAATCGTTCTCTAAAGCCGTGTCTGCACGCTTACCAAAACTCGACAAGTATCAACAAATTCAAACGTGTGGATATGGTGTTTGACTTGGCTTGTCGCCAGTGTTTCCACAATGAGGGGAAATTCCCCACTTGAGGGGAATTAGGGTCCATAGGGGGAGAAAAAGGGAAATTGCGGGAAATCATGGGTAAAACAGAGGCGTGGGCAGACTATAGAAGAAAATCGATAAACCTTTTTTTAGTTACTACACTAGGGCCAAAAGTAAAAACTACAGCAGAAAAATTTTTGAGGGGAAAAAAGCCTTGAGAAGGGGTAATTTGAATTGAGGCGTAGGGAAAGGAAATCATTAAAGTGGAAACACTACTTGTCGCCGATCCGAGCTACGTCGGTTTTTGTTGCACAAATCAATGGAAGCCTATGGCAAGTAAGCGCTTGCGATGCATCCACACGTTTGTGCGTAGTTGCGCGAAGTAAATAATAGAAAGAAAAAATATTTTTTCTGTGAATTTTTAACATCCACCATCTTCGTTGCTGAATTTTCTGTTTTGTATAATTTATTTCTCTTTTTGATTTTGCTTCTTTTGTTTGTAAAAGTAGGTTAAACTAAACATTGCAGCTGACACAAGCTCGACGTCCATCACGCTTGCTTATTCAAAACACTAGCACACTAGCGTGTGGATACCGATGCTTTTCTCGCTTATTTTATCCAAGTGTTTGTAAAGGTTTGACGTTTATGACAAATAGCAAACATGTGAACCAGGCCTAACGTTAAGTCAACTTTGTGCCTGCCTACAACAACTGTGTCTATTCAAGGAACACTTTGCTGCAATTATATTGTTATGCTCGCTTCACCACTAACCAGCGAATCAGTCTTGGCATTGGTCCCTGTCGCAATGGATGTAGAGCATTCGAAATTTAATAATTACAACAATTTACACTCTGAGTTGATTTAACCATAATGTTATGGTGCTTTATAGTGATGTGATTGTGTGTTCGGATACAAATTATCTCGATAGTGACGTAATATAACATATAATTAAAATGTCCTCCGTCAAATCGAATTCAAGTATGCGCAGTGCCTACCGAGCTTCAATTGGCTTACGACGCGGATTCAAATCATTTCGTTATACGGTATTTATCTGGCTTCTAATCTTTTGTCCATTCTCGAGCGTGACAAATATATTTAAATTATCTTGTCACTTATTACTTAGAACAACTTGTATCTTTTATTCCATTATAAGAGTATTAATACACGAACGGAATAAATAGATCTAGGCATATCTCAATTTATGTTGTCATTACTTAGGACTGCTATCACTTAAATTGTAGACGCCAGACAATAACTTGAAATTCCCCGGACATTTGGTTTAAACAGAGTTTTACTCCGGACTTAAAAATGTGAAAAAATTTGTCTATTTTCATTTTTAAAGTAACTTGATAAGCTACTTTTCGATTTACATTGTAACGTTTAACAACATCGACCCATAATACAGCAAAATGCTTAAATTAAGGCCCTGATTTATTATTAATAAGCTATATATAGTAAGACACGTAATAAGTAACGCTCTTCTTTTTGGCATTAAATAAATAAACATATATGTATATGTTAGCCTATGTAGGCTAAGTAATGCTACATAGAATTGAAATCATAACGTAATCAACAAATATAAGTCATTTAATTAAGTTAGCTTACATTTTAAAATAAACTTTGTTTCATTTATTTGTTAATCAATTGATTGGATTGTTCCTGAACGCAAAAAGTGTCCGGTACCCGAACACTTTAAAAACCCCGAGCGCTGTTTAAACTAGAACGAATCCGGGGAAACTCTGACGGATGGCAGCCCTATCTATACTATGTACAAATCTTAATAGATTGTGTTTCTTTTTTTTTTGTTTCTTTTTATCGCGCTAACTTCCAGTCAGATTTGAAAAACTCATATTGCATTTATAGGCTATTTATTGAGGAAGACTGTATATGTACACGCTAGGAATCTAAGCTACTAACTCGGCTGGGCAGCCTTTGGGAAATGGAACGTAACATTTTCTCGTCAAATATACCGCAGTGTCTCAAGACGAAAGTCTTTGACCAGTGTGTGGCCAGTGATTACTTATGGTGCTGAGACGTGGTCGCTAACTATGGGCTTCATAAGAAAGCTTAAAGTCACTCAAAGGGTAATGGAGAGGGCTATGCTCAGAGTCTCTCTGGGTGATCGAATCAGAAATGGGGAGATCCGCAGGAGAACCAAAGTCACCGACATAACCCGACGAATAGCTAGACTTAAGTGACACTGGGCGGGGCTCGTAGCTTGTAGAACGGATGGCCGATGGGGCAAAAAGTTCTTGAATGGCGGATAAGTACCGTAAGATGCAGCGTGGGCAGACCCGTCAGAAGGTGGATCGACGACCTGGTAAAGGTTGCGGGAAGCCGCTGGATGCGGGCAGTACAGGACCGGTTTTTGTGGCGATCTTTGGAGAAGGCCTATGTCCAGCAGTAGACGTCTTTCGGCTGAAATGATGAGGAATCTAAGGAGCGGAGAAATAACCATTAATATCAAGTAATCTGGCAAGTGGTAAGCAAGTACGGGTAATTAGGTGCGTTGGCGGCGGCGGGATTTAACACGGATGATACCGTGTAGCAGCTAGTGAATTTAATATATATATGAAAATTTTCAAATTTCCATGGTTCCGGATCAATATGACTATGATAAATATTGTTGTTTATTTTTCAGTCTAAGCCAACGGTTGTGCCAGTCAATCCCTTCAACCCTCGCGAAGATGCGGCGATACTCCGTAAAGCCATGAAAGGTTTTGGAACCGATGAGAAGGCTATCATACAGGTCGTGACGAGACGATCCAACGAGCAGAGATTGCGCATTGCTTTTGAATTCAAGACTCTATATGGAAAGGTATGTCAGCTTTTGGAATTTACTTCCTAGGAATCATTGATACATACGTGGTACGTAAATTAGATAGGGGCAAAATCTAATGTATACGACATTAGACAATCTAATGTAACTTGTAAATGACAGGAATAATATAGGCAATATATTAATACCTTAATTTTGCCTATTGTATATATTACAAGATAATCGTTCTTAGGACCGATTTTTCAATCGTCAGTTAATTTTATACGAGAAAGAACTTTGACGTTTTGACAGATAACGTATGGAAAACCTGTCAAATTTTAAAAATTATTCCTCAAATAAGGTTATCTGTTGATTGGAAAATTTCCCCTTAAAGAGTAAAATCCAAGCCCCGTCATCTTACCTTCTCTTGTCGATTTTTATATACATACTGTTCTAAAATTTTTTTTATTGATTTCTCTGTTAATATTTACGCAATCTGCATAAAAGTTACATATCATATTGATCAGTTAGAATATGGAATAATATTTTAAAAGCTTATTTGGTTGCATTTTTATTTTATATCTAGGTGGCACCGCAGACGTTGTTCTGTCCTTTCAAGTAGTAAATAACTTGACTACACATCGTCACTTATCGCGTTTGGGTATATCATAAAAACCATTCCCATATATCAAGTTTTATGGAAGTTTCAAACGATGTAGGAGTTTATCAATCTCATATACATATACCGACATCCATTTATATAAGATATGATAGGATGGAGCCGACTGCTTTATCGTAACTGTATTAATCTCAGAGGAAGTAACTAATCAGAACGCGTTACAATTTACAAATGTTTGTCATGTAAACAGTCGACTTACTAGTTTTATGATGACAGTGGTAGACGATGAATAACGTTGTAAATAAGATTTTATCATTATTCTTTGTTTGTTTACTTTATCTATAATATGGGTATTTTTAGATCACGATACTGACTGCTCGTGATGGTGTAAGCACAGTACAGTTCAAAAACAAGGTTGATCACCAAGAGATGGCAATTCCATTGCTGGCCGTCGATGTCATGACGGCCTGTAAACCTCTCGCCAACTGGATATGTACTGGCTGATCCACAAACGAAACAAAACAAAAGAAAGTCACAGTACCGGGTGACGGTTATGCATGATAGTCGCGACCTAACCTTTGTCCTGATGTAGATATCAGAGCTGAATTATATTACACCTTAATGAGTAAACATTAGTAATAATATAAACAAACATTAAATTATAAACATAATCTATACATATTATAAAGCTCAACGTCTCTCTGTCTGCCTGTCCGTTTATGTTATTTTCACGCGATAACCACTTATCCGATTTACATAGTTTTTCCGTTAATTCATAGCTATGTTATCTGGGCAGGATATAGGATATATTTTGCTAGATAAAGTAATATACGAAATAAGCAGTGATGATAATGGTGAATCAATTCGGAAAATAGACTTACTCTGAGCAAACCATAATAGATATATCAAAATAATATTGTATACAATTGTAGATCTTAAAAAGACGTACAAAAAAGTCAATAATAGCATATGTCTATTATCTAAGGAACATCCACATTAAGCATTTTTGTCTTTAAAAAGACCGGCGGGCGATCGCTGTGGTTGGCCGTGGTTAGGAGCGGCGGCAGTGTGATTCGCGCGTCTACTCGTCCCATGGCATTTCTGTCCATGTGAGCGGAGCCGCGGGTACAGCTAGTAATAGTAATATAGTTAACTATACGGTGAAACTTGCGTGTGCTTTTGACTGCGTTATTAGTTATTTAAAAAGGTACCATTAATTTATTGGTCGCCCAGGGAAACCATATCGCTAAGCATAAATGTCCTACGGTTTACGTGTCAATTTAATATTAAAATATAGTTCGTTAATATAATTTAATTTTATAAGTTTTTTCTTATCGTCTTTATCCAAATGAAAAATCACAAAAACGTAAAACCCTACTTTCGTTAATTTAAACGCAATAAAACACTAGGTATATAATGTTTGTTTATTGAAACTCAACATAAACAATATATGTATATAATTAATTAAGGTAAGTAATTGATAAAATGGCTACCGTTTGAAGTTATTACCCAATTAATTTTATGAATTCCAGGCCGCACCTTTTTGTTTTAATGCTTAAGTGACATTCGTTGGATATTCATATCTTGCTAATTAATCATCTGATTATATTTGATCTGATACTTATTATAATTATTATGTAATTACTAATATAATAATTACGTAAATATATTTGTCATATGGTATCAAAACGGAGGATATATCCCCCTTTTAAACAAACTGTCCTCACTCCTCATTCATCTACCGAATGAATCTCATTTTAACAATTTCGCTAGTTTTCTCAGTTTCAAAGAAATTATGATCCTTACAATCTTGAAACTTGGCACGAAGGTAGGTCTTTTGCCAAACGATAAGAAATAAATCCGAAAATAATTAAGTATATCAGTAGGAAAGTATAATGCTTGCTATTAAAACAGCTTGAGGTATAAAGTTATACTTAACTATTTAATGTTTTTTTTTTTCGCACTGACTATACTGTTAGCCTTAGGGGCCCTGGAGCCTTTGCGGCTTTTACAGCTTCACCGGGCTTGGGGTTATGTAATGGAATCAGTACGGAAACTTAAGGGTGCGAGTTCTACTCGCTGCTTGTCCGATTTTAATATCTGGCAAACCCTATTGCATAAAACAAACTTTTTCATGGTTATACTGCGTTCGAAATTATGAATTTAAGAAGTGAAACTTTTAAAAATGACTACGTTTGTTGGAGTACAAGCTGTTCAAATTTCGACAGCGGAAAGCCACCGCCATACCTATTAGACTTAGAAAAACGAAGGTGGTTTTCAATATACATTGCCACACGAGTTTTTCCATCGAAGTCTTAGTTAGTATTAACCTATCATTGATTGATTGATGGAAGGCATTTTTACTACTTCCTTCCCACAAAAAGGGGTATAAGTGGTCGAGTTATTATTTGTATATTTTACAATATGCAAAATGGTAATCATAGTTTTTCTTTTTCATAACTTGAGATATTTTTATGCCCTATTTAAACTCGTAATATTCAGTCATACAGCTTTCAGATCTTGTAAAATAGTTTTATTTTTAACTAGGACCTAATATCAGACCTCAAGAGTGAGACCAGCGGCAAGTTCGAAGATCTCCTTGTGGCGTTGATGACTCCACTACCTCAGTTCTACGCCAAGGAGTTGCATGACGCTATCTCCGGTATCGGCACCGACGAAGATGTCCTTATTGAAGTCATGTGTACGATGTCCAATCATGAAATACACGTCATTAAGCAAGCGTATACCGCGAGTGAGTAATTTTTTTTTTGGTCATTTTATAATATATTTTTGCGAGTGTTGTCTTTTGGCCTGTTTACACGTATTAAGTAGTCAAGTGATTATGTTTATTTTAAGTAGACGAGCGCTTACATGTATTTAACTGAATTTTAACTTAATCGTTAAGTAGTTCCAACTCCCACAACACTTCATGGCGAATAATATTCGTCAGCAAACTAAACTGTAATAATTTATGTCCACTTTTTACCATTTTTTATAAAAAAAAAAAAAAAACAAAACACAATACAACAAAAACGGAACTCATGCCCTTCACTAAACTATCTACTACACTACTACTAAATCAACAATTAATATGTAATTTGGGAGGAAGCCACGCCTACAGGGGAATGTGCGCGGTGAGGGAAGGGTTATTAAAGAGATTACTAAACGAAAAAATAAACTCGATCCTATTCTACTTGTTCACTTATCTACTAAATCTTTAACTTACAACTTATGTCTAAAGCTCTATTAAGTGACTGTTAAATTTTATAATAAATAAATTATAGTTAAAATTTAGTTAATTAAACTTAATGCGTGTGAACAGACCATTAATATGGTAAAGTAACAAGTTGAAATCAAATGTAAATATGTACCTTTTTTGAATTAACAATACACAGATAAATAGACCATAATTCGTTATAAAATTCATACCCATTGAAAAATAGTTTGAAGTTTTGAGTAATAGTACTTGAATACTATTTGGATAGTAGGAACTATTCGAATAATGATTCGAAATTCGAATTAATTATTTATATACGATTTGAACATCCTAAATTATTTATTAAATAAAAGAAAAACAAACAGTTATTTACAAAATGTCGAGTCTGTATAGACTCCAATCAAAAGTAGGTAGTAAGTAGATGGGTAGCATTGAAATTACTCACAAGCAGTACATTCATTCTCTGCGTTCTTGGGGTTATGATCTTATCGCTAAATGAACCACTTCCGAATGAGATAAACATTAAAAATGAACGCACATACCTGTTCTCAAAGACAATCTTTGAATGTACTTAAAAATATTAGAGATACCAGTTTATTAAAGAAAATTTTACAGTGTTCTCCATTTGGAATATAATGTACTTAATTATATGTGTTCGATCTCTTCACGAGCTATTCTATTCTACCATCTTTATCGTTTTCGATATGGTTCGTCTAATTTTAATATCAGCTTATTTCACTGTCGAAGGAATATTTGTAGAGTTTCGCAAACTATATAACAAGTAATGAATACAGTATTTTAGTGTGTTTATCGCCAAATAACAATTAAACATAAAAAAAATGTATGAACATTTGACAATAATTAAAATACCTTAACTTCTATAGATAATAATGAGATTAATGATAAAAATATGGTAAATGTACCTTAGGAGAAATTTTTCATTGTTTGCAAATTGGTTACAAAACGTTCTATGTCCATCGCAATCTGGGTTTCTGGGTTAATTTTTCTAGGTTTTCCGGAGTTTTAGTGAATTACTTTTTTATTTCTGTAATATAAAGTAAAACGAATATTATCTTCTATAACAAATATATAAGATTTAGCAGCCGTAACAAAAAATATTTTGGTCGACTGCCAAATATCGATTAAGTATAAGACCATTGTGCGCCGTCACGTGAAGAATAACGAGAAGAAATAGCTAACGTATACAGTGGTAACCACAGTATTTTTTATTCCATACTAAGCATAGCTTGTACTATGGTAACTAAACAGCTGATATACTATACATACATATATATATATATATATATATATATACATGCGAGAGGTCGCAGGTTCGATCCCCGCCCATGACTGACTTTTGTGTGATGAGAATAATTGTCACTTTTGTGTCTGACCGAACCTGCGACCTCTCGCATACAATAGCAGGGCATCGATTTGGGTGATCTATCGTTATAGGACTAGTGTTGTGGTTACATTCTCATATGATCTTGAGTGACGATGTGACCCAAGATGGTAACACGATAAGTCTAGTGGGAAGACTGGTTCTCAAGTGCAGCTGCCGAAACACACCTTGTGCTTTGCGACAGATTTCAAACTTGAGGGTGGTAGCTAGCCAGACGGGCATTAGATAAAGCCCTACCACCATGTTATGGTTTCATCACGATGCTTTCCTTCACTGAAAGCTCAGGCCCATTGCAGGTATTTGAACTCACGTCAATCGACGTGATGTCCGTACGCGCTATCACTGAGCCATCATTGCTTCAAGTTATTAGTTAGTAATAGATTAGCTTGATGTAGAAAGAGATCACTTATGATTTATCATTTTTGTTCTATAATAAATACCTAAGTGCGTTCTTAGTATCAGCTTATCTCGATAACACTTCAGTACAGCCGATGTATATAGAGAAAATAGTTACAGATCGTATTGTTTTCTAGTCTACGGAACATTACTCGAGGACGACTTACGTGGCGATACATCTGGAAACTTCAAGAGGCTGATGACATCTCTATGCATGGTAATTATTTTCTTACACGTAACCAGACATTGAAACTGTTTATTGTTATTGAAATTACTAAAACTCTCTTTAAGTTTATACCTCTAATATAGATATTATGTAAATTATCACTATCATTATCACAATATATTCAATTTTTTTTCCTTAAAATCCCTTAATAAGGTTTCTTCTTAGAACTTTTGGTATTGTTTCGTAAAATCTTATCGAGTTCCTATTGACTAATATCATATTAGCTAGTGTTCCACTGCTGGGCGTAAGCATCTTCCCGAGGAAAGGCCGTGCTTAATCACCACACTTGCAAAAGACTATTGGCGATTTGAAGTTCAAAATATCCATAGTTCCGTTTTTTCCTACATTCGGTGGTATACTTACTTACTGCCGAATCCCGAAAAAATCGTTTGTACCTACTTGCCATCGCTTCGATATTCGGCAATCGACCTCGACGAATATTGACTGATTATAATATTCATTACAAAAAGTACAATTATATGGATTTATATTTGAAGGGATTGTTTTTTTTTTATGTATTTTATGTAACTATCTATGTAAATATTTCAGGGCAACAGATCTGAAGATTTTCACATCGATCAAGAGAAGGCTAGAGAAGATGCCAGGAGCTTGCTCCAAGCTGGTAAGTCATATTTGTCTATATTTGACCTATTTCACTAATTTCACCTATTCGTAAATACACCTACTGATTTGGTCACTACCGACTGCGATACTGGTAAAAATATCAGTTTTTGATCACACTTTTTCACATGCTTGCCTGTAATTTTGTTATTTATTGTATTATATTTCCATTATTTCCAATTTCCATATTTCCATATTTCCAATTATTTAATTATAATTGAATTAGACATAATCCCATTATAATTCTTGAGTCTTGTCTAAAACTAATTGACAATTAAGTATAACAAAAATAATAAGATTAAACGTAAGCTATTTAAAAAAGGAAACCTAAAGATTATTGTATATTTAGAATTAAAGGTAACGATAAAGGATTATCTTCAGATTGACATTCCTTTTGTGATATTTATTTTGCTAACAATCTTAAGAGGATAATGTGTGGGTTAACTCTCCTAGGGCTTCAAGTCCGTGGCTTTGAATCCACTTCAGAATAAAAAATGAAACGCGAGGCAAGAACTCTGCCGTGGTTACTAGTGGTTACGGCGGTGTATCCTGAAAAGGACTGACGAGCCGCCAATCGGCTCGCCTTTTATTGTAATTTCCACGGAAGAGTTTTAGCTTTATCCCCTTTTGCCAATAACTTTATTTCGATTAACGTCTTTACAATATCTCATGACTATACATATCTCTACAGTAATACTTAATTCTATCAGTTACTTATATGCTACAAATAAAAAACATTATCGACCATGGTTTATTTTCCATATCTAGACATGATCCTATAACTAATTACAAGTTCAACAAGTAGTTGTTCAACTTAAAAAAATATAGGAATTTACGTGACATACATTTGTTGCCGAATTTAGCTTCGTCGCACACGTAGGGGGTCGGTTTTCATTTGGTCGTGCAAAGATAATATATATAATTATTTCGGAAATAAATGGGCCAACTCTATTCGAAACAGGTATTTAAAAAACGTTCTTTTTTTAAATTTTACATTCTAATTTTATTATCGCGTTATCTAATATTGTACACAGTGTGTAAAAAGTATTTTTTTTTTGCGATATTACGTATAAAAACAGCCAGTTATCATTTTTCATCATTATAAATAATTATGTAAAGTTTCAATATTTATTATTATTCGATCACTCCAAGCTTCATTTACATAACAAATACAATTACAATAGGGATCGATAGATTAATTGAGGAAGAATTTATATTAACTTCTGACGCATATTATGTACTTTCCTTTTCCTTGTTAACGGTCAGGCGGGTATTTTAATATACCTTCTTTTACGAACGGGGAATTTTCTGTTATAAATTTCAGGATAAAATTAAAAAAAAAATATTACAATAGAATTAAATAATATGTAACTTATACCTATTGCTTAATATTCAATCGTATAAATATTGCGTTCTTATACAGACTGGTTTCGTATTCATTAATTTATTATTGATCGTCTCAAGTCATTTACATAAAGTAATCAAGTACATAAAATAATAAAGTTTAAAACTAATGACCTATTTGTTGTCACTGTTCCCCCTACATAGTTAAATTTGAAATCCATGTAACAGTTTGTATTGTAAAACAATGTATTGCCGGTTTCTGCGTCAAGCCTGTGCAAACGTAAAAACCCGATCATAATTATAAAAAAAAAAACAAGTAAACGGGGAAGTTGATAAGCATTTATTATTGGAAAATACAATTACGTGTTTTATCAAATAACAATACCTATCTTGGTGAACAAGCGTGGCTCGGTGTCTTGCAATAAATTTTTTTTTAATCTAAACTAAATTAAATTAAAAAAAATGTCCAGATGTTTAAAGTCGTTTTAAAAAATCCAGTTATATATACAGATAGAATGTTCTCAATTGACCGCAGTAAAACCTAATGTTAAATTTCTTTGTAGTGAATGATTGGTAAAACGCTAAACTTAAAAAGGGAAGAGAACCACGTCCTTTGAGATTTAAAGTACTTAATACATGTTTTTGATCTTTAGATAATGGACACGTTGATAATGTATGTTACTATTTGCATTACATACATGTATATAATACCAGCAACTGCCCGCGATTTCTTACGCGTTAATCTATACATGTAAAACTCAACGTCTCGCTGTCTGTCTGTCTGTTTATGTTCTTTTTAACGCGAAAACCACTAATAACCTTGGTCATGATTCTTCCTATAATTCATATATATGTTATCTGACCAGGTTATAGGATATATTTTGTTACATAAAGTAACATACGAAATAAGCAGTGATGATAATGGTGAATCAATTCAGAAAAAAGACTCTTTTGGGGCGATTAAATAGCTTACGCCGAGTCAACCATAAGAGATATATCAAATTAATGTACAACATAATTGTAGATCTTAAAAAGACCTAACAAAAAGTCAGCGATAGCATGTCTATCTTCTAAGGATCACCCACAATAAGCATTTTTGAGGCAGCACAATTCGCGCGTGCGCTGGGCCGACAGCATTCTGTATTCTACGCAAGCAGAGCCACGGGCACAGCTAGATACAATATAAAACTTAATGAAATTAACTTTAACCTATAACGGTCACCCTAGACGTAGCTTTCTAAAAATTGAAAGAAATTTTAGAATCGAATCAGTAGTTCCAGATATAACCTGCTACAAATATATTAACAAATTTTTACCTCTTTATAATTATCGTAAGTAATCTTGATATACCTATATATACCTGAATATACCTATCACGGAGAACGAGATTTATCTCGACGTCTATCGAAAGACAAGCGCTCGTCACCTGAACATCTTTGATTTCTTCGAAATTATGTTGCGCGTTAACGCGCGTCACATATGAACGCTTAGAAAACAAAATATAACTAAATACAAAATTCGTCCAAATGTTTAGATCCGATTCCGATAAATTAATTACACATAATTATATAGATTCAAGAACTGCTCGCTTAAAAGTATTTTAGTATGTATGCGTAATAGAAGCGTCATATCAAATAAGACAATACACGACCTTAATACGTCATATATCCGGAAACGGTGAATCGCGTCGTGTGAGGAGTTGAATGACTAACAATGTTTTATTAGATCATCAAACACAAATACCTACGTCACTATTCTAAACCTTGTGCTCATGTCCATACATACCCACGTATTTTAATGAATCATCTGAAATATTTGGAGTATTCTTATTTATTAACAAGTACATCTAATAATATTAAGGGAGTAATGTATGTATGAAAATTGTTAATGGGTGTTTAGTAAAAAAAGGTTTACTTACACCATTTTATTTGTAAACAAAACTAATTCAACAGTCTTTTAAACGAGCTTTTTTTGTAAAATATATGTATGGGATTAAGGAATCGCTTTTACATACTTATCATTTAGAAAATCTTGCGCCTGTATCAATCAACCTTTTTGAATATGTTTAACATAAAAAATAGCTCTCACTTTCTGCTGAAGTCATTGGAATAGTATGTACAATTTTCCAAATTTTCATGCATTCTGCAATAACAGATTTTAAAGCATAGTCCATAAAATATTGAAATAAAGCGATGATTTCGTCAGCGTTGTTATAACCTTCTCTGTTAGAAAGAATTCATTTTTAATCAGATAACTAAACATACGAACTAACAAACTATGAATACAATATATTTAATTTTAATTTAATTAAATGTAAGTAAGCAAAACCATACTCGAGTAAAGTGAATATTGGCTGGCAATAGCGTAGGAGCGCCTCTCCAGATTTGGTTAATATCTAATACAAAATATTTTGTTTCACGTGCCGAGACGCGTAGAATGTTCTCTTTCACGCTTATTAAATTCCGTGCTTATCGTTGTACTGAACTTTGTTACATAGGAGCGCAATCGCTGCCTTAATGCCAAATATTTTTATTGTACTTAATTGTTTTTGTTTAAATTCTGTATTTAGTTAGTGTATAAAGTGTTAATAAATATTAAATACACAATACCTACCTGAAATACATAATTACACATAAAATATACAAAACACATTTTTGTTCTGTGATTTTTGTGCGAGTGCACTGCACCAGCGCTCCTTGGGACGAGCGGCCACTGTTTATCAGCAGTGAAATAATAAATATCATTGTAAAAATAATAATTACACGTTGTTTATTATTATTATTAAGTTGTCAGACAAAATAAAAACTACAATAAATATTTTTCTTAATTAATATAGTCCATAGTAGTTGGCAACCGCTTCCGTAGCCTTGATATTACAGCTACGCGATACAGCATTAATGAATTATTAATTCTGTTAGAAATCGGTTCAAGGATACACGCACTTGTTTTTAGTATTAATGACTAATATACACATACTAAAAAGTATTTGGTTCACACGACGCTGTAATTTAACGAAATCGGCTGCTAATGTTAGTTCGAAATAATAAGTTTAAATAATTTAAAAAACTAAAAACACGCTTTAACTACGCACTAAAAATTATAAAACCTATTTAGTCTTATAATAACATCTTATTACCAATCCCAATTTATTTGACTTGTCAAAACGAATCATAAGATCCTAAACTCGGGTGGTTGCTAGTAACCACTGAAGAGTTCCCATATCCACCTCCTGGCTCCATCACCAGACGTTCGTTACCAAGCCCAATCTATTGGACTTGTGAAAACAAATCATATGAGCCCAAACTCGAGGGGTTTACTAGTAGCCACTGATGTGTTCCTACATCCTGTACCTCCTAGATCCATCATCAGATCAGCTCCAAGATACCAAATTATAGTGTTTTCATCTGGACTACATATACATACAAAGTTTCATTTCGATACGACAATTACAAGTAGGTTAAAATTGGCTTGTAACATTGTTTGTTAGTTAATTAGTTACGAGTGAAACTAATTAATATAAAAGCGTGTTAAAAAGTAGATCCACAAGGTCGATTTTTAATGTTAGTACTTAAAAAGAAGTAGATCGGTAAGGTGGATGGCACTTTTTGTTTTAAAAAACGATCGACGGTGTTACTTTGAAATAAAGGAAAATCCTTCATTGAATGTGCATATATATTTACTTCCAGGTGAACTTCGCCTCGGTACGGATGAGTCTGTGTTCAACGCGGTACTGTGCTCCCGTTCGTTCCCGCAATTGAATGCTATTTTCCACGAGTATCATTCCCTCACTGGGCATGACATCGATGACGCTATCAAAGCGGAGTTCTCCGGGGACCTCGAAAAGGCTCTCCGTGCTATAGGTATGTATATAATAATTTATATAAGGGGTTTTTATAGAACTCCGTAACGGAAACTATTATCGGATATCCTAAACCGTAACCGTATTTCAAAAAAAAGGTGTGTGTGCGATTCACACACGATAGAAGTGAAACTTCATTTTAAAATTGTTTTATATTTCATTTAAACAGTGTGCAATATACATATACACCGACATTTGCTCTCTCGCTCTGGCTCACACAAAGAGGAGAGACCGATAATGTGCATTAAACGTTTAACATTTAACGTTTAACGCTTGGAAGTCGCATAAGAAGTTTCACTTCAATAAATGTTTCTAATAATTTCGCATAGGGACGTACGTGAATAAGATACCATGGTTTACAAAAAAAAAAAGTTATAGTTAATAACGCAAGTGAAACGGTGGGCACAGCTAGTTACATACATAAATTCGTTGAATATTTACAGTGAAAGTGGTCCGCAACAAGCCACTTTTCTTCGCGGAGCGTCTGCACAAGTCGATGAAGGGGCTCGGCACGAATGACCGTCAGCTGATCCGCATTATGGTGACGCGCTGCGAAGTCGATCTCGGCGACATATCCGACATGTTCCAGAACAAGTACGGCGAATCCCTGCAGAGCTGGATCGAGGTGAGCTATTCACTTGCTGTAAAGGTAGGAACACACTACTGTGTAATACCGTGACGTGACGTAACGTTAATATTTCTCGATGCGATAACCTTGATCTCACGTCGACACATAACATTAAACGACCAATCAAATAATGCGACAAGATTACTCCGTTATTCGAATATTACAATAATGAGTATTCTACTTATAAAATCATAATATTTAAATTGATTTGAGTAAATAATGCCGAAAACGGTAGTTATTTTAGTATTAATATTTCGATTTGACGATAATACAATGTTATATTTCGAAGTTATGACTGCTATATATCTGTAGGATTGGGATTGTTTATAATCAATTACTTATAGTATTGATTTTATTTTATGTTAATGTTAATATTACTTATTAATATGCCGAAAAAGTAGGTTAGTTTAATACTAAAACGCTACAACGCTTTCCAAAATTGAAGTAGATTATTTTTTCACATTTCTGCTTGAAGTATTTGACAGGGATTAAATGTGATCTAGTAAATTATAGCGGCTTTAGTATGGTTAAAACTTATTATTACGTAATGTCATGACGCCTTGTGTCATTTTGAAGATCACTTGGCTATATCCGCGTCACAGCGGTGACGTCACAACATAAATGTGTATCTAGGCTCGCGACGTCTTAATTGCGTAAACAAAATAGGGGATGCTGGAGGGCTACGTAGTTTTTAAATATTTAAAATGGTTGAAGGGCTTGGTGTACTTGTAAGTCAACGTTATGATTAATGACACAAAATGAATAGGATTTAATGAGAATAGATAAATAATGCTGCTCGGGAAGAATTAGCCGAAATATATCGTAATGCCACTCTTATGTTTGCTCTGAAGAAACTTAACAATTAATAAAAAAAATTAAATTAATTAAACTCAGTATCTGAATCAGAGCAAAACGTTGTACGTTAGAACGTTACAACAGCTTGATTAACACTGTTAAAAATAACGTCATAGCGCGTCGCGAAATGACACAGTGGTGTGTTTCTACCTTTATTTCCCACTATGTACACGAAAAGCCGATTATTTTTAAATTAATTAAGAACTCATGAACACCGAATTCTATAGCAGTCCTCAATAAAAAAAAACATGATCTTAATATACATTACATAGACGATATGTCATATCTTTGCCGTACTGTAACGCTGTGGAACTGTCTCCCAGCCAGTGTGTTCCCTCCTTCCTAGTACATATGGAGTCAATCAAACAACGTGAAGCAGGCCAGCAGGACAGCGGCGACTGTCGATATATTGTAGATCCCACTATGGTCGCCGATGTCGTGGGATTGCACTATTCTTACCATCATGTACTATGACGTCACATTGCCGTGTAACGATAAAAAAATACACTTATAGCCTGTGAGCTATGTCAAATTAAGCTGAAGGTCATAAAATTAAATGCTACGGTAATTTAAAATATTAAAACAGCGTAATATTTTTAATAGACAATATAATAAATTTTTATACATTCGCAGGGCGATTGTTCGGGCCACTACAAGAAATGTTTACTCGGACTGCTCGGTTTGTACTAATGCATTTCCAATCGTACTAAAATACAAAAGTACACAATTTTACATTAATCTCATTGAATTAATTACATTAATTTAATTGTATTTGCATTATTATAATTTTACTCAAATATTATTCTAATGTATGAAACATAATTTCATTTATTGTTAATTACGCCGTCCGTATGATCTGATTTAATGTCGAAATTATAAAAAAAAACCACTCGAAATTATTTTTTTGTTCTGATATAATCGTTTATATTGCCCTTTTACAATTATTTTACTGACTCAGTACGTATATCTCATAATTGTAATACGACTTTATTAACGTACATTATTTTAAATGTTGCAACACTGTATACGATTTATAATTAAAAATAATCGTACCTTATTATTACAAATATATATAAAGTAAATCATTCTTGTTGCAATTAAGTTAATTATATAAAAACATGGTGTTCTTGCATCATTGTTTTAATCTTCATTTTATTGTTACAGTTAAGTTGCCGTAATTTTCATTGTTTATAAATTTTAACATTTTTATTATTAAAGCAAACATTTTTTTTTTAATTGCCGATTTCATTGAAAAAAAGACATGTCCTAGTGAAAAAAAGCAATTGACCACCGTTTTCTGTTTTTATTTACTATTGATCACCTCACCTATAATATAAATTATGTTTTAGTTAAGTGAAACTGTGCCTTTATATCTAATTGTGCCTAAAATATGAAGGAATACGGAAATTTATGGCCCAAAACATGATGCCCCAATGCACGAAAGTATGGCTCTATTACACGCCTGTGTTGAATTAATTATTTTTTTATACTTTTTCCATATTCTTCCTCTAAAGTCTTATTATATACAGCTCTTACTTTAAATAATATTACATTTGCATTTAATGTGAGTACATTTAAGATATTTTATAGATCGATCTACCGATATATTTCGAGTTTATACAGTGGTATAAAGTTTTACATACGCTTGTAAGTGATGAATATAACGAACGATAAATATATATCCTAATTTACTGTTCTAATTAAATTTATCTTTAGTAAACGCCTAATATATATTTACTGTGCGTTGTCAAATGAGAAGATAATCGCTTTCGCGCCAACTTCACTCACTACTTGTCAAAATTGTACGGCCAGCAACATAAACATAAATCATGTTTTACATTAAAATTATCTTTATTATAAATACAAAATTAATTTACCTATAGTTTATATTTTTGCTATATTTTACATCTTTAATTAGACACCTTAGGAAATAATTTAAAGTAAATCTACGTCGGAACATTAAAATCTAGCACAATTTATTTCTCTGTTATTTATTTTCACTTCGATTAAACTGAAAACTCCTTAAGCACCGTTGTGATTTGAAACTCGATGAAACGAAAAGCCGACTGTAAAAAGAGACAACCATATACATCTATAGGATTTAGCATACGCGAGAATTAGACAGAATATATTTAACAAAGAACATTTTTTTGTTTTCACTTCTGATACTTGTGAACTACTGAAACAGAAAATTTTTAATAAAAATATGAAATGTTTAATGAATTAACGTATTTAATAAATTTATAACCAGTCACGGGCCTTATTGCGTATATTGCACATGTAATTATTTTTCCGATCGTACATTTTTTATTGAAGTCGCACGCGGAATGCTAACCAAGATGGCGGTTTGACAGTTATCTTCTTATTTGAATGTCATAGTAAAAAAAATGGTGTTATCCTCAAAAGTGAGGCCTCATGTTCACAGTTGCCAAACGCACTGTTACATTTTTATACATTGTTATAACTTTCACATTTTCATAAGAAAACATTTATAAAACATGTTATTCCGATATAATTACTTACCATTTGAGTATTTTAAAGAATTTTTTCAAGATATTGTACCCTTTTGTACGTTGCATTGGTATATACATACATTTAGCATAATTAATTTGAAATAGTATTTTTTTTAACAATTAATATCATCAGAACTTAAAACTGAAATTTATTAATAAATAAAAAAAATATCTTTTTATTTTTTTTGTGATCTGGTAATCATGCAACTTACGCCCACCTTCCATACAATCTCTAAGATATAGTCATAAGAAAATAGTAATAAGTTTTGCATAGTGCCTGAACGCTTCATGTGGCTTCATATATAAATATGCAGTGAATTTTTATACATAAGTGCTGGCCAACAAAATGTATCTAAATTTGTATGCTTTGTGAAGTATAATTATACACTTAATATTGATTTTTCTTTATATGCGTCTTTTAATGTTTCTATTTGGTATAATAAAATGATGTTATATAAGAATTAATGTTGTTTCATTTATTTCTCCAATATCTTTGTACTTTTCTACGCAGTTTTATAATACGCTTTACCTCTATGGTGAATTTTGCACCTTATTACAAGTACCATCTATCTAGATTTATAAGTGAAAAAAAAACTTTCCTGGCTGCCTGTCTTATCACATGTTACATTATACATTCCTATTAGTTGTTATAAGTACTTATTTTTTTGTGTTTATTTTTATTTAATTTAATGGCAACGTGTGTATATCTACAATTCTGCCAGCGTCACATGAGTAGAATATTTCCTAATTATCCACTTCATTTGTGCACAATAACCAAACTACATAACGTAAAATGCCACCAAAATTACGTAATATGGGAATGAATAATATAACTAGGTTTATGAATTAAAATAAAAAGCACCACATGACAAATCAAGATTCTGCTACTAACTCGAATGTTATTTAATACTGTTAAGCCCATTGGTAATAAAATGCCGTTACATTTCATAAATTAATGATTTATTTACTATACTTTGGACATAGTTATCTCCCTCCGTTAGTATCTCCCTCTATGGTACTCTTGCAGATTTTTCCTTTTTATCGCTTGTTGTTTCCACTTCGTTGTCTAAAACAGAATTGACCTCGCTCTTTTTTTTCGAACTGACTATACTATTAGCCGTAAGGGCCCTAAAATCTCAGAAGACTTCCAGTTTCACCGGGCTTGGGATCGAGCGCTTATGGCACTCACCCACAAAAGCGAGGCCAAGGGTGCCAAAGTAACCGAACCTTTGCTTGGGCTGCTGCCGATCATGCGAAATCGATCACTACGATCTGGCTAATTCTCTATCCGTAGAAAATTCGAACTAACTAATTGTATATATATACGTTAATTTCTTCTGGAATAAAGGAAGGAACCTGCGTATATGTATTTAGTCATCTGTCACTTTTTGTCTAAATTAACTAGGCAAAAAATAAAATCCCTTACAAAACCTATGTACCTGAGTGGTATGTAGAGATGCAGTGTAATGGTTGTATGTTGATAGCTAGTGAATGCAGTGTCACTGTATCGTGCGAGCGGCTGCTGACTCAAGGGCGGGTGTGCGGGAGCGAAGTTCACCGCCCGACCCCTGCGGTGCGAGCGGTTGTTCTGCGGGCGTGGGCGCGAGCACGCTTGGATTAGAGAGAAAAACGTGTATGTAGCGTTTGCTTCCGCGAATTTATTGTCGGGATCGGTAAGTATGGTACGCGGCCCACATTTTACCTTCGGGGTACTTGAGATTGGGATTTATGTCGCAGCGGCTACAACTAACGGATTTGGATAGTTCGACGCGCTATCGAAATATCTTGTCGCGAGATATTTCATATAAGACTATGGAAGGGAGATCCACATCTCTACTGATGTCCCTGTTACGGACATATGGTGTGGCATTAACTATACTACGTAGAAGTTTGCATCGGTTTGTGCCCTGGCTCGGAACACGGCTCGCTTATATATCAAAATAAAAGGAGTATCGGAATAACTGGAAATGCCTCAAACTTTAGATCATTGTTTAGAAGGGGAAGCAGTCTATATTTAGACAAATGTTTGTAGGACGACGATATGGAGCAATAATCTTTGTATATGTAAGTAAACTACAGTGTTTTCAGTACCTACGAGTACGTAATCGTTTCGAGTACATTCTAGACAGTGCCAAAAATTACGAGAATAGTGAATTTGTTCTATTTTTACTCGTAATAATATATATAATCCCAAAAATATACTTTTAAAATTAAATTAAACATTTAATTTATCATAGCTCTCGTTCATTATATTATGGTGGATAACTTCACAAAAATATTGTTTATTTTAGTGTACACGGTAATAATATATCAGATAATAAGTAGAATATCAACTTAATCAAATTATTTGGGCTTATAATACCTATACACCATTCTCTTTAACATTATTAGAAAGTAAAATTTTGAGTTGAAATTTTTTGAGTTGTTAGAAACGGGATATTTAGTTTGTTCAAGGCACAAAAATTGAGTTAAGTACCAAATGTCTTTAAAGACTTAAAATTTAGCTTCAAATTTAGAAGCGATTACTTCGTTTTCAAGTTAGTATTACATTTAAGTAATAAAAGAAAAAGGAGGAACCGTCTTTCTTAAAACAAAAAATAAATCACGTTTGGTTATTTTATAAATTATTTGTTAGATGCTCATAACCAGTCAAACATCTTGTAACGTTAAAACTGATAGATAATAATACATTTTAAAATATGTTGTCTCATATTATTGCGTTTAACTACTAGATGCCGGTAATGACAACAAATATTCATGGGTGCAGATTAAAGAAAAAGTGTTGGTCATTATTTCCAGTATTAGTGTATTATCTATGATTATGATTCCTACTTTGTGAAAAGATACCTAACTAAATATAAATGAAAATACTGTTTAATTCTAAATAGCCTAAGAGCCATTTTATTTTACTTCACTTTATAGAGGTACCTACTAGTACTGGAGGTTGCTTTTTTTTAACGTATAAACTTTTCAGGCTTTCTGTAAAAAGATATTGCTACATCGTAAACAGTTTTAAGTGTGCTTTTAAGTCGTCTTGCCTGCTCCGCGTTAGAAGTGCTCTCAAGACAGATCGCCTGTTGAACTCAATTGAAGTAGTTTAGTAGGTATAAGTTACCGGTAATGTGTGAAACCAAGAAAGTAGGTATATGTAATTTCTTGAAGACGTATAAAACTCGTGTTGGTCAGAGTTCAGTTTCAGTTTTACCTAAACATCTTTCATTAATCCTTTCTAGAGTTATTATCTCAGTGGCGGACTTATAATTTGTTCTGGGAGCATAGAAATCTCCAAAAATCTTGAAATACCTATTTGGACCAGTTCCGTTTTCCCTTAGGTACATTTTTTTTAATTGCAACGTAAACTGTGCCTGATTTTAAGCACAGTACAATCTAAAAACAACGGCGACCACCGAAATATTTATAATATATATACTACTAGCTGCGCCCGTGGCTCCACTTTCGTGGAATACAGAATGCCGTCGGTCGTGCGCACGCACGAATTGTGCTACCTCCGCTCAAAAGGCGGAAACAAAAATGCCTATTGTGGGTGGACTTTAGAAGATAGTTATATACTATCGCTGAGTTTTTGTGTATCGTTTTAAGATCTACAAGTACGTAGAATATTAAATTGACATATCTCGTATGATTTACTCTGCATAAGCTATTTATGCGCTCCAAATGCGACTTTTTTGCGAATTGATTCAACATTATCGTCACTGCTTCTTTCATATGTTACTTTATCTAACAAAATATATCCTATAACCTGGTCAGATAACATAGCTATGAATTAAAATAAAAACATGTAAATCAGATAAGTGGTTTTCGCGTGAAAAGAACATAAACGGACAGAGAGGCTATAGAGATAGGCTATCTAGCATTAGGCTATACCTCTCAGCTAGCCTTAAATATTGATTTTTGTTGCCACTATGGTGGGTGTTACACCTGGTGGATGGTAGTTGTGATCCGGTCAGACGCATTTTTCGTTTTCTACCACCCAGCAAAAGCAAAAGTATGTATGCAAAACATAAAAACAAGTATTCATAAATTCCTTAACAAAATAATGACCGGCTGAGAGCCGCAAAGTTTTTATTTTGACAACAGTGCCGAGGGTTCCTTTTAGTTAAGTCGCCTCAGACCTCCGACAGGTTTAGTCTAATATTGCATTATGTCATACATTTTTAGTATTACATATTTAGTATCTCACATGAACACCTTGTACACTAGAGTAAACTAATGAGAATCGATACAGACCTTCGGATCGTTTTTAGAATGACTATCGATATGATTTTCACAACTCCTAATCTTTCTAAGGTAAGTACCTACTACAAAGAAAAAAAAGTGTTACGAGTACTTATATTCGTGCTTTTGTTGATATGGTATATGATGTGACGCATATTATTTACCTAAAAAAATGCAAAGGCTTAGAAATCTAAAAATATTTTATTAACATCTAGCGTTACAATTATGCACTTCATAGTCAGCCAAAGAGCATTCATATAACTGACTTCAACATCTGTAATTTCTTTCTAGATGGCACTGATGCAGCGTTTATAAAAGTACATAGAGTGTAATTATCTTCATTTCAATGAATTTAGCAAGCAACTTCATAGTGTATATTTTTTGTTACAAAGTGCAACGTGAAAATACATTGTCTTTATTTTTTCATAACGCAACTAAAAAGTACTATTATTAATGCTTCCAGAAATTGCGCCCTTAAAATAATAGGAAATTTAAAATTAAAATCATAATTTACATGTTCCTAGTGCAAATTTATAAAGCATTGTATTTCTGTTTTCGCAAACGATCATAACTCATAAGATACTTCCAAATTAAGTCCTACTTTTGCGAGTGATCGCATACATTAATATTCCCTAGTATCAGCACTCCTCAGCATCACATATATGAACGCATTCATCAGGATCATAAAATTTACACATAACAAATTTACTCTCGTGATATTGGTGACTAGTTGAGAATACCGGCCATCGTGTGCATACTACTAACGTAATTTGTAATGTAATTTGAAACGATTACTACTTTTTTTAATAATGTATTAATTTTAACACTTTAACCTCTCATGACATCCATAATAACTTTACCTACATATAGGATGCGCCTGCGTGATTCAAAAATAAACGAAGAATCCATATACCTATACCTTATTCATCTCAAGAAGACTTGCATGATAAATCCACAGAATGTAATTTGTTACGTCGTGCAAATTATGACATAAAACATGCACTTTGACTATTAATTATCAGTAAAACAAAATTTTGATACTGATAAACGTTATAAAAACATTTTGCACGATAAAATCCTAAATAACTTCTATAAAATGAATTTTGCGAATTTTTATTTGTTTTTTTTTACTATGTGCATTGTTACTTATTATATGACTTAAAACTAGAGTAGACCAAAATAATAAAACCAAGTAATCGAAAATTAATGTATTAAGCGTACGAATCGTAAATTAATTGAATTGATCGAACGCCTTGTACATTTAATTTATTAGTTTCTAGTTAAATTTCGAATAAACATATATATTTACGTAATTCCTACAATTTTACTGCAGCAACAAGCAACGAAGAATATTGACTGAAAGAATTAATCTTGTTCTTTGGAGTCCGGTTTCAATAATTCAAGTGTACCAGATTGAGATCTCAATTATTGTTTAGGTAGTTTATTTTTGTTATTTAATTTACACACCTTACACATCCCTCTGTTGATTTAAAGCATAATTGGATTTTAGATTGTATTTAGTTCGAATTTAAAATTGACAATCATAAATAAACATCCAAATCATATAATGCTACATCTCTAAAATAAACATTTGTCATGTGTCGTGCGAGTCTTCTTACTATTAATGAATAATAATTATAGAAACGAATTAGTGTACATGTTGACGATTGGATTATTCTGATACGAGTAAGTCGGTCATAGTCACACAAAGACACGTTTTGGTAGCACCCAAACATAGTATAATATTTACTTTATTGTATATTCATTTTAATATAGATAGTAAAAGATTTTGCAGAATATCTTTACGGCGAATACTGTAATCATACTGTAATCCTACTGTAATCATTTTGCGTATCAAGTATTATATGAAAATATTTTTTTGTTTGGCTTAAAGTAAATACGTCAAGTTCTTAACTTCTTCAAATTAAAACCCCGTTTTAGAAGTTTATTTTTTAATCAAGTACCTACATCTAAAACTATAACAGCTTAATAGCGTATATAATCTGCTTTTAATATTACGAATTACGTGAGAATGTTGATTAATTTATATCACAGATATCTAAAGTTTTGGCTACTAAAACTACATATTACAATTAGTGACTGCTATTAATATTGTTACGGTCTGAATAAGAAGAAAATAGAAAAAGAATCACCATTCTCGAAATCTCAAGAAGCGTCCACAATGTACCCGAAAGACGTGTATTTATCATAGTGTATTCGTGTGTCGTATAATCATAGGTTCAAGGACACACACATAGAAAGCCTTAACGCTATAACTGTCAACAAACAATGGGCTATAAATCAAACGTTCCCCTCATTTTAAAAGCGATAACGTAAGTTGTTTACAACCTGTTAAGATTTCAGGGACCTTCTAGAGATATCGGGATCGAATCATTAGGACATATAAGGCAGCCGAGTCGCGAGACGAGTGCCTTAGCGCTCGCCCCCAAGCCCGGCTGAAGCTGTAAAATCCGTTTGAGGTTCAGGGCTCTTATGACTAAAAGTATAGTCAGTTCGGAAAAAATAAACGAGACGTGGCAGTTATAAATTCGAAAGCGAAGTGGCAACAAGAAGCGAAATAAGAGAAAAGCATACAGTCTTATTTTGTGAGTACATACAGGCTTATTCTGTGAGTATGTTCGGTAGACGATTTATACATTAGTTTTTTTTTTTTGTTTTATCTTAGTACGAATAGATTTCTTTCGTGTGACTTACATTGCCCACGGCTTGTATTGAATTGACATTTCATTACCCACGGGCTTCAGTCAGATGCACAAAAAATTACTTGCACTATATAAAAAAACAAACGCTCATATCTCCGTCACGGCATTCCAAACAAGACTGAAGTGGGAAATGTTCCTATTGCAATCCTCCGACGATGATCAACGAACTGATTCGATTGTTTATTTACCATACCCGTTCTTCCCTACAAATCCTAAACCTATACGTTAGTAAAATTGAAGTGTCTGTTTGTAATGTGAAAATAACAGGTTTTTGCTAAATGCATATGAAAGTATTAAAGGTACTGACGGGACTTTCACTGGTAGATAGCTGATGTTATAAGGAATAACTCATTTTAGATAAATAATTAGGGTTCCGCACAAAAAATTAAAAACCTTTTTCTGTAATTCACGCGAGCGGAACCGCGGGCACAGCAATTAACGTATATAGGTAAGCAAAATATATCATAATATATTTGATGCACATTGTAATCCATTATACCCCGCATTTGTTACGAATGGTGTTCAATTCAAATCCGCATAATTGACTGATTGATTTTAAGTTATTACTGTCGAATTCACTGAAATGCGCCGTGTACACGCTCATTACTTATAACTTTAAATTTGGTTTTAAAAAAAATATTTATTTTAATTCATGCAGCACATTACTAAAACTTAGGTATAACATAAATGGACTTTATAAAATTCCAGACAATTTAATTTTTAAATACAAAAACACTAGTCCTACTTTCTAGGTCACGCAAAAAAAATTGTATATTAAATTAAAACACAGAAGTACAATTCCTCCTCTTTCCACGGTATCAAGTCAAATAATTTTCTTTGCTACACGTTATGAGTTAGGGTATTATACATGATAGAAACTTGTGATCTTGGCGTTTTAAAATGTCAATGTGACACGTAATAATTATCTCGAACGTCTTTAGCTAACGTATATAACGGCGCCATTCATTTCATTTCAAACAATTTGCTTACGAGTCGTCGTCGACAGAGGGTTGTCGCAAAGTTTTTTTTAACATTTTACTATCACAATTATTTTGATTTTTATTATTTATAATTTAGCGTAAAAGCATGGTTTTTTTTCCTGTTCTTGTTTTGTTCTCCTGGACCTCTCAAAACATAGATATATTATACTACATGTATGGTTAAAAAGCTAATTTATTTATGACCTAAGTAGTCATTCTATATTTTTTTTACTGAAACCGTAGTTTTTATTTGACATAAAACTTCAAACTAACTAGCGTATACGAGAAATGAAAAAAACTAAAAGTGGCCTCACATATCTTAAAACAAACTTCTGGACATTGTTCAAATAATCGATGTTAGAAGGGCTAACTGACTAACGTACATTTTATTATTATTTCCACTATCGTAATAATAACTCTAAAATAGTATCTAAGTTTCAGTATGGCCGAACTTGTAAAATTAGCTCGAAACTCAAATTACATATTTAGGGTAAGCAGGGGGAATGGCGTTCACTTACGGGAAACACACTATATTTTTTAAATTATTTGTTTTATTTTAAAATTTAGAACATTAACATAAACTTTAACTATTAAATAATCAATTTTTAATAGGAATCGTATTTATCTTAGAATTATTAGCAGTAGTAAACATTTAAAAAAAAAGAAGGTTTGAGCGTGATTGCCCCTGGCATTGGGTAATGCCGCTCAGGCGACGGGGTAATGACGCCTAAATCTGTTTCTTTGCAATATAATAAGTAAGATCCATTATTATTAGTAAATAAGCATAAGATCAAAGTATAAAATTAAAGTACACTCTATAATCATAAAATGGCATCAAATATTTGTATTTGTACCTGAGATCAGCCTTATACAATAAACAAATATTGCAACTTATGCAACGACAAACTTTTTATAAACAAAGACAAAAGAGAAATAGAAATGATAAGATTTTATCGTTGAGCACATAAATCATAGATGTATCCTTCTACCGAATCCCATCCAGAACATGTAGCATGAAACCACAGCCCACATGTCGTACAGCAAAAGGTACAGAGGTGTCTCTTTGTTTGTCAACGAAATCCTGGTTAGAAGGACCAGGGACTGCCAAATCAGCTTCGGAACATAGATTTACATTTGCTGGGCCTGCCAAAGGAAGAATGTTCTGAAAACAAGGCTATACTACACGACTGCGTAGCTCCAAGGTTCTGAACATTTTGGTCGTTTTGTTCCACTTCTTGTGCCCTCAAAGATGCTGCTAGAAAGTCTCGATCATCAAAAGTATTCGGGTTTAAAGGGTTTATCCCTGTGGCTCGAAATCCAGCTTCTCTTTTGCTTATATTTGCAACTTGTGCATACGCCTTATTGAAAAGACACGCTACATCATATGGAGTTATTTTAGACATCAAATGTGTCTTCATATGCCTGTTGCATTCCTGCCTATAAGCAACTTTCAGGGGTCCATAAAAAGATACATCTAGTGGCTGTGCTCTATGTGAGCTATGAGGTGGAATCAAGAGCATTGTGATGTGGTTTTCTATGCAAAAATTAAAAGCTTGAATGGAGATGTCACTGCTGTGGTTGGGATATTATATTGTTTCGCGTCTTGTCTCTTGGACATCCCATTTTCAATCGTAGTTTAGTGGATTTAAGGTTTTCTTCGTTCCAAGCCGCTTTGGCGGTTGTTCTTTGGCGATTTGTGGGAATATCTATAACAATTAAAAAATAAGTCACTTTAGGGGTAATGGCGCTCATGTGAGCGGGATAACCCCAAACGGTCGTTTTGAATTGAACTTTAAATTAAACAAACATTGAAAATAAATTATTGAAAATTGAATAATTCATCATAAAATAGAATCATTAAGTACCTAGGAAAGCTATATTAACAATTTCATAAATATCAATATTCTGAACTTACCGAAAAAAGATCACGACTAAAATTAGTTCAGCGCAGCCGCATTCAAACAAACACACTTTATCGTCGCTTGCCACGAGCTGACTGCCCCTGCGCGTCCCTACGTGTTAGAGGCCCTTCCCCTCCCCCGTTTTATGTATGGTGGCATGTTGTTATACACCATTTTCATAGACTTGTAGAGGTGCGCGGCATTACCCGATGAGCGCCATTACCCCTGCTTACCCTAAACAAATTTGTTAGTTTTCCACCAGAGCTAGAGATATTATAAAGATTAAACAAAGGCGTCTAAATGTAATAATAGTGTTCCTATAGCAAAGGAAGAAAAAAACAAACATGCTATCTTTTTTTTTCCTAACTTGGCACCGGCTCTCTTTTTTGAATACCATTACTGCCATTATCGAATAATATAATTTCCAGTCTTATGACGATTTCAGGATCCTAACAAGATGGTCGCTCCCTTTTTAGAACTTTCTATGGATTTTTTTGTGGCATCTCAGAATTCATGATACATGTTATTATTATGCACAATAACCAAGCTTTATTTTGCATAACGCCACCTGTACGAGTATTACACAATATAGCGTCGACTAACAAAAATTCACGAATGAAAAACAAAAACCACTATACATGACAGTTTGAGATCCCGACAAAAACTCAAACAAGCTATCGTCACTTTTTCACCAATGTCTATACAAATCATTACTATAGACTGCATGTTTTTTTCTTTAACATTTATTTTTGACCTTGGTTGCCATACTAGCGTCAGTTAACGCTAAAAGATATTAAATAATTAGGACTATTACATTGATTAAAAGTTTAATAAAACTACTTAAATGAAATGCAAAAGGACAGACCCTGTTTAATAACGGCATAATTAATGTAATTCTACGAAAGTGCCGGCTCCAGACGTGAAGATAAATCGCGTCTGTAAATGTAACGAATACATCATGTTAATAGACACGATACATTAATAACTTCTACCTGTATTTTTGTTCAGGTTAACAATTATTTATAGACTAGCTGTGCTCGCGACTTCGTTCGCGTGGACTTCAGAATGTCGGTCGAGCGAACGCGCGTATTCGCTGCCACAAAAATGGTTATTGTAGGTGATCCTTAGAAGATAGACATATGCTATCGCTGACTTTTTTGTAGGTCATTTTAAGATTTACAATCATGTGTATATTAATTTGATATGTCTGTTATTTTAGCTCAGCGTTATGTTTAGTCAGCGGAAGCCATTTAATCGCTTCAAAAGCGTCTTTTATCCGTATTGATTCACTATTATGGTCACTGCTTATTTCGTATGTTACTTTATCTTACACAATATATCCTATAATCTGGCCAGATAACATAGCTATGAATTAAAATAAAAAGTATGTAAATCGGATAAGTGATCTTCGCGTGAAAAGAACATAAACGGACAGACACACAGAGAGACGTTGAGTTTTATAATATGTATAGAAGTAAAATGGCAAGTAGGTACTCTTAGATTTGTTATTCCTAGTTAGGATTATAAATAGCCATATTGACAGTCAATTTTTAGGGTCCCGAAGTCAACAAGCAACCTTTATAGCCTCGCTATGCCCATCTTTCAGAGATTCTTAGTACTAGAAAGCTGTAATGTGGTATGAGTATATATTATTAACGCCAAGAAAGTGGTAAAATAAAATGTAAAAAAAACATTTTTAGGGTACTACCCTACACGTTTACGATAGGTTGATATTAGTTCCCTCTATCCCATAGTGTAGGTTATCGGTTGCGGGTGTGTCAAAACCATTTTTCGATTCACGGATCTGTTGGCGAAGTACTGCTTCACAGTGTTAGTTTTTAATTAAACGTGACATGGATATCTTCATTACCGTCTTGAAAATCCGCAAGAGATAATTCGTCTTCTATGGTAATTTATGTTAGAAAATTCTCAAGTTTCCTTATTAAAAGTGGGAGAGACTGATTGGCTGCAGTTTGTTTGCATATCTGATACCTACCCGATTCATCACACCGCTATTCGGCGGAGGCGAATCTGTTATGATTAAATTTTTATTATGCCTCCAAGACGATCCATCACCATTGTTAGTGGAAGTCGATAATTTTTCTTAAATTATATATATTATAGATTAAGTATGTATTGACTGATTTATCAACGTGAATTAGTTTTTGTCCTTATTTTATACAATTCATACTGAAGTAACACGCCGTAATTAAATAACTATTGTTACCTAACGACGGCAAAGCTAAAAGGGAAGGGTTATCGTCGCTCCTTAACTACACATCCGATGTTGATTAATGAGGTATCAAACGATTCGTTATTATGGTCCGGATGACACAGGCTGCATAAACAAAAATCAACATGGCGGATAAACCATCCAAAAAAGAAAATTCTGTTTTTTTTTGCTATCGTGTCGAGTGGGATGTCAATGGAAGAGGGGAAAATTTTGAATGCAAACAAGTTGGGTTTAGGGGCTTTGGAACTTTTCATTTTTAATTATTATTAGATATTTTTTCCGTAGTCGGATTACAGTTTTTTTTACTTTTTTTTTAAATTAATTTGTATAAAAGAAAGAAAATTACAGAGTGCGTTTATTATGATAACACTAAAGTTCTTAATTATGATAAGGTAACTTTTATATAGTATGTAAGGGGGTTCAAATAACATCTTAAGATTTGAGGCCAAGCCATCCTCACCTAAACGTGGAGTACCCTGCGGAATAACGAATGAAGAAATGCCGATAGCAGGGTGCTGGGACTCTACAGCCCGAGTAAATCGTAAGTCGAAACCACCATGCATATAGGGAAAAGCCTGTCATAGGCATTCGCGTATGCACGTCGCATTTCGGGTTCAACCCGCGCATATCAAGTGTCTATTTACACAGGCCAGCTTGTCAACGACGACTGTCGATGAATTATTGATCTCTCGGTAGTTGCCACTATTTTTGGATTGTATTATGCTTACCATTAGCCGTACGATTATAATAAAAAAATGCTTATTTTGTGAAATTAAAATAATATAATCAAGAAATACGTATGTCAATTCCATTTTAAGAGATCCCTGCCTAACTAAATTGCGATCATAGTAGGGTAAAAAAAAACATTTATATTGAATCACTTCGGAGCATAGTATTTAGAGGTCATCTAAATCCCTAATGGCTTTCATAGTAGCCGGCATGACAGTCCATAGAGATTTTTACGCCATCCGTCCCAACTTTTGATACTGTCATCGTAGCCGGCTGAAATGCTCTATTTTACTTGTAAGTGTTCCACTTTTGAGTATGAGGCTCTACCAAGAAAAGGCACGGCCTTAATTACGACTTATCGGCAATTTCAAACGTTTTAAAAACAAATCCACAGTTTTATATTTTTCCCACATACATATATGTCAAGATTTCAGGTTTTCTCACGGTGTGTATATACGCGAATTCAAAATAATTCGTTGTTACATGCCGGGGTTCTAACCTGCGGATATATGATTGATATTCCACTAGTATAAACCACTCGACCACCACGATAAAAAAAGAAATAAATTACCGGGTACTTTAAAAATTGTTCGGTCTACAAACACGAACCGCGCAATTTTCCGCTACAAGCGAACGGGAGATAATTCCACACGTACCCTTTCCGCGGTTTCAACCTTTATACGACTGTTTCTGAAATATTATCCGAATAAAAGTGACCTTACATAATTGGGTTTTATCCACACCGTCATTAATTTATTATAAAACTATTACAGGGTAAAATTGTATGTAGCCACAATTAATTCCACAATGAATTAGTCATCAGATGAGATTATGACCAATAGCTAGAACATATAAAAAATTAAAAGAAAAAATACGTAGAAATGACTTCGGGAGCTTCATTTTAAATACCCAGGGATGTAAAAATATGTTTATAAATTGTAAAATCAGAAATTACAATAAATCTTATAAACAGTGAAATACATTAACTTTGCCAACTTTATCCCTTTAACTGGTAAAGTTAAAACTATTGAATCGTCTTGTTTAGTAGGTTTTATGTAGCGGAAAATTGGGTAGTTCCCAAATGTTACACACAATATCTTTAGTTTTATATACACTAAATTTTTGTGTTTTCTTAATAATATATTACAATTTCCAATGGAATCATCAAGTATTCA
Source organism: Saturnia pavonia (assembly GCA_947532125.1). Classification (NCBI taxonomy): domain Eukaryota; kingdom Metazoa; phylum Arthropoda; class Insecta; order Lepidoptera; family Saturniidae; genus Saturnia; species Saturnia pavonia. The sequence continues at coordinate 4,734,521 of OX383899.1, read as the reverse complement.
GAAATTGATAATCATTATTCAGGTTTACATGCAGTTTGTAATTAGTTATAAGTACTTAAGAATGAAAGTAGGTATTAAATATTATGTAAATCATAAACACCAGAGGAGATCCGCAGGAGAACCAAAGTCACCGAAATAGCCCGAAGAATGGCTAGACTTAAGTGGCAGTAAGCGGGCCACGTAGCTCGTAGAACGGATGGCCGATGGGGCCAAAGAGTACTCGAGTGGCGGTCACGTACCGGAAGACGCAGCGTAGGCAGATCCGTCACAAGGTGGTCCGACGACCTGGTAAAGGTTGCACAGGACCGGTCGTTGTGGTGATCTTTGGGAGAGGCTTACGTCCAGCAGTGGACGTCTTTCGGCTAAAACGATGATGATATTATTAATACTCGTTAATGTGGGATGGAACTTTCCGGGTGCACCTCAAAAGAAATGCATATTACGAGAATTTCACACGCGATACTGAAAAATAAACAGGGCACTGATGCTTCTAAAAATCATATTCAAAAATCATTTACCAGCTATCATCAACATCCGACGCGAACTCTAAAGGATTTCTTATTACCGAGTGTAATAAAATTTCAATTTTATTCTTAACCAAAACAGATCCCACTATGTAGTAAACATGAGAATGTTAACATCATTTTCTTCATTGTAGACAATATGATAGTGTAATTAGGCTAAAATGTATCAAATTTATGACTACTAAATAAGACCTGAATAAAAATATAGAGGTTTATAAACTGTATCTTAAGTCCTAATAATAAAAAAGATAACTCTTTACAAGCTAGGAAGTCATCTACATCTAGCCCGAGGGATGCGGTACTACGTTGGATTAAGTACATCAGTCATTGTTATTCAGAGTTCATTACGAGTGTTTGAGTGGGCAGAGTGACCACGCTTTGTTTTCTCCCCGTGAGTTCTCTCGCTGTTTATTTGTCGACTCGACTACCTCAATGCTCTAAGAGGTATTTATTGTACGTTGGCAAAAATTATGCAGTCGAAATTAAAAGTGATAATTTGTAAAATTTGAATTTGAAATTTGAAGCGATGATGGCGCAGTGGTATCGTGTTCGACTTCGCATCGATTGACGTGAGTTCGAATCTCTACAATGAGCCTGAGCTTTCGGTGAAGGAAGACATCGTGAGGAAACCATAGCATGGTGGTAGGGGTTTTTCTAATGCCCGCCTGGCTGGCTACCACCCTCAAGTTGAAAATCTGCCGCCAAGTACCAATAGGTGTGTTCCGGCAGCTGCACTTGAGAGCCAGTCTTCTACTAGGTTTAGCGTGTTACCACCATCTTGGGCCACATCGTCACTTAACATCAGGTGAGATTGTGGCCACTACACCAAAAACCTATAACGATAAAAAAAAATGCTGGTTTTCTTCACATAGCTAGAGAAGATATTTAACAATGTAGATAAATCGACAGTCTACCTATAATAAAAGTGATGTTTGTCTTCTCTGTCATTAAAACGGTTATTTAAAAATACAAAACTAAAATCATACAAAATTCCCATTTTAATTGTTATATTTCAGTCCTTATTTTTTAAGTCATGTTAATATGATCCATTTACTTTCATTCTCAATAATACATTCCTGTACATTGGTCCTTATTAGTAACAAAATCCTTTGATATAGTACTATCAAACGGTTTGATTTCCCGCTCAATTAGGATATAAAAAAGGAAATATGCAATTTTTGTTTCCTCATAAATCAAACTCAATCAATCAACCAATAAATCAATCAACTCAATAAATCAACTCTCTTTCACTACTTTTTTCATAGTTTCGGATTCGGTCATATAAGACCATCTTAAAAATCAAACCTGTGTATATCAAATTTTGTTTACTACAAACGTCCATTTTAAAGATACTGATAGATTTAGCTCTACTGAACTAGTCCATGTGCATCTTAAAGATTTTTTTAGCCTATTTCCCTGAATAAAATAAGTCGGTAGCGCGAAGCCTCGTTTGTTAGCAAACATCGCGGGTCGAGTTTGAAGTTTGATTTACGCATATATACCAACTTGACTTACTATGTTTGACTTGTTTTGAATTAAACCCAGAATTATATAGCTGTACAATATATTATTTATACTCCCGTACTATAATAACGTTTGTGAGAAGCGTAAATTGTCTACAGAATGTATGTAAAGGACTTCAAAAAGAAAAGCGATTTTATTTTGATTTGATACGTTTTATACAACGCAGGCGGCAAACAAGCTTACGGCCCGTCTGATGGTAAGCGGTTACCGTAGGCTATGGTCGCTTGTAATACCATAAATTTTACTAGCGCTTTACGATCTTGTACCCTCCTTCCCAAGGAGCTCTGGAAACCCTACTCACCACAGAAACACAACACAAGGTTATTTGGCTGCGATCTTCTGTAGGTTGGAGGTATTCCACCAGTCGGACTTACCCAAGTATAATATTATTTTAATCAAATTGAAATAGTTGTTGGCGCACGGGATAAAATTTTTGGAGTTACTTTTGTTTTGTTGTCTTATGTGCGTAAATATGTAAGTAAACACAAAATTTACTTACTCATTTCTTTAATAAACAAAAACGATATCTTGAATGGTGTAACTTTTAACATTTAATTTTTAATATAATAAAATTTTTACTAGCACCTAATCTCATCTCTACTAGTTGTCTACGACTTTTTAATGACTATAAATATATATTTTTTAATTATTACAATACAAGATAATTGTACTGGTCATTTCTCGGTAAAAGTTTATAAGAAAGCTACACGTAGTTATCCGATTTTCGATGTGTAATTTTATCTAATAACTTTTCTTATACACTCTGGCCGTAAAATAACTCTGTACATACCAAAGTTAAAATTAAATCAAAAATTTTGATTTCATAAACAAGTTAACTATGAAACATTTGACAACTAACAGTCACGAACACTCGACAGAAAATTAGAATTTGTTAATTGTAACGCAAATTAAGTCTTGTCTAGCTACCGACAACATCGGAAGGAACTTCGTAATTTGTTTAAACGAAACTTTTACCAGAAAACAAGCCATGGAAACGTACACGTAGTCTTATTTATTTACTATCTTCAGTTCGCGACTCCATTCCCGTTGTCTTCGAAGTAAAATGCCGCACGCGCCACCTATCGTAAACTGATCGTACTAATACAGAACCTTCGAGCGTGTGCTCTCAAAACTCTCCAAAGTTTTGGAATGTATTTAGAAAAAACAAAAGACCAAGAGAGGTAGGTCATAGAGACGTTTTTTAGAGATTTCACTCTACTTGGGGCTGTCCGAGTTCACGCTACAGTAGATCCTATGGTATTGCAAGCGTCCATAGGCTACGGACAGCAGCAGCTTACCATCAGACGAGCCAGATGCTTGTTTGCTACCTCTTTGTATAATATATATATGTTTTTGTATATACCTATAATATACTGGCAATGGCCAGCGACTTCGTACGCGTTTATTACGCCCAATTATTTTCACTTATATTTTTACTCATATTATTGACAATTCATATAGCCTATCAATTGAGAAATGACATATACTTCCCGTATACAAAATTTAATCGAAATCGGTTGAGAATTGACGAATTTTAAATTATTCGTATTTTTTCTAACGATGCCTAAATGTTTATTGACAATTTGTATATCCTATCAATTATGGAATTACTTATGTTTCTCGTCTACAAAATTTCATCCAAATTGGTTGAGAATTCATAAAAATGTTTTTTTCCACATTTATTTTACGATTTCTAAAGGTGTCATCGGAAATTCTTGTTGCATATTATTTCACCAATTACATATGCTTCCCTTGTACGAAATTTCATAAGAATCGATCAAACCATTTTAAGTTAAATCCGGACATACAAACAGATAGACAGACTAACACACATTCATCTAATTAATTGCCTTCAAACTACTTTGGCCGGTAACATATAAGTACACCCGTATAGAGAAACTAAATATTTACCCATTTTTGTATTCGTAGTAGGTTTAGCATTTGACCTCAATCTCACCTGATGTTAACTGACTATATGGCCCAAGATACTGTGCCTAGTGGGAGGACTGTCTCTCAAATGCTTGATGGAACACAATAGACGAAAAGATGTGCTGGACGGTAGATTTTCAAACTGAGGGTGGTAGCTAGACTGGCGGGCATTAGAAAAAGCCCTAACACCATGCAAAATATTTATCTTAATAATCAAAGTATTGCAATTGAATGCAAAAAAAATATTATAAATAATAGATATAATTAAAGTTTGTTGCGTTAAATGCGGCTCCGAAACTATACCTTAACAGAAATACAGTACTTAATTATTTCGAACGATCGAAATAGTTATCATAATGATAAAAATACTGCAAAAAAAATATGTGTACAGTGACTTTTGGGATGCATAGTATAGTAGTTGTCGATTAAAAAATTCGTTGTGTCAAATGCGGTTTCAAAACCACACATTAACAAAAATATACATAGTAATTGTTCCGAACGGCCGATCTAGTACGTTAGTACGTTAATATCTTCGTTTAAACTCGGACATGTTAATATAATACCTATGCATTTATTAAGCGTACGAGTCTCGAATAAATCACAGCAATCACGATCTGTTACCCTGTTAATTAAATGAGAAATACATTTATTGTTCAAAATATTATATATTCGCACGAAATTTATCATGCACCGTTTTAATTATTCACCGTGCAAATATGAGATACCTAATTGATACAATGTTAAGGTTGAAAAAATTGGTTAATTATTTATTTTAATATGCGTTCTCAATGAATTTTACCCCAATTATCGCTTTTCATATGTGACGTTTGTAATAATGATTTCAGTGCGTTCACAAGTTAATGAAGTAATTAAAACTGCTAGTGAATATGCAAACATAATATAAAAAAATACATTGAAAATTTATTACTTCGAATGTGTATCATTACAGTTTATTATAGACTAGCTATACCTTGCGGTTTCACCCGCGTATAATTAAAAGAAATCGCTGATTAATGATTTATCAAGTCAGTATTGTAAGTATAGACAGCATTTTTATCGAGCGGCCAGGGTTATGCGTCACAACTCACACGGCTCGTTCGCGCCACTACACCCATAGTCATAGACCTGATCCGAGTGTTAATTTATTTTAATTATACATTATCTCCCAAACTATTCGTCCAAATAACATGCTATATATAAAAGGCAAAGTTTACCTACATAAAATTGTCTTGATGATGAAGTAACTTAAGTTCATAAGGATTAATATGCCATACCTAATAATAATACTCATAAATCACTTTTCAGTTTTCAATAACACTTTGTCACAAAATACCTTATTGTGGCTTATGTATAAGAGATAGCCATATGGTATTGCAGTTTTTTTATTAAATGTACTAAGGAGCAATACTTTTGTCGAACATTGTATTTACGTATCACTAACCATTATGCTAGCGCATGCAGATAAAGCAATTAGGGTGCGCTATTTAATCTAACTTACTTAACAAAAAACAGTATTTAAGGCTAGCTGAGAGGCGTAGCCTAATGCTAGATAACCTATACAATTCTTCGTGAATCTGGCTATCATATACAAAAATAATTTTTTGAATCCTACTGGTAGCTACAGAGATAAGCGTGTTTAAACAAAAAATCAAGCAAAAAATACTCTTCCGCTTTATTATATTACTATAGCAAAACGTTAAAATACTGTACTATACTATATTTTTATAGAATATTTAGTGAGGAAGGTTTATTTATTTAGGTTGTCGCTTTGACTCTAAAAAGCGGAGCGGTAATCATGAACGTCAAGTAATAAGGAAAGCTGAAGACAAGTACGGAAAGTGAGGACAATGATGTGACTGCGGCGCGGTGGATAATAGGTGGGATGAATTTAACAAGGTTATTTTTTTTTATTGTTATAGGTTTGGCGTAGTGGCCACAATCTCACCTGATGTTAAGTGAAGATGTGGCCCAAGATGATAACACGCTAAACCTAGTGGAATACTGGCTCTCAAGTGCAGCTGCCGGAACACACCTATAGTGCTTGGCGACAGATTTTCAACTTGAGGGTGATAGCTAGCAAGGCGGGCATTAGAAAATGCCCTATCACCATGCTCTGGTTTCCTCACGATGTTTTCCTTCACCGAAAGCTCAGGCTCATTGCAGGGATTCGAAATCACGTCAATCGACGCGAGGTCGTACACGCTACCACTGAGCCATAATTGCTTCAATAAAATAAAATTAAAACAAAACTATAAGTAAGTAGTATGTGCTATTCAAATTATCTTCAGAAGACTGGCCACATAGTCTCGTAGTATGGCAATGCTTCTACGCCGACCAAGATACTGGCCTCGTCACCCCACGGTAGTTGCGAATCCAAACTGCACCTATGTAAATAAATAATGTCATCCTGTAAATGTCCCACTACTGAGTAAAATCCTCTTCCCGATGGATGACACGGACTTTTCACCACGCCAGCCCATGAAGTATTGACGAAAATATCTTCCCTTGCATTCAGATTTCGTCACGATATTTTTCCTCACCGTGTTATTAATCGCACATATTTTACCCTTTATTTATTAATGAATCATTATGTTTCATGTTAACATATAGTTCATAATAATATATTTATTAATAAATTAAAATAAAATTTAGTGATTCTTTTTTTCGAAGTAATATTAATAAACTTAGCCTTGTAAATTAAATTATAAATAAATAACTCTAAATTCTAACTTCACTTATTTATTTTTTCAAAGAGGATTGACTTCAAACGCGTGTAAAAATGCACGTACATCATGTAAAACAACGTCTTGGATAAGTCTCCCTGATCGGCTTAACTTTAAGGCTAAATAATATATCTGTTTTAGTTATAAAAGTTTGCACAGTAAGATTTCTCTTCTTTCACGACTTCAAGGTTTCATATTATTATTATTACTTACCCCTTGTAACATGACCATAAAAATATATAGAGCGTCGGTCCGTTGAACGCGTGGAGTCGGTTAAGAAGCATAACATTAAAATGATAATAAAAGAAATGCGTCCATTATTTACGGTCGCATCCTATTTCGCTTTCTCTCGAGGGCCGGTAAATTGGAACGCGTGAGATACTTCGCCTTTATAAAAATAATACCAGACCTTTAGCACTGAGCTTGTAATAAAATAGGCATCTCACGGAGTATATTAAAAACAAAAGGAATTTCTAATTTTAAATCGGGTAAATTAAACTTGTTTGCATTTTTTTGTCCTTCGTGATATTGTTGTCCAATTTTGAAGTTTTCTTTTGGCGCGTGATTAATTTAATGTTTAATTGTATAATGTTTGTAGAACCAGTACTGGCTCGGCAGTTGAGAAGAGTGGTAAGCGTTATGAGGAAATTTTGTTCTGTAGCGTGTCTTGCCACCCTAAAAACCATATACTTTGTTCTTTGTCAATCTTTGATTTATAATGCATCACAAATTGGGGCAGTGCCGCGAAAACGAATATGATTGCAGTCGAAAGAGCCCAGTGCTCAGTAATTAAAATCATGCTCCGGAAGCCTTATAGATAGCCCAACGACAGAGGTGTACAAAGAAAGTCGAGTTCTTAGTGCGAAACAACCATTTAAACTACAAATTCCTCTTGGACACGGGAAAGGGGTTGTCTTGTCAGAACACAGCGAAATGTCACAAAGTTGTGTATTCCGTTTGAGATTTCCCTTGGTGGGCACAGCCTTTGCGCAAACGTTTGGCCCGTTTATTGGCCGCTATTTTTACAATAGGGTGCAAGGGCAGTGTCCAATTAAGGACTGTTCGCTCTACGAAGCAAGAATGAAACTCATCGGCTGGCTAAGAACCCTGACATACAACACAACTGAGGATGTACTTAGATGTTCTCTGATTAACAATAAACTATTTTCCATTATTGTTTTGACTATTACTTTTATATTGTGTTTATTTTTATATAATATATATTTTATATGTTTTATTTTGTATATAATATGTGATTTATGATTATATGTTTTGAGTGTATATATTGTATGTAAGTAATGTGTCTGTAATGCATATATTCGAGTATGGTATGTAGTATAAAATAGTGTAATGTACGTTATGGTATTATGGTTAAGATGTGTAATGTTATGACTATGAGTATAATATGGTACCTGGTATGATAGAAAACGTAATTAGGTTAAATAAAAAAATAAAAAACAATTTATATACTGTAATATTATTTTTACACAATAAAAATCTAGTAAATTGAATTGACATTATTATCAATGATGACCAATTTCATCATGTTGTTGGCACTTGGGATAAAAATTTTGGTGTTAATTTTTTATTTTTAACCCAAAAAATTATACGTATATTTTTACCCGCGTACATAAGTTTACACACAATTGTTATTTTCTTCAATTCGATAAGTACTCATGTAATAACCTATTCACTTTGTATTTTTATATTTGGATTACTTTTAAATAAGTTAGTGAAAGTTTAGTAACAGATTTTTTCTTTGAATGGTAAGCGAGCTCTAAATTTTTTTACCGTCAATTATGATTTTATCACTTTGTTCCCTTGTAATCAAAAGTTGATGCTTATTTTAGACACAAACCCAGGTCCTTGATTTTATATTTTACATTATCAACTGTTCATTATCATTCATCATCAATCACTCACAGGGTACAGTCACAGATGATAACGGTATCAAATTGCAAACATCTTCGCGACTGTACCACACCATTAACTTCCGCCTGTTGTAGCTTCATATAATTTTAACCTCTGCATAGTATAATTAATATATAAAAGTGTAGCTAAACGTATAAAAGCAAGCTTCGAGATCCATGTGCGCTAATTACCTACTGAGCCTATATGGTCTTATGCTTATTCAGTTGAAAGGAGTACCAAAAACCATCAAAAATAAACTAACACGCAACTTTTATTTATTTTGGTTGGTTGGTAGTACCTATACCAATGCAATAACTCTCCGATGAGTTTTGTGCATATTGTTTGCTTTACTCCGATTTTGGTTACAAAAATGCATACTCTCGAAGTTATTGCGTTTGACATTGCTCGAATCCGTTATTAATGGATACAAAAACTTTGCTTTTACTGAGCTAAATACTTCCTCTTTTATTGAGCTAAAATATTTCCTATGTTTTTCGTAAACTATTTCGTCGTCTGTTCTGCGAAATATACATGAGAAAGTTTTAATTTAGAATATGTATATCGTGAAAATGCATTTAAATATTAATTTATATTTCTTGACTACTTTCACGTGTTTCGCTAGTACCTGATGGAAAGTACGATACAGTTCAGAAACAATAGTAGCCACCGGTCTCAAATTCCATCGGTAGTCGCCACTATCAATCTGCCTGCAAAAATGCCTGTACGACTTCGCGTCGATTAACGTGAGTTCGAATCCCTGCAATGAGCCCGAGCTTTCGGTGAAAGAAAATATAGTGTGGAAACCATAGTATGGTGGTAGGGCTTTTTCTAATGCCCAACATTCCTCAAGTTGAAAATCTGTCGCCAAGCACCAATATGTGTGTTCCGGCAGCTGCACATGAGAGCCAGTCTTCCACTAGGTTTAGCGTGTTATCGTCCACATCGTCACTTAACATCAGGTGAGATTGTGGCCACTACGCCAAATCTATAATGATTTAAAAAAATGCCTCCTCACACCTCGTTTGAAGGACCTGATATCGTAGGAGGGAGGGAACACGCTGGCCGGGAGGCGATTCACATCTTGATATTACGGCAAACATAAGAATTGAAGAAATTTCATATATTCTCATTATGATGCGATAAATGATTATTAGGTATATTCTTATAACTTGACAAAAGTGTATTATTTAATATGTTTATTGATTGAATGTGAAGAAATTTATTTCAATATTTTCCTTACAATTCAGTTTGTTCCATCGAATACTACATCTGCCTTTCTTGCTACCACTTAACATTAAGTGCCTTTTTACATCTGTTTTATTTTCACAATTAATAATGGTAGGGGATGTTAGCCCTACATTTATCTGTATATTCAGCCTTAGTCATTTGCCCATAAGTGATGTCTAATTTATCATGAACATTTCTCTATAGTCCTTTATAGAAATACGGTTGTTTTTACAATATTGTTTGTAATAATAATAATATCGTCGCTCTAAGGTTAAATTTACTCACTATTTGCTATATTTTGAAGGTTTATGTTAAACATATTTATCAAACAATTAATTAAAGTAAGCTATCTGAACATATATTTTTTATCGTGACTAATTTTAAGTTTTCGTTACAAATAACAGCATCTATAAATAGATATCTGCCAGTTTGTCTCCGTCTATTAATCTAACGAGTCACAGCGGTTTCGAGAGTTTGACAAACACTTCTACATTTACCGGCCCACAAATAGCTAAAGGGAAATGATTGTCTTTTCGGTCGTGAAAACAAATTGAGAGTCTCGCTTTTAGAGTTGCCCGATTATATATATATATATATAATATTGAATAGTTAGATTCAATTCGCAGAATTGCATTCACGGCAACAGCCCAAGCCGAAGATCGATCACTTTGGCTCTGTTGCGCCTGGTGTTATTTCTGCTGAGTACTTTTACGATCATCATAAAGGCCAGTGAAACTGTCAACCCCTCAGGCCAAAAGCAGTACTTTAAAAATAAAAAAGGCAAGTAACATTCTCCTTGAGATCGTCCACATTGCTACAAATATTCTTCATGGTCAACCAAGCGAAGGTGGATAAAGTGGACATCTGATGACATTATCCTTGAAGAGTCACACTGTATCATATGTTCTATATTTACGTTTCAAATATATTAAATACAAAAGAAAAGAAGATAATTAATTGTTACTTCTGTTACATTGCGTGTAAGTGCTATAGCAAATCAATGAAGTGCGAAACAGAAATGGGCATCGTAAAGAAATAATTTATCTTGCATGCTTCACACCTCATAGCACGAGAACAACGGTAGGTAAATATAGTCAATATACTGACACGAAGGCAGCCAATTTGCTTTTTGTTTTAAAAGAGAAATATTTTGAAGCAAATTTACATTTCTTAATTTTAATTATTTCTGGATGAAATACCTACAGAGAGCAGTGATTCTAATCCAAGAATATTTAGAATCACTATAGTGTCATAGTGTTTAGCAGGCTGATGCCTATATTTAAGTAGTTAACGCTTAAGTAGTAATAGGTAATCCTAGTCCTTGTAATGGGTACTTATCGTAGCTCCCAAACGGCTGAACTGATTATAAATATGTAGTTTTTTTAAAGGTGACTCGACGAGAGTCTTCTTAGCAATGATTCAAGAAAGCTGATCAGCCATTTGAAGATTATCAGCTCTATTCTAGTTGAAAAATGAATGTGAACATATTCCACAGGTCTGATTGAGTTGAAACTTGGTATCCTGTTACTTCAATGATATTAGAAGAATGCGGCAACCTTGACGTACCTTAACGTACCCACGGAACATTTTTCAACCCCGATGACGAAATCACGGTAGCTAATGCTTCACATTCATCCGTCTCTTCAAGTCAAGCGTGTTTGCGCCCACGCCTACGAAACCACCGTTCCCTCCGCAGGGGACGGGCGGTTAACTTCGCTACGGTACACCCGCTACGACCACCCCAGCATCTTCAGCAGCAACCTGCAGGTACCTAACACCTCGCCAACTTACAGCATTAGAATGGTCTCAATTAAAAGGCTACCTGTGTCGGAAGTTTCTTAAACATTCAATTTATCTTGTTATGCATTACAATTTATAGGATTGCTTCCAAAGTTTTAGACTTTTAATTTGATATCATTAGATTAAGTGTAGGTGCATAATTTACTACTGGAACATACGCGGTATTGTATCTACAATTTTACTTATTAATTTGTTTTAACTTAAAAAAAAAAAACATTATAAATAACCATAACAACTATTGTAGTTCTTACAACTGAAATATTTTAGTAGTATATTGCCGACAATATTATGGTGGTTAGAGACGTATTCAGACATGTACAGTAATAGAATTATGCTAACAGAATAAATATATTACTTTATAATGAGACAATGTTTATTTCGTTGTACAAATTTGGTTACACAAAATGCGGGACAAAATTGAAATATGATTTAAAAACAAGCGGTTAAAAAGAGGAAAAAATGTCTACGTAAATTTTCGGCAAACATCTGTCCCATTGAACGATTTATCAAATATTTAAAGATAAGATTTTCCGTCCACAGTAAGAAGGGGAAAGATTTCTTCATATAAAAAAGCGGAAAATAATTGTGTTTTCATAACTTCCTTATTGTCTTACAAAATAAAATGATATCTACAAAATTATGGTGTCAACAATTCTTGAACATTGTAGAGAACAGACAATATATTAAGACTACAAAACATTGTTTAAAAGAAATGCTGACGGTGTTTAGTCCATACAAATCATTACTGGCAACTACACTTACTGGCATTACTAGATCAAGCTTCCATTACTCTCCCCTAAATACCCAGCCCTACATAATATATTAATTACAATTCAAAACGTCTTTACTTAAATATTAAACAAACCGTTGAGATTGAAAGCTTCATGACAATTGCTTTAATACGAGACACATATTGGGGATAAAATCACATTGTTTCAGTCAAACAGTGTCACGCATGTCCTTTTCAAGAATCCGAGAATACTATTCGAGGCAAATCGGATTACGTTTACAAAGGCCGTACGACGTTCAGTGTTAAATCGACCCCATATAAAACGGTGGATAGACGACGCGATTTCACGACGCGGCGTAGGTTTTTATTCGATTACATTTGAAACTGTTTGTGACTTTGTGAAAGTTTTCATATGTATTTTTGGTTTCAACGCAATATTTTCGAAAATATGTTAACTCGTCGTTGTGTTTGTGTTTTTAATTTGCATTTTTTATTTGATTTGCATATTATTTAATAAATCATGTTAATCGGTTTGTTACCTTCATAGCCTACTAGCGACCATCCATTTTAATGTCAAAATAACAGCTTTTTACTAATAGCATATGAAAGCATAAGGTACCTATGACAAAAAAAAAATATTTATGTTTATCTGTTTGTTCCAGGTAATCTCCGAAACGGTTGGACCGATTTTGACGGGACTTTCACTGGCAAATAGCTGATATTATAAAAAATAACTATATTTTAGAAAAATAATTAGAGTCACAGCTAGTATGTATTTTCATAAATTAAAAAATCATATGTGCGTCTGTTAGTGATTCTGTAACTTCTGAACGACTTGACCGATTGAGCTCATATTTGCATAACAATTTTGTTTTACTGAGAGGGTGGTTTATAAGCTATACTAGGTTCCGATAGGTGGTGCTGTGGTCGAGCAATTAATTATCAGAATAAGCAGAAAAACGTCTGCCAGCCCAGCTAGTATCAAAATCAAACTTAATAAAAATAAAACCGTTAGACAGTGCGTAGTATTGTATCAGTGAAATGGTCTTAGAATCGGGTCAGTAGTTCTAATGACTTCTACAAACTCACAAAATCTAACTCTCTATAATAATAGTGTAGACAGACCATGAATAGAGGTAGTAATAACTTTATTTAAATTACCTTTGTCTTTAATTATAAAATTATTATGATAATACCAATATCATCTAATAGTCTTCTAATAATCTCTTTAAGTTAAATACAGATATCGATAAATATAGGTACATACATATTATACCTACATTTTGAAATCCCTCATTCGTTGAAGGCTATACATGAATAATGTATCTACACAGTTACTCAATCTAGATATAGTGTAAGTGACAGTAATCGCTTAATAGTTAATATGCATTACCTGAATATTTCCTACCGAAATCCTACATATCCAAGTGAGCGAATTAAGCAGACAGTTGTAGTTGTCTCCGCTTGTCATGAGTTACTTGTCAAGTTTCTGTAACATTAGATACCCAATTCTCTATTTATCAAAATTCATGATATTGGAATTAATTATCTATTAACAATACAGTTTATTGCAAGGATGTATGCTGGGCAACGAAACAGACGAATGAAAGGATAATATGTGGCAAAGATGCGAATACTAAGATTAATGCGTGATGTTACTAGAATGGATAAGATTAAAAATGGGCATATTAGAGGAATAAACACCAGCAAGATTTACATTGTGACAAACTTTAAGGTTTCCGACAAATATGACTCTGAACAAATGCAATCATAATTTTAGGAGTTTACGTCATCATTACACAAAATCAGCAGCTAAAAAAAAGAATTAATTAAAAAAAGTACAAATGAATATGGAAATTTAATCAGCAAGAAAACAAAATAACTTCTACAAATTAAACTATATCAAATAAAAATATCAATATATAATAATAATACTTACAGAGGCAAATGGGTTTATATTTTTCAAGGCTATTCGCGAAGATGTCTAGATCTCACTTTTTCGACTCAGCATTATAACGTGATACCATTGTATTCAACGGAGAGAAAAGCCTCGAGTTTGTTCGGTAATCATTAGTAGCGAATATATTAAAACGATATGCTCTGGGTAGTTTTAAAGGAACAGTCATATTAACTCTACTTAGTCACTCAGGTGCATCCTAGATTCCGTTTATCAATTTGTACAAGAATGTGAGATCGAGTAACCCAAGAAATAGTAAAATAGTACCAGTGACAGAGAAGTTGAGGAGTAATTTGTTAGCGTAGTTTGAACACGTCATGAGGAGGGATAAACATATTACTACTAAAGTGTTAAGTATAAAGGTAGACATAAAAGTCCAGGAAGACCAAAGAAGATATAGATGGATTGTTTGAGGAATCATATGTGTATATAAGGTAAGATACCAGCTAACAGAGAAAAGTAGAAAAGGAAGATACATAGGTTGTGAAGAGTGTAAGAGCAAGCCAAGAAGAAATAGAATACAGTTTAACAAATTTTGTAAAAGTAATTTATTTTGATAAAAATTTTGACATATTTTTTTTTAAGTTTTGAGCATTCTGTTCTAAACATTGTGCTGAAAGTTACAAGAAACAAGAGTTAAGTATTAAAAACTTGTATTAGATTTATTTGTACATATATAGGAAATAATTTAACAAATAATATTATGGTAAATTTTTTATGATTAATTAACATTGAAACATTGTATAGTTCGAGTCTGTCCCCTGGGAAGAGGCCTTTGCCCAGCTGTGGGACACTTATAAACTGTTATTATTATTATTATGACGCGAGTCTGTGAATGGATCTCATTCTATTCCCTTCAGATGACATTGAGAAGAATGTAAGAAAGTTTCAGCGACAACTAAATTGATTGAAATAGTTCTTGTTGAACAAAAGCTTAGAATCAGGTCAGTTGGAGATTGTTATCGGTTCACAAAGGAATGTGTCTTTATATTTAAATACGCGTTTCGATTCATATACTGAATAATATTTGCAGAAAGTTAAAAATACCACAAGAGTACAATATACTAACACCTTCAAAATACTGTTGGGGCTGGCACGTCACTGCAGTGCGTCACAGATGTTTGTGGATAGCGTCACGGTTTTTTTTTTCTTTTTATTAGTTCGGCACATTGACTTTACCTACTTATACGACATACTGATGCTACACGGTACGACAAAGATGAGTCATGGAGAACTTTTTAGTTTGTGCCAAGATAGAGGTTACCGTAAACCTGTGACTCCGGACCCCAGCGCGTATGGTTCTGTTGTGGAAAGGAAAGGAGGAAAGGAAAGGAAACACTCACCATGACACAGACGGTTGAACACGCTCAGCCAGGCGATGTTCCTGCGCAGCTGAAGCGGCTCGATGTATTATGTAACGTCTACATCATTAACAATGCAAACATTCCGTCTCTTCAACTTGTTCAGAGCATCGAGGAGGTATTTTGCGGATCCATCCAGAGATGCGATCAGTATTCTATACGTGGCCGAACTAGCGCCTTATAAAGAATATACAGTTGACCGGGTGTGAAAAACCGTCGCACCCTGTTCAGGATTTTGAGTCTCTGAGATTTAGGAGAGATGACACTCCTGATGTAAGTCTTTATTAAGTCGGAATTGTATAAATTTTGTGTCTACATAGGTGAAAATGATTTAAAACGTTTATAAGTAAATCGTGAGCTTTGAAGTTTTAATAAATGTATAAAAAATTGTATTTAGAAATAAAGGAAATAATTATGACATAAGTTGTTTTGAAAATCGACTCATAATGGCATGAAATTCGACTATTTTTTTAACTGGCGAAGTTCTGATAGATGTTTCGGGTATGCGAATAGCAACTCCCCAAGCCCGGTGAAGCTGTAAAAGCTTTCTGAGGCTTTAGGGCTAACAGTATAGTCATTCCGAATAAAATATGAATAGCACTGAAATCGCATTGAATCGAATATAACGATTTCCAAAATTTCAAATTATTTGAAATTTCTCAGAGTAATTTGAAAATTTCGAATTGCTCGTAACTTTACCAATAAATAGTATTCAAAGTTTAGCAATTTCGTAAAACTTACGTATAATTCTTACTATTCGAAAAACGTACGACAATAAATATTTGATTTAATCCGAATGATTCGTAAGTTTGAATTTTTAGCATAACCTAAATATTAGAATGTGTTAGATACTTGCATTATTTTTGTTGCTGTTATCTTTAATTTGTAAAATATAGGGTTACTCTCCAGGGTTAATAATATGTTGGTAAAATACAATTTATTTTTTCTTTTAATGTAATTTCTCACTGTTCGTATTATTTGAAACAACATTTTTCAAGTTCAAATAAACGAAAAATTATAAGAAAAAACTATAAGACAATCTAATACAATAATATCACGGCTAAAATAAGTAATAACGCTGATTCATCCGGGACCGAATTCTTGGACAGAGGATAAACTACTCTGATCCCACAAGCTTTATGTTTGAAAAAGGTGAACCAGTGTTACTATTATTTACAATTATATAAGAATTTTTATTTTATGTACATTTTATATTGATACTAAAAGAATTTTCAAAATAATCATTTAAATTTGCTACTAATTTTACGCATCATTTACGTATGTCTGTCGTTGCTTCATGTAATTTTAACTACAACATCCTGTAAATACAAGGTATCATAAACATTGTGGACAACAATAAAAATAAAACTATATACCTACACCATTACAAATCGATAAACGACTTTGTTTCTTAATTTAATTTTTATATAACAAAAATGTAATCTTGTTGAAAAAGAAATACGCTTAAACGCTAAATATTTCAAAATATAATTTTACCTTGAAGATTGTAATTTCGAAACATAAAAAAGAAATGAACAAACGTTACCGCAATGCCATATAATTTTATTGTTGTTCCAGCTTAATGGCTTTTTGATTCGGAAATTTGATTCACGACCCGTGTTCACGAATGTCTTAAGATTTGAATGGACCTTTTTGAGATGTACCTTCTTCTTTTACTCTTACAATAGGTACGGATCAATTCTATTGTGTTTCATAAAAAAAACTAATTGTGATATTTATAAAATACCGAAGTATAATATAAGAAGACAGTTGGAATATCTATAATGGTTTAATCTTTAAAGAGTATATAACACAAAGAAAAGGACGAATATCTATATATATTTTCCTATTTATGTGATAGAACTATTTATATAAACAAATTATAATACTTACTAAATATAAAGATAGAGAGTTTATTTGTTTGAATGCGCTAATCTCTGGAACAACCAGTCAGATTAGAACGAATCTTTTTACCTTGTGTAGACTACTTATTGAGGAAGGTTATAGACTATACAACTTCACGATAAAATGCTAAGAAGCAGATCAGTAACCGTAAACGTTAAGCAATCTGGCAAGTACAGGAAATGAGAACAAGGAATAACACAAGGGTGGCACGGTGGCTTGGTGAAGAACCGTCTGCTAAGCTAGTAATCATTGAAAAGTCAACCGTAAAATGTTTTTCCAATCATAACGTTCAATAAATTACTTTTAGAAGTATTGTCAACAATTTACAAACTATTTTAGGATTATAATATTTTAATTCTATAGGAATAATTTCATGTGGTTCACGTATAGGTTGCATTAGGCAAACATATTTGATACACATGTTTGATACTGTTGAGCTATGTAAGCCTTAGATTTTTTGAAGCAATGATGGCCCAATGGTAGCGTTTACGACTTCACGTCGATTGACGTGAGTTCGAATCACTGCAATGACCTTGAGCTTTCCGTTAAGGAAAACATCGAGACGAAACCATAGCATGGTGGTAGGGCTTTTTCTAATGCTCACCTGGCCAGCTACCACCCTCAAATTGAAAATCTGTTGCCAAGCACCAATAGGTGTGTTCCGGCAGCTGTACTTGAGAGCCAGTCCCCCACCAGGCTTACCGTGTTACCATCTTGGGCCATACCATCACAACATCAGGTGAGATTGTGGCCACTACGCCAAACCTATAAGGATAGGCCTTCTGTATCGTGATCGCGATCCAGTTGACAAAATTGTACAAGTAAATCGTTTTCTCACACACAATCGTGAAAAACCTGATCATCATAAACAATATATTAATGCCGATATCAACATTCTCAGTATATCGTATAATATATACCTATTCATGTAAATAATCAGACACGATCATACAAATCGACAATAGAAATAAACAAAAGGTTAAAACAAGAGGAAACAATGGAAAACTTTCTATCAAACACAGCATGGAAAAAGCACAAACACCAAATATTTGCATCAATACGTACGTTTGTTTACATGTTTGGATAATATAAGCTGAACTCGATTCCAAACAAAACACAAGAGCGTATTCTAACGAAGCGGGAACTGGGCGACTTCGTGACGCTTTGTAAATCGTAATCAGTACAACTAGAATTTGATAACTGAGACTAAGACAACGCTAGTCGGAAGCTGATTATATCATATTGCAATTATGAATAGGAAATAGGTATTGTATTCCGAAAGTGCATGAAAGTAATTATTGCGCACAAGATGATTTTCCTTACAGATGAAATGTTTGAAAAGAGTGGTGCAAATTTTTTGCTTTTTGACTTTTCTTTCAAATATTATAAATGTTAATGTTTTGTATGTTTGAATGTTTGTTACTCATTCACGCAAAAACGGCTGTACAGATTTTGATGAAATTTGGCACACAGACAGTTTATAACCTAGAGTAATACATATGATACTTTTTATCCCGGTAAAGAACAAAAATTTGGCTTGAATTTTGAGTCGCAGGCAGAAGTTCAATGAATATATTTTATAAAACGCAATGTCTGATTCTCTATCTTTCAGCTCAAACTACCAAGGATATTATTTTAAAATTTGTGGAGGATGTTAATTTATACTATAGGGATCGTTTAAGAAGGTATTTTGTGAAATTCAATCTCGGAGGAGGTGAAACATTGAGTTCTTATGTACTACGTACGTAATTCAATGGTATTTCATGGGATTTTTTAATGCAATCCCTAAGTGTGTGAAATAGTGTAGTAAAGTTTGTATGGGAAATATTATTTAATGGTTAGATTTATTTTGTGAGGTCTATACCAACAGCAGTTTGATTACTTTAGCACTAGACTGACACCAATGTGGTATATAAAGAAGTGTGTTTTCTTGAAATTTTCTGTTGGCAGTATTGTTCATATAATCTTGATATACTGTTTGTACAATATGTTATATGAACCTGTGCTTAACAAAGTATAAAGCCAATTAAATAAAAAACCGGCCAAATGCGCATCGGATCATGCTCAGTGCCTTGTTCCGTTGTTGCCTTAAGGATTATTATTATTATTCCCTGAATAGAAAAATGGACAATATTTTTGAAAATCCTATCCAACGAGACCCCACGTCATGGGATAGACGAGAAAAAAATTAATCTTCATTTTACGTGTCGTGAAGTACCATAATTTTGCCATACCAAATAACAGTTTTCTAGTACTAAGAATCTTTGAGCTAAGCCGTGGACGGACAGACGGACGGACACGGCGAAGTATAAGGGTTCCTTGTTGACTACGGAAGCATAAAAATAGTACAAATCTTATATTCAACGCGAGCGAAACCGTGGGCGGTTAGCTATTATTTTTATTATAGTAGCTAGTATTATATAAGGTATTAGGTGAAGAAAGTAGATTTTTCTGTACATAATCTACATATATATTAGCAAATTAAAATATCCACAAATCAATGCTGTAGTCCCATACCTATATTTGAATGATATTGATACACCCGTGAGTAGTATAATGCCGTTATATTACACATAGAAAAGTTATTCGTACTGAAAAACACAATTCAAACAAACTCACAAATCGCTCTTCGAATGTAATGTTTATAGTCTCACCATCTATAGTTCTCTTCTATATGTCTTCTTTATATCGCTTGTTGTTTTCACTTCTCTTGTAACAACAGAATTGAAGTGAATTTTTTGTTTCGATCTTACTACACTGTTTTTACAATTTCACTAGGCTTGGCTGTCGTGGCTCGGAATACAGCTCACTTATATACTCAAATAAGACGATCACGAAATTACTAGAAGGTACTTGAACTTGTAGACCGATTGTAAACAACATGCGTCATCGTTTTTAAAAGAGGGGAACGTTCTATTTTTAAACCATTGTTTGTTGACACAATCCAAACGATAATGTTTTGTCTGTGTGAATTTAATGCTTCCTCGAATACATACTCGATGTTTCAAGCAAATTCAAGACATTTCCAGAGATTTCGAGAATAGTGATTTTTCTTCTACTTTTACTCAGAATGTACAAATATTAACATATTTATAATGTTTATTATGGCATAAAGCTGAAATACAGGAACTCAGCGAATATAGGTCACAAATAATATTATTATAAATATTTTCAAAATAATACACCTAGTTTCAAAACCTTTGTAGTCCACACATATATATTTGTTTTATTCAGTGTACTGTCTCGAACAGCAAACAAAAATCCCTGGCACTTTTTTACGGCTTTAGCCAATTTCAACTCGGCGCATGTGAGTGACAGCTGCATGGCTTTATACATGAGTTTATTGTGTAACACACGAACAAAATGTATAATAAATCCTACAACACACGTATCGTACACGTATCAAGGAATAAATTGTATGATGTGAAGGCATTATGTATACAAATAAATAAAACTGAATTGTCTATCTGTAATTTCAAAAGGTTTTTACTTATGATCATGTGGTTTTTTGCATGTTACGAAAACCCAAACACATGTAGATTTTTTTTTATTTCAGTCTTTTTGTTTGTCCTGGATAAACTTCGATTACCGATTCGGCAGTACCGATTTGCACAGGACTTTAATTGGCAGATATTAATACGCTTTTCCATAGGATTTAACCAGTAATGTTAAAAATATAAATAAAAAAAGCAGCGTTATAATCTAGGTAAGACACGAAGGCCTTGTGGAACATCATATCCACATAAATGAAAATTCAGTCAGCAGCTAATAGTTATCTACATATAAATTAACATAATATACATAGTAATTTTAGTGAGCGCTGGTCGCGCATTATCTCCTATAATATTTATAATATTATAAATTTATAAAAGTTCAAGATATTGTTTTTCTTTATATGCTACTAAGGTGGCAAACAAGCATACGGCCAGCCTGATGGTAAGCGGCTACCGTAACCTATGGAAGCTTATAATAACCATAGGTATCAACTAGCGCGTTCCCGTCCTTAACCCCCCCTTCCCTAAATAGCTCTGAAAACCCTACTCACCGTAGGAACAAAACACACACTATTTGGCTGCAATCTTCTGTAGGATGGAGGTAATCCACTAGTCGGCCTGACCTCAGTAGAGACAAATCTCTAAAAAAATTTCTCTGTGCCCTACCTCTCTTGAAAATATCATGAAGTAAATAAATACAATCTGTGTAATTATTCCATTCATAGAAAGCCTAAATAAAAGTCACGACCTGCTTAAATGATGTCCCATTTACATGATGCGGAGGCGCGGTAGAGAGTTTCTGTCGGCATTTTTTTGCGCTTATACAACTGAATGCATTCTAATATAATGCATAGAAGTCACTATATCGTGGTCGTGGCCGTGAACAGAGGATCCTTTTTACCACCATATGAAAAAATAATATTCATGAAACACCCAGCAAAGCATAATGGTAATGGCTAGTTCTTATATAAAAAAAAACAGCAATAATAAACGTACCTAACGTTAAATTACTTTAAAGGGAATTTGTAATTTCAAAACGCTAGAAAATTACCATTTAAACTCATTCGATAAGCCTCTTTGCTTATTCGGTTGTAATAATGCTCTGAACGTAAATGGTTTTAGTAGAGACCAAATAACATTGAAATACTGATGCTTTTATCAGTTGGATCGTTGGATGTACCTCGTAATATTAGCGGAACGTTCTGACGCTAAACACTGTGGTGATATACCTTTGAACAGTCTTGTCTTTGAGTAGTCCGTGTTTCACGTTTTCATTTAGTAAAGACTCTATATACCCCTAAATACTTGTATACAACATCTTATTCAGATACGTTATTATGAAGTAAACAGTTTAAAGTTACCCTTATTTATTGAAGTACTTAATTTAGTTAGGTATTTTAGTACAATTTGAATAAAGATTCACTGTGAAAAAAAGCATTTTATTTAATATTATAAACAGCATGTAGTAGGTAACATATATTTATATATTTGGATAATTAAAAAGTAAAAAATAAGTGTGTTAATTAATATCTTCATCGTTGCTTATTTATAGAAGTAGAACACTAACAAAGAAAGAAGAAAATCAAATGCTGGTGGCAGAAAGGAAAGTGCTTCGAAAATTTCTGGCACCTGTCAAGAGAGACCATGGCTCTTGGAGGATCCGAAAGAATGCTGACATTGAGAAGTTGGTGGCCGAGCCAATATCATTGGCCAAATAAAAAGTCAGTCTACGCTGGCTCGGCTACCTACAACCTACATCTACCTATCTAAGAGAAGTAAGGCACAGATAAATTTCTTTGGTGATTCGTCTGTACTTGGGGCAGCCTGATTGGTGGAATAAGTCCACCCTATAGAAGATCAAAGCCAAACCTTCTGTTGCGTTTCTGTGGTGAATAGGGTTTCCAGAGCTCCTTGAGGAAGGGTGGGTTCAAAGAGAGGTTGGGCACAGAGAAATTTCTTTGGAATTTTCTTTCTACTTGGGGTAGCCTGGCTGGTGTATTATCTCCACCCTACAGAAGATGACAGCAAAATTACCTTGTGTTGTATTCCTGCGGTGGGTATGGTTTCCAAAACTCCTTGGGACAGGGGGGTTCAAGGTCGGCAACGCTTTAGTGATACCTATGGTATTACAAGCGTCCATAGGCTACGGTAGCCGCTAACCATCAGGTGGACCGTATGCTTGTTTGCCAACTTTGTAGTATCTTAATAAAAAAATGGGGAGTATTGAGCAGTCAAAAGAGCATACTTGAGACGGCTAACTGGTCCTCATCCAGTTGGTCAGCTCAGGTATTGCTGGCGTGACACAGTAGAGGCGAATCTGCGTCAGCTTCAAGATGATAATTGGCAAAAAACTGCGCAGGATCGGGACAAGCGGAGTTTCAGATGCGAAGACCCTTTTTGGATCACTGAGCCAAACTAGTTAATTAGGTCATCATTTCATCCGAAAGACGATCACTGCTGGATATAGGCCTCCCTCAAAGGTCGCCACAAAGACCGGTCCTGTGCTGCCCGCATCCAGCGGCTTCCCGCAACCTTTACCAGGTCGTCGGACCACCTTGTGATGGGTCTGCCCACGTTGCATCTTCCGGTACGTGACCGCCACTTGAGAACTCTTGGGCTTCATCGGCCATCCGTTCTACGAGCTACGTGGCCCGCCCACTGCCACTTAAGTCTAGCTATTCTATGGGCTATGTCGGTGACTTTGGTTCTCCTATGGATCTTCTCATTTCTGATTCGATCACGCAGAGAAACTCCGAGCATAGCCCTCTCCATTGCCCTTTGAGTGACCTTGAGCTTTCTTATGAGGTCCATAGTTAGCGACCACGTATCAGCACCATATGTAATCACTGGCAAAACTCACTGGTCAAAGACTTTCGTTTTGAAACACTGCGGTATTTTGGACGAGAAGATGTTACGTTAATTAGTTAGTTACAATTGAGTCCGACTAGATCACGAACACCATATACAAGGCAACACCCGTCATAATGGCACGCTAAGGCGTATCGCGTTCCAGGATCAGCCGATATTCGTTCAGTAACCAAGCGAAGTGGTAGGGATCTTTACCCGACTGGATCGCGACCGCTATACACATAGCGACAAACCCGTCACAGTGACTCTCTTTTAGATTGTCGCGTTTCGAGATCTGCCATTGTATATCTACAGGGAGGCTTGCAGTTCGGCATGACGACCGGCGATGGATTACAGAGATCTCTGTTCGTCTTCGCTGGTTTTAGATTGTAAACGGGGAAACGGATAATGGAGATCAGCAAGTAATGGTAGTCAGTACAATAATAAGAAAACTAAAAGACGTTAAAAAGTAAATATTAAACGAAATGATCGGCAATACTCACCCTGATCCCGCCTTATCACCAGTTTAATTGGCACATGACGTTTGGACGAAAAGGGTGTATTGTTATTTGCAGCATTTTTGTTAACTTCTTGTGTACAACATAAGAGGTGAGATATCTATTTTAGTCTTTTTTCTAATATATTTTTTTAATTATTTAAGTAAAATTACTATACAATCTTCTTGAACAACATTTTTAGTGAAACATTTAACGTTCTATTGATTTGGATACTTTTTAATTCATTATTAATTTTTGGGGTATACAGTCAGTGGACCCCAAATAAATAGAAAAAGAAAGCAGGAAAGTATACAACCTGTAGGCAAGGTCTAGAGACGTGTTATTCAAGAAAAAGACTCCTCCTCAGAGTCAGATACAAGTTTCTGTAATATATGTGATGACGACGAAAATGCTGATGCAAAAGATGCTGAAAATAGATCCTTTTTTTACGGTGGGGTTGATAGCAACATTGAGTTTTGAACCGCGCCGGTGCAGTTAGTGTGGATAGTAGGCACACGCTCACCGATTTTGATGGATTCAGCAGAAGTATGTGTATGTGATAAGTGTTGAAGATTTATTTATTTATTTGCCCTGACATGCGGGCAATGGTGGTCAAAGTCGTTTCTTTTTAAATGTAATTATAATCAATTATAACCGTTTCAAAAATAAAAAATAACTGCTTCAGATTGGTAAATTGATATGTGTAGGAATAAAAATGAGGTTTTTAACAAGCCTGAAATAAATAACTTTAAATCATTATCGATTCTTGCTTGAGTGACTCCCATTACCCCCCCTTTCCCTACCATCAGGCACAGTACCGTCAAAAAAAAAAGTAATCCAGTAATTTTAGTTTAAAAAGTTCGACAAGGTAGTGAGTTTATATCTAAAATTGATTACCTTGACATTTGATTGCAATTGACATTAATATATTATATCAAATTTATTAAATGGTTTAAATTCGCTTTTCGACGGCCTTTCATTTGCATAAATTCGCTTAATTAAAGTACAATTTATTGCCGCCCGTATATCATACTTAATTTTTAGTAGCATCGGAAACAAATCCAGATACTGTATCCTTACATAGTATAAAACAAATTCGCGTCGCTCTGTCCGTCCCTATGTATGCTTAAATCTTAAATTTTAATGGATAGAGTGATTCAAGAGGAAGGTTTATATGTATAATACATGCATAATATTTTATAGAAACACTGATAAATTTAGAGGTTTCTAATGTGATGTCGTAAATAAACACATTTTTGCGCTTACATTGCAAACGCTGGCTGAACCCCACGAGATAAATCAAAATAATGTAATACAGTATTGTACACCTTAAAAAGGTCAACAAAAAAGTACGCGATGGTATATGTCTATCTCTTAAGGATAACCCACAATAACCATTTTTTATCCTTTACATTTTACGGGGAAAAAATGGCTTATTTACGAAGTGATTTTAAGCAATACAGCATTAATCCTTATCCAATTAAGTACTTTAAATACATTGTCCATTTAATATAGATCAATATAGCCCTTTACAGCATGTAATTTAAATGAATATTCCCCAAGATACTACAGATTTAAAATGTAGGGAAGTGCGGCGGTACCGGCCCTATATACCATGGTCAATTATATGTCGCTCTTTCAAGAGTAACCTCTAAACAAAACATGTTTGTATTGTCTAATGACAAAAAAGCTGTATACGTTATTTAAGGACATTCTGTAGTATGTAGGTATATTTAGTATCAGCATTGCACCCGTGCGAAGCCGGGGCGGGTCGCTAGTAATTATATATACGTAATAGTGTTAAGTTCTACAATAAGATTCTTAAGTACATACATTAGTGATACACCGGTCAATAAGTTCAGTCGGTAAATGTAAGTCGGTTTCTACTGTCAAAAGCTTTTTATAGGATGGATTATTATGTAACTGATAGTGATGTCTAGAAGTAACGAGTTCTCTGTAAATCAATTTAAAAAAAATGAACGACTGTGATAGTTATTTTCAACACATTTTCTCAAAAACTGCATTTACGAAGCCTGTATACATTGTCCGAAAGTTAAAAATTACGCATCATACAACGGAGCGTGCGGTAAATTATTTAACACACGCTCCGATGTATAGCGCCGTGTGGTAAATTTTTTATCGCACGTTCCGTTGTATAACGCCATAAAAATATATAACAATTCCACCAAGGAGTTTCACATTCTGAGAATAAATTAGCTGAATGATCGAACTTTGGAAGCACTTTTTATCAATATAATTGCCTCACTTTAATACTAAAGAGAAAATGAGACGATAGATGTAGTTATAATTTTCACCACGTGAAAGTGACGCCATTAGCAAATTCGCGCCATTTTTATATTAGAAACGTGAAAGATTGTTGCGATTTTCCGACTGATATTTATAAACAAAATAATAATATAAGTTCAAGCGAGGAATCCGATATTAATATCGAATCTACTCCACCTGGTATCTTGAATGATGCGCAAAATGCAGGTAAAATTACCAAGACCTATCTGTGTGACCTATCTGTTTACTTACCTATCTGTTTAATTTCTTATTTGCTATTAAACTAGACTTAAGTATTATAAATTATCAATCAGCGATTTCTTTTAAATTATTCGCGGGTGAAACCGCGGAGCACAGCTAGTTTGTTATAAAGGAAACTTATCACGAATGACATTTTTTGTCCATCTGTTCGTTTGTCCAGATTTAAACTCAAAAGCGGCTTAATCGATTTTTAAGAAAATACGGAAAGTAGGTAGGTATATGTTATTTCTGTATGAATAATTGTCAATTATGAGTGTAAAAATAAAATTACGAGATGAAAGTAACTACTAGGTAATAAACGCAGAACCATGCCACCTCTAGGACATTATATATTCGCTGTTTAGTTGCCATACTACAATACTACTATTTGGTTTAGAATCAAATCTCTGTTTCTGGGATTTTTCCTTTCATATTTATATCTATTTTATTTTTATAGTAATATTTTATAAAAATATTAAATTATTTTAATTTTTATAAATTTATATATTGTCTATCTATATATATGAATAAAATGATAGAGGTTTGCCGTTGTGCGCGCATCACGCAAAAACTACAGGATAGATTTTGATATATTTTTTTTGTTTTACTACTTAGATACTGATATATTAATTCGCTAACGTTACATAAAACTTATATACTTTACAATATTAATAATTATACAAATAATTTAAATCTTTAATAAATGAAGTCCATGGAATAAAGCAGGTCAATTTGTAACCACAAAACCCTTCGAAAATAACGCGAGTAACTTACAAAACAGTTTTATAACAAAAAAAAATGATTTACAGAGGTACTGTCCCTTTAGGCAAGTAGGGTCAGCGTGAGTTTTATTAATCTACAGTCAGCAGCTGTTTGAGGGATGGATGTCTAGATTAGAACGCGGGATTTATTGGCACTACGTCTACTGAATGTTTCAAATCTGTAGTTGCACTTTTTAAATATTTATAAAAACAACATATAAAGTTAAGTGTCGCTCAATGTCAAACTACGAACTTCGTGAAACCAATACGCGCTACAACCAAATAAATGTACGTTCAACATCTAATAATTAATAAGCTTAGTCCTTAAAATAATACATGTGTCACCAGAATCGAATCATCATTTCAGCTGAAAGACGTCCACTGTTGAACTTAGCCCTCCCCTAAAGATCTCCACAATGACCGGTCCTGTGCTGCCCACATCCAGCGGCTTCCCGCAACCTTTACCAGGTCGTCAGTCTACCTTGTGGCGGACCACCTTGGACCATTATATAGTATAAAGTTTTTTGAAGTAGAACTTCTTTAGGCACGACTTGAGAATAACTCAGATCTTTTTTCAAACGGAAATGATATACATTAAAATCTATAGACAAAAATCTTTGATTATATACACGTCTAGATTACTAGTCCGGCATGTCATGATTTGACAGTATTTAAATATAAATAGTATGCTTCGAACAGCTGTCGGTACATTTAGCAAGACGTAGAGTTTAAAAGTACTTTTGCTATCGCAATTATAATTATAAATTGCGTTATGTGTAATTACACTTTGCAAAAACAACTTACTAAAAAAATTAGAATAAGAAGATTACATTCCGTCAGTAAGTAGTGTGATTCCATATATAGAAGTCACTTAAACTCATTTACACAAATGTAAATAATTCATAAAAGTGAAGATGCACTTCTTGACAGTGTTGCTGGTATAATTGCATTAGAATTCCCATTGAAGGCTGTTAAAATTATAACAATATAATAAAATAATTATCATGTACAACTGTTTATTGTAGGAACTGGTTTTGAGGCACAATGTGGTTGTCGTTATCGTGTGTTCATAGAATTTTATAGTTTAAGAAGAAATTAGCCATTTTGAACCTGAATATACACTGGCCGATCCCGAAACTCGACAAACCAAATGAAAATAAATGGCGCGTGGCGGTTTGTTACCATGTGTATGGTAGTCGCGATCACTACCACCCCACTTGATTACAGGATATACATCGGCTGATCCTGGAACTCGTTTTTTATTAAGTCCTGGTTATTGGTGGGATAATACAAAAAGACAATTTACATACGAGTGCTTATTTTATAGATTTTCTTGAACATGCTATATCTATAAGATACTGTATATGAGAATTACCCTTCTCTTCAAAGAAGGCATTCAAAAAGTTCTTGATTGAAATTCTTCCCAAACTTGATAAACTTAGCTAATTATTGTAGTCTTTATAATATTATCGACCGTAAAAGTTTTCAACGTGAGTACTCTATTTAAAAGGTAACAAAATGCATGACTAAACCGTCTGATTTGTATTTTAAAACTTGTTACTTATTTTAAGCAATGGTTGCTCAGTGGTAATGTATACGGACACGGCCTCGATCGATGTGAGTTCAAATCCCTACAGTGAACCTGAGCTTTCGGTGAATGAAAACATCATGATTTAGCGTTACCATGTTGGGCCACATCGTCAATTTGACATTAGGCGCTATTGTGGCCAAAGGCTAAAATCCTGTAAAGAAAAAAAAAGCGATTCTATGTTCTGCCGGTAATAAATAAATTGAAATACTGTAATTTAAAAATAATGTATACTACTCCTGGTTCATCGTAACAAGGCTTGCATGACACATGTCAAATGTGATTTTAGAGATGTAACATAATTTAAATTGGAAGTGGATTTTACGATTATCGATTCTTTTTTAGAGTTAAATATAATCGGTAATACAATTATGCTTTAAAACAATTGAGGAATGTATAAGCTGTTTAAATTAAATAACAAAAATAAACTATAACAACAATTTAAATCGAAATCTGGAACACTTGGATTATTGAAACCTGACTCCAAACAACAAGATTAATTCTTCCAGTCTTCATTTCGCATTCTTCGTTGCGTATTGCTGCAGTAAGCAAAATTGTATAGAAAACAACGGTGCATACTTTGATTGATTCAATAAATTTTACAAAAAAATATGACTTTATATTCCTCCCGTACAAAACGCCAATTTCATATGTAAGGACCTAATACTTATCGAGACCAATCCCACAAATCTAAACAGAACTAGGATATTTTGTTTTGTTGAGCCGTTGTTACTGCCAGAGTCGAGGTCCATCATCGGATCAGTACAATAACTTCATTGTCATTGAAGTTATAAGAGTATTTCCAATTTTAGTTCAAACGGTTGAGTGGAAGTAGTGAAAAATTTAATTGCAACATTTGAACCCTTACATACTAACATAGCGTGTTAAATAAACGCTTGTGAAAATTTTATAAGTCTTACTACCGAGTAAAGACTCAATCCAAAAGCCCTTCTATGAATTTTTAAGAGTGCACGAACCTGTGCAAGTTTGATTGCATACCTATTTCTACCACAAAGCAGCAGTGCTCGCGCTGCTGTGTTCAGGTCCGAAGGGTGTGGTTCACAGCACACATTTGTCATACGTAGCAAGATGTGCAATGAGATGGCACTTACGAACAAAAGCCCACGGCCCCACGATCCAAATAAGAATGATGCTATATTCTGGGCACAATCCGATAACTCAAGCGAGAACCATTTTGTCCTTGCCGTCGCATACCTTTTAAAGCGTCCAGTCAATAGTGCGGGTCAATAGTAATTGTCGTTTTATCTATTAGTATCGTATTTAAATGACGTGTTTGTAGAAGAAGTTGGTCCTTATAATACAAAGCACACGAGACGTTGCAACTCAGTAACTACATTACAGGGTGGTAGGCGTGTGCAGTCGAACCAGTGAAAACCCCGTTATAATATTTCGCTTCCGCGTATCGCGTTTCGGAATCAGATGTTGCATATACAGTTACGCAGACCGGCATGACAACGGCGACTAGCGATAGATTTTGATTCTAGCGATAGATTTCTGGATGGTCACCACTATTTTCGGATTGCACTTACTACCAGGCAGTGTGCCGTCACTTTGTCGAGATTTTATGACTGGCCTCAGAACTGCGGTTCTTTTGATGTTATACACAGTTATAGGCTGCATTGAACACTTAACATGAGGTGGGCTTCATGACTGTTTACTACTTCATAATAAGTATATTTAAAAAATCAACACGCTCTTCAGCTTAGGAAAGTATATAACATTATTTTTGTTTTTAAAACCGTGGTAGTAATACAAGATTACATTTCTAGGGAATCTAGGGATCCTTGATATATTTGAATTATATTAAATATAATTTTTGATTTTATAACATATCACATCTTAAGATTACACGTTGATATCACGACATTTGACTTGTAAAACTTGCAAAAAAGAATTCTCATTCCGTTCTTTCCTTCAACAGAACAAGGAAACGTAATTCGAAGAATAAACTCGTGATCGGGCCCTTTCATTCTTTGTGCGCATTTTTAAATATTTGCTCCGTTTTTTCTTTAGATATGCACGTTCCTCGCAACGTTTTCCTGTAGGTACGTCAACATTGACATGACAATTTTATTATCTCTACCTTAAGATTTTTCATTGTATTTTTGTACTAGCTGTGCCCCGCGGTTTTAAACACATATAATTGAAAAGAAATCGCTGATTGATGAGTTATAATACTTCAGTATAGACAATATTTTTATCGGGCGGCCAGGGTTATGCGCCACAACTCACACGGCTCGTTCGCGTCACTACACATATAGTCATAGACCCGAGCCGAGTGTTGAATTATTTTAATTTTAGATTATCTCCCTAACTATATGTCCAAATAACATGCTATAAAGGGCAAAGTTTGTCTACATAAAATTGTTTTGATCATGAAGTAACATTCGTTCGTAATGCCATGCCTAATAATAATGCTCATAAGTCACTTTTCAATTATCAATAAAACTTTGTCACAAAATACCTTATTGTATCTTATGTATAAGTGATAGGCATACGGTACCACAGACTTTTTTTAGATGTACTAAGTAGGAATATTTTTGTAGAAACAAAATATTTACGTATCACTAACCATTACGCCAGCGCACGCTGATAAAGCAATTAGGGTAGGCTATTTATTCCGACTTACTTAACAAAAATCAATATTTAAGGCTAGCTGAGAGGTATAGCCTATAATATTTCTCGTGAATCCGACTGAAATATTTTTTTCAATTCCAACTGGTAATTTAGGAGATTAACTTGTTTAAACATACAAACATACAAATAACAAAAAACTTTCCCGCTTCAGTATATTAGTATAATATGTTTAATTTACCCCCATCAATACTGCGTCAAGAATAATAATTACATGATACATACAGAATAATAATTATATGATAAATACATGATAATTATATTGCAATTAATAGTATACAAATTTCGATATTTTTAAATATTGATTATTTGTTATAATATAACTTTAACAAATTAATATTTCTTGCTATATGAGGAAATATATACGTAATCATATTTATAAGTATATTTACAAATATGAAACGAATTACTTACTATCGTAATAACAATGTACAAATTAAAAGCAGCAATAAGAAAATTTTCTAAATTGTTTGATGTGCTGCGAACGACACGTTTCCTTAGACCCCCCGATTCCCCTTGTCACAGTAAGCAACGCCCCTCCTCCTTCCCCACATAAATGCGAACGTATTTTAAGAATTGTCCCTAACTAACAACAAATATTACATCATTATTAGCAACTTACAATTAACTTCAAACAAACGTGAATTAACTCACTGATAGGCTGCTCTTCTTCAGGACTGAGTTGAAACGGTTCGTGTGTTAATGCGTGTTGTCTAACCTAACGAATTACCTTTGCAATTTTGATTTTAAATCGCCATAAACAACGGCGACTCGAGAGACAAACCAAATGAGAGTCACTGTGATCGATATCCAGTTGGGTAAAGATACCTAACACCCCGCTCGATTACTGGATAAAGACCGATTGGGCCCAAACGAGACACGCCTAAGCGTGCCATTATAGCGGGCTTTACCGTAACAGAGTTAACCTACACTTTCTAACCATAGATCGTACGATGGTAAATATTGTACAAAAGCATATTATAATTTTGAAACAAAGACCTATCCTATATGTATTTACTCGAGTACGGCGAAGCCGAAATGAGAGTTATGATTTCATCTGGCTATGTATATACGAGTATGTGTTACCGAGTATCTTAAGTTTTTTTAATATAGGTAGCTCGGCAAATTAACGGCACTATACCTAATGATAAGCACGGTACAATCCAAACACAACGGCGACCATCAAGTGATCGGCAGCTATCAGCGGTCGCTACTGTTATGCTGGCCTGCACAAACATCTCGAATGCACAGGATGATCCCGAAACGCAACACTCAGAAACGGGCAAAACAACCCTACACCCCGCTATCGCGATATCCTCGTTCGTTACTCAACACCACGTGCACATGAGGTTGGCTTAGGCGTTTCAGTTCTAAAGATGTCTTTCGACGCCTCTTACCAACTACCGATCATAATTTGACAAATGAGGTATCTTTAGAAGCGTCTTGATCGTCCGCTAGTTACAGGTACAGTAAAATCAATATGGCACCCTTCAGAAGGCATAAAGTCAGGCATAAATAATATGTAATGTACCGTATTGGGTATCAAGGGGCTTAATTAGCGAATTTAAATAGCAATACAGATCGTACTTTACAGAGCGCGATGTATTGCGTAGCCAGTGTTAAGTTTTTAAACTTATCTAGTTTCATAACAGCTCCAATAGCGACTTTTTAATCAGAAGGAACCGAGAAACTTGTGGTTATTAATATACATGACCTTATAAAAGTTAATTTTATATTAATAAAACTATATTTCAACTTTGATCAAAGTTTTAATTACCGTCAAACGCCGGTACCACCTGCTTCGTTACGATTTATAAGCTGACTAATTAAACTTGATCTTACCTTTTAGTTGGTGCACTTTTAAAACGAAAATACATCCGGTGAAATCGGAACATGAAGAGTACACAATATTGTTGTTAAATTTGAATAATGTTTCTATACCTACATTTTATAAAACTCAACGTTTCTATGTCTGTCTGTCCGTTTATGTTATTTTCACACGAAAGCCACTTAACCGATTTACAAGGTTCTTTTTTTAAATTCACAGCTATGCTATCTGACCAGGTTGTAGGAAATAGTTTGTAAGATAAAGGAGATAAGCATTGAAGATAATGATGAATCAATTCGGAAAAAAGACGCATTTGGGATGCTTAAGTGGCTTACGTTGAGTAAACCATATGAGGTATATCAAATTAATCTTCTACATAATTGTAGATCTTAAAAAGACCTACAAAAAGTCAGCGCTAGTATATAATTATCTACCTTCTTAGGATAAACTATAATAAGTATTTTTGTCTTCCGTCTTTTGAGCGGGGGCAGCACGATTCGCGCGTGCGCTCGTCCGACGGCATTCCAGTCCATGCGAACGGAGTCGCGAGCAGAACTAGTACAATATAAAGGACAAGGTAAATCATGTACCTCGAAATTTAAAGTTTACTTACATGTGTATTTAAGCTGGTATTGGTTATGTTAACGTAGTATAAGCGATATTTACAAGTAAAAATTGTCCCAATCGCAAATACTTTTGTGTTTTGTAATTATTAACCAGCTGGTAACGCTAAAAAAATATAAATTCTAAAACGATATTCACTTGAAAACTATGCCTTTTCAAGGTCAAAACTCACTAGATGAGTCGTAGATTTCATGGGCCCCGGTATTGCGCGATGCAGCTTTCGACCCAACGGCATAAGTCTGTCGCATTTAAGGGTAGTTTTCGTTACTCTGCAATCAAATGTTGGAATAATATTCCACCACCGATAAGATACCAACAATATATTCACGGTTTTAGATTGGCATTGAAAAGGTTTTTTTACGAACACCAAAAGAACCAAAAGCATGATAGACAAGTGCCATTTAAAATATATTTTTTTAAAATAAATGCCACCTAAATAAGTTTCGTTCTAATTAAAATTTATAACTTATCCTGTATACCACTGTTTATAGTGTCCTTGTATTATTATTATTTATTTTTGTTTGAACACCAACTCCTCGATTAGTTTGAAAATACTGTGTTGTGCTATATATTCTACGTCGTATGTCTTACATTATTTCATTTTATTTTTTTGTTCTCTATGTAAGTAGGTGTGTCCGTCCTGAGATGTCACCGGACAGCTCCAACGGAAGACCAGCGCTGGTTGTTACAATCAATATTATGCTGAGCTGGAGCCGTTTTGTAACAATTGGCATTTGACTTTTAGTTCTTAGTAGGTAGATGAAAAGGTATTTTTAGATTGTCTATGGTTGTCAAGTGTCTTTGGTACAAATAAATAAATATTTCTTTATTTCACTATAGCGGTGCGTAAAAGCGTAAGCTAAGCTGAAGCGTAAAAGTAATGATTTAAAGTAAATAGAATTGATTAAAAACCTAACAACAACATCAATTTAAAACGGTTGAACATTTGCACAAACTATTCTGATAGTCATTTAAAGGGTCCTTTATTAATACTATTTAGATATTTATTGCTATTAAATGACTTGCTTACTTGATATTTCGGTTTAAGGTAGCAAAACTTCTATTTAAATACGTAAAGTTTAATATACTTTGCCTTCAGTTCAGTTTGAACTAGATACAACAATGCCATTGTTATTTATAACACAATTTATGGTTTATAGGTAACAATTAATGAAAAGAGAAAAAAAATCGCTTTCGCACGCAATTAGTACATTAAATGTATAACTAGTTAACGATAGCCCGCGGCTCTGCACGAGTGTATTACTCGGTAATTATTGTAAACCTAGGAAAGGTTCTTTACTCATATTATTGATAATTCTTATAACGTACTAATTGTGGAATGACATGACATGACTTCTCGTGTAAAAACTTATCAAGCCGTTTTTGAATTAAATCCAAACATACAGAGATTTTTTGTGATATCCGTTGTTGTTTATAGAGATTGATCAATTGATGACTAATGAGAGCTCGCCCAGTTTTCCAGGTTGCGCACTAACTACACTAATGTCTTTTTTTTTACACTTTATTAAATTAGTATTTAACCACAATCTCACCTGATGGTAAGTAATGATGTGGCTTAAAATGGTAAACACGCTAATCCTAGAACAGGAACTCGCCTATAAATACGTTGTGAAGTTAGTCAAGCGGGCATTAGTTTTATCACGACGCGCGATGTTTTTTCTTTGCATTTATCGTAATTATGCGTAAAATAATATTGTCAGATAATATTGCAATGTACATAGAACCTTAGCAATAACAAAAATATTTCATTTTATAAATGTCTTATTGGTATATTATGACTTCACAGGACATTTATCTTATTTGCATTTTTATGTAGTAGTGTCAGTTACGAAGCAATGATTATTAAAATTTGCTTTTTATGAAGTGGTTTAATAGAATCTGCATGCATTCTTAAGTTGTGGCGTTATGTGTTCTCACGTTTGAGTGTACTCACACAATATGTAGGTAAAAGAATGTGTGTTATGTCTCACTAGCTGTGCCCGCGGCTCCGCTCGTGTGGACTACAGAATGCCGTCGGAAGAGCGTAGGTACGCACGAATCGTGTTGAATAAAAGACAGAAGATAAAAATGCTAGTTGTGGGTGATCCTTAGAAGATATATGTTATCGCTAACTTTGTTGTAGATTTATTTGATATCTAGAATTATCTACAAGTAACTCCGTACAAATTTCATTGAAAATTACTTAAAGCCCTATCTCTAAATATGCATATTGTGACTGGCAACTACGGAACCATACACTGAGCGTGGCAGGACACGCACTGAGCAAAATTTTAAATTGATTTTTTTTAATGTAAACATTCCTAGTTGACTGGTATAAATCAATATAATTGAACTTTATATCATACACAAGTAATTTTTTCAATAATTTCTTATTTCATTAATATGAAAACACTAAACCTGATTAAAAGCTTAATTTCTTTAATTCTAATTATATTTTCTAATTTCTTTAAGATAAAAAGTCACTCATCAAGAAATCGTCAGTTATCATGTTTTAATTTTCCATATAAGTTCAGATTTTACAAATTATAATTACAGTTTTCTTCTTCGGAAACGGCGAAACTACGTAAAATATTGTTATCTCATATTTTATCTGCACTTTATAATAATCTATTTGAACAAAGTTATATCAACATTTGTCCATTAATATCAATCCTCGGTAGTATAGTGGTAAGTATCCCCGCCTGTCACGCGGGAGACCGGGGTTCGATTCCCCGCCGGGGAGTACTTTTTTATATGCATTTTAATAAAATCACTTTGGTGCTTGAATTTGACTTTATTATTGACTAGCCGCTCCCCGCGACCCCACTCGTATTTGTTACGCAATAATTAATTACGTCTCATAATTTTATTTCTACTCATAACTATTAATGACAAATTCTGTAGGGAAAAGATCAAT
Organism: Saturnia pavonia; assembly: GCA_947532125.1. Classification (NCBI taxonomy): domain Eukaryota; kingdom Metazoa; phylum Arthropoda; class Insecta; order Lepidoptera; family Saturniidae; genus Saturnia; species Saturnia pavonia. Next base: position 4,697,193 of record OX383899.1, on the reverse strand, counting down.
AAGATACAAAATCTTAAATAATTCATCTAAATTTATTTTTCATACTTTGATGGCGCAAAGTATGCTCTTTCGGAAACGATACACTTACGCCAACAAATAATCCAATTATCAAAAACATTTAATAACGCTTTTTCCGGAACAGAGTTTAGTTCTCGTCGCGAATTCTCCTTTATGTCTTCTACCGAATGAAAACGGGTGCCACGAAGTGTGACTAGTTTGCATGTTAAACTCGTAAACCCGCGTCTCGTCACCAGTAACAATGCGTTCATGAATGTTGGGTCGGAGTTGACTCGTTCTAGCATATCCACAGCAACTCTTATGTGATTGTTTTTGGAAAAATCAGGTCTTTTGGGACTAGCGGCAACATTTTTCATATCCAAGTGATTATTTAAAATGATGCGGATCGACTCGTGAGAAACAAAAAGTTCAGCGGCTATCTCATCAATCTTGATTGAGGATTTTCAGTCACTATTTTCTTCACTTTAGTGATGTTAACTTCAGTCGAAGACGATGATGGCCTACCAGGGCGAGGAAAATCTTCCAGCATATCTTGACTGCTTTTGAACTCATTATACCACTCATAAGCACGTGTTTTTGATAAAGTCGATTCACCGTAAGCCTTCTGTAACATTTTCAGTGTCTCCGAATACGAAATATCATTGGCGATGCAAAGTTTTAAAAAGGTCTTTGTTCGATGTTTTTGTCCATTATGAAATTCGCAATACACACTAGATATGATCTAACTAAAACAGCAACACTGATCTAAATCACAGATGCAGCTCAAACTCCTAGCCAAAATTAAAAACAATTGTGCCAATCTAACAACAAAAAAAATGAATTTGGAACCATAAACAAATCATCCATTCCCTATACTTTTTTAACTGAAAGTATAAATTATGGGAGCACTTCCGTGTACAGATTCTTCAAAATCGGTTTACTTAATGCTTTTTTAAGATTTCTAAAATTCTTTCAACAATTCTTATAGCCTGTCATTAATGGAATGATGACTTATACTTTCCTTGTACAAAATTTCATGAAAATCCAACCTTCCTCATAAATCACTCAGTCCATTAAACCGTATTAAAATCCGTTCAGCAGTTTTGGAGTTTATCGCGTTCAAACAGACAGACAAATAGATGCGACCGGAACTTTGTTTTGTAATACGTAATGAAGTACAGCCGAACAGGATACAACACCCACAATTACAAGAAAAGTAACTCTGTTCAACTATTACAAAATAAGAACACAATAACAAAAATGCTGTAACAATATTATGTCAATAAAACATACGTAGCTTTCAAAGCTTTTCACTTACATAAATGATAAACACAGCATGAGCAGTGAAGCAAAACAGATATGTGATAAAATATGCATGAATTCGAATGCAAGGTAGTCGAGGAGAATGTTTGCACAAATGTGTGCAATCGAAGACATTAAACTATCTAACTACTTCACAGAAAACAAAATCGTAATTCATGTCTTCTTACCAATTATCAACTGTTCGTATCCTCTATTGTTTTCATTCGGACAAATAGCTTGCATTTCTTTATTTAAATATTAGCTATACTCGAGGCTCCGCTCGCATGGACGTGTAACTTTTCATTGAATAAAGATATCGTGTTTTTTTTAATAGTAAAACAAAAAAATATTACATCCAGTAGTTTTTACGTGATGCGCGCACAACCGCAAACCGCAAACCTCAATCATTTTATTTATACACATTAAAATCAAGAAGCAAATTATTCTGACTTGTTCATTAATATAGGTTATCGATTACAGTTAATCTAAAATTGAGTTATCCAGATTGAAAATGTTTTTTTTTCATGAATACATTCGAGTGTAATTAAAAAGTTAGTGTGAAAATTGCATTATTAGCTGTTCTATAAACTGTGAGCTCTCTATTTGAAAGAATTCCGTATGGGAAATAAGGAGAGTTTATTTCGTTTTGTAACTGAGTATTCGTGTGTTTAACTGTTCGCATTTGTTTCTTTTGTTAAGGTTTCCGTTCATTTTTCCATCTTTTTTCTAGTACTCGTCGGACAAGCTACCATTCTGATTCGAAAATAGATTGCCCAACACCTGTAATTCTGCCGATATTTAATTTAATATGTAGTTATTAAGCTCAAACATAAGAATAATACGGAGTAGAGTTTTACAATAATACAGTAATTATTAAGTGTGTTCGGGAAATTGCATTTAAGAGTCAATTACTTTCCTACCTACAACATTGGACGCGACAAACCAAAGTGGAATCACTGATTTATCACCATGTATATGATGGTTGTGGTCCAGTCGGGTACAGATACACAACCACCCCGCTCGATCACTGCATGCGGAACCCGACACGCATTTAACCGTACCATTATGGTGGCTGTTACACCTGGTGTATGGTGGTCGAGATCCAGTTGGAAAAAATTGTCATGTCCTATATTTGTTTTATGTTCTAATTAGCTGTGCCCGCGTATCCGCTCGCGTGGGTACAGAATCTAAAAAATTAAAAGAATCCCAAGTTACTCCATAAAACATTAGCTATCTACCTGTGAAAGTCTCGTCAACATCGGTCCAGCCGTTTCGAAGATTAGCCGGAAGAAACAAACATTTTTTTTTCTTAACTACCATGTATACTTTCATGTTCATTTAGTAAAATGCTGTTATTTTGGCATTACAAACAGACAATTTCATTATTTGTATTTAGATAAAACGATATATGTATGATAACTAATTTTAATGTTATGGAAGGATTTTCATAAACTTCGAAATCTACTTTTTCTTAAATCTTATCTTATCTTTAGAGATAAAATACCGTAAATATGTAAAAAGTAGGTAATAACAATAAGTAATTTATTAACGCACTCCCTTATACAAACACACAACATATCCTGGTATTTTACAAAATAGAAAATTTTAAAAATTTTATAATTTTTCTAATAGTAATAATTTAAAATTAAGCCTACTATTAGGTATATAATACAAAATATATATGTTGAAATAAAAATATACTAAGGACTTCAAAAATATTAAAATAAGAGGCGTCGAGTTTTTCTTTTCTTTTTTTCGTTTTTTTTTAAAGATGGATAGCCTTGACTATGACTTCACAGTGCTTAAATCGAATAAGGTTAATTTGATTATGGTACACTTAAAATACAGCTTAATAACCGTTGATTCCAGATCATGGATGTAGATTCTTGTCCAGTGCCGTCTAAGTGTTCACTTGATTGCCGTATAACCCTAATGAAGTTGTTAAAGCATACCAAACATCTTGGTAGATTATTCTAATTGAGTATACTTATTCTATAATAGTGGTTAACAGTCGAACAAACTAAAAACATATTTAAATTTTTATTATTATTAGCATATAAACATATTTATTTTTATTAGTTAATCACTAATTTTATCATTAACAGATTTTTTAACAGAAAATTCTAACGTATCTGAGCAAAATAGTGGAGAGGTTTTATTTTTTCGATTTGACTATACTTTTAGCTTTAAGGTCCCTGGAGACATTAGAGATCTTGACAGTTTCACCAGGCTTAGGGCCGAGCTCGGAAGGCAGTCAGCCATGAAAGCGAGGCCACAAGCTCAAGGGTTCCAAAGTGGCCGAACCTCGGCTTGGGCTGTTACATACATGTAAATAAATCGCGATCTCACTAATTCCCCATCTGTAGTAAATTCAATCTAACTATATATATACATGTTTCTGCGATAAGGGAGGAAGGAAGAAACATGCGTATATGTATTTAATAATCTGAGGAAGATTGATTTATTTATCGTAAATGATAAGATTTAAACTAAGTACTTGTTTTGTTTTATTTGTTATCGAGCCATTTATGATAACTATTATCGTAATATATGATAAAAATAGATTAAATAAACTTCTGCCTTCATTTTGCACTCCTATAAAATATTAGATATCCACAACTATAAAGCTTATATCAGTTATGGTTAACATCATGATAATGCAAACTCTATTAGCGTTGCTGACGTTCTATCAAACTTTTTGAATGTTTATTTTATTTCATTTGATGATATTTGATTTCTCCATGAGCCTTTCATTAAATTTCCATTCAACCCACGATATATCCGTTGTTTTGTTATCCGTTTTCTTATTAACATGAAACATATTGAGGAAGATTAAGACTCTCTAATATCACGCTACAACACTTAGAAGTGGAGCTATTACTATACACAGTGTATGTCAAAAAGTACGCTAAGAGACAACGAAGTAATAGTCCGGGCGGGACGTGTGGCGCGGCGTGGACTATTAAGGGCCGACGAGAACACAGCATTACCGTGAAGTAGGGATGTTACGGATATGAGGTTTCCGATATGGATATGGATACAGATATCTTAAGAGTATTCAATCGGCTTCGGTTACGGATACAGATATGAAATTATTTCAGATATCCGATTGTTTCGGATAATTTCAGTAATGGTTTTTACATCTTTAAAGAATTTTTCATTATGTAAAAAAACCTGCCCCATCATTAAAGGTATTATTAGGTATCGAGATTCAGTTATATTTATGTAATCATTTTGAGATTATAAGTTAAAAAGGAATTCCGAAAAAAAAATGTTCCGCTTATCATCGTTAAAATTGTTTGCTTACAGTCGTGCGAAACTTTGGTTGCGTATGTGTGTTGGTTTTTGACAATGGCTAATTCGACTTTGCTCTATCCGAAATTATCCGAAACATTTATATCGGATACAGTTTCGGATATTGTTTTATTTCGGATATCCGATAGTTTTGGTTACGGATACGGATATCCATAACACCCATGCCGTGAAGGACCGAATAAAAACATCTCAACTAAAATTATTGTTTACGTGGAAGTAATGTAAGTTTTCAAAATTCAGCAGGTAATTCAAAATTATAAAAATAACACGCGAGTGAAGCCATGGTCACGGCTAGTGTATTGTAAACTGCAAATCTATTGTTACGGGCTAACAAGTTTTGCAAAGTTGCACTGCCTTGTTACAAGTTATGATATACAGAATGCGTTGATACAAAACTTTGCTTATTTTCTCGCCGAATGCAAGCCGGACTCTGGAGAATGCGAATGTGTTTTAGACTGTTTAATATTGTTATATATACGATTTTCCTATTACGTCGATAGATATTCTTGTTTTTTTTTAATGTTAGGTAAGTAGCAAACCGGTCGCCTAATTACGTATTTCCCAAAAGCAAAGTGATAGCAGAAACCGCTAAATTGGCTTCGAAATGGCAAAATGAGATTATGATTGTGACAGCTAATACGAATTCGCTATTCTGGCTTGCGTTCGGCGAGAAAATAGCAGTTTTGTGTTTAAGCGTAGTTTTGTCGGCATAGAGTCGACCTATTAAGAAATGGTTACAGCAGTTCATTTGCATCTATGTAGACCTCAAACAGAACTGTAGTCGATCCAATGCCAATCACTCTTAGATTGCCATTCCCGGGGTCTTTTTGTAAGATCTACTAAGGAGCAATACTTTTGTAGGAACTTGTATCTGCGTATCACTAGCCATTACACCAGTGCACGCGGATAAAGCAGTTAGGGTACGCTATTTATTCTGACTTATTTAATAAAAAAAAACAATATTTAAGACTAGCTGAGAAGTGTAGTCTAATGCTAGATAACCTGTACTATTCCTTGTGAATCTGGTTATCATAAACAAAAATATTTTTTCGAATCCGACTGGTAGTTTCAGAGATTAGTGTGTTTAAACAAACAAACCAACTAAAAACTCTTACGCTTTATTATATTATTTTAAATACTCTCCAACTAATTAGGTTTTTCGCAAAAGCTTTGCGAAAATGGCTAAAGCGGAGCAAGAAATGGCAGCAGAAATGGCTAAATATCGTCTTCAAAATTGCAAATTCGTATTAAGTGCGAACCATATATAATACCCTTAACAATAAGCATAATCCGAATTTACCAGTTTGAAGTCCATATTTACCGATTTCTGCTATGGCTTTGCCTTTGGGAAATATTTAATTAGGGGGCCGAGTGTATAAATAATTTTATTATTTCAATTTTTTTTCTTAAAGTAACTTATCCGATATTATCTCTAATATAAGCTGTAATTACTAAGTTGACAAGTTAATTTATATATTTTAGAGTGAAAAATTACCTTAGGGTATTATAAGATTCGACGCTCACGTGGTCTATTTAATATGGTGCAGACAACGAAGTATGTGTAAATAGTAATAAAATAGTATTATTTTGTTTGAAGATAATAATGTTTCACTAATGGAGTGAAGAAAATCTATCTAATAAAAGGATGCTGGATGAGAGACTAAATAAAAACATTGCTCTACGAAAGCGCTTTTTTGTGTAACCGTTCACTTCATGTTTACTACCAACCAGCACTCTTTCAAAGCCGCCATTTGCATCAGAAAGTAAATTGATTTATCATGCAAAGTCAACATTATGTAGAACCATAACTCGAACTATGCAACAAAATTGAAGCATAGGAAAACTTATACTTGGTTACATTGTCATATTTTTTACATACGACTGAGCATAAAGTCGTATTCTCTAACGTATGATGTTATTCATGTTATCCGTGTCACTATGATTAGTAGCAAAACGTCATAACTATTACATACGACCTCAGAGCTATATGAATAAGATTTTTTTAGTATTAGGTGTATGTTTTTTTAGTCTTGTCTCGTAGTAGTATTATTTAGCCCAATATGATTGATATTGTATAAAATTTAAAACGAAAGATGTTTACATTTTGTACAGAATAGAAAGTGCAGTGTTTTGGTTCGTCATTCATTAATAGAAACTTCCATTGGATCATGGTAAACAGGCGAAGATGACTAATATAATCTTTTATAACACATTTTGTATTAAATATTAATTAAAATTAAATCAACATATCGTTATGTTTCTGATGTTTCCTTATAAAAATCATGTTTAACCAAAAATATGTTGTTTCTTTAAAAACGTCACAACATCTGTTCACGAAAGTAATCAATCATTCCAATTTTGAATAAGCTTTAATATCGGAATATTATTATCTTAATAACATTTTTTTAGTCATATATTTTTATCTAGTCGCCATTACATATATCGGAATAATAAATATCTACAACAAAAAGTATCTCCCCGGCGGGGAATCGAACCCCGGTCTCCCGCGTGACAGGCGGGGATACTTACCACTATACTACCGAGGACACAATTGATAGATTCAAAATTATGTAATAGTTTCTACTTAATATAATATTAAAATAAAACTTTTTATTATCAGTCTAATTTATAACATGCAACGCAATAGTTTGACACATTATCGATTCCATGTTCTCATAAATTATGTTTTGTTCTTCTAGGAATTCGCTTACATATACTCATAATAACACTTGCGGGTAGACGACGATGACTAGGATCCTTCAGACATGTGAGTAAACTTAAAATAAAAATAAGGTTATATATAGATGTATTAATGATTAGCGCTTCAAGCGCAGCGAAAAGCTATCATTAATCTGTGATTATATAATACTAATTATACTAAAAATACAGTTTTTGTGCAAACACTAAATTTTTTTTAATACTAAGTAAGTAAATTAAAATGCGATAGTGCTATTAAATGTACCTTTGAAAATGACAGATTCACGGCTGTCATGTAGATGCAATGTCACTAATGTAGGTGACATTGTTGACGCCGGACAATACCTTGAAAATCCCTGGACAATAGGCATGATGACTATAACAAAGAATCACTGAAAGATTAATTTTAAATAATGAAATAAGTCAAAAACACCCAAAAAATGTATTTATATTTATAATAAACGTGAAATGAACATACAGCTGTTAAAAAAATACATAAAACATTAGCAACCCGCCATGTTACGTTACAAAATACCGATGATGCTCGATTAGGTTAAGTTGCACTTGCGAACATATATGAGCGAACCGGCAGCGGCAGCGTTTCACGGTCTCAATAGAATGTGTAGGAAATGTTATAAATGACGTGCATACCTCAATACAACAGTTCGTACAAGTCTGGTCGTCACACCGCTAGGCCAATTGTATGATGAATATAGTCGTGAAAATCAGGACTTGCATTAACCGTGTTTATTCTATCTCATTATCTCGCAGGCTAAACCGTATTGATGTATGTATTTGTCTCAGTCAGATGACACTTTGAGATCCCACCAAAAACTCCCACGTGATATTCGAAAAAATAAGTTTTTTAATAATAAATACGTAACATTTTAGAAATGTTTTTGTAAGTTAGTTATCATGCCTATTGAGTGAAATAGAGGAATTCCCTAACTTCGAATAAAAATATTTTTAAACAACAACAAAATACTTAATCATGTTTTTATCCTATTTTTTTAATGTATATATCCAGTTTTCTATTTATTTTGTAATGGTTGATAACATCGGCCCATTATACAGCAAAACAAATGTAATAGCTAATTATTAATAAACTACACAACTCTTTATTATGAGGTAATCTGATAAAAAAAGTACCTAAGAATTTAAAAAGGCTAAGTTATGCTACATAAGATTGACATCATAACGTAATCAACAAATCAAAGTTATCTATGTAATTAAGTTATTCTATTTTTTTTTTCTTTTTTGTTAATCAATTATTCCGATTTTCTCTGGACCCTTTTTTTTCAACTCCGTCCGTACGCTCTCCGGTCGCTTTTCAACTAGAACAAATCCAGGGAACTACAGAGTCTAATGGACTGCTATGTATTGTGCGATATTCCATTTGAATTTTCGTGTTTATGTAACAGAGGTAGATATTTTTTTAATTACAAGTATGGCAAGGTGACGGATCAGTGCCTGATGGTCAGAACACTACAATCCAAAATAACGGCGACCACAGAGAGATCAGCAATTCATCACCAATTTCGTTGTCATGTTTCTCTGGGTAAATAGATACTGGTTATGCATCGTCAGATCTTGAAACGTGATGCGTATAAGCAAATTACTTTAACTGGTTGTTCACTCACTATATGTACGGTAACCGCGATCCAGCCTGGCAATAGCCTTACTATCCTGCTATCGCCATTTCCTCGTTCGTTACATCCATATCACAGGCAGGTGAGTTTTGCTTGTCTCAATTCTTAAGATGTTATTTCACCCCATACATCCCAAGTTCCTTACATGCCATTTCTATACACCTCACTTACAGAGGTACTTGTAATATTTAAAACGTATGTAGTTAATTTATGAAGTCCCAACAAAACCCTCTTTTCGGCTTCCTCAACGAAATTGATGTTCGAGTAGCAAATCGAATTACGTGCATGTATTATGGAGTCACCTAATATATTTAATTTATTAAAAAAACATACTTCATCTCTATATTGGCAAGACCTCTTGAATACCACTCGAAAAAATTACCTTCGTACCATTCGGTGAGTATTTTTGAAGCGTTTCGCGTAATTTGCCCTTAAATCTACCGTGTTGTGGGGATATCTCATTTTCTTGAGTAGATACGTTGCGTTAGTACCTATTACATCCAAGATGTAGTCATGAAAAATGTTCTACAATTAGTGTCTAAATAATAGGTAATCCATGTAAAAAAAAATTAATTAAAGTCGTTGTGGTCGAGTAGTCTACTAGCCGTATATAGAATAATGTCCGCAGGTGCGAGCCTCGGCATGTAGCAACAAATTTTTCATAATTCGCGTACATTTATCAATTTAAATTGATAATACCAACCGAATACATTCACATGAATTAACACAAAGGTGCACATACTCAGCCTAATAGCCTTCTTGTTGGGGGTATCACCTATCAAGGAGTAATTAAGTTTAGATACCTCGGATGTTCACCAACACCAACAAAAGAGAAGATAAAATCAAAATACACGTCCTAAATACTCTGCGATGCAGCACTCCATATAGTCTTGGTTTCTAAGCTTCTTCGCAAAACCACGAAATTACGAATATATAAAACTATCATTAACCCCATTTTTATTTTGGACACTAACATAGAAAGAAGAAAATAAGCTCCTGGTGGCAGAAAGGAAAGTGATCCGAAAAGACCTGGGACCTGTCAAGAGAGACGATGAAGGAGTTGGTGACCGAGCCCAACATCATCGGTGAAAGAAAATCTGATAGACTTCTTAGCTCGCCCATCTATCTACAGAGTATAGAAGAGGATCAAACAGTCAATAGAGCATACTTGGAATGGGTAACTGATCGTCGTCCAGGTCGACCCAGGTAACGGTGGCGTGGCACAGTAGAGGCGGATCTGCGTCAGGTGAGGACTCTGTGTGTAGCTTTCAACGAGTTTTACCCAAAATACTTTTCAATACGTTTTTTATACTCTAAGCTAGGTAAAACATTAACATTTTTCTTATTTTTTCGTCTGTTATGTTGTTTTACGGTTAGTTCTCTGTATTTAGCCCTTTTGATGGGACGACACATCTGAAGTTGTCTAATTAACTAGAGTATGGGTTCCCAAAATGTTCATTGCGACCTAATAGGCTTAGTATTTTGACACGGCCCCCAATCAAAATATGTATACAATGAAGTGTCATTGTCAGGCACAGAAAGATAATAAACAACTTTTTCTATAAACCTCACAATGTGAAGTTTATGTGAATGTGTATTATTTTCTTACTTATCTGCTACTTCTCCGCTCTTTAGGGTCGTAACGTAAATTTACGTAGCCAGAAACTTTCATTAAAAAAGTGGCAAAATAGCACAAAAAAAAAACATATTAGACTGTCAGTTCTAAGATTAGCGAATTTAAACACAAACTTGCCAGCTTTATAATATTACTATAGATTAGCTTTTAAATGTTCCTAAATAGTACAAGTTCATTAATCTGTGACATGTCAGTTTTGAACTAATATGTAAACAAAACATTACATATTATGTAATGTATGTAATATTATTTTTTGTACTATAAACCATAATAGCGATATACATTGCCGAAATTCACATTAGCATCACAAAGTAAGTTTAAGGAATCACAAAGCTAAGAAAATTCTTTCATATTTGAATACCGAAACGAATTCGTAAAGGTCTCCTGTTCAAAGACAATGGAAATAACAGAAGCTTCTAAGTTTTGGACGATTTCTTATTAATAATTACTCATTTTGCTCCTTGACATAATATTGGAAGGTTTATAAGCATGAGGTGAAATGCCTTTTGGAGCATCTTTGTTTTAATAATTAAATAGGTTTACTTTACAAATATTCAAATCTACGGTACGCAGCATTTTATTACGCGTATGTACTAGCCGTGGCTCCGCTTGCGTGGACTACACGCCGTCGTCGATCGAGCGCCGGTAATTTTAAAGACAAAAATACTTATTGTCGGTGATCCTTAGAAACTCAACATATGCTATCGCGTCCTTTTTAGTAGGTCTTTTTAAGATTTACAATTATGAAGTAGGAACATTAATATATAATACTAATTTAATTATTAATATTAATTATTTGATATATCTCTTATGGTTTACTTAGCGTAAGCCATTTAATTATCTCAAAAGCGTCTTTTCACCAGTATCGTCACTGCTTATTTCGTATGTAAGTTTATCTAACAAAATATGTACATATTTTACATGTGTATTTTTTATGTGTATATGTATACAACCTGGCCAGACAAAATAGTTATAAATTAAAATTAAAAATATGTAAATCGGATAAGTGGTATTCGCGTGAAAATAACATAAACGCATAGACAGACAGAGAGACGTTGAGTTTTATAATATGTATAGGCTAGGAAATTGCTTTGCATATTGAAGAGTGTAAAAACTTTTTGTATTAAAAATTATATAAAATAAAAATTCTATTATAAATATTATCTGTATTTACCTATATATTATAATATGATAAAAAATAATGACACATTAGTTGTCCTGTGTTTGACAAAGTCATATAAAATTCAAAACGATGAAACACTTTTTAGTAATTTATATATTTTGATCGGTTTTATTATACTTATTTAATTATTATATTAAAATTTAAAACTTCTATCAAACATGGCTATGGCTGAGAAAAAAAATGAGTATCCCGCCGGGGTGGAAGCAAATAGGAAATTACTACCTTTTGAAACTTGGGAAGATTATTTAGACTCTCTTATCGAGTTAGCCGATTTACGAAATCTCAGGAGTTTAGCCTCTTCAAGAACTATAGCTGCGCTTGGCTACAGGTACCTTTAAATAATTTATATTGTAGTGAAATTATAATATTTATTGTAATAATGTAATAAGTAGGTACAAGGTTTCCTAGTACAAAGACCTTTCTGGTCACTTTAAAAGATCGCAGTTTATTTCATTTAGAAAGGCATCAACATCGTCATTTTGATTCCCATGGGTGCGATTATTACTATTTATAAGTCAATTACTTCTTTTTTTCAAGCTAAGTTCCAAAAATATTTGTATGAAACTGTCTTGAAATACGTAATATATTATGAAAAGATAAAGCCAAAATTAAAGTAAAACTCAATACATTTCTACAAAAACTTAAACTTATTGCATTATTACAATTTTAATTATTTAGTAAACATTTATTTTTTGTATCAAGCCCACTTTTTGACAAATGTTTAGAAATAAGCAAAAAAAAAGCCATTGTCTAACATATCATTTCTAAATTATTTGTTTGAGAATAAATCTAATAGTGGATGTCGAATGATGTTTTTTTTTCCATGAAAATGTTGCTAGATAATTTTGGATAAACTTCAGCTTATCAGAAGTCTAACGAACAAATATCTGCTTGATACCAAAATATTTACAGAAAAGTATTACTTCAAACAGAAACAAATAACATTCGTTACTTTCTCACTAATTTATTATATCGTTTTGATAGTACTCGTATTTAACTATATTTATAACTATCTGTGCCCTACGGTTTCACTCGTGTTAGATTTATTCAACCAAATCTACACGGCGCATCTGCCAACGCACCCGTGTAGCTCATCGTTGTTTTCATTTCCCATACTTGCCTACAGCTTGCCAGATTTCTTGTTGTTTGTAGTTGCTATTCCGCTCCTTAAAGTCGTAGCATGAAGATATATAGCCTATATCCTTCTTCAATAAATAGGCTATAAAACACATATATATATATATATATATATATATATAGCTGTAGTGGTTCAGGAGATTACTCTCCACATATACACAAACTCATAAAATTCATACTCTTTCTTTATTAGTATACAATTTAAAAGGTTTTAAAAGTCAGTCTACATATAAAAAATTTCAAAACTAAAAACATTTAACATTTACAGAGCTAACGGCGATACTTTGACTGAAAAAGAATTTTATACTCGACGTGCAGTAATAAACGAAATCGTTTACCCAACTGTGAAACCATATGTACTTGTTAGTGAAGGGGCAGACGTCGAAGATCCGTTCAATAGAGAACTAGCAGTTAGAGAACGAGCTAATAGAGTCGGAATTTTACAGGTATCTTACAGAATTGTCAGTGGACTATCCACCAATCCTATAATCTAAGGAAGCCGTATTTGATTTATTTTCGGAATTTACTAATTGCACTTGTCTAAGATGTAGTCAAATACGCAAAGTACATAGATTTAAATAACATAGATTGTGAACTCGAATCCCGCTAAGATTAACTGCATTTAAAAGAACATGTAATTAATTCTCTGTAAGATCAACAAAAGATATATTTTACTCTTAGCTGATAATTATTATTTTATATATATCTAGCTAACTTACTGTTCTTATTTTCCAGTCAATAATATTCATTCGCCATTTCACAAAAGGCGGCTTCGAAATATCGGGCTACATAGATTATGCTCATCGGCTGATCTCAGAGAATTGGACGCCGTTTTTTCGATCTAACAAAATGCTGTGGCCACGGGATAACGATCTAGGATATTATCATTGGCGACATGGTACAGTGAGAAGCAATATGAGTAGAAATTACAAGGTAACACTATATATTATGTACGTACAAATAGTTGAAAGTATTGTACGTAAAAGTTATAACTTGGTGGCACCAGGTGTATAAAACCGCCATTGAACACGCATAGGCATGTCGCTTTCCAGGACAAATTGGTGTATATCCAGTAATCAAGAGAAGTGGTAGGGTATCTGTACTCCACTAGATCGCAACCACCATTCACATAGTGATAACCTCGCCACACTGACACTCCTTTGGTTTGTCGTGTCTGGGGATTTAGCCAATGTATACCCAGCTGCCAAGAGGAAAGAAGAAAGAAAGCACATTTATTTGATGTTGAAAACAAAAATTACAAACACGAAATTAAAATAGGTAGAAGTATTTTAGAGATTTGCAAACCGGCATGTCAACGATGACCGTCGATGGACAGCTGATCTTTCGATAATCGCCGTTGATTTTGGATTGTACTATGGTTACTATCAGGCACAGTTTGACGCGCCACTATAGAAAGTATATACATATGTACAAAATAACTTATGTAGGAATCCTTTTTAAACTGGTTACAATATAATTATAATAATATGAGCTAGTTCTTGTTTTGATAATTCGGGATTATCTTTGTTTGCAAATGCAATTGATAGAGTAGCGAATAAAATTTGTTTGCTTTATATATGAGTATACCCTTATATTTTATGAAATTTACTGACAATTAGGAAAGTTTGCTTGATGCCATTACGAATAATATCGGATCGTTTTAATATAAAAACAACGAAAACATGTGTCATAATATCTACTTTTCTCCAAAATAAGTTTACATTGTACAAGTAGATATAGGGAAAACTGTAATAACATCTTTGTTTGCATAACATAACACATCCTCTTTACGAGTGAGAAAACATTTGTTTCCGATATGAGGCAAATATTTTAATAAAAAAGGTGTCATCGCAAACTTTCTCGGAACAGTGATAGCATTTCGAAACTTTGTAAACATAGTTTCATCAAACTCTCAAGCTCGGGCAGTCTTGCATAGTTCATTAATAGTCTTCATTGTGACACTAATTTACATTCTTATGCATCGTCGTGATCGAGGAAAATAAGCATTATGTCCTTACTTATAAAAGCTATAATTTTTAATGTAGTGAACACAGTTTGTGAAAAAGTTATAAAAGCAAAGTGGATTCCTATAAATTGATTAAATTACATAGTAATTTGTTTATTTTAGCCTCTAATGGATCCTGATAAAGGCTTATTATTTCAAAATCGTCATGACCACAAAATCATCTGTCCAGACCCACAGCAAGATGCAGGACAAAACACAACGAAGCAAAGGATATTTTCACCAAAATATACACAAATTGAAATATATGATCATGTTGTAAGAAGAAAGAGTTAAAATAATATTCATTTTCAAACGTTTTTAAGGGAAAATAAAGTAAATAACAAAAAAAATATTAGTGTCTTTTATTTTTATTTGTTTTTAGTAATAAAATATTAAAATTATAAATATATTACAACTATTGTATAATGCACAAAAATAATACTGGTTTATAATAGACCTTCGAAATAAATAGGGTAAAAAATGTGATGAGTGAATATGGAAATTTCAGTTTCGAAACTAAATTATATAAAGAAAAATATGAAAACTTTTAACCTAAGTAGGTATACTTTAAAACTAAATTAAGACTAAATCTCAATGTTCACTCAATTGAACATTGCTATGATTTATGATCTATATATAAGTTGGTCTATTTATTTGATTTGCACAAATTATTTTTTCTTTAGGGATTTTTCGTCATCATTGTTTTTCACAGTCATTATTGTTTTTCAATTAGATTATGATTGAGATTGCAAAGATTCCTGTCGTGTCCTTTTTGCAAATTCTCTAGACGCACTGTGCACCTCTGCAGTACGAAGTGTAATACCAAAAATATCTTCATGATATCTATTCTCATCCTGAAATTAGATTTTTATTGTATTAATATAGAATAATGCAAAAATTTCTTTAAAACTTTTGAGGAAAACTAATTATAACGTACCATTAAATTGAGCATAAACTCCTCGACCTCTTGCTCTGTCATTTTTGCGTGCGTTTTAATAATCGATTTTAATTTTTGTTGTACTTCTTCTGCCATTTTACAATCACCGCAAACATAAAAATGTCCTTCTTCGTCTAGGAGCATCCTTGTTACTTCTGCACCTTCATCCTCCAGAAGAGTTTGTACATGTTTCTGATTCAAATATAATGCTCCATTACAATTTAGCTAAGATATGTAGAAAAATATACAATAATTATCATAATTGTAACATTTACCTTATCCACGCATTCTTCTCTTGATAATGCTAGCATAGTTTTACTCAAAACACCTTCGTTTATAGCAGCTTCTTTTTCATCTTTATATAAGTCCATTCCACTATATCTGCACCCAAAGAATAGCCAAATAGATCCTGGTTTCTGTTTATTTGGTATAAGATTCTTAATTTGGTGTCTTCTATGGTGCCAAAATCCTCTGAACGGAGCAATACCAGAACCAGGTCCTACTAGAATAAGCGGTGCTGAAATATCTTTGGGCATATGGAAGCTAGGTGCACTGTAAATATAGCACATCAAGTTAGTATATTGTGAATAACTTTCACAGTCATTAGAAACATAAAAGTGTAGCTTACCGCCTTATAAATACAAATACTTCATCACCCGGTTTGCTACTTTGGAGGTAAGTAGAACAAACACCGTAATGAATAGGTCCCTGGCCATCTGCAAAAAATATAAATCAATAATCTAATATTACAACACAAACAAAAAAAAAACAGTTTATACTTAAAAAATATTTTCATCTCTTAACACTTACTTTGAGTTTTATAAACAACAACTGCAACTGTTACATGAATTCTTTGGGAGTGGGCTAACGGAGACGAAGATATAGAATAGAACCTCGGTTGCAACGGTGATAATAATGCTGCTAGTAATGATGCCTGTGGTCTACATGAAGGAAATTGTTCCAATATTTCTGCTAGATTTGTGTAATGAAAATGCCGCCAATCATCGTATTTATTGGAATCCTGCGATAAGAAATTAGCTTTTTGTAGTTATAAATAACAACAGCTAAATAAATTTTATCCGGTAGATGTAACGAATTACAGAGTATACTTGTATGTACAAACAATAATACTTTCTTAATCTTTTTTTGAAGGTTCAACAAAAAAAAAACAGTATTGAAATTTTTGTATATAATAAAAGTGCAACTCTTACCCCTGCCAATTCGCGAAGTTGATCAGCTTCTGATGGGTTTGTACACGCATTAGCGAGATACTTTAATACTGTTGTGGATGGGGGCGTTGTTATATCGAGAAATCGAGTAAAAATTTCACGTACTGTCACTGGAGGTATTCTTTCATGCCTCTCCCAAGTTTTTACTGCACCTATAAAGAGATTGATGTCAAAATGAAAAATAAAAGTAAAATAAGTAAACAAGTATCACACAGACACACAAGTTTTTGTTTAAGTTCTAGACATAATAATGTATAATTTCATAATAAATGGCAAAATACCATATTCTGTTCTTTCTTTTATTACCTGTAGGCGTAAGAGTTTCTTTCATTACTTGTAATTGTACAGGTTTATCAAAATTATCCACGTCTTTCATTTTTTTTAATACTGCATCTACTATTTCTTTACGGTTACACGCCATTACGCCGACATGATCTCCAGGATCATACTTAAATTCACCCTAAAAAGACATTTATAATTTAATGTAAGTATATGTGTAATGTCAAAGTACAGTAATCATATTGGCATATTCAATCTACTTACTTGTGGTTCCATGTCAACAAATATTGTTGCACGATCGACAGAGTAATCACCTAAGTTTTTATTTTCTTGAACTATACAAGAAATCAATTGTTTTCTAAATCCAGCTTCAAGAGCACATTTAAGTGATATTGTGGTATTTGATTTTCCAAATCGGACAGTCTCTTCTGTTAGTGGTACTGATCCTAAAGCTCTTTTAGCATCCTTCACCATATCGTTTTCATCTAAACAAAACGTTTCACAAGCGACCTTGATTGAAAAAACATATATAAGTTATCATTACATGAATCCTTATTGATAGGTAAAAATACACCAATAGCAAAAGAAAAATGTTAATCATAGATACACTTACATGAAATATATTTGAGGACCATGTACGGAATTGTTGTTCTTGCCCATACAACTCATCACCACAAGCTACTTCTAAAATTCTCTCACCACCTAAATCACCAAGAATTTTGTCAACAGTTTTACCAAAATTGCAGAACTTTGGATAAGCACTAGATCCTAAAGCAAATACAGCAAAACAAACGTTGCTTAATGGACCTATTTGTTCTATTGATGACGTTCCTGCAACGCTACCTGGAAATTAAATAAATTCATTAATTAATATTCACTCGCATTCAAATATGAAATCTTATTAAAACCAGGAAATATTTACTTTTATTCGATTCTAGTCTTGTCAGTTGCCTCTTATATTCAAAACTCGGAGTCATCATGCTATTAGTTCTCATTAACGATTTTGGTGTAGGCACTTTAAAATTTCTGAAAGCATTCATTAACATAAAATTAATATTTAATACACATGTTTCTTCTTTAGAAATTGTGAGAAGTTTGATATTTTTACCCTGAATTAAAGTCACTAGTCTGGTCTCCCTGATTCTTCGATTCGTTGTATAACATTTGGAACAGATGCTCAGCAAAGTCCTGTAAGTGTTTATAACATTTGTTTTTATGTTAGTAGTAACAATTGGACGTACACTAGTTTTATCGTTCTGCAGCAATGTATTTAAAGGTATGGTTTTATGTGTATTTAGTACTCACGACTCCATTTGCAGGCGGCTCACCATTACCAAAGGTAGAAGTTACTATAAGTAATAAAGTTTCATGTTCTATTGAGAACATATCGTACTCAGACATGCAATGGACCTGCCGTACAAAATATACAATTTAGGAGATTATACAGCTGTGTTGATACATAAAATTCAAGTATTGAAATTTTTGGCAGACAAAGATTACTATGCAATTTTACTCTATTAATTCTTTAAACGATGTCAAAGTACATTAAAAAACTTTCAAGTTTCATGAGTAATTTAATTAATTAATTTTTCTACTGCAAGTCGTCAATTTAACTCATCTTGAAGTTAGTATTTTACAGTTTTAAAGAAGTTTACCTGAGCATTAAAAGCATGACCGAAAATAGTTCCTAGTTCCTTCGCGTATTGTTCAGATTTGCCTGTCTCCGTAGCGTACAGTATGGTCGCCTTGATGCGCTTAGAGAGAGCCCGTCCGAACAGTTTCGAAGTGAACTTCACGGCACGAGCTATCTGCTTAAAGTGAAACTTTCTGTGTACTGTCTTAGTGCCGTCAGACTTGGTCCACTGGTGAGTTTTCCATGCTGGTTCCTACAAATAAAATATATAATAGGCCTCACTAAAAAATAGCGGTAGTCTTTTATACAACGGTAATCAGTTTACTAATAAAGAAAACTGTGATCCATAAATCTATATTTAAAAAAATGATTTTATGAAATTTTCAGATAATCTTCATATTAGCCCAGCGGGTTGATAGTTTGGTAGTGACCGGGACAAAAAAATATTTTTGAGTCACAGCAACGCTAGTTACTTATAGAAAACATAAGTACCATGATATTATATAATTTAATTTTCTCGTTGTTTCAGTGCTGCTAATGAAAATAAATGATCTGAAAGTTTATCATTCAGATTGGTAAATAAATTTCTGATCATTACTCAGTTGTGCTAAGCTCGCCCAATTATTTAGTGTTTGTCAGCGGTCAGCCTGACCGAAGAGATTAATTCGAACGAAACTCGACTCTAGTGGGAAATATCGTTTATTTCTACAAAAGTATAAGATAATCAAAAAATAAGTATACAGTATTGTTTTATATTACTCCGACCATAAATTATCTATCTCGTAATTATTATTTATATAAATTACCTATCTATAAATTCTTCAGAGTTCTTTCAAATATGGTGACGTTAAAATATGTAAAAATTTAAGAATAGTTAATATAAATAATATTTTTTTTTATTACCAAGTAACTTATCCAAGCCTTATATATGTAAACTAACACTCTTCTTAATGTTGTACTCAAATGCATAAATGCTAATAGTCACCAGGATTAAATCTTACCACAATTGCCATTTAACTTCACATTAGGCTCTAAGGCATTTCTCGCAACTCATGTAAAAAATACGCCGTTATTTAAAAAACATTTTACCTGATAATCATACGATGGTCTTATGTAGTATAAAGCCATTTCTTGATGAAATACTGTTGTCAAAGAAGAAGACATTGGCGGTACGATCCATAACCAGTCGGCCGGACAACCACCTCTAAAAATGTAAAAAAAGAATATATTTATCGGATTATATGATACCATAAAATTAAAAATTCACATATCAAAGAAAACCTTTTATTTTAGAATAAATTTTAGATTAATTAGTGAAAATAATAAACAAATTCATGAATTTTTATTATAATAGAAACTATTAAAAAAAGCTAAATGTTCCTTCATTTTTGGAACGGAGAACGCGGAGGAGTACTCCAGCCGGCTAAAAACGTCCGTAACTACGTTATGTAGTTTTTTTTTTATTGATAAAATATCATAATAAAAAATGTATACCAGAATAATTATTTTCTTTATACCTCCAATAGAACTTGAAATTAATATTTTATAATAAGGAATTTCGTTTCTATCTGGTGTCCCACGACATTACACGGTTTTTTACCTGCTTTTATTTTCATTGTCTAAATGCTTGATAAACTGCTCAGATGCAGAATGATGATCGACAATTGAAGCGTTATCTCTGTGAAAACTGTGCAGTACCGCAATGTTGACTTCTACCAGCGCTTTGTCTTTCCACAGTGAAACGAAAGAATTTGTATCCAAACCCATTCTCTTAGCAACGCTCTGCAAGTAAAAGAGTCAGTTTTTAGTTTTCATAATATTTGGTCCATCATGTTCCATTTGGTCATACCTTCAAGTTTGTACCTTAAGCTAATATGATTGGCAGTTTGTTTACTAGCTAAAGTATGCTAAATGGTAGCATACTATGATTGTTACTGACTGGAATCCAAACGCCATACACCAACTGTAAAATCTTTATGTATAAATAATTCTTCTGTGTGTATGTGACTGAACTCCTCCTAAACGGCTGGACGGAATTTGATGTTTTTTTTTGTGTGTGTGTGCGTTTGAATGAGTCCGTGGATGGTTTAGATTCGCAAATGGACCCGGCAGGTAGCATTGCGATTGAGTTCTAGGATTTTTTTATTTAAAGACAATCCAACTGTCGGACAGGACAACGTCTGTCAGATCCACTAGTTATATTTATATTACTCGTATAATAGTCAGCCGTTGCAAGCCAGCGCTTCGCTGGTCGTAAAACAAGAAAAAAAAAACCTATATTATTTTCCAAGACATATTCAACTTCTGTGCTAAATTTTATTAGAATCTGTCCAACTGTCTAAGCGTAGCTGAAGGACAATCATTTGAATAAACATACTATCGCGTTTATAAAATATATTTGATAAAACATTAATAATTAAATTATTAAGAAACTACATTATTGTAATGCAATATCACAAAATAATTAATGAAAACACCCAAAATTAATTAGTATTCCATATTCTGAAATATATATAGATTTCTAAAGTATGTAAAGAAAAGGATATGAGATATATATAAATATCTATACTATAGTAATATTAAAACATTGTTTGAACGCGCTTATATTGGAACTACGAGTTTTTTTTTTGGTGATACAATACAATGAGTACAATCCAAATACATCGGCGGTCGCCGCTGTTTTGCCGGCCTGCATAAATACCTCTTCACGTTACGCTTCAAGGACCCGATGTCATAAGAAGAAGGGAACACATTGGCCGGGAGATGGTTCCACAGTTTCACGGTACGACAAAGATAGGACATAGAGAACTTTTTAGTTCGTACCAAGATGGAGGTTACCCTAAAACTGTTATAAGCTATTTAACTTTAAGTTACGACCCTAACAAGTTGAGCAGTAACAATGAATGTCAAGCAATCTGGAAATATATAGGAGGCACGTACGGGAAGTGAGATCGACAAAAATGACGGGTGCGATGACGGCCGCGCGATCAAGTTCCGGCCGAATAAATTTAACACAGGTGAAACCATGGGACACAGCTAGTTATATATAGATAGGAAAAAGTTACTAAGTCTAGTGTTCTATTATTCTTTCCATTGAAATATTTAAAACGCAGAAACTCAGCATGACGATATAATTTATAACACACGAATCTCTGCTACTTATAGGTAATGCTCATCTAAATAAGCTATAATTTACTTCAAGGTTCTTTTTATGATTGATGATCGATAAATTATACGGTCATTGAAACGGATCCAGGAGGATAGTCAGAAACATTGTTATACGATTATGAACTTTAAGACTGGTTGAAAAATTTTATTGGAAAAAGAAACATTTCTTTTTTTTTAAACCCCACTGAAGATACTTAAACTGAGATACCCAGTATATTAAAAAAAACATAAAAGTGTATGATCTAAGAGAAGAGTTTGAAAAAGCAAAATACCCAGCTTCTAGCTGATGTCTTCGAAGACAAGTAGAAAGATTTGTCGTAATAACCTATAACTGTATAGGTGGAATCCCCTGAATACCGGACACTTCAGGGCAATCAAGTTTAATTAAGACATTTAACATTTTCAATAACACATTCAATTATTATAGACATCTAAATAAATGAACTTATACAAATTATGTATTAACCACATAAAAATCATTAAACATTAAAATTTGGCCTGTAGTACCGGACAAGTATAAATTCGAACCCCTATGACCGGACAGTACTAAGCTCTAATACATTAACAAAGATACATAATCCTTATCCAAGCCCGGTGAATTTGTAAAAGCCGTAAGACTCCAAGGCCCCTAAGGCTAACAGTATAGTCAGATCGAGAAAAAAAAAATCCTTACAAACGACAAACGAATCCTTACGACGTAAACAATAATCACTATTTAAACATATTAATGTATAAAGATCACAAATGCAGAGATCAAAACATTCAGGGGTCTTCATGAGCCAATTCAAACCCCACACTGGATTCAGTCTTCGTTAAAGTCTTGACAACAAACAATACAGTAATACTTCTCCAGTTTCTTTTCAATTTTCTGTGTTTTCTTCATTTGTCTTTATAAACTTAATATTGCCCCTTTTTCTTTTTCTTTTTCTTCCGTAAGCGTTTTAACTGGCGAATCAGCCAGAATTTGACTCTTTTCAGCTCGATTTCTTGTTTATGTTCTTTTTGTAGCGATATCTAGTAACAGTGAAATATTAAGGATTCTATTCCTTGTATTTGTTATGTATACTAACTGTGTCACGGATTAAATGGGATGCTTAGATGGTTTGGGCATGTAGAGACGACGAATAAAAGAAGAATTAATAGAAAGATTTATAACATGTGTGTGAATGGGAACGTTGGAAAAGGAAGGCCTACACGGACGTTCCACGATCAAATCGGGGACGTTCTGAAGAAAGGTTAGGTCAAGACTACTCTAAACCGACGAGCATGCTTGAAAAGATTGAGGAATGATTTTTTCATTGCGTGTGACATCTGTCTATACAGGGCGAATGATGGCTCTTGTTCATGTTCGGGCGTGTTTATTCCAGTACTCGGTGTTGTCTGACGCTAGCTTATTAATTATATTTTTATTTATTTGTGTACAACATAAAATTGCATGATCGTTCTTATAGGAAGCACTGAGAAGAATAAACAGGTTGGTCTTCTAATAAAATTAATTTCACGTTATATACATATATTATAATATAATAATAATATATTTGTTTTATCATCATATTTTAATTTAAATAATACAGTCACTTTAAAAATCCTCACCTCTATAATATTGAGCCGATTACTATCTCCGAAGTTTCGGCAACCAATTTCAGTGCCCATATACCATCCGTTGAAAGCAGTTCCAGTGAATTCCAAGCCACCACAATCCAACCGCATGTTTGATACAGCTGGCAACGCGTACCATCGCAGACCAAGATCTTTGAACCATTCGTAACTATACAACAAATTATATAAGTATTAGAATAGAAAAAAAACACTATCGATGCATATAACAAATTAATATTTCCTATAAATACTAGTATATAAACCACATTGCATGTATACTCTTTTTTTTTATTTAAGCCATTATCGTAATGGTTTTAAAGTGAACATCCGGAATGACCAAAAAAAGCGTTGTACGGATGACTGTTTACGATTTTATGGTGAAAAAAAAGTATTTGAAAGAAACAAATAAAAGTGTAAACGTTCGTTTTGAAGGAGATTGTTTAGCTTCTTTAGTAAAGAAGAGACCTGTTTCAGTGTATCTTCCAAAACAAATCTACCAAACAAGCAGTCGCTTATAAGGAATAACTCCAAGCCCGGTGAAGCTGTAAAAGCCGTCTGAGGCTTCAGGGCTCATTCGGCTAACAGTGTTGTCAAATCGAGAAAAAAGGAATAACTAGCAGCTGACCCTTGCTATATATTATATAATGTAAACAATATAACTAACAGCTGTCATGTTAGTTAAAGAGATTGTTAATAGATGGCGCTTTGGCATTCCTAATAAAAAAAGTTTTTTTTTAACGAATACTATATAGCATAACATAAGCTTTAAAATGTAGTTTGAATCATTAATTTTCATGAAGAAATAACCGAGACGGCTTTGCTAGGAAAAAAACACCTTTGACGAATAATATATTGACTGCTGTATTTGTCTAGATACTAGTTTTAAATTTTTTGCAAATTGGATTTTGTTGGCCGTTTGTTAACAATTTGGTCTCTGGGAAGATTTTACCGATGACTTTACTTGATATTGTTTTTATAATCTGTAGTTAACATAATATTTCAATGTATTAGTTAAAAAGTTTCATCTAATTCGTTTATTAATTTAAATTAATTATTTAATTTATAATGTAAATATATTTTATTTGCTGCTTACTTTGGATGCTCCATGTGTACTTCCATCACTATTTCTCGTGGTAGCTCAAAGAATTCTGGGTCTTTGCCGTCAGCTGACAGAACTAACGGTAATATATCCCAAGCGGTACGATCTGACTTCCAGCCTAATTTCATGCACACCTTAAATCATAGATATCTCTATAAATATCAATTATAGCTAATGATTGTTATCTATTAAGTTTTTATATTTTATTTACATTTATTTTTGTCGGCTCATAACTTATATTAATTACCATCGCTTGGCAACGGTCTGCAAGTATAATGGTCAGTTTAATGGCATATAGAAAATAAATCGGTTGAAAATTGAATTTTTGGTGGTCATGAATGGTGATTTTACTGTTTTTTTTTAACTCCGTCAATAAAAGAGTCAAACGGTTTAGGAGTCTAAAATATATTATATATATTTTTCATACTTGAGGATATAGTTAAGGAAAACTCATATTAATCATTCGATTTGCGCTTGAAGTTTTTGAGTCCCGAATTTTTGAATATAGGCTCAAAATTGTGATTTGTAGACCTTACAAAGGCTCGTTCTCATGACCTATGGCACATAGAGGGCTGAAATCTGGTATGTGGTGGGTACTTTATAAAGTACTTATTCTTAACTCAGAGCAAAATCGATAGACCCCTCCCAAGAATTTACATATATACTAATAATATATTCGAAAATAGTTTTCAATTTCATGCAAATTACGATATGATAAATTTTATTCTATGGAACATTTATAATGCATTGGTTTTGTGTAAATATTTCCATATCTACGGATTATCCAATATTATTACATGACCTACTTAAGTACATACTTTGAATATAGTATGAATTTAATTTAAATATAAAATGTATCTGCAAATATTTTCATCAAAGTTTCGAAGGCTACCTCTGTAAATTCTACACGCGCGGGGTCACCAATTACAGTGCCGTCTGGTTCTTGATAACCGGCGTAGCCTATTAATTGAGGGTTCCATATTCTATAGTCATGTTTCCCGTCTGTGCGTTGTGGGAATATTGTTATTGCTGATCTGAAATCAAAACACCAAAAAAATATTCCTTCAAGTGTATTATTTCAAAGTGAAATAATGTATGGCTTCGTATGAATAAACTACACACTTCTACATTATTATTGGCGTTTTTTCCTATCCAATTATTATGTAGGCAGCGTGGCGTTTAGTGATTTAAATTAACTGATATTTAATATTTGGGTAATTATTTAGTCATATATTAATTATAAATTTTCTAAAATAAATATTCTTGGCTTCTCTGGAGGAGACCTTTACCCCAAAGAGAGATAGATTTACGTGGCTTAATTATTTAACTAGTAAATGTTTAAAGATAAATAGTTTAAAGATAGAACTCTTTATAATTTTACCTGATGTTCCCTTTATTCGTAGCGTATTTAATGTGATTACAGAGAGCTTCGAACATACCGCTCGCTGTGGTGACTTCTCTACAATCGAAAATCTAAAAACAAACATTCGTTATTAAAATTCACATATAAGGATTTATCAAGCAAGAAAAACAGGTATCCATTAATTTAATTAATGTAAATATTGATAGGTACTTTTAATAAAAGTGTATTTTAGAAAAAAAAATCTTTTGTTACACCCGATTAGCGCACTAGTATTTTCAAGAGAGAAAATCTAAGGGCAGTTTATTGATAAAAAATATCATACTTATCCATTAACGTATAGTATTTATCTTTACCCGTAACATCTCAATGAAAAAGTGTCCAAAATTGTATGTAAAGATGGTTAATGACAACCCGTTTGTGCCTCGTTATAAGTTGCCGGTCATTAGCTTTGCAGCCCTAATTAAAAGTTTGTGACTGTGGTTTTCTTTATCATGGAAATTAAGAATGATATAATAACGTTCTTTTTTTCATAATTTTCTAATGTTATTATTTTAATTAAATCTTACTTTTCACTTTTTGTTTACCTTAAATATGCGCCAAAAATAAATTAATAGAAAATATACAATTATTTTGCTGACCGTACGATAATCCGCGCAGTCTGTTTCACGTAAAATTAGCTATTTTAGAAATGATATTAAGAAAATTAATGATCTTCCTACAAGAAGTAAAGATTTTAAGCGCACTATTTTTTAGAAAGGTTTGTATATCTTTTAATTGCATGATTAAAATTAGCCACAGCGTTTACAAAATTAATAATATATATAACTGATAATATAAATATGGACAACTAACTCTATACTGATTAAAAACAAAAATACTGGTAAAGTTTATTTTTGTAAATAAAATGAAAAAAGTTTACTGTCGCTACTAAACCTAATTTGACTCTTAAGATAACGTGTCTTGCTCTGAGAGGTAATGTCGCATCATCCTTTAACGTCCTTATTCCACAGGTAAGGTAATTTAGCAAATTCGTTTCAAACACGCAAGGGGCGCGTGAGAAATCGCTCTAAGATCATCGTGAAAAATGTTGCGAATGAAAATGCTTTTTACCTGTATTGGGCATGTAAAACATACTGTTGTATTTTTTCGTGATAATAAGAAATTAGTTTCTTTTTAGTTTTTAAAGGAATCACACTTGAAGTATTTTTTTCTAATTAACACTCGAATACTGCATTCATAACCAAAACAAATAATAATAGATAATGTGTAACTGTAGTATTTCGATTCAGTAGATTGGAATTCTGCAACCCGTCTGAGCTTCGAAGGAAAACCTGGTATTCAATGTGAAGGTATGATGACTCAGTGGCATCATGTACGGACGTCTCCCAACAATGACGCTGGCCTTGTATGAAAACATGTTGAAGTGATAGCATAGTGTAATTGTATTTTTTAATACCCTCCTCGTTAGCTACGACCCGCAAGTTGAAAATAGTCGCCTAACATTTATAGATGTGTCCTTCCAGGCTCAGTGTGTTACTGTCTTAGGGCATATCATCACTTCACTTCGGGTGAGATCGTGATGAAACATATTATAGTAACGGCACACTATGCTGGCCGTTTTGACTTTTGTCCGCGCATTTGGTTTCGTATAAATTAATAACTACGTTTGAATGAGCTTACTTAGTATAATAATTAATTACGTTTGAAATGGTGTTGTTTATTGTCAATAGTGACGTACAGTTGGTCATAAAATTAATCAAATGTATAATTTTAGGACACACAATTAATTTATTACATTTATTTCTAAACTACAAATATGTATTGTAGTTTAACTATATAATATGGTCCCGTGAACAAATCTTTTCATGTTTTTTACTAACAAAAAAACAACGTCATTAAATAGAATCCCTTATGGATTATAAGTATTATTGTAGTTATTTGCCACACAACTTGGCTAGGATGGATAAGTTTTCCAAAAAAATAATTAAAAAAAAAAAACTTATACGATCGTCTCATACAGTCTTACGTCTCTGGCCAGCACAACTACTATCTCCGGCAAACTCGCGTCAATGCTTAATGCTCAAAAACTTATAGATACGACTTGCATTTGTTTTTTTTTTTCGAAAATAAATTGTTTTAATCACGTCACTATTATAACGTGTCAAAACGGCCACCATAGCGTCTCTCCTCTTATCTTAACTCTCATCTCAGTATTCACACCTTTTATACACATATTCCTCGTACAATCCATCCATAACTTCTTCGGTCTTCCTCTGCTTCTACATCCGTCCACTTTCACTAAACACTCTTCTAGTTATATGACTTTCATCCCTTTTCATAACATGCCGATGCCCTTTTAATCTAATATTCGTCAGCTTCTCTGTCACTGGTACTATACTCAAGCTTCCTCTCATATATCTTTTGAAAATAGAGTACAATAATATAAATATTAAATATGAAAAAAAAAAACAAATAGTCCCTCGTCCCAGGTCATGTGTAGGATTAGAGTATTTATCGAGATGAATCCAACAAACCTAAACACAAAGAGGACCTCTTGCTTTGTTGTCTGTTGATGCGTTGCTATGGCCAGCATCCCGGTCCTTCATCAGATCAGCTTGATAATACCATATTACTGCACTGTCATCATAACTATTCAAAATTTAAGCTCAAACGGTTAAGTGGTTTAAGGTTAAGGTAACGGTTAAGTATTTAAATATTTAGATCAATATTTGACCCATATATACTAACATAGCGAGTTAAATAAAAGCTTGTAATAATAAATATGTCATATATAAATAAAGGTTTTCATAATACGAAGAAAACATAATGTTAATCTAATATTATACTTGAATTCCAATAAATTATAAACTGTAGTAATTAGTATTGACATTCACGATCGATCACGAGTCTATTTCGTGATATATTAGTTATGTATACATATTATCTGTATCAATGTCATGTTTAAATAAGATTATTTTCAAAGATGTTTAAATACGATCTGGAAATACCGAATTCTATTTTTATGTGTGTAATATCAATTAAAGATGTTGTTGCTATCAACATGGCTGCATATAAAACGTATTGTAGTGTATATATCATTTTTAATACATACCTATTGAATTTTTTAAGTTATACTTATTTTGGCATGTTTAGTAGAGGGTAAAATTGAGAGCTGCGCGCGCATCATGTTACGGAAGTGTAACATGATGACGTCAGCCATTAATGATAATAATGTGAATTCATTTTACTAACTTTTATTTAAATGTTTAAAAGTAATTTAACGATTTATAAATAAAAATTATTTTAATGTCAATGATATTTTAATTTTGATTAAAGTAATGTATATTTATACAAAGTTAACACTTCAAAAAATAATGAAAATTTAGAAGCAATGATGGCTCAGCGGTAGCGTGTTCGACTTCGTAGCGATTGACGTGACTTCGAATCCCTGCAATGAGCCTGAGCTTTCGGTAAAGGAAAACAACGTGAGGAAACCATAGCATGGTGGTAGGGCATTTTCTAATGCCCGCCTGGCTAGCTACCACCTTCAAGTTGAAAATCTGTGGTCAAGCACTAATAGATGGGTTCCGGCAGCTGCACTTGAGAACCAGTCTTCCACTAGGATTAGCGTGTTATCATCTTTGGTCACATCGTCACTTAACATCAGGTGAGATTGTAACCACTACGCCAAAACCTATAACAATAACAAAAATGAAGTCAGTTAAATGTATTTAAATTATTGTCATTGATGGGGCAGGCTATCTTCATCATGTTGTTGGCACGCGGGATAATATTTTAATAATTATTTTGTTTTACTTATATTAACAATTATTTAACTTAATTTATTTCTTAGTGACGGATTTTCAATTTAGTTTGAGCATTAGCAAATTCCCTACCACTATGCTGTTTCATCACGATGTTATCCTTCACCGAAAACTCGGACAATTCAGATATGCGAACCCAAGTCCGTCGACACGTTATCCGTAGTTACACGCTAGCACTGAGCCATCAATGCTTCGCATTGTATAACAGGCACATTTACCGTAACTTTGCTTTCAATCTGTAATACATTAAATATTGGAACAATCTGTAGTAATAAAAATGTAACCAAACCTGTAATTTCTTCCACTGTATCCTGCCGATGCATCTTGACGCATTACGCCAAGCTAATTTAGCTCCAAATACCAGTTCCGATGTTTTAAGTTGATATGTGCCTTTATCTTTTAATTCATTTTTTATTTCTTCTAACCTTGACAAGTGAGCTTCGGAGTTCTCCCTAAAAAAATATTAAATCAAACTTAAAACGGCTCAATATACAAATTAACATAAGGATTAATAAGACTGTTAAGTAAAAAAAGAGACGGTATTCAATTTGTCCTTCATGAATATGAATATTTATTTAATGTATATAAGAAGTACATACCTGCGTATAGAAGCGAAATACTGCGTAAGGAAAGCCTGTGCGTCTTTATAAACTTCTTCCCGCGTTCGAGGAGTATCGCCTCGGTTGGGAATGTCCATGACACTGGTTTGGCAAACTTTTTCTGTACATTTTGTATTCTGAAATATAAAAAAGTGGATATAAAAATCAAAAACATTTTGATATAGTACTTAAAAGATTGTCGTTGCTGCTGTCAAAAAATGTGACATATTTTAAATTTTATTTTTTGTAATTTTGCTCTAACGATTCGCATTCGCTAAATACAAACACACATACTATACACCGAACATAAATAAACTCACGATAATAAAAAAAAGGATAAGTGGCACTGTGTTCGAGTTTATTAGCTATATGAAACGGCAGGAAAACGTCTGCAGGGTCAGATTTTTTTTATTATAGTATTGCGCCACATTGACGGTACTGTCCCTGATGGTAAGTACAGTACAATCCAAATACAATGGCAACCACCGAGAGATCGAAATCCATCGGCGGTCGCCACTGTCAAGCCGGTCTCCATAAATATTTCTTCACATTACGCTTGAAGGACCCTATGACGTAAGAAGGAGGGGGGGGAACACATCAATAAATTTCTATGAGTTTCGAATAAATATTGAATTAAGGCACATTAATTGTTATTTGCGTAATATTGTTACAAGCTGAGTAAAAACAATCACATTCTCTCAATATCTAGAAACGTCTATAATCTACTAGAAACAACGAGTATGTATTCGTTAGTACGAAAAGCATTGCAGTTCACACACACATTTGTCAAAGCTTATCGGTCCAATTACTTAATGAAAGAAACAATGGTTTTAAAATAAAACACTTCCCCTTCTTTTAAAAGAGGTCGTATATGTCAAGACCATTCTAATAATTTGGACCGTGTTTCGAAACAGGACAGTTCTGTTTTGGACAACAAAATGAAGACAATAAGCGATAAGAGGAAGAAATCTGCAAGAGGATCACAGAGTAGTGTAAACAAGAGAAACTAAGTTCGGCCACAATCTACTGAACATCTGAATAGTGAGATTGTTTAACTATTGTTCTATTGAGTACAATAATAATATTATGTTTAATCTAACCGTATTTTCACTACTCACGAGTTTAACAATATTTTCGTGGAAAAAAACAGTATCATCTATAAGATTAATAGCAACCGCGACATTCATGGATCTAATAACGATTAAAATCATTGGTTTAATACAATGTTACATCATCACGGCAAGTTTTTGGTGTGTAGTATGACTAACGCATACCTTGTCGTAAACTCAATAAAACTATATAAGTACTATCTTGTTAAAATTTGTGTTCATATCATTCTTTTAACTTCGCTATAACGTTTAACGAAATTCATAATTTGACTGCTCGATACTCCCCATTTTTTTTAAATTATTATACTACAAAGTTGGCAAACAAGCATACGGCCCGCCTGATGGTAAGCGGCTACCGTAGCTTATGAACGCTTGTAATACCATAGGTCTCACAAGCCCGTTGCCGACCTTGAACCCCCCTACTTCAAAGAGCTCTGGACACTATGTCATTTGGCTGCGATCTTCTGTAGGGTGGAGGTATTTCACCAGTCGGACTGCCCCAAGTAGAGAGAAATCTCCAAAGAAATTTATCTGTGCCCTATCTCTCTTAATTGAATAGAAAATACTTATAGCCACTTGTTTCGTCTATATATATTAAATTTGTGTATTGACATTGTATTAAATTGTACTGCTGTGCCCCACGGTTTCACTTGTGTTAAATTTAATTGACCAAATACCCAACTTGGCGTTGCCAACGCCCGTTACTCTCAATTGCTGTAACTACCTACAATATGCAAGATTGCTTGAGGTTCATGGTTACAGCTCCGCTCCTTACGGTCGTAGCGTGAATTTATATAACTTATAACCTTTGTCAATAAATGGCCTAAAAAATTCAGAAAGAACTTTTCAAATCTGAGTAGTAGTTCTAGTGCATATGTTCTCATACTTATTTGACCCATCGCCCGCTTTGTATATGATTTCAAGTTTTTATATCGCTTCTAAGAAACACTGTTCAAAGAGCCATCTCATTATTAAAAAAAATGCTTAGATCATTGTAGTATTACATCACTGTTATATATTTGTAGAAATTTTGTAATTGTAAAAATAGTTAATATTTATATTAAATTTACATTTTCTACATCTACAGTATACTTTGGTGGGTGGGAAACTATACAGCAGTATACATACGTATACTGTAGAATATAATTTTATACAGGATCTCGATCGATCAGTTTTATTATATTCACCTATGTATATAAATAACATTCAGCACAATCCTTGCATTAAATTATTATTTTCATTTTAGTACAACTAAACAATTGAATAGAAGTTTGTAATTATGAAGTGAGATTTTTTTATTATTATTTTGCACTGAGTCAGTAGTCAGTTAAATTTCGAAGCATTACAGGGACTAGCCGTTTGCTAACAGATACCAAAAAATAAAGCAAGTACCGAATAGCGAGTATGAAAGAAAGAAAAAAGTTTATTGCTGGGATAAATACTAAACAATATACAAAAGAACTAAAAATAATAACTTAAAAAAATAATTATTATATATTATCTGCTAGAATTGCCCAGAAACGGTCTCTTATCCAGCACAGCGAGTGCATGTTTAAACATTAAACCTACCGAGCACTAACGCGAAAGCGTGAGGGTGGGCACTCGGTCTTGTAAGTAGAATTGCGTCCGAGTGACTGTCTCGCTCTTTTACTCGGCCGAGAGCACTGTCTCGCCATTCTACTTAGTGCGTGTAATGAAGGCATGAACGCGCTACCTCTATCAAGTTGAAAATCTTATGCCAACGACACCTTCGGCTTATTCCGGCAGCTTCACTTAAGCTTAACGTATTAATCTTGACCCATATTATCAGAAAACATCAGATGAGATTGTTTGGTGGCATTTCATCACAAGGTTAAATACTTGTCTAGCAAATCGATAAAAATAAACTTAATAAACTGTCAACTATTTTACGACGTTTTTATCGACATAACTGCATACCTATTATTATTTTTTCTTTTATTTTTGTCATGTGGCATTAAGCTCGCCAGTATACGAATTAAAAAGTGCGATAAAGTATTCATTCATTCAAAAATAGATACTTCGATAATAATAAATTTCAATATGTTGGAATATATGGTTGTGATATACTAGCGAGCCTATATCACTCAGAGATAATATAGCTTCCTATTAATAAATTATAATTTTTAGAATGGGATGAGTTATAGTTCCAGAGATTTATCCTACAAACATAAATTTTACCACTTTATAATAGTAAAATATAATTTATATAGATTGATTATACCAATGATTTTTTTTAATCCGTCTACTTCAGTGTACGCACCTTACGTAACTTAATCTTTAGTAATTATTGATAAAAGTATGATAATATATACTATTCCGGGAGTAGAAAACTTATGGAAATTTGTTTTAAATAGATTGTAACTTGAAAACAATATCCGTGAATTAATACGTATTCATTATTACACCTTTAATAATAATATAATGTAAATAAAAAACATGCCGTAGTAAAAAACGCCGCGTGACGTCATAAATCAATAAATAAAACTAAAGGTAAAGGAATTATGTGCAAAGTTGACTGTAGTAGAGTTTCAGTTATGAAATTTCTTCACCACATATAATTTTAAAGTCACTCTTTGAACGCTTAATAATATTTTCAGTCACTTATCACAAGGTTGCACTCAACTGTGTTTATTCATTGAACGATAACGTCACGTTTTCTGTATAGTGTTTCCAATCACGTGGCTCCTCGTTGCTTTGGACAGGTTGCAGAGACGAGCTATTCGCATTGTTAATGTTACAGACGTTACTAAATACATCGAGCCGCTTCAGCTGGACACACAGGAACATCGCCTCGCTGAGCGTGTTCTACCGTATTTATCATGGTGAGTGTTCTGAAGAGCTGTGCTTCGGAGTCACAGTTTTACGGTTACCTCCATCTTGGCACGAACTATAAAGTAATCTATGACTTATGTTTGTCGTACCGTAAACTATGGAACCATCTCCCGACTAATATGTTCCTTCCTTCTTACGTCCTTTCTTCAGGTCCTTTAAGGGTAATGTGAAGAGATATTTATACAAGCCGGCATGACAGCGGCGAACGACCATGGATTTAAATCTTTAGGTGGTCGCCGTTGTGTTTGGATTGTACTGTGCTTACACCATTAGAGACAGTACCGTCAAAGTGTCGAGCTAATATAAACAAAAAATTGAATGAATAACCTCTTTTTTCAGTTTTCAGGTTTTTATCAATAAACTATATCTTCTAGACATATAATAAAATTGTAGTGTCTGTTTGTAATGTCAAAATAACAGCTTTTTACTAAATGCACATGAAATTATACACGCTAATTAAAAAAAAATATATATTGTCTGTTTGTTCCGGTTAACCTCCGCAACGGTTGAACCGATTTTGACGGGACTTTCCAAAACAGACAGATGATGTTATAAGGAATAAATAAGGCTACTTTTATTTTAGAAAAATAATTAAGGTTCCGCGCAAGAAAACGTTTTTTTAGTAGAACACGCGAGCGGAGCTAGTTAAAATTGACATTGATTTTTAAACATACTGTCAACTTACGGATCCTATAGTACATGAGTAAGCGACTTTTGTGCCGAATTTCATTATAATCCGTCCAGCCGTTCAAGCGTGATTGAAGGACAAATATAAGAAAAAAAGTATCCTATTGTTTGAATTAAAAAACAATTATTTCGCTTCACTCGATTTTACGTTTACGGCTAATCATCCATAACCGAGTGCGTACGTGTGTTCAATGACACAAATTAAATGGTGTCCAATCGGTCGTACGCCAATCAGATCCGGATTTGATTTAAGTTAAAATGCTCATATTTTCTCAGGCTATTTGTTGAATAAATAATCCACGTGACCGCAACTTATTTTAAGATGTTATTGTCATCTTCGAGCTGTAAAATCCAATTCTCAAAATCATGTAAATGTGTAGAGATAAATATAAGCATTTACACACACGAATAAAATGAAATTATCGAAGAACTAGTTGTGTCCCACGGTTTGATACGTGTTAAATTTATTCGACGAACTCTCCACTGCGACGCACCCAGCAAGCCATTTTTATCGTTATAGTTTTGTCGTAGTGGCTACAATCTCACCTGATGTTAAGTGACGTGAGGGTGGTAGCTAGCCAGGCGAGCATTAGAAAAAGCCCTACCACCATGCTATGGTTTCCTCACGATGTTTTCCTTTACCGAAAGCTCGGGCTCATTGCAGGGATTCGAACTCACGTCAATCGACGCGAAGTCGTACACGCTACCACTGAGCCATCATTGCTTCAAAACCTAAGCCTGATGTTGTGCTCACTTCTCCTACTTGCCTAAAACTTAACGTTCATGGTTACTGCTCTGCCCCTAAGATTTGTAGTGTGATATATATAACCTTAATCAATAAATAGGCTATAAAGTACTGAAATAATTTAAGAAATCTGACTATTAGTTCCAAAGATTAGCGCGTTCAAACAAACAAACAATCTCTTAAGCAATATTAGTATAGATATTAAAAAATTCTACAATCGGTTTGAAGACATTATAAGATTCGTTTTGAAATCTTTATTATTCTTATTTGAGTTATGAATATTTGTATTCTTTGTTAACCTTTACATTAAGTTTGCATATTATCTTATGTTTTTAGATTTCGTATAATTATAATTTAAATAAAATAGTCACAAAGTAGATGTCACACACGATAAAATAAAAATAGCCATGTGAGTATCACCGAGAGTTCTGTTCTACCACAGAATAAGCATAATTATTTGTGTTGGGATTTCTCGTAGTATTGATAAATAGTAGATTAACTATCAATTAATTTATTGTTATTAGCAGTATCAAATGATTGTTGTGTTAAATCTAACGGTTGTATTTTTTTTGAAATTACAAGATAGATTTGCGTCGAATGACCTTCTTTTTGTTTTAGCTCGTTAAGTACGCACGGAACACGGGAATGCCTTCCTTTTTCGCTATCTTCTTCGCCTGAGCCGGCATAATTTCAGTATTAAGATACAGTCGATTCTGGAACGAATAATCCTATCGATTTTTCATATTATTATTTTTTTTAAATAACAATAATTTACTACCGATTTTGAAACAATCGTTTTTATTACCAACAATAATTTCTCGACAAAATTGTGATTTCTTTCATTCAGTTTAGGATCGTTAGTTTGAGTCTATTCACAGGTAGCCAATTTTTAATATTAGTTATTTTACTTTAAGGCCTTTACTGTTACCACACCAAGTTTGACGCTTATATGTATTACCGTATTACGATAATGTAAAACAAAAAAAAAGCAATGAAAAACACATTACTTGTATAGGAGCCCTATACAAATATTTCAGGAAAATTTCAATCGCCTGTGAATTACAGTTGAAAAGATACAGCACTTTAAAGGTGGGACGGGCGTGTAGACCTAGCAGTAGGGTTACTTTTCTGGGAACTGAACCCTAAAAACAAGGTAAACTGTTATTACCATATCTTTTTTTTTAATTAATTAACGCTGGTTCTTTAAAATTGCTATCCATCGACAACAAATTTGATAGTGGCAAAAAAATATCTAACAAAACACAATAAAAAAGTGTCCTTCTGTCATGAATGTCACCATACAACACCAGACGCGTCGTTAGAATCGTTTTTATAAAGTGCCACTAACAGAGGTAGCTATGTTCATTTGTCTCAAAAGTTTCATAACAAGTATCATTAGTAAGAATATGAATAGAACAGGGAATAATCTAGACAAATTTCTTTGAAGATTTATCTTCAGTGATTACCAGCAAACCTCTAAAGTTTAGGCTTATATGATTCGTTTTGACAAGTCAAATAGATTGGGCTTTGTAACGAGATATTATTATTAACCAAAAAAGTTTTATAATTTTTAGTGTGTAGTTAAGCGTGTGTTTTCTTTTTTTAAACTATTTAGAAATTACATATACTTCCGTGATAAAATCTGTTGAAAATTGATATTACTATTTTTTTATAATTATTTTTACTAGTTCTAAAGGTATTAATCTCCAATCAATTGAGAAAAGACATAAACTTCCCGCGTACTAAAATTTCATTGATTAGTCGTTATTTAGTCAGATCAAAACATACACCAGATAAATAAAAAATATTTTATGTAATTTTGATAGAAATATCACGAAAATTGAGAAAAAACTACATATACAGATAACTACAGGTATATTAATATACCTTTAGAGTTAGCTTATCTAGGCAAATATTATAGGATTTATCAATATTAAAATCAAGTTGATAAAAGCAGTTTGTCATACTTACTATCTGGACTAAATCATATACATATCAAATGTTTACATGATTAACGAACATTTACAGGAAAATTCGATTAATAAAAATGATCCGTGTAGGTTTCGGTTTTAGGAAAAACCTACGCGGTAGTTAAAATTGTACAATATGATCTAAATGCGCTTTTTTTCGTCATCTATTGTTATAATAATGACGCGCTTTAAAACTATTTGATGCATGTGTTTTATATGTAAAACCCACAAAAAAAAAGTCATACATTTAAACTTTACTATTTTCTTAAAATTTCCGTGCAGAGTCCGTGATGTTTTAATGACACCAAGAAACGTTGAATAGACACTACCGGTCTAACAACGGTTCATTACCCAGCCATAAGTTATTGGAATATTTTTTATAGAATAATCCAGAATCAACGACGACCTCAGAGGGATCGGTAATCTATCGCTTGTAATCGCTGATAAGCCTCTTGGCAGTTAGCTACACTGACCGATACCGAAACTCTACAAACCAAATTGACCCGTGTCGTCTTCATCAATGTGCATGTTGGTGGCCATCCAGTTAGCCACATTTATCGTGACTTACCACCCAGCCAAAGATTTTATAAACTTATACATTCGCTTTAAGCATTAAAATAAAATTTATTGGAGCGTATTTTACTATATACCAATGCTTTTTTAAAGTGTAACAAAAACTACGTTAACTTCAAACTATCCGTTGAAATAATTTAAAGTTTTATTTTCGTTATTTCTACAGTTATATGTATTGCTTTTAGTTTAAAGTATCTCTTCGAGGTCAGTGTCTTATCCGTAACGATCAGATTTATTTTGACAAGAAGTTTTTGGTAGACATTTCAAATCACCTTCTTCGAATTCTGAATAGCGAATATTCAATACATCTGTTATATTTATTTTAAAAATGCAAGTTCTGTTACTTGTATTTACAGACACGCGTAATATAGATAATGTATCTATAATGTAATGTAAATATTTTAATTATGAAGGTCATAGGTACCGAGAGCCAGGACTTCCAGTTTTCAGATCCTAAAGGGTGCGTCTACTAATTTTTGTTTATTTGTAAAGTAAATTAAATGTTATTGTAATTTGTATTTAAACTTTTATTTATAAATAAAAATAATGTAAGATTATAAAATTGCTACTATTTTTTATTAGTCTACCTATCTAAGTAATTGTTTCAACTTTTGTTAAGTATGCAAAGTATACATATTCAATAAGAAAATTTGAAGTTTGAAAGCTATATTTGATTTTTAACTGTATTTCTCGCCTTCTTTGGTAACTCTAGTTATGATCGTCTCTTTAATCTGTTATTTAATAAATTAAGATATTATTATAATTCTTTACAATTCAATTTTTTAAATGTACGTAGGTATATAAGTTGGGTTTAAAATACGTCACTGCTACATTGAATGCTATAATAAATATCACCTGTCAAACATTTCAAAGAATTATAATGTTGAAAAGTACCTACTACTTTCAATAATGTACAATGGAATTGTACTATCTAACGGTTCATATCAAGCGTGTCTAAATAGGCGACTGGTAACCAACAAGTAGGTATTTCCCGCATCCTGCTACGTCCCGACAAGATTGGTCACGCGTCTTCCGTGACTCTGTTTCTATTATCATTCTTCGTTCGGTCATTATCCTGAACGTGTTATGTTACGTCATTTAGATCGATCGACAAATGATTATAGCCAATGGCCATCAACATTTCTCATTATTAGACAAGAGATTTTTTTTATTATAACGGAACTTAGAACTAGTTCAGTGTTGGTCGGTGGACTTTCCGTGATATTGACAATCTATTGAAATGTTATTATATACTTCGACTAATAAAATGAGTTCCAAAGCAATTCTTTGAAGAAAAGGGTATTAAAATTTTAATGTTAAATTTGGTTGTTGTAATGAAATTGGAAACTATTTATATTATTTATACTAGAAAGGTGGCAAATAGGCATACGGCCCGCTTGATGGTAAGTGGCTACCGTAGCCTATGAACGCCTGCAATAACATAGGTATCACAAGCGCGTTGCCGACCTTGAACCCCCCTACCCAAAGGAGCTCTGGAAACCCTACTCACCGCAAAAACACAACACTAGGTCATTTGGCTGCGATCTTCTGTAGGGTGGAGGTATTCCACCAGTCGGGCTGCCCCAAGTAGAGATAAATCTCCAAAGAAATTTCTCTGTGCCCTACCTCTCTTTGGATATGCATCGACTGATCCCAAAAGGCGACGCGCAAATGCGAATCACTATGACGGGGTTGTTCACCTTATGCAAAGTGCTCGCTATCCAGTCGCCATGTACAGATCTTACCAATCTGCTTTTTTTTCGAACTGACTATACTTTTAGCCTTAAGGGCCCTGGAGCCTTTACGGCTTTTACAACTTCACCGGGCTTGGAGGCGAGCGCTTAAGGCACTCAGCCGCGAAAGCATTGCAACAAGATCCGAGGGTGTCAAAGTGGCCGGACCTCGGCTCGGACTGTTGCGTGTATCAAAGAAGTTGCGATCTGGCTAATTCCCTATCATTCCATCTAAACTAACTATACATATATACCAATCTGCTATCGTCATTTCCTCCTTCGTTGCTCAGCAGGATGTACCACGCACAGGAGAGGTTGGCCTTGAGGTTTCAAGTTTTAAGATGTTATTTGACCCCTCTGTACACTCTCCAATCCAAATCCACCTTCCAATTTATATACTTAATAATATTTCACTCATTGATAGACTTTAGATGTTACTATAATTTTATTACATTTCGTATAGTTAGCTCGGTACTTTGACTGTACTATTCCTTATGGTAAGCACAGTATAATCCAAACACAACGGTGACCACCGAGAAATCAAAATCCATTGTCACCGCTGTCATAAATCTGCAAGAATATTTTTTTACATTACGCTTGAAGCCCGAAGTCATATGAAGGACAGAATACATTGGCCGGGAGATGGTTCCACACTTTCACGGTACGATAAAAATAAGACATAGAGAACCTTTTTTTTCGTACCAAGATGAAGGTAAAGCTATGACTCCGAAGCCCAGCGCGTGTGGTTCTGTTGCGAAAAGGAGAGGAAGGAACAGCTCTTCAGAACACTCACATACTCTGAGATACAGACGGTAGAACATGCCCAGCGATTCTTTTTTTTTGTGCAAAGAGAACAATAACATTTCATTCATGTTTCGGACATAATTCGTTACTTGTTTTATTTAGTGTTTCATCCCATAAGATCGTCCCTAACACCACAGATGTTGAAGAAATTCAATTAACAAGAAACATCAAATAAACGCATTTTCTATTTTCATCTTAAGCAAACAACGAAACATTGTCTATAAAATATATATTCAGTGAAGATGACATTGTCTCTAACAAGGACAAAGATATTTTTGTATTATCTTTTTTTGGATTTGACTTGCAATTTTCTCGATCGAATGCTAATCATGACTATTGTTTTTATCTTACTGTTTAAATATATTCAACATATTTCGTTTAATTTTTGTAGTAATAAGTGACGTATCTTAGTTTGACGCCTTAGGCTATAAGTTTTTGATTATGAAACATAGTTTCTAGGATTTTCGTATGATCTTTTAAAATGGTAGCACGGTAAAGTGACGTCTTTGTTACTGATAATGAGCACAGTGCAATCCAACAACATCGGCGACTACCGTGGGATGCACAAACCATCATCTGTTGTCGCCGTCACGCCGACCTGCTCAAATATATCTTCATGTTATGTTTGAAAGACTCCATGTTATAAAAAGGAGGGAACACATTGGCCGGGAGGCCATTCCACAACTTCCCAGTTCGGCAAAGATAAGACGTAGCAAATTTCTTTGTTCGTGCCGTAAAGTTGTGGCTCTGGAGCCTAGCGCGTGGTTCTTTTATAAAATGGAGAAGAGGAAATTAGATTTAATAGCTCTTAAGAATACTCTCCATGATACTAATGATATTTACAGACGATGATATTAAAGTAAGTAATAAATTTAGAAACAAAGCATTAAGAAAACGGGGTCATTCACTTGGAAAGTCTACTTTATTTTCCTGATAAACGCAGGGCCCTTAGCACATTCCACAACACATTCTTAAAGAAAACACTTAAAACAAAAATAATTAAGGGCGTGAACTGGACAGCCTACAAATATATTAGGTGCTTTTATAACTCTAGGCGACGCCAAAAGTGCAGTATTCTTAGTATTTAACACCCTTCGCAGCTTACCGCTAAAGGTCATGACCCTCATGGTTCTTAAGATACACCCCTGGTAATTATCCCTCCCTTATTAAAACTTTTTAGGTACATTTTAAACTTGAAATGTAAAGTTTCGTTTATATTCACACACACTTGTGCACAATCGCAAAATTGGAATGCGTAAATGTAAAAAGTGGTGTCCTAGGTTTGAGTAGAGTAGCACCACCGTTACATCTATTTTTGCCGCTAAGCAGACGAATCTAGGTTTCAACCTAGTCGAGCCAATCAACTATTTTACCCGCACTTTGCTCTCTCTGACATATTATTAATTATGTACTAACTGACAATAGTTAACAAAAAAGTAATATCACAATTGTATCTAATATTATTAGGCTCAACGGGAAACTTGATCACGTTCCTAAAAATCAGTTGTTTATATGAAATTTCATGGTAACTCAGAATACGAAATATCCATTCCATTCAAAAAATTTATTTCCGAAGGCCACGTTAACTTGTAAAGTTTCATTATAAATGACCTTTTACTTGTCACTTTCGGGTAATTTTTATTACACGACAAGACGGCATAACATTTTATAGTGTGTAATACAGAAACACAAAAAAATAAGACACTTTTACAAAAAAAATCGTGTCCCTGTGCAAAAAATTACAGGAATTTGGCCAGAAAACACGTACTTTTTTTCGTCGTAATTAGGTTTCTATTCTAATTACATTCACTCGCACGGGCGCTACGGTGCGCTTTGATATGTGATCAGAATAAACGTAAATGAAATTTTATTTTTTCGAAAGAAAAAACGTTTTGTTTAACCTGTGTTATGATTGCAATCAAATTTCTGATTGTTACAAATAGATATAGTCTGCAGTGACCACTTAAATTCTAATGGATTATATATCTGTTCTTTTCTACTTTCCGGTCATAAAAGTTAGAAAATGTATGGTAAAATAACACTATTAAATTTTGATGAACGTAAAGTAAAATATGACATATTTGTAATCTATAAAAAAAACTTTATTCAATTTAGGACCCAAGAAGGTGTCATGACCTGTACATGACATGTATGAATGTCAAAACACTATTACTGGTTCAGAAAACCCCCCAGTCATGGAGAAGAGCTAGCAAGAAACTCTATCAGGTTTTTTATCTGTACAAATATTCTTTACACACAATAATTATATTAATAATTTAGTGAATGCACAGAGAAGTCACTTCCAGACATCACTATCATTCATATAATGATCCACCCTATAATAACCTTTTGACAGTAAAACCTGCTTGATGTGTTCCTTCAACTTATTGTCCGGCAAATCAGTAATGTTCTTCGGGATGTTATTATAGAACCTAACACAAACAAGTCTAAAACACGGCACGACTAATTTATGTTTATTTCTAGTATTAAAACTGTGCTGGTGTTTGACAAAATCTCTTGACAAAGTTTTTACGAATATACATTAAATTAT
The DNA here is from genome assembly GCA_947532125.1 of Saturnia pavonia. Lineage (NCBI taxonomy): Eukaryota > Metazoa > Arthropoda > Insecta > Lepidoptera > Saturniidae > Saturnia > Saturnia pavonia. Next base: position 4,653,517 of record OX383899.1, on the reverse strand, counting down.
CAAGCATGTATTGGAAGTGCAAAGTTAAGATCCTAAATTCTTAGACCTTGTTCTTTAGTGGTTCGAACCAATTTCATCAAGTTTCTTACAATTATTATAATTGATTAGTATTTGTCATAAAGGTTCATTCATTCATTTTATTTTTGAAATAAAACTTCTTTAGGCGCGACTAGGAGGTAACTGGACGACAATGCAACGGAAGTCCGTTTCGGCAATATGGCTTCGTATACAAATACATTTATATAAAGGGTGTAAGCAGTGTTAAGATATTATTCGACCGTCGGGATGGCGGTGACTGTCGGGATGGTGGTGACCATCGGGATGGTGGTGACCGTCGGGATGGTGGTAACCGTCGGGATGGTGGTGACCGTCGGGATGGTGGTGGCCGTTGGGAAGATGGTGGCCATCGGGATATTTGTGACTATTTAAGTTTTACTTCAATCGCGTGTGACGGTTACATGCTTTTAATTAATTTTTTCAGTACACCTTGCTTTTAATGTTATTCAATTATATTATAAATAGATTTTATTATTTCATCGCCACAAGTTAATAATAATATATTGAGAAAAAAAATACTTATCTATAATCTAGGTAAACTTAAATAGTAAAAAGTTATCTAGATACAAAATTGTATTCATATCGTTAGACCCGTTTCCGATATTATTCATATATACAAGAATTGCTCGCTTAATAAGTATGTAAATTATGATATATTTAAATTCAAAAACAATTAAATAATTTCAATACACGTTAGTCTTTACTTAGAGCACAAAATATAGTAATTAATCTAAGTTTATATGTAAAAATAAATTCAAACCGATTCACTTTACGAAAATTAAGTTAAATTATTTAACCGCAAAAAAACACAAGTTCACATAACACCGGAATTAAATTGAATATTATCGTGGCATAGTGACAGTGGTTTAATTAGACGGGGAAACCCACTTCAATGATGATGTCAGCGTAGTAATTCGAATAAACTGTTATATTATATAACTAACGGTGTGCTCCTGGTTCCGCACGCGTTTATTACACCGTACCTAATTATTTTCGCCCACTAATTTTAATTTTACACATATTAATGACATTTGTATAGCCTATGAATTGAGGAATAACATGTAATTCCCGTGTACAATTATCATCAAAATCGGTTGTATTTTTACAAATTCTTATAATCTATTATTTTAGCAAACAGACAAAACTGTTTTAATGGCATACTCGTTATCCTTCATATAGATTGTCTATACAAAAATTTGTAAAAAAAATACTTGTACATACAATACATTTTAATTAATATTTATGATTAAAACTGATTTATTAATCTAGATTAAAACAATCAGTAACTTGGTATAATAATTTATAAACATAAAACCTATTACTTTGCTTGAGAACATATTAAAAATAAATACATGTTTGTTTATGTTACAGGATAATATATAAGAAATGTGATAAAATAAATTTAAATATGTATATCTTATCTTGAGATACATTTATGTACATAATATTAAAAAAGTACATACAAAAAATTTAATTATGTTGTACCCACTCATAATTAATTTCATAATTTGAAAAAAGAATAAAAAAATACTTTTGCATTTTATAAATGTAATTAGATGTAAACAACGAATAATCTTTCCGAACACGCGCCATTAAAACATAATTATATCAATGATCGTGAGAATGACCTTAATCCTAACACTACCTAAACAGTTAAATCCTCGTTTATAAGAATCTCACGTTGATTCTCGACTAAAGCACGTTTTAATTGGATAAGTCAATGCTGTTTATTATTTATATTACTTTATTGGACATCAACACAATTGGTGGAAAATGTTATGATGGTGATGAGTTAATCACACAACATTCAAAATATACATTAAATACACAACGCATTTGCATTTCTTACTTTAAATGTTATCGTTCTTCGTTTCCCTAATTATAAAGTAAAATATCAGTTTAACTGAACCTTCATTGTAATCAGAAATAGTTAATAAATAACTACGGCCAGTAATCAAGTAAAAAATAACTTTTTAACGTCCCCCTTCCGAACACATATTTCTTGTGTAGTGAGAAGTCGTATAAAACTGTTTTTTTTTTGAATATACAGAAAAACAAGACATTTGACAACTATTGGATTTATACTAAATGATGATTAATATCATGCCTAATTCGGAGACTGACTTCCGAATGACTTCAAGTTGTAAGTTGCCAGCCAGGCCAGCATTAAAAATATATCTATCAAGCTTATACTAAAATTGTATTACTCCCAAGCAACACGTACAAACCAATTATACGAGAATGGTTTATTAATTCCTAGTAAATAGTACATATAAATTAGCCCGTTGTTAATCAATTCATATCTCTAGAGCAGCGCTCACTTGCAAATACCGAGTAATAAATTAATAATTGAACACTAACAATGTGTTCGGGAAACTCGTTCATTACTTAACGTAAATGTTTTACTCCACAAGAGGTCTTTGTTATTAAATTAACACTTCGTATTCACCGAGTTCTCACGGCTGGTATGACGCCAGTTTGTAGGTTTTCATAGGTAAATCGCTAAGTACTCTTTCATCTAAAAACCTTATTTCTCACATAGGTACTTATTTATTCTTTTTTTATACAAGTGGCAGATATTTAATAAAATTACAGAAACCGGGTAATAAATTAATATTAATTAATAGTTGCATAATAATCATAATAGAAGATGGAACTAACACAGTTTATAGGCAGTAAAAATAAACTGGGAATAATTAATGATAAAAATCAAATAAGAATATTTTTCTTCTATGAAAATGAGGAGTTGTTTGTTTCCCGGCGAGTTTATAGATATGATAAATTACAAGAACGAAAATACAAAACCGTACGCAGTTCAGCCTAACAGATAATAAATTATCATCATCATCCATCATGCATGATAGTTGTTCGAATTGAATATAAAAATATAACATGTTTTTTTTTCTCCATTGGGTCAACTTTTAGCCACAATCTCACCTGATCTTAAGTGACGATATGACCCAAGATGGCAACACGGTAAGCTTAGTGAGAGGACTAGCTCTCAAGTGCAGCTGCTGGAATACACCTATAGGTGTTAATAAGTCATTCACACTTAACTGTGAAACATAGTTGCACTATATAATAAAAACTGTATATACCGACATGTATTACCTTAAGTTTGGAATTATAATACCGGTTATAACAACTCCATGTTCTAGCTGAGATACGAGCCTCAGTTAACACCACATACCTACTAGGATTTAATTTTCCCACATAAATCCTGATTAAACGTAATAAAAATACAGGATATGTAAATTTCGATTGTAACTCTTGATTTCTTTCCGTATATATATTTAAAATGTAAATACGAATACTTCTCCTTAAATATTTTAATTATAATAGAATTATCACGACGGTGCAATTTAGTCATCACTAGCTGTTACCCGCCCGTTTCGAAAGGCATAAATTAAACTTTAATATTAAAAATCATTAAAAAAATTTGTCCCATTCTACCATAAAATTTACTTCTATGCCAAATTTCATTAGAATCCATTAGGCCGTTTGAGCGAAATTTGTGGACAAACATTCAAACAAACACACGTTTAGATTGATTGCTTACTTTAAAATAGATTTGGAAGTAAAATTAAACTCAGGTTGTGAACATTTTCTGTATGTATTTCCATACGAATTTATTTCTAGTCCCTTGAGCCTTTTTTGGTACCTTTTGAAAGTGTTTCACTGGCGCCGCCGTTTACATTACAATGAAAAGGGCCCCGTTAGATCAAAAAGCATTGTTTATGTGCCGAATATCCTGAAATGTCTATATTTTTGATAATTTAACCGAAGGATTTCGATGTTTCGACTTTAAGGAATAAAATATTTTGTATTTTATCTTTACAATGTTTTGTTTTTGTTATAAGTATATTTGACCTTAACTTTTAATGAAAATAGAAGATACTATGCTGACTGTTAAATTGGTAATTTTGTTTTTATTGCGATATATTAGTGTAAAGTTTTCTATCATCTATATCTGTACTATTATTTGAAAGAGAAAGTTCGTTTGTTCGTAGATGGTAATGGACTTACTATACCAATTCTGAAAATTATTTCACTTAAAGAAAGCTTCGTTTTTCCTGCGTCAAGTAGACTATATGTAGTCTTTTTAAATTTTATATTATTATTAACGTGAATCGTGAAGTTTTAAGTTTTTGGAAAGAAAGACAAAATTGGTTTTCCATCCGGAGTTTATTACATTGATCTCAACATGAGAAGTACAGTTGGAGAAGAAAAAGACACCGCAAAGAAAGAAGAAAATAAATAAGCTTTTTATTACAATAAAACCATTAAGCCCTACTGTGTACTACAATTATTATTTTTTACCTAAACTAAGAGATACTGTCGTAACGCGGAAGTGAGCGCGTCGTTAAACTTTCAATTGTCACAATAGAAAACCCAAGGTTTATTTATTTCTGAAAGTTTAAACAATGAATGCCTTTCACAATGTTTAAAAATAGTAAACTATGTATAGTTTAAAATAGTTTACTATCGTAGACAATTATCAAAACTGAAATGTTGAACGAGTTTAATAATCAGTTTTAATTTTAGATATGAGTTAGTCTAAAAACTATGTCTAAATTCCAACTATAATATTTTATATGAACGTAAACTTTTCACTCATAGGCAAGCTTCTCATAAGGTAAATATAATGTATTTAAGCTCTGAGGGGAAGTAAAGAATAAATGACTTAAATAATATAAGTGATTCTAAAACACTTCTCTGAACACATTAATTTATGTATCTAGTGCTACACCATAACAAACTTAAAATGCCCGAAGGTGTATCACTATCATAATTATAAATAGGTACCTACCACATGGAAATTACCAGATAAAATTATCTTGTAACAATCTTGTATCAATACATAATTGTATCTAATACATAATAAACATAATATACTTAATTGAACATTATATCCGGGCCCGATGAAAGACATGTCTATCTCGAATCACGTCACTTGGAGAGCGCCAAGCTGCCAATGCGTTTGACGTTAGGTAACGAGGAGTCAAATTAGAATTTATTATTTCTTTTGAACTTGTTTCAATTTTAATTATGTATTGACATATGTTGATGAAGCCACGGTTAACAGTTTATATAGTAGTAATATGGAAAAAATATTTTTGTTTAGTATTCTTAAGGTACTTTATAAAGAAACTAGCTGTGGCCAGCGATTTCATCCGCGTATAAATAAAAAAAACGCTAACTGATGATTTATAATACTTTAGAATAGACAATATTTTTATAGGGCAGCCAGGGTTATGCGTCACAACTCACACGGCTCGTTCGCGCCACTACATCTATAGTCATAGAGCCGAGCCGAGTGTTGATTTATTATAATTTTACATTATTTCCTAAACTATTCGTCCTAATAACAGGCTATAGAGGGCAATGTTTAACTACATAAAATTGTCTTGATGATTAAGTAACTTTCGTTCGTAAGGATTAATATGTCATGCCTAATAATAATTCTCATAAATCAATTTTCAATAAAACTTTGTCATAAAATACCTTATTATGGCTTATGTATAAGAAATAGGCATATGGTATCACGGACTTTTCTTAGTTTTACTAAGGAGCAATATTCTTATAGAACATTGTATTCACGTATCACTAACCATTACACCAGCGCACGGCAGTACGGTGCGTTATTTCATCCGACTTACTTAACAAAAATCAATATTCAAGGCTAGCTAAGAAGAGTAGCCTAATACTAGATATCCTATACTATTTCTCGTGAATCTGGCTATCATACACAAAATGAATTTTTCGAATCCGACTGGTAGTTTCAGAGATTACCGTGTTTAAACAAACAAACGATCAAATAAAAAATCAAATTTTATAGTATAAATAATAAGAGTGAATTTTCACGATACGCGCGCATATTGTTACAGAAAGTCAACACTATGAAGTTGCTTCCTAAACCTCTTGTTTTAATGTGGTTAAGATAGTCACACACGATGTCATGCGTCACACAATTATCAATGGTTACAAGAAATGTGACTTCCAACACGCTTCCACTTTTTTAATACTCAATATTTTTCAAAGGCTAAAAAATTCCTTCCTTTTACATATTATTCTGGAACCACACTTGAATCTAAAAAAGTTATTATTCTGAACGCTCAATATCATACAGTAAATTATTATAGTTTGGTTTTAATGAAAAAAGAATTTGAACTTTATTTTCTAATTTGATTTTTCTTTAATTGTATTAATTAATTATAACTTTTTCCTTCGCACTGTTACAACTGCGACCAACCGTTTATACTGACACGTTAATTATAGGCCGTATACTGAACCATCGTATATAGATGAATATTAGTTTTTCTCGGGCACACAGAAGACTTATTTATTAAACATCAACCCGATTTTTTTATTATTTATCAATAATATTATCGTACACTATTAGTCCGCGCACTTAAAAAACATTTCTATGTTTAAAATAATACACAACTTATACTTAGTGAGTTCCTGACAGTTGTTACATATGTTAATCACCAACTTTAGCCGCGGAGCGGTCTTTAATAGCCATCCTCTTGTTCTCATCCTCAGTTTACAACTACAAATCTGGTTGTATCTAGAAGGAACAGAGCCGTTAAGTTTTAATCGCTAATTCGAGCTTTTAAGACCGTTCAATTTAGTTTTGAAAGATAAACGTTTGATAAACGTGAGGCCGGAGCATTACATATATACTGTTGGAAATAAACGTTGATGGAATTACGACTTCTGATATTCATGGTATTAAGCAGATTAATAAGGTTAAAGTTAATATCTATTCACTTCTTAATTGATGATATTGTTTCAACTATTTAATTGTACTATAAAGTTCTGAATTGAATCCTTTTAAAAAATTGAAATTCTTCCATAACATATACTTGTACATTTTAACATTACAACACACAATACGTCACTGTTTCTTTTTTTATTTGTCTATACTGTTAGCCATAATAGCCCTGAAGCCTCACACAGCTTTTACACCTTCACCGAGCTAGGTAATAGTTACATAATAGTTCTAGGATATTATGAGCCATATATTATTACTGAAACTCACAGACGCAATAGTCTCTTCTGCGAACCCTGTATCGCTAATGAGGGACTTCAGTATTACATCATTATCATCACAACACAACATATAAAAAAGTCAGTGTTTTACCATCAAGTTCAAAACAAACATAATTGTAATATTTTTTAATTAGAATAAGCAATTTGTTATATCGCGCATTCATTTGTATTATTCATTTACATGTAGTTGTTAATACACATTCATGTCCGTAATATTTTCGTTCCGTGTTTTTGCGCATTTAATATAAGTAGTAAAACAAACAATAACATTCAAACGAGTTGCAATACTTGAACCTTACTTAAGACTATTCGTTGCCAATATATACATATCTTAAATTTTAATTGATAATTTATTAGCCATCTACAAAGTGGTTCAACTATATTTATGCATATTATGAAACTCAACGTCTCTCTCTCTGTCTGTCCGTCCGTTTATGTTCTTTTTACGCTATCCGATTTTTATGATATCCGATTTACATGGTTTTTAGGGTTCCGAAGTCAAAATGAATCATTATATTTTCGCAATGTCAGTCTGTCTGCCCACGGCGACGCTCAGAGATTCTTAGTAAAGCCAAAATTTGGTATAGGTATACATATTAATCACGACGACAAAGTGGTAAAGTAAAATCATGAAAAAAAATTGTTTAGGGGTACCTCCTCTACACGTACAGTGGGAATGCTTTTTTTTCTCGTCTATCCTATCGTGTGGCGTATCGATGGATAGGTCGTTCATAAATATTATGGGTCTGTGAAACCCATTTTTCGATTCAACGATCCGTTTGTGAAATATTAAGCTTTAAAGGCATATCCCCCCCCCCGTCAGCTAGCTAACTGGTTGTTTTTGGATATGTGAAAAATTTCATGGCAGTAGTAATGTACTTCATTTAATGAAATTAAAAGGAAAAATATCAGAGGTAAGTAGGCTTTACATGTTCACGAGTAATAATAGTCAATCCACTTATAAAAAGTATTTGGAGAAGTAACTTCGTACAAATTCCATTGAAAATTATTAAAGGACCCCTCTCTAAAGGAGGATTCATGTTACACTGGGCCGGACGCCGGCCGGGATACGGTCAAACATTTATAGTATATTGTTGTATGAAGTAATATATGCTACAACGGGCCGAATCCGTGTCCCGGCCGGCGTGCGGACCGGTGCAACATGAATGTTCCTTAAGTCTCCATTTTGTGACAGGCAACTACGGAACCCTACACTGCGCGTGGCCCGACATGCACTTAGCAATTTTTTAAATAATTCATAGCTATTTAATAGAATATTTTTTTAGATAGAGTAACATACGAAATAAGCAGTGACGATAATGGTGAATCAATTCGAAAAAAAGACGCTTATGGAAAGCTTAAATGACTTACGCTGAGTAAACCATAAAGTAAATAATAAACCAAATTAATATACTGCTGAATTATTCATCTTAAAATGACCTACAAAAAAGTCTGCATATGCAGCAAAAGTAGCATATGGCCAAATATAAATAATAGCCCAAATGCAGATCGTCTGTAACGCCCCTAAGTACGGAGTGAGTTAAGATTTATCTTATCATTTTGGATTTAATTGAACCAACTTGTCATCGGTGACCCCGTCATTTGACATTTTCATTGGACAATTAATACGTATAATGTAATTTACAGTAAAATCGCGGCACGCTATGATGGCCGCTTTGAAGCTTGTCCACTCATGAAGCTTCATATAAATTAATTACTACGTTTGAAGGAGCACATTGCTGTTCTTTATTGACAATAGTGACGTGCATTTAGTAACAAATTTTATCGAATGTATAGTTTAGGACACAAAATTAATTTATTACACTGATTTTTAAACTTTATATATTACGGTCTAACTATATTATAGTATGGTCCCGCGAACAAACTTTATTACGTTTTTAGTACTATGTATATCGATTCTAAAAAAGCTACATAGAGGCTTATGGTTCTAGACTATGTTCCTTTATGCCTTTATTTTTTTTATTGAAATCAACGCGTATTTAGTCGCGGGAGATTGCTAACCTTTATTAATTAATCTGTAGTAGTCTGTAAATGTAATTTTTCTCAAAAATTTTCTAATACACATCCATTACAAAGAAATTAGAAACAAAAAATATTTCCGGTATGTCCGGATTTAACTCGAAAACAGCTTGACCGACTTTTATAAAATTTTGTACAAGGGATGCATTAAATGCCATTGCATAATTGATAGACATAAGAATTGTCAATAATACTTTTATAAATCTCAAAAAAATTATACATTAATTGTCAACCTATTTTGATGACTTTTTTATATTATATACAGATAATTCCTCCATTTATATGATATTATATAATATTTAGTGCATAATCCTGCGTAAGTAACCTGTTAATACTACATACTATCTAATAATCAAATTCACAAAGTTTTTGTGACTTCAAACGCCAAGAAATCAATCATTTTATGTTCGCCTGGTTCTATTTAGAGAATTGCAATACTCAAGCGTTCTGATTTCCTCACGATGCATGAATACCTCAACATCAACCGATAGTGTTACTAATTATATTCAATTTAATAAATGTTTAGATGATCAATTCGTTGATCAGACCCGGCTCTTCAAACCCATGGGGTTATACAATCAGATGAATTTTCCTACAATAAGTGTTTTTTTTTTAAATAAATTCTATGTTCACTAACTTGAATGTTATATTTTTTAACAATACCGCTGATTAGCAGGAAAAAATTAGGCTCGCAATGTACGATCAAAACTGCATTAAAGTAAACAGGTATTCGTTCTTTCATACGACTAGAGTCAAAAAAGTGTGTGTCATTCAATTTGCAAGAAACTACGCAATAGATTATACCACGTAGGTGTTACGAATTGGACCGTACGATAGGTGAAGTACATAGTCCTACGCTAAAAGCAACTATTCCATAAAACCCGAAATCCTTTACTGGGTCATTATTCGTTTAAACGGCCTTCCGCCTGTCCATCTCAAACTCAATTTAAAAAATGAGTCGGTATATAACACTTTTCATATTTTTTATTCTTAATTTTGGTCCTAACTCATATCGAAATATCTGGATTTGCAAAAAGGCAAACCTATCTATCTAGATAAACATGGAAAGCAATAGATTATTTAAATATAAAATATCACCAAAATCGTTTCCGTTCAAACAGTTTACATTGAAGCTTTTAGTATTATTTTCAGGACCAATAAATGGTGAAATTGTTAAAATTAATTACGTATTGATTTTAAAGTTTAAAAGTAACTCGTGGTTGGAAGTAAAAATAATGTAATAAGAAGTAATACTGTACGCAATATTTATGGGATCTTTTTAATATATAAGTATCACAATTCATTAATAAAAAATATCGCCACACCGATTATAATGTTTCTATGCAATTTTTGTTAATTTTTATAAGCTGTAGTATTTTTATTGTGTTTTACAATTACCATGTCGCATCGAGTTTTGTTTTTTTTTCATTTATTAGTTTATATTCAAAAAACCACAAGACATTTTCTTAGGTATGACTCCACACGTAATATACGCAACTAGCAAACCATGTGCATAACAGCTGAATCTATGATGCACAAACTCGGTACAAGTCCTTTATGGCTTAGAAGGATCTAGTTTCATTAATTCTCGGAATATTTCAATAAATAAAATTAAAACACCAAAGTAATGCAAAAAATGTTTATCGGATAAAACGCGTGAACTGATACATATTATGTCATACCAAGAATCTTGAATATTTGTCGCGTGGGAGCCAATATGTTTTCGAGGAAACACGAGCCATAGAATATTCTAATAAATAATTCATGACATATGTTTGCTAATATTGATAAACGAGATGTCGACGTATGTCAATCTTATTATTACGGGTTATGTTTCATTTTTTGGTCAGTGGTTTAATTTTGAATTCTTTTAAATTAATCTTACCTGATGTTAAGTAACGAACTGGTCCAAGATGGTAATACGCTAAGCATATTGGAGGGAATAGCTCTCCAATGCATCTAACGGTATAAATGTATAGGTGCTTGGCGACACATTTTCAACTTGGGTGTGGTAGCTAGCCAGGCGAGCATTAGAAAATACCCTACCACTACGCTATGGTTTCATCACGCTATTTTCCTCGCTTTTTCAATAGATGCGATGTCCGTAAACGCTACCACTGAACCACTTTTGTTGTTCTTTATTTTGGGAACCAAATATCGTTAAAAAGATTATTAATAGCATTATAAAATGAGTATTTTTTTGCATTACAAAGTTATTGTCTTCTCTTGACTTCAGTGTTAATTCTAACTAAATGTTGGTTTACTTTTTACAACTTTCGAGGGAGTTCTTGTAACATCTTGGCATTAACGTTCCATGTTATTATTTATAATGCAGAAATCTATTGCTAGCAGGCTTTGTCCAAACGACCGAATAAAACCTAAAAGAGAAACTTGCAGCTCGGAATGATTATATGTAAAATACACGAACTCATAATTTCGTATTCTTTTATCTTCTCATTCGAAAGTAAACCGATTAAAATAAAAAAGGTTTTCAATAATAATATAAGAAACATGTAGGTACTATGCTTATATGTTTTGTATTATATCCTTCAAATTTGTTTGCTGAGTGTCTGATATGGGCGGTATAACTGTCCAGTTTTAGTAATTTTGACTACCTTATTAAAAAATCTAGAAACAGCAGTGGTAGATATGTATTTATTGTATGGTATAAAAATATTTTCTCTAGAACTATTATCCGGGTATAAAATAGAGGAATACGTTTGCTGACACGCCACTGAAATATTTGATTTTTGTACTTTTATTTTCTTTATATATATTACCCTAAATAAGTCCCGAATACTCGATACTCGCTTACTCGACATAAATACCTGACCCATTTAAAATACAATACGTAACTTGTTGCAATGCTTACTTGAGTTACAGTATCAAAACGTAAACAATACAGCCGAAAACAGTGAATTATTCGGAAAACGAATAATTTCGATAACATTCGTACTTTTATTTAAGATCGTGTCTCTAACGCTTCATGAATGATGTACAGTATTGATATTGTGATTTTATTATAATCTAATTATGACATTATAATAATATCTTTAATAGAACGGATGCTGTGGTAGTTTTACAGCGTGGATATTAGTCAACTCAATGCTATAAATGTTGCGATGGTAAAATACTCAATGACCAAGGGACAGTATCTGTACAAATTCATTTATCGTCACGTTAATTTCTCAGTTTCGTTTCTTAAAGTAACTTGCACAAACTTGCCATTTGTTTCTGTAAAAACTGCTTTGTCTATAATTTATTTACAATTAAGAATGAAGTAAAATGTAAATTAAAAGAGTATCCGTATCTATATATTAAAATAAGATGAGGAAAATTGTTATAAAATTAGCACGACAGTACGTTATCGTCTATAACTTTATCTATTCTATACATAACTATTCTAAAACTCAACATCCCTTTGCCTCTCTGTCCGTTTATGTTCTTTTCACGCGAAAAACTACATATCCGATTTACATGTTTTTTATAATAATTCACAGCTATATTATCTGGCCAGGTTATAGGATATATTTTATTAGATAAAGTATTATACGAAATAAGCAGTGACGGTAACTCGGAAAAAGACGCTTTTAGGGCGCTTAAACGGCTTACGCTGAGTAAACCATAAGAGATAAGAAGAGAGGTGTTATAAGCTTAACGTGTGTCTGTGTATCAGTGTCTGTCTGTGGCATCGTAACTCCCAAACGGCTGAACCGATTTTCATCTACTTTTTTTGTTGTTTGAAAGGTCACTTGATGGAGACTGTTCATCTGTTCAGATGTAAATTTGTTCAGCCGTTTGAAGATTATCAGATCTTTTCTAGTTGATAATTGAATGTGAGCATCTTTCAAACATCTAATTGTGTCGAAATATGGTATTCTGTTACTTCAATGATTTGTAGAAGAAAAAGACAACATTGAGCGATGCTGCAGCATTTTGTGGATTCTGCACGATACCTATCTGTTCACCAGTTTACTGCACATATATATCGTATTTGGGCTCATTGGAATGGTCTTTAAAATAACCGGCGAGTGACCGCCGTGGGTGGGAACGCGGGCAGCACGATCGGCACATACGCTCAATTGACGGAATTCTATAATCCAGGCGAGCGGAGCCGCGAGCACAATTAGTGTGCACATATTTCTTTGAATTAACATTTTCCAATACACAATATGTTGTTGTGATGTACATATTGTATCATATATAGCAGTCTTTATATTTTCTTTATAGTCTTTATGTTTCGCCAGTGCTATATATAAATAAAATACAAGTGTTGAAATAAATTATGTTATTTTTTCTATACTTTAATTAATCATGATATTGATCACGTTAATTTTATAACTTATAACGCGCGTAGACTATAAGTAAACGCTCCCACTTTTATTATTAACAATTAAATATACATATATATATGTATATATATATATATATATATAATTAATATTAACATTAATTAATAATACATAATTAAATATAGCCTGGTTCCTGAAATACAGACTAACCTAGTTTAGGATCCAGAGCTACACTGATGTTATGTATTATGAGTGACTCGACTCAATAAATAATTTATTATTAGATAATATATATATATATATTCTATATTATGCTAAGGCAGAATAGCACCACAAAAAACTACTTATTAAAATTACTTCATAACCTATTTTTAATGACCTATCATTTAATTTATTAACCGATTATAATATACGACTCTACGCTATAGATAACTATTAAAATTAACGTCCGTTTAATAACTAATGCTTCATAAGTAATTATATAAGATTTTCCTTGTTTTACTTATTATTTATGTTCATTAAAATACATATTTTATCCATTTTATGAGTTAAACAAAACGATCCTATAACACTTAGTATTCTCACTTTTTTTTTGACCGGTTTTGTGTTGTTTTAAAGCAATGTAAACTCATTCTTGTAAGTTAAATTGCTTGGTATATCTACTTATTTGAGTAAATATTTGACAAGCGTTATTCATAAATTAACGCATTGACGTAACTCGAACTACACTATGTTTAAAAATTGTTAAAATAATATAAAAATGTTTGATGTAACAGTGCACAAATTTGAAAACCAGCTTTTATATTATAACTATTACTTACAAAACTAGTGACTTCGTCTATACGGGAATGTAGTGTGTCGAAATTTTCATCGAGCACGAGGTGATTCTTCAGTCTTATCGGTTGAGGAACTTTTATACGAAGATTCGGCTTCACTGATTTCTGATTACTGTCAACTTTCAAGTCTACACTTTCACCACTAAAGGGACACGTCGCGGGAACGAAATGACCGTTGACCTGATCCATCTTCCCCAAGCTCTCCTTCACCGATCCCCGTGGATCCTTCATGCAACAAATTTTAAATAAATTTGACATTTGCTTATTGTATCACAGGAATGACGCTCGCGTGCGTGACGATCTGACTGAGGGATCGCTACCAGCGGCATAATATATATATATGCATACCGATGGAGATCCGGAGCAGAACTGACGCTTGACAGGCTGAAACGAGTCTGTTGTCTCGGTAACCGGCCACTGGACATTCTAAACAGTGCCCGCAAAAAATATCAACAATGTGTCAGTAAGCCAGCGCCCGCGTGTGCTGCCGTCGCCGACGACTGTTCGATGACTAGATGGCGGATATAATCACCTCAGATCAAGGTAACACGACTGTGGCGTAAGAGGCATTATCAGGCACTTGTATACAATGACAGTGAGCGAGTAGAATCAGCGATTATCAAAACAGATAATGTAAAACAAAATATTTGATTAGTTTTATAATATGTCATAAAGGTTTAAGGCACTATTCATAATTAATTTATGTTTGTGCTAACATGCTAAAATGATAGCTGAGTGCGACGTTTCTAAAACTAAAGTACATAAATGACCATAAACAAATGGTTTTTATATAATACCTATTTATAAAGAAATTATTTATGATGCCCTAAACAAACATCACATACATAAAGAAATAAAAAGTTGTCGATAGGTGGTCTGTCAATGCAGAATCAAATAAGGCTATTTAAGATGAAGTTTTGATAATCAGATACTTTTATGTCTACGTATAAGAATCTAAAATTTTATTTTACGGGAGAGAAAATTGATCTTGTTAATCTTAAAGGTAATAATAATATGAAAGTTTATTATGTATTTACAAATAATGCTAGAGAATTAGGTATGACCTACACCAATAGTATTTTCAAACAGTTTAAATAAGCGGTTCCTAAATTTTGAAGCTACGGAACACTCAAGAAATCTCATCTTTAAAAGGTAACAAATGAAAGACAATTTAGTGCAATATAATTTTTGCAACAGTGAAATTATTTAGGAACGAAAATAATTGAACGATTCAATGACAAATGCAATTGATTCGCGAAAACCTGTTGACATTAGGAATCGCTGGCTCAGTGAACGGTATATTTATTTAACTTGCACATATTCTAAAGCATGTTCTAGTTCTGCTACGTTTCTTAACATAAAAGATGTATCTATTTTATTATATGTATAGATTACTAGCGATGCCCCGTAGCTCGGCACGCGTTTACTGCGCAGTATTTTTTTTGTTTCGTAGTTTAATCTTTACCCATACTTTAAAAATTCTTATAGCCTATCCATTGAGGAAAGACATATACCGCAAGTATACAAAATTTCATCAAAATCGATTGAGAATTAATACATCTTTTTATGTTTTCCTAAAGTATTATTGACAATTCTTTTGGTATATCATTGAGGTATGGCATAACCACAGACAGGCAAAATTCATGAAAAAGTGTTCTTCATATAGATCTCCATTTGGTAAAGAAATTGTTCTTATATTTATTAATATAAATTTTAATATTATTATTAAGGTTGTAATAATATTCGTTATATAATTCATTTTTCACTTCACGGTAGATTGTTTGGTACAATACTTATCTAATATTAAATCACCGTATGAACTTTCAATATTAATGGTTGAAATTGAAAGACCTAAATAGGTATGGTATCTGATCTCATCGCCGAAACAACCTTTGTGTGTCTTCGATTAATTTTCGATCGAACCATGAGATAAGTCACGTACCTCCTGCCATTAGTTCAGTTGAAGTGCAAACAGTAATAAGAACATAATATTATATATAACTAATTCCTAATGCTCCGATACGTAATAGAATCCGCCTTCCATAGCTACACTGTTTGTTGAATCAATTAAAACTACCTACTTAAAAATTTAATGTAATGTACACTGGTTAAGTTGAAATTTTGAATTTTAGCTGTAAGTTTCTCTGTAAAGCGAATTGTATATTCTTGGAGAAATAAAAATATCTTAAACCAAAAAACGTTTCAAAATAGTTCTGTTTTTTTTTTAACACTATATCACCTGCTGTTAAGAGATGTTTTTTTAACCACTGTGCTTGTTGATAAGCACAGTGCAATCCTACAAAATCGGCGACCACCGACGGATCTAAAATACAGTGTCATTCGTCGCTTTGATGCCCGCCTACTTGAGCGTCTCTTCAAGTTATGTTTGAAACAGTCCATGTCCAGGTAAGAAAAAACATTGACTGGAAAACAGTTCCACAGCTTAACAGTACCTACATCATAGACGATTTGTTCAAACTGATAAAATGGACCAATTTTACCTAAAGCTAATGTAGTTTAGTGACAGTTTCGCAATTTCAGGTACTATTAAAACTGCAAAATGTCAAGGTCAAGGTTATATTATGAAATTTTACTTATAACTAAAGCTCATTGTACTGCTTAATTTAATCTATTTTAAATTACTTCACTAATGATTACGCGTTTCATATGATCATACAAAAAATTGAATTTCGCTAAGTTTCATTAAAAATCTTCTTGGTTCTCGGAACAATTGTAAAATTTGATAGCTGTAACAACTACTGGATTAGATTGTATATAATAAACATTTTTAAACCGTCAACTTTCGTAATAAGACACGCGGCTTAATTTAACGAGACAAATTTTAACAAAAAACAAAAAAACTTCAATTATTATGTGTATCTCGATGTCGAAGGTCCAATGCCGTTGAAATTAAAATGGGACCACCCTTGCGGTAACCCCTTTCCAACGAAAAAAATAACCCTCTAAATTGGTACATAAACAAAATAATTTACTCGTAGCTGAACATCCGTAAAAAGTACATACATTCGAATTGAGAACCTCCTCCTTTTTTGAAATCATTTAAAATTGAAATAAAATTTTGTTACTTTTTTTCTCCGACCACACACTGAAATTTTCCTTATGTTCACTCCGTAAGTTTCCTTATCCAGTAGCTTTTTAAATTTATAATAATTCTTATGAAACGAATATAAACGATGATGAATATAATATATTGAAATTGATTTATCAATATTAATAGGAATGAACGGAAACTGATAACGATTGTCATGAAATGTGAATTATTTTCATCGCAATTCATTTCTTAGTAAAACTGGAGCGTTAAACTGTGAACAGAAATGGTATCGAATGTGAAAGGTAACTCCCTGGAACCATTAGAATTCAGAACGGATGATGCACTGTCAGCTTCAGTATAAACACATGACTCAATACCCTTTCGTCAATGGAATAAGGAAAGATTGTACTCTAATTTATTACCATATAAACTAATACGGCAAAATAAACGAAATTGTAAATTAAGAGTACAATAGTTTGTTTAGAAAATATATTATAATATATGTGTATTTAAACAATACTTGTCAATTTTTTTTGATGTGTACCATTTTTTCTCTCGGTTGCTGGATATTTCTTGTGGGAGTGATTTTGGAAAGGGGACGGAAATGTGTTACAGGAAACCGGAGAAGCACGCGCTATTTGATTTGACCAATGAAAGCGCGGTGGCGGAGAGATGGCTGTGAGATGGTGCCAACCCATTTTAAGTGAGGTTGGTACCACGACGTACTGTTGGCCAACATTGTGTATGCGTGAATGTGACGAGAAAAAGAAAGGGAAATAGAAAAGGAGAACGCATCAGCTGTGCACTCGTCTACAGTAATACAGTGTTGTGTATAAAATCTGAGAGTATATTTATATGTGTAAACTATATTAATAATTATATTTACTATTAAGCGTCTGACAAAATTCATCATTCTTAAAAAAAATGCGAGTAAGTAATATGGAATTATTCGAATAAATATTTTAGTGCAGATCTTTTTTCAGGATTTATGTTACAATTGCGTATTTACCACGACTAGAATTAAACTTGCGCGAGCAAGCACGCGCCTTAATATAGAATTACATATATTTCCATGCTTAGAATATATTCGACGAATAATATAACGAATAAATTGAATTCACATCTATTTTATCTCAATTTCATTACACATCATATGCGATTACTGTAATAGCTCGTTTTCATTTTTATTTTTTAACATTTGAAACGATCGCGTGAATATTTCAATTATAACTTAAAAAAAGTTTTATTATGTACTACGTTTATTAACTTACTAAAGCATGTATTTCAAACAAAAGTCGTATTACAGATTACTTAGTACAGAATGAGAATCGGAGACGAGTGGAAAGTGATCCCCTCGGATATTAAGTAATTAAATGCAATATATCCTTTTTTCTTCTTTTCATTTGTGTTCAATGAATCATAAACAAATACATAGGCAGGTTGTCTTAATAGATACTAATAACTTAAATATAAACTCAGTATATTTTATATTTAAGAACTATTATAACCAAGGATATTCTAGTCCCATCATTTTATGCCTACTGCTTACTAACAAGAAGTATAAACAAAAACAAACATATAAAATAAGAGGCCTAAATTCATGGGAAGAAGATTCAATTAATTAAAAAGAGAACTTAAAATAACTACACAATATTCTGGAAGAATCCGTTGTCGGTTCTGCCAGGATATACACCCACAGTCCAGACATAACATTTTATACTTATTAGCAAATGATATCCTATGATTATGACTACTGGAACGTTTCATTAAGTTGTGATGGATATCTTCAATCTTAACACACTTGTTAAAAAATAACTAATTAATTATTCTCATGGAACTATTGCGACATTGGTATTCGATATGTACTTTTATTGGAAAACCCAATATCATCATTACCTAGTTTACTTAGTAAAAATTTTAAACGATTATTATTAAAAAAAAACAATCCGGATATATCCGCAGAGCTAGTAATACAATATACCAAGTCATCATAAACGTTAACAGTCAAATGCCGGATTCATCCAGCCAAAGAGCATTATTACCATTATCATTATCGCATAAGTGATCAAAATTATAGGCAATAATAGAGCTGAGCGCACCGCATCGATATCGGTGATCAGCCATCAGCAATTATCGGACTGTGAGGTTTACAAATGTTCAGTAATGTTATCAGGCTCACTTATATATTTATACAAGTTACGTCCCACGATTTCACTCGTTTTAAATATACTCGACCAATTCTCCATGGCGCCGCCGCCAACGCACCCGTTCTTTACTTAGAGCTTGCAAGTTTTTTTTTTATACTACAATGGTGGCAAACAAGCATATGGCCCGCCTGATGGTAAGCGGCTACCGCAAGCTATGGACGCTTATAATACCATAGGTATCTAGCGTGTTTTCGACCTTGAACCCCCCATAACCCAAGGAGCTCTGGAAAACCTACTCTCCGTAGAAACATAACACAAGATTATTTGCTGCGATCTTCTGTAGGGTGAAGGTTTACCAACAGTCGAGCTGCCCCAACTAGAGAGAAATCTCCAAATAAATTGATCTACGGCCTACCTCTCTTTGACCCCCCTTTCCCAAGGACCTCTGGTAACCGTACTCTCCGCAGGTACATAACACAAGGTTATTTGGCGGCGATGATACGGGTACGAGTTTTCAAATTTGGCAATGGATATCTTAACGGTATTTAATCGGTTTCGAATGTGGATATTGGATATGAATAATAAATTATTTTAAATAACCAGTAATTTCCGATAATATCAGTTATGGATATTACATTTTTCAAATAATTGTATCGATGATAATAATTGCAATGAAAACATTATTTTTAACTTTTGGTATTCGACAGTATCTCATTCAACTCCGACGTTATCAGAAATTATTTTAAACATTTATACGAAATACGGATTCGATTTTTTTATTTATTTAGAATATCCGATAGTTTATTTTACAAGTTCCATAAAACGCCAATTCTAAAGGACTTAACTTGAAAAAATAAAAAACATTATTCCGTGACTCAACCACTTCAGAAATATGAATATGAAACACTTGAATAGTTATATGGAAATAGCTTGTATTCCTTATCATACATTATATATTCACATAGAAAAGCAATTTTATCAAAGTGTAGTGGACTCTATAAAGTTTAGATTGAATGCATTCAACTGAATCGCTATAAACATTGCAGTGAACTAACATGTTTTGCGCGTAATACTAATTACTTAGGTACTATTTGTAATTTGTAATAATTATTTTTTTATAGTACCTAACACGTCAAAATTTATTTTCTAATTAACTATGTTTAAACTTACGCAATAATAATCATCAATAATCCTTGCATAGGTGGTCAAATTTTTATCAGCTCCGTCCAATGGAATAGGCTGTTTGGTCAATCTGATAATGTTGTTAGGAGACCATTAGAGTTGTCAGACATCAATCAAGCCCGGCAAAAAAGCTTCGCTTCCCGATAGCTATCGCCCGATCAGCCTTTTAAACACACTAGGGAAACTTTACGAGCGGCTCCTTCTGAACCGTCTCAAAACCGTTATAGATATTAAAAATCTATACTCTCCCGAACAGTTCGGTTTTCGCGCCCGACACTCGTGTACACATCAAGTGCACCGCCTCACGGAGCACATCACGAGCAACTTTGCCAAAAGTAGTATCGCCCCCGTCCGTACGCTTGCGGTCTTTTTCGACGTAGCTAAGGCCTTCGATAAGGTCTGGCATGCCGGACTAGTCCACAAGCTACATAAACTAGAAATCCCGGATAGGTTAGTTCACCTAGTTCATGATTTTCTACGCGACCGCACCTTTCACTACCGAGTGGAAGGAGTACTATCTACCGCTCACCCTATACGCTCAGGCGTCCCGCAAGGTTCCATTCTGGCGCCTTGCCTTTTCAATCTGTACGTCAGCGACCTCCCGAAGCCCCCCGGGGTCGAGGTAGGGCTCTACGCTGACGACACAGTCATATACGCGTCAAACAGACACAGAAAAAATCTCGCCTGCGCAGTCCAACGTGCCGTAACCACTCTCGGGGAGTGGTTTCGAACGTGGCGAATAGCTATTAATCCGGTAAAGAGCGCCGCGATTATGTTCGAACCGCATACATGTAAACTACCACGCACGGTAGGACCTCTCTCATTATTCGGTA
Source organism: Saturnia pavonia (assembly GCA_947532125.1). NCBI lineage: Eukaryota > Metazoa > Arthropoda > Insecta > Lepidoptera > Saturniidae > Saturnia > Saturnia pavonia. The sequence continues at coordinate 4,632,022 of OX383899.1, read as the reverse complement.
GGAATATCCCTTGGGCCACCAAGACTAAATATCTGGGTGTCACCCTCGACTCGAAGCTTAACTTCAACGCACACGTTACTATAGTCCGGAATAGGGCCGTCTGGATCCTTTCCCGCTTACGACCCTTGCTCAGTTCGGTAAGCAAAATGTCCTTAAGACATAAGCTTACACTATACAAGATGTGCGTCCGTCCGATCTTGACATATAGCTGCGCAGCGTTCGCACATATGTCCAAACATAACTTTGTCCGCATGCAAAGAGTCCAAAATCGGTTTCTCCGTCGCCTGCTTGACCCTCCAGCCTTCGTTAGGAACATGGACCTCCACAGGGACATGAGGCTTCCCTCGATAGAAGCCTATGTGAAATATCTCACCAGGAGATACTTCGATAGCGCTTCGAATCACCCCAACCCGCTCGTAAAATCCATCGTGAACTACGTCCCAGACAACTCGATCCCCGTTGCCAAACGTTATAAACGCCGTCCGCGAAATCTCTTTGTCGATCCCGACGACGACATCGAGAAAGCTAATAATTACTACGCGTCCGCTCCCGCAACATATGCGTGCTCGCGCCCACGCCCGCGAAACCACCGTTCCCTCCCGCACACCCGCCACGACCGCCCTCCTCTGCGGCAACTCAAGCCTAGGTCCGATCCATCGGCATGGAGCCCTTGAGACAAGCAGCCGCTCGCGCGATACAAGTGACTCTACAATCACTAGCTTTCACAGCCATACATGACACTGCATTATACACACATGCACAACACACATAGGTACATAGGTTCTGTAAGGGACCTTTTTTTTTCTTTTTTTGCCTAGTTAGAATAGACGAAAATTTCAGACCACTAAATACACATACACTTGTTCCTTCCCTCCTCCCAGGGGGCAGAAACGTGTATATATGTATAGTTAGTTTAGATCGAATTACGGATAGGGAATTAGTCAGATCGCGACTTAATTGCATACGCGCAATAGTCCGAGCCGAGGTTCGGCCACTTTGGCAAAAAAAAGTCAGACATCAAGCAGAATGTTTTCATTAGTCATCACGTAAATAAAAGGTGATTTCTAACATCGAAAATTCAGGCTCATTGCTGAAGTGTCCTAACGTGCCACTACTGAATTATCATCGCTTCAAATATCACATGATATTGTCAGGCCTTGACGTGACAGGTCGTAATATCGTGGCCTCGCACAGTGATAGTAACTTTACTATTGAGCCGAGAGGTCTCGGGTTTGATCTCTGCATATTATTGATTTTTATGTGATGCATTATCGACACAGTGTCAGGGTATTATTAAGCGGTACTTCACCCCGATACTTCGTATTCATCTCCTTCTCGATATTCATTATGTCACTAATTTATACTCGATTATAAAATATCGGAATTCTAATTTTCTCAGTACATGGGCCTTCTTGTCATATTATTTGGTTTGTAATAATGCCCTTTTACTCATCAATGACCAGTACAAGACATCCTGACCTTAATTTTAGTCATACAATAGACCACAGAGGCCTTGTGACCTACAAAACGTTTACCTTATACACCAAGGGTTTCGTGGAAACGTCACCAAAGTTCCGTTTAGACCTCACTTTTACCTAATATCTTAAAATTCTACACTCAGATTGTGTCAAAATCTGCAGAATTTTCAGTGATTGTTTGATAATATATTAGCTTTTAATTGAGACCCATTAATTATATATAATCAAAGTTGAGCCCACGGTTTCACACATGTTATGGACACACGATAGTGTGTCAGCCAATATCGGGCGACACAGCAACCAGTGTGTATATTTACACGAAGCATTTATCACAGACTCACACACTCATCAAAAACCTAGACCAGAAACTTGAAATTTGTAAAGTAGATAAGGATACAATAGAAAAAAAAGTACAATTATTGATTTTAAAAGAAATAATACTCGTAATGAGCAACAACTATTAATACAATAGGGTTTCCACCTGCTCACCAATAGGTATAGTGCAGCTGTCTTACCGCGCCGCAGCCACAACGCCCGTGTAAGTTACGGTATTGTTCTTACTTTCCATACTTGCCTACAGCTTGCCAGATTGCTTGAAGTGCATGATTACTGTTCCACTCCTTAGACTCGTAGTGTAAAATTATATAACCTATAATTTTTCTCAATAAATAGGCAATACAAAAATATTTCTTCTAATGTTATGGGCAGTTCCAGAAATAATGCTGTTCAATTAAACTAACAATCTCTTGATGTATATAATATTATTATAGATATTTGATTACAGAACCATATATAGTTGAAATAACATAGGGCCTATGCAAAACTATTTATTTCAGGTTTTGACGTCGGGGTCTTGACATTCTCTATTTGCGTTGATAAGAATCAAATTAAACCAACGTCAATAACTGACACATTTCCTGCTTTGATTCTATGAAGGTATTATTTCTTTATAAATGTCGTATATTAGTTAATAATAGGAAAGTTGTGACGTTGTTTCAACGCATTCTAATGCTTCCGACGTGCATTTGTCAATTCCTCGTCGATTGCAATTCATGTCATGCTCCGTTTCTTAGAAGTGAGGTTTAAACATTACGCACAAAGGACTACGTGCAAAACGGCACCTTTTTTCAATACTAGTATTATAAGTTGGGAAAACATTAATCCCCAGAACCCTGTTTACTGTTTAATTCATCATCGACACGGTAAGTATTAAAGTATGTTTTGTTGTTCGCACTCTTTTAATATTATTTGTTATGTTGTGTGAAATACGTGTTTAAATACATAAAATATATGGTTTTTATTTTATTTCTCAACTTGTATGTATCATGAAATGTTATATTCTTTCTATTCTATATTATATTCTATTTCTATACTATATTCTTTATTTGTTATTCATACAAATAAATGAAATTGAGGTATCTGTTTTTAATGTCAAACTTTTTACTAAATTCATATAAAAGTAATACGGTACTTTTAACAACAACAAAAAAAACGTTTTTTTTTTGTCTATCTGTCTGTTTATCTGACGGGTAATCTCCGAAACGGTTGGACGGATTTTGACGGGACTTTCACTGGCAGTTAGCTGATATTATAAGAAGTAACTTAGACTACATTTTATTTTAGAAAAAGAATTAGGGTTCCGTGCAAATAAAAATACTTCGGAAAAACGACGATTAAAACTAATCGGTATCAGTGGTAGCACGACCCGCGCGTGTGCCCGATCGTCGGCACTCTGTAGTCCAAGCGAGCGCAGCCGCGGGCACAGCTAAATTTCATATATTCAAATTCTTTCTTATTGAAGAAATGTTTTAAATACAAAGAAACGATATTCTTTGAAAAAAAAAAGTATATTGAAAAAAAATGATGAAATAACAAGTTAACAAGCAACGAATTAAAAATTAAGAAGAAATAGAACAAAGTATGAAGGTAATATGTAAGATTGTTTATTAGTTAGCCTGTTTCGACGCAGATTGGTGTTGAAGTTTAATGTACATATCTTAATCTGTGTGTCTTTCTGTGGCATCGTAGCTCATAAACGGCCGAACCGTTTTTTAAGGTGGCGTCATTGAAAGTTTTCTTAAGCATGATTAAAGAAAATCTGCACAACACTTTGAAGATTATCAGCTCTTTTTTGAATTGATGAATGGATGTGAGCATCTTCCACGGGTCTGATCGAGTCGGAATTTGTTTTTTGTTCGTTATAGTTTTAGCGTAGTGGCCACAATATCACCTGATGTTAAGTGACGATGTGGCCCAAGATGATAACACGCTAAACCTAGTGGAAGACTGGCTCTCAAGTGCAGCTGCTGGAACACATCTATTGGTGCCTGGCGACAGATTTTCAACTTGAGAGTGGTAGCTAGCCAGGCCAAAAGAAGAAAGAATGCCATCAGAAAAAGCCCTACCACCATGCTATTGTTTCCTCACGATGTTTTCCTTCACCGGAAGCTCAGGCTCATTGCAGGGATTCTTCCAACTCACGTCAATAGACGCGAAGTCGTACACAATACCACTGAGCCATCATAGCTTCAATGGTATCCTGTTTTTACTTCAATTACATTGCAAGAACCTGGTAACCTTGACCTGTTATTGCAGCGTCATCTGGAATCTCCAACTTATAGCAGAGGTGTCCTGTTTGAGCTCAATGAATAGGTTATTTGTGTAGGGGATAAACATTTAGATAATTGTTGGTCATGGATGGTGCTGTTCCATGTTAGTAGGAGCTCTTTCTAAAGCCCGCCTGGCTAATTACTATCCTCAAGTTGAAAATCTTTCATCAAGAACATAGCTTAGCGTGCCACCTTAAGCCTCATCGTCACTTAGCACCAGGCGAGATTGTTGTCAAGAGCTATAAGGATAAAAAATATTACCCTTATCAGGATTTTATTGAAAAATAAATTAACCCAGACAGTACAATATCGTTGCGGTCGAGGTAATATTATTTTTAATTATACGATTTTATTAACCATAATAATTATATCATAGCTATTTCAAATATGTGGCTCTGTGATAATTTTGTACTAAGATTTTAATAACTGTGCATTGAAGCGAATATTTTCTTGTTTACACAGATGCACACTTTTGTGTTGAAATTATTTACTCTTACATCACCTCGCATATCACATGACTTGTTAAATGTAATATTTACATTTAAAATACACGCAGTCCTCGAATAACGTCGTTTAGACTTAAATTTTTCAAGTTACGTCAAACAATATTTTGACATCAATATCAATCAATTCAATCACTCACTATTACTATTATCTATACTTAATAGTATAGATTAGTATAGACTATTACTACTACTATAATATCCGAACTATCGAACTTGTATGAATTGATATGTTCTTGAAGCCGAAGGTTTATTTTTTCCTTCTCTCATATTTATTTCCATTGTGATTAAATCAAAAATAGTACTTGCTTTTATTAATAAAGCATATTTTAAGTAATAAATGCATTTTAAAGTCTTTTTTATGTTTTATAAGTTTAGAATTTAGCCACAATTTCACACGATGTTAAGTGACAATGTGTCCCATGATAAGTTAAGTGGAGGACTGGTTCTCAAGTGCAGCTCTGCCGGAACACACCTGCAAGTGATGCCGACATATTTTGAACTTAAGGGTGTTAGCTACCAGGTAGGCATTAGAAAATGCCTTATCACCATGCTATGGTTTAGTCATGATTTTTTTTTTGTTTATCGTTATAGGTCTAGCGTAGTGACCACAATCTCAACTGTTGTTAAGTGACGATGTGACCCAAGATGATAACACGCTAAACCTAGTGGAAGATTGGTTCTCAGGTGCAGCTGCCGGAACATAGCTATTGGTGCTTGGCGACAAATTTTCAACTTGATGGTGGCTTGATGATGTTGCCCTTCACCGAAAGCTCTGGCTCATTGCAGGGATTCGAACTCACGTCGATCGACGCGGTGTCCGTATACGCTACCACTGAGCCACCATTACTTCCAAAGTCCTAAAGGAACCTAATTCCTGGGTTTGTATGGAAACGTAGAATAAACCGAACTCAACTTACGTGATTCGATTTTCGTCGCATATTTCGAGAATCTTACATGTCGTAAGTACGAGGACTGTTTGTGCGATTATATAGCTAGTAAACCGTATACTTCAAAATGGCCTATCGAAACTTTTAACGTTTTGAAAATACTTAAGAAAGCAATGAAAATGTAAAATATTATATTCAACAAGTCATTTAATACCCCTCTGGCTTTAAATAATATTGAATAACAAATAGGGTTCGTAGAGGATGAATAAAATACATTAATAATTTTTCCGAATACGAAGGAACTTTATTTGACCAATAACAGACAAATATATTCTTAAAATGCCAAGTTCCATATTCATCAGTTAAATTTAAATTTTAAATAGTTCTTGTTTTAGGATGAAATAGAGCTTAATATAGTTTTTTGCGTGATATGAATTTGTTAATATACATATTAAATTCTATAATTTCATAAATGTGCATTAAAAGATATGAAATTCGTAATATGTAAATACAATTAATACTTTTCTCATATTATGCATGATATAATAATATTATATAGAAGATATTACTAAGTGACATTAAAAGTTTATTTTTCTATATTAAATTCTTGGCAAATAGTATTATAATACGAATAATATAAATTAATATGAATACATTTCTTATCAACGATAAAAATAACTAGAAAGTTCACATTCGCGCGCATATTAAAATTTGATAATAATAACTATAAAGTTTAAAATACAATAAAAAATATATAGAGAAAACAATTTGATAACATTGTCATTTTCCATTTTGATTTAACTTAGTTTTAAATTTCTACGGTATTTATAGAGAAAGATATTTTTTAAATTCAACTTATACAAAAAATCTGTTCAAACGTCATCATTCAATTGTTTACCTAGTAAGAACGTAACTCACACTTATATATTATTATATAAAGGAGCTCTGCCTGTCTATCTGTTTGTTTGTACTTTTCACGACTAAACCTCTGAACCGATCGCAATGAAATTTGGCATAGAAATAGCCAGGGACCTGAAGTACGACAAACACTATGAAATATTAATAAGAAAAAAAAAACAAACAAAAAATAATTATAATAGTAAATACCAATAAAAAATTTACTCTGAAATATTAAGTACGTCCATTTTACGACTAAAACTTAAAGACAAACCATTTATTTACAACGTATCCGTAATCTGTACATTTGGCAATAATAAATATTAAGGTCAATAATATTTTGTTTTCATATTTTCACAACTCTAGTATTGGAGAAAATATTATAAAACAAATAAATATACCTGATTGTATATATAATATATATATATGTAAAGAAAACATATGAAAACTGAACTTAAAAATAACAATTATACTAACTCACTTTAAGTACACAAATTAATTAAAAAAGAATTAATTTATTGCAACATATATTAATGTATAATTAATAATAAATGGACATTACTTTGTTTACATTATAAGAAGTAATTCCAACTTATCAACATTAAATCTGATATAAGCTTAAATAGAGGATAAGGTTTTTATATATAATCGAAATTTATTTATATAATTATTTTCAATACTGTCAAAAAATGTAAGATTGAATTGCGATTTGTGCGTATTATAAATTCACCCTGAATATCAAATTCTTAGCAAACTCTAAACATACATTTAGAAAAAGTTTACGACTGACCTGAAAATATTGATATATCGGCATTTTTTTTTTCTTTAATGGCAACTGTGTTCATCATTTCTGCTAGCGTTACTTAATAGAATATCATTCCGACTATTCTTGTAATCTTCAACTCTAACAGGATAGCGAATCCTTTGTTAAAACTGTCCAGGGAGTTCTCGTGACAACTTAAAATGCATGTTCCTAGTTATTATTTATAATCCACTTTACTTTGCACAATAACCAAACTACATCACGTAACCTACTACCATTAAAATATAGGGCAAAATATCATAAAATAGAAACTATCACATGACAACTCCCATATCGACATTTTTTGTGACGTTGTACACGTCTTTTTTGCGATGTAGTACACACCTGTTTTGCTATAAAATTTAAGATAAATTCCTATCATTTAGAAATCTAATAGAATAAGATTTTGAATTTAAAATATTACCATAATACATTCTTGTTTTTACCTTCAACAACATTTTCACGCCTGACGTGGAAATAATATACTAAAATGAAATGGAATGTAAATTATCAATGCACGAAGTTTAAAATTTCAATACATATTTATATTTACAATAAATTCAAAACTCGTAAGCACAACCTAGATAATGCACCATCTCCATCGAAAAATGCCAGACAACAATTAAAATAACTAATTGACTTTAGAAAATTGTCGGGAACCGTATCCAATGTAGCCAAAAATCTTTCATAAAGCGACTAATGAAGACATTTTTTAACGCTGACGACACTAGTAAAATACACAATACATTATTTTGATTTAAATATTACGTCAATTTATAAGAAAAACTTGGAATTGTTTCAAGTAAAGCGTTACAAAGCTTGCTGGTTGGCTAGGTGAGTGAATTGGGACGGAAACGTGACGACCGGCGTCAGGGCTGCGAAGCGACGCGGTTTCTGCGAGCTGACTCACGGGAAGCGCTGTGAACCTCTGCAGTTCGAAGAGTAATACCAAAGATGTCTTCATGGTATCGATTCTCCTCCTTAGATTTTTAAGAACATAACATATAAATAGAGTTTATTAAATCAACACATGCAATAGTTAATTCTCTAGTATTAATAAATTTCGCCAAGTACCTAATTTTTAAAATAAACTATTTCTTAACTCTTGAATTGTAACTATTAATCATAAAAAACATTACATTACATTACCTTCAACATAAACATAAAGTTCTGCACTTGTTCGTCCGTCATATTTCCATGCTTTTTCACAATCCCTTTTAATTTTTGATGGACATCTTCAGCCATTTTGCAATCACCGCAAACATAAAAATGAGCGCCTTTGTTTATTAGGAGGTTGTGAATTTCTGCACCCTCTTTTTCTGCCAGCTCTTGGACGTATAACTTTAATGATAAATATATAACTTTTAACATGTAATTAGTTAAAATATTACAATAATTATTTTAAAATATTATTAGATACATACTTTGGGAATGTTTTTCTCTCTAGATAAAGCGAGAAACACTTTTGAAAGTACTCCTTCTTTAAGCGCGTGTTCTTTTTCTTCTCGATACAAGTCCATTGTTTTCGTACGGCATCCAAAAAATAACCAAACTGGGCCAGCATTCTGGCGAGTACGTGAATTAAGCAGAGCCCTACGGTGATGCCAAAATCCACGGAACGGAGCAATGCCTGTACCCGGACCGATAAGTATAAGAGGAACTGACAGGTCTTGTGGTAGGTGAAAGTTTGGAGCACTGTAAAAGAAATAATCTTATTTATTACAAACCTTGTATTTAAATGGAAATTTAGTCACCATATCGAAATTAAAAAAAATACCTTCGAATGAAAAGATTAACCTCATCTCCAGGCTTACGGTCCATAAGATAATTTGAGCAAACACCGTAGTGAACAGGTCCTTCGCCATCTAGTAAATCGTGACATCATTTATTTAGAATTACATTGAAATAGAACAATGAATAGCATTCTATAATTAATATCACAAATATTAGGCATCATACCTAGTACATAATTTGAAGCTTCTATTAAAAATAGATCATATTGTAAACGTTTCCGTGGAATTCAACGTAACGTATGTGGGAATAAGCAATAATAAACTATGACTATGAGACATTAATGCATTAACACTGTTTATGTAGAATGCTAAAAGTGTATTGTAGCTACTGACCTTGAGTTCTGTACGTAACTACAGCAACCGTCAGGTGTAAACGTTTCGGGTGAGCAATTGGAGAAGAAGATATTGAATAAAATCTTGGTTGCAATGGTGATAATAGTGCAGCAAGTAATGAAGCACTAGGCCTTACTGATCGAAACTGTTCAAGCACTTCAGGTAATGTAGGGAAATGGAAGTGACGCCAATCTTCATAAGCTCCTGGGTCCTATATAAAAAAAATTGTATCAACACAAATTATATATATATTTAAAATTGTTCGTAAATCCTACCAATACCGTTGAATTTCAAAATTACAATTTTTGCTAATAATAATCCCATTACGGATGTAATAAGCTAACACCATAGTGTACTACTTTAAAGTATTTTATGAGAAGATTACAATTGTCAATTATAAAAATCTACTTTATTTACTACGCTTTATTTTGGTGTGTAAGATCCTTTACCCTTACGAATTGCATATTTACAACTGAGTCGCCCAGATTTCGTGTAGTGGTCACAACCTCACCTGATGTTAGGTGATGATGTGGCCTAAGATGATAATACGCTAAACCTAGTGGAAGATTGGCTCTCAAGTGCAGCTGCCGGAACACATCTATTGGTACTTGACAACAGATTTTCAACTTGAGTGTGGTAGCTAGCCAGGCGGGCATCAGAAAAAGCCCAACCACCATGCTATGGCGCCCTCACGATGTTTTCCTTCACTGAAAGCTCAGGCTCATTGTAAGGATTCGAACCCACGTCAATCGACGAGAAGTTGTACACGCTACTACTGAGCCATTATTGCTTCAATAACTGCTGACTAACGAACGAGGATATGGCGATAGCGGGGTTGTTTTACTCAACTGGATCGCGACCACCATACACGTGATGAAAAGTCCGTCATTGTGAACTGTTTTTGCGTGTCGCATTTCGGCATCAGCCTGTGAACAAATAACTGGATTTGTTCAGGCAAGCATAACAGCGGCGACCGCCAATGGATTTCGATCTCTCGGTGGTCTTGGTGGATTGTATTGTGCTTAACATCAGGGACAGTATCGTCAATTTTCTGAACTACTATAAAAAAGAGAGATATATATACTAGCTCTTACCTGATATTTAGTCCTCGTGAAATTTAACCCTAATTATTTTACTAAAATAAAAATAACCTAAGTTACTCCTTATAACAACAGTTCTCTGCCAGTGAACGTTCCGTCTAAATCACTCCAACCTTTTCTGAGATTAGCCAGAACAAAGAAACTGACAGTCAAGAATTTTAAAAATTGTTTTGTTATAGATACCCGTTACTTTCATATGCATTTAGTAAAAAACTGTTATTTTGACATTGCAAACAGACATTTAAATTTTATAATTTTTATAGACTACTAAGTGAGCTGAACAATGTCGTTGACATTTAATGCCCATATATCTTGTTTAACCTAAACAGAAGTAATGTCTTACCGTCGCTAACAAATTAAGCTGTTTCCTTTCTTCCTCATCCTCGCAAGTTGTTGCCAAATATTGTAGTAAAATTGTTGTTGGTGGTGTGGTAATATCCAAAAACCGCGTAAACAGTTCACGGACGCTCAATATAGGAAGTCTTTCATGTGGTTCCCAAGATTTAACTGGACCTAAATTTAATCAATTTTAATACTGCTACATATATATCTAATATACAGTGATATTTATTGATTTAAACTAACCACTTGAAGTATGCGTTTCTTTCATAAGTTGAAGCTGCATTGGCTCATCGTAGTCATCGACATCTTTCATCCTTAAAAGAAGGCTGTCTACTAATTCTTTGCGATTAGACGCAATTATACCAACATGATCTCCTGGATCATACTTTATTTCTCCCTGTAAAATATTATATTTTTGAATTGTAATCATTTACATACGTGTAGACTATTGAACGATATCGTAAATCAGTAACAGCCAATAAAACTACATGCATTTTTATACGTCATACTTTAAGAACAGATTCAATATGGAAGTTGGTAAATATGTATATCCCATTTAAATTATAAAAACAACTAAGTTCCTACGAACGGTCTACGATTTAAATTTATGTCCATCTATGATCTGCTCGTATTATCACTCCCTACTGGGTGTGCAAAACAATGCAGCATAAATTTTCTCGATTCTTTCAAAACACTTTGCTATTCTCTATCCATTCAGCCATAAGACGTCCACTGCTGGACATAGGCCTCCTACAAAGATCGCGACAATGACCGATCCTGCTCTGCTTGTATGCAGCGGGTTTCCGCAACCTTCATTGGATAGTCGTTCCACCTTGCCTTCCACTGCCCACACTGCGTCTTCCATTACGTGGGCATCACTCAAGAACTCTACGGCCTCATCGGTTATCCGTTCTACAAGCGATGTGCCCAGCCCACTGCCACTTAGCAACAGCACTGTCTAGCAAATCTAAGCTGTGTTGGTGATTTTAGTTTTTCTGCGGATCTCCTTGTTCCTGATTCGATCATGCAGAGAGATTCCGAGCCATTGCCCTTTGAGTGACTTTAGGCTTTTTTATGAGGTCCATCGCTTGTGACCATGTACTGATGACATCACTGACAACACACACTGGTCAGACTTCCGTTTGAAACACTATAATTATAATAATCTACCCCAAATGTGTGAACGAATATATTATAAATAAATCTTCTCTATATTACGATATAATGTATAATAAACAATAATGAATAGAAATATTTACCTTCGGTTCCAAATCAATAAATATTGTTGATCTCTCAGCTGAAGCATCCCCTAAATCTTTATTAGCCTTAACAATACAGGTAACAAACTGTTTGTTCATAGACTTCTGTAAAGCTGCATGCAAGGTGAGTGGTCGACATCCAGCGCTAGCAAAACGAACAGTTTCTTCACTAAGTGCCACGGTTCCAAGCGCCCTTTTCGCTTCTTGTAATGTTTCGTCATCATCAAGACAGAACGTTTCACAGGCGACCTATAAAAATAGCATAAATTTTATTATTGATATTTATAAAAGCATGCAAAATTTTATCATATTTATTATAAACAAGACAAAAACAAGATATTTTATGAAAACTATCCTACTCAAACTGCGATTGTGCTTTAATCCAGGAGAAGTGTTACCGTTAAAAAATACTAAAAAAACCCGGCCGACCTTCATCAGATTTAAGCAATTCTTCCACACAAGTATTTATTTGGTAGTGCATATAATATTGAATTCAGCATATATTCCTACGTACGTACCTATCTATACGCACTATGAATTACCCGCCACGACCACCCTCCTCTGCGGCAACTCAAGCCTAGGTCCGATCCATCGGCATGGAGCCCTTGAGTCAAGCAGCCGTTCGCGCGATACAGTGACTCTACATTCACTAGCTTTCACAGCCATACATGACACTGCATTATACACACATGCACAACACACAGGTACATAGGTTCTGTAAGGGACCTTTTTTTTTCTTTTTTTGCCTAGTTAGATTAGACAAAAAATTTCAGACCACTAAATACACATACACATGTTCCTTCCCTCCTCCCAGGGGGCAGAAACATGTATATATGTATAGTTAGTTTAGATCGAATGATAGGGATTTAGTCAGATCGCGACTTAATTGCATACGCGCAACAGTCCGAGCCGAGGTTCGGCCACTTTGGCACCCTCGGATGTTGTTGCTTAGCTTTCGTGGCTGAGTGCCCTAAGCGCTCGCCCCCAAGCCCGGTAAAGCTGTAAAAGCCGTAAAGGCTCCAGGGCCCCTAAGGCTAACAGTATAGTCAGTTCGAAAAAAAAAAAAAAAAAAGCACTATGAATTGGTATATATTATAAAATGTAATCTTGACGACTGAAATTGACGACTAAAAACATTATACATTAGCAGAGATAACAATGGAATTAAGTCATTCGACATGGTCATCAATTAGTTACATATAGTTTCTAAGAATACTTACGTTGAAGACGCTAGAGGCCCACTTCCGAAAGGCTTGGTCTTGGCCGCACATTTCGTCACCGGTGGCAAGGTCGTGAATTCGTTCCCCACCGAGGTCACCTAACAACTTATCGACGTATTTACCAAAGTTACAGAAATTTGGATAGGCACTCGATCCGAGAGCGAATACCGCAAAACGAACATTACTCAGTGGGCCAAAACTGTCGATGGACGTGGCATCGGTGGTACTACCTAAAACATTGATTTCATTTCGTTTAGTCATCATTCTAGATTATTAATGATGTACATCTTTCAATGAACTTATATTTACCTTTAAGTGATTCTAAACGATTTAGCTTTTTAGAACTACCTGCAGCATATCTTTGTAAGTCACTATTCGCCTTTACGAATGACTTAGGTGTCAACATTTGGTTTCTGTAAAGAGAATAAAATCTATATTCAGGGTCTTTAAATATTAGTGTAAAATAAAACCTATATCTAAATTACAAACTATTCTTACCCAGTAGCGTCATCACCGACTTGATCAGTATATAGGATTTCACAAAGGCTTTCACCGAATTCCTAAAATAAAAGGTTTAAAGTTAAATTATATTTTTATTGTATTGAATTTGTATTTTAGTTCAGTAGAATAATAATTACTTACAACACCATTCTCAGGAGGATCTCCATTTCCGAATGTGGAAGTCACTACTAATAACAGAGCTTCATGTTCAATAGACGTAATATCGTAATCCGCCATACAATGCACCTACAAGAAAATTTATTGTATTTCCTGAATTACAAAATAAACTTCTACTCAAAATTGAATATCACATTTCAGTTGCATTACCGACCTGAGCGTTAAACGCATGCCCAAATATGACTCCTAATTCCTTGGCGTATTGTTCAGATTTCCCAGTTTCAGTTGCATACAGAACAGTCGCTTTGATTCTCCTTGAAAGGGCCCGACCGAACAGTTTGGACGTGAATTTGACGGCTCGAGCTATTTGTTTGAAATGAAACTTCCTGTTTATAGGTCTCTTGCCAGTGATTGGCTTAGATTTCTGCCACTGATGTGTTTTCCACGCTGGTTCCTGATTTCATTCATAAATATTTTTTACTATAAGTATACTTTGCTGAATTGTTTAACGATTCACTCAGTATTAAGGCTTGTTACCTGACGTTAAGTATCAGTGAATCAGAAGATAGTAACTTGCTAATCCTAGAAATGGAGCTAGCTGTCAAGTGGTATGGGCAGATTTTAACTTGAAGATACTATGATTTCGTCACGTTTGTTTTTATTCACTAAAAATCGGACTAACGCTAAGGCGGTAGTACCTAATGAGACATCATCACTTCAAACATTATTTTAATAAATTAATCTACAATTAAAGAGTAAATCTTGATGAAACCTTAAAACATATGATATTTTAGGGAATAGTCGGCCCACATTCTTCGCAGAGTGCGTGAAAACCAATATCAATTTACTGGGTAGTGGAAGAAACCAATATGAGGAATTTCAGAAATCATAATATGAGATTAATTTATTTAAGCTTACTGCCACGTTGAGCGTAAAATACATATAAGGATGTGGTCACAGATGTTCGAAATATGATCCTCTAATTGGGATGGCTCTTACTCGAAGGACTAATCAATTGACATACAAAAAAATAAAAATTCGTTAACAATATTTAATATTAACCTGGTATTCGTAAGAAGGTCTTAAGTAGTAGAGTGCCATCTCTTGATGAAAGACTGGAGTGATGGACGATGACATTGGTGGCACTATCCAAATCCAATCAGCTGGACATCCCGATCTATATAAACAAACATTCTCACGATATATCTAAATAAAACATTTCAAAAACATTAAAATAAATCATATCTTGTAAATAACTCCAACTTAGTTTAGTTCTTAATCTGCCATACAAATTTTGATGCTCCTCAGTTCCCGTAGGGATCGAGTTATTAAAGTCTTCTTTAGCGAACAACGACGTATTATTTATTCTCGATTTCTAATAACATACAAAGTTTATACTACTAAAGATTTCTTTTTGATTCGTAGCATTTAATTTCTTACATGAATGATGTATTCACTAAAATAGTGGCGACGTCTACACGTTGCGTTTTAAGTATGTTATGTAGTTTTAACTTTGCTTTTCTTTTCACTAATTAATCTAACGAAAGCATCTAAACATATTATAAAAGTCAACGTCTTTCTGTCAATCTGTCTGTTTAAATTCTTTTCACGTGAAAACCAGTTATCCGATTTACATGTTTTTATTTCATTTTATTCATAGCTATGTTACCTGGCAAGGTTATATGATATATTTTGTTAGATAAAGTATCATACGAAATAAACAATGACAATAATGTTGAATCAATTCGGAAAAAACACGCTTTTGGGGCGCTTAAATGACTTACGCTGAGTAAACTATAAGAGATATATAAAATTAGTGTACTATATAATAGTAGATCTTAAAAATATCTACGAAAAAATTAGCTATGCATATGTCTATCTTTTAAGGATCACCTACAATATGCATTTTTACTTTAAAATAACCGGCAGTCGGCCGGTGGGAAGGGGGGCAACAGGATTCGTGTGTGCGCTTGACCGACAACTTTAATATCAATTGGGTGGTTAATATTCCATGACGTTATAATAAACCAATCTAAATTAACTAATAATATTACGATTTGAATAGGTATTGATCAAAATATTGATATTTTTCGTAATTTATCCTTATAATAAAGTAATAAGTCATTCTAAATACATTATGTACTATCGGCATAAGGTTATCACCAATTTATAGATTAATTCATTTTAACAAAATCTTTTGCAACAACTACAAATAAGGAAAACATTTAAAGACCTAAATCTAAATTTTAAAACAACTGGTAAATCCCGAGACACTTGGTATTTGTAAAAAAAAAACTCTATGAATAAATAATGGTAGGTAAGCAATCATTTGGGACCGTATGTTATTTCCAATTTCAAATTGGTGTCGTTTTCCGATGTCATATAATCTTTCTATCACCAAGAAATATTGTTGGAGATTAGTTTTCACTATTTTTTTAATTGAGGCATCCACTTTAGATAAAAAGCTAAACAAGTGCAGTGTTGCTAACCCAACGTCTGAGCTGAGAGGTCGTAAATTCGATGTCTACATGACGAACTTTTCAATTATAAACATAACTGTTGGTTACTATGTCTGTGTAACTAATATCTATAAAAAGCACACCTACTGTTTGTTTAGTTGCAATCAAATGATCGTGTGAGATATGTTAAATCATATAGTATATTAAAAAAAAAACTAAAAATGTAACTGCATAACAATTAAGATAGAAAGATCATTTGTCGTGAAAAAAGAAAAAGACAATACTATCAACCCCAGCGTTCATAAAATCTGGAAAAATGAGTATACTGTGTCGAAACAAAAGGTCTTTTTATAAAGTCATTGTATACTATATAAAAATATATTAAAATATATAAAATAATATTATTATCTTTTAAGCGTCTCATTAAGTCAATTATTTTCAACCTTATAGACACATTCAAGTACAAATGTGGACAATAAAAGCTAAATAATAATTAAGATAATTTTCACAGTTGCTACGATAATAAACGTCCAGATGGCGAACTGTGATTTCAGTTAATTAACTCTTGCTTATACCAAACTTCCAGTTAATTTTTGCAATGTGTCAACTACTCGTACATTATCTGACAAGTGTTCGTAATGAATGGAACAATACAGCAAAAAGTATAAAGGTATTACTACACTTGAAATACATAAGAAGCGAAACATGAGAGTAATAAGAAATTTTATATATTCTATTTGGAATAGACTTCAATAATATAAGCATATTATTTATTTCGAATTAAAAACTCGACACACTTATAGTTAGCCTAAAGTCCATATTCGGTAAGTCCAATAAAGATTAATACTACAGTAAATAGTAGAAAAGAAATAGTCTCAGTTTCTTCACTCGGTTAATGATTAAGAATGTCGCAATAAATCTATTATTTATTATAGACTAAAAATTCACATTTTCATTATATTTTATAGTACAATAATCGATAAATAGAAGAATCATTAAATATTACAAAATTCGCTAATTATTTTAAACAAAATCGGCCGACGCTACTTTCAGTAGTTTTCAATTTTAGTGTAACAACACCGTAATAATCAAATGCAAATATTCCATAAATAAATTGTTATAGTGGATGACGTCACACATACAAGTACTACGTTTAGTCTATCAGTGAAGCCACAAACCCAAACAATCACACGATGTTAAATCATAATGTTTACGTATCCTTCCCAACACATGTTCGCAGTACCACAGATAAGCGATACCGGCGCCGCGTAGACTAATGTTACAACTAACGGAGTCATTTAATTGAGGAAAATTCGATTGACGAATCGCATTATACTGCGTTTTTTTATTTTTTCATCGAACCCGTTTTATCGAGACTTTTTTTAACCTTTGTGCGGCCCAGCGATTGTATCTAAGTGATTTAAAGATATAAATCATAAGAATATCTGACCCCTTCCCGTAATTTAATAAATAAAATGTAATTATTAAATGAAAACATTTTTAAACAACTATTTTTGTTACTTAATAAATTTATCGATTATAATAGCGATTGTCTACAGACTACAGAATATAAAACAAAATTCCATTTAGTAAATAAATGTACAATCGCGTCTATCTATATGTACGTGCTAATCTCTAAACATGCTAAACGGAAATTTCATCAGTTATAAAATAAACCATTTCTCCAAGACGAAGTCGCTTAAAAGAGTTAGTTAGCTTTATAAAAATCAAACAAATATTTAGACATGTGTCTTTATTATTTTTATGTTTTAATTTTGACTACATTATATATAAAAGATATAAACGACTTCGTAAAAATCAAAAATAAAGACAAAATAAATAAATATGTATGTGCTACCTTGATATTTCATATACTAAAACCTTCCCATAAGTATGTAGATTAAGCTTTACAATCATAAAAATCGGTTGTGTGGTTTCTGAATAAATCATAAAATCTTCTGAATAAATAATGCGCAGGGTAAAAAAGGAAAACTTTTAAAATAACGTTTACACCGTTTTACTATTCGGTATCCAAATATTTTGCTATCGCTTGTAAAAATAAGCTGGAAGGTCCGTCCGATGACAGTTTAATGATATAGACACAAGTCTGTTCATAATTACAGTTTTGGATGCTCATCAGCTAACATTTATTACAATGACGTGATGACCTTCATTTATACAACTCGCACATTTTAAAACTGCCAGTACTAACTCCTTGGACCAATTTATTGATAATAATATCATAATTACTTAATTTCAAATCAAATTGTATATTATTTGAAAATATAAAACACAATGATAAAAAAATGTATATAATAAGTATTTTAAAGAAGTTGATAAATCATAAATAAATTATATAAATAAACATCGTGAAGAAACCATAGCATGGTGGTAGGGCTTTTTCTAATGCCCGCCTGGCTAGCTACCACTCTCAAGTTGAAAATCTGTTGCCAAGCATCAATAGGTGTGTTCTGGCAGCTGCACTTGAGAGCCAGTCTTCCACTAGGTTTAGTGGGTCGTCACTTAACATCAGGTGAGATTGTGGCCACGACGGCAAACACGTATAACTATAAAAAAATATATTCTTCAACAATATGATTTAGAATCGAGTATTAGAATTTATTTAATATTTAAACAACAGGCTTCGTGGCGCAGTGACATTAAGCTTACTATTTGGCTGAGAAAAGTCGCGGGTTCGCTTTCCCACACGTGATTGATTTTTGTGCGATGATGAGCAAACTTGTCATTGTTTATTGTGTTTCATATATGTCCAAATCCATTATACAAAACAGAAGCTTTGCTTTATTAGTTTTGAATTAAATAGCCGTGTGAGAAGTTGTGGTCCCATTTATACTCATTGTTTTTTCATTGT
Organism: Saturnia pavonia; assembly: GCA_947532125.1. Taxonomy (NCBI): domain Eukaryota; kingdom Metazoa; phylum Arthropoda; class Insecta; order Lepidoptera; family Saturniidae; genus Saturnia; species Saturnia pavonia. Next base: position 4,612,847 of record OX383899.1, on the reverse strand, counting down.
GTGTAAAAAACATAATTACCTTTAGTTACCATAATGTAAGGCAAAACCAAATTAACATTTCATAATTTCTCAATAGTAAGCAATTTACCTGGAAGTGATATTGAAAATACCTAAATATTGTGACAGATTGTAAACAATCCATTATCTTTATCACAGCAATTCCAAGTATATTATCGCAAGATTTCATACACTAATGTGATTCATTTATTTATCTCGTCTTCCTTGAAAAGTATATTGTTATTTTATTTATATGAAATTTGGCGAACAAAACTAAAAAAAAATTATTGTATCTTGACATTAATAAGGCAGTTATTATTAGGGCAATATTTACATGAAGCTAAATCGTATCGAGTTATTGTCGGGATCTTGTGTTGATTTTTAATTCTATTCAAAAACTTTGTTTTTTGTAGTAATTAGTAGCTGTTCTACTAAATTTATACATAATAGTTTAAAGTTTACAAACGACTGGTTACATTAATTCATAACTGAATGATTTATCCAAATTCTTAGTTAAAATTCAGTTTTGAGTAATTTTTATATTACGCTACCAAATAAGATACATTTTCTTAATTTTAACAAAGGACCTTTAACTAAAAAAGTTTTGCTTGTTTTAATTTGAGTTTGTAATTATTTAAGAAATGAAAAACTATTACTGAATATAACAGATATGGTAAATCGGTGGAGAAAATTAAAGAAAAAAGAACATATCTCGGGTACAAATTTTAACTCGGCAAAAAGTTAATTCTTCTATTTTAAACTTACTCGTAATTTGAAAAACAGCATATCATTTTAATTGAACATCGATCTACATAATGTGACATAATACAATGATGCGGTTAATCTTCAAAAGATTATTTCCTTTTTTTATTGTTTAATATTTAGTATGACTACTTCTCAGCAATTTATATTATAGAAAAACTTTTCGCCGCAACTGTAGTTGTTCAAAAATTTTCCTCATTACTATCTACTCAAAAAATTCTTAATGCTGTATGAGAGACAACGTACAGCATAAAGCGTCGGGTTTAGAAGCATAAAATTTAATATAATAGCTCCTTAAGCACTAAAAAAGTTTAGCTTATGTAATGTAGTTGAGTAATAAGAAATATTTTTACAGAAGAAATTCTATCAAGCATACGGCTAAGAAGTATATGCGTTGATTAGACTGACAGAAGCTTTAGAAACCGTATAACTTTATTTATACCAATATTATAGACAATTATAATATTAACTCAAGAGACTGTTTGTTTATTTGGACGCGCTACTCTCTAGCACTACCAGTCAGAGTTGTAAAATTACTTTTGTGTTTAATAAAGCTTATTTATTGAGCTATAGCTATAACTTCACGCTATGAATTTAAGGAGCGGAACAGTGACCATGAGCGTCAAGCTACCTGGCAAGCTGTAGAAAAGTACACAAAACTAAAAACAACGGTAGATAAACACGGGTGCCTTGGAGGCAGCGCGGTGGACAGTTAGTTAGTTGAATAATTTAAACACTGATTAAACCGTGGAGCAAACATAGGGTTTGTTATATTTTTTTATGAAATAATATATTAATGTTGGTATCAACTTGCGTTATAACATGTAAGATAATGTTTTATGTTTTTAGGCTGGTATATGAGAGGGTATTGCAATTAGCTTGAAAATTTTTATAAACGTTTATAATTAAACTAGCTGTACCCGTGGCTGCGCTCGCCAGGATTACAGAATGCTGTAGGTCGAACGCAGGTGCGAATTGTGCGGCCTCGAAAATGCCTATTTTGGGTGATCCTTAGAAAATAGACATACGCTATAGTTAACTTTTTTGTTGGTCTTTTTAAAATCTACAATTATTAGAACATTAAGATTATATAACTGATTCACCATTATCGTCACTGCTTATTTTGTATGTTACTTTATTTAACAAAATATATCCTATAACTTGGCCAGATAACATACCTATGAATTATAATATGAAACAAGTAAATCGGATAAGTGGTATTCGTGTGAAAAGAAAATAAACTGACAGACAGTCAGAAAGACGTTGACGTTTATAAAATGTATAGAAAACCAAATTTGCAGTTAACAAGCTCCGAAACGATTTTTAGATAAGAGTATATTAAAAAATACTAATTTATAAATGTTAAAATAAGTATTAGGTATCGCTTGATCTTTTTCACACATTATTATTTAAGATTAGAACTAATTCGCTCTTAAATTATAATATTATATTTGATTATTTTACATACCGGATACGGATTTCCCCGACATTACGAGATCGTTCTGTTAACGATCAACTAAATAAAAACCATTTCTGTATTATTTAGGAAATACAGGTACCAAGATACAAGATCAGTCTTTTTTATTGTAATACTAGCTGTGCACGCGACTCCGCTCGCGTGATCTACTAAAATCCCTTTTTTATGTTATGGCTTATAACATCAGCTATCTGCCAGTGAAAATCCCGTCAAAATTAGTCCAACCGTTTCGGAGATTACCCGGAACAAACAGAGAGACAAACAAAAAATTTAAAAATGTGTTTTTTGTTATATATGTCATGTATACTTTCATATGCATTTAGTAAAAACCTGTTATTTTGACATTACAAACAGACACTTCAATTTTATATGTATAGATGTGATTAACTTCATTATACATTGATAATTAGCTCTGAGGATGATCTGATTTAAGTTTCACTAATTTTTACATTTTTTGCAGTCTATTTTAATTTCTTTTCCCAAATAGAACCATATTAAAACTATAATAAAATCGAAGGTGGGATCGCTAATTGACTAACATATAAAATTACAAGGAGCACGGTAGCCTTTCTACATTCGAAATTTAATAAGTAGTCTTACAAATAAACGAAGAGATCTTAAAATAGACTTAATAGATCTAATAACTCTTTGATAAAAGCGCGATTAATAGAGATTTCCATTACAATTAAATACAGAAACCTACCGGAGTCGATTTTCATTGTCCAAATGCTTGATGAAGCTTTCTGAAGCGGTGTGGTGGTCCACAATAGTAGCGTTTTGTTGCTGGAAACTGTGAAGCACAGCTACGTTGACCTCGACAAGAGCCTTGTCCTTCCACAAGTTAACCGGTGTTCGAGTATCCAGCCCCATCTTTTGTGCTACTTTCTGTTATGACAAATTTAAATACGTGTTATTTAAATATTTTTTATGTGAGATCATATTAATACGGTTCGGCTTTGTTGTAAACATTTCTTTGGAGATTGCTCTCTACCTGAGACAGACAAACTGGTGAAATACCTCCACGTTATAGAAGATCGCCGCCAAATAAACTTGTCTTGTGTTCCCAGGGTTTTCATAGCTTCTTGGGGAAGGGGGTTCAAGGTTGACAACGCGTTAGTGATAGTTATGATGCTACAAGCGTCCATAAGCTGCCATAAGCTGTATGCTGGTTAACCATATAAGTAGTAAAAAAAATCTACGTAGCCTATAATGGACTACATGATAAATTATGTACAGTGTTAATATGAGACAAACAAATTTTCATAACACAAGTCCAATATTTACTTTAGATGTTAACACTAATGTGTTTTATGTTTAACCCAAATAGATTGATAGGTTTGATTAATCAGCAGTTGAGATAAGTTTCAAAAATATTAAATAATAGTCCACTAAATAAAGCCGCTTAAAATGTTGATAATCCAATGAATTTTATAACTTAACCCTATTTTATTTAATACGTCGCATCGTCATCTATGTGTTTTTTTCATACAAATGGCACTGGAAAATCCACATGTTCATATTAACTACTGCTAGTAATTTTTTTACCCACTTTAAATTATTCATAGAAACGAGTTGTTTACCTACAAATGTAAATGTATATATAAATCTATATGTTTAACATAAAAATAAAATATAACTACGTCATCATGATAATGAATATCAAAAGTAACTTATTTTCACTTAAAAAACGTATTAGCGAATAATATCACCTGATATAAAGTGACGATAAAGCCCAAGAAAGTTGTTAACACGCTTAACCTAGTGAGAGGACTGGCTCTCAAGTGCAGCTGCCGGAACACACTTATTGGTGCTTGGCGACAGATTTTCTATTTGAGGGTGGTAGCTAGCTAGGCGGGTATTAAAAAATGCCCTACCATCATGCTATGGTGATAAAACCATATTGGTTTTATCACAATGCTGTAATGAAATTAATCGTAATCGTGAGAGTTATAACCTAAACGCTTGTGAAATTTCTCGTGGCAAAACGGATCTTTGGATTGTTTTGAAATTGGCAATACGTCATAGGCTGATATGGTTAATAAACCCGTACCTATCCACAGGAAAAGATCTTTGCGTAGTAGTAGGACTCTTAGAGGCTGGTAATATAATGCAATGCACTCACTTCCAACATATTCAGCCTGTTCGTGTCACAAAAGTTCCTGCAACCGATTTCAGTGCTCATGTACCATCCGTTGAAGGCGTTCGCAGTAAACTCTATACCGCCGCAGTCGAAACGCATGCTTGAGACGGCTGGCAAAGCGTACCAACGGAGTTCCAACTCTTCGAACCAATCGTGACTGCAAATAAATAGTGAATTGTAACCTAAACCGGAATTGAAATTTCTTAATAATAAAAGTAGTTAGGAAGAGAAACGGTTTCTAGTTTGAAATACATATTTTTTTACCAAAACCGTTTTTTTTTATTGGACATCATAAATAAAAAATGGGTGCAACAGTGTCAGAATTGAAATCTTCACAAATGAATTGTTCTTTAAAAAAAAAATTTTAATGTCCTAAATCAGCGGGATTCGAACTATCGACCACTCGGGCGTACTGCGTATGAAGTCTGGTCGTCTCACACCACTAGGCCAATCGACGACGATCGTAATCATGAAAATTAGCACTTGTATTAACCGTGCATAATGTAAATGTATTCTATCTCATTCTTTCGTAGTCTAAATCTTATAAATGTTTATGGTTGTCTCTTTTTACTGTCGCTTTTTCGTTTCATCGAGTTTGAAATCACAACGGTGCTAAAGAAGTTTTCACTTCAAAAAACTCAAGCAGTTTGGTAGTGTATATCGTATCGTATATCGAGCTGCCGAGAGCTGAGTGGCTTGTAGGCCAGCATGACAGTAATTACTGACGATAGACTGCCAGAAAAAAAAGTTCCCAGGATGTGGACCGTACTGCTTCGTTACATAGCAATGCTTCATGTTTATATTTTCATAAAATCACGAAAATAAAAACTAAAAATACTCTTATAGCATTATCAAACTTATTTATAAGAAACTGGTGCCTATTAACATTATCAATGTCGATACGTCATTACACACCTAAAGATTTATGGGCAATAAACACAGATTGGAGATCACTGGACCAAGCTTTTACGATAAGCAATCCTGCTTGAACGGACTTGCGCTCACCTATTTGAGGCCTTTTACCTCGGCCTGCGTACATGCATTCCCCGACTCTTTTTATGTTTAACATAAATCCGTGATGGAAAGCGATACGAACGACGTGTTGCGCGTACGTGGCCGTGTAATACATAGTTTGACGTCGTAAATCTCTGACCTTATCTCCGCCTTTTTGTTGCTAAAGAACGATCTTCAGATTTATTGGAGAATCAGTGAAGTTTTCCATTCTTTCCATTGTGTAAGAACTTGTCTCTACATGTTGGCACGATTAACATTTTCACACGTTATATATTTCTTGACGTAGTTAGTTAAATTAATTTCTAGTATTTGCAAATAAAGTTATCTAGAAAGCATTCAAAATAAATTAAGTAATTGTTATTTACTGTATCTAAACTAATATTATAAAGAGGAAAGATTTGACTGTTTGTTTGCATCGAATAGGCTCTGAAACTACTGGACCGATTTGAAAAATTCTTTCACCATTATAATCCTACATTACCCCTGGTGAACATAGGCGATAGAATAAAAAGTTAGGGATCCGTATGAAAATTTATAATTTTTAAATTTTTTGTTAAATACCCGTGCGAAGCGCGTTCCGCTAGTCCACTAGTCTAGTAATCTCCGTGTTGACAATATGTCTAAAAATTAAATTTAATTATGTAATCAGATTGGTTTATTGATAAAAAGCCCAAAACATACAAATCTCAAAAAACTGTTAATTTCTGGGAGTCACGTAGTTGGAAACTCCAATCAAAAAGCTTGATGCCATCGTACAGTACTTATATACATATTCTAGTGTTATTCTTATTAGGTTTTCGTGTGACAAGTGATTCTAAACTTATTACTAAGTGTGGAAATAGTAGCTTCAAAAGTATATAAGTGCTGAAGAGATTTCAGAAGTTTCAACTAAAATTCTAGTAAGCTCGGCTTTGCAAAATAGTTTTAAGATTAGTTTTATTTATTGAATGATGACGTCACTCGCGGTCACATGATCATAATGCCGTGTTTTTGTGCCATATTTTTATTTCTATTTAAAAATGTGGAATAAAGATGTAATAATGAATGAATATTAATTCACGGGTATTATTTTGAATACATAAATTAATTAAATATTAGACTACCAGTCATCTACCTCTGAAGTACAGTTTTAATTCTATTTTAGTTTCAATTTCTCTTATTGTTATTATCATATTATCTTATCTTATTATTCTTATTTAAGTTAAATCTTTATGTTTAAGTTTAGCGAAGCTTTTCATTTACAGCCGGAGTTAGCATAAATTATCTATATTAATAAATATGTATTTCTGTCTGTATATGTTTATTTTATTATCCCGATATACATACTATATGAAGGACACTGATAACGAATATGCCATTAAAAAAAAAGAGTATGCCTGTCTGTATGTGTGGATGTACATGTAAAAAACGACTTGTCCAATTGTTGTGAAATTGTATACACGGGAAGCTTATATCATTGGTCAAACGATAGGTTATAAGAATTGTCAATAAAATTTTAACGAATAGTAAAAAAATGCTTTGATCTTTATGCAATTTTGTAAACGGAAAACATAATACGTCATTCGATAGTTGATAGGTTGTAAGAATCATCAATAATACTTTCGTAAATCGTAAAAAAATTACTTTGCAACCGATTTTGATGAAGTTTTGTACACAAGAATATGACATATAACTCCTCAATTGATGGGCTATATATACAATAACTACTGCGTAACAAACAAACTGCTAGTCTAATATTAATACGGTCGATTTCTGATTATGTTAGGGGACGTCCATTTGTTAAGACGTTGTGAAACATGAGACATAAATAGTTTTTAAATAATTCTTAGTATCACGGTAAACTGACGTCACTAATCATGACGGTAAGCATAGTGGAATCCAACAACTTCTGCGACCACCGATGAGTCTACCAACGTGACGCTATTCGTAGCTGTCATGCCGACTTGGTAAATTTGATTGATATGTTCATAGCTTCATGCCACTAAATACCTAAGTGTTAATACTGACTATAATCCTAGACATATACACTATTTAATGAAAAATATTATCTCTATATATAACTAGCTAAACCCGACCACGCTTCGCTTTGGCTCAGACTGATATTAATAATCATATAAATTTTCACCCCACCTTTTACACCCCTAGCTATTGAATTTAAAAAAAGTATGAAACACGTATTTTTTTAATTTCTAATTGAATTGCTAAATACCAATTTTCCTTGATCTATCTTCAAAAATAACGGATTTTCATAAAAAATTTCATCAGCTTTTTATCACATTGAAAAGTTCATTTGGTTGAATTTCCAAAAATTCTTCCTTACTTCTTACCTACAGTGTAAAAGAAACACGCATGCAAATTTTCAGGATCGTAACCCCAGTGGTTTGGACAGTGTGTTGATATGTCATATATGTCAATCAGTCATTTAGTTATCCTTTTATATACATAGACAATGTATATTCTCTAAATTAAAAAGTTGACGTAATATTTTTATATAACTTCCCCCTCTTAATGAAATTCGATTAGATTTTGTCTGATTCTACGCTCACCCCTTTAATTATAAATGCCAATAACCTTTTTTAGACTCCAGACATCACATTTATTATCAGTTCTCGCTTATGGATTTATATAGAATGAGATTTTTGATTTTTAAGTCTTAGATTAAGACTGCAAATGTTAATAGTGTGAGGTTAAATTAAAAGTAATTAACATTTTTAGCTCACGGAATTAATGTATCTCCCTTTATAAATAGTTGTAATCTGAGAATATAACAATGCCAAGAACACAACTCTACTTGAACAAAACCGCACATTGAGCTTATGAACTTTATAACTATCAACTTTTGCAATACCGAAGATTAGAAGTTATGAACATTCACTAGTTACATCAGCAATAACCGACTATCATAGAATATTCTGTGTTAAGCGCCTACAATAAACCTATTTGCTTCTTGTTAATAACAACTTTGCTAATATATATTTAATTAAAATACATTAAAGTTTTATCTGTCGAGTATGTGTTTATTTCTATTAATAGTGGGGCAACCCAGCTTCGCTCAATATCGTGGAAAGTAAAATATTATCTAAATACTAAATTACATCTAAATCGGTACAACCGTTATAATGTATTATAGTAACTGATTAGAGCTCTACATATTTGGAAGCATTTAAATTATTTGAAGAGAATCACGCACATTTATACGATGATTCAAAGAATCACTTGAAAAAGAAGAAAATACAGACTCTGTATAGTTTTAGTTGATAATAAAAAGAAATGATTATATAAATATAGGCTTGAAAAAATAAATAAAAAGGAAACAAATTTCACATTGTAGTATATCTTCGAAATATAGCCCGTTCATAAAATCTCAAGTAAAACTGGTGTAGTACATTCTCGATACTATGCACTAAATTTGCAACAACTGTTTTAAAAGGATTATTTAGTCCATATTGACGTAACGCTGTAATATCGATGTGATATTTATTCTTGAAAGAATCTTAATAATGTGATTGTACGAAAAGTTGATACATTATTACATATTAGCCATTTAGTTTTGTTTTATGTTATATTGTATAAATAATATTTACTAATTCATAAAAAACGGGGAAAAGATAAATTAATTACAATAGGTACTTAACGATTTTTTACAATTATTTTTTATCAATGTACATAGTATATTGTGTAGAAAGCGTCATACATACATACATAAATAAATCACGCCTCTTTCCTAACGGGGTAGGATACGTCCGTTCACTTGCTACAATCCTGACATAGGTACATCTTTCGCTTCTTTAACATTCATTAATCTTTTCATGCATGCTCGTAGGTTAAGAATACTCTTGACCTGACCTTTCTTCAGAACGTCCCCTATTTGATAATGGAACGTTCCTCTAGGCATTCCTCTTCCAACGTTCTCATTCAAATTCATCTTATAAATCTGTCTAGTCGTTCTTCTTTCATTCATCCTCTCTTAATGTTCAAACCATCTAAACATCACTTTCTCAATCCGTGTCACTACATCTTCTTTCATTCACTACATCTTCTTTCACTCATATTATCGTGTCTTAACAAACTTTAAATATAATATCAAAATCTACACACACTTTTTCATAAATCTCTCTAAATAAAACATAGAAAAGCTTGTATAAATTCTGACATAAAATAGAGTAGGTACTAACGTAGGATGGGTCATGTGTATCTCCATGACAAGTTCCCTGGGAATCTCGAAGTAATCCGGATCCTTTCCATTAGCGGACAGTACCAGAGGCAGAATATCCCACGCCGTACGCTGAGGCTTCCATCCGAGTTTTAGGCATAGCTATAACAAAACCAAACATACATTCACGTATCTACATAATATTATAGTATAACCTATACCGATATTATAAGACTTAATATATTGGTTTTGTTTTTTTTAACGTGTTAATCTAGAATTCCAAGTTAATAAAAAAAAAGATTTTGTATTTTATAGCCCTATTTATTGAGGACGGCTATAGGTTATTTAACTTCACGCTACGACCTTAAAAGAGCGGAGCCGTAACCATGAACATCAAGCATTCTGGCAAGCTGTTGGCAAGTAAGAATAAAGATAGGCTACACGGGTGAAACTACTTCCGAAGCAAAGAAATAAGCAAGCGGAAGTAGCAAAGAAATTTCGGATAATTATTTAGAGTAAATTTAGTCAAATGCTAAACCTGTAAAGAATAAAAATGACTCAAAAACAGTACTACGTATTTCGACGGTTTTTTTAATTTTTCGCCATTGATTAGTTTTCATTAATTTAAAATATCAATATTATATCAAGATGGTAATAAAAATAATATAGTCTGATTAAAAAATCAACTCAAACTGAATTTAACATTTGCGTGATAATATATTAGATTTGCAACATGGGCATATTTGGATGCATTTCGTCGGCCTAGTTGTTTTCACGCGTTCAATTTGAAGTAACTAGCAATTACGTAGTATATCTAATAAGGCAATATTTAAATGATAATAATAATTAAAAAACTCTAGTAAAAAGAACCACGAGATGATCTTGTGAGTATGTGTATATAATCTTAGTGAAGCTTCACAAATGCGAATTCTGTATTACAGAACAAGCACTTCATCAAGCAATGTATTCTGCTTGAAATATTTTCGCAAGTTATATTGTAGAAAAAAAAATGCCTTGTTATGTGTTCAGGATATTCTACAGTACACTAAATATATGCCAACTAAACTCTAAAACATAGGTACATTTGTCACACTTAAAATTGGCAAAATTGCCTACATAGACAGAAACCATATTGAAAAAAAAGAAGAATTCATAAGAAAAAAAAACAAGTGGAAGTCATTAAAAAAAGGTTGTATGGCTATTAATTTAAGCCTTTGATACAAAAATGGAGTATTTTCTCTTTTATTTATAGCCCCAAAAACGAATCAGGTGCAGTGTAAATATGGCAATGTGTTGAATGATTTATTTGCGCGGCGTCCGAAAACGAAACGTTTTTTACAGTAAAACCGTCAACTGCGCCGTGCAAAATAAATATTAAAATTGATTTCAGATTGATTTTAAAACTTGAAACTCGTAGCTAAAACATTTACTATCATAGTTTTAATTTAAAATGTTATTATTTTTATTATATTCCATACAGTAAAATCTGTTTTTGAACGTTTTTAATTTAAAGACGTTATGAAATATTAAAAGCCATATTATTACAGTAATTTATTTTATATTGGCACGTTCTTATTCTTTTTATTTTTAAAGAGTTTCGATTTTTTTATTTTATAGAAACGTATCAGCAAGTAGACCCAAGTTTAACCGATATTAAATGGTTTCTGTAATCCTTTATTATGGCACCCTTTTGGATATTCCTAACAAGCTGGACCCGTGGCTAACAGTCCCATGGACGTGTAACTTTTTATTGAATGAAGATTTATGATAAATTATTATACAGAAGTATTGCGTGATGCGCGCACAACGGCAATCCTCAATCATTTTATTTATATAGAAGAAAGATACGTTAAGCCTTTGGTCACAATCTCATCGAATGTTAAATTATGATCTTGCCCAAGATGGTAACACACTAAGTCTAGTGGGGGACTGGCTCTCGAATGCAGCTGCCGGAACACACCTATAGGTTCTTGACGAGAATCTTTAACTTGAGGATGGCAGCTAGTCAGGCGGGCATTAGAAAATACCCTACCGCCATGTTATCGTTTCATCACGATGTTTTCCTTCCCGAAAGCACAGGCACACTGTAGGAATTCGGGCCCACGTCGAGCGACGTGGTATCTGTAAACGCTACCACTGAGCCATCATTGTAACAACATTACTGTCAATCAATTTTAACTATAAAAACTAGTTTTCTCAAACAAAGCTCAGTAAAAAGGCGAAACAATTAGAAAATACTGTTTGTCTATTAAGCCTTGAACTCACCTCGGTGAATTCGCAATGCATTGGGTCGCCGAGCACAGTTCCGTCCGGTTGCTTGTAACCGGCGTAGCTGATGAGCTGACTGTTCCATATCCTGTAGTCATGCTTACCGTCAGTACGCTGTGGGAACACCGTTATCGCCGACCTGTTCAATCACACAATAATCTCTCATAAATATTTTTTTTAGATACTTACATAACATGCCAAGAGGGGGATCTAACTGCCAAGTGTAGCGCTGCCAGAACACACTAGAAGTTCTTGGCTATAGATTTAATTCAAGGCTCAATTCAATTTAAGGCCGTCAATAAAAGAATCTCGTATGATATTTAAATTACTTTTAAAAAACATTTGTTAAATAAAATTATTAATGTTTATACTATGGGTTCACATGTCGCTACTGGATAAAAGCGTCGCAAAAAAAACAAAGAAGACATTAAAGTGTTATGCAATTGTAATAACATTTTTAGAACCATTTTCGACATTTTTCGATAAAGAATTTATATGAAAAAATAGTGACCGACAATCCAATATATGTATAGAAAAATGAATGTATTTTAACGTACCTAATATTCCCTTTGTTGGTACTATACTTGATATGGTTACATAGTGCTTCAAACATGCCACTTGTTGTTGTTACTTGGCGACAATCAAACACCTGGAACAAACATAATAATATAATTATTGTCTTAGTTGGCCTAACTGACTGTACCCAAATGATTCAAATTAGAGACATAATAGATAAATCATAATCCGTTTATAAATATTAGCATACTTTTGGGAGTTCATTGAAATTTACGAATCTATTTATAATAAATACGAAAGTTCAGTAAACTCTCAGATAACAAAAAAATATTTACAAAACTGAGAAATTATGATAACTGCGAAGTAATCACACTTTGAATGTTTGTATTTTTTTTATCTACATAACAACTTTGAAAGTGCAGAACGTTGAAACATAAACATATATTCAAAAATGAAAATGTTATAATTATTGTAAGCTATTATTACAGATAAAAAAAAATTCAATACTCTCATAAATATATCATACCTCATATATTGTCATAAAAACCTATTTAAAATCCGAAATACTCATTGATGTAAATATTATTTAAAAAAACCGGTGTTTCAATATTTCATGCTAGTTAGTACTAACTAGTACACTGACAGCCAAATATACATAAGGATCTGACACAAAAACACCAAACCTTTTTGTTGATGGAATTAAGGTATATTTAAAATACTTATATGTAAATATTACGTGTTAGCGTAAAACCTACATAACAGGGCGGCGCGGCGCCGTCAATTTGGTGTTGTATGCGTTAGTTTATGAATATGGTATCATATTCATCGTAAGAAGACTTACATGATACATCCACAGAACGTAAATTGTTACGTCGTGAAAATTATGACATAACCTAAACAAAGCATTTCAACTATCAAATATAATAAAAAAAAATTGATACTGATAAATAGATAAATTAGTTTAATTTCGAATAAACAAATATATTTACGTAATTCCTACATTTTTACTGGAGAAACAAGCAACGAAGAATATTAGAATTAATCTTCTTCTTTGGAGTCACGCATTCAATAATTCAAGTGTATCGAGATTCGAGATTGCATCGATCTCATTTATTGTAATATTTTATTTTTGTTATTTAATTTACACAGCTTACGATTGATATAAATAATAATCGTATTTGCGATTGTACTTAGTTCTAAAAAAGAATCGATAAACGTAAAATCAACTTACAATTTAAATTATGCTACATCTCTAAAATAAACATTTGACATGTGTCGTGCAAGTCTTCTTACGATGAATGAATAAGTTGGCATATTTAAACGTTGGTTTTTTCTTAATAACCTCATCAAACTTTTTAGGAATTAGTTTTTTTATTTCAATGTACTTTCTACTGTGTGGGGCATATTATTTACAAGTTATAAAAGTCTACGCACTATAAACGGCCAGGTTACAAAATACTGAAACCATTACTAGTTGATTGGAGCAAACAAATTTAATCGGCGAGGCGTACATAGGTAATCGACATCTGTAGCGTCACATCAGTCAATGTCGACTTAACAAGCCGGGTACTTGCTAACGAATCCCAATCTACGCCTAAGGGCAGCTCTCTATTCCAAAAAAACGCGAAATACATAAAACTTTTTGGAAAGCTTTTAAAAGTTCGATTATCTAACTGAATACCCGGTCGGAATCAACAGAAGATACTAGTAAATATTAAAAATGAAGAATTCTTCATTATATTTATACTGTCTGCAATCAAGCTTATTTCATTAAAAGATCACATCCCTGTAAGTAATTGTAGGGACAAAAAGATGAATTTATGCGATTGGATACAAAAATACGCTACTCGGCTTACTTAAGATAAGTTTAATTAGTAAAATAAAAAAGGAGTGTGTGCGATTCACACACGATAGAAGTGAAACTTCATTTTAAAAGATATTTTATATTTTATTTAAGCACTGTACAATATACATACGCACCGACATGTGCTCTCTCGCTCTGGCTCACACAGAGAGGAGAGACCGATAATACATTGCTCTCTCGCTCTGGCTCACACAAAGAGGAGAGACTGATAATGTGCGTTAAACGTTTAACGTGTTGGAAGTCGCATAAGAAGTTTCACTTCAAAAAAACTTAAAACACGCTTTATTCACGCACTAAAAATTATGAAACTTTTAGTCTTAACTTACTAGCTGTGCCCCGCGGTTTCACCCGTGTTAAATTTATTCGACCACATCTATACACTGGCAGCTGCGCCGCCGGCGACGCACCCGTGTAGAATATTGTTGCTTACTTACTTTTATGGTTACTGCTCGACTCCTCAGAGTTGCAGTGTGAAGTTATATAGCCTACAAATAACCTTGAAATATTTTTTCAACTCTAACTGGTAGTTCCAAAGATTTGCACGTCCAAACATTTTTTTTAGCTTCATAATATTATAGTATAGATTAAAAATAGTATTATTTTAATAACATTTTACATTTATTTGATGTTTAGGATAGACGCCTCATTATATCGCAACGTATACCGTTTATTTCGATTAACCGAAGTAATCTGTTTAATCCGTGTAATTACTAAGTTCATTCGCGAACATCACTAGGATTTACCAGTCTAGCCTGGTAATGCCGATTTAAGTCGTCCTCATCTTGCAACGACCGCAAACGAAAGTGAATGGAAATGAACGAACGAATGAATTAACTCGATTACGCCGCGCCGTCTGCGAGCTGTTTTAATTACGAAAGTGTAGAGAAATAATTGTCATTTAACAATCATAAATAGGTTCGTACTTTTGATATAATGAATTTATTAACTTTACAGTTAACCGTTTAATATTACTTTTAAATACTCAATAACGCATTGTTCACTATAAATTAAACTAATTAATACAATAAAAATATGTCTAATTGTCTATGAAAATGTACAAGAAATAATAATTTTAGGTCTTAATTCATTATTTTTTTTATAAATCATTTGTGAATGTAATTTTATTCACTATGCGACATAATTTCTATTTATGTAAATATATATATGTCTCGCTTCATCAATTCTCAACCAATTAAAAAAAATGTACTGTTCCCTTAATAGGTTTGTGTGTGTGTGTTATTTTTTTACGATTTTTACGCAATTTTTATTATTATTTTACTAGAGCCAACTATACACTTGATTTAGTGTATAGAATTAATTAAATATCTAGTAACATGTTGCATATAATATTAAAAAAAAAACAACTCGTATCATTTCTATTACAATAATTTCATCTACTAATAGTGTAAAAACTTGCGGAAATTCATCGAAGACTAGAACTAATTACACTTGTTTAGTGTTCAGTCGGTTAGGAAAACGACGAACTAAATGAATTTTCCTTTTAACATTAATGAGAAAACTCTCATTTCCCGATGCAAAAAAAACTGCGTAATTAACGATAGTTTTCTGGAAGTATGCCACAATTTTGTATTGTGGGGTAAATTAAGATGGTTTCTTGTTAATAGCCTTCATTAGATTTGTATGTGTTGTGGCAACCATTTCTATAGAATTAAAGATATCTCATTTTTATTGTAAACGCTACAAAATCGAAATATAATTGTTTTCTTAATATTGTATTATTGGAAGTTCTTAACCATTCTAAATATGCCAATGAAATTTTGTTGTCTATGAATATCGTCGGTTTAATTCTGCAAGGGTTGTATAATACAGTCAGACTTTAGGGCTTAGAAAGTCATCAACGGCGAAAAGCCTGTAATTGTAAATGCCAGGATACAGCAAAAGATTCTTCAATTACTTCCAATCGACCTCTTCATGAATTCGTCACGATCTTTTAGTCTTCAGTTCTTTAGTTTTATTATAAAACTAACTGTGCCCGCGGCTCCGCTTGCGTGGACTACTAATTAAGGTTTTTTATTTTGTGTCTGGAACCCTAACTATTTTTCTAAAATAAAAACAGCCCAAATTATTCCTTATAACATCAGCTATCTGCCAGTGAAAGTCCCATCAAAAACGGTCCAACCATTTCGAAGATTACCCGGAACAAACAGACAGCCAGACAGAATTTTAAAAATTGTTTTTTTTTTTTGTTATAGGTACCGTGTGTACTTTTACATGCGTCTAGTAAAAAGCTGTTATTTTAACATTACAAACAGACACTTAAATTTTATTATATGTATGTACAGATCGAATAAATAGTGTAACGTACCTGTAGCTTAGACCATTGTATTCTGCCGATACATCTAGTTGCATTTCGCCAGGCCAATTTTGCTCCAAACACCAACTCGGTCGTGGTCAATTGATATGTTCCAGTATTCGCGACTTCATCTTGGACCGCTTTCCAACGAGCCTCATGTGCAGGAGTGTTTGCGCTGTGAAATTAACAATAAATTTGGAGACTGGTCTATATTTTATTATTCTAACATTGGACGTGGATCTAGTTTTATTAAATAACTAGCTGTGCCCGCGACTCCGCTCGCTTGGAGTACTAAAAAAGGTTTTTTTTATTTTTTGTGTGGAACCCTAATTATTTTTCTAAAATAAAAGTAGCCTAAGTTATTCCTTATAACATCAGCTATCTGCTTTTGAGAGCCCCGTCAAAATCGGTCCAACAGTTTCAGAGATTACCCGGAACAAACAGACAGACAATCAGAAAAAAATTAAAAAAATGGATTTTTTGTTATAGGTATCGTGTATACTTTCATATGCATTTAGTAAAAACCCGTAATTTTGACTTTACAAACAGACACTTCAATTTTATATAATATAGATTTAAAGAGCTTCCATACAATACAGATAATAATAATTATTCTTATTTTCGAAGTTTCAAAATCTTATATTCACTGATAATATTTACATGGAAATTATATGCAGTTTTTGCTGGGTAAATTTCAACAAGCTTTTGTGGTAGGAAAATCTAAAGTATTGTTTAGATTTCTTTTATATAAACTATTCGCTAACATATACAAAAATGAACCCTTTCCTTTACTAATAAGAGGTACAACAATTGACGGACGCCACGTCTATAGCCCCTTATCTCCCTTTGATTGGAGGTTCAATACATCAATTAGTTCAATGCAATCCAATTATACACATAATAGATTGATCCGTCAATTGTTCTGACAATTAAAAACGTTGTTTATTTGTATATGAATAAAGACTGTACTTATATGCTTGTCTAAGAAAACTCTTGGTCTTTAAAACTATGAAAGAGGAAATAAACATTTAACCTACATCAGTAAATAAATCTACGAACAGTTAAAATAATATAAAATTATTTAGTACTAGCTACTGCTCGCGACTTCGTTTAACCTGGATAAAAAGTATCCTATGTGTTAAGCCAGGTTGTAAACTATCTGTGTGCTAAATGACATCTAAATGTGTTTAGCCGTTTTTGCATGATTGAGTAATAAAGATCCAAATAAACAATCTTTCATATTTATAATATTAGTATGATTTGATTATATACATACTATGATTCGAGGACTACAGAAATCTCAAGCACTAAGATAAATTTAACAATACACAATCAACTACTACGGCAAAGTAACACATGGTACACCACTCAGGAACTTAGGTTATGTAAGGGACCTTTTTGTTTTCTTTTTTTGGCTAGTTGTTTAGACAAAAATGGCCAAATCACTAAATACATATATACACATGTTTCTTCCTTCCTCCCAGATGACAGGAACATGTATATTTGTATAGTTAGTTAGCTCGAATTTCTATGGATAGGGATTTAGCCAGATCGCGACTTTTTCGCATGATCGGCAATAGCCCAAACCGAGATCCGGTAACTTTGGCACCCTTGAAGATTGTTTCGCGGCTGAGTGCCTTCCGCGCTCGCCTCCAAGCCCAGTGAAGCTGTAAAAGCCGCAAAGACTCCAGGGCCCCTAAGGCGAACAGTATAGTCTGTTCGAAAAAAAAAACAACAAAGTAACTTCACTCTACCTGATCGTAAGCACAGTACAATCCAAACAAAATGGCGACCACCGACAGATCAGCAATCCATCTTCGGTCGTCACTTTGAAATTATTGTGAAAGGCTTGTCACAACTACTGACTTGACTACTGAATATACACGGACTGATCCCGGAAATCTTGAGCGTGCCACTATTACAGGTACTATATTTGGTGTATGGTGGTCGCAATCCAGTCGTTATCGCAAGTCTGGCCCCATATGGATTACTACTCAAACCTCTGGACGGGAGCACTTGTTACCAGCTTGGTCAATTTGACTCGGCTCGAAAACGTACTGTGAGAATTGTTGACGATCCCAACCTCACAAGCGGTATCGAACCTCAAGGTCTAATAAGAGTCTGCGCCTCATTGTGTGTGTTCTACCATTTATACAAAAGGCTGTGTTCCGAGGAATTGTTCGGTACCAGAGACTACTTTCCACCATCACACCACTCGCCATAGGCAGGGAGTACATCCTCACATCCTGGAGCCTAAATGGTCGCGGACAGTCCGATTTCAGAGGAGTTTTTTCCGCGAACGCTTTGGATATGGAATGAGTTCCTTGGACCATTTTTCTATTGGACTACAATTCAAGAGAGAACGAGTTTTTAAAGGTTCGGCAAAGCACATGTGATGCTTTTGGTATTGCAAACCTTCATAGGCTGCGGTGATCGCTTGTCAGCAAATTCAGCGGCAGCCTGAATGGATTTTTTTTTTTACAAAGTTTATTAATATGCAAATCCAAAGCAGTTCTGAAGATTACCACACTTACCACATAAACGAATTTTCTTATCAACGAGAATAGGTGTAAAATAATGGAAATTTTTGCGACAAAAATTCTAAAGAAGATCTCCTAAAAAGGAGATAGGTATTTACATAATTTTACTACAATACCGAATGTAGCGTAGCCTATGGATATTTGGTGATTCATTCAAATAAAATATTTATTAGACCTAAACTATAAATCTTCCTTTTTTAATTTCAATCTAATATCATTAACTATTTTATATTTTTAGGCTAGCTGTGCCCCGCACCGTGTCGCCAACGCGCCCGTGTAAACCCCTATCCTTGTTCCACTTCTCGTACTTGCCTACAGTTTGCCAGATTACTTGACGGTCATAATTACTGCTCCGCTTCTTGGGGTCATAGCGTAAAGTTATATAGTTTACGCTATTCCTCATGAATCTGGCTAATATATACAAAAAGATTTTTTGGAATCCGACTGGTAATTCCAGAGATTAGCTCGTTTAAACAAACAAACGAAAAAAAACTCGGAGCTTTATTATATTAGTATAGATAAAACAGGTAGGTAGATAAGGTATACTGTACTATTGCATAATATGAATGAAGATAGTAGTGTCGATTATTTTCAAATTACTAAAAATATAAAATATGTTTAGTATTAATTCAATATTACAATATAATTTCTTCATTATTTTTTTCTCAATGTGTATGTACAATGTCATAAATGTAATATGTAGTATGTCATAATGTATGTTCATAAATCTGCCTGTTCCAGTCAAACATATTTTCGATGAACTTAGTGTAGCTATTCAAAATTCGTAAAATGTAAAATAGTTCAAAAGTTCAACAGAGCTACGTTATGCAAGAGCTATATGCGCGGATTCTGTCGATGCCAATCAAAATTGGTGAAAACTGAAGCTTGCGTTTTTCGAATTTATTACGCATATGTAATTACTATTTTTACATATAGATTACGTTTCTGCATAAACTCTTCACGTGTGGGCTTAAAAATATGGTAAAAATAACTAAACGTTACAAGAGAATAACGGCACCTAAAAATAAATCTCTACTAATATTTTAGTTTGTTTATTTGAACGCGCTAATACTTTGAACTACCAGCCTGATTTAATTTATTTTTTTGTTTTTTATTTCTTATTTATTAAGATTAGAGATTATATAACTTCAAGCTTCGTAGCGCTAAGCTAAGGAGCGGAACAGTAACTATGAACGCAAGCAATCTGAAGAAGCTCAAAGCTGTAAGAAAGTAGGTACGGAAGTGAATACAATGATAGACGGCGGCGTGGTTAATAATTCGTCGGGTGAAATCGGGGGGTACATTAAAATATAAATATACTTTTTAGGTCAACTAAAAGTCTAATTCAACTACTAGTTCCTTCGAAAAACTCTGAACATTGGAAAACCGGGAAAGCGAAAATCAAAACAATCAAATTCGGAGTCAACAACAACGCTGCTTTAAGCTTTTTATTATATTCAGGCCAACATTTGACTCAGTCACACCTGATAGAATAAAATAAGGCCATATATGGAGCACGCTTAAAGAACGCATTCACTTTTTGCTTAGATAAATTATAGCCTAAAGAGATATCACGAAAAAGAAAATTAGTCAGATGCAAATAAGTTATATTGTATATGAGATATAAATACAATGATTAGACTGACTAGAGAAAAGCACATCGTTCCGTAGAGAGAAAAAAAACTAAATAAATACGGTAGATAATATTATACCGATGGTGGAGACTAATACTTATTTGCCAAATTTTACACATTAGTCTTACCACTTTATGTTCATTTTAATCCACGTCGCCTGCGTGTTGCGCTGTATTTTGAGGCATAAAGCTAGGGCCGCATTCTATTAGTATTCACTAACAACTTTATTTAATCTGGTACGCCCTCCACATTTGGGAGCAGTCACGAAAGACTAATATTTTCATAAAATTGACACCAGATTCACAAATCTTGACATAATATTAAAACTAAGTTATCTTGTACACATAAACGGATATTACATTATAAATTGTAATTATTTTTACGACGTATTTGATTTATTCAAGTAAATATCCGTCGAGATATAAAAAAGAGGACATTTACAAGCATTTTTAAGTTTTCACTTCATTTGTACAATACATTAAATTAACTTTTAAATTAATATAATTCCACCCAATTACATCAATTTCGGCAGATATCCAGTCCAATTGACATAAACTATGACTAAAAACCAAACAAAACAAAAAGTTTGTTTCTATATCGAAATAAAAAAAAATGGAACGTTGATATATTCATTAAAGCACAGATACAATAATAATGTATGAACAAAATTAGCTTAACTGATATACTTACCGGCGTATGGAAGCGAAGTACTGGCCCAGAAAGTCTTTGGCATCGTTGAGGGCTTCCTCCGGCTCCCTTGGCACGTCTCCGCGGCCCGGTATGGCCATCAAACTGCCAAGACACGCTTTCTCGTTGCATTGCGAAGGCTGTAAACAAAGATAATCAAATGTAAAATGATTTTTTTCAGATATTCAGTATAGGCCCTACGACTGCAAAAATGTTAAAACGCTACCAACATTGTTCGGAAAACATCTCAGTCGTCGATAAAAGTCATCAATGAACTTGATCGGGATTTTAGTGGATTTACAGAGTGGGATTAATTCCCAGACATCACTATCATTTACGTAATGATCTACCCAATAATAAGCTTTTCACAGTAAGACCTGCTTGACATGGCTCTGAAAGTCATTATTCGGCAAATTGGTAATGTGCTTAGAAACCTTATCATAAAAACAAGCATTATTATCTAAACAATTTATATTGGTCCTACCGTATCTAAATTCAGTTCTAAAATCAAAACTATGTCGGTCGTGAACAAAATGTAACTTATCTTCATTTTTGCCAACATGCTTTAAATTGTTAATGATATATTGGAAAGGTGAACTGAGGTATCTAATTTTGCGAAAACTGCAAACTTCTTAATACTATACAGTGTCTTCCATCGAGAACTATACACTTAGTTACATTCAGTTTTATTCGAAACTCATTTATATCTAAAAAAAAAATTACAAAGGTATATATATAATTGTTAAAATTATTACGTTTTTATATCCCTTTTCATCTAGATGTTACCTATGTAATTACAAGAAAATATTAAAAATAGTATTTGTTAACAGTAAATAAGTAAAGTAGATTTCTTATATCTTAAGTAATAACAATAGTTACTAGGTTATGCTAATAGTTCCCATGTACTTACATTATCTCTCTTAACAAATCATATGAAGATATTTTTTCCAATTTTTGGGCCTTTAATTGTTTACTTTGAGCTAGTTGTTTTCACGCCTTTTATTTGAAGTAACTAGCAATCCAATTGTATACCTAAAGTACGTCAGTACAATCAGGTTTTGACAAAGATCCTTACAAGACTTACCCACTGTGTTTTGTTCCGGACACATTCCATCATATCCACAAGATAATATAGGTCGCTTATATTGTATAAATAAAATTAATCCTAAGCTTCAGAATATATACGAAGTATTTACATTGGAAACATATTTTTGCAGTTCGTGAGAGTCCGAAACTATTCAAGTAATCCCTAACATAAGTTTTGGGACGTCATATTAATTAGTTTGAATATATATTAATTATCTAGTAAATTGGTTTTCGCGGAGTTAATATTTTGTTCCTAAAATTAGTACCTACATGGAAAATAGCAGTATATGTGGTTTTACTAAGTTGTCGGACCCACTAAGTGAGTAAAGTATCTTAATTAACATCCACAAAGTGTTGATTAATATGTTTAAATATTAATTACAACATAATATATAAAATTTGCATATTCTTATTTTTTATAAATGTGTTTATATATTTAAGATTTAATTAAATACTACTGACAAAGGTTATTAATCTATTCTGACTTAGAAAATTTCCATAAACTTTTAATGAAAATGACACGAGACCTTATTAATATGTATTTATTTACATTATATACATTAGTATATCTTGTACACAGTGTCAACTCATTTTATGATACTCCAAAATGTGCAAAATGTCCAAAAATATTTTTACTATAAAATTTAAAAATAATTAAAATAATATCACTTAAGTATACACTACAAAACCATACTTATTATGGTTGTAATAAATAAATTTGCAGTTACGGAAAATGTTATAAGAACAAAACTTATGTCCTCAGAAAATGGACCTTGCACCCAATTACGTAAAAGGCAAAAATCACAATTTCGCAAGTACGTAAATATTCATTCCTATTTCATAACTTGCAATGAAGACAATTTTTAGTTAATTGAACTTTACAGGACATTAATATCATGGTAATAGGAAATATATCCGGGTGTTATTATCATTCCCTTTGGGTGCCCAAAAAACATTTTTATTTTTGCTTATTGAATATAATATAAAAACAGCCTGTAAGTGTCCCACAGATGGGCAAAAACCTCTTCCAAAGTGAAGGTATGGGCTTAATCACCACGCCAGCCTACGACATATTGGCGATTTTAAACACCTAGAAATCAACAGTTCTATATTTTTCCCCCATACAGTGGTACAAGTTTCTCAAGCGTTCATGTTTCCTCACGATGTTTTCTTTCACCGTCAGCCGATAGTGCTAGCCAATTTGAACTAGTAAATGTAAGAACGCAAATTCCGAAAAATTCGTTGGTACATGCCGAGGTTCGAATCTGTGGACATCAAATTGATATTCCACCTGTCTAAACCCCTAGAAAATCACGACTTTTACATGAAAATAATATTTTAATTGAAATCATTTTAATTATTTAATTGGAAACATCAAAAGTGCGTTACTTTAATAATGAAAGAAAATGTTAGCGACCTCTATAAAATGAAATATCAACAAAAAAAAAACAGAGTACTAATATCAACCGTAGACATCTACACGTAGTATCTACAAGAAGAGAAAAAAAAATGAACGAATAAAAGAAATGAATTTTCAGAACACTTACCATAGACCATAATTATAAGACGAGAAAAAAAAAACAATATTTAATAATTTTGAAATTTAAAAATAATAATTTTAACAACCTTTTAAGTAAGTTTTAAAGTAAAAGTTTTACTCGGCATCATTATAGTTGCATTAACTTGAGTTTGATTATCTGCTGAGGTTTCTGTTTCGGTGGTAGGTTGTGATTGTGACGGAACTAAAGTAAAAGTTGGCGACTTTTACTAGTTTTTTAAATCGCGTTTTGATACCGCGTCCCTTTTGTAAAAATGTATCATTGTTGAAATTCGAAATAAAAATGTATCGGTTAAAACCAATTTTATACTATTCATTAGACTTATTTTTATTCAAATCCAATAATAAATTAAACATATAAACAATAACGTTTAAAAAAAAAACGTAATTTCTTTATTACAAATATCTTTAAATTTTAAGGTATTCCCGAACGTGTTTTCTACTTTGAGGTCGAATTCCAAAATCGAATTTCAAAGGGGTTTGTTTTTTTCACTCGCTTTTTTATATGCATGTGAAAGAGACAGAGCACAGTAAAATTCGAATGTTTCAAATTTATGGCTGAACAATGTCAATTCGTGACACTGAAGATTGAAAAATTAAAAAGCTACTTTGACCCACGCCCACGCTCGACAAAGCGAAAAGCGACCGACATGTTTGAGCTGCTGAGTGAGTGAGTGAGTGAGAATTGTTAAAACGTGTTAAATTCACAAATTTTCTTGCAAATGCTTCTTTTTAAGCCACCCTAATGAGGTCAGATCGCGAAACTGTTTGGTGTGGTGTTAGGTTAGGTGTGTAACTTTTTGCAATGTTTTATTAGTTAAATTCTATAAAAGAGCGAGAGCGGAAAGCGAAGTATTTTGTTTTTGTGGAATATTCTAACCCTTATGGTTATATAGGATTAAAGATTATTCTACTTTAATTATGATACGAATGGTGGTAGTATAGCGGTGTTAGCTGAAGTTGCAGAGATCAAGGTGAGTGGTTTGCTTCATATGGTTACATATAACGAACACATAGATTGGGGTTAAACCATGCCAATACGGTTTTTTTTTTTTTGGAGTTTCGTCGAAGCAATAATATTTTTACATTTTTTTTAACAAACACATGGTTGTTTTCATACTAAAAGAAAAGTTTAATTAACGAAGTACTTTTCTACTACAAAATTCACTGACACACAACTTATATACACAACTCACATACATAAATACGCATTCAAACACACACGCATATAACTACTTCTACATATACAGATTATGCATAATTAAAAAAATAATTAAATCCATTAATGACCTGATTGACACTGGCAAATGCGTCTGCGGAGGAAAAACAAAAAGAAGTTTTTTTTCTTATTATTTTCGCTAACACTATTTTCATGGATTAAAGAATATATACAAGCATGAAAATGCATATTTTCCATTAACATCAAATCATTCCGGGCAGATTAAGTTGTCAACCACCACGAGTAAACGAATTCCATCAAGTCACAAGTTTAAATTTGTAATCCGACTGTACGGTACCTAAGCAGGTAATTCCGACATCTTGAATTCGTAATTCGCAATTTGCTGCCGTTAAAACGATGCTCTAATTATTTTTTCGCTTAAGAAGAAATAAATATAATTGTTATATCGTGTACATATATATAATATGTATGCATATGAATCGATAATAAATAAGATACGAGTATGTTAGATTTTGAAATGTTACTTACATACGGATAAATTAATAAAAAATAAATTTTTCAAGTGTAATTATCTATAATATTATTTTCCGTATTAGGACGACAGTCACATAAAGATTTATGAATACTAAATTTTACAATATATTCGGTCGGTCATATATTATTAATTTCTTATTCACTTAATTCGTGAAGCTCGTGTAAATGCAAAAATAGTGTTTATTAAAAATGCAAATAAAATATTGCTGTTTATTTAATTAAATAAGGACCAATTTTTTCAATCGTTAGATAATTTATATGAGAAATAATATTTACGTTTTGACGACTAATGTCCTGGACTTCTGTCAAATTTTATAAATTATTCCTCATATAAAGTTCAAAAAATTCAAAAAAATCGTTCCTAAATATTGTATAATTAAAAAAAAAACATTATTGTAAATTATATTTTTATTACAGGAATTAATTTTGAAAACTTTTTATTTATCTCTGACTACACACATTAAATAGATTATAATATTTCAAATTAAATAGAACTTCTAATAAATCAATTTTATATAATTCCGTTTTCATAAATATAATATATCTGATTATTACAGAAAATTGCATCGGCACAGCGTAACCTAGATTTTAAAAACTCGCGGCGAGTTTAAATTGACGTGACATTGCATAATTGAATTTCCGACACGTTTACAAAATGTAATAATGTAGCTGTATCTAATTTTCACATAGGTTATCGCCTTAATCTTACAGATTACTCTGTACAATATTATAACTGTTGGAATAATATTATATGCATTACCGATTTGGTTGAGAGAGCATGTTGTCCCGTGATTTTAAGATAATCATATAACTATTTCATATTTGCATTCATTAAATCTTTTAATAGATGACATCTGAATTGTTACAAATTTCTTTTTTCTATAGAATAACATAAATAAGACGAAAACGTGTGGTTTCCTTAGTTTTGTAATTTTCTACTATAAAAAAATCTGGTTTTTGTTATCAAATTTTTGTCTTTATATAAAAAAAATTTCCTTACATATTATGTACAAAACGTTATTTAAATAAGATATCTACTATTTACTATTTGGTAATTAAAAAATTATATTAAATTTATAAAATCATATTCGCATAATATTTAATTGATAACTGATATTTTATAAAACTAATATGTTTTTATTATTTGATCATGATATGATTATTGTCTACTAATACGTTATTAAAATAAGATATCTCTACTATTTTTATATTTGTTTATTGAAGATAATAGTTATATGCATAACTTATATTCATATTTAAATAATATTTCATTGGTATTTGATATTTCATAAAATTAGGATATGTTCTGTTTTAAGTTGAAATTTGATCATATTGGCAATACGGATTATAGTAAAGAAGGGAGTGTGACGCAGAGATAGATTCAATTTTGTATTGAGTTTGCTACAATAAACATTGTTCTGAAGTGCCAACAAGTGTTCTTTGGATACCATCATCTTGCCGAATCTCAGCTCATTTCAAAAAATCTTGTGTGCATGATTTCAAAGTTAGATTGTGTAGGTTCTGGACTACTTGACTGATTGAACTCATTTTCACACTATATTTTTTTTATCTTGACGATGGTTCAAAGTTATGTTAGGATCCGATAGATGGCGCTGTGCCATTATCTACCGGATAGGGCTGAACGTCTGCTGAGCTATCTGGTATTTACATTTGTATACATTTTAAATCCGAACCAAACTGTGTCATATATAAAGTAGAATTCCACATTATCGTCTACCCACACAATGCATGTAAGAAGTTCTAGGCGTAACTACTTTGAAACGGTTTTACCCTAAGGCAGTTTCACACACAACTTCGAGACAGTACCGCCCGCGCCCGAAGGAAATACGAAATAAATATTGTATCATTTTGCAAATGCAAGAGTTGGTTAAGAACTTGGATTTTTAAAGTTTTATTTACTTTATAAATCTTAAGAAGTTTGATACCAAAATAATTTTACTTTCCGAATACACCTGTACTAATATTATAAAGTTCAAGAGTTTGTTAATTAGAACTTATAGATTGCTGATCTCTGAAATTATAAAACATATTGAGAATGATGAGCTATATAGCTTCACGCTACGACCCTAACGGACGGAGCAGTAAACATGAATATCAAGGAATCTGGCAAGCTGTAGGCAAGTACGTGAAATGAAAACAACGATGTTTGTTATCAAACATAAATAAGTCTTTGATAATCAATTCAAATATATTAATTTTTTTATTTATAATTACCGTTGGAATGACAATTATTAAAATAGGTTATCGAACTTACATTTAAATTAACGTACATATATTATGACATACAACTGATAATCGAAATAAATGAACTAGATGTATGAAAACAGTTTTTAAATACGATGAAAAATTTCGTTTAGTTACCTGAGCGTTGCCGCTAGGGGCGCTGCTAATAGATTTCACTACTAAACTAAATGAGGTAATCTCTGGAACTACCGGTCTGATTCTAATTTGTTTTACAGTATGAAGCTACTTTATCCCTGAATGATATAGATTACTTTTTACGAGTCTTACTAAATTTGGTATAGTTGATAAAAATTCAAAGACAAACACGTACTGCGGATTTTCACAACGCGAATTATTATCAGCGTAGGTACTAAAAAATAAGTGATACATCATGCAAATAAAATTCATTGACCATTAAGGATTTTTAAACAGTAATTTTCAATTAACCATAGTCTTTTTTATCATTAACCTTAGATATTACAATTTTTGAGAGAGGTAGGGCACAGATTTTTTTGAAGATTTCTCTGTACTTGGGGCAGTTCGACTGGTGGAATACCTCCATCCTACAGAGGATCGCAGCCGAATAACTTTGCGATGAATAATGTTTCCTAAGCTTCTTGGGGTAGGAGGTTCAAGTTCAGTAACACCCTAGTGACACCTATGGTATTACATAGGCTGCGGTAGCCGCTGACCATCAGACAAGCCATATGCGTCTTTGCCACCTTTGCTTTTTATAAAAAAAAATGATCTCGATAAAGTTTTTAAGTTAATTTTGCACGGAAATATATTTCTACTAAATTAAACATTTTACCAACAATAATGGCAAAATAGACATTTCTTTCCTACTTTCCTATGAATTTTATGGTTATGTAATAAATACCTAAATAAAAGAAATAAAATAATTTTATTTCTTTGTAATACGATATAAATTTGTTTATGACCTTATTGACTACAGCTTTACCGAATGAGGGTTAAAATATTGTAGGTATAACTCAACGAACAATAACATGAACATTTTCACGAATATAAAGAAAAATATTAGATCGTGTAAATTACTTCTACTGGCTGCTACAATAAAATTAATATAAACTCATACAACAAATAGTAAGGAAATCGTTCACCGTGAAAAATTCCAACAAAGATAATGTTCCATTTTGTCGTTTTCTCAATTGTCTTTACACGTTTTAAACCGCGAAAATGTCGCCGTAAATAAACATTGTTTGTTTTTTACCTATAATGGTCATAAATAGCGGCGAGTTGTATGTACATATTGCTCAATGATCGGCACGTAGTCTATCGACGGCAATAACATATGAAACGACATTGCGGTATCAGTGCAAACCAATTCATACACATGCTTACAAAATCTAGGAAATTACGGATAGGAATCTTACAATAATAATAATAAGACACCAAGACGATTGCAGGCCGATATGAAAACGACGATCATTGATGGATCGCCATTATCTTACTATGTTACCATACTTTTTTTATTATCATCTTTTTCTTAGATATGCAAGAAATCGGCCTGCATTATAATTACATCAAATTTTAGCTGTTCCCGCGGCTACGTTCGCGTGGACTACTAAACAGGCTTACTATTTTATTTGCGCGGAACACCGATTATATTTCTAAAATAAAAGCCTAAGTTACTCTTTATAACATCCGCTATCTTCCAGTAAAACAGACAGACAGACGGCCATTTTTTTGTATGGGTTTTTTGTTATAAGTACCGTATATACTTTCATATGCATTTAGTAAAAAGCTGTTATTTTGACATTACCATCATACAGTTCAATTGTATTATATGTATAGATAGATAACCAACATAATGAACTATTATTATGGTACTAGCTGTGTCCGTAGCTCCGCACGCGTGGACTACAAAATTCCGTCGGTCGAGCGTATACACGAATCGTGCTGACTCCGCCCAAGGCGATTGCCAGCCGGTTATTTTAAAGAAAACAATGCTTTTTGTGGTTGATCCTTAGAAGATAGACATATGCTAATAGGTAACTTTTTTGTAGGTCTTTTTAAGATATACAAGTATGTCCTACATTAATTTGATATATCTCTTATGGTTTACTCAGTGGAAGCCATTGATGCGCCGCAAAAGCGTCCTTTTCCGATTTTTTTCATTATCCATTATCGTCACTGCTTATTTCGTATGTTATTTTATGAAACAAAATAGGTATACAATAATAAGGCCCCAATAAACCACGTAGGAAAAAAGTAAGAAGTTATATTTACTAAATAATTATATTCCAATACAGTGTCAACGTTAGGTATTTTATTAAATAATTTTAAGTTTAATACAAACATGTTTAATTTGAGTAAATGCGGCTTTTCCATCTAGATTCTGTTTTGTCTGGGAAAATTATTTGCATAGTAGGCGCGTGCTTGGTTGCTCTGTAAATATATGTGTGAGCTCATTACATTTGTAAATATATAATGTGTGATAATTCTAAACGTATTGTGGCATCATAACCTGTTATATATGTATTTTTTATTCTTTATTGATTATAACGTTTGATCACAATTGTGGCCCAAGACATGCAAAGCATAATGAGGGAACTGGCACTCAAGTATAGCTACACCTCTCAGGTACATAATCTCTGTAAGGAACCTTTTTTTTGGCTATATAGTTTTAGATCAAATTTTCAGATTACTAAATGCATATATATACACATGTTTCTCCCTTCCTCCCAGAAGGCAGAAAATTGTATACATGTATACAATGCTGGTTAGATCAAATTTTCTACAGATAGGGAATTAGTCAGTTCGCGACTTAATTGCAACTAAAGCAACAGCCCAAGCGCTTCAGCGCTCACCCCAAAGCCCGGTGAAGCTTAAAAGCCTTCTAAGGTTTCAGGGCCCTTAAGGCTAACAAGTATAGTCAGATTGAAGAAAAGAAAACCTATAGCATTATGAATCTACATAGCGGAGTTTGTTACTCTATGAGAAAACCGAACACCATGCTATGGTTTCATTATGGTGTTTTCCTTCACCGATGCCCAAAAACGTTAAAATAAATTATTATATCCACCATATATTCCGTACTTTGAATACACCATTCACCAAAATTCCCCGAAAACTTATAAATATAGGTTTTGGTTTTATACTACTTTTTTTCTAATAATGTCTATTTTTTTCTTAATCATAGTAAAATATAATATACGATACGTCAATTGTTCTTACAGTATACTCTCAACTATATGAAAGGTAATATTAAAGTAATAATGCGAAATAATAATAAAAATATTAATAAAGAACAAAATAATAAACTAAAACTTGTTTAAAATATAATAACAACGTTAAAGGAATAATTTAAATTATTGCCTTACATACCCCATATAAAGCTTATTTTACTAATATTCTTAAGGTCATACATTCTTTATGATTATAATTGGGTCTATTCTCAAAATAATTGTTTAGAATTGAATCTAAAGCCTTGATCAGGGATAAATGTAATTAATAGAAATGAGGTATATGGCAAAAATGTTGCTTTAATTTTTATAATTCTAACCTTTCTTTAGCAATGTTTTAGAGCACTTCCTCACTTAACAATTTTTGTTATTTCGTGAAATGCTTATTCTAATATAAATCAAGTATATATAACTTTTATATAAAGCACATTTAAAACAATAACCACCGAATAGTATAAATAATATACACTCACCACTCTGGGACAAGTAGTGTCGTATAAACGATCATAAAGATACTCCGTAGACTCGAAATTCTTCAACACTTTAGGTCTTGTAACTTTCTTAACGGGTTTCCTAACTTCAGCCTTAATATCTTTAACTGTATCGCCATTCTGTACCGATTTTGCTCCATTAACGAATTCTAAATGATCAATCGGGCACGTTTTTTTTACTGCAGATTGTACCATTAGTTGATTTATAAGATCCCCATTACGGGCCGTAGCGATCGCTTCTAAAGAATTATTAATTATGGTTTCTGAATTCTTAGCGACTCCCGGAGCCATTTTTGAGCTCTATTTGTATATTAAGTACTCGGTGAAATAAGTTCAGTAAGGCTACGGTAATTAAGATTTGTTCTTTTAATTAAGCAAGACACACGCGTCCTCGCAAGCTCACTATCTACAAATAGGTGTCGTGCATGTATTTATAACAGTTTTATCTTAGAGCCGAACTCGGTCTGTGTCACTGTTTTAATATTTACAAACATTACTATACGTATCCACTGCGAGTGATGTGTTAAGCTTCAGCTACTTCATAAGCGTACTATGATAACCTTTGAAAGGCCTTTTCTACACGACATAAAAACATTTTTAAGTTACATGACATCTACTTCTTACCCCTTATGGCACTTAAGTGGGATCGGCACAACATGTTTTCCTCTGCCATTCTACTCTATTAACTATCATCTCAGTATTCACACCTTTTATACGCATATCATCCCTTACACAATCCGTCCATATCTCCTTCGGTTTTTCTCTACTCCTATATCCATCTCCACCTTCACCTTCATACTTTGTTAAGCTACATGACATGAATATACTAAATGCAATGCATGGATTTGTGCACGTACTATTACTATCAAAGTATTTAACACTTTGCAAATGTTAATCAACATTGGTCATCTCCACACCTCAAAAATATTCGATACGATCCTTCAATGTTATTTATGTGTAATACGAGACAAAGATCCACCTACATTTTACAGCAATCATTAGATTTGCAACTGATTCTTTAAAAAATATTTCATCTTAATTATTGAAGTAACAAATGATGAACGTGAGATAAAAGATTGTTGGTACCAAAATTAAGATATATATACCTCATATATGAATCTTACATTATTTCAATCTTTGAAAGTATGAATACTTTATGGCGGTTTTCGGTTTGTACACTGTCGATGTTACTGCCACAAAGCATTTTCTTCAACCTACTTTAAATGAGAACATGGAATGGACTCCATAACGTGAGTTCAGTGTAGATGCGCCTGTCGATACTACTAACTGTAAATTCAATATACGGTGATTTTATCAATTATTTTATACATTTCCTAATGAATTGGCAGGAGAGTTGGTAAAATATGCAGAGGAACTGATAACCGATGCAGTCAAGAAGTTCTGGAGTGAAGACCGGTTCAAGCAAACGTATTATACTCCAAGATGAGTGACAACCTCCAAATATCGGCTTCAGTATCGATTCGTAAGAAAGGCCTATGTCCAGCGGTAAACAAATTAATAATAACGAATTATTTAATGCCTTAAAAGTTAAAGAAAAAAATAGCAGTTTTCGGTGAAGGAAATTTCGTCATAAAACACTATAATGGTGGTAGGTTACTTTGTAATAGGCGGGTGCCTCGCTAGCTACCAGCCTGAAGTTGAAAAGCTGTCGTAAAGCACCTATAGGTGTATTTCGGCAGCTGCATTTGCGCCACACACTAAAATTAGCGCATTTTTGTCCACATCGTTACGTAACATCAGATGAAATTGTGGTGAGATGCTGAACCTATAAACTTATAAAAACGTATTTAGTAATATAAAAAAAATCGCGGTTTCCTTTTAGAATATTAAAGTATACATTAATATTTACTGCTAATATCCGTTCGCAAATTTAAAAACTTTAATTATAATTTAAAATATAATAAGAATAAAACAAAGCCTATATTCATCATCCTGAAAGTAGGTTTCTAATTGGGTTTTTGAAAATTAAATCTTTTTTTTATGTATTTTAAAGTTTTATTATAATTATATTAACAATCAATTGGAAAACCTTTTTTTTAATTATATATAATTGAAAATTGATATTTAAAAAAGAATCACATGACTACGAACGCGCCACGTTTGGTGGCCAGGTTTGTGACGTCATAATGATAAAGGAATTTCATTGAATAGAAGTCAAAACACTGTATTGTAATGTCAAATGCGCTCTGGTTTGTTCGGGAACTATCGACGTGTTTTCGATAGGTACTGAATTGAAAAAAAATGATTTTAATTTTATATAACTTTTTAATTATAGCGAAAAAAAAAGACTAAAAATAGTTTTGTTATAAAACTTATACATATATGAACTTTCCGTTTATTACAATGTTTTTCCTTTTTTCAAATTCAATTGTGAAACAATTTTTATAATCGTATCATTAGTTCCAGAAATTATCACCTACAAATAAACATCCAAGCTCACAAACCTTACTTCTTTATAAAATTGATAGCGATTAACATTTACTAACATTCATTAGTTATATGAGTAATAAAATGGAGATTAAATTATAAAACACGAACAAAATAGCATCAGTATTTCAAATGAATAGTCTAGGCATATTTTTATGAGTTGCGTTTCATAAATTATAATAGAAATTAAAAGAGAAAAGATATTTTTTATTATGATATAAGTTATATAACTAACGTGAAAAAGGTCGTAAGTAGATGAGAGATTACATGTGACCTCAGAGAGTTCCCGTAACCTTATCCGATCGTATCCGCCATGAGATATGATGTAGAGCCTAATTCAGTATATCATCAGACGCCAAGGTAAATAATAAACCCGATTAAGTTTCTTGTCGGTTCTTTTCAATGACCTAAGTTGAATTAGTTATTTTTGTTTTTGATTTTTCCAAATTCCACTACACCGTCACTTAACATCATATGAGATTATGACCAAACATTACTTAATCGATAAAAAAGCTTTTCCGGCTCTGCAAATAGGTTACATTTTTTATCGTTCTTTAATAAAAATTTCTATGCAGACCCAGACATTATAGCGGCCTTTAGAGGATGTTACCTTTATAGGAGCTACAACCACAGGGTGCCTCGTTCTACCACAGGGCAACTATACGGCGTGAGGGTTTTCACCCGTATGTTGTTGAGATGAACAATGGGTCCTTGATCGTCACGTCACCGGAATGCATTGCCTTTTCAGCAACTCGATTTATCGCGTTTAGGCTTCGCAACAAAGTCAGTTACAAATAAATCCCTACCACCCCGCTCGATTACTGAATATGTACCGGACACGCCTATGCATGCCACTATATCAGTTGTTACACCTGGTATATGGAGATCGCCATCCAGTCGGGCATAACTACAGCTTATATTGAATTACACTAAACCAATAATAAACCATTACACAAACTTCCGTAAGTTCAACGTATCGTATAAAATTTACATATTAAAACAAATATTATCACCAACTCATAATTATTTGGAAAACGTTATCTTTTATCCAAACACCTTGTGGTATCAAGTCATGTGCTACTGTTAACAGTATTTGAACAAAGTCATACATTCGCGTCTTCAAATGCGGAATCATTTTGTTTATATGTGCTAGCAACATTTGCAAAAAGCACTACTGTATCTATATGAATTACACAAAAAATAACCTCAACTTTAGATTATTTAATGTCTAATTTAGACTTAATTCTTTCTTAACATTTGGATAATTTCGTAATTAGGCTTAAAATAAAATTTCACACCGCGGAATAAATAGTTTTTGAGAAATTAACTTTTTAAAATCACATTTAATTTATTTTGCAAAATTTCTCAGTATTTGTTTTAACTGTTTACGTTATTTTCATACATGACATCCTAAATATATTACATTATATAAACAATTAGTTGTAATTTGTATAATTGTAGTTATAATTAATTACACATAACCTCAAAAATTCAGAATTACATTTCTCAAAAAGTTATTGCTTATACGCTTTTTCCTTAACAGAGGATAACTTTCACCAATTTTTACACCATCAAAATTAATGGTATGTAATTTAAAAACCAACCCTAAGAATGATCGTAAAATCATATATTAGTTTCCAGTCATTTATTTTTTTAATGAACTTATAATTTTGTTTTTCTTTTAATATACAAAAGATGAATATTTCATTTTTTATTATATGATTTTTCACTTCATTTGCCCATTGTTTACATTTATAAGTTATCAACACAATAATAAAGTAGTTTTCTTGGAAATGATAAAATTTCACTACAGTAGAAACAGTAGAAACACACTACTATGACATATCGTGACGTGACGCGCCATAAGCATATATCGCTTAGTGCCGTGACGCAAATCACTCAGCTACAATCGAACTGACTATACTGTTAGCCATAAGGGCCCTGAAGCCTCAAGCCTCTAACGGCTTCTTGGGGGCGAGCGCTTAAGGCACTCAGCCACTAACTAAAAGCAACTAGTTCCGAGGGTGCCAAAGTGGCCGAACCTCGGCTCGGACTGTTGCAGAGATTGCAAATAAGTCGCGATCTAGCTAATTCCCTATGATTCGACCTAAACTAACTATACATATATACCTGTCTCTATCGTATGGGAGGAGGAGAAGAGACAAGTGTATGTGTATTTAGTAATCTGACAATATTGTCTAGACTAACTAGCCTCAAAAAAAAAGGAAAAAAGGTCCCTACATAACCTATACACCTAAATGTAGTGCATGTGTGTAATGTAGTGTAATAGAGGTGGGGGCCATGACGCGCCATGTCACTGTTTTTTATCATTATGAAGGCCACCGAATACATGTTCTTTAAGCCTAACTTCGTACATATTTTCTTATTTTCAAACATGGCACTAACAAGATAGTGGCTTCCCAGTTAGAACTGATCCAGGATTTTTTTCTGGCAACTCAAAATGATTGTTTCTTGTAATTTTATTACTTATAATTTATTTTACTTGTGCTCAATAAACAAACTATGACTAGCGAAATGCCATTAATATTACATAAAATGTTAAATAACGTAAGTTTATAAATTAGAATAACATATGACAGATCAAGATATCGGCGAAAACTCGTCGTGAGAACACGCACAAATGTATTTTTTAGGTATATTACTATAATATAATACAGTTGAATATAATATCATATTATAATATTTCATAAATAATCATTATAATATAATAATAATATAATTATAATAATAATATTATAAACATATGTAATGCTATATAAAATTATTCTTTGTAAGGTGAATAGCTTTAACGAAATTTTTAAATAACGAAATACTTGTCTTTTTACTATTTGTTTAATATGAACCATGGGTGGTATATTATACGTAAAGATACAAATAGACACATAACACAAAGAACAAATAGACGAGCTTATATGTAACAAATATTTTAGCAATGCGAATGAAGAGAACTATTCGCAATTTGTAACAAATTGTAAATTTGTAACAAATCCATTTATAAATTATAGAAAACTTTTATACGAAATATGTTGATTTTGGTATGCGCACATGTTTAAGTGGCTTTGTTCTGAGCGATAGCTACAACTCGACTACAACGTCGACTACACACAACCTAGGTTCACCCAACTATAAACCTGAATATTCAGCCGAAACACTTCCAATCCTGTTATGTCCTGACATAGGTATTGTCGAAGTATCCTCAAACACCGTTCTTGTGCTCATCCAGCGATGTGGGAACCCACATCTTCACCAAACGCGGCGGTCCACCTTGTGGCGGGTCAGCCCATGCTGCATCTTGTGACACTCGAAACGCCTTCGGCCACTTTTTTTTTCTCTCTAATTGATTATACTGTTAGCCTAATGGGCCCTGGAGTCTTGACGGCTTTTACAACTTTACTGGGCTTGGTCTTCGGCACCATTGGCCGTCCGTTCTATGAGCAATATGCCTTGCCCACTACCATTTTAGTGAAACAATTCTAAGGACTATATTAATACAAGCATAGCTCTTTCTAATATGTTGTAGTCTACCAACAGCTGCACCTAAAAATGAATTTCCATTCAAGGCTTATGTGTCGATTGACAAAACTTAACGTTAGATCTGATTAATCCACATAAAATAAAACCTAAACACGTATTTGTAAATAGTCAAAACACATAAACGAGCTTAATCTAATCCTATCAAAGGAATTCCAGTCAGTTTTTCCCGATCCCTGAATCGAAGGCGAGAGCTATTTAACAAGATTAATTTAATTCTTTATCGTATCATCTAAGTTTTACGACTTGAATTTCACGTTATAACTTCTCAATCCTTATTTATAGGCTAACTTTGTCCACGAAATTATGTTAATTTAATTCGTACTAATAAGTATCGTAAGAAGAAAGTTTGTTTGGTTGGCTCGGATCATCTTAAAAGCCACTTCGTAATTTTATAAAATTTCTTATTTATGATTTATACCGATGAGAGTGGTAACAACAGAGGTTTCGAACTCTTGGTGCCTGCTAAATAGACATTTAACTTAACGAATTTTTCCGCGTTGATTGAATGGTATTCTTCTTTAAGAGTTGAATTTTAAAATCCAATGCCTTTATTATTACTTACTAACTATATACACTTCTGAGTGGTAGAACACGACTATTGGATTGCGACCTCCATACATATGGTGATAAACCCCTCGTATAGAACTTCTTTTGGTCTATCGCTTTGAGATCGGCCAGTGTAAATCCAGCTACCAAAAGTCTTGTAGGTCGGCATAACAGTAACAACACAAATACAAAATTTCATATCTCTAAAAATGCATGTATGCCTATTAACAAGCATACACGCCATTTACATGTTTTGGAAGGTTTTCAAAATAATACAAAACTCTTCTCCGTTCAGTACACGGAATAATAGGTCTCCAACTTGAGCAATTTTAAATTTCCGTTTAACAGTTTTACATCCTATTCACTTCCCTACGGCTACAATTAAAAAAAACTATTTTCCGCGGTACTCGACCTGTCTCTGCATACAATTTTCATACCTGAATTTCAGGAGTTTGAGCTACACATTAATATAATGAATCAAATTGTACATTACTTTACTTATATGTAGACAGATAGCAAATTTAAATATGTAAATAATATTATCATTATGAAACCTTTATCGGTCATTTTAAATCAAAAACATACACATATTTACTTTGTTTCATTTTACTTATTGTTAACAGTAACTTATATAGATTCTACCAAACTAGTTGTCTGGAACGAAAATTCTGTCGCAGATTTGAAGGGCTTGACTTTTGTTCGAGTCATAACGGACGAAAATTTTATGTATCATTGCTATTTTTCATCTATACGTATTATAAAACTCAACGTCTCTCTGTTTGTCTCACCGTTCATGTTCTTTTCACGTGAAAACCACAAATCCGATTTATACGTGATTTTTTTTTAATTCATAGCTTTGCTATCTGACCAGAAATAGGATATATTTTGTAACATAAAATTACGTCGGAGATAAGCAGTAACAGTAAAAGTGAATTAATTCGGAAAAAAGAAGCTTTTATGACTTACGCTTAGTAAACCATACGAGATATATCAAATTAATGTACTACATAATTGTAGATCGTAAAAAGTTAAAAGTTAGCGATATCATATTTATATCTCCTAAGAATAATCCACAATAAGCATTTGTGTATTCATTCTTTTGAGCGTGGGAAGCACGATTCGCGCGTGTTCTCGACCGACGGTATTCAGTAGTCCACGCGAGCGGAGCCGCGGCCATAGCTAGTATAAAACATAAAATAACCCTACTCGGTTAAGTTAGGTATATATATTCGTAAAAATTTGTTTCCTGGATGTCTGATAATGGTGGTGTAACTAGTCAATCATGGTAATTTTAGAAGGCTCCTTGTAATATTTAATCATTAAAAAAAAAACAAGATCATTGTACTGTATGTTATAAAAATATTTACTTTAATGCCTTATCCAGGGACAAAACAAGGAATAAATTAGTATGCACTAAAATGTCGCCAGCATTTCTCTTAAATAAGACCATAATAAATTGAACATCTGTTCATCAAGTTTTAAACACTCTTAACGAACAGACAGGGATACGTCGAGTTTTATAATGAAGGATAAAAGTACGCTTGTACTCCCAATATTAATACAGAATTATTCCAAATATGAAATCATTTATCAGGCCTAAGAAACAGTTTTGTTCATAACTCAATATTGCTTTATAGCTTTGCCACAAATAAAAAGCTGGGGAATATAAAAAGTTTTCAAAGCAAATTAATTGACCTGCCTGGATAATATTGTATCAGAACTTTAGTATAACCTATGTATATTAATATATAATTAATCATTTGTACAGAACCTACGGTATAGGTAATCAATCAGCTATCCAGATAATTTTAAATAAGAGTTGGCTTTAGAGGAATCATCATCTTCATCATTTCAGCCGAAAGATGTCTCGACGAAGCCTCCCCCAAATATCACCACAATGACCGGTACTGCGCTGCTCGTAGCCGGTTCTCGCATCCACCACCACATTCTCGGTCTACCCTGTAGCGGGTCTGCCCACGTTGCATTCTCCGGTACGACATTGCTAATCAAGAACTCTTCAACCTTTCGGCCATCCTTTCTACGAGCTACTTGCGCCGCACTTAAATCTAGCAATTCTTAGTGTTATATCGGTGACTTTGGTTCGTGTGCAGATCTCCTCAGTTTTGATTCGATCACGCATAGGAACTCCAAGCAAATTCCTGTTTAGAGGCATACAACTTTAAAATGAAATAAAAGACAAAAATAATGTAAACAGCCATGGTATTAGCTTCATTGTAAAGAGGACTTTATTGAAACATGATTTCTGGCATATGGATGCCGCAGCTGGTTCGAATGAAGATGAAGTCCAATTTTGGACCACTTTATTAAGTAGCTGGAGACGTATATCGGCAATAATGCGGAGAATGATTACTTGCAAGTGATCCAACGCCTGTGGTTTATCGGCGTAGACTAGTAAATTCACATTCCCCCACAGAAAATAATCTATAGGTGTGCAATCATACGATCGTGGGGGCCAGCTCACATGTACATTACGCGAAATTATGTGTTCATCGAATGCCAGTGCCAATAAATAAATGGTGTCGCTCGCTGTGTGATAGGCTACCTTGTTGAAATCAAAACTCTTCTCGAATAACTGACTCGACGGTTGTCTACATGTTGACATAGCTATGTCGACCGTAAAGTGGACGTAGCAAACAGTAAATTAAATGAATTGAACCACAATTTTCGAATTAAATTTGCAAGCGTTATTTTGCGGTAAGTATATTTATGGGGAAATGGTAAAATACGCTGAGCACAATTCATCTATCAATTATCAAATTGACTGTCACTAGAAACAATGATGATAATTTAAAAACCAAATCTCTGAAAAACACTATTTTACTGAAAACCATTACAATGTATCGATATATCTTATAGGGTGAGTAAAAATTTAATAAAATAGAGCGGTAGGTAACCAGGCGATCATTAGAAAATTATATGTCATAATGCCTATGATTTTATCACTGGTTCTCTTTCTCCGAAAATTCAAGCTTATTTTAGGATTCAAGTCCAAGGTTTCCGAACGTGCTACCACTGTGATAAGAAAGATAATAAAATAGCATGATCTGGCAATCACATATTAAAGATTTATTATCAAGAACGAAAGAAAAAAAAAACCTCGCAAAAAGTAACCTGATAAGTTTACTTACTATAAATGATATGCGGTGAATATCAAATCTTTGATTTTCATATGTAAATTACTCTTAAAAAATTACTT
Source organism: Saturnia pavonia (assembly GCA_947532125.1). Lineage (NCBI taxonomy): Eukaryota > Metazoa > Arthropoda > Insecta > Lepidoptera > Saturniidae > Saturnia > Saturnia pavonia. The sequence goes on along the minus strand of OX383899.1, from coordinate 4,571,416 downwards.
TGCCAAGTGCATGTCGTGCCGCGCGCAGTGCAGGGTTCCGTTTTTGCCCGTCACAATATGCAGACTTACAGAGTGGGCTTTAAGTAATTCTCAATGGAACTTACGAAATTACTTCTCCAAGTACATTTTACAAGTTGATTGACTATTACTCGTTAACTTGTAGAGCCTACTTACCTCTGATAGTCTTACATTTAACTTCATTTCATACAATACTAACATGAATTTTTTTCACATATACAAAACAACCATTTATCTGGAAGGTTTACCTTAACTCGATAAAAGTTTGCATTTTAAAGCTTAATATTTCGTAAATTGGTCACATATTTTTGAACGACCTATCTAATGACATCACACACGATGGGAGAGACGAGAAAAAAAAATCCCACTTTACGTGTAGAGGAGGTATTTTTTTAAGATTTTATTTTCCCATTTTGTCGGCGTGGTTCATATGTATATTCATACAAAATGACGGCCTTGTGTACTAAGAATCTGTGAGCTAAGCCGCGGACAGACAGACGGACATAGCGAAACTATACGGGTTCCGGGAACCGTAAAAATTAAGGTAAAGTAAATACAACAATGAAATATTTTTAACTGTTAAAATAATATATCGATTTAAAGTATTTACGAAGCAGAGACCTAGCGATTCCATAGTGATATTTTCTTCATTTTCCACATCGTCAAATCACGTCAAAGCTATAGTCCAGCCGATGGGTATTAATAAAAAGTTAATCATGCGTGCTAAGCCGACGCAGTGGGCGGTCCCTCATCCACTCTGTATCCATTATACGAGATATTGGATTAATTTTTAGAGTTTTATACAAGCATGTCAAAGGAGCTTTTAGTTTTTAAACGGAAAGTTATATAGCATGTTTTCATTATCTAAATTTTATCGAGAGTATTATCAGCTATGATTCAAGAAAATCTTTTCAGTCATTTGAAGATTATTATCATTATGCGTAACAACAAATTAAAAATATATTCAAAGGTTTATCCTGGACCGACTGTATATACTTGCATAATAATAATATCAGTCTTATCTGTCCCACGTCTGGGCTGGGAACGCACGTGCTTAATCACCTCGCCAGGCCACGGAATATTGGCGATTTCAAACGCCAAGAAATCAACACTTCTATGTATTGCCCACAAACAATTGTAATACAACAATTTCTCAACCGTCAGCCGATAGTTTTGCCAAATTCAAATTATTTAATATACGCGTATACCGAAAATTTTGTAAATACCTGCTTAGTTAATCATATTTGAATGTACTTATGGTTCTTATACTGGTGACAATTGTCTGTGTAGTGGTATTTGAAATTATATTATGCTATTTCAATGTCAATGAGTGGCGGCAACCAGTCTCTAGGCCATGTTTTCAGGCTAGTGGAAATTAATATTTTGTTTATTTCCTAAACATGTCATGTATGCATGTCACCTTTTCTGATTTCTTGAGATTTACCCACTTGCATATCTTTACATGTACTCGCAGTTACGGTCTTACTAAGCAACAACACTCACTCACAACATACAGACCCACTAATAAAGTCCATACATGACTAAAAAAGGAAAAAAACTTCGAATCGAATTGTTATAACAACGAGCTTTGTAATTAATTGGTTTCGCGGAAACGGTTCCAACGATTCGGGTGAAATTGTTGTATTTAGACAATTTTTTACTTTCCAAATTTACCTAAATAAGTACTTAATTTAATGTGAAGTAGGTTATAATGTAGAATAAGGGACTGACCTTATAACAATTCTGCCTGACGGTATTTTACTTTGTCACTGTTTTAAAAATGTTTAATATAAATATACCTTTGATGTCACGAAACGTGATTCACATAATACCCAAAACGTTTTTCATTTTGTTCGGTAAACTCTGAACTGTAATTTATATAGGCATTTTCTTATTTAAAAACGTAGATTACTGAACGAAGGTGCATGAGTTTTAAATATTGTTATTTAAACATACTAATATCCTGGGTATATTAATGACTAGCCATGCGCCACGGTTTCACTTGTGTTGAATTAATTCGACCAAGTCTCTACTCTCTAGTCTCGCCAAGGCACCCGTACAGCCAATCGTGCGACCGTGTTGTCTATCGTTTTTGTCACTTACCGAATTTCCTTACAGCTTGCCAGGTTGCTTGACGTTTATGTTTACTGCTCTGCTCCTTAGAGTTGAAGCATAAAGTTATATAACCTATATTATTCCTCAAGAAAAGTATAAAATTTATTTTTTCAAGTCTCACAGGTAGCTCTATAGATTAAAGCGTTCAAACCATAAACCATAATCTAATACTTTTAACTGAGTAATTCATATATTCAAAACTAGCAGCCCGCCCCGGCTTCGCACGGGTATTTAACAAAAATAATAAATTTTAACACACACACACCACACCCTTCTTTTTGCGTCAGAGGTTACTAAGAAAGAGTACATTATAGAGAAAGCTTTTTAATGATTTTTTTATATTTATTTAAATTTTCTTTCTTATGTTTGTAAAAAGATCATTAAAACAGACATTAAATTTATTGGGTCAGAGCTTCCCTGTAAACGATTTTGATGTTGTTTTATTTTGTGGCAGCAAAAAATATTGATTTTCAGCAGCTCCGAACGCGATAGGCAAATGTACAGTTGGCCATGAGTAAAGCATTCTTTTCGTTGATACGTACATACTAATTCGAAGGTTTGGCCATGGGACTTATGAATAGTTAACGCGAAAGCGGTTTTTACCGGAAATTGAAGCCGTTTAAATGGGATTGGTAGATTAGTTGGGATCATCGGTATCTTCGGTATATGAGCTAGTTGACCAGCTGCTGGGCCGGTGATAATGGTCGCTCTATTAAATTATCCTTTAATTCCTTAACTATCAGCCATGTCTCATTGCACATGCTCGGGGGGCTTAAATTTCTCAAAAGCATGATTGGAATTCCGATTTTTCACGTTAATTCGTGTGGCGGCAGTCTAGAAGGGTTAGTGAATTTGAAAATTCCTGTGGATAATGGACTGCGTCTTCGATATTAATCACGGTGTCGATCGATTTATATTTTATTTATTTGGCCGGGTACTTCTTGAATAATCAGGTTGTTTATTTCATTGACAGTATCATTCTTAGGTGACACTGTTGCCCTAGAACACAACCTATGAAAGTCTTTTTCGTGCAAATTCTCGATGTCAGGGTATACTGCATCTATTAAAAATTCTTAATTATAGAGTATTTGGCCTTGAGACTCATCCAGAAGGATTTCACAATTTCTGCTTAAATTTGGTGTGGGAAAAATTCCTTCCCCAAGTTTTAGCAGTTGTTGTGGGAAATCACTATCTGTGATTCCATGAAGATAAGCTCTCATATTCGTCCGTAATTTTAAATTTTCAATCGAAGTCCATAAGGGAGACGATTTCAAGCATGTTTGGATGATATCTGCTCACGTACCTCTGTTAATAACGGGAAGAGTCTGTCGGAAATTTCCAGCAAATACTAAAGTAATCCCGCGCATGAAAGCAGAGGAGTTTCTAAGATCTTTTAAGGTTCTTTCCACGGTCTCTATATGTACTCTATGGCTCATGGTGCATTCATCCCACATAATCAATGAGGCGTCTTGTAGTAATTTACCAAGAGACCCATTTTTGCGGATAGAACATGTAGACTGTTGCTCAATATTTACAGATAGCGGAAGTTTAAAAGTAGAATGAGCAGTTTTTCCATCCTTTAAGAGAGTTGCAGCGATTCCTGACGAAGCAACTGCTATCGCATCTTCCCTGATTGTCGTATCTTAGCAAGTATTAAATTTGCAAGAAACGTCTCTCCAGTACCACCTGGCGCATCCAAAAAAATGTTTCTTTTGTTATTATTCACGATACCGACTATAGTCTCAAAAGCATGTCTTTGATCTGGGACTAATTTTGGTAGGTTTCATTGATAAAAGCAGTCAAATTATTTGTATTATAGTGATATGCCATTATATTTGTAACATTGTTTTCATATGTTCATAATAATGTAGGATACTAATGGTGAAAGAATTTTTCAAATCGGTCCAGTATTTTCAGAGCCTATTCAATGCAAACAAACAATCAAATCTTTCCTCTTTATAATATTAGTTTAGATAGTTTATAATGATATTTTTTTCATACGTCGGGTTACATTATCGAATTTTTCATACGGATCCCGAACTTTTTTGAAAATATTCTATCGCCTATATTCACCAGGGATAATATAGGATTCTAATGGTGAAAGAATTTTTCAAATCGGTCCATTTATTTCAAAGCCTATTCAATGCAAACAAACAATCAAATCTTTCCTCTTTATAATATTAGTTTTGTGACGTAACTGTAATAGTTAGACATATCCGGACTTCTTTATAGATATTGATGTCCTCTATAAAATTGTAGTACATCACTTTGCTCTATTGTCTATAATTTAAGCAGCGTACGCGATATAATGATAATTTTCTCACACGTTAGGTTACATTATCGAAGTTTTCATACGGATCCCTAACTTTTTTGAAAATATTCTATAGCCTATGTTCACCAGCGATAATGTAGAATTCTAATGGTGAAAGAATTTTTCAAATCGGTTAAGTAGTTTTGGGGCCTGTTCAATACAAACAAACAATCAAATCTTTCCCCTTTATAATATTAGTTTAGATACATTTATGAACATATATATATTGTTTTCTTCGCTAGTGATTTGAAAAATATTGCATCGTATGAAACTCGTGAGCATGAGTCATTACACTCTCGGCTCCATTATTAAGCCTTCACCTACGGCCCGCGTAATCCAACCTTGAGTGTAACCACCAATTTAGCTCACTTGTACCATAATGTATATGATTGTTTGTTTGGTGGACTGATGTATGGTTTGTTGTGTTGATGGATGTAATGTTTGTAGAGAATAGATATTATAATTAGGGGATACATATTGGTCACGAATATAAACTTTGTTGACGGAAAATATTGTTGCCCTTATTTGACTTATTCATTGTAAATATTTGTACATTTTGAAATATGTATAATGTTAAGAATTCCACAATTAAGTAATAGGAAATTGCAGGCAAAAGTTAACACTTTTTGAACTCTTTTTATACCCGCATAATTTTGATTTATGTTTTCTTTTCTGCTTATTCTAATACTAGCTGCACTCACGGCTCTGCTCGCGTGGACTACAGAATGCCGTCGGTTGAGCACAAGTGCGAATGGTGCTGCCTCTACTACCACCACCATTTATTTTAAAGGCAAAAATTCCCATTGTGTATAATCCATAGAAGATAGAACACATGCTATTGCTGTCTTTTTGTAAGTCTTTTTATGACCTAAAACTATATAGTACATAAATTTGATATATCTCCTATGGTTTACTCAGCGTAAGCAATTAAAGCGCCCCAAGAGCGTCTTTTTTCCGAATCGATTAACCATTGTCATTTTCACTGCTTATTTTGTATAGTACTTTATGTTACAAAATATATCTTATAACCTGGCCAGATAACATATTAATGAACTTAAAAAAACATGTTAGTTTTAAATAGTGTTTGCGTGAAAAAAACATAAACGGACAGACAGACAGAGAGACATTGAGTTGTGTACTATGTATAGATTTGTTATTAAAAACAATCAAGTCCTCATATCATGTCCGATTTAAAGTAATCGAAAAATTATGTCCGGACTATACACTAAGTGTAACTCGCGTCTCAGTGATTTGTCACATTTCGGGATCAGCCAGTATATATCCAGCTGGTGAACGGCTAGTTTCCTATTATTATCAACTGTTTCCATTTAGCTAATCAGAATCCCTCAATTCCATAACAATGTATAAGACCTTAAAATCACAATTTAAATAAAATTGAACCCAACTAGAAGCAGACACAGCTTACAATGTTAAAACTATAAACAAAAGACGTATTTTGATATTAGTATTTTTTTACAAACAAAAAAATGAAATAAAAATTACATTGATAATACATGTCGGAACATCGTGTTTATTTAAAAAGAAGATGTCATTATAGCAACCAGATAATAGTTTTCTGAAAGGTATTCAAAATACGAGGAAAATATAATGAATGAAAAGAAAGTAAAGACACTAGCAACTGGTGCGCTCCTTTTTGAAAGCTACAATGGTGGTAAACAAGCATACGGCTCCCCTGATGGTAAGCGGCTACCGTTGCCTATGGAGGCTTGCCATAGGTATCACTAGCGTATTGCTGACCTTGACCGCCCAACCCCAAGGAGCTCTAGAAACCCTACTCATCGCACCAACACAACACTAGGATATTTGGCTGCGATCTTTTCTAGAGTAGAGGATTCCACTAGTCGGACTACCCACTAAGTCGGAACTCGAAGAGAAGACCATTCTAGATGGAGCTTATCGGATCGTGAGGACGTATGAGATCAGTTTCCAGGGCACCTACGAGCAGCGACAACATCCGACATGCTAGACTTGGGCTGGCTATATAAGGAAGGTTGGAGGCCTCGCAGGGAATCCCAAATAAACACAGACATCATTCTCAGTTGGGTTGTCGGACCGTACATAATATATCTACAGTACTTATACACCCTGTTACGCTTACGAGATCTGTGATCCCGTAACGACAATTTCGATGAAAATCTCAGATATCTCAGATAGTCCATCCTGATGTATCTCTTTAACATACTAATAATAATTAATACCCAAAACAAAAGTTAATAAAAACAAACATAAACATTAAAGAGAAAAAAGGATGCTAAGAGACTAGTGTAATTAGTAAGAGCGATTCTTCAGTCGTCAGATACAGATATAAATACGAGGAATAATTTTGACACATAAAGTATGGAAAACTAGACAAAAATTTAAAAAATTATTCCTCAAATAAAGTTATCTGTTAATTGAAAAATCGGCCCTTAAATAAATAGATATGACATTACTGCTATATGTTGATTGTAAATAAGGGTCTATATATTTTTGAATATTATTGTACGATAAGCAGCGATTGCACGTTTTTACTTATTCAGAATATTGCAATATTGCAGGCAATTCCATTTGAGCTGTTTATCATGGTTAGAACTAGATATTATTACTGCGGAATTTTGGAAATTATCCCTTTATCGGATCCTATATAGGATAGCATTTAATTACAATCTCACCTGATGTCAAATAACCATTTGACTGAAGATACGCTTAACCTTGAAAAAGCAGCTGGCTTTCGAATGCTGCTGCCGGAACACAAATATGAATGTTCTACGTCAGATTATGAAATCGAGTGCTCGAATGTTGTAACTAACTAAACGAGTATAAAAACTACTTTTCTGTCATGATATTGTTTCATCACGATATGATCCTTCCTTTTAAGCTTAATCCACATTTAGGGACGCAGAGTTCCGACCCGCCGCCTTCTAAATAAGGCTATAGAATCTTTGCATTTTATGTAAAAAATATAGTGTTGGACCACATAAAGTCTTAACTCAAAAAAGAAAATGCATGTTTTCTATGTTTAAACATGTAATTACAATATATTTTTTTTAAATGCCTCACTTTTTGTCTTAATATAAACCACAGTGTTACAGTGTATTTAGTAACAAAAGAATTTATTTTTTACAATCCATTCATTCAGCCGGAAAACTTCAAGTTCTAGACCTAGGCTTAAATACAAATACAGAACAAAAAATACCTTTAGACACATTGCCGTGTATTAATGAATAAAGCAAGACTACGCGCATCGTAATTAATATCTAGCGGTTTGACCCAAAGGTTGCTAATATAAATATTCATCCTTCGCCCTCCGAGATGATATCGTTACAACTGGTACAGCTGTAGACCGCCATTTGCTGCTACATCGAGAATTAGCAAAGATATTAATTTTAGATTGTAGGGAAACGAGGAACATTCGTGCCCTCATGTTTCTGATATCGGTTGTACCAAAAGGTTAAAGTTATAATCCCCATTTGGCTTATTGTTAGTGTTAGTCAAGTTAGAATTATTTGTTAATTCTCCTTACTTATCTGATTTAGAACTTTAAGAAAGGCAAGAAAGCTTTAAAATGTCACTGAGATGGTAACGCTTTCTACCATAACTTTACTTCACATCTTAAATACAATATAGAACGTTTAGGTAAAAGAGCAGTATTTTCGGCTTTCAAATATATGCTTAAAACTACAAATACGATAATTCCGGTGTAGTTATTAAATTTTATGAAAATCGGTTGACAATAATAAATAAAATAAAACGATTTCTAAAAGAATTATTGACGATTCTAATAGCCTATCAATTAAAATCCTCCTGTACGATTTTTGATTGAAATCTATCGGGCCATTTTTGAGTCAAATCCGGACGCACGTACAGACAGACAGGCAGTCATTATTTTTAAAAGATCATATTTGTGATCAGTGGCCTGTATAAGAAATAACAGGAAATTAAAAAAAATACATGTATACACAATGATTTTGATTTATAATTGATATATTGTACAGCGAAAGCTACACGAATAGCTTATTATGTAACCATTTATCAGAAAACTTACCATTAATATTGGGACTGTCATTGGCATTTACAACTGTGTTACAATTACTTCAGAATAATTTCACAGACGTTCAAGGACTGTAAATCAAAGGACACTGTAATTACCTTTACGTATAAACCTACTATTATATTTCGAAACGCTGAAGCGTAATGAAGTACGAGTATAATAACAGAGACACTTACAAGAAGTAATTTCGGTTTATAATCTTGATTTCGGCCAAATTTGTACTCAATTGATTGGTTAAAGGTAGAGTTAGACATGCTAGTAAGTAGCACGAAAGTATGCTATTAACGAGCAATTGCTAACCAGTGGCATCACCCTTGCTAGTAGCGATCATACTTATACAAGCACGCTTACAAATCGATCGACGTTCATGTGTTAGCCTTTGCTAATGAGCTTGCTAGTATCGATCAGATGTTCGCAGCAGGTATACGTATGTGGTGCAATTGGTTGAAGCAATGATGGCTCAGTAGTAGCTTGTACGACTTCAAATACCTGCAATGAGCCTGAGCTCTCGATGAAGGAAAACATCGTGAGGAAATCATAGCATGGTGATAGGGCTTTTTCGGATGTCCGCCTGGCTAGCTACCACGCTCAAGTTGAAAATCTGTCGCCAAGCACCATCTCCCACTAGGCTTAGCATATTAGCACCTTGAGCCACATCATCACTTAACATCAGGGGAGATTTTGCACAGATGTTATTGAGAATTAATTTTAATATTGCTTTGGGATAAAAAGTAGTCTTCAGTCCAGCTTTTCAACTGAAGCACACGGACCGCACTAACGACTAGTGATGACTGACTTAAAACATTAAATAAAAGTCACAAGAAAATTGTGTCACCGAATTATCTTATAAAAGGAAATGTATTCAAATCTATTTGTACAATATTTAAATGAATGAGTCATTCGTATTTACCAAGCGCAAGCGTTTCTTAGATACAGAGTCACATGAATAAATCACTTGTAAACGTTTAAATAGTCTCAAACTCACAAATAATGGTGACGTTAATTCATTATTTATTTTAACAATATGTATGTAGTATGCGTAAAATTCATTTACAAACATACCGGTCCGTCTGATTTTAAGCGGTTACCGTAGCTTATGGACTCTTGTAATCCATAGATATCACTAGCGCATTACCGATCTTGAAAAGGTCCCAAAGGAGCTCTGGAAACCCTACTCACCACAGGAACACAACACAAGGTTATTTAGCTACGATCTTCTGTAGGGTGGGAGGTATTCCACCAGTCGGACTGCCCCAAGTAGAGAAAATTTTCCAAATAAATTGTTGTTACTATGCTTCTTATCTTTTTTTTTTAACGTGGAGGAACCTTTCTTGGGTACACACCCGCCCGGGAGGACGAGTAGTTATGTGAGACTTCTACTCACTAAACCTCCACGGTGTACCATCGGCCGCCAAAGTGGGGCGAAACGGGACTGCGTTTGGATTCACCGCGTCGTCCCGGCGGCCGGCCCCAATCGGGCCTCCGGCGCTAAAGAGAGACAGTTTGGTACAACTCCGACTGTCTCCCAGACGGCTGAACCAGTGCAATGGGAAGACGGGCCCCCCGACCCGACACCCCTTGGTTCAGCTAGGGTGGAGGAAAGAGGCAGAAAGCACCCCCTCCTACCACCCAACGTCTACGCATCACACCAACAAAGGTGTAGGCGCTGGTGGTGCCCTCACTTTCATGAGAGACGGCCTACATTTGGCGCCCCCATGTGGTGTTCCGCCGGCCTACCGGCAAATGCTTCTTATCTCCTTTAAGCCAACTCATCCTTGTTTATTCTTATGAATGTTTCCTGACCATTGTCTTATCTATATCTATATACATATAATAAAATTGAAGTGTCTGTTTGTAATGTCAAAATAACAGATTTTTACTAAATGCATATGAAAGTATAATCGACAGCTATAACGAAAAACCCATTTTTTTAATTTTTGTCTGTCTATTTCTTTGTACCGGGTAATATCCGAAACGGTTGGACCGATTTTAACGGCACTGGCAGGTAGCTGATGTTAGAAGGACATAACTTTGATTTTAGAAAAATATTTAGGGTTCAGCACAAAAAATTAAAACCTTTTTAGTAGTCCACGCGAGCGGTGCTGCGGGCACACCTAGTCTTTAAATAAAGTCCTTATTTCAATGTTTATTTTTAAATCATTTATTAAATCTTGTACTTCCTCACGAAGCTTTTCGAATTAGTACCTAAACAACTAGTTTTCCTTATACATTTCATCCTATCCAATAATGATTATCTCATTGTGCCTCTTGTGTTTCTTAAATGTAGGGTTATTTATTCTTCAATGCATTTTTTTTAAACAACAATGATTTCACAATTTTTATATTACCACTTAATTAAACTTTGAGAAACTATGTGATATTTAAGCATTTCAAAAATGTTAATTCTTCGTTTTTATTATTTTCTTCAGATATGATTGTAATCATCAATAATGTCTTCAGCTAGACCAATTCTATTTTGTACTAATGTAATTAAGTAATTAACAATGTTTCCTTTAAACTCCTTGAGAATATCCAGTAATAAATTAATAAGTACTAAAATTAATACGATTTACCGAACTTTTTACTATAAGATCATCATCACCATTTCAGCCGAAAGACATCCACTGCTGGACATGAGCCTCTCTCAAAGATTGCCATAACGACCGGTCCTGTGCTGCCCACATTCAGCGGCTTCCCGCAACTTTTACCAGGTCGCCGGACCACATTGTGGCGTGTCTGCCCACGCTGCGTTTTCCGGTAAGTGGCTGCCACTCGAGAACTCTTTGGCTCCATCGCCCATCCGTTCTACGAGCAACGTGGCCCGCTCACAGCCACTTAAGTCTAGCTATTCTTTGGGCTATGTCAGTGACTTTAGTTCTCCTGCGGATCTCCTCATTTCTGATTCGATCACGTAGAGAAACACCCAGCATAGCCCTCTCCATTGCCCTTTACCATAAGATTGTAATTGATATTTTATTCTTTGCTACTTCTACCTAAAATTTGCCATTCAGGTCCCAAAGAATCAACATAAAGAGACCTAAGAATATTTCACGAATGAACGAAATGTATACGTTTTATACGAGGGGAGAAATGTGGTAAAAATTCTATACACAAAAAGGATATACTGCATGTGCAATATTATACATTCTTTTTCTAAAACTTAAGTTTCCGCATCAGTGTCCGAAGTGAAAGAAGTTGACATAAAAGAAATTTTGAGCATGATACAAAATTCGACGTATTATTGCAAAACTAAATTATCGGGCCAATAAACAAAACGTTGAAGCTGCTTTGATTTACAACACGCTTCATTGGCATTCACTCGCTGTGAATATTTAATTCTATTGGAACAAAAAATTGTACGTGCTACCATTTTTGTGATTTGTTTATTTTCCTTTTTTAGTTTTAATTTTTATGTTTATAAAATTGCTACGTGAAATAATTGAGGTGTAAACAGCTTTATGAGGTATTACTTCTTGATTTTAATTAACTATTTTAATCGAAATCATAAGTTTACACAAAAATAATTCTTTCATGTGTGTTTAAATCACGTTTATGAATTGGAGAGGTAAATTATAAAATGATGTGTTTGAAAACTAGTGGTTAACAGTTTAATGTTAAATATAGATCATAACATAATGACTTGCCCAAGAACAAAAAATACCCTTATTATAATCATTTTTGTTTTCTTAGTGTGTAATCATTAAAATTAGTTAATTATTAAACTAATTCTTTTATTTACCTCAAATTGGAAATATGATGAACGATGGTCACGATCTTTGTCAAAAAATTTGCTTACTATATACATTTAAGGGAATTTGTTTTTAAACACATTCTAGAAGATAGGTACCTAAAAGTACAACACAATATATCTTTGCGTAAAAGGAACCCTGATATATCAGATTTGTAAGATATGTCGTTAATAAGCAATTTAAGCTAAAGCATCTGAGATTATAGATAAGCCACGTACAACCAGCGTAAAGCTTTATCGAGCAATAAGCATCTCGTTAGAATGCTTACGATGGTTACAGGTACAACTTTGAGAGATTTTTTTTATATTTTTGGCTTATTATCTTTTGACTACTCTTTGTTGCGGTTTTAATGTCATTGCTATATGACAAGTGACGATGTAATCATTTTTTAAAGCTATTACTTCTATAAGCGCGTTATGAAAAAAGATGAAAGTGTGAAGTGTGTGAAAAGTTTTTTCCGATGCGCGCATATTATAATAAAAAGTCCATAATTTATACGCTTACTAAATCTCATGTTTTATTGAGGTGAAATCAGTCACACTCGACGTAAGTCAACTAGGTTCTTCTTTTTAAATGAATTAACAAAAAGAGGCATACAGTTCACCTAAAGTTAAGTAGTCACTGCAGCGTGTAGCAATCTATAAGTAACCTCAAATAAGGCCTCAGGTAAAGAGAGTCTCTCATAAAATAAATAGATAGCCAGACCTGAGGATTAAGTGGGAAAACCTCGTGAGTTGTTAATACGTTACTGACCAACTGAAACCGAAATACCGTAAATCGAGAACACCTGCTTTATGGCGTAAATAGGGTCGCAATATGCCGCGGTCGAAACTTACAAAGTTTCTGCCAATTTTTGTGATATCCATTTTAGGGTTCCGAAGTCAACAAGGAACCCTTATAGTTTCGCAATGTCCGTCTGTCTGTCCGCTGGTTAGCTCATAGATTCTTATTACTAGAAAACTATAATTTAATAATCACATCGACAAAAACGAAAAAAAAAAATAGTTAGGAGGTATCCCTACACGTAAATTGAGGATGATTTTTTTTTTCGTCTATCCCATGGTGTGTGTGGGATGTCGTTGGATAGATCGTTGAAAAATATTGGGGGTGTGTGAAAACCATTTTTCGATTCATAGATGCATTTTCGAAATATTAAGATTTTAAAAGTGCTAATTTTTGTTAGAGTCAAGTGTTTTATTGTTTTATACCAGGATGGTGGTAAATAAGCATGCGGTCCGCATGATTGTAAGCGGTCACCGCAGCCTATGGACGCTTGCAACACCAGAAGCATTATATACGCATTGCAGATCCCCCGGCAAGTGAAATGATTGTTTTTGGATTTGTAAAAAAATTCAAGGTTGTATATATAATGAATTTAAAAGGAAAACTATCACAGCTAAGTAGACTTTACAAGTTAACGAGTAATTAACGACCATCTTATACAATGTACTTGGAGAAGTAATTTCGTACAAATTCTATTGCAAATTACAAGCCCTTCTAATTCTGCATATTGTGACGGGCTACTACGGAACCCTACACACGGTGAGTTGCACGACATGCATTTGGCAATTTTTCGTATTTCTACTTAAACGTATACACAGTAGGGTGGCCCAAACGATTATTTTTATATTTTTACTTCTCACATGAAAACATGATGATTTAATACGTTTTAAGAATTCTCACCCAAAAAACAACTCGGAAAAGAAATGTTAAAAGGTCACATTTTTTTTACTGCAAAATTTTTAAAATCATTTTTTATATTTTTATCAACATTTTTTATATTTATATTTTGTCAACTGTAGACCATAATTATTACAAGACGAAAGAAAAAAAGTTGTTTTAAAAAAAATTGGGTGAGAATCTTAAAACGAGTTATGTTAACATATTTTTATTTCTGAAGTAAAACATAGATTTTCGGCCCACCAACACAGTATATCAGATTAAATCTATTATTAGAAATAGCATGAACTCATTCCATCAATCAACCAGTGACAATAAATATAGCTCGTGCACTTATGGCAATATTTAATCAACGTTTATCTGAAACACATAAATATGTTTCATCAGCCCGCCTGTTATGTGCAGTTTGCAAACGGATCCACGTCTCTAATCTGTTATTATTCTGGTCTAAGATAACGTACTTTTGATTCGTTTCTTATAACTCAGTATACTGCAAAATTCTGTACCTCAGAGGTATACAATAGTAACTCCACTTTTGTCAAAATTACGTTTATTGTACAATTAAAATCGCAAGAACCAGTTCTACATAATGGTATAAAGCATGAAGTCCTACGGCGCCTATGAAAAGAGATATCCAATGGTATATCACATTAAATGCACAAATATAGGCAGCGTATAGGACCTCAAGTGATGATGATATTCCATACCTCTAAGCACAGCGCGAAGTTAATGCTGTTCATTGGACATAATGTTGTATACCTTTAAATTGTGATGGATCCATCAGATATCTGATATTTTTATCGAAATGTTTTTGTAGGATTAATTGCCTCTGACTAATGTCTATACCTAACGATGCCCGTATCTCATGGTAGGCCACATGCCCGTCTGTTGCGATCATACGGCGTACACCATCGATGTTTTCGTTGTTCAGAGCGGTAGACAGACGACCATCAAGAAATACGTCACTGAGATTAACACGACTGCGTTGGAATTCTGCAAACCAGCTTGTTCCGTACTTAATGTTAGATGTTGGCACAAACTCTTTTCTATGAACAAGTGCTGCCCTCTACCAAAGTATCTGAGAACCCCGCTACTAGCGAGCTGCGCTGAGAGTGACTGATCCGACAAATAATCATAAAATATAGTAAAAAACCTGTTAAACGTTATCAAACCTAGTGTGCCAGTGACTAAATAAAGTGCCTTCAGCGATAGCTAGCAACCAGCGACTTCAGCCACCAACTCAGCCGGGTACCCCGAAGAAGAGGATCTCCAGGTGCGGGTAAGTGGTGGATACATGTCCGTACATCTATTTCCTATACACAGCTATAAACAGTCAATTTACATGGTGCTTCATTGCCAAAATATGTTTGAAGGCGAGCGACACTCTGCTGAATCGTGGAACTACACTTAAAATCATAGTAAATCACACTATGAAAATTGTCGCGAGTTAAATCCATAGTAACGTAGACACGAAATAATTAAAATGGCGCCAAAATGTAAAAACAAGTGACAAATAGATGAAACAAACTGCATTTTAAAGCCAAAAAGCCCCATCTTCAAATGTCGTAATTACTTTTTAAATATTCTTAATGTAAGTGGCCAGTTCCGGAAATTTTAGTGCGCCCTATGTGTATTACCTAAAAAACTTTTATTGGTCTTGCTGACTCTAAAGCCAGGGGAGACGAATTTGTGTTTGATTCTAGTTTTAAAGCTAAGCCAGTTATTTACATAATCTAGCTTATATAAGCTAAATCTTGTATAAACTTCAAAGACCCATTTGAACGAACGTTTAAAGCATTGCATTACTTTGAGCTATAATAGAAGAAACGGGAAATCGTAGTGTTCAAAAAGTTCATCTGATATGACTGAGAAAATAAGTACCAATATTGCTAACGTTACAAAGGCTCTATTCGTATATAAACATCTATTGAAAGAAAGGAGAAATGCAAAGTTTGGTATAAAGATTTCAAATATGAATTTTCATATTTTTCTACTATTTTAACATTTCAAGTAAAAGTTATACAACCTACAAACCTAAAAATATTGTTTTTTTTATACAAAGGTGGCATAATAGCCTAGGACCTGCCTGATGGTAAGCGGTAACCGTAGCATATAGACGCTACGCTTATATATACGCGAATATCAATACGTTTCTACTCACATCTACAAAATATTTAAAAAATCCGTTTAGTACAATAGAGTTAAATAAATAAATTATTACGTATACTCATGATGCCTTGTGTGATATAATGCGCAAGATAATATAACAAACATACTATCATTGCTAAAGGTTACTGATCTATCTTGATTTTATTATGCAGTCAAATGTTATCAATTTTATTGAAATTGCGAAAGCTAACATATCGAAATGTATAGAATCATAAAAATGTTAAGTTATTGTAGAAACTTGGCTTCTATCCACTGGTCATAACTGGCAATTGACATTAACTCACACTTTTATTGAACAAATATCTGCTCATGTGAGTTAATCACAAAAGTTGTGTATATATTTACTTCTACATTAAATAAAAGTTATGATAAAAATTCAAAATCACCATAACATTTGGAAACAATGTCAAACACGGCCATTTGATTTCATATTTAGAACAAAATTTGTATTATGAGGTAATCAATCAAGCCCACACACGTTGTACTGTACTTTTGTAACAGTCAATAACTCGACTACAGCGCCATCTATCATAATTTTTATCCTGAATACTTTTTTAGGATCATAAAGAACTTAACGAAATAAGGATTACGCCTATACATCGTTCGAATCGTAAGTTATGATTTTAAGTTCATAAAAAACCATTAGAAGAAAACAATTTCAGTTCATGTAATATTTCAAATTTGTTTTTCCCTATAAAAATTGAAAAAAACAATGTCAAGTGCGTGTCGGGCCACGCGCAGTGTAGGGTTCCGTAGTTGCCCGTCATAATATGTAGACTTAGAAAGGGGCTTTAAGTAATTTTCAACCATACGTTTCCCACTATACGTGTATGGTATAAAAAATCTTTTTTTTTTTTCAAGATTTTACCACTTTGTCGACGTGATTAATATGTATACCCATACCAAATTACCACTTTCTAGCAAAGCCTCGAACAGACAACCGGACATGGCGAAACTATAATGGTTATTGATTTCAGAACCCCAAAAAGAATTAGCCAAATCAGTGCAGCCGTTCTTAAGTGATGCGCTTACCAACAAACGGCATTTCACTTTTATTTATATAGATATATGTGTAAGTATATATAACAGCTGTTCTTGTTCTTTTTACCCTTATCCCACCTTATTATTCACACCTTATATTTCATTCTTCACACAATCCTTCAATACATTCTTCAGCCTTCCTCTACGCCTATATACATCTTGCCCCTAAGATACTTCCAACTGAATTGATACAATTATGAGCAATGATGGCTCAATTATAGCGTGTACGGACACGGCATTGGTCGAAGTGTGTTACAAATCGTTACTTAACATCAGGTGAGATTGTGACTAAATGCTAGACCTATAAATAAATAACGGAACTACTATGGAACTTGGCACCCGTTAGATCTTAGCTCTTTTATCGGTGACAACGACTACCTAGAATGTCACTTCTGCTGAACCTTTCTTTACGGTCCTTTTTCACATTTATGTTTCTTCGGGAAGTCATTACTTATTGAAAAGATGCACAACGCCATCTATTAGCAAGCGGATAGAAACGCCGTCAAAGGGTACTATTTCGCGGAAAATTGTGCTTTTTTTATTTTTGTTGCCAAATTTCAAGTTTCTGAGACACCTAGAAGTGGTCTAGATTTTTAAGAAGTGAGTCAGTCAATGGTAAAAATCCTACTATACAGATCCTAATAATTGATGAACTATATATATATATATATTGTTGTTCATGGGAGTTTTATTAAATATGTATGTGAAGTATGTAGGTCGAATAGTTTTTACTTTATTGACTTATTATTATTTATTTAGAGGTCATGAAAATATACACACTGGCCGGGGTCGCCCGTAGCAATTATTTGAAATACATAATTATTTCACTTGTTTATTAACTGTAAAACCACTTGATCTGTATACTATTCTAAGAAAATATTTTATAAGATTTATTTACTCCCATTTATGTATGCAATTGATGAAACAAATTAACGAGCATTCTGATCCAACTCGTTTATATCCCGGCTCCCTTGTGTATCTTGACGTGTGAGACGGGACCCGCTGAGTCGATCAAAACCCTCGACAGCGTCTAAAAGTTAATGAGAATCAAATACTTAACGTTCAGCTTAGTCAGCTGAGTACATTACAAAAACATTATATAAACATCTTAATCACCTTCTCGTTAATTGGACTGGATATATAAGGTTTTGAACGAGTGTCAGGTTTGCCCAAGGGTTCGTTTTCAGTTGTACTACCGCCACAGCTATTTCTGTCGGAAGCCAGCAGTATTCACGCTACCGCGTTATGTAGTTGCAATATGCACTGGCAAACGATGTTGCATGGAAGCAATGATAGCTCAATGGACGTTTACGGACATTGCGTTGATGGACGTGAGTTCGAATCCCTGAGCTTTCGGTGAAGGAAAACATTGTGATAAAACCATAGCATGGTGTTAGGGCTTTTTCTAATGCCCGCCTGGTTAGCTTGGTAGCCCTCAAATTGAAAATCTGTCGACAAGCACCAATAGGTGTGTTCCGGCAGCTGCACTTGAGAGCCAGTCTTCCACTAGGTTTAGCTTGTTATCATCTTGGGCCACATCGTCACTTGACATCAGGTGAGATTGTGGCCACAACGCTAAACCTATAACGATAAAAATACCTTTAAACTCAGTCCTCATGAGTAGCAAACTTAATGACCCTGGTATTTCTGAAGTTGGTTATAAATGCTGATCAAGCAGGTTTTATTGGCAAAGGGATGAAATGAATTATCACGTGAATGATAGTGATGTCTGGAAGTGACTCCCTCTCTGTGCATCCATTAAATTATTAATATGATTATATTAACTGTAAACATTATTTGTATAGTTTAAAAAAGGAAAGGTGAACCGATCGTTTTTCTTTCCGCCTCTTTTCTATCACTGTGACGTTTCCGAATCGATAGTAGTGTTTAGACGTTCATAAGTGCCTTCTTAGGGCCTAAGTTGAATAAAGTATATTTGATTTAGAATTTTAGAACCGAATATTCGCCAACTTCAAGAATCATTAACATCTTTTAATTTAATTAATTTATTACGTAAATTGTCTATAGAATTAAGTAAAGTAGTTTCGCAAAACAATTGTTTTTAGAAACAAGAGATCTTCCCAAACTGAAACTTTCGTAATAAATTCAATTTTCTAAAGTACAGACCTGTTTCTTGTTAAGAATCTTATCTTCACGCCTATTATTTAGTAAGTTGATAGGTGCAAATAAAATTTAAGCTACAGTTGTTTTAAAGAACACATCAACTTTTGTAGATTAATGTTTTTATTGCCAACGAAGTAATACGTATTTCGTTTGCATACATTAACCAATACATAGGTATTGCTAGAAGAAATCTCATAATTATGAGATGACAGAAGTTTTTTAACTGTTTTTTTTTTTTGATATTAGTACATAATAAAAATTTCCTGTTGAAAAATTGTACAAATTTACATGAATACGATAGAAAAAAAAATTGGTAAGATAAGCGTATGTGAGCGCATCCGTTAAGCGCCATCTATGGATGAAATGTTAGTACTATAAGTACTTTAGAAATAATAATTAGTGTGTAAGCTGTGTAAATGAAATGACTAAAATAAAGTATAACAATAATTGAAATCGTAATCTGGAAGACTTTAATAATTTAATGCCTAACTCCAAACAGCAAGGTTAATTCTTCCAGTTAATATTCTTCGTTGCTTGTTGCTGTGGTAAAAATGTTCGAATTACGTAAATATATATTTTTATTCGAAATTAAAAAAGAAACAAATAAATAAAATTTTCATCTGCGTTCAATCAATTCGATTAATTTTCGATTCATACGATTAATATTAGATTCCTTAGTTATATTATTTTGGTTCACTCTAGTTTTAATTAAAATAGAAAGTAACAATGCACGTAGTAACAAAAGAAATTCAAAAAAAAATTGTATAGAGGAAGTTATTTAGGATTTTGTCGTTCAAAATGTTTTTGTTATCTTGTAATCACTACGAAACATTTTTCTTAATGATAATTGTTAGTCGAAATTCTTGTTTTTAGGTTATGTCATAATTTGCACGACGTAACAATTTACGTACTGTGGATGTGTCTTCAAGTCTTCGTATAGTTAATAAGGCATATTTCAATTATGTACGATAAAAAAAAACACCATTATTATCATCGTACTTCCGTCACATGACTCATACTCTTTACTAAACGCGCCAAAAGAAATAAGTATGACTTCAAAAATAGACAAGCTCTTCGAGCTTCTTACTTTTTTCTCTTGGCGACAAGAATATGCTTCGATGACGTTTTCAAGTACCCTGATAATTGTAAATTAAATATATCATTTATGTGTCATGAAAAAAAATCAGATTTTATTTGTGCCGATGGTCGTATAGATTTCCAATTGGAATTAATAAACTAATAGAAATATTTTAATAAATACAAATACATATATAAAATATATCTTTTCGTAAAAATTATATCAAGTTAAAATTAGTCCTCTTTTGCATTTGTTCTATTCAAAAGCATAAAAGAGAATTGAGAGTTTGTTCTGACCTACAGTCTTGAAATCACTTGTAATTAATTTTAATCCCAATAAACCCACGAAATTATAAATATAAAAATCTAAAATGAAATTAATTTTAATGAAACTTTATTACCTTGAAATCACTAAAACCAATCTACTATCTAAACATCAAAGACCAAAATCAATTATGTCAGTAAGCAATCTAAAGAGATGTTTGTATAGGGCTACGTCTTCCGATAGAAGTGATAGAATTTTAATTTAAGAATGGTAATACTAAGGAGAAACAACGCCATGGAGGCAAGTTTAAATATCTACTAAGAACAAGCAAACAAGACATTGTTTCTTCTGAACAAATCTGTTTGTTACACAAAGCGCAGCGAAGCGGTATCTTAAAAGAAAATATTAAGTACTGACGGAAAAAAAATTAAATCGTAACTAAATATTTTTTCATTTATAAAGTTTTTCAATGCCATTTTATTATACTTGTTGGTTTTAATGTGTATTTTTTGTGGTGTAATTATTTTGGGATTTTTGTATATATGTACAATAAGTTTGCATATATGTTAGGTTGAAATAAATATTATTACATTTGTAATTTTATCTTGTACAATTAAATAATTCTTAAAAGTATGATTGTGTTCTAAAATAAAGTCCCTTTATTTCTTTTGTGTTACAATAGACAATTGTCTTTGCTTATGAATATTAATTGTATAAGTTATAACTAGGTACTTAAAGAGTTTTGGTAGTTTGAACACAAACTTATGTATTTTGCATATTTTAATTCTTAATTTGAGTAAAGTAGTAACCTCTAGCAAAATATAAGTTGAGTAATCACGATTTGTAATCACCTGAATAGAGTGAGACGCTTTTTCATGCCCAGCCATCTGCACTTTGTTTATAAGGCTCAAGTTTGGACGTGCATGGAATATTGTTGGTATCTCTGGGATGGTTCCGCTCAACACCATCTCGCCTCGCTAAGCGTGTTTTGTTATATGTATAATGGAGAATTTTCTGAAGAACTGTCTGATCCTATCACATCATCTTCCTTCCACTACAGAACCACGCAGTCTGGTCTATGAAACTACAGCCACGCGTTAAACATCCGTCACGGCGCGAACAAAGAAGTTCGCCTTATAGACCAGATGATGAATACTGTAGGCGGCTCGTGAAAACTTCAGTGAGTATTCAGCAAAAGAAAAAGGTTTTACACCATTTTGTTTGTAAAGAAAACTCATTCATCGGTATTTATGACGACCTTTCTTGTGAAAGTCGGTAATTGAATTAATGAATCGTTTTTCCATAATTATCAATCATTTAGACGATCTTGCGCCTGTGTCAATCGTACAACTTTGTTTAACGTCGAAAACAGCGCTCACTTTCTACTGAAGTCATTAGAAGAACTGTATACAATTTCCCAACGTTTCATGCATTCAGCAAAAAAGATTCTAAAGCATAGTGCATAAAATTTTGATGTAAAGCGATGATGTCGTCAGCGTCATAACCTTCTCTGCTATAAATAACTATTATTAGCTCAATATTAATATGATAACTAAACACACGAACTAACAAACTATGAATACAAAGTATTTAATAAAATAATAATGATAATTTAATTAAATCTAAACAAAACCATAGCATACTCAAATAAAGTGAATGTCTGGCAATAGCACAGGAGCGTCGCTCTAGTTTTGGTTAATTTCTTATACAAAATCTTTTGTTTCACGTGCTGAGCAGTGAAGAATATTCTCTTAGCACTCGGTGAATTCCGTGTTTATCGTTGAACTAATCTTTCTTACATGATTAGAATACAATCACTGGCGCTGTACTAACAAAAAAAGTGAAATCATTTTGTACGTAAGTATGTTTATTAAATGCTGTATTTAGCTCGGAGTTTAAAGTGTTAATCAATATTCAATACATACCTAAAATACATAATTACTTACATACAAAATTACAAAACACATTTTGTACAGTGACAGAGACTTTCAACCATATTATTATTATTAAAAAAAAATACGAAATTCAAATCAATTTAATATTACGCCAAATTAATCGATCAATTCTACGTAGTTCAAACAAGTCTGCGTTTTGTAATTCTGATTTGTGGCACGTAAATATTATCGTATTCAGAAAATATAAATATTTATAACTAATGTGTTGTCGACATAAAAACGGTTTATAATTCAATTTTATGACTTTCATTCCCAATCCAGATAACGAAGTGGGCGTGTTGATAATTTTGTAAAAAAACGTTATTATTTAAAAAAAATGCGAAGGAATATATTAATCAACTTTACACAGCTTTACCAAAAAAGGCGTCACACCAAAATACGTGTCTATTTTAAACTTATACTAAACTAGCTGTACCCCCGGCGCCGCTCGTGTGAACTACAGAATTCAAAAAGAACAAGTGATGCTTTAGCAGGTTTATATGCTGTAAACACCAGGTGGGTATCGCCAATTATAATCATGACATCCTGAATAAATATATAACGTCAGCGTCTTCTACTTATGTACCAATTGGCACGTCGTAATAATAGAGGGTACATCCTGTAAAACCAGATACAGATATGTTTTTTTATAAGCAGCTTTTTTAACTTTCAAGTGATAAAGATGAAAATAATAAAAGCATCAGATAAAAGTTTATTTTACTAGCGAGCTGAATCTTCAACATAAGATTCGAGCTTAGTATTTTGAGTGGATGAGCGCCTTTCATGCAGCCCCATTTGCGGCCCATTAACACTGTGAGTCACAATCCCACCAGAATCAGATAAGCCAACCGCAGCTTTGACACTGAACTAAATGGAGGAAGATGCCGCTATATTTCGTCTCAGTACGGTGCATAAAAAGGTATGCTTATAATAAAATTTATGATAAATTCGAATATTACAAAAGTTTATTTTTTTAGCATTCGAGAATGTAAATATCATTAAAAAAATGGACTTTAAGAAGTCTAATAAGTGATAATAGTGTGTATAAGAGTTGTAGTGATTTTAAAGTTGGAGACAAGATATTAGGTATTATTTCACGATAAAAAAAAAATTGCACTTCATGAGAGTTCCTTACTTTTTTTTAAATTAGAGGCTGTTTTTTTTTATAATCTGCCATAATGTGGTGAAAATGGTTTGCGATATTATGACCATCATCATCATTATACTTAGTTTTGAATATTCTATACTAGCGACCCGCCGCGGCTTCGCACGGGTGCAATGCTGATACTAAACTTACGTACCTACTACAGAATGTCCTTAAACAACGTATACAGCTTTTTTTTCATTAGACAATACAAACATGTTTTGTTTAGAGGTTACTCTTGTAAGAGCGACATATAATTGACCATGGTATATAGGGCCGGTACCACCGCACCGCTATGTCCCTGCATTTTAATTCTGTAATATCTTCCGGAATATTCATTTATTACATGCTTTATTGATCTATATTAAATGGACAATGTATTTAAGGTACTTAATTGGATAAGGATTAATGCTGTATTGCTTAAAATCATTTCGTAAATAAGCCATTTTTTCCCGTAAAATGTAAAGGATAAAAAATGATTATTGTGGGCTATTCTTAAGAGATAGACATATACCATCGCGGACTTTTTTCTTGACCTTTTTAAGGTGTACAATACTGTAGTACATTATTTTGATTTATCTCGTGGGGTTCAGCCAGCGTTTGCAATGTAAGCGCAAAAAATGTGTTTATTTACTACATCACATAAGAAACCTCTAAATTTATTAGTGTTTCTCTACAATATTATGCACGTATAAACCTTCCTCTTGAATCACTCTATCTATTAAAAAAACCGCTTCAAAATCCGTTAGATAGTTTTAAAAATTTAAGAATACATAGGGACGGACAGAGCGACGCGACTTTGTTTTATACTATGTAATGATATGAATATTGTATAGAAATTCGAAATATTCAGAAGTAAATTATATAAGTTATATATGACTTTTTTCTTCATATTATGTCATGTGGATAGAATATTTTTTCTAATTTTAAGGGTTTAAAGAAGGCAACAAGATGGCGGCGGCTTCCTTCTAAAACCGTCCAGGGAGTTTTACTGGAACCTTAAATTGCATGTTATATATAGTTATTTTTTGCAATTTACTTCACTTATGCATAATAAACAAACTATATCACGTAAAATGCTACTTAAATGTAATTTTACATAATATAGGGCCAAATAACGTAAGTTAATGAACTTTTTTTTCTAACTGACTATACTGTTAGCCTTAGGGGCCTTTAAGGAGCCTTTAAGGCTTAAACAGCTTTATCGGGCTTAAAAAATAATCAACAACATGACAGATCAAGACACTATTAAAAACTCTACATGACTTTTTTAGTAGACAAAAATAAATAATGTATTTTAACTGTCGAAGAGATGGATGAAATCTATGTTAATAAATCTGTAGTTAAATTTTATTTTTTTTGATAATTTTGTACTAAGTTGCTATTTTACAGGCCACTGTAATTCGTCAACAGCTTGACCTATTTAATAAAATTTAGTACACTATAAGTAACTGTCATTTGTTAATTGATAGGCTATAGAAATAAATCGATAATGCTTTTAGAAATCATTTAAAAAGTCAAATTATTACACTTTCATTTATTATCAACCGATTTCAATAACATTTCATTATACAGGAAATGTCATTCCGAAATTTATACGCTATAAAATTATTAATTATTAACATTAAAGATGAAAAAAATAAGTTGCAAGATGTTAATAATTGAAAGATAGTTGGTAACACTATTGGTTGACGGTGAATGAAAATATCGCGATGAAACCTGAAAACGCGAGAAATGTTAACACCGTATGTGGAAAAAAATTAGAACTGTGTTTATCGGCTTTTGAAATCACCAATACGTCGTGTGATGACGGGGCGGTTAACCCTTGTGCCTTTACCCGGGAAGAGGTCTTTGCCCTGTCGTGGAATATTTATTTACCCATCAATAGAATAATTACTACGGGCTGATATCATTATAATTAATAAAAAAGTAACCATTTAAAATACTTTATACCCTAAACAAAATCTACCTATGTTGTTGACGTTATAAAGTAACATTATAATTCATTTACTGTCTATTTTCATTATCATCATACGTTTTCATACTTTCGAAAATGTTAAACACGATGCGGTTTAACAATTGTGTTTAATTTTTGAAACCGTTTATGCAGCAATCGAAAACCGGAGATGAAACTTTGATACCGTTTGGTGGATGAATTAATTGCAATCCGTTCGAACATGTTTGCTTTGGATATAAATATATATGTAGTACGTACATACACTTAATGTAAAAATTTCAATAAGGAATATATATTGTTGATATTGTATCTTATATATCTCAACAAAAACATACATGTGAAAAAGAGGTCAAGTTCGGTAGAAGCGACGTTCGAGGTAGTCGTCACCAATAAAAGAAATGACATCTAATGGGTACCAAATTCCAGAACAGTTCTTTTAATTATAGCTATAGATATGTACGTCCTTCAATTCATTTATAAAACAATTTGTTACATTTTTTTTATATGGGATTTTTTTACTTGGCATGTCTTAATAAAATTACCGTGCTAAATATAATAACTTAATAAATAGTAAACGAACTTAAACTTTTCAGACACAACTCAAAAACTATAATAGGCTTATTCGTGAAATTTCGGTTTTTAAGTGTTCAAAGGCCTTCCCCTTTGAATGACGACCGATTTAGCTCATATTAACAAAATATATTAGTTTTAGTTAGAATCCGATAGCTGGCACTGTGGTCGAGCCATTACTGACCAGAAAGGCTAGAACGCGTTTTTTTTTTTTGTTTAACTTATTAAATAATATTTACAGTCATAAACATCAGTTAATAATTTAGTGGATGCACAGAGAGCTAGTCACTTCCAGACATCACTATCATTCACATAATGATCCACTCTATAATAACCTTTTGTCAGTAAAACCTGCTTGACATGGTCCTTGAACTCATTGTCCGGCATATCAGTAATATGCGTCAGGAAGTTATAATAGAACCTTATATAGGTATATATTTAATCTAATATCGATACATTTAAAACCCGTAACATAGGTTAGGTACCCACCTATTTATTTGTGTAAGAATATTTCGTCCACTTCAATTGTACAGGGTATCTCGACCGCACAAAACAATGAAAACCTATTAATTTCTTTACATACCTATTACCTACTATTGCAAAAAGTAAAATTCACAATATTATATTTGAATAATAATTGTGTCTTTATATATTAACATTGGAATTTATCATATTTTTATCGTAACAATATACATTCCAACAGATATTAATTTGTAAATTACAGTCTTTTATACTTTTGAGATAAGCTAATAATTAACAGTTGAGTTCATTTCAGTTTTGTCATATATACTGAGTGTATGTAAATTGTGCAACACCGCGCTACAACGAAAAGTAAGGTAAGCCCAAGAAGTGCCAACTAGGTCCTCAGAAGTAGGACACCTATCTTTTGACTGGCCTCAGATAGATATTCAGTCCTTTTAAAGACGACTTATAAATATAGATAAGGGCACAGTGACCGTTTAACTGGACGGTATGTTTTTTCTTACTAAATACATTAATAAAAAAAAAATGTGATAAACAGTAACGTGTTTCTAGCGAGATCTTAGTCTGCAAGTTTTTATTTTGTATTCATAAATTTATGTTATTTCACCCTATATTATGTAAAATAGGTGACATTTCGCATAATACGTTCGGTTGTTGTGCACAAGTGAAGTAGATTAGAAATAATAACATGAACCATGAATTCTGGGTTATCACAAAAACTCTCTGAACTTCTAACAAGGTGTGGCATCTTGTTCGTTAGCACACTTAAATATTCCTAAAGACACTATAAATGATTACCCACTAGATAATGGCAGAAAACAAAAATGAAAAAAAAAACAATGCATTTCCATCATCGACTATTGGGTTGTACCCAATAGCTATTTTTTTTTTGTGGGTACACTGTTGTATACCTTATCGTAGGAAATACAAACTAAGATCCTGCAATGTACATTCAACCGTATATCCAAAGACATAAAATCTAAATTCTAACATTCTAAAGTATCAAAACTGTAAAACGTTTTGTATTACCTTCAGACCAGTTGGAACGATTAACTAAGTGGTCAGTCGAACTCAATATTTTACACTGTACCACATACGAACACTGCATCTGTCTTACTAAAGTAACAAACGATTTGAAAACTAGAGTACGTTAAAAAGAACAAAAAAGAAGTTTTTCAATTCAAAATAGTGTTGTGTTAGTATCGAGATATTTTTAATACATAGAATAGTAGCTTTTATCGGATTATTTGTAGAGAAAAGAGTGAGAAAAGAAAGAAACTAGAAATGTAGCAGAAATATGGAATTATGTTACATAGGTAATGAAAATTATTGCACAATAGCAAATATTATTCTACTATAATTGAGTTATTATGCGTTACAAATGAACTAATAATCGCGAGCGCACTAATTTCACTCACTACTTGTTAAAAAAGTACTACCAGAAACAAAAACATAAAAAAATAATTGTGCATACGTTGTATAAAATATTGACAATACATTGACATTGACAAGATAGGGCATTGACAAGGCTTTTGATAGGGTCTGGTACCGTGGACCGAACATGTGCAACAGGATTTCCGACTTTCTACATGAAAGCAGAATTCTTGTCCTCGTTGAAGGATATGATTCACAGTTCATATCCATAAATACAAGAGTTTCGCTCACGCTGTTTCTTCTACTCATTGTTATGCAAATGCAGATGACGAGAAGATAGATTACAGCAAGCCTTAATGCGTTCGGAGAGAAAAAAAAAGAGACTTGAGGAACTTGTCATTGAACTAAAACAATATTTTCACCGTATAATCTACATGAGGAGAAAGTAGCTTGGTTAAGTTCAACGCCAAAAATACTCAGGTGTGAGCATGACAGAGCGGTCAATTTACTGAGCTACTATAAAAGAAGGTTACGAAATTATGAAAAACTTGCTGAAGATTATTGAAAAATAATACGGTTTTACTTCGCCGGAATGAAAGTTCCTTCAACTCCGCTTGCATACTAAAAAGGCATTTTACATTCCGATCGGTATCTTTTTCAAATATTATTTTGGACCCATCCCGGTTTAGGAGGGCAAACGTTATCGCAGGGATCATCGACCATTACTTGAATCATTTTTTATTACGGAAAAAGCATTTTCTTCTATATTAAACTAGCCGGTGACCGCTTTGCTGAGTATTCGCCCATATGGGGAAATTAAACTTCAGCCCCTTACAAACGTTGCAAAATTGGTTTATACGCAAAATAGTGAATTCCCCATGGTTTGTTCGAAACGAAGACCTCCATAAAGATATGGAACTTCGTCCGATCAAATCTTACATCAAAACTCTCGCGAAGAGCTATTTCGACAGAGCTTCAAACCATCCGAACCCGTTAGTAGCATGCGCCGCAACATATACCCCAGTCCCAGACGCCCCGAAGGCAAAACGTAGGCCGCGGAACATATTTACCGACCCCGATGACGAAATCACGGTAGCTAACGCGTCATATCCATCCGTCTCTGCAAGTCAAGCGTGTTTGCTCCCACGGCCGCGAAACCACCGTTCCCTCCGCAGGGGACGGGGGGTTAACTTGCTCCTGCACACCCGCCACGACCACCCTCTCCAGCGGCAACTCAAGCCTAGGTCCGTTCCTCCGGCATGAAGCCCTTGAGCCAGCAGCCGCTCGCGCGATTCAGTGACACTGCATTCACTAGCTATCGACACACACACATAACACTGCACTTCACACATGTACACCACTCAGGTACATAGGTTCTCTAAGGGACCTTTTTTTTCTTTTTTTTGGCTAGTTAGTTTAGACAAAAATTACCAAATCACTAAATACATATACACATGTTCCTTCCTTCCTCCCAGAAGGCAGGAACATGTATATTTGTACAGTTAGTTAGCTCGAATTTCTATGGATAGGGATTTAGTCAGATCGCGACTTTTTCGCATGATTGGCAACAGCCCAAGTCGAGGATCGGCCACTTTGGCACCCTTGGAGCTTGTTGCCCAGCTTTCGCGGCTGAGTGCCTTCCGCGCTCGCCCCCAAGCCCGATGAAGCTGTAAAAGCCGCAAAGGCTCCAGAGCCCCCAAGGCTAACAGTATAGTCAGTTCGAAAAAAAAAACCACTTTGTTGCGAGTAATTTTGTTTTTTAATTGAATAAATCACAGTCAATAGTACTCCTGGAAAAAATCGCACAATAATAGGAGAAGATAGATAAATATGAATTATGATTTTTAACAAGGTTTTTCTTTTTATTCTATATTTTAATGTAAGATAGCAAATATGGAAGTATAGTATACTATGTGATACTTTGACATCTTCTAGTTAATAATGTGACCTTATTACTAGGTCCATTCAAATCTTGACCACCATACACTAAGTGTTGCACCGGACACAGTAGCACAATGAAGTCACTTTGCTCTGCTACTACGTTTTTTAGTTGCTTATAATAATAAGTTGCTTATAAATCGCTATAGGCATTTCGAATATTGTTGACAGAATTATTAATTGCTACTTACTTACATCGATAGGTACATATAATAAAATTGAAAACATATAATAAAATTGAAATGTCTGTTTGCAATGTCAAAATAATACATTTTTACTGAATGAATAGGAAAGTATATTTAATATTAATATTTTTTTCAATAATAATATAAGAAAGATTTTACTTAAGTCTATGTATTTTTTTTTATATATATTTTGTGAAAGTAACGGTAATATAACTGATCAATTAGTAATCTCTTTGTTCTTACAATAATAAATTCACGTCCATATAGGAATAGGACAGTGGTAGATAAAGATTGTATAGTATAAAAATATTCGCTTTAGGGCCATTATCGAGAAAGAGGTCAATCGTCGAATCCAACTCGGCTGGGCTGCGTTTGGGAAGCTACGTAACATATTCTCGTCCAAGATACCGCAGTGTCTCAAGACGAAAGTCTTTGACCAGTGTGTGTTGCCAGTGATTACATATGGTGCTGAGACGTGGTCGCTAACTATGGGCCTTATAAGAAAGCTCAAAGTCACTCAAAGGGCAATGGAGAGGGCTATGCTCGGAGTTTCTCTGCGTGATCGAATCAGGAATGAGGAGATCCGCAGGAGAACCAAAGTCACCGACATAGCCCGAAGAATAGCTAGACTTAAGTGGCAGTGGGCTGGCCACGTAGCTCGTAGAACGGATGGCCGATGGGGTCAAAGAGTTCTCGAGTGGCGGCCACGTACCGGAAGACGCAGCGTGGGCAGACCCGCCACAAGGTGGTCCGACGACCTGGTAAAGGTTGCGGGAAGCCGCTGGATGCGGGCAGCACAGGACCGGTCGTTGTGGCGATCTTTGGGGGAGGCCTATGTCCAGCAGTGGACGTCTTTCGGCTGAAATGATGAGGGCCATTATTGTCCAGGGATAAAACAGGGGAATACTTGTGTATGGACTAAACGCTGCCCACATTTCCTTTAAACATTAGGCGCATTAGGATAAAACACATTTTTACCAAATAATATAGATAAAAAAGTAACATCAATTTTTGCTCCAATTAAGGTTTTGGTACATTTCATGAAAACAATTCTTAAATAAATAACACATAAAAAGCTAGTAGCAAAAATAAATACAAAAACGGAGTATACAAATTATAATCCATAAGTCTGATTAAAACCCACATATCCAGCACCCTTACGCTTGACCCTAACGATTGTTATTGTTTGCGGTTCCAAACGAAGCTCCTCAACTAATTCCAAACACAGGGAATCGTAAATTTAATTCAGACAAGTTATTCTCCCGTCACGTTCATAATTATAAGGTTGAACCTTTGATTACATCGTAAGATGTCCCTTTATGTACCATTCTTAATCATTTGACCGCCGCGATCAAATAAGTTCCAATTTATTGAGTTTTATTTAGGCTATAAAAATGCTTGTTGAAAAAAAAACTTATTAAACACAGTAACTTCCTTCTAGGTACAAATAAAAAAAATCCTATGTCATATATCTTTGCCATAATGTGAAGCGTGGTATTGACTCCCGGCTAGTGTGTTTCTTATTTTTACAACATCGGCTCCTTTAAACATAATTATATCATATTTTTTTGAAGCAATGATGATTCAATGTTAGCGTGTACGATTTCGCGTCGATTGACGTGAGTTCGAATCCCTGCAATGAGCCTGAGCTTTCAGTGAAGAAAAACATCGTAAGGAAACCATAGCATGGTGGTAGGGCTTTTTCTAATGCCCGTCTGGCTAGCTACGATCCTTAAGCTTAAAATCTGTCAAGCACCAATAGGTGTGTTCCGGCCGCTGCACTTAAGAGCCAGTCTTCCACTAAGCTTAGCGTGCTATCATCTTGGGCTACATCGTCCCTTAACATCAGGTGAGATTGTGGCCATTACGCCATACCTAAAATGATAAAAACAAAAAAAAACGGCTCCACAGATTTTCTTGAATCATAGTTAAGAAAACTCTCAATTCAGACACCTTTCAAAAAAAAGCAAACAAACAGGTTCAACTAGTAGAAATATATTAAAACAGTACAGAACATATTGATAAAATTAGATAAAGGTTATCATGGTCAGGCAAGTCGGATCGTGTAGACTGACCCAACAGCGACCTGCTAGGTTAAGTTAGTCATAAGCAATAAAAATTATCATGAATTTTATTAAGCGTTAATTTCAATTATGCACTTATTTGAATTTATACCTCAGGAATATTTTTTTACAACTTCACGAATTATAATAATCAAAGGAAAAGTTTAAGGTGGCGTTCAAGGAAGTCCGTTAGAGTCGTTACGCTGTGGCTTAAATGCTTATGAATAATAAAAGGAGCCAAGAGGTCCGAATGAAAACCTCTGCTTTTTATGGATAAGCTTATTTTATTAATCCATATATATACTAGCTATGCCCCACAGTTTCACACGCGTATAATTTCAAAAGGAATCGCTGTTTGATGATTTATAATACTTCAGTATAGACAATATTTTTATCGGGCGGTCATGGTTATGCGTCACAACTCACACGGCTCAATCGCGCGACTACCTATAGTCATAGACCCGAGCCGAGTGTTGAATTATTTTAATTTTAACTTATCTCCCTAACTATTCGTCCAAATGAAATTGAGGCTTATGTATTGTATGTATTGTGGCTTATGTATAAGAGTCATGTAGTATTGCGGACTTTTCGTGGTTGAGTGCCTTAAGCGCTCGCCCCCAAGTCCGGTGAAGCTGTAAAAGCCGTTCGAGGCTCCTGGGCCCTTATGGCTAACAGTATAGTCAGATCGAAAAAATAAATAAAAAAATATTGCGGACTTTTTTAGAGGTACTAAGGAGCAATATTTTTTCCTGCTAGGAATCTGGCTATCGTATACAAAAATAATTTTTCATATACGACTGGTAGTTTCAGAGATTAGCTTGCTTAAAAAAAACACTTCCGCTTTATTATCTATATATGTTAGGTCATTACCTATGAAATTGCCATTTTGTATGAAAAAATTTAAACGATGTTTTTTTATGTATTTTTTATTTGTATTAATCGAAGTAATCACCCATGCAATCAATGCATTTTTGCCAACGCAGTGGCAGTTTATTGATGCCCTTCTTAAAGAAATCAGCTGGACGGGAGGCAACAAATTCTTCAAAGGCATTTTGTACTGCCTCTCGGGTATTGAATTTTTTTCCCGCCAAGGAGTTATCCAAATTCTGGAAAAAGTAGTAGTCTGTAGGCGCAAGGTAGTTCTTGCAACTTGGAGACCGTCTGTTGTGCAGTATGAGGTCGCGCGTTGTCGTGCAGGAGCAGCGGAGACGAGCGATTGACCAATGCTGGTTGGAGATGTGCCAGCTTCTCCATCATTGTGCTCAGTTCTTCACAGTACACATCTGCAGTAATGCTCACCCTGTTTGTTAAGAAGCTGTGATGAATCACACCGGCGCTAGACCACCAAACAGTGACCATCACTTTTCTAGGGGTAAAATTTCGCTTAGGGCATTGTTTAGGTGCTGAACCAGGATCCAACCAACTTGCTGAGCGCTTGCGGTTATCAAACAGAATCCATTTTTCATCGCAGGTAACAATGCGGTTCAAAATTCCTTCATTTGTGTGTCTGTTGAGCAGTGCAAGGCACGTCTCGACGCGTACTTCGCGCTGGCGACCATTGAGTTCGTGGGGCACCCATTTGTCAAGCTTTTTTACCTTGCCAATTTGACGCAAATGGACCAATATTGTTTTGACGCTAACGTCGAAAGCTGCTGCTAGATTGTGTATCTTCTACAATCGCCTTTAATTCGTCAATGTCAACCAAAGTCTTCGAACGACCGCGAGGTTCATTTTTCAGGTCGAAATTCCCAGAACGGAAGCGAGCAAACTAATAACAGGTGGTGCGTTGGTTTGTAGTGTTAGCTCCGTAAACGTCGTTGATGTTGCGTGCCGCTTGTGTCGCGTTACTGCCACGAAGGTATTCTTATTCCATAATTACTCGAATTTTTAACGTATCCATGATGACAAAAAGATTTAAATGCGATAAAAATGTAACACTAATCAATAAACAAATGACTACTTTTGGAGAAAGAATTCCATGTTTTTAAAATTAAATTAATTTGTAATTAGAATTCTTAGCCAAACAAAAATTATTTTGATTTGAAATGGCCAGTACTGCAGAACGGCAATTTCATAGGTAAATACCTATTATATATATATAATACATTAGTATAGATTAATTTTATTATTAGGTCCTTAAATATGAAATTGTCATTTTGTTGTACTGGCCACCTTGATTTCAAATATGTGGCGCTTGGTTAGGAATTCCAAATTCAAATTTGCGAGTTGACAATACAATTAAAAATTATTATTTATTTAGATTGTTCCATTGATAAGAACCCAAACTAATACAAATCTGGAAAGATAATAGAATGTTTATTTAATTTTCCTTTGGAATATTATAATTTTTCGTCTGTGAATCACGTCACTGGAAAACTAATAGGAACGAAACGTCATCGTTCCATAAATACCTATACACAATTGAGTGTTGCTAGATTATCTTAATTATTACTAAGTGTAGAAATAGTGACTTTAAAATTACATATTTGATGCAATTTTTTACGAATATCATAAATTAAGTCTAGTAAAATCATCATTACACATAATATCTTTAACCTTAGTTTAATTTTTAAACAAAGTGGTTTCTGACCATAATGCAGCATTTTTATGGCATATTTTTATTTAAATTAAAAACATTTATATATTACATTTAAAGATGTAATAATAAATAAATATTAATTCAGGGGTATTATTCACAACATTTAAAGTGTTTAAAACCATTTTTCAAAGTGGTTTTCTCACGAATCACACGTCTGCATTGTTTAATCTATGAGATTTTTTACACTCACACTTACCTCATTCACAGCTAAGTGTACAGTTGTTTATTATTTGAAATCACTGTAGCACATTATTAATCATAGTTTACAAACAAATAAACATAATTATATTAAGTTATGTTAATTTTGGTTATCTGCATATTAATTATTGTTACATTTAAAGTATATTAAAGGTTAAATAAAACAAATATTATTCTAAAAATCTACAAATAATACAAACATTCTCCACGTATGTATGATCTTATCACGCGAACTTTTACGCTAGTAAATGACATCATACTTCACGTGACAACGACAACATGATAAAAAGTTTCATCATAAACAAACAGTTGTAAAGTACCCAGATAAACGATGAACATCAAAACGCAATAAGGTTTCGGAGAGGTGTTAACATGTCAAACTTTCAAAGACACCGCGGGGCCATAGGCGAGCATATTATAGGCAGGTCCGTTAATTTTGGCAGGTTATTATGGGTAATAGGCCGAAGAAATCGGTCAAGCCTGAAGATTGTTGACGCTGTTAATTGGAAAACGCTTACCTATTTACATATACCTATGTAAATATTTCACGTAAAGATTTTACCGTGTATAAACGTAAAGAATAAAAAAATAAAATAAAAAGAAATGTAATATTTATTATAAATGTTGGGATTATCCATTTATTGGCAGTTCAAAACCAAAGAACAAATTGGTAACATAACTTTTTAAAGTAAAACTTTGTTTAGGCGTGAATTGAGAATAACTCCGATCTTTTTCGGACGGAAATAACTTTTATAAAAATCTATAGTCAAATTTGTTTCTACATTATCTTTATACTAGCTGTGCCTGCGATTTCCGCCACGTGTAATTTCATGTATGAAAAACAGCGATAAAAAAAGATCTGTAGGTGTCCTGACATTCAACATCGGCTGTTTAATTGTATTTCGTGCTTTGTGAATGTGTCGGATTTCTGAGACGCAGCATGGTACTCACAGTTAGCAGTCAGCCTTGCCTCACATTCACTACTTTCGTCTACGCTGTAAATTTAACCTAATCCGTCGTTCCATACAGGTTTCTGGGGCGCATAAACTTTTTCGTAGCATCTCGTTCATCAGAAAGTCTCACTTGACGGTATTCGACAGTTTCCTGTAAACGAACAGATCTCACTTTTTCAGAGCAATGGAATACTGAGAGTATCCCGTTCAGTTTCTACCAGGAATTTTAATGTAACTTTAAACCAAATCGTAACGCAATAAATTATAAGCCTTTTGAATATACAAGTAAAATTATTTTAAATATTAACACATATTATCCAGAACACATAAGGGCTGAGTAGTTCAATATAAAAATTTAAGGTTTTGCAATCACAATGCTATAAGCTAACTTTATTTAATAAAAGTTATTTTTATCAACCATTAATATCCAGTGAATAATAAAGTATTATAGTATGACTGTTTAGTAAAATTTAATAAAAATCTCGATAGCCATAAACACTAAACAATGACATAAAATATAGTACAAAATTAGAAACAAAGAGATCAAACTGTAAAGTGACTAAAATATCAGAGACATTCTTGACTATTTTAAAAATTTCTAATTCAATCTAATTAAAAATCTAGAATATCTCTGTCGTGCAAAGCGACGGCTATATGGACCGTGACGTAGCGAGCCGAATGAATGCTGGTTGGATGACTTGGCGACAGGTCTCAGTAACAACTTGTGATCCGCGCATGCCCCTTAAACTTAAGGGGAAAATCTATAAGAGAATTATAAGACCGGTCGTTTTGTATGGATCAGAGTGCTGGGCTGCGAAGGCAGTGGATGAAAGGAGAGTGCATATAGCAGAGATGCGAATGTTGAGTTGGATGTGTGGAGTGACAAGAAAAGATATCATATGGAATCAATACGTGATACCTAAAAGTAGCACCAGTGATTGAAAAATTCAAAAGTGGTAGATTATGCTGGTATGGAAATCTTATGCGAAGCGGTGAAAGTTATGTGGCGAAAAAGACCTTGGGGATGGTAGGTAGTTAATTTGAAAAGCGGCCTAAAAAGACTTGGATAAACTGCGTGAAAGAGGTAAATTCGTAATAATTATAATGCGGGATAAACCTAACATTTTTTTTTCGAACTGATACTGTTAGCCATTAGGGCCCTAAAGCCTAAGACGGCTTATACAGCTTCACCCGGGCTTGGGCATAATTTTGTTTTTTTTTTTTTGAACTGACTAGACATAAGTGCCTTTAATCCTCAAACGGCTCCTACAGCTTCACCCGGGCTTGGGTCATAAAAATTAAAATTATTCCATAATTGTATAGTGTTTTCTAAACATTTTAAGCTAATAAACTAATTCGTATAGCGCCATCTATGAATTACAATAAAAAATACAAATACCTTTCAGTTTATTATTTCTATTGAAGATTACGTAAAGATAACAATTTGGATTAATTTCGTATGTTTTCACTTTATATTCAAAATAGATTACAGTATTACATATACATTATATATTCTATTCATTCTATATTATTTAAATATTCCTTGTTTTTTGTACATAATTTAAACGCAATTTATAGACGAAACAAATGTCCATACATGTAAAAATGCAACATAAATGGACCTACAGACTATAAATAAAGATTTCGAACTATTTACTCTTTTATTATAAGTATTGATGCTTCAATACTTACTAATATTTTTTTAAATAAATTTTTTACTACATAACAAATAAAATATTTTTTAGAAATAAACAATAACAACAAAAAATACTGTATGTAACCTTTACGAGCGTTATTATTATTTAATTATATTTATTTATAACTATTATTTATTTTAATAAGAAACAGTAATATTTTAAAAGAAATTAAATTAACTTATTTGTAATGCTTGGGGTATATATGACTGTAAATTATATTGTCAATAAATATCTCTAAATTCTGACATGAATTAATAATAATCGTGAAGAAGACAACGAAGTTTTTCTTCAATCGCAAGAAAGGTTGACAACTGTTACAAGCAGAATTATTTTTATTTTACTTTAACCTCATCTGAAATTTAGTAACTATATTCTTATTAATAAATAGATGAATAACAATAGAAGAAGATATATTCACTTCTAATATCTTTACATGTATTTAAATGTAAATATTATTGATTGCATGATCGAAACCATAATCCTGTTGGCATTACTGATTCTAATAATATGTGTGCCTTCCAACTGTTTAAATTTTGCATTGAACTGAGTCTAATTAAACAATACCGAACATTATATGCCCTAAATACAGTATTATCACAATACGGTATTCAGGTGCTACCATACTCGACGTAATATTAAGAGGAAACGCGGTCGGCAAGACATTTGAAGAATATAAGTTTTTACAGAAATCTATTGCTGTCGCGCTGTGCTCGACCAACCAGAATAGAGCGTGAGAATAACAACTACTCTAGTGCTATTTTTTAGGGATAAAACAAAGGAATACGAAATACATTATTAGGGACTAAACGCCGCCCTCCTTTTTATCTCGAAACATTTGTAAACTCTGTTCACTTTAGCAACGTAAGAAATTTAAAGTACTAAAGTATGATTTTAGTTTTATCACATTTTAAATAAAAAAAAAATCGTATATTTATTTCTAAAAAGGATATATTTATTTGATTACTTATTTTTATGTAATGCATCATTATAGATTCAGTAATTATAAATATTTAATGGAAAATATCACAAATTAATGTGATTTATGGTTAGCTTAAAAAACAAAATACCAGAAATCATCACCGAGTGCCTGTTAATTAGATTATAATATTATTAGTTTTCAAAGACATTTCATTATTATGATCGGTTTGATTAATTGCGTTCGTTGTAAACTTGATTAGTTGCATTGTGCCCACAATCTATTTTCCAGAATAATTTACATACAAAAAAACATTTCATGACTGAAAAGAGATCAACTCAGAGCCAAATCAAATGAAACAACAAATTTTGATTTTAGCATTTTCTATCCTTCTGTGATAGAAAGAGAGGGATAAGAGAAATTGGTGTGAAAGTGAACTTTAACATTTTGTAAAAAAGCTTCAGTATTAAACATCTGATATTTTTAACAAACATTAGCCGTTATCGTTGTCAACGTCGCCTAATGAGTTCGAACCATATCACATGTCTTTAAGTCTGAACGGACCTTTCTCCGACGTTTTCAGATAAACGTCAAATTGTTCGTAAGTTCCCTCTATTCGCAAACGCGAAGTAATGGTTGTCTAAGCAGTGACACATCTTGTATAAATCCGTACATTACTCAACGAATTTACACGTGTTAGTGTTTAACTGGAACGGATTTGTAGTCATACTACAAATAAACTACTCACCTGTGTACTAAAATTCTCAGTCTTCCTAGGGAGTTAAGGTTACACCTATATCTAATATTATTTGTCGTACTTAAGATAAGCATACTTCTGAATAAATGTATTTGTTTTTATACATAGTTACATAAAGTAATCGTCCTCAAAAATATAAGTAATTAGCTGTGCCCGCTGCTCCGCTCGTGTGGACTGCAGAATGCCGTCGATCAAAAGCACGCGCGAATCGTGCTGCCCCCGCTCAAAAGTGGAAGACAAATATGCTTATGGAATGATCCATAGAAGATAAATATATGCTATTGCTGACTTTTTTGTAGGTCTTTTTAAGATCTGCAATTAAGTAAACATTAATTTGTTACATCTCGTATGTTTTACTCAACGTAAGCCATTTAAGCACCTCAAATGCGTCTTTTTTCCGAATTGATTCACCATTATCGTCACTGCTTACTTCGTATGTTACTTTATGTTACAAAATATATCCTATACTTTGGCCACATAGCAATAGCATAGCTATGAATTAAAATATAAAAACACGTAAATCGGAAAAGTGGTTTTCGCGTGAAAAGAACATAAACGGACTGACTTGCACTTGGGAGCCAGTCTCACACTAAGTTTAGCGTGCTATCATATTGGACCAAATCGTCACTTAAGATCAGGTGAGATTGTGGCCACAACGCCAAACCTATAACGATAAAAAAGACAGACAGAGAGATGTTGAGTTTTATAATATTTATAGAATTGATATATTTTTTGAAGTGTAATTTCTTAGTCAGCGGTTCAATAACTGGACGAGAACTGAGGGTGAAAATTCAAGGACGTGCATGAAGTTTAAGCATATTTGTTACATGAGAGAGAGGAAAGATATAACGTAGGGAGAAGGAGAAAGAAAGATATATATTGTATATCTAATACACAGTTTAAGCTATCCGCGTCTCCCTTTTTAAGAAGTTTCAGTTCTTTCACGTACACAATGCTGCACGCACAATTTGATACTTACTGTACGTTTTAAATACCTAATAAATAACCACATTGTATTCGTATGTATAACAACTGTTTTTATGTGATTAAATAGCAAAGAGGCATTATTTTAATTCTTTATAAGTTTTTAGCATTTTGCCACAATATCAACTGATGTTAAATGACACACTAAGCCTAGTGAGGTAAATGGCCCGCCCTCAAATGGACAGATTTTCGACTTCGAGTATGGTAGATAGCCAGACAGGCAGAGTAGAAAATACCCTACCCCAATAATATGGCTTCATAATTTCCTACACCGTAAGCTCCGGCTTATTACGGAGATTCGAACTCACGTCGATCGAAGCGGTGTCCGTAACGCGACTACTAAGCAATCGTTGCTTCACAATTGCATGTAGTCCACCTGATATTAAGTGGTACCTGCAGCCTATAGCTATGTATAGCCAACTTCATAACGACCACTATCCTGAGGCCAGTCATAACAGGCTTATTACTCCTGAGGATTAAGTTGAAATGTCTCGTGTGTCAATGCATGCTGCCAACCGCATCCTTCGGACCGGAACCCGGAACACACCAGTGCGAGCAAAACTAATTTACGTTGATTAATCGATTCATTGATTATTGATTTGACAATTGATTATATCTTATTACGAAAGTTATGCCAGCTTATAAAAAAAATACTGTCGATAGTTTTATCTCATCATTCGATTATTCTGTTGTGCTAATGACTATCGCTTAATCAATAGTTAAGCGGTTGTACTCCCCTAATCAGATCTTGCACAGGCCTTAACCACTCTCATAGGCTTACTATCTTAAGATACAGAAAAGGTGCCTTAGAACATCAAGGACAATACGAATGGTAAGTGACAATTCTTTTTTTAATTAAACTCATACTGTACGTATGCTTATAACTACCTACTGTAGGTTTCATTCTAATAAGCGTTGTTTTTTTTTCTCAGATATAATAATTTTTGAAACAAATGTTTCATATTTGTTATCAAAGAGAAATAAAATTAGGAAAAAAGAAATAAACGAATCCAGTCATTCATTTAAATCTCGAAGGAGATAAGATAAATAGGTATATATTTCGACACTTTAAATTTATTCAGTTAGTATTCCGGTGGTATCCGGGGATTACCGCACAAGAAGCGTGGAACTCACATAAAAATCCTCAGGCCATGAATAATAAAAATTAGTCTATCTTCGCGGAGAGCGAAACAATCTGGTATATATATTTTATCTTGCAAGTAATTAAAATTATAACAAAAAGTACAAATTATTTCAAGATTAAGAAGACACCAATTTCACCGGACATTAAGCATGTTCAAAGACAGAGCAACTTTCTAAGCCTGGAAGGATCAGACCTCAAGCCGGAACACAATAACAAGTGCTCGCCGATAAACTTCCAACTGGAGGGTAGGAGTTAGTGCTGAGAATGCTAATTTACAGTTATATCACCATGTTAAGCCTTTGACATACTACATTCATAAAATAATATATGAGATGTGCCTTATAGTTTCATCCGTGTTAAAATTATTCGACCAAATCTCTACCGCATCGCCGTCAACGCGTCTTCGTAGCATATCGTCGGTGATACTGCAAAATGGACTATATCACTGCGAACTGATTTTACATGAGAGAAAAAACTTTTTATAATATTTTTTTTGGTGTGTGACATGCATATCATGGTGTTATATCTATATACTTTTAATAAATTGAATTGTTTGTTTGTAATATCAAAATAACGATACCTATAACGAAAAAAAATTTTTTTTTCAGTGTCTTCCGACTCGGTTGGACCAATTTTGACGGGACTTTCACTGGCAGGTAGTTGATGTTATAAGGTATAACTTAGACTACTTTTATTATAGAATAATAATAAGTATTGCGCACAAAAAATAATAAAACGTTTTTAGTAGACCATGCGAGAGGAGCCGCAGGTACAACTAGTCGTTAATAAAATCTAAATAATTTTATGCAAAACAATCCTTAACGTGGATCTTATGTGAAAATAACTACAAATTAATGTAACATTTTGCAATGAATAATATTGAGGCAGATTCTTTTGACATGGTATGTATTGCAATATCACCAACGACATCATTGTTCTCACTACCCGTACTTGGCTATTCCTTGCCAGATTGCAAAAAGGATTTTTCAAATTAGACTGATACTTACAGAGATTAGTGTATTCAAACAAAAAACAAATAATCTCTTTAGCTTTATAATGTCAGTACTTTTTTACAAGCATACGACCCGTCTGATAGTAAGCGGCTACCGTAGCCTATGGACACTTGTTATACCATAGGTGTCGCAAGCGCGTTGCCGACCTTGAACCCCGTACCCTAAGGAGATCTAGATACCCTACTCACCGCAGGAACACAACACAAGGTTATTTAGCAGCGATCTTCTGTGGAGTGAGGTATTCCACCAGTCGGACTGCTCCAAGTAGAGAGAAATCTCCAAAGAGATTTCTCTGTGCCCTACCTCTTTATATATGAAACTGGCACACACTTGACCTTAATCTTACCTGATAGTAAGTGACTACGTTGAAATTGCTACTATCCTATTTATTTATCAAAGTAGGAAGGAAAAAAAATATAGCAATTTTTATAATTTATTAAATTTTATCTGGAAAATCGGAGTTCTTCAAAAAAATACTTATCTAGATAAACTAGGCCAGCAAAACGTTCTGTAAATACAGAATTTCATCGAAATCTTACCCGCAACGACCGCCACGACTCTGCGGCAACTCAAGCCTAGGTCCGATCCATCGGTATGGAGCCCTTGAACCAAGCAGCCGCTCGGGCGATACAGTGCCTCTACAATCACTAGCTTTCGCAGCCATACATGACACTGCATTATACACACATGCACAACACACAGGTACATAGGTTCTGTAAGGGACCTTTTTTTTCCTTTTTTTGCCTAGTCAGATTAGACAAAAAAATTCATACCACTAAATACACATACAGATGTTCCTTCCCACCTCCCAGGGGGAAGAAACATGTATATATGTATAGGTAGTTTAGATCGAATTATATGCAATTAGTTAGATCGCGACTTAATTGCATACGCGCAACAGTCCGAGCCGAGGTTGGGC
Organism: Saturnia pavonia; assembly: GCA_947532125.1. Taxonomy (NCBI): domain Eukaryota; kingdom Metazoa; phylum Arthropoda; class Insecta; order Lepidoptera; family Saturniidae; genus Saturnia; species Saturnia pavonia. Next base: position 4,527,988 of record OX383899.1, on the reverse strand, counting down.
CACTTTGGCACCCTCGGATGTTGTTGCAAAGCTTTCGTGGCTGAGTGCCCTAAGCGCTCGCCCCCAAGCCCGGTAAAGCTGTAAAAGCCGTAAAGGCTCCAGGGCCCCTATGGCTAACAGTATAGTCAGTTCGAAAAAAAAATCGAAATCTTTAGAACCGTTTCCGAGAAACCAATAAATAAATACACATTTACGTCAATTCCGTGTATTATTATTAACACTTTAAAGTAACATAATTCACACCTAAAAAAATTCAACATTAGCGTTCTCGATGCTATAAGAAATAATGGCGATACACCCGGGAAATAAACTAGAGCTGACAAATTCACAATTCCAGTACTCCAACGGTTACCTTTTTTAACAAAAGAGATCCATGTGACAATAAGTATAATAAAAAATCAAAATGTTTTCTTTATATTAAATAGTTGTAAGATTTGAAATATTTTTTTTGTAATTTCAAACACCTTTCACTCGGTAATAATAACAATATCTAGTATATTATATTATAACATAAACTTACTTAGCATATTATAACTTATCTATTAATTTTGTAACCAATTCACAAGTCAACAGACCATCCAAGCCGAACTAAACTATTACAAAGTTAACAAACCAAATACCTTCGCACATAACCGAGAGATTCCTGAGAAATTAAATTAATATCAATATAATCTAAGTATGATTAAGTTAATCGTTAAATTAATTAATTTAAACAAATCCAGGCACCATTAACTCCGTTGGTTATTAAACTGAATTTCCCTCGTTTCAGAATGTTGCAAGTTTACGAATTATGAATATGAATTAATTTTAAAACTTAATGAGTACTTAAACAATAAGTTTAAATTGTTTATTTTCATGTGCCATTTACTACAATCATCTATTGTGAAAGAAATGAGAATGAAGGTTATGTATACTCATTTCATCATTTTCAATTGTTCTACTTAATTTAATTTTACATTGATGATATATAAATAAATTTTACGATATTTAACGTTAGCTAGTGGGTACAGAGGAGATAAATGAAAAATAGAAAAAAAAACACTTTATACTCTGATATTTCTAATCTGAAAAACTTGCCGCTTGACTCCCGCCCAACCCCTATTCATTACCTTTGCATAATCTCTTCTAGTAAATTAAAAATACTAGCTAAATTGCAACATTAAAACTTCCAAATTAGACTGTGATAATGTTTACTACTATACACTAATACTAATAAACAATTAAGTTGAAGACTATTTGATATGTCAATTTTTCTATTCGTCATAATTATCATTTCAGCTGAAAGCTGTGGACATAGACCTCCTTCAAAGATCACCACAACGACGGGTCCCATGCTGCACGCATCCAGCGTCTTCCCGCAATCGTTATCAGGACGTCGGTCCACCTTGTGGCGGGTCTACCCTCGCTGTCCGGTACGCGGCCGCCACTCGAGAACTCTTTGACCCCGTCGGCTGTCCGTTCTTCGAGCTTCGTGCCTCGTCCACTACTACTTAAGGCTAGCTATTCTCACGACTATATCGTTGACTTTATTTCTTTTGTGGATTTCCTCGTTTCTGATTCGATCACGCAGAGAAACTCTAATGCCGTTGCCCTTTGAAAGATCAATCGTCGAATCCAACTTGGCTGGACAGTGTTTGGGAACCTACGTAACATCTTCTCGTCCAAGATACCGCAGTGTCTCAAGACGAAAGTCTTTGACCAGTGTGTGGCCAGTGATTACATACAGAGCTGAGGCATGATCGCTAAGTATGGGCCTCATAAGAAACCTTAAGATTCATGATAATGCTAAGAAAATTGTTTGGTAAATGCTTGTAACGCATTTTGGACTTAAAAGTAACGAACAACCAAAATACAAAGTAATAAAATGTTTACGAATAATATGTTTTCCTTTATTTATAATTTTATCATAGTTATAATGATTGGTGAAGTTGATTTTTTATTTAACATAATTTTATATAGCCTTAACTCGTAGATATAAAAACTCCTGCCGAACCCTCTTTTAGGAAACATTTTATTGTACAAAATATTTTAATGCATACAATGGTAATACGGCTAAACATTTCAATAAAACGGGAAGCGGAATAAGCTCGCAGCCAGATTTTTTTCTCAAAGTTGGTACCTAAATTACCGTCGAGTATTTCTGTATAAATTTACAAAGTTTCTTAACAACTTACCTACTTTAAAACAGAGCTACAGAAACTTTATTTTCATTGAAAATATTAGCTTATGTTGCTTAAATTTTATTTTAGCGATGTAATATAGAGAACCTTTTTAGTTTATTTAGTAACAAAAGTTTTTATTATTATTAGTTATATTTCCTTTGTTCTGGTTTAGGATTAATACTAATGTTGTTAAATGTAAATTAATGCAAAAACGTTGTTGCACTGATATAGTCGGTCTTTCGTATCAAGTGTCCAAAGAAAATTTCACAGCCAAATAATTTTATCTTCGCGATCTGTTTCTTAAAGATGATGATGATGATAATTATTATGATGAAGATAATGATGGTGATGGTTTGTTTATTTGATTAATCATTTCTATGCCTAGTATAACAATAATACAATTAGGTACTTTATTTATTGATTCGAGAAACTTTGATTTGATAGAAACCTAAAAAGCCAAAATGTTCATTATAAATTCATAACAGACCTTTATTGGACACTATCTAAAGTTATTAGAATAAAAAAAAAAACAAATGTAATGCCGGGTTCCTTAGTAGCCTGTCATAATATACAGACTTAGAAGGAGGCTTTAAGTAATTTTCAATGGAATTTGTACGAAATTGTAATTTTTTCACTTATTCAAAAACAATCATTTAGCTGGCAGGGCGAACACGAGAGTCAAACAAAAATCAGCCTTTTAAAGCTTAATATTTCGCAAACGGATCACTGAATCGATACATTTTTCACATACCCATAATATTTTTGAACGACCCATTTAACAACAACCCACACCATGTAATAAACAAGAAAAAAATTCATCACCACTTCACATGCAGGGGAGTCGGCGTCATTAATATGTATATTGTATACCCATTTCAAATTATAGCTTTCTAATATCTACTAAGAATCTCCGAGCTAAACCACGTACAGAAGACGGACGGATATGGTGAAACTATAAGGGTTCCTTATTGCCTTCGGAACCCTAAAAAGATTAAAACAAAAAACTGTAATTTTTTTTGCCGACTGTCCTCCCTAATTTTGTTTTTGTTCACTGTGTTCATTTTGTTTCCATTATATAGAATTAAAAAACTCAGAACAACAGTAGCCATACGCAGAGTAAAATTTCAAGTAAGCCTTTAAAAACTACCTACGTCTCGGCACGACAGTGCTAAAAATGAAGTCATAATGTAAAGAGCTCCACCAATTTTCTCAAAATACCACTTACTGCGCAGTAAAAGAACGTCACAGCTCATCACATAATCACCAAAACATTTAAATATCATATTTCACTGGTAAGCACTACCCGGCAGCTTATATTTTTACGTGAAAGATAAATAAAAACAGTAATAATATTTCCAAAATTGACAGACGCCATTACAATGAAATGTTGCTAGTTAATGGAAAATATTTTACCCCACTTTTTGAAGTGAAACTTCTTAGGTGGCGTTTCTATACTTAGACGAGAATTGAGAGTTAAATTTCAAGGACGCGATAGATTTAGGCACGTTTTATTACATGAGAGAGAAAAATTATATAACGTAGAAAGAAGGCAAAAGATAGCCAGCTATACATTGTATTCTTACTGCTGATTTACACGAGGTCGACCCACAATTTTATTGGGATGGTAAATGTGTCGGATTCATATCGGTATATGTATGTACTAGCAATAGTTATCAATAATAATTATTATACCATACACAAAGTGATAAACCTATCACTAATTTTACTTTGTTTTGTCGCGTTACCGGATCAGTCGAAGTATATGCATTATGAAGTAATAAAGCAGGGTTTTAGAGTTTGCGAGCACCATACACATAGTGATAAACCCATCATTGATTTTCTTTTGGTTTATTGCATTACGGGATCAACCGGTATATATGCAATAATAAAGCGGGATGGTAGTGATCGTAACCACCATATACATAGTTCTCATCAATGATTTTCTTTTGATTTGTCAATATCAATAATTAACAACCTCAATTATTGCCTTTAGTATTTAATCTAATTGACCATAGGATGAATGAGACCCACACGCACTGGATACTTTAATTCTCCCATTTTTAGGAAAAAGTTCAAACACTTACAATATCAATCGCGCGTTTGTGTTTGGCAAGTGTAATTACGTGTCGCTTACGCACACATGTATTTAGTTTTGGCTTCAAAATTACGCGGCACGTTGTATGAAACTATCACTCTTAGCTTAATAACTCTATGGTTTTATACTACCATTGTAACTGTCCATCCAATAATATTTTATTATAATTTCGTTGGGCAGAAATTGAATAAAAACTGTAATCAAAAGAAACAATGAGGTTTCTCATTTAAATACACATTTGAGACAAAAGGTTTCGCGAGGAGCAGGTGAATACAAACATAAATGTTAACATTACAACTTCCCACTTATTTACAGATTGTATTATTCTATACACAAATGTATTTTTAAAGAACACATTTCATTTACATAATCATCTTGTAATAATTCAAGACAAAAGTAATATTCCATTTTGTGTTCTCATGAATTATGACTGCCACTGCTGTTAATTAATTACAGTGCTCTTAAAAACTTTATAAGAAAACATAATATTTTAAAAGTGTATAAAACCATATATAACTTATTTGGTAAGTGATCTAACTATGCAAGAGATCATATCAAGGGAATGGAATACAATAACGCAGCTTTTTTTTTTAATTATTGTCGGCTTGGACTGAATCCCAAGTTAAACGATTGAAACCTTTTTAAACACATTTTTGTAAAAAAGAGATATATAACTTAAGCAGGATTTCAGAAACTTCCTTACAAGCAGCGGATATTATCACACCTAAACTATAAAACAAATAATAAAACCCGGAGCTACGAAAAAAACTGTCAGCAGTTAAATTCTGTTTTACGCACTAAACAAGCTCTCTGTAAGCCTTTGATCGGCCTAAATTCACTCGCAGTACACATGTTAGACGGCTTATCAGTTGAGTCATGTTTTTTATGAGAAAATAACAGTTCTTCTTGTATTTTGCTCCTACGAATATCAGTTTTATAGAATTTAAGGAGTATATCATCAATTTCGTAAAATTTTTCATGACTCGTTTATTTACTATTTTATTTAAAAAATATCGGACATTATTTTCTCTTAAAGCTTTATATCTAGACTAGTTGTGCCTCGCGGCTCCGCACGCGTTTGTTACGCATAAATTATTTACATACCGTAGTTTACTCTTATTGTTGACAATTCATATAGTTAGCCTGCAAATATGAAAAAATTAAGGAATGACATATGCCGTCTAAAAAATTTCATCAAAAATGGTTTTATTTTTAAAGTTCCTTACCGACACCCCAAAGCTCAAGAACCTTGTGACTTCTAAAAAATAAATTTACTTCGTGCCCTTCCTGCCATGAGGAAATATCCCACACATCCCCATATTATTTACAATTTTAAGACACAATTAATTGTACTTAAAAGAGTTCCTTAATGCAGACGAAAGCTACCCTTCTCTTTTAGTTATATTCTAACTTAGGCTAAACAAAAGCTTCCCTTCTCTTTTGGGTCTTAAAACTATCAAAGATTCGCCTTCTCTTTTTATTTTGCTCATACACTAGCAAGACGTATCATACAATTTCACCAAATTTACAGAAATAGACAATCATGCTGCAATTCCGGGTTTGTCGCAACAACACGTCAGAAATTAAAACATTAATAAAAAAATAACTAATTTATACCCTAATGTAAATTGTAATAGAATTTAATAAAACAGAAAAATATTTTTTAGATAAATTTAATGTTAAAATAATTTGTAAAATTGAGGTTAAAATTTGACGTTTAGGTTAAGAACAATAGCTAGATTAAATTTACTTGTCTATGTCTTGTGCCTCATTTGTTCCTTAACCCAGCTCTTTTTGCAACGTCTTCTATAAAAGCAAGGAAGGCGTTGCGATGCTCCACATCTAGCATCAGAGTGGCAAGGTATCAAGTCCAACTTTAACTCCAGTACTACACTCGAGGTTGTACCAGGAAGAGTCGAATCTAGGGCAGTCAATGATAAGATGAAAGGCTGTCAAGGCGATATCCGTGTCGCAAACACACGCTTCCCTTATTATTGCGTGGGCCTGATCGACCCTTGTGATGAAAGCCCGCAACAAAGTCGGTTGACAAATAATATATATTTTTTACGATTTTTAAAAGTAATATTGCAGGCTATGAGAATTATTGGGGGTTTTGTTAAAAGTACTCCTATCCACGTAATGGAAAGTGAACTTAACATATACCCATTACATATTAGGAGAAAATATTTAGCTGGAAAATTTTTATTTAAATCGAAAGCCTTTGCGAAAAACAGCCTTGTTAAGCTATTAGATGAATTATCCACTTCATTTCAAACCCGTTTTTGGCGTAATAAAAGGAAACCGTTATTGGCTTCTACATATTTAAGTTATAAAAATATATCAATACACTCTAGTACAAATCTAGAAATGTTCTCTTTACATACGTGGGTTGACAGCATAGACCTAACAAATACAATTAGATTAAATATAGATGGTATCAGGAATCCAAAGCGCCAATATAACTTCATCAAAATAAAAACTATTTGTATCCAATATATCAATATAAAATTTCAAAAATTTACAAAAATATACACTGATGGATCCAAAGCTGGAAATTTTATAGGAGCCGCATTTTTTGTGTCAAATTTCGAAACTTTTATGAAATTCAAAATAAATGTAAATGTTTCTATTATGCATGCGGAATTGGTAGCTATTTCGGAAGCTCTAGCGTTCGTTCAGTCAATTGATGCTAAAGAAATTGTTATTTTATCGGACTCAAAAAGTGCTCTCCAACATGTGGCTAGATGTACCTCGACTTTTCGAGGAACACCGATAGCCTACACTATTTTAAAACAATTACTTGATTTGAAAGCAAATAATAAAGTAATTGTTATGCAATGGATACCATCTCATATAAACATAGCCGGTAATGAAAGAGCTGATCTCTTAGCTAGAGAAGGTTCTTCCGATGGAATTCCAATCAAATTATTACCAACGCATTTTGATATATGTTGCATGTTAAGAAATGACTGCTATATTAACTGGAAAGAATACATTGATGAACGCTCCAGATCCAAAGGAATATGGTACAAAACGATTCAACCACATCCTCTAAAGTCACCTTGGATAGATAACATCACAGTTAACCGTCAAGAAGCCATAACTGGAATGAGATTACGCTCAGGACACATCCCATCAAGAAAGTTCGCTTTTATGATGCGTAAAGCGCCATCTCCAATGTGTCCGATTTGTGGACACATCGACGATGTGCACCACATTCTGGTGGAGTGTGTTCGAAGTGAATCTACTAGGTCCAAACTTAATGCTTCTGGGTCGTTCCACATTGGTATATATAATTCCATGTTGGCTGACCCTTTGTCTCCTTTTGCAAGGGAGCTTTTTAAAATTAAGTTAAGTAATTGTTAGTAGTGCATAAGTTGTGTTAAGCGTACATTACATAGGCGACATAGTCGCTAATGCGACTAAGCCTAAAAATAAAGAGAAAAAAAAAAAAAAAAAAGTAATATTGACAACTCCAGCCTATTGATATAGCCTACCAATTGAGCGATTATAGAAGTTTCACATGTACAAAATTTTATGATAATCGGTCTCTCATTTTTGAGTTACGTAAATGCAAACATACAAATGGATGAAAAATGACCAACGAAAAAAATATCAAAAAAAATTAGAATCATTAGAATCATCATCATTAGAAAATATTGAAAATTTTACGGTCAATTGAATTCCGTTTCACATACACGTAACTTCCTATGAATACACTAACAAAGAGCGCACAAAAGCTTCGAAACAAACATGTTGTGTCCAAATATGGCCAATGTTTGTATGGAAACAGGTGCGTAAACAGTGAGGCAGCCGAATTATAAATAGTGCTAGTGAATTTGCGCTTAAATCAAGTCCCTCGAGTTTATTTAGGACGCTTGGATTTATCAAGAATACGCCAAATAGTTTAGTTATAATATAAACAAACTAGTGATTCCAATTAACTTCGGACATTCTATCAATAGAACGATTGATTTTTAGAGGTCAAGTTTTTTTAATCTTTGTCAAAACGCGTATCAAAGTTTCGCTCGTGCACCCAAATATCTCGGATGTAAATGATTAATTACCTCCTTCGTATAACAATGTACCTACTACATGTAACTAGATGTTTCGTTTTAGATATTTTTAAATGCAAATCCGAAAACCATTGTACCAAGACACAATTCACTCAAACACTGAGCCATTTATACAAATACGATTGTAAACCTTTCATACGTATACGGTTTCTGCTTCCTAGGCCTAGGTCCGATCCATCGGTATGGAGCCCTTGAGCCAAGCAGCCGCTCGCGCGATACAGTGACTCTACATTCACTAGCTTTCACAGCCACACATGACACTGCATTATACACACATGCATAACACATAGGTACATAGGTTCTGTAAGGGACAAAAAATTTCAGACCACTAAATACACATATTCCCTTCCCTTCCCTCCTCCCAGGGGGAAGAAACATGTATATGTGTATAGTTAGTTCAGATCGAATGATAGGGAATTTGTCAGATCGCGACTTAACGAACAACAGTCCGAGCCGAGGTTCGGCCACTTTGGCACCCTCGGGTGTTGTTGCAAAGCTTTCGTGGCTGAGTGCCTTAAGCGCTCGCCTCCAAGCCCGGTAAAGTTGTAAAAGCCGTAAAAGCTCCAGGGCCCCTAAGGCTAACAGTATAGTCAGTTCGAAAAAAAAAACTTCCTATGTCGTGAGTATTCAATTGCCATGCCATGCCGTATCCGTATGTGTGTGCGTGTGAACGATTTGCACTACGTAATACGCAATAGACCAGCACTCGCGGAGCTCGGAACTTGTTATCTAGGAGATAAATATAACTGTCAACTAATATTAATTATTTATTATATTCAAAACAATTTCAAACAATGCGTTAACACAAAAAGACTCTCCTTAGTTGTTTTTGACAGCATGATGATGAAGATGGTGTCGAGAGCGTTCTTGTTAGCATTGTCCTGCCAGTCAAACTAAGCAAATTCCCAGCGCGATCACAGCATGGTCACATTGCCTATGTTACTGTACCGTGACGGTACCAGTTATTTAAAAATCGTTGCGGGTGTGTATTTATAAATGTGTGAATATTCGCATTTGTACGTGCGCTTGTGTGCTTATTTATGTGTTGCACGGGAATATTTATGGATGCGTGCACGAGGACGTGTGTTTGGGCGTATGTGTTTGAGTGAGTGTGTGTCTAACATTAACATCAATAAATCTAAACTGTATAAAGTAAATTCTATTTTATACGAGCAGCATGAGGCATTACATCAGAAACTAGACGCTAGTTTTATTGCATGTCGCCTGCATGTTTAAAACTTACGGTCGGCGCTATGAAAGCCCGAAGCATGGCGCGGCGCGGCGTCCCCAAGCAACAAAGCGCAGCGGTACCGCAGCAAGTCGAGGCTAACTCATGCTCTAAAATGCATTATGACAACATTTTAGCATATGCAATGCATGACATTTATTGTAGGAGTCGCAGCGATGGACCGAAAGCCCGTCTCAACGTTTTATTAGACGTTATTGGATTTAAGGCTCTTTATACTGACATCAGAATAATACATGTTACACCAGACAACGCAATATCAGAGTGTAGTTGTGACGTTATATGCATTTAAAAACAAAAATTGCACTTTGTAAAACATATAAACGGTTTGGTCTTGTTTTATATTGATCTAAGTTTTGAATTTAATTTATAAATCTTTAGTTTATATCTTTAAAGGCCATCAATAATTAGAGAATCTCCAGGTAGTAACACCATTCATTGAACCACTATTTTACATAAGACTAGTTATATTATCAGTTTACAAATACTATTTCAAGTTAGGTTCTATAGATGTGATCCGGCAGTTGCATTTCATAGTGAGTCCTTATAAGCTTAGCACGCTACCATTATCGGTCACATTGTCAATTAACATCAGGTCAGATTGTGGTAAGAGCTATAATAACCAATGATGTATCCATAAGCAACAGCTATCACTGAGAGATCGGAAACTCATTGCCGGTCGTCTGCTTACAAGGTTCTCAGCTGATGAATATACATACACATTGCATTAATCGCGATACTGATGCTCTTAACATATATAGAGTACTAGCTGTGCCCCACGGTTTTACCCGTGTATCATTTAAAAGAAATTGCTGATTGATGATTTATAATACTTTCTTTTAGTAATGGTCTACAAAACTGACTCCAATCTAGATATATACTTAGAAACTAGCTATGCCCGCTGCTTCGCTCGCGTGGACTACTAAAAATGTTTTTTTTATTTTTTGTGCGGAACCCTAATTATATTACTAAAATCAAAGTAGCCTAATTTGTGCCCTATAACATCAGCTATCTTCCAGTGATAGTCCCGTCAAAATCGGTCCAACCGTTTTGGAGATTACCCGGAACAAACAGACAGACAGCCAGATAAAAAATTAAAAAATGGGTTATAGGGTTATGGGTTTTAGGTATCTTGTATACTTTCATATGCATGTAGTAAAAATCTGTTATTTTGGCATTACAAACAGACACTTCAATTTTATTATATCTATAGATTGTATTTATATTGTGCCCCGCGGTTTTACCCGCGTATAATGTAAAATAAATCGCTGATTGATGATTTATAATAATTCAGTATAGAAATATTTCTATATGGCGGCCAGGGTTAAGCTTCACAACTCACACAGCTCGTTCGTGCCACTGCACCATAGTCATAGGCCCGAGCCGAGTGTTGAATTGCTTCAATTTTACATTATCTCCCAAATTATTCGTCTAAATAACATGCTATAAAGGGCAAAGTTTATCTACATAAAACTGTCTTGATGATGAACCTAACTTTCGTTCATAAAGACTAATATGTCATGCCTAAGAATAATACTCATAAATCACTTTTCAATTTCAATAAAACTTCGTCACAAAATACCTTATTGTAGACTTTGTTTACATGTACTAAAGAGCTATATTTTTGTAGAAATTGTATTTACGTATTACTAACCATTACGCCAGTGCACGCGGATAAAGCAAATCGGGTGCGTGGTTTCTTCTGATTTACTAAACACAAAATCAACATTTAGGCTCTAAGCGATAAGGCCGCCTAACTGTACACGAATCGTATCAATTATGTTTTAACCATGAAGTTATTACGCTAAGAGAGATAGTTTCATATAACGTCCCACTCAACATTAAAGCTAAAACGAAACACAAACACAAATGCACGAATTATATTGCAAGTGATTGAAATTTTTACCAAAAAATGGAGAAATTAAAGTATCCAATTAGTGTTGGTCTCATTCAACCTATCGTCATTTAGATTAAATACTAAAGTCAATAATTGACATGGTTCATTATTGATATTGACTAACCAAAAGAAAATCAATGATAAGAACTATGTGTATGGTGGTCGCGATTACTACCACTCCGCTTTACTACCGACTGATCCGGTAACGCGATAAAACATAAGAGAATCAGTGTTGCGTGTATTACTATATACATGGTTGTCGTGATCACTAACACCCCGTTCTATTACTACATATACACCGGCTGATCCCGTAACGCGATAAAACAAAACAAAATTAGTGATGGGTTTATCACTATGTGTATGGTATAATAATAATTATCAGTAACTATTGCAAGTACAAACATATACCAATATGAATCCCATAAAACTATCACTTCGACCTGAATCAACAATCAATCGTTGAAGTTGAGTTATCGTTGAAGCAATGATGGCTCAGTGGTAGCGTGTACGACTTCGCGTCGATTGACGCGAGTTCGAATCCCTGCAATGAACCTGAGCTTTCGGTAAAGGAAAACATCGTGAGGGAACCATACCATAGTGGTAGGGCATTTTCTAATGCCGGCCTGGCTATCTACCACCCTTAAGTTGAAAATCAGCCACCAAGCACCAATAGATGTTCCAGCAGCTGCACTTGAGAGCCAGTCTTCCACTACGTTTAGAGTGTTATCATCTTGGGCCACATCGTCACTTAACATCAGGTGAGATTGGGGCCACTACGTCAAACCTATAACGATAAAAAAACCAGCAGTAAGATATACAATTAATCTATCTTTTCCTTCTTTGTACGTTATATTATTTATTTTTTTCATGTAATAAATCGTGCCTAAATCTAACGCGTCATTTAAATTTCACTTTCAATTCTCGTCTAATTATCGAATCACCACCTAACAAGTTTCATTTTAAAAAGTATTATAAAATATTTTTCGGTAACTAGCAACATTTAATTGTAATGGCGTCTGTCAATTTAAGAAATATTATTTCTGTTTTAATTGACCTAAGAATATAAGCTGCCGGGTAGTGATTTCCCGTGAAATAGGATATTTAAATGTTTCTGGTGATTATTTTACGAGCTATGACGTTCTGTCACTGCACAGTAAGTTATATTTTGTCAAAATTGCGGGAGCTGTTTGCACTAAATGCCTTCTGCGCTTGCCACAAAGCTCGATGAAGCTGTTAAAGGTCCACAACGTTATCGATAACAAAATTCTTAGATTTTGTGATATATTTTTGTTTCAATTACATACTGGTTGGTAATCAAAGATATTAAAAAGTAATTGTAAATCAATTATAATTCATGAAATAATAACATAAAATACGAAATTGTATTTTACATAAAATGTATTTTGTAGAAAGAGTATATATTGAATATAATTTATTATTAAGTTTCCTAGTGACAAAGACATAGCTGATTCATAAATATATTCAAACATTACCATCTTAATAATAAAAACGTAAACGGATTCACCTTTTGTATTCAAGATATATCACAAGGCCTAATAAAATGCCAGTCCTTGGAAATTACACGTCCATATAATATTTCATACGGCTGCAATAAAAATCTACGTAACCAATGAGACAGAAAAACGACGAAATACTAAATAACATTTGAATAAAAATTGAGGTCATATACTTTAGTCAGACTCCTTATTCAAAAAAATCTTAAGGTCTGACTATATTATGTCGGTTGTCATGCAATTAAATTGTACACACAAAAAGTATCTAATTATTTGATATAATATTTAAGTTCCAACATGTTTTCAATAAAAAAATATATGGTTATAGATTTAGCGTTATAACCACGATCTCACCAGAAGTTAAATACAGACGTAGCCCAAAAATCATTTTGGCAGGCTAAGCATAGTGGGAGAACTGGCTCTCAAGTGCATGCACCACTATGATATGGTTTCATATCGATGTTTTCCTTCGCTGAAAGCTCATGCTCATTTCAAGGATTCGAACTCACGTCAATCGTCGCGGTGTCCGTACACGCTACCACTGGATCATCACTGCTTCAAATTTATTGTAATTTGAAATATTTTTATGAACAAAACGGATCTTAGCTCTAGACTTTTATATATGTTTTATACTAGACGAACACCTTTAATTATTTTTTCATTTTTATAAGCAGTTGTTTATAAATGATTTCCTTGTTACATTATATTTTGAAGCGATGATTGCTCAGTTGTAGCTTGTTTGGATACCGCGTTGACTGACAAAGGTTCGTATCCTATTATAAACCTGAACTTTCGGTGAAGAAAAATGTCATTATGAAACCATTAAATGGCGGTATACCGTTTACTGTTAGCTATCACCCTTGTGTTGAAATTATAACACCAAACACCTCTATCGGTGAGTTCCGGTAACTGTACTTGAAAGCCAGCTAGCTTCCTTTGAAAGCTTAGCGTGTTTGACAATCTTAGACCACATCATCACTTAACATCAAGTGTTATAGTATGCAAATTCCTTTCTTTCAAATGTTTCCTGACTCGTCCACACTCAGCGCCATCTATGTACTGAATACTAAAACTCACGTGCGATGAGTGACAGAGAAAACAAGAATGCATCGCCAACCTAACAGAGGGTATAAAATTATTGCGTTCCTTTTGAAAATTAACAATAAAACAAATAATAGTTAAGCACGGACTTCACAATACTTTAAACAGTACTGTTTTTAGACAGTGCGTGATAAATCTGTGCCTAGAAGACACGAAAACCATCATCAGCAAGTCCGAGGTGAGTGGCCAACAGACATACCTATCAATCCAAATTCCCCCGCATGTTGGAGTCAAAACGCATCAAACCATCAGGTGACATTGTGGTGAAATACTATCCTTATAAAATATACTAGGTGGCGTCGCAGACGTTGTTCTGCCCTTTCCAGTATTAAATAACTCAAACACAGCACCACTTATCGCGTTCAAGGATAGCATTAAAACCTTCTCCATAAATAAACGCTTAGATCACCCAATTTTCATTGTAATCGGTTAAACTATATTGGAGTTTATCCATCTTATATAAATACCAACATCCATTTTTATACACGGTGTTATGTAATTGGTTCTTTTCCCGAAATGTACGTACCACGTCAATAGTATATAAAATCATTTAATAAGAAATTTTGTAAGTATAAAAAGTAAAAATAATAAAATTACTTATTCTAAATTAGATCGAATTTGAAATAATTACTACACCATAGGCACGACGCGACGGCGCTACTCGTCGCTTAGCGCCGCACCCGCGCTGCGCCGGCCGGCTAGAAGTAGTATGTAACCAATAGGATAAATGGTATCAGTCGCGAAAATGGTCTACGCTTTTAGAACATTGCAGTGAGCTTAAGAAATTCAGTAAAGTACCAAACAACCGTATTTTGATAATTAATTAATTTGATAATTAATAAACCTTGAAATAATTTCAAGGTTTCCAAATATTTAATTATTGCTATATAACAATTGCTATACAACTCTTGACTGATTATGTACACTTCGGGAAAAGAACCACTTAAACTGCACAATGTGTATAGAAAATTTAATCCGCAAGCCAAGCACTACATACACTAATGCTAAATTATTTCCTGCTGTGTATATGACAACAATTTGTAGTAGATTTGGAGCAGCGTAACTACTTGATGCAAATAATTCACCTCTAGGCAAAGACTGGCATATGGAGTACTTCTGTCATTTCTGACAGAGATACAAAGACCTGTGAAAGTTTTTAACGATCCCAAACTCACATGACCTCCTTGTACTTATTCTACATTATGTTCGGATTGTAATTTTAGAAAATGTTTGATATGATGTCAGCGAATACTTTCCACCACCACTCCGCTCGCAATCGACATGGCGCCTAAATGTTCACAAGCATCAGAGGAGTTTCCTTCCGCGAATGTGGAATGAGCTCCCCGTCTTGTTTCCTAGAAGACTACAATATGAGGTTCCTTTAAAAGGGAGAGAATAGGTCTTTAAAAAATTGGCGACGCGCATGTGATGCTACTGGTGTTGCAAGCGTCCATAAGCTGTGGTAACCGCTTTCCATTAGGCGGACCGCATGCTTTTTTGCTATCATCGTGGTAAACATTTCCTGTGCTTTATAATTGTATATGTACGAGCACAGATTTGAGCAGATCTGTCTGTACGAGTATACTTGTAGACTATTAATTTTTAGTTGGACGTTTACAACAAAATATTTTTTTAAATTTCACTTAACATCATGTACGTTGCTTAATACGAAAAGCTATAAAACGTACATTTAGAAACGAAATGCATTTCTTTATAACTCGACTTCTATGCGTTTGTAAAGATTTAATTCACTCGCAGCTGAGAGTTGAAATAGTCGTTTTCTCACGCGCCAGTATTCGTGTTTGCCTAGTAGTTTTGGTGCAACATAAAAACTTATAGACTTCATACCTAGTTTTGATTAATATTTAAGACACACGCGTTTATTATATAGTAATTATTTTCATCCCGTAATTTTATTTTTACTCATATTATTGACAATTCATATAGTCTATTATTTCAGAAATGTCATATATTTCCCGTGTGCAAAATTTCATCAAAACCGTTTGAGAACTTTTATACGATTCTTAAATGTATTATTGACAATCCCTCTAGTCTATCAATTATGGAATGACGTATGCTTCTCTTCTAGAAAATTCTATCAGAATCGGTGAAGAACTGATGAAAATTAATTTTAGATTTTTTTTTACGTATATTGTCAATTGGTTTGCCCATAAATTATATACTTTCCCATAAATTATATACTTTCCAAAATTTCATCAAAACCGGTTAGGAAATGTTAATAGAATTGATAGAATTTAATGATTTTAATTTTCGATTTCTAAAAGTATTATTGAAAATTCGCATATCTTAGCATTTGATCAATGACGTAAACTTCCCGTTTAACGCACTAATAAAAATAATATGACAGACAGGACTAACATTTATTAATGTAGATGACGAGTTTGCTAAATTATATTTTTTTTTCTCTCCGCCACTTTTCATTTTAATAATGACAGAGTTTATAACAAGAAAGGTCTATAAGTTAAACGTGTATTGTTAATAACCTATTTTTCAATTTTATGAATGTAATTGGACTTAATTTTTTTTCCAATAATCATTTTTGTACATAGATGTGTACTGAGTAAATAGGAAATCTCAAGAGAGAAGAACTTGCTTGCCCCTAAGACCTATCCAGGTTTTACTGTGTATGACATTCCTATTTATAAAATATTAAAATATCACTCGAATTCCAGGTACATTCTGAATACCTGCAGAGAATATTATTTCTATTAGTCCATCATCTGCCGGCTTATACAACTAACTAATAGCCCACCCTAATCCCTGACCGACTGTACACTCCTCCATTGAGCCAATATTGCGGGCTAAAATTAATATTTTGAACCGAATGTCTACTCATAGTTTGAGGAAATTATTAACAAAGTTCTAAATCTGTTCAACTTGAGTCATTATTAAGTTGCCTTCATTAAATTTGTAAGATTATTGATGAAGTTTTCAAAATTAAATCTACAAGCCCTTCTGACCTTATTGTACTTTTTGACTATTTTATTTGTTTAATATATTACATTTAGACACAAAATTATACTAGTTAACTGAAAGTCAGTAAACATTTTCATCGATATTTTAGAACTTCGGAAATTCAGAATATTTGTTTTTAAATTAACACAGGAGTTACCAAATAAGAAATAATAATTACGTAAACAAATTAAATGAACTTCATAATTCTTAAATGACAACCGACCGACCGTACCCGCCGGGTAGCCCGACAGCTTAGTGTTGCCGACATTATCTATTTATACTAATATAATAAAGCGAAAGAGTTTTTTATTTGTTTGTTTCTTTCTTTAAACACGCTAATCTCTGTAACTACCAGTCGGATTCGAAAAATTCCTTTTGTATATGATAGCCAGCTTCACGAGAAATAGTATATGCTATCTAGCAATATGCTACACTTCTCAGCTAACCTTAAATATTGTTTTTTGTTAAATACGTCGGAATACATATCGCACCCTAACTGATTTTTCCGCGTGCGCTGGCGTAATTTTTAGTGATACGAAAATACAATGTTCTACAAAAATAATCCTCCTTAGTAAATCTAAAAAAAGTCCGGGATACCAAATGCCTATCTCTTATACATAAGCCACAATAAGGTATATAGTAAAAAAGTTTTATTGAAAATTGAAAAGTGATTTATGAGCATTATTATTAGGCATAACACATTAATCCTTACAAACTAAAGTTACTTAATCATCAAGACAATTTTATGTAGAAAAACTTTGACCTTTAGAGCATGTTATTTTGACGAATAGTTTGGATGTAAAATTAAAATAGTTAAACACTCGGTAATGACTATAGGTGTTGTAGCGCGAACGAGCCGTGCGAGTTGTGACGCTTAACCCTGTCCGCCCCATAAAAATATTGTCTATACTGAAGTATTGTAAATCATATATCAGCGATTTCTTTTAAATTATACGCGGGTGAAACCGTGGGTCTCAGTTTTTATAATCATTTCGACGACTTGTACTCACGCGGGCTACCCAACGACATGTCGGCGCGGCGCAGCGGCATGTTTACACACTAATTTGACCGGCGACATTCGACATGTAGTGACGTGGCGTTTGTTTTGAAATATGAAGAGGAATAATGAAACAACTTTATTTTTATAAATCTTTGTCATTCAAAAGAGTTATTGTGGAAAACTAAACAGTGATTATAAACGTCGTCGCAAACTGTTTGTTGGTAAAGCTACATTTCTGTAATTTGTATTTTTTTAACTATTGTGTGTATTAAAATATTCAGTAAATGTTTAAAATTGGTATTGGATAATACCACAATTAAAATGTTGAGATATTTGTAAAATCATCAGCGTTAAATTTTTTTATATTACACTATTCATAATGTATCGACTGCGTCACAATAAACTTGATCTAACCCAACAGTTTCGTGTCCTCGAAACGGACACAGTGATAATAACTCTACAAGATCCTATTATTAGATTACTAATATTATTCTTAAATTATGTTTAGATGTTGAATATTAATTACTAAATGATTCAAAAGACACGACGTGTTTCAACACTCGTTAGTGACTAACAGCGGAGACAAAGTTGCTCATATAGTGTTGCCGACAAAGTTTGGACGATGTGAAATCACCGACTAACCCGCCAACATGTGTCGGTGGATCGGCGGGTAAGGTGTGTAGAGGGCTTAAGTCTTACAAAATAAAAATGGTATGAAACAGATTTATTAAAATTAACTACACTTCTTGTAAAATTATGAGATATGGAAACTAGGTACATTAAAAACTTAAAAACTCCTGACACAAATAACTTATTAATTAAGACGAATCCAATAACCCCAAATACGATATATCTGTTATAAGTTAAGGAGGAGTTAGTTATCCTGCAGATTCCAGATGATTCTGCAACATCAGGTCAAGGTCACAATATCATTGAAGGAACAGAATACCAAATTTCGAATTGATCAGACCTGCTCACATCCCTACACCAGCTAGAAAGGAGTTGATGACCTACAAATGGCTGAACATATTTTTTAAACCATAACTAAGAACACTGTGAAAAAAAATCTTAAAAAAAATAATAACAAAAACAAAACAGGTTCATTTGTTTGGGAGCTATGATGTCATAGAGCCTATGGCATAGACAGATACACATGTTAAACTTATAAAAGTCATCTATTTTTTACCGTTATAGGTGTGGCGTAGTGGCCACAATCTCACCTGATGTTAAATGACGATGTGGCACAAGATGATAACACGCTAAACCTAGTGGAAGACTGACTCTCAAGTGCAGCTGCCGGAACACACCTATTGCTGCTTGACGACAGATTTGCACCTTGAGGGTAACTAGCCAGGCGGACATTAGAAAAAGCCCTACCGCCATACTATGGTTTCTCCACCATGTTTTCCTTCACCAAAAGCTCAGGGATTCGAACTCACGTCAATCGACGCGATGTCCGTAAACGCTACCACTGCGCCATCATTTGGGTTGGCGGTTAAAAAAATAATATACAGGTATATTTATAATATCTAATAACAACAGATAAATTACAATGTTCAAATTAATCTTATAAAATATAATCCAAAGAACAATTTCCAATAATTCATTTTACATAAAATAAAACCTTTGGGAGACATCAAAGTGGCTGCTTAGAAAAGCACTTATTTCCAGTGTCCCTTAAGATTCCACTACTAAGTCTTATGAATATGAAAAATTATCTTATGCATAGTTTTTAAAACGTTATGTAAGTACACCAACGCAAAATTTTATTCTCATGCTACTGGCCAACAGCCGTACTGCAATATTCATATACCAGGAACGTTATATGTACGTGTAAAAGTTTAACGGTGCTGTGTGCTTTCACATATTTAGCCTTCATTAAAATCAAAATCTCGGAATGATTACACGCTCTTTACAAATAATGGAGTGAAGCGACGAAATGGTGTTGAAGTTTTCTTTACACATTTTTGAAGCTGACCCCATATGGTACAAAGAATGTCCATCATAAAAAAATCGGAGAAATAGCAAGTAGAACTCTCGCCATTTACAGCTTTTTACCAAAATTATTTCTGTGATGTTTAAAACACGATCTTTATGAAGGCAACTATAAGATCTCTTTCGAGGAGTCGCTAATTCTTGGTATCTGAAAACCGTTTTCTTTCAAAAATTCTCCAACTATTCCTTACCTACATTACTTAAAATGGATTACCTATATAATACGTGTATTATCAACAATATATTTACACGAACTTGAAAGTAAATTGACTAAATATGCATTATGAAATAAATGTATCAAAAGCGTTATATACTCAAATACGCATCCTAAGTCGGAAGTTCGTTAAAGCGATATGACGACTGCTATTTGAAGTTGTCAGTAAGCATTTGATGTAGTTCATAAACTTGGATGTTCTAGATTAACTTTGCATAATGTACAAGAGATTACGTTTGATAGATTGCATTGATCCACAATTTTAAACGATATGATTATACAGTAGTAGGTATTAGTCAAGCTTTAACCTTTTCAGTTATATGTTTATATTACTTGTTACAAGTATATACGAACTGACAGTCACTTAAAATGTTTAAATTATTAAGCTTATTTTAGAAAAAATATTTTTTGGGGACATTTTAGGCACTTGTTGAAATGTGACTGCGACCACTTGTCGCGTTGGGGGTTCCTACGTTTTGCGATGTCAGCAGTTCCCCGATACCGTTGGACCGCATAGTTTACCGTTATATCAGTAATAAGTAATTAAAATTAATTAAGAAAGAAAGATAGGAAGAGAGAAGGAAAGAAAACATTTATTCACAATAGTGATCCGGCGATACACAATATATACCTACAGATTAAACATAAAGATAAGCAGGAAACTGTGCACATAGATATATATCTATGTGCACAGTTATCTATATCTACATCACATACAATACAATATCTACATACACAAAAACAAAACAAATACACATAGAAGAATAATATAAATGGTCCTGCATCATGTCCCGTTAATACGAAAAGTTGTCCAGCTCAGCATATGCTGAAGCGCCACGGGGCACTCAGCGCTGATTTTAAGCTAGAACCCCAGAACAAGTCACGGTGCGCCCGACATCCCAAGCCCGGTGAAGCTGTAAAAGCCGCAAAGGCTCCAGGGCCTCTAAGGCTAACAGTAAAGTTAGTACAAAAAAAAGCGCCCGACATTCCACGCAATAACAATAATAAATTAAAATTAAAACAATTCATTATTATCATTATGTAATAGTAATTCATAGTATAAAAAATGCATCTGACGCTGCATCAGTCTAATATTTAGGTAAGGAATATGCCAAGTGTAAAACAATTTACGTTGCAGCGATGTATTGTCAACATAATAGAAATGTATTTTTTTTTTTTTTTTTTTTTTTTTTTTCGAACTGACTATGCTGTTGGCCCGGGGGCCTTAACAGTTTCACCGGACTTGTTGGCGAGCGCTTAAGGCACTCAGCACTCAAGTTTTGGGCAACATGCGCAAGGGTGCCAAAGTGGCCGAACCTCGGCTTGAGCTGTTGCCGTTTTTGCAACATACGCGACCTAGCTAAATTCCTACGCGAATTTGAGCTAACTAACTATACATGTATGCATGTCTCTTGCCTCCTGGGAGGGAGGAAAAGACACGCGTACATGTATTTAGTGATCTGAAAAATTTTCTAAGGCTAACTAACCACAAAAAAAGAAAAAAAAAGGTCCCTTACAAGACCTATGTACCTGAGTGTAATGCATGTGTGTTCATACAGTGTAATGAATGTATGTCGGTAGCTAGTGATTGCAGTGTCACTGTATCGCGCGAGCAGCTGGCTTGAGGGCTCCCTAGCGGGGGAACGGACCTAGGCTCAAGTCGCTGCAGGAGAAGGCGGTCGAGATATGTGTGCGGGAGCGAAGTTTGCCGCCCGCCCCCTGCGGAGCGAGCGGTGATTACGCGGGCGTGGGCGCAAACACGCTTGGTTATTAGATACGGGCGGGAAAATCGCGTTCGCTTCCGTGATTTTATCATCGGGGTCAGATAAAATGTCGCGCGGGCGTCTATATTTGTTAGACATTCGGATGTCTGGATTCGGGTTCTGAGATGCGGCTGCCACTACTAGCTGGTTCGAATGGTTCGACGCTTTTTCAAAATAATTATTTGATAGGGACTTTATAAATGATTCGATCGAAGGTATTTCCATATCTTTATGGAGATCTACGTTCCGAGCGAACCAAGGGGCACCGACCGCCCTTCTGAGAAAGCGGTTCTGAACTATTTGTAACTTATTGAGGGTGAATTTACTTATGTGAGCAAAGACTGGGGAACTATAAGTTAGGATCGGTCTGATACAAGTTTTGTAGAGCGTGAGCTTATGTCTGAGGGACATTTTGCTCTTCGAGCACACGAGAGGGTGCAGGCGGCTTGAGACCATACCGGCTTTCCTTCGCACTCTATCGATATGTGCCTTGAAATTTAGGTGTTTATCCAGTGTGACACCCAGATATTTGATCTGGTTGGCCCACGGGATAGCCACATTAAATAGTTTGATAGCGGGAATTTTAACTAATCTTTGAGTGGGATGAAAGAGGATAGCGCTACTCTTATCGGGGTTAATTCCTATGCGCCATCTACGGAACCATTCGCCTAGCTTATCTACGGCTTTTTGGACTCGTAGCCTGAGGGTTTGTCTGTTCCACGAGGAACTAAACAGGACTGTGTCATCAGCGTAGGAACCTACCTCTACCTCGGGGAGGCGAGGGAGGTCACTGATATATAAGTTGAATAGAGAGGGCGCCAGAATGGAACCCTGGGGAACACCTGAGCGTATGGGATGAGGCTCAGACAGAGCACCCTCTACTCGGTAGCAGAAGGTCCGGTCAGAGAGGTACGCGTGTATGATTTTAACTAATCTATCCGGGATTTGAAGTTCCAAAAGCTTGTGGACTAAACCGGCGTGCCAGACCTTATCGAAGGCCTTGGCGACGTCGAAGAAGACCGCAAGTGTAGGGCGAGGTGTTGGGTCGCGGTTGAAATTTTGAAGAATGTGCTCCGTGAGGCGGTGCACTTGGTGGGTACAAGAGAGTTTGGCACGAAAACCAAACTGCTCAGGTGGTAAAAGATTTTTGTCTGTAACTACTGACTGGAGCCGGTTCAGAAGGAGCCGCTCATAGACTTTTCCTAATGTGTTAAGGAGACTGATAGGGCGATAGCTGTCGGGAAGCGACGCTTTTTTGCCGGGCTTGTGAATACCTATTACTATGGCCTTTTTCCAGACGGCTGGAAAATGGCAGTGGGCTATGGCTACATTGAAGATGCAGACCAAAAGAGCTATGAGGTGATCAGGAAGAAGTTTGAGTACTTCGTTCCTGATACCGTCGGGACCAGGTGATTTTCTAGGCTTAAGGCCTTTAATGGTTGACATAACTTCCTCAGGCGTGACCGAGTCCAAATCATCTGTCGGGGGGACCGCGAGAGAATTTGTTACCGCCGATTCTATCGAGCTTACGAACTCGGAATCGATGTTAACGCAGTTCGGAGAGCATTGATTTTCTAGGCTCTCGGCAAGGCATTCTGCTTTTTCAGCGCTATCGAAAGCGGGAGGTTTGCCGGGACCTTGATCTAAGGGGGGCATGGGGACTGTATCGTCACATTTAAATGTGCGTGCTAATTTCCAGAAAGCCAGATGGGATGGTTGGATACCCTCGAGTAGGGCCCCCCATCTGGCATTACGGATTTCGGAAATGCGGCTTTTTACCGTTTTCCGAAGTGAGTTTAACCGCCTACGATTGTCCGCAGTCGGGTATGAATCGTGTGCTCGAGTCGCGGCGTTCTTTTCCGTGATCAGCGCTCTCACGTCGGCAGGAAGTATAAAGCGGCGTTCGTTCGCCGCTTGCACCTCTTTCGAGGCCTTACTGACGGCGTTTTGGAGATGGCTGACCAGGGAATCAGTCGCCAGATCGGCATCGGCTGTCGATTTCAACTCGTCTGGGACCCTATCCAAACTGGAGGATGAGGGATTGTGCAAGAGGTATCTGTTTAGCTCCGCATAGTCCACCACCTTGACGGAGGAGGGATGCTGGTCAGAAGGCTGACCTAGGTGGAGAACTACGGGTCGGTGGTCGGAGTCTAACTCATGTACGACTTGTACGAGTCTTATATTGAGAGAGACATTTTTTAAAAGTGCTATATCTAAAACAGATGGACGACAATTGTCCTGAAAGTGAGTGGGCTCTGAAGGAGCGATGACATCAAAGTCGAGAATGGCAGATAGATCCTCCAGAACCCTCCCGTTCGGGGAGGTAGTCGGGTTGTTCCAGATGACATTCCCGCAATTGAGGTCACCCGCTATAATAACTGAATTACCTAGTGCAAAAAGAGCCTCCAGATCTGACCTGAGAAGCCTTTTGTTCGGGGTGTGATAGGCAGAGACGATTATGATTGACGAGTGGCCAGTCATACCGAGTCTGCAAACAGATACCTCTATACTGGAGAGTTCGGGAGGTTCTATTGCTATGCAGTATAGAGAGCGTTTATAGTAAATGAGGGTGCCTCCGCCGTTAGCGTGGACCCGGTCGTTCCTAATAATGTTGTAGTTCGCGATTCGGGGATTGCGAGCGCTGGGTTTTAGGAATGTTTCTTGGACTAGAAACACGTCTATTTGGTGCTCTCGGAGGAAGGCGGCAACTAGATCACGCTGAGGTCTAATTGATCGCGCATTAAAAAAGGAAAGGCACAAACTCTTAGGTTTGATCCGATCCATTTCTAATTTTGGCTATGTGAGGCGCGGACAAGCCGTTGAATAGTGGCGGCTATGCCCGGGAATTGGGTTATTGCGTTGAGCAATCCTAAGTCCTTATTGGAGTTAATCACCGCGTTGAATGCGATGATTTCTTGCACTTCATGCACAAGAAGAAGCTGGGTGAACCACTCCTTGCCAGCCAACGAGAAACCGAGGGCTGAGGTGGCGGGGGCTGCCGGGACCGGGATGGCCTTGACAGGCTTGGGTTTAATTAATGAGGCCGGAGGGGCCAGTGCGGGTGGGAAGGGTGCGCAGGGTGCGGGAGCTGGTGCCACTGGGGCACGTGAGGTGCCTGGAAGGTTGGGGAAAGCCTCTAGAGACATTAGAGGCTGAATATGAGGCTGAGCAACAGGTGCCTTGGGATAGGTGGCCTGTCTGACTGGCTGGGGGCGTTTCGTGCGCGGGGCACGGGGACAACCGCGATAATTCGCAGTATGTCCCGTCTGCTGGCAGAGAACGCAGCTGGGCGGGGTGGGAGTGCCAGGAGTGCGCGGGCACTCCTTGGTGGCGTGGTCGTCTAGGCACTTGACGCACCTAGCGCGGAAGCAGCAGTTACGGGAAGAGTGTCCGTAGAGCTGGCAGTTGTGACACTGCGACGGGATTCTATTTTTGTGTGGCGGCTCAACGGTTATCCCGGTGAGGCCACACACCTCGGAAAGATTGAAAATCGATTTGCCCTCTGGGGACATATCGAGGAAGACGAGCACCATGTTGTATGGTGCCCTGGTGGTATGCTTGTACATCCTGTGTACTTCGCGTATGGGGTAGTTTTGCTCCTTAAGGGAGGCTGAAACTTGGTCGGGAGAGATCTCGACCGGGATCTGGCGAATACCCACTCGCAGGAGACGCTCCTCCTCGAGGGCATAAGTAAAATAGCCTAGCCTATTGGATCGCAGGAGGGAAGTGAGCCTCCTGTGATCGTCGGAGGTCGACACCTGGACCTGGATCCCTGAAGGGGTGTTCCGGGCCCCGGTGTAGTGGAGCTTGAGCTCCTTACACTTGTCCGAAATTTTCGTCCAAGACGCTTTGTCTTGGATAGTGATTGGGGGCGGGCGGCGGGGTTTTTTCCCTACAGCGGGTGCGGGGGCCGCAGCGGGCGCGTAGGAGGGGTCGGAGCGAGTATTCTCGCTCGTTCGGCGCACTTTCCCTGCGGCCACGGGTGTAGGGGAAGAGGGCGGGGAGCCCCTCCCCTTCCTCTTGGTGGACTTGACGGTTATGAAACCGTCATTAAGGATGGTCTCGTTGGGGACCGCGGTGTCCATCGCGGGGAGATTTACGTTTTTCCGCGCGAAAGGCGGCATTAACGATTGGATCTCCGGATCCGGAGATAGAGGCGAGAAAGAATTCGCCGTATTAATAAAAGTTCGCACTACGGGCGAACGTGACCGCGGACGCGGGAGAGACGAGCTCTTAGAGCTCGAACGCGCCCGTGAGATCGACGAGCGCGAGCGCGGGGCACGCGTGTCAGGATGCGGGGGGCGCGGGGAGCGTGGCGAGCGCGGGCGCGGCGCGGCGGGTACTCCGTTTGACGCGGCGGTGAGGGGTACGAAGTGTGCGGCGGGGCGGCATTTCTCCGCGGGGGTCTGTACCGGCGCGGGACGGACGCGTGGATACTTCCTATTAAAGGAAACCAAGGCGTCTGGGATGTTCTCCTTGAGAAAGGTACGGAGCCTCCTTAGCTCTAGGGCTTCTGCAGAATCGGCCATTCCGGTGGCGTGTGGAGGACTGGGGAAATGATTTGAAATTCGAATTCTGAATTCGAAACAAAATATAAACCTCCCCGCCGGAGGGGCAGGGGGGCGCGCCAAATAAAATTTAACGGACTATCCCGAGTCCGGCAAAGTGACCTGCGAGTCGAGGTGCAATGACACGCAGGAATGAGAACCTACCGGGCCTACGTGGAGGTCCCTATCAAGCCCGAGGCAGAGAACGCAGCCGGTATAAATACCTAGCTACGCCCAAACAGACACTCGGGGATGGATGTGTAGCAGGATCGGAAGGGTGGGAAGGAGACACTCAGGGCTTGACTATGACTCTATCAAGGGCCAAGGTTCCTGAGCCCGACCAAGTACTATCGTTTGCCTCTGAAGGAGGCAACCGAGGGGTGCTTGGGTCACGCACCCACTTGCCTTCTGTTGACACCGAGAGGTTTCCGGCAAGCGACCACTAAAGTGTGGATTTCGACGAATAGAAACAATTGCACTTAAAAGTGCAGTTTGTGATTGTTTAGCGTACTAAAAGTACGCGACACAATGGGTGCGAGCGAGACGGCGATATGCAGGTGCGATGCAGGTGTGCAGCAAAGCCGGTCGGTCGTAAAACTTCACAAAGGCGGCAGAGAGCGGTCGTAAACACGTCCGTTCCCGTCGGTGGTCGTGATCGGAATCCTAGAAATGTATTCCTAGAAAAATAATATAAGTAGGCGTGTAGAGGCGAGCAGTGGTGATTATTAGCGACCTGAATTGAGATGGACTCTTATGTTCTGCCTATTTGTCTTTCATTATGTCTTTTATTTATCATAATTATTTGAAGTATTTTACTAAGATGTTATTTAGTTTATTTACGAGTAACTATAACATAGTTTTCTAATGCTGAGGCCGCAACTGCGTCTATCGTCACGAAGTTTCGTACAATACACGCAGATGTAACCAGCCATTATCAGCTATCGTCGCGAAAGTTCGAGATATCTACTAGCAGTGAGGCGTATTTACTGGAACAGATTAAAATAACAGATAAAACTTCAGAAGTAACACTTCAGAACTGTTATCTGTAAACTGAAAAAGTTGTTACTACGTACATGTGTTGCACATACAGGTATGACATAAAATTAAACTGTTTCCTCTAGGAACATACTCTCCTCTATTCAAGGTTAAAGATCTTAGCTTTGTTAGAGAGAGACACAAATAAACATAAATTAGAACAAACTCTTTTCTCTTTTCATTTATAGTAATAGAAAACGATAGCATCATGTAACAGGCTGTTACTTTGGAACAGGTTTTTGGAATTGTTATTTCTCTGGAACAGGAATTGGTGGAACAGGTTTCTTATGTAGCATAGCTCATCCCTTATGTGTACCAGTTATCGTATTGCGGTATATCTAAAAGGATTTTAGCGTTTTATCGTGCTACGTGCTCGGACTAACATTATTCATTTCGACTGTTATTCACGGAATGATTACACGCTCTTTACAAATAATGGTGTGGAGCGACGAAATGGTGTTGAATTTTTTTACACATTTTTATAGCTGAACCCATATGATACAAAGAATGTCCATCGTAAAAAAATGCAATGTACATTTTTTTTTATATATAAATATTATTTATTTGTTATCCTTATATTCTTTAATGTGTCTCGGTCTGTCCGTCTGTCAGTTTATTCATTAGTGCGCTCATAACACAAAAACCACTTAACACATTTCAGTGAATATTTTTTATTATTTTATATGTTTTTACTAAGAAGGTTTTTATGATATGTTTTGAAACGTTATGTAACAGAAGATAAGGAAAAACAAGTAATGATAATATAAAATGATCTCAGAAAAAAATCACTACTAACACGCTTTCTTGGAATACGGTAAACAATAATATATAATAGAAACACAATATAAACAGGTGATAAAGAAATATTGTACGAGTACAATGTGAGTACATGTGAGTAAAATAGAAAGATCTAAAACCTTATACACTATAACTAAATTTAATATTTAAATACAATAAATAAATTAATGTTACAGAAGGAATCAAAAATCTTTATGTTATGTTTAAAAGAAATTGCCAAGTATGTGTCGGATCACGCGCAGTGTGGAGTTCCGTAGTTAGTTACAATATGCAGACTTAAAGATCGGACTTTAAGTCATTGACTTATAAACCTATAGGGTACCGCAGGCCTACAGTCTTGAAATTTGGCACGAAGGGAGATCTTTTAACAAAAGTTACGGGAAAAATCCGGAAATAAGGAATATCTAATCACGTGTGAAATTATAATGCAACATAACTATGTAAAGTGTTAACTCAATAAAGATAAGGTTTTTGAGTTATGAGCGCACTAACATACAGACAGGCAGACAGACGAACAGACGGATAGATCGAGAGACTTATACAAACTACATTTATATAAATAATGTCCCGTATGTAATGTAATAAATAGGTACTGAAATCATTAGAGCAAACCCTCGCTATTTGTCCGATTTTTATTTTTTAATAACACGCCTATAAGCAGCATAACTTTAAAAATTCATGGTCTCGTTTATAAATTAATTTCAGTTTTGAATTTAAACATTTGATAATTAAATTGTAGTTGAATTATTGCACGATAATTTGTTTAAAGTTACGAAGCCGCTAATGGGACCGACGCATTAGCGCGATAATGTTTTAGCCAGTTTTTTTTTTCCAAACTGACCTTAGGGGCCATTGCGGCTTTGTGGCTTTTACAGCTTCAACGGGCTTGGGGGCGAGCGTTAAAGCACTCAGCCGCGAAAGCAAGGCAACAAGTTCCGAGGGTGCCAAAGCGGCCAGACTGTTGCCGCGTATGCAATGAAGTCGCGATCTGTCTAATTCCCTATCATTTGATCTAAACTAACTATACATATATACATGTTTCTTCCCCCTGGGAGGAGGGAAAGAACATGTGTATGTGTATTTAGTAATCTAATTTTTTTTGTTTAATCTAACTAGGCAAAAAAAGAAAAAGAGGTCCCTTACGGAACATATGGACCTGTGATATTTTAACGAGGAAAACATATGAAGCTTCGAACATATGAAGCTGGCGATAGATGCAGAAGCGGCCTTAGCAGTACAATTCTTGACAGCTTCTAAAAGGCCCTATTGTAGATTAGTGCATAGACTAACAGTATGTTATTAAGGATATACTAGATACAAGATAATTGTTTACACATTATAAAATTTAAACAATTTAACTAAAAGCTGTCATGTAAGTTAAACTGATTATTAATAGACGGCGCCTCCTACATTACGGCATTCCTAATCAAAAATGCTTTTCATAAAAACTTTTTTTTAACGTAAACATTAGATTAAAAAAAAAGTTTTACAAAGTATATTTTGTATCTATGTTGTCAACAGCAGGGAACGTAAACTTTAAAATAATGTTACAATAATTATTTTTTATGAAGAATGAAGGGAGGTACGGTGTAGCCATAAAAAAACACCCTTAAGAAATAATATAGATAGTTGACAATCTGCTATTAAGGATATATAGGTTTAAAAACTTACCCTATTGCTGAAAGGAAAATTTTGGAGTAACCCATAACTCATGTAAGAAAATTGTATTCAGCAATATTGCTTGTATTGAAGCAATGATGGATCAGCGGTAGCCTGTACGACTTCGCGTCGATTGACGTGATTTCGAATCCCTGCAATGAGCCTGAGCTTTCCATGAAGGAAAACATCGTGAGGAAACCATAGTATGGTGGTAGGGCTTTTTCTGTTGCCCGCCTGGCTAGCTACCACCCTCAAGTTGAAAATCTGTCACCAAGCACCAATAGGTGTGTCCCGGCAGCTGCACTTGAGAGCCAGTCTTCCACTATGTTTGGCGTGTTATCATCTTGGGCCATATCGTTAATTAACATCAGATGAGATTGTGGCCACTACGCCAAACCTATAACAATAAAAAAAAGTTCTTAAAATTCATATACATCATGCGTATTCATGTAATATTTTCTCTTAATTTCATATATACTGCGTAATCAAAGGTATATAATTATAAATTTGCTTAAGTTTAATAGATAAATAGTTAATTCAAAACTATGCCAGGTACAGAACAGCTCCCGGCTTCGCAAAAACAATAGCGTGACACGAGAAAATTCTAATTGTATAGACGCTTTGACTTTCATTCGCATTCAACAAACTGATGAAACTCATCGTCTCACATAAAATGAAAAAAAAAACAGTATACGTGAATCAATGCAAAGTTACAAAGGAATCCCTTTTCCACCATTTTTCTGTAGACATTTATTTGATATGTATTTTATAAACAATGTTGTATATAAAAAAGGGAAAATCAGAATTACTGCGTCTTCTAAATGTATATTTTTGATTATTTTACCCTTTTGAGGAGAGTTCAGGAATGCTACTAAAACATATCTGAAAAGTTTTTTTACAATGTTGTTCCTCACCGTCTTCAGCCTTGAATTAGTAGCAATTAAGAGCAATGATGTCTTTGTGTTAGCGTCTACGGACACCGCGTGATCGACGTGATCTTCGATTCCCTACAATAAGCTGAGCTTCCAATGAAGGAAAACATCCTGATGAAATCAGAGCTGGTGGTAAGGTATTTTCTAATACCTGCCTGGCTAGCTACCACCCTCAAGTTGAAAATATGTCCCAAACTTCTATAGGTATGTTCCGGCAGTTCCACTTGAGAGACAGCACTAGGCTTAGCGTATTCACTATATTGGGCCACATCTTCACTGAATTTCAAGCGATATAGTATATGAATAAAAGAAATCAAAGTTAATAATACGAGCCATAGTAATTATATAAGGCAAAAATTTCTTCGTGCATCACGGCTAGCAAGGTGATATTAAGCTTCTCGGGAAGAAGTATTGGACGCATATACTCGTAGGCTGGAATAATAATAATAATTTATCTATATCTATTAGATATAATAAAATTGGAATGTTTGTTTGTAATGTCAAAATAACAGGTTTTTAATAAATGCATATAAAGGATTCACGATATCTATAACACAAAACCCATTTCAAAAATTTTTGTGTGTCTGTTTGTTCCGGGTAATCTCCGAAACGGTTGGACCGATTTTGACGGGACTTTCACTGGCAGATACCTGATGTTATAAGGTATAACTTAGGCTACTATTATTTGAGAAAAATAATTAGGGATTTGCACAAAAAATTAAAATACTTTTTTATAAGGCCGCGGGTAAAGCTAGTAATACATATAGCGTTTAAGTTTAGGCAAACACAAACACGAATGTGAGACAATATGAACCCGTCGCAGTGGTTCTCTTTTGGATTGTCACGTTTCAGGATCAGCCATATACAAATATCTGATCTGATATACAAATATCCGATAGGCTTGCAGGTCGGCATGATAACGGCATCACCGGCATCACTTGTTTTTTTCATTGTACTGTGCTTCCAATACTTTGCTGTTCTACTATTAATAAAATCTATAATATTATAAATGTTTTATACACTAACATTAACGATCTTATTACAAAAACAAAAATAAACATGTGTTGAACACGAGTATTACTAAACAGTGTTTAAGATTTAAAACCATGCTGAAATTGTTTTTAAAATACTTTATTACAAAATCATGTTTAACTGATATCTAGTTAAACGTCTGGTTCAAGTTTTTTATGCAAGTAACTCTGAATAGCATTCACTCAATACAATCTCACCATTCAAAAGCGTTCCATTGTATGCAGATATTCTGCAAGTAATTTGTTTCAACAATAGAATTTCATAATAAAAAAATATAATATTATAAGTACAATATTCATCATTATCATCATTTCAGCCGAAAGACGTCCACTGCTGGACATAGGCAAAAGATCAAAGATCGCCACAACGACCGGCCCTGTGCTGCCCGCATCCAGCGGCTCCCTGCAACCTTTACCAGGTCGTCGCACCACCTTATGGCGGGTGAAGTAAGATATTGCTTATTATTATTTTGATATTTTATGTTAAGCGAAGGTGGTGTTATTGTTCAAATACGAAATATATAAATTTAATATACGACAAAGTTCGTGAAGTGAAATCTGAGTTCGTACGTTACATTACTGCATTGTTATTTGTCGTCAAATCGCAATTTTAAATTGTTAAGAGATAGTTTTATTAATTTATATAATAATGGAAAACAAAGTTAAAAAAGAAAAACAAAATTCGATGAAACAATATATAAGAACGTAGGTCAGTTTAAATTACCTATTGACGAATCCAACACTGTAGTGCACATGCTGCTTGTATATCTCGGGTTCTATAGAAAAAGTATTATTATTCTGTGCTATAAAACCCCTGGAGAACCACATGAAAGCTGAGGTTCTTTTTAATCGTTATAGGTTTTGCGTAGTGGCCACAGTCTCACCTGATGTTAAGTGCCGATGTGAAGATGATAACACGGTAAGCCTAGTGGAAGACTGCCTCTCAAGTGCAGCTGCCAAAACACACCTTTTTATGCTTGGCGATAGATTTTCAACTTGAGAGTGATAGCTAACCAGGTTTAATTATATTAAGCAAAAGCTTTGCTAAACCTATATTTATTTTAAATAAAAAGTAATTATACACTTACAATAGAATAATAGGAATACGATTTACTTGTGAATATCAGAAACTATTCAATTAATTGACATTCTCGAAATCAATAAAATCTATGATATCCATAATTTATAACCAAACGTCTCGTGCCGCCAGCAAATATAACTTCAATGAAATAACAATTGTCAGTTTAAACAAGCGTCAGACAACGTTTCCTTTGTGTTTAAATTTTAGATGTTTTTAAACCGTGTTAGTCTCTAAACAACGCCAAAACAATCTTTTTTAATACAAAAATTTTTAAACACGTGTATCTATTTTGTGATAAGACCGTAATAGTGCAGTTTCTGTGTATTTTCAAAGCAAACATGAACCCTCGTCAAGTAGCTGAAGCAACGACGACAAATAGCCCGTGATTCGAGGCGAGGTCATATAGAAGTGTTTGAGGCGCACTCGTAGTGCAACTAAAACGAGTTTCCATTTGAAACACTTTTAAAATATGCATGCATCCTTTACTATATTATGCACCTTTGAAAACGCTATAGTTGTTTAATAAGAAAACCCTGTTTAACTTAAAAACAATCTACTCTGCTATTACATGTTTTTAAGAAATACATTTTAATAAGAATAAAATATAGCCTATAGCACTGAGGAATTATGTAGGTTCTTATTTGTATCGTTTGTGTAACTATAATATACCTAAATGTAAATCATGTATATACATTATATACTTAAAATGTAACCCTATTTTATTACAAATTCTATAGTTAACATTCAAATATTATCTGTATTTTTTATATTAAAAATTCTGATATTAAAGCTTTAGATTTTAATTAAGAACTAAGTGCTACCTAAATAAATAGTATTTGACCTACTTAAAACAACAAAAATATATTTGCAAAACAAACACCTAAACTCCAAGCCAATGGAACAAAGTTTTAATGAGATTAGTTGTAATGTCATACTACCGTCACTATAAACCAGAAATTACTTTGATGGGGATATAATGTACTAATAATTAACAAAAATATCGGCACATTACTTTGTAGAAAAAAGACAAGTATACATACGTATGATATAAAATTCCAAAAGTCTATAACTATAAAAACTACAGAAGGATAACTATAGATCTGCCTTCAAATAATAATAATTACTATTATCATCGATCAATAAACTGCTATTAATCTTTAAAAAATCTACATAATTAGTAACTTCATTGGAGTGGGAAGTATAATAAAGTTGCCTAAATCAACTCAACATGTCTTTACAATAATTTCAGCGAGGATATCTCTTTTAATGATTTTTGTAATCCATAAGAAGGTTTCCATGATTATGGTGACCTCGGCTTCAACCTATAATGTGACATTATTAGTAATTCAAGAATTTATTTAACTACTTTAGGTATGCCGGCTATCATTGTATTGTTCTTTCCAGCTCAAACAACAACCAAATATATAAAATCAAACTATATTACCTCTAAAAACACTATAAAATGAATTAAAAACATCCAAATATGAGTACAAAAAAGACGGCTTACATCAATGGACGTATAAATTTGTAAAATATGTTCGCCCTAAAATTCTCTGAGCCTTATTTAGAGCTCTTACTTTTGATGTAAATCCTTCCTTCAAGTTGGCAAACATTGACTACAAAATAATATAAATTATAAGTATGGTTTTATAAAAAGAACAGCATTACACCAGAGGCTACTTTCCTGCATTACCTTCTTATTTAAAATAAGAACTTTATTTAAATACAATAAAAATTGTCAGGAAACATTTATAGGAATAAAAAAGAATGAGTTTGTTTTAATGAGAATCATAGTAACATCAATTATTTTGGAAACATTGTCGTTCCAGATACGCAACAATGTTTTATTTTTAAGAGAGGTAGGACACAGAGAAATTTATTTTGAGATTTCTCTCTACTTGAGGCAGTCGGACTGGTAAAATACCTCCACCCTACAGAAGATCGCAGCCAAATAACCTAATGTTATGTTCCTGCGGTGAATAGGGTTTCCAGAGCTCTTTGAGGTAGAGAGGTTCAAGATCAGCAACGCGCTAGTGATACCTATGGTATTACAAGCATCCATAGGCTACGGTAGCCGCTTACCATCAGGCGGACCGTATTCTTGTTTGCCAACTTTAATGTATAAAAAAGAACTTAAATAATATAACGTTCAGGATATTACTAAAATTGTTAAAAGAGGTTGACAGAGGAGTTTGTGTTACCCTTCAACGAGTTTTTGGAAGGTAAATTAATAAATGAAGTTGAAGCAATGATGATTCAGAGGTAGCGTGTACGGACAACGCGTCGTTCGACGTAAGTTCCCGGTTCCTCTATTTCCGGTGAAGGAAAACATCACGATGAAACCATAGCATAGTGGTAACGCATTTTCTTAAAACCGTCTAGTTAGCTACTTAAACTTGGAAATCTGTCGCCAAGTACCGATAGGACTGCACTTGAGGACCAGTCCCCTCCCATTAGGCTGAGCGTTTTCCCATCTTGCCACATCGCCACTTCATATCAGGTGAAATTCTAGCCAAACCTAATTATACTTATAAAGATTTAAAAAATTAAAGTGGACCTACTCATATTTAACTGGACTCACTTTTAGCATTTGTTGTTATACCGTACGATGTGACTGGGTAACGATAAACGGTCTTTCGAAATAGCGATGTAGAAGACCAGACTGCAAGGACCTGATTAGAGTCGTTTAAACCTAGAACCCTATCCATAATCGAAGCGGACTTATCCTACTCTGGGTGTCAAGATTTTTGAAGCAATGATAACTCAGTGGTACTCGTAGTGTGTACCACACACTTAGTGTGACTTCGCGTCGATTGACATGAGTTCGAATCTCTTCAATAAGCCTAGGCTTTCGGTGAAGGAAAAAATCCTGAGGAAACCCTAGCATGGTGGTAGGGCTTTTTATAATGCACACCTGGCTAGCTACGACCCTCAAGTTGAAAATCTGTCGCCAAGCACCAATAGGTGTGTTCCGGCAGCTGCACTTGAGAGCCAGTTTTCCACTTGGTTTAGCGTGTTATCATCTTGGGCCACATCTTCACTTAACATCAGTTGAGATTGTGGCCACTACGCCAAAACTTATAACTATAAAAAAGCCATTTTATTTATTCCGTGATGTTTTTCTGAATAAAAGTTTTATAATATTTTTATTAATTCAACTTAGCTTAATACTAAGATAGGAAAACACTTTTTATCCGGCATACATTTCACACATTTAGCACATATTGTGCTGTTGCGTTTAAAAGCTTCATTTCAAACCGTCACTACACACAACGATATCGCGATTTTAATTTGCCGTATTGTAGGAGCTATTGTTTGTAGGTAGCGCGGTATCTCGTTGAAACACAGCGGAGACCAATTATTAATCTATGATTACCAATCAAATTTATTACAAGGTGTACAGCATCCTGGGTAGGGTTACTTAAAAATCCACTAATATCGTTTTCTTTTGATAAAAAAATGTAACTATATGTTTATTCACAATTATCACTTAAGTGACATAAAGTGGCGGCAACACTCTTCACGTCTTAAACCCTATTGAAACATTATGTCCTGTCATCATTTTATCATCAATTACAATTACTTACTGTTAAGACCTCCTTACATAATTTTAGAATAACAATTTTTACAGACCTCTCGCCGTACAAGAATCCTTAAATATCATAGGTCTTCTTTCATTTGTTATAATACATTGGCAGGGTACCTCAACGTACAAAAGAGATAATGTACCTCATGACTCGATGTTACATACTTCATTTTGAGTACTTCATATCTTTGACATTCTAATTAAATGAATTAGTTAAGCAGGAGTCTGTAATTTTTTGTAGATACCGTGAGTTTTTAGTTTACCT
Source organism: Saturnia pavonia (assembly GCA_947532125.1). Classification (NCBI taxonomy): domain Eukaryota; kingdom Metazoa; phylum Arthropoda; class Insecta; order Lepidoptera; family Saturniidae; genus Saturnia; species Saturnia pavonia. The sequence goes on along the minus strand of OX383899.1, from coordinate 4,491,015 downwards.
GAACTGTGATCGTCTATATAATTGTATTTTTTAAGATAGTAGTTAATGTGCGTGCTTTTCACCTGATATTAAGTTATTAGCTTGATTTCTTCAGCCCACGATACTATGGAAATAACTGAAAAACACATAATTATAACATTACCCTAACATACAGAACAGTAGGACGGGTGCGACCTGTTGTCTGGTATTAGTACTTTTCGCAAGTTCTCTATCGGCAAAGGTCCGCCCATTGCTCGATTCTGAACATCGCCTCGAGAAGCCAAAAGCACTTACTCCATAGTGGAGCTATCAGTATGTAGGTTCCCTTGGCCTTGTTTAGGTGAGCCACAGAACACGTGGGATCAGTTTGGGTGGTGGGAATAACCAAGCCACTTTAAAGTTCCATTATCGAGAGAAGGCGTTGTAAAATTTGCACACCCATATCTGACGTCTAAGGTTGCATATTTTAGCAACACCGCGGTTGATGCGGATGCGTACAGGTCTAATTCTGGCAGGCCCCATTTTTCGAATATAGACTCTGTGGCCTCGGGAAGCAGATGCCATTCTGGAATTAGTCGTCGTCTTGATAGACAATCAGCAATTCCGTTCAACCTCCCCGGGAGGTAATGTGATGTGTTTAGCTGCTCGGTCAATGAAAGTACTCTGTATGTCAGACTGAGTAAGGTAATGGTGTGGGTCCCGCCTTTTTTGTTTAGGTAAGCAACTAAGGTTTTGTTGCCGCTCTGTATCAAAATGTGGGCTTCTTTGAGATGCTCCCTGTAATGGTTTATTGTAGCATAAACAGCCAACATTTCTTTCACATTTGAATGCCACTTTTTCTGCTTATTTGTTCATGTTCCGGACAGGATAAATTAATCTAAATTAATGCGGTTAATTACCGATTTGCCGAACAATAGTTTCAAGTTCAACGTTAAGCAGGTTTTACTTGGAATATCTGTACATACTTTATATTATCAATTAAATTCCAGTAACACTTACCAACAGACTGAAAGATACGAGATAAAAGTTATTGTTTAAGATACAAACGTGTCACATACAAAGGGGTAAGAATTGTGTCGCCGGCTGTATAAGATTCATATCACATCATACTTAGAAAGCGTTGCGATTATGCAACTAATCGATATCTATAAGGTACTCAATGGTATGTGTACGAAAGTTATAATAAGTTTCGTTATGTTGTTATTATTATTCAACATAACACAAATACAGATAAACTGAAACTTTTTTTTTAAATCATAAATAAATAAAATTTTAAAATCTTAAAGAGTAATAATACATTGGTGGAATTTATAATATATGTCTTTATATAACACATCACACACTTTCTTTTTAAGATGTAAGTTAGAAAATAATCAGAATTGTTAAGGAATTTGCCACGCACTTTGTTTGTTTTTGTTTGCAATTGTTCTTATGTTTCGTAGCATGACCATAGATTTAGCCCATAACCTTACTAAAAAAAAATCCTTTTTCAAATCTTACTGATCATTCCAGAGATTAGCGCGTTCATCAAACAAAACGACAAACTCTTGAGCTTTATAATATCTTAGTACAGACATTAAGGTATTATCATTGGGTATTATTACAGATAGAGACGACGACGCCTCAACCAGGTTGTTTTGAAATACGCGTTCAGGTTCTTACCCTTATATTCTGGCGCGTAACCGTGGCAACCATAAGCATTTGCGCTAGAGATGTGAACCTAGTTAGTTAGTTATTTTATATTTCCGTTATTGTTCTTAATCCTAGTAAAACATGGTCACAATTGACACAAACTACCTCGTCCTATGGAACCGCTTCAACCTTTCGATGAACTAATCACTCAGCACCTTTTCCCCTTAAATATAATCGCTCTTAATTTACATTTTATTTTTAAATAATAAGTAAATAAGACCGAACAAAATAATTTTTAAGTAATCGGTTCACATCACTAATTTACGCTCGCCCCGCGGGGCCCGCGCGGGGAAGTTGTGCACATTTTTTTTCTAATAACTGCTTTGTGCGTAGTACGTTATGGCTCAATGAGTATAGATAGATTATTATGTATCATCGTAACTGCACTTTGCTCCTAACAACACTAACACTCCCACTTAACAATCATACTCCTTGTATATAAACTCAAACTTGTTCCTTCATGGTGTTATAGAAATATGGTGTAATAATACTCACACAAATATATGATATAGTTATAAAATACTGATTGATCGCCGAGGGCGTAACAATTCCATTTTATTCCGCTCACATCAGTTTCGAGTGCGATATTTTTTTTATCACATTAACTTTTATATCAGAATCGCAACGAACAACGTTCAATCTTACCAAAAATATCGTTACCAAAACGTTTATTTTTATACGATTCCCCGAAAAATTATAAAAATAAGCGGTAACGTTTATCGAAATAAGTCGTAAACTATGAGCGTTATAAACAAATTGTCAACACTGGAAAATATGTTAATATAATTAATGAATAATGTATTCAAAAATAGATCTGCATTATGAAATTATGCAAATATATAATATTTTTACAGACTATGTGCTTATTTATGGCTTTCAAAGTCGAGGTCTTGTCAATGTTGAGTTGTAGGGCACAGAGATATTTATTTGGAGAATTCAGTCTACTTAGGGCAGCCCGAGTGGTGACATACCATTAGCCTAGAAAAGATCGTAGCCAAATAGCTGGCTTGCTAGCCAAATGTTGTGTTCCTGCGGTGAGTAAGGTTTCCAGAGCTTCTTGGGGAAACCGGGTTTACCATTTAAGGTGGAAAAACGCTAGTGATACTTCTGGTTTTATAAGTATCCATAGGCTACGGTGGTTACAATCATGTAGGCCGGATATTAAAAAAGTATTTTTACCGTATTCAGTTCTTTGAGAAACACACCGAACATAGGCCTAAACTGCAGTACTGATTTAATACAGTTTTGCTGTTCAAACCGCCACTTTCTGTCCTTCTCAAAACTATACTAATTTAGCCAGAATTCAAACCAATACATCATCCTATATTCAATACTCTAATATATTGCTTTCAATGGAATAATTTTAATTATATATACAAAATAGACCATTTTATTCTATAAACAAAAACTAGATCAACTATACCAATTGAAGAGAAAACGGCATCAAAATTTAGTTTGCATTAAACTATGCGTGAAATATTGGTTTTAACCAAAATATCACTAAGGAGAATACGTTACGTAATACGAAGAAATCTGGCCTGATAATGTTATCTGGCTATATCGTTATGATGTACTCGTAGCTATGAATTAAAAAAACATGTAAATCAGATTACTGGTACGAGTCCTACAAACAAATTAGCCGCTGAAAATCCGCTCATTTTGATAGTCACAGTATCATGATTTTGCTTATTGAATAGACATAAACCCAAAATTCCAAATTTTTAGTGTCCGTTCATAATCTATAGACAGTTAACAATCTCACTAAAATGATTATAAACAATTATTTATATATATATTATAATATATAAATCGGTAAAATATGATATATTATATCACACTCTGTTTCTTCATTACAATAACATTTACTCCTCCTATACACCTAATCTAAAAAGTCTACCAATTACTCCGCCTACGTAGCAAAGCAACACAAACTTATCTTTCTATCATGTCATTAATATCCCTATCGCTAGTGATATAAATCAGAACTGATGTTAAGCGTCATTAACACGTCGATACACTGATTAGGTTTTGTTGAAACATGGGAAAACCTTCGACGTCATTATACCAGGTTATGGAATGAAAATATGTAAATGCAAGATTCATGTCTTTATAAATCATATCGGGGCGTTTGAAGTTATATCCATATGTAGTCATTAAATAGAAGTCTGAAAAACAACTTTTTTTTATCATCATAGGTTTGGCGTAGTGACCACAACCTCACCTGAAGTTAAGTGACGATGTGGCCCATGATGATAAAACGCTAAACCTAGTGGAAAACTGCCTCTCAAGAGTAGCTGCCAGAACACACCTATTGGTACTTGGCGACAGATTTTCAACTTGAGGGTGGTAGCTAGCCAGGCGGACAAAAGAAAATGCCTTATCACCATGCTATGATTTCCTTACGATGTTTTCCTTCACCGAAAGTTCAAGCTCGGGAGATTCGAACTCACGTCAAACGACACAAAGTCGTACATGCTACCACTGAGCCATCATTGCTTCAACTATATCTTACTGTTATATAAAATATATAATTATACCGCAAAGCTCTGTACGAATAAAAACAGAACTACGCTCTTATTTTATAATCTCCAAGACCCATTATGAAAGATCCGTTTGTGAAAATAAGTATGAATAATTTTGCATTTTTACAAAAGATCATAGACTAAAGCTGATTTTTTTTTTACCTTTGATCATTTTTTATGCCAAATATATCTTAATCGATAGGCTCACCTGGCTGGCTGCCGCCCTCAAGTAGAAAATCCGTAGTCACCTATAAGTGTTCCGGCAATTGCTCTTAAGATCATCGAAGGCCACATCGTCTCTTAATATCAGGTGAGATTGTGATCCACAATGAACCGTAGAAAGTATTGTATAAAAAAGAAAAATGCTGCCAGGGTAATTTGCTCATTTCGCTTAAAATATTTGCTACAAAATATTATCACATTTATTTTAAAACATCGTAGTTTTATATTTGCAAAATATTTGGGTAAATTTGTTAGGTTCTACAAAAAGTTTCTTAAGCACATTACCGATTTGTCGGACAATAATTTTAAGGACCACGTCAAGCAGTTTTTACTTTCAATAGGTTATTATAGGATAGATAGATTATTTACGCGAATGATAGTGATGTCTGGAAATGACTCCCTCTCTATACATTCACTAAATATAATTATAAACTAAAAAAAAAAATTACACAGTAAAAAAATATCGATAAAACCGATAGAGTTTCTTGCCGGTTATTCTCGATGACAGGGAGATGTTTTCCGAACCGGTACTAGTGTTATAAAGTTCATAAATTACAATCATTAATTCATATTTCTCTAAGTTGAATAAAGTAATGATAGTGATGTCTGGAAATGACTCCCTCTCTATACATTCACTAAATATAATTATTAACTAAAAAAATAATAATTACACAGTAAAAAAATATCGATAAAACCGATAGAGTTTCTTGCCGGTTATTCTCGATGACAGGGAGATGTTTTCCGAACCGGTACTAGTGTTATAAAGTTCATAAATTACAATCATTAATTCATATTTCTCTAAGTTGAATAAAGTATTTGTGATTATGATTTTAAAACTTAAATGCACAACATCAGAAAATGTAAACGACAATGTATACGTGTTGACAACAGATCTTACGGAATTTATTTAAAGAGTGAAGAATAAAGAGGTACAGTTTAATATTAAGATAGAGACTTCAAAATTGGACAGTATTTATTTGTTTTTGTGCACAAAATTCAAAAGAATTAAAATAAGGAGCATCCTTGTATTGATTTATAATTATGATTATAATCCAAAACAACGAACACAAACTGTAATAAAATATACAAGCATGTAATTAGTGAAATCTTCCGACAAAACATTCTGCAGATTAATTCCTAACATTGCTCACGAAATTACAACTACAAATATGTTAATATAACTTAAAGACACTAAACACTCCTCAGGAAGCAGTCGTTAGAAACACATTTGTGTCAACGTTTAATGTCATAGAAGATGTGGCAAGTTATAATAATTTAAGCCTGTTTGGATCGCAGTTACTCACTCACGTCACCAAAAGTCATTTATCTTTGAGGTATTATTTTCATTGACATTGACACAGTGATGCTCCTCTTCATGAATATGAACAGAGTACACATAATTCATAATCCTTATAAACATAAATTAAATAAATCAAAATGTATAATCAGTAAGGCTAGCAATATATATGGCAATCATATTCTGCAATAATCTATACAAATAAAAATGAAATACTGTTCGCAGGTTAGTGTATCACTTGAGAACGGCTGGACCGTTTTTCCTAATTCCTAAATGTTACCTATAGTCCTAATAAGGATTTAAGCAAAATATTGATAGTTTAAAAATTGTGGCAACGATTCTTTCTATTGTATTTTTACGAACTCACAATTCGTAGGATGGATATTCATACGTATTTCTTTTTGTTTTGTTCGTTACGATATTTTGATAAAAATATCGGGTTTCAAAATATCGGGTTATGTGGCGCTGTCGTCGAGTTATTGACTATTTTGAAAACAACGTCTTCCTGGACAGCTAGTTATAAATAAATAATTGAAAGTACTCATAAGAAAATACTTATGAATCCAAAACAGCAATTTACCAGTACAACCCAAACACAACAGCTAACATCGATAGATCAGTAATCCATCAGCGATCATCGCTGTCATACCGGACTGCATAGATATCTCTTCACGTTACGCTTGAAGGACCTGATGTCGTAAGAGGGAAACACATGGCCGGTAGATGGTCCACAGTTTCACGGTACGGCAAGATAAGACATAGAAAACTTTTCTAAGAAATCAGAGAACCTACAGAGAACTTAATACTACACTCACCAATGTGCTGTTTCCGTAAAGGGTATCGTAAGACTCAGCTTTCGACGCGACGTTCCTCAGCTTGCAAGGCTTCTTCAATGGTAGCGGTGGCTGCGAATGACCATGCTTGTGAGAAGGAGACGGCTGCTGGTTCCCGCCTCCACCTGCTCCTCCAACTCCCACGTGATTCGTATTCGCTTTGTTCTCCTTCTCTTTCATCCGGCTGCTGTTATGCGTCAGGTTGTTCTTAGTAAAGTTGCCGATCTGCTCGAACATACTGGTCAAGTGTTGAGACATCATTTTGTTTGATTTTTATTGCGTATATTTTTAACCGAAACCGAAAATTTTAAGGTGCATTTTTTATATACACTGCAAATATTTTTTTGTTCTAGTGTTCACATTTTCACTGGAACTGTAATAGGTTTTGAATGAAAATTCGTCTCTATCAAATCGCATAACCCTCTCAAGTATGCTTTTTTATGTGAAAACATCTTTAGCACCGTTTTTATTTGAAACTCGATGAAACCAAAAAGCGACAGTAAAAAGAGACAACCATATACATCTGTAGGATTTAGCCTACGAGAGAATGAGATAGACATTAACATTATGCACGGCTAATGCAAGTTCTGATTTCCATGATTGTGATCGTCATCGGAGTGAGATGACCACACTTCACAAATTTAACATATTTCAAAATTAATTTTCACTTCTGACACGTGTGCACTGCTAAACTATTTTTAACAACATATATCCCTTAGTTCCTCGTTAAACGTCGTTAGCCATAAGAGATATATGAAATTAATGTACTACATAATTGTAGATCTTAAAATGACATACAAACAAGTAACGGATAAAATATGTCTATCTTCTAAGGATAACCTAAAATAAGCATTTTTGAAGCAGCACAATCGCGTGCGCGTTTGATCGACAGTATTTTGTAGTCCACGCGAGCGGAGCCGCGAGCACAGCTAGTCTATAATATTATTTCTCAAATGTGTATTTTTCCTGGCAGCGCGATATCTCCGTTAATTATTAATAAATTTATAATTCAAACCCTATTTTAAGGCTAATGTTCCCCGCTATTGTAGAAGAATAGACAATTAATTTAAAATTAACGTTTTTGTTAAAAAAATAATTATATTTTTTTAAATTACGAATGCCTTCTGTTAGTGGCGTTCCCTATAAAAATATATTCAACTAACATGTGCGAGGTGCCATCTATTAACAATACTTTTAACTAAAGTGACAGAGGGAGTTTTTGGCGGAATCCCAAACTGTCATGTAGTGGTTCTTGTTTTTTAATCATAAATTTGTGTTTTTGGACCCTATATTGTGTAAAACAGGTGGTGTTTTGCATAATAAAACTTGATTATTGTGCACAAGTGAAGTGGATTGGAAATAATAACATAGAACATGAATTCTGAGATGCCACAAAAACTCCCTAGAAAGTTCTAACGAGGGAGCCACCATCTTGTTGGGATCCTGAAGTCGTCATAAGACTGGAAACTATATACACTTGATAACCAAGCCCGGTAAAGCTGTAAAAACCGTAAAGGCTCCAGGGCCCCTAAGGCTAACAGTATAGTCAGTTCGAGAAAACGTGAAAGAGCGGTTAGTTAGATTGTTTAAATTAAATATTCGCACGGGTAAGCTCGTTATACAATCATTGTTATATATAAAAGATATCTTGCACAAGTAGTTAGTATGAAGTTACAATTTCGTGACTGATTTTTGTATGTAACTTCATAAAAGATAGAAATCCTCCGCAGATTTTTTAACTTGACTTTACTTTGTAAGTTGTGAAAAGAGTCTTTATATTACGTTGATCTTGGTTTGAAGTCGAGAGTGTAAATGATATAAAACCTAAATTTTTTAGATGGTAGGAGAATGGTTCACGATCTCCATACATATGGTAAAAACATATAAATAGTAAATCGCTTCGGTACGTTTCGTATTATCGCCACTTTATATCTATTTACTTAAAAAAGTATTCTTTATATACCACATACTACATGCCCATATTGTTTTTATAATTTACAAATAAATCACATACATTAAATTCGAATAAATATTTTCTATTTTTGAAATTAGAATCCGGGTGTACACTACTTTTGGAAAATTGTTACTAGCACTTTATATGTTGAAAATAGCACCCTCGAATTAATATTTATACCTTTAAAGGCCGATTATTCAATCAAAAGATAACTTAATTTGAGAAATAATTTTTAATTTTGACAGGTTTTCCATACATTATCTGTCAAAACGTCAAAATTATTCCTCGTATGAAATTATTCGACGATTGAAACATCGGCCCTAAAAGTAATTTAAAAATATTTTTTATCTAAAAAAAAACGCGTTATACGGCGTTTCAAATCACCTGACTCACAGAAAAAAAAGTGAATTTCGAAAGCAAAAATGTAATAAATTTTCTTTTCCCAATTTTTTTTATTGTTTTAGGTTTTTTATCAATAGAAAAATATCATATAATATTTTACTAAACTTTTTAAACGTACCGTCATCTCGCTGTTTAATATCAAGTTGACTATATTACATTTTATTGCCATAAAACATACAATAAAATGTGTAACTGTCACCTAAGAAGAAACACCTGTCTTGTACACAGTATCTATTGTACTAATATAATTACAACGAGAAACTTCATTATTCAATACTCAGGAAAACGTTCGTTTAATAAACGTTTTACGTTTGTCGCAAACTTTCCTAAATAACGGTCTTGTTGCCGACATGTTCGAACAGGGTCGACGTGTGAACAATGACGTCACATGGCGATACTGCCACGGGAATTCATAGAGTTCTCCCGTAACTTGCCTCAGCTTAGGCGCCTTCATATAGGTACGTTCGCAAGCACGGATCTAAGGGAAATGTCATAGGGCTCATGACACACTCCATAACCAAATATTATTTTCAATTATCGTAGAAAATTCGTTTTACTTCTTGTAATGTGTTCGATGTTAAATCTTCGATAAACTTCATTCTATGACCACCTCCAAACTTAAACTCAAGATAAGCGAGTATACGTTCGCTAATCATCTGTATTGTCTATACATATTATAAAACTCAACGTCTCTCTGTTTGTCTGTCCGTTTATGTTATTGACACACACGAAAACCACTAATCCGATTTACGTAGGTTTTCCTTTAATACATCTATATCATAATATACAATAATAATATATCTAATATTATCTGGCCAGATTATAGGATATATTTTGTGACATGACGTAACACACGAAATAAGCAGTGATGAATCAATTCGAAAAAAATACGTCTTTGGGGCGATAAAACCATAAGAGATATATCAAATTAATGTTCTACATAATTAAAGATCTTAAAAAGATGTACGAAAAAGTCACCAATAGCACCTCTCTATCTTCTAAGGATCACCGAAAATAAGTATTTTTGAAGCAGAACAACTCACACGTGCGCTCGACCGACAACATTCTATAGTCCATGCGAGCAGAGCCGCGGACTCAACTAGTATATATTATTTCTCAAAAGTGTATTTTCCTGGCAACGCCATATCTCAATTAATTCTTCATCAAAATTAATGATTCCGTCGAGAACGTCATTTTAAAGCTTGTGTTCCCCACTACTGACGAAACAGTGAATATTTTAAAATTAATATTTTCGTTAAAAAATGTTAATATGAATAATGAAAATATATTGTAGGCGCCATCTATTTACAAACTATTTAACTAACATGAGAGCCTTTAGATTGTGTACGAAATATTCCAGTGGGTCAGCTAGTTCTATCAATTTTGTTTTACTTGGACCACGTTATGTAAGAAGGAATTAAACTTTTTTTTAATGCAAATATTAATGAGAAGCAATTAATAGGTGGTTCAAACAGTTTTCCTTGTTGATTATATCTGTTATTTGAATTGATTATTAGCAAATTAGTCTGATATAATCTTTAATTGTTCTTAATCTACATTTACAAGATATCAATAAATATTCTAATAAAAAAGGTGTGTTTACGATTCACACACGATAGAAGTGAAACTTTATTTTAAAAGGCATTTTCTATTTTATTTAAGCAGTGTGCAATATACATACACACCGACATTTACTCTCTCGCTCTGGCTCACACAAAGAGGGGAGACCGATAATATATTGCTCTCTTGCTCTGGCTCACACAAAGAGGAGAGACCGATAATGTGCGTTAAACGTTTAACATTTAACGTTTAACGATTGGAAGTCGCATAAGAAGTTTCACTTCAAAAATATTTTAACCAAGTTATAATTAATACGTTTCATTTAATTAAAATTAAATTTATTTATAAAACGTATAATTATCTTACGCAATTAAATAAAAGGCAGTGAATTACACGATATTCATCATACCGCAGTTCAGTAACATATAGCGCGCATCTCTCAATGGCTCTCAAATACAAAACGCGTTAAAAAAATTATAATTTCAATAGGAGAGGCAAACTAACGAAAGACTAGTAAATGGTAACCTTCCGAATCTCTAGGTGCGGTGCTGCCTTAAAGCATTTTTAAGCGTGTTTTTTTTTTTTATAAAAACCTAATACAAAAATAAAAACAAAATTATCAAAACCTATCCAGTAGTTTTTATGTGATGCGCACACAACGGCAAACCTCAATCATTTTATTTACGAGTATATAGAAGTTCGATATAAACATCAAGAGATTGTTTGTTTATTTGAACTAGCTAATCTCTAGAAATAGAAGTCACATTTGAAAAAAAAAACATTTTTTATTATAGCTTATTTATTGAGCAAGGCTATAGGCTAAACTTCAAGCTACAACCCTAAGGAGTGGAGTAGGCCTCAGGGATGCATTGGCGGCGGCGCGGCGCTGTGGAGAGTTAGTTAGTCAAATAAATTTACACGGGTAAAACCGTCAGGTACAGCTAGTAATAATATAAACAGGTGGTATAGTTGCAAGTCAGTATTTACGATATTACACTTTATTGTCCATAAAATGTAAGTTCAACGAATGGGGAGGAAATAGTGCGCGTAGTGTGAATATATGCGACGAGGAAGCACAATTAAAATGTTACACGATTTATTTGTATTGTTTTGAACTACAATCTATTATTTGTTAATTGAGACATAATTCATGTGTTATAACTCACAGTCTCATATGATTGTTTATAAATATATTAACATCTATCCGGAGTTTAAGTTAACCATCAATGCTAATAATGTGAATTCATTTTATTAACTTTTTTTTTATTGTTATAAATAAACTTTTCGAGTTATTTTTGTTTTTTTTACGTAAAAGAATTATAACTTATTATGTTACATTTTAAGCACACACAAATTTTTTATTCACATACTTATTGTTTAATATTGATGGAATTTTACGTAATACTTGTACAATAAATTAACCAAACTTATTTTGCAGAAGTGGATTGTAAAAAGTGACATGGAATATGAATTGTGAGATATAACAGAACGTCCTTTTGGAAAATTCTAACAAGGGGCTACCATATTGTTAGAACTAACTTTCTTAAACTACACAATGACTCACTTAATATATTAATAATGGTAGTAATAATCCTTGATAATAAAGACTAGACGACCCGCGCGAATATTTCGCTCATTATAGAAAGTTAAGTGACGTGGACGACGCCGAGGGTTATTAAAAAATTAAAATAATACTGATTCTTAAGCAGGTTTACTACAGAATGAATAAATGGTTTTACAATTGTCTTATACGAGTATATAATGTTTTAAACTGTAAACACCAGGTGCTTTTATAATCGAATAACATAAATATGTCGCAATATGTCTAGATTAAATACCATGTGGTTATCTTCAATTATAGTCATAACAACCTAAGTAAATATGCAACATCAGCATCTTCTACTTATGTACCGATTAACAAGTCGTAATAAAAGAGGGTACAGCCTGTATAACAAACTTAATAACAAAAAAACATGTCGCAATTCGCCTAGTCTAAACAACAGGTGGTTATCGCCAATCGTACTCATAACATACGAGTAAATATGTAACGTCAGCATCTTCTACGTATGTATGTATCGTATGTTTGTACCGTATATATGTATCGTATATATGTGTCGTATATATGTACCGTATGTATGTATGTATCATATGTACCGATTAACACGTCGTAATAAGGGAGGGTACAGATTGCATTACTGGAATGTATACAATCTAACATCTGTCATTTTAGTTAAACATATCGTTAACAGATGGCGCCTCTTGCATGTTACATAAATAATCTGTTAATCTGTTGATGGTATTATTAGTGATTTCCGATTTTTAATTAATTGTTTTAAAATTTTCTAAAAATTTGTGTCATTAGCGGAGAACATGAGCTTTAAAATAATTAATTTTATAAGCAATAATTTTGATAAAGAATTAAAGCAATGATGATGATGAGCAATGATGGCTCAGTGGTAGCGTGTACGATTCCGCGTCGATTGATGTGAGTTCGAATACCTGCAATGAGCCTGAGCTTTCGGTGAAGGAAAACATCACGAGAAAACCATAGCATGGTGGTAGGGTATTTTCTAATGCCTGCCTGGCTAGCTACCACTCTCAAGTAAAAAATCTGCCGTAAAGCACCAATAGGTATGTTCCGGCAACTGCACTTGAGAGCCAGTCTTCCAGTCTTCTACTAGGTTTAGCGTGTTATCATCTTGGGCCACATCGTCGCTTAACATCAGTTGAGATTGTGGCCACGACGCCAAACCTATAACGATAAAAATAGGGAGATATGGCGTTCCCACAAAAAGCACTTTTTAGAAATCTAAATAAAGCGGAAGAATTTTTTTATTTGTTTGTTTAAACACGCTAATCACTGTAACAACCAGTCGGGTTCGAAAAATTACTTTTATATATGATAGCCATATTCACTTGGAATATCAGATACCCTTAAATATTGATTTTTGTTAAGTAAGTCAGAAGTAACATCGCACCCGAAATGCTTACTCCGCGTGCGCTGACGTAATGGTTAGTGATACGTAAATAAAATGTTGTACAAAAATATTGCTCCTTAAATCCGTACATCTAAAAAAAATTCGTAATCCGTATGTCTATCTCTTATACATAAGTCACAATATATTTAATGATTTTTTTTATTAAAAATTGATATATGAGCATTATTATTTGGGCATATAGTTTGGGAGATATTGTAAAATCAAAATAATTCAACACTCGGCTAGCGTCTATGTCTATAGGTGTAGTGGCGCAAACGAGCCGTGTGAGTTGTGACGCACAACCCTGGCTACCCGATAAATATATTGTCTGTACTGTTGTATTGTAAATCATCAATCAGCGTTTTCTTTTAAAGTATACGCGGGTGAAATCGTAGGGCACAGCTAATCATATATAAAGATCGGTTGACAAAGTAGGAAAAATAAGAAGAATAACTTTTTATATATATACCGCGATGGCGGTAAACAAACATACGGCTTAAACATAGCACCTTGGGGAAGGATGGGTTCAAAAAGAAGTAGGGCAAAGATAATTTCTTTGGAGATTTCTCCCCGGTTTTTTCTAAGGAGAAAAACTTCACACTACATTGCAATACATTCAACCAGCTGGCATCGTAAACACTCGTACATCGGTACTTTTACAAAGTATCATGAACTTTGTATACATTTATATCGTCACCGAACGAAATGCCATTAAACGAACGATACGAGAAAACGCTTTGAAAGCCAGTAAGTACGTGAGACTACGTCTTTAAATTTTCAAAGTTCAACCTTACCATTTATGGACCTATGTGACTACCTTTACAATAAATACTGAAACACGTAGATGCGTCGTAAAGTATTGTTACCGAGTGCTAAGACATTTTGATACAAACTTTCTTAGTTGTACGAGTATGCGCCGTAAGTTTCGAAACTTGTGACTCTACAAGTCGACAAGAAACCAATAGTGTTTTTCTATTCTCATAATTTATTTAAATTTTGTTATTACTATTATCAAGTTTACCGAATAATATTTTGTTGTAAATTTGAGTATTCCTCATATGAAATGAAGGACAAATTTCTTTGTGAAATTCATGATTTTAGATAATAAGCATTATTATCATAATATTGTCTTAACAAACTCAAGTTACACAAGAAATAAGCGATTCAAATTAAAAGTATGACGTGATATATTCTTAGGGTTTTTGTCTACGCCGTGCACCTGTACATTTATTTCTCTGTTGATTCGGCGGGTGGATGGCCGGCACGTCGCTTTCGAGTATTTTTTACTCTCACCCGCCCCTTTGGATTCTCGCAAAGAACAACAGTACACGGTTGCGTGGCGTCCAGCAAATTCTAAATGATTAATCTATTATATTTGTAACAATTTTATAACAATTCAAGACTATAGAGTATTACCAGATTAAGAGGTTTTTCATTACAAAACTTCCAAATGTCCACTATGAGACAGTTTTACTTTTATGGCTAGTCTTTGCATAAGCTACCTTGATGTGAATATTAAATAATGATTTATTTATTTATTTGACACCCCAATAGAGTACCTACATATGCATGTGTATAGTTTAGTTTTTAGTTAAACGGACACATTACAATAGTGTAATATACCCCAAAGCGCAGTATACAATATTTGTCGAACATTTAAAATGACCTAAATACTAAATTTTAAAAAAATTGTTAAAATTTAGTAATATATACAAAAAAAAACTTTGTTCGTTGATAAGCGCACCACTTGAGAATAGTTGGACCGAAATTGCTTTATTTATATGTTAGTAATAGGTCGAATAAAGTTTTTAGGGAAAAAAATGTGCAGTTACCCGAAAAATGTATGAGAAATTGTAAAAAAAAAACTATTGGATTTTTTATTATTTCGAGAACATCTCACGATTCGAACGATGGATATGCTTAATTCTTATTTTGTTTTGTTCGTAATGGCCCTGGAAAAGTTTGCAGTTAAAAAATACGGATTTGTCGCGCTGTAGTCGAGTTATGGACTATTGGAACAGAACAACATCTAGCATGCCACCTAGTAGTAGCAAACATTAAATCATGTCATAATCGGTGAATTTTACAAATAATAGATTTATAAAAGCTATATGAAATATGTCAGCAACAAAATCGTAAATTGTATTAAATGTTTTACATATGCGTCAAATAGGAGACTGCCTGCTAAGTTTGTACGGATAAAGTTGGTAGTGAAGAATGGTGCTATGTCTAGAATTTAGACGTGGTATCTTAAGTGCATTGCTCTGGAAAATTTCCGGACTTTGACTAAATAATTTGTACAAATACATTACTTAGAACATAGAACGCCTGGCTTACAGAGAGTGATTATTTAACTATTTTTGTTGTTATATTTTTATAGCTAGCATCGCCCGGGACCATATGGTTTTTAACACAGATTTGGTAGCGATGATGGCAGTGTGTTAAGCCTTTATAGTCTATAGGTCTTAAATGGGAGTTAGACTTAAATTGAGGGTAGTACGTAGCAAGATAATACTAAAAAAGTGCTTACCACTAGAGTATGGTTTTGCCATGATGTTACCTTGATTAAAGATTCTAGATCATTATAAGATTGGATCCCATGTCGTTCGACATTTAAAGTCTAGTTAAAATGCAATCATTTAAATGATCTGATTTTTTACCCAACACCATAAAGGAGAATGCCCTTAAGAAGAGTCGTATACCATAACACATTCTATTTCAATGTTGTAAATGGGTATATGCATAATGAAGTGTAAACTTCCTTAGTTACTGAGCAGTTTCCTGAAAATGTAGAACTTGTGAATCAACAAGTAGGCAAGAACCGTTCACAATTTACACTTGGAAGGTACAGTTTCAATCTAATTTATTTAGAATATTACTAAGTGGAATAAATCTAAATATGCTATATTACAAGTATTTAGTATTACATCTGACAATTGTAGAAAAACCTATTTTCGACAGATAATAATTATTGTGTACCTGGCGGCATTTATTGAAAATTCTTACAGCGTATCCCGTGTACAAAATTTCATCAAAATCGGTTGAAAAATAATAATAAAATTATTTCTTGCAATATTTTTTTTGCAGAACTATAGGTTTATTAAAAAACCGTGTAATGTCGTAGGACACCAGATAGGAACGAAGTTCCTCATTATAAAATATTAATTTCAAGTTCTATTCGATGTATAAAGAAAATAATTATTCGCAGTATACATTTTTATTATAATTTTTTATCGATAAAAATAAAAAAAACTACTTTACAAAATTATTTTTATAAAAATATATTTATAAAAATATATAATAATAATATACAAAGAAACAGCTATTTACATGGATAATAATAATTAAGCCTAATTATGTTCTAGACTATACATTAGACACTGTATAGCCGTCATACATAGACTATACATAAAAATCTTACGCTTTTTTTAACGTTACGGACGTTTTTTGCCGGCTAGAGTACCCCGCCGCAACGCTCCATAAGGAACTTCGTTCCAATATGGAAGATTATCATGCAAGCCCACGGTGAATACACCGTGAATACCGTGGCTAGATACTCCATAGATAGTCTACTGGTTTAGTTATTCCACTGATGGGCATAACGAGAATATTTTTCGAGGGCCTTTAATTCCTAACAATGGTTTTCCGTGCTCGTGATCCGATGTAAATTTAAATGAGTATAAGTCGCTAGGCGGACATCAATTCTACAATCGAACCATTAAATTTTTTATGTTTTATTATTAAATATCCATATTTCAAAAATAATTCAACACTGAGTTGTTTTAATTGTTTATTTTCTTAATACTTTAATAATTATTTTCTACCAATTTACCACCGACCAATGTGAGCCCATTTTACACAGATACAATTTATTTTCGTGTTTTACTATTAGCTATTAGCACTTGTGATATCGGCCCATAGCCTATGTCTCTAACCTTACTGTAAAATCCGAATTTCGAGAAATAGCGCTTCAAGAGATATTCGTCTTTAATACATTATAACCCAGTTTTTCATTTCATAGTAACCAAGCTATTTACAATAATTTCATGATGAAACAACACCGTTCAATAGGCGTCAGAAGAAAAATAGATAAAAAGATATTCATAAATATTTCAACAGAGGCCCTTGAATTAAGTGAACGAATTTCCGCAACTACTCTCGCAAAGGAAACGCGTTACAAAAGAAATACTGTAAAAATATATTTAAGGCAATATTTTGTAAGGAAGCGTCTCGGACAAAACAAAGAAATCTGTGATAATAGGCGTTCAGAAAGTTGGGTCAAAAGGACACCAGATCGAAAACAAAGTTACCGTTATCGGGAACAACTTTCATGAAATTACACTTATATACTTTTACTTTGTAACTTGATTGTGCTTGTAGTGGTATCTTTTCTAAAGGTCCAAATGAAAATAGGGTGATTTATAAATTATTAGCAAGTTGACAAAAATTATGGCTTTTGCCGAAAGATGAATTCATTTTCATTATCCTACAAATTCCATGATGAAAACTATTAGATAAGTGGACATACTCTAGCGCAGGGATACTCTAATAGACAATCGCGAGAGCTTCCAAAGTCGATCGCGGGAATTTTCGAAAAGTATAAAATATATTACCTTGAAAGTCTAGAAAAGGCGATTACTTACGACACTTGTAGCCTCTGATACCTCTGATACTAAAAGTTGGTATTTTATAGATATAATAGACGTTCGCGGCTTAGTTCAGAGTTACTAGACAGCTGTAATTTGGATAATACATATTAATCACACTGACCAAAGTCGTTAAATAACTAGGGTTGCCAACCGTACTATAATATATAGTATTGTATTATATTTCTAATCTGTGTACTATATACTATTGAAGAAATATATAGTATGCAAAATTATGAATGAAAAGAATTGTGAATTATCCTTTACATTTACTTACAACTGATGGGAAAGCATGTATCCGAACTCATTGTGTTCTCCGAACCTGTCCGTAATGTCATAAAGAATTTTTGGTCAGCATTATTTTTATTTTCAATTGGATGTTGTTATTTCTTTTAAGAAGTTAAAGTCCTAAATAAATTAGTTATGGAAAGTGGTAGCGATATCGAAAGTGCGTCGAGTTCAAGTGCGTCGCTACTAACTCTACTAACTAAAGTGCCAAGAAATTATAGTTTTTATGAAAATAAATAAGTAAGAAATAATATCTTTATAAATTTTTTGCTTTTTCCATAAAATACTATATTTTTTATGGGTACAATATTTTTATAAGTAATTTAAAAAAATACTATATTACCCCGAAAAAATTCAAAGTAGTATATATAATGAAGTTAAAAGAAAAAAGTCGTGGGACACCCGACAGGAACGAAGTACCTTGCGCTGTATATTATGTACTAGCTGTGTCCGCGGCTCCGCTCGCATGGACTACAGAATGTTATCGGTCAAGCGCACTTGCTAATTGTGCTGCCTCTTATAGTCGGTGATCCCTATGATATCGCTGACCATGCAGATTTTTAAGGTCAACAATTCAGTAGTACGTTAATTTGATATGTCTCTTATGGTTTTCTTATCGTAAGCCATTTAAGTGGCCTAAAAGTGTCTTTTTGCCGAATTGTTTCGACCATTATCGTCACTGGTTATTTCGTAATACATATCCTTTATGCAGATTTTTAAGGTCAACAATTCAGTAGTACGTTAATTTGATATGTCTCTTATGGTTTTCTTATCGTAAGCCATTTAAGCGGCCTAAAAGTGTCTTTTTGCCGAATTGTTTCGACCATTATCGTCACTGGTTATTTCGTAATACGTATGAATTTCTTATGTTTGTTACTTTATGTTACAAAATATAACCTGACCAGAAAATATAGCTATGAAGTAAAATAAAAAAAATATGTAAATTGCATAAATAGTTTTCGCGTGAAAAGAACATAAACAGACAGAGAGCCGTTGAGTTTATCAATTGTATAGAATATAGCTATATCCGTGGACGCGTTTGTTAAGCAGTAATTATTTTCGTCACGTAATTTTACTTGTAATAACAACTCCTACAGTCTATTAATTTTTGAATGACTAATACTTCCCGTGTACGTTCACGATAATCGATTGAGAATTAATAAAAATATGTAGTTATAAATTTTTTCATGTATTCAACTGTCTTTAAAAAAACAAAGAACATTTCAATTCGATTTTTTTTTATATGTTCAGCATAAGTTCTTTGTTCAGGAACCAATTCAGATGATTATTTTTTGTTGGAAAGAAAAAATGCCTCAATGGTGGTTCCATTTTAATTTTATTGGCATTGGACCTTCGATTTCGAATATACACCAGGGAACTCCTCAAAATAATTGACATTGGTTTATGTCTTGTTAAAAATTGTCTTGTCTTAAGAATTATTGACAATTCTCATAGCCATGAAGTGATATAATTATGCTTCCTGTATACAAATGTTTATCAAATCGGCTGAGAATTAACAAAAAGTTATATTTTTAAATCATTTTTTTTTACGAATTGTAATGAATCATAAACCATTCTAATAGCCTAAAGATTGACTAATGACATAAGCTTCCCGTATACAAAATTTATATAAATAAAAAAGTATATACCTAAATGTTATTTTTAAGTTAAATACGGACTTTCAATAAAAAATATAATAAATGTCCTTTATATAGGATGACTATCAGAAATTTGAAAAAAATCACATATATAGACAGAACTACAAAGATATTAATATACCTGGTCCAGTACTATATAATACTATATAATTATACTAGCGACCCGCCCCGGCTTCGCACGGGTGCAATGCTGATACTAAATATACCTACCTACTACAGAATGTTCTTAAACAACGTATACAGCTTTTTTGACATTAGACAATACAAAACATGTTTTGTTTAGAGGTTACTCTTGAAAGAGAGTCATATAATTGACCATGGTATATAGGGCCGGTACCGCCGCACTTCCCTACATTTTAAATCTGTAATATCTTCGGGAATATTCATTTAAATTACATGCTGTAAAGGGCTATATTGGTCTATATTAAATGGACAATGTATTTAAGGTACTTAATTAGATAAGGATTAATGCTGTATTGCTTAAAATCACTTCGTAAATATGCCATTTTTTCCCGTAAAATGTAAAGGATTAAAAATGGTTATTGTGGGTTATCCTTCAGAGATAGACATATACCATCGCGGATTTTTTTGTTGGCATTTTTAAGATGTATAATACTGTAGTACAATATTTTGATTTATCTCGTGGGGTTCAGCCAGCGTTTGCAATGTAAGCGCAAAAAATGTGTTTATTTACGACATCACATTAGAAACCTCTAAATTTATCAGTGTTTCTCTACAATATTATGCATGTATTATACATATAAACCTTCCTCTTGAATCACTCTATCTATTAAACAAACCGCTTCAAAATCCGTTGCGTAGTTTTAAAGATTTAAGCATACATAGGGACGGACAGAGCGACGCGACTTTGTTTTATACTATGTAATGATAATGATAGTACTATATAATAATATGTCAACAATAAAACGATAAAAAAATATTACGATAGTTTTATCACCAAATAAGTGATATTAACACACTAAAGAACCGTAAATGTGAATACAATCAGGCCGTAAGCATGTAGATAAACCTCCATTATTCCACCAGCGAGATCCTATGGCCGGATTAACTATTATCGTTTGAGAAATAAAATTTTGCGGTTGACCCCGCAAGCAAGTGAGGTCGACGTTAATAGAGACTACTCGAAAACGGTTGTCAAGATGTAAGCAAACCAAAATGGATGATTTGGAATGACACAATATGTCCAATTTATTTTCATAATAATAACCATAAATCAAATGGCTATTTTTACTTTTGTTGCAAATATCTTCTTAAGCAGTATTTATAAAAATACTAGCTTGTACCGGCGGTTTAGCATACGAGAAATTACTATTTCATGAAACTTCGTATGCCTTTTTTTCTTTCAATTGTTTAACTTCCAAACCCGTTAAAAAAAACACTTTTATATATTGTATTGTATATAATAGGTCTTTACCTATGAAATTGCCGTTCTGCAGTACTGGCCATTTCAAATCAAAATAATTTTTGTTTGGCTGAGAATTCTAATTTCAAATTAATTTTATTTTAAAAACATGGAATTATTTTTCCAAAAGTAGTCATTTGTTTTTTGATTAGTGTCACATTTTCATCGCATTTCAATCTTTTTTGTCATCATGGATACGTTAAAAATTCGAGTAATTATGGAATATGAGTACCGTCGTGGCAGTAACGCGGCACAAGCGGCACGCAACATCAACGACGTTTACGGAGCTAACACTACAAATAAACGCACCACCTGTTATTGGTTTGCTCACTTCCGTTCTGGGAATTTCGACCTGAAAAATGAACCTCGTGGTCGTCCGAAGACTTTGGTCGACAATGACGAATTAAAGGTGATTGTGGAAGCTGATGATACACAATCTACGGCTGAATTAGCAGCAGCTTTCGACGTTAGCGTCAAAACAATATTGGTCCATTTGCGTCAAATTGGCAAGGTAAAAAAGCTTGACAAATGGGTGCCCCACGAACTCAATGATCGCCAGCGAGAAGTACGCGTCGAGACGTGCCTTGCACTGCTCAACAGATACACAAATGAAGGAATTTTGAACCGTATTGTTACCTGCGATGAAAAATGGATTCTGTTTGATAACCGCAAGCGCTCAGTAAGTTGGTTGGATCCTGGTTCAGCACCTAAACAATGCCCTAAACGAAAACTTACCCCTAGAAAAGTGATGGTCACTGTTTGGTGGTCTAGCGCCGGTGTGATTCATCACAGCTTCTTAACAAACGGGGTGAGCATTACTGCAGATGTGTACTGTGAAGAACTGAACACAATGATGGAGAAGCTGGCACATCTCCAACCAGCATTGGTCAATCGCTCGTCTCCGCTGCTCCCGCACGACAACGCGCGACCTCATACTGCACAACAGACGGTCTCCAAGTTGCAAGAACTGGGGTTGGAATTTCTCCGTCATCCGCCCTACTCACCAGACCTTGCGCCTACAGACTACTACTTTTTCCAGAATTTGTATAACTCCTTGGCGGGAAAAAAATTCAATACCCGAGAGGCAGTACAAAATGCCTTTGAAGAATTTGTAGCCTCCCGTCCAGCTGATTTCTTTAAGAAGGGCATCAATAAACTGCCACTGCGCTGGCAAAGATGCATTGATTGCATGGGTGATTACTTCGATTAATACAAATAAAAAATACATGAAAAAACATCGTTTAAATTTTTTCATACAAAACGGCAATTTCATAGGTAAAAACCTAATATATGGAACCAAATGCCTATACTTTCATATCACAGTTCATTCCCTTAATAGTCTATTTATAAAAAAAACTCTTTCATTCTCTCGTTACGTGACACAGAATGTGATAAGAAGCGAGTATATATACAGCTTCAGGTTGTCCGGTTCTAAGACAATCTGTCGTACGTCAGTATGTTTATTAAATATATATTATGGATAAATGAACAAGGGTTAAAATAGCAAAAAATACATGGCGTTACTTACGATAATATAATCCAGTTGAACTCA
Source organism: Saturnia pavonia (assembly GCA_947532125.1). NCBI lineage: Eukaryota > Metazoa > Arthropoda > Insecta > Lepidoptera > Saturniidae > Saturnia > Saturnia pavonia. Next base: position 4,468,009 of record OX383899.1, on the reverse strand, counting down.
AAGACTTATAAGACCAGCCCTGATGTACGCCAAATGAAACGTGAGCCATGACTCAAAAGAATGTTCATAACGATCAAGTAGCCAAAATGAGAAAGAACGCACGAAATTACAATACATTGTAGAATTAAATGATCTTATTAACTAGACATATTATATTCAATCTCCTCAATTATCAAATACATATGAAACTTCATACCACTTTTTAAATAAAATTTTAGGTCTCTAAGTCAGTTGTAAATAGTAAGTTATATTGTTATTTTTTTCTTCAATTTTCGCTTCTTCATCTCCTTACCATTATCCTACCTCAGAAGGGTCAATATAACATGTTTTCTCTTCTATTCTCATCTATCCGCTGTCATCTAAGTATTCACATCGTTTATACACATATCATTCTTCACACAATGTATCCATATCTTCTTCGGTCTTCCTCTACTCCTATATCTGTCCACCTAAATACTTAACACTCTTATAATTATATCACTTTCATCTCTCCTCATGTTACGCCCATACCACGCTAACCTAGTACTGATTAATTTTTTTATCACTGGTGTCATTTTCGTACCGTTTCATTTTAATTACTACAAAAAGAAATTCGTTGTACCAATCCTATAACAATGACATATCAGTGGTAGCGTGCACGGACATCGCGTCGATGGACGTGAGTTCGAATCCGTACAATGAGCCTGAGCGTTGAAGGAAAACATCGTGTGATGAAACCATAGCAGGACTTTTTCTAATGCCCGTCTGGCTAGCTACCCCCCTCAGGTTGAAAATCTGTCGCCTATCATCAATAGGTATGTTCCGACAGCTGCACTAGAGACTAGAGAGCCAGTCCTCCAACTAGGCTTAGCATATTACCTACTATCTTTGGCCACAACGTCACTTAAGATCAGGTAAGAGTGTAGCTACAATGCTAAATCTATAACTATAAAAAAAAAAAACAAATGAACCAAATGAGGTACTGTGTTTCAAGGAAATGAAGTAAAACATTTACCATGAGAAACGACACATCAACATTTACGAAGACTTAGTGACAATAACCCACAAACTTAATAAATTAGTCCACCATCCCACACGTTGCTATTTATTACATCTCACTTAGTGTGAGGAAATAATTTCACCATATACCGAACGTAATAATCAACCATGTGAAGAAGATAAGGTTACATTACATTGGACTTTTTCTTCGTACTTCGGACTTCGTAACCTTTTATTCGTGTTGTTATAATAAGAACTTCTTTAATTCGAAATAGAATAAATTATTAAAATTTAATCTGCAACTTTTAAACCTTAACTCTGGAAATAACTTCCAGTTGCTTAAAGGTGTTATTAGAAAATTGTCATTAGGTGTAACGAAAATAAGTTTCAATTTTAAAACTTTGGTTTTCGAATACTATTTTTGCCTGTTTGTAGAATCCATAGATAATATAACTTCTTTGTAATTTTGAAAAGATCAACTACTTTCAAACCTCTTCGTTGATAACCGTTCGACCTTCGCCATTAAAATAAACTTTAAATATCACAAAGCTTTTTACATATTTTTGGACTAATTATAACGTAAAAAAATATTATTAAAAAAGTAATTGAATGAATGTATGTACTGTGTACAAGTATAAGTCACGTCACCGCTTTTTTTACATTACACATGCATTGTTATATGTTAGTACAGTTATAGGTAGTACAGTATATGCAGATTATGCCTCAAAGAGGACAAATGAAAAATATGTTTCGCTTATCATGATTTTATACTAGAACGGCAAAATGACTGTACTGTACCTCGTAGTAAGCACAGTTCAATTTAAAAACAACGACGAACACCGAGAGATCAGAGACCCATAGCCGTTCGCCATTGTCATGTCAGCTTGCAAGCCACTTAAAAACTGGCTGGAAAAAGAGTCACTGTTACGGGCTTTTCATCATGTACGTCATGTCACGAACCAGTTGAGTACATATCCCTATATTCCCTCTATTACTTGTAGATATATACCGGCTCGTCCCGGAACTAGACATCCTAAACGTGGCATTATGAGAGCGTGTTACACCTAGATAATAGTGGTACCGCTCCAATTGGGCACAGTTCTCGTGTCCCAACATCATATTCTTTTTTTTATCGTTATAGGTTTTGGCGATGTGAACACAATCTCACCTGATGTTCAGTGACAATGTGGCCCAAGATGATAACACGCTAAACCTAGTGGAGAACTGGCTCTCAAATGCAGCTGCCGAAACACACCTATTGGTGCATGGCTACAGATTTTCAACTTAATTGTGGTAGGCCCTACTACCATGCTGTGGTTTCCTCACGAAGTTTTCCTTCACCGAAAGCTCAGGCTCATTGCAGGGATTCAAACTCACGTCAATCGACGCGAAGTCGTACAGGCTACCACCGAGCCATCATTGCTTCAAAATTCATTATTCATCATTCGTTAGGGATAATATTTTTTCATTGCAACAACATCCCACACGCCACCTGTAATACGACTTTAGTTTGTAATAATTGTTCTATGATTTTTTACATTAAAAACAATACGAAAAACCAAGAACTCCACAAATATTCGTAGAAAAAGGTGTCTGCAGTTAAAAATCGCTGATGGAATAAACTTTCGCTTCTCATATTGAAGGGTTATCATTGAACCAATAATGGCTCAGTGTACGGACACCACGTGGATCGATGTGAGTTTGAATTCGTACAATGAGCTTGAGCCCTCGGTGAAGCAACACAAAGTAATGAAACCAAATTCAAGTAATGAAGCATGGCGGTAGGGCATTTTCTAATGCCCGTCTGGCTAGCTACCACCCTCAAGTTGAAAGTTTGTTGCCGAGCACCTGTAGATGTGTTCCGACAGGTGCACTTGAGAACCAGTTCCCCACTAGGCTTAGCGTGTTACCACACTTGGGCCACATCGTCACTTAACATCAAATAAGCTTATGAACAAACGCTAAAATCTATAAAGAATAATAAATACCTATAATGATGTAATTATATTAATTATAAACACATTTTTTGCGACTTTGTAGCAATACCTACAAAGTATACCTCTATAAAATACAATTCATATACTATGAATACGTAATGCTGAGGAGATGCGTTATAAAATGCAAGACATATGAATATCTTATCAGGAAAGCGACGTGTTTTGCCTATGAGATCCAAAATTGAAGTGAAATACCGCAGATGACGCGAAGTTTCATGGATTTTGATTTATAATTTAGTTTAATTTATAAAAATAAAAGTAAAATTAAATAAAGTAAAATTTACTTTATATAAATACTAGACCCAAATATTTACTTTTTCTAACAAAAATTACTTAATCTCTCTTTATCAAAAATATTCAATTCTTTTTGTGCGTATTCATAGACCGTGTCAGACAGACGGCTGTGTATTTTAATATTATTTCTCTTTACTTTTATCAAGTTTATTTATGGAATAAAACCCATATAAAGTTCTAAGAAGAAAAACAATCTAATCTGCAGGAAATATTTTATAGTGAGACGCTAACTTTATGTTTTTAATGTTATCCAACTAAATTATTGAATATGTTAAGAATTAAAACATATAATATTAACACAAAATATTAACTATATTTTATATTAACTATAAATTTGTACCCCTTTTTACGAAAATTGCGCGGACGGAGGAGAATGAAATTTCCCACACTTATAGTGTTGGCGACATACGAATATGTAATTATTGAATAGAGACATACGAATAAGTTATTATTATAGATATATTTGATATAATTATGTTAAGAATGTGTTTAGAAATAGAATATTGATATTTTGTTTACAATGTATGGAATACGTATAGGGTTGGTACTAGATAATACGATTTTCTTGAGATGTATGTTTCATCGGTTTAAGTAACCATTAATTATTGAAATATGTATTGAATTTGTGTTTAATATTATAGAATTATAGATACAGAATAGAATGCAACAAAGATAATAATAAGATTTATAATAGTTTAATAGTAATATATAAAATACATAGACCGGACGGCGTGTTCGCCCATAGAAATTAAGGTTTTTTGTAAATTATTATAAAATGGTAATTTTTACGAATAAGATTTAATTTGAATTATATAGAGCATAGAATAAGGAAAATAATGATGTATAATACACGTATGTAAGGATTATAAATAAAGAATTATAGAGCGGGAAATAGGCCGACCAAAGTGAAAATAGATAACAATTGTGAACCGAGCTCTCTAGGCGATAGGGGCTCTCTATAAGGTAACGCCTCGGAGTACTTAAGCTCGCGAGTTTTGTACTGGGGCATGTGAGTCCGTTAAATTTTATTTGGCGCGCCCCCCTGCCCCTCCGGCGGGGAGGTTTATATTTTGTTTCGAATTCGGAATTCAAATTTCAAATTTTTTCCCCAGTCCTCCACACGCCACCGGAATGGCCGATTCTGCAGAAGCCCTAGAGCTAAGGAGGCTCCGTACCTTTCTCAAGGAGAACATACCCGACGCCTTGGTTTCCTTTAATAGGAAGTACCCACGCGTCCGTCCCGCGCCGGCACAGACCCCCGCGGAGAAATGCCGCCCCGCTGCACACTTCGTACCCCTCACCGCCGCGTCAAACAGAGTACCCGCCGCGCCGCGCCCGCGCTCCCCGCGCCCCCCGCATCCTGACACGCGTGCCCCGCGCTCGCGCTCGTCGATCTCACGGGCGCGTTCGAGCTCTAAGAGCTCTTCTCTCCCGCGTCCGCGGTCACGTTCGCCCGTAGTGCGAACTTTTATTAATACGGCGAATTCTTTCTCGCCTTTATCTCCGGATCCGGAGATCCAATCATTAATGCCGCCTTTCGCGCGGAAAAACGTAAATGTCCCCGCGATGGACACCGCGGTCCCCAACGAGACCATACTAAACGACGGTTTCATAACCGTCAAGTCCACCAAAAGGAAGGGGAGGGGCTCTCCACCCTCTTCCCCTACACCCGAGGCCGCAGGAAAAGCACGCCGAACGAGCGAGAACACTCGCTCAAACCCCTCCTCCGCGCCCACTGCGGCCCCCGCACCCGCTGAAGGGAAAAAACCCCGCCGCCCGCCTCCAATCACTATCCAAGACAAAGCGTCTTGGACGAAAATCTCGGACAAGTGTAAGGAGCTCAAGCTCCACTACACCGGGGCCCGGAACACCCCTTCAGGGATCCAGGTCCAGGTGTCCACCTCCGATGACCACAGGAGGCTCACTTCCCTCCTGCGGTCGAACAGACTAGGTTACTTCACCTATGCCCTCGAGGAGGAGCGCCTCCTGCGAGTGGTTATCCGTCAGATCCCGGTCGAGATCACTCCCGACCAAATCTCAGTCTCCCTTAAGGAGCAGAACTTCCCAATTCGTGAGGTACACAGGATGTACAAACACACCACCAGGGCACCATACAATATGGTGCTTGTCTTTCTAGACAAGTCCCAGGAGGGCAAGTCTATTTTTAACCTCTCCGAGGTGTGCGGTCTCACCGGAATAACCGTTGAGCCGCCACACAAAAATAGAATCCCGTCGCAGTGTCACAACTGCCAGCTCTACGGGCACTCTTCCCGTAACTGCTGTTTCCGCGCTAGGTGCGTCAAGTGCCTAGACGACCACGCCACGAAGGAGTGCCCTCGCACTCCTGGCACTCCCACCCCGCCCAGCTGCGTTCTCTGTCAGCAAACGGGACATACCGCAAATTATCGCGGTTGTCCCCGCGCCCCGCGCACGAAACGCCCCCAGCCAGGCAGACAGGCCACCTTTCCCAAGGTACCTGTCGCTCGGCCTCATATCCAGCCTCTAATGTCTCTAGAGGCTTTCCCCAGCCTTCCAGGCACCTCACGAGCCCCAGTGGCACCAGCTCCCGCGCCCTTCGCACCCCTCCCACCCGCACTGGCCCCTCCGGCCTCATTAATCAAACCCAAGCCTGTCAAGGCCGTCCCGGTCCCGGCAGCCCCCGCCACCTCAGCCCTCGGTTTCTCGTTGGCTGGCAAGGAGTGGTTCACCCAGCTTCTTCTTGTGCATGAAGTGCAAGAAATCATCGCATTCAACGCGGTGATTAACTCCAATAAGGACTTAGGATTGCTCAACGCAATAACCCAATTCCCGGGCATAGCCGCCACTATTCAACGGCTTGTCCGCGCCTCACATAGCCAAAATTAAAATGGATCGGATCAAACCTAAGAGTTTGTGCCTTTCCTTTTTTAATGCGCGATCAATTAGACCTCAGCGTGATCTAGTTGCCGCCTTCCTCCGAGAACACCAAATAGACGTGTTTCTAGTCCAAGAAACATTCTTAAAACCCAGCGCTCGCAATCCCCGAATCGCGAACTACAACATTATTAGGAACGACCGGGTCCACGCTAACGGCGGAGGCACCCTCATATACTATAAACGCTCTCTATACTGCATAGCAATAGAACCTCCCGAACTCTCCAGTATAGAGGTATCTGTTTGCAGACTCGGTATGACTGGCCACTCGTCAATCATAATCGTCTCTGCCTATCACACCCCGAACAAAAGGCTTCTCAGGTCAGATCTGGAGGCTCTTTTTGCACTAGGTAATTCAGTTATTATAGCGGGTGACCTCAATTGCGGGAATGTCATCTGGAAAAACCCGACTACCTCCCCGAACGGGAGGATTCTGGAGGATCTATCTGCCATTCTCGACTTTGATGTCATCGCTCCTTCAGAGCCCACTCACTTTCAGGACGATTGTCGTCCATCTGTTTTAGATATAGCACTTTTAAAAAATGTCTCTCTTAATATAAGACTCGTACAAGTCGTACATGAGTTAGATTCTGACCACCGACCCGTAGTTCTCCACCTAGGTCAGCCTTCTGACCAGCATCCCTCCTCCGTCAAGGTGGTGGACTATGCGGAGCTAAACAGATACCTCTTGCACAATCCCTCATCCTCCAGTTTGGATAGGGTCCCAGACGAGTTGAAATCGACAGCCGATGCCGATCTAGCGATCGATTCCCTGGTCAGCCATCTCCAAAACGCCGTCAGTAAGGCCTCGAAAGAGGTGCAAGCGGCGAACGAACGCCGCTTTATACTTCCTGTCGACGTGAGAGCGCTGATCACGGAAAAGAACGCCGCGACTCGAGCACACGATTCATACCCGACTGCGGACAATCGTAGGCGGTTAAACTCACTTCGGAAAACGGTAAAAAGCCGCATTTCCGAAATCCGTAATGCCAGATGGGGGGCCCTACTCGAGGGTATCCAACCATCCCATCTGGCTTTCTGGAAATTAGCACGCACATTTAAATGTGACGATACAGTCCCCATGCCCCCCTTAGATCAAGGCCCCGGCAAACCTCCCGCTTTCGATAGCGCTGAAAAAGCAGAATGCCTTGCCGAGAGCCTTGAAAATCAATGCTCTCCGAACTGCGATAACATCGATCCCGAGTTCGTAGGCTCGATAGAATCAGCGGTAACTAATTCTCTCGCGGTCCCCCCGACAGACGATTTGGACTCGGTCACGCCTGAGGAAGTTCTGTCAACCATTAAAGGCCTTAAGCCTAGAAAATCCCCTGGTCCCGACGGTATCAGGAACGAAGTACTCAAACTTCTTCCTGATCACCTCATAGCCCTTTTGGTCTGCATCTTCAATGTAGCCATAGCCCATTGCCATTTTCCAGCCGTCTGGAAAAAGGCCATAGTAATAGGTATTCACAAGCCCGGCAAAAAAGCGTCGCTTCCCGACAGCTATCGCCCTATCAGTCTCCTTAACACGTTAGGTAAAGTCTATGAGCGGCTCCTTCTGAACCGGCTCCAGTCAGTAGTTTCAGATAAAAATCTTTTACCACCTGAGCAGTTTGGTTTTCGTGCCAAACACTATTGTACCCACCAAGTGCACCGCCTCACGGAGCACATTCTTCAAAACTTCAACCGCGACCCAAAACCTCGCCCTACACTTGCGGTCTTCTTCGACGTCGCCAAGGCCTTCGATAAGGTCTGGCACGCCGGCTTAGTCCACAAGCTTTTGGAACTTCAAATCCCGGATAGATTAGTTAAAATCATACACGCGTACCTCTCTGACCGGACCTTCTGCTACCGAGTAGAGGGTGCTCTCTCTGAGCCTCATCCCATACGCTCAGGTGTTCCCCAGGGTTCCATTCTGGCGCCCTCTCTATTCAACTTATATATCAGTGACCTCCCTCGCCTCCCCGAGGTAGAGGTAGGTTCCTACGCTGATGACACAGTCCTGTTTAGTTCCTCGTGGAACAGACAAACCCTCAGGCTACGAGTCCAAAAAGCCGTAGATAAGCTAGGCGAATGGTTCCGTAGATGGCGCATAGGAATTAACCCCGATAAGAGTAGCGCTATCCTCTTTCATCCCACTCAAAGATTAGTTAAAATTCCCGCTATCAAACTATTTAATGTGGCTATCCCGTGGGCCAACCAGATCAAATATCTGGGTGTCACACTGGATAAACACCTAAATTTCAAGGCACATATCGATAGAGTGCGAAGGAAAGCCGGTATGGTCTCAAGCCGCCTGCACCCTCTCGTGTGCTCGAAGAGCAAAATGTCCCTCAGACATAAGCTCACGCTCTACAAAACTTGTATCAGACCGATCCTAACTTATAGTTCCCCAGTCTTTGCTCACATAAGTAAATTCACCCTCAATAAGTTACAAATAGTTCAGAACCGCTTCTTGAGAAGGGCGGTCGGTGCCCCTTGGTTCGCTCGGAACGTAGATCTCCATAAAGATATGGAAATACCTTCGATCGAATCATTTATAAAGTCCCTATCAAATAATTATTTTGAAAAAGCGTCGAACCATTCTAACCAGCTAGTAGTGGCAGCCGCATCTCAGAACCCGAATCCAGACATCCGAATGTCTAACAAATATAGACGCCCGCGCGACATTTTATCTGACCCCGATGATAAAATCACGGAAGCGAACGCGATTTTCCCGCCCGTATCTAATAACCAAGCGTGTTTGCGCCCACGCCCGCGTAATCACCGCTCGCTCCGCAGGGGGCGGGCGGCAAACTTCGCCCCCGCACACATATCTCGACCGCCTTCTCCTGCAGCGACTTGAGCCTAGGTCCGTTCCCCCGCTAGGGAGCCCTCAAGCCAGCTGCTCGCGCGATACAGTGACACTGCAATCACTAGCTACCGACATACATTCACTACACTGTATGAACACACATGCACCACACTCAGGTACATAGGTCTTGTAAGGGACCTTTTTTTTTTTCTTTTTTTGTGGATAGTTAGCCTCAGAAATTTTTTCAGATCACTAAATACATGTACGCGTGTCTCTTCCTCCCTCCCAGGAGGCAAGAGACATGCATACATGTATAGTTAGTTAGGTCGAATTCGCGTAGGAATTTAGCTAGGTCGCGTATGTTGCAAATACGGCAACAGCTCAAGCCGAGGCTCGGCCACTTTGGCACCCTTGCGCATGTTGCCAAAAATTTCTCGGCTGAGTGCCTTAAGCGCTCGCCAACAAGTCCGGTGAAACTGTTAAGGCCCCCGGGCCAACAGCATAGTCAGTTCGAAAAAAAAAAAAAAAAAAAAAAAAAAAAAAAAAAAAAAAAAAAAATACTGGGGCATGTGATTTAGCGTCTATAGATAGATGTCAATCCGACAGATGTCAATAGCAGCAATACGAAGATTGGTCGGCCTAAGAACGCTCCGCTACTAAGAAGATTTTGGTGTTTCATTGAAGAGTCGTCGCTTCGGGTGGATATTGAAGTGCAATATTGCACCCCCCCCCCTCTCCTCGGACCCTTCATCTCCGCCTCGAGGCTTCGAGTCGCCGGTACATTAGTAGGGGTGTCACGAGACGGGCATCCGGCACATACAAATTTCGCCCGTCCCCCTCCCGGGTACTCGTCACCCCCCTCTCCTCAGTCGAGGGAAGTGACGCGGACCCAACAGTTGGTCCTTCGAGCCGGATCCTCAACACCACTACGAGATGCCAGTCACAAGAAGCCAGAAGGGTTCATCGAGGGAACAGGCGCCTGAAAACACAGAAGCCATCGCGGCAGAGACTCAAGCACAGCAGAGCGGCTCAGGAACTACGGAGTTCACTTCATACGAGACCACCATGACCGGCACGACGCGTGACACGACGACGACTTCCCAGGGTCATGAAGACAAGGAAGCATCCACCGTGAGGAGGAACCGCCCTGCATCAGTGAAGTCACAAAGAAGACGCAAGGAACTGGAGGCCCGCGCCGAGTTAGCCGAGAAGGAGCTTCGGGAAGCGCAAGCAGCCACGGTAGCCGCCAGGCTGCGCTTAGAAGTCATACAAGCCGAAAATGAAGAGGATGAAGACTCAGTTATAGAAGAGCCATTGGACCGGGTGGACCACGTCAGGGAATGGGTCCAGCAGTCTGCAGAAGGATTCTCCAAGAAGGGACACGAGGGGGAGGCATCCAAGGAGGGGTGCATAAGGATTCCCCCACCTTCCGCCGACAAGCCCGACACCAAGGCAGATATGGACACGAGTCACAGGAACCTCGCAAGGGCTATTGCTGAAGAAATGAAGAGCGTTCACATCCAAGGTCAAGTGCTGCAACCGGACTACATGCATCAGCTGCCATTCTTCGATGGTGACTCAAGGGAGTGGATGGCATTCAAAGCCGTCTACGAGGACACAGCCCCACTCTTCTCCGACGTACAGAATATGGCAAGGTTAAGAAGAGCCTTGAAGGGGGAAGCAAGAGAAGGAGTTCGCAGTCAACTATACTCCGAGAGCACACCGGGGGAAGTGATGGAAGCCTTGAAGCGGTGTTATGGAAGAGCGGACGCGCTGGTTCTGGCAGAACTGGACAGAATAAGGAAGCTGCCACCGATCAGCGACAACCCGTACGACGTGTGCCTGCTCGCAAGCAACGTGAACAACACCGTGGCGGCGATACGAGGACTGCGGAAGCCACAATACCTCCAGTCACCAGAAATACTGAGGAGCATCGCCGACAAGATGCCAGCCATATTGAAGTACCGATGGTATGACTACGTCGCGGACAAGGCTGAAGGGGATCCTGACCTGAACCTGATGGCAAGGTTCCTGAACAGGATGGCGGATCGATGCGGACCACACGCCACACCAGAGGCTGCTACGAGGAAGCAGATACCAAGAAGGCAAGCTGCGCATACGACGACTGATCACATCGAAGAAGAGAGACCAGGAAGAGAGAAGCAGGGGATTGATCAAGGAGGAAGAGAGAAGACTGCATGTCCACATTGCCGTGAGGGACATTTCCTACATGAATGTCCGAAGTTCCGTCAAGCACCTGTGAAGAACCGATGGAATATCGCGAAGGAATCGCGATTATGCTACAAGTGCCTGAGCGGACGACATCGAAAGGAGACCTGCCGTCACCCTCCATGCCCAACCTGCAAACGTTGGCACCATAGCTTGCTGCATGAAGAAAGAAGAGAAGAAACGAAGCAAGAAAAAGAAGTGGCCAACAACGTGAGACTTCCTGTGAACTGCACCAGGTCATCGAGAGCGTACCTGAAGATGATTCCTGTCGAGGTTTATGGACCAGCAGGAGAAGCCAGGGTCTTGGCTCTGCTGGATGAGGGGTCAACGGTCACCCTATTGGACTCGACGGTAGCTGAGCAGGTCGGCCTCGAGGGACCCAAGGAGACGCTTCATTTGGAAACCGTGGGTGGGCAATCCATGGTGAAGAAGGATTCGATGAAGCTCAACATGCAGATAAGAGGACTGCACCAGTCAAAGAAGAGAACAGTCACCGGGGCACGCACCATTGACGACATGAACCTGACGCCTCAGCGACTGGAGAAGAGCACCATAGAGAACTGCGCTCACCTTAAGAAGCTGATGAAGCAACTGCACTATGAAGAGGGTTCTCCCAAGTTGCTGATAGGACAGGACAACTGGGAACTCATCATATCGAGAGCGACGCGCAAAGGAAAGAAGAACCAGCCAGTGGCATCCTTCACTCAGCTCGGATGGGTGCTGCATGGCTTCGATGGAGGCACGTCGCGACCAGTCAACTTCGTGACATGTGCACACGTGTCAGCCCGTGAAGAGGCATTAGAGAAGTTGATGAAGGATCACTTCGCGGTGGAGTCACTGGGGGTCCTGCCGAAGTTGCCAAGCACAGACCAGGACCAGAGAGCACTGGACATTCTGGAGAAGACCAGCCGGCGCTTGGAAGATGGACGCTTCGAAGTTGGACTCCTCTGGAAGAATGATGAAGAGAAACTGCCAGACAACTTCAAAGCCGCTGAAGTGAGATTACATGGAATTTTGAAGAAGCTGCATAGGGATCCGGAACTGAAGAAAGAATACGAAACTCAAATAGAAAACCTCGTGAAGAATGGATATGCAGAGGAAGCCGATCAAGATACAACCTCAAGACGGAAGTGGTATCTGCCACATTTTGCTGTCACGCATCCCACAAAGAAGAAGAAACGCCTGGTGTTCGACGCTGCAGCCAAAACAGGAGGGAAGAGTCTGAACGATCTGCTCTTGTCTGGGCCAGACCTGCTGCAATCACTCTTCGGTGTCCTGCTACGGTTCCGGCAGAAACCAATCGCCGTGGTGGCTGACATCAAAGAGATGTTTCTGCAAATACGAATACGAGAAGAAGATCGTGATAGCTTGAGGTTCTTATGGAAGGGCGAGCAAGCGAGTGGACCCATCAAGGAATACAGGATGACGTCAGTCATATTTGGGGCCGCTTGTTCTCCAAGTGCTGCGATCTTCGTCAAGAACAAGAACGCTGCTGAATATCAAGATCAGTTCCCGGAGGCCGCTCGTGCAGTGGAGCACAACCATTACATGGATGACTACTTGCAGAGCTTCGATACAGAGGACGAAGCAACCAAGATAGCCAGAGAAGTCGACATCATCCACAAGAAGGCGAAATTCGAGCTGAGAGGATGGGCAACCAATAGTCCCTCCGTGTTAAGAAGCCTCACCAAGGAAACCGGGCAGATGGAGATCGACCTTGGACCAAAGGAGGAGAAGACCCTGGGCTTACGCTGGTACACGGAGGACGACGAATTGGGATTCAGGACGTGTCTAGGGAAATTTAAGGAAGATGTCCAGCAAAGAAGAGGACCTACCAAGAGGGAAGTGACGAGCGCCGTGATGGCCACCTTCGACCCTATGGGAGTGGCATCACCGGTTCTCATACAAGGGAAGGTTCTCATACAGAACATATGGAGAAGCGGCGTTGACTGGGACGAGGAAGTCACCGCAAGTGATCAAGAAGCATGGAGAGAGTATCTCGCGAATGTTCGGGTGCTGGAGACCCTGCGCATTCCAAGATGCTTCACGCACTCAAGCGACGAGGGGGAGCTGCACACGTTTACCGACGCTAGCGAGACTGCCTACGCTTGCGCGGTATATTATAGAGTGCGCAAAGAAGATGGAGGCTACCATGTCACATTGCTGGCAGCCAAAGCAAGAGTAACTCCCCTGAAGCCGGTATCCATCCCACGGCTAGAACTGCAGGCAGCGCTGTTGGGCACTCGGATGACACGGACGGTGGAAGAAGAACTGGACTTGAAGATCAAGAAACGGACGTATTGGACTGATTCAAGCACGGTCCTCTCATGGATCAAGTCGGATCCGAGAACCTTCAAACCGTTCGTGGCGCATCGGCTTGCAGAAATAGAAGACCTCTCGAAACCACAAGAATGGCGCTGGGTCCCGACTAGCCAAAACCCGGCGGACGACGCAACAAGAGGAGTGCCTCGATACTTCGGGAAGGATCATCGGTGGTTCAATGGGCCCGCTTTCCTGCGTCTAGAAGAGACCGGCTGGCCTGAACCTCGAACGTTCAAGGCAGAACCAACAGGAGAAGAGAAAGAGAAGCACACTGTCGGTGCTACGAGGACCCCAGGAGAACAGCTACCTACGCCAGAGCCTGATCGGTTCTCCAGCTGGACAAGATTATGGAGGGCGACAGCTAAAGTGCTTCAATTCATCGACCTGTGCCGTAAGCGGAAGGAGCTCACCTGCATATCCCGGAAGATGGAAAAGCAAGATCCGACTTGGAGAAGAGCGAAGAAGAAAAAACTCAAGAGCATTGTGAAGCCTACGACACCGAAACAAAGAGAGAAGGTCCTGCCTATAGACAAGATATACTTAGAGAGAGCAGAGAAGCTGTTATTGAAGAGAAGCCAAGACGAAAGTTTTGGAAGTTCGACGACCTCCGATCGACAAGGAAGACTGAAGAAACACGATATTATAGTGGAGGACGGATTATTGAGGGTAAAAGGAAGAATTGACGCAGCCACGTTTATGGAAAGAGCATATCGACGTCCCGTGATCCTGGATGGCAAGCATAAAATCACGAGGCTGCTCATACATCACTACCACGCAGCATTCAACCACGGAAACCACGCCACCGTGATTAATGAGGTGAGACAGCGATACTGGGTTCTCGGGCTGCGGTCAACAGTACGGACAGTGGCGCATCAGTGTCAGTGGTGCAAAGTATATCGAAGCGCACCACATACGCCACCTACTGGAAACCTTCCGAAGGAGCGGTTGAGATTCGGCGAGCCTCCGTTTACGTGCACTGCCGTCGACTACTTCGGCCCCATGACGGTCACGGTAGGACGACGCCACGAGAAGAGATGGGGAGCGTTGTTCACATGCCTCACAACAAGAGCCGTACATTTGGAACTGACGGCATCGCTATCGACCGACTCAATGATACTAGCTCTCCGGCGCATGGCGGCAAGGCGAGGAATGCCCAAGGTGATATACAGCGACAACGGTACCAACTTCGTCGGGAGCAACAAGGAATTAGAAGAAGCAGCCAAGGACCTGAGGACTGAAGATTTCGCTACAGCTGCGGGAAAGATAGGTGTCCAGTGGAAGTTCATACCACCTGGAGCACCAAACATGGGAGGAGCATGGGAACGCCTGGTCCGGTCAGTCAAGTCGGCCCTGGCCGTTACCCTGAAAGAGAGGTGCCCACAAGAAGAGACACTACATACGCTTCTGCTGGAAGCAGAACACATAGTGAACTCCAGACCACTCGTCGCCGCGGAAGAAAATGAAAACGAAGAAGCCCTGACTCCAAATCACTTTCTCATCGGGAGATCCTGCGGGTCTCCAAGGATTGGGAGCTTCACAGACGAGGACCTCGCCGGGCGACGGAGCTGGAGAGTAGCACAACGCATGGCTGACCATTTCTGGAGCAGGTGGCTCAAGGAGCACCTACCCACCTTACTCACCAGGAGGGTCAATGGAGGGACTTCCAACAGGGACCTGCAGTGTGGAGACACCGTGCTGATCGTAGACTCCACGCTGCCACGAAACACGTGGCCCAGGGGTGTGGTAACCAAAACGCACACTGGACCAGACGGCCGCATCCGGATAGTGGAAGTGCGCACCGCAGGCGGGACGCTGAAGAGACCGAGCTCCAAGGTGGTGCTACTGGTTCCAGCGACGAGCGACGAGCAACGTGACGCCGGTTCCGGTCAGCCTTCAGCAATGTCGCCATGACTGGAGTTGGTGCTGCGCACGAGGGGGAGGATGTTGGCGACATACGAATATGTAATTATTGAATAGAGACATACGAATAAGTTATTATTATAGATATATTTGATATAATTATGTTAAGAATGTGTTTAGAAATAGAATATTGATATTTTGTTTACAATGTATGGAATACGTATAGGGTTGGTACTAGATAATACGATTTTCTTGAGATGTATGTTTCATCGGTTTAAGTAACCATTAATTATTGAAATATGTATTGAATTTGTGTTTAATATTATAGAATTATAGATACAGAATAGAATGCAACAAAGATAATAATAAGATTTATAATAGTTTAATAGTAATATATAAAATACATAGACCGGACGGCGTGTTCGCCCATAGAAATTAAGGTTTTTTGTAAATTATTATAAAATGGTAATTTTTACGAATAAGATTTAATTTGAATTATATAGAGCATAGAATAAGGAAAATAATGATGTATAATACATGTATGTAAGGATTATAAATAAAGAATTATAGAGCGGGAAATAGGCCGACCAAAGTGAAAATAGATAACAATTGTGAACCGAGCTCTCTAGGCGATAGGGGCTCTCTATAAGGTAACGCCTCGGAGTACTTAAGCTCGCGAGTTTTGTACTGGGGCATGTGATTTAGCGTCTATAGATAGATGTCAATCCGACAGATGTCAATAGCAGCAATACGAAGATTGGTCGGCCTAAGAACGCTCCGCTACTAAGAAGATTTTGGTGTTTCATTGAAGAGTCGTCGCTTCGGGTGGATATTGAGGTGCAATATTGCACCCCCCCCCCCCTCTCCTCGGACCCTTCATCTCCGCCTCGAGGCTTCGAGTCGCCGGTACATTAGTAGGGGTGTCACGAGACGGGCATCCGGCACATACAAATTTCGCCCGTCCCCCTCCCGGGTACTCGTCACCCCCCTCTCCTCAGTCGAGGGAAGTGACGCGGACCCAACATATAGTTTACATAGAGAAGGAGTGCAGAATGCTAATATTTTGTTTAAATTATTCATCAAAAATACATAAAATCAATAAAAAAACATTACACACACTACCATGTATTTGACACACACACAATACGCATATACACATTTGTTTATTGTTAAAGTCTATGTCTATTGTCTTACTGAATGTCAAACATAACCATAATTATATATGTCAGAAAATCGTGTCTATGTCACTATTTAAAAAAGAAATCATGTTTCATAGCAACGAGACAACAGATCATGACAGGAATTCAAAATACGGCGTATATAAAATAAATGGAAAAAAGTAGAGATGCCGCGCGCTAGAAACAGGTGTGCTCTGTGTACCCATATAAGCAGCCAACGACGGGCTTGAAGGATGGTTCTAGCTCGAGCCCTCGCATTGTGAAGATCTCCGTTAATATGGATCCTAAGATACTAAGTCGGAATTCGAAGAGAAGATCATTCTAGCTGGAGCTTGTCGGATCGTGAGGACGTTAAAGATCAATTACTAGGTCGCCTACGGGCAGCGATAACATCAGACATGCGAGCCATGGGGTGGCTATATAGAGGAGGTTGGAGGTTCAAACTTATAATTTTAATGAATTATGGTCGAATTTCGACCTCTGGGCGACCACTAGTATCTATTACTACCTGAGACTCCATTATGTATATACATAATGTTTATTTGTTTGTCTGTTCCCTATACGTTCCTAAACCATTTATATAAGATTGCGATTAATTTTTGGTGAGTTGTTTTACGTATACCCTCTAAGGTTCTGTGTTACTTACTACAAATAATTTACAATACGAGAACGAAGTCACGTGCTAAATCTAGTTACGAATATATTTTGGAAATTAAACCACCAATCCCAAGTTGGCATTATAAGGAAAATTAATCTCAAGGTAAAATAAAACAAGGCTAGATAAAACTCGTAAAGTCCGTAATAAGGATTTCAAGCGTATTATAGTTTCGACCCTAATTTACTTTTTATCTCAGTTATATTGACTCTCTAGCGATTTGTACAAGAGCTTATACGATCTTTATCCTTATAACTAGTGATAATATAGGCAACAATGTATTCTGTCACCAAAGTTTATATTCTTCACTAATATATATCCCCTAATT
The DNA here is from genome assembly GCA_947532125.1 of Saturnia pavonia. Taxonomy (NCBI): domain Eukaryota; kingdom Metazoa; phylum Arthropoda; class Insecta; order Lepidoptera; family Saturniidae; genus Saturnia; species Saturnia pavonia. Next base: position 4,450,461 of record OX383899.1, on the reverse strand, counting down.
ATAATATCCATTCGCAACAAATATTTTTGTCATTATGTTAATGAAAACGGTCTCCAAAGGAAGATAATAAATTGGAGATTTGGAGATTCCCTAAGCTAGATGATTAATTCAGATATGGCTGGGTTAGGTTAGGTTTGATTTACGTTAAGAAACAGTGAGAGAAACGACCCCGAAAGCGGCCGGCGAGCGCCAGATGCTAATAATATTGAAGAAGTTTTATTAGGTAAGCGTTTTGACATAATTGTTTGGTGACTTGATTCTGGTGACATCTATATTGATGCTTCGTATGTTGTATCAATAAAATTCAAAAATATATTTTCATATCTGACTGGTAGTTTCAGAGATTAGTGCGTTCAAACAAACAAACAATCTCTTTTGATTTATAATACAAGAATAGATTTGTAAAAACTGATATACATTATACAAGAAAACGTTAAAAGTTTACGAGGTGTTTATTTTATAAGAAAAATATCAAAAACCGTTATGCCACCGAATGAACAAATTTATATCAAAAAAATCAGCATACTTATCATAATATTGTTTTACAATAAAAATTTACATAGGTTAAACTAAGGTAAGTACTCTAAGCGATGAATCCGTAAATTTGGCAATACATATGCGACTCGGTTACGATTGTATGATACCACAGTGAACGAGATTCTTGACTGAATGAACATTTTATTATGGTAATGACATATTTTTTAGATTTGTATGAAAAAGTAGCTGTAATCACGACTCCGCTAGCGTGATATATAATATAATTTTTAAACAAAGCTTATTCAAATTTACATTTTTATATATACATATTTATTGCAGAGTCTTTTTGTACACAATATTTATTTCCTAAAAGTGAGACCAATTTGGATGCTGTAAGGAATATTAATATTTATTTATGATGTTGAAAGTATTCATTTTAATTAGAATTAGGGTTTTACATGTCGTGTATAGCATTTTTAATTTGTTTTGTCACGTAAAAGCAGTCATTGTGGTTTAAATATAAAAGTTAGATTAATGGTACAGCCGGGTTTTTTATTTATTTATATTCTAAACGAATGCTCACTGTATTATATTTGTTAATATTTATTAGGTAAGGTGAATAAATAATACATATTTTTGCCCCATAATATGCGCACCTTAGCTTTGTTTTCGAAACTATAAAAAAAAAAAAGTTTGGACTTATATACGCAGTACGCACGTAAAAAGTTATACTTATTTGGTGTAACAAAACAAAGTCCAAAAATTTTATTATGAAAATAATGTGCATTCATTTTACCATTTTTTAAAGTAGAAAAACGTGCTCGGTCGGGTTTTTAAATTGAAATTCTGGAGTTCTTGTATGCAAGCCTAACAAATATTTGCTCACCCTATTTTTAGCTTAGATCGACAAAGTACAGAAAGACCGAATTGTATATTATATTATTTAAAAATCAGTTAGTCCAATTCATAAAGAACACATGTCGATGTAAGTTTTATATAAATTTACCATACAAAATAACGAATAAACCTTTGAATTAATGAACGCCAATTTGAATGAATTTATTTCGTAAGATCACTCTGCCAGGCCGTGCCCGAAGTGCAATGTTTTGTAATTTGGCGGCCGCCTGAGGAAGGATTATACAGCCGGCCGCGTATGATGATCGTCTTTTCGATCTCGATACTCACACGCACACGCACAGACGTATATAACAGAAAGAGAAAGAGTCGCAAGGAGGTGGCATAAGACTTTTACCTTACGTGACGAATTCTACCAGTCATCTCCTTTTTTAACCTGGACTCCGACTCACTAAAAAGTGGGGCGACACTTGGTCACTAGTAGCATTCTACCGCGTCGCCCAGGCGGCAGGCCCCGATGCTGGGCCCGGCGCTATTAGGAGATAGTTCGGTATAACCATAACTGACAAAATGGCCCCGCAGAAGGAGATCATTGCAGCCCATGACCCGTCACTGTCCAGCATGGCTTTCACCACAATCGGTAGTGAGAGCTCCCCTACTACTACAGCAGTCAGAACACGGTTCTGCCTCTCCTACACAGTACACTCCGAAAGAGTGTGCTGAGTAGTGTCCTCGGCCGCACCACACTCGTGACACACAGTGGTGAGCTCCCCACGGGTGATCTGGTGCAGGTACCATTCGTAGTAGCCATGCCCGAACAACATCTGCACCAGTCGGAATGTCAGGGAGCTCTACTCCCTTTTGTACCACTTTTCAAACACCGGGCGGGTGGCGTCTATGGTATAAGAACCATAGCGCGCATAACCGCGACAAGCCGCGTTAAGTGGCTGCTAAGTGTGGATATTTGCAGCGACCTCAACTCCAGGGATTACATCGGGGGTGTCATCTCCACTACATCTCAGAGATTAGGAACCCTGAACACTGTGCGACGGTTTTTCACGTCCGGTCAAGTGTACCTTGTTTAGCCTTGTGTATGGAATACTGTTCGCATCTCTGTGATGGATCCGCAAAGTACCTCTTCGATGCCCTGGACAGGTTGCAGAGACGAGCTGTTCGTATTGTTAATGATGCAAACGTTACCCAATGCATCGAGCGAACCAATTAAAAAATAAACTTCGTTCCAAAACTCAGTAAAATTAATTTACATTATTATCATTAATGGCTAACTTCATTATGGCGCACTTCCGTTATATGATTCGCACACAGGTTTCAATTTTACTTAAAGAAATATATACCATGTATATGTGTCCTTAAAACTCTCTAATCTAACATAATGGCAAAAAAGCTTGTAATAAAAAAGACTCTCGAACCAAAATCGTGACGTTTGACGACAAATGTAAGGGTATATTTTAGAGACGCGTGTAGGCGTTAAAGCCAGGCTCAAACCCGGCAAGGTAACAAACGATCCCACAGCTCCCGGATCATTGGGATTGAAACGTGGCTGCATTGTTTACGTACTCTAAGGAGAAAAATAAATGTGTGTGGGACAAACAGTGACATATATAAGATGTTGTATAGAAAAAATGGACTTACAATAACAATTTGTCTAATATTCATTCTTTTTCGACTTGATACGTTGCCGAACATAATATTAGGTATATTAAAAGAAATAAAATATTTCTTAAGAAAAACAAACTGACTTTATTAATGATCAGTAATAAACATGATGATTATCCTGATATCTATATATCTAAACCACGAATATAAAGTAAAAAAAAACAATTATTTTTCTGTTTGTTTGTAAAGATTTAACTCAAAAATGGCTGAACCGACTCTTATGAAATTGTTTACACGGGAAGTTTCTGTCGTTGGTTAAAGGCGTAGCTATGAGACACCGCTGTGTGTCATAAGTATGCACATAAGAATCATACTTTAATTTTTTATACATTAAACCTTCCCCAGTAAAAGAATCATAAATATTGGTTGTTTAGTTTCTGACAAAATTGCGCTTATACAAACATAATAGGAAAATAAGGAACCCTCCCTTTTTGAGGTCGGTTAATAATTGCACAAAATCGTATATAAGAAAGAAAATATTAAGAAGATATGCGGATGGCGTTTAATCCATACAAACGTATTCCTCTATTTTATCCATGGATACTGTTACTAGAACGAATATTCTTATACCACAGAGGGAGGCTTCTAAAATTATTAAAATTTGCCAGTTATACCGCCGCCGTGCCGTCACGAGACAAGCAGCAGATAAATTTTACGACATAAAAAAATTAAGAAGAATATATAGGCGTAACCAAATTCCTTATATATTATTATCGAAAGCGATATTAAAATCGGTAGTTTTGATGGAGGAAACAGGGTAATACGAAATTATGACTTTAAACTATTTTACATAGGTATAAACCGTTCGAACTTCAGTTGTCTCTCTCGCGCTCTATTCAGTTTTTCATACACAATGCGACAGCAATAGATTTCTTGTTAAGCGTATTTTTAAAATATCTTGCTGATCGCGGATCCTCTTAATTCTTTAAATTAAAGCAGATTACCCAGAAAAGTTTCTTTTTTTTATTAAATGTTAATAAAATTAATATTATTACTTACATAGTATATAATGTTATTGATGTCGGAATACTTACGATCTTGGATGTTACGTTGTCGGTGAAATTTATAGGGAACAAGCGAGAGGTGCCTTGCGGCTAGCGAATAAGCTAATCAACCATGCATCGCACTAACGAAGTCCCTCCAACTAGAACATTATATGGAACTGCGTCCTTGTTGGTTTGGTGATATGTGGAATTACCTGACAATATATGGTCACTTTAGAAAAAATCTAAAGGTATCAAAAATTTACAATAAAGAACTTATTCAGTTAATACTTCCGATTGAACTGAACATTACTTTTTTCCATTACATAAATATAGTATGAAGTCATGTATTATGTATTTAAATGTAGATTATACATATGAATATGTTTTTTTTAATGCGGTCCTAGTCAATGCATGCATTTAATAAAATTGGTGGAAGTTTGAACTTTACAACACGTAAATGAATTGAGATCAAATTATGTATTTAAAAAAATATATTTTAAATAGTGCTGACCCACAGTCTGCAGAACGCGCAGAAACGTAAGATTAGATTTTTTATTGAGACATATATATGATAATTAAAGGTTTGTGGTAGAGTATAGATTCGATTTGCGGAATTGCATGCACGGCTACAGTCCAAGCCGAGTTACGGCCACTTTAGCATCCTTGCACTTGGTACCGTTTCGGCTAAGTGCCTTCTGCGCTTGCCACAAAGTTCGGTAAAACTAAAGGCTCTTCAGCTCAAACGCACTAGTTATTTCGAAAATGTTTTTATTAAAACTACAAAAAATACAACATGATAAGCTTTGGAAACTTTTACTTTAATACCTAAACATATTAAGTAACGGTTACGTGATCAATATTCAACACTTCAGTACCTCCAATTTAACCCAAATTTCCGATGAGCGTATAATTCATAAAACAATACGATCACACAAATTTATTCGGTCAATTAATAAAGCCTCTATTATCGAGTAACACATTCATCACTTTTTATTAATTAGACTAACGATGATATATAGGGAAAATATAAATATATCTATAATTATCTACAAAATTCCTTAATGTTTTATAATTGATTAGTAATAACCGGCGAATACGTAGGCTTAATTACAATATTAAAAAAAAAAAGAATAAAAATTGCCAAGTGCGTGTCGGGTCCGTAGTTGCCTTTCATAACATGCAGTCTTAGTAAGGGGTTTAAGCAATTTTCAATGGAATTTGTACGAAATTACTTCTCCAAGTACATTTTATAAGTTAGTAAACTATTACTCGTAAATTGTAAATGCCTACTTATCTGTGATGGTTTTTCACATATCCAATAACAACCGTTTAGCTGGCAGGGGGAGGAACTTGAACAAAAATTTGCGCTTTAAAGCTTAATATTTCGCAAACAAATCCCTAAATTAGAAAATAGTTTTCATACACCCGCAGTAATTTTTGAACGACTTATCCAACGACAGTATGAGTATAAACGAAAAAAAAACATTCAAATTTAAGTTTAGGAGAGGTACCTTTAAAATATTTTTATTCAAGATTTTATTTTACCACTTTGTCGGTGTAATTAATATAACCCATAACAAATTACAGCTTTCCAGTACTAAGAATCTCTGAGCTGAGTCGCGGATAGACAGACGGATATGACGAAACTATAAGGGAGGAACCCTAATGATTTGCCTAAATGGCTTAGTATAGCTTCTTATTAGTGATTTTTTTTAGAATCGGATCGTATATATGTTCATTAAATCATCATTTCAGCCGAAAGACGTCCACTGCTGAACATAAGCCTTCCCCAAAGATCGCCGCAACGACCGGTCCTGTGCTGCCCGCATCCAGCGGCTTCCCGCAACCTTTACCAGGTCGTCAGACCACCTTGTAGCGGGTCTGCCCACGCTGCGTCTTTCGTTCTACGAGCTACGTGGCCCAGCCACTGCCACTTAAGTCTAGCTATTTTATTTTCTATATTCTATTCTTCTACAAACTTTACCTCTTTATAATTATAGTAGTATAATTATAAGAACAATGCTATGAAACAATTGTATGAAAAAGCAAGTTTCATAATCTTACATGGAAATGATTGTATTATACGGCAATTTTATGTTGAATTCCAGGTTCTAAGTGAGTTGTATTCTAAGTGAATACACATTACTTGAATTCTATAAAAAATATTATTTAAATAACATATAATTAACAACAATAAATGCGACTCGAATTTAAAGTCAAAATAAAACTACAGAACGAAAATAATTACTGCGTAATAACGTCGCGGGCACAGTTAGTTAGTCACATATAAAATTGTTTATGAAAACCATTAAAAAATTAAACGGTTGAATTCATATCTCCTATGAAAGTCATAACATAATAGCCAAATTCAATTAACTGATATATAAAATCGAATTGTATACTATACAGCACGATATAGCACGATAGAATACACTATTTCTAATATCTATTGGTTGACTATTGCACTGTCACCAAACTTACATGACGTCAATAGGTCTATGACGTCATATAATTACATATAATATTGGGCGCGCGGAACCGTAAATGCGATGTTATTAGGGTACCGACAGCGCTTTTGTTTGTATTTATTATAATTCCTTTGTGAAACTTACTAAGCTATTTTTAGGGTTAATGAGTTTAAAATAACGGTTAGGGAGCAATTTGTGTCATTAAGAGTTTAATGCGGTATTTTTTTTTTAAATATAATTTGATAGCATTGGTGGCGCATAACGTGGGTGGTTTGCAATTGAGTCCAACTGGATCGCAACGCAAGCTTTTTTATCGTTATAGGTTTAGTGTTGTAGCCACAATCTCACCTGATGTGGCCCAAAATAGTAGCAAGCTACGCCTAGTAGGAAGACTGACTCTCAAGTGCAGCTGCTGGAACACAGCTATTAGTACTTGGCGACAGATTTACAATTTGAGGGTGGTAGCTAGCCAGGCGGGCTTTAGAAAAAGCCCGACCACCATGCTATGGTTTCTGCACGTTGTTTTTCTTCACCGAAAGCTCGGACTCATGGCAGGGATTCGAGCTAACGTCAATCGATGCGATGTCCGTACAGGCTACCACTGAGCCATCATTGCTTCCAAATTATGCCGTATTTGTCCACTTGGAACCCTAAATGTATGAGGATGTACTTTTTTGTAACTTGCTATGAATTCTTAATTGTACTTACCTATAGAATAATGAAACTAGTATAGTAGTGGACTTTATTACTCTACTAGTTGTGCCTGCGGCTCCGCTCGCGTGGATTACAGAATGCTGTTGGAATTGTGCTGCCTCAAAAATGCTTATTGTGGGTGATCATCAGAAGATAGACATCTATCTTCTGCTTATCTTCTGCTATCGCTGCTTAAGGTCTACAATTATGTAGTACATTAATTTGATATATCTCTTATAATTTACTCAGCGTAAGCCATTAAATCGCCTCAAAAACGTCTTTTTCCGTTTTGATTCACCATTATCGTCACTGCTTATTTCGTATGTCACTCTATTTACAAAATATATGACCAGATAACATATCTATGAATTAAAAGTAAAACCATGTAAATCGAATAAGTGGTTTTCACGTGAAAAGAATATAAACGGACAGACAGATAGAGAGAAGTTGAGTTTTATAACATATAGAGATGAACTTACCTATGTGAATTAAATCTGTTATACAAATACATAAATTTTATCTTTATATTAGACTTGTCGTGCCCCCGGCTCCGCTTGCGTGGACTACAGTATTATTGTTTATGAAGATATCGTGTTTTTTATTGTAAGGACCAAGTATCTAAGATTTAACAATCTGACAATCAAAAATGAGCAAAATTTATCCAGTAGTTTTTGTGAGATGCGCACACAACGGAAAACCTCAATCATTTTATTTATTATATAGATAAAACTGAATTACTGACAATGCTTTGAGCTTTACTCAATTGCATCTAATATCAAGGAATTAATTACGACACTAGCTAATACCCGCTGCTTCGTTCACGTGAAAATGCTTTTGATTTTCCACAGGAATTATCTTATCTGGTATAAAAGTTTACTGTCATTTATTCATTATTGTAAATTTGTGTTCTGCTTAGCTCTTTTTAAAAAAGGTATTGATATGTAGTATGGATTCTTCCTATGGTTCAGTATGCAATTAATCAAAACACTACATTCTAATTGGTTCAGTGGTTTTTAAATGGTAGGCGTTCCATCAAGGAAAATTAACGATTTTAATTTTTAACTAGCTGTAGGTACCCGCAGCATCGCTCGCGTCGTTACAGAAGAATTCGTAATTTCTTAAAACTTGAATAACATTTTATTAAATGATATTGTTTTTATAATGACCAAGTAACAAGGCGTAAGTACTTTTTATGTGATGCGCGGACAACGGTAAACCTCAATAATTTTTTTTATATAGAAGACAGATAGATAAAGCAATCACTTTAACCATCAACCTAAACGTATATTTCTTTCAAGAGTTTTTAGAATCTGATCAGTAGTTCGAACGATTATCTCCTACAAACACGACTATTATAGAGGTATATGTCGTATATTTATAGGAGGAAATCTCAAAATCTATTTATTAGATCCTAAAAATTATTTCACTAATAGGAAGCTCTTATTAAATTTATAATATAAACCCTAGTTATAAACTACATGTGTACCAAATTTCATTCAAATCCGTTCAGACGTTTTTGCGTGATTGAGTAACAAGCAAATAAACTCACTTTCGCAAATTTCGGGAATTGGTTCCCGCGAAGAGGAGACTTTTGTATTATGCATCAGCGCTTTCTAAATTTTAACAATAAATATTATGGAACCCTACATTAAATGATTACAAATTAAAGACAGCGCAATTTGAATTAGGATTTAAAGATAAAATTTGTAGTAATGTAGTCATTTAAAAAACAAAATAATTCAACGATTCAATTTCGAATGCAAGTGATTTGCGGAACCCAGTTTAGGTATGGTTGATATTCCTGTTTGTGCGGAATATTCATGTTTAATTTTAAAGTGTTTGATTATACGTATGGTTTTTAATTTTAAATAACTATACTGGTTTTTAAATGAACATTTTGGGTGTAATAGTAATATTGAATTTAACCAATAACGTTATTAAATTTAAAAAAAGGTAGGGGTTAACATTTAAACGTATTTTTTGACTACCTTGACTTTTATTGAAATATATAGTTTTCTTATTTATCGTAGTAATATAAAATTTTAATGTGTCCTTTGTTTTTGTCTATATAATTATGTTTTCTATTTATATATTTAACACATATAATTTTATATTATCCCTGCAGATCCTATAACAACATATTATGTGTAAATTTGTACATAAGCAACAAGCCATAATAAATAAAAACTACACTTGATCACATCCCAGTTAGAGAATGATTTTATAATTGTACAGTTTATTAAAGCCCCACGATAAATGATAAAATTCTGTAATACTTTGTACAATTTAAATAAAACTAAAACTGAACAAATACATTGATATATAGAAATACCAACTTCTGAAGTGATATTACTAAATATAAAATAACAAATCATATAATTATCCTAAATATTTAAAACTCAAATAAAATACTCTCCAAAATTAACCGTCAAATAAAAACTTACCATAAGTTGACGGGGTATGCGAGTTATGAGTTATGTTTAGGCATTTTATATATGATTTATTTATCAGAACCTGTACACACTAATAGTTACATTATATTTATAATACTTTTCTTAGTATACCTATATAGTTTTATCATACATAATATTACATTGTAATCAAGGTTAGAATCATTCGATAGACAATTATTGCATTTTTTAAATAGTCGCGTACAATGTTTATATTAGTGCGGCTATTATCGAATCGATCCCTGGTAATTGGACGTTAAATGTTTTAGACTACAATATATTTACTTGGGAGTACATACTAGCTGTTTATTTAAAAATATATATCGAATGCTTTATTTTAAATAAAGTAATAAATGTATTTATGTAATAAATAATTATTTTTAAATGTATTAAATATTAAATTTATTGTATGAGGAATTTATTTATATATTTTTTATATATTAAAATATGGTCTTAATTAATATAAAAGAAATGTAATCTCATATTAAAATCGTACTATTTCGTTATATCAAAGAGACGAATTTTCATTCAAGAACAAACTTTCTTACTTCTCGCAACTTTTTATGTGTTAAGTTTTTTTTTTTTCTAAAGTTGTGAAACTTTTTACTAATGTTCTATTGAAGATTATCAACTAGAGTATCTACTTTTTTTTCTCACTACGTATATCAGTTTATGCAGATGTGCATTTTAATGCGTCCGCATAGCACAGAGGTATCGCGGCAACTGCTGTGCTTGGTCATCTTCAGTCGTCGTCGAGATCTGCGAAACATTTCTTCAGCATGTGTACCGCGCATGCGCCAATAAACTCCGCCCACCAAAACTTTTCACCACACGAAAGTTGCGACGCACGAACGTTCTAACTTTCCGATTCTTTATCTCAAATATTTCACTCGGACCCTTTGTTTTTAAGTACTTTAAAAAAAGTTATAATTGGGTGTTTATACTTCAACAGGTTTATAACGGTTATAATTTTAATAAACGTCATTAGCGTCTTTGACTTATTGTTGCTATTGTTATAACGACTTTGTAGCTTATTTTTCTCAAGTTTCATTTATAGCTTCTTACTGTCTATACTATATGATGGCTGCTTTCATTTGGATTGTTGAGGAAACTACACGACACTGGCAGAACGCTGCCAGAATGCTGCCACGGAGGCCATAGACCAAATAAAAAAACATGTTTTTCAAGAAGTAGGTATTAGTGTTAATTTTTGATACTGTTGCTATTTATTTTACATAAATATTTTAATTTACAAAAAAAACATTATTTATCTAAATAGTTATTTTTGTTTTCGTTACAACATATGATTCAGTATATTTCTTCGGAGCCTTTGAAGGTAGAAAAGTGCATACATTATATCATAAGTAACTAGCCTGGCCATAAATATTGTTACAACCTAAACCCGTTAAACCTGTTTTTTTTTTGGAATTCAAATTTTGAACGCGTTCATTATGTTAGAAGCTTCGATCGATACGCCGCCATTTCACATATTTTTTCCAGATTACTGAATACAGATTATTAAATAAGAAAAATAATTGCAGTGATTGCCTTGCACGTAGTGGATGTGTAGTGGAGGAGTGTATTGAAGTAGTAGAATTTTCAAGTTATTGTCCGGCTTCTTAGCCAGGACCGCCCTCCTCTGCGGCAACTCAAGTCTAGGTCCGATCCATCGGCATGGAGCCCTTGAGCCAAGCAGCCGCTCGCGCGATACAAGTGACTGCACAATCACTAGCTTTCACAGCCATACATGACACTGCATTATACACACATGCACAACACACATAGGTACATAGGTTCTGTAAGGGACCTTTTTTTTTCTTTTTTTGCCTAGTTAGAATAGACAAAAATTTTCAGACCACTAAATACACATACACATGTTCCTTCCCTCCTCCCAGGGGGCAGAAACATGTCTATATGTATAGTTAGTTTAGATCGAATTACGGATAGGGAATTAGTCAGATCGCGACTTAATTGCATAGGCGCAACAGTCCGAGCCGAGGTCCGGCCACTTTGGCACCCTCGGATGTTGTTGCTTAGCTTTCGTGGCTGAGTGCCCTAAGCGCTCGCCCCCAAGCCCGGTAAAGCTGTAAAAGCCGTAAGGGCTCCAGGGCCCCTCAGGCTAACAGTGTAGTCAGTTGGAAAAAAAAAAAAAATTCTAGGGATTCGAAGTCACGTCGATCGACGCGGTGTCCGTACACGCTGCCTCTGAGCCATCATTGTCGTGAGCTTGAATATTGCTTGCTATTGATAAACTCAATTAACTATTTAAGAAACAGCATCTAGTTAAGTGTACGGGGCCGCGCCGAGGGTTTTTTAAGATTAAGAAATACAAGTGATTCTTAAGAATGTTTACTGTAGTAATGTTTCAACGCGCTATCGAAATATCTCCTCGTGAAATATTTCGTATAGGATTCTATAGAGGGAGACCCATATCTCTATGAAGGTCAACGTTCCGGACATAGGGTGGAGGAATGAGTATGTGGCGGAGGACCGATTTTGCACTCTTTGTAATCTGGCAAAGTTATTTTTAACATATTTTCGAGCGCGATGCAGCAATATATTAAGATAGGACGGACACATGCCTTGTATAGATAGTGTAAGTTAGACCACAGGGGTATTTTGTTTACCGAGCATAGCAAGGGTTGCAAGCAAGAAAGGACCAAAACGGTCCTTTTTCGGACTATACTGACATGTGGAATGAAATTGAGCATATTGTCGAGTGTGACAGTCAGATATTTAGTCCAGGTGGCCCATGGGTTTTTCCTACTGAATAGCTTGAGAGGTTTGAGCATCTTTGGTAACGGTTTCTTATTCGGGTCGAACATAATCGCATTGTTCTTTTCAGGATTAATACCTATTCGCCATGTAGGAAACCATTTCCTGAGAGTGGTTACGGCGCGTTGTACAGTGGCTGCGAGAGATATCTGTTCCTATGCGATGCGTAGATGACAATGTCGTCAGCGTAGAGCCCTACCTCAACCCCGGGGGGTCGCAAGAGGTCGCTAACGTACAGATTCAATAGGCAAGGCACCAAAATGGAGCATTGTGGAACACCAGAGCGCACAGGGTGTGATGTAGAGAGTTCACCTTCCACTCTGTAGTGGAAGGTACGATCGGTCAGATAATCGCGGACTATGTGTACTAACCTATCTGGGACTTCTAGTTGGTGTACTTGTGAATTAGTCCGGCGTGTCAGACCTTATCGAAAGCCTTAGCGATGTCGAAGAAGCCTGCAAGCGTACGGAATGGATCTATTTTACTTTTCGCGAAGTTACTAGTGATGTGCTCCGTAAGGCGGTGCACTTGATTTGTAAAGACTGTCGGGCGCAAAAACCGAACTGCTCAGGTGGATAAAGGTTCTTATCATTTATAACGATCTTGAGACGGTTCAGATGGATCCGCTCGTAAAATTTCCCTAGCGTATTTAAGAGACTGATCGGACGATAGCGATTCGCGAAAAAGCGAAGCTTTTTTGCCGGGCTTATGAATACCTATCACTATGGCCTTTTTCCAGACATCTGGAAGTGGCAGTATGCTATGGCTACGTTGAAAATGCAGACCACAAGAGCTAAGAGGTGATCGGGAAGACGTTTGAGTACTTCATTCCTGATACGATCGGGACCGGGGTACTTTCTAGGCTTAAGATATTTGATGACTGAACAGACCTCATCCAACGTTACCAGGGTTAGGGTATCCATGGGAGGGATCGAGTTATAATCCTATACCGAGGACTCGATAGCGTCAATATGTGCAGTGTCTACATTGTCACAGTTTGGAGAGTAATGGCTTCCAAGACTTGCGGCAAGGCATTCCGCTTTACCTTCGCTGTCAAAAATAAAATAAATGATCTTACAATTTTCTGATAAATATTCTCTGATACTGTAAACACCAAACAATAATAAAGAACATGTTGCCACCGCCTGGTGGTTATCGCCAATTATAGTCATAACATCCTAAGTAAATATACAACGTCAACGTCTTTTACTTATGTACCGATTAACACGTTGTAATAAGAGAATGTATACAACCTGTACATTTTTAAGTTATTTATTACTAGCTTTGCCCCGTGGTTTCACCTGTGCTAAATCTATACGACCAACTTACAACCACCGCGTTGCCGCCAACGTACCCGTGTAGCTTATCGTTGTTCTCGTTTCCCGTATTTGCCAACAGCTTGCCAGATTGTTTGACGTTCATGGTTAGTGCTCCGCTCCTTAGGGTCGTAAAGTGAAGGTATATATGCTATAACCTTCCACAACTAATAGCTTATAACATGCAGAAATATATTTTTTAATCTGGCTGGTATTCCTAGAGTTCAGCGCGTTCAAACAAACAAAAAATTGTATCTTGAACTTTATAATATTAGTATAGATTTACTGACAAATGCCTATAATGTTACATTTATAACAGCATCGCCTCTCGACAAGAATCATAACGTGCGCTTTAAAATATGTAAGATAAATGAATTCCACGATTACTTGACAACGATATTATTATACTAGTTTATCGTTAGTATGGATTAATCTAAGTTACAGTCACTTATGAATGATGCAAAAGTTTCGCAGCATTAACGCGGTACAGACGACTTCGTTCAAAGATTATACTTAAGTACTAAACTGTTGTAATTTATAAGAATAATAAGGTCATTAGGCAAAATGAGTTTACTAATCTCTTTCACTGATTAATTCGCAGACTATAATAGTACTTATTTAAGTAATAGAATTAAGCAAAAATAAGTTTAAATATTGTCATACATTTTGTAACATTTTTATTAATAAATATGCCCTTCTTTATAAATTTTTCTATCCTGTTTATAAGTTAAATTTATTTTTTGTCCATCTTTTCCCTATACGCATTCCGATTTCCGAACTTTGGTGAGTAATTCCGCGCAAGCTCGTGATAGTATCTGTAGTAGTTATAATGATACTATATAATGATTACAATAGATGGCACGCGAGTCGTTTCATTTATAAGATGGCGAGAGAAGTCGCAATCAAGAACTGGCACTTAATAATTTTCAAATAACATTATATAAACCACTACTTATTAAAAAAAAATGCAATCAAAATATATTTTTTTATCTTATTATATTTCACTTTTTTGCATGTCATTACCACTATGTATTAATTATTGCAGATATCGTTCTTTTAATGTGTAATTAGACGATATTAACCCTCGCAATTACCAATAAAATATCTTACAAAATCCCTCATAACAAAATAAGGATACCTAAAATTTCAGTTAGTGTTGTAAAGATGTTTCTCAAAAGCATAGCTTTCGATGTTTCTTACATAGAATAGTAAACTCTGGAGGATCCAGACAACGTAGGTGCTAAAACGTGTTTCAAACGTAAAACAGCTATCGTTAGTCAGTTATAAACGATTTACAGATAGATATAAAGGCAACAACGACCCCCGGAGCTCAGATCCCGCTGAAAATATTTACAATTTTATCACTCATTGTAGAATGACAACAAATACGAATAATTATAGAAACATTTTTGTTACTACTACGCTTATTATTTCGCAAAAAAATTGCAAAATAGCCATAATACATATTATGGCAACTTGAAACTAAAAATGTCGTGCATTTGATTCATTTTTATTAGGTGTTAGTCATGTTATGCTGACCCTACTTAGGTGGAGTAAGGATATATAACAAAAATATATTAATCAACCGAAATATATATACTACATAATATTATACTACATTCAGGTAAAAAAAATACATTACACAATATCATAAAAATATTTATATCGCAAACGATTCTGAACTTTTGATGTCATAGAACAGAAATATGTTTTATCCAATCAGAAGCCAAGAAAGACTTCGATCAATAGCTTCTAAAATCTTGTATACCTGATACGTTCGTCTGACCTCAATGATACCTGATATTGAGTGAAGATGTGACTTATGATGGTACTCTACTCTCTAGCTCTGTAGTGCAGCTGCCGAAACACACCTAGTTATAGCCAGGTAGGCATTAAAGACGCACAAGTTTATACAGATTTATTTAACCAAACACTCCTGTAATTTAGCAAACGAATAATTTTGTTAACGTGCAATAAGAGAGATAGGGCACAGATAAATTTCTTTGAAGTTTTCTCTCTACTAAGGGCAGTCAGACTGGTGGATACCTCCACCGTATAGAAGATTGCAGTCAAATAAGCTTTTGTTGTGTTCTTGCGGCGAGTAGGGTTTCCAGAGTTCTTGGGGTGGGGGGTTTCAAGGTCGGTAGCGCGCTAATGATACCTATGGTATTACATGCGTCCACAAGCTAAGGTAGCCGGTTTTTTTTTTCGAACTGTCTATACAGTTAGTCTTAGAGGCCCTGGAGCCTTTACGGCTCTTATAGCTTTACGGGGCTTGGGTGCGAGCGCTTAAGGCACTCAGCCACGAAAGCTTTGGCAACAACATCCAAGGGTGCCAAAGTGGCTAAACCTCGGCTCGGACTGTTGCGCGTATGCAAATAAGTCACGATCTGGCTAATTCCCTAACATTCGATCTAAACTAACTATATATATATATGTTTCTTCCCCCTGGGAAAGGATTTAGTGGACTGAAAATTTTTGTCTAACTAACTAGGCATACGGCGAAAGTAAACAAGAATTTATGTCATAACAAAACAATGGTAAGTTGGTAACCCTACACCCAGTTCGAATCTAAAAGGGCAAGTTCGCTCTGTACCAGAGAGTTATGGACGATTTTATAATGAGCTTGTGCACGTTTTACGGCAGTCGTTCCACTGTTCTGCAAGTGTTGTACTTAGAGATTACTGACGCGATATATCCCGCGTCATACATTGTAATACGCTTAAATAATATACAATTCAAGTTAATATTTAATATAAACGGAACTAGCTGAATAACAGCTTTCAATAAATATGAAAAATTTATAAATTAGATATCTTTTTTTAATTATGTTGTCTTTATATTATTGCTTTGTTATGTTATGTTTGTTATTCTTTTTAGAGTTAGCATTTGGACATAATCTCACCTAATGTTAAGTGACGATGTGGTCCAAAATGGTAACACGTTAAGCTTAGTGGAAGGACTGGATCTCAAGTGCAACTGCCGGAACAGAACTACATAGTTGTAGGGTTGAAGGGTGTAGGTTGAGGGTTGTAGCTAGCCAAGGTGGTATTAAAAATGCCCTACCATCATGCTATCATGTCATGCACCGAATGCTCAAGGTTGTTGCAGGAATTCGAACTCACGTCGTTCGACGCGGTGTCCTTACACGCTACCACTAGTAACATTAAAAGGTACTGCGCTACGCATTGTGATTCACGTTAGGTACTTGAGAAATGTGATCACAGATCGGCTAACCGGTGACCAGGATATAGACAAGGAGCACAGAGCGTTGTCAGCCCGATGGAATATGCTTGCCCGCAGGTCTGCGTGCTGCACGACGCCAGTTAAACTGATACTCTTTAGTTCATACCGCCAAACGTTAGCTTGTGAGTTAAGTATAGGTACAGATGATCTCCTTTTGACTTTTGTCTCGACTGACGGAATTCTATAGTCCACGCAAACGGAGCCGCGAGCACAGCTACTCATTAATAAATTGCATAAATTATTACGGTCGTATACAAGTTGAGTATAATATATGCATATACAAGCGTTCAGTACAAGATGCGCGCATATGTTGCGCAAGGGGGGGGGGGGTGCAACATAACCACTTCACTTTTTGATAACTCTCCATCTCTCCATTTAATTTACGTACCGCGGGCGTATATGAAAATCGATTCTTAAAGAGTAAACACGAAAAATAATCATACTATGTACTTCATAATGATAACACACAGTTATATTAGTGTTACAAAACTCATATTACGTTTGATGTTTCCGAAAAGTATCACCACAATATGTCCGCTCAACGTTGGATAAGCCCCAACCCGACGGCGGCGGTCATTCCCGCCGGTTTAACAAACCGGTTTGCCAACAAAATATTGTTCATAACATTTGATGTTACACTGTTTGGGTTTAATACTTCTACTAATAATTATAAATTCAGTATATAGCGGTTATTGCTAGTTTCATAATTATAAATAACCAGCAAGCAATTACGTTTTCATGCAAAAGCTTTCAGTGTTCCGATCCATCCGTCTGCCTTAGCTCAGAGGTAGATGCTTAGTACTAGAAAGCTGTAATTTGGTATGGGTACACATATTAATCACGCCGACAAAGTGGTATAATAAAATAAAAGCAAATGATGTTTTTAATGTACCTTAATACTTAACTTAATGCTTAATACCTCACCTTCCTCACCTTCACATAACATGAGGAATATTTTTCTCGTCTATCCCGTTAACTATTCACGGCTCCGTTTGTGAAATAATAGCTTTAAAGTACTATTTTTTGTTAGAGTTAAGTGTATGTGTGTGTTGACTATTAAAAATATTTTACTTATTAATAAAATGATTATTCTTATGAATAATGACTAATATATAAAATAAATATAAACAATTTTGACTATAGATTTTATTGAACGTTAAGAAAAAAATGAGTTTCATCTCAAATCGCACATAAAAAAGTTTTATTTAGTTATTGGTTGGTTAAATAGTTGATTTTGGATAATTTAATGGAAAAGTAATTTCGTTCAAATTCCATTGAAAATTACTTAAAGCCCGTCTCTAAGTCTGTATATTCTAACGGACAACTAAGGAGCCCGCCCTACACTGCGCGAGGCCCGACAGGCATTAGGCCGTTTTTTTTTTACTTATTGGTCCTAACCTCAATATTGGAAGGACACTGAAGCAATGATGGCTCAGTGGTAGTGTGTAGTGTGTGCGTCGATTGACGCGAGTTCGAATCCCTGCAAGGAGCCTGAGCTTTCCGTGAAGGAAAACATCGTGAGGAAACCATAGCATGGTGGTAGGGCATTTTCTAATGCCAGCCTGGCTAGCTACCACCCTCAAGTTGAAAATCTGTCGCCAAGCACCAATAGGTATGTTCCGGCAGCTGCACTTGAGAGCCAATCTTGCACTAGGTTTAGCGTGTTGTCATCTTCTGTCTGGATAGGCCGGGATTCGAACTCAATTTCATAACAGTTTCATTCCCTTCACCAAAGAGAAATCGGACACAGAGACATCTCTTTGGAGATTTCTCTCTAGTTGAGACAGTCCTCAACCCTACAGAATATCTCAGCTAAATAACCTTGTGCTGTGTTCCTGCGTTGAGTAGAGTTTTCACAGCTTCTTGAGATAGGAGGGTTCAAGGTCGGCAACGCGCTATTGATAGCTATGGTATTACCAGGGCCCATAGACTACGGAAGCCGCTTACCATCAGCCGGGTCGTATGCTTGTTTGCCACTTTTATAAAACAAAACGTACAACTGTATCGTAAGGCTCAAACCCACGTTTTTTGAAGCGACGGCCGGACGTACTAACCTGAATTATTATCAATAATTCTGAGTAATTATACAACAACATTTAATATCAACAGATCACGCGATACGCGAATACACCAACATAAAACCTAGCTCCTAATCAAATTAATCCTTAAAGCATATTTTCCTAACATATACGCGGAGTGGTTGTGTATTTGAAACAATAAAAAAATTATAAATTTAAATTTTTGCTTCTTATAATGGACTTATCCGTAAGTTTAAAGTTTATAAGATTTATTCCTAAGAACTAAGTTCAATTTTAAAATAAAATTATGCCGTTATAGACTAAGTGAGAACTCTTCTATTTAAGGTTCTTAAAGCCAAAACAAAGCAAAGCAAGGTGGAGAATACGTCGAATTTTTAATAACTTTTGAAATAGCTAATAAGTATTATATATGAGTATATGACCCTTTACTACACTTTTGAAATTGGTTGAAAATTAACGAAATCGAAATTTCGATTTTTTTTATTGGATTTGATTATTATGGGAAATGCTTATACATATTCACCAATGATATAAGCTTTCCGCTTACAACATTTCATAAGAACCAGTCAATCCGATTTGTGTTTAATGCGGACATACAAACAAACAGTGTTATGGGTATATTCGTAATCAGTGTCCTTTATGTCTATGGTAAATTTGAAAAAAAAAAACTTCTACAAACAGAACTAGAGATTCATTCATGTAGATAGATAGTAAATACGTTACGATCGTTCTCCTTATATCTAGGCTCCATAGGTCAAACCTTTATAGTAAATGACTCATAATCAAAGGACCTGCCAACACGTTTGTTAATGTGAAGTTTATTATCTATTCGAAAAAAAGTTATAAATTGACAGTCGAATTCATTTATAAAGACTTTTTGCTTATAGCGACGTAACACTTAATTCCCTTAATTTAAAGTATATTTTCGAGTACAATAATTTAGCTATAGCGACTTAAAGTCTAACGCCGATTTCGGGTATAGCGACTTGTTTAATGAACTATTTGTAACAAGTTGTAACAGCAACTAGAAATCCCTTGCAGATATTGTGACCGGCGACGACCAAGTCATCAAACATTCATCACAAAGGTTCATTCTTCAATCATAAAGATATCTTATATTTTGTTTACATTCTCAGATGATCAGCAGTTGTAATAATATTGTTGTGCAAGTATTATTGTGCTTTAGTTTATAAGTGTTCGTATTTAAATCTAATAATTTAAGTGCTATATTATGCGCATTGCGCGGCTGTATTGTCTGACAATGAATATTAGTTTCTTTCTGTCTTGATTTTGTCTATTTACCTATGTTATATAACGACCTTCAGATATAGCGACGGAATTGTAATGGTCCCTTCATCGTCTTTACAACCGAAATCTACTGTATGTATTAAAATGGTGTATTTCATAAGGGGCTAAATTTCATAAAGATTAATCTATTTTATTCTCTTTCTTTACAGAAGTTAGCAGTTTATTTGATAGCATTATTATGTTGTGCGATCGCTCATCCACCAGATTTTCCGATAAAGGGATACGACATAGCAATAGCCACAACAACCACAATCAGTCCACAAATATCTACCACGATCGGTCCGCTGTCTACAGACCAGCGTATGATTATAACATTGCTAAATACAATAGCAGGGTTACCCGGCAACAATCAAGACATATTGGACAGAGTACGAGCATAAAATGTTATCTTTTTAACTTTATATTATATTAATAAACAAAATAAATATTCACATCTCCAATTTCTCAAATGTGTTTGTTTGGTAACGCCATATCTCCCTTAATTCTTTATCAAAATTAATTATTAAAACATCATTTTAAAGCTTAGGATACACACTATTGACAAAATTGTTTTCATTAAAAAATTATTCATTAGGAGAATATATACAACTAACATGTAGGTGGCGCCATCTAATCTGTTTAATTAACGTGGTAGCTGTTAAATTCTATTCTATAATGAGCGAAATATTTGCATGGGTCAATTAGTTATACTTTGTATCTTGTTTCTTATTTGTTATATATAAATATTTAGTTACTTATTTAGTGTAATTTATTTCCGCAAACAATTTTATTACAAATCCCAAAGTCGCTCAAAGATCTGATTGTGAGAAAACGCACGAACCAATAAAATCGTCTGATTTCAAATTTTCATTACTAAATGTTTTCACTTACCAAATGACTCATGTTTCAAATTATTGTAACAAATAGGTACCGATTTATACTAGCTACTAACAATAATTACTGAATTGCGTGGATATAATTACAATAATATGTGTATGTATCCATCCGTATTGTGGTTATTAAATTTTAACTTCGTTATATAACGCTAAATTTGTACAATTGATTTTCAACCTTAGTATTATAGGATAGTATTTAAATGCTTTAAATTATGTGTCTTGTATCAAACGCTAAAATGGGAACAGATTTATAAACGATATCCATTTTGCTCGGTCATCACACTTGATCGCGGTTTGATACGATTCCAAAGCAAGCAAAACCTACATACAACATGTTGCTCTACAAATATCAAACTGATATAAATTCACCTTACATTATTTCTTCTAGATGTGGCAATATACTTGTTTTTTTTTCGTCTATTCTTGTATGGTTAACTATTCATTAATTTTCAACGATAAATAACAAATATTGCTTCATGCTTGTAATAAATTTGGTTTCCTAAAAAATCATTCAATCTATATACATATAAAAATGAATGTTTCTTAATTTGTTTGTCCCCTAACCATTCGTCCTGCGAAGGTTCTGTGTTAGTACAACCAGTTTTCAATGGCAAAAGTGTGCTCGCGCCCAAGCCCGCGAAACCACCGAAGACGCCGAAGAACTTCGTTCCCGCACACTCGCCATTACCGATACGATCCTCCGTCATCGAGCTCTTGAGCCCGCTGCTTGCAAAATACAGTGATACTGCACTTACACATACATACAATTAGAATGCATTTCACACCTGCACACCACACAGTAAGTACATAGGTTCTGTAAGAGACCTTTTTTGTTTTTTTTTTTTTTGGTTAGTTAGACTTGACAGAAATTGACAGATCACTAAATACATGTACGCATGTTTTTTTTCTTTTGTCCTTAGAAAGAAATATGATGTATACTCGCATATGCATAGATAGTTACGTCGAATTATGGATAGACAGTCAGCTAGATCGCGACTTTTTTGCATGCACGTCAACATCCCAAGCCGAGGTTAGGCTACTTTAACACCCTTGCGCTAGTTGACCCTTTTTTACGCGTATGAGTGCCTTATGCGTTCGCCTCAAAGCCCGATGAAGCTGCCCAAGCCTGTAGTGGCTCCAGGGCCCTTAAGGCTAACAGTGTAGTTAGTTAGAAAAAAAATCTAACAGGTAGTTTCAGAGATTAGAGAGTTGAAACAAAAAACAAAAACCATTTCTTGAGCATGATTATATTAAATTTCCGTTACGAACATAAATAAACCTAAAACGATGATAATTCAAAATGTGTGTAACTATAGATAATTTTAATATTTAGGCCGTCTATTATACCAGCTTGATTGAAAATATGCTCAAAATAGAAGGTCACCAATAAAGCCAATAAATTGGTTTTCCTTCAATACGAGTTTGTTCTTAGTCAGCTCTATGAAAGCTATTTTAGCTGTTATACAGCGATTTGATTTATGTTCTTTAAATTAAACTTATGTTCGTGAATAAATATTTCTTTTTTTTTATAAAATACAAGATGGTAACAAACAAATCAATACACACAATACCATAGATTAATAATTGGTTTCCGCACCGATTCAACTAGATACCGTCGGCGTACTATCAAAAGCGGCAATCAAAACTACGCCGGATCGGTGTACTCAAGTTAGTCTCATACCGACAATACTGTCACGTTGACAAGCATAATTTAAAATAGTCCTATACGCTACAATATTAATTACCCTTCTATGAGCTATTGTTTGTAGGTAGCGCGACATCTAGTTGAAGCGCAGCGTTGATCAATCAATAATCTATGTATAATACATAATATCCTTAGTAATATTATAAATGCGAAAATAAGTGTGTTTGTTCACGCAATCACGCAAAAACGGCTGAACGGATTTGGATGAAATTTGGCACACAGATAGTTTATAACCTGAAATAACACATATAAACTTTTATCCTCTTAAAGACCCCATTCTGAAGTCCACGCAGATGAAGTCGTGAGCAGATACTAGTAGACAATAAAATAAAATAAATATAATAATTTTCATATCTGATGGTAGTTTCAAAGATTAACGAGTAAAAACAAACAATCCATTGAGCTTTAAAATATCAAAACGTCAATTTTTATAAATAATTAGAAACGCGTAGCTGTGAACCAGAAATATTTGTTTTTATCCGATCGCCTCTGAACGTGAACGCTGGGCTAATATGAATATATTAATTAATAATTAATATCAATATGGGCTAATATGAAGATTGTCTAAAAATATCATCAAAATCGCTCTAGGGAACATCCATACAAACTTATATATATATAGATTTTATTAGTAAATTAATATTTTTGTTTCCGGCATTCCAAAAGAGCGTTCAACTTACGATTTTAACGCGAAAAACTACTGTAAATTGAAATATACAATTGAATACAAAGCAAATGCAAATTTTCCGTTTTGTATTCAATAAAACAGGTATTAAATCAACGTACAATTGGTACGTACAGCCAGCAAATAAAATTTTGCATTCGTTGCGACCAGTCTGGCCTCGTCCTGTGCAAATAGCGCAATTGATCCAAATCATTGGCAGAACGCATTCCGGTCTTCCATTGGCGAGCTAAATCTGCGGTAATGCAAAAATATATATATATGTATTTTAACGTTCTTAAATTTGTAGATAAATTATTTCTATATAGTCAAAATTAAAACCCTTTTTATATGATACAGGAACGCGCTTTATCTGAATCCTATCTGATGGTAAGTGAAGACGAGGTCGACGATAGATCGCACCTACCCAACAAATTCACTGTTCACTTAAACACACCCAAGTTATATGTAAACGAGAATACAGACATCCTGAGTGAATTTCACTCCATAGCCGTTTGCATTATAAATGAAAAAGCGAAGTGCATCGTGCGAACCGGAGAAATGTGCACTACATACGGGTGAAAATCCTCACGGCGTCTAGTTCTCCTGTAATGGAACGGTGAGGGCGGAATTAAATCAGAATTAATTACAATTCCTGCACATACTCGCCAAAGTGTAATCTATAAAAAAACCGAGAGGCAATTTATTCTGCGACGATGCTCTAAACTGAGCATTTTGACCTTCGTCAGGTGTTTCATTGCCAATAAGCCGTTGAGCACGACGCTCGATTAAATCAAGAGCATTAGAGATATTATTATGCATATGAAAATTATATTATCAGCCATTATCCTATTCATGTAACTGTATTTTTCTCGTTCGGGTTGCGTTTATAAATACCTGATTATAAACTTTGCCCTTCCAGATTCCCTCCTCTGACCTTCCTTTCAATTTTCAATAAAAATCTAATTTGTCTAAACTTAAGTGTCCATTTGAGAAATAATGTAAAGTTAGATGTACCTAAAAACAAATTAATTTAATTTATTTTCTAATTGTATATGAATTCCATTTTAACATTTTACTACAATTTCGTTTGATTTAACAGTTT
Organism: Saturnia pavonia; assembly: GCA_947532125.1. NCBI lineage: Eukaryota > Metazoa > Arthropoda > Insecta > Lepidoptera > Saturniidae > Saturnia > Saturnia pavonia. The sequence goes on along the minus strand of OX383899.1, from coordinate 4,425,825 downwards.
TATTGATTAAGAATAGTTGTACAATTTTCTTTTTAAGAAAATGTTATGTACATATGTAATTAGTTAGCACATCAATCAGTTTTCGTATTGTTCCTATGTGTTTCTTTAGTAAATAAATAAATAACTGCACAGTAAGATAACATAGCTCGTCTATGGATTACTATCTCAAACTCATGCACTACTGATTCTTATGATCACTGGCGAAAAAAATTATTGTCCATTCATACTTTGCAATCGTAAAAATGTATATCTCATATTTACGATTAAAATAAAATTTTACACATCGTTTTTACTTTGGTATAAATAATAATTTACGGCAATATTTTTAACACTCATAATTATTCTAGCAATTATTTCGTAAGATATTTTTGAAGCTTTGGAATAACTAAAAAAAAATTAACGAACCACAGGAAAATTACAAAATCTTTTTTGGCATGAAAAAATATTTCTTTGTAGTACACAAAATAATACTATTTTTTACAAATTAACAAGTTTTCGTTGTATACAAATTTGTTGTTACATGGTGGTTGGGCATTTTATAAAGCTCAGCTGACCGACTAGCTACCACCCTCAAGATGGCCAAGCACCTATAATGTTCCGGCAGCTGCACTTAAGAACCAGCTCCCGTACTAGCCTTAACGTGTCACCATTTTGGGCGACATCGGCGCTTAACGTCAGGTAAAAGAAAAAAGCGTACAAGAGTACTTTCAGAAAGCCCTATATTTTTGTTACTGTATTAGGTTGAAGTCATTTGATAAATAGGCATGACAGCGGCGACCACCGATGGATTTCGATCTCTTGGTGGTCGCCGTTGTATTCGGATTGTAAACTGCTTACCAACAGGGACAGTACATTCAATGTGCCTAGCTATTATTAAAAAAAAGTTCGTTGCTGTTTTCATGACTATTTTACTAACACATTCTTGAAATAAATATAGCAAAGTAACCGTGATTCCCATATTGTTTGCCGCACGATGCAAGCGCTGCACGAGAAACCTATGCATTTCTAATGGCACAATAATGTAATGTTTATTGTTCCATACATACTTCTTTATGTGATTAAATTTCAATCTGTATTCTAGGAAAAATGTTTTTGAAACTTTGAAAAAATATGAAGAATGATATCCACAGAGATTATATACTAAATATTTATCATGACGTAATTAAATAGGACTTAAATAAATACTTTTTTTTATCGTTATAGGTTTGGCGTAGTGGCCATAATCTCACCTGATGTTAAGTGATGATGTGGCCCAAGATGGTAACACGATAAACCTAGTGGAAGACTGGCTTTCAAGTGCAGCTGACGGAACACACCTATTGGTGTTTGGCGACAGATTTTCAACTTGAGGGTGGTAGCTAGCCAGACGGGCATCAGAAAAAGCCCTACCACCATGCTATGGTTTCATCACGACGTTTTCCTTCACTGAAAGCTCAGGCTCATTGCAGGGATTCGAACTCACGTCAATTGACGCGATGTCCGTACAAGCTATCACTGGGCTATCATTGCTTAATTAATTAATGCAATGTATAATTTTGTATATAATTTTATTAAGCTCGGATAAAATAACACCAGTTTATTAATGATCAAAAATAAACTTAATATTGAAATATTTATTACTGCTAAATGTGTCATTTTTGATCATGAGACAAATAGCAACATCTACGTTGACCAAACCAATTTCTTATTACATCGTTTTCCCTTATGAGCATATGTACATATATCCTAACAATTTAGGCACAAAAACCTATTTATAAATTCTGTTTTACAGTACGAAAACTTATACGAACCGTGTCCACAATGTTTGTAATATGTACATAACAGGGTCACTACATTTGACCGACAAATTGGATGGTAAAATCTCGCGACAGACATGGACGGATCACAATACATTTTCCTTTTACCCTGCATTGATGACGGACCCACACACTGTTGAACCTTTTCCGGACCTCCCTGCTCAGACATGTCCGGACATATCCTAATCCGACATTATCAATAGAGTTGAAATATGGAATTTCTTAATTTATATTTTTGTTTGTCATTTCTTGGTGTCAAAATTGTGCCACAAAATGGTTTATGTAAAATTCAAACTAGGGAACGTCTACGTTACAGTTCGTAAATAGTACAGATGCCGACGATACAATTGTTGTTTTCTTAGCATATCGTGTCTTATAAATTATGTAGAAAATTGATAACTTTTATTGTCGATTGATGTTTGTATGATTATGTATACTAACAATAAATTATTATAATATTTATAATCAAATAATACATGTAACTATTTACGTATCAATGGAAAATACATTCGTATTTTATCTTTATTATTTCCGACATTACAAAAACAAACAAAAACATTTAATTTTGTGTAGCTCCAACGCGATTTACTATTACTCAAAAAGAACTATATAAATACATTGCCGTATTTAAAATGACTCCAGTTACTCAAATAAATCTCCGTTTTCCGCCCTTAGTTTTTATATATATTTATCGGGAGTTATGTACAGTGCACAGTCTTAGGAAATCGTAGCGCGCGCGACTTGACTGATTCCTCGCGCGATTTATTACCTATCCAGTTTTACGACTGAGTGCAAACACGTAGTACCCCAACCAGCTCGGGGAACAAACACCTTATTGTTTTATGTAGAGGCAAACGTCCAATTTGTCTATCCGGTCTCTGTCGCCCTTTTTTATCTTGTTGAATTATGTGCTGTGTAAAAACAACACAGACTTTCATCTATTTAGTGGATTTTTTTACTTAATTAAAGTAATACTGTTTTGCCTTTAAGAGGTTTACTTTTTTTTTTTTGACGAAATTATCAATATAAAAATATCAAAATATATAAAAAAAAAACGACACAAATAACCTATTCATCGAGATCATTCCAATGAGCTTAAACACGATACCTATGCTATAAGTTGATGAGAAGTTGGGTATTCTCCGATTCCAGATGATGCTGCAGCATCAGGTGCAGATTACCGTGTTCTTACAAATTCATTGATACCAAATTTCGAATCGATTAGACCTGCGAAAGTTGTTCACATGCCATCATCAAGTAGAAAAGAGTTGATGATCTGCAAACGACTTAACATTTTTTTTAAATCATATGTAATAAAAACCTTGTAATTATTATAATCTTGTCTTGGTTGCTAAATTATACAGAAATATTAAACAAACTGTTTATTGCTTTTGTACCGGCCAAAATTAACCAGTACGTGGGGGGTTGTATAGACCCCTGGGTAAAGTATGCCAAGTTCAGACACCTGGGGCTCTGAGTGTACTATAGGTACGTGGTTGCCGATTCACCTATCCTAGCAAAAGTTAAGCGTTAAAGCCCACTCACCTGGATTGTCCTTAGTGCTGCACGCTGTAGCCGGCCGGCGAATCTCACAGCTCCCTCAATCCTTAAAATCCACACTCTAAAACATTGATCCAACTGCTTCACTTGTATATAAGTTCTTTACACCCTTTTTTTAAATTATAAGCAGCACTACTTCAACGTTAAACAATTATACGTATACGAGCAATGGCTGCGGTGAACTCTCGACGAACAACTACTTAACACAGCGGCGCGAGCGGCCGGGGTTCTCAACGGATTTTGCTCGACACCGCAATCGCGCGCGTAATTTGAGTGAGCTCAAAGCCAACTTCCACTATGATAGGAAACCCTGGCAACCACATACCCTTTGGCCCAAACATAGCCCCCGGCTTGAAAGGGATTCCTTTCAATAGAGTATAAACTGAACTATCAATGACACATGAGCTAGAAGAGCATACTATGTCATAAGTTCTCATAACATGAGGAAGTATAAGGTTAAAGTAATAAATAATATATATAATAACTAAATGGAGAAACGTGATTTAAATACAATAAATTAATCTATCTAAACTACATAAATAAGTATTTGTTTTTCAATCCAGCATAAACTTAACTTATTGAGAAGGTAGTGGACATAAGCGAACCACTGCACGCTTAAATGTTCCTCCCTTAGTCTTAACAAGAACAACTCGTGTTCGACGATCAGATCCAAGATATGTTTCCTGGATAATGCCCAACGGCCAATGTAATGGGGCGGTATTACTTTTCATAATCAAAACCACGGTGCCCTTTTTTATTGGGTTACAATCTGTCAACCATTTTTCCCGAGCTTGGAGAGTATTTAGATATTCATCACTCCATCTACTCCAGTACGACTGTACGAGCTTGTCTATCAATAAGAACCGCGAACGTAACTTATCAATACTGTCCATAATTGGTACGGATGGGAGTGAACGCAAAGGTACAGTGTGTAAAAAGTGTGCCGGTGTCAATGCTACAGGTTCCGACGGGTCGGGACTTAACGCCTGTCCTAATGGCCTAGAGTTTAACACTGCTTCAATCTGGATCAGTACGGTTAACAGCTCCTCATAAGTGAGTATCTGAGCTCCAATCCCACGTAGCAAATGAGTCTTAAATGATTTTACAGTGGCTTCCCATCCACCACCAAAATGCGGGGCGTTAGGCGGAATCATTTGCCATTGAATTCTTTGATGAGCCAACTCACTATCCCATTGATTAGTGTGTGATGGATCTCGCAAAAACGAATATAGCTCGTTCATATATGCCCGAGCACCAACAAAATTCGTCCCGTTATCCGAAAACAGTTTATCTACAGGACCACGTCGACCTAAAAACCTCTTTAACGCGTTAAGAAACGCCTCAGTACTCAAGTCTGGGACTAATTCTACGTGAACGGCCCTAGTAGTTAGACATATAAAAACACAGATGTACGCCTTTTGGCTTGTAACACCTCGTTTACGGGTTAATGTAATATTTATGGGACCGCAATAATCAAGTCCGGTGTGAGAAAAAGGTTTTGTAATTTGCAACCTACACTCAGGCAAATCAGCCATCACAGGAGGAGTGCAATGTCTAGGGCGAGCCCTAAAACAAATATTACACAAATGAATACGAGAACGAACGATATTTCGCCCCGATAAAATCCAAAACCGATGTCTTAGAATCGACAGCAGCAGATGCGGACCAGCGTGACAGTGTTTGCGGTGAGTATGATCAATAATAATGTTGACTACGTGATCTTTCCGTGGCAACACAATAGGATGTTTATGATCAAATGTAAGGTGTGCATTTTCTAACCGACCCCCTACTCGCAAAACTCCATCTACAATAAACGGTCTTAATTTCTGAAGGGCCTTGGAACACGACTTACCAGCCCGAACAGTACTTATCGTGTCAGCAAAATGTACTGCTTGCAGCGAACGAACGACTGCTATTACAGCCTGATCCAAGTCTTCTGCATTAGGAACACCCTTCGACTTCAGTTTTCTCACAAATCTCAGCACGTATACGACGATACGAAGCAACTTGGGCCATGATGATACCCTTTGTGACAACGTATAAAGCAACGGCTCGGCAGGTACGACTGCCGCCATAGACACGGTTTTAGCTTCAGGAATCACTATATCCGTGTCTTTCTTAAAAGGTTCAATGGGCCATTGAGACGACTCCCTTCGTAACCAGGGTGGGCCATTGAACCACAGCTGGTGTTCAAGAAGTTGAGCTGGGCTGAGACCACGTGAAAGACAATCGCTTGGATTTTCCTTCCCGGGTATATGATAAAAGTGGGATGGTGACAAGTTATCATGTATTTTTGCTATACGATTCGCCACAAAAGTTTTCCATCTATGTGGACTAGAATGGATCCAGTGCAAGGCAAACATGGAATCCGTGAAAGCAAAAATGCGATTTATATCATAACGATCGACATAACTGTTTAAAACCACTCTTACCAACTTCGACATCAACAAAGCAGCACACAATTCAAGACGAGCGATACATACAGTCTTGAGAGGCGCCACACGCGACTTAGCGCACAATAAATTTATACTGATCTCATTGGAGATCTGGCAATGCATGTATACTGCAGCACCATACGCCTTCTCGCTGGCATCTGAAAAGGCAAGAAGAGTGACAACACCGTTCTTCACAACACTTGTAAATATTTACAGAAATGAGAATGTACTCTTATTTGCAGGTACATGTGTCGGACATCCGCACAGAATGCCACTGCAAATAAACGGAAATTCAATAAGAGGGTAAAAATATCACCCTGTAAATTAGGACCGACATGAAGCAATTCATTCAATGACCTTCCTTTATCAGTGTGGGCGCTAGCGTCCAACACGATTCTTAGTTTAGTTGTGACCTTATCGTCACGAACGATACCATGGTGGGGAATGACATACCCGGCATCCCCACTAGACGCATCATTATTTAAAATTGGAGTCAAATATCGAAACTCCAAATATTCCTTCATCACATCATCATATGCCTTTCGTAGTGGCGGAGACGCTTGCAGCTTTCGCTCCAACGCAAAAAAACGCTTCTGTGCGACACTTAAAGAACTACCTAATTCGGTTAGATTTGCTTTAAAAGGTAGGGCTACCGTGTACCTACCTGACGCATCACGGGTTGTGGTAGACTTATAGATGTCTTCACACTCCTGCTCTTCTCTACTAAGACTGGCGGACGTAGAGGACGGAACCTCCTCTAGCTGCCAGAACTTAGCTACCGCATCCTGCATCTGCGATTCAACAAAGGTGCAATACGTTGCCGTACGCGAAGATTTGCTGACAGTAAGAGTTGGAACCTTTCCCATGATGATGAATCCAAGACTAGTCTGAATAGCATCTGGCATACCAGGTGGTCCATGAATTCTGCCAGTAAGTAACAGCTTAGCAAACAGTTGCGCGCCGATCAGCATTTCCACTTCACCCGGAATGTGAAAGGCATCATCAGCAAGCGGAACGCTCGACAAATAAGACAGCATGGACGTGTCAACCCCAGAAGTGGGCAAATCGTTTGTGATATTATCCACCACCAACGGACGTATGCAGAAAGCTACCCCGTTATCGAAGCGCGATGTAAATTCCAGTTCAGTAACACCTTGGACACGATTAACACCACCGCCAAAACCGTGTACTGAAATGGGAAATTCAGGCTGTTGCAACGTCAGCGACAATCGCTCACAGCACTGAGACGTTATAAAGTGGTTTTGAGATCCACTATCTATTAAACAACGGACGATATGAGACACACCTCGCGGATCCACTACACGAACCGTCGCTGTGGCTAGTAGCACGGTAACAGAACAAGTATCACGCCAAGAGTCGTGTGCCTTAGCACTATGCATCGAACACAACGAAACCCCAGCATTGGGCACATTATCCATTTTGAAACCATTAACAACTCGCGTCTCAGAATCAACACCGTGTTTATTCGAAGCAGAATCACCAGACACCATTAACGTTGTACTCGTCTGTGCACACGGAAAATGTAACAACGTATGATGCGATCTTGACTGGCATGAACTACAACTATTCTTCGAATTGCATGCCGGTGACCGATGACGAACGCTCAAGCATGTTACACATCCGTTATACTTCTTAACTATATTGTAACGTTCCTTAGAAGAAAGTTTCAGAAACTCCGTACATTTCGAAAAATAAGCGTGACTCTCCGCATTACACATAGGGCATACTGCACCATTACAAGCAGTCACTAAGGACTTACTATATTTTCCCGGCACCGGCACTGGTTTGAATGTCATTGGTACGCGAGCATTATTCGATCTAACCGAACCTTTCTCACTCACATTGGACCCCAAACCCGTCCTTTCCCAAATCTTAGCTTGTTCTTTGACAAACTTTACGAAACTCCTATACGAAGGCACTTTCGTATCACGCACCGAATTTTCAAATAATCGAGCGGTTTCACTATCCACCTTATTCAACGCAAGGTATAAATAAATAAAATCTAATTTATCTTCCGTAATTAATTTCTCAAAAGCTGTCACTGACACGGAAAATTTATCAATAAATGTATTCAAACCGTCAACAGAAGGCGCCTGCATTTTCTTTAAATTAAAAATATCCTGTAAATACGCCGTGGCTAATGAACGCACATCTTGGTATCTATCCACTAGAGTAGTATAAATTAACTCATAGTTTTCACCCGTAGGTGCTAAACCCGCAATGGATTCGAGTGCTTTACCCGTCAGCTGACCGCATAAGTAGTACACTTTTTCAGCATAACTTAACTGTATATTATTATGTATCGTGTTATTAAAACATTCAATAAACATTGGCCACGCCTTCAGATTTCCATCAAACTTCGGTAATTCTATTGATGGTAATTTTATATTAGGTGATTTTAATTTATCATAACCGCGAGTAACTTTCTTTGACTTTAGTGAATTTATTTTATCTTGCAAGCGAGTATACAAATCATCAAATGCTTCCCCTTTTTTAAAACTAGGTTCATACTTTGCATCTGCCTCCATCTGTGCCATATTCCATTCTTCTAACTTGTCCATAAATTCCGATCTAAGCGTAGATAAATTAAAAGTCGACACTAAAAAGGTAGCTTCGTCGGTCTCCGTTTCTATCGCTAATGAACAATCATACATACTCTGTATTTGTGCAAAGTAAGATTGTAAAACAGTCTCACTGTATTTAATTTTCATTTTTAATTTTCTCTCTTCTGCCATCTTTACTTTTAATAAATAAAACCTTTGTAATTATTAATGTTATTCAAATAAGTGTACAAATAAGTATGCACAATGTTTAAACAACACGTATTCGCAACTAATTACACTTAATGACCGATGACCTTCACCAAACCGACAGAGGGCACGCGCATTGAAATGACCGTACGACCGAACGAGAAACGAAAGTACCTAACAAATACGCAAAATGAAAAAAATGGTGGACAGATTTAACAACAAAAATAAACCATAATTTGTAGGTAGTAAGTGTAAAACTTGCACCCGTATTATTAAATACTAATCACCTTATTGTGCGAACACCTCAATAATTTAAAACTATTCAACACAATATAATTAACTTTATAACTTTGTTGTTCACAATTTTCAATACACAATATGTGATAACGAAACACTAAATGAAGTAGTAGATATATTATACTTTATTTTACTTTCAATTATAATATTTTGCAGAAACAAATCTCGTGATCCAAATTTAACCTACTGAGGTACCTAATTGCCTACGAGCTGGCTTAGTTATTAACCTGTTATATTGCTCAAATACCAATTAATAAACTATACTGGATTGAAACAAATGAACAAAATTAAAACATTACATTCAATAGGTATTCTAGGTAACCTACTTTGGTATTTTTTGAATATTAGGAAAACTTGTTTATAACAATAAATATTGTACTGTGGACTGTATTTTATAATAAACAGGTCATTTGATTACGGATAAAATATCCGGCTCGAAGGACCAAAAAACGGTGTACCGGCCAAAATTAACCAGTACGTGGGGGGTTGTATAGACCCCTGGGTAAAGTATGCCAAGTTCAGACACCTGGGGCTCTGAGTGTACTATAGGTACGTGGTTGCCGATTCACCTATCCTAGCAAAAGTTAAGCGTTAAAGCCCACTCACCTGGATTGTCCTTAGTGCTGCACGCTGTAGCCGGCCGGCGAATCTCACAGCTCCCTCAATCCTTAAAATCCACACTCTAAAACATTGATCCAACTGCTTCACTTGTATATAAGTTCTTTACACCCTTTTTTTAAATTATAAGCAGCACTACTTCAACGTTAAACAATTATACGTATACGAGCAATGGCTGCGGTGAACTCTCGACGAACAACTACTTAACACAGCGGCGCGAGCGGCCGGGGTTCTCAACGGATTTTGCTCGACACCGCAATCGCGCGCGTAATTTGAGTGAGCTCAAAGCCAACTTCCACTATGATAGGAAACCCTGGCAACCACATACCCTTTGGCCCAAACAGCTTTCCACTTTACATTATGACCACAAATATTTGGCCAAGCAATGACCTGGCAGCGTAACGTCACAATACAACATTAGAAGTAGAATGCCCTGCATCGCTTAGCTCCCCCAGCTTGTTAGGTGTATGGTCACCGCCGCGCGTACTGACAGCGATCGTATGATCTCACGTAACGTCAAAGAGTCAGTTAAGAGTCTTCTATTCTGTGTTGTTACAGATAGCTAAGAACACTCTCGCTGAAGAGAACAAAATAAAATAGGTTCATGTTTGGGAGCATACTATACCACAGACAGATAGACAGATTAAAATGATAAAGTCACCTCGGGTGTTAAAAATAACTATCAATAATAATAAATAGTAAGGGCAAAGATACCAACGGAAATAACTTAAAAGTTAGCCTTTGCATAGTATATCAGTCAATTAAATACCACTAGCATTATTTTTTCTATCATTTACCTATTTAACAACAACATTGCAACAATCATTCACATTCTCGATGTATACGATCAACGAACAAAATTAACCGTTAAAAGGAATACAAATTCCTTTATTGATCATTTGTTGGCAATCCGGAATAAACATTACGGATTAAATTGGTTACGATTGCAAGCGAAAGTGCCCGTGCGAACGCACTGATTTGTCAGTAAATACGTTGAAAACCAAATAGCAACCATTAACTTGTAGTACTTACTTCTTACAACACTTTTTTCTATTACTCATCATTTCAGATTTGGCCATACAATCGTAACTCAAAATTCCATCCTGTGTATAGATAGTCGATTTTATATTTACACACAGTAAAAAAAATCTCAAAGCCTTAAAACATTTGTTAAAATTAGAATTCAAAACTTATAATCAAAACACTATACATTTAAAATTTAAAAAGCCCCCGACATAAATATCTATTCGTTGAGACCATTCCAATAAGCCCTAATACGACACCTCTGCTGTAACTGGTGAGGAGTGAGGTATCCTGCAGATTCTAGATGATAGCAATGTCTGATGGCTCAGTGGTAGCCTGTACGACTTCGCGTCGATTGACGTATATTCGAATCCCTGCAATGAGCCCTGAACTTTCGGTGAAGGAAAACATCGTGAGGAATCCATAGAATGGTGGTAGAGCTTTTTCTAATGCCCGCCTGGCTAGCTACCACCCTCAAGTTGAAAATCTGTCGCCAAGAACAAATAGGTGTGTTCCGGCAGTTGTACTTGAGAGCCAGTCTTCCACTAGGTTTAGAGTTTTATCATCTTGGGCCACATCGTCACTTAATATTAGGTGAGATTGTGGTCACTATGCCAAACCTATAACGATAAAAGAAGGTTGTTATGTTTTTCTAATATCACTGAAGAGAAAATACCAAATTCCGACTCGATCAGACCATTGGAAGATGCTCACAACCATTCGTAAACTAGAAAACGACTGATTATCTTCAAACAGTCAAACATGTTTTCTTGAATCATAGCTAAGAACACTCTCAAGTCACCATTCAAACAAAAAAAACTAAATCAAAATGGTTTCAACCGTTTGAGAGCTACGATGTCACAGACAGTGCCACCTCTGTTTGCCGCGGAGATTAAAAACATACTATATTTGTCCTAAAATATTCAGTTTCAAATATCCAAATGAAAAATACTCTAAAATCATAATGATACAGGATTGAAAATTTTACCGACCTTGTATTTTTATGGTGCTATGTAATATCACGTTCTTAAAGAAGCAATTGGTGTTTTCAAGGAGTCCATTCAAATGTTTCTCGTTTGTTACACTGTCAGATAAAGACGACCGCAGACCGATCTGCAACGAGGGTAACAATTTTAAAGGCTTTTACGTTTTCAACCAGACATTTTTCCCAGTCACCGTCCGTAATAAAAGCAGACCCACGTCTTTGCTTCGAATGTATAAGAAATATTTCGTTATTCCCCGGTACCTAATTTTAATTATAATTATTAAGCTATCGGAAACTTTTTTTACATTCAGTCGCACTATAAGGTACTTTCGCAACCTCGTATGTAAAATTAACATACATGTTGAAATCAATACATACGTGTTCCTATAGACCAATTCTGAAATCAAAACTTTACCATAACAGCATATCTATTTAATTTAGAACTAAGATCATGTTTACAAAATGTTTGTATATATATTTAAAAGGAAATGTTTATTTATTTTTTAGATCTGACTTTACTGTTAGCCTTAAGGGCCCTGGAGCCTTTGCGGCTTTTACAGCTTCACCGGGCAAAGGAAATGTATAAAGGATACCTACGATGATAAACTGTAGGTCATATGTTATTCTACAGTCGAGTTGACAAAAAAAAACTTAATAAAACAAAAATATATTTCCAGACTGTGTTCATAATTCAAAAATTAACAACAAAAAGGCAAAGATTGACAGACGGCCACAACCATTGTATTTTATATTTTTAAGTATTTCATTTTATTATGAATGATGTTAGTCGTCCATATTTCTGTAATGATTACGTTATACGGTTGCTTTGTTTGGAAACTTCTATCCGTTAGAAATGTAGGTATATTTCTTTATATACATCTTCCGTTTTTGCTTCTTTCTATATAAAAATATGATAGTTTTGGTAATCGAATATTACTGAGTACTTTATGATCAAAATCACCTTATTTTTCATTAGTTACTTCCAAATCACGACGCCTACATAAAAAATAAATCTCAAAGTGACGTATTAGCAGTTTGCGTTACCAAATAATATAGGCACATCATAAAGTTAAAAAATATATCTTACTGAATACAATGACATATAGACTACATTACATGTATATCCTGTTATCTTATATAATTTACTTATGACTAATTTTGTATGCAAATTACAAATATAATTTATGAAAACACAAATATTACAGTACACCTTATCTACTAGTTCACCAGTACACTTTAAATAAATACTTTTACGAAATATTTTATTAAAGTCATTTTTTGCATTCACAGATGGTCAAAACTAATTTTGAATGTCTGGTATCTACCGCGATCTTGTAATTTCTTGTTTATAGACATAGGTATGTATATTTTTTGTGTTAGTAATGTATTCTTTTTTACTAAGACTAGGAACTGTAAAAGTACATAATTCACTTTCTCAACCTTGATCTATATCCATATATTCTATTTACATTTTTACATCAGTATTCTGTAAAAATTGTATCAACTTTCTGTAACTTAATTAATATACTATTATATCTAAATTCAAAATAATTAATTTCCAATGTGCTCTATAGCAAAGCTGCCCGATTAATTTTGGAGATTGGCCATAATTATATGTGTGGACATAATATGTATGTGGACACAATTTCACACACGGCCATTTAATTCCATACTAAGCATAGCTTGTATCATGGTAATTAAACAGCTGATATACTATATATATATATATATATATATATATATATATATATAACCATAAATAATAAGTTGTACTCGAGATAATACATAAAGCAATTAATGTATCTCAGGATAACAATATTTAACTAATTCTTAATAAGTAATAAATCATTTATTAACATATTTTTATAATACTAAATGTGTATCTATATATTTCTATATCATAATATGTATATAACCAACCAAATATAGAGAGATATATAAGAGAATATTAATGTATTAAAGACATTAAATAAACAGAAACCGCTTTTAAATCTATTAATACTATATAGCTATTTACAGACGTTGACAGCTACAACTACATATAAAAACAAATTATTATGTAGATGAACTGAGTGATTACTACGTTTACTATTAGCCACGACATTACACGCATAAAAATCTAGGCTGACATACCTAATTCAACTATTTATTGCGAGAACCAGCAATTAAATTTCACAATGCCAGGCATTTGTAGTACCTACTGCATTTTTAATAGATTTATTCTTGTCATGTCCGCATTTCATATATAAAAGATATTCATATGTTGATAAATAGATATCTCAACAGTTTTAGATTAAAAAATCATTTTTGAAAGGTTGCTTATTTGGATACCATGTTATTTGAGACGGGTTCGCATCTCACAATGAGATTTAGGCAACTACCTCCGAGGGTGCCAAAGTGTTGCCGTAGCTGCAAATAAGTCGTGAACTGGCTAATATCCTATCCGTAATTCGATCTAAATTAGCTATACATATACAGGATGTTAGGAGACCGCTCCCGAAAACGAAGACATACGATAGGACTAATGACACCTTTGATGATGGCACAGAAAAAAAATCGATCCTGATTAAAAAAGAAAACATACTTTTAAAACGTTTTATTAGCATTATTTACGCTCCATCATATTAGTACAGCCAAATGAAACGATAGTTTCATAAAAAAACACATTACTTTACAAAAAAAAAACCAACAATGGAAACGCAAATTCATAAACAGCTGATGCTCGGTTCAACGAACTCGACGGGCGCCGGCGCCGAGCGGCGGCGGCGGGGCTTTGATACCGCGCACCCCAAAATTTAAAACTTTGTAGGTATAAAATTTGCAGGCACCATAAAAGTTCACCGACGTTCACAATAAAAATTGCAAGTAATTTTAGATAGTTGTGACGTACCTACCTGTTTTCTAATTATGGTACTGGAAAACGAAAAGTCTGTTAACATAAAGTATAAAAATCCTATTTTAAACTATTCTGTACCATTTCATTTTTAATTTCTTGTAAAAAATTAAAGATAAAGATTAAATAGTTTTTATAGTTGTGTACGTGAGTATCTAATTAGGTTAATTTAATATTCTAATATCATTTTTGTAGTAACGAGCTTCTTGTTACGTCAGGGTAAAATTGATTGTATAGTTGTATTAAATAATTAAAGTTATAACTTCTAAATTCCAAAAAAGACCAGTCAGTAGGGATAACTAAGCTTATAAAATAAAAGTTGGGAATGTCTACGCTTTATTGATCTGTGGAAATGATCAAAATGCCTGCGGGCATTCGCAAAAGGAGCGGTTTGTTTTGGCGGGGTTGATTATTATGTTTAGTATTTGGGCGCCGGCGCCCGGGCGAGTTTGTTTCTCCGAGCATCAGCTGTTTATGAATTTGTGTTTCCATTGCTTTATCGGCGACACGCTGTTGACAAAATATGAGCAACTTTGTCTCGGCTGTTAGTGACTGACGAATGTGGAGATTCGTCGAATGTCATGGGTCAACTGAGTGCGTACAAAAGCCGCCGACATGTCGCCGGGTAGCCCGCGTGGGTACAAGCCGTCGATATAATTATAAAAAATAATTACGCCGACACTAAGCCACCGATGCCGGTCTGGTTAGCACTTGAGAGCCAGCTTCCTTCTGGGCTAAGTATAACACTATCATTGACTTATCATAATTTCTCATCAGGTGAGAATGTCGTGAAGCGCTAGCAGATAAAAAATACCTGAAGAACTGGAAACAAATGAAGAACAACACGAAAAAACTTGTTACAAATGTGTTACAGATTAAGATTATACAATGTACATTTGTTTATAGTAATAAATCTGTCTGTATATGTAAGCCTTTCCAAATGTCCTCATGGACATCTATTATAAACGAAAGTGTCCTCCACATATATGACATAAAAAAAATTGGTTCTGTATTTTTGTTCGTACATTTTTATGGATTTAACACAAAAAAACGGGTAGACCGATTTTTATGAGACTATACACTGGAAGCTTATGTCATTGCTCAATTAATAGAATATAGGAATTATCAATAACACTTTTAGAAGTCGTAAAAAATACCCATTTCATAAAAAATAATGTTTATTAATTCTCAGACGATTTCGATAAGATTGTGCACACGGGAAGTATATTAAAATCATTCCGTAATTTATAAATTATAAGAATCATTACTAATACTTCTAAGAAACGTAAAAAAAAATTCAACCGAAATTTATGTCATTTTTGTACACGAGAAATATAATATGTCATTTATTTATTGATAGATTATAATTATTAATTGTCAATAATATGAGTAAAAATAAAATAACGAGACGAAAATAACTGCTGCGTAATTAAGACGTGCGGCGCCGCAGGGCACCGCTATTAAACCATATTAATTAGACCTCTCTAGCTCTGAAAACCCTACTCATCGCAGGTTATTTGGCTGCGACCTTCCGTAGTTCACCAGTTTCACCAGTTGGACTGCCTCCAGTAGAGAGAAGTCTCCAAAGAAAATTCTCTGTGCCCTAACTCAAGCCCTATCTCAAGACTCTCTTCAAAGACACAAAAAAAAAAAAACAAGTTTAGAAAAAAGGTTCGGTACAACAAAAGGTTTACAACACGTTGTTCACAAACCAAACAAATAGTACTAGAACCCGTGAAATATCTGTGAACTTGCGAACACTTTGATTGATGTAGCCGCCCCTGATGAAATTCGATTTATGTAACTTTGATCAGTTTTCAGATACATACAAAGTTGTTGAAACGATTTCTTTGTATATAATATTTTCATAAACTTACGAAAGTTTCTTAATATCAATAAAATTATTTCAAAGGAGTTACTTATATAATGCAGAAACTATAAATTGAGATAGAGCAGAGGGATAGGTGAAAGGACGAAGTTGTATTTATTACAAAAAAAAAAAAAAATTGCCAATTGCGTGTCGGGCCACGCGCAGTGTAGGATTCCGTAGTTGCCCGTCACAATATGCAGACTTAAAGAGGGGGCTTTAAGTAATTTTCAAAGGAATTTGAATGAAATTACTTTTCCAAATACATTTTATAAGTTGACTATTACTAGTTAAATTTTAAAACTTATTTACCTCTGACAATTTCCCTTCAGATATTTTAACTTCATTATATATATACTACTACCATTATTTTTTTCACATATCCATAAACAACCATTTAGCTGGCAAGGGGGGGGGCACATGACTCTAACAGAAATTATCAATTTAAAGCTTAATATTCTGCAAACGTATCCTTGAATCGAAAAATTATTTCCACAGACCCGCAATATTTTTGAACGACCTATTCAACGACACCCCACACGATGAGTTAGACAAGAAAAAATATCATTACAACTGAACGTGTAGAATAGGTAGGTACCCTAAGCACTTTTTTCAAGATTTTATTTTACCATTGCTTCGGTGTGATTAGTATGTACGCGATACCAGCCGTGATTACAGCTTTCTAATCTCTGAGCTAAGCCACGGACAGAAAGAGGGACATAGCATAACTATAAGGGTTCCTTTTGACTTCGGAACCATAAAAACACTCAACCGATTGTACTTTTGTAAATTGACGTTCTAATAAAAGACGCATAAAAAATGGAATACGAATCAGCAATTTACGGTATCATACAGTCGGGAATATGATGGGATAAATATAACCATCATTGAATTAGCATATATATTTCCTAACTGTGACCTTTTTTAAATTTATTCGGCACACTCTCCACGGTGCCGACACAAACGCGCCCAGCCCTATCGTTACATCACTAAATACTTGTCTTACTTGCTAGTACTTGCCTACAGCCTGCTAGATTGCGTGGCTTTCATGGTTGCTGCTCCGCTACTTAGAGACGTAGCGTGAAATTACATAGCCTATACTATTGCACGTGAATCTGGCAATCATATACAAAAACAATTTTTCGAATTTGACTGGTAGTTCCAAGGATTAGCGTGTTTCAACAAACAAACAAAATACTCTTGAGCATTATTATATTAGTATACTTACGATTATATGTTAACTTTTACTTTAATGAGCGTACTTTTAAATTATTATAAAATGTATCCTGTATCCTATTCCTCATCATAATTGACTTATATGCAAATTTTTACCAAAATGCATCCAACCGTTTTAGCTCGATTTATGGACAAACATTCAAACAAACGAACTTTCACATTTGTAATAAATTCATTAAACACTTCGTTCGCGTGAACTATAATGTAGGTATAATATTTTATAAGAATAAAAATAGCTAAATCACTCAGGGATAATTAATTTCCTATTAGTGAAATCATATTTAGAGTCGGATAAGTAGCTCCAGAGATCACTTCCTACAAACATTTAAATTTTACCTCTTTAAAATATATATATGTAAAACTGAAATACCACTCATCACGAGATATCCAAAAATATATGTCCGATTGACTTGAAATTTACCATAGTTACTCCTTTCGCAATGTAGACGCTCACTAAAAACGGATTTTGGAAAATGTAACCTCTAAAGATGAAAAATAGGGATTAAAAGTTTGTTTGGGTTGTGTGAAAAAACATTGTCTTTTCATTTAAAATTTTGCACCTACTTAGACTCTAATAAAAATAATGAAACACGTGTATCAGCATTTATCAAAATTCCTCAATAAAGGGTGTATAAATAGGGGTTGAAAGTTTGTTTGGTGAAAAGAATTTTTGTATAAATATTTAAATGTAACTCAAAAACGGCTTGACTAATTCTTATAAAATATATAATTTTATACACAGGAAGCTTAAGTCAACGGTCAATTGATTATTTTGATTGGTTATAAATTTTTTAATTTTTTAATTTAATTTGTATTAATTCTCAACCTATTTTGATGAAATTTCAAACACTTCAAGCATACATCATTTCATGTTTTTCATTCTCCGCTGATTGTTATGAAATTTTATATGAAATAAGCTATAAGAACCGCCATAATAATACATTTACAAATCATTAATATTTTTTATTTGGAAGAAGGAACCGATTTGGAAGAAAATAGTATAAGGGAAGTATATTCCTCAATTGATAGGCAGTATGAATTGTCAATATGTGTATAAAAATACGGGTTGACAAAATTACTGCGTAACAATGTGTGCGGAGCCGCCGGCATACACTGCTAGTATTATTATACTATAGATTTATTTTATTACATTATAAAAACCTTGCCGGGTTTTAAAATGTGTTTGTCCTGTGAGTTATTTATTATTTTGCTCATAAATATTAGAGTCAAGGCAGCGTCAGACTTTTTTTTTAATAACATTAACATGTCTATACTTAATATAATAAAGAGGAAGACTTTTTTGTTTGTTTAAACACGCTAAGCTCTGGAACTACCAGTTGAATTCAAAAAAATCGTTTGTATATGATTACTAAAACTCTCAGCTAGCCTTAAATATTGATTTTTATTACATAAGTAAGAAGAAACTTCGGACCAGAACTGCTTTATCCGCGTGCGCTGGTGTAATGGTTAGTGGATACGTAAATACAATGTTCTACAAAAATATTGTGCATAGTTCATCTAAAAAAAGTCCGCGATACTATATGCCTGCCTATCTCTTATACATAGCCACAATAAGGTATTTTGTATTTTTTTTTAATTGAATTTTGAAAAGTGATTTATTAGCTTTATTGTGAGGCAAGGCATATTAATCCTTACGAACGAAAGTTACTTCATCATCAAGACAATTTTATGTAAATAAACTTTCCCTTTATAGCATGTTATTTGGACGAATAGTTTGGGAGATAATGTAAAATTAAAATAAGTTCGGCACTCAGCTCGGTACTATGACTATGGATGTAGTGGTGCGAACGAGCTGTGTGAGTTGTGACGCATAACTGTAACCGCCCGATAAAAATATTGTCAATACTGAAGTATTATAAATCATCAATCACTGATTCCTTTTAAATTATACGCGGGTGAAACCGCGGGCACGGCTAGTATAATATATGCATACAAAATCACAATCGTCGAAAGATACCTGCTTACCAGTCAACAAAGCTTTTTGTATAAATACAACTCATTGACTTTCATACATTGTTTTTATAATGTAAATGAAAACCTTAATAGTATGTATCTCTGATTCTTTAGTATAAATATTGCCGCCGCCTTTGTTTGAAGTCACACAGTACACACAAAGAAGGAAATAAATAAACTTGAGAACTATATACAAATGGGAAAGATTTCCCATAATTTATATGTTATATTATTTGATATCACTAACACTATCAACCAATTAAAAATTATCTATCTATATAAATATAATAATGGAGGTTTACCGTTGGGTGCGCATCGCAATAACTACTGTATAGATTTTGATCAATTTTTTTGTTTTATTCATTAGATGCTTCGTTCTTGTCTAAAAAAAATATCACGATATCTTTATAAACAATAATTCTACAATCCACGCGAGCGGAGCCACGGGCACGGCTAGTACATAAATGAATATTATTTGGCATTTTATACACCTTCCACGGATCAAATTTAGTAAATATGTTATAATTGATATACTCGTAATAGCTAGCTAGTCTTTAGAAAAATTAAGAACATAAAGTCGGTCAAGTTAATTTTTATTCGCTTCAGTTTCTCGTTTATTATTCGAAAAACGATTCGAAAAAACACATAAAAAAGTAGTAGTAGTATATCTCATAGCTTCCAATAGATACAAATTAAAATAATAATCAAGTCATGTTAAAAACGAAAATAATAATAGGGCAAAATTTAACTCTATATAATTACATTAATTATAGTCTGTTTATATTGGTTCCGAACTCGCCCTCGAACTAAATATTCTTATCTTATGCCCAACAGAACGCTGTTTCGCAGTACGATTATAGTAAATAACAAATTAATATTATTATTATTAAGTTATCTATTGCATTGAATAAGATGAATAGAAGCGATACAAAGTTGAACAAACTGGACCCGTGATGAAATCTGACACCATTAAGACATAAAGATAAAATTAACAATTACATTTTTACCACTGTCTAAATAATCTTTTTTTAAAGTGAAACTTTTAACCTATCGTCCCAAAAAAAATCGTTCATCTATCGCATGTCGCATTACAGCTAGCCGTAGAGTAGGAAACTGTGAGACTCGAGGCGAAGATGAAGTTATTGATAGAATAATTGAAGTTGACAACGATTCAATTATTTAGATAAATATTGCTCTTAGTTTTAAAGTTTTTTTAACATTTTTTTTTAAGTTTCACTTGCAACGTGGTTTCATAAAAACACACAATATCTTTTTTTTACACCACGATGTTGGCAAAACTGTTCTATATCCGCCTAAAAGTTAGTTGTCACTACAACCTATGGACGCTTGTAACATATGAAGCATGCCCGTTGACGACTTCTTAAACTCCTGTTCATTCCTCTTTTGATGAAAACCTCAGCAGCGAGCACATCCGGAGCGTTTGCGGGAGAAAACTCCTTTGAAACCGGACTGTCCGCGATCATTTAGTTTCTAAACTGTAAAGATGAACTCCAATTTAATAGCGTCCAATGCAAAAATTCAAAAACTGTCCAATGGGGAACGGTGTGATGACACAGCCCATTATAAAAACGGTATATCATCATTTATGTCTAAAGAAATATATTAGAATATTATAATTATAAATATTATCGTCAAAAGTAGTTATGGTACGGAAACAGTGAGTACAGTCAACAATATGAAACCGTGATTTACTTGCTTAATTAGCTATCAAAAACCAATTCGCGTAACTCAGGCATAATTTTTAGTTATTTCGTATTCCGTACGTTGGATGTTCAAATAACCTATTGTATCATTATGTAGCATTGAGAGGGACTTCTATAATAAATATTACTTGACCATACGCACACTTTATCTATACATATTATAAAACTCAACGTATCTCTGTCTATCTATCCGTTTATATTCTCTTCAAGCAGAAACCACTATTCCGATTTAAATGGTTTGTGCCTTAATTCATACATATGTTATCTGGCCAGTTTATAGGATATATTTTGTTACATAAAGTAACATACGAAATAAGCAGTTTCGAATCGATTAAATGGCTTAAGCTGAGATATATCAAATTAATGTTCTACATAATTAAAAAGTAAGCGATAGCATATCTCTATCTTCTAAGGATCTCCCCCACAATAGGCATTTTTGAGGCAGCACGATTCGCTCTTGCGCTCGACCGACAGCATTCTGTAGTCCACGCGAGCGAAGCCGCGGGCATAGCGCCTCGGTGATATTGCCAAACGGGGCTATGCCACTGCGAACTGATTTTACAGGAACGAGAAAAGTTTTTTTTGACGATTTGCTATGATGTGATATGCATATCGTGGTGTTATATCGTTAGTAAAATCTATATAATTTTACGCACAACAATCCTTAATGTGGATCTAATGTGAAAATAAATAGAAATATAACATTTTGCATTGAATAATATTGAGGCAGACAATTTTGAGATAGAACGTATTGCAATATCACAGACGCTATGCTAAATTACAAGTCAATCGAACCTATATTTTCGAAGATCTCGTGATGAGTGGTATTTCACTTCTATATATAGATAATAATGATATATTATTAATATAAAATTATATATGTAATATAAATAATTTAATTATTAACATCAGCTGTTAACTTACTAAACAAGATATACTTAGCTTGTATTATAATAAGCCGTATTCTCATACGTATTGTCTCTTTTATTCAGATTATATATATTATAATAGGTGCATAAACACTTATAATTAATAATTTATTTATTTGAAAGCAGGAAAACAGTCATGTGTCTTTATTATTATAGAGATAGAAAACAAAATAATACATCGAACAACGACGTAATGCATTTGTAATAATGACGCAATGGGCGATAAATTGAACAGAAACTTCTTAGAAACGTTTAATAAACTATATTAAATTTAACAAGGTTTATTATAATTAATTCAATCATTCTTATCACTGCTGGACAAAGATGAATCATTTACATCGTAATAGGAATTTGACAGAATATTCCCGATAGCACATAGTTTTTTTTATCTCATCTAACAAGGACTTTTTTATTTATTGAATAAAGTAAAGCCCAATAACCAATATTATTCGGATGTACTTCAAATTGACAGATTATTTTTTTATTATTATATTTATGATGTGATGCAACTGAGAAGTACTAGCTTATCGTTAAATAGCATAACTTGAACAAAGAGCAAAATATACAAATATAGATAAGTTGCTGACTGAACTATTTTAAAATTTAAATTTTTTAAAATTACATATCATAATATTTTTTCCATAATGTTGTAAGCAATAGCGCATTCGAACTCTGTGCTAAAAACATTGAGTTTAAAACATTGCAACTTTCTGTGAATAAAAATTCAAATGATTGTAGGGTTACATCGGCCATTTTATATTCGATCTGACTTCACTGTTAGCTGAAAGAGCCCTGGAGCATCAGGCGGCTTTTACAGCTTCACCAGCATTCGGTTCCTTCGGTTCCTAGTCACTCAACTTGGCGTTAAATTATAGTCAATCCTGATCCTTTAATTCACCAATTTACCCTGTAAAAACAATAAAAATATCGTGGTGAAATCTGATTCAGAAGTACTAAATAAAATCGTGAAATAGCAAAACGATAGTAACGAACGATGAATGAAATTTTTTTTTCTGTATTTCTTTTATCTGGCAACTCTTTGAATATTATTAGTCACTTAAGGTACATTACCTAACATTAACATTACATAACTAACAGGAAGACCTACTGATATTTTGAATAGTATTATATATATTATGTATTAGTTATAATATAAAATTCAACGGGTGCTCCCTTCTAGCTTAATATTTATAACACGAATAGACTATTTTGCGTTCATCGCCAAGGACGCTCTGAAGTTTTCATAATCTTTGATCATTTGTATGCAAATGGTGTGTTTTAATATATCTGACAAATATATGTCATCGATTAAGTAAATAGATGTAAAATTTTCTTATTTTACGTAATACCTACCTAATTTATAATTACATAAATATTTTCAAAATGTTGATGATAGATTCATGGCTAGAATGCATAACATTTTGTTGTAAATAAACATAACATTTTATTGAAATGATAGCTAGTGCCCGCAACTCAACACAAAAAATGCTTCATATCTTATATGGATTATAAGTGGTATTTATTTTTTATTATTATTGTAATTTGACCACAGTAGTTTATATAGAAAACTAGCTGTGACCGCGGCTTCGCTCGCGTAAATAACAGAATCTAAAATAAAAGTACCCTAAGTTACTCATTATAACATCAGCTATAGATGTCAATGAATGTCCCGTCAAAATTGGTCCAAACGTTTCGGAAATTAGCCGGAACAAACAAACAGATAAAATATATATATATTTTTTTATAAGTGTCGTATATTCGTTCATATGCATTTAATAAAAAGTGTTATTATGACACTGCAAACAGATACTTAAAAATTTTGTTATTTATATAGAAGATGTTAATTTTATGTAACCTAGATCCTTCTTCGGGTTCAATCCTTTATTAACCCGAAAATTACATTTACATTGGTTCAGTAGTTTTCAAATGCGAAATTATAATAAATATTTTAATCTATTCTATCCATTATACTCATTGAGTAGATACGGAAAATTTACGATTACATTAATACCAGACGTCTGCCCGGTGAAAATTTCAAAAATCCTTTTTATTGCTCATCAACGTCACAAAAAGAACTTCTGTGCAAAACTTCATGCTTTTAAACCAACCGACTAAAGCAGTGCATTGTCCGTCAGAATCTCATTAAGTAAGATTATAAATAAGATATACATTACATGGGCAATGCCTTGACATATGTGATGAGTTCAAAACAACAAAAATACAAAGTAGAGTTAGATGTAACTCTTTTTCTGAGTTGTAAGCGGTAGCGGCTCTACGGAGGAGCTCTGGAACACTGCACCATAGGATTTGAATTCTATAATGAAACTGAAATATCGGTAAAGTAAAACATCTTCATGAAAGTATATCATTGTTGTAGAAAATTTTCTGAGTTGATAAGTTGCGATCGAACATTTTTTGTTGTATTCTAGCAACTGCTAGAACACACGACAAGCTATCAAATAACTTCTTAAGGCTAGAGACACCCAAGCCAATCTCACCTGCACATGGTGCACCCTGCTTAGTAACGAACTAGGAAATGGCGAAAGCGGAGTGTTAGGGCTATACGATGAAAAGCCCGTTATAGTGTTTCGCTTTCGCGTATCGCGTTTCGGAATCAGATGTTGCACATCCATTTACGCAGACAGCGGCGACTAGCGATGGATACTTGATCTCTTGGTGGTTGCCACTGTTTTTGGATTGTACTTACCATCAAGCGTTCCTTCACTTTGCCGAGCTGCTATAAAAAGTCGCATTTTTAAATTCAGCATCTTATATAGCCTCATCGCCATCATTATACCATCAGTTGAGTTTTTTTTTATCGTTATAGGTTTGGCGTAGTTGCCAAAATCTCACCTGATGTTAAGTAACGATGTGTCCCAAGATGATAACAAGCTAAACCTAGTGGAAGACTGGCTCTCAAGGGCAGCTGCCGGAACACACCTGTTGGTGCTTGGCGACAGATTTTCAACTTGAGGGTGTTAGTTAGCCAGGCGGGCATCAGAAAAAGCTCAGTCTCATTGCAGGGATTCGGACTCACATAAATCGACGCGAAATAGTACATCCTACCACTGAGCAATCAATGCTTCAAGCCAAGTGATTGTAACTAAAATCTAATTTATAACTACTTATTAGCAAACCGTGGTGTCTAATTAAAGTAAATCTACGTTTTTTAAACTTTATAGTTAAAGCGTTTGATCACAATATCACCTGATGATAAGTGACGATGTGGCCGAAAAAAAGCCTATAATCCTAAGCTAATCCTAAGCCTAGCCTAGTGAGGGATTGGCTCTCCAGTGCAGTTGCCAGACAACACTTAATCTACAGACAACACTACATCAGGCTAGACCTTGGAAAAGGTTTTATCACCGTACTATGTTTTCAACAGGGCTCTTACTTATATGTAAATAATATAACCTCATGTTTTAATGCATTGGCAATGTTACAAACAAGGCAGTCGTGCGGATTATTGGCAGAGTAAGATTGAAAAAATATTCATTTTAGCTATAAATAGTTGTTGCCCGTGTCACCGTCGACATCACTGCAACAGTCCGTTTGAGGCTTCAGGGCCCTTATTGCTAACACTATAGTCAGTTCGGAAAAAAGTCTCCTTCGACCTTACGGATTATTCTGAATCGTTGACATTTATGCGTTAAATTGAAAACTTATAAAATCATAACACGCTGAAAGCCCATTTATAAATAAACGATAACACAAAATATTCACATACAGTATTTATATATGCCAAGTAGATCTGAAAATTTATTGAAATTGTATTCATAGAAGATGCGTGATAAGAGTTTTAAATGTCTAATAACATTTATTTATTTATAAATATTATGCATAATAAACACAGCAGGCATCAATGTGGAAAAAAATTCGGGACAATGGAATATATACTCATAACAACAACATATTAACACTTATAGATAAAAAGCTTACTTTAATTATAAGTAAAAATATAATCGAATAAACTGAAATATTAAAAAATAACGATGAAATATACCTAACCGTAAATAGAAGAAAAAACAACAGCTTAGCGTGAATACTATTATAATGAAATGTCTAAATGCATTTTGTAACTAGACACGAATGAGGTAATACTTAATTAACTATATACGCAAAATTGCTTTTACTGTAAAAAAAATTCAAATTAATTTTGTAATCTTGCAATATAAATAAATATAAAATCCTCGGGCGTATAAATAACACATTATTTACATTTATTAGTAGTAGTAGTGTATAGTATATGAAAAAAAATGATATTCCTAATTTATCTTCCAGATAAATAAAATGTAAAGGTTTGCCGTTGTGCGCAACTTAACGCAAAACTACTGGATAAATGTTGTTCATATTTTTTGGTTATCCTTACATACGTGGTCCTTATCAAAAAAAAATTATCAGGATATCTTCATTCAATAAAAAGTTATTAAAGTTTTAAGAAACTACGATTTTTATCCACGCGAACGGAGTCGCGCGTACTGCTAGTAAAGAAATTAAATTAGCGGTTTTATTTTTTTCTTTACATTAAACTAATAAATGGCATATGATATCGTTCGAAATAAAACGCTTCAAGATTTATTTGTGGCAATAAAAAAAAATTGTTTTGTTTGTGATAGTGAGTTTTTATACAAGCATTGTATAGAAAAATAGCTTACTTATCTTACTTACATTTCAATAAACTTAATCGTCCTTCTGTATTTGCAATAACAAATTGTTTATAAATCACAATATTTAATGTCATACTTGCAAACCGATTGCGAATATCTCACTACGAATATTCCCTCAACCCTTTTGGACTCGCCAAAGGCCCAAACTATCCGATTGGTTATTTTACGTCTTTACAATATTGATATAACTTTTAAATCCAAATATTTAAATCTACATTTTTTAAATGTATAAGTAATATTCTGGCGATTGTGTCCTCTAGCTACCCTTCTGAATTACCCCGATGTCTCTTGCTTATCTAAACTACTATTATAAAAAAGTTTATGTCTTTAGAAAGTAATATCTATAACTACTGGTCCGATTCTGAAAATGTTTTCATTGATAGAAAGCTATATTATTCCTGAGTCATATCGGCTATTTTTTATTCTTACTAAGTTTCATGATGTAATTAATACGAAGATGTTTTAATAATAAAATTAAAACGTTTATTTTGTTAATAGCTGTGCCCGCGGCTCCGCTCGCGTGAACTACTAAAAAAGCTTTTTTTTTGTGCGGAACACAACTAGTTTTCTAAAATAAAAATTGCCTAACTTATTCCTTACAACATCAGCTACCAGTAAAAGTCCCGTCAAATCGGTCCAACCGTTTCACAGATCAGCAGGAACAAACAGACCGACGGACAGATAGACAGACAAAAATTTTAAAATTTGGTCGTTTGTTATATATAGCGTGTATACTTTCATATGCATTTAGTAAAAATGTGTTATTTTGACATTACAAACAGACACTTCAATTTTATTATATAAATATAGATAGCACGGGCGTGTGTACAGGAATTTGATTTTGATCTCTGAAATAGACGACTGCTAATATTAGAATTTTCAAATCATCGTTATCCCTGTTTGTTCTTACCTATTAAGATTTTAAATTCGTTAGCCCAACACCATTTGCACAACTTTGTGTACAAAACGAATGTGTAAAACAAATTATTTGACAAAATATATTTTATTCTTACCACTAAATAAACAAAATACATCAAATATAATTAACATCAAAATCCAATTAATCTTAAATTTCTATTAACATTATTTACATAATTGAAACTTAGAATTTGTTCTTACGATTCAACATTAACTGAGTTATAAAACATCTGAAACTTTCAATCATAGAAAATTTTGTATCAATCAAACAATTTACTAAGTACAAAGAGCCAATTATAATAATTTTAGAATATTCACAATGGAGATTTGATTCTAGTATCGCGTGTTCTACGCATAGTCCATCCGGTAATTGTATTTAAACAAACTATGATAATAATTATATTACACGAACTTATTATCACAAGGTTATCCGACTTAAATACATTAAAATATCTGACGAAATTACCTTAAAAATAAACAGAACGGATTCCTTTAAGACTAATACATTATTTACAATAATCACAATAACTTAATTATTCGATTTCTTTCAAACTTTACTGTAGTACCGGATAAGTTAATTTGTAAACGTTATAAAAATATTACCAAACTTGACTAGCATCTATTAGTGATGAATAAAAAAAAACACAAATAACATCTTGTAAAAAGTAGAAAATAAAAATGTACACTAATCAAAGAAAGAAATCACAGAAGGCTATACAAATTCTGAACCACAGTAAGCAAAAAATCAACCCATCCTCATGATATTGCGACGTCGAAGGAGTCGCTCCATTGCGTAGAACACGCGATCTGACCCTCAATAGGGGCACACTATCCCGCCAGTGCCCGGTACAGCCGCTGCATCGGGATAATGAACTCTGCATATCTCCTTAAATGTCTTCCCTTGTCTCGGCCTCTCGACACTCCGGTGTCCGTGTCCGTAATATCCGTTGTATCCGCCGTAACCGCCGTATCCGTAGTTACCGTAACCGCTGTAACCGTAGGATCTTCGAGGGTTACCGTTGATAGCGTCGTAGATGGCATCAAAGAAAGGTGCGCTCTCCACCCAAGCGATCGAAACGAGCAGGATCGTCACTAGAATCCGTATCGCAGACATCGCGGAAGGTTGGCGAGCAATTGTGTCAATTCAGTTGAGGTCAGGACGGCCTCGGTCTGCGGAAGCTCACACCGGTGGCGTTTAATCGCGAATGATACCGGCGGTTCATGCGACCGACTTATATATCGGCCTCGGATCATCCGACGGCGTATAAACAGACGCGCATATAACAGTTCACGGTCCTACCCTGGACTCACATTGAGGCATTAAATGTGGAATATCCGAAGGGTACATTTCGGCGTACCGTTTGTTTCGTAAACAGGAAGTTTTTCACATTACAGATAACGATAGTTTGCTCTCATTGTGAACTAAACCAGGTCGCAGCTGCGAGTCTAAATCTTGTTATAGAGTTATCATGGTTAGGAAAGTTGAACAATAATTTCTACAACCACAAAACGGATGTAAAATAGAGTGATAAGTACAGTTGCCAGTACAATATGTCAACTGTCACACGAACCGCTGTAATAAACTTTGTCTAATGTTAACTAGCATTTAACTAAAAACGCTTCTATATCATTTATAAAAATAAAGTTCTCTATTTAGATTCAGTTAAGATTAATTGAACTAATTTTTAAAGGTCAGAAAATCTATTGCAAATACTTGAATAGTAGCACTGGATAATAACCGATCCACAAATTGATCGACTCTAATATAAAGGATATAAATATGAATAAGGATAAAAAAAATACTTATATAACCAGCTTTTTAAATGCAAGTGCTGACCTACATTTTACTATTTTTATAAAGGAAACTAGTATAATATAATAAGTCAAAAAAAGACATTATATCGATCGAATAGTTATTACCAGTGGTAAAGTAATAAAATTTATATAAAAAAATATACACTGCATTAATTAATTAAGCAATGATAGCTCAGTGATAGCTTGTACGGACATCGTGTCAATAGACGTGAGTTCAAATCCCTGCAATGAGCCTGAGCTTTCAGTGAAAGAAAACGGAGATGAAACCATAGCACGGTGGTAGGGCTTTTTCTAATACCTGCCTGGCTACCTACCACCCTCAAATATACAATCTGTAGGTGTGTTCCGGCAAATGCATTTGAGAGCCAGTTTCTCCACTAGGCTTACCGTGTCATCATCTTGGGCCACATCGTCACTTAACATCAGATCATACTGTGACCATAAAAAAAATTGAGTGAAGTCTTTATGGTACCTCGTGGTAAATAAATCATTGTCATGATGGTACCTGATGATAAGTAAACATGAGTTTTGATAGTATATGGTAGTAAATAAAATAATACTCTGTCAAAAAAGTACCGGGAAAGGATCAATAATACACAAAATGTTAGTTATTTATCCAAATATATTTTATCGCCTTCAAAGTATGCTCCTTCAGAAAAGATACACTTACGCCAACGAATAATCCAATCATCAAAACATTTTTTAAACGCTTTTCCGAAATTGAGTTTAGTTCACGTCGCGAATTCTCCTTTGTCTTCTACCGAATGAAAGCGATTGCCACGAAGTAGTAATTTGAGTTTAGGAAAAACAAAGAAGTCGGCTGGAGCCATATCTGTTGAATAAGGTGGTTACTTGATGGTATTTGTTGAGTTTTCGGTCAAGAATTAGTTCTATCATTGATAGCCTTGAGCGAAGGCGCATTATCGTGGTGAATTCCAATAATTTTCTTTCCACTAAACTGGCCTTTTTCGTCGAATTTGCTCTCTTAAATGCCGCATATCGCTCAAATAATATACTTTATTTACCGTTTGACCTTCCGGCAAGAATTCCGAGTGCACAACACCGCGATAATCAAAGAAAACAGTCAACATGACTTTGACTTCTGGCTGCAGTTCTGGCTGCAATAATGAAATTACTATACTTACTTTCGTTATGGACTATGTTACCCAAAGGAAATATACGTGAGTACATTTAATATACTGATAACTAACAGAGTTTAGAACCCGAGTTTGTATTTCCCGATAATTGCAACCTAGGTATCTTCAAGTCACGAGTGAATAGGTATCTTCTAGGCAAGTATGCTGCACCTTAGATCATCACTTACGATCAGGCGAAGTAGTGTTCAATGCAAGCATATTTATAGTTTAAAAAAAACTATCGCAAACGTTGTTCTGTCCTTTCAATCAGTCAATAATTACACTACAGCGCCACCTATCCTAAAAAATTTCCAGAACTATAACGAAACAACCAAATAAGAATTGCATATCCATCGTCCGAATCGTGAGTTATGTTCTCGAGTTCATAAAAAAAACCAAAACAGAAAAATAAATACCAAAATTTTCTGATTCCCCGGGTATTTTTTCAAACTTTTGTGTCACAAACATGATCATTATAATTATTATTTTTCGATCTGACTAAACTGTTAGCCGTAGTCAGATTGACAAAAAATATAATAATTAATTGTCATATTTGTCCAATAAGTTTCCTGACTATTATTAGTTATTTAATATCTATCTATATTTTGTTACCAAAGTCTCAATTTTGTTATGTCGTGTAAACTATGTTTATTTTAAAATCAAATAACCGTTTGATTATAGTTTTTAGCGATTGGCCTCTTTACCACCTGATGTAAAGTGAGGATGATGCTCAGGATGGTAAACTCAAATGTAGCTGCTTGAACATTTAAATATATAGATGCTTAGCGACAGAACTTCAATTTGTGGATGGTAGCTAGACGGGCGGTTATTATAATATGCCATATCACCATTCTATGGTTTTATCACGTTTTTTTTATTCCTAGGGGCGTAAACAGGTAGATGGCTCACCTTATGGTAAATGGTTACCGTCGCCTATGGACAACTGCAACGTCAGGGGCATTACAACCATGTTGCTGACCTTGGAGACCGTATTTCAATCCCTTTTTGAAGAGCCCCATGTCATAGCGATGGAGGAAAACCGGGCTGGACAACCCATTCCACAACTCTAGCGTACGTGACAGGAAGGTTCTAGAGAACCTTGCTGTTGTCGCGTTTCGGCTAGGTTTTAGAGTGTGAGGATGAGCAGCCATGATTTTTGGCCATCACGGAAAGCTCAATCTCATTGTAGGGATTCGAACACACGTCGATCGACGCGGAGTCCGTACACACTACTAATGAGCCATCAATGTTTAGACTGTCCCCTAATATAAAAAACCTATCTTCTATATAAACAAAAATTAAATACTGTTCGTTGGTAAGCACATCACTTGAAAAAGGCAGGAATGATTTGGCTATTTTTTTTTGTTTTATAATGTTCGTAATATTAAAAATTAGGTTTATATGGAAAGAAAAATTTGAAAAAGATTCCCGAAAATTTTTCAGATTCGGGAAATACTGAACCTCCTTTTTCTGTCGGATTTTTGTATGGACTCAAGACCATAGCTCACGATTCAAAGGATGGATATACGTAATTCTTATCTTGTTTTGTTCGTCCTTCTTCATCCTCATCATCATCCTTGAAAAGTTTTCAGGGCATAATAATTCATGATAGGTAGCGTTGTGGTCGAGTTATTGACTTTTGAAGAGGACAGAACAACGTCTACCGGGCCAGCTAGTTACAAACTACAGAATAGCTATAGACGTCAAGCGATCACAATAACACAGGCTCGAAAAATCAACATAATACAAGCATTTCTAAACTAAAAAAAGTCATATGACCTAAGTATAATATCTATAATGGCAATATCGGTATCCTAAGGTTATTGACAATGCAATGGCATTAGCTAATATTACATAATATCATCACGGCGACCCCGACTTGAGGTATAGCGAAGTCAAGTTCAAGAAGGCCGTCGCGGCGTGCGTTCACCTCCACGCGTTAAAACTTAGCATTCAAGACATCTAACCACTCACGAATGCATGTAAACGCACAAATGTCCCGCAAAATTGCAAATTATGTGAATCATGTTGTTTTCTGTTAAATATTTACTAAACCATGGTGGTGGTATGTTTGTAAATACTTTACAATGGTCTCACATACGATTTGATTCCAAAAAGAACGCTATTTGCAATGTGGGAACCAAGTAAGCCAAACACCAAGACATAACTAACAATATTTCAGTACATATTATCGAAACCTATTATGAATAACGTCGTAACTTTAATTACAATAAAACACAGCTATACAATAAGCAAACACAAAAAAAACTACATTTGAGATTTACAGCATAATAGATCCATTTTTACTTAACTACAATTGTCATTGTCGATAAAAAAAAAAATATAATCATTGTACATTAATTAGATACAATTCTCAAATACAGAATCGAAAGAGCTTCAAACATAGGTATTCATTATTTACATTTGAATCCTGATGTCAAAATGAAACCATTAAGTACATGAAAAAAATTAGACGGCTCTTCTGAAAACCATGGGTAAATGAGATACGATGTTATTCATAATGGGTGTCGACATAATATCATATTGTTACCGTATCGTTATTTTACGACATTTCTATGTCAGTCAGTATAAAGTTTTTCTAAATCTCTTTTAAATACAGAATATTTGTCGGCTAAGGTCATCGCTTCATTGTAAGTATAAAAAAAGTATGATGTTCTAATTCAAATAGTCTATTTACACATTATAAAACGTTCAAAGACTCTTCATAGAAAAATAGTCAAACGATGAAAACTCGCTGTTATAATCAGTAGAAGGGAATTAAAACCTTTACGTTTTACTTTCTCAACCGTATCTCAAAACGAATGTAAGTTTTTACACGTAAAAATGTTTAGTTTAAATTCTAAAGTGTGTTTCTCAAACTGATATGTATATATATATATAGAACTATTAAACATTAATTTAGGAAATTAATTGTAGAAGGTTCAGAAAGTAACACGACAATTTATACATTTACTCGAATTTAGGTATTTCTATGTTTTTATAAGCTTAGCGTTTAACAAGAATATTACCTCACCTTAACGATATGATCGAAGATGATAACACGCTAAGAGTATTGGGCAGCTTGGCTCTGAAGTGCAGCTGCCGGAACACACCTATAGGTATTTGACGACTGATTTTCAACTTGTGGGTAGTTTTGGCATGGTGGTAGTGTTTCTTCTAATGCCCGCCTGCTTAGCTACCACCCTCAAGTTGAAAATCTGTCGCCAAGCACCTACCTATAGGTGTATTCCGGTAGCTGCGCTTGAGAGCCAGTCTTCCACTAGGTTTAGCGTGTTATCATCTTAGGTCACATCGACACTTAACATCAGGTGAGACTGTGGCCACTACGCCAAACCTATAACGATAAAAAAAGTATTTAGCCAAGTGGATATTAGAAAATGCTCTACCTCCATGATATGCTTTTATTACGATGTTTTCCTTCACTGAAAGGTCGGGCTCATTGCGGGAATCGAATTCACGTCGATCGACGCGACCTCAGTACATGACTACCACTGACCCAGTATTACTACATATCAATAAAATGTGCAATTACAACACAGAACGGTATTCTTGCTAAATATCCTTTCGAAATGAACTATTTGAACCCCATCTAAATCTAAACACTGGAATGCTAAATGAAGAAATTCACATTTCTAAACAAACACATTTGTAAAGGTACCTTCACAATAAAGTTAGAAATGTCGACCGAATCACAAGACCGAGGCACCTGTGTTGCGACATCGCAAAGCATTAAGGCGGTTGTCGATTACGAGCTAAGCTACGTTAAAGCTAAGCTAGATATAGCTATTGTTGTGTTCCTGCGGTGTGTAGTATTTCCAGAGTTCTTTTGGGGTTGGAGGTTCAAGGTCGGGAACGCGCTAGTGATACCTTCGGTATTACAAGCTTCCATAGGCTTCGCTAGCCGCTTACAATCAGGTAGGCCGAATGCAGGTAGGTTTGCTACGTAGGGTGGGGGGTATAGCTTAGCTTGCCTAGTTTTGAATCAGCATACACAACCAACTTAGTTTCGCATAGTTTAAATTTTTTAATTTACATAGTTGGCGGTCGGTATATTGGTATAAAAAATGACCTCAGCTATGCGAGCTTAGCTAAACTAACTTAGCTTAGCTCTTAGTCAACAACTGGTTTTAACTTGCACCCAGCGATAGAACTCTTAAAACGAGACTATAAATTTATTGTGCTAGCTTAGTTTCACTTTCATAGTGGAATTTACATTTCATTCTTTTGTTTTAGAATTCTGTTGCTGAATTACTTGTTTTTATACCGCACCGTTACTCTCCGAGATTTCATTGTACAAACGTAATATTATTACAGTTTGATGACAAGCACACTTGATCTCATAGAAATGATTTCTCAGACTGAACTCTTTGTCTCCAAACCGACACCAACAACGTTGCTCTCTTTATCGTAGAAGCTCTCGTCAATAACGTATCGGAAATTTACACAGATAGATTTTTTTTATACTAAAGGGCTGTAAATAGGAAAACGGCATACCTAAAGGTTACCGTCGTTTATGAACATTTATAACATCGAGGTTATTATTGTCACGTGGCTGATCTTGGAATGTGTTAGTCTCAGGCCTCCATGTCATAGCCCTGGAAAAAACCGGGCTGGGTAACCCATTCCACGAATCTGATGTACAGTCTGTGGGATCCCTTATATAAGATCGCAGGTAATCCTTCTTGATTTTATCAAACGCCTTCCAGCCTATTGAGATGAATAGGCTAATAAATCAGGATTGGTTGGTCCTGGTCGTTGTCTGCGCCCGGTTGAAGTCGCCAATGTACGAGCCAGGCGCACGAGTCAGTCTGTACTGATGACGTCATATTTATCGATACAAAGCTGAGAATCAGAAGCCTCTAGTTGCAATATCACAATGGCCCCTAGCTGACCCGTGCCAATATTTCGCACAATTATTGAATGTAAAGAATCTAACTAATAGATGTCATCTTATTTAAATAGACTATTAATAGATGGCGCCTTGAATTTTTTTTTTTGACTTGAATATGTGTTGTCTATGATGTCATAAGAGGGGAACATAATCTTTGAATCATTAATTGAGATAAAAAATTAACGAGGATATGGCGTTTACAGAGAAAGAACACTTTTAACATTAAATATATGTAATCTTATTTCATTTTAAATCTACTAATTGATTTAGGTATAACTTGTGCTGATAATTTTGTGGAACATAATATTCCATAATATGAGCCAGCTATTTTGATAATTTATTTGTTTTCGTCCATGCAAGAATACATAAAAAAAAACTCATCCAGTAAGGTTCGTCTCATCTCGTAAGACCATTAAGCACCTACAACTCTAAAGTACCTATCTTATTTTGCACATCATTGATTCCTTTATAATATATATTTAACTAGCTGTGCCCGCGGCTCTGTTCGCGTGGGTTACAGAATACTGTCAGTCGACCGCGCGAAATAGCAATTTACATTTGAATCATGATGCCAAAAAAGAAATCGTAACCAAGGCTAATTGAATTACAATGTTATTCACATTGGATCTCGACTTGTGTAAACTAAGTTACGAGTAATTACAGATCAAATAAAATTAATGTCACATATCTGTCAAAACTAGTTTAACTTTTTATTAATAGCTTGCGTGATTTCGCGACGGTTCTATTTCAAGCCTAGAGTCATATTTTAAGACCGTTACATGACATTAATTATTAATATTACAAAGCAGGAACTTAACTCATGAAACTTAGTTCGATTGTAAAATCAATGATTACGTTGCGTCACAGCGCCGCCGGTGCTCTACAAATGTTTTGCAAGAAGCCTTCCAGTGTGAATCATGGTGGTTGTCGAGTTAATGGACAACTTGTATTCTCGATAAAGTTTATGAAAACGTTAGGTTATATTGCCAACTACAATCAGCGTATTATAGAAAATTAAACAACACTTCTAATTTTGTTGTTAAGATGTGTCAATTGAAACCGTGGTCGATAATGTGATTATACTAAAATCAACTTTTGTTTAAAAAGGCATCCTCCTCGAAGTCTATGTTTCTGCGATGTGGATATCTTACGTCACATACCATCAGAAAAATTGTAATGCCTGCCATCGTCATTATTTGCGACATGCGGAGTTATAATTATATATTAATTA
Source organism: Saturnia pavonia (assembly GCA_947532125.1). Lineage (NCBI taxonomy): Eukaryota > Metazoa > Arthropoda > Insecta > Lepidoptera > Saturniidae > Saturnia > Saturnia pavonia. The sequence goes on along the minus strand of OX383899.1, from coordinate 4,389,038 downwards.
ATATTTCTTAACATTTCATTTTAGTATGAAATTGGTTGACGTGGATATTGTTAGTGTGAGACTTCAATAATAAAATAACCAATTCAGTCAAGCGAGGGTCGAAGTGGCTATAGCGATGGTTGGAAGCCACTTCGGGTAACCCCAAAACTCACTTGGACCGTCGGACTGTTCGTCTCTACAGATATTCCGTGGCTGTGAGAGACAACTTTGCTTTATTTTTGCATGTAACCCTGATAACGAAACCTGTGATGTCTAAAGACGATGTTGAGGAATATTATGTATCTCTGACATATATTTTTAAATCATAAGTCGGAACAACCTATAATTGACTGTACTTTCTTATATCTGTACTAACATACTAATTATTATAATATTATAAATATTATAAAACTCAACGTCTCTCTGTCTGTCAGTTTTTCCCCACACGAAAAACACTAATCCGATTTACATGGTTTTTATTTTAACTCATAGCTATGTTATCTGGCCAGGTTATAGGATATATTTTGTTACATGACGTAACATACGAAATAAGTAGTGACGATAATGGTGAATCAACTCAGAAAAAAGACACTTTTGGGGCGATTAATTGGTTTATGCTGAGTAAGCCATAAGAGATATCAAGTTAGTTTACCACATAATACTAGATTGTAAAAAGAGCTACATAAAAGTCAGGGATAGCATATGTCTATCTTCTAAGGATCACCCACAATAAGAATTTTTGAGGCAGCACAATTCACACGTGCGCTCGCCCGACTGCATTGTGTAGTCCACGCGAGCGGAGCCGCGGGCACAGCTAGTAAAAGCGGAAGAGCTTTTAAAGTTGTTTGTTTGTTTAAACACGCTAATATCTGGAACTACCAGTCGCATTTGGACAAAATGTTTTGTATATGATTGCCAGATACACGTGAATTAGTATAAACTATCTAGAATTAGGCTACACCTCTCAGCTAGTCTTAAATATTGATTTTTGTTAAGAAAGTCGGAACAAACCGCGCACCTGAATAGCTTTATCCGCGTGCGTGACGTAATTGTTAGTGATACGTAAATACAATGTTCTACAAAAATATTGTTCCTTAGTACACGCATAAGCTAGAATAAAGTATTTTGTGATATTTTTTTATTGAAAATTGATTTATGTGCATTATTATTTGTTATTTGGACATATAGTTTGGAAGATAATGTATAATGAAAATAATTCAACTATATGACTATAGGTGTAGTGGCGCGAACGAGCCATGTGAGTTGTGACGCATGACCCTGGCAGTCCGATAAAAATATTGTCTGAAACTGAAGTATTATAAACCATCAATCAGCGATTTTTTTTTATATACGCGGGGTAAACCGCGGGCACAGCCTAGTATTGTACATGTAATAACTGCTGTTAGAAAACCAAATAAAAAACGAAAAGAAAAATATTATATTAGGATAAAAGTATTCATGTAAATTCAAATTAAAGAAGTTACATATGGCCTTAGATTAATGATTTACCTTCGCTAATCGTTAATCGATAAACGGTAATCATTAATCTAATCATATGGCTATTTTGCATTGTATTATTTTCTCCATGTCTCAGAAAAGGTTCCAACAAAATGCTTTGACTTCTGGTCATATATTATGGAACCGCCCTTCTTGTAGTTTCAAAGCAATGCCAATACCAACTGAGAAATTCCAAATTGGGCAAAAAAATAAACGGTCTAAATCACGTAAGATAATTTTGTATATTCATATTTGTCCATAAAAACACATGAATACTTTAGATAGGCCTTTTTCCATGGTTTATTAAGGTCCTTAACATTGATATTCTCGATCAATATGCAAGACCGCAGAGTTCAACAACATCACAACAAAAGCTTACAACCAAGACGTGAGCAACCGATGCGATGCGACACTTCAACAGAATGTTGATTTCCCACACTCTATATTCAATTTTGGTAAATTATTTTTATACATATCATAGCGAAATAAAAGTAAGCTTACCGAGTCGTAATAAATAATATATACTAAGAAATTGTAGATCGATCTGCTCCATGCTCTGAACTTAGAATATTATGTTTTATCATGGTTCTCAATATCTCTTTATTTCACCAAGCCTATTCGATGATGCTACAAATGCCAAAAGTAATGGAAACGTCATTCGATATGCCTATTACCAGTAAAGAGGGCCTAGCAAAGATGCCTTTCAACAATCTTTAACGTTAATAGAAAACGAATAAAATGTATGGAATTGACATGCGTGATCAAAACAAACGAATAGAGAAATCCTAGCCAAGTGTACAAGCTATTTATTCGTTCTAAATGATAGTATATAAAGTAATCGTTTCTATCATTCTGACCGCTACATCCCATACATTTCCCAGCCAAGTAAACTTTTGATAAGCGCAAACGAAACGAAACGACGAGTTTTTTAACACTAGCTAAACGATCTCCCAGACCCTGGAGAAAACGATAAAAACATTGCGTCTTTACAATCAGCTGTGAACTAAATATGAAAGCAAATATGTTTGCAACTTGGCTAAGCCCTATGGAATCTTTAAGCGCATTCTGAAATAATTATAAAATTGAATGACACATGAATCACAAAAAGTCTAAACTATGAAATAGTTTTGTAACCCTTACGTTCTAGTGTGATGAAGTTAGACTCAATGTTATGCGTCCACGCATCCACTTGTTTTAAACAGTTTATACCGTTTGGGCCAATCTCACCTGATGTTAAATGACGATGTGGCCCAAGAGGGTAACACGCTAAGCATTCAGGAGACTGGCAGTGCAGCTGCCCGATTACCCATAAGTCCCTGGTAACTATTCCTTCCTATAAGCTAGCAGGCAGGCATTAGGAAACGCTCTATCGTCATGCCACGGTTTCATCACGATGTTTATCTTCACCGATAGCTCAGGCTCACTGTAGGATTCGTGCTTACGTCGAACGACGTGTTGTACGAATACGCTACCACTGAGCCTACATCGTTGCTAATGAAATAAAATTTATTTTTTGTGAATTTAAAAATAAATAAAATATCTTTAACTAGCTATGCCTGCGACTCCACTCACGTGGACGTATAAGTTTTTATTAAATGACGATATCTTATAAGAATGTTCGTTTTTAATGTTATACGTTTAGCGTTGTTGCCACAATCTCACCTGATCTTAAGTGACGATGTGACCCAAGATGTAACACGCTGAGCCTAGTGGGAGGACTGGCTCTCAAGTGCAGGAAACCGGAAGCCGGTAGCTAGCCAAGCGGGCATTAAAAAAGCCCTACTATCGTGTACCTATGGAGTAAAACAAAAAAATTTATCAAAAATTATCCAGTAGTTTTTACGTGATACGAGAACAATGGCAAACCTCAATCATTTTATTCATATAGACACGAAAGTCAATATAATGATTTATTATAAATCTAATCTTAATGTGAGAAGAGAGTCAAGCTTCTTGCAAAAGTATCTACAGAAGTGGTAAAAAACTAGTTAGAAGCAAAATACGTGGCAAGTTGCGAAAACGTATTATCATGCAAAGCGTTCGTGATGTTCCGAGAGATTTATTGTACACCAAGTTAAACAGAAATACAAAACACTACAACGTAACCCCAATGACAACCCTGAAATAGATAGAAAAGTATCCCATACATATAATAATAACCATATGCAGCAGTGGACAGTGTCCAGCAGTGGACTAATATAGGTTGATGATGATGATGATGATAATGATTTATAGCAAGAAATCGCAAATCGAAGCCTTAGATACAAATTCTTATGTTATAGATTATATACCATAAGCGTCTAAAGGTCTAAACCACGCCTTCGCTCGCATAGACTATACAATTTGTACACAATAAAACATTGTTTATAACCATTTGAAGGCAACGTTCTATCAATTAAAGAATTTCTAGAGTCTTAGTAGCTCTAGAAATTACTCCTTCTACAAACACATCCAAGCTCACGCCAACTTTAACTTCTTCATAATAGACTTTGTTCTGTCTTTTCTTGTAATCAATCATTCAACAGCGCCACTTATCGGCAGTCAGGGATAGCATAAAAAATTTCACCTTTTTTTTCGAACTGATTACTATACTGTTAGCCATAAGGGCACTGAAGCCTCAAACGGCTTTTACAGCTTCACCCGGGCGGGTGTTGAAGTTTATCAATCTCATTTATATGTATCGGGAGAGTGGGGTAATTACGGACACCTAAGGAAAAAAGTAAATATTAAAAATACTAAATAAAAACTCTGTTAATTTATTGATTAATAACAAAGATAAAGGTTTTGTTTATTACTTTTAATCATAATATTTAATTAAATTTGAAAATTAAGTAATTTTTTTGTCAAAAAAAGAAAAGTGTTATTTTCGTGATCCTCTAAAATCCGTGGGGTAATCACGAACAGTAGTGGGGTAATTACGGACAGTACATATTAAGTAGTAACGAGTAGAATAATTTAAGATAAATAAATAGTTTCAACTTATTTTCAACATAAGAAATTAAATTTTTTAAATAAAATCATCTTGAACAGTAAGTATATAAGTAATTTGTTAATAGATAAGTTAAAAATAAATAATTAATAAAGAATAAATTTGAATTAATCTCTACATAAATCACAGAGGAACCCTTTGCTTGTGTTTTCACCATCACTGCATTCTTCATGTGCCCATAAATTGCATCCATAGCACATTATCCATTCTTCAGTGGGTGGTTCTTCATATTTTCCCGCACAAAAAATACAATAGTACTCATTTTGAGTGTTTATTTTCTTTGTTTTGTTTTTTCGTCTTTTTTTGGTTTCGTCTCTTTTGGAGAGTTCTTATTAAATTTGTGATTTAATTTTTTTTTTTCTGCAAACTTATAAGCAGTTTTCCGTACAGCTTCAACAGTCAATCCATAGAATAGTTTACTGCATTTATTTTTTATTTATTTATATTTTTTAGCATTTGATAATATGCTCTGCTAATTCTTTTTCTTGTGCTTCAGAAAATACAAATTTTCATCCACTTTTGGGCTGAACTAAAACTTCTTTTTTAAATGATCATATATAGTTGACTTTGGTATAGAATAATTTTTAGCTGCTTTTCCTATAGTTAATTGTTTACTTCTTATATCTCTTATTGCACGTTCCAAATTGTTTAAATCATTTTTTTTTCAATTTCTTTTTATATTTTCGAGCCATCTGGAGAAAAGCAAAATTAAAATTAAAAATTGTACAGTATGATTATCGATGTGGGGCAATTGCGAACGTCCGAGATTACCCCACTCAATTCGTCAATTCGTCAATTTTGTTGAGGTTAGAAATAAATAAAAATAAGTATTTGTGTCAGAAAATTTTTCTTTAATTCTACTTAACACATCCTAAATAAATTATAATTATATCATTTATGTGTAGCGAGAATTTAACGAATATATACATGACAAAAATTACATGCAAAAGGATGAAAATATTAAATAATATTTACCTTGAATAAAATGCAGAACCTGAGCATCTGACTTATTGCCTGACACTACGTATACATTAACCTACAATTCCAAGTAAAAAAAACTTTTTTTTTTTTTTCCTAAGGTACTGAAATCGTGGTGTTCGGGATTACCCCGCGTCCGCGATTACCCCACTCTCTCCTACATATATCGACATCCATTTTTATATATTGATTCATTATATTAGAAGTACTTATTACGTTTTGATTTATAGCATATCGAAACTTGTACTACCTAGTTACACATTCTTTTTATTTTTTCGTAATGAATGTAGCAAAGAGATATGCAATCCACTTCAGGATAAGTAGTCACTCCAACCATTGGCAATATATAAGCAACAACAAACAAGACTATCTGGCATTCTCAACTTAGACTATTTAACCTAATTATTTTGTTAATATGATGATGTAACATTATTACTATAATAATTATGCTTAATAATTTTTAATTTCTCACTATTTATTTTCAGGGTTCCGAAGTCAACAAGGAACTATAACTTAACTATATACAATAACTTGATAACTTTTGTTTTTTGATAGCCCAGGTTTATTGTGGTGCAGGTGTTATTTTCTACAATTTATATTACCTTTTTTAATTTTACTAAAATATTATAAATTAATACCACTTCCAACCGTTTCAAATCGTCCCGTTTTGAAACATCATTAAGATAGCGAACACGCACAATGGCTGTTTTCTTGTCTGAAGAAAAGGTACTTAAAATGAAACTACTGTGGTATTAATATTAGGTCTTAACTATGAAATTGCTGATTTTTTAATATTTGCTGTGAAGTGCGTTATCTTTCATTCTTCATTTCTTTCATTCTACTTTGGTACATATTTGACTAGTGATCATACTATGAATATGACAAGGCATCAGATAAGTTCGATGTCAAGCCTACAAGTTTTAATTCAAGATCGGATTTCGAAATCAATTAAGTAATCATTGAACTAACTTCAAAGAACTTGGATATACCAACTTCTCAGATTCAGCAGGCGATCATACAAAAGCCTGTCCTGACAATACATGGGTCGTATAAATAAATTTTCCATTCCCATCATCATGCATTTACGAATTAGACTACGTAGAGGCACATTTACATTACAATATGCCAAGCAAATTCAATTATATGGAAATTACAAACTTCCCCAGATTGAAAACTCGAAGGACTCGCGTACAATGCGCGCGTTAATATGGCAGGGTTGAAAAATTATATTGTACTGTGAAAAGCATGTTAATTATACGTCGAGTGTGTTAGGAAGCTCGCTTATAATCATAAAGGTCTGTATGAATTACGCTATCTTGGAAAAAATACTTTTATTGTCGCATTTTTTTATCCTTGTACCTTATTAAAATTCTGTTGATGTAAGCAATTTGGCTTGTTGTAAGTCTGTATCACGGATACTGGAAAATCTTGATTATGTAGTTTGTTTAGGGTTCTGAAGTCAACAAGGAACCCTTATAGTATCGCCATGTCCGTCTGACTGTCCGCGGCTTAACTAAGAATTTCTTAATACTAGAAAGTTGTAATTTAGTATGGGAATACATATTAATCACGTCACCAAAGTGGTAAAATAAAATCTTTAAAAAAATGTTAGGGTACCTGACACTGCACGTAAGGTGGGGATGATTTTTTTTCTCGTCTATCCCATGGGTGCCTACTTCGGTGGATAAGTCGTTCAACATTGCGTGTGTGTCAAAAATATTTTCGATTCAGGCATCCGTTTGCGAAATATAAAACTATAAAGTGCTAATTTTTGCTAGAGTTATGTGTGGGTGTGTTGATCTATTAAAATTTTTTTTTTTATTAATAAAATTATTATTCTTATCAATACTACTTATATAAAGATGAATATAAATAAATTTAATTATAGATTTTACAGAAAGTTAACAGAAATAATGAGTTTGAACTCAAACCGCACATAAAAAAGTTTTACATCGAAAACCCACTGTATTCATTTTGGTGTGTCACGCATCAAAATCAGTCAAAGTACTAAAAACAGTACAAAAAAGTACTATTTGCAAGCAATGTTGTCAATACAAAACAGTCCTAAAGATATTAATCACTCTATCGATTTGTGCACACATTTTGTTTATTAATTGTGATTTAACCATCTCAGTCAGTGGTTTATGTAAATGAAACCGAATAGACGTTAACAAATTACAAATACTGTGATTATACTAGCCAACGTCACGGGCAATGAGAACAAACTGTGGAGTAGCTTTAAACGTTATTAAATACTTTTACTAAAAGTAAATTAAAAAAAAAAACTATTACGATTTATTTATTACATTTTATTTTATGTTCCTGCGCTCTTAATCCGCGCTCTTAATGTATTAGTGGTTTTCGCGTGAAAAGAATATTAACGGACAGACAGATCGGGATACGTTGAATTTTATAATATGTACATAGATTATTCCGATGTCTTTTAATTATAAATTTCAGGTATGTAATATTCAAAACTTTTAACACAAAACTACTCTATGATTTACTGCTCAAATAATATTATAAATTCTACAATTTAGAAGGAATATTTTTTACTCGTGCAAGTAATACCGGAGGCAGGTTACTTACGTTAACAACGCGGTATATTCTTGTAGGAGATGTTTTTTATTTTTCAAATAAAGTTCATGCATTTTTTAAATAAAAACGTTGACGTTTCTCAATGGAAGGAAACAGAGTCCACCTCAATTAAAATTTTTTTAATGTGTTTTAAGCTGTTATTAAACATGACTTTTTAACAAAATGAAAAATTTGTACACCAAAGTTACATGAAATTTATTAATTACTTACTATTGTATTGTTGCAAGAATGAAGAATATTATATATCCGATCGGGAATTTATATACTTCGTTCTCCAAATAAACTGCAGTGAACAGAGTAGTATATCATTGTTTTATTTTATCCCGAGCACAAAGCAAGCGGGTTAAAGTTTAAACCCGGTTTATTTGCAATACAGGATAGCCTGTTTCCCACGGAGACCAGTATGGATACACTAATTTATTATACTCGTATAAATAGAAATGAAATGCTGTTCGTTAATAAGCGCATCACTCGAGAACACTGGACAAATTGTACATTTTTTTATGTTAGTAACATTCCGAATAAGTTTATTAGACAAAAAAGAGAAAAATATCCAGGACATCGGAAAATTAAAAAAGCTGAAAATATTTTTTTCTATTATATTTTTTTATGAACTTAAACCCACGATTCACGATTCGAACGATAAATGTGCGTAATTATTCTCTTTTTTTGCTCGTTATAGTCCTGGAAAAGTGTCAGGATAGGAAATTCGGGATAGCTGGTGCTGTAGTCGAGTTATTGGTTATTGACTTTTGGAATACATATACTGCATAAAAATGTATACGTTGCTAGTTTTAAATTAAACTCTGCATTTAATTTAATAATAACCCAAACTTCAAAAGACAAAATAATGTTATATTAATATACTCCACATATTCCTTTCCTCTTTCTTCTTTTAATCATGTTTTCTTTATTTAAATCATTTTATACAAATTCAGTATTTCATATTAATGTTTAAGATCGAAAACATCGAAATCAATAAACATAAATATTTCAAAAATCTTGAGCGCATTTTATTTAAGAATCTATATTTTGACTTGAATTTTGTTAAAACTTACAATTTTTTTCGTGTGCATAAATAAATAAAAGCAAGAGAGTAATAAAAAAAAACAAATATTGACCAGTTTTAGAATTATCGAAATTTGTAAACAACATCTAAAAAAAATCTTATCGAGCTAATCTTGTGTGAGAGCTCTTAGATATAACATGATAACTAACAAATTATCTTAAAGAAACTGTTTTTTTTTTCTTTTTGCGCCATCCTAGTTCATATACATTATAGATACAGAATGCTGTCCACACGGGAATTGTGCTGGCTCAAAAATGCTTATTGTGGGTGATCCTTAGAAGAGAGACATATGCTATTCTGACATTTTGTAGGTCTTTTTAAGATCTACAATTATGTCTTACATTAATTTCATATATACATATATTATGGTTTAATCAGCGTAAGTCATTTAATCGCCCAAAAGCGTCTTTTTTCCGAATTGATTCACCATTATCATTACTGCTTATTTCGTATGTTACTTTATGTAACAAAATATATCCTATAACCTGGCCAGATAACATATCTATGAATTAAGGGGAAAATCGGATTTTGCGTGAAAAGAGCATAAACGGACAGAGAGACGTTGAGTTTTATAATATGTACTAGCTGTGCCCGCGACTTCGTCTGCGTGGTCTTCAGAAATGGGCTTTTACCAGGATAAAAGTATCCTATGTCTTAATTCGGCTTATAAGCTGTCTGTATGCCAAATTTTTCATCTAAATCCATTTAGCCGTTTTTGCGTGATTGAGTAACCAACAAAAAGGCTCACTTCGTATTTACAATATTAGTAAGGATAAGGATAGAAGATATATGATTATATGAGTATTATTATTTAGGTATTTTATTGCTAGACTTTAAACCATCATACTCAGAACTAACCAGAACGATAGCATAAGCTAGTTTATTGATAATTTATAACATTTTTTATTATTTTGAAACGCCTCCAAGCCAGACATGACACCCAAGTAGGGTTTCCAACCCTACTATATTATACAGTATCCTACCATATTAGGTGTGTCCGACTACTATACTCTTAATAAATATATGGTAGTCAAAACTACTATAATTTTATTGGATATAAAATTTGGCAAAATTATTTATTTCAAAATATTAAAGCGTGAAACGGAACCCAGGCCGCAGCCTTTATATCTTGGAGTAAGTATAATATATCCTTAATTTGAGCTTTATCTCTTTCTGACCCAGACTTGGTATGTCGTTGTCAATTTGATTATTACTCATCAGTATTATTATTTGTTTATCGAGCAGTAAAATATACTTCTTTAAAATGTTAAATATTTATTTGAAACAGACTTTTTTTTGTATTTTCCCCATCTTCTATATTTTTTCAGGTAATACCCTCGAAAATACTATACTTGATATAAAAAAGTTGGCAACCCTACTCCCAATAAAACGTAGAACTAGTCTAGAAGTGAACTGACCTCGCACAAGTTCATTACCAGCGCGCGGGTGCGCGTCGCTCTTCCGATCCCGCTGCGCTCGTTAATCATCACATGACAGATTGTAGCAACAGTTTACGATTTATATGTAACAACAACCATAATGCAGTCCATTGTTACTTCCGTGTTTTAAAAATATAGGTTAGTATGTTTGAGTTTTTTGTCTACAATAACAAGTACAACCAGTGTTTGTAAAGACTCATTGATCTCAATTAGATATTTGATTTACCTTTTTGATTACCTACTAAGATATTTATGGTTATAGTTTCTTATCCTTGTATCGCGAAATTTAATATACATCTTCATTGAAGTGAAAACTTCTTTAGCCGCGTTGGCAGTTTTTTTTTGGGTAGAGGAAATTCTTATGGGTTCGCGTCACCGACATGCTAATGTATTAGTGTATATATCTATAGCACGTACTCGTACGATATCAGACTGACGTATGCGCAGAGGCCTGTGTACACGAATTCGTACACTTTATATACTTATACACGTATAACACATCGTATATACCTAACCGTGTGATGTGCGCGTTAGACGCTTTTTGGATGGGTGAGATCTTGTGAGTTCGCGTCACCGACATACATATCAGCAGTATATCGGTACTACAGATTCTGTAGCTAGACAGATGACGTATTGTGGAACATTAGTGCTGTGTATATTATTTATACAAGTAAAATTGAATGAATTTAGTAAAAAGTATAATGTACCGTATATATACTGTACATTGTTCAAATACAGTTTGAGTTTGATTATTATCTTAATTGTTTAATTGTAGAATCACTGTTTTTTTAATTATTTATATTGGCGTTTGTAAATAATAGTTATAAGTTTCCCTATGGCAGTCCCTATAACTGCACATTTTTATTTATTGAAATACATGTCCTTAATATAAAAATCTCGTGTCACTCTGTTCATACACGCTAATATAAAAAACAACCTATTTTAATGCAATTTGGTATATGGTATGGTTGGTTCAAGCTTGAAAAATAGGATAAATTTGGTCCCGATAGGTAGGAAGACGCAGTTGTGAACAGTGGCGTAGCTATCGGAGGGCTAGGCGGTGCCGTGCACCGGGGCCCTCGGACCCTGACGAGCAAAACCTCAAACATTCTCAAATTTCTCCCATCCTAAGAATATAAATATAACAGATAGCAACACGAGTTTAATTATGGACACTCAGTTGAAATAAATTCATAACTTGTAGGGAATTCCCCTGAATTCTTTCTGGGTCTGTACTAGACACAATAATAGCTCAATTAAATACACGTTTTACTGGTATGAGTGCAGTCTGTCAAAGATTCAACTTTCTAACATCAACTTTTTTACTAGATGTAGATGAAGCAACTTTATTAAAAAAGTGTGACCAGTTCCAAAGTAAATATTCAGATATAATAGGCCCCAACTTTTCCCCATAATTTCTTAATATTTAACACCTAGTTCTATCTGAATTAACCCAGGCATGGACTGTTCACCAATTATGTAAGGAAATAATGCGCAAATATGGAGTGCTAGAATGTGACCTTACGGCAGTATTTACAGCAATGTTATTATTCTATATAATTCCTGTCACTTCTGCAGCAGCTGAAAGATCATTTAGCAAATTAAAAATAATAAAGACATATTGAAGAAATAGTGTGGGCTAAGCTCGATTCCGACATTTATCGCTAATAGCAATTGAAAACAAAGCCACATCATGCCTGGATTTAACCGAAATCATTAATACTTTTGCAAAAAATAAAGCTAAGAAAAGATTATAAAAATAGCTTATTTTATTATTAGCTGGTAGATCAGACGTTCATTAATAAGCCCTTTCATCTTTTCTACTTCATTTTATTACCTATTACCTACATTATTAATTGTAATCTACGTCGTTATTTTTTAAATTATCTACCTACTACGTTACTTTCGTCTTCCATTCCGGTTCCGGCAGTTCTTAAACTCTTCACAGCTGTTTTTTCTTACACATGATAAGCAAGCATTTGGCCGCGATCTCACCTGATGGTAAGCAACGATGCGGCCGACGATGAAAGATGCTTGCCTAGAAAATACCTGTTCACTCTTGACTTAAAGACACCCAGGTGTACCTGTCAGGAAACAAAGACGCCACTAAGGCATTTCATTCCCTGGCCGTCCGCATTACAAAAGTTAAAGCAAAACGCTCAGTACGATTGGAGGAATCTAAACCACATATGGATACCATCTTTAAAATATTTATATATATTCATCAGTTTAAATATTATAGTTATTTTGCACCAGGGCCTTTGGTTACCTAGCTACGTCACTGGTTGTGAAGATCTAAAAAATTTTTTTATATTTTTAATGAAAATTTTTATGTTACTTTTTTCAAGTTTCTCATCTAATATACAAGCATAAATTTTAACATACTTACACCCACCCACAACAATATTGTCTCAAAATAAACATACTTCAGACTTTTTTGCTAAGCGCACTTCTCATTTTCGTCATTGGTAAATTGCACTCGTGCGTAGCTATGGCGGGTCGCCAGTTATATATAAAAATGAATAAATGAATGATTCTTTATTTGTCCCTTATGTGTTCCTAAACCATTAATCCGAATGCTCTGAAACTTCGATGAGTTGCTGTTCGCGGACCCCCAAGTTTCTGTAATTTATTCAACCAATAGTTTACAATAGGTTGGTGTGCGTGTCATTTCGTTTCGAAAACTACTGGACTTTGTTGAATATTTTTGAGTTAAAGAAAGAACATTTAAACAATAACAACGATAATTTAAATAATTAATAATAATAAGATGGAAAATAAAATAATATTACTTATTCGTATAGGTACAGCATATTATGTTCCGTCTATGAAATTTCAATGTAATCACAGATTTCGAACGTATATCAATTTACGCAATGTCCTTTTTTTTCGAACTGTCTATACTGTTAGCCTTTAGGGACCTGGAGCCATTAGAGGCTTTGACAGCTTCATCGAGCTTAGGGTTGAGAGCGGAATGCATTCAGCCGCGAAAGCGAAGGAACAAGCTCAAGGGTGCCAACGTGGCTGAACCTCGGCTTGGGCTGTTGCCGTACATGCAAATAAGCCGCGATCTGACTAATTGCCTATCCGTAAAATTCGATCTAACTGTACATATATAAATGTTTCTACCTTCTGGTAGGAAAGAAGAAACATGCGTATATGCATTTAGTAATCTGACAACTGGTTTAATTCTAACTAACCAAAACAAAAAAAAAATCGTCTTCTTTATTTGGCGCTGCAAAAAGCACTTGCCAGTGTCAAGGTATTTAAGTCTTCGTAGTATTTTTTAAACATTCAAAGTTGGTCTAACAAGATAGTGGATCCCTTATTAGAACTATTTAGAGAGTTTGATCGAACGGATATATGTCTTGTAGAGAGCTTGTGTCTGAGAAACAGTTTGCTTACGGAGCATAGCAGTGGATGCAAGCGGGCCATGACTACAGCGGCCTGGTTCCGTACTCTGCGGACATGTGCCCTGAAGCTAAGTGTATTGTCGAGGTGACAGCCATATATATAGTCTGGGTGACCCAGCGGATTGGGACACCGAAAATGTTGAAGCAAATGGCTCAGTTGTAGCGTGTACGACTTTGCATCGATTGACGTAAGTTCGAATCCCTGCTATGAGCCTGAGACCAGCCCGACCAGCCACAATTTGTTTATTCATTATCTAGAGCCGGAAATCTCAACGATTCTTGAAGGAATGCGACCGTGAACTCTATACCCGAAATATATGTTTCATTGCCAAACGTATCATCTTTCCATCAATCGCTCACCGTATGGCCTTAAAAACTATTATGCCGAAATCAGTCCTAATCTACTGGCGACCGTTATGTACGTGCCGACGAATTATCACTAATGTAACTCAATGCCGTCAAAGTTTCGGGGTCGAACAATATTTGCTATATACGGAACAGATTAACTGAGTCACACAACACGTCACATAAATCGGTTCCTTGAACAAACAAGGCCCTTGATCCCTGATTATCATTGTTTTCTTTGTAAAACAACTATATTGGCTATTCTGGCAAAAATAATAAATGCACAAGGATATTGAATTAATTATCTTACTTGTTATCTTTTTACTAAGAACAATTAGTTATTTTTTGTATAATAATGTAAACATGGTTTATTTACTTCCTTCCTTAAAATAGGTAGTTGTCCGCGCATTTTTAAAATTTGGTTGGTACTGGTTGTAAACGACTAAAATAAGCCGAATGATAATATTACAATCCGCGGAACGCCGAAATACGCTGTACCTATTCATCGACATTCACAAAAGTCATGGCGTCCTACATATAGCTACATTACTGATAGACATAATACACAAATCTATGATTCGTCAGGGCCAGATTTACGGCCGATTCCAATAATCTAACTCTAGTTAAATGTTAGTAGCTATCGGAGAGGACAAGCAAAAGCTCCCACGCGAGAGGAAATTCAAACTATGTGTTTTTTTAAATAAAATAAAGAATAACCTCCTACTAACAAAGAAAACAAAAGTTCACATTCAAGGAACACATTTTTATTTCATATTCAACATTATTCGGGGTTTCCACTTTTCCTTGTCCCAGAGTGATCCAAACTTAAAATCCGGCTCTGTACCTATGTCCTAATAACAAATATAAATTATTTGATTTTAAATAGTACATTATACTCAGGGTTGAGCCGTGTCAGGCGTGAAAGGGGTGCCCAGCAACTGGTGAGACAAACTACTATGGGCGATATCTTTTTAAAGTAAATCGAGCCGATTGTATGAATAGTAGAAAAAACGAATACTAAAGTTATGCCTATTTTCTATTGATTTGAAATTACCTTAGTCTATTTAACAAATAAAAAAATAAAGGTAAAAGCATTAACTACATTGTAATTCACATCACATGTGTCTTACTTTTCAGGTAACAATGCAGGAAGTATAACATTATTGTAAACAGGGCTAACATGTATATAATGTATCAAAAATTCAAAATTTAACAATTTATATTGGTTACATATATAGTATGTAGGGACAGCAAATTATATCTTGCATCTGGGCGGCAGATACCCTGAATATATATTTATATACCTACATATATTTTTTCATAAAATATACTCTAAATATTATCTGTAATAAATCACCTTACAGTCTTGCTATTGTAGGTTAAGGTTAGAGGCGGGAGATGTTGGAAAACCCTGTCTCCAGTACTTTTAAATTATGATGGATTGTGACAATCAAACTCAGACGTGATATCAATTTTATTTGAAAAATATAATTCATAAAAATACAATCTAACATTCAGCTTTTCCAGTTATTTTTTAACATTAATTTAGCTATTCGGGTTATGAACAACAATCAATTTTTTTTTCATATAAAAATAATGATAGGTACTTTCATAACACTTAACAGCTATGTGAAAATTGGGTACAGAATATTTTATGCATTACTGCTATTTCTCATATGAAATGAAAAATAAAATATTATATGATTAATAATTATGTTATGAATTTGGATTACTGCAATTTTTCATATGGGATGAAAAATAAATTGTTATATGACAATTATGAATGAATTTATATCACTGCTTTAGCTTGTTGACCAGTAAGCTAAATAAATAACAAATAAAAGTATGATCTCTTGAATTAATCTTGATTGTTTCGCCTTCATATTCCAAGCAGAAGTGTACGGGATACTTGAGTGTGCCGATATCAATCTGCAAAAGGCCTATATTAACTAAACGATTTATATTCAATCGGATAGCCAGGCCGCTACATTGGCATTGGACTCAGATTCGACTGAATCGAAGCTGGTGGCCAATTGCGTGGCAATGCTGAACAGTCTGGGTGAAAATAACAGACTAATCCTGCGATGGGTCCCGGGGCATGCAGGAATCCCAGGTAATGAATCTGCGGATGAGCTTGCAAGAGCTGGAGCTTTGGAGGAACAGATCGGGCCTGAACCGTTCTGTGGTATCCCAAAAAGCCTAGCTCGATTAACCTTGAGGAACCATTACAAACAAGAGGCAAAAAAGTTCTGGTATAATCTGCCAGGTCAACAGCATTCCAAAGATCTCATCGGGGCTTTAAACCAGCGTAGAGCTGGAGAAGCTCTGATGCTTAGCAGGAATCGACTAAGGGTTTTAGTAAGGGCACTCACTGGACACTGTGGTTTGAACAAACATATGTTCAACATTGGTGTCCGAGACACAAGAGATTGCAGATTCTGCGAAGAAGTGCGGATGAAACTCCAAAGCATCTCCTGTGTGAATGTGACCCACTAAAATCTAAACGTAACCAGAGTCTGGGCGGGTACGTGCTACCCCCGGAAGAAGTTCAGCTGCTCTCTACTAAAAAAGTCCTGCAGTACTTTAAGGCTATAGATATAGGATATAGATTAGATGGGGAGCTTTAGCAAAGTCGGGCGATCACAATAGATCTAATTGGTCGCAGTGATACAGGTCTGCATAAGCCTGCTTAGCCACTTTTAGAATAATAATAATAATGTTCTCTTGAATTTTGATATAGAAAAAAAATACAGCTCTTTTATTGTACCTTTCTCTTAGTTCTTAACTTATAGCGGATTTTCAATTAACGCCTGTGAAATAGCAGTGTTAAAAATACAATTTAAGATAATAAAAATATTTAAGCGCACAAATCGTAATTAAACTATGGCAATATCTAATTTAGCATGGTAAGATATCACTGTCAAGCTTCTTATCACGCCAACCAAAGCATCCATCTTCAGCCACGTTGTCATTTAAAATCAAGAGAGATTAACAATATCAACTTAAATTTAAACACAGTATATAAATTCTACTATTGTTAAATTGACTATTCTCGCTTTCGTTTATTCGTACAGAATACACTTCTGTATAATTGTATTATAATAATTTTCATGAGTTTAAGTATAACGTAAAATATAAAAACTATTGCTGACAATATTAAAATTATGACACTAAAGACATCTATGAGCCAATCTTCGTACCACGTGCTATATTTAGATGGAAGAGAGGGTGGCGCATTGCCGTGTCGTGCAACGTACTCCGTCCAATAGATGGCGCTATCCATAGCTGATTGTGGTCTATCATGCCATAATCTTGATACTTTTTGAGCACTCCATTGCATCCTAAAAGCATCAAAATATTTAGAATATAATTTTTGCATTTACATTATACACTTTCTATAGAAACGGATAAACCTGTTTACGATGGTCTAGAAACATCAAACGTGTAAAAGTTTTAATCTGCATCTCCTGGTTAACATGTAAACAATCCCTACAGATAATAATCTGTCAATAATATCATTATAGGTACTGAGTACTGATTCATATAGGATTATACGAAAGAGAAGAAGATACATATAGGTTTCAACTGAAATAGTGATTCACCAAAGATCAATAACAATCAGTGTCCATAGATTAGCAGAAAATATAGGTTCCGAAAATGACCAAAATAGCGCTAATGTGGAAAAACATTATAGCCTGAATTGAACATCTATGGCAAAAATGGTGCTATGTAGTAAAATGGCTTGAAACTAACAATAGTTAATGTATATGGCAATGTATGTCAGCAGTTAACTTAGGTTATTAAGTAAACTTCTTTCTAGCTTTAGTAAATTAAGAATGGTCAAGTTGGGAAAGAGAAACACTGGAGGAAGAAGGACTGGAGACCATAACTAACAAAATATAAAGTTTAACACTTTAGTCGCTGACTTGACAAGATAAAATCAATTAGTTCAAACAGTCGTCAATAAATGTCACCGTAACATTCTAGAATAACAGATTAAAATAGTTTGATAGTTGTCTTTTGCAGTCTAATTCAAGTAATACCTACACGAGCTAACTTATTTCCTTGTAACTTGTAAAAAAAACGCATTGGATTATATTTACATAAAAAAATACGACAGGTAAGCGGTAAGTTTTACTTTTTATTAATTATTTCAGGCCAAAAGCAAAGAAATATTAGGAGTTTCATTGTAATTACAATCTCGACCTCCAAAAATCTAGTTGGAACATGAGGTTCTAGCAGAGACAAATGGTCTGTACTTGCGGAGTAAGGGAAACGTATGTTCAACTTCCCCCGTATCAGGGATGATAAACCTTTACGATGAATTATATTTAATATAAGTATTAAGCATAGATAAGATATTTGATATTATATACATAAATCTATGATGTAAGTATTTTAGGTCCTTCCTCTTACAAAGGTATGTAAAGACATTAGCATTAATTATTATTATTTTTGGTCAATATCAAATTTGACATATAACGTACGGACCATTTCTTAAATGTGATTAAATATGATAACACTTGGTGTCAGTAAGCCATAAAAAGTCTATTTTTGTATTTTCCTTTGCTTATCTCCTCTAAATAGTCGAGAGTAGAAACTACGAAGACTTTTAAACACATTGATCGGATTTCCTTCGGAAATATTCATTTAAATTACATGCTGTATTGATCTATATTAAATGGACAATGTATTTAGGGTACTTAATTGCATAAGGATTAATGCTGTATTGCTTAAAATCACTTCGTAAATAAGCCATTTTTTCCCGTAAATGTAAAGGATAAAAAATGGTTATTGTGGGTTATCCATAAGAGATAGACATATGTTGACTATTTTAAGGTGTACAATACTGTAGTACATTATTTTGATTTATCTCGTGAGGTTCAGCCAGCGTTTGCAATGTAACCGCAAAAAATGTGTTTATTTACGACATCACATTAGAAACCTCTAAATTTATCAGTGTTTCTCTACAATATTATGGAGGTATTATACTTATAAACCTTCCTCTTAAATCACTCTATCTATTTAAAAAAACCGCTTCAAAATCCGTTGCGTAGTTTTAAAGATTTAAGCATACATAGGGACGGACAGAGCGACGCGACTTTGTTTTATGCTAAGTAATGATGAATCGATGAGCTAAGCCGCGGACATACCAAAACTGACTGACTGACTTTGGAACCCTAAAAAGATCAAAATCTATCGAGTAGTCTTTGCATATGCGCGCACAACAGCAATCCTCAATCATTTTATTTATATAGGTAAATTCATTTTGCGGCGCTAAGTAAAGAAGAAGATCAGTAATAGTGCACGCAATTTAAAAAAACAGTATACCTAATATGGTACTTTCGCAATAGTAGCACCATGTCTCGAACTCTTTTAATATTCGTAGTCGACTCCTTACTTACCGAATTTATTCTATGCTCCTTATCTACCGTACATAATAAGAACTTACTCGTTAGATGTCACTTCCATAATAGCTTTTTCGAAATTCTCAGCATTTAAATCGTAGAAATTCAACGACTTTCCTAAACCGGACTCACGGACAGCAGCCGAGTTTGAAAACTGGTCACCGAAGAATGGTATGGCGAGCATTGGTTTACCACAGTGTGCTGCCTCCGACATACTAAGCATACCTCCATGGGATACGAAACCTATAACTTTAGGATGACCTAAAAACATACATCATACCCTTAAACATTTTTAGTCATAATCAATTATTAAAGTAGAAACAATGTGAAGAGTTTTTTTGATGGGATCTTATGTGTTTCATTTACCTAGTGATTGTTTTTGTAAATTTATAAAGCTACGTTATTTAATATTGTGTAATATAGTTTAGTTATAGTATACTGGTGACGTTGCTTAGAAGTATTATCATGTACTATCAAGTACTATCATTTAACATGAATTCTTAGATGTTACAAAACTTCCATGGAAAGTTCTAATAAGGAACCTACCAGTTTGTTACCACTAACTTTATAATACGAAACAATAAACTACCTACTTAGGCAGTCAATCATTAATAGCATGGTTTATTTGGCAAAATAAATAAAAAATGAACATGAGAAATCTTACACAATATATCTAACTGTGGCATCCAGTTGCTAATATAAAAATTTTCAGACCCCGTTGGCAGAGTGACGTTGTTAATTTTCCAAATAATCTTGTAGGGTACTCTTTTGAAAGCATCTAGGAATTGTTGCAGTTTGTTTTTAGACATCATTTCTATTTTCAAAATAGACCCGAAGCTGACATAAATAGCGCCGTGCTTAGCATCTGATAAGAACTTCTGAAACGCCTGTAAAAAAAAACACGATTAAATAATATGTTAAGTAGCATGCGGAAATATTGACCACCAGTTTTTTTTTTAATAAACATCTATTGCCGCGCTTGGACGGAAGTAAAAGCGTTCTGATAGGACGTCATGACGTGCCATTCGACCAGGTAGCGTCTGGTCGGCTCAGAGATGGTAAATGTACCAGGTAAACATTATGCTTGTCCGCAATAATACCAACTTTGAATATCGAACAAGGCCCGTGGTGTTAGAAACTACAAAAAAATGGTCGTCGTACGGGGCGGAAGACGGAATAAGGCCCTGCAAGCGGCGGATAACGGTGTAAGCACTAGTGTTTGCTATTTGCTTGAAGGTACCAAATACCAACTTTTAGCGACTGTACCAGGATTATTGGGCCATTATCTACAATGTCTTGGTCATCTCTTTCCGACTCAAGGGTACCTTCTCAACATTTATACTGAATGCTTCTCTCTTTTCACTCACTACTTTACGTGTGTGTTGGTATATCAGCGTGGTTACTTATGTTAACTTTATAGTTTATGAAGTTTATAACGTATAGGTTTACACATTTATTTCACAACTAGCTGTGCCCCACGGTTTACCCGTGTTAAATTTATTCGACATACTCTCCACGGCACAGCGCGGGGCGGCGCGGCGCCTACATCAACGCACCTGTGTAGCCCTATCATTTTTCTCATGTCCCGTACTTACGTACAGCCTTCGATCAATAATACACTAGATACACAATCCCATACAAAAGTTCTCTTAAAACTGTCGCCACTTGTGTCTACGTAATTCTAGTTGAAATAAATATACATTAATGTAAAATGAAACTTACACGCTTGATTTAAAGACTAAATTACAAAATGTCAACAAAAAGCAATAAAAATTTACGACTTAGGCTCGCCGCTTGGACAAGGATTGAGTGGAGTCGAACTGTCCAATATGTTTTTTATACCTTCGACCAATAAAAGTACTAGATTAATGATTACGAACAAAAATAAGTCGCTCAAGTGACCATGTTTTCACACACATCTTTCTATATCATAAAAATCAATTGCTGTTCGTTTGGTCTCGCTAAAACTAAAAAAGGCTTGACCGATTTGAATTATTCTTATTTTATTTTGTTGGCTTGATAACGAGCAAGGTTTAAAAAAATTGTTTACGTGGGAGGGTATGTAACCCTATCTGTTAGTAGGTAAGTAGGGTAGTTATGTAGGTACAAGACAAGTCGTTGGAAAACTTGAAAATTAAAAGTCAAACTTAAGATCTAAGCAAACAACATAAACAACAGAAACATTAAAACATAATAACTACAATAAAAATATTAATAAAAACATTCATGCTTACTCTATTTCGTTTTGTATGATGTTAAATATTTTTAATATATGTTTAATTATAACACATAGTAAATATTTTAAAATGTAATGTATGTTTAGTCACCTTTAAACAGATTCAGCTTGTTATAAAGCTGTCTTTTAGAATCAATTTTTATTTGAGCGGTTTTTTTTACAAATATAATGTAATCTTACATCAATTAATTTTTCTATAATTAGTTTAATCAAGCTTATTTTATGATTTTGTTCGTGTCCCCCAGAACACACATTCCTTTCAATATATGCCTTTAATACAATGATACATACAAAGCTTTTATCATATTATTTTTTATTGTTTTGCCACCACTCATGCGAAGACAATTGCGTATAACACGTTCGGTTTCATGCATACGTCAAACACGTCGTTTGATGGATAAAATAAACCACCCATATCTCTTAAATCTATTAATTTGTGAAACCATAATTTTTCTTTAGCCCATAAATTCATTTTGCAGTCCTCACAATTAATTTTCTTAACAAGTCTACTGACTACAAAACCAGAAATGTAACCTACTATTTGAGGAACAATATCAAAAGTTGGATTACGATCTAATTTTTCACTAAGTTCAGTGCAGTTTGTCTGATATTTAACAAAACTCTGGTTTATAACAGTATTCTTTAAAATTTCTGCAGAACTTAAAATTTTCTCATCTGTTTCCTCAAAGCGGTAACCTATCGACGAGTTATTAATTTTATTGAGCGCTAATGATCCGGATAAAATTGGTATGTTCTCTAAAGCTATACAGTTTCCGGTAAATTTTGGAGCCCAATTATAATTAAGACAACAGCTTCTTAAAACTGGCTTTAAATTGTCTCGTGTTGGGATTATTATTGTGTCCACTTTGACTCCGTATGTTCCCAAAAAATAGTTCAATATGTGGCTGAGTTTATAGGTTAATAAATAAGGAAGAATGTCAGTCGCAACTAAATTTTCATATAAATAAGTCAGACTGTTGATGCACACTAATAGTCCTAATAATCCAGTATTATTCTGTGTTTTGTAAGTGGCACATTTTAGAATTGTCGAATTTTTATAAGGCTTGTATATTTCTTCTCCTCTTTCTTTCGCGACAATTGATACCCATTCTGCACATCGAAATGGGTCCCTAGGAAAGCTACAAAAAATAATAATAATTAAAATATCAATACTACTCCATGCATTCTCTATCCCAGAACAGTCGATGTTTGTTACAATAGTTCCCGCGTCGTCGCAAACGTTGGTTAAACAATCATAATATTTGGTAATTTAATCATATTTACTATTTAATACTGGTTTCACTTTAATAAAAACACTTAATGGTATAAACTTACCGAAAAAAAGATATTCCTTCCAAAATCTTGGTGTTACGGTGGTTATTTGCACAATTTTTGAACGCACACTGGGGCATTTTGACGTCTTAACGTTGGCTATGATTGTGTCATACTAATTTAAAAGAAGACCACAACCGTATTTGTGCTCCTAATTTTCGGCCCGTTTTTGAAGCGCTTATCGGGAATCTAGCTTACCAGATTGCTTAACATTCATTGTTACTGCTCCGCGCCTTAGAGTCGTAGCGTGAACTTATATATCCTAAACTATTCCTCATGAGTCTGGCTATCACATACAAAATTTCAAATCCGACTAGTAGTTTCAGAGATTAGCATGTTTAAACAAACAAACAATCAAACAAAAAACTCTTCAGCTTTATTATATTTGCATAGATAATAGATAACACACAAATTTGTTTAACAAGGATATGAATCTTGATAAATCTCTTTTGGACTAAACCAAGATACGTAAGCAGCTTGTATTAATAGCTAGCCAGATAGAGTTACCTAGCCATGTACAATGTGTCCGGTTACGAACTAGCGATATTCTAGATACTCATAAAACACCTATTTTAATATACAAATACAGCATAAACTTGGGCCCAACCCACCTCCTCGCTAAATGGCCGCCATTTTGATTTTTTTAATGAAATTTCTCTATGTGTGTACAAAAAACATCATATCAGTAAAAGTTTGGGTTTCACTGCGATAAAAATAGGCTTATTCGACGGGTAATAATACTATCTATCATTTACATTATAAAATAACGTGTTTACTGTCTATAAACTTTAGAAAAAATATATTACATTTAAAATAAAAAGTTAAAAATACGTAAATTAACAAATTATTGCAAATTACTACAAAATCACTACTCATAACCCATTCATTGTTTTTACTAGATCGATAGCTTTTGAGCTGAGCTACAATACAACATAAAATTTGAATCGCTATGTTTAAATAACAATAATTCTTAAAGTAATAGACATACAGTTGTAAATTTAATGTTGTATTGTAGCTTAGCTCAAAAGCAATCGATCTAGTAAAAACAATAAATGGGTTATGGGTAGTGATTTTGTAGTAATTTGCAATAATTTGTTAATTTACGTATTTTTTACTTTTTTTTTTAATGTATTTTTTTATCTAATGTTTGTAGATAGTAAACACATTCTTTTATAATGTATATGACAGACAGTATTATTACCCGTCGAATAAGCCTATTTTTATCGCAGTTAAAACCAAACTTTTACTGATATTATGTTTTTTGTACACACGTAGAGAAATTTCATTAAAAAAATCAAAATGGCTGCCATTTAGCGTGGAGGTGGGTTGGACCCAAGTTTATGCTGTATTTGTATATTAAAATAGTTGTTTTATAAGTATCTAGAATATCGCTAGTCCGTAACCGGACACATTGTATATACACACACATTTACACGTCGTACGCGTAAGTTCGATCCTCCGTTATGTAGCCCTCAAGCCTGTTGTTCGCGCGATACAGTGATACTGCATTCACTAGCTACCAACATAGTCATTACACTGCACTTCACACCTGCACTCCAGTCAGGTACATATGTTTTGTAAGAGACCTTTTTTTTGGCTAACTAGCCAACTAACTAAGTCTAACTAGACTTAGACCAAATTTACAGATTACTAAATACACGTACGCGTGTTTCTTCTTTCCTCCCAGAAGGTAAGAAACATGCATATATGTATAGTTAGTTAGCTAGAGTTTGGATAGGAATTAGCTAGATCGCGATGGTTGCATATACGGCGACAACCCAAGCCGAGGTCGGCCACTTTGGACCCGTCTTCTTGCCCTTTATCCTCGGTTAAACAAAAAATACATTGGACGCCTCTCAGATCCGCCCCTTATCACGTATTTTGCTGAAGTTTTATTTAATATTAACAAATAGTTGAACAAATAAACAAACTTCAGAAAATAAGACGACGTGCGTATTTGAACTAAACGCATAATAACAATTCATTTTGTATTCTACTTTAATTTATTTCTTTATTTACCTAATTTAACTATTAATAAATTTTGAAATAGAGTACGAATTCTAATGAAACATTGTAGGTAAAAAAGGGCAACAAGCTCCAAGGGTGCCAAAGTGGCCGAACCTCGGCTTGGGCTGTTGCCGATTATGCGAAAAAGTCGCGATCTTTTAGAGAACAATAGTTTGGCTAAGGCGACTTCGGATGTAACGCAGATTTCGCCTATAGCGACTAGTTGTAAAGAACTATTTCTTGCAAGTTCCTAGAATCCTCGTGTAGATATTGCGACCGGGGACATCAAACAGAGTCATCAAACAAACACACAAAGGTTCATTCTTCTATAATAAAGATTTCTTATCTTTTGTTTACATTAACAGATTCTCAGAAGTTGTAATAATACTCTTTTGTTTATAAATCCTACCTACCTGACATACCATACATACATCAGATAGGTTAAGTTAAATCTAAAAATTTAGGCGATATACGCGCATTGCGTGGCTGTATTGTCTGGCTATAAATATTGTTTTCTTTCTTTCTTTCTTTTGTTTCTTTCTCTTCTTTTTTTTGTTTTGTTTTCCAACTGACTACATTGTTAGCCTTAGGGGCCCTGGAACCTTTACGGTTTTTACAGCTTTACCGGGCTTGGGGGCGAGCGCTTAAGGCACTCAGCCACGAAAGCTTTGCAACAACATCCGAGGATGCCAAAGTGGCCGAACCTCGGCTCGGACTCTTGCGCGTTTGTAATTAAGTCGCAATCTGACTAAGTTTCTTTCTCGAAGGGGTTCGTCGGTGTGACGGAATTATAGTGATAGAGAAGTTAAGAAATCTACAAAAATGTGTTGTCATTTTAGAATCTTTAACTAAGGTTCTTTATGTATAAACCCTACACAAATTGTAATTTTACAAAACCATTACCTAACATTATTATACTTATTTCGGAATAATATAAAACAAATACATAGAAAAAGTTTTGTATTATTACAAAACCCAATTTAAATTTTGGCTAAATGTTCATCAGTTTCCAGTACATTTTTTGTAAAATCACCATTGAAATTTTTAAGAGTGTATTATTAGTACTTTTCTATTTTTTTTTATTTTTTTTTTCGAACTGACTACACTGTTAGCCTGAGGGGCTCTGGAGCCTTTACGGCTTTTACAGCTTTACCGGGCTTGTGTACTTTTCTATTCCCAACGTCTACAGTGGTGAATATATAACATTGTTGTAGACGCATATTCAAAGGATTTTAATTGAAGGATTTTAATAAAATTGATATATTGTTAAAATAATTTCGGCCGTACAATTTACACTGTTTTCATTTACACAAACTAGCGCCGGAATTTCTATGTAACTAACGCATATTTAAGCGGTAACCGATTGTAAAGGAAACATTAGGAGGAAAATCGCCGATAAATAATTATTCTCATTCTATCGTCATAGCTGTTTATGTACTGTAACATTATAATGTAACCTAAGTACTATAGGATAATCAACTTACTTCGGGTAACGGATTAGGTTTAGTTATATGAATACCCCCGATTTCCAAAACTTGTGGCGGCAGCAGACGTGCTCCAGTAATAGAGAAATGTTGATATGAAAACAACATTTTCATTTTCTCTTTTGCCGCAAGCTGTATATTCAAATTATTCCCTGGCACATAGTGATCAAACACATCGTAAACTTCTCTGTATGTGCGCCATGTATAAATAGTATTGTAAAAAAGATGCAGAACATAATTTTGAACTTTATGAAGTATTGATGGTCTCGTTCCCGCTGGGGAGTAGTAACAGGCATCTGTCGCGACGTTGAACGGTATTCCAAGTTTCCAATAAGCTGTCGGCATTAAAACATGTGACATGATCCCAATGATAGGGGCGTCATACATCACGGCAGCGTATGCGAGCCCACAATCACAAGTAAAAAGTTCCGTAAATATAACATCATACTTTTCCTTAGCCGCATAATGCTCTTTTATATTCTCACTCGTAAATAGACTCTCACATTCAGCTCTGGTTACTTTCGGACCAAAACTTATTTGACGGTAAAGGTTAATCATAGGTATGTAAGCTGTATTTGTCGTTTCATAGAACTCAAACCCAACCTTATTACTGACAGAGGGAGCTTGAAGGTCGACGAACTTTAAACTTGGTATGGATTCTTCCTTTGGAAAATTGTTAATCACAGTCACATTATGACCCCTTTTCGCTAATTCACGAAACAACGGATACAAAGCCATGTTGTGACTCCGAATTGGTTTCGGTATAATAGCTAGTATGTTAAAGGCGAATGTATATTTAAAACACTGTAGTAATAGTAATACAAATGAATATTTGTAAATAAACATTATAAACTGTCAACAAAGAAAAGATGTAACACAATTAATACGTCGATATCGCGCTATATCTAGCGCTGCACTGAACTGGACGGATCGGAATCACACGAGTGACGTCACTGGGACAGGGCACTGACCACTGACTAATGACTAAAAAAAACGCTATTAAAAATATATCGTTTTAATACTTTACATTTTAAAGTTCACATGAAGTCATTTCCTCATCATCAAATCATATGTAAGTCAAATTGAAAATAGATAGGTACCTAAAAAACGAACGAAAACCAAAAATACAAGCATATTTTTGAAGTGAAAACGTCTTTAACTGCGTTGAGCACGTTTTGGTAGGAGGAAATCTTATGGGTTCGCGTCACCGACATTCTAATGTTAATTATATATCTATATCTATTAGTATATATATATAGCACGTACTGCTCTAATATCAGACTAGCGCATGCGCAGCGGCCTGTGTACACGAACACGTCTTATATACCTGACCGTGTGCTGTGCGCATTAGACGCTTTTTGAATGGGTGCAACATTAGTGCTCTATATATAAGTATTTACAAGTAAAATTGAAATGATTTAGTATAAAGTTTAATGTGTATATTCTGCACATTGTTTAGTGTTTGAGTTTGATTATCTTAATTGTTTAAATCTATAGAATCACTGTGCAGTAAAATAGTGAGTACTAAATAAATATACTAATATTTTTTAGTATTTTTTTTTACTATAATAAACATTCGTATTTACATTGGCGTTTTAAAATAATTCTAAATTATAAGTTTTCACTTCTATCGGCAGTCCATAGGGCCTGCCTTTTTTTACATTACAAAGGTGGCAAATAAGCATACGGCCCGGCTGATGGTAAGCGGCTACCGTAGCCTATGGACGCTTGTAATAGCATAGGTATCACTAGAGCGTCACCGACCTTGAACCCCACTTCCCCAAGGCGCTTTGGAAACCCTACTCACCGCAGAAACACAACACAAGATTATTTGGCTGCAATCTTCTGTAGGGTGGTATTCCAACAGTCGGACTCCACCAAGTAGACAGAAATCTCCAAAGAATTTTATCTGTGCCCTACATCTCTTTGAACCCCCTTCCCCCTTTTTTATGGCAATAAATGAGGCTCGCAATGCATTTGGTATTCGGTAAACTCCAGAGTGTAGGCTATAGTTATTTATAACCTAAAAATTTGGTAAGTGCATGTCGAGCCACGCACAGTGTAGGGTTTCGTAGTTGCCTGTCACAATAAGCAGACTTAAGGATCATTCATGGTACGAGTTGTAAGCATGAATCACCCTTTAGAGAGGGGTCTTTAAGTAACCTTCAATGGAATTTGGACGAAATCACTTCTCCAAATATATTTTATAAGGTGATTGACTATTACTCGTTACCTTGTAAAGCCCACTTAACTGTGATAGTTTTTCTTTAAACGTCGTATATACCATGATTTTTTTCACATATCCAAAAACAATCATTAAGCTGGCAGGAGGACTTGACTCTAACAGCACTTTCAAGCTTAATATTTCGTAATCGGATCCGATAACACCGGTTTTCACAGATCCACAATATCTTTAAACGACTTATCCATCGATGGTATGGGATAGAAAAAAAAACATTCCCATTTTCCGTGTAGGAGAGGTACTATAAACATTTGTTTATAATTTTATTTTACCGCTTGATTAATATCATGACTATTATCTATACCCGTACCAAATTACAGCTTTCTAGTACTAAGGATCTCTAAGCTAAGCCGCGGATAGACCGACAGAAATACCGAAACTATAAGGGTTCCCTTTCACGTCGAAACCCTAAAAAGACTGGAGGCCTAAGGTTAGAAAATAATAATTTCACATGAAAACAGAGTTAGAACGCCAACCTTGCTGCCATCCATACCCTTGGGAACGAAAGACAACAGCGCGACCATAGCTAGCTACTTTGCGGTAGATGTGGTGATGCATCCGCAGTCAAATCCTGTCCAGGTTCTACCTACTTCCAATATATCCAGTCGCCATAAGATTTTCAACGCGAGACGCTATAAGATATATAATATACTAGCGACCCGCCCCGGCTTCGCGCGGGTGCAATGCTGATACTAAATGCTGATATTACCTACCACAGAATGTCCTTATAACCAACATTTACAGCTTTTTTGTCATTAGACAATACAAACATGTTTTGTTTAGAGGTTACTCTTGAAAGAGCGACACATAATTGACCATGGTATATAGGGCCGGTACCGCCGCACTTCCCTACATTTTAAATCTGTAATATCTTTGGGAATATTCATTTAAATTACATGCTGTAAAGGGCTATATTGATCTATATTAAATGGACAATGTAAATTGGATTGTTAATTGGATAAGGATTAATGCTGTATTGCTTAAATTCACTTCGTAAATAAGCCATTTTTCCCCTAAAATGTAAAGGATAAAAAATGGTTATAGTGGGTTATCCTTAAGAGATAGACATATACCATCGCAGACTTTTTTGTTGACCTTTTTAAGGTGTATATTCATATAGAATTTAATAGATTAGTAAACGGTATTAGATTTCCCCTAAGAACGAAAACACGTTACGTATTAGTTCCTAAATAAAATTGGTCAAGGCTAATGAAGTCTACACAGAATGGAAAGATTAAGATTAAACAAGCAATATGAAAAGTAGGTATCTAAAAACCATGCACTGATATGGAATTTACTTTGAATATTGCATACAATATGATAACACAAAAATAAGTAACGCAATTTTAAAAAGATGGGCTTAATTAGATTCCAATTTCGTATTCGATTATTACACAAAACTGTACCTATTTTAGCTAAATTTTGTAAACAACGGCATAGTTTTACCAGTATAAATAAACACAAATTAGTCATCCCATGTTTTAGACTCTGTAAGACCAATAAAAGTTTGTTAGATTATAATGTTATGTTCTTTAAGGTTCCTCAGAACATTACCAATTTGCCGGACAATTAATTAATAGTAATGATAGTGAAGTGATGTGCTTACCAACGAATATCATATCATTTTTATTTACATAGATTTTAAGTATTTTTAGTATTCGACCGTAGCTTATTCGACTTTGTCCCTATCAGAAATTATTCGAAAAATTAATATCCGATACGGTTACTGTTTCGGATATCCGATAGCTTCGGTAACGAATACAACGTTCCATAACATCTCTACTTGGGGCCTAAACAAAAGACTTTAATTTTTAAAAGCTTGTTTAGAAAATGTAAGTAGGAATAGTAAAAAATACAAATAAAAAGCAGTTCGGAAGCGCCGTTTCTTTCGACTTCTTACCAAAAATCAATACTGAAGGCTAGCTGATAGGTGTAGCCTAATGCTAGATAGCCTATACTATATATAGTCTCGTGGATCTGGCTATCATATACAAAAACAATTTTTCGAATCGGACCGGTACTTTCAGAAATTAGCATGTTTAAACAAACAAAAAAACTCTTCCGCTTTATTATATTATTATAGTATAAATTATGAATTAGTTAACAGTTGTATACAATTATTATCCTATAATATTATGATATCGATGATGGCTCAGTGATAGCGCAAACGAATATAGCGTCAGTTGACTTGAATTCTAATCAAACTTTGTGCCCAAAACTTTCGGTGCAAGAAAACATCGTAATAATAAACTTCATAGCATAGTGATTGTAATGGAGCATTTTGCTCTATATAGAACGCATTTTATTTATCGACTAGCCGTGCCCCACGTCACCCGTGTTAAATTCATTCGAACAACTCGCCACCACGAGGCACCACGCTGCCACCAACCAACGCACTCGTGTAGTCTATCATTGTTCTCACTGGTTTCTAAATTACTTGACGTTGGTGGTCACTGCTGTGGAGCAGGAATGGTCCTTAGAGTAGTAGATTTTTCTAATCTCACTGGCAGATCCAGTGATTAACCTCCACGTCAAACTCAAAAAATGCACACTCTTTCGCACGATTCGCAGATCCCGCAATAGGCAAAGGTCAATCAATAATTAAAAACAACATTCTGAATAAAACTATAATTACGTAAACAATTTATCCCATTTACAGTACACATAATAAATATATTATCGAAATAAATAATCCGTACACAAAATTACATTGGGTACATACATGAATGTCACATCAAATTTAAAATAACCTCTTCTGCACAATGTAAAGGCAAACAGCCAGAAAGAAAAAGAAAGCAAAAACCATTATCACTTTATCAGTAAACTCCCTACGGCCATATTTATTTAGCAATTTACTCGACTGGGATATAGTGCTGGCAGTATTCTGTAGTTCCGATTGAGTGCCCTGAAATAAAAATAAAAAATAAACTTTTTTAATCCTTTTTACCCTAAATGCAATAATAACTTTGTAGATATTATATCGCTATCCCGGACGAAGAAACTGTAACCCAATTAAAATTTGAAAATAATACAATATACTCTTGCGGCTCTTGGGTCCATTCTATTTCAGTGATATTAGGCTATTTTCAGGATCAGAACTTGGGAAAAAATAACTTATTTCACTTAAAAAATCCGTCTGCTACCTGTTTTCACTGCTTTTTCTGCGAAAATTCATGAGTAACTTATGCGTGACTAACTGACTAAAGACATTATAAAATTAATTCAGCTGGTCGGTTTACAGTCATTTTTTTCATTTACAGTGTTTGAGTCCATATTATTTATAGAAAAAATATTTGCGAAAAAAACTAGAATTATTGGTTTTAAAATTATATAAAAAGTTCATAAGTAACTGAAATTCTACTAAAATCATCTTTGTACATGGGTAATAAATACATTTAACATATTTATTGAATGACAACGTCACAAACAATAATGCCGCGGCTTTTGTTGCATTTTTTATTTTTTATTATCACTTTTTAAGGTGTAATAATGAAAAATATTTATTCACAGATATTATTTCATCATCATCATCATCTCAGCCGAAAGACGTCCACTGCTGGATATAGGCCTCCTCTAAAGTTCGCCACAACGACCGGTCCTGTGCTGCTCGCTTTCAGCAGCTTCCCCCAAATTTTACCAGGTCGTCGGAGACGGTCAGACGAGTTGGATTCGACGATTGACTTCTTTCTCGAAATTGGATATACCTAACTGGATAGTTTTTCCCAGGTATACATAATCATCAACAATTTCATAGTCATCGAGCATTGCACGGAGGTCCTCCATGGTCTGAACCAAGACTATTATGTCGTCGGTAAACCGAAGGTGGGTGATATCCTCGCCGTTTATATTGATGCCTAGTCCTTCCCAGTCCAGAACCTTGAAAAGATTTCCAGTGCAGCGGTGAACAGTTTAGGAGAGATAGTTTGGACAATATTTACTCACATGAACAGTCGAGCTGGATGAAACTAAGCTGTCTAAAGTGTCCTGACTTCTCTGTGTGGTGTCCGCCAATTGTCTACTGATTGACAGCAATTGTTCTGTGACACCTGTAAAAATATTTTTTTAAATTATACAAATGTTAAAATCTGTACCAACTGTTCAGTAACTCTAGTTCCACACACTGTTTTGCACACACCTCTAGCACATTTTCCTCGCTCGCATCCCTCGCACATATTCTTCGCTGGCGTTCCTCGCACACATCTCTCGCTTTTTCATATGTACAAACATCTAGCTCCGCTAGCCCTTTTCTACCAGAGCTGCGTTATACGAGGCTAGGAAAATGAAGTATCCTATTGCCGGTTTTATCCTCGCGCACCGCCTAGCTACCTCGCACATCTCTGGTGAATATGCAACCTTATAAGGAACGTCACATACATTTCAGGTAGCAAATTCAATAACACATGCCTAAATTTTACCTCACCAAACAACAGATGAAGGAATGGCAAATGGCATGGTGGCTGAGTTTTCATATGCATGGGAATCTCAAGTGAGCAATCGCAGCACTAACACTTTTACATAAAAAAAGGTGTTTATCAAATTGTCATTGTTTAATTTTTTCACTGTATTTTTTATTTACAAGCTGGTAAAACAATTAACCAACAATATACATTAATTGTTCAGATTTTCTTTTATTCATCACAGATTTAACATTTGGCCACAATCTCACATGATATTAAGTGACGATGTGGTCTAAGATGATGACATGCTAAACCTAGTGGGAGGACTGGCTCTCAAGTACAATTGCCAGAAAACACTCTTAGGTGCTCGGCAACAGATTTCAACTTGAGGGTGATAGGTAACCAGGCAGGCATTACATAATGCCCTACTGCCATACTATAGTTTCATCACAATATTTTCCTTCACCAATAGCTTAAGCTCATTGCATGGATTTCGAATTCCGATCGATCGACGTGGTGTCCAACACCCTCCACTGAGTCATCATTGCTTCAAATAATAACTATAAAGAAGTTATTTACAAATTTTAAAATGATGTATGAAGTTAAACAGTAATAAATCAAACCTGATGACATTTTGAGCAAGCCAGATCTGTCAACTTTCCTATTCCTGTTCCTGATGACTGGCTGTGGTCCATCTGCATCATTAAGTAATGCTTCTCTTTGAGCTTTCTCTATTGCAAACATACTGCTTATATTTGCCTCTTTAAATTCTTTTAGAAGACTATAAAATATAAAATTATTATGAATCATTTCACTTCTTTCCATTAAAGAGGATAACAGGAATCAGTTACAAGGTATTTTTTATAATAACTTTGTTATTACTTATTACTAGAAACACAAATCAAAATTAGGGATTCCTTTTCATTCCTGTCAATATTCACTCACATCAGTGCTTACCTAGCCAACTGGTGCCTTTGTGATTCAACTTCAACAGCATATTTTCTGTCACCTGTATCTTTTCCATAGAGCTCCAAGCTTTCAATTTCATCTCTCAGTTGATTTATCTTGACTCTACCTTTTTCATTCAACTCATTTAATAGTTCCATCGACTCTCTGCATTCTAAAATGTCCTTGAAATTAAACATTTTCACAAATCAGTTACAAATACCTCAACCTACTTTAAAATTATTTGCAAGTTTTAAAACATTATAAACATATTTTATTAACTGAAGAGTTTTCTCGAAACAGTTATTGGAAGCTGTTATCTCTATACTATACTATAATGTAATAAAGTTGAAGCTTTTTTGTTTGTTTGTTTAAACACACAAATCTCTGGAACTATCAGTCGGATTTGAATTTGATGTTTGTTAAGTATGTCGGAATTAATAGCGGACCTTGACTGCTTTATATGCATTAGCTGGCATAATGGTTAGTGATACGTAAATGTAATGATCCACAAATATATTTCTCCGTAGTACATCAAAAAAAAGTCCACAATACCATTTGCCTACATCTTATACATAAGCCACAAATAAGGTATTTTGTAAATTTATTTTTATTGAAAATTGAAAAGTGTCATGGCATATTAATCCTTATGAACGAGAGTTACTTAAACATCAAGTAAATTTTATGAAGATAAACTTTGCCCTTTAAAGCCTGTTTTGATTGAATTGAATGAATGAATTGTAACAGCATTGTCATATATATTTTTTTGAAACTTTGACTAATATAACATTCCTTTTAACCAGTGAACAACATTCCATGATTCTATATATACACTGCAACATCTTGCTTTTGTACTGGTGAAATTAAATAACTTACTAATTCCACAAAATAAGCTACAGAACTATGTCTACAAGTTACTAATGATTGTAATGTTAAGTGTTGAAATGAAATACTATGGTTTGGATTTAGAATCAATTCACACGAATGGGGGTTGGAAATATTACTCAATTATTTTTAAAAATTAGGTTGAAATCTAGTTGAGAAGAAATAGCAAAAATTTAGGGATGAGCAATATTTACCAATTTTTACAAAAATCTTTGTTGAGTATGAAAACATCAACGTTTTGACATCAATATTAGGTTCCCTATACTACTAATACATCAATATTATGAATAAAAACATACAAAATCAATGCTTCCCCATTTGTCTGTTGTAAATGCAGTTCGAAGGTCACAAACACAAATTGCTTTAAAAAAATCACTCACTTGAGGTAGCACCCAAACAGAAGGTCACCCACTTGGATAGCTCCTATTTACATCTGTTTTACGTGATGAATATTGATATTTGTCAGATATCTACGTGATGTTTACTTACCGATACGGACATCCATGTAAACACATCGATATTTTTATCACTCATCCCTAAAATGTTTGGTAGTTTTATGCCACTTACTTTTTTATAGTATATTGCTTACCTGGATAACAGCTTTTACGTGAAAACTGTACCTTGCCAAACGTTTAGCATAAGTTTGAAAAGTTAAATCTGGGCTTTCAAACCTAGTGAGTAAATTGAAGTACGCTTCCGCAGTACTTATATTTCCTTCATTAACGCCAGTGTTCATATTGTTTTTCGTAAAATAGCCATTAGGATCTATAATGCAATACATTCCACAGTTC
The DNA here is from genome assembly GCA_947532125.1 of Saturnia pavonia. Taxonomy (NCBI): domain Eukaryota; kingdom Metazoa; phylum Arthropoda; class Insecta; order Lepidoptera; family Saturniidae; genus Saturnia; species Saturnia pavonia. The sequence goes on along the minus strand of OX383899.1, from coordinate 4,353,004 downwards.
TTATCTTATCTTGGTTTTTATAATATTCTTACAAGCACCACGTTGACAACTTTGACGTTAGCTCTAATCTATAATCTATACGTCAAAAAATGTAACCGTAGAGAGAACTATTAAAAGAATTCGGGATATTTCTTACTCTTTCACTACGATCTGAAAGAGCGACATAAAAACAATATGCAGAGCAATAGATAAATCGTCATGGATTTTCTGCCTCTATCGCTTTAACCGCCATTTTGATGCTAAAAGCACCTCACGGAGTGGTCAGTGGTCAAAGTAGTTGAGGTTGAGAGCGTTTTTTAATGGTATTTTAAACGAGAGTAAAATAAAATTAACATTTTATTGTACATCTGATGATACTAAAGAGTGTTTTATGTGTGCATACAATTTTTTTTTTCGAACTGAAAATACTGTTAGGTTTAGGGGCCCTGGAGCCTTTACGGCTTTTACAGCTGTGTGCATACAATGGTATGCACTCACCTGATGCACCTCACCTCATGCAATCTCACCTGATGTTAAGTGACGATGTGGCCCAAGAAGGTAACACGCTAAGCCTATTGGACGGGCTGGCTATAAAGTGTAGCTGCCGAAACACACATAGGTGCTTGGCGACAGATTTTCAACTTGAGGGTGTTAGCTAGCCAGGCGGGTATAATAAAACCTCCTGCCAGCATGCTATGGTTTCACCACTATGTTTTCCTTCACCGTAAGCTCAGGGTCATTGTAGGGTTTCGAACTCATGTTAATCGACAAATTAAAAAGTAAACAACTTTTATATATAAAATTATTTTGAATACATATAAGGAGAGCTTATTGAATCATAATGTAACATTGTTACATTTCCATCTCCTGGGTTTCACGGCTAATCACTCGGTTGTGTTTTCATGGACCCGACCTGCCCAACTGCATTCATTAATCCTGTACACATTATATACATATTATACGGCAAAACTACGTTTTAGGGATTTTTTACAAGTATTATAACTTGGTGAAAATCAGATTTTGGTTGGTTTATTGCACTAAATATTTAGTATCCATAACACAAAAATCCCAAAAACACTCACCTCCATAAATAGTCTTCATTTTGAAATATAAATAAAATAAATATATATGCATAAGAGGTTAAGCATATAATTTAATTCCAACACGAATTTTCTGTATCTAAATATAAAGCATGATAGCCATTCGGCTGCCTTATATTACTGCGGCACTTAGGACATTTTGATCGAACTTTTAAAGATTCTTGAAGACATTCTGAACAAAATACATGACCGCACTTCGTTGCAACTATTGCTTTATTACACAAATCTTGAAAACATATTGGACAAATGATCTTTAGAAATTTCTTAGTTTTGTCCGCTTTAGCCTACAAAACAAAAGTATTTAATATGAGAATTATTACAAAGTCTTATTAGTCGAATGACTTTCGACCATAAGGCCTTAATAGTGAAGAATTTAGGGCTGAAATAAGTAAAGTACTATCAAGGCAGTGTTGCAAATGATATCAAAGCTAATCTTACCTGCACAGGGATGGTAGATAGCGGTCCATTAATCTCGGTAAAGATGTCACTAAAAGTTGGTATTTGGAAAAAAAATCATAAACAACAAGTAAACAATAAGTACCACCAAAGGGCATTTATTAAGCAAGGGGCATAGTAACGTCATCGTCCCTCTGAAGAATCTTTTTTTAGCTCGTTAGTGCACAAAATTGCCAAACGCCAGGGGCTTTATTCCGTTTTCTGCCCCTACGACGATTTTTTTTTAGCTTCTCGGTGATAAATACCAGTCTCGATAGATATTAAAAGTTGGTATTATTGCCTACCAGCTTAATGTTTACCTGGTACATGATACAATACCTTGAAACCTGATACTTTTACCAGGAACCTGGTACGTCTACCATTCTTTTTGAATCAATCATTCAAATCAAATCATTTGAAGCAATGATGGCTCATTGGTAGCGTGTACGACTTCGCGTCGATTGACGTGAGTTCGAATCCCTGCAATGGGCCTGAGCTTTCGGTGAAGGCAAACATCGTGAGGAAACCATAGCATGGTGGTAGGGTTTTTCTAATGCCCGCCTGGCTAGCTACCACCACCCTCAAGTTGAAAATCTGTCGCCAAGCACCACCAAGGTGTGTTCCGGCAGCTGCACTTGAGAGCCAGTCTTCCAGTGGTTTAGCGTGTTATCATCTTGGGCCACATCGTCACTTAACATCAGGTAAGATTGTGGCCGCTACGCCAAAGCTATAACGATAAAAAAAAACCCTTTACCTGCATGCGAGATATCTCGCTGTAAAATAAAACTTTAAAGGAAAAGGGCGGAAGTCACAATAAAGTAATCTAAATTATGCTTTTATAGGTAAGTACATAAATAAACCGCCGTATTCATTTCGAATAACGGAAGAACCCATATGACCCGTCACTTAAGAATAATGTACCTACATCATACGAATACATAGATATATCTAATTAGGCACAAGCAGAAACCTTTGCAGTGATAATTTACATAGAGATCACCAAGGCAAAAAGTCAAATCAATAGACTGACAAAAGACAATTGCCTTTTGATTTATGTTGTACCTAATTTCCACCAAGCATTATTTATAAGCATTATAGCGATTATAGGCCTACAAATTAGAGTAATAATACTAGTATGTAGATAAGTGTTCCAGTGCTGGACAAAGATGCTTCTTCCCGATGGAAGGCAAGGATAACTATAAATATCTTTGCTTAAAACTCAATAAAAATATCTTTTGATCCCATCCCTCCCTACCACATGCTAAATATTTATAAATATTAAAATAAATTAATTGGTAAAGAGAATACATGTATACAACAAATACACGTTTCTGTTTATAACTCACTTTTTCCTTTGGTTTTTTCTTAAGAAGTCGTATTGGCTTAACTTTTTTGATTTTAGTATGTTCAGTTATTGGTTTCATATCCAGACGATCAAGTAACAGTACGAGGTATTATTGTATCCGGATTCAAAAATGTTACAAATAATTTTGTCATACCACAACATGGGCATTGAACTTCTGTTTGACAATGACGTAAAGAGTTTTTTTCTTTTTCCCCTGACTTTTTACACGATCATCTATCACTATTTCATAGGACAGATAAGTTAGAAAGTATAGTTTCATTTTGTGTAGTCATATGTAAAATTGATTATTCAGTTAAGTGGAAACTGTTATGATAATTCTAGATATGGTTTAACATGTATTAAATTATTCGAAAAACTGTCCACTGAGCCGCCAACGTAACCGTATGTACGCTATAGTTGTTTCCAAGCCCGGTAAAGCTGTAAAAGCCGTAAAGGCTCCAGGGCACCTAAGGCTAACAAACAGTATAGGCAGTTCGAATAAAAAAAAAATGTTCATGGTTACGTAGCGTTAAGCCAATAAGCTTCCTTAATAAATAGACTATAAAATGCAAAGAGTTCCTTTTTCAATTCTGACTGGTAGTTCCCTAGATAGCGCATTCAAACAGACAAACATTGACGATCCCAAACTCACAAACGGTACCCAACCCTTAAGTTTGAGGAGAAACCTTTCCTCCTTGTGTGTGTTCTACCGTTTTTATAATGAGTTGTATTCCGTGGAATTGTTCGACATTATGTCAACGGCTACTTTCTACCATCGCATCGATTGTCCTCGGTAGGGAGTTCATCCTAACACTTTGAAACCTAAATGGTCGCGGACAGTTCGGTTCCAGAGAAATTTCCTTCCGCGAATACACCGGAGGTGGAATGAGCTCCCTTATGAGGTTTTTCCAGGGAACTACAGTATGGAGTTCTTCAAAACTGGAGTAAATAGTTTTTTAAAGGGTAGGCAACGTGTATATGATGCTTCTGGTGTTGCAAGCGTCCATAGGCTGCGGTGACTGGTTACCATCAGGCGGACGGCACGCTTGTTTGCCACCATCGTGGTAAAAAAAAACAATCTTTTGAACTACATAATATTAATATAGATTACGTTAGTAGATTTACTAGAAATAAATTAAACAAATCCGGATAAATATGTAATGTCCATATAGTTTTCAATTTTACAGTCACTATTTAGGAGAATCCTTCGTGTACAAACGTAAATTTCGTTTTCGTGTTCTTCGCAGTTTCTTTACATTTATTTCGTAATAATTTCACTAGTTTCTTTGGTCCGCAGCAATATAAATTTAGATGATTTCTGAAACGTAAATAAATATTTACGTTAATAAACAATAGATTAACAAAAGTAAGTAACAAGAACAAAATTTATTGTGTTTATGACGGGATCTTTGCATAACCATGTACTTAGTTGTTTTTAATTTTTTATGAATAAATTTATGTTGTTTGATCCTATATTGCATAATAAAACTTGGTTCTTGTGCACAAGTGAAATGGATAGAAATAATAACATGGGCCATGAATCCCGAGATGCCACAAAAACTATCTGGAAAATATTAACAAGACCCCACCACCATTTTTTTAAATACTGAAATCACCATAAGAGACACTGAACACGAAATAATTAACTAAATGATAATGGCAGTAATGATCTTCAATAAACAGATAACGTAGCATGTTAGGAAAAAGTCGAAGAAGAACAATATTCATCTTCAAATTAGGTACATGTTCCACAGATTAATAACAAGGGAATCGTGCCATTGCATATAAATTAAAAAGTAATATAATAATAAAAAAGTAAAATATAATAATAATATTTCTTCATCTTCTTAATTTGCCGCCGCAAAAAGCGTTTGCCAGTGTCAGTGTGTTTAAATCTACGTAGTATTTTTCAAACATTTAAATATGGTGACTCCCTTGTTAGAACTATCTAGGGAGTTTTAGGGTGCATCTGAAAATACATGTTTTTATTTTATATTTATAATCCACTTCACGAAAGCATAAACAAACTATATCAGGCAAAATGCCATCAATATTACATAACATATGGTTCAAGAACCTAAGTTAATGAATAAAAAATAAAAACCACAACATGGCAGCTTAAGGTCCCGCCAAAACTCCTAATAATAGTTTTCTTCCGATCGTCAGTTACTACACGTCATTTAAGGTAAATTATATTGTGGTAATATCTTCCTTGCACCGCCTTATTTATTCTTGACCATCCTTGAGTTTTGCCCAAGGCTTAGTCAGGGCGCGTAGCTTGGTGTTACTATTTGAAAAATACATAAAAATCGGTTAACTTCGCTTTGGTATTTTTCATACTCACTCGGGATATAAATGTGACCAGTATCCAAAAACCCTGTCCCAGTGTGGTCGCCCACGCCTCACCCTACATCCAAGAAGGGGATATTTTTTAGCCAAATCAAAACTATTATCTTCGTTATCATTTTTGTAGACGCCCCTCTTCTTATTCGGTGTTAGTAAACTCGCTTTTTCGTCGTCAGTAAGTTCTCTACCTTGTGTTAAACCTGATATCCCTTTCTCGTTAACAATAATAATATGTGTTTCGTTTTGAACGAGATTATCATTGTTGGTCACGTGTAGTTCTAAATGCAAGCGATCGGGTCGATTCGCATTTCGCAGTTGCAACATCGTTTTATTGGCCAATTCTGCGAGCCACATAAGTTCTTTGTCCTGTCTAACTATCCATAGTAAATGTATTCGGCCTGGTAGACAACTTCGTGGATTACTGAAACAATTTGTTTTCAACTATTTAAACATATCAAAAACTACGTTCAGTATCATCCACCAAGAAATAATTAGCAAATATAATTAAAGATTTATGTGTTTTATCATAAGTATTCTGAAGAGCTGTTTAATCTAATTCCCTCCCCTCTTTTCCACAACAGAACCTTACGCGCTGCGCTTCGGAGTACGCGTCACAGTCACAGTTTTACGGTAACCTCCATCTCGGGACGAACTAAAAAAGTATCTTTGTCTTATCTTCGTCGTACCGTGAAACTGTGGAACTATCTTCCTGCCAGTGTATTCCCCCTCCTTCGGGTCGTCAAATCAACATCGGTCAAGGACATCTGGGGGCTTACTATTGAAAATGATTCGAATTTGATTTTGATTCGAACTCGATTCTACAAGCGTAGGTACTCTTGAACCACACCGAATCGAAAATCAAGATAGAATTTAGTTATTGTTGTTGTTGTTTTGTTATCGTGTATTTTCACGTTTATTTTCGATTTAGCAACTCAATTCGCAGCTGTCAGATTGCGTCAAGAGTACGCATTTTTCGATCCTAACGAAAAAAAATCGATCGTAGTTAGTGCTGATTCGAGCCACAACACGATCGTGCGCTTGTTTTCATTTTAAGACTGCCAAATTGCACCAAATCGAATTTAATTCGATTAGATTCAGAACTCGAACGTGTCTGAGTAATGCGACTGGTCCTTCAAGCGTAACGTGAAAGGTTATATACGCAGACCGGCATGACAGCGGCGACTGTTGATGAATTACCGATCTATCAGTTGTCGTTGTTGTTTTTTTTCGATATGATTATACTGCTAGCCTTAGGGGCCCTGGAGCCTTTACGGCTTTTACAGCTTCACCGGGCTTGGGTTCGAATTGTATTGTGCTTACCATTTACAGTTACATATTAAAAATCACTAAACTGATTAAAAATGACGTGTGCTGTTTTGTTTCAGTGACATCTGCTTTTTTATTCATTATAGGTGATTTGGCTACAATCTCACCTAATACTAAGTGACGATGTGGTACAAGACGGTAACACGCTAAACCTAATTAGGAGAATTGCTCTCAAGAGCAGCTGCCAGAACACACCTATATAAGGTGCTTGGCGACAGATTAATGCCATGGTTGTATCATGATGTTTTCCTTCACCGAAAGCTCAGGCTCATTGTAGGTATTCGAACTCACGTCGGTCGACGCTGTGTCCGTACACGCTAACACTGAGCTATCATTGCTTTTGCATTTTAATTACAGATTAAAGTGGGAAAATATTACAGTAAAATGTGATGCAGGATCGCAACGAACGGTGTGATACCAACTCCAGCAGCGACGCATATTGACACCTCGTTATTGATCGCACTCTCCATCGGACTTGAAAACGGACCGTCCACTAGGACACTGAAAAATGTAGACTATATAATTTATTTAATTATAATCTCCATTTAGATCTATGAGCTAAATGGGTGCTATGTTTTGAAAAATCGTTTTAAACACTTTGATTGTTGAAAATAATACCCCCGAATAAATATTTATTCATTATTATACCTTGAAAAGAAATATAAAAATATTCTTACATTGAAATAAATAATATGCCAGCAAAACGCGGCATTATAGTCGTGTGAGCACGCGTGATGTCATCGTCATAAATAAAACAAAGGTTAAAGATTTTATGTGTAAAATTGATTTTAATAGAATTTTTGAAAGTTATGAAATTTCTTCATTCCTAAATATTTTTCAATGTATTTCCACACTTAGAATAACACTCGAATGTGTTGTATTAATTTAGTCAAGTTAGGATAGAAAAAAAAATTGTAAGCACTTTACAAATTTCTGAATACGACCATGAACTGCAATAATAAACATTCATATACATTCTATAATAATGAAAAACGCCCAGCAATCTATAGTTATTCCTCTTCCCGGAATATGGTGTCACATCGAGAATATTGGTTACATTTATGAATAAATAAAAATTATAGTACTAATTTACCTTAAATTACTATATCCCTTTTCTACAAGTAATTTTTCTAAAGATTCAGTCCAATCGCCTTTTACCCTAATCCATACTATGAAATTTCTTTGGTATGATGTAGGAACCTGTAAACAGTTAACTTTTATTCCTGTCTAAAAAGTCTTATTCTACAACATTGAAATTTCATAAGTTGACGGACGAAATCTCGAAAGCAATAATCAAACAGGATTACTCATATTAGACACCTAAAATATAAAAAGACTACCGCTTTCAAAAACAATGTCGCCGAATAGCATCGCGACATCGGCCAAAGTCATTACTTCATAACCAAGTCTAGATGACACGTGTTATAAACCTTAGATTAATAATTGGTCTCGGCTGCGGTAGAAGCTAATCATTAATTCAAACTATTTTATATATATATATATATATATATATATATATATATATATATATAAACTTTTTTAGATAACAAATTTGGAAGGTGCTGCCTAACAGAAAAGCTAATGTCTGAAGCGATATCTAAATACGGTTTACCCAGTGAACTAATGCTTTATGCCCTTCAACCTAACATAATAGGAATACGCCATAGTTATAGAGGATTTGTCCAGACTTATAAACCATTCAAAGGCCAACCTTAACAACAGTAAACGGGTGCCACTCTATAAGCGACACATCTAAGCATTGCAGCAATACGTATTGTCCCTCACGACACACGAACTCTTCGTGCGGGCAACTCATTGACAAACTTATCGTGCGACCGGCCATAAGACTAATCTGAAACAAATCAAACAAAAAAAGTTTATTTTTCACACGCTTTGCCTTCAAATTACTATTCCTAGAATTTCTAATCCGGATAAGACTTCTGGTAATTTCAGGATATGAATGAGACAGAGCACATTGATTGACGATTTGCCTTTTTCTCAAATCTGTGTTATACAATATTACAGACATAAAAACGAATGGATTTATGTTGTTAAACTTTTTAAATACTTTATTAACATAGTTATAATTCTACATTCATTTAGAAAAAAAAAACGGTAATATATAATTCACATAAAATAGTGTAAATATAGAAATACATCTTATTTAGAAAAAGTTGTTTTATTTTTATTCATCAATACGGATGAGCCCAGTGGCGTGGCGCTAAGAATTACAATTTACATAAAATCAAGTACCAAAATGGTATTCGTACGTATACGTTTTATAATTATCGACTACAATAACACAGGTGCTTCAACCCAAATCAGTATCCAAGGCATGTAAAATATAATTACTTTGACATATAAATTTAGATCCAGACAGACCAAATCAAGCTTAAACCAATTAAGCCTGCATTGAATTTATAGACAAAGTATCAATAAAGCCGAATAAATAAACCGGTACTTATAATAATGGCTAGGACATACGAGGATTATGAGAATACTGTTGTTGAATAATTAAATCTTAGGTCCATACACCTTATGTGTAAATTAGCTGAATATGTTGTACATTTTTACAGGCAAAGTGTTCTTGTCCCGTTTAGACCTCAAAAATATGTATTAATACGTTTCGCAAAGTACAATATATTGCAAATAAAAATCTAATATACCTAATGAAAAAAAAGGAATCACAAAACTATAGGACGAAAGTTATTTAAGTAGGTATGTACGTTTCATAACCCCAAAAAAACATTGATTATAAAATAAATAATGACTTAATTATTAAGTTATTTTCATTTTTCAGGAACTTTTATATATTGACAAAAATATTATGAGATTATAAATAATCTAAAATTAAATGTAGTAAAAATTAGTAGGCATTCGCGTTTAATTAATGACTAAGTGATAACTTACTTCTAAAATTTCTACTTTCGCTCGATTTCTTGTAAATATTCGCCACAGAAAATCCAAGAAGTAACAGCTGATAGGCACAGATATCCATAACCAAGCCTGGAACAAAGCACCATGTTAACATCACACAATGTAAAATTAGATTCACATGGTAAAATATTAAGTAATAAAGATAAAATATTTCCGTACAAAGCGTGAATATCAACGTTGACAACGTTGCAGACGAAAATTCATAGGTACTTTTCAAGGCGGCCATTTTAAAGTTAACATTTTATTGGAAGGCCATATTTTAAGAAATATTACAAGTGTGGTGTGCCAAAATAAGTATCAAGTAATTTATCCACCATTAGTTTCTACCAGCAGATTCATTTGCATGTATTTTAGAATTGGGTCCAGACAGAAATAAAAATATGTCATTTATCGGGATCCTATGTGTTAATCCAGGTTATAAACTATATGTATGTCAATTTAAATTTCAAACCGCTATCCTGAAGCCCAACAACCCAATGCGCCCGACCACAATTCTCATTTCTTTGTTTACGCAGTTCCAATCGCTTTTCACAAATTCACAAAACGATCACAACTAAATTTACTGAAATTTATCCAGCACAACGTTTTTTTTTATCGTAATTAGTTTGGCGTAGTGGCCACAATCTCACCTGATGCTAAGTGACGATGTGGCTCAAGATGAAAACACGCTAAACCTAGGGGAAAACAGGCTCTCAAGTGCAGCTGCCGGAACACACCTATTGGTGCTTGGCGACAGGTTTTCAACCTGAGAGTAATAGCTATCCAGGTGGGCATCAGAAAAAGCCCTACTACCATGCTATGGTTTCTTCACGACGTTTTCCTTCACCGAAAGCTCAGGCTCATTGCAGGGATTCGAGCTCACGTCAATCGACGCGAAATCGTACACGCTACCACTGAGCCATATTTGGTCATTTTGCATTTTGTAACGTACAAAATAAAAAAGTCTGTTACATAGGTATGTATAGATAAACTTTTTCCGTTAAAAATACTTATTATAATCTACAATGCTACAGCAAATAACTACTTTTTATCGAACATTAAGTTCAGTTCTAATTTCTCCAGTCTCCTGCAAATAATTTATACAAAAAGAAACATATTCAGAGAGAGCACAACCTTGTGTATTTATAATAGAATTTACTGAACACACTGATAGCAAATCCCAACGTCGTGCTTAATGAATGAAACCGTAACAAAGACGTGTATTAGAGAAGGCTGAATCCGGATTGGTGTATTTACAAACGCGACCGAAGCGGAACAGTCGTAATCCTTTTAAACAACTGCCTACAGCTGTCCGACGAAAATACATTGTGATCACCTGTCTAACAGTACATCTTCTTTGTATTGCGAAATTGGTAAAGATTTATTGCAATGCTAATTTTAATTTGCCTAACAATCCATGTAATAATACAACCGTTGTTTTCATAAAATTTATTTCGTAGTTTTCATAAAACGAACAAATTATTTCTGCAGTTTTCGTGGAACCTTTATAACATTATAAACAAATTCTTCAGTCTTTAATTTGATTCGAACCAAACGCCCACTCATTTAAAGATATTTAAAGATAATTTACAAAGATTTAACGTAAAGCTAAATTACCTGTCGATCAATTGATTTAAGCATGGATTTATTAAAGCTACATACGAACAAAACCAGTTTTGCAGTTTTCGCGGAACATATAGCTTTTATAGCATTATAAATAAATTCTTTAGACTGTACTTTGATTCGAATTATGACAGAGGTAGTCAAGTATAAAACGATAATTTGTAATGATGGAAGCAAAGCTAAATTACCTGTCGATCGATGCAATACAAACAACAAGCATTGATTTAAAAGGTACATACGAACAAACTTATAATGATATATATAATATATAGTTCTGGTCAAATGTCGAACGTCTACTCATTTAAACAAGCATTTAGAAATTAATCAGGATTACACTATCAAAAACTTCAATCATATATGAAAGGTATATAATTATATTCTTTTAGCTGTTCCGTACAATCTTTCGATTCTTCGAAGATGTTAGTTCTCACTCAACCTATACAAAAAATATTTATAGTTGAACTATGAAATATTTTACACAAATAGCTATGTTGATAAACCGTGACAAAAAAAACTTGGAGTCTTCTTCAGACGTGTTGATGGTTGTGACAAAATTCAGCCACAGTAATTTAAAAAACGATAATAATTTAAAAACTTCAAACATAAAAAAGTCTTAGAATTTTTTGTCTTACTTCCATGAATACAGAAAATAAAGACGCAATAGGGTTGAGTCGACATCATGACCTCAAGTAGAAGCAACCTCATTCGTTTCTCTACATAGAAAATATCCATCTTCTTCTACTGCATTCAGTAACCCAGTGATCTCTGAGACAATTAATGAAAACCGTCAGTTTTTATCTTCATCTTGCATGACATAGTTCGGGCAATAGATAGCGTTTAATAATATTTCAATATTCATTTTAATCGGACATCGTAGTGTTGTCGCTTGAACCATCACATTTATATTCTGATCGTCAATTTCAGCTACTCTTAAAGTGGGTTCCGCGAACCAGTTACATTTGTCATTGAATCGTTGAATCATTCTGGCTGGTAAAGAATTCCAATGTTACAAATTTTATTTTTAAATCTTATTTCAAATAACTAATTGTCTTTCGTTTCGTAATCATTTAATAAACGAAATTTATAAAATTAAAGAGATTTCTTGTGTCGTCCGTAGCTTTAAAAATTTTGAAACTACTGATCTATTAAAGAATTCTCATTAAAACATGTAATCATGTATGCAATAAAATTACCTACAAAAGACATCTAGTTATATAGGTAACAATTTGATTTTATTCATCAAAATGCCATCAAATGTTAAAATTTATATTGAGAATCACAAAGCCAATCAGAAAAACCCTACCTCTTAAAATGCTTTATTTTTCTTATGTGAGAAGCTGCTTAGAATATGCGTCGTTAATATGGTCACCAGCTTTCATTACACACAATAACAGCATGGAAAACGTCCAGATTTTTTTTCTCTCTGCTTGACAACGACATACTAGACTCGCAGGCAAGGTTATCAACTGAGATTGACGTAGTTTATTTCGGGAAAGTTAATGACCTGTGAATAATTCGGTTACAACGCGAGACTACGTGACTACGTTTTAGTGTTACTATTAAAATCTAAAAAAGCGTCATATTCAATATTGTTTACATTATTTTAATAAGCTTAACGCAAAACGAACCCTATCGGTACTTAATTTGACGTCAAACCTGCGTTATTGTAAAAATATTTAACAATTATTGGAAACTACCTGGCCCGACAGACATTGTTATGTCTTTTGTAATAATCAATAACTCGACCACAGCGCCACCTATCCCGATTTTTTTTCCTGAAAACTTTTTCAATACCAGAAGGAACAAAACAAAACAAGAATTATGTATATCGTTTGTTTGAATCATGAGTTAAAAGGTCTTGAGTTCATAAAAAATCAAATTCCGGAGAACTCTTAAAATTTTTCTTTCTCTAAAAACCTTATTCGGTCTATTACTAACTTTAAAAATAAGAATTAGCCAGATCGGTCCAGCCGTTCTCAAGTGATGCGCTTACCAACGAACAGCATTTAATTTTTATTTATATAGATTTTTTAACAATATAAAACCATGAAGTAGTAATAAAAAACCATGTAATGGCCAAAAATTCTTGTTATAAAATTTAATACGAAGTCTTAAGTAATAAATATCATACATATCTTACATTATTCTCGACTATATTGATAAATAGCTGTGCGCGCGGCTCCACTCGCGTGGACTACAAAATGCCGTCAGTCGAGCGCACGCGCGAATCGTGTTGCCCCCGCTCAAAAGACGGAAGACAAAAATACTTATTGTGGGTGATTCTTAGAAGGTGTATATATGCTATAAGCTGACTTTTTGTGGGTCTATTTAAGATCTACAATTATGTAGAACATTAATTTAATATATCTCGTATGGTTTACTCAACGTAAGCCATTTAAGCGCCCCAAATGAGTATTTTTTCACCATTATCATCACTGCTTATTTTGTGTGTTACTTTATATTACAAAATATATCCTATAACCTGGCCAGATAACATAGCTATCAATAAAAAACATGTAAATCGGATAAGTGGTTTTCGCGTGAAAAGAACAGACAGAAAGACGTCGAGTTTTATAATATGTATAGATATGTAGAAGACGGGACATTTCCACTTAGGCACTAAATTGCCAGGCTTTTAAACAATTACGTGGGGAAGATCGACTACCTAATGGTATTAATATTCAATATTAATTTTACCTGTTCATACTAGAACGTATATATATGATAATTACTTTACAATATATATTATATTACAAATTAATAAATTTAGAATTATGATACATACTTATATATATAAAAAGATAGATAACTGACTGATCATTACTGGTATAAGGCATATATATCAGTACTGGCTAGGACCGTGACAATTTGCATGCAAGTTCCTTTTAAGGTAGCAAAGATTTTTGGAAATTTGGAAATGGAGAGGAAATTTCTATGACAATACGTCATTTTTGAAGATAGACCTATGAAAATAGGTATTTAGCTATTTCGTTAGAAAGTAAAAAAAATGTGTTTCATAGTTTATTCAAAATCAATACCAAGGGTGTAAAAGATAGGATGTAAGTTTGTATTTTTAATGTGCGTTGTGATTCCAGACGTTAAGAGGTCAATGATGATCATAATTGAACATATGATATAACAAATTTTTTATATATTTTTAATGTTGGTACTTAAGTTTTTAATTATTATTCGGCACACCCTTTGCGGAACATTGGTCTAGTAAAGTATATTTATAGTGATCTGTTTGACGATATACCATTCTTAACAACATAATGTGTATTGAAACAATGTATTCTTTAACATATATCTTATTTTGTAAGTGATGAATTTTACGTAATAATTAATTAATTATTACGTAAAATTCATCACTTACAAAATAAGATAAAATTGTATATTCATACACTCACCTTCGATTTGATTGCAGTAAATTTTGGAGCTTTAAGTGAAGTCTCATTTCTCCAGTTGATGCCGGTATTTGAGAACTGATTAGTTTCTATAATTTGTTCTTTTAAAACACCGCTGAAAAAAATAATTAAATGTGATGATTATTTGTTTTTATTTTAGCCTCAAATTCCTGAACGACTAATACTAGTGACTATTATTTACTTTTTAAAATGAAGTGTCTGTTTGTAATGTCAAAATAACAGCTTTTTACTAAATACATATGAGGAACACGGTACCTAAAAAAATCAATTTTAAATGAAATGAAAAGGCAGGATGATATCAAATAACATTATATCATTAAAAATAAAATCAATGACAATATTATATTGAAACCAATTTTATTACAAATTATTTACACTACTTCGTGATTTATGAGCATTATTGTTAGGCATGGCATATTAATCCTTGCGAACGAAAGTTACTTCATCATCAAGACAATTTTATGTACTTAGATAAACTTTGCCCTTTATAGCATGTCATTTGGACGAATAACTATACTGGGTGTTAGGAGACCGCTTCCGAAAACGAAGACAGACGATAGTACTAAAGACACCTTTGATTATAGGACGGAAAAAAAATCGATCCTGATTTAAAAAAAAAAAACATATTTTTAAAACGTTTTATTAGCATTATTTACGCTCCATCATGTTAGTACAGCTTAATGAAGCGATAGCTTCATACGTCCGGGAGCCGGACTCTATGTGCGAGAATAACTCTGTCTGTCTGATTGTTAACTTTTCACGACTAAACCTTTGAACCGATTGCAATCGAAATTGGTATAAAGTTAGCCTGCGAATATAAGAAGGACATTGTAAAAAAAAACATGCAATCAAAGTCGAGGATAATATAATAATATTTTGGCATATATTACTTTGAATGTACCTAAGGACATTTAATGTGTAGTTTAAAGAAAACAAATATTTAAAAGCTGTAGTTAACAGAACTACGACCTTCGTTTTCTAAAAAGGCCGATTAATAATCCGATTGAGATGAAAACAAAAAACAAGAATCAATATTTTCATAGTGAAACACCAAATGAAAACCACGATAAAATCGGAATACTTACCAGATTTAAAAAATATTTAAATTGCGAAACAGTTAAATTTACGGACTTTACGGCATTCTAACTCAAACAATAATAGGTTTGCCATTGTTTCTAAATAACTCACCCTTGTCAAATATCATCTCGCGTTTGTGACAGGAGACTATGTAACTTACAACCATGACGTATTTCTGATTCAGACATATGGAACGCGTGAAGAAACATCACACTGTTACGTTGATGCATCACGCAGATATAATTACCCGAGATGTTTGAAATTCCGCGAATACCAATTCAGATGAGCTTTTTAATCAAAACCGCTTATAGACCGCTCTAGTAAAGTCCATTCCATTTCATTACTTAATATTGTTTAAGTTGTGGTGGCGGTATAGTTATACCAGTGGTATGGTATATCGATCAGATGACCACAGGTTCGAACCTCGGCAAAGAACTTTTCGGAATTCGCATACATTTAGGTACGTATTTAATGAGCCACGCCACTGACTAATGTTGACAAAACTTCATGAGGAAATCTGAACACTTTGACAAATACTCGCGATAGAAAAAATATAGAAAGTGTTTGAAATCACCAAAACCTCTTTATGTCAATAATGATTAAGCCCGTGCCTTTGCTCTTTGAGATGACTTTGCCTAACAACGAGATTTAATTTCTCATAGTAACTATTTATAAGTTTTTTTATAGCAGCTCGGCACATTGATTGTATTGTTCTGATGTTAAGCACAGTACAATCCAAATACAACGGCGACCACCGAGAGATTGAAATCCATCGGTGGTCACCGCTGTCATGCCGTCCTGCAAACTTGCTCCCCATGTAGATATGCGGTGCAAGTATTGATTAAGTTCAATGACAAGTATATACAATGTACATGTAGATAGTACATGTCATTACGTTAACAGGTATGTTGTACAATATGAAATCTATACTAATACTATCTGACCCTTTCAGGTTGTTAATGGCTCCACCACAGCGTTACCTATTGGATCCTAACATAGCTATGAACCGGTCAATCGGTCAAGTCATTGAGAAATTAAACAAGAATTTTATATCTCAAAAGTCTCAAGAAATTGTTAGTTTAAAATATTTTATAGCCTATTTATTGATGAAGGTTATAGGCTATATAACTTCACGCTACCATCTGAAGGAGCGGATCAGGAACCATGAATGTTAAGTAATCTGGCAAATTTTAAGCAAGTATGGGAATTGAGAAGAGAACGCCGTGCCGCGCCGTGGAGAGGTTAAATAAATTTATCACGGGTGAAACCGTGGGGCATAGATTATATAACATATTAATAATTCATTGTTTTGATTTTTATTGTTACACGGTGTATTATTAGAGTATTTCCAACGTATGTATAGCACCTATATTATAGCAGATCAAAATATGCGTTGATATTTAATTTGTTACTAAAAAGTAACAACCGTTTCGTATACGTCTCGTACAAAATTCCTTTGAAATCATGAGTCATGATTTCAAATCCTGAGTCACGAGCCCTGCGGTTGCTGCTGCGACACCATTGTGCTTGTAACTTTTGAAATTTTAAAACCTCATCTAGTTTCTAGCTGCTCAGACTTTGTTTTACTTACAAATGATTGAACCGAATGAATCACTAACCATGTATTTTACTTCATAAACGTTAAGGAGCTAGGTTTTCATACTAGGGCGTAACCTAAATTTAACACAAATTTAGAATATACATGAAAATCGCCACAAAGCACAATTTTACAACTCATAGTATTCTTGACTATTCAGTTACATATAATTGTTGTAGTATTATAATTAGAAATTGTATAGCAAATTTTCAATGTCATTCACCAATTCTTTTCATTTAATGTTTATGTATTTCTCACGGTACGTTAATACCAATCGATGAGAAAAAAATAACACTGGTATCCAGATACAAAATAAACAGCTAAATTTATTTCTATGATGTATATACTATACGCACATGCTATTCGCGAATAATTTCTTCAATACCAGATGGTTTTAATTTTAAAAATATTTTCTTTGTACATGGTTTGTAGGCCATTTTTAATACCAAGTTTAACATTAGACTTTAATCCTCAAAGACATCAAATCGTCATACAAATTCGACATCTATATAGCTAGTATAGAAGTTCAGAAACGATAGCTACTTGCTAGAATCCCGCATAGAATAGTCCTAACAGCAAATATTGTAACCAAGATAGTCTTACCTCAAAGGATGAATTATCAGCAGTATCAAAAATGGTAAGTACAGCTGGTGAGTGTACCAGAACGCGTTGTACATCCTCCGGCGTAGCACCCTGAGTGACGTCATACCCATACACACTATGATGAGAAGCATTGAGACACCAGTCACTCCTGCTAAACTCATTAGCAACAAAAACGGATTCTGAAAACAAAAATAACGTATAAATAAATATTTAAAATGTTGCTGATTCTTTTTCATGTCCATTTTTGAAATATTAGTCGTAGAATTTACTATAGAATCTTGTTAGGGCTTAATTTCAATAACGGATTCCTATTTTTATTTTATGCATTTTTTTTTTATCGTAGCGCGGTGAAGTGACGTCACTCTACCTGATAGGAAGCACAGTTTTCTTGTGCGAACGTTCCGGATGTGGAATGATCTCCATGCTGAGGTTTTCCCAGGGGACTACAGTATAGGATTCTTCAAAAGGGGAGTGAATAGATTTTTGAAGGGTCGCAACGCCCAGGTGATGATTCTAGTGTTGCAAGCGTCCATAAGTTACGGTGACCACTTACAATATGGCGGACTGTATGCTTGTTTGCCACCACCGTGGTATAAAAAAATATTCTACAGCTTAACAATACGGCAAAAATATGACGTAGAGAACTTCTTATTTAACCGAAAGTTCATTAATATAATATTGGTAGAATTTTGCGTAATATAGTTAGGTTTTGTGCACTAGTGAAGTGGATTACAATAATAACAAGGTATGTGAATTTTTAGTTGCCACAAAAACTCTCTGGAATCTTAGGTGGCCATCATTTTGCTAAAGAGTTGTTTGAAAATTGGAAAATTTCCTATCCACGTAACCTTACACGACGAATTATGGTTTTGTTAAATATGTAATCTAAATAATACTTTAATTTAAAAAACAGACAAAATATATAATGATTTTTTTAATCTTTTATATATTTACATTGGTAATATAATATTTATATCGAAATCGTAATTCGCTAAACTTATCACCAAAGATAATTTTAAGAACTAGTCAGAAATGTTTTGTCATTTGTTTATATACATGTCGCAACTGCAAAGGGATTTTACTTACATATTGTAAACGATGTATTACTGCTACCCGGCAACCTACATGATTTGCAAACTAACCTCATTTCTGTAACTCGCGAAGTTAATCTCGATCCATTCTTCGTCGTAGCCTCGAGAGAAATTCCATAAGTTTACAAAATGGGAAATGGAATGTAACACTGCAAAATAACACCGGTAATTACTTCATTGAAATAATCTATATAATACATATAACTACATATTTAACAACGGATGCAATATTAATTCTAAAGATTTTTTGCAGCTGAATAGGCCAATTCATTTGGATCTACGCTTTTATGATTATCAGATCTTCTCTTCTTCTTTTGTTTCGTAGACCTTCGAAAGGTTTTCGAGATTTTTTATCATCGCTCCAACAGATGACGATGATGTCAAAGATACTGTGTTATGTTAAATCTTGTCTCGGCTTCTCCTTTCTTGGTTCTTGCGTGAGCAAATGAGTTTGCACGCAGCTTGGCATATATATATATATATACATACATAATAAAACTGAAGTGTCTGTTTGTTATGTCAAAATAACTGGTTTTTATTAAATGCATATGAAAGTATACACGTTACCTATAACAAAAAACCTCATTATTAAAATGTTTGTCTGTCTGTCTGTTTGTTTCGGTTGGTTGTTATAAGGTATAACTTAGGCTAACTTTATTTTAGAAAAATAATTAGGGTTTCGCACAAAAGAATTAAAAACCCTTTTTTTTAAAGACCACGTGAGCGAAGCTGCTGGCACAGCTGGTATATAATAAAACTCAACGTTTCTCTGTCTGTCTGTCCGTTTATGTTCTTTTCTCAAGAAAACCACTTATCCGATTTACATGTTTTTTTATTTTTATTTTAACCCATAGCTATATTATCTGGCCATGTAATAGGTTATATTTTGTAAGGTAATGGTGACTCAATTCGGAAAAAAGACGCATTTGGGGCGCTTAAATGTTAAACTGAGTAAACCATAAGAGATATATCAAAAATTAATGTTCTACAAAGTTTTACGTCTTAAAAAGGCCTAAATAAAGTCAGTGATAGTATATTATTTATCTTCTAAGGATCACACATAATAATGCGATCGGAGCAGCAGGCACAGATAGTATCTATGTATATATGTACATATATATCGATTAACTCCAACACAGTTTGACCGATCAGCATGAAAAGCGCACTTCCGTCACACGATGCGTGCAGCTATCAATCTTCCCCTACACTAAAAGTGCCAATAGAAGTAACTCCAAAAAAATTACAGATAACTAAATACCTACATAATCTTCTTCTTCTTGTTTTGGCGCCGTTTTGTTGAACATTTTTTTTACACAATCTTAAGCTTTCATTTAAAAACCAGAAGTACTATAGGCTGTTTTAGATCGAGGCAAAGCTAAGAATACCTAAATAGTGGTGGAAGCCATTAGACGCGTCTCAACAACTTAATGGTGCACCACTCACAGGGAGCCGTAATGAGCCCTACGGCATTTCCAATTCACTTTGCGTATGCATGCTGTTTACAACTTCAAACCATACACATATTTCAGAAGTAAGCATTTTTTTTTCAAATCTCTTGTAAAAATTACACAAGAATTTAAATATATATCTTCTATACATATTAAAAAATAAAGTCCCCCGCCGTGTCAGGCTGTGTGAACGCGATAAACTTAAAAACTACCAAACGGATTTTCATACGGTTTTCATCAATGGACGGAGTGATTCATGAGGAAGGTTTAGGTGTATAATTCATTACGGTTTTGTGTAAATTGGCTGAAATATGACTATGATTGTTGAAAATGTCGGAAAAAATCATGCCGACTGGGAGCTTTACAGGTGTGCGCCGCGTAAGCCAATGTATTTAATCTGCTACCCGTGCGAAGTATAAAGTATAAAATTACCTATAATCTAAAGATATTTTCACACCTTTGATTTTTCTCATCGTAATAGGTTGGGTATAGTGGCCACAATCTCACCTGATGTTAAGTGACGATGTGGCCCAAGATGATAACATGCTAAACCTAGTAGAAGACTGGCTCTCAAGTGCAGCTGCCGGAACACAGCTATTGGTGTTTGGCGACAGATTTTCAACTTGAGGGTGGTAGCTTGCCAAACGGGCATTAGGAAAAGCCCTACCACCATGCTAGGGTTTCCTCACAATTTTCTTCCCCAAAAGCGCAGGCTCATTCCAGGGCTTCGAACTAACGTCAATCTACACGAAGTTGTACACGCTACCACTGAGCCATCATTGCTCCTTATTAAAAATACCCTAACGTTTTTTGGTTTTATGGTTTACTAGCAAATGTCCGTAGCGTTTATTTACGTCTCGTAATTTTATTTTTACTTATATTTTATGACTATATAGGGTTCCGAAGTCAACAAGGAACCCTTATAGTTTCGCTATGTCCGTGGCTTAGCTCAGAGATTCTTAGTATTAGTAATTTGGTATGGGTATACATATTTATCATGCCAACAAAATGATACAGTATAATCGTGGTAAAAAAAAAATTTGGGTATAAGGGGATAAATTCTTTTTCACGTCTATCCATTGATTTGGGTTGTCGTTGGATAGGTTGTTCGAAAATATTGCGGGTGTATGAAAACCATTTTTGCATTCGTTTGCGATATATTGGGTTTTAAAGTGCTAATTTTTATGCTAGAGTCAAGAGTCGTCGTCGTCGTTATTGGATATGTGAAACAATTTACAGCAATAGTATACATAATTAAGTTAAAAGGAAAACTATCACAGCTAATTACGCTTTATAAGTTAACGAGTAATAGTTGACCAACTCATAAAATGTACTTAAAGAAGTAATTTCGTACAAGTTCCATTAAAAATTACTTAAAGCCCCCTTCTAAGTCTGCATATTGTGAAAGGTAACTACGGAACCTTAGACTGCGCGTGGCCCGACACGCACTTGTTTTTTTTTTTAGATAATATTCATAGTTTTTTATTCCCTATCAATTTCAGAATTACTTGTGCCATATATACAAAAATTCATTAAAATCAGTTGAGAAATGAAAAATCTTCATTTTTTTTTAGTATTATTTAATCTTTTATTGCCTATCAATGGAAAAATGACATAATATACTTCCCGTGTCCAAAATGTCATTACAACGGGTCAAGCCGTGTTGAGTTAAATCCAGACAACAACCGGACAGATGAGCAAAAAATATCGAATGTTAAATTCGTGATCAATGGCCTATAAAAAACTATCTAGCACAAATTTTACGAAATAACTTACATGTACAGACAGATCTAGAGATTTATTAATATAGATACTTACCAGCAAATGACAATAGTGTTACCGCTACTGTCATATGAAAACTCTTCGCTTTCTCCAACCAAAAAAAAAACAAGCTCGGACATACTTTGGACATGATTCTGTACAAGATTTGATTGAGTTTCTTGCAAAAAGGTAACAAAATCAGAGCAAAGCATAGATTCAACACAGTAGCTGTACCGCGGGATATACACAAACCTAACTGAAAATAATAATTATGCAATCAATATTACTATTTAATTTAATTATTGTAATATATGTTATAAATAATTAATATTAAAAAAAATGCTAATTGACTTGTTTGAAACGAAGATTTCTTTATACATGGATTTTGTACCTGTTATCACAAAACGAATCACACTGTAAATGACGTCGTTATTGCTAAACAGGCCTATATGTTAATTAACAAATACAAAGGAGTCACTAAATAGGCATATATGTTAATAAACAAATACAAAGGAGTCACTAAATAGGCCTATATGTTAATTAACAAATACAAAGGAATCAACGTTATTAGGAAATTGTGCGAACTCTTTAAACTACAACCTAATCATTTATCATTACATTACATTTATGGTAGGTAATAACAGAAATGTATTCATATATGTAATTTACTTACCCCGAGTATTCTTCTTAAATAATAGAACTGCTGTCCATATTTATAATAAATGAACGTGTCATAAAAAAGGTATAATACTAATGAGATCCATAATATCTGGAACAAGAAGATATTTTAGATTTTTAATGTTGATTAAATGTCTGTTAATATATTATGTTCCCCGTTTCGTCTCAATATGAACAAATAAATTATCAGAGGGATTGATTTTATCGCGATAAAAATATTTCAAACTAGCTTCTGCCCGCGGCCCGGTCGCGTGAACTACAAAAAATGTTGTTACCGGGATAAAAAGTATCCTATGTGTTAATTCAGGTTATAAACTATCTGTGTGCCAAATTTCATCCAAATCCGTTCACCCGTTTTTTCGTGATTGAGTAACAAACAAACTTACTTTCGCATTTATAATATTATAAGTATATATATATATATATTAGGATAATAGTTTTTTTTGCTTATACGCTGTGTAGTGTTTGTTGCTTTTAATAAATTCGAAACAATTGATGATTACTTTAAAATAATTTCAATACCAACTTACACGCTTTTAAGACATTCGTACTAATAAATTTCAATATTTATTAAACGACACATACATTACTAATTCGCTGAAACACTTCATTGTTCCATTCTATTGCTTTCTGGACACTGCACTTAGAGCGCCTTTATTGGCAAAGATGTTCTATATGAGTTTCCTAATAAGACTCATTTAAGCTTAAATTATCATTTCTAATAATTATATGTAGTAAGATATTATTTGCTACTAACCTTAAAAACTCAGATCATAGTAAAACATTAAACTTAAACCACAAGACTGAAATTTGCCCAAAAATAATTTGGATTTTGCCAAAAATACCAGAGCTGTCCAATTCATTTTGGAGGTGAGTTATAATTTTGATTTCATGTCACGCGGGCCACCTAGTGCCTGGACTTTTACGGCTTTTACAGCTTTACCGGACTTGGGACAGATCATGGTAGATTCAAATATAAATACATGGATAAAAAGATGGCAGCTCTCTTGTTAGAACTTTCTAGGGAGTTTTTGTGACATCTCAAAATGCATATTTCCAGTTAATATTTATAATCCACTACACGAATGCACAATAACCAAACTATTACGCAAAATGCCACCAATATTACATAATATAGGGTCAAAGAACCTAGCTCAAGATCCCGCTAAAACTCCTAGTCCTAGGTTACTCTAAGTTTTAAGTAGTTTAGTTTTTAGTATGAGTAAAAGTAAAATATTTGCTCATGAGATATAATTTATAACATCAAATATTCCTTCATGTGCCGCTTCGCGTCGCACCGTGACATATTTTACTGAGCATAAAAGAGCATAAAACTCTGTGATGCATAAGCACACAGAGTGCGTCGGAAGTGTAAACTCACGTGTATCTAGCCACTTCAGACTCTATTCATCGGCAGTGCGTAGCCCACCCTGTTCCATACATTATAGTGTATACATAGCCTTTGACAGCCGTGTTATACCTACCTCCATTGAAGCAATGAATGGACTTCATGACAGCACGAACGGAGTGTGGTCCCGCATTAATTACTAGTTGTCGAACAAGCTATTGAGAGTTGGGATCTTCTCTGCATTGGATGACAGGATTTATTACAAGTGCTCACAGGGGGATAAATTGTGTGTCATTTTGTAGTTTATTCTAAGTATGCTTATAATTTGCCTTTGCTTTTATGTCGACTTAAATTTCTATTTTGTAAATTTATACCAGCGAATGAGAATAAAAACACATTTCACGTAGATACCTATACTAAAACCTGTCATATGTAATCCGGTTATATTCATTCTATCTACTATGAAAAACTATAGGTACTTTTGATAGATTACAACTACTTTAAAAAAAAATAAAAAAAACATAATATTATAGGCCAACATTTTATCACAAATATAATTGAAGATGGTAACATGTAGTTAGTATTTGTGACAGACTTTCAACTTGAGTATCATAGTTATAAGCGAGAAAAATACTAGAACACAGCTACCAATAGGCTATTCATTTAATAACTTCAACAACTTTCATTTAATGCTCATTGATGCATTTTTGATTTTATTTTATCAAGTGTAATACGTAGCGATATGTGCAGCGAGACGGCACCTAGGAACAGTGTTTATTGTAGTCGAATTATTAATTGAGATCAACACCTTCGAACAGCTCTAGCGAGAATGCCTCCAAGCTAATGATGGAGTAGGTATAACGTGTTAATAGTTGTCCTAGTGAGGGAGAAGCAAGTGACCGCATACCGTACACCACACAGATCACACATTTTGCTATCGCGCCCAGTCATAAGTAAAATACTAAGTCATTAGTACGGATTCTATAATCACATCGACACCTCACATTCTCCGACTTATATTATTTAATATGACGTGATAGTAGGGGAGCCGGTTCTTGTATCACAAGAAGCAAACAAGTATGCCGTCCACCTACTAAGTGGTCAATGCAGCTTATAGCTATCCGCAATTCTGACACCAATCATAATATGTTGCTACTCCTTAGTACTCCTGTTAGTTGTTACTCCTTAAAAACCCGTGTGCATGTGAGTGTTGCCAAGCATAAACCTTCGGACCCGAACACGACAGCGTAAATACTGCTATTTTACGAGAGAAATACTACGTTATAGCTACACTATACACTATAAATAGCCTTGCGCGTAGCCAGGTACGGGTATAGGCAATGACTATGCAAGCAAGGTCCAAGGCCCCTAAAAGGTGTTGGTAACTGCGTAGTAACCGAGTGCATGTGAAACGGTCTTCCAGTCAACGTTTTCGCTCCTTCCTATGATATTGGATCCCTCAAACGAAGCTTGCCGAGGCATGTCAGCGGGCTGTAATCTGTTATGTTTGGATTGTACCGCACCTACTTGCCATCAGGTGATGTAGAGTCACATTGCAAAGTTAGTATAAAAAACCTAACATTCGTTTCCACTTGCCTGCCTCTCTCCTCTCTAAGATCAAATGGTGAAGGCTAATATAAAGCGGATTCCTATATCCACTAAGATTCCATTTTGCCTTTGCTGCAAATCCATATTTAAGCAGGTAAATGAACTATTTACTGATGTTGGATTCCGTTTTGAAAAAACCGCATTCATTTATTACTGGTAAATATATATTTGAGTTCTAATTAATTTTCTGATTGGCTATGAAAGTCAATCTTTTGTACTCTCAACAGAAAAACCAAAAAAAATAACACCGATATAGCAGAAACAATTTCTAACTATAGCCACCGGGAAAACTACTCTAAGAATTTCTACAGAATTAGAATAATTATAGTTTATATTTCAAGTTCGTATCTTGCTACTTAATGATTCTTATAACAAACATTTTCTTAACGGAATATTTTATTTCTATCTTGCTAATTAATCAATGCTACGTCAGTCTATTTAGAAATTTGCTCACGCAAAATAAACATTGTTAGTAGGTAGGTACATTAATTTAATTCGACCTATTTTTACGTCTAGAAGGAGGATAGGCCACGACAATTATTGTGTTCGCCTGGATCGTGACCACCATATACCAGGTTTAATTAATATCCTCCATAGTGGCCCACTTGTGGGTGTCGCGTTCCAGGATCAGCCAGTGTATACTAGTATTCCGCTGCCGATGGATTGCCGATCTCTTAGGTATCTATTGTGGATACTTATTGTGCTTACCATCAGGCACATTATTGTCAATTTGTTTAAATTTGTTTTTTTTTTTTAATATGAGCCGTTGGCGTTGGCCGTTAAAAACAGCTGTCTAACGTTAAGAATTTTGAAAGATTTATTTTCACTTCAAATACTAGCATAGCTTTGATAAATTGCAAAAGGCACGATATGTGTCAAAAAAAGGTTTTGATAAATACTTAGGTAAACAAAGTAATCAATTTTCAGACAATTTTAGAATGATAAAGGATTTTATGTGTTGTTTTATGCTATCCTCTTTGTTTCCTTATATTTATTTGTTTTATCACAGATTTTAGAACTTAGAAATAAAATTGCATATTTTGTTGATTGTTCTAACTTGCTTTCATGTTCCTACGGTGAAAAATTATGAAGATGTTTAGTAAATTCATTCTGTTTTCCAAATATGGATAACATAGTCAATTAGGTAAAAAAATATTCCATTTAAAATGTTTATTGTATTCATAACTTTAAAAATGACCTTGCTGTATATAATCTATACTTGCCATATATACTTACCTACATGATTATATAGTGCTGAATTGCGTATTTATTTTAAAAGAAATTGAATCTATAGTACATAGTAGTATCTATACAGTACAGTACATAGTACTACTATGTAGTATAGAATCAATTAATTTTAAGATATTGTCAGAATTACAGAGGTAAAATTTGTATACTTGGAGAAGGCCAACGAAACTACTAAGCCGATTTTGAAAACTTTTTCACTAATAATCTCTATTATCTCTGAGTGATATAGGCTGTTTTTATTCTTATTAAAATTTAATATATTGTAATTAAAGAGATCAAAATCGCGGGCGGTTGCTAATCTAATATCCTGTATTTTGACATGAAATTGAATTCGTTGGCATATATTAATCACGGTAGCTAACGCGGCATACCCGTCCGTCTCTACTAATCAAGCATGCTCGCGCTCACGCCCGCGAAACTACCGTTTCCTCCGCAGCGAACGAACGCTGAAATTCCCTCCCTCACACCCGCCACGATCTCCTGCGGCATTTCAAGCCTAGGCCAATATACGAAATAAGCAGTGACGATAATGGTGAATCAATCCGGAGAAAGGCGCATTTGAGGCGCTTAAATGGCTTACGCTGAGTAATCCATATGAGATATATCAATTGAATGTTCTACATATTTGCATATCTTAAAAAGAACTACAATCAAATCAGCGATAGCATATATCTATCTTCTAAGGATCACACACAATAAGCATGTTTGTCTTTCGTCTTCTGAGCGGGAGCAGCAAGATTGTCGCATGCGCTCAACCGACATCATACTGGAGCCCACACGAGCGAAGCAGTGGGATAGCTAGTTCATATTATAAAATGAAAAAGTTCGTTTTGTTTGACTTACGCTCAAACAATTGGTCGGATTCTAATGAAATTTGATATATGTCAATTATGTCGTGGAAGGACATACATAGGATACTTTTTTATAGCCCGGCAATGTTGGACAAAACAGCTGATGCTAAAGAATAAATAAGAAATAAAGAAAAACGTCGAAAATTAACGCTAACTAGGTCGCTGGTTGTTGCTAGTATGACATAACTAGTGTACTTTCAATATCTCAAGCTTTATCTGATTTATCATAACAAACTGCGTGAATTATCGACGTGCCAAAAAGAGATACATACTGTCGAGTCATATAGGTAGAAATTATTTAATAAGTATTATGAATTTAATATATAATATTGTACAATTACTTTAGTCAAGGTTCGCGGCAAAAGAGGTGATTAAAATTACTGAGGCATGATGCTGTGTTCCATTTTATGAAATGATTATTCATTTTGATTTCCCAAATGAAATACTTACATATTTTATAGTTTTAACATGAGCATAAATTACGTTCCCAACGCATTGTAGGAATTTCAGTATAGTAGCGTATGTGATTATTCTTTTTGTAAATATGATTCAACCTTCAACGCGGCTATTATAAAATTTGGGAGTAATGAAATCAAAATCAATGTCCAACATACATCGCTTTTCGATGTGCGATTTACCCACATTAATTACAAAGTAATAAAGTAATGTATAGCTATATTTCGATACAGTTTTGCAGGTTGACATCATCGTGTTCTCGGAATTTTGCATGGCATTCCCATCTCCATCAGGTTAGCAAACGAAAATCAGTAAATCAAAGATACATAATAATTATAAATATCATTTTTAACTCTATTGTTGTTTACGCTATGATTAATAAATTGTATTATATAAAAATATTATTTAATTATTTTTTTTTAGATATAATTAATAATAAAATATATTTGACATGCCCTTTAAAAATTGTCAGTATTTAAAATTTTCTACAGCAAAAGGAACAGAATACCTATCCTTTTATTGAATTTAAATAAATATTTAATGCCAGTATTAGATTGATATAATTAAGCAAGTGATTAATAAATAGTTACATAGTGGTTTACATACCAAAAAAGCACGTCTTTTCACATATTCGCAGCCCTCACAAAAAAGTGTTGAAGTTTTCATTTTATCGATATAAATTAAATTAAATATTTAAAAAAAATGATGTTATTCTATGATTTTATTTACGTAGATTTACGCAATAAAATATATTTTCTTTTTCAAATTCATTTTTCCACTCTTAATGCAAGTAACTGTACGAACGCGTACATGTGACTGTTTTGTGGCTAGCCGTAGCCGGCTACCGCGACTATCGTCGTCCCTTACCGGCGACCGGTGACGTTGTGTGGATTTAGCTATAGCATTATGTCATTTTGTATGTACAATACAACATACTTAATTATATTGTGTAGGCACATATAAACTGAAGACCGGATGACCCAAGTTGGCCAATCGGTGTGTGCTGTATAGATGCGTAGGTACCAATTATATAGTTATTGCCTTCGAATACTATTGAAAACATCTCTTGTTTCAGTATAACCAGGGACTAGTTAAAACAAGTAGGTATTTTAACTAGTCTCTGATACAATTAAATCTAAGCCTTAAATATGGCCCTAGATGTTAATGAAAATATCTGAAATTATTAAGTGCATTCATTATTAGCAAATATTGAAAATTTATACAAATATAATTTTATTATAAATATAGTCTTCACACCTGATATATTTACAAAAAAATTGCTTTAGAGTTAAAAAGCAGATTTTATAGCTTGATCTAACAATAGAATTGTAAAAGTAACTAACTATGCTATCAAATAGATAGTATGATAGTATGATATGTCTAAGAAGTATGATAGGAGTGAAATTGAGTGACAGGATAAGAAATAGTCAAATAAGAGAACGTTGTGGTGTGAAAGAAGATGTAGTGACACGGATTGAGAAAGGGATGCTTAGATGGTTTGGGCATGTAGAGAGGATGAATGAAAGAAGATTGACTAGACAGATTTATAAGATGAGTGTAATTGGGAACGTTGGAAGAGGAAGGCCTAGACGAACGTTCCACGATCAAATCGGGGACGTTTTGAAGAAAGGTCAGGTCCAGAGTACTCTAAACCGACGAGCATGCATGAAAAGATTGATGAATGTTGAGGAAGCGATAGTTGTATGTCAGGATCGTAGCAAGTGGAAGGACGTGGTCTCTGCCTACCCCGTTGGGAAAGGGGCGTGATTTATGTATGTATGTATGTATGTATGCTGTCAAATCATATTATTCAGTAATAAAATAATGTAATTATTTAAAATATTTATTGTCAAATTACTTTTCACTCTTACAATACCTAAAATAAAGCTTTTTTGACTTTAAAGTATTTTCATGTTTTCGTACCACCCACGTTAAAAAATCCCTGAACTTACCTGAAAATGTACAACCGACAACGACGCGACGATGTACAATTATATGTTTTTCTGAACTACTGTTCTGATCATGAAATCAATATCTACTTCATATTTTACCGCTTACGTGCGAAAATAAGAAGGATATAACTATTATAGTCTAATAACTAGCTAAAATGATTAACCCGTCACAAGACAATTAAATCATGGTTTTATTCAAAAACTAGCTGTGCCTGCGGCTCGACTCACGTGGACTACAGAATTATTGTTTATGAATACAGTTTTTTGTTGTGTACCAAGTATCTAAGCCGTAAAACAAAAAAAGATCAAAATCAATCCAGTACTTTTTACGTGATGCGCGCACAACCGCAAATCTCAACCATTTTATTTATATGGAAGACATATGTCAGAAAAAATACTTGTATCAAATATGCTAATTTGAAAACCATATGCTTCAGGAATACCAAATGAAGCGAATAATCTGTAAATTTCTTTATAGCGTCACATCATGTCGCTAAAAAGATAACTTCATAAAGACACATACCTAATATCCTCCCTGTAGAAATTTTTAAGGTTTTTCTTTTATTCGTTTTACAAAATTAAAATTAGTATTCTACAAGGCACAAAGTATTGAAACACATAAATCAATTAGTCTAGTCAACAAGTTCAAAATGGTGTTAATTCGAGATAAAACTCCTAAAAATATCTGTGATAGTTTTTGAGTTATTAAACTTTTTTTTAAATAATTTTGTTTATAACAATTGCAGTTTTGTATGTGCTATTGTGTATGTTATACATCCTCGAGATACATTTTTCTAAATGTAATTCCAAATCGAATGACCTATCGCTCATATTTCTAGTAGCTTTGTCTCGAATTAACACCATTTTGAACTTGTTGACACAGTATGCAAACCACTGGTATAATACTTAATTGTGGATATTATTCATATTTTCCCACCGTAATTTAATTAGATAAGAATTTGTTTATTTAAAACAAGCTATGCCCTCGGTTTCACTCGCGTATATTTTAAAGATATATTTAAATTGATTGATTGATGATATATACACCCAAGTCGAGTGTTGAATTATTTTAATTTTCTATTACCTTCCAAACTATGCGTCCAAATAATAATTATGCTATAAAGGGCAAAGATTATATTTATAAAATCCTGATGATGAAGTAACTTTCGTGCGTAAGAATTAATATATATTTTTTTTATATTAGCTCGGCACCAAGACTGTACTGTCCCTGATGGTAAGCACAATACAATCCAAATACAACGGCGACCACCGAAAGGCGATATTCCTGCACAGCTGAAGCGGACGAATTATATTTGGAAACATCTACATCATTAACAATGCGAACAGCCCGTCTCTGCAACCTGTGCAGAGCATCGAGAAGGTACTTTGCGGGTCCATCACAGAGGTGCGAACAGTATTCCATACACGGCTGAACTTGTGCCTTGTAAGGAAGATACAGTTGACTGGGCGTGAAAAACCGACGCATCCTTTTCAGGATTCCGTGTTTCCGAGATGTAGTAACGATGACACTCCCGATGTTATCCATGGAGTTGAGGTCGCGGCGAATATCCACACATAGGATATTGAGGCTGTCACGTATTACTAGTGAGATGTTCTGAAGAGTAGGCAGCGGAAAAAACGCTTTTTTTTTCTTTTGAGAAAACGCGCACATCTCTGTTTTCTTGGCATTGAACTCAACTAAGTTACTTGGTTGGTAAGTTGGTTGGTTATATATGCGGTGCAAATATTGGTTAATTTCAATGACAAGTTCCGCAGAATACACAGAATAGACGAAAGCATAGAGCCTTGAGGAACTCCAGCGTTTATCGACCTTAATTGCGAATCACATCCTTCTACAAAGACACGAATTCTGCGTTCATGTAGAAAGCCGAAGATCCAGTTGCAAAGGTTGTCAGGAAGTCCAAACGTCGGAAGTTTGGTGAGAAGTTCACGGTGCATACGCGATTGTACCAAGAGTGTCCTCTGCGATTACAGAAGATATCGGAAGACGGAATATAATATTCCATTGCAATTCAAATCTCGACTGCAATCACTGAAGGATCTTTCCCATCAAAGCAGCGCTGCCGCCAAGGGATAGATGCAAATTCCCTATTCCGTCCCAATCGGCTGACGAGTAGTGCCAAACTTTACACCTAATTCTTACTTATGGCGGCGGAGCATGCGGCACAGAGTCACAACCAGCCAGAAGTCCGATGTGCTCAAAGGTGCATCAACATACCCAGTTGTATGGCTCGTCAATAGAAGGTCCAGCAAAGAGGGCACTTGACTATCAACATCGGGAATCTGGGTGGGCTAGATTACAAATTGAGTCAGGTCATGAGTTAAAGCGAATACATGGGCAGTTTGTCCTACATGGTCTGTCTTGAAGGGACTCAACCACGACTCGTGATGTACGTTAAAGTTACCCAAGTTTACCAATTCCGCAGTAAGAAACTGCTGCAGTGAAATATGTGCCATGCCTAATAATAATGCTAATAAATCACTTTTCAATTTTCAATATTTTTTGTCAAATAGACATGAGGTATTGCGGACTTTTTTTAGATGTACTAAAGGAGCAATATTTTTGTACGAGTAGAACAATGAAGCAAGCACCAGCGCAGTTCGGGTGCGCTGTTTCTTCCGACTTACTTAACAAAAATCAATATTTTAAGGCTAGCTGAGAGGGTATCCTAATACTAGATAGTCTACAGAATTCCTCATGAATCTGGCTAGCATATACAAAAATAACTTTTCAAATCCGACTGGTAGTTCCACAGATTAGCACGTTTAAACAAACTAACAAAAAAAAATTCCGCTTTATTATAGTATAGATAGGTATAACCTTAGATTAATGATCGTTCTTCGCGGAGACTAATCATAGAGTCTGTATAATGAAAGCCGAGAGTGAAATTAGGTCGTGTATCGCCAGATTAATTAGGAATAAACGTATATATTACGAATAAACTTAATAATAATCAAAAATTATTAAAAATTAAAAAAAAATGTATTACGCATTTGAGGTTAACATTACAAATAATACAGTGACTTCCAAACTAGGCAGAGCCTCTATCTTGGAAGTCAAAATACAATTTAACAAAATAGTTTAACACAAAATACCTCAGGTGGCCATACGAGATTTTGTTTTATTGGTTAAATTTAAAATAATAATAAAACTTTAATAATAAAACTGGGATACATAATCTATGTTTTTTATTTGCTGCACAGTTTCACTTCTTTCATTAGATAGTAACATGCAGCAAGTAACATTACTTACTTTCACTAATAATAACATGGATCGTGAATTCTGAGATGCCACAAAAACTCAACAAGTACAATGGAGCCACCATCTTGTTAGGATACTGAAATAATCATAAGACAAGAAACTCTATATTCACTAGATAAAGGCAGTAATGATCTTAGTTGCCAAGTTAGGAAGAAGAAGAAGAAGTGTATAACATTAAGTGTTGATTATTAGGTTTTTTGTTACTTTCAATTTAACGTAGACTGGTCTAACAAAAACTCAATATTATTCTAAACATAGTCACCGTACATATATTTTTACATAAAAGTCTTTCTACCGTTCATGGCATTTTAAAAATGTCTTTGGGGCTTTATTTTCAAATTTTTATGAGGAAAATTTTAAGTACGATTTATAGAGTCCTTGAAATATTTATCCATTAATACTATTACAGTCAAAAAGTCAAGATATTTATGGCTAGATCTTGAGCTGCCATATGGTAGATTTTAATGTACCTATAAACTGATATTGATTGGCATATAATATTGGTAGCATTTTGAGTGATATAGTTTGGTTATTGTGCTTAAGTGAAATGGATAATACATAATCACATAAATTACCACAAAAAAACTTCCTGGTCAGCTTTGATAAGAGAACAACACAAAAGCAGTACGAAGTTAGACTTAAAAAACGTATATCCAAAGACCAAAAGAATGAATAAAAAAGAAAAAACAAGTCAAAATGTCGGCTGTAGGGATGGCGATTCTTTCCTAAAATAACGATTTTTAGTTAAACTCAATACGGAGTATTGATAAATCCATTCACAAAAGCTCCATTTCTATTTATTATGTGATTTATTTTTCGAATTTGTATTTACGATATAAATATAAATCACTATTATTGAATACAAAAAAGGCACCATAACAATAGATCGTTTTTTTTTTTCATTTTTATGTAGTCCAAGTAGTTTTCATAAGCTTAGTAAAGTTACAGATATAAAAAAGACAGAAAGGTACAGATCAAAAGAATTTATTTCAATTATAAAGAAAGAAAAATTATTCTATATTTTGCCGTTAATCTGCTGTTGAGTAATTTTCTGTTATGTATCGTATTAATTTGTAAATGACAACATAGCGAATTACTTGATAATGAAATGAATAATGATAATATAAAAATAAAAGTGAACTTTGTAATTGTAAATTCGAAACATTTACTTCTCCCTACACATTTATTGATGGTTGCATAATGCTTACTTTTTCACACATTGAGGTAACACTAGTCGAAAATTGTCGTTGTTAACAATAATAACGAACAACGGATAATCGACAAGAGAATAATTAATTATGTCATCAATAAGTTGTTGCATAGTAATAATGCATTAAATTATTCGTTGTTGTAATACCTCTAATTAGAAACGTACCTTTATTTATTATTTCTTTTATCTATTAAGAGGAGACGAAGGATACTGAGAATACAGTCATCTCGAGTGTTTTTGAGTAATTAAGTGAAAACCTGACACTTTTTTACATGTATTTAGGTTTACTCAATTAATTGTAAATAATTTAATGGTTCATATAAAACAGAAAATATCTCATATCGATTTTCTAAGTAGACAATTTGATTCAGTACTATGTATCAAATAAAAATGTGATTCTTTCATAATCAATCTCAGATCGCCATCCCTACTTTGATGTCAAAAGTCAAAACAGATTAATGTTTTGATTATAAACAAAAATGTATAAAGTACTTTAGAAACGCATAAAATAATTTAAAAACTCTAAGAATTTAAGTTATAAAAAGAAATAATGGAACCACCCTCGCCATGGAAAAAACCAAATGAAGTAATGCAACTTCACAGGCTGAAGAAACGAAAAAAAGCTTTGCAGGTATCATCAGTCATCAAATCTTATAACTTTCAGCGTGTTGCTGCAGTGCAAAATAAAACGTTACTGCAGCTCCAATTAATTTTCAAAAAGACATGATATAAAATTGTTTCAGGAACGCATGAAACAACCTTCTGGGTCAACCAGTGAAGATTCAAGTAAACAAAAGACAATTAATTTAGATTTCTCTAGAATATTGAGTGGAGATAAAAGAAAAAACCCATTTTATAAGTAAGTTGCAATTTCTTACTTCTAAAGCAGCTTAGCACAGCCAGCAAGTGGCTTTGCATTTTACATATATTTCAAATGACATTAAAAACCCACATGGCTGGGACAAATGCCTTTTAACATACAAATTTCTCATTCAGGAACCATGAACAACATTGTAAGAAAACCAAAGTAGATATTCACCCTTCACTAGATGAGTCAAGTGATAAAACCTTGTTTGCATTACTAAGTTTACCAGCCAAGGTTATCGAAAAGCCTCTACAAGATGTTGACACAGAGAAATTGGCCACATTTTCAAATTTATTACAGAAATTCACAGCTGAACATTCCGTGGAGACTGTAAGTTTTTTTTTATATGATATAGAAAATAAAGTATAATTATATATATATAAATATGTAATGTACAAATAAATATATTTACAACACTGATGGAACATATAGCTTTATACTATGTATGATAAAATTATTTAACAAGAAATCAAGTAAAATTAACAGCTCCATAGATATGTTTTCTCACACATTCTGTTGATACAAGCAGTCATCACTTTATAATAAAATATAATTTAATTTGAACATTGAGTTTAATAAATTACTTATCTTTACTTACTATTTCAATAAATGTGATGTATTGTTTTTTTGAAATGAAACTTCTTATGCGACTTCCAACGCATTAAATGTTTAACGCACATTATCGGTCTCTCCTCTTTGTGTGAGCCAGAGCGAGAGAGCAAATGTTGGTGTGTATGTATATTGCACACTGTATAAATAAAATATCTTTTAAAATGAAGTTTCACTTCTATCGTGTCTGAATCGCACACACACCTTTTGTTTTCACATAATGAACTCTTATTATAATGTAGAATTAATTTAACATTATCTTAATCTATAAATGTTTTCCATCAGAATGACAATATGTATTTTACCTATAATGTTATTATTCTATTGGTATGCCAAATAGATAAAATAAAAAAGTAAATATAAAAAATAACACCCAATTACTATTTTGGTCTGCTAATAGTATTCCAAAAATACACTGCAAACCAATTTTTATATATAATTTTTTAACAAAAATTCAAGCTTTTTTAATTACAATGTCTAATCTGTGAAATTTAATTCTTGGGTCAACTTTTTTCAGCAATTTGTTGAAAAGAAATACAAACATTTACCCATAGATTGGGCAATAAAAACTAAATTAAGGTTGATGTCACCAAAACCATTTCCATGGACATCAAAATTAAAAGCCAGTGAAGAAGCATCAGGAACAACAGGGTGAGTTTCAAGTCAATAAGAAGTAACACAGTAGTTTTAACTATGTTGTTTATAACACATCCAATCAATATTATGCATCAAATCCTTGGAAATATATATTTAAAAAAATAAATATCAAATATTTTATAACTTGACTTCTAAGTATGGCATTAATGACAATTTTATGCCCATTTTGTGTGATGTTTAGAGCCAAAGGGGTCAACCCCAGGGGTTAACTCCACTCAATCTACTACTTTTTAATTTAAATTTATTATCAAACACTAGGCTATACAATTTACAGTTTTGTTCGTTGTCTCGACACTACAACATCGTCAACTCTCGACACTTCGCCTCGCGCACGGTTCCACCAAACATGTCTATATTGGCAACATCCACATTTGCCATGGTTGGATCTGTACCCACGATCCTCGGGTAAAGTTTCCGCAACCAACTTCATGGCAACCAATGAAGATGTCAAGCAGGCCTTGTACAGAGAATGGACAGAAAGCTTTAGATCATTATTTCAAGTAATTATTTTTTCTTTTTTGCCATGCCAGCCTTGTGGTAACCAAAAATAAAGTCTTAAGGCCTAATAAGCAAAGGAAGCTTCTTCCTATTTTTCATTATGGAATTGTATTTAAATTGCTAATATCAGGGATTTATACCAGAATTTGATCTAAAGTATGTGACAATAACCTTATTATTCACCTATATTTTTGTCTATGCAACCTTTTTAATTTAACAAAGAACTGACTAAATTGTTTATTTTAACTAATGGTTCTTACAATAATTATCAGTGATAATATAAAAATAAAAAGCTCAATATATTTACTTTCCAGTATCAATCTCTATTATAAGAAGATGCTGTAACAATTTGTAACTTAGTTATGTAATTGTTGTGTATTTTGTCCATAAACATAATGTCTAACCCTGATTCACTGAAAGTGGATATTGCTGCTTTAGCTTCTACATGACTCATTTTACATGAAAGCATTTTGTTTAGATATTTCTTTATAGGCTTTTTTTCAGCTTCTCCGAGCTCTACACTGTCCTTATTTTTATGTTTGCTCCAATACATTTACCTGTTTATTTCGTGCTGCGGGCCTATGCGGAGTGTCCGAGCCTTGCGCTCTGATTGCTCCTACCACACGAGGCTTCAGACAAACTCTAAGACAAGAAGGTACTGTATGCTTTTATTGAATACCTTTTTTTAATTGGCCTGTGGGGTCTTACAGTGTCATTTAATAGTGATGTCAACCCATAAGGCTAGCCTTTATTAAGCTCTATTGAATTGCGGTACATATGTAATGCGACTACGGAAATGAGATATAGTATAAAACTGTTTTTCTGTTGTTTGCTATAGTTTATTTATATTCAATATCATACTATATTTATTAACTCAGAATTTTCTCCTCTTTTATTCGACATCTCATTCGATAGAATACCAAAAAAACACACAGAACTCCACGTTTTTGGATGTAACATCCTTAATCTTAATATTTTTATATAAATTACAGCCTATGTCGCCCGGACCATAGTAATCGAATTAGTAATTTAGGAGCTATGATGGAACATACATAAAAACATAACCCTTCCTTTTGGCATTGCCACAGTCAGGTTAAAACAAAATAAATAAGTCAAAATATAAAATAAATTCAAAATGAATAAATCTGTAGTTCTGTCTGGACGTTTTTTTTTTTTCAAATTCCTGGTATATATCTATTATAATAGATATTTAAAACATTATTGTCTGTCTGTGTTGTTTGTATGTCTTAATTTTACTGAAAAACGGCTCGACCAATTTTAATAATATTTTATGCATGAAAAGCTTATTTCATTCCTCAATTGATAAGCTTTAAAAATTTTCAATAATATGAGTAAAAATAAAATTACAATTACTGCGCTCGGGGCTCCGCTAGTTTTTTTTATTAAAAAAATTTGCTATAATCAAAAATGAAAATTAGGTAAACCTCGAACCACCAGATGTTGAATTCACGATGCCTTTACGGCCGGACAGTAAGAAGAGGCTCAACAACTCTGATGAAGAACGACCCAAGAACTCTTCGCATGATAGCTGCTATGATACCATGGATGATCCTAAATCCCAGGAACCTCAGGAGAAAGAGGAGGATGATGAAGACCCTGATCAGTTTCTGTCACAATTAGGCCTAGGTACCGATGTCATTAAAAAAATCAATGTGACACAGGTAAATGTGTATTATGACTTATTACCTCATTGAATATTCTGCAATTAATATGGTATTTTTCTAAGTGTGCCAGAAAGTCAAAAAATGCATAAATAAGGTACTTATCACAGTAAGCTATCAAAATATGTTAATTCATGAAATTATAAAATATTTTTTATATTACATTTGAATTGTTCAATATTTTTATCTGTTCTAGACATACGCGAAACGGTAGCCGCCATTATGGTTCCTACGTACCTACCTATGTAATTATATAGTAAATGTCATATAGTTGGGTATGTCAGGTATCTTTACTGTTAATGGAAAGTCCATCTAGTAATTTTAGGAGAAATTAAAGTGTATAGATACAACCAACTAGGCTCGGCGATTTTATTGTCTTTAATATGTAATAAATCCTCAATATAATAACAATATCAATATTTAATAACCCTAGCTAGATATAGAAATTGTATTAATTATTATCCTTTTACTTTCCCACTATTTAGTAATAATAAGGTGAATAAATTAAATTCTATGAATATGTAGGTACTAATCACAGTATGACCTCTTTTTTACAACAGGCTTCCCTAATTATTTTTTTAATTCACTCTTTAGTGACGTCACAATCCAAAGCAGCATGGCGATTACCGTTTTTATGCGAAAATTTCGTATATCACTATTATCACCCAATGATCAAACATTTCATTAAATTGTGTAATACCCTATTGGATTTTAAAATGATTGTGTAATATTAAGGTTGTATTAATTGATAGGCCCGTATCGCAAAAACTGCCGAAAGCAGTGTGGACAGTGCAGCGGAGTCATTAGTGTTCATCAGGGGGGCGGATGCTCAAGCATTATTCAACTTTCTTCTCAACTGCAAATCTATTGTGAGCACCACGGGTCCCTCCGCAGGAGTACCGCCCACGTTGCTGTCGCCCACTGCCTTTCATGGAGGGACATTGCAGTCTTTAAAAGTACATAAGTTTATTATAATTATCTTCTTATCTATATATCATCTATTTGCGAAAAGAAAGTGAAATACAGAAATAAATGTTTCATTTTTTATTCGATATTCAGAACCAACGCTATTAATTTTATTTTTTGCAAAAGAAAGATTATTAGTTAATTTACACAGTATTTGAAAAAAGATATTTTTTTATGTATTTTAAAGCTTCATCATAATTATGATAATAGTCAATTGAAGAAACTCTTAAAACATTTTTTTTATTAATAATGAACAATTAAAAATTGTAATATTTTAAAAAGAATCACATAACTACGAATACGCCACGATCGATCGTCATGAATTTCATCGATTAAGAGTCAAAGCACTGTATCAGTTGTGTGCTACAATGAGTAGAAATTAACATTGTGACGTCACACGCGCTCGGAATTATTCGGGAACGATCGGCGCGTATTCGGTACTGAATTCAAAAATTAGTTTTAATTTTGAAATAACTTTTGAAATATTGCGAAAAAAAAATAGTTTGTTATAAAACTTATATATTTGCTAACTCTATGCAATTATCACAAAAAATAATAATTCAAAAACCCAATTATCCATATTTTTCTCGATGTCATGGCAGTATACAGAATAATTAAATTGCTATTTGGAAAGTGACTGTTTTGTAATAGAACTTAGAGTTTGTTA
Organism: Saturnia pavonia; assembly: GCA_947532125.1. Taxonomy (NCBI): domain Eukaryota; kingdom Metazoa; phylum Arthropoda; class Insecta; order Lepidoptera; family Saturniidae; genus Saturnia; species Saturnia pavonia. Next base: position 4,312,354 of record OX383899.1, on the reverse strand, counting down.
TTTATAACGTTCATCTTTTTCTGCCAGGTCCGAGAAAACATAATACATTCCGATAGTCATAAGTATTACTCGATAGAGCTAAGAGGCCCGATTCTTCCGACGACTGTACATCATCTCTTCAACATGTTAAAAACGAGTTCTTTGGGTCAGTTCAGTGCGACTTTTGCGCATCATCAACCGACGCTGGCATTCTCATGGGCAGCCACTAGTATTGCAGAAGGTGAGTGATTATGATATTTTGTCTGTATATATTATTTCTCAAAGCTGTTTTTTTTTTTTGTTGTAACGCAATATCTCCCTTTATTTTCATCAAAATTAATTATAGAAACACCATTTTAAAGCCAAATTCTAAGGCAATACCCGAATAGTTTATTACTAAAAAGGTATTTAAAAAGGTCTTATCTTTGTCGTACTGCTGTGGAAGCCATCTCCCGACCAGTGTGTTCCCTCCTACTTACAATATCGAGTCCTTCAAGCGTAACGTGAAGAAATTTTTATGACATCGGCGACCACCAATTATTTTTCCGATCTCTCGCTGTCGCCATTTTGTTTATTTCGCGAAATGCGAAAGTTAGTTTATCTATTTGTTACTCAATCACGCAAAAACGGCTAAATGGATTTAGAGGAAATTTGGCACACATACAGCTTATAACCCGGATTAAGATATAGAATACTTTTTATCTTAAGGCCAAATTCTGAAGTCCACGCAGACAAAGTCGCGGGCGCAGCTAGTATGCAATAAATGAATAAACTAACATGACAGCTGTTAGTTAGTTCGTTTACAGGGTCAGAAAGTTATAAGTATAATAGTGATATAAGTCTTGCCTTTGAATACGATCTCACCAGTAGGACTTAATTTAGATGAGGGTAAGCAGCCCAGCAGGGGCTTCTGATAAAAAAAAAAAATAGAACATGTTGCCGACCTACGAAAAGATGCAAATCGACTATAGCTATCCATGTTTCACGCGTGATCCGCCGCGAGTGTAGAGCAGCTAATATTGTATTTATACAATAGGAAAGTTTCATATAGATATGATGAAATCTGAAAAATAAATCTTTCTATCTACCTATCTTGTTTCAGATGAATCTTCAAAAGAGAATGAACCAAACCATTTTACTAAAGCATTTAATAAAGAAAACTTGTCAGATTGTGGGATTAGTGAAGAAATGTTACAGCACTTCTGTTCACCAGACCCAAGCTACATTAAGCCATTGGACAGTATAAAATATAATGCAGAGGATGATACATACACCTGGTGATATTTTCCTTATATATTTTTTTTATTGTGATTGTGATCATGAAATAAAAATATTTTTGTAAAGATTTAATTTTCTTCACAACACTATTAACATTCTACCTGTGGTAACAAAGACTTGTTTAATTTATAAGTTTCACACGCTTGTGAAGACTATGAAGTAGGAGACATCTAAAGTTTAAATAAAAATTGTTGTTAGTAGAAGTTTTTGTGTAGTGCAGTTGCTCCATGTGTGACTTGCTCCACAAGTGGTCCACAAAATTTAAACCATGGTCCGAAAAAGTTTCAAAATTACAACTTATTATTCGTTTATAATTATTAAACCGGTGAGTGGGGATGGTTATGACTGCGGCAAGCGCCAGTGATCAAATATGTTTGAAGTTTCAATTAAAGATTATTTTTACACTGACACAGTTTTATTTTCTCGAAGCTTGTGGTCTCTGCTTACATCAAGTAAAGCAAAGTGGCCTCCGTTCCAAAAAATATTGGGAGACACTGGTGTAGTGTGTAAAGCAAAACAAAAACTGAGGTGCGTGTGAATAACGAACTTAAGTAGAGAGGTAGGGACAGAGAATTTACTTTAAGGAGATTTTTCTCCTTTTAGGGCAGTCTCACAATACCTATGGAATACCTCCACCCTACAAAAGATTGCAGCCAAGTACTCTTGCGTTTCGTTTGTGTTTCTGCAGTTAGTAGAGTTTCTAGAACTCCTTGGGGTAGAAGGATTCGAGGTCGGCAACACAATAATGATATCTATGTATTACAAGCGTCCATAGGCTACGGTAGCCGCTTACCATCAAGCGGGCCATACGCTTATTTACCAACTTAGTTGTATTAAAAAAAAACCTAATATCCAAGATACTAGTAAAAATTAAAAAATAACGAAAATAAAACAATGGAAGTTTATCACTTAATTGTATGATTTATTGAAATTTTTCATTTATTTTTGGTAAATTAAAAATAAAGTTTTCATAAGTCCACAATCACTTACACAATAAACAAGATTCATACAGATCAGAATGAAATAAATAATATTGTGAAATCTGCATCAAAATGACATAACATTATGTTTTTACCTAACACAGTTACTGCACTAATCACTATAATTATCACTTTAAAAACCCAAGGTGAAACAGGAATCTTGGAAAAGCTTTTACATACATCTAAAAAACATTATTCACCTCTGCGACCGGTTTATCCGCTCACTGAAACAAATAACACATACATTATTATTAGGGATAAGTTCACTTCCAATTTTCTAAAGGGACATCTATTCATTACGTAAAGCTCAAAATTAGGTGACGTGAAGTTTGATTACATTGTCTATTCTATTGTATGGTACATAGACAAATAAAACATAGAACATAGAAAAATATATATAACATAGAAAAATAAACATACATAATAAATATGTACCATAATGATACATATTGTTTTTTTATAGAAATCAAAAATCTATTATACTTTAGTTACAAAGTAGGTATTTTACCAAATATTTTGAGTGTAACTAACCACTTTACCTACAATCTTTACTACAAGGCCCCGTGAAATCTCACCAAACCATTTAATAATAATTTCACTACAATTTTTTAATTTAGATAATATATATCTTATAACTATACAGATAACATTTCGTATTAAATATTCGCGTGGGTTCCCATAGAATATACGAGAGTACTTAATACTTAATTAAGTGGCATGAATAAAAATAAATTAACCAATCGGATAAATTTAATTTCTGTTAATTATCTAAAAATTATGCCGTAAATCGCTCACGAGGGAGAAGTGGGGTCCAAAAACCCCTCACGTACATAATTATTTGACGTTCTCTTGTAACCTGAATTCAGATGTAGAGTTCTACTCATATTATATTCAATTCAACAAATTAATATGTAATGAAATTCTGTTTTACCTGATGTTGTGTCAAATTGAATAGCATCGAGTGTACAATTACGTGATCTCTTATGACTTCTGAAAATAAAAAAAAAAGGTAGGTTTAATGAACATTCCATAAAAATATAACTTTCTTATATCTAACTCCACTTTGAAAATAATACCTTTAACCTAGTTTCATTTACTGAATGATGACGTCACGCGCAATCACATGAACATAATACCTACCGCGTGTTTGTCGTATTTTTTTTTATTTATATACAAAAATGTGTAATAATGAATAAATATTAACTCATGTGTATTACTTTATATAAAGTGTTTGACACAACTGTTCATTTTAGAACATTACCTTAATGGTAACGTCACGTTACACAATTTTTTCCTTACCATGATCAAAAAAGTTTCCCTTCCAAATATTTTTTATAAATTACTAATACTGCTTACTGACGAAATAATCGTCAAACATGTGCCTACAAATAAAGTTACGTTAGCTACTTGGTTTTACAACCGAACGAGACGCAAAAGTCGTAGGTTGAAATCTCAGAATTACCAAAAATAAATTTAATATATTCAAAGAATAGGAATATAGATGGCGTTAAAAACAAATTTGCTCGTAACATCTAAAATACTTACAAACATTTAACACTTAAAAATGCAGTACGAAGAATCAACGTATAGCATATCTAAAATAAATCTGACGGTTACGTTGTTACGTATGACGCGGCACCTTTTCACCCTCAATTTCGCCATTAGATGTTTCACATCAAAGTAATTAATCCCCAACAATGCGTTTAAGTATATTCACGGTTTTATGTGAATGAACTTACATTAGAGGGCGCAGTGGTAGCAGGCTGTCCCGGTACAGAGTACTGCGGGCGGAAGTTGGAGAAGTTAGCGGCCGCCGCTGCCGATGGCGCGAACCCAGGTAGAGCGCCTCCTGACTGGAACCCGGCCGGGAACTGGGGCATCTGGGCTGTTGAAATCAGGGATGTTATGGATATCCGTATCCGTAACCAAAACTATCGGACATCCGAAAAAAAACACCGTCTCCGATATAAATGTTTCGGATAGGGCAAAATCGAACGAGTCATTGTCAAAAAGTAACACACATACACAACCACAGTTTCGGACGACTGTAATCAAACTATTTTAACGATGATATGCGGAACATTTAATTATTGTATTTTTTTTCGGGATACTTTTTTAGGACTTATAATCTCAATATAATTACATAAATATAATTGAATCACAATACCTAATGACACCTTTACGGACCGGACAGGTTTTTTTACTTGTAAAAAAAATAAAAATTTACTATTCATATCGAAATTATCCGAAACAATCGGATTACTGAAATAATTTCATATCCGTAACCGAAACCGATTACTCTAAGATATTCGTATCCATATCCGAAACCTCATATCCGTACATCACTAGTTGCAATGTAAAAAAAAATATTTTCTATATATGCAGAGCCATATTTAAAGGCGCTGAAGCATCAAAGTAGAAGTGCTCAGAATATTTATGAATATTTTTTGAACTGTTAAAAAAAAAAGCTTAGTTTTTTGTTGTCCCTTATCCCTAGCTGAAATGAAACTTTTGTTGACTTTTCTTAAGTCTGACCTTGTCTATATTAATTTTTTTTATTACTACATTGCTGTACAACTTCCATAAAAATCACAGAATCATTGTGACTTCCTTTAAATTGCCTGAAACCGGATAGAGCTCTTTAATAGTATTGGAAAATGAGGAGACAAAGGCATTCTAAAAGTGATGGAAACATAAATCTGGAAGTATTACCAGCGGGCACAGGGTTGCCAGCGGTGGCGGCTAGGCGCGACAGGATGGAACGTTCCGACATTTGTAGCCGTTGCGCGACCGGCGGGATGCGAGCCAGCGTCGCCGGCAACCGAGATACATCCGACTTCATATCGGACAGCAGCTCTTCTAGCTGGTTTAGCACCTGGAATATGACGTCACTCTTAAGATTATATCAACAGGAGTATTTTATAATTGCTATTTGCAATTCAAATCAATGATGGTTCAGTGGTAACGTTTACGGACCGCGTCAATGGACCTGGAGTTCGAATACCTGAAACGAGTCTGAGCCAGTGAAGGAAAACTACGTTATGAAACCATAGCATGGTGGTAGGGCTCTTCTAATGTCCACCTGGCTAGCTACCACCCTCAAGTTGAAAATCTGACGCTAAGCCCCAATTGAGGTGTATTTCCAGCAGCTGCACTTGAGAGCCAGTCTTAGGCTAGTATGTTAGTGTGCTTAGTGTGTTACCATTTTGGCCCACATAAACACTTAATATCAGGTAAGATTGTGAGCATAATGCTAAAACTATAATGATAAAAAAAAAATACTTCTGTAAATTTTAAATACTTTTAACATTAATAAAATGTCAAAGCAAGAAACACTTTCAATGACTTACCTTATGCAATACAGCGTTGGCGGGTTTGTTACCAGCGAGGGACTCCTTGCTGAGGTGTTGATGTGACTCAGCGAGACACTCGACCTCAGCAAAGCGCGCGTTCAATGACATCGCCGGATGGTTGGGATCCTGAGTCAAGTTAAGGTACGCTGCCCTCCGGAGCTGCTCCTCAATCACCAACGCTTGTTCCAGAAGCTGTTACAGAATAACTTTTATTATCCCACAACTAGTTCCCGCAGTAGTTATCTATTCACAAGCAGGACGCTATGCATTCAGGACCTTTTTCTAAAACTAGTCCTAATCACTTACACATAAACTTTCAGAATCAGCCTATATACAAACTAAACTTTTGTTATTTTGCGAGTCGATATGGCGGTGATGACTGTAGATTCATATAAGCGCATCAGAGATGGCGCAGATGCTATAATATTTTATCTTAAGATGAAATGTCGCTCGCCATAGAATCCAATGGATCAACACGGCGAACATAATATATAACTTTGCCCCTCCAATATACTCTTAATAGTTTAATGTATATACTTAAAAACTTGGACAGGCTTGATTGTGTCAAAGACCAGCACAGTTTTAATACTAGAATTAGTAAGACTAACAAAAGTTTTTTAGGTAATAGTGTTAGGTTCTATAATAAGATCCCAAGGCATATTAAAGATGAACAATGAATCAAAATGATGGACAATGAATCCAACAACCATGTCAAACAGGTTTTACTGTCAAAAGGCTATTATAGGGTGGACTCACTCTCTGTGCATCCACTAAATTATTAACTGTATATAAATATTATTTATACAGTTGGAAAAAATAATTAAAAAAATATAAGCCTGATCGAGTTTCTTGCCGGTTCTTCTCGATGACTGGGATGTTTTCCGAACTGGTAGTAGTGTTCAACGTTCATTAGTGCCTTCTTAGGGCCTAAACTGAATAGAGTATATTTGATTTTGAATAAAACTTACCTTGAAACGACGCGCTAAGAATTTATTCTTAATCTCGAGAAAGTTTCCTTTTCCTACATCCATTTTGAAAGGCTCGTTGATGATAGCGAATCGCAAGTCGTTCTGTATGTCTTGCCAGCGACCGTAGCCGTGCGTCACAATGCCGGCCAGCAGCCAGTAGTCATGCCTCCTGTGCCAGATCTCGTACTCGCGACCGGGCGCTGCAGCTCTCTCCTCGTTCAGCCATAATGTGTGCAGCTCGGTGAAACCACCGTCTGCGATATTGAACATAAACTTGCGACGTTCCACCTTTAAATCTTCTTCTTCTTTGACTAAAACGACATCATCATCGTCTTCATCCTAAAATGATATTTATAAAATATATTTATGTTATGAAACAAAGTAACAAACTGATATTAAAGGCAAATGTTTTTACCTTCTTTTCGTCCTTAGGTTTCTCAGAAGCTTCTGATTCTGCTTTCTCACTTTTGGTATCCTCTTTTTTATCTAGTTCTTCTTTGATTTCTTCTTTAATTTTAGGTTCTTTGTCATCTGATTTCTTATCTTCTACTTTATCTTCTTCTTTCGGTTGTTCCTCATCAACCGACATACGCCGTTCAACATCTTTACTACCCTCTTGGTCTTTTGGTAATTCACTGTCTTCAGCAACTTCCTCTTTGATATCACTGGTTTCCATTGGTTCATCTTTGACTTTATCCTTAGCATCCGTTTTTTCATCTTTGCTTTCTTCTTTATCGTCCTTATCGGAACCACCAGGAGTTGGAGCTTGTCCAGAGGCCTGTGTCAATTGTGTGGGAGCAGGTGATGGCGCGGCCGAAGTAATCGGAGTAGCAGTGGAAGGAGCGGGACTAGGAGCTGCACTTTCGCTCGCACCAGCATTCTTAACCGGTTCTACCGGTTTCCTAATTAACTCGGGCATACTATAGTAACCGTTAATGTGCTCAAACTCCTGTACTTTCTTTCTTATTAAACTCATCACCCCAATTCGTGTCAAAACGTGTTGTCGGGACAATCCTTCTCGGGGCACTCCGTCGGCGAAAGTTTCAGCGTTATCTGCACCAGGTTCGCATAAATGTCGCATGAACAAGGATACGTAGGCTTTGAAATTACGCTCAGATTTTCCTCTGAGATCTCTCACTAACCATTGCGAGTTGAAAGCGTCTTGTGGTGGCATGCCATATCGCATTATAGCATTAAGGAAAGATTTCCTCTGCCTAGCATTAAAGCCGAGGACTTCCATGTTGCCACCAACTCGAGCAAGAAGTGGTGGTAAAGGCCTATCCCTTTCCTCTCTCCTTTCGAGACGTCTCTTACTACGACGACTAAGGAGGTCCCCATTGTCATTCTTCTCATCGAAGTCGTCATCTTCCTTATCATCCTCACTGCCTTGAGAGAAATCTGAATTGTAATCAGAACCATTCTCTTGCCAAGTTGAGTCTTCTCGATTTTCAGTCTGAGCTACGCTGCCATCATTGTAATTAACCTGTTTACGAACTCTTTTACCTTTACCTAATGTTCTAGCTTGATCTTCTTGATGTTGTTCATAATGATGCCTTAAAAGTTTGATCCAGTATGCTGGGTCAGTGTTTTCTGCTTCTTGTTTGATAATTTCAGTATCAACTTCTTCTTCACCGTCACCTTCTTTGGTAGAGTAATTAGCAACTTTGAAGGAACTAAGGTATTCATTAGCCCATGATTCCTTCTGTTCAATACCTTCTTTAGAACGATCAAGCAGCCCTGATACAGCTTTGTCATCATAATGGATAGCTTCTTCCTTGCCTTCTTCTTCTTTAAATAATTCTTCTGTACCAAATCTCAAAATATCATCCAACTCTTGCTTGGTGAAATTAGCACCTTTACCACCCATACCAGGCCGTACAACCAAATGCGTCAACATCATCTTTCTTTTTGCTACTTGTGTGACTCTTTCCTCAACACTGTTACGAGTGACAAACCGATAAATCATAACCTTGTTCGCTTGACCAATACGATGGGCACGAGAGAAAGCTTGTATATCATTGTGAGGATTCCAGTCAGAATCATAAATTATCACAGTATCAGCAGTTGCCAAGTTGATACCTAAGCCACCAGCTCTGGTCGAAAGTAAAAATACAAATTGTTGAGCTCCAGGAGCATTGAACCTATCTATGGCTTCTTGGCGAATTGTACCAGTAATACCACCATCAATCCTTTCGTATTTATAGCCTTCACCTTCTAAGAAATCTTCCAAAATATCCAACATTTTTGTCATTTGAGAGAATATGAGAACTCTGTGACCTTGCTCCTTTAATTTTCTCAACATTTTAGCCAATAGTACTAATTTACCAGAAGCTTTAATCAGAGCTTGCGTATCGTAATTTCCGTGAGGCCCAAGAGGAGCTTCTTCAGCCGCTACAGGGAATAAGTAGGGATGATTACAACATTTCTTTAAATCCATCATTACATTTAGCAATGATACTGTCTGACCACCACTTTTTGGGTTTAGTGCTTCGTAATTTCTTGTAAGAATATACTTATAATATTTCTTTTGCATGGGTGACAGTTCAACACGTACAATAAATTCAGATTTTGTTGGCATATTTTTTAATACATCAGCTTTCAAACGTCGCAACATATGCGGACCTAACATTTCGTGGAGCCTTTTTACTTGTTCCTCCTTTGATACATCAGCAAATTCATTTTGGAAAGCAGCGAGGTCATTGAATTTGTCTTTGTTTAAAAAGTTTAAAAGGTGGAATAACTCTTCTAAATTATTTTGTAATGGAGTACCAGTTAGAAGTAACTTGTAGCTGATATGGTAACCAGCCAAGAGCCTGAAGAATTTGGATTGATTACTTTTTAACCTGTGAGCTTCATCAACTACAAGAACAGCCCAATCAATAGAACCAAGACATGTTGCATCAATAGAAACTAATTCGTAAGATGTAAGTAACACATTGAATTTAACTTGTGACTTAATTTTCGATGGTCTTCCACCTCTGTTTGCACCATCATCAAATGTTAATTCGTTTTCTCTGATGACAGCTCTCGAGTCTTTGTCTCCAACATAAGTGATACAATATAAATCTGGGGCCCACAATTCGAATTCCCTTTCCCAATTTATAATAGTAGATAGAGGTACAGAAACCAAAAACGGTCCTTTGCAATGACCTTCTTTAAATAAGGAATACAAGAATGTGACTGTTTGAATGGTTTTGCCGAGACCCATCTCATCAGCAAGAATTGTATCGATACCTTGACCCCAAGAATATCGTAACCAGTTAAGACCTTCCAACTGATAAGGATGGAGTTGCATTCCAGTTTCATATACGAAAGGTGGTTGGTCCTCATATTTCTTGTTTAGATTGGTTGTAGGACGGTCAGGTGGTGGATTATACTTTTTGGGACGCATCTGTAGACCAGTACTACTGTCATCTTCATCAGTGATATCCTTATTCTTGCTTTTGCGGCCAAGTTTCTTTCCTTTGGTACCTTTAGTCTTGCCTTCTGATGTTATGAATGCGCGCATATCCTGGTAATTAAATATTTATTTTTATTTTAAAATTTTGTAAATAATAAGGATTTTAAATTTATATTTTTAAAATGAGATCAAAAAATTCCATTGTAAATATTTCTATTACCTGATAATAATCAACAGCCTGTTTCAAACCAGCGATATCTTCATGCTCCGACTCCCATGTCGCCTGGTCGTAGGATAAGTCACGCCATTTCACCAAAAAGAAGGTGGTGCCGTCACGTGACGTACGATGGTTAATAACGCGATGTACGACCAGCCATTCCGGTTTCACGCCATATCTACAAATATTATTTATATTATTTACATTATTTGAAATTATAGACGAATTGTAAATGCACAAAAACTATTTCAATTGTTCCTTAACCTTTAATTTTTTTGGGTTCTGTTCCCAGAAAATCAACTTTAACGTTTTTCCTAATTTTGCTCTATTATAGAAGCAGCAATTCATACAAAATTTTAAGTGATTATAGTGCAAGCCCAAAACGAAATAAAAAAGCCTAGTAATTGTGAGTCGGGCTCACGCTGTTCCATATTGAAGAAATCTCCAATTGAAAAAAACACAATTTATTTGATAAATACATATAACATAAATATATATATCTATAATAAAATAGTACAGTGATCCTCAGTGTGTGAGACGACTTACACTTGGATTTTTAGATGAGTGAAAATTATCCTCACCTATAATATTTTTCTTCAAGCAATTTCTCATTGTTCTCGTGATCACGAGGCTGTTTGTCTTTGAGCCGCTTGACGCGCCCGTCGCGTTCATCGAGCGGCTCTTCCAGTTTAGGTGGCTCCTCAGGATCCGACTTGCGCATATAGTAGCGGTACATCAACGGATGGAATACGTCAAGCTGGAATAACCAAAGTTAACTAAACTTTAACAATGTCCTAAAAGATTTAAGTCTTATAAAACATCGAATAAACATAATATTGTAATAAATTATAGACATAAATTTTTCAAAAAATATGTAATTGTATAAATTAAATATATATTTATTCACCTGTAACTCTGATATCCAGCTACAATGCCAGTAGGATCTTTCATGCCACTTGACAAAAAATTCACGAGATCTTGGCGCTTTTGATTTAGATGGCTGTTCTTTCCAACGCCATGTTAGGATCTTAGCCACTTTGCCATCGAGCGGTGGGCACTGAAAATATGAAATGTACTGTTACGTAACTTTTACATAATAAATGGATGCACAACAGCTGTAATTTAAACTGTTTAGTTAAAAAAAACTATTCAGTTTTGTACTAAAGTTCTTAAAAGTTGTATTATTATATATAAATACTCACACTACAGCGTGGACATTTCCACTCTCCATCTGGCACTTCCTCTAGCGGCGGATTTAGACAAAATCGATGATATGCAGATGGACAAGAGTCACAACAGAGTAGCTCACCGCCATCCTTGCAAATCCTGTAGATAAAACGAAATCTTATAACAAACTGACAGAGAACAATTTGGAGATGTTATTTACGGAAAGCACTAGGGGCCCAAACTGAAATCCTTGCGATGATATATTCACGTAGCAAATTCCTGCGATGTTACGTAAAACTCTTAATAATAATAAAAGTTTAAGTTTTTACGATCCCTATACTATTATTGGAAATATCATCTAGCAAAACGTGCTTACACTACAGTTCAAGATCCTTCAATGAATGATTAATCGTATTTTCACATTTTGCGAAAACGCATCGCGTCGGACCGATGTTTTGAGTTTTTACCCTAAGTTTGTTTAAAATCAAAATGCAGTTATCAGATGAAAAGAAATTAGAGATTGTTAAAAGGAATTTATTCTTTAAATATTAGTTTTATTACATGTAATAAAGAGATTTAAACAAATAAACATTAAATCGACCACTCGTTTAGCATTTTTTCACTTTTAAAATACATCCTTACATCATGTAATTGATTTATAATTTGAATCCGTTCCTGTACAAATTACACATATCACCAAGTCATAAAAGTGTGTCATGAAATGTGTAAAATTAAAATGCAAAGCTGGACCAAGCATGCCGAATCTCACCAAGGGCCTTATCTATAGGAGTCTGGGCGACGGAAATCACTTTGGTACCCCAAAAAAAAATTGAAACAAAATATCTGCTCTTAATCTCAAGCACTCTTTGAGTTATTATAAAAAACTTTTTGTTCTTTATTTCAATTGTAAAATTAATAAATAGCTATATTTTGCCAAATACTTACGAGTAATAGGCATGAAAAATACACTTTCGTTGTGACTCTCAGATTAAAATATGTTTTGTTTTTTTAGAAATAAACATAAAATATATTTTATACCGCATTTTTTAAAACATGCAATCACCAAGCATTAAGCAAAATATTGTTTTGAATAAAAATTTCAAAATCGACCTTACAATAGGGAATATACATGTAATTGAAATATAGGTCAAGTATTTTTATTTGGAACTTTAATACCATAGAATTACCATCTAAAATGTATTTATTTATGTAATTGCTTTTTGTTTATAGATTTCCATTAATAAAAAGTGTTATTGGTCAAATCGAATCGTGACGTCAAAGTCCGCGTTCAGAGTGTCCACAAAGGGGAAGTTACTGGGTGTTTTTATAGTTTTGTGTTTATGTTTAAATTTTATTGTTATTCATTAGTCTAATTTGTGAAATACTGCACGCATTCTTAGAATACAAATTGGGGATCGTCAGTTGAGTATCTATCGAGATCACCCTATATGATAAGTGACTACCAAATAATAATTCGGCTAAGTACAACTGTAATATAAGACAATTTTTTTTGTAGTAGCACTGCATAATGCCTTATGGTAACAAAAAAATGGCGACCAAAAGAGAGACACTGTGACGAGTATCACCATGTGCATGGTGATCACGATCCAGTCAGACACAAATTCCTACTACTCTGATTAGTGGATATACACCGGCTGATCCAGGATTGCAACACGTTTAAGCATGAAACTATGAAGAGTGTTACAGCTGGTGTATGGTGTTCGTGATCCAATCGGACATAATAGTCAGGACCTAACACCCCAGCAAAAAACTTTTCTTCACTTGGGTTCAACAGAATGCTTTTATATGAAACTAGCTGTGACCGCACCACTACTCACGTGGACTACTAAAAAGCTTCTTTTACTTTTATTGCTACACCCTAATTTTTTTTTTAAATTAAGGTAGCCTAAGTTATTCATTATAACATCAGATATCTGCCAGTGAAAATCCCGTCAAAATCGGTCCAACCGTTTCGCAGATTACACGGAACAAACAGACAGAGACAACAATTTAAAAAATGGATTGTTTGTTATAGGTTTCGTGTATACTTTCATATGCATTCAGTAAAAACCCGTTATTTTACCCGTTAGGATAATCTCCAGAACCACTGTCCCAATTTGAAAAATTCTTCTTTCATTCTATAGCATATTTATTAAGGCTGCAGGTTATATAACTTTACGCTACGACTCTAAGCAGCTAAACAGTAACCACGAGTGTTAAGTAATCTGGAAAGCTGTAAGTCAAAATAAGGATAAGGTATATGGCCGCATGGGTGAGTTGGTGGCGACGTAGGGTAGAGTTGGTAAAACAAATTTAACACACGTGATAAAATCGTGGGGCACAGGAAGTAGGACATAAAGCTGTTAAAACATTTTATAGCGCACGTCTGAACTAGAATCTTCTTTGGAACATCTATGAATTATAAAAATATGTCACACTATTTTTTATTTTGTTGATTTCTAACCGGCCAATATTTCTAAAGTCTAAACTGCATTTCATGGGACTTGGAAATACACTTTGTCAGGTGCATTTCTTATCGTATTTCATACATAGGTACTCATACTTGGCCAAAATAGCGTCGTTTAATCGCTTAAATTTAATTGCAGTTTCGTTTTAACGGTTTTTATCAATGTAATATATAATTATTCATGCATATACCCTATTGACAGTAGCAAAGCGAATATACATAACAAACAAATAATTTTGATTCTAGTTGATTACCTGCAGAACTCCTGATGCTCGTCATCGTCCTCCTGATCCTGGTTACCTTCGGACTCGCAATGCGGACAGGACCACCGACCTTCCGGTGTCTCCTCCAGTTCCGGGTCTAGACACACTAGATGGTAGGCGCGAGGACACGTGTCGCATAGAATAATTTCCCCGCCTTGTTGACACACCTTAAAATACGTATCTTATATTAATTTAAATTCAACATTATTAATATCACTAAAATAATCGATATCATAAACGAGTATATCAAGTCAAAACATAAAAATACAATTTTAATTTAGTAAATTACATTACTATCTGTAGGAAAACGTGACTGAAAAACTGCTTTCTATATAGGTATAAACATTAAAACAATCTACCTAAATATCGATAATCTATTCATTAGCAATTAGCAAATACAATTGATAAGCCCCACTAGTTTAAATAAAATTTAAATAAGCCCTTATTATGTATTTAATTCTACAGTCTACACTACCATTATAAAATATGGAAGTTTGTGAACTTGTATTTTTGTTGGAGGTGATCTCTGGAAGCGCTCATTCTATTTAAAAAGTATTTCAATACTAATCTTAAATTCAGGCTGATGGTTATTATAGCCTATATTTTATTATTATATGTCATTTATAATTAACGCGTATAAAGTAACGAGCGGTAGCTAGTAATAGTATAAAGAAAACATGCCTTCGATTACTTAGAAGAGATAATGTAATTACACATAAAAATTGTTTGAATTTCGGAAAACCCACACAAAAAAATCTGCAAGTATTTATGTACATTGTTTGAAACGGAAATAAAATCTGATGTTATTACCTCACAGTAATCCTGATGCTCATGTTCACCTTCAGCACCATCGGGAAATTTATTTGTTGTCTTCAACTTTCTCTTTTTCTTTGATTTATTGCCAATTTTGGTCTTTGCCTTCTTTTTTGGTTGCTGGAAATTTAGACAGTAAAAATCTGTATATATATTGGTTAATTCAATAAATAAATAATAACAACAACACAAAATGCAAGTTATTTTTCAATTAGTATGATAAAGGCTCTTTAAGGCTATACATATTTTTTACTAGACAGAGATGGATATTTTCAATAGATAAAACAATCCAATAAAAATATAGGTAAAAGTCCACACACTAAATGTATAAGGTAAAATGACCTTATGTAGGCACCTCTCACCATCACATCTGTGATTAAACCTCCACAAAATATCTGATTTCACTGTGTTGTAACTTATCTAAATTAAGTAGTAAAACCCTGTGCTACCAAAATGGCAACATATTAAAAAACAAGAAATCACAATAACGTTGTTACGATAACAGCTGAACGCGTTTTGACTTTACCAGTGAAAACTATTTTATTTACTAAGGTAAGAGCTTTTTAATATCATCAAATTTCTATTATTTAAGTTGTTTTCCTTTTCTATTTGGTTTTCGAAGTTTATAAGAAATTATTTTCAAGAGTTTGATTGATAATTACAGTGCTGTTGTATTGAAAAATATCCATATTCCTATTTATTGGCACTGATGACAATAATTGGGGTTTCAGTTATTTCTTTTAAATGTTTATTTTGTGCATTTTACCTACCTAATTATATATAATGATAATAATTGGGAAAAAACTCCAAAAAAGACATACATACAATGATGATATAGTAGACATTTCATGTAATAAAAAGGTTGATTAACATCCCTTCTATCAACTTAATTTTTTTTTGCTGGCTACCTTTTACAAAAAACAGTTTGCACCGTTTCTGTAAACACTGATCACCGAAGTGCCAATAAATCCCCAATTATTTTTGTTAAATATAAATAAATGTGAACTGGATTGTATTGTACCTTTATTGCCCCTAGTATCTCTACAGGAACATACCTGTTGTGTATTTGGATCTTCCTCTTTCGGTGCTACAGCCTCCTCTGTAGCTGTAGAAGTTGCAGGCTTAGGCTCGTCTGCTTCGGCCAACATTTGTTCGAACTCTGCATCTGAATCAGAGTTTATCGCACTGCCTTCTAGTTCTTCTTCCTATGAAAATAAAAATAATAAATGTTACTGTACAATCGGAATATTATGTAATTGAGCAATTTATAGCAAATACGAAAATTTTATTGTTAAACCATTAAATGATGAGTTATTTCTCTAATAAAATAATGGGTTATTTCTCTAATGAAATTATGATAAAAGAATAAAATAAATACACTGCTGGTGCGTTTCCTCTTGCTGAACTTGATCTTTAACGTGGGCACTTTGGGCTTGCGTCCAGGCTTGCCGCGAGGCGTGGTACTTCCTCCGGATATATTCTTCGGCCTGCGACCGCGCTTACGCGGCATGGCCGCACCATCGTCGCTCACTTCCTCCTCTTCATCCTCCTCAGGCTCCTCGATTGTATCATCAGTCTTTTGTTTAAAAAAAGGGAAAGTTACGAATCAACACTCTTATTAAGATTTCATAACACGAAATAACAACACATTTCAATTAACACAATAGTGAATCTTAGTTTCTAAAGCAAAAACATTAGACAGGTTTAAAGCAATAGTCTCCAGGAACATCCTAGAGTTATTAATTACCTATTAACTAGAATGAACGTTTTTATTAACCTAGGTATACTTTGTTTTGTGATTGATAAAATTCATTTATTCATTATCAGCTTAACTAGATAAAATTAATGGATATTTTAATTATATATATGGTGTAATTTTCAATTTAGAATTGAAGGGTATGAAAGCAAAGACGTCACTGTCCACGATGTGCAACAACAACCAAGATATATTCATTTTGGCGAAATTTTATGAATAAAGCGACTATTTATCAGTGACTGGTACCATAAAAGAAAAATATTGTAAAGAAAGAATCGTGAATTGATATAATGTTAATCTCAACATTGCTTTAAAACTAGTTAAAGTATTCATTTTTATAAAACTGGACAGTGACGATTTTGCTTTAGTACCCCACAATTTGATAATTTATAAAGTAGACGAAGATATTACAATAAGTGTTGAAGCAATTATGGCTCAGTGGCAGTTGTACGACTTCTCGTCGATTAACGTGAGTTCGAATCCCTGCAATGAGCCTGAGCTTTCGGTGAAGGAAAACATCGCGAGGAAACCATAGCATGGTGGTAGGGCTTTTTCTAATGCCCGCCTGGCTAGCTACCACCCTCAAGTTGAAAATCTGTCGCCAAGTACCTATAGGTGTTTTCCGGCAGCTGCACTTGAGAACCAGTCTTCCACTAGGTTTAGCATGTTATCATCTTGGGTCACATCGTCACTTAACATCAGGTGAGATTATGGCCACTACGAAAAACCTATAACGATAAAAAAAGTGTGAAAAACCGGTAAAAACTAGTTATCAAACCAACCTTAGCATCTTTCGGATTGCGCCCTGGTCTCTTGGGTACATAGTCAGATGCTGTAGATGTGTTTGTGTTTTCTTCAGATCCCATGGTCTGTACGGGGCCCGCGAGGTTGGGGTTCGTTTCGCAAAACATACGCCATTTAGCAGCCACCAACATCATAAGCTTTGAAATTGGCACCTATATATTGCAAAAAAATAATAATTCAAATCAATAATGTTATTGCACATAAGTAAAATTTGTCTTTATTTTTAAATATAAGCAAATTTTTAAAATTTATGTTTTGGATTTTTTTTTTATTTTTATACACTAGTTTTAGTTATCAAAATTGTTTACAATTATTAACTAATTTAAAATAATAGTTTAAGTTAATAATAATAAAAAATAATTTTAACGAATTAGTTTCAACGCTATATAATAAATATTACGTTATTTCCAGTTGTTAACTTGATAAAAAAGTGGTATTGACATTGTAGCGCCGATGCAAGGACATGCTGTCTCATATTCGCTTTTATTTTATTACAAAACAAATAATTATATTTAACTGCTATAATTGCAAAATAATTAAAATAATGTTAATTTAGATTTATTAAATTTTGAAATAATTAGCGAAATGATTATGTATAACAAATTTGACAAATAAATAAGAACTCGCCTTAGGATTCTCCTTGACAAGCATGGGTCGTACATGTTGTTGGAACAGTTTATATGAAACTAAATTTTCATAATCAGCATCTGTATACGGGATGTCTACGTCAGTAAGAGCAAATGAAGAGCACACCTCCTCTACAGTAGGCATTCCTGTAATACAATATTATTTATTTTTTATCTTTAATGGTAGAAACCTACTGTGTTGTGTAGTGTCATGTCACCTTATTAGGGATGATCGATATTTACGAAACATCATGTTTAGCTTGGAAACATTGATATCATGAAACAAAAAGATCGAAAGTAGACATTTTCATATTTATTTGTTGTAAATAGAGTTCGAGGCACCGTAAATTGCATAAGGGCTCGTGTAGACGGCGCCGCTAACGCACCGCCTCCACCGTGACGCTGCCGCGCTTACGCCGCTTGTTATATATATCATATCACTATACATTTTTGTATAACACTGCTAGCCACGAATGTTATACATGTAGGCATAATGAACAATTTTAACTAAACTAATGCTCCGCTTTTTACCAGATATACACTGGGTAATACCGAAACGAGACAAATCAGACGAAAATTACTGTGAATTGATTAGTTTATTACTATGTATATGGTGGTTGCGATCCCTACCACTCCGCTTGATTAATGGATATATGTAGTTGAATTTTCATCTTTTACTCTATAAAACAAACACGTATGATGTTCGTGGCTAGCAATATATTACTAAAAAAACAGAACCAAAGACAGAAACAAAAGCTTTCCTAAAAAAAGGTCGCCAACACTAAAGGTGGCACTCATAAAAAGGTCACACCAAAACATCGTCATTTATTTGCCATTTTTTTTTCAGGGTGGAACCTCGGCATGTACCAATGAATTTTTCGGAATAACTGTAAATTAATTGGTAGCATCATCCGCTTAAAACATCCTGAGAAAACCTGAACGCTTGAGAAATGTTTTTCTAGTACCACCATATGTGAGTAAAATATAGAACTGTGGATTTCTCGGCGTTTGAAATTGCTAATACGCCGTGAAACTAGCATGGTGATCATACCCATGCCTTTCCTCGGGAAAAAGTCTATGCCCTAGCACCGGAACACTTACTGGCTGGTATTATTATTATTTTATTATGCAGTCCTGATGTTGAGTGGTTACTGCTGTCTATAGCTCAAAACTCTTAAAAAGGATTGAAATTGTAACAGAATGTGTTCATTAATAGATTGCTATTTTTGAGGGCTAAGTTGGAACGCTTCGTGTGATAGTAGTACTAAGTACGTATTACCAACCACGCTGTCTTGGTATGCATATTTATTTAGTCATGTTCCAAAATATTATCCGGAATAGTGAAAGCGTTACAAATCACCGAATCATAGAATATAACGGATATTACACATATAAAACGATTTATTTGCACGATTTATCAAAATCGAAAATCGTCAATCGACAATCTTTAACATAATACGAATTTCAATTTTCATCACGCATTTCATCGGAACAAATACCTATGCTATCGTGAATATTTCTCAACAAATAATATAATGTGTATAGCTGGCTTTATATTGTACACATCAACACATGTCAACCATGAATGTTGTACATACGTTCACTATGAATTTGTTGTGGTAATTTTATCAGTATGTATAAACATTACGGGGAAGATCATAATATAAATGGCCGACAATAAAATAGCAACGTATATTATAAATGCTCCAAGTTTTCAATGTTAAATAATATTGAAAATTTCTTATATCAATGTTTTCAAACATTGTACGTTACGACAACGTCCTACTTTAGTCCAAATTATTTCTTTGGCAGTTTCTCTGCAGTGAAAGTTGTTATGTAATTTATAATTTTTCGATAACTATAATATTGCAACTTATAAATTAACATTGAAAATCTAATTGAATAAAAAAAATTGCTCCCAAAACATTAAAAAAATTAGAGAACCATAAATTATAATTTTAAGCCATACACAAAATATTCGAAATCATAATAATGCACGATATTATAATCTGAAACAAGGTTAAACAATTTAGCTTTCGTTCGACGTAAATACAATAAATAGCAAATCTACTCGTGGCATGTAACACTAGTTCAGCTACCAAGTCATCGGGTCATTGTACTCACTGGCATTATAAGGTCAAACATTAAATAAGTTTACAATTTTGGAGATGTAATAGTCATCGAAATAATTTTAATCATTCTTACACGTTATCATGTAAATTTCTATTTAACCTTAAAACTATTCATAATTATAACCGATGTTACTAACTCCGTATCGTGTAACAATAACAAAAATTGTCGTATATCCGAAATAAAGTAACAAATATCCAAAACTGTAACCGATCCCATATAAATGTTTAGAATATTTTCAGTGAGGACCGTAGTCAAATGAGACACTGTGATTACCAAAAATGACTTCAAAATTAACTAACAATTATCTATAGTAATAAAATGTATGAGGTTTGCCGTTGTGCGAGCACCACGCAAAAACTACTGACTAGATTTTTGTTTTGATCCTTAGACACTTGGTCCTTATAAAAAAAATATATCGCGGTGCCTTCATAAACATTAATTATGTACTCCACGCGAGCGAAGCCGCGGGCACAGCTAATCTAATATAAAGTTAATATGTTAACCTACCAATGTTCGATTATTACCTATATAACATTTAAATAAAATTCTTTGTATAATCTAATATCCATAATTGAAATTGTCCAAAACCAGGGGATGTGCGAAATAATTTCATATCCATATTCAGATCTGAAATCCCTGATAAAGTAATAACAACTTTTTTACATAATATATTCATTACTACTTTATGATCCTGTTAGACCTGTTCATTGTTGATGTACGAAAGATACTATGTGATACAAACTAAATCTATAAAAGAATTTAAAGAAACCGTTGTTATCATTACATCAACAGATATTTGACAGTATTTTTACTTCTAAAGTGATAACACGCTGCAGAAATAGTTCTATTTCAATCGATTTGTGCACTTTGTTAGCGCTATAACGGCTACCTTTCATCATCGCACTGCTCGCACATCGGCAGGGAGTTCATCCTCACACCTTGGAACCTAAATGCCTAAAGCAGTTATGATTATATTCTAAAGTATTTGTAATCTGAACAGCTGAGTCATGTATTTGTTCCCTAGATAAAAAATGTTTTTTTTTTAAGATTGACATCGGATTAAAATCTAAATAACGTATTTGAAGTAAATGTAAAGCCTCGCCTCCTGCGCGTGTTTTGCTCCACAGAAAACAAAATTTCTGTATACAGTATATAGACGTGATGTCTCCTGTTTCATAATAAAACAAAGGTTGATGAACAAAAATATTTACTTATTTAGCGAAAAAATGTTTTGTGGAAAGGTCTTTGTGTAGTGTATTAGAGCAAAACACGCTCAGGAGACGCGGCTTAATACCTAATATCCTTACAAATAGCAAAAATTCAATTATTCAACTTTAGTGTTTTATGCACAATGTTTAGCTTTTTTATAGTAGCACGACAAAGTGACTGCACTGTGCCTGATGGTAAGCACAGTACAATCCAAAAACAACGGAGTTCACATAGAAATGGTAATCCATCGTGCATCCTACAGCCTTTCGGTAGCTTGATATACACCAGCTGTTAGCGGAACGCGACTCGCCACACATGCCTTGGGTGTTACACTTGGTGTATAGTAGTCGCGGTCCAGTCAGACACAACAGTCGTAGTCCTACCGCCAAGCAAAAACCCAGCTTTGTCAGACGTGACATTGTATCGTGCCATTATATCGAAAACCACCGACACCTTGGACCAAACTGTTTAATATTCTACTAAACATTTGTTTCAATAAATGGTTTTGTTCTGTAAATAGTCTTACCGGAGCCTGAGTCAGACGCTGCTGGTGTGGAGGGGGTGTTGTGTTTACTGCCACGGACCTTACGTGATTTCTTGCCTGATGACATAGCGCTTAGAGCGTAATCACTATCACCCTCCGCTTCGATCTCCAGACCGAATTCGTCATCCTAAATGTACAAAATTATGTTATCATATTTTATTTTCACGCATTCCTATAGTTAAACCGTAGGTTTAACGCGTGATGTTAAAAAGGCGCCATTGGATACAGACCTTAACGTTAACTTCTTTAACGCAGATGAGTAGGAGTAGCATAAATGAGATTTAGATATTTTCTTTACGGCGCAACTTAGCAAAATGACTATGCTATATAACTTAGTGTTAAATACATCTTGGAAGAACTGCGATGACTGAGAAACGGCTATCATAGAGGTCATGCCATTCTGTAAGTACCACCTCAAAAGATGATAATACTACTAAGTGAATCTTAAGGCGATGCGGTGAATCTCTGTGACTGATTTTTCACTATAAGTCGGGATACAGCCAGGAAATGTTTTAATAACTTGCTATCTTTTTTTTAATCGTGCAGCCAAGTGGTTCACATACAATTGAGGCTATCATTTTAACTAAAGAAACAGTAAAAGAACAACTGAGTTAAAAATCCTTCTCAATGAAAATAAAACTATTGTAAGTCTAGTTGCAACATTGTGTTATGATGAAGCTGTAAAAGCCGCAAAGGCTCTAGGGCCCCTAAAACTTAAAGTATAGCCAGTTCGAAAAAAAAAAAATCAAGAGTGTGTGACCAAGTTTAAAAAAATAGAAATCAATACTAGTGATAGGTGATTTTAGTGATATCTCAAGGATAATATTCCTCAATTAGGATATGTAATTATATAGCTAAGCCTAAGCTCATTCTGTTCAAATAATGTTGCATTACAAACACAGTTTAGTGTGTTATTTTATTTGTATTCTTTTTTATACATCTATTTCATGGAAAAATATTAACATGTATCAAATATGAACCAGAAGGAGAGCAATAACAATGGGGGAGATATGATGGGTAATGTGATATATAACACCTAAGGTGATGTTTCCCATAATCTGATATTATGGTGCAATGTTATATTTTGTACATTGTCTATCTCAAGAAAAATGTTTGTGTTGATGCTTAATATAAAGAACAAAAATATATATCCACAACTATTACTTATACCTTTTAAGATCATAACTTGATATAAAATGAAATAATCATGATAATGTTCATAATAAAAAAATACATCCTTTCCAATATCATTAAGAATTACTATTAAAATAATCATATTATCAACAAATAAACCAAGTACATACTAAAAATACATTTCCTTTTTTTTAATGTTACTTTTATGTCAAACTGCATTTCACTTCTTTCTTTCCGAGTTGTTATGAATATATTTTTTATAAACAAATATATATATATATATATATATATATATATATATATATAAATAGAATACTATATATGTAGAGACAGCATAAATGTAATTTAGTCATATGGCGAGCATATTATTCTGTTATTATATATTATTATTCATTATACCTGTTTAGTTTGAAAACAGATATTATAAGCTTGCACTTTTGTCAATTTTTGCCTTGACAGAACTTACAGAAGTACTATATAAATAAACAGAATACTAAGAATATAGAGATAGCAAAAAATTTAATTTTGTTATATGTAGAAAATATTGTAAGATTTTCTGTCTAGTTTGAAAATAGGTTTTGTTAGACTGAATTTTTGTTGATTCATGTGTTACGGTTTTTTGCAGATGGTGTAAAGAAGTATTAACTCACAAATCATACAATATAAAGCTAATATGTTTAAAGAAAACTTACTTCTTCACTCTCATTTTTCCGCTTCTTCTTTTTCTTTCTACCTTTCTTTTCTTCACCACGGGCCTTTCTTTTCTTACCTTTCTTCTTTTTTCTACCATCTTCAGGGGAGTAATCTTCATCTTCCTGTTACAATATTCAGAAAAACACTTCAAAGTAATTATACTTATTTATAATTATCAGTTATTTAAAGGAAACTTAATTATATATAAAAATATATTTAGAAATTTAAAAGTTGTTTTTTAAATAATATATTATTTGATATTAGTTTTTAATTTCAGTAGTGAATATTTGTTTTCATCCATTAAAAGAACAAATACTGTTTAAAATAATTTTAAGTTAAACTTGTATGTACAGTCAGCAAATTAAATGTTTACAAATTTTTAAAGAAATTGAGAAATGTTTTGAAATAAAACAATGAGGTAATTTACCTTTGGTGGTGCCTCATCACTGTCTCCAGAATTTTCATTCTGACCTTCACCTTCCTCCACTTCCTCGTCACCTGTAAGTTTACAATAAACTGGTCAAACCAGTTAAGGAATGCTACACATCTATTAGACTCCCAGGAAACTGATGGGTAGAATGCATTTAGACAAAGTGTCTTACACCACACGCTAAGGTCACTAATCCCTTTGTTTGGCGGCGTCCATTTTGTTAAGTAGTAATGAGGGGATATCGCACGTTCTTTTCTGTCACAAACCGCCACTTAAAAATATTTACAACCGCATCACAACAAAAACGCCATTAACGCACTGTTGCACGATTTTCTTCATAAAATATCATCCACAATATCTGCACTTCATCAGTAATTATTTGATATTACAAATAAAAATTTACTAAAATTTTAATTGCACTGCAAGTAAACACATGATACCGCTATTCGCGGCTTACCTATGACATGCTAGCTAAATCGAACATTTACCTGCAAATGAACCGTCTACTTCATCGTCTGATGCCATTTAGATAACTTTTGTACACAACCTACAATGAAATGGGAAATTTTGGTCCAGAAAAGATAAAGGACGCGCAGTTTTTGCGACAATTGGTAATTAATTCAGAAATTGATGCCGCCGTCACTACACGGCGAAGTAGCAAGATTTGTTTTCTCACTTACACCCATTGAAAAAAGAAAAGAAAAAGAATGTTCTGGGTAGCAACGAAACGTAATAAAAAATCTACCATTACCTTATTTTTGTAATTGAACGTGCAATTTCGCTATTGCATTATATTTACAAAACTGATAGATAATTCGTTGGTTTTTTTTTATCTTTATAAGTTTGACATAGTGACCACAATCTCACCTAAACTCGCCAAACTCACTAAGCCTAGTGGAAGACTGGCTCTCAAGTGCAGCTGCCCTAACACACCTATTGGTGTTTGGCGACAGATTTTCAACTTGAAGGTGGTAGCTAGGCAGGTGGGCATTAGAAAAAGCCCTACCACCACTATATGGTTTCCTTGCGATGTTTTCCTTCACCGAAAGCTCAGGCTCATTGCAGGGATTCGAACTCACGTCAATTGACGTGAAGTCGTAACTTTATCACTGAGCCATCATTGCTTCAATGATGCTTCATTTTGCTTCATGCTGAATTTATATGCCATGTAGATATGTCAACTGCATTCGAGCCCATTGTGACTTTTTAATTATTATGGTTGGGTTAAAGATTTGAGCAAAGAACCTTCTGTTTCTTTTTCAACGTCCAACCTGCAATTTTATCTCATAATATTATTAAATTCTATGAAATCTATCAACACATTCCTATTTTTGAAGTGAAAACTTCTTTAACACTCTTTTGATTTGAAAAGCGATGAAACAAAAAAGCGACATTAAAAAGGGAATCCAGTATACATCTACAGGATTTAGCCTACGAGAGAATGAGATAGAATACATTTACATTATGCACGGTTAATACAAGTCCTGATTTTCATAATTATAATCGTCATCGGATTGGCCTAGTGGTGTGAGACGACCAGACTTCATACTCAGTACGCTCGAGTGGTCGATAGTTCGAATCGTACTGATTTAGGATATTTGAAAATAATTTTTAAACATGTTTTTTTCTGAAAGTTTCACTTCTGAGACATGTGATCTTCTGCATACATAATTTTATTACACAAACTTTATTTAAAAAATAAACAGTAATGGTCATTCTTCATTGAATATACCTAGTAATTTCTTTGCTTACTAGTTGTAAGTGTAAGCAAGTATCATCTCTCACAAAACCTGATATTATTACTATCTTAGGTAGCATCAATCTTGGCAACATTAAGCACCAACATCGCAAAAATAACTAATCACAGATAAAAGAAAAAATCGGTGCAAATAGCGTAGATACAGAAGGAACTAGACAAACATATTGTGTAACCATGTGTAAAATAGCGATATGTTATCATTTTATTAGTTTCCTTAAAATATTCTATTGCACGCACGCACAAAACACTTAAATGTGAGATATGCTATAAAATGTTAATGTATTTTATTATTGTTTAAAAATACCACTATAAAACACTCAACCACGACTATTTTGATAACTGTGGCGCTTCTAACACCAAAAAAGTTTTTTACAGCGATAGAGACAGAAAATCTCTAACCTAACCCTTTCTATTTTATTGAAGTGAAACTTCTTATGCGACTTCCAAGCGTTAAACGTTAAATGTTAAACGTTTAACGCACATTATCGGTCTCTCCTCTTTGTGTGAGCCAGAGCGAGAGAGCAATATATTATCGGTCTCTCCTCTTTGTGTGAGTCAGAGCGAGATAGTAAATGTCGGTGTGTATGTATATTGCAAACAGTTTAAATAAAATAGAAAATGTCTTTTAAAATTAAGTTTAACTTCTATCGTGTGTGAATCGCACACACACCTTTTTTTATATGACACTCTAGTTGAATTCTTTTTGTGTTTATTATAGTTAAATAAAATATACTTTTGTAGATATAGTTTTAATGTAGCAGCCATAGAGCGATCATATTACAGTATAACGAAAAAGGAAGGGCTTATGTCACAGCGTACTAATGTTACAGAAAGGACATAGGGAATACAATCGCATTAGTAATATAATAAGCGGTTCTGGACTTTGACTTTTAAATACCTGTTCTTTTAACCTGTTCCGATTAATACGCTTCACTCCTACACTCATACTTGACTTATTGACTTGAAATTTGACATGCATATTCCATCCATAACGTAGACACCCACTAAGGACCGATTTCACGATCATTTACGCCTATTTCTTAAAAAATATATATTTTTATTTATTCTCAATTTTGTTAAAGGGAAGCATATGTCATTCCACAATTATATATGTCGGAGCTGGTACAATGATGGGGCGTATTGTGATTCCTAGTACCGCCATTTAGGGTGGTCGTGATCTATGGAGGCCGATGAACTTGGGAAAGGCAATGACGGCACATGGAACAGGACAACGCCAGGACCTGGGTGGCGTGGCGCCGGAACTTGGGCGACCAGGGCGGCACTTCGACTATGGCTGCGTATCGACTAGGACGGCTCCATATTAATTATCCTTCTAAGCCTCGATAGAATGAGCTGGTTATTTTTCCAGTCTCGAGTAATCTCAGGATACCATAATAAATGAGCCAAAGTTGGCTCTTGTTAGAACTTTCTAGTGAGTTTTTGTGACATCTCAAAATGCATGTTTCCAGTTAATATTCATAATCCACTTCACGAATGCACAAGAACCAAATTACCTTACATAATATAAGGTCAAGGAACCTAAGTTAAGGAGTTAAAAATAAAAACCACAACATAGCGCTGAAAACCCTACCAAAAACTCGAAAAAGAAAATTAAAAAAGAAAAACGATATTTGCCATACATCGATTCTTTTTTTAGTTTATTAAGGGTTAAGTTATAGAATGTCTAAAAGTGAAAGGACACTGATGCATCAGGTCCAGAACTTTTATTAAAAAGAAAATGTAAATTAATACAGATTAAAAAAAGTTTTCCACGCATGGATCAATGGTTACAGCTAATTAGATATATTAGAAAAATGCATTTAATGTCTAATATCTTAGTTATTTTTCCTATACTTTGCAAAAATAAAATGTTATTTTTGCTATTGCTAAATAAAAAGAGGGTATGTAAGACATCTGTCTTTGATTTAATTTTTCAAATAGTGTAGGCCATTTAATTCTATAACATATCTACACATAAGCCTAAAACATCTATAAAAAGAACAAAAAATCATAAAAAGAACCATAATCCATAGACTATAAATAACGGTCTAAATAAAAAGATAAAAACATACAAATTAAATAAGCAAACTTCAAAGTAAAATTAGGTTTAGCCATTTGATATATCAAATGAGAAACATCGATTCATCAATTATATTTTAGCAACATCAATACATCACGATTGATTCGATACATTCATGTCGTCATTCATATCGTTCATCCCTAATGTAAAATTTTATAATATTGTAATCTAAACCGGAGTCAACATGATAGGGAGATTTAACGACATACCTAATGGGGATTATCAGTGATATTTTAGAAATTAACACGAGATGGCGCTATATTAGTCATAGCGTGCACTGCGATTCTTTCGTGATTATAAATATCAATGGTTTTAAAAACCCATACGTAGTATTTTTACATGGTAAATGCTACAACATTACGTAATAAAAAATGGTACCTAGTTCGCGCCGGGTATTCAGAAGAACATTTAGGCTTTTATATTTTTCTAGCAACCCTTGACTACCATACCTGCAAAATTTCGACATGCACACATTTGGACTAAAAAAGAAGTACATCTATACAATAATCGATAAATGTAACAAAAATTTTTTGTTTA
Organism: Saturnia pavonia; assembly: GCA_947532125.1. Classification (NCBI taxonomy): domain Eukaryota; kingdom Metazoa; phylum Arthropoda; class Insecta; order Lepidoptera; family Saturniidae; genus Saturnia; species Saturnia pavonia. The sequence continues at coordinate 4,283,764 of OX383899.1, read as the reverse complement.
TAACTTGTCATAGAGAAGATAATATAAAATACATACTTAAAAATACTTTCCAAAATGTGTCAGAAGATTTTGTACTCTTAAAAATCATGAGTTTCGAGATTCTTCACAAGCAATGTCAATACCGCTTAAAAAAAATGGACATAATAAAACATAAATAAACTTTTAGTCGTCGTTTCCTTTAAACTCCTATTTTATGTTAATTTCATTATAATACCTATATTCATTTTAAATATTGCCTAGGTATTTAAATTACTTTCAAAAGTGTTCCTGGAGGAGCTTGGGAATCCTTTTGAAAGTAATTTGAATAACGGTATAGTTTGAATCGTCCGCCCTAGTCTGTCAAACTAGTACAGCGCCATCTCTGCTAATCCCCAGTAAATCAGATTTTTGACGCCATAGAATTTTTACTATGTTAACATTCTTCTTCGCTACGAGTGTGGCTAGGAGTAATAGTGTTCTGTGATGTAAACCCGTTAGGATTATATTATGTTATGTGAATCTGAGTCTGTGTGATTGTTTTTGTTGTGTTGATCTAATTTGTTTATTATTACTCAACTAAACTAAATAGAATGAATGCCCTATTAGATTATGGATCCTCCAGTGATTCCGAAGAGGATTCTGATGAAAAGTAAGACATTTGTTGAGTCCCCTGGTAACGGTGTTCGATGCAACGACTTGTTATACAATTTTGAAATTTCAGACCCAACATGGAATTTGCGAAACCGAAATTACCCAAACCTACTTTAGGAGAAAGCATTCTACAGACTTCCGTATTTTCTAATCCATTTGTTGAAGCAGAAATGGCGAAGGCAGCTATACTTGAGAAACATGTCAAAATGGTATATGTTGACTTTCTATTTGTAGAAATTAGAGTTTCTGCTAGGAATTAAATCATAGAAGCGACAATGACTCAGTTGTAGCATGCTCAGAAATTTTTACATTGACGTGAGTTTGTATTACACAACGAGTTTCTTTGAAAGAAAACACAGTGATGAAAGCATAATATGTTGGTAGATTATAGATTAGTTACCACAGTGGAGAATCTACCGACGTCTTACATGAAAGTTACTCCCCTTTTTGAACTCGCCATGTTAATGTTTTCTGCAATATCTTAAATGTTGACAACGTTGTTTAAAATGTGATTATATTAGCTGTGCCACGGGGCTTCACTTAAGTGGATGACAGAAGAAATCGTCATTTCTCAAAACTTTAATATATTTTTATTGAATGAAGATACTGTGATAAAAAATTTATGAGGACCAAGTATCTATGGAATAAAACAAAAAAAAAATTGATCAAAATTTATCCAGTAGTTTTTGCATGTTGTGAGCACCAAAAAACCTCGTTCATTCTATTTATATAGATTTCTTTTCAAAAATCTAGTTAAAATTACATTCAACAGCAACATTCATAATATAAAATAACATAATAAACAAATTGATAATTGAAAATATTTAGCCCATCCATTATACAAAAGTAGATAAGCATTATATCGAATTATGCATATAATCGTCAAGTACATAGGCAATGACTGCAAGGTTCCAGGTAAAGGTGACACCCAGATGATTAATGGTAAGAAGATATGCTGGAACTACAGGAAAGGGAGATGTCGGTTTGGACACAATTGTAAATTCGCCCATGATACTGATATACAAAAGACAGCAGAAGAATTGGAAGTCGAGAAGCAGGTAAAGTTATAAATTTTATCTTTAACTATAAACAGATATTTTACTTTTTTAATGTGATCTAATAAAAAAATATTTGCAATGCATTTTGCAAATTTATGTACTTCATGTAAGAAACACAAATAATTACATAATTAAAAGAGTCAGTACTTATTGGTTAATTATACAAAGTCACTAATACAATTTTAGCCCTGACTTTTCAGTCATGAAAAACAAAAGAAAACTTATATAAAAAAAGAAATAGGGTTAATCTTCATGGAGTAAAAATCTCGTAAGTTGCTTTTGTCTATTATGTGAATCTTTAACACATTCACCTCCTCTGCAGTTTTCATAAATCATATGCCATGCCAACATTTTACTAGTAAACCCATAATGTGAATGAGTAATATTAGGTCTTTACCTATGAAATTGCCGTTCTGCAGTACTGGCCATTTCAAATCAAAATAATTTTTGTTTGGCTAAGAATTCTAATTTCAAATTAATTTTATTTTAATAACATGGAATTCTTTTTCCAAAAGTAGTCATTTGTTTATTGATTAGTGTTACATTTTCATCGCATTTAAATCTTTTTTGTCATCATGGATACATAAAAAATTCGATTAATTATGGAATATGAGTACCGTCGTGGCAGTAACGCGGCACGCAACATCAACGACGTTTACGGAGTTAACACTACAAACCAACCCACCACCTGTTATTGGTTTGCTCGCTTCCGGTTTGGGAATTTCGCCCTGAAAAGGCCCCTGCGAAAAGGCGACCTGATTATATGTATCGTAGGTGCTTGTAATATAAAACTAAATCACATATATAACAAAACATACACTATATCTCTTCTAACTTTTTTGTGCATTTACAAGAAAAAGAAAGAGCCCACTGTGTGGGTCCCTGGTACTGGAATGGGATAATGATAGCATTAAAACATCAAAATATCTATCAATAGGTATTGAAAATACATATAATAGAATTATAAAGTGTATTTTTGTAATATTTTTGCAGAATTTAAAGTCTGTAGTATGTGAAGGAGCAGGTACTATGACGTCAGTACCACCACCACAAGTCATAATAGAACCTGTATTATCTACTGACGATGCTGTATGGGAAGGTGGTTCAGATAAAAGGAAATTAAAAAGACCAGGCCTGAGTCAAAACTTAGTGCCAAGTAAGAAAGTTATCAAGATGTATAGAGAGCAGAAATCTAGGGATGGAAATAAAAATAATTAATTACTAAATATCGTTAATTGCTTTTATTATTTTAGTGTTTATTATTGAAGTAAACTCCGTAAAGATTGATCAGCATTATAAAAAAATTCAGAGAAAAATATACTTTTTGAAATTCAAATTACAATATTGAGTTTTTGCTAGCATTATATAATATAATTAAATAAATATAAATAAAAGATATAACTTTTTTTTTGTTTGTTTAAACACACTAATCTCTGAAACTACCAGTGGGATATGAAAAATTATTTTTGTATATGTTAACCAGATTCATGAGGAATAGTATAATAGGCGATCTGGCATTAGGGTACACCTCTCGGCTAGCCTGAAATATTGATTTTTGTTAAGTATGTCGGAATTAATAGCGCACCCGGACTGATTTATACGCGTTAGCTTGCGTAATGGTTAGTTATATGTAAATACAATGTTCTACAAATATATTGCTCCTTAGTACATATAAAAAAAGTTACGATACCATATGCATAGTCTCTTATCATAAGCCACAATAAGGTATTTAAAATACCTAAGTTATACCTAGGTATTCTATTTTTATTGAAAATTGATTTATGAGCATTATTAAAGCATATTAATCCTTACGAACGAAAGTTACTTCATCATTAAGACAATTTTATGTAGATAAACTTTGCCCTTTATATCATGTTATTTGGACGAATAGTTAATGAGATATATAAAATTAAAATAATTCAACACTCTGCTTGGGTCTATCTATGACTATAGGTGTAGTGACGCGAAGGAGCCGTGCAAGTTGTGACTCATAACCCTGGCCGCCCGATAAAAATATTGTCTATACTGAAGTGTTATAAATCATCAGTATCGGCGATTTCTTTTAAATGATACGCGGGTGAAACCGCGGGCCCCGCTATTTAACTATAAGAAAATAATCTAGCAACCTGCAGATAGATGTCTATTGAAAAGTTGCAAAGTTTAGAACCAATGTGTTCATTTATGACAAATTGCGCAGACGTAACATACTCGACAGTAGTTATCAAACATACTTCCATTGTCCAGTGTCGTTTCACTTTGCCAAAGAAAGCAACTAATAAATACGCAGAGATAATTTATCGGATATAAGAGAATCTCTTTGGAGACTTCTCTCTATTTGGGGTAACCCACCCGGTGAAATACCTACCCAACAAAATATTGCAGCCAAATAACATTGTTTTCCTGTGGCGAGTAGAGTTCCAGAGCTCCTTGGGCAAGGGTTCAAGGACGGCAACGCGCTTTCATAGACTAAAATTTTTTTTGGAATCTATTCCATAATAATCGATTTCTTATATAGCCCACGGTACATAAATTAGATAGAAGCAACACATGATATTGTATATCTGCTTATTTTGTTTTACCTACATTTGTTCCAAGACAATTGTTCTTAAAGAGTAAACTACACTTATGCGAGCTGAACAGAAATCAAACAACAATTAGCCAACATGTTCTTTATTTAGAAATAATGCAGTCAATAATAATCTCTAGGCGTTTAAAAATCGAAAACACAATTTGTTGCACCAATATAATTATTGACGTAAACCATCATTCAAACATTAACAAAGCCAACTCCTGCAAAGCTATTTTTAAATTTGGTGCAACCGTGTCATAGTCTGCATGTTGACAGCCAACATTAGCCTCGAATAGAGATGCGAAGTACTCTAATTCACAATTAAGATAGCACAGCCATATTACCAACACAAACCGTGGATGTTTGCCAACACTAAGATATGCATTGAATTACACTAACGGTGGCTTATAATACGTAATATAAATAATTTTTTTACTGTTTTCATATAAGTACATAATTATACCTTTCGAGAAAAAAAAAAGAAAAAGGTCACTAGATATAAAATTCATTATAATATTAAATATTGTTTTAAGCAGTAACAGTATCAAGAAATTTCATTATGATTTCACAAATTGTAACTCCTGACGTTATTAATAATTTTCGACCTATGACACAACATCGAGACATTTAAAATTTTAATCTACAAATCAAATAGTTTGCTTAGAATATACAATTTTATTGTTTAAATTTAAATATTCTACAATAAAAGGAAATAAAATTTTGTGTATAATGAAATGCTTATAAGTTTTAGGTAAAATTAAACCTAGAATACTAAGACAATCATCAGAGCAATACTTATTATTTAATAATAATTATTAATTCCATATTGAAATTCATTAAGTACTGAAAGATTTAAGTGAATTATATTTATAATTAATATGCAAGGCACAAAAAACAAACTATTGCATTTATATACTTCTCTACATTTTTATATTCATGGATTGGAGTTTCCTTTGGATATTGGACATATTTAAAGATATAAAATACATTATTACGTACACGATCAAGGAATACCCTACAAAAATATATTTCATTTGGCAATTCATATAATAATTATGTGTCCATAAATATATTATTATTCATAGAGTTAGAATTATTGATTGTTAGCGAAAGTACAGTATTATAGTTTGTCTTAAAAAAATAGAACAATATCGTGGAAAGTGGAATATTATTTAATTTTAAATCTAAATTGCATAAGTTAAATCTTAACAGCGACCTTTTGATTCTTTGGTGATCCGAGATCCATACGATGGCTCTTATAGTTTTCCATTTCTGCTTCCTGGTCTTCAACGTTGTTCATTGTTGCATTTGGTTTAGGTCCACAACTGTTCACGTTATTGTGTCCATTCAATTTTTTTACATCTGACTTATGAAACCCGTTTTCCTTCTGACCACCATACCCGTCGATTTTCTCAACGTGACCATTAATTTTATCATTTTGACCATTAATTTTGTTATCACAGTGACCATTGTTCACTTTACTGTGCCCTGATAACCAAAAAAAATAACAAAAATTTGTACTTCAATACTCCACTTGCAACGTCTTCTCAAAAAAGATACCGGCGCAATTGTGTTTAAAACATACAATATTAGTAATTACTTGATACATAAATGTTAGTCCGTATTAGAAGAATCATCTGTTGTATACATATCAGAGCACCTGTGTCCCAAAATAACAGGTTTCGCATCTGTAAAATACGTTATTCTTTAATATGCTCAACTAACGAAAACAATTATTTTCAACTAATATAAATTAATAAAGTGCAAACATGGAGAATTGTGATAATGATAAAAACTAAAAACATAAAGGTAACACGACCTTTATAGGGACTAAATAAATTGTAACTAACAAACAGGTAGACAAAAAATAACACAATTACGCCAGTATTGAATAAGAAAAAACATGCAATGGAGTTGGTTAGACAATGTCGAGCTCATCTCAAATACTATTCGAACTATTGATAACTATTAGTCTACAATCAACCTGAGATTTTATCATTTATATCATTTGCATACAGATCCATCAAATCAATGGTTAAGAGAACCTATATAGATATGCAAAAATATTTCATTACTGCAGTATTAGAGTTCTTTGGGCGTGTTATTAAAAAATTATGAGAGTCACTTTTGTGATGCGCGCGCAAATTATATCCAAAATCTACACTGTGAAGTTGCTTGCTAAACTTGTTATTTTATTGTAATAAGACACACTTGACTGTAAAGAGACACTCTTAATTATGCTGCCCATAATGTACAGTGTAAATATTCGAAGAAGTATAACTTCTGGGTATGTACCCAACATACCCACTTTTTTGCTAATTCAAATAGTATTTGAAATAAATTAAAGGGAGAAACACACATAAGAGAATACATCAATGTTAAAAATATTTAAGCCTAAAAACTTCGGTATCTTACCGTTGCAGTCGGTGCCAGCATAATACTTTTTCGAAGTTTTCCAATCTTCCTTTAACGATAAATTATACATGGAGTAAGCTGGATCGCCTGTCACCTCCTTCTCGATCGTGAGGAACTTGGGTAGCAATTTTAGAAGCGTACTTTGATCATACGTAGCACTATAAGTTTCCAGTAGGACCAAACCTCGGCACCTGAAATTATTACCAATTTCAATTAATAATAATCTTTCAATGACTGTATTCCTTAACAAGACAAACAATAATAACAAAATGTGAGAAATTACCTGCATGCACCAGAGATATGCTTTATTTATTAGTATAAATTTATACGTAGGGGACTACTCACCTGGGATGCGTTGGTTGCCTGTAAATGTCCAACTGATAATACTGGTTATTGTAAATGAAGCAACGACGTTTCTTGAATATCGTGAAGTGTGCATCGTCCCTTTGCGGGAGAAGGTTCAAGTAGTCCCGATGCGTTAGTTGCGTTCGTACTTCCACTGACTGGCCATTGGTGGGGTGGAACTTTCTAAGTGTATGAATGTATGACCAGTGACCTTTCTGGCCGCGCTTGCGCAGTCTAACTTGTGCTTTACGCAGGTCACTCTGCAAGTAGTTATGAACGACGTCGAAATCTTGAAATGGTGGGAATTCCGAGTCGGGCGCGAGTGGTCCCTTGATGAGGAACTTGCGTTTCTTCGAGTTAACGTTGAGACGGTCCCCTGTGTCGATGCCTATCTTTTGGCAGACGCAAGCGATCAGCCTGTTCATCTTTTTATCGAAGTCAGTGGAGTTATCTATCACGTCGAAATAAGGATGACCGACCCACGAGGCGGCGGCTTTGTAATCTAGATCTCTAGCCAATTCGACACCTTCTGAACGGCAAGCATGATCCTGGAATATAATTTAAATTCGTTAATACTTATTTATTCAAAGGTTTGCAATTGCCGATCGTTATAATTTAAACATATTAATCATAGTTTTTTATGGGATAACGTATATATGCAAATGTAACAAGATATAAAAAATACTAAAGAAGGTAAATATATGGGCATCTATATAGTCTAAGAGCCATTTTTAGTTATATACAATGTGCTATTCAATTTTGTAGAATAAAACTGAAAGCAAGAAACAATTTAAAATGAAGGTAAGTTATCAATATTCATATAATGAATGCTTCTCTTTTTTTCTTATGCATTCCCAAACCATTTATCCGACTGCGATTAAAACTTCGGCGAGTTTTTATATACACACGCGCGATGTAGGTTACAACGGGTGGCGCGCAAGTCGTTTAATTTCGTAGAAAACGGGAAAGCAGTCGCGGACAAAAGTTAATAATTTACGTTAAATCTAGATCGTCACAAAACCATTCATCATTAAAATTGCAAAATATTGTCCCCTATCAGCCACATGACACAAATACATCATGATTGTGTTTCCGTTTCGTCAAAAATCTTTTATTCTGTCCTTGAGGGATAAAAATAAATAATAATACTATCTTATAAAATTATATCAATCACGTGTCTCATGATATGATATGTATGTAAGCTATACCATTCCGATATATCGCGTCGCAAATTGCGTAAAAAAAAACAAATACATTAACGATATATACCTATTTCTAAAAGTTATAGATTATTTAAAACTGCAATATTATAAAAATAATCCTGTTCCAGCATATCCTTACTACACTAGTTCTAGCTCAATCGGCAGACGTTGTTCTGCTATTTCCGGTAATTAATGGCTCAACCACAGCGCTTACCTATCGGTTCCTAACATAGCTATGAACCGTCGTCACGATAAAACAAACATATTATGTGAACACGAGCTCAATTGGACAAGTCGTTCAGAAGTTACACCATGACTAACAGACGCGCATAAGATTTTTATATATAACCAAAATAATAATAAAATACTTTATTCAATTTAGGCTCCAAGAAGGCACTTATGGACGTTAAACCACTACTACCAGTTCGGAAAACATACATGTCATATATTTATAGCCAGATATGAACACTATCGTTAAGTTGTTTACATCAAATCGTTTATGACATACCACTAATAAGATTTGATTTTACAGTTTTACAGTATTGTTTACAGTGTATAGTTACAATGTGTACTCGTCATATGTCACGTGAAATCTGTGTGTCCGAACAAAGAAAAAACGATATTATAAAGCGTCACGTTTTATGACACACGCCTGGTAGTCAGTAATTGAATATTTCAATTAACAGCACTGACTACACGTTTGTTGTACTACTTACTAAATATAAATTAAATATTAATATATACATCAATAATATATAAGATAAAAACGATGAATGTTCTAGTAATCTCACACGCTCGTTATTAGGGCCGCCATAACGTTATATATTTTTATTAAATCAAGTTAATAACTTACAAAACATAATATCAATTGTGTTCGACTGTTATGGTTATTAAAATAATTAAATTTAATAATATTTCATTGACGAAGGCGTTACTATGCGGAAATCCATCGTAAATAGTTATCCGAACCGTCCTTTAGAGAACAGTGCCTTGCGAATCGGCTGTAGAGTCATTGAAAATGTTGAATATATTATCATTTGAATTATAATTATTTTAATTTATTTAAGACATTCATTTACACATTTATTATTAATTTAAAAATTTATTAAAATTCATACATTTTCTGTTGTGGGTAGCTGAAGCTACTGTTCATATATTGCAGGCGAAAGTAGCAAAGAAATTTCGGATAATTATTTAATAATATTTAATTATTTTGGAAATTTGTACACATGTATCAAAGTAAAACTGTGTAAACATAATATAGCTGTTAGGGTTCCGTTACTCTGACGTCAGCCAAAGCATGCAGTTATCCTTTAGTCGCGCGCCGAAAGATTTCTTACTTAATTGAAATTAACCAAAGATAAATAAACGGTCCTAGACGAACATTTTAATTATTGTAAAAAACTAGTACCTACTTATTTTCAATGATGAAATTGCATAAAAGGTATACTTCAATTTTATTGCAGTTAATCGATAAAAATAAAAATAATTAATGCAACATCAAATTATAAAATTGAATACGAATATACTCGTAAGTTCCATGCCTGACAACGGAAATTTTCAGAATTTATCATAAAACATTGAAAGCATCCATAATAAGTGCAGCACAATAGTCCAATTCCATACATGTATATAAGTATTACAATATTAACCTATTGTTAATACTGCCTACATACTTGTTTAACAAAACATTCTTCTACAAATATTCTGTTCGAGATAAAGCAACATACGATCTGATAAAATACACTATATCTGTTCTATACATACATACAATATGCAATGTGCACTATATAAAGAATTATTCTTAAATATTCTATTTGTAAATGCGAACATCTAAACCTTCTCAAGAATATTAACCGATATTTAAAATATTATTAAGATTATATTATATATAAGATATTTAAATTATTATTAAGGAAGTTTACAGAAACTTTATATTTGAGGTTTTTATTTAATCTTAAAAATATTAAAACTCACATTTGCAATGCTAATTAGTTCTACATCTATCCATTTTATAAAAAATACATATTATAAAACTCAATGTCTCTCTGTCTGTCCGTTTATGTTCTTTACACTTAAAACCATTTTTTTGATTTTAATGTTTTTTAATTTAATTCATAGCTATGCTATCTGGCCATAAAGTATCATACGAAATAAGCACTGACGATAATGGTGAAACAATTTGGAAAAAATATGCTTTTGGGGCGATTAAATGCCTTACGCTGAGTAAACTATAAGAGATATATCAAATTAATGTACTACATAATTGAAGATCTTAAAAATACCTACATATACCTAAAAACATATGTCTATCTTCTAAGGATTACCCACAATAACCATTACTGAGCACCTTTCGCGCGTGCGCTCGACCGACAATATACTGTAGTCCATGCGAGCGGAGCCGCGGGCACAGCTAGTGTATGAGTAATGTTCAAAAGATTGCATTAAATATTGAACATAATAAATGTATACAATAAAATAATATATACCTAACAAGTGCACACATGTGATTATATGACGCAAATAGAATATGATTCTCCACATATTACGTAGCTTAAATATTAAATGTTAATATAATAAGTTATTTATAAATACATAATGTATAGGAACAGACAATTGGAGTACTGCAATTTAATATAATTAAAAATTTGTTATTGTTAACGTCTGCGTTAAAAGTCAACGTACTTGGAGAAAACACTAAACACAATCAGAAGACATTAGAACAAAATTGACAAATTTAGCCTAGGTACATCTTGAAAATTTATTAGGCAAAATGTCTTTACATTATATGCGTAAAATATGCGTAAAAAATATATCCATGAAAAAAACAACCATGATCAACATTTAATAGTGCATTTAAAGTCAACAAACTTTGTGCTTCCTACTTCCACATGAAAAAACGATTACACGGTTCTTAAATCAACAAAGCCAATGACCATGTCTCTCGCAAAAAATTAACACGCTTAAATGAACCAATCAAACTTAAAAAGCCCTGAAGGATTTCATTCTTAGCGACTTGTGGAAGTAAATACATATTCATTTAAATGTAAAAATTCAGATGGAAAATCTTTATTTTAAAACTAGCTGATATGTACCCGCGACTTCGTTTGCGGTGTTTATTATATTAACACCATTGCAAGAAATTACATCGCTAAACGCGTAGTGCTTAAAAAACCGTAGCTTCTTAAAACTTAAAAAAACTTTTTATTGAATAAAGATATCGTAGTATTTTTTGATATGGCCCCATCTAAGGAGTAAAACAAAAAAAAAAGATCAAAATTTATCCATTATATACATAGAATACTTGTTCTTTAAAACACCGTGTAGGTACATTTTCTATACCAGCAGTAAGCTGATATTGACCTCTGTGAGTTTATAAAGACCTCTTTTGGAAAATCTATGATCTAAATAAATTACTTATAAGTAAACTATTCAAATAACTAACCTCAGTAGAGTAGAAATCTTCAGCTCCTTTGGCAGCGGAGACCATATGCACGATGTGATTATATCTATTATCGCGCAATTCCACGTTGTTCCAGTTGTTGGCGGCCATTATATTCTCCCATTTCTCCTTCGTTATAACTGTAAACAATAATTACGCATTTCAGTACTTTTCTTTTGTTTACACGCTTTTTAAAGTATTATATAATATAAGGTGTAAAAAATTCACAAGAGCGGCATTGTTTGATTACCTATATTAGCGTTCAAGTAATCACATAACTATATTATGTGTTATATACAATAATAATAATGATCAGTCATTCACAGTTGAAAACACAATTAACAAATTTATCTACTAAGTTTTTCCAGACGATAACATTCAAGAGCAATAGTAAATAGAAAACAAACAAAACATAGTTAAAGAAAAGAAAAACAATAATCATATACCTACATTTAAAGCGGTTTAACGTAATCTATTTCTAGAACTATCCATGTGTTAGTTACTACATCAAGAAAGGCAATAAACGTTTTTTGATCTAGGCTTTCTTATTCCTATTATAATAGTTTTTATCTGTTAAACCAAAAAAGATGGGTCTCCTTATTTACACAGACCCAGTCATTCAACAATTACGAAGAAAAACCTACATGCACTGGCGTCCATGGCTCCTCTGTCACATATTATCAAACAATTTCTCTGACTGGTCCTGCCAAGTTCGAAGAATGTATTCTCAATCTGGATCATTGTTTTCAACAGGTTTTCTTGGAACTTTGCCGCTGTAACAATACGAGAACGAACAATTTAATTTTTAATATTCATACAGTGTTTTAACATAGTCATTCAAAACAACAATTGTCAATTATTTCTTTACCAGACGTTATTATCATGATTGATATATGGAGATATAAATGTGGCTTACAAAGAGTTAAAAAAGATTTTATGCTAAAAAAGTATAAAAGCCATATGACCGCCATGTGACAATTTTTAGGATAATAACAATTTTTCATTAACAGCATCAAGTGAACAGAGTAAATGAAATAAGAGTATACATTTCGCTTTAACTGAGTTAAAGACTCTCAAATCGATTTCTAGAACATTACGTATTTATTTTAAAATAAGTTAACGTATGTACAACATACATTTGGAAAATGTTTGCCAAAAGCAGTTATATGCGGAACGAAAAATTTATCAACTCAATAAAAGCTTTACCGGTTTGTTTATAGTCTTTGATTACATCCAGTGTTTTCTAGTATTTTAATAACCTCTCTCATAACAAAGAGTACTCAAAACATATTAACAGTGTAGGTACTAAAGCAGTTTACATATATACATTATTTTAATTTAATTTAGCTATATGTAATATAAAACAGAATTATTAATGGTCAATGACACATTTCAAATTATCAACGAAAAAAGATAAACTCGTTAACAATACAACTCTCAACAAAATATATGAATAATAATTAATAATACAATAACAATGTCTAACATAGCCAAGAAAACAACTTTCAAACAATATTATTGGATTATTTCTAATGCAAGGAAATTGGAAATATGGGAATTTCAACAATACGAAGTTCCTACTTGTCAGAAGTTCTTGTAGTCATCAGACCGGCGAACACGAGACTTGTGACGTCAGAGGTCATTGCCGACAACACGACATGCATATTAGCACATACAAATTACTGCTACACACATAGTGATCCTACTTATAGCCAAGTAGCAGACTAGACTATTTTTGTACAAAGAAAATTATAAATCATACCAAAAGCCAACAATAAAAGTGGATAAATCCAGAAGAAAAAGTAAGAAGGTAATAAGTATTAATACCAATCCACAACTAACTACGGAGAGTTCTAATGACTCATGATTATGATCGTTTATACTGTGATACAGTTAACCTTTTAAGTCATTTAGTAGCAGCCGGTTGGCATCAACAATACATAAGAACCAGTTAATTTTCGATCTAGTAATGCCCTGTTCAACCAAGGTGATTCCGATCGTACTAGAAGAGTATATCATACTAGTATATATATATATACATATATAGCATATAGATCATACTAGTAGTACTAGAGTCCTAGAATCATGTAATTGTAAATTACAATTCATTTATTTGAAATGTATATTAATCAATGAATGAAAGTTTAAAATTTTAATACATACTCTATCTCTATTACGGACAGAGGTGAGTAACATTTATGATTTCTTTTAAAAATTTGGTAAAAGTATTTTCGCAACTGACCAAAGAGATTTGACAGACACGACATTAACTCTCGTTGCGTTTTATTTTAGGCCCCTTGCCAATGAACTCACTCCGGATATCGTGATGCACGTGATGGTCTAGATTTCTTGTAGTATTAAAAAAAGCTTAGTCATAAAACCGTATAATGTATACGGAAAAAACCTGTTACAACCGCATGACATCATAAAAAATGTAATAGTAGGCAGCAACTATATTATATTATCATAAAAATTAAGATCAATGAAATTCTATTAGTACTTACTTTTTTCACAACCGAATAAGCAATCCAGACACTTTACTAAAAGATACATACACTTAAAACACCCAAGAGACGGAATGCATTATGAGATCAGCCTGCTTCTGGGGCAAGTAATTATATGTAACACGATAGTCTTACTAATACCAGCTAAGAGTGCAGGATCTCACACTTCTGCTACTGTATAGGGTTTGGAATTACGAAGTGTAAGGACACAATCGAATATGTTAATACGTCACCGAATCGAAAATTAATCGAGGCATTGATGGATGAATAATAATACTGTATAGCTCATTTCGTTTTTGTATAAATGGAGCTTAGTACTAGGCACTACAAAATTTGATATATGTGAGTATAAATAAAGTTACTTAAGCATTCATATTAAAAGGGTGTTTTAGTATTAATTTTTGCTTCAGTTGAAACGATTGTTTTTTTTTAAGACAAATTTTATTTAGAAAACTGTGTAAGTAAAAATGCGGTGCTATGGTCTATTCTTATTTCATTTATAGTTCTAGTTTTAAATACACTTTCATGTGATACTTTGACTGTTTTCGAAAACTATCTAAAATGAACAACAATTAATAATAATGCTAACAATAAGGGTTTTTCTTCATAATTATGTGTATTTTTTATAAAAATCTAGAAATAAATTCAAATTATTAAAATATCCGCGGCGTAAATGCACCCATTTATAAACATCGCACCGTGACGTCACTAGCTAGTGTAGGTATTGTGATGCATAAACATTGTGTGTTATTTTCAGGTAAAACTTTGTTATATAGCATATTTAGGAGATAAAATATCCTACAAATGGTGTATACTATCACAGCGTACAAGCACATTTGTAAAGATCCTCGAAAAATTGTCTGTAAGCGTTCCTAGTGCGAAAAAAGAGGCTGGAAATTACTCGTAGAAACCCGAATGATATAGCGGTCACTTCGAAGGTTTTTTTTTCTGCAAGGATCATTTTATATAAGTAAACATAATATATATTGTTATTAAACCACAAAATTATTTGTGATACACATGTGTGTACTTACAAATATCATTCGTTGCTAATTTTACAGTTTGAGATTAGACTATGTTCAATATATACAACATGAACATAATAGTATGCCCACAAATAGATATTTTTAATTAATTGCAGAGTGAACAGGTCCATACAGCGCTTACCATCGAGGCGGGCCCCATGCACGTTTGTCATCGTTATGGTATAGAAAAAACAACGAAGTCAATAAATTATTTACTAACTTTAGAAGTTTGAGCCAGATTTATGTACAAAAACTGATACTTCCTTATTAGAGATCGCAGAAATAGACTGTGATGAGAAAATGAAAACTTAGTTACTTATGTTTTTAGATAAATTTGTTTCAGGTTATAAATATATCTTAAAACATAAATATTTAGTTGATGTTTTATGCTTTATAAAGCTGATCTAATATAACAAATCTATCTTCTATATAAATGAAAAGATTGAGGTTTGCCGTTGTTCAAAATCACGCAAAAAGTACTGGATAGATTTTGATATTTTAAGAAACTACGCGTTAAGTGATAAAATATATTGTCAATATAATAAATACCGCAGACGAAGTCGCATAAATAAAATAATCGTCGCATAAAAGTCTGAATAAAATTAAGGCTACCTTGTTTTCTATATGATCCTTAGAATAAATAAATATAAAAAAGTTCTCTATTTTTTTTTTTTTTTTTCGAACTGACTACACTGTTAGCCTGAGGGGCCCTGGAGCCTTTACGGCTTTTACAGCTTTACCGGGCTTGGGGGCGAGCGCTTAGGGCACTCAGCCACGAAAGCTAAGCAACAACATCCGAGGGTGCCAAAGTGGCCGGACCTCGGCTCGGACTGTTGCGCGTATGCAATTAAGTCGCGATCTGACTAATTCCCTATCCGTAATTCGATCTAAACTAACTATACATATATACATGTTTCTGCCCCCTGGGAGGAGGGAAGGAACATGTGTATGTGTATTTAGTGGTCTGAAATTTTTGTCTACTCTAACTAGGCAAAAAAAGAAAAAAAAAAGGTCCCTTACAGAACCTATGTACCTATGTGTGTTGTGCATGTGTGTATAATGCAGTGTCATGTATGGCTGTGAAAGCTAGTGATTGTACAGTCACTTGTATCGCGCGAGCGGCTGCTTGGCTCAAGGGCTCCATGCCGATGGATCGGACCTAAAGTTCTCTATACTTTTAACTTATATTTGTGGAATGGTATAACTGACATCGATTTATTAAGGTAGAAAATTTACGGTAACAACTAGCTTCGAAAAGTAAAACATTAATAAAGTACTTTATTATTATGATTATATTTACTAAAAAAATATTTACAATGTAGTTTTCACATTTTTAAGCCCCGCAGCGTAAAAATTACTTAATAAAATGAACTTGTAAACTACTACCGTCAGCTTAGACAAAATTGGTCTCCATTATTATTTAAAATGAAAATAATGGTTGCTAACGACTAATTAACAAGAAAAGCACAGGGGTCAACCGAATTCGCTTAAATCACAAATACAGGTACGTGACGTAATTAGAGATTCAACCAATCAAAGAGCGTTTGTGATAACATGGCGGAAGTTTAAAAAGTATGTACATATTTTAATTGTTTTATTAAGAAATCATTTAAAAAAGTACATAATTATTTAGAATTACACTGACAAGGTTCATATTTTTAATACAGTCAAATACCCGATTTATAAATTTGATTTAGTAGTTACTAAGTGATCGGCATGAACGATGAAGACATAAAATATGCAGACGTTCTACAAAAATGATAATAATTATTAAAAAACAAAGTTCAGTAGCATTAAGCGCAAAAAATGGTAACGTTATTTACAGTTAAAAAGATAAACAATTTGCGAGAAGGAACTGATATAAAAGGTAAATCGTCTAATAAAACCTACAGTTTGTGCTTCCATTGTAATGTAAAAAATATTGTGATTGAATTGAGGTCGAGGTTATTAGCTATTACTTGGTCGTACCAAGGACAGGGTGGCATAAAATATTAACGACAACGCGGCGCGCCATAGTGTCCTTGTTATCATTAAACCAAGTTTACGGTCAGCGCTTGTTTTTACTTCGATATAATACTATTTATATAAATAAGAGTACAGAGAGCAACTATGGCTCGCGTACAGAGATAGGATATCAGATAATTCTGGTTCTAATCGGATTCATGTTTAAAAAAAAACCAGTGACACAAAACGACGGGTCATATCGGGAGTATTTACCGAAATTCCTAATATCAATAACTTACTTCAAGTGCCGATGATATTATTTAACCTTTAATATTAAACAAACTAATAATGAACAATCTCACACGCGGTTATGTGATGACTGATGACAAAGTAAATACAGTTTGTACTATGATAAATGATAACAAAACTGCTTATACACATAGAAAATTCGAATTTATTATAAACTAGCTGTGCTCGCAACTCCGCTCGCGTAGACTACAGAAAAAGGTTTTGTTATTTTTCTGGGGAACCCTAATTATTTTTCTAATATATAAGGGGGCTAAGTTATTCCTCATTTGGCAACCTGATATGGCCACTAGTTAAGGTTTATTTGTAACTGTAAAATATGTTTGTATGTTTTGGAAAGAGGCGTGATTTATGTAAATATGTTTATAAACGCCGAGCGGACGAATGTAGGTAGAAAAAGTCCCGTTATAGATCCGAGGGATCGGAGTGTTAACCGGCTACCCTTTTTGTAAAGCAATTACCTGCCTGCCGTTCACGATGCTAGACTTCGTTCTCTATAGTGTCTATAATATTTGTAATGTTCTGTTTATATTTAGTGTGTATTTGAACCGTAAAATAAAGTCAGTACTATAAAGGCTGTTATTAATTCTCTAGAAAACTACCGTTCTATACACACAATACCCCACACTTATAACATCAGCCATCTGCCAGTGGAAGTCCCGTCGAAATCGGTCCAACCGTTTCGGAGATTACCCGGAACAAACAGACAAGACAAACAAAAACTAAAAAAATGGTTTTTTGTTATAGGTTTACTTTCAGTACTAAAAACGAGTTTATCAAATAAATAATTAACCGAGGTAATCGAAAGTCACAGCATTACCGTCGCGTGTTCAGAATCAAGATATAACCTTAAATTATTGTCAATTCATGTGTATCTAACATTTAAATTTTGTTTGTCATTTCATTTCCTTGAATACAAATTACATTATTTTGTTCACAAACATCTAACCCCAGTAATTTCCCTATTCGAAACAGTATACCACTCCTTAATTGATGAGTAAGCCAAATTGTATATTGTTTACTGATTAAATCGGTGACTAAATAAAATAGACATGTAACGAAAACATTTAAATAACAAAAAATGAAATAAAAATAATTACAGAGATTCTCATAAAATATATTATACTACTTAAAAACTTTATCACAGATGATAAGGCAAAACGCAACACCAAAGCTTATTTGCTCGCAAGCTGTATGTACTTGTTGTAGTTTTGCTATCAAACTTATGAACGTCACTAAAATAACGTACACGTGACTCAATATAAAAAAAGTAAAATACGTTAATTACGTCGAAGTAGACTTCCCTGTGTAATAAAATGCTCTCGTAGATTTTTTTTAGTAAAATAATAGCCTACATAATTCGGGATCTTGGCAACGTTCGCAAGTAGACGTCGGCGCCCAGCACGCCTCCCGTGACGTTAATTCTTGAAAGATTCATTTCAACGACAATGTCTACCTATTTTCTGGTCATTCGAGGTTGAATAATTTCGAACACGTCGATATCACCGTAACCATTGCAAAAATTTTATTTCCTTGAAATAAGTATTCACTGGTTTGACAATATAATGTTACTGTTGGCACGATACCAAATTATATGTCATAGGCAATGTATAGAATCCCGGCATTCTATAGAATGCCTAATGAGAAACCGACAAAGTATGAAATACATGTCAGAATCGTTTCGAATATCACGTGAGACAAACACACACATCTATTGGATTTTATAACTGCGAGAGAATGAGATTTAATATACATGATTAATGCTAGTCCTGATTTTGACCACTATATTCGTCGTCGAATTAGCCTAGCGGTGTAACAACTAACAATTAGAAACATTGTTGAAAGAACAGTGTAGTTTATGTGTATCATTTTAAGATTGCCGAAATGATATTTTATGTGTCTGTATATAACGTGCTGTATTATAGAATTATATTACAAAGTTTGCCGCATCTGAAAACTAAATATCTTAAATTAAAAACAAAAAGATAAATCTAGACGTTGTTTAACTCAACAGTTAATATCTTTTTCAATATTTATATAAGCAATGACGCACGAATCAGTAGATGAATCTTTCTAATATATTAATTTCAAGAAAACTAAATTTTATGGAAATTATAATAATACTAGCAACCATTCGTCAATTTAATTACAACATGAAGATTAATAACAAGAAAATATACCATAGACCCATCTACCCGTACGTAGTATCCTATCAGTGAAAGTATTTTTAGAATGAAACCAGTATTACCAGAGTTGATCCTCTTCAAACAAATTAATAAACTTTACCTCTTAGTAATATTAGTATAGAAGTTCCTTGTAGATATTAGAAATAGACGTATTATGAACAGACAGTCACTGTAAGTGAAAACAAATGACAGCTGCAGCGACGCAACCTCACAAAATAATTAGGAACGGTCTCTAGCGTTATTACAAAATTTATTGGAAAAATGAAATAAAATCGAAATTAATGTAGCACGTATTAGATCTAATGAATTTACTAGTCGATAGGACCTACTTAGCATTTTAATCGCACTTGATAACAAACTCACCAGCATTACCTTTGTTCGCTTGGGCTATAGCCGCAGCAGTGCATCGCTTACACAGGCACAATACGCCTGAAACACTTATAGTAGACGATTCTGGTAATTTAATAAAACAAAGTCATAATCAGATCCATCGTACATAACCTAAGATCCTATCGACAGGTTTCAAAAAGACATTTCCAAGAAATGTAAGTCGTTGTCTGAAACGGACAATATAAAATGCATTGTGTCAAAAGAAAATGACATAGTTCGCCATTGGCCTTGTATAAACTTTAGTAAGTAAATAAAAAGGACAAAGAGAAACTACCCGATCTAAATTATCACACCGTGACGTGAAAACATCTAGAGGTTGTATAACAGGTCCAAGGTCAAGACTAACTCTCGCATGGTATACAGTATCATTTCAGTAACAATTGCGAGCGTTCTGATATTTATGCTGAACGATTAAATCCAATATGCATGCAATCAATGGCTTTATAAATTCTTAAGACGGTTCGACCTTGTCTGCTCTTATAAGATATTGTATTTCAGTCGGTAACCCGTCTAGTTAGTACGAACTGAGTTCATCGTTTTCAACTGAGTAAAAAGAATTACTTAGAGTAATTATTTAAAAAGTACTAATTAGTTAGAATTTTTGTGAGATTTTGCCAAACCAATCTCTACCTCCATTTTGAGCTAGAGCTAGAGTAACTAATAATGGACGCCAAATAATAACTACTACAGATTTGGCAGGTAGAGATATTAAATTGAGTTTTTTTAATATATCCACGGCACAAAAGTGATTCAGCTATGTCTTAATGTTATCTTGGTGTAATTATGATTTGGACGCTATGCTATAGTCGACGCTAAAATGCAAACCATCAGCACTTTCCTGATCATTAATTTGAAACAACAAATAAATACTGAAGAAATGATTATTACTTTTTAATATTCTTCATGACAACCAGCCCAAAGAAAAAGTCTATTTTTACTTTGCGATATCTCTTAAAACCATACAATGACTTCGAAAATACTCATAGATGTTTTTGACCATTGAAACTAAGAACACATTACAGATACAAACATAACACCTACGCTAACATACGGA
The DNA here is from genome assembly GCA_947532125.1 of Saturnia pavonia. NCBI lineage: Eukaryota > Metazoa > Arthropoda > Insecta > Lepidoptera > Saturniidae > Saturnia > Saturnia pavonia. Next base: position 4,262,694 of record OX383899.1, on the reverse strand, counting down.
GCGAGTAAATCGATTGACGTCATAATATCGGCGCGTGATTTCAATGCTTCACGAGATACACTACAACGATATCCTCCGGATAACACAACACATATTGAATGATAAAGATTTCTCAATATTGTGGACTGACAGATACCTAGTAGTTATATAACTTGTGTAAACCTCATTTTGTAATTCTTTTGTCGGGTGATATTAATAAAATAAGATGATTTGTATTTGTAAACATTATATAAAAACATTTTGCTTGATAAAATCCTAACTTCCTCTATACAATGATTTTTGTGAATATTCTTATTTTTTTGTTACTACGTGCATCGTTACTTAATATATAATTAAAACTAGAGTAGATCAAAACAATAAAAACAAGAAATCGAAAATTAATCGTATTAATCGTACGAATCGAAAATTTATCGAACTGATCAAACGCCGTTGGGCATTTAATTTATTAGTTCCTTGATTAATCTCGAATAAACAAATATAATTACGTAATTCCTACATTTTTACTGCAGCAACAAGCAACCAAGAATATTGACTGGAAGATTTAATCTTGTTCTTTGGAGTCAGTTTTTCAATAATTCAAGTGTACCAGGATTGCGATCTCAATTATTGTTATAATTTATTTTTGTTATTTAATTTACACAGTTTACACTTCCCTCTATAGATTTGAAGCATAATCGTATTTTCGAATGTATTTAGTTCCAAAAAAGAATCAATAATCGTAAAATCAACTTACAATTTAAATTATGCTACATCTCTAAAATAAACATTTGACATATGTCGTGTGTCTTCTTACGATGAATGAATAATAAGTACCTACTGGTTAAAAATATTTTTCAAACAAGCTTAATGAAGCTGATAATTTGACTCGTGACAAATTTAAAGGTCGCCCTTAATTCCTTAATTACACCAGCACAATATTTAATTACATGAAATTAATATTATGTGTTACTTAATTATAAATTATGAACTTATTGTCAAATAAATAATTATTTGGTAATATATTAAATACAAAAAGAGGTATTTTTGAGTTTGTAGGAGGTAATCTCTCGAACTAGTGATCCTATTCTGATAATTATTTAATTATTTTTTTATACTGCCAAGGTGGCTATCAAGCATACCATCCGCCTGATGGTAAACAGCTAACGTATCTTATACCATAGGTATCAAATAGCACGTTGCCGAATTTGAATCACCCTACCCCAAGGCGCTCTAGAAACCCTACTTACCACAGGAACACAACACAAGGTTATTTGGCTACAATCTTCTGTAGGGTATTTTACCAGTCGGGCAGTAGAGAGAAATTTTCAAAGAAATTTCTCTGTGTCCTAACTCTATTAAAACAGAAATTCATAGAATCATGAAAACAACGTTCTCCCGGAGTCACATACGCCATATTTTATTGTTATTAAGTTTTAAATTGTTATTAACGCGAAATAAGTCGCGGACGGTTGCTAGCATAGATATAAAATGGATTAGTAATTTATATAATTTTATCCAACATAATTATAGTTGACAAAAAAAAACATTTAATTTTGTTGATTATGTATAACAGAAATAATGGAATAGGATAATATAATAAAATCTATAACTAAGAAGACTCAACAAGTCCGCTAAATTAAAAAAAAAATGTTTATCTACATCAGATTCTGTCCATCTTTGGGCTACAACAGTCTATGCACTATGCAGGTATTTTTAGCGGTTTCTAGCTATATCTGTCATGTAGTGGTTTTATTTTTTATTCATAAATTTGTTATATGGCCCCGTATTTTGTAAAGTTGGCAGCAATTTACGTGATGTAGTTTGATTCTTGTGTACAAGTGAGGTGGATTATCTATACTAATATAATAAATCGGAAGAGTAAATAAGTAATTTTCATTGTTTAACCACGGTAATCTCTGGAACTACCAGTCGGATTCGAAAAATTCTTTTTATATATGATAACCAGAATCACGTGGAATAGTATAAACTATCTAGCATTATGCTATACCTCTCAGACAGCCTTAAATATTGATTTTTGTTAAGTAAGTCTGAAGTAAAATCACACCCGAACTGATTTATCCGCGTGCGCTTTACGTAATGATTAGTGATACGTAAATGAAGCTAGGTTTGATTATTACAAGAAGAATTATTATTAGAAGAAGCAGTCTGAATTACATTAAGTTCTAAAACGGTTTTAAAACGACTCTGTAAACATTACAACGTTGTCTTGCTGTGGTTAGTGGTCAGGTGTTTGTGGTTGGTTCAAAAGGGCATAATAAAGCTCAGAAGTGATTTAATATGCAGACGGATTGTGTTGCTTTATAGGACCACCATTGATGTGGACTGTGGACCGAGGTAATGAAACGGAAATGTTACGGTTGAATCTACGGCCTGGTGTCTATTTGCGTGTACCTATATGATCTTCTAATGAACAACACGCGTAAACGTTTGTGTATTATAAAGATTATTACGCAAGAATTGATGATATGCCCAATAATCAGGGTTGCCAGCAGTCCCGTGTAAGTCAGAATGTCCCGTTTCCAAGCCCTTGAGGATATGTCTCGCGAAAGATCTCTATTGACCCGTTTTATGGTACCTAAGCTTAAATTTTTGGAAGAAGTAAAGTTTTGATGAATTCCAACAAAAGTTTTTATTTTTAAAACTATTATTTAATCAAAAATCCGGACATTGCCCATCAATTCAACTTTCATCCTAAGTAAACCTTAATGGCCCAAGAGGCTGGTGATGAATTTTGGAAAGATTTTTTAGGAAATTCTAAATTATAAAAACAGCATAATATCGATGTTGGCGAATCTGGGATCGAAATCCAAGAAAAGGACTTGCGGATATTTCGCTACTGCGTAGCATAAGACACTTCCAGAAAATTTAAAAAAATATATCCTCTAGACAACTTGAAATCATTTGATTTGTTTTATTAAAAAAATAGAAATTAAAGCACAGACTATTTTGTCAGTTGAAGCATAACCTGTACCAAAATTGAAGCAAAATAAATTCTTTAATTATTTTATCACAGAATTTTTTTTAACATATTTAGCGCCGCTTTTTCTATCATCAGGTAACTTTATTTGGGGAATAATTTATAAATTTTGACAAGTTTTCCAAACATTCTGTCAAAACGCCAAAATTATTCGTCGTATAAAATTATCTGACAATTGGAAAATCGCGTCTGAGTAATTTCTGCGCTCGCTCCTAAGCCCGGTGAAGCTGTAAAAGCCTTCTGAGGCTTCAGAGCCGTTAAGGATAACAGTATTCAATCAGATCGAAAAGAAAAAAAAATATTAGGTGTTCACACAATTAATTTTTGACTTGTCAAATGTTTCATAGACGTTGACTATTGATTCAGATTATTAAACTTACCCGAATTTAATGAAAATTTTATATGAACTGCAAAATCACTTCGATATAAGTATTAAGATTATCATCCACTTTTACAGTTCCAGATTAAGGATTTAATACAAAGATCGTAAATTAATAAAATTAAAATTTATGTAGGTAACAGGAATAGATTTATTGTCTGTCAAGTTCATAGATATTTGATAAAATAGTAAGAACATTTCCTTAAAGATTATCGGATACAGAAAAACTAACATTTTATTGTTATGAACAAACCTTAAACTGCTTGTGCTAATTTAACGCTAATGATTGTTTGAAATCAAATTTTATACAACTTTGAGAAAATAATATGAAAATAAATAATACATTATTACATATTTAATTCAAGGACAATCAATGTTAAAATAATGGTAAGACGATCGATTTCTAGATCATTAGGAAGTTTGATACATCTATAAAAAAACATTACTACGACCGTTTGCAATGTTTTTCAAATATGGATTATAGACAGTAATGACAATGAATTGAATGACAAACATTTTTCAATTTGTTTCCTATATTATTTTAAACAGGCACTTTAGGAATAAACATGAAGAAAAACAAGTGTAGTCCAATTTTTGTATATTTCCAAAGTAATACTTTAGAGTGGTAAACGGAGTTTTAGAAAACTATGCATAATCACAGTATAGTTTATTTCTATTTACATTGTCTTTAGTCTCCATTATTCTATAGCATCAGCATTTTCTCAGTTTGTTGTCTTCGTGACAACTCTTTTCTTCACTCGTAAAGTTCACTGTATTATATCTATGCAAAAATAATACTGCATACTACACTGTCAAAATCGACTCGGCTCGTATTGTTTACTCAGCGTAAGCCATTTCATCGCCCCAAAAGCGTATTTTTTCCGAATTCATTCACCATTATCGTCACTGCCTATTTCGTATGTTACTTTATCTTACAAAATGTATCCTATAACCTTACCAGTTAAAATAAAAAAAACATGTGAACCGGATAAGTGGTTTTTGTGTGAAAAGAACATAAACGGACTGACAGACAGAGAGACTTTGAGTTTTATAATATGTATAGAAGATATATTATGCTAATGTGCTATCTTAGCCATGAACGTGACCGTGAACGCGCTAACGTGGTAAGTGTTTTGCAACGTCATCACTTAGTTGAACGTAGGGAGATCATAATATTATGAAGCCCCTTAATGTACTTTTATAAACGCGCCCCTATAATTCTATTTTATAAGGAGGTTATAGGGATTCACACGGTAACCAACAGGAAGACATAGAGCGACCTTGCTTTTAATGGATTAAAAAAGATTTAGCTGAATGCATAAAGTAAATGTACTTCTATTTAATCGAGACATTTGTAAATAAACCTAGAAATTTACCTAGTAGTCTAAATGTATCAGAACTAATTTGTTGAGTAAATTACCTAAACGAAACACATAATATTATTTATTCATTATTTAGTGAAAATATTCGTGGCTGACGTAAAAGTGTTGTTACGTCGACATGTCAAAAAACCCTTATCATTCGTTTTGGTCGCATATGACGCCATTTTATACTGTTTCAACATCTCGAGAAATTATACCCTTATTTCTAGAGATATTCGTTCGTGTATTAGATCGTAGATGACGTTGATAACAAGTACCGAATGTACCACGAAAAATGTTCAAGAAACAAAAATAAACTTTACACGTGATGATTGTTAAATAATCGAAATAACCCTGGTAACAGTGCTAACCGAACATAAGAACGTTTTTAACTATGTTACGCAACAATGAAACTACTTTTGCAAATTTTTAGATACGACGCCGGAATTTAATGCACTACATAATTATGTTTTGGCCATCGCACATCTGTCCAAGATTATCACGTAGCGTTGAAACAAATGCAATAAACAATTTGGAAAGTGTACAAGGGAATAAAACAAAAATAACGTTTGTATAATAACATACGTATATAATATATATAACTAAATACATAATTTAATACTTTATAAACTTATGATAACCTAATTTTTTAACGTAAGTAAAAAACCTATAAAGAGGTTATCAAAGTTTAAATCAGTAATAGCTGTGATTAGCGTGTGCTAAAATGAAATCTACTTTAGAAAATTGGGGCCTACACAATAGGGTCATAGTATTATTTTCTACTTTGGTTTAGGTAATTCTATTTTAATGACAATGTTTCTAGATATTTGTTACGTCTAAATTTCGCCACGTAACAAGGAATCATCGTAAGACAGGTTATAGCAATGAAAATGCAATTAACGATTTGGCAAAGGCATACTCGACCTACCTCACATGCCCTAATGTTTGTAAATTAATCACACTTGTAATATTTTTATTTACGATCATTACACATAATATATAAAATTATATATTCAACGCGCTCAAATGTTAAATACGAAATTTATTGTAACATTAAGTTACATAATGAATATTGAACAAGAACAAATTTTAACAAAAAAGAAAATATCTACTCAACCAATCTCAATCACTCAACATTTCCTATAAGATTTTGAGGAGTTCCCTGGTGTATCTTCGAAGGTCCAATGCTAATGAAATTTAAATGGATCACACATGAGGTACCCTCTTTAAAACGATAAAAAACATCTAAATCAGTTCATAGTTTATAACATAGTTCAAGTTATGGCTGAACATCCATAAAAGACAATAATTCGAATTGAGAAACTCTTCCTATTTTTGAAGACGATTAAAAAATAAAATGGACTTTTCTAAAAACAATAACAACGGCGCAATAGAAAGCACGTTTTCTTAAATTATATTTTTGGCACGGGTTAATTTTTAAACAAAAAATACAAAATGGCAAGTCGTATTTCCGGTCAGTCATAGACTTGCTTCCATTCCAACAAAAACATGCGTGTACGTGCGATGTTTTGTAAACCAAGGCTCAGAAAGGGCGTAAAAATTTACGAAGGATATTCGGCACTGACCAAAACATGTATTCAGTTGTGCTATTCTAATATTATAAAGCTTAAGAGATTGATTTTTTTTTTAATTTGTTTGTTTGATCGCGCTAGTCTTGGAACTACCAATCAGATTTGAAAAATTATTTTAGCATGTCATAGCTTATTTATTGAGGAAGGTATATGATTTCACGCTAAGACCCTAAGGAGCAGAGTAGTAATCATGAACGTCAAGCAACTTGATATGCTATAAGACAAGGAACAACGATAACTACACGAATTGCGCGGCGGCGCAGTGGTGAGTTGCTCTAATAAATGTAACACAAAACAAATTGTGGGGCACAACTACTATAACATAAAACCAAGACATATCAAAGACCAATTATTAGAATCAACAAATATGTGTCAAATGATGTGTTACGCCACCCGAATCACATTAGGTAAAAAATACTTTGCAGAATAGCAATGGCAAGTGATAAGACACTGTCGCCCAATTCGATCGCAATACCTATTTATTTGTAACCAGTTGTCATTTCTACATTCTATTTTAAAGTTTATAGTTTAGAATATAATCTCGTGTAATGTATGACGACGTAGCTGAATATAAAACAAGTTAAGCCCAGAAATGGGACCCTGACTCAAATGAAGCGCTCAGAACAAATAGCGGTCTTTGTGATATATACCAGACTTTACGTTGGTTGCTATAAAGGCACATTAGAAAATGACCTTCCACGGTACAATGGTTTTATGAATTTTCCTTTACCGAAACTTCTAGTTGGTTGTAAAATTTGCAAACACGTCAATAGACACGCAAACACGTCAATAGACACGGTTTCTGAGCACGCTCCTAAGTAAGTCATCATTGCTTCAACTACTTCAAAACGTCATCTTTATCTTTAATTTATAAAACGTCGCATTGCAGGCTAAATGCATAAAGACGTAGAAACATATTAAGCTCATTAAGAGGTAATTTAAAAAAATAATAATAATTCACTTCTTTTTCATTTTCGTTCAAATTGAATTCAATTCAATGTCTTCAGAACAAAGACTAAATAAAGACTTTTAAATTATGCATGAATATTAATGGGTTTGCAATAAACGAAGTCACAAATTATAAGACACTGTACTCAGAAATGTTAAGATTAACTATGGTCTGACAGTTTAATGTTATGAGACTAACAAAACTTATGACTAGGGCTCACATAAAGTATGGTGTGTAAACTCAAGATCAACAAGAAGGTAGTAACAGAGAAGGAACTGTGGTAAAAAGTTTAAATAATAATAAAGAATAAAATCAAAGGCATTGCACCATTTTCGTAGAATTTGCAATAAATTAGCTACATTTGTAAATTCCATTGACTTTATACTATATACATTCAGACAATGTGTATTTCACATCATTGTCTGCATCCAGTTTATTTTCCTGTTAACAGCCTACATCAATTTGTTGATTCTGTTTCCTTAATGTTTCCATTACTATCAGGAAAGGGAAATTCGTGTATTATTGAACCAGAGAAATAGAATAACTAAGGGAAGAGTGAGAAACCACAATTTATTTTACCAGAAGAAATCAAGCATAAAGTTTTTTTTATAGTTGTTACCTAAAGAAGATAACAAATGAAGTGTAACCAGTTTTTATTTATTTTTTATACTATACTACTATTTTCCGTTTGACTAATAAATAATATAAAAAACAGAAAAGATTAAGAAGAATATTAACTAACCTTCATCTGGTGTCAGATCTGCAAATTTCACACCACCACTGTAAAGGAAAACAGAATAATTGCAGTAAAGTAATTAATATTGAATTAAAATTATAAGAAATCCCAAAATAAAATTATTTTCATTTTAAATTTCAAAATATTACTTCTTTAATGGCACAGTGCATGTAAATGGATATCAGTTTTTAAATTTACATCATAAAATAGTAACAAACTTATTTTCTTTATAATTCATTCAAAAAACTATGTTTTTAGCTTAAAATTAATGTAATAATATACTTGTTAAATAACAGATTATGCCTAGTAAATTTATGAACAATTATCTAAACTCATTTTAAAATACAACATGAAAGGTAGGTAATATAATCAAGAAACCAAATTGTATGCATAACAAAATAGAAAATTATTATTTTTGGATTAAACATTAATTTTTTGACCAAATTTAAAACTCTGAACCTTGTAACATACACTGTGTCAGTTTGTAGGTAACACTTCGTACCTGAGGAGGACGGTAGCCGTTTCCGGCACCCGGAACACCTGGAAATAAATACAATGTGGAACCATATCTTACTGGATCTCCAAAAGGAGAAACCATACAAAAGAGCATTTTTCCCAACAATAGATTTTATATATACTCTACAAGCATCAGTGCACCACAAAGATAGATATTTTCTGTTAGGTAATTTAAAAATTTGTGGTGGTTAATTTACAAAATATTTAAATATTATACGATTTTATTAGCAATTTGGACAATTAAAGCCCTTTTTTATGATATTCTGTAGCATAAAGGGAAGGATGTACCTACAAAATTAAATTGACAAAAATATACAAAATGTAATAAAACTCACCTTCCATCCCAAATTCTCGAAGAAGGTGCTTAGACGAGACTGTCCAGTGGTTTTGCCTCCGCAAGGTCCTAATCAAACAATTCAGATGATGAAAGTAGAGACGATCCACGTGTTAACATTTTAATGAAAATCCATCAAGAATATAACATTAATTCGCGGCTAATTACGCACATACTTTATGGTTTGATAAATAAAATAACAAATCTCCAGATAACTGAACGGAACGTAAAATTCGCAGTATCAAAAGAAATGTTTCAGCACAGTCGAATTTCAATGCTTACCTCCGGTTAGAACCAGCTTGTAAACAATTTTCTGATTTTGGTTCGCCATTTTTTGTAAACGCATATAAATTAAAGTAAAAATTAAATTACACTAGGAAAGGTACTAAGTATGTTTATATTATAAATGATGAATAAAAATTATAAAAAGAGCCATTAGAACAACATAAGCATCGCCTGTCAGGCGTGCTTACAAGTGAAAGAACTGAAACATTGAATCAAAGACTACAATATGATTGAATGAAACAAAGTGACTTAAGTGACACGCGTAGTAGAACGAAATAGAGATGTTACAAAATAATCGCCGTTTATTTAAATCGACTATAATTTTATTATATTCAATTTACATTGTAATATTAATCGATTTTTAACTAATAATTATATAAATAAACGCGTTTAAATCGATTTTAAAAAATAGCGCCTTATAATCTATGCGACGGATGAAAAAACCTGGAAGTAAGTTCATTATTATCTACAAGTTGATTAAAAAAAAAACGGCGCCATCTGTAGGTATGTATGCGTGTAAAGTAGTTTCAGTGTAGTGAGTGAGATAATATAGTTGTTGGTAAACAATAAAAATGTCTCCTGACAGTAAAACACCTAAAAGCGGCTGGCGAAAATATTTTATAATGAAGAACGATAATACCACGGCCATACGCATGTACTGTTCGAAAGAATTAAATCTTGTAGTAATACCACAAATTTAAAACAGCACATAGAACGAAAATGCAGTCATTTAGATTTTTAATTATCGTTTTAACTATTTTATTTTAAAACTAGTCAAATGTAAAATAAGACTGGGCATTCGTGACAATAATACATTTTTCGTCTTTTTATTGTTTAAACTTAAAAAATAACGAAAGATTTGTTTTATTTTTTAGTTTTTGAGACCCCAACGTAGTCGTTTAGTTTTTTAATTATCGTTTTAAGTATTTTATTTTAAAACTAGTCAAATGTAATTTAACGTGTTATAATAAAACGTTTAATGGTCCTGAAAATTTGTAGCATAAATGATATTTGATTTCCTTATTCCTTACCTTGAAAGTTTAAAGGAACATTCGCTTTGATATTTAGTTTTGAATTGGTTATTTTTTATTCATGTCATTTTATTTGAAACGGATAAATTGTTAATATGAATCTGTTAGATTTATTATTAGAATATGAAAAGCAAGTAGAGTATTAAATAATAGAAAAAATATATTTTTGCAGTAAATGTTTTATTTTTGACATATCGATTAATATTGAATAAATAAAAATCGATTTTAATTTAATTTTTCTTTTCCATAAATCTCACATCCCTAGAACGAAATCCAAAGATGAAACTAGACTTACAAATCTTACAATACTGCGGTTACAATTACGGTCGAACATTCGTGAAAAAGTTCGGCGAATCTTGTGGCTCCATAAGCTTGTTCGTGAAATTAGACGCGACGTAGCATAATGAAATGAATGCAGTCGCCCTATATTATATGATTTATAGGGCAACGAATAATTATTTTTTTATATCTTTACTATTGAAATAAAGAAAATCTTGATAGATCTTAACTATGTATAAAAATAAAACAGATCTATATTAATGTATGTATTAATTTTTTTATGACTGTAATGCCTCTGATGGTGTAGCTGTCCATAGGCGACGGTAACCATTTACCATTGGGTGAGCCGATATTCTGTACACTTTGGTATAAAAAATCTGTAGTAAGTTGGTACGTGATTTTTTTTTTTCAATTTTGTGCTAGTACTCGTTGCTTTCATAGACAACTAACTCTATCGCCGTTTTAGAAACCTTTTTTGTATGTTGGTAAGTCGGGATTTAACTGATAAAGAACCTTGACCGATTTTAATGAAATTTAATACCAGGCAAATATATGTGATCACCAAGTAATAGGAAAAAAACATAATCTTCGCGGTCGCGTTCTCCAATCAAAAATCCGTTTACCCCAGCGGTTGTCGGTTCTTAGCGAGATATGGCCGGTCCACTGCCACTTCAGCTCGCTAATACTTTCAACTTTGGTTTTCTGTATGTATTCATTACGAATCCTATCCTTCAGAGAAACTTCGAGCATAGCTCTTTCCATAGCACGCTGAGCGACTTTCAACTTGTGGACCAGCCCTACCGTGAGTGTTCACGTCTCAGCTCCGTAGGTCATTACGGGTAGGACGCACTGATTGAAAACTTTCGTTTTCAAACATTGCTGTATGGGTGACGAGAAGATTCTACGTAGTTTCCCAAACGCTGCCCAGCCCAGCTGGATCCTCCTATTGGCCTCCTTCTCAAAATTGGTTTTACGTAACTGCACAATCTGCCCGAGGTAAGTGTACTCAGAAACAATTTTAAGAAGGTGGGCATCCACGACGACCTGTCCTGGATCAGTGTGGCCATTGATCATGACTTTGGTTTTATTCAAATTCATGCCAAGACCGATACGTCGCGAGGCTGAAGCTAGGCTAGGCTAGGGAAGTCACCCTTCCCATACCTCAATATTATCAATAAATTTATGCAAATTATGAAGATACTGTCTCGTGAGTTTATCCGCAAGGTCTTGAAATGAATTATCATAGAAATAAACAGTAAATAAAACAAGTACGCATGCACTTTACATTTATTATATTAAAAATATTGTTGTAATAAATCATATTATTTTTTAACGTTCCAAAGTTTAATAATTTAAGTAATTTCATATTTATTTAAAACAATAAAGAAACAATAAATTTCAATTTAATTCAGTGTCAAAATCACAGTCGTAGAATAAATAATATGCTAAGAAACATAACCATAATTAACCTTAATCTATATATATTACAAAACCCAAAGTCTCTCTGTCTGTCTCTCCGTTTATGTTCTTTTCACGCAAAAACCACATATCCGATTTAAATGCATTTTATTTTAATTCATAGCTATGTTATCTGGCCAGGTTAAAGGATATGTTTTAAAAGATAATGTGAAATACAAAATAAGCAGTGTCGATAATAGTGAGTCTAAATGGAAAGAGACGAATTTGGGGCGCTTAAATGGCTTACGCTGGATAAACTATACGATAAATATCAAATTAATGTTCTTCACAATTGTAGATATTAAAAAGACCTACAAAAAATCAGGGATAAAATATACATAATATCATCAAAGTATCCCTCATAATAAGCATTTTTGTCTTTCGTCTTTTGAGCGGGGGCAGCACGATTCACCTCGACCGACGGCATTCTGTAGTCCACATGAGCGGAGCCGCGGGAACATCTATTATGTTATAAAAAAATAATATTATAATTAAATACACCATTGCGATCTATTTTTAAAAGTAAAAAACTGTTTTAATTGAATGAAACAAAATGCATACCAGCTATAAGTAATAATCTATGACTTTAACAGCATCTTTAGTACCACAGAATAATCAATATTATTGCCAGTACTACAAATTATTGTAGTTCCGAAAAAAATAATTTCTACTCCTTTTGGGCACACTTTTGTAAAGCTGATTTTGAGTTAAATTTAAAATTATTAACTAATTCAATATAAATCAATTAACTAGCGACCCGCCCGGCTTCGCACGGGTGCAATGCTGATACTTAATATACCTACCTACTACAGAATGTCCTTATAAACAACGTTTACAGCTTTTTGTTATTAGACAGTACAAACATATTTTGTTTAGAGGTTACTCTTGAAAGAGCGACATATAATTGAACATGGTAAATAGGGCCGCTACCGCTGCACCGCTATATCCCTGCATTTTAAATCTGTAATATCTTCGGAAATATTCATTTAAATTACATGCTGTAAAGGGCCATATTGATCTATATTAAATGAATGTATGTAATTTATGTATTTAAGGTACTTAATTGGATCAGGATTAATGCTGTATTGCTTAAAATCACTTCGTAAATAAGCCATTTTTTCCCGTTAAATGTAAAGGATAAAAAATGGTTATTGTGGGTTAACCTTAAGAGATAGACATATACCATCGCGGACTTTTTTGTTTTTGACCTTTTTAAGGTGTACAATACTGGCGTTCATTATTTTGATTTATCTCGCGGGGTTCAGCCAGCGTTTGCAATGTAAGTGCAAAAAATGTGTTCATTTACGGCATCACAGTAGAAACCTCTAAATTTGTCAGTGTTTCTCTGCAATATTATGCATGTATTATACATATAAATCTTCCTCTTGAATCACTCTATCTATTAAATCCGTTGCGTAGTTTTAAAGATTTAAGCATACATAGGGACGGACAGAGCGACAGCGACTTTGTTTTATACTATATAGTGATTAAATAAATAAATATTTTTTGCAGTATAATATAAAGGATAACTTTAATTTCTACGCTGCGCTGGTCTTTCACTAACTTCGCATGATTTGTTACGACAATGGAAACACCGAGGTAAAATAAATGCTCCTTATTTGTTGGAGTTTACGTTCCATAATTATACCGCGAATACAAAAGGTTCATGGCTTATCAATTTTAAAATAATATATGCTCTCCGATACAATATTTCATTAATATCGGTTAAGAATAAATAAAAATGTTACTATAAAACTAGTTTCCGAAAAGTTCTAATTGTATTATTTATAGTGTTTATATCCTCTCACTTTATAAATCACATATACATATATATATTGTACTAAACTTCATTAAAATCGGTCAAGCGTTTATTTTTTTCAGTTAAGTTCTGACATACCAACAGACAAAAATGGTTTTTTAAAAGGTGATAAAGTCAGTGGTCTATAAAAACCAACGAGTACTAGCAAAATATTGAAAAAAAAACATTACACGTACCAACAGAATTATAGAGTTTTTATACAGCAAACAGCGACAGGTAAACGGCCCACCAGATGATAAATGGTTACCGTCGCCCATGGATAGCGACAACACCATGGGCATTACAGCCATAATGAATTTAATATATACATTAATATAGATGTGTTTTATTTATATACATAGTTAAGATCCATCAAGTGTCGACTGCATTCATTTCATTGTTACGCGCTGCGAACTCGCATGTGTGGCCACGACATTCACCGAACTTTTTCACAAATATTTGCTCGAGCTTTCGCCCGTAAGTGTGGCCGCAGTATAATGGTTCCTGTGTGATGACCGCATTATATGTTAAAATGCCATTAGACGGATATGTCTTCTTCTTCTTGTTTTGTCGCCGCAATAAGCACTTGCCAGTGTCAATGTGTTTGTCTTTGTAGTATTTTTTATAGTCAAAGTTGGTCCAACAAGATGGGCGAATACAGCGCAGCTATATGTTAGGATGGGGCGGACACATGTCTTGGATAGTGTACGGCCCAGGACCATGGCGGTCGTCTCGGACTATACGGACATGTGCATTGAAGTTAAGTGTACTGTCGAGAGTGACACCCAGATATTTAGTCTGGGTGGCCAAGGGCTTGGGACACCGAAAAGGTGGAGAGATGCGAGTGTATTTCTTGAGTTAAGATTTAAGGTTGAAACCGTTGAACTATTTTATATGCTAGTCTCAACCCAAAAATTAAATAAAACAAAACATTGTCTACCACTATTGCAAGATTTATTGTGTTATTGCAGACTTGATTTTAAAAAGAAAGATTAATGAGGTGGACAAATTCAATTGGTGGCGATATTGTATTCATGGATAATAAATCTGTTTCTAAATAGTGCAAAGTTTGCACCATTCGGCACCCCTCTACGTACTCTGTGATTCGGCACTCAATGTTTTACTATAATCTATGGTACCACACTTCAACGGGTTTATTTCAGGGGATTGTCTCAAATTCGTAATGAATGTAACTCTTCGTTCTCGTTTCTCGCTAGTAAATATGTTATTACAGTGGATAAAGACAAAATTGACGATATAGTCATATAATACCCGAAGTTAGTTTGTATTTCATGCTGCATCGCGGAATGAACGGCAAAATATTATTTTAGTTACACATTTGAGAATTAATATAATTACATACGGAAGAAAATGTTGATTAAGCGACTTCTACGTCGCAAAATTTAGGATCATCTAGTTTTATTAAGATTGGTTATGGGTGAAGCTTATAATAGTAAAATAATGACCATGCATACAATTGAAATTTGTTTTTTTTAAATACCATTTTATCGGTCAGACCTACTTTGCCGCCTTTGATTTATACAACTCAATGTTAAATTTTAGGACCAAAAAGTGCTATGATAAGTGCAGAAAAAGTGTAAAGTATATAGGTAACTATTAAAGAAAGAGTAATGCTTCGGCTTCTGTAAATCTATGATAGTTTTATATATTTATGTACTTTGTTTTATTAAACATCTACGAGAAATATCAAATAATGTTTTCCATTTTTTTAATTATGGGCCCTAAATCATGGAGTTTCGATATTTTTTTAGGGTATATAGGGATAATTTTTAATAAATTAGGGTAAAACTAAAACCGTAAGTGGAAGCACTGCATAGTTCACTGTTACCACAGAGTACATTGTTGAAAAATATTACCGGGTGGTATGGCGGATATCGTTTTCGCGTGGAAGTCTAAAATGTAAAATATAAATGCCACTATATAACACTAATCGATTTCATAAAATTGAAATAAAAGTTTGCGACTTTAGGATCAAATCAGCCACATTTCAAAAAATGGTGTGATACCCATGGACGTATAATACGTCCATGGTAATACCCTATTTTTTCTATACGTGCTTATATTTACATTCACAATACACGAACTTCAATGCCCACGTTTGCACTTTATACTATGTAGTCGCAAAATTCTATAATCATATATTACAATTCTAACTTTTAAACTTTTTTGTATTAATATTAGGGTAACCGCAACTATGAACTTGATGTTACACAAATTATTGAACCGAACCACGGCTTTAATTTAGGGCTGTTGATATTTCTTAAAATATCGGATTCGCGATATATCGGTATTCTTAAATATATAAATATCGGAGTTTAATATATCGAATAAAAATTATCGATGTTTCGATATATCGGCTGGAAGATAATTTACACAGTTTATAATTCATACTGTTAATGCGTAACAGAATATATATACCTAGGTCAAATTATATCTGTCAAAAACTTATCGACTAAAGAAGTAGAAAGGTGTGTGAACAACACCCGGCAGAGATACTGGTCTCTAAAGGAAATCAAAGAAAACAAATCTGTCCATCTCGGAAAAAAGAACGGTCTTCATCACTTGCATACTGCCATACCTTACCTATGGCTGCCAGACCTGGCAACTAACTCGGAAGAATGCGAATACAGTGATCTTAACTAAAACTATATCTGGCAAACACTAGAACTGTTGATATTTTTGTAAATATCGGATTCACGATATATTAATATTATAACAACAACAGTGGGTAAAGTACATTTAAGGTATCAGATTATAGTATTTGTTTATATACAAAATTGCATTTCGTTTTAGGATAATATTCAAATAAATAAACTAAAAGAGAAAAAACATAATATAGTGTAAATAAAGTACAGTAGATTAGGTTTACAATGATGTTGTAGTTTAAATAATTGGCGAGAAAAAATGAAAAATACGAACTTATTAAAAAATAATATCGAGCGTCGATATCTATATTTCAATATCGGACTATCGATATATCGACCAAAAAATATTAGTAATAAATATCGATATTTATAAATATTAATATCAGTCCTACTTTAATTTACTGTTTAGTAGGTATGGCAAAACATTTAACTATGTTAAACTTATCAAATAAATACACTGGAAAAAATACTTAATACATTTTATTATTCACATTTTGAAAATTACGTAACACCTTGACAACTTAATATTAATGTACATTCAGAGTTTTCACAGATAGATTGATTAGATTTAATCACAGTTACCTTTATTTTGAAAAAGTTGCTTCTGGATTCTTTGTCTTCATATTTTTCAAGCATCACTACCAACATAGGTATATGTTGCCAATATTTCCCTAGACATCGATTTCTCTTCTCAATACACAAATCTTTTAATTCTGACTGTTCTGCCTTATCATCTGAAAAAAAAGATGAAGTTTTAAAATTTTTATTTTATATACTAGTGCTGTAATTACGCATAACTACAAAATTAACCTTCAATATCAGGTATGTCTTGGTCAACCCATCTAGTTTGAATGTTCACACAAACAATGGCCACATTTATTTTCCTTGCCAAATATCTGCTATAGTTAACAAAAGTATTCAACAGTGATAAACCTGAAAAGAAAAAACTACATAGGTACAGTAAGCAGAAATGACTAAGCTTTAATTTACACCATTTCAAATTGTTAATGAGCTCTCAATTCAGGCTATAAGGAATATAGGTACAGGTGTCCCAAAAGGTAGTGATAAGCGGAAGTCCAGAGGTAGAGGATCTGAGAGATACTGGAATCACCCCTACATATATTCAGATTTTTCATAGTTTTCCAGTTTTTAATTTTTTTTTGTCGATTTTTCATTTACAAGACAGAGATATGAAATATTGAAATAACTGCTTGTTTCTTTTTCGAATTTGGTAAATAGTATACCATGCAGACCCAAAATCAATTGTAGTCAGATTTGATACCACAGCACAATAAAAAAACATTGAAATTTAAAGTTAGTAAAAATTTTAAATGTTTCATATTATCAGAGAGTGATTTTAAAAAATGAAAGGTTTGGACGAAATTTGTTCAGTGACTTTTTTTTAAATCACCCTCAAAATATTTGAAAAGTTAGAATTTTGATCAACTTTAGATTTCAAAGATTTTTTATGGTGCAGTGGTATCAATCAGATCTTACCCCAATTGATTTTGGGTCTGCAAGGCATACTAATAACCTAATAAAAAAAAAAAAAACAAGCATGCATCTCAATAATTCATTTCTGTGACCAATAATGTCTTGTAAATGAAAAATGGACAAAATATACAAAAAAAAAATAATAACTGGAAACTATGATAAATTGCAGAATATACATGGGGCGATTCCGATATACCTAGGTGTGCTCTACCTCTGACCTTCCGTTTATTACTACTTTTTGGAACAACCTGTATAATTATATTATTTATTAACACTGTTTCAGATTATATATTTTAAAATTTCTTACACTTAATATATCATGAAAATACAAAAGGAAACAACTCAACAGTCCTAAACTTTATCAAAAATATGTTTCTCATTTAATTAGAAATTAATAAGTAGATTATGTGGTAAATCTGACCCTCAGACTGGAGACCACACTTACTGATATAAAAGTTCAACCAAACATCCAACGTTACCTATTTTATTCTCCTCACCAAGAAACTGGAACATCAGGCATGGCAATGAATCTATTATTATAAGTGCTAAATTTTCAAGTGTTATCATTCTCTTCTTAATATTTTGCAAGAGTTCTATGAGACCTTCCATTGTCCAGATATGAACCACTTTTATTTTACACATAATGATAGCCATTTCCTGAAATTAAATAATGTATAGTTAATTAGGAAGCTCTCAAGTTATGTTACTTTAAAATATGGATAGTTGCTAGTCTGAATATTATTATATTCCCCAATAGTAGTAAACCACTAAAACTATGACTTTATCCAAAATTTTTAATTTATCTTTTTTAGGGAATAATCTTTATATTATTACCATGTTTGGGAACTTGTATTAATATGCGAAATACAAAGCAAATGATAGCTTAACTTACTCAAAATAATTATATTATACACTAATAAATAAAATTATTACTTATTTTAATAACTGTAACCTTATGAGAACATTGGCAGGCCTCTAACATTTTCTGTATTCTAATAGCAGAGAAATCTCCTTTAGTGTCAACATATAAAACTGAATTCTCCTTTTGTCTAACAGTATTGATAGCCATTTGGAAACATAGTTGTGTCTTTCCTGAATCAGCTAGTCCACATAACTCTGTTATATATCCCACAGGTATACCACCTTGCAATAATGTATCTAAACTGAAACCATTGAAAACCATAAAAGGTAGGGTCAAAGTATTGACTATCTACATAACTAATCAAACTATTGTCAATCGTCAATGATATAGGGTTTCTTCAAATATGGTCAGATGACCAGTACTACAATTTTAAGTCTACTCACAGTATATACATATCAATTTATAAGGAATATAAAACGTATAATATACTTTTCTATTCCGCTTTTAACATGTCTTCTGGTTACATCCTTATCAACCAAACTGGTACCATTCAACAAAGGTGCTGAATATTTTACAAAAATCTCGTTTCTAATTGATATAATTTTTACTACATCTAATTTAGCAATCATTGATAACTTAATGATATCTTCTTGAAGAAATTCTAATATTGTTGTTATTCGATTTTTGTTTAGTAGTTTGAGAGCATCTTCAGACAGGTTAGAGAATTCCTCTGATTTTAGTTTTTGCATTTTCAAAATTTCGAACTTTATAATAAATCTTAAAATTATAAATAAATAAACTAGGGATGGTTGATATTCATCGATGAGATGATGATGCGAAATATTAACATTGCCGTTCGATAGGTTACTATCAGTACTCTATTGATAGTCTGTCAATAGTATAAATATTGTTGGAATAAACTATAGAATCGATGCATTGATAATACTGAATTGACAATAATATTGATGACTTGTAATAGTAGTACTGATAGAATTGATCTTTGTATCGGTACCTACTATTTTTGTTCCTGACGAGATTACTAATGACAGCATCGATACTATAAATTTCTTTTACGAACGACAATTAGTTTGAAAGCGTAAATCACACAAATCATATGAGAAGTTTGTATACTTATGTTACAATTATATTCTTGTCAATACTATTGAAAAAAAAAAACAATCAATAGCCCAATAATATATATGGTATTGATTCTAGTGATAGTATCGACAGTAAAATCGTGCCGGACAATAATAGTATCAATACTATCGATAGCTAGACTATAATCGGAGTTCGATTCAACCAGAAACACTCAATCATTCGAATCGGCATTGCTAGTTATCAATAGTATTATCACCTTTTTATGCTATAGATAGTCTCCATAGTATCAATACTATCGATTTCCTAACTAATTATCAATATAAATTTTCCATACCAGGACTATTGATAATTAAGCAACACTACGAATCATAAATGTTGAGCTTCAAAAGATTGATGTTTTCATATTGCTATCATAGACCGATAACCAAAAGAATTGCAATAAGCATGTAGACTTGAAATGAGCAAGGATTTGTGTGATTAATACTATCAAGAAACTCTTGTTGAAGTGAAACTTCTTATGCGACTTCCAACGCGTTAAACGTTTAACTCACATAATCGGTCTCTCCTCTTTGTGTGAGCCAGAGCGAGAGAGCAATATATTATCGTTCTCTCCTCTTTGTGTGAGCCAGAGCGAGAGAGCAAATGTCGGTGTGTATGTATATTGCACACTGTTTAAATAAAATATAAAATATCTTTTAAAATGAAGTTTCACTTCTATCGTGTGTGAATCGCACACACACCTTTTATTTTGAAGTGAAACTTCTTATGCGACTTCCAACGCGTTAAACGTTTAACGCACATTATCAGTCTCTCCTCTTTATGTGAGCAAGAGCGAGAGAGTAATATATTATCGGTCTCTCCTCTTTGTGTGAGTCGGAGCGAGAGAGCAACATTTTATCGGTCTCTCCTCTTTGTGTAAGCCAGAGCGAGAGAGCAAATGTCGGTGTGTATGTATATTGCACACTGTTTAAATAAAATATAAAATGTCTTTTAAAATGAAGTTTCACTTCTATCGTGTGTGAATCGCACACACACCTTTTTTGGTTTTAAGTCACTGAGACTCGAATTGAACAATGAAATGTAGTGCTCGCAGGGGAAAATTTTTACAACATTGTAAATCCGTGATGAATAAGTAACAATACATGAATACATACTGCAATACAACCCAATACATACAGTATTTTGTAGTCCTAGTTGTGTATATTGTTTTTTGTCTAGTAAGACAATTTTATTACTGACAGTACCCGCCCAAAAAAGTCATAAAACATTTTTTGCTTCGATGACTACTGTTACGAAATCCTCGTAAAGATAAAACAATCCTATTATAAGTTATGTGCTCAGATAGCCTTAAATATTGATTTTTGTTAAGTAAGTCTGAAGTAACATCGCACCTGAACTGCTTTATCCGCGTGCGCTGATATGGTTGGTGATACGTAAATACAATGTTCTACAAAAATATTGCTCCTCAGGACATTTAAAAAAAGTCCGCGATACCGTATGTCTATCTCTTATACATAATCCATTTTGTGTTTTTTTTAATGAAAATTGATGTGATTTATGAGAATTATTATTAAAATAATTCAACACTCGGTTCAAGTCTGTATATAGGTGTAGTGGTGCGACCAAACTCACACACCTCACAACTCGTGACGCATAACCCTGGCTGCCCGATAAAAATGTTTTCCAGACTTGTTGTATTATAAATCATCAAACAGTGATTTTTTTAAATTTTATGTGTTTGAAACCGCGGGGCACAGCTAGTATATGCGTATATATTGAATAATATTGAAAAAATAAACTAATTTAAATGAATTATTTTGCATCTGAGATGTAACACGATCACTATCAATTACACGTGTTTCGCCTCTCAACAAGGTATCCTCAGGTCGATGTTGACTCCTCCGAAGCTAGCGGGCGAGTGAGTGCCGGCTATAAGCGGGGTGATGCTGAAACTACTATTCATGTATTGCAAGCAGAAGTAGCAATGAAATTTCGTATAATTATTTACGATAGATTTCTGCAGATTCTGCCTTCTTCAATTAAATACTTCTAGCGTGTCTAAGTATACATGGACAAATAAGATTATTTGAGTATTAATGAAAAACCCCTGTGTGGGTTATCGATTAGTACTTATCAAAATAGGTATAACTTATTGACAACCCTATTGGCGACCGACGCCCGCCATTTGTGTATTCTGTCAAACCGATTGTCTTTGCTTGTAATGTCGTGGGGTCGTGAATAGTTCCGTTTTATGTGGCGTAATTACGTAGTTTTATAATTTTAATTTAGGTTCATATTAGTAATAAACAATGTCAAATATATCGCTTGATAAAGAGACGTTTTATCGTCGCATGAAAAGGCTCTACGCTGCTTGGAAGGTTTGTTACTTTTCGTTAAAGGAGGGAAGGGTTTTTTGGGTTTGTATTCGTTTACAAATACATTTTGCAGGGTGCTTCGGCGGATTCAAAGAGTGATGATGCTTTGGCGAAGGTCGACTGCTTGGTGTCCTGTGTTGGAGTTGACGAGGATATTCTGTACAGCAAATCAACAGCACTTCAGGTACGCGCAATTTTTCGAGCTCCATGCGTTTCCCGTCTCAATACTTACTGTAATGATAGTATAATAAAAGTTTATTTGAAAAGTAAATAGTATAGGTAATCAAAGTAGTTATTTGTTTTTATTATTAATGTAACAAAAATCTCGTTCACGCCTGAAAATATCAATACTACAAACATTTCAAAGAAATTGCTACTTGAGTATGTAAACCAATAAAAATGAGATTGCCTTTTTTTATTCACAGTATGTCTTCATAGGTATAATTTAATAATTTTTGAACACCTACAATATTTTTTTTTAAATGCTTTCTGACTGTATTGTCACTGTTATGAATGCTTTCTTAGGTCATCATATAATTATATTATGAAAAATTGAAGCACTTATTATAATTACTTAATCAGATGTTTTCATTAAAATTATATTACTTATTTGTAGAAATCCTTTTGATTTTGATGAAACTTTATATTAAGCATAATTATATTGCTTAAACATATTGGATGTGTGGATCTTTTTAATGATCCTGTTATTATTTATGATATTAGATTATTTGTGTAATTACAAGCCTTTGTATTACATTTTACTCACATTTTGTTAATTGTTTTACTACCACAGTTGTGTTGGTTATGTTAAGTTATGAAACTTTAGGCAATAAACGCATATATTGTTAAAATTTGTAGAGTTTTAACTATAATTAATTGGAGGTTATTTTTGTATAGAAATCTTACTCTTGGAAATTTATCAGAATATTGTATTTTAAAGTTTTGCTGTATATAGAAATTAAAGAAAAAACCTTGGTTAAAATTATAATTACTCATTATTTATAATCATACTAAATTTACTTTTATATGACAGACATGGCTATTTGGGTATGAGCTTCCAGACACAATTACAGTACTTACAGAGCACAGCATGTGCTTTTTGACCAGTAAAAAGAAAATAGAGTTTCTCAGGCAGATTGAAAATGGTAAAGATGAATCAGAACTACCACCAGCAAAACTCTTAATTAGAGATAGGGTAAGTAAAATTATATGTTAATATATGATATGTTAACCTACACCATTCTAAGGCTATTTTTGTCTCTCATGCATTTGATTTTTGTGTCCCATGTTTTGGTTACAATTTGTTTGTTTTTTTTTTAGTTTTGGTTTATAATAAAATTAAGTTATACACAATCAGTCACATTATGGTCAAATAAAGTTAACATAATGGAAGACTTTTAATAATACTAGCTATTCCCGTGACTCTGCTTTCAATGACTACAGAATAATATAAATCTCACCTGCAGGCGGAAGTAGCTAAGAAATTTTGGATAAATTATTTACAATGGATTTCTGCAAAGTAAAGCCTTTGCCTAAAAACAAAAAACAAGATCATAATTTATCCAGTAGTTTTTGTGTGATGCATGCATAAGAGCAAACCTCTGTTGTTGTATTTTTATGGATTATAAAGTAAAGTTAGTAGCTTAAAATTGTAGAATTAATAATTATCACATTTTACAGTAGACAAAAATATTGAATAACTTGTATTCTTGAATTTAAATAAAATTGCTTATATTTCAATCATATAAAATCAAAGGCGGTAAAGTCGGTGTCACTGATAATTTGATAATTTAAACAAATCGAATAAATTTCAATTGTATCCATGGCTAATATTTTACTGTTAGGTTCACCCAAAGCTATTAGTTAAATATTCACCATAAATGTGTGTGTTTTATTTAAATAATCAGTCAGACCCACTTTGCTGCCTTTGATTTTATAGGACTCACTTATTGATTTGTTTATATTCATTCTATTTAGACAAATATTAAGGTTGAGTTGATGGCAGATTGTGTTAATTTCTTATTTTAAAATGCAAATATGATGTTTAATAATATTTCTAAGTATAATGTAGTAGGTACCTACTGACACTTATTATATAACCTTTATGGTGTAAAGGTAATTTTTGACAAAAACCATGGTAGGTAATTTCAAGTTTGATTACTATTATTTAATTATACAGCTCTATTAGACTTTTTTAAATACTTCTCATATAAGCCTAACAAAAAGACCATGTTTGAGTATTATAAGAAGGCAGAAACACATAAGTAATGTCACCATTTAATTTGCTGCAGAATGATAAAGATAAAGAAAACTTCAATAAACTCATCCAAGAAATAAAGAAATCAAAATCAGGTAAAACACTTGGTGTTTTTGCTAAAGACAATTACCCAGGTGAATTTTGTGAAAGTTGGAAAGCAGTTATTAAAGGTGAAAAATTCGAGAATGTTGATGTAAGTTCCTCAATAGCTCTGCTCATGGCTCCCAAGGAAGATACGGAAATCATTACTGTTAAGAAAGCTTGTTTAGTTACCGTTGATGTTTTCACAAAGTATTTGAAAGATCAAATTATGGAGATTATTGATTCAGATAAGGTATGTTAATTTTTTTTATTTGTAATTTTTATTGATTTTTACCTTAGTAGTTGACTGAAAAACTAGAAAAGTAAACAATACTTATAAAGAAAAATGATTTATATCTTTTGTATCAAGACAAATAATTAACTTCAGTTTTTAATTTAGATGTGTCCAAACTATTTTGAGGTAGTTATTAAATGTATGTATACAAATGAGAAATAAGTACTTAGTTTATAAATGTTTATTGCAGAAAGTGAAACATTCAAAACTTGCTGAAGGAGTTGAAGCAGCAACATCAGATAAGAAATATGTTACAGGAGTAGATACTAGTCAAGTTGATATGTGCTACCCTCCAATCATTCAATCTGGTGGTAACTACAGCTTGAAATTTAGTGCACTTTCAGACAAAAACCATTTGCATTTTGGTGCGATTGTCTGTTCATTGGGAGCAAGATATAAGTCCTATTGCTCGAATATAGTTCGTACTTTGCTGGTCAATCCAACTGATGAAGTTCAGAGCAATTATAATTTCTTATTAAATGTAGAAGAGGAAGTAATGAAGCGCCTTGTTGCTGGTGCCAAATTGTCTACTGTATATGAAGCTGGTTTAGAGTTAGCAAAAAAAGAAAAACCAGCTTTAGTGGATAACCTTACAAAAACTTTTGGGTATGTAATTATATTTTGCCACATTATCTCACTCACTATTACATGTTATCAAATCTTATTATAAATAAAAATATACGTGTTATAGAAATGGTGCATATGCTACCTCATGTTAAAGTATTGTTGTGAAATGAGAAAAAGATAATCTCGGGGTGAGCTTAGTTTGATGCTCAAAAGCACTTCTACTCAACAGTCTGACTCATTATTAAAAATATAAATGTTTTTTTTCTATAAATAAATAGGCTAGTTGATTATTTTTTAAAGTAGGTCTTAATTTATTAATTATTGTTCGATTAGAGGAAAAAATATTACCATGTCTTTTAGGACCTACAAAACTGCTAAACTTTATTTTAAAAGTTTACTTTTCGTAAACGGGCGAAAACGTTGTCAGCTAAAAGTCAAATGTTTGTTTAAAAGCCGTATGACGTCACAAGAAAGGTAATATATAGACTAATATAGCTGACAGTGTTTTCAGAGTTCAAAATTAAAAATTAAAAAAAAACTATTTTTAATTTTAAATATGTAGCCATCTTAAACTTTTAATCTGTAATCGATAAATATTGGTTCCTTAAGTGAAATACTATAGAAATTATTTATTTATTGCACCAAATTTGATATGAGGCAAGTAGCTTATTGTATACCATAGAGTTTGTGGCATGCTTTCTCATCTGCTAGAAGTAAGCAGACCTAATTTATTTTTGTTCTGCTCAAACTAATAAACTTACCTATAGCGTATTAGAGTGAAATACTGCATTTTCATGAAAGTGTAAATTGTGTCACATGGATCATTATCCATGACGTGTCTATTTTACTATAGACCCATACTGGATAATAAATTGACAATATTTTAATTTGACAAGGTATCTTAAGTAATCATTGGTGTTTGGGAGATTTCAATATTTGAGTGTTTACAAAACAAGCATTTCATTTTGAAATGTATATATTTCAGTTTCGCAATGGGAATAGAATTTCGAGAAAGTTCTATAGTTATAGGTCCCAAAACATCAGTAGTGGCGAAAAAAGGAATGGTGTTCAACATTAATATTGGCTTGGCTAATTTAATAAATAGTGCTGCCACTGATAAGGAAGGCAAGGTGAGTCTTATTTCCTCGGTTTTTCAGATTATGTTGCATATTTTTTTCCATTACAACCATTGTGGGTTATTAGTGAATACTTTAAAAAAATATTTAAGTTACTTTTAATTGGGTATTTATTTTAAATAATTATCCTTAACAGACCTACGCCCTTTTCATTGGTGACACAGTATTAGTGAACGAAGAACAGCCAGCATCTTTACTAACACAGTCTAAGAAGAAAATTAAAAATATAGGTATCTTCTTAAAAGATGACGATGAAGAAGAAGAGGAAGAAAAAGAGAACAAGACTGAAATACTTGGTGAGTTTATCTTACAAGGTTAATTTTTAATATTCTGAAGAAGAATCCATTTAGTCTATTATTGTATAATTTTGTTTAATTTATTACAGCAGCATGTTATTTTCTTTCTGCTCTAAGATTATTATAATAATAATTTAGAATTTGTGTAAATAAAAAGTAACATCCTACAACCACAAATTTTATGACTATTGATTAAATAAATAAATAAAACATTTCACAGTATTATCGGTTTTTAAGTGTGCCATTAATAGCTATTGCAAAAAATAATTCAAAGTGCAAAATTGATAAATATTATTTGACTTACAATGTTTTTATTCTAATCTATTAATTTTGCATTTTGCTTACAACAGCTTAATCTGTCAAGACGTAAGTCAAGCTTGAAAGTTAAACTTTGCATATATATTTGTTTAAGAGTGGCAGATGATGTTTTGATTTTTTTAATATTTGTACAATTTTATTTTCATACTTGCAATCTTGGATGAAATATAGAAAATGGAGGTGAGTTAATTCCATAAATTAAGTTTTTATAATGTAAATATTTTGTTCTTAACGCATGGTTGGTCTATCACATATTTCCCACAATCTAACTTATTGTAGTCAATTTTTACAAAATGACTTTTTGAATCAGTTAAATCAATTGTTAAATTTTGTCATTAAATTAATTGTTTCAAATTATCTTTTATTGGTAAATGAATTATCCTGTAAATTCTGTAATTTATATTGTAATTTTTTATTTCAGGTAGAGGCAAAAGAACAGCCGTCATAGAGTCTAAACTTCGTACGGAACACTCATCGGAAGAGAAACGGAAGGAGCATCAAAGAGAATTAGCTATTACTTTAAATGAAAAAGCAAAAGAACGTCTAGCGAAACAATCAAGTGGTAAAGATGCAGAAAAATTACGAAAAAGTACAGTATCATATAAGAGTATAAGTCAGATGCCTAGAGAGAATGAAGTTAAAGAGCTTAAATTATATGTTGGTGAGTAATATATCGAAAGTATTTGTTCTATCATATAATGTCACAAATAAAATGATTCCTATTAGTCTACTGGCAATCCTTTATTTACTGCTCTCCTACACGGATAATGAAAGTAAACACAATGCAGTACTTTGCGATGTAAAAATAAATAATTTAAAATTATGACCGCACAGTTGTTGATAAAATTATTTTATTATAAAGCCTAGCTTTTTTTTTGTAAAGTAATAGTAGTCTATTTCGATTTTTATTATTTCCAAAGAATTATGCATCACTTTTATTGCCATGTGCTTAGCCACAAGGTTTAGCCACTGTCAAGTTATAATCAGATATACAAATCTGTACAATACAATATCTGTGGTACATAATAAAAAACACATACTCAGACAGACCTACATACACATTTATAAATATAGATTACTAAACAGTATAGTAATGTCATTATTTCAGATCGCAAATACGAGACTGTAATTCTGCCGATATTCGGTATCCCAGTACCATTCCATATCTCAACTATAAAAAACATATCTCAGTCGGTCGAAGGGGACTACACTTATCTCAGGATAAACTTCTTCCATCCTGGTGCCACTATGGGCAGAAACGAGGGAGGAAATTACACCCAACCTGATGCGACATTTGTAAAAGAGGTGTAAGTGACTTTTAAACATATTTTAATAGTGGGGTATGTCATAGAGCAGGGGTGACCATCTATATTAGCCCAAAGATCACCTGTTTACTAAGTAGATTCTGTTCGATCTACCAATCAATATAACTTTATAAATAATAATATTGTAGGTAGCAGTTATTTAATATCTGTTATATACTTGCATGAAATTTTAAGTAGGTATATTAAATACTGCACAAGTACAAGTAGAATATGGTTGGTTACAGATGATGAATACTTTGTGTGGTCTGTGTTTTGTTTACACATAAACTTTATTATTATATTGTATTTTTCATTGCCTTGCATTGATTGACTATACTAATAACCATTGATTGCGATCGACTGGTTAGCCACCTTTGTCATAGAGATTTTATGCATACTTTTATATATTTACTACTTTATGTTTACAAATATATATTTTGATAACTTATCTAATGTACTTAACATGTTTTTTTTACATTACAGAACCTATCGAAGTACAAACACCAAAGAGCCTGGTGAAATATCTCCACCGTCATCGAACCTCAACACAGGATTCAGGCTTATCAAAGAGGTACAAAAGAAGTTCAAAACTAGAGAAGCAGAAGAAAGAGAAAAGGAGGATTTGGTGAAACAAGACACCTTAGTATTATCACAGAGTAAAGGAAATCCGAAATTAAAAGATTTATACATAAGACCAAACATAGTGACGAAAAGAATGAGTGGTTCACTGGAATCGCATACTAATGGGTTCCGATTCACTTCCGTTAGAGGAGATAAAGTAGACATCCTGTATAACAACATAAAGAATGCATTCTTCCAGCCTTGTGATGGAGAAATGATAATACTGTTGCATTTCCATTTGAAACACGCTATTATGTTTGGTAAGTTATAGAAAAATTTAATTAAGTAATAATAAAAATTATACGAAATCAAGACAAAAGTATTTCAAGTAGTATAAATATGAAGAATACAATAGCTGTGTTTTATTATCTACACATATAATAAAATTTAAGTGTCTGTTTGTAATATCAAAATAACAGTTTTTTAATAAGTGCATATGAAAGTATACACCATACCTGTAACAAAAAAACTCTTTTTTGTCTTTTCCGGGTAATCTCCGAAACGGTTGAACCGATTTTGATGGGACTTTCACTGGCAGATAGCTGATGTTATAATGAGTAACTTAGGGTTCCGTGCAAAAAAACCTTTTTAGTAGTCCACGCGAGCGGTGCCGCGGGCATAGCTATTCAACAACAAAAACACAAAGAGAATTGATACGGAAAGACAACTCCGACTGACCTTGAATTTAGTTACCTAACGTTAGCTCTGGCACCTATAATATTCAATGAAAATTCCCGATTGGGTATTTGAATAAAAACATTTATTATAATTTATTAAAGCGTAGTTATTTATAATTAATAATGTATATAAATTGTTTCCTAAAAACGTTGGTTGAAAACGTGAATTAATTTCGTTTTAATGTAGTATTTATACAAGCAAACACAAGAATTTCGATAAGATCGTTTATTCAGTGTCAATTTTGAACCTAGTATCATATTCATAACAATCATTATTCATTGTTATTACTATTATCATCGGACACTCACGACTTGCGTTCGACTGACTTGATCCGAGGTCTTCGAACTACGCGTCATGTGCGCATGCGCCTTTATTGCTCGCTGTATAAAGTGCGTTTTATTGTTCCTATCTATATCGTGATAGAAACCTGGTCAAATACTAGTTTATTTATTTTTTGTTTAATGAATTAGTAATCAAATAGTTAAAATGTTAATAAGAGCTTACTAATTTTTAAGGGAAAAAGAAACACGTCGACGTACAATTCTATACGGAGGTCGGTGAGATCACAACAGATTTGGGCAAACATCAACACATGCACGACAGAGACGACCTCGCGGCCGAACAGAGTGAGAGAGAGTTACGTCACAAACTCAAAGTCGCCTTCAAAAGCTTTTGCGAGCGAGTAGAGAACATGACTAAACAGGAGGTTGAATTCGACACACCCTTCAGGTAAATTTGGTTCTTTTTTATGCTATATCTCAAATATTAACTCTTTTTATACTACAAAGGTGGCAAACGAGCATACGGCCCGCCTGAGATGGTAAGTGGCTACAGAAGCCTATGGACGCTTGATATACCATAGGTATCAATAGCGCGTTGCCGATCTTGAACCCCTTACCCAAAAAGGTTTGGAAAAACTACTTACTCCAGAAACACAATACTAGGTTATTTGGCTGCGATCTTCTGTAGGGTGTAAGTTTCCATCAGTCGGACTACCGGACGGTAGTAGAGTGAAATCTGCAAATAAATTTCTCTGTGCCCCTTTTTGAACCCCACCTTCCCCGAAGAGCTGTGGAAACCCTACTCACTGCAGGAACACAACACTCGATAACAATTCAACAACCAATAGGAGTTCACACTATATTGATGTTACTTTATAAGTAACCTAAGATCAGACCAACAGTGTTCTTATTAACAGTTGAAAATCTGTCTGTCACCAAGTAGCTATTGGTGTATTCAGACAGCTGCTTTTGAGGTTAAATCCCTTTAGGCTTAGCGTTTTACATAGCCACATTGTCATTTACATGTACCATGCAGATGTAGAATGGTCTCCCTGTCCTCCTTCCTTTGATATTGGGTCCTTTAAATAAGTTGTGGAGAGGCATTTCAGCAGGCTGGCATGACATCAATGGCTGCTAGTAAAATCTGTGTCACCTAAGGTCGCCATTGTTTGTGGACTCTACCATACTTACCATCAGATGCTATAAAGTAATTTTGCCGAGCTATCATAAAAAACAAAAGTTGTAGTATATGTTGAAAGTTTGTAAAAACAAATTCTACAATTTGTTTGATTTGCAGCACATATTTTGTTAAGGTTAACCTTAAAATGACAGACATATACTCAATTTACCTTAATGCATTATAATATGTACAGTACATATTAGGCTTTAGAAGAAATCTACAAAGCTCACGTAATTGGTACTTCAAGAAACATCTACAGTCTAAATTTCTTCCTTTTACAGAGAATTAGGATTCCCTGGTGCGCCTTTTCGCAGTACAGTACTTCTTCAACCGACATCAGGAGCACTTGTCAACCTTACCGAATGGCCACCGTTTGTGATTGCTTTAGAAGATGTGGAGCTAGTCCACTTTGAAAGAGTACAATTCCACCTAAAGAACTTTGACATGGTATTCGTGTTCAAAGATTATGCAAAGAAGGTGGCCATGGTGAATGCAGTGCCTATGAACATGTTGGATCACGTCAAGGAGTGGTTAAAGTGAGTGGTACAGTTCTTGTCACGTGTCCTAAACATAACTTTGACTTGCATGTTTTTGAGTTTTGCAATCAATCTTTGATTATGATTGATCAGTGCCTTTGAATAGATCTTATATTACAGATATATCTTTTAAAGAATAGCTACTATTTTATTGTTTTAATCATCAACACTTAAATATTCATTTTGCTTTTAAAAAATGCCAATTATTTATTTCTTAATTTAGTAAAATAAACAATGTGGACAAGTTAAATATGTATTTCCCTGTAATCAATCTTGCATCATTAAGATTATCAATTGTCAATACATAAAAAAGAAAGTAGATTTATCACTACCAAAGTGAAAAAATGTATTCCTTTTAAAATGTTATTTAGCAGTGACAGCATTGACCATTTTAACAAAGTATCTTTTTAGGTCCGTGATGGCACATCACTAAGTTCTTATGAATTTTGTTTACAGTTCGTGCGATATTCGTTATTCAGAAGGTATTCAATCGCTTAATTGGACTAAAGTCATGAAGACCATCACTGACGATATTGAAGGTTTCTTCGAAAACGGAGGCTGGTCCTTCTTAGATCCAGAATCTGATGCTGAGAATGAACATCAGGTTAATATTATTTTTCACATTTTAACTATGGTATATTTAATTGTAGATCAGTGTAGGTGATTTTTTAATCCGACTCTATCCCTCTAATTAATATTATTGTTTGAAGGAGGAAGAATCGGAAGAAGAGGACGATGCATACGAACCAACAGATGCAGAGACAGATGAAGAATCCGATGATGGGTCTGAATATGATTCAGAGGCCTCAGACGAGTCCGACGCTTCTGGGGATTCTGAAGGTTGTTCCTTTTTATTTATATATTAATTGTCATTTGACCACTATCTCACCTGATATTTAAAATGTATAGGCTGACCGCTGTAATTGCGACTTTCCTTTTGGTCTGCGGAACAAAACAGACCAATAGTCTAGTGTTCGCTGGCCGTCACTAACAGTGGTCAGTTTATAGTGACAAAACACATAGACAAAGGATCTGGTTTTTAAGTGCAGTTGCCAGAATATACCAATAGTCGCTTTATAACAGATTTTTAAGTTGAGGGTAGGTATTGGCAGGGGTTGGGCTCAAGGGATATATCTAGCCAGGATATTGTTCAGGGGCAGGCAGGCAAGGGAAAACTATGATTTGCGTATCTCAATACAGCATTGTCTTCTCTAAAAATACTTGAAACTCCACTGATAAAGTCTTTAGGTTCGTTAAAAATAACAACACTTATCTTTCAAACCAGAGTGTTACATATAATGCCAACACTCGGCTTACCCACACCCTGTTAGAGGGAGATAGCAGTTAATCCCTTGCCTGTATCTGGCTATATATAACCTTGGTTTAGGAGGTTATGTTGACATAAGTAATCATTTTGGTTCTAAGTGAGTGGACAATCTTTTTTTAGTAAAACTTCTATTAGAATAACTTCCTGTTTCTGTTCGTCGTTTTTTTCATAATATCAATGTTTAGAAGCTTAACAATGATAAGTAAGCTTAACATTATAGCTGCTTTACAATACTTTTAATACTAAACGCACTTACAACACAAATAAAGCAATGTCTCCCCGAATGAACAGTTATAAAATAAATTACAATCTACAGAGGAAGACGAAGAATCCGGTAAAGATTGGTCGGACCTGGAACGCGAGGCGGCCGAAGAAGATAAAAGGGAGCGCACCTACGACCGAGAAGATTTCGATCGGAAACGTAAGGGAGGAGGAAACCCGCGACGGTCCTACGACTCGGACGGGGGAGGTAAAAAGAGCAAACACGATAAGAGTTCTTCCAATCACAAGAGCTCCAGTTCGAACCATAAGAGTTCGAGCTCGAATCATAAGAGTTCAAATCATAAAAGTCCATCGAAGAGTAATAGCAGGTCAGTATAAACTTTGCATCAGTAAATCACACTGCATATTAAATGTTATTTGAGGATGTTTGATTTGTAAAAATTTACAGCCAAGTATGCTGGAAGTTAGCAACAAATGATCAATTTTTTTACAGTAGGTATAGATTAAGGGTTTGACCAAAATCTCACATGATGTTAAGTGACAATGTAGCCGAAGATAGTAACATGCTTAAGCCTAGAGGGTGCCTGTTACTCAAGAGCAGCTGATGGTATAATTATAGGTGCTCGGTGAGAGATTTGCAGTTTGAGGGATTCCAGGAATTTAATATCTTAACTTTGCCTTCCCAATATATTCTTGATAGTATAATGTATATTCGTAAGAACTTTGTCAGGCTTGATTTTTCCAAAGACTAGCACAGTTTTAATACTAGAAATAGACATAAATTAGTTGTACCGTGTTTTAGACTTAGTGAGACTAATGAAAGTTAAGGTAATAGTGTTAGGTTCTATAATAAGAATCCGAAGCACATTACTGATTTGCCAGATGAATGCAGGGACCATGTCAAGCAGGTTTTACTGTCAAAAGATTATTATAGGGTGGATCATTATGTGAATGATAGAGAAGTCTGGAAGTGAACATCTCTGTGTATCCACTAAATTATTAACTGTAAATATTATTTATACAGTTGGAAAAAAATAATTAAAAAAAGATAAACCTGATCGAGTTTTTGCCGATTCTTCTCGATGACTGGGATTTTTTCCGAACCTGGAGTAGTGTTCGACGTTCATAAGTGCCTTCTTAGGGCCTAAATTGAATAAAGTATTTTATTTTTGAGGGAGATAGTGAGTGAGGTGGGTTATAGGAAAAACCTTAGCTAACCATGCTATATTTCATCATTGTTTCTTCCTTCAACAAAGGCCCTGTAGTATTCTAGGCCTTTGTAGTAGTATTCTAATCTATGTCGATCGATACTGTGCCCGAACGTGCTATCATCGTTTCACAAACCTCTTATTAACATAATATCTAGGACCTTAATATCTAATACACTCATGGTTTTTTTTTCAGTCCTTCTAAGAACCGAGACAAGCACCATAAGTCGTCGCATCACGAACGCGACCGCAAGAGCGATCATAAGAGTGACCATAAGTCTTCAAGCAAAGACTCAAAGAAACACTCGAGTGATCAGAAATCCCACAAAAGATCTCGCGATGACAGCGGTGAAAAGGAACGTAGTTCTAAGAAAGCTAAGTGAGTAAAAAAAATACCATTTTTATTGTCACGCCATGTCCCTACTGAGGAAGTCTGAAAGAATTAAAGCAGTATATAGTAAAACCTAAGCTAATTACGCGATTTTTAAAACTTTTTGTGAAGATAGAAGGCGTTATATCATTTAAGAAAGTGTTAAATTTTTGAAAGCAACTAGGAACTAAAAAATGTATTAACATAATAGCTTGATTTTGCGTGAGAAGAAAAAGTGTTTTACCTAACGGCCAACTCAGGCGGTATTGTTAAAATATTATGAAGCCTTATTATTTCTATGTCAAAATAATTTAAGTTTACGTTTTTACATTTTATATATTTGATTTTGTTTATATGATTATATATTTTTATCAAAATTATTTTTGTATAGAAAAATGTACTCAGTTACAAGAATTCGACTTACATGGTTATCGCTCGGTTCCACCTATCGTGTAATTTCTAGATATAAGTGTATTCATAAGTTGTGTTATTAAAATTAACAATTATAATTTCAGAAAATAAGCTGCTATCGAAGAATGAATTTCGTGAATACTGAGTCAAACGGGTTTAAACTGCGGCTATAGGCTTGCATTACATTAATATGGTCATGTTGATTCCCCAATGTCCGTCTGTGTACAATGTTCAAAGGTCTGAATATTTGTAATCTATTGAAATTCCAGTAAGCTGTTAGTTCGGACAGAAAAAGAAAAACAAGGCGAACTGTCATTCGTGTTATTATATTTTATAAATTACTAGTAACTTCGCAATTAAAAGTTTATTTTTCTGTCCGGACAGTCATTTAAATTATAACACAAATAAATATAAGGATTTACATTTTACGCATTTCATTTATTTCACTAGTCATAAATTAGCGGGACAAGTTTAATTTCATTGGGTATGAAATGAAAAAAATAAATATCTTAATGATATGGGAAGAAAAATATTTGTATAAACAATTATTAAATGAATATCAGTCATGTGACATGCATGGATATTCATCAAATAATTATTTTACTATGAAATTTAATATTAATCTTTCTGATGCACATAATTATATTTTACATTATTTACAACAAGGAAAAAACTTATAAACTACATCTATGTAGATTGAATTAATTTACAATTGATTCTAACACTGCGTCTTGCGCGGTAACTACTGGCCCTCGAGGCAATACTGTAATTCTTTTTGAATCTGGTAACTTCGTTACGTCTTGTGGTTTCAAATTGTCTGTCAATTCTTGATTATCGCTTGAGCTCCAATACTTCTTGTTGACTAGCATAAGCAACATTAATGCTGGCAAGTGCACAAGGGAAAATCTAAACAGTTTCCTCGAACTGCCACTGTCTGATTTTTTGTAGAATACCCATGCTGGAAACAAAACAAGAAAATCCATGTTTGTATTGTAAGTATACAGATATAATAGTTATATCGATAATACGGTATCTTACTCGTAAGGAAAATAGTCTTAAATATTTAATACAGCTGTAATTAATATTAATTTTCTGAAATGAATAAATAAAAAGTAAACCATTTCAAATTTTTGCACCAACCCGCCATGTTACTATCACATAACGTCACTATTCAATAATCATAAGAATTACTTGTATTTTTGGAAATAACAAATAGACAAAAATGATATTATTGCTTATTTTGCCTGAACATAAGAATTATGGTACTGTTTCAGTGAAATAGATTTGTTGATAACTTTGACATTATGCCTATAATGACTATGATTAGCGTTTTGGATCATTTTTTTATTAATGATCTGATACTGATATATTTTATATTCTTACTGTATATACCACACATAATGACATTTATATCATAAATGTAAAAACCCTATTATATAGAAAGTAATTTAACTTTTATTTACATAATTAAATAAAAAGGAATAAAATTAGCTACCATTCAATAAAATATATATATGATTGAGTCGGTCATTGACTCATTATGTTTAGTATAAATCTACAAGTATATGTTGTGGCAAATGTCAAAAATGGTATTCTAAAGAGGTTACACGCTGGGCGTGGTTTCAGCAGTGTGGAAAACCACACTACCACTATACTAATGAACTAACGCGAGAATAGTATCTATGTAGGATTTTAAATAAATAGTATATTATAATATGCGTGTAATTAAAATACATACCTAAGTACATAAAATAAATATTTAAAGGAAGCGATTCCAATGCGAACCACATGTTTGTGACGTCAAGATATGATGAAGTGAGGCACGTAGCGGTGATTATTCCTGTATGTCTCAGAGCAACTCGTCTACACAACGCTGGAATCATATAAAATAAAACTGATCAATACTATGTCCACTAAAACTTTATAGTAAAAGTTCATTTCCTTAATCTCAATCTTTTCTGAATAACATGGGTAAACAAAATTTAATAAAATTTTCATATCTTACATATAAACATTGGTTTAAATATGTATGAGATTTAACGACGAATTCATTTACTTATTATTTATATATTTTTAAGAATTTACATATATTATTACTATATAAATTTTAGCTTTCTGCACTAAACATGAACTTCAACCATTACAACTCTCATACTCCTACGTGTGCGCGATATGCATAAAACATGTTAGGAAATTACCAGGATCCGTGACTGCCATCATCCTATAACCGGCTCGTGAATAATCTGGTCTCAAGTTCCAAGAAAGCGCGTTGAAATGCGGGAACTGCCAAGAGTACAGAATAATAGCAAGCACTAAGGCACCAGAGTCGAGGCTGCCGGCACAACCAGCCCAACCCATTAGTGGGGGTATTGCACCAACTAAACATAAGAATTGGACATTTTAATATAAAAATACTATCAATTATTAATATCATGATAAACTTCACTCTAAGATCTGATAATCAACACTAAACCATAAAATTGTATTCTTTTCCATAGGAATATAATTTTTTTTTTTTAGTTATTGTTCATAGGTCTACAATTATGGCAATAATCTCACCGGATGTTAAGTGACAATGTGGCCCACGATGGTGACATGCTAAGTCTAGTGGGACAACTGGCTTCCAAGAGCAGCTGCCAGAACATACTTATAGGTGCTTGGTGATAGATTTTCAACTTGAGCAAGCCAGGCAGGCATTATACAGGTTTCATCACAATGTTTTCCTTCACTGAAAGCTCCAGCTTATCGCAGGGATTCGAACTCAGGTCGACCAATGCGATGACACGCTACCACTGAGCCATCATTGCTTACTACATTATTTCTGACTTCTTTCCCTTCTCACTCACTGTGATATATAGGCCACTTTGTTGTCATTAAATTTGATAAAATATAATGGTGTTAGTTGGTAAACACGTCACTTAAGAAGGGGTCGACCGATTTGGTTATTTTTTGTTTTATAATCTTCGTAATTTTTTGTAAAGTTTTAATGGAAAGAAAAAATTGGTAAAGTTAGGTTAGAGTGAGACTATTGGAAAGTGCAGAGAACGTCTGCCGCGTAAGCTAGTTGTAATTTAAATGCCAAAGAAGTCACTGGCAGTTAGTAGTGATAAGTCCTTTAAGGATTTCCTCCAAGACTATCTATTAAATAAACCTTTTTTTATAATAATTAGCGATGCTTCGTGGCTCCGCGCGCATTTATTAGACAGTAAATATGTTCATGTTGTAAATATATTTTATTTTTACTCATAATATTGTTAATTCTTATAGCTTATATATAGACGAATGACATTAGCTTCCAGTGTACTAAATTTCATAAAAATTGGTTAAGCAGTTTTTGAGAGAAATTGAGAAAGGCATACTTTTTTTTTAAATATTATTTCGTGCTTATTATTATTTCTTTATTTATTTCTTTCGTATTATTCGTTTATAACAGATGCATATCAGAGGGTTGGAACAAAAAATATTTGTATAGACAGAACTACAGAGATTTACTGAATTTTGGTATTGAAATGTAGAAAAGTCCAAAAAGCACAACTTACCCACTGATCCCAACCAAGTGTTAAGTATCGACATCCTTTTCAGAGGTGTGTAAACTGATGTATAGAGGAACAGGTTGCCGGCTCCCAGAGCCGCCGTTAGCGGGTTTACTCCGAAGTATAATAAACCGAGTCCAGTAGCACTCGTCACTGCCGCGAAACCGATTGCATGAGTCGGTCTACAACAAGATTCTTTGTCACTCCAAGTTTAATACAGTAAACTTTTATTTTACAGCAGAGTAACAAATTTACTCACTGTTGTTGCAAATTAAAATTATCCCAAAGACTTCTAAGAACCCACACATATTTCGGCAAAGGAAACAAAATTGTCATTCTGCTTTAAAATAAAATCGGGCACAAGACTTGTATGTGAATAGGATTAAATATCTCTAACTCCTTGTGTTGTTGTTGTCCATAGGTTTTGAGAACTACTTATCGTCAAGTGTACATCAACCTATGCATAATTGATTCATTCAAATATCCAACTAATTGATAAACTTTAAAAGATACAAATACATTTACAAATAAACTTTAAATATCAATACACTATTACAATTCAAAAATAGTGCCGAAAGATGAAAAATCCATTGCCAGTAACTGTTGTCAAACCTGCCTTCATAAGACGAAAGTTGATATGTACCAGCTTATTCCGAAACGTGACACGCATAATACTCATAAATGAAGTGCATGGATACTCTCTTGATCAAATTAATAATAGAAAATATGGAATTGTATATTAAGTACATGAGAAATTGAAAGTATTTTTGACTACTTACTCCAATAAACCTTTTACAAGCACACGGTTCTTTGTCCTGGACATCTGTGCATCGAAAGGTACTTCGTGATACTGGTTAATGGAGTTAGCGGCGGCAGACACCAATCCCGTGCCCGCTGCGCACAGTGCAAACGTCGTCAGTTGGAACGGTGCAGGCGCAAGTGCATAACCCGCCATCGACGTCATTACTACAAGTGCTGAAATATGTAAGTTTAATATTATTCCGCATCAACAAAATATACAATTTTCATTTTTTTTTCTATTGTGCCTTTTTACTTCATACCATGCAATTCGTAAGCTTTTTCTTGGTGGAGAGGTTATGATACAATATTTTTATATTAAACTAGCTGTGGCCGTGACTCCGCTCGCGTGGACTACAGAATTATTGTTTATGAAGTTATTGTATTTTTTTTTAGTAAAACAAACAAAAATATCAAAAGCTATCTAGTAATTTTTACGTGATGTGCGCACAACGGCAAACTTCAATCGTTTTCTTTATATAGATAAATATTAAGATGTAACTATATTTATGATAAAACTAGCTGCTCCCTGTGAATATTTCGCACACCATTTAATGTAATCCATTTAACTACAGCTGTCATATTTGTTAATAAAATTGTTAATAGATAGCACCTCCTATAAGTTAGTGAATATATTTTTTTAATCATTGTTTTCAGATAACGTTTTTTTTAAACTTAATAACTACATTTCACGAATAATGAGAAACATAAGCTTTAAAATGATGTTTGAATTATTAATTTTAATGAAGAATTAACAGTGATATAGGGTTGCTTGAAAAACACCTTTGAGAAATAATAAATAGATTGTTATTTAATTCAGGTTAATTATTGTACAAATTAGATACAATTAAAGAACTGCCAAAATTATTCCTACTCCGTATTTCTTAAAAATTGTTTTTATTTTGCTAGGTAAATTCATACAACACTTAAATCATGAAAAAATCCAGATCAGAGAATGTATCACTTTGTAATGTATATTTTTGA
This sequence comes from Saturnia pavonia, assembly GCA_947532125.1. NCBI lineage: Eukaryota > Metazoa > Arthropoda > Insecta > Lepidoptera > Saturniidae > Saturnia > Saturnia pavonia. The sequence goes on along the minus strand of OX383899.1, from coordinate 4,222,101 downwards.
AGTGAAACTTCTTCTGCGACTTCCAACACATTAAATGTTTAACGCACATTATCAGTCTCTCCTCTTTGTGTGAGCCAGAGTGAGAGAGCAATATATTATCGGTCTCTCATCTTTGTGTTAGCCAGAGCGAGAGAGCAAATGTCGGTGTGTATGTATATTGCATACTGTTTAAGTAAAATATAAAATATCTTTTAAAGTGAAGTTTCACTTCTATCGTGTGTGAATCGCACACACACCTTTTTTTTAATATGAACTTAAATGACTCTTACTTCTTTAGTATAATTATAAAAGGTTATCAGCTAGCACACCAAAATATACTTACAAGTTAATCGTGCTTTCGAAAGCATCATTGAATACTGTCCTATATTATTTATTCTGTCATGGGATGGTGTCTCCTTCCATATTCTAGTGTCTTGGGAAACATTTTTACTTTTAACGGTTGCTGTTGGGGATGTAAGTAATGCCTTGCTTTTCCAACATTGTGTAGTTGATATTCTTGCCAAGGGTTGAAATAGAAAACCATTCTAAAAAAGTTTTTTTTTATATATTTACCTGATTCTTCAAGAGAGTAATTTTTCACCTAGGCTTTCAAGTATTATGTAAGCAGATCATGTTTTCTTACATTTTCTGATAAAGGGAATGTGGGAGACATTGTAAACCTTAAGTAAGCAATATGAAATCATAAATAATAGACATTACTTAAAGTAAAATTATCAAGGTATTTGATATTATATTTAAAATTAATAATTACTTTTTTATTATTGTTATGCTCCTGCTACACATGTGCCATAATACATTAATTAACGCAATAATTAAGACATTACGCAGATGTGGCCAACATTTAACTCATTAATTGATATGTGGCATTGTTAGTCATGTTAGACATCAAAGGGTTTTAGGGTTTAGGTAGGGTTTTTAGGGTGTAGGCTACATTAATGCTGTCTAGTTCTGTACGCCCCACATATTTTCTTTTTTTGGCAGGTAACATTGTTTACATAAGTAGTGACAACAGAGTGGTCTAATGAAAAAAGTAATGGAAATTTCAGAACTATTTCAAATGGTACTATGCTAATGGGATCTCTGATTATAAAAATCCATCAGCTCAAAGTATGTATCGTATAGGCTTATGCAATGGTGGCGTATCGTATAGGCTTTATCATTTCGAAATAACATAAAATTCGTAACATAGAGAGAACTTAAAAGAAAAAAGGAATCCTTAATGTGATACTACCGTATCTACTTCAATAAATATGAAAAGTTACTGAATGCTGTTAACGCACTAACTAATTGAGAATTAACTTTAGACCCAAGATGCATTAATCATGGCAAATATTTCATATTTAACATTAACATTAACCCAGGTGTAGCAGGAGAATTATATAAAATATTTTCCCATATTTCTTATAAACAATAAAAACTCTGTAGAGTTTGTTTAATTGTTTAATAAAAGTAGAAAAAAAACTTTTATCATTTAAGGGTGTGTCAAGATTTCCCTATTTTATAGTATACCAGAGGTATTTCAATCTACAGTCACATCATTATTTAACATCCGGTGACAATAACATTATACATTAGTTTATAACAATAAAAAAAATAGGAATCGGACTTTAGATTAAGTATATACAATATAAATGTTCGTTAATATATTATAGCCTACATGGCAATCTAAGATTTTAGTAATCTTTATTACTTATATACTATAATTTATTATCACTCAGTATCAATAAAGCATGATGGAAAGTAGTTATCTCTTTTCCTCATTTTTGTTTACAATAAACTTATGTAATACTCGATTATCGTACTGAAACACAAAACTTACCTCAGTTTTAATCAGGAATGAATTTGTAGATAATCCAAATACACTTTGTTTGAAGCATAGTCTACAATGTAGTACTTTTAAATAAGACATGGTTGAGTTAATCACGAGGGCTTTGATTGCACATGCTGTGAAACAGATTTACAAGATATTTACCATTATTGTGTATATAACAAATTTTGTTATCCTCAATATTACAATGTTCCAGTGTTTTAGGCACAGTGACCAGTGGTAGATATAAAAATGATGAATTATTTATTTTTTACTTGTTGAGATTGATGTATATAAGGAATTCTTTCTCATAATTATCTTTTACACAATAAATATTTACGTCTCAATTAATATCTACATTGCGTAAAACAGTTAATAGATGTAAATATACATCCAATTACATTTATGTTTACAAATGTATAATTAAATAAAAAACACTTACTTTTCAATAAATTATTGTAACGTGAAATAATATATAAAAATATAATAAACAATACTATTACTTCGTAATAAACTACACGATAAAAACTACGAACATATTTAAATCGAAAACATTTTAGGTTATTTACGCAATGAAGTTTCAGCATTGAGTTGCCAACAACATCAGATTGTAGATAATATTAATTAGAAGACAAGGAATGTGCTACCGTAAGGGACAGCAATATATAATTCCGTCTATACAATAGGCTACAAGGGGCACGTGCCCCAAGCCCGGCAAAAAAGCTTCGCTTCCCGATAGCTATCGCCCGATCAGCCTTTTAAACACACTAGGGAAACTTTACGAGCGGCTCCTTCTGAACCGTCTCAAAACCGTTATAGATATTAAAAATCTATACCCTCCCGAACAGTTCGGTTTTCGCGCCCGACACTCGTGTACACATCAAGTGCACCGCCTCACGGAGCACATCACGAGCAACTTTGCCAAAAATAGTATCGCCCCCGCCCGTACGCTTGCGGTCTTTTTCGACGTAGCTAAGGCCTTCGATAAGGTCTGGCATGCCGGACTAGTCCACAAGCTACATCAATTAGAAGTCCCGGATAGGTTAGTTCATCTAGTTCACGATTTTCTACGCGACCGCACCTTCCACTACCGAGTGGAAGGAGTACTATCTACCGCCCACCCTATACGCTCAGGCGTCCCGCAAGGTTCCATTCTGGCGCCTTGCCTTTTCAATCTGTACGTCAGCGACCTCCCGAAGCCCCCGGGGTCGAGGTAGGGCTCTACGCTGACGACACAGTCATATATGCGTCAAACAGACACAGAAAAAATCTCGCCTGCGCAGTCCAACGTGCCGTAACCACTCTCGGGGAGTGGTTTCGAACGTGGCGAATAGCTATTAATCCGGTAAAGAGTGCCGCGATAATGTTCGAACCGCATACATGCAAACTACCACGCACGGTAGGACCCCTCTCATTATTCGGTACGAATATCCCTTGGGCCACCAAGACTAAATATCTGGGTGTCACCCTCGACTCGAAGCTTAACTTCAACGCACACGTTACTATAGTCAGGAATAGGGCCATCTGGATCCTTTCCCGCTTGCGACCCTTGCTCAGTTCGGTAAGCAAAATGTCCTTAAGACATAAGCTCACACTGTACAAGATGTGCGTCCGTCCGATCTTGACATATAGCTGCGCCGCGTTCGCACATATGTCCAAACATAACTTTGTCCGCATGCAAAGAGTCCAAAATCGGTTTCTCCGTCGCCTGCTTGACCCTCCAGCCTTCGTTAGGAACATGGACCTGCACAGGGACATGAGGCTTCCCTCGATAGAAGCTTATGTGAAATTTCTCACCAGGAGATACTTCGATAGCGCTTCGAATCATCCCAACCCGCTCGTAAAATCCACCGTGAACTACGTCCCAGACAACTCGATCCCCGTTGCCAAACGTTATAAACGCCGTCCGCGAAATCTCTTTGTCGATCCCGATGACGACATCGAGAACGCTAACAATTTCTACACGTCCGCTCCCGCAACATATGCGTGCTCGCGCCCACGCCCGCGAAACCACCGTTCCCTCCGCAGGGGACGTACGGTTAACTTCGCTCCCGCACACCCGCCACGACCGCCCTCCTCTGCGGCAACTCAAGCCTAGGTCCGATCCATCGGCATGGAGCCCTTGAGCCAAGCAGCCGCTCGCGCGATACAAGTGACTCTACAATCACTAGCTTTCACAGCCATACATGACACTGCATTATACACACATGCACAACACACATAGGTACATAGGTTCTGTAAGGGACCTTTTTTTTTCTTTTTTTGCCTAGTTAGATTAGACAAAAATTTTCAGACCACTAAATACACATATACATGTTCCTTCCCTCCTCCCAGGGGGAGAAACATGTATATATGTATAGTTAGTTTAGATCGAATTACGGATAGGGAATTAGTCAGATCGCGACTTAATTGCATACGCGCAACAGTCCGAGCCGAGGTCCGGCCACTTTGGCACCCTCGGATGTTGTTGCTTAGCTTTCGTGGCTGAGTGCCCTAAGCGCTCGCCCCCAAGCCCGGTAAAGCTGTAAAAGCCGTAAAGGCTCCAGGGCCCCTCAGGCTAACAGTGTAGTCAGTTCGAAAAAAGGCACGTGCCCACGGCTTCAGGGGCCCCGTAATGACGATATATTCATTTGCATGGTAAAGAGAGAAGCTTAACTTAAGTCTAATTTCACTAAGAATTGCTGTTGAAATATTTATAAATTAGAAACCAGATCAAATTTTAGTGTGAGCACCTTTGTAAGTTGGTCAATTTTTGTTATTAATGAAAAAAAACGTTTCTATGTACTGCACTATCATGTATATTTTAGTTATTGTTCAAAAGAGAAAGTAAATAAATCATAAAAACTTGTAGTAAGATTTATAGATCATAAAAAATATAACACGAGGTATTACTTGTCATTTAACATCTAAAACGAAGAAAAACCATAAAAAGTTTGAGATATTTTCTTGTTCTAACCAATCTATATAAATAAAAATGGGATGCTCTTCGTTTGTAAGTTCATCATTTGAAAACGACTGGACCGATTTGGCTATTTTGTTTTATCTATATGGCTATATCGACACTAATCGTCAAGGCCTCACCATGCTTATTAATCGCCTTCCCTCAGCGATGCAATACCTACGCTAGAAGATCACCCGTTGACCAGTTCTGGCGAAAGCTATATTGACAATTATTTATCAGAGAGTGATCCTCGACGTAGCGTACAAGTTGGGTGTTGATCGCTCCCATGATTTTGCACAACACGAGTTACGGCGATTACGGTAATTGTTAGGGTCCGACGGTTCCCCCTTCTTAGAAATCGATTGAACATTAGCCTCTCTCTAATCACGAGACACGATACCAGACAGGTAGGATAGCCGGTATAAGCGCGTCAATACTGGAGATAAGTCAGCTGCATATTTTTTAATAACTACTACCGGAATGCCGGCCGGACCGTTATAGTAATTTTACTCTCTAGGTAAGATAGGTAAGATCTCCTTCTCCAACTCTTCTTTCGCAAGCATAACTTGCTCACAAAACGAGGAATTCCATCCACTCTCGCTATTGACCACAGACAGAACCACGGTCGTGAATGAGTAATCGGTGCCGATTGTCGCAACAACGACGTGGCGCGGTGAGTCCCATGCAGGACAGACGGTTAAGGTGTGCTGCGCAGTACCCTCTGCGCAGCCACAACGATGGCGCCCAGGAGCGATCTCCCAGCCTATGCGACACAGGTAACAGCCATATCCGAAAGCAACTGCGTCAGCCGGAAGGTGAGAGTGCCATGCCGCCTCTGGAGCAATAATAACATTGATCATGTATTCTAAGAATTCACAAAAACTCCCTAGAAAGCTCTAATAAGGGAGCCACCAAGGGTTGCCAAGTTTTTTTTCAAATATAACAGTATTTTCGAGGCTATAACTGGAAAAAAATAGATGGCAAAAAACAAAAAAAAATAGTGTTCAAATAATTTATAATTTTTAAATAATAGTTTTTACCGCTCGCTTGACAATGACTACAAAGTCAGAAAGAGATACAACTCAGATTAAGGATATATTACACTGACGGACATATAAACTGCATCAAAGTACAAAACGACTTTAAAATAAATATGTTAACCAAGTATGCAAACTTTTAATATAAATTTAAATTGATATTGGTTCGTTTACTTTAAAACAGCGTAGTATTATAATCTTAAGTTTAAGTCTGTTTACTGAATACGACCGTTCAATATTTTTAACAAAAACAAAAAATGAATCTCACTCTGTTTTACTGTATGTAATACGTACGACATACTTTAGTGTGGATTCTGCAGAGTACGTTCGACATTTTTATGCAGTGTAGGCGGAGCGGCGCTCAACCTCTGTGCGCTCAACTCTCGTCGCTCAAGTCGGATAATTGGAATCAAAGCGTAAAATATTTATTCATTTAAATTCCACGCCATCTTGGTCTATGGACGTATTAGTCGCGAGAAAATTATAGTCTATAAAGAAGTGCTGCATGTTTTAATAGTTTGGTTAGACGATATCACAGGGCGATATATATGTTTTGCATGTTTGCTGCATCGAACTTTATTCCTAACTCTTTAAAGTAATACTCTATAAGCGATTTAGCACTGGATGTTTAAATAGTTTAGTTAGACGTCTTTAATGTTTTAGAACTGCAGCGAACTTTAGTTTTAACTCTTAACAGTAAAACTCTATATGCGATCTTGCGCTGCATGTTATAATAGTTTTGTTAGACGACATAATATTTTAGCGCTGCAGAGAACTTTAGCTCTAACTCTTACCAGTATTTGAATAAATTATTTTCATGAACGTTCTTGTCTATCGGTAGAGTATATTTATTTATTACGTCAATGCTCCGTCAGAATTATCTTTTTTATTTTATATATAATTTTTAATATATTACTATTTATTTTGCAAATTAATAGTATGTATATTTTTCACTAGCTCTTTTTCCGTGTTTTTAATAACTACAATATATTATATTTTAATTATAGCAATGTTCTTCCAGTTTAGTAGTACCAGGTAAAATGAACTGCCCTCAGTTGAGGACATTATTATTAAAATATATTTGTTTTGAAACATTTTACTAAAAGAGCTTTGATAACTGTAAACCTAACTTAACTTCAAATAGTTCAAAATTTTACATGAATATAGATGGGTATGAAGGATATCAAATATTTAGAAATACATTTATTTCTTTTTAATAAACCAAATTTAACTTTAAATTTTTATTGCAGACTACCAGAAAATAGAACATATTTAATAATGTATTCCTCATTATTACATTTTGATATACGGCATTCATGTAATATTTTTATATGTAATAAAACATGAAACATTGGTAGCTGAAATCTAGCTATAAGATAAAAATGACGGGCAACGATTCGTAATTTTGACATTTTTTATGTTATGGGTAATTTTAAACTTAGTGGAAGTCATCATTTTTTTGTTTTTATTTTGAATCGATTGATATTTTGAAGTTCGAACGAGGAAGTGGTTGCCTGTGTTGACGCTCGAATTGCGAAACATGTGTAATTGGTATTTTATAAATGTAAAAATGACTAAATTATAGTAAACTAAGCGTCGCCACCATAGGAGGGAAAGAAAATCAGAAATATGGCCTCGCGAGGAGACAAAGGGAACGGAAATGGCGAGGAACAGATCGTCGAGGTAAATCGATATGGCCTACATTTTTTGACAGGTATTTGGTTTTCATTTAGATAATTCTTATATGATATGATGACTATGATGATTATAGACACTGGCAGAGGTGTTCCGTTGCTTCATCTGTATGGAAAAGCTGGTGGATGCACACCTATGTCCACATTGCTCGAAGCTGTGTTGCTACGCGTGTGTCCGGCGATGGCTGACGGAGCAACGGTCTCAGTGTCCGCACTGTCGTGCTGCGCTCCATCTGCACGAGCTGGTCAACTGCCGTTGGGTGGAGGAAGTCACTCAGCAGATAGAGACTATGCAACAAAGCAACACTGCTATACAGCGGGAAAGCATCCGTGACAGGTAGTGATCTTTTTTTAATAAAACAGTAAATACAAATTTATTGCCTGTCTAGTAATATTTAATTTAAATTTATAATTGTACCACTTGTTAAAAACCGGTTGTACTAATACAGAATCATCCCAAGTGTGCACACAACAATATACCAAAGTTTTATCGCTATTGGATGAATGGTGTAGGCTTCTACACATTGAGTACATTTAAGACTTACACACCATCTGTTGTTAACTGGTTGTACTAATACATAAACCTTCATGGGTGTGTGCACAACAACTGACCAAGATTTCATCACAGTTCAGTGAATGGTTTAAGAATGCAAAGGGTACAAACATAAATTTTTATATATGTATAAAGAAGATGAAGATATATAGATGGAATAGAAAGAAGAGACATTTTTAAAAGTCTTAATGCTAAAGATATATAACACTAATATAGCAGATGAATAGTGTACATGCGTTTGTGGCAAGTCAACAATAGTGATTACTGCTGCCTCTAAACTTCCTTTTCAGGGTGACGTCAATGTTTCTAACATATGTTCTTTTCAGAACAGTCCTTTCTTTGTTTCTATTCATCAACTTTATATTACACACATACAATTTTTGCAGTATGTATGTGTGGCTAGATAGTTAATATACCTACACCTTTCAACATTATAGTGTGTACTGGAGTTTCTTAACTTTTTGTATCTTTGTACTGAGCATAAACATTATTTTCACTTGAAGACTAATATGGCCTAAAATCCTCAGTGGTAGCAATAACTATTTGGGAATATGCATGTAATTTAAATATAGATCTAGTATTTTTATTTGGAATTTTTGTTAGTGTAGCATTAAATCTATAATGAGTTTTTTATTTATTCGCTTTTTGTTTAATAAATAGATTTTCATCAATAAAAAGTGTTAAAAATACAAGGGAAATTAAAAATCGCTAAATGCAACGCTATTGGTCAAATCGAATCGTGACATCAAAGTTCGAGCTGTTTCTGCAGTGCTCATGCCACGGTGGAACTCATATTAGTAAAAAACGCGATATTTTAAGTTTTCCATTTTGTGAAAAGAACAAACAGCGACAGAGCGAGAAATAAAAATACACAAGTCTAAATTTGAATTTGGAATTCTTAACCAAACACCAGATATTTGAGATCAATGTGGCCAGTTCAACAAAATGCCAATTTTATATGTAGGGACTTAATATAAGACTATATATGCTTTTAATATTTTGTAGATATAAAATCTTTAAAAAGTTGTTATTTAGCATGTAAGATGACATATATAATTTTTTATAAGATATAATGTGATTTCTGTAAATGTATCATTTCTTAAGAAAAACCTCTTCCTAAATGAAGATGTGTATTATGAAAACCGAACATAATGTCAAACACTAATTATATTATATTATATTGTATTAATATGTAAGTATGTTTATATGTATTTAACTAAAAAATAGTGTCTGTAAGTGTTGTTTGTCTGTGTGTTTCAGCGGCGCAAGCGGAAAAATGTATATTTAAATTTTGTTTATAAAGTGACTCTCCATTTACTGACTTGACACTAGCTGAATTCGTATTTGCGAGACTCTATTAAAAAAGTTATTATTATATTTAACAGATGTCCAACTCACCAGGAGAAGTTAACGGTTTACTGTTGGACATGTCGCCGTTGCATCTGTCACCAGTGCGCTTTATGGGGTGGCACCCACTCGGGGCACACATTCAAACCACTGGAGGAAGTATATGAGCAGCATTTGACTCAGATCCGTGACGAGGTGTCACAGCTCAGGCGTAGACATATGGAACTCATTAGTCTTGTGCAGGATGTGGCAAGTATTTTTTATTTTATGAATTATAATAATAATAAAAATTGTTTGTACTTATGTATGTACGCACGTAAGAAGTTATATTTCATTGTCATGAAGTTAGCCATTAATTAATGATAATGTGAATTAATTTTACTTTTTTAACTCTGTATATACAAACATTACTTTAATTTGATTAAACTGAACTCGATTGATTTGATTAAAATAATGTATTTGTACACCTTTAACTTATTATTATTATGTAAATAAAAATATAAAAGTCAGTAAAAATAATTCACATTATTATCATTGATGGCTCATTCATTATGTCGCACTTCCCACGATGCACGTGCAGCTCCTAATTCTACCCAATAAATACTAAATGCGCCAAAACAACTACAATTTTAATGTACGTAATTTTCTATTAATCGTAGAATAGTTTGATATGGTTATATATATTTAGGTATATTTAAGTACCTACATACCTATTTTTTATTGTGTTTTATATTGGTTCACTTGAGAAAATATTGTTGTTAAATGTGCCCTTCCATACAATTTATATGAAACAAGATTTTCAATTTCAAGTAACCTGTTGGGCTTCTTCGAAATACTACTCTGTCAAAAAATGACCGGGAAAAGATCAATAATGCACAAAATGTTAGTTATTCATCCAAATTTATTTTATCGCCTTCAAAGTATGCTCCTTCGGAAACGATACACTTACGCCAGCGAATAATCCAATCACCAGAACATTTTTTAAACGCTTTTTCCGGAATTGAATTTAGTTCTCGTCGCGAATTCTTTTTTGATGTCAGATGCAACTCAAACTTCGCACCAAAATGAAAAATAGTTGTGCCAATCTATCAACAAAAAACAAAAAAAATAATTTGGAACCATAAACAAATCATCCATTCCCGATACTTTTTTGAATGAATGTATTTAAAACAACTTTTTTATTGATCTTTTCTTTTACAACTGGTTACTTAAAAATATGTAATTGAACCATATATGTAATGCAATGTATACATACATAATGTTTTGAATTTTATCAGGAACGTAACGTAGAGTCGGTACGCGCAGCGAAAGACGAACGAGTACGCGAAATTAGAAATGCCGTGGAACTGATGATATCTCGCTTAGACTCTGCTCTAAAGGCGAAACTGCTTACGCTTATGGGTCAGAAGAACAGCCTCACACAGGAGACTGAGCAGCTTGAGCATTTACTGCAGGAGATTGAACATCAACTGCATTCTAGTACTAGGTAAAATTATTAAATAAATAATAGTTGGTTACGTATTTTCCATTCAAAGTTTTTTTTAATATATTAATAGCATGGTAAATTGCCGTCACTGTACGTGATGGCAAGCAAAGTACAATGCAAATACAACAGTGAACTTCGAGAGAATAAGAATTCATGGGCGGTCATAGCTGTCACGCTGGCTTGCAATTGTTGATCCCGATATCCGACAATCCAAAAAAGAGTTACTGTGGTGGGTTTATCACTATATGCATGCGACTCTACCACCCCGCATTACTGGATATACATACACTGACTGATCTCGGAACGCAAACTGCCTAAGCTTTCCACTATCGTGGGTGTTACACCTGGTGTATGAAAATTGCTATTCAGTTGGATACAATAATAATTGTCGTGTCCTACCACCCAGCAGTTAGTTGCCATATTTGTTACAAATGTTAATGTTTATACCACTTTTAATCTGTGCTACAGGTATGACCTAATAATATTATAATTTACAGATCTGAACTGATAGCGAAAAGTAGTGATCTATCAAAGATGATACATCAGGTGCGTAAGAAGCCTATGGCGAGTTTTGTTACTGCGCCCGTACCAGCCGATTTTCATAGGTATGTCAATATATGAAGGGTCCACTGCAATAATGATGAATGTCCTTTGTTTTTTGTTTTAAGATAATTGGATTTTCAGCTTATAAACGGTGAGAAAAACTCAGATCTCAAGAAAATAAAATAATTTTAATTTGAGTTAAAGAACATGTATTATAGTCATCATCTTTGGAAAATAATAAATCTTTAGGTATTACAAACTAATTAAAAATTATATAATCTTAAGTAAGTCTTAAAAAATCAGGACTATAATGATCACTGTCTACACTGCGTTCATAGTCAATAATGATAGTTGTCCAAAGGACTGGTTTAATTAACTTCTAATTCTTTCATATTTGCAGCATGAAGAAATTCATCGTAATAACGTTTCGCTTCAGGCCCACAGAACTTTTTCAGGGACTGCAGGTCGTTATATTTTGCTGTTGATATAGGCAAATTTTCTTTATAGGCTAAAAACCAGGCAATTTAAATTCTCCCTCATTAATACCTGCCTTCATAGATCGAATAGAAGCTGGTGTGTTAACCACATTTGATCCCATGGACTATTATTAAAATGTCTGTGAAACATGAGCCGTGGATGTTATTTCTGGATTCTAAATCACGCACAGGTCTAATGGGAAAAGAACAAGTTTTTTTGTAAAACGGTTTCAGAAATGCAGTCCAGCTCTTAAATGCATCTTGTGAACAGTCGATGACATTGAAAGGTTTCGGTCTCTGTCGAGCTCCACGTACGTGTTCGGCCCATTCTTCAGGGAGTTCAATCCTAGCCTTTTGATTTAAGAAGGCCATGTTACGGTCGCTTTCCATGTCTGAGTGACCTCTTATCGGGAATATAACTGTGACAGATTCTAAGCGATTGCAACAGTGAACTATGTAGTGTAACATTCTAAAGATGGTGTAATTTTTGTTTATGAGAGGCCACATCATCTGATCCTTTTTTCCATTACCCTCATCGTATGCGAAAAAATAAGATGAGGAATCAGCAAGCACATGAACATTAAACATAAAATAACTAAGCTGCCTTTTATACTATACATCGTTTGTCATTATGTTCGGTATTGGAAGATTTTTTGAGAAATCCATTGCTATCGCGATTGTTGTGGCATTTTGCCTAGCTTGCAAACGAGCTTTTCTTTTTTTATCATAAAATACTTCAGCTCTCATTTTGTGTACTAAGTTCTCAATTTCCTGCTTTTGAAGTTGAGACAAAATCTGAGATTTTTCATGACCGTCAGATCGCCGTTGGTTCGACCGCAAGATGGCGACCATTGCGAGGCGATGGACATTTATCATTATCTAGTTCTAGCCCTGTAGCCAAATTTTAAAAACGTATTTATCTCGGGACTGTAAGCGATATTGCTGAGTTTGTAAACGAGACTACTAACTGCAAATGTCAAGTGATCGAATGACGTTGCAAACTTAGATTTAAATATTTTTGGACATTCATCATTATTGCAGTGGACCCTTCATATAATTCTTAAGGTTCCTACACATTATGCCGGCGGCACGGCCGGCGGGTTTTTGCCCAACGAATATATATGCCTCGGGAATCGGTAATAAGTCGCGGAGCATAATTTCAGTTGAATGTAAACCATAACACTATCATAGGAATGCCGGAAATTTTCTAATACATTATAAAAGTACCTCCCAAATTATCTAGAGACTTTAAATTTTAAACGTGACTCCGAACTGAATAATAATGTATTACTAACTCCTTTCTTATCTATCTGTTTGTCTGTTCTGTAAAAAAATGCAGTCAATTTTAAACTATCTTATCACATGCCTCCGTCATAATCTGATGAGATATTTAGAATAGATTGCAAAATTGAATGCAACACGAGTAAAAATCATAAAATATTGTTACGTCTGTGGGTAATAATATGCCGTAGTGTCACTCAAAAGTAATTTATTCGTACTCAGCTAATACAAATTAAAATATAAAAAAAAACAAAACAAACGCATAAATCGTCCACCCAATATTCTCACAGAATAACCCTTTAGGCACTTGCAGAATAACACTGTTTGTTTCTCTCTTATTTCGCTTCTTGTTGTCGCTTCGCTTTCGAATTATTAACTGCCGCGTCTCGCAATTCAGCTCCCTTATATATCTAAATGACTCGATCCCGAAATCTCTGGAAGGCCCCGGAATTCTTAACATCTTGTAAACAACTTACGTCATCGCTTTTTAAAACGAGGGGAACGTTTAATTTATAGCCCATTGTTTGCTGACAGTTTTAGCGATAAGACTTTCTATGTGTGTGTCGTTGAACCTAAAACTATACGTCACACGACTGCAATATGATAAATTCACGATCTTTACGGACGCTTCGGGAAATTTCGAGAAAGATGATTTTTTTTCTATTTTCTTTATGTTTAAGCCGTAACAATATTATTTCAAGTAAAAATTTATTGTTTCTATACCAAGTTTTCAAAATGACCTAAAAATATAATATAAAATAAAATAACAATAAACGTGAAACGCATGCAATAGATAATTGATATATGAGTAGTTCACCTAAGCCATTTTTAATGCACTGCAAATGATCTCAACCGTTTTGTATATTTTCTCAACAACAGTTTCCCCCTACACTTCTTACTATTATAATGTATTTATAGTATATACACTAGTATAATAAATGTTAGTAATGGAAAATAATAAATGGTTATTTTATATACATCGGGAATATATATCGGGAATATAATTCGTTTCCAGTGAAATTGTGCCGAGTTACGACAGTAGCACGTTCCCCATGAGCAAGTTCACGCAGATCCAGCACGCGGCGGCGCCCGTCTACTCCGCCCCGCTCTACGTCAACGGCCTCTGCTGGAGGCTGAAGGTGTACCCCGACGGGAACGGCGTCGTGCGCGGGAACTACCTTTCCGTCTTCTTGGAGCTTAGTGCTGGGTTGCCTGAGACATCCAAGTAAGTAGTAACACGTTTTTTTTTTTCAATTCAGTTATATTGTTAACGGGTTTTATCCTTGAAACAGTATTGCTATGAAATTTATTACCCAAAAATTGTCCTTTTTACCTAAAAAAATTCCGAAGTTTTCAAAGTAATTACACACAATTAAGATGGTTTTTTTAATAATTAATTTTCCAAGTAACCATTTTATTACAGAGCCTAGCTAGATATACAATGTACAAATAATAAGCGATATTGTAATTCCAACAAAAATAGTTTAGAACTTACTAATTAATATCCCCAAAAGTTATTGTTTTTTTTTATTTCGTAAATACTGTTTAAACGTCCTTGTGTTTTCATTGGTCCCACCTTTATTATTAGAGCGAACACCGCCAACCAATGTGTTTCACACATAGTCAACTTTACCTAGTCTGTGGCTTACATATCCGTAATTAACTAATAATATTTGAGAATATCTTTGGGTGCTCACTATTTGGAATCAGACTGACGAGACTGTACTTCTTTTAATGATGATAGATTGTTGAATTCGATTGTAAGGCTACTTATACACTATGCTAACGGCTCGGTCGGCGGGTTTCTGCCGGGATAAGCCGCAGAAATCTGCAGTAAACCTCGAGCGTCATTTCAGTTCTGACGGTCACCGAGACAGAACAGCGGTTCCTTTTTTGCGGCAAACCCTTTTTGCGATTAGTCACCCAGCCGACGTAGTGTGTAAATAGCCTTAACAATAGTCTTTTACCACATATCATTTAACTAAATAAATGAAATATTAAAAATACGTAAATTTTATTTAAAATATTGCTTGAAAGCCAATAGTAAAAATAATAGATAAATTAGTTTATTATCCTAGCAGTAATATTAAAATAAACTATTTATGGATAATGTAGATTATGTTATGTAATATTTATAAGAATTCTGCACATTATATTTTCAATTTATATCAATTATAATCGGGATTACATTTGTATAACGAGCACCTGTATTCTGTACCTTGCACAATATGTAAAATTAATATATTAAATATTCAACAAGTTGTTGATATTATTAATCTAAACCCTTCACAATTTTGTATGTAAATGTGATTCCAAATAACTTAGTAATATACGTTATAATTATTGCAAGCACTGCTATGTTCAGGGTAGACAAGCGGTAAGTAAATATCGCTAAGGAGATGCCTAAGCTCATTAGCCGTAGTGCTGCAATATCATAACCACTTGTCGACTTCTGTGTGCTGAATCTAATATAATTGTAGCTTAATGTCTTTCCATCATTGTATCGTTGAGTCATTGCTTGAATAGTGCATAGCCACAGCTGTCGGAAACTTTCCTCTATTAGTGCTGTTTGTATGTCAATATCTTTCAATGGAAAAACTGGCTAATTTGTTATTTATTTATTTAATTTTAATATTTAAATGAAAGTGAATGTTGATCAACGGGTTTGTTTATAGGTAGTTTTTTTTTTTTACAAAATTATGTTGTAATTTCCTGAAATGGCAATAAAATTTAGAGGTTTACCTGAATTCATTGTAAGCAATGTTTCAAATAACTATCTATATATACTATAAATATTATTTATGTGTGATTTCATCATCTATTTATTTGTATTATATTAAATGACTTATAGTATTTTTTTTACTCAAAATTCAAATTACTAGCTACAGCTTACTCGGGGATAATGTAGCTTTTTGTCAAACAAATATTTTATGGAATCGAATCAATGGTTCCCGAGATTATTTCATAAAAACTATATTTCTTTATAACTGTGACTAGCTTTGCGCCGGGGATTCACTAGCGTTTAGTTTTTACAATTTTTATTTACTGCTAGAACACGGCCACGGCCCGCTCGCATCATTACTTCGTTTTCATCTAGCGTACTTTCTCTACACTTTGTATGTTAATTGCTCCTCTTTTAAGGGTCATGGCGTGATGTTGGATAGCCTATATATAACCTTCCTGAGCAAATATGCTCTAAAATGAAAAATATTTTTTCAAATGTTTCTGATAGTTCCGCAGATTACCGTATTCAAACAAAGAAACAATCTTTTGAGTATTAAAAATCAATCTCATAATACTAGTACAGATAATGTTATGATTTACAAAGTTTTTTGTGAATATAAATTTGTGACGTAAAATGATATCTACATACACTTTCTGTATATACATTTAATATTTCATAATTGTATAATACACGGGACTTTTTGGCGGAATCTTGAGCTGTCATGTTGGGGGTTCTATTTTAATTCATTCACTTAGGTTCTTTTATCATATATTATGTAATATTGATGGCATTTTGCGTTATATAGTTTGATTATTGTGCATACGTGAAATGAATTACAAATATAAACTGGGAAAATGCATTTTGAGTTGCCACAAAAACTCCCTAGATAGTTCTAACAAGGGAGCCACCATCTTGTTAGACCCTACTTTGAAAATTAGAAAACACTACGAAAGCTTAAAAATATTGACAGTGGCTTCTGTGGCACTAGAATAGGAAGAAGGGTTATAATAAAGGAATCGTTTCATGATAACAGATATGAGTACCGAGTGGAGATGCTGCACCAGGTGTCTCGGGACCCCTCCAAGAACATCGTCCGCGAGTTCGCCTCTGACTTCGAAGTAGGCGAGTGCTGGGGCTACAACCGCTTCTTCCGACTCGACCTGCTCGCTAGCGAAGGATACTTGAACCCAGAGAATGATACTTTGATATTGAGGTAAGTATGTCTATAAAGCATATAGGAAAGAGTTGTCTCATTTTGTCAATAGAAGAATGCAGTAGGGATTTTTTGTTGTGGTTTTTATTTTGATCCATTAACTTAGGTTCTTTAAACTTATTTTATGTAATATTGGTGGCATTATGTGTGATATAGCTTAGCTATTCAAAATCAAACTAACAATTCAATTTCGGACATATATTTTTTTTTATGTACAAATAATATTTACATTTAATAATCAT
Organism: Saturnia pavonia; assembly: GCA_947532125.1. Lineage (NCBI taxonomy): Eukaryota > Metazoa > Arthropoda > Insecta > Lepidoptera > Saturniidae > Saturnia > Saturnia pavonia. The sequence goes on along the minus strand of OX383899.1, from coordinate 4,204,756 downwards.
TATGACATTTATAATTTAGTGGATGCACAGAGAGGGAGTCACTTCCAGATATCACTATCATTCACATAATGATCCACCTTATAATCCCTTTCCACCTTTTCAGAGTAAAAGCTGCTTGACATGGTTCTTGAACTCATCTGACAAATCGTTAATGTGCTACGAGATCTTATTATAGAACATAACACTATTACCTAAAAAACTTTTATTATTCTTACTAACTCTAAAACATGTACAACTAATTTATGTCTATTTCTAAGTATTAAAACTGCAGCACAGCTTGTCAAAGTTTTTCCCAATATACATTATATTATCAAGAATATATTCGGAGGGCAAAGTTAGGATATTAAATTCCTGGAACTTGTTCTTTAGTGATTTGCGACGTCTCATTGTATATTGCTCGAATTGGCTGCTTTTGTAATATGAATATGGTGTATACTTCAGCTGCATATGTGAAGTGGATTTTATCTATACATTACAAACAGATAATTGAATTGTCTGTTTGCAATGTAAAAAAAAACAGGTTTTTACTGAATGCATATGAAAGTACACACGGTACCAATAACAAAAAACCGATTTTTTTGGCTGTCTGTCTATTTGTTCCGCGTAATCTCCGAAACGGTACGACAGATTTTGACGGGACTTTCACTGGCAGATAGTTGATGTTATAAGGAGTAACTTAGGCTTACGTTTATTTTATAAAAAATAATTAGGGTTCCGCGCAAGAAAAAACCTTTTTGGTAGTCCACCCGAGTGGAGCCAAGTGCACAGCTAGTTATAAATATAAATTAGAAACATATGGTTTGAGTTGCAACAAAAATTCCCTACTACACAGCTCTAACAAGGGAGCCACCATCTTGTTTGAACATTAGGAAAATACTACAAAGGTTTAAAATCAAAAACATTTACATTGGCAATAATTTCTGCGGCGCCAAAACAAGAAATAGTTTTTTAACTATATCGTAAATTAAAAGTATTATTTACAACATACACTGTATGTATTCGGTGAACCATAGTTTATGTTTTCACTCATCATTACACCTGTTTGCCGATTTTTATACATATACATGTGTTCTACAATAATTATATGGGAATGTATTGATTTCTCTATTCACATATCATTTGATAATGTGACCATTCCTACATTCACTAGCACGCTGTATAGTTTGAAGTACAAATTATAAATGGAGTATTTGTTAAAGGTTCCAAGTGCGGCCGCCTACGTTCTACCAGCGCTGTCGCGATCAACAGTGGTACATCAATCAACTTGTAACTATGCAGAATCAACATATTCTGCAGATAAATGATCTCAAAGAGGTTATTGTGTTTCTATGTTGTAACATACTGTATTGTATACATTGAGTTCTACCATTGCGTAGGCGAAAATCTTATCAATGCGTCCCAGTGAACACTTTATAGGTAATTCAGTACAATTTACTAATACCGGGATTTTAATAAGAGGTAGGAAGATAAAAAATATATAATAGTGCTTCTGAGTAAAGGCTCCTACACACTATACCGGCTTCACGCAAAAAAACGAGCCGGGGGTTATGCGGGGTGCAATCGTCACTTCACTTCTGGCATTCCAGTCAGTGTTGTACGGTGCATTTTATCAAATTAAATTAGTTTTTAATTTGGATGACAAAGCCAAGTTGCTTTTCATAGAATATTTTTATGAACATAAGGTTATGTGGCATTCCAAGAATCCAGATTTAAAAAATAAAATTAAACTGATATAGCTGAATACAATACAAGCATAAGAATAAACAATATAAGAATATAGCTGAACATTGAATATAATATGCCATTCTTAACAATGAGAAGAACAAACAGTTTTGCATTTACCGACAACCCATATCAACTTTTTTATAATTTTCTATCATGACTGTTTCTGACACTTTTTGCATTGTAAACTTGGCCGTACCCAAAAACTTCTACTGTAATTTTTTTTTGCTAATTAAAATCAATACTACGGCTGCAAAAGCGATTTTGATAATCCATAAATCGACGTGGGAACGCATAAAGTCGAAACACATTTTTTGAGTAAATTGTATTTTTGTATCATTAGAACCATAATATACCGTATTAAACATTCCTGAACCCTAATTACTGAATTCCTAAATACTAATATCTTCTATAAATTATGAGTTTTTGAATTACACAAATGAACTATATCAGTAACGTTTACAAAAATAGCTCTCCTGAAAAATATCGTTTTTTGCCTTACGACCTTATGCGTGGGAGCCGTCGAAATATAAAGTAAGAAACTGACTGATTGACTGACTGATCGATCAACGCACAGCCCAAACTACTGGGGCTAGAATTGGGTAAATTTGCACGCGGATTTCATTTACACTGAGCACTAAGAAAGCACTAATTTTTGGAAATTCAACCCCTAAGGTGGTGAAAAGGGGGATGAAAATTTGTATGAAAATTCGTCATTTATGATAATAGATCTATGAAAATGAATATTTAGCAATTACTCTCGCTTCAAAAACCTGCCGTCCGGGGCTGCGCCAGCTGCCGGCTTAGTGTGTGTGCCGGTTAGTGTGTGCCTTAACTGTTTTAATAGACTTATTTCTCCATCAGCGATAATTGGATTAAACTTGTTTGTACTGTGTTACAATACAATGTTTTCAGCGACTCTGTCTGGAGATAACCCGCAATGCGTTAGATGCGACCAGAGGGATGCCGGCTGGCTCGACCACTTCTCAATCAAATGGTGCAGTCAATGACACAGACAACCCCACGCAGAATAACCTTGTCGACGGTAACAATGCCAGCGAGCCGCTTGTTTTCGGTAACCAGTGGAAATTTAGTATTCCGCAACATATTCTCAGCGGACCGAAAATACCTCAAGCGTGTAAGTAATTTTCTTACCGGATTTTAAAGAAAGTTTTCTGTTTCCTATGTGTTTTATTTTATTTTAGCACGTGAAACTGTCGGCTCTGTACCTGATGGTAAGCACAGTGCAATCCAATAACAACGGTGACCATGGTGAGATCGGCAGTCCATCGCCGCTCTGCCTGCAAGCGTTCCTGCAGATGGGTATACACTCGACTGATCCAGGGACGAGAGACGCCTAAGCGTGCGACTATCGCAGGTGTTACACTTAGTGTATGGTGGCCGCGTTCCAGTTTGATAAATTATCTTGCCCTACCACTACCTGTAAATAAACCCTTATATTAGGATTCTATGTGGTCATATTTTTTTTAAATGACACGATATCTATATTTGTAATGTAAGAAATTGACTAGCTGAGTGACCAATCCACGCACAGACCAAACTACTGGGGCTAGGACCGTAAAAATTTCCATGCGGGTTCCATTTACACTGTAGACGAGCAAAGGAAGGATTTTTGGAAATTCAACCCTTAAGGTGAAGGAAAAAGGGGATGAAAGTTTGTATGAAAAACTGTCATTTTTTAAGATAGATTTATGTAAATTGGTATTTAGCAGTTTAGTTAGAAATTAAAAAAGATGGGGTATAGCTCAATTAAGACGCGAGCGAAACCGCGGAAAAAACGCTAGTATTTTTATGACTCTTTTAATGGGGTAATCTATATATATATATATATATATATATATATATATATATATATATATATATATATATATATATATGGGAAGGTTATAGTGTGTAAAATATTAAGGTAACATTCATATGTTAGTTATGTAGGGTTATAAGTTCATAAAAAATCCAATACAAAAAATAACAACCGTTTTTTCAGAATTTTCTTACTTTTCTTACTTTTTTCCTTAAAAATTTAGTTCTAATAATACTAACATCAAAAAATAAACTACCTAAATTGGTCGAGCCATTCTCAAGTGATGTGTTTACCAACGAACAACATTTAAATTTTATTTATATGTATTACATTTTTTATTACACTGGAGAAACTGTTTATGAATTGAGTGTATTATTGTACACGAGCGTAGCACAAGTCTGAGTTGTTTAAATGCAGAATTTTGTGAGTCCTTAGAATTTTAATTTGTGTAGCGGATATCCTGAACACGGCAATGTATGATGACACTCGGAACAACGACGTGTCGAGCCAGTCCGGTACCTTCGGATACGGAGACTTCGGGCCTCCGCCCCACCCTATGTTACCCTCCTACAACCAGCCCTCCACTTCACGGTAAGTCAAACTATTATGCCGTTTGTCTGCAGTAAAACGATATATTTCTATAAAATAAATTAAATACACAAGTAAAAAAAAGGTGTGTGTGCGATTCACACACGATAGAAGTGAAACTTCATTTTAAAAGATATTTTATATTTTATTTAAACAGTGTGCAATATACATACACACCGACATTTGCTCTCTCGCTCTGGCTCACACAAAGAGGAGAGACCGATAATGTGCGTTAAACGTTTAACGTTTAACGTCTTGGAAGTCGCATAAGAAGTTTCACTTCAACAACAGATTCACCATTCGGTGTTGTTCTCATTTGCAGTCGTCAGACAAAATGTGATTGTACTTGTTTTTGTGGTTACATTACTCTGTGGTTGCCAATTTCTTCCATTTTGTTGCTTTTTGTATTAGCTTCTTGTATTCATTTGGATGTCCAAAACAGAACAGAAATTGTTTGATTATATAACTATTCAACTGGCCGTCGCCATTTCGAAAAAATGCACAAGTGGGGTTGAGAGGAGGCACCTTGCGACATAGGCGCAAGTTCAGTAAAAATACACTCGTACAAACAAAATATCTACCATATTACGTCATGTGTTTACACCATAGTCTGCTCTTGTCTTTATTTCTAGTATCGTATAAGTTAGAACAGTTCAGCTATAGTTTGGAGTGTAAATACGACATCGCGCTAGGAACCAATAGTGGCTCCTGGCCAGATGTGACCATTTTGTGAAGAACCAGCCATTAGTTTCTGGGCAGATGAAAAAGTAATTAAATATTGTTTGGAGTTAGGTTGGTTTAGTTGTAAAGTGGAGTATTACTGTAGTGAAAATTCAATTTCTTATGGCGAAATTGAACAACAAATTCAATAATAGTTTTGTTTGTTGGTATAGATCGGCGAATTCGCTCCACGTGCCGAGCACGGACAACATGACGCTAGTGAGCTTGCACACGTTGCTGAGCGCCGCCAACGCGCCCGCGCGCGCGCCCAGCAGGCTCGCCAATAAACTGCCTCGCCCGGACAAACACCAAGTGCCGGCAAAAGACTCCACCCTCACTGGTATTTACTTTTCGAAAGTATCTTTATTTAAAAAAAAGCCGATCATGCATATATTTGTGTTATGTGTTTACAAAAAAGATGGTTTTGATGTGATACTTTTCTGGCGCTTTTAGTATTTGGTAAAATTGAGAGCTGCGCATGTGTCATGTGACGGAAATGCAACATATTGCGAATTTGCCTTCAATGGCCATAGTCATTATTTTACTGGCTTTTTTATTGCGTAAAGATAATTAATTAACCTTGAATATATAAACATTATTTTAATTTGATCGAATTTATTAAATTAATGTTTATTTATTTTATACATCGTTTTTTTGTGCGTTGAAAATTTTTTTACTTTGTTACGCTAAAGGTAGTGCGTACAAAGTAATTTTCTTTCTGAAGCTTTAGCGTATTCTTGACTCCGACTTGGCCGGTTTGCATTTCTTGTTTTACTTTTGGAGTTTGAACTATAATTACATCGCTTCTTGACGCATTCTTGATGCATTCTTGACGCTTGTTCTGTGTACCATTTCCATTGTAAAATGGAAGCAAATAAAGAACGAAAAAAAAGGTTTCTTTCGTGTGGACACATACTATTTTATTTTTTATTGTCTGAAAGGATATCTCCCATAATTACACATGGCGAAATTAATAGTATAATAATTATAAAAAATGAGAAACGGTTAACTATTGCAGTCCGAAATATAAAACTCTTTAGGATGGGCAGCGTAGGCTTGCAATAAGATCGAAATCTTATAAATGTTATTATTTAATGTCATACTTGTATAATTATATCGAAATCAACAAGTAATTGAAATTTAACAGCAGTTGCTAGTACCCCGGTAACTGAAGTGAGCACGTCCGCGACGAACGTAGTGCTGTGCTCGTCGATATCGTCGCCCGAGCTGAACGCAGGCGCGTGCGCTACGGCCGTGACGTCAGCGTCCACTAGCGTGCGAGCGGGCGGCGAGTGCGAGTGCACCGCGGACCCGGCACCGGCACCGAGCGCGCTCGACACGACTCGCACCGTGCATCCCGCTTCTGAGTCGAGCAGCGATACTGGTGTGAGTGTGAACACGGTAACTACTGCTACACTCAAACACTTTTACAATATAACTAGTCGGTATACCTTCGAATTAGTGATTTATTATGCCACATTTCTTAGTGCCATAGCTGAAAGTGGCGAAGGGAGGAATTCTGAAAAAAAAAGCCGGAGAAAAAGAAAGTTCTTACCTAATAAAATATCAGCTTTCACCACCGTCACCGATGTTTCTATGACGATTAAACAACCACCTTTATCTTATATAAAAGCATTGGTATTCTCATAACAGTGTCTTTCAAATGTCATAAAAGTGGCTTTGAAAAAATCCTTTTTATGTAGCTGTGAGACACATCCATGCTTGCTTGCTTTATTAAAATACACACTTAATCCACACCAAATTAAAAACCATTACCATTTTACACTGGAATTCATAGTCGACGGGTGAACGGTCCCCTAAAATCAACCTTTAAGCATTATAAGGTCGCCCTTTCTCGCTTCCTCTTTTAAAATACGTGTACTCTAACACTAATAACACTTTCATAAGCCGGAGGCCAGCGGGTTATGATCATCAAATTTATCTGACCTGTCAGAATTGCCATTATCTTACAATTTCGTATTCGCTACTGGTCCAGATTAAATTGGTTTCTCCTTATTGGTCACCCGAGAGCGAGACAGACTTTGTTCGCTTCCTAGGAAAATTAAAGAGATGGGATGCTACGTGATAAGCCGCATTTTTACGGCTTATAACTTCGAATTCCACTTGATGCATAGATTTGACTAATGTTATACATTTTTAGGCGTCAAATATGTTTCGAACATAGTACGTACTGTACGTAGTATGCATGACGATCGAAAATACCTAATTACCTTTGGCCTACATATATCACTAAGTACTTACGTTATATACCAATTCTTAAAGGGAATCGGATTATATGGACTCTTCACCACTGCTGGCTAGCTATAAGAGGACCTAATTTGTAACATACAGTGCAGATATAAAATACTTATTTATATACATAATAAGGATTAAATATGAAAATGCCGTTTTAACGCACTGGCTACATTGAATAAAAATTAAACCTGCATAGTGTCAGCTTACAGAGTGAAACTTATTCACACGAATACAGAGTGAAACTTTTTCACACGAAAACTATAACATTTTAAAATTAAAAAAAAGACATGACGTTTGATGTTTGACTTTCAATTCTTTTTACATTCTTCTTTTAACGTAAAGATGGATACACAAAAAAATCAGAGTAATATTCGAATTCGAATCCTACGTCGGAGACTAACACATTGGCAGGAACTGCTCGTATTATCATTGCTGTATTTGGAGAGGATACGGCTAACAAACGTACCCTGCTTTATTGGTTTAACCACTTTCGTAGTAGATCCTTTACAATAATCGCAAGCGAACAACCCAATGGCTGACCTCAGGTGAAAACAAAGCCCTATAGCGAAGTTTAAAAAGCGTAAAAATTGTAGTCTTGTTTCCGTGAAGTATAATAACATTTCATGTGTTGTTAGTTAATTGCATTTAAAAGATTGTTACGTCTGACAATCCGAACTAATCGTAAAACCGTACGGGAATTTTCTTATTGGTAAGTATTTACAAAAAAAACATTGAACATTCCAAACGTAAAGGACAAATAAAGTTGACAAAATCGCATCTGTCATAAGTCAACAGAACTGTTCTATTTTTTGTATGCACGTTTTATAGTATCATAAATTACAAATATAATATAATTATAATTATCGCGTACGTTTAATAATACAAAATAAACGATAGGGTGACACTAGAAAAATTAATGTGGCAACATTATTTTCAAGTTTGACAGTAGCGATTGTCAATTTATTTTATTGTAATTTTACAGGATCTGATGTTTAGTGAATTGGAAGCGTTCGTTGATGAGACTAATGCAGCCATTCACGTTGATGAGAACTCCAACGAAGAGAATGACGTCGACGACGAAACCATGTCAGGTAAGCCGGAATACACTATAAGGTTCATTCTGTTTATACCAAAACAATAGATCGATTTCCTTTCCCCTTCCTTACTCTTAGACTCTCTTAAAAAATTACTCCAAATCTCTTGTTATATGAAACACTTTCCGTCTCGTTTTTTAATTATCCAGATCAATAGCTCCGTAATAAAAGCGATGCGACAAAAAAAAAAGACAAATCTTGCACAGATAAGAAAACAGAAAACATAGTTTATGCTGCTATGTATACATAGTACGAAAAAGATTGTTTAATGATCGAATATTAAAATGGAGTGCCCTTGTACAATATTGTTAAGTTCAGTTACAATATCCCAATGTATGACCCTGCGGGAGTTCCTGGCCGAAGTCCAGCGTCCCCCCCCCCCACCTATTCCCTGCGTCCTGTGTTGTGTTCCCGTTCCGACAGAGGGTTCGTCGGGCAGCGGGTCGTGCTCGTGGTGCGGCGTCGACTCGCACTCGCCGTCCGGTGCGTCCGGTGCGTCTGGTGCGTCCGACTTACAGCCGCAGCGGTACTGCGCTGCGCGACACCGCCCGTACCGCCGGCCCGCGCACCGCACCACCCGTCGCGCACGCCCGCACCCGCACCCGCACCCGCACCCGCACCCGCAACGACACTCCCGCCTCGAACACAGTTGCGCACACCTACCGCATGACGCATCATAAAGATACACCAAATATTACCACGTTCTCTTTCTTTTTCTCCACTAATATGGAATAATAAAACGAATTTTCTTGTTTTATTCCAGTTTTCAATGATTATTTTTTAAATATATTTCGTTTAAAATTATTTTAAATATAATGGTGATAAAATAAGGTTTTTCTGGTTAAGGTATAATTTTTTTATAAATTAAAGTGTCAACAATAACAAAGTGATCACAATTTCAATCTTAGTGATACAGTTCCTTAGTATGTGAGAAACTTTTATTTGAGATGTCGTATGTAATTTGAAGAAAGATTATATTTTGTTTTCTATAGTTAGTTACTCAGTTATCCCATTGAAGTTTGTATAGTTACTTACATTTATAGTAATTCTAAACTAGTATTGTATAGTTGATTGTTATTTCTATACAAAACCTGGAAAATGATTGTTACATTTTTTACCGTTCATTCCATATTATAAGATGAAATTAACATATTTTTTTAACAATTCGTTTTAAATATAATTATAATTCCTGAGTAGTTTGGCAATATAATACGAATTGAAAGTACAAATAATATATATAATTAAAAAAATCCAAATATATAAATTTCATTTACACACAAATCTCCGTGTCACAGTAAGTAGAGTCGTTTTATTTTTGGGGATTATTGGATGTAATATTTAATTTAACCGTATATTTCGTAACAGGAGACAACGACGTGGAGGGCGCTTGCAGTGGACTCGCGGAGACGGACAGGGGCGAAGCGGACATCCTTTCCCGGTTATTGTGCGCCGCTAGTACGAGCCACGTCCGAGCGGGAGTGACTCCCGCGGGCACCGACACGCCACTCCCGGCCACCTCCCACTCCCACTCCCACTCGCACGCGCACTCGCACTCCCACGGGCATCGGCACGATAACGACCCGCAGCTGTCGACCGCGGCCCACACCGATATGCTGTTGTTGAATCTCATGCGCATCAACGGACTCACACCGAAACACTCTAAACATGGTCAGTTTTTTTATTTTATTTTTATATAACTAGCAAAATAAAGTTGTGTACAGAAAGTGCCTCAGTTGTGTTAAATTTTGACGATATAGCATACATGTTTGAATCATTAATAATCCTTTAGGAATAGTAATTAATAAGCCAGTAGAATTTTCATTTTATTTGTATGAAATCGATTATTCTTCGAAAATTGCATTTAAATAATTCATTTTAAATATCCGCGCTTTGGTTTGTGACGTAATGACGTCAACAACCATGGTCGTCGAACGAAGTTTTTTATAGTTATTTAGCGACCTCTAGTGGAGAAAATTGAAAGAACTAAGACAGATTTTCAGTATTTTGTTACCAATAGTTTAGCGATAGTGGCATCGTTACCACGTGTTACCTTGAGAAGGTGGGTTTGGAGACAAATTAAATATCTGACTTTTGGTTGTTGACTTGTAAACGTTTGGGAAGCTAATTTACTAATCCCTTTATTCAGGCGAATTGGGCATACATTCAGCCAAAAAAGTATCGGGAATGGATAATTTGTTATTGTCCAATGTCGCGCGGAATTTGAGTTGTATCTGTCATTTAGATTAAATAAAGTGCTGTTTTTAGTCAGATCATATCTAGTGTGTATTGCGAATTTCATAATGGACATAAACATCGAACAAAGAGTTTGTCTTAGATTTTGTATCGTCAATGGAATTTCGTGTTCGGAGACACTGAAAATGTTACAGAAGGCTTACGGTGAATCGACTTTATTAAAAACCTCTTGAACGCTTGAGATGCCGGCGTTTGTGACACCGACTTGTGTTCCCTAAATACAGTCTGCGAGGGCTCGGGTTTGGGTATAAACCGCACGATCTTCGCGAGCCTTCATTTCGCGGCTGGTTGACTTAAGCGCTCGCCCCCAGGCCCAGTGAAGCTGTACAAACCGTCTAAGGCTTCAGGGCCCTCACGGCTAACAGTGTAGTCAGGTCAAAAAAAAAGCGCGCCCTCATGCTGCAAGGAACAGTCGCTTCGTGTGCACTGGTTTCGGTCCGTCGTTATGTGCGTCTTCGGAATGCTTTGTAGGCAACTCTCGAATAGCGCAACGACCACTGCGGTCTTTCTATAAACGCCCTTTTCAGGACGAGTCTTCTAGTTTCTATTCGTGGCGCGTGGCGTCTTATTTTATTTAGGTTTTGTGTAGGTTGTGTGTTAAAATCACACGTGTCAAGTTGAAAATCTGCCGCCAAGCACCAATAGGTGTGTTCCGGCAGCTGCACTTGAGAGCCAGTCTTCCACTCGGTTTAACGTGTTATCATCTTGGGCTACATCGTCACTTAACATCAGGTGAGATTGTGGCCATTACGTCAAACCTATAATAGAGGTTATACTGTAATCAGTGGTAGCATGTACGGACATCGCGTCGATGGACGTGAGTTCAAATCCCTGCAATGAGCCTGAGCTTTTGGTAAAGGAAAACATCGTGATGAAACCATAGCATGGTAGTAGGGCTTTTTCTAATGCCAACCTGGCTAGCTACCACCATCAAGTTGAATATCTGTCACCAAGCACTTATAGGTGTGTTCCAGTAGCTCCACTTGAGAGCCAGTGTTCCACTAAGTTTAACATATTACAGCTTGGGCCACATCCCCACTGAAGACCAGGTGAGATTGTGGACATAATGTTCAGCCTATATAAACGATGAAAAAAATATATTGAGGATTTTTTCTTACCTTTCCTATATATTCATATCTTTTTATATAAGAATTTATATAGAATGCTGGTCATATCTATAAACTATAATTTCAACTACCATCACTAGATGGAGGCTTTCTATCAACAAAAATATACTTGAAATCCCGATTAGATCCAATGGGGGATCCAAATCCCATTCATTTCACTAAACTTCAAACACAGGCAACAAGACACACGAGTCGTAAATATTTTGTATGTACAAGGGAATTGAAAGAAATTTGTTTTTAGTAATTGCCTAGTATGTGTTTGCTTACTATCGTCTTATTGCTGCTATGCGGTTTTATGCATGGTCTTTGTCATAATATTCTTAGTTGCTTTCAAACTTGAATTTAGTCAATTTTAAAACTATGTGCTTGTAATTGTAAAATTACAAAGAAGTACATATTCTGTATTGTTTTATTTAATTCTCCGATTAACGAAAACGTTTAACGAAAACGAAAACTGTTAACTTAATAAATTAACTTATGCCTTCAATTTCACTATATAGAGTTTACACTGTATTTAAATATTGTTGACGGATATGTGAAATGGTTGTCAGGTCCGAAACGTAATTGGAGCTCTACGTCGGAGACGATGGGTCCCCGCAGCGAGCACGCGAGCCGGCTGCCCCGGCGGAACCTCTCCGGTTACCACGTGAGCGCCCCCGCCGCCCCCTCCGCCCCCGCCGCCCCCTCGGCGTCGCTCGGGTTCCGCGCCCGCCGCTCGCCCCGCGCACCTCCGCTCTCACCCGGACAGCTGCGGCACAGGGGACGGAACAGTACGTTATACCGGATCACACTACTTCATATATGTCACCGGATAGTTTTCGGACAGTTTACAATCTCAATAGATAGTTTATAAACTAACGGTTCATACGATTATCCGGTGGCATATATAAATGTATTACAGTCAAAATCTGTTATAATTTGTCTTTTGTACAGACAATTTACAATCTGACTAGATTATTTATAAACTAACAGTTCGTACATTTATTTGGTGGTATATTATATAAATTGAATTTTTCAGATCACCTGTCGGCAGTAGGCGCAAGCCCGCCTGGCACTCCTGGCACTCCGGGCACTCCGGAGCGTAACTCGTTCTCACCCATAATCAGTCTGACGATGCACGACTACTGGCCCTCAGTCTCAGCAGTCACTGAAAACGACGAATCCGACCTTATGTCAGATTATAATGTAACTATGAACTATATTTCTTCGTAACACTTCGTTTTTCTATAGAAATATCTTTGGCCGTTATGATAGTAAAACCCCAAGGCCAACGTTTCTGACGTAATAAGAAGCTAAATCCATGAGTTGACAGTATGTTTAAAAATTAAAGTTAATTACTGGTATATTCATAAAAACCCTAAAACGATACATACAAAAACTGAATTAGTAATTGTTTATTTATTTAAGGTTTGCTTCTGAAAATTTAATTTGATCTTTTTGTCTGTGTGTCACGTGATTCGCAACGTCATACAGTGTGATGTCATCGTACAATAAATACACACAGTTTAGTGATAAATGACTCTAAAATTATTATTAAGCTATAATAATTGTTAAATAATTATATTATATAGTGTGAATCATCGTACAATGAATATTATATATTATACAGTGAGTATGATCTTGTGATAAATGAATCTAAAATTATGAGTAAGGGTTGCAGTAGTGGCTAGAAAATTATATGGGCTAAAAAAATATATTGACTAATTAACTGAAATTCTACTAAAGTTAACTGTGCACATAAATATACCTTTAACCTTAATGTTATTTGTTGAATGATGACTTCAGGCCGTGTTTTTGTAGCGTGTTTTTTTTAGGATAGTTTTAAAGGTGTGTAATCCTTATTAATATTGTAAATGCGAAAGTGAGCTTATTTGTTTGTTACTCAATCACGCATAGACGGCTAAATTGATTTAGATGAAATTTGGCACACAGACAGCTTATAAGCCGGATTAAGACATAGGATACTTTTATTCTGGTAAAGGCCCGATCTGAAGTGCACGCAGACGAATTCGCGAGCACAGCTAGTAATTAATAAATCACGGGTATTATTTTTAACGTACACAAGTATTCAAAACAATTTTCCAAAACTTGACTAATCCTGGATTACGTATTTGGTCAGAGAGAGAAAAAAACCATGAAACAAAAGTGATGAAAGTGTCAGAAAAAAATATATGTTATTGTTTGTTATAGTGACTCTGCTTCCGATTGTCGCGTTTCGGGATCAGCCAGTGTATTTCCAGTTGTCGAGAGGCTTACAGGTCGACCGGCGATGGACTATCGATCTCTCAGTGATCACCATTGTTCTTGAGTTATATGTTTTTATATGTAACAGGACACGTTGTTCGACATCCTGCTGAATTCGTTGTCGATCGACGGAGCGAACAGCTCGGGCGAGGCGTGCGAGGAGGCGCGCGGCGCTACTCCCCCCGTGCAGCCGTGGCGGCCGCCGACGCCGTCGCCGACGCACGCGCACGCGCACGCGCACGCGCACGCGCCCGACATCGACTGACGCCTCGCTCGGCCCCACACGTACCCTCCCTGCAGGGCTCGCTACCGTCGCGAGTATTACCACTAGTTCACCCAGTGAGTTTCCCATTTACACTTAATAAAATAATTATTACTTTTTAAATCTATTCTATAAAGTGCAAAAGAATATATTTGAGAAATGAATCACATAGAAACAAAGGAAGCGACATCCTATTTTTTTATTGTTTTTTTTTTTAATACTTCATATGAAAGAAACGTTATTGTTAATTCTGATTTGTAACTTATTATAACTATTAATTGTTATAATACTTGTAATAAAAATAATGTCAACACCTTTTAAAGTTAAAGTGGATAATGCTGCTTTTGCTTCTATTTTACTCGAATTATGTTATAATCATCTGATTTATCAAAAAAACTGATACTGATATCAAAATATTGCTTAACGTTATCGACGTTGACTTTAAATCAATGATCTAAACCGCAAACAGTTTTTTTTAGGTAATTCAGTTATTTATGTTCTTATACGTTGCAAATAATGTTGTATAGTGAGGTATAACAGCTAATCTTGATTTTCACACAATAAAAAAGCGATTTAATGCGGTAAATAAAAAAAATAAAATTAAATTTTATTGGTGCGTGGAGTTAGTTTTATATCGATATTTTACGTGTTGTACTTGAATTGTAATCCGTGACATAATATATGTGAAGGGTACTTGAGTAATTTTTTTATTACGCTTTTAAAAAAATTACTATTCGTAATTTTTTTTTTATCACGGTTATAAATCGCGGCAAGTTTTTATTTTACGAAAGTGTTTAACAGTAACATCGTGCCGGTAAATATAAACTTCAAGTAAAATATTTTTCACACTATCAAAGTGCTTTAAGCTTTATAAATAGTAAATAAAACAAAGCCTTACCGACTCGAGAATAAGATTCAACTTCACACAAACCGTTTATTTCTTATGTGTCACTGCAATTTTAATGTTTTATCTCCTTCACACCCGTACCTTTTACATTACGCGATAGAATTGAGTGCAAGCATGAATTAAAATCACGTTCGCGCGACGAAATCAGACATTTTATTTTATTTTATTTTTTATTTTTCAGACTCGTTATATTAACCAGTGATGCGTGAAATTTTCTATTAGCAGTGCATATTCTATGCCTTGCAGTGGGTTTATTTCTGTTTCGTCATAATTCCAAAAAACAGCTCTATATAATAAATTGTCAACTGCAAAACTGTGATTGGTGAAAGATATCGTGATGTAATTTTTTTAACGGAATATGGAACAACGTTTATAAGGTCTTTAACGGTTTAACATTCTGTGCGTACGTTTTTGGAAGATAGTTTAGTGTATAATATTAGTTGATAGTTAATGCTTTCAGTTGGTGTGTGTGATGTGTGCGGCTTTACCGTCTACATCGGAGTATGACAACTCAAAATGATAAACGATCTCCTTTATTTTTAGGTTTGATAATTTTCAGTACAAGTTTTAAACAGGGTGCGCGGATATTGATAGATTTGTTCGTTGAAATCTTCTCTGGATGCTGACATTTATTTTTGTGTAAACATTTTTCATTAGGTGTGTGTATATCAGTACCTACCTGATGTGAAAATGTTGATATGTCGACATATAAAATAAAAAAATAACTTTTTAATAAATAAATAAATAACTCGAAATATCGATTTATTGGAACGATTCAGTAATATATATCAATTTAAAAAATGATTTTTTTGACCCAAAAAATTGATTCTTCAGTTTATTAATTACAGATCGCCATCATTATAATTGATTTCAATAACAATTCTACTGGCTTATTATTTAGCCAAATTTAAGTCGATAATATAAGAAAAAAATTTATTATACGTTGATGTATTAACATTCTCAATCCACGCCACGGATATAATATGCATTTATTTTTTACGATTTTATCATGCACGTGCATTTTTGTGATATACGCAGGTGCTTACCGGCTACAAGTAGTTTTGTTAAACTATACCCTATTCATAATAACGTGAGATTTTATGTGAACAAACCATAAAAGGGGTTCTTTTACACAGATAAGTGAAGTCATATGAGAATATTAGTGAGAAGTATCTTAAGTTTGAGTAGTTTTTTCTTAACAATAAAATCTCATGTTCAAAGGGAATACGGTATAGATTACGTTGAGCATGCTTACGTTTATTTTAAGTTAAAATGTGTTCATATTCAGTACACGTACCGATCAGTTTCGGGAATTATTTCATTTTTCTTTATAATTAGAATATTTGCGTTCGTTGCGTAGAGGTGTAATGTTAATTTACAATATAAAAATATTATTATAGTGAAGTGTAATTAGGTCTCATTTGATGTAATACTGACGTACAATACGAATGTAAACAGAGAGTCATATATATAATTTTATGCGTTTGTATTTTCAGCTGAACCCTTTTAAGTGTATACTGTGATGTATTTCAACTGCAATTTTTTTGTAAATAGTTTTTTCAAATTATATATTTTTCCGTAACATTTACACTAAGTAGAGATTCAGTTTATGTTCAAACGTAAAGTTCTGTTTCTTAATATTCTTGATACATTAATAAGTGTAATTTTTATAATTGCCTAAATTGTTACACATGTAATTTGATTGAATTAAAATTTACCGTTATATGTTAATTTATTTCTAGTCGATATAAACAGATTTTAATATTACCCCAATATGGAGTTTGTTTCTATTGTTCAATTATATGTCTCGCGCTGTGCCGATTCTGTAATAATGATATTTGAAGTATTTCAATATTTCCATAATACAATTTATGTGTACAATATTTTTTTTGTTAATTTGATGGTTTTTAATATTATCTGTATTCACGAACGAATTACTGATTGATATAATAATAAATAATGTATTTATTGTGCAAATTATTATTTTTTTATTCCTCTGCATATATACGTAATGCACACGTGATGGCATGTGCCATCATTGTGTGCGTAGTTGAATTTAACGAAAGCCAGGTGTGGCGGTTGACAACCCTACTCAAACAGTGTCAGATGATCTGTATAAATGAGAAAATCAAGCAGGTCTTTGGCCAGGTATAGGCGATATTCTTTTTCTTTATTCAGCGGTCATAATTCGGTAATTTGAATATAAAAATTGTCAAGAGAAAGAGGTAATCGTAATTTTTAACCAAATAAAATTTAAATCCAAATTAATTTTTATCTGTTAGCTGATTTTGCAACCGTTTATTATTGTTTCCACGTTCTCCTCAACATTTCTTTCTTACTTCTCTTTTAATAAGCGATGGTGTCGAGCGTCGAGCAAATGTACCTCTCAAGGATTCGCCGAGATTGTAAAAAAAAGGTAAATTTATAATTTAAGAAAAACGCCTTAAATTGATTCAATATTTTATTTCCATTGCTCCAAAATATACACAATGACAAATATTGTAAATCTGGATTGATCCATATTTGCAAAATGTCTTTATAAGGTGTGTGTTTATTTGAATCTCATAGCTGATTACACGAAGAAAATGAATAGATTATTAAAATTTGATTACAAATCTCTTCTTGCAAGGAGACACTCGAGCGAGTCGTCTTCGAGAGAGACATGTCTTTTATCAGGTAAAGGGTACGTACGCTATAATACAGCTATGCAGACCTTAAGCTACCTCTACGTACAAATACGATTCAGTAAAATTAGTAAATTCACTGTCCCTATATTAAATTATATATTTACAAATAAAACTTTAAAAGGAACGCTTTGCAAACATTCAACAAACTTGAGATCGTCTTAACCGTTAAGATGGTATTTATAAAATGTCAAAAAGTTCAAGAACGGAAAGTCTTAAAACATTTTGCGGACGAAAATATATTTACATTAATAATTACATTATATTTTTTTTAATATATAGATTGCCAAATCACGTTTTACACTTCTCATAAAATAAATAACAATCGAATTTAGCCTAAAAATACTTCTCTTTGATAAAAACAAAACAAATAAAAAATAATTGCATTCAACAAAGCTAAGATAACAAACATAAATTAATCATAAGAGAAATATACAATTATTAAAAACCTAAAGGGATCACGTATCGTTTATCACTGTAATAGCGTTAACATTTTATAGTTAGTAGCAGTTCACGTAACACTATTCTATTGCCATTGCATATAGGATATCATTATTCAATATTATACAATAAATTCTGTGCCTATAAAATAATGCATATGAAATCATTAATTCATTTCATTAAGTCGTAAATATTTTTATTAATTACAAGTCATATATTCTTTTATTCACGTAATATGGTTTGATATTTATATGCAGACATAATAAGGTAACTGTAATATTAAAAGAATTTATACATTATGTTATATATTACTTGTGCATAAAATTCGAACCAGCTAAACTACTGAAAAGGCAAGTAAGTGATGTATTTATATTGACGTCTCTTAAATGATTACAACTTCTGAACATATTCTAAGCCTTACGCATTATTCCTTATTATCTAAATGGTGTTATAGTTCTGTGGTCAATATTACCTTTTAGGGTATATCGTTATTTATCGCTTACATTTAAGCCCTCGGGCACCATATAATAAAATTTTATTATTTTAACTAAATATACTATTAGCACTAATATAATATATTATGCGTTTTGCATTTTAAATAGTATTGTTAATTCCACAGCAACTCCATCAACAGTAGTTCAGATATCTACAATGGGAGTTGTACTAAAAACATACATATAGATCTGCGGAACGGTACATCTCGGTACGCAATATTCTCATATGGAAACTGCCTGTTTATTTTCTCGATATCATTGATATTTTGTTTCGTTGATATTTGACAATACAACATTCTGGTCCTTGCATCCGTCCATTTATTCTGTCTCGTTTTGCAGCCCCTCGCGCATTCATTAATTCTCATAATAATCGTCAGTTTCATATTTCATTCTTTGGTATTGTATAGTGAGCTAAGGTCGCTTAGAATTTCAATATTTGTATATATTTTTTAAATCGAATACTTTGTAAAACGTATTGCACTGCTCAATTCATAATTTTTATTTAATCCAATCATTTTTACAAATTTTATTTCTATTCATCGTAATAGCATTAACCTACGCTTTCGTTAGAGATATATACCTAACAATTTGTTTAATGCATGACGTTTGCATTGATTTTAGTTTTCGACGTTCTATTCGTACATATTCTTGAGTATTATATTTATTCGTACATTATATAGATAGATATTTGTGACCTAATCTATTCAGTCAATTGAATCGAATCAAAATAATATAGCCTCTCTCAAAGTGAAAGCTTCGAACTGTTAGTATCCACATGGGGAAAATGTAAATCAGACTTGCATTAGATCACTTCAGACAAACATGAGTACTACGTTCGTTTTAGAATTCAAATTAAATGTAATTTATACACGTTCGTATCGGGTCAACGCAAAATAAAATTATATCATAACAGCACCACAAGAACAGACACCGGGCTACGAAAATATATGTGTAAGTACCACCTGTCAACATTCTTGCCTCAGCGTGTTCGTCGGTCGCGAGCGCAGGGCTGCCACTTGTTTAGAGCGAGTACGAGTACGAGTACGAGTACGAGTACGAGTACGAGTGCGAGTGCGTGCGTCAGACGTGCGACTCGAGCGGCGGCCGCGGCGGCGGGACCAGCGGGCTCGGCCACACGCTCGCGCCCGTCAGGTCCGGCGAGGAGGTGCGCGTGTGCCGCGCGCTCCATCCGTCCTTGTCGAAGTCTTTAGTACCACCCACCGTGTGCCTTCGCTTGATGCCGCGCTCCGGCATGCCGTTCTTCCGCTTCAGCTTGGTGGAACGCCACGCGCCAGTCTCCCGCCGCCGAACCACGTTCCACTCTCCTTTCTCCAGTTTAGTTAGCTTCTCGTTCTTGTTCAGCGACTCGGAGCGCTGCAGCCGCTCCGCCCGACAGTTCAAGCTCTCAGAGCGGAGAACGCGCGCCTCATTTTTGTCAGAGTCCCTGTTCAATGACTCGGAGCGCTTCAGTTTGGCGCTATCGATTTCCCTGTTCTCGCCGAGGGCGGCGGGCTCGAGTTCGAGCGCGGCGCTGTTCCGCTTGGCGCAGTCGGAGGGAGCGCGCGCGCCGTACACCGGGTACAATACCCTCTCTATAGACTTGTCGTTGTCGGGCAGCGTGTCCCCGCTCGAGGTCTGCGAGCGCGTGTCGACGTCCTTGTCGTCGTCGTTTTTAGTTTCATCGTGGCTTGGTTTTCTCGTAATGATACAGTTTTCTTTCTCCGAGTCGTCGGCGTCGTCTCGCGGCCGCCTCTGGCGGGGCCAAGCGCGCGCCTCCGGTTCCTCCGCGCTACTCGAGGACGAGTGCCGGTGGTCGCGCGCGAGCCACGCCGCCTTCAGCTCGTGCGCTCGCACCGCGGGCGACACTCGCTCCCCGCACTCGCCTCGCTCCTCTCTCCCCTCGCTGTGCACGCTGCCGCTGCCCTCGGAGGGGGAGCTTGCGCTACACTTGCCCTCCTCGTGCTCCTCCTGGCACTCGTCCGCGTACGGGATACTGCCGTCGTCCAGCGGTGACGAGTTGTTTAACGTTCTTAGTTTCTGATCGAACGTGTTGGTTAGAGATGACACCAAGTCTCCGGTTTCTACGACAAAATATAATTACATTTAAACATATTAAATCGTTTGGATTTTCTGTTAGATGGCAAGCACGAATGACGTAAGCGTATTAAGAGTTGAATGAAGTTAATCAGCAAGAAATGATAAATGAACGACAATATTATGTACAATGGCTGGATGGGATGGCGTCGTCGGTCGTCGCGTCATGTGGATATACGGGACATGCACAGTGCATGTCGCGGTCGGAGGGACGCGACGATATCATTAGCCGGCGACTCAAAGCGTTAGTTATGAATAACTAAATTTGTTCACATCTATTCGTAAACTATCGTACACTGGGTGATTGATGAAGACAATGCCACACTCGAAACATATATCTCTCTCATAGTCCAGCTCGAGGGAACACATGTAAACAAATACAATTAGTCTGCGTGTTAATGTAGCCATCCGCGGACACGCACACACTTGCAACACGCACGCACACATTCCTATACCTTTTAATGTGGACAAAAGAAAGAGATTGCTGTGTCAACTCTCTGACGTCAGTACTGGACACCTATGGGGGCAAATAGTATATATCTTTTATTTTATACACAAACACAATAAACATATAGATACATATTAGTTTAATTTTCCCAAATATAGCTGGTATGCGCATGTGTATACAGTGCACAGTATGAACATTTGCTACGACATATTATTTGAATTGTATTGAACTTACCGTCGATTGAGAAGTTGGTGAGCGCGTGCGCATGCCGCGAGTGCTCGCGGCGACCGCGGCCCAGCGCTGTCATAGTCTCCATTTCAATTCTACATAAACAACATTGAAATATTTTACATAATATTACAAGGAAAAATAAAAATAGTGAAATTAGAAATCAAGACAAAAAATAACACTTTTTAACACTAATTAAAAAGTAAGACGCGTTCTACATCTGCATTAAATACAACTTGTATGTTTTAGGGATGTACGAGTTATGCCATTTCGGATCTAAGAGTATTTAATCTATTTCAGGTATTTGTTGATAGTTTCGGATAATTCAGCTATGGATATGTATTACATTTTTTTTAATTATATATAAGAGCAAAATAGGTATTATAAGGTGAATAATATTAGCTTAATTTAAGTAAATTTTATTAATTAAATTTTTAATCATTTTTGGTTTTCGACTGTGTCTTTTTACGATCCCGTCTCTACCCGAAATTGTTCGGAACATTTAAACGGGATACGGTCACGACTATGAAGTTGCATAACACCTCTGCTATATTTTTAAAAACAGTGTTACGTTACGTCCATTTTGATTTGGGAAAATGTTAACAGTTATTTCAGACATTTAACGGAACGTTAACGCTACATATTTTTTAGTTAATGTATCACCAACTCACTTGTTGACTCCGTCGTGTTGACGAGTAAACCTATGCGGCAGACCGTCGTACTCGGCCAGTGATGTGGTGAGGTGGTGCGGGGGCGAAGTTAGCGGCGAGTTGGGGGGCGAGCCGCTCGGGGACACCTCGGCGCGGTGTTTCTCCGACTCCGACCACTTCTTGTCCGCGGCGGGTTTCGACCGCGGCTTGCGCTGTATCTTGCGGTTGGCCGCTGATATTATCGATGACACAATGTCGCGTGTTGAGACGTCTTTGCCTGGATTTCATAAATTCTTTATATCTATATAGTACAATCTATTGAAAGTTTACGTTTTGTGTTAATTTAGATATCTGACGTTATCGGCTCTACGTGCCGCGGCCGGTTCGTCTTCTCGCATAATTTTCATCAGTACCTTGGCTTGTATCTACTCAATTTTAGCATACTCGTGTTATTTATATGACCATTAGATTAGCTCGGAGTTCATTTACGTTTTTTTATTGATGATACAAACATCAATGATGCAAATTCTATGAATGATAATCGACAACAAGGTTTATTTTTTGTTTTATTTATCACTTTTATTTTATAAAATCCTCTAGAATTATTTACATCATCGATGCATCTCGCGACCAGCAGTCGAGCTAATATCTTGGTCAGGGAATAAGCAATTAATAAGCAATTTAATAAATAAATTTAATTATAACATATTTCTCTCAACTTTTTTTTACTAGGTATGTTAAAAAAATTATTTTACAAAGTAATATAAAAAAATATTTAATGCTTTACATTGAGAAGAACAAATATTTTTAGTTTACCTTCAATCTTTTTAACATTGTGTATGAGCAAATCACGCGATGGCGTGGGCGCTGTCGACAGTTCTTCCGCGGCGGGGGGCGGCTCGACGGGAGGATCGCCTTCCTCTTCTTCAAAATACCATTCGTACTGTAAACAGAGAACTTTTAACAAACGTACCAGTCGCTTAACATTACATCGAAAGTGATGCGAGAGCAGAAATACCAAGCGGAATATCTAATAATTCAATTACAAAACGTTCAGCAATTAACGTGGGTCTAATATTTTCGGCCGATCAGAATTATGTGTTGCAACTCACACAGCTCGTTGGCCCAACTACACATCTATAGTCATAGACACGAGCCAAGTGTTGACTTATTTTAATTTTACATTATCTTCCAAACTATACGTCCAAATAACATATTATAAAGGACAAAGTTGATCTACATAAAATGTAGTCTTGATGATGAAGTAACTTTCGTTCGTGCTATGCCTGATAATAATGCTCATATGTAAATTTTCAATAAAAAAAATACAAAATTCCTTGTTGTGGCTTATGTATAAGAGATAGGCATATAATATTGCGGACTTTTTTTAGATGTACTAAGGAGAAATATTTTTGTATAACATTGTATTTACGTATCACTAACCATTACGCCAGCGTACGTAGATAAAGTAGTACGGGTTTCGGTAGACTTAACAAAAATCAATATGTTATAGGCTAGCTGAATACTATTCCGCGTGAATCTGGCAATCATATACAAAAAAAAAAACAAACAAACAATAAACTCTTCCGCTTTATTGTATTAGTATAGAAGTATAAATTAGTTTAAATTATCTAGTCAGCTATTAAGGTGATGTACATTTTTTTATTTAGTGGCTAAAATAATATTTCGCTTATAAATTATATTATATAAATAATATATATTAATGTATATAAATATTAGAAAACTATAAGTCTTATTCCTTGGACTAGCAGAGAATTCCTGGCGTTAGTAGAATTACCCTATAGTGCAAAGGGGACTGTTTTATTTCACTCCCTCTAAATATTTCAGGGCTCTAATTAGAATATGTACCTTTGTAAAATGTAAACAATGCTATTTAACTGAAGAGTATGTACCTTTGTAAATAACAATGCTATTTCACTGTAAAAATTTGTTTTTATATATTTCAAGTACGTAATCATGTTACTCACGTGTGTAAGGAAAGATTCGATAATACGGCACTGACTGGACATGTCGTTGACCATGGCGAGCATGTCGTCGCTGGCTGCCCGCACCAATGTTGGACCAAACACGATGGCCAAGTTCCTCGCCTCCATCTTGTTGAAGGCGGAGTGGGCGACCACTTTGCGCAAATGTTGGATCAGGTACTTGAGTGTTTCGTAGTGCGCTTCGGGTAGCGCGTGCACGAGACGCTTCAGTTCGCGTGCTCTCTCCGCCGACCGGTCGGCAGCTGTATCCAAAAATTAATATTACAAACTGTTTTTCTTCAGAAATGATAAACATGTGTTTACTGGAGACTATGTTTTCACAGAAGCTTACTTTAAACATAAATTGTGACGCTATAAATAAATATTATGTATTCTATTTCTGTTCCATTAATAATGTGGTCTTCACGAATCGGACAAAATAAAGAAATAAATATTTACATGGACATCAGTACAGTTTTTCGTTTCAATCTAAAATTATAAGTCTAATAATTGTGCAATAATATTGTTTAACTAAACGGATAGAGATAGTTTCTTGCATTCGGGCGTATATGCAGGGGGTGTAAACGATTCTTATAGTATAATATAGTTTCTTCAGAAGTGGGATACAATAAGAGCTTAAGTAGATAATAACCGATGAAGGCCGGGTAGAGGTCGGCGGTGAGCAGCGGGTCAGGCAGCCGACGCAGGTACGCCTTGAGTAAGCTGGAGGCGACGTGCACGTCCGCCCAGCGCGCGTCCCCGGCGGGCGGCGGCTCCCCGCGGTCGAGCGCGCCCGCCAGCGCCGCTACGCCGGCCGCGTTGCCCGGCACACGGTACACGCCCACAGTACGAAGCCCGTATGCCTGTAATCATATATACTCATATTGTGCCAGTTGTACTTGTAGACTTGCCTGATGGCGGCGACTGACGAGTATTCATATATTTGCGGTTTGTTTCTTTAACTCTGGCCATACACGCTATGAACCACCGGAGAAGTCTACCTGTAAAGGTGTGGTGTGCCTGCGCAGGTAGACCAGAGCATGTATTGGAATAAACCCATGCAGTTTTTTTTTACCTGCGCAGGCGATTGGTGCAAAATGAAAATAATTATTTTGAAGTGACACCGTACGGCGAACAAACATCTGCACAGGTATTAGTCCAGAACGTAGCGTGTATGGTCGACATAAGATAAGGAAGTATAAAAGAATGTAGTATGGATAAGTTACCTCGACGGCTTGCGCCGGCAGTGTGACGGCGCGCGGCACGCACGGATGGTTAGGATCGGAAGGACAGCGCTCGAGCGGCGCGCCGAGCCAACCAGAGACAGCGGGCGCCGCGGCCGGGCTGCCGCCGGTCGTGCCGCCGTGCATGCGACGCAGCTGCTTCGCCATACGACCCTTCCACGTCTTGTTCTTTGGCGACGACGGAAGCGTCGGCGTCGGAGGCGCTGCCATTTTATTACATTGTAACTCGTGAGAAAATGGAAGACATATATATTATAATCAGAGCTATAAACCCACCTGGTTTGACCCAGAACCTACGGGTTTGAATGGTGTATGTCCGAACTACGGGTTAACATTGTATATCTCTAGGTCAACACGGGCTAATTACCAAAAGAAATCGCGCTCGACTCGAAAATGTGATAATGCACAAGACTAGAATACTCTGTATGTAATTAATAGAAAGATTCATAGTTGCAATTCATAATTTTTATTGAATATTAATTATTTATGTAGTTACATTTTCAAAATATATTAAATCTATATACTTCATAATAATATTATGTTAAATAAACGATAAAAACAAAAAATAATATCTAGATATTCACACAATAAATTGTGTGCCTCCCAAAAGCTCCGGGTTTCCTAGTTTTCGATGATAGCAGCCCTATTATGTATTAGGAATTACTGTTAAAAATGATCTTAGATACTCATAGAACAGTTAAGTAATTTTCAGTGTTGCTCACCAGTAGGAGATCTATTTCTACCGATTTTCTTACTGCGCTGAGGTGGTAGCGGCGACGGGCAATCTGCAGCCGTCACAGCTGGTAATGGTACTGACGATGGTGGCGCAGGTGTCTGCTCCGCCGGAGGAGGCTCTGCAGAGTGACGTCTGAGTGCAGCGAGCCATCGCTGGGCGTCCGCTGCACCTTCCGCCTGGAAACAAATATCAACACTACTCAACACCATTCAAATATAAATTAAGTCTTGAGAGTTTTTGGCGCGATCTTAATTTTTCTTTGACAATTACTTGTACGTCGATCACAGGTTGAGTAAAACACAAGGAAGACCTTTGTGTTTTCCACTTGATCTAATTTTTATATTAATTTCATTATTTATAGTTAACACGTAACAAACTGATGTTTTAAAAAGTTAACGACATGACACGCATCACAAGATAAGTTTTTGCTTTTACTCCCTTAGTAGTGTAATTAGTAAGACGGCCTCACGGAGCTATACGTGAAAACAGTTGTGAGATATAAAGAAGCAATAATACCTGCAGCAGTAACTCTGCGCCGGCCGCCGTGGTGACCCTGACCACGTGTTTGCGCTTCGTGTAATCATCTGCGAGCGCTGCGAGCGAGTAGCGAACATCCAGCGCATCCAGCGCGTCTCGCGACTGCTGTGCGTCCGCGCCAGCGCCGGCACCGCCTACCGCGCCGGGGCTCTGTAACAACCAGAATAAAGTACTTAGTACTTATGAACAACAAATTAAATAATTCAAACTGATTTAGGTGGATTTTCTTAGTCATAAAATTTTATGACTTACTATGGAGAATAATTCAACGTCATTCATAATAATTTCGCGACTTTGCCAAATTTTGATTTAATATAGATTTGGATATCATATAGATTTCAATATAGATTTAACGCAAGCGCTGTACCGCGCCTTGGGTAAGAAATTATTACCAAAATTTTTTTCTTTATGGTTATTGGTTTTTTGCCGAAGTAAATTTTAAACGACGCGAATTTTCCAGTACATGAGTTTCCTTCCTTTATTACAATTCTTACAGATTTTTCAGAGTAGCCCGTAGCCATGATTATGCTGATATTTGCGTCAGTTCTGTTTTAATGTTTTGTTTATTTGCTTTCCTTTTACGAAAGTATTCGGCCACATTAAACAGCTTTCAGATTATGAGATAAAGTACGACCCATCTTTGGATATTTTATCTCATGTGCGTATGGCGTCCTGCCCCCGCGTATCGCTGCGCAGCTACGAAAGGCGCGGTATTATAACCACTCGCGGTCACACTATGGTACTGCGACCGTCAACAAAAAGTTAAAAAACTCAAAAGCATTAGACATAGAGACACTTTTATATCAGATAATATGTGAAATGAAATGATATGATATGTGTGTGTTTTATATATAGATGTGTTTTTGTGACAACGCCATATTTCCCTTAAGTCTTCATCAAAATTAATGATTCAAACATTATTTTAAAGCTTGTGTTCCCCACTACTGACGAAAAATAAACAAATAGTTTAAAATCATAATTATGCAATGTGCGAAATTTTTGCACGAGTCATCTCGTACTGAATATTCACAAAAATATATCTAACCGATTGTTGCTAAAGTGCCTCTTTGAATCTAAATACTGGATATGTACTACACTTGAATTCTTCATTAATAACAGTAGTCATTGTAACAAGTCTTATAAAACTTTGAACGGACGCCAAATGGATCATATTATGACGTCGTTTAAATCAAGACAGGAGCCATCGGCAAAAATATAATTTTGACATTCATATTCATAACTGACACTGAAACGAGCGATACGTAAAAATGTTGCTTTGAGGTCGTAACTGTAGCACTGTCCCCAGTATCACAGACGCGATGAAGGATTTCTGAACGAAATTAGTTGCATCCGAGAGTGGAAACGACATTGGACTTGTCAAGATGAGCTGATAAGACCGTGAATAGTAACGCGAGCCTAATATATATACAAAAAAAGTAACATGTCACGTGACTGATTAAAACATAGTAGTGTCTTAATATTCAAATAGTGTGTTTGACAAATGGTAACACGACAGTTCTACTGACTAATTCCATATTTAAATTCTAAATTTATTATCTTTTATCAGTTTCATTATACTTCCAGGGGTGTTTACCTATATAGGTATAGAAAAAGGGTTGCGTAGATTCGGTGACGAATCTAGTCTCATCTACACACACAGCACGGTATAAACCTGATAAACAAAAAATGAGAAAGTGCTGGTAAACACATACATACTAAAAGTTTTTTTGAAGTGAAACTTCTTATGCGACTTCCAAGCGTTAAATGTTAAAGTTTAAACGTTTAACGCACATTATCGTTCTCTCCTCTTTGTGTGAGCCAGAGCGAGAGAGTAAATGTCGGTGTGTATGTATATTGCACACTGTTTAAATAAAATAGAAAATGTCTTTTAAAGTGAAGTTTCACTTCTATCGTGTGTGAATCGCACACACCTTTTTTTTGTTATTATCGGTTTGTTTACAGGTGAACACGACGACGAAGACGACTGTCGAAATATATTTAACGGTAGCTGTTCTCGTTTTGCTGTGTAGTGTACTTTGATTGATTATCAAGAGCTTATTCGAATTAACTGTTAAATCATTTGAGTCATATATAAAAATGAATTAACATTGACATAGATAAATAAATAAGATTAGAACATTAAAAATTATTGACTTTAAGGAAATTAACACTTTACACAATAATAATTAAAATTACTAACAATATTAAAAAAGTAATGATATCGATACTTCACTAACAAATGGCATAGCTTTAAACAAACATTCATGAGATTTCTACTTAAAAATGATTCCAAACTACATTCTAATACGAAGCATTAAAATATTCTCATTTTAAACTTTCGGAATTAGTATAATTATGAGCGTCAATCATAAATGTTCATTTCAAAAATGAACTTAATGACAAATCGCGTGAAACCGAACGATAGCTCTCGCGGAACTAAACAGCGTCTCGTCTGGCTTTCACCCCCTAATTATAGATATTTTGTAGAGAATTGATGTGAATCAGACAAGCTCAAAGCGTGGCTCGCGTTTTGGATTCATTATTTATTGTGAAGGCGGTATTAATCATTTGAAAACCTCAGGTCATGGTTGCAATCTGGATTTTGTTCTGTTCGTTCTCGAAATTCGCTCTGAAGTATCACTATTTTTTTTAGTTCATCGGCCATCGATAGACTGATTGATATAATTAAATCTAATTTACACCCTCAAATAATCTATGTTACATAATGTTAGATATAGAACCAAGAGAATCAATCCAATTAACGAAATAAGATTTTATACATTATAGAATGTAAGCAATCTACCAACAGCTGTCATGTTGGTTAAAAATATTGTTAATGAGATGGCGCCTTGAATGTAGGTACATTTATTAGCATGAATAGATGGCATACCTAATGAAAAAGTTTTCAAAGCATAATTAATGCTTAAACATACAAGTTAAAATGATGTTTGAATCATTAATTTTCATGAAGAATTAACAGAGATAAGGCTTAGCCAGGAAAAACACATTTGAGAAATAATAAATTGAAGTACAAGATGTACTGCCGATGATAATGTAATGCCTTGATAAGCCAAATCGTAAAAATATTTAAAACAATATGACAGCATTCGTTGCCGGTCATAAAATCGAAAGCAATAATAAAACATAAGGAAGCGTGTACACAGTGGATAACAGAAAAAAACATTGATCTCAAAACGAGAAGACAAATTCTTTTGACTCCGTTCACATGTCTCCTTTGATAATGCTCAAAACAATTTACCACTTGTATCTAATGAGTAGTCGAAGGAAATCTGCACAGACACGGACAGTTCAAAGATATAAATGCGTTTTATTTATACTTTAATACGGAAACTTGATCTTTTTGATGAATTTTATTGGAACCTTGAAGCTAGGTATCGGTTTCAATGAAAATTGACTTTTATTGGTTTATTTTTGTTTTGCGAAAATCTTTAATTAGAGGTCGATCCAACCCAAACTGTGTCGTCAGAAAGCATAGTAGTTTTTTTTTACTAAAACAAAGAAAATATTCAAGAAACAGTTGTAACATTTTTTTACAAATGTAAAAAAAAGTCATTTTCATATATGTAATTATTTGTGTTTTTTAATAAATAAAATATACCTTTGTATATTTCTATCCTTTTCTTTTTATACATAAATGCAGCTCACTTGATAACATTGTATTTCGATAACAGTATGTACATTACAACCGTTAACACTACTTTCTGTTTTATAGAAATTTGTAACCAAATATGGTACCTGTTGACATGTGTTTATTATACCGCACACAAAAAATTATAAACCAGGAAACGATTTAAAGCCAGATTCAGACGAATGCAAATGAAAGTATCTACACATTGTGATCAATTGCATGTCATCGTACGAAGTAGAACAAAAAACACAGAAAATGTAAAAACTCTTTTGAATTTGTCTTCGAAGATGCAAAGTTCAAAAATACAACGAAAACAAGTCGAAAGTGGACCACGACGGCGCTATTGCTAATAAATTGAAGTTTTGAATAGGTTTTATTCAGTACGTATTCGCTTTTTAGCTTAAGGCTAAGTTATAAAAGTAGACTAATGAAAGCGTATTTTTATCTATCTATATAAAAAATGATTGAGGTTTGGCGTTTTGCGCGCATCACGCAAAAACCACTCGATAGATTTTGATTAATTGTTGTTTTATATTGCTCCTTAGATAACTGGTCTTTATTCAAAATTGCAATTTCATTTATTTTATATACAAAGACACTTAATTTTTAAGCCTTAGTTTTCCCACACTGTTGACTACATTTATTTGAACTGATTGATATTAAACATAGTTGTAGCAATACATTTCATGTCACTACACTTTTGTCGCAGTCCTTATTTCAGTTGAGAAATCTATAAAGTTTGTTTGTTAGTAAAGATCGGAACTACTGAGTCACTTCTAAAAATTCTTTAACTAATAGAAAGCTGCGTTCACCAACCTGAATGACATTGGCTATATTTTGTTCTTATTAATTTTTATATAGTAATTAACGCGAATGAAGGCGCCGTCGGTTACTAGTTGGATATATAGAGAATATGTTAATAAAATGTTAATAAAGAAATCAAGTTTACAAGACATGAAAGCTATCAAATTATTACGCTCGTTTCTAAAAGCTAACTTCGTGGCTATAGTTGAATGTTTAGTCTCATGCAGGAAATCGAAAGTGCAGTAAGCGGTCGCATCTTCCGTAGATTGTGGTCTGTACACGGAAAGCACCAAGGCCTTCGAGAAGGGAAACATAATATTTAATGTCAATTAAGCTTGTTCACACACGGTTCTTGGAATTATTTATTAAAACGATTGTCTAGCTAAGGGCTCCATATAATTGCTAATGTATCACTTTTTAAAAGTAGTCACTTGATTTTTTTAACTTTAATTTGATATTGAAAAAGCTCGCTCCATGATTTATTTATGTTTCAGAGTCATATCACAATTCTAATATATCGCTTGCTCTAATAGAGTTTAAGATAATATGTTGATGTTTAAATTTAATTGTATTAGTTTAATAGAACTCATATATTGTTCATTAGCATCTCTAACCCTGTAAAACTAACAAAGTCGTAGAAATTGCATTCATTTAAAAAATATTTTTTCCTTTTTTATCTTCTAGCTATTGGATGATGGTGCATCTGTTAAATTTATTCGAACAAACTCTCTATCGTACGCGCCCTCAACGCAGCCGTATAGCGGCATAGCTTATCTTTGTTCTGACTTCCCGTACTTGCCAACAGCTTTACAGATCGCTCGACGTTTATGAATACAGTTCCGTACTTCTAAGAGTCGTAGCTCAAAGTTATATAGCCGTAACATTCGTTAATGAGTAGGCTAATGTAATGCAAAGATATTTTCAAATCTGAGCTCAAGAGATTCGTGCGTTCAAACAATAAACCAAACAATCTATTGAGCTATAATATAAAATTATGCTATATACATTTTCATAATACCATGTTTTTGTCCTGAACGCGCCGGGACTGAATTGTAGTAGTAGTCTTCCGTTGCTTTGAAATCTTTTTATACTAAAATCGTTTACATTACATAGGAAAGTAGGTATTGTTTTACTCAAAATTTGCACAAGACATCGACTTTTAGCAAATAGCCTCTGTTGTACAAGGTGCTCCTTTGTAACATAAAATTTTATGCAGTCTTAAAATACTTAACAATTATTCATTTAAGCGAGTGCCAAGAAGCTGCATACAATTATATTGTCTCCGAACGAGTTAGCAGCTGAGATCATTTGACAGATGTTGTGAGACGAATTATAAATTCAATATTTCGTAGAATTTAACTTGCATTTGAATATATTGTGAAATTCCATGATTATTAACTTCTCAAATTTTAGTTAACAAAGGTTTGAGAAAGACTGACAATATTACAGTTTACCGAATTGGAAAGAGTTTCCGATGTTGCTACATTAATTATGTTTATTCCACAAAAAACTCATTTTTTTATAGTTCACTTTGGTTCAAGTTTTCTATTCAAAATCTTAAAAAGAGATAGACATTATTGAAAATTACAGAGATGGAAAAAAGAAAATGCCTCATTTTTCTGTACGGTAAAATGATTAAAAGTGCAACTTGTAAATTGATTTTCTTACGCATAGTTTTATTTTTGTCGGAAATAGGAAATATCGGTTAAATTGATTCAGCAACACAATTGTAATCTCGTGACTAGACAACATAGATATCAATATCGCTCTCCGAGAAAAAAGTCAATTTATGCGCTCTTAAAATCTTTGTAGATATGTATAGAAGATTTATTACTGGCGACCCACAAACACTGTTTCCGTGTATGTAATATAAAACACAAGATACGCGTGTGTTAATGTTCCGTAAAACTGTTTTATAGCGCCGCTGTTTGTAACATAGCTTGCGAGATCATTTTTTTTTTGTTTAATTATCATGAAAAATTTATTAAGATTAAAAGTGTAGGAAACCTTAGGCCATTGATAACGAGCGAAGGTCATTCTTACCTATACTATCCTTTTTCAGCAATTTCAAACTTTCTCAATTGAATGTCGCTCAAAGATTCATAAAGAGGTTCATATATACGTGATAAAATTCGTAATGAAATCATCTGTTCGTAAGCTATAATTGCATTGGGTTTGTTACATTTATCGAAGAACTAACAACCAATGAGTCTGTGTGTTTTGTAGTTGAGACCACATTTCGGTAGATGGAAGGTGCAACATCAACCAGCTATATGGAATGATGATCTATAAAATACAACTGGACGCGTTGGTCACAGAAAGGCAGATTGGGAGTAGCCTAGGTGTGGCGCTAAATCGATATCGCGATGTCCATAGTCAATAAGGGATATCTGACGCAGGAACAAGTGATTAGTTTTTGTTGCGGAAACAACAGCCACATAGCATCTAACTGTTAACGTGGAAACGCGGGCGCTGGTAGCACTCCTTTAGTGAATCGTGTCGGCTACAACAGCGGAGACAGTGCGGTAACCGAGTGACGCATCGAGAACTTCGAATTAGCTGGTGTTTGCGAGCATTTACAACAATCTGGTGAAACTTCAATTACAAATAGAACACATGCTATGGCTGTTTAGTCGCACTGCACGCACTATGTCTAACAGTGGTCTGAGACAGCTAATGATGAGGTATTTATAAGTTTCTGCAATCACTTTTTTATTAAGTACAATTTTTTAACTATAATATATAATCAGGAACAAAATTTTTTGGCAAAAATAACAAGTACATTTTTTTATTATCGATAACGTCGCTATCACCTTAACTTTTAATTTACACAGATACAAAGCTGGTCAAAACTTTTTCAAAAGTGGTAGTCTATACATATTATACAACTCAACATCTCTCGTTATGTCTGTCTGTTTATGTTTTTATCACGCGAAAACCACTTATCCGATTTACATGGTTTAGGCCAGGTTATAGGGTATATTTTGTTACATAGGGTACATTTTGGTACATTAGCGCACATAAAGTAACATACGAAATAAACAGTGATGATAATTGTGAATCAATTCTGAACAAAGACTCTTTTTATATCAAATTAATGTACTAATGTACTTAGGGCACAGCAGGTATATAATTATATTTAAGTAAATAACTAATATAGGAAACTGTGTCAACAAATTATAATTATTTACAGAGAACTGTAATGAGTCGTCAGTTACATGGCGTAGATAATCGATAAGTTAAAAGGGCTAATATCTACGTTATATCTGGGTACACAAAGTCTATTTCAAAATTGAAGTGGTTCGAGTGAGAGTGATCTCTGCCTAATACTGTTGGACGTAGCTTAAACAATCAGTTTGCAAATGTATAAACTTTCATTTAAATTTACACTTTAAGCCCGTATGAAGGTGTAGAAAGTTGTCGGATTTTGAAACTGACTTGTACTGTGAACTGTGATACATCATACATCAGATCCAGAAAATGCAAGATAGATGGAAAAGTGGTAATCTACGCAATCTGTATGATATACCTTTGAAAAGGAGATCACTATTTATAGATGGCCAATAAAGTCTATAGTATTTAAAACACAAGTCGAAAATGCAAGAAAGGCTTGAGTAAAGGCTTGATTAAATTTCATGTTTGTTTTTGACAATTTCACACATATGTCTGATTCTGAACGAAATATAAATTGTACTTTGTACTAAGGAATCCAAACGACTGAATTGACAATATCATGCCTGTCAAACAAAAGGTCGTCCTGTACGGACATGAAACACGCAACCTTTCGGCTTGGCTGTCAATTTGGCCTGGGGTTTTAAACACAATTGGATAATTTAAGCAAAAAAGCGATATTAGAGAGAGAAAAACCTTTGTAACATTATTTAGCTAGCTTTTTTACGGTTTACAGGATCATCAAATGTGAAACATTGTTTATAAAGATTTTCAGACTTAGTATGCAAGTGGAGTAACAGTATTTACATAGAATAATTATTAAAATGTAACAAATAAGTCGCCTGTGGCTTTCGGTAATTACTATAAGATAAATAAAATAGCGAGTCGAAGGCGTCGTCACCACGCCTCTCGATTACTATTATCGGGATGGTATTAGGTATGGCCAATTGACCTACAACGTACACGACGTTGCGACACAACTGAGTTCTACATAATGCGGGTCAATTATATCTTAGTTTCTAATATTTTTTATCACTTTCTCAGTTCATACTTGAAACAGACAAAAAAATATTTAATATTTGAATTGCACTTTAGACACATACAATGAGTAATTATTAATATATATAAATTATAAAACTTATATAGTAAAACCGGTTCTGCTTTATCAACTCACGATAATATTTATTAGTGAAAAATATCACTCGTTCAAGGCAAATAATGACCTATATAATTTATAAGCCGTAAGGAATTTCTCTTCAAAGCGAACCATGGTCAATGATATGACGTATTTAGTTAAAATACAAACTATTAAATCAAAATTCGGCCTTTCAATGTGCAAAAACTGTTATATTTCCAATATTATCCTGGATTAATAATCTAACATGTTTAGTTCGTTAATGAAGACAGTTGAAAGTTATTTTAATAATATAGAAAGAAGCAAATACATTTAATTAAATTTCACCAATATACAGGATTCATAAGTTTAATAAATAAGTCGACTGTTCACATGTCTGGACGTTAGCCATTACCGTCCATTATACTCGCCAACTTGGCATCGGAATCACGACGAATCTTTCGAGTATGTATATTAATTAACAAGATAATAATATCAACTAAGATATTTCAGAAGTGTAAATCAACTAAAAGGCAAAAGTTCATTTTCTTTTTTCTCGTGGCCTTTTAACGCAACAATAGAGTTACAAATTATACTAGAATATTATGTATGATACTAATATATTATATACAGTGAACATAGGTATCTAGCGATTTTAAATTATTCTCAGAAATCCTTTGAAAAGTGTCAATTCTATAATTATTATTTCTATACCCTAGTTTAAGAAATTGTATCTAGTTTTCATCAGTGGCGGATTTAGGCTTGCTGCCGCCCTAGGCCCGCCCCATTTGATATGCCGCCCTTTTTGTTCATATGGAAATGATTATCTATCTAGAATTAAATATTTAAATTTCATACATTCAAATTATTATTCAATGAATTTTATTAATTTAATTACAACTTTTTTAATTTCCTTGTTATTTTTAAAATATAACTTTAAATATACATTATAAATTCAATTTTTTTTTAATTATCACTTGTTATGTTAATTGTTTCTTCTTGACTTTGGTTCGCGCAAAAACGTAGATAGATAATAATGAAAGGGTAAAAAGTCTATCTTGGCCCATACTTGCGCGTAAATAGGTTTTATACTTTTCAGGGCGGAAAAAGATCTTCCACCTGATAAATTTGTAGCAGGGATACTATAAGTAAAGCAACGTCTACATTTTAGGATAAACATTTTGAAGATTCCGTAAATGAAATTTATTGCATATATTTTGTGGAAATTATATATCTTCGGTATCTGATAATTAATCTTCGAGTTGATAATGTAAATGAATATCCCTTTTAATATATTTATTTCCTAATATCTCTTCTAAATCATCAGGACAATTAACGAGATCATTTGCTTGACTTTTTAACACATTCGTATCTATTTCCGAAAATTGTAAAAAAAAGAAATTACAACCATTAAAGCTTTTCATATGGGTTTTATTTCCGGCAAATTGGTAATAAATATTTTACGAAAATTATCTTGCTCAGGAATAGGTGCTTTTTTATATATTATACAATATATCATCTTACTGAAATTTCGTTTTTATTTTTACTAGTATCATAACGACAATAATTTTAAACCCCAGACCGCGTTTTTGCTTTTTCTTTATATTCAGAGAATTGCTTTTCTCTTATATCTTGAAGAAACGAAGCCAGAGAACCATAAATTTGGTCAACAGATGTTACATTAACTTGAGATTCCCGAAGCTTCTCACTAACAGCATTGAAACAATACAATACCTAACTAGAATGGCTGTTTCTAAATCCTGTAACTTTCGTTGCAATCCAATAGCTCCAGATCGTGCAATGGGTTTCTCGTCTCTGTTTCCTATACTGAGGTTAAATGCATCACCAATCTTTTTCAAAAGCATAACATGCATCTTGTCGAGCTGACCAACGAGTTTGAGATAGACTTTGGAGTCTTAAATTTGTACACTGCACTAAGATCTCCTAACGATGTGTAGAATGATTGTAAAGAAATTATAAAGTTCTTACAAAGTAGAGAAAAAATCGAATGATTCGAGTACGGATTCAGCTGCACAAGTGCAAGTAAATTTAAAGAATCGGCAGTGTTCGGAACTTAATCTGATATAGGATTACATAATTGTTTTAATTTGTGTCTAAAGTTCTGAATATATTCCTGACATATTACTTGCATTATCATAAGATTAACCACGACAGTTCGACAGTTCGAACGACGACAGATACAGAATTTGCAATATATTTACCTTTATGACCAGTATTTGGTATATACCTACATTCTAAAATTTTTTTAACAAGTGCATCATTTTCACGTACATATATCTATTAATTACAGTAATTTGATCGACATGTGCAATATCAGGCGTAGAATCTACATTGATACAAAACTACTCAAATATAAAACAAATATCATAGCTAAGTAGGCTTTACAAGTTAACGAGTAATATTCGACCGACCTATAAAATGTACTAGGAGAAGTAATTTCGTACAAATTCCATTGAAAGTTACTTAAAATCCCCCTTCTAACTCTGCATATTGTGACGGGCAAACGCAAGCCTACAATGCATGTAGCCCACATACACTATGTTATTTTTTTAAATAAACAGATAACATTATAGTTAAAGGCATTATAGATGTATTGAAAAATTAACATCGAAGTGATAAGGTAAAAAATAACTTAAGTAAATGAATGATTTAATAAATTTTACCGGATTTTTATTATTCATCCATAGTAAAACTAAACCAAATATATTTTTTTATTTGAACTTTCTTTAGATTTTTTTGCGTTTAAAATTTTTGCTTCACGAAAATTTTGCCGCTCCTACAATGATTCAGTCCTAGGCTCGATCCTCATGGGGCAAGGCGTAAATCCAGCACTGGTTTTCATAAAAACATGTAATATATACCTACTATATATTTTAACCCTTTACTTAAGTTTACAACTCTTTACTTAACTTTTCAAGTTACCAAGAATTACAGTTAAATGGCGGGTAATTTCAGTTCCTATGTAGCAAATACAAAAATAAACAATATTTATAACTATATAAAGTATTCTATAATTTATATAGAAAAACAACAATAAATATTATAATAATTGGCAATAGAAGATTGTATTGTATTACATAGTTAAAATATAGCATAGAAGCAAATAAAATAGTGTACAATTCAAAATCAGCTTACCAATATATCTGTGTACCAAAGAGTCATTATTGGCGGATTTCCACGAGCGTCACTGAAGTATATACTATACAATCATTGTCACGTGGTAATACCGGCGCGCGCAGCAGCACAACAATGCACGTAGTACATGTAGTACATATTGCACCTTTACAAGCGAATGCTAAGTGAGGGCATTCGCCCTGACGTATTCGGAGAACTTCAAAATAACCTTAGAGTTGAAAGACACTCGAGTTCGATAAATCACTCGAATAGAAATAAATGTTCGATCAAAACAGTTTGAAGTTAAAATGTCGGCCGGAAGTTTGAGGCGCGGATGCGGCCGGCGCTCGCGCAAGTCTGAAGGACAATGTGGTGTGGCGGGAAACGGCGTCAAGCGCACAGAGAAAGTGCTCCGGCGCAGACTCCGAGGCGTCTGCCAAATCGCAGTTTTCACGGTTCGAAAATTTATGGTTTTTTCCTGACAACTCGTCGCCCACAATACTGCTGACTTTCATTCATTTTATGTACGCTTCAGTGGAAACAGTCGTGATTTTAAACGCTCGATTCAATCTATCATGTTTTTTTTTCAATTCGAAAATTGTATAAGAAATCTTTTCAACTTAATCCGTTTCTAATCAAAGTTTTTTGAAGGATGTATTAAAACCGACGGCTTCGAATATGATAAATTCATAGCAATATTTACGTTTATCACGTATTCAGTTGATCATTGTAATACTGTATCGAATTTACGTACGAATTTGTTAAAGCAATTCAAAATTTTATGCATAGGTGGTAGTATTGGTGAAGTGTGAACGACCGTCTCACTTGTAATTTTATTTGAACCCTGAACGCTCTGTGCTATATTCATAATTTGTCATACTTTTCTTTTCGTATGCAAATAGGGTTGTCAACGATACATATATTACAAATATTGTCTCTCTTCGCATCAACATTTTTAATCCACGTTAACATAAAAAAATGAGATCCGGTCGGACGGAAAATTCCAAGAATAATGTGACATACTCCAATGTAGGATATATATCACTTGACAAAATTATAATTTAATAAAATCTGTTGACAGTGACAGCCCTTTCGTGTCTGTTCTTGTTATTGACCTTTCGAGTTTTCGCACCTTGAGTCAATTATAGTGAAATATTTATCTCTACAGAATAAAAATTATTTTACCGTTGTAATGTAAATATATATTTTTATTTATGACAATAAATAACAAATACGCTGTAATATTTTCTATGAATTTGAATTATTTTGAACATGTTCTGTCGTAATTTACAAAATATAGAGATTATTTGCGTGTAAATAAATTAACATAAAATTGAGAGTCGATATATTTATTTTTAAACATTGTTACAGGTCGTTTAAATAGAAAACTAGTACAAGACTTCAAAGTAATTTGGTTCATCAGTGGTTTTCATCTATGACATAAATTAGCCGAAGTAAAATGTAAGTTACTAACAAGGTGCCAAACCGTAAAATGCTGACTCGTATCTGGTTTGAGTATTATTATTAATATAAAGTCATGTAAAGGACTAACAGTTCTCACAGCAATGGTTGTGGTGGATAGTGGCTGGCAAAGTCTTCTGTGATCATTAATTCTAGTGAGGAAATATTTAATGCAGGCATAAAGTGGTTCGTCCATCGAAAGCGCGAAGGTTCATAGTTCGAGTAATATTTTGCTCACGAAAAATATGATGGTTGTATCTTATTCAACATTATTCCTGTACAGTGTATACATATTTCATCATACTACTCAAAGAAATCTATTATAATAGAAGTATAGGTTATGTATTAGTTTATAATGATTCAGGCGTTGCATAAGTCCAATTCTAGACATTTGGCACTCGACTTTTAAGAGGGCTATTTCGTACAAGAGATTGTTGTCGATATTAAGCAATTATATTTGTTATTACATAAAACTTGAAAATGGCCATTCGGTTATTGTTTGTGCCTAACTGTGTCACAATTTATGACGAAGCGTTCTTTCTGTCCAATTCTTATCGTAAGTATATTTTTAACAAATTTTCCTGTGCATAGTGCGTACACATAGACATAAGTTTTATTCTTTCGTTATTATTGTATAAATTTTAAATGATTGTGAATAATAATCTCAATAGCTACCTAACTTTAAACAATGTAAATGTATTTTTAATTGTTATTATAATTATTAAAATTTTGCCATTATATATATATATATATATATATATATAGGGCAAACACTGATTTACCCACAGTTGAAAAATTTAAGTGCTTAGTTGTTATATTCACCATAGATGTCAATGTAGATGGCGATGTTTCTCACAGGATAAATAGATATTGCGTGGCAGAAATGGCGACCACTAACAGTGGTTTTGTGTGACCCTCGTATACCCATAAGAACTACAAGACAAAGTCTACAAGACGGCAGCGCTATTATATGCAACAGAATGCTGGACCTTTAAGATGAGCCATGAACAAAACGTAAATCTCAATAAAACGAAAATGCTGAGGTGGGCGGCGAGTGTGACTCGGCTTGATAAAGTAACTAAGCTAGCTAAGGTAGCTTTTAAGTCGCACCAATCACAGATAAATACCTGAAAAGCGAAAACAGAGTTGCTTTGTTCCTACCAGAACATAGGAGAGATAGAAACCGCCCGCCTTCTACGTGGTGGTCAAATATAAAGAGATACATTAAGAATGCCCAAGTGCTAGAATAGAAAATTTATCCATATAAGTATTTTAGAAAAATTGCGTGAAAATTAACATTTTATAAAATAAGCGTGAATTTGTGTGCTAAAACACGAGAATCCACGGAATACGATTAGATCGAGGCTATACAAACTTTCTATATAAACGGAATCCTGCGAGCGTATGTAGGCTACAGGCATAATGGGCAGTTTTTACGCGTAATTTATTATCGTGAAAGTCTATATGATCGAAATCGGATCAGTTCAATCAATGAGCTCATCTCGACCCGGCCGCGGCTCTGCGTTACGTGCAGTTACGTCAGATTCGGACGTCATACGGATATTTGGGTCAGTCTGTTAGTACATTCATCTTTTATATCCTATATTATTCTATTATAATGCTTAATATTGTTGTAAGAAAGTAGGCCGGGTAATTTATAAACATGAAAAAAAAGCGTGTACTGATAGACACACACTTATAAATTTTCGTTTTCACAACCCTGAAATATTTTTACATTGTTATGGTTATGGGAATAGGTATAAGTTTACTATTTTTTGGATAAAAATAATATACTAGTATAAAAAAACACAAGTAAACTAAAAATAGCTTTCACTTCTTAAAGCGGTCATCTTAACTGTGATAATACGACGTACAAACAATGCAACTGTGGCCTAGAAAAATAAACTGCACGTTTGTGATATAGTAATTATTTTCTCGTTGTGTTTTTCACCTTCGGTAAGTTTGAAGTAGGGACTTACGATTGCTTAGTGAAAATCACTTTAAGGTTAGATACATTAATGTAACGTAATATGTTCTAAGTAATTAAAACTTATTTTGTAATAGCTGTGCCCGTGACTCTGCTCGCGTTAACTACAGAATTATGGTTTCTAAAGATATCATTTTGTATATAACGAGTAAAACAAAACAAATTGATAACAATCTATCTACTAGTTTTTGCGTGATGCACGTACATCGGTAAACCTCTTATCATTTTATTTATATAGATAAATAGAGCACGTATCTTTATTAAGTTGACCGGCAAAAACGGTTCGACTGCTAATAAAATAAATACATAGCTTTATTAGATAAGCAGAGTCAGTTTTCTCGAAGTAATTCTTATGTTACCGAAAAAAAAGACATGTCATTAGAGCCTCAGGGAATGGAAGGAAATGTTCAAATACAAACACAATTATTTATTTATTTGAAAAGGGCATTAATAATGCCATTATTATTATTATTTATAAATTATATTTATATGATTATACACCTATAGGTGCTCGGCGGCAGATGTTCAACATGAGGCTGATAGCTGGGCTGGTATTAGAAAACGCCCTACCATCACTCCATAGTTTCATCACGATGTTTTCCTTCACCGAAAGCTCGAGCTCATTACAGGGATTCGAACTCAATTCGATCAATGCAATGTCCGTACACGCTAACCACTGAACCATTATTACGTTAAACTGTTGTGTTGTTTACCGCGCGTTTGACCCCGTAACACAGCCAGCCGGCGCACGCGCATTAACGCCACGCTTGATCGGAAGTCGATCGCGCGGAAACCGCGTGTTCCCTGCCTTAATAATGACTTCATTAATTTCACATGCACGCACTCTATTTGGGCATCTGTTGTCATCGATTTATTGTGTAGAAAGAGTTTAAATTAGTAAAGTTAACGGGTCAAACTATTAAAGTAAGTGGTCACCAAGTAGAAAATAATTTATATGCGGAAAAAAGACAACATATTTTAATATGACTTGATTAATTCCCTTGCTCGAGATTCTAAAGCAAGCGTTTTGAAACACACCGAACGCCACTATCGTTCATGTTATAATGACGTTGCGAAGAACATTAAATATTAATTGGTGAACGATTTTAATGTAATATTTACTGTGTAATATGTACTATCCAGAAACAAATACATCTTTTAGACTTTAGTGAAATGATTTCTGAAAACGAATCAATTCTACCGAACTAAGAAGCAATATTTATCTTACAAAAGTCACTCGATCTCTTAATAGAGTTATCCAAGGAATTCACTTTTATTTACCGAACACCATGTTCTCTAAAATGTATAGTTGTTTATTATTACCGTTCGATATAAACATTCAGTATTCGATTAGTGAGAGATCTAGCGATTTTTATATTTTACAGGAATGTCGGCTTGCACACCGCACTTACGGAATTTTATTTATATTACTCATTATCAAGCACTAGATATGTGCGTGATATTGTACCAGGATGCAAAGCGGCACTTGCTAATCCCGAAATTATTTTCAAGTATAACATTGACCGTACATATTCACGTGAAAATAAAACGTTCTGAGTAATTTTATTAAATGATACACTTATTAGTAAGACATTTGAAATTAAAAAAATATATGAACATATGTAGAATTATTAGGTAATGTGCTAATATATTTTAAAATATAACTGAAACATATTTAAATGTAACAGTCTGCTTTGCCTATTTATCTAATGACATGTGGTTCTTGGGTTTATTTACCGCTGGTATACCAAAATTATGCTGCCGGTCTCGTATATACATTTTATGAACGCATAATTATAAAATAACTCTAAAATATTCTATCCTATATATCAAAAAGAATGTATGAAAATACTAAATATGTATTAATAATTTATAATTAATTTTCTAAAAAAAAAGTATTCCGACTATTAGGACATTTACACTCACTACTATCACATAGTACAATTACTACACACTCGTGGTTCAGTTCGTATTCGTTTTTGGAGTGAAAACTTCTTTAGTACCTACCATTGTGATTTGAAACGAAAAAACTGCACTAAAAAGAAACAAACACACATCTACAGGATTTAGCCTGTGAGAGTATGCAGTGTTTTCTATTTATCTGAAGGTTTCACTTCTACAACGTGTGAACTGCACACATGGTTTACGTACTTCATAATTTGGTTTTATATTACCTAATCTTTGTGATACATATATTTTTTAATATTCAGTTAGT
Organism: Saturnia pavonia; assembly: GCA_947532125.1. Classification (NCBI taxonomy): domain Eukaryota; kingdom Metazoa; phylum Arthropoda; class Insecta; order Lepidoptera; family Saturniidae; genus Saturnia; species Saturnia pavonia. The sequence goes on along the minus strand of OX383899.1, from coordinate 4,160,684 downwards.
TTAATATTCTGAATAAAAGTAAAAAGGGGCATGTAGTTTTCTGTTTCTAGAGATAGACTAAGCAATAGAGAAATTCGAATCAAATTTTAACTGAATAGTAATGAATGCATAAGCGCCCTGGTGTTCATTAAATTAATTACAAACGTGTGGGCGATGTAATTATAAATTTGTGCTCGAAAATTAAAACTTTCTAAGTCATCGCTAATATAGGTCAAGTGAAATGAAAACATCATCGGACAGACATAACAATGATATCACTTTTATTTTCAATAATCATCGCGCGGCGTTACCTAACCATTGTAACATTGATACCTACTTGATTTATGATCGGTATGTACTAAACTCATTTGCTTCGGAATAGAGTCAGTCACAATTTGTATCTAGTATATTCGATTCAGCTTCTTGTAGTGCCTTCTTCGTGCTGAAGGTTGGCAGCTCGTGTATCAAGTTTTATCCAGACCAAGTCCGAAGAATTGTTTCATGAAATGTGCTGGCTGACAAATCGGGGAATTAATTTTAGTGCAATTTCTCAATGTTTTATTCTTAGATATGCTGTAATAACTTTTTTTTTCCACGGCCTATAAAGCTTCTTCCTACCCTTAAATTTCTGTTCAAGTAGGTATCTGACAGAGATGATTGTAAACTACGTATGTAAACTATTTTGTTACCGTCGTCACATTGGCGAAAGTTATCGGTTCTGTTTTATATTCTCTCCTTGCATTCTATATACTAATTTCTTTGTGTGTATAACGTAACGTATATACGTACTAGGGCTTCGTTGAGTGACAAAAAGGATCTTGTCTTGCTCCATGAGTTACCAATATTCTTCTATATCAAATGTTATTAGAACCCGTCTAGCAATTTTATACGTAATTGAATGACAAACATTCCAAAGAGTATACTTTATACCTACATATTGGATACTTGCAGTTTCAAAAATATTGAAATAATAAATACTAATAAAAACAAATATATTTTGAAATATTTACCTGTACATTAGGTTTACATGATTTATTTCCTTTCTACAGCACCGATACGTCCTATTACATGCCTGCAATTTATCGATTAGTGTCACAATAAATATGCAATTACTTACGCAAAGTAAACAGTAATAATTTATTGGCAAACTACGGTCAACCCACTCAGCTATTCAACGAGTCTATCGACGCGGAAATAGTGCATCTGGATGAGACAATGTGGGCGTAATTGTCTTTAGCTATTAAGCAACGTGAGAAAGCGGAGCTACGTAATGAGATGAGATGACTAATTCGTGAGTACAGCAGGAGCATTAACAACAAATATAATATAATAAAATATGTATGAACCCTGCCAAATTGCGCTCGGTGTACGTGTATTAAAATGATACTTTTACTTTTAATATTTAAACAAATAGATAATATTTTATCTTAAAAGCTTGTGATTTTCTATCGTACTACTACTATTATATTTTAGTAAACAATTGTCAATTAGAACTTATTGTATATACGTATTGAGGATTACAATTTTATTTATCATCTAATTTAATTAAAAATATATGACTACATTTTTTTAAATTTATATTTTCGTTATTAGTTTTGTCCGACAATCGCTTCTAGCAATTTAGCCTACATAAGCACAACGAGCAAGAGAGGTTAATGACCCCAGTCTCGCTAGCTCTTTGTATTGCTCGTGCGCATAAACAATAGATTATAGGATAAGCGATTAACAGGGAGCTCACTGCGAATGCTATCGCTATTATTTTTATTTAACTATGTATGAGCTTAATGTTTAGTAACATTCGGATACAATGATACAGAACTAATTGTAACTATGATTTTACTGATTCAATTATAAAGTAAATAATGATTAGTAAGAGCTCACAATTTCGGCAAATCATATGAAAGAAGTTTCTTAAAAGTTTGAAAGCCGATGACTTTTAAAAGGATGTTCAAATGTACATACATAACATATTATATCAATTTAATTAAAGTTCGAATGTCGCGGCCGTGCACGCCGGCCGGGCCGCGCAGCGTGTACTCGCGTTTCGCAGAAGCCAGACACTCGGTCTGCGCGGCGCGCGGCACGGCGCGGCACGGCGCGGCTTACCGTCCGCCATATGGCGCTGATTCCTTTAAGCTCAATACACATCGTTTAATTCTTATGACTGTAATTTATTTTCGATTTTTCAAAACGTCAAAATTACATTTAGTTACATGTAGTATCTATATAAATTCAAAATTATATTTCGGTTATTTCATTTTAAATTTATCTATGAAAATCTCTCTCAATAAGAGTTAAAGATACCTATTTATACAAATATACGTATTTATAAAATACGAAAGTACCATCTATACATATAATAAAGTTTAAGTGTCTGTTTGTAATGCCAAAATAACAGCTTTTTACTAAATGCATATGAAATATACAAGGTACATGTAATAAAGAACCCATTTTTACAATTTTTGTCTGTCTGTTTGTTTCGGGTAATCTCCAAAACAGTTGGACCGATTTTGACGGGACTTTCACTGGCAGATAGCTGATGTTATAAGATATAAAAATAGGCTACTTATATTTTAGAAAATTAATTAGGGTTCCGCACAAAAAATAAAATACCTTTTTAGTAATCCACGCGAGCTGAGCCGCGGGCACAGCTAGTTATAATATAAAATACTAATTGCAAGAATAGTTTACTTCCTTTAAAATTGTAAAACCAAAATTACCTTTATAGAATCTTCGATGTTAAGATATCAAAGAAACCATTAACAAGGGAAATGTATGCAATAGCCTTTATAACATTCTTTTAGTTGGCCGAACATTACATGTGTTGTATCAATTCAGCTTAAGTGTTCCAGTGAGTTTTACAAATATGGTACATATCAGTTCAGTGTGGACTTAATGGGCTGTTTTATGATATATGGGCAAATGCTATGACGGGTTCTGAGAAAGGCATCGTTGTTATCACATAATTTAAACATTTTATACATATTAAAAAGATGAAGCTAATTCGAATAGTTTCTAATAGCATAGATATAATAATTAGTCTGGAGTATTTATGGTCAAAGAGTTTTTATTTACCATCCTTTATCGGAAAGTTTTCAAATTAAAACTGCGATAAAATCTGAAAAGTAGTTTAACTTATAGGTACTTACAAACTATAACTAGGTAGTCTAAGTGACTTTCGGCGTGATATTTGTAAGCAATCGTTATGATAGGCATCTACGTAGATACTTTTTTATTATTTTGTTGATTGATTTGTTACTTGGCACGATGCAACTGTCATTTTGCCAATTCAGCATACAATATATATATATATATATATATCGGTCTTAATATACTCTATGAAACTACATTAATAAAATATTATTATTTTGACTATGATTATAAGTCGAAAATTATTATTTTTAATATTTATCACAATGGGATAAATCTCTTTTTTCTGGTCATGAATCTCGCTAATTTGTAAAACATTTTTTTTCTGTAAAAGCTTTTATTACCCTACGAAACATTGGGTTGTAAGGTACAAATAATTATTATTTATAATTTCTACTCAAGCATTACACTCTGCAATATCTTCTAGCAAAACGACTGACAGTTTCTACAACGACATTATACATAATTAGCTCGCCTTTAATCTGTACATTAGTAAGGCATGTGCATTGTGAACGGTTCTAAAAGAAGTTTAATAAGATGTAACAAACAGGAGGTTCCATCCTGCCTCGTGCAGCGAGCCATCCGTTCCTAGAACAAGCCAGTACGTTCACGATCTCATCATGATCGATCTGACAGACAGATAGGCGCTTGTACAATGTGAAATGTAGGTAGTCGGTCCAGATATATGATGATATTAGTATGATAACTTGATACAAAAAATAATTGCATAATGCATACAAAGTTTGTAATATGTAAAATCGATAAACTGCTACTGTACTTTGCAAATGATATTATCAGTTTATCAAATAATATAACTTGCATATTAAACTAACCAGAATAATTCTATACATAGTATTAAAATGGATGTTTGTCTATATGAGATTGATAAACACCAACATAGTCTATATATGTACATACAAATAAATAAAATTAAAGTGGCTGTAACGTCAAAATAACACCTTTTTGTTAAATGCATACGAAAGTATATATGGTACTTGCCTATAACAAAAAAAAAAACAACTTTTAAAATATTTGTCTGTCTGTCTGTTTCTTCCGGATAATCTCCGAAATGGTTGGACAGATTTTGGCGGGACTTTCACTGGCTGCTGTTATAAGGAGTTACTAAGGCTACTTTTATTTTAGAAAAATAGGGTTATGCGCAATTTAAATAATAAGCCTTGTTAGTAGCCCACGCGAGCAGAGATGCGGGCATAACTAGTATAATATATAAAACAAAAATTAAAAAAGCTTATTTTTGTTATAAGCGTATCTGAAAACTAAGACAGCAATTATAATTACAGCAGAAGTAAACAAAGATGTGATTTTCTTTAAGTTACAAATAATTTATGAAGTTGTACTACAAATATTTTGATTTGGCTAACTTTCACTACCTAATAATGTAATTTAAATTGAAGTAGAGTTCCTTTACTGTTCATTTAATATGTGACACATATACTGTTGGAAATCGTTGATTTTACACTGAAGTTGGTGGCCGACAGCTAACATGATTCAGCTTCTCTATACGAGAAAACTAAATAAATCGCAAAGTTATCGTGAAAACTGAATAGCTCCTTCGTTACAATTATATTTTATTCTAGACATCAAAGAAACCATTGGTTATTTTTTTCAATCAGTACTTTTATCTATGTTTATGAATGTTGTAAATATAGAAGTTTGTTATTCTAGACGATATAAAGTTAATTTTAACATACAGGGTTACTTGCCTAGTGGCCTATCTATGCCTTTAAGACGTTCGATTAATAGGATAATAGGATTTCAAATTGTAAAAGCTGCAATCAAACTAAAGCAGAAGGCTAGACAGACATATATTGATTTGTTAGTGAAAGCTGTATTTAATAGCATACACAAATAGTAAAAACATAATTAATAATTAATTTCATGAGGAATCAACATTAATTATTGCACTTTCACCAGTTACCCACGATATTGAACCCACATTAATTATACCTAACTAATATATAGTTGAAGATACAATAACAATCAAATCATAAGTATTAAATTCTACATCGTGTCTGCTAATTTAATATACTCTATATAATCCTTAAAATATTGTATTTAATTGTTATTTGTAAGAGTCTATGCACTATATAAATACGAGCAATATAACCACAAGGCAAATTGAAAATTAAAGATACCCCCAAAACAAGTAACCTATTTACTGAGATCATTCGAATGAGCCAACACACAATATCTATGCTGTAAGTTGGTGAGGAGTTAGATATCCTGAGGAATCCAGATGTTGCTGCAGTATCATAATACTAAATTTCGACTTGATCACACATGTGAAAGATGCTCACACCCATTTATCAACTAATCGGTTCAGCCGTTTGGGAGTCACGATGCCACACACACGAATAGTGGTCAAATTTATAACATACCTTTTTGTCGCGTCCGGGGTAAAAAACAGTTAATAATGACATGATAAAATAACACAATTTAAAATATTTTCTCAGCGGGAACATTTTGTACGAAAAAAGCATTCGCTTTGCGCTCCCTTGGCTTTTCTGGCGACGAAATACTTGTATTACATTTAAATTGCTGACCTTACTTGAAAATGTAATAAAAATATTCCGATAAGTTTATCTTTAAAGTCGATCCGAGCTTCCTACCTATGATAATAGTTTTTATGTTTCAACATTTTACTCGTTTACGAAAGATCAATAGTTTAGTGATCTCGGTGTGCATTAAGATTTTTATGATACAGCTTTAGTTAGTTTTGTAACAAAATAATATAAAACAAGTTATTAGTACCGTCTTAACCCACTTGAGAGTAATTTAACGGTAGCTTTTTATTAATGTCGCCGGTTTAGATGCGACTGTAAAAAGTTAGTGATACTCCTATACAGTATACTAGAAGGCCAAGTCGTGACAATCCACCCATAAATGTTCGTACCATAGACTTTTTAATTTTGGATGACGAGATTTACTGCAAAATCGTGTCTGTTTATAAATTCAAATATTTTATACATGCTATGTAGCGCAGTCTTTTTGATTTAAGTGCTGTTATACTCATAGTATTTGGTTAGTCAGTATGAAGCAAAAGTCAATAATATTTAGGATGACTTATGATATTAAAATCGGTAATTTAAGTGATAAAGATGTTTACCAATTCTTATGTTTGCCGTATATATTCCAGTGTTAATTAAAAAGAGTTCTTTGTGTATATGTTTGTTTATTAAATATGTTTCTTAGTTTTATATTACGAACACATACTAACTAATGTCGTGGATTCTCTAGTAAAAGGTGTGGTGGTATTATTCGTTGATTGATTATTTTTTGATAGTTGTAATACTCCTCACTAGTCACACATGAGCCATCTGTTGTTATACGAATTTTATTGAAATAGCTGTTCCCTTACCATACAAAATCTGATGATGCAAACTTTGGTCCAAACAGATTTACTATTGGTAAATATATATATATTGAAAGTTTAATTCTAGCGTGATAGTATATTTACAGACGCCCAATCAGTCTGTAGTAAATTGACATGAGTGACATTTTGTTTACGAGGGCGGATGCTTTTATAAAGAGTTCTCATATCGGACGAGGTGGTTACCGCGCCGTGTCGAAATACACGTACACCACGCTTCGAACTATGGACATGACTGTGACGTGAATCATCAAATGGAACTGACCGAATTATCTGTCAAACAGTATTAACGTGAGGTACCATTAGTGGGATCTAAAGGATTTACAAAACATAATGAACTCCTAAGTTATGGTGTTGTTGTATTTATATTAAAAAAAATATATAATTATTATATTTTTAAATTTATTTCTATCTTAGTTCCACGTATTTTAAAATATTTAATCAACTGAAACTGAAAGCATCAATCTCTTGACGTAACTGCAAATTATTTCTATTTTTGTTGGTATTTATCCAAATAGATTTCAATACTCAAATGTCTCGCTTGGCATCTCTCCTAAATTAACCTTCTTGAAAATTCTGATTTGCAGCCGGTCATATATATATAACCTTTGCAATGTTCACACAAGGTTCTTTTAATATATGTAGAACCTTTCATTCAGCATCTTAAAATTTAGACCCTATACCTATGAAAAATAATTGTCCACATCCTACTTCTTCTATATTGATATAAACATAAATAAATAAACAGATTCCTTATAAAAGGGATGCATATCTCCTTGATTCAATTGTATTTCACATTATCTCAGTAAATTTATATAATTTATGATTTGAATATATGTATGTATATCAAATATATCTCAGAAAAACACATGCTACAAATATTTTAATTTAGGTATCTTTATTGCTAATTTCTCCTTTTAAGATTTAGGTCCTGGGCATTCCTTTTTGAAATACAACAACCAGTTATTTCTGACGGTTCTAGACGAGAGAAGTTGGCATATAAGCCGCCCTACCTGACATAATAATGATAGACACTAGTGTGCCCGTACCTACCAGTCCATAGAAGATAAACCTCTTCGTATACTCGCTACTGTATAAGACTAGTTTCCTTTCGCAGGTAATCGTTCTATCTAGCTCAGCCTTTAGTAGAGCAGTAATTGGCACGAAAGGGCGGAATGAATCTCGGCTAGTACATTAATGGTTTTAATTAAAAATCAGCCGTAACATGTTCAATAATTATTGTTTATATGTGATGATAAGAATTGACAGGCATAAATGCTTGCTAACTGTCGGTTCAAGTGGAAACGAACCGTAATAGAAACAGAAGCGGAATGAAATGCATACAGTTTCCATTACTTGTCATGTAGTGTTCATAACTTGAAACATTAACGGCGACGACAACATAGTTACCGAGCTAATTGATTTGCGATTCGTTATTACAAATAGTTGCCGTCGACAGTTGAGCGAATACAAACAACGGTCAAATGCAGTTGTGAAACCAATCGGCTGCGGTTTCGAATGTCATCGTGACATAACTGGGGTCAACACGCCCGTAACTGGACGAAGAATTGTCCGTCGTATTGTTAAACGTTTATTACGATAAGTGTCAATCTCGGCTGAGGCAGAGGTTATATTACTACATTCAATATATTTCTAATTTAAATGGATATTTTTCTTTGATAATATTACATTACAATACATTTTTTAAATACTAGTAAGTAGATAAATTGTTAGTTAAAGTGAGTTTTATAATTCCATGGAGTAAACATATTTCACGTTTTGCTAATTAATTAAATTTTAAAAATAGATATGTCCACTAATCCGAAGTAATCGTTAAACCGTACGAGATATTATTCATATTGTTAAGTTTTTCTGAAAAAATATGGAGCCTTCCAAATAAGGTTGAAAAAATTGCGTCTGTCATGGGCCAAACAAAGCGTTCTTTTTTGTGTACATGTTATATTATACTGAATAATGTAATGATAACAGTAAATTATCGGGTATGTTAAAAAATACAAAATATTTCTATTACTATATAAAAGCCCTCAATACAGTATTTAAAATCTGCTGATTAAAATAATTGAAACGTATAATATAGCGCAGCACCGTAGTACAACACTACAATAATGAATGTAGCAACATTATTTTCAAGTTTTGCATTAGTGGTTGTCTATTTACCAATTTACTCCGTGGGATTAAAAAACGCACTTTACGCAGACAAATCAATAGATTTTAAGAGGATAGCCTCTTTACGGATAACATTAAGTTCATTGTTCCTAGAGCTTTATAATCATACACAAAGACAAAGGCTGCCACCACCTTATTATAATCTTCTCTTCGACACTTCCTTCCTTGTATGATCCGTTCATATAGAACACGATATATTATGACCTATTTTTCCTTTAAAATGTTTCATATCTTGTAGAAGCCAAACATTACGAAGTAAAAATATAATCTAATAACAATTAACATGTCTCTATATAGATTTTTAGGCCAAACTATCAAGTGGCGACATACATTCATACTAAGTATATTTTCTATACATATCTTGAGGAGTGATTTTACATATTCCGTAAATTCCGTTAATGACTTCAAGATTAAAACCAATTACTATAATTCAAATCAGCATAGTATACATAAAAATCAGAAAGGAAGACGCCGATTTGTAATACTGCCTATGGCTTCTTAGAATGTTATTATGAAAACTTTATAAAATATAAGCAATTAGTTTAAACGACCAGTTCTTTTATCTTTAAAAATAGTGTTATTTCTGTATTTATGAATCCACGTATATTATTACAATCTATACCAGGTCTTATTATTCGTGATACATATACTTATACCTATGTAGAACGAGATACTTGTCGATTGTACCGACTTGTAAATAATAATACTTTTTGATTTAAAGTAAGTAAATAAAAGTGTACATATTTATCTATTTTATACAATACTAAGGTACCTCTCAGCTATTATATTTTATAAATTCTAATTCTAAATTATAAATTCGAAGTATTTTTTACATTACCAAGTTTATGTGCGCGTTGATAACTTTGTTGGCACGCGAACGTCGCTACATTATAAGAAAACAATTCCTACTTCGATGTATTCAAGGATGAATGCCGATTGCGTGCCCGCAGGACCGATTTGCAGGTGGATCACGCACGCACCGCCGTCATGGCGTCATATCCTCACCTGAATTGGCCACGATAATTAATAAACGAATTGCGCGCGCCACGCGTCGCTATGTTCGGTAACGGGCGGCGATTTTTGACGCATTTTTGACGTTCCATAAGACGATTGTTTGCACACAAAAATTATTGTGTTGTACGGACATGGCGAATGAAGATTTCGCAGTGATTTGCGTGAGTCAGCAGTGATACACAAGGGTGCGGTTGGCTGTAATAGGCATGGCATTTGCAACAATTGTTTCATAAAGTTCCGGTCAATGGTGACTGACAGAAGACTAATGTTAGAAATGATAAATTTACTATTGTCCACTAATTGACTCATCATCTTATATGTGCCAGCGTGACTACAATTACATACAGTTTTGAATAAATAATTGTTAATGAAATATTTTACTTTAAAAGATATGATTCATTTGTAATCAAGTAATTTTGGCTTTACAATGTTTTAAACGTTGTTTTTTTAATTTGCTATATTCGTGTGTATATGAAATAATAAAGCGGGCTTATTAAAGTAATTGATTTGACTTTCGTTCGGTGTCTGAACCCAAACTGTAGTAAACAACTTAACTGTTCATACCTGATAGTCCAAATTCATTAACCTAAACGAATGTTACTTACAACTTTCAATATTTCTCTGAACTTAAATTTTAATTTATATAGAATGAACATAAAAAATGAAGAGCTTCACGTCACAGCATTCGATTTATTGACAGATAGAGCAAATCACCTGTCATGCCATCTCGCTATCTCGCCGTATGACAGGCGGACGGACAGGCAGTCGCCTCGGCTGTCACCCGACACCCGGCACCCGCCCATACAGGGCATGGGCATAGAGACGCGACCTCCGCGAGCATGAGCTACGAGGCCGAGCGCCTCGCCCGCGCCAGCCTTTCGTTTAATAAACAGACTGTCGATGAGTTCAAGGTGTTTTATGAGAAACATATTACCTTGTCGATTGTTTTCATTTATTTCCCGCATGCGGTTTCCTTTGTCAACGATCAACGTAAGCGTAGTATTTAGAAACATCTATAACCTACTATTATGTTATATAGTACAAGAGATTGTTTGTTTGTTTGAACGCGCTAATCTTTGGAACTACCAGTCGATTTGAATTTTTTTCATTTTATTGCCTACTAGCTGTGTCCCGCGGCTCCGCTCGCGCGGACTTCAAAATGCCGTCGGACGAGCGCACGCGCGAATCGTGCTGCTCCGGCTCAAAAAACGAAAGACTAAAATGTTTATTGTGGGTGATCCTTAGAAGATATAATATATGCTATCGCGGACTTTTTTATAGGTCTTTATAAAATGTACAATATTGTAGAAGTTTACTCTACCGGTTCGCCGCTTGATTATTCCTTAATAAACCACGGGGGATATGCATGCCGTTGACTTATCGTGAATTGGTTTGGGCCAGACTGGGACTTGGACTTGGACTGGGAGTAATCCCAGATAAGCCCAACCAATAGACCTCGTCAGGGGCCGGTAAACCTCACCCCCCCCTTCTCCCAAAGGGGCCGAAGGCATTGCCCACCCTGCCCGTGGTTCAAATAACCTATAAATAAACACTAACAAAGACGCGTAAATGGGCTTTGGTTCATCTCAAAGTTATTATAATACTTAGAGAATATAATTTTAAATGTACAATATTATTTTATTGCCGATCTATTAAAAGTATACAAATTAGAATCCAATAAAATTGATTATAAAAGTTATGTGATTGAAATGAGATTAATTTTTACTTGTAAAACCTATTCTTTCTCATGTTTGAATACACCGTAAGAGTAACGACCTCAAAAAGTTCAAAGAATGTTCTTCGTAACATGATTATTTATTGAAAATCAAGGAGTATAGCGGCAGATTGAGAATATCGTGGATAATGATTAAAGGACATCGACCCTTAAAATGGAATGTTTAATTTTCAATTTGAGATTAAACGAAACACAATATACTTAATAATGATCCGAAGATTTTGTCTGAAAAGTTTTCGACTGGAATATTTCATCTAAAAACTTTGTGTTGTTAGGTATTGTATTATTTAGATTAAATCAATCTCAAATGAAAAGCGCTATTTATAATACTGTAAATAAATAAGTTTTTAAGCTAAACTAACACGAGGAAGAAATCCCAGCAGGGAGATTATGACAGAAATCTGAGCAGGGAGATTATGACAATGTTTACGGGACATGAAGAATAAAAATTAATAGAATTTCTCATAAAACTATTAGATATATGAAGAGACATATCTACGAATTAAACGCTGGCAGTCTGGAGCAAATTGATATTGAGTATACGTGCATAAAAAACCACCGGGACCTTTCTGTACAATTTCATTTCGTCACAAACCGCATTCGTAGTCGAAGCAGGATCTCAGTTGTAAACAATAGTAAATAATTTCAACATGCATCGAAAAACTTTCTACGTAAATATAGATATAGATATCATTATGTCAATATCCTGAATAAATATTAAGGTCATAAACAACACATATAAGGCTTACGACATGCTAGCGTCAACTGGGTCGTGATAATCGGGGAGCAAACCGCGGGCAAACTGTGCGTTATGCAATGGTCACTATGTGCGGTTCGGGCACAAGTCGGCCGATGCGATGCGATGCGACGCGGTGCTCTTAAAATGAAAAATACTTTTTCAACACATTTGCTCAAAAAATGCATTTACAAAGCCTGTATACATTGTTGGAAAATTAAAAAATGTGTACATAACACAAATATATTGTTCCGTTCTGCACTTTCGGTACGTGACTGCAACTCAAAACTGGCTGTATTATTAAAACTTATTCAATAATTAATTTCAATTGATTTTTAATTAAGTTGAATCCTTACAGTTTTATATATCAGGAATCATAATATAGCTGGCATACGTATAGCATATACCGGTGTACGCAATCTTTATATGACAGCGTGTAATATGTGTGTAGAAAACCGCAAGCGTTAGAAATCACGGACATGCGTATTGAATGAATGGGTGCGCTGTGGAAAACATCGGGTTAGGGTTGAATAAAACATAATTCAATAAACTAATGAGGCCGGAATTTAGCTCTACTATTATTGTGTTGTTATGTATAGAGATATCGAATGAAGTTGAATATAGGTGTGTATATGGCAAAACTTTTATTAGCTGAAGACTTACTGAATTTAGAAAATTTTTATGTTATAATTCTGTATCGTTTATTAAATCATCTCTACAATTAATATAAAGATAAGTCTGTTAGAAATAAATGAATAATTATTTTTTTACATTCTTCTTAAGCAATATGATTGCATAATTTCATAATCCTATCAGAAGTGGAGAAATGATTCAAATATGTATATTTATATCAGTATATAAATTATCACACAGGGATTTTTAAGTCGTGATACAAATTTCACAAAAAAAGTGAATATCTCATAATTTATACAAATGTATGCCAACCGGTTGTGTTCGAGAACATTATGATATGCGCACGCTCATGCGGTTCTCTGTAATCATTACACGTACAACATTATTACAGGAAATTATCGTGTAACATAAATATCCTGAAACAAACCTGTATCTAAAGTTTCACTTTAAAAATAATAAGTTGTCTATTTATATTACGTAAGATAAATATTAAATATCTGGGTGACCGAGCTTGGTTCGTTTTCTTACAGAAAAAAAAAACACGTAAAAAGCACTAAAATTTATCTAAATCGTTACAACCGTTTCGGAATTACTAACTTAATAATATTAGATATTATATTAGTTAAACGTTATTGTTAGCATATTGGCTGGCATGAAAGTCTCTTGAAAAAAATTAGCTAATAAACTATATAACCCTTATCAGTAACATTTCATAATATTGCCATAATGCTAAGTAACTGGGTATTAGAAGCTTTGTCTGAGAGAAACTAATAATTATTCAATCAATTATTACATCTTCTTTCAATCGTCTTTAGAGTTTATTTTCCACAAACAATAAAATACGTGTTTTATTATCAATCGCCCAGAGTTTACATAACCATATTAAAATGTAACCAAAGTATACGGACCCTACAGATATTTTCACCCCAAAATGATTAGTTATCCTTTCATCCGTACATTTGTATAACACAAAATCGATCTAATATCTAATTTTCATATTTATAGGTTCATTATTTTCGGACGTACGATCTTATCTATGGACGGTCAATTTTGGCGAGTAATTCTATTTAGCCACGTTTTCAGAAGCTTAATGAGTAATAGACTTTTTTGTTTTATAACTTTCAGACTAACGACCTCTTTACCTCGATACAATGGACTTACGTCAGAAGCACTCACCCACAGAACGAGTTTGATAGTCATTTTCGCTTAATTATTTACATATTACAAAATTATAAAAGATCCACGCGAATAATGTTTAAAAAAATATTATCGTAACAGTATAGCAATGCTCTAATTTTATGCTCCTTTCTTTTAGCTTATTTATAGGTACTTATGTGTTCAAATTAAATGCATTGATAAAATTATTTTTTAATGAAAAGTTAGGTAACTTATGAAATTAGCGTTTTATATGGAACAAGTAAAACGAAAAAAATATTATTAAATTATACATTTAATCAATCGAAGTATGTACCATTATTATCTATGCACTTTCGCCATTTTATAGGTGGTTCATTGATTCCATTACTGAAAAAATTGTGGGAGCGATAATCAATACAATTTTTGAAGGCGGTTTAAGAAAAAAGGAAAAGAAGTAATCTGTTGAAGCAAGGTCCGGTGAGTACGGTGGGTGTCGGAGGCATACCAACCGCAGTTCCTCTAATTTAGCGACCGCCTGTCGTGAAGTACGGTGTAAGTGAGAAAGAGAAAGGGAAGAGAAGAGAAAGAGTGAGAAGAGAAAGTAAGTGCTTTATTTTACTCTAGCTTCCCCATACATATCATTTATCTTTCGAGCTGTTTCTGCAGCGCTGATGACACGGTGGAACTCATATTCGTAAATAACGCGATATTATATGTTTTACATTTTATGAAAAGAACGATGTTAAACAAAAATCAAATGGTGCGAAAACAAATGAAATACTAAATTCGAAACACAAATACACAAGCCTAAATTTGAATTTAGAATTCCTAACCAAATTCCATAAATTTGAGATCAAGGTGGCCAGTTCAACAAAACGCCAATTTCATATGTAAGGACCTAATAGTAGTCCGGCAAAATAAACTTGTTTTATTGATTTGTCTTTTTATTCCTCAGTTCATTCACACATTCATTTTCCCATATTGACAACTTTTTTTTATCGTTAGTGCTTTGGCGTAGTGGCCACAATCTCACTTGATGAAAAGTGACGATGTGGCCCAAGATGATAACACGCTAAACCTAGTAGTGCAAGGCTGGCTCTCAAGTGCAGCTGCCGGAACACACCTATTAGTTCTTGGCGACTGACTTTAAATTTGAGGGTGGTAGCTAGCCAGGCGGGCATTTTAAAAAGCCCTACCACCATGCAAGTTTGCAGGTAATTCA
Source organism: Saturnia pavonia (assembly GCA_947532125.1). Taxonomy (NCBI): domain Eukaryota; kingdom Metazoa; phylum Arthropoda; class Insecta; order Lepidoptera; family Saturniidae; genus Saturnia; species Saturnia pavonia. The sequence continues at coordinate 4,145,500 of OX383899.1, read as the reverse complement.
TCATGTAGACCCTATCACTTCTTGGTGAAGGTTTTCTTGTTATGTATACAACAGATTAATTAGCCATCGTGTAGATGTAAAACAAATTACAAATTTACATGATCATTGCAAACTCGTAACCGCATCCTAGACGATTCACGATATCAAATTTTAAATATATATATATATATATATATATATTAGTTTATATCACGATCCCAATAACACGGTAATGATAGAAACCACAGCCGCGAAGAACCGCGCGCGGTCTGTTCCTAAAAACTAGGATATTAAATCGTAATATTGAGGTTTTTCGGGATTTCACTGCTCTGCGGTTTAATCTAGGTCATTGCGGAGGTTTGCTTCATGTATTTACTATAATTATAATAATAAAATAGATCTTTATAACTGTCATAAGATTACGCGGAGTTATATCCATTTTTTTACCTCTAACCCATATTCTCCATTTAATTTCGTAATAAATACTTTATAAAAACTAATCTTAAGAATAAATTGAAAAAAAAACTGACTCATATATGTAGTAAGTTCCACTTCAATACTTTGTACTTTTTTGTTAGGGAAGGTAGTATAACGTGTTTATGTATGTCATACAGATTTAGTAAGTAACATATTTTTATTTATTAAGAATAATTCTAAATACATTCAAACAAACGACTAATATAATAGTAATATGTACTATTTCATAATAGGTAGTTTAATATGATATGCCAAGGTTTTAAAATTTCTACAAACGTGGTGTGAAGTTTTAAAAAAAACTAAATAAATAATTATTTTTATATTTGTACAAGTTAGTTATATATACCGTTTTCTATAAACGAAATAAATAAGACGAACAATCCAGAAAACGTAGCAAATAAGAGCGTAGTAAATAAGGTTTTTTTTGTATGATACCGACTATATACATTCCGGTCCGTTGAAACATAGTTTTTGTTACATTCAAACATTGTTATCTTAGCGAGAGCCGAGTCCGAACCATCTGCATATCGACGTCCGAGAATCTGGGTTGTTTGAGTTGATTTATGGTAATTCCTATGGATTTATGTGAGGACAACCACATTGCATCGTTATGAAAAAGATTTCTTATCTTACATCTGTGCGAGTTGTTAATTATTAATTATATAAGGCAAGAATATAGGGTACTGCTATGTTGAATAATATTTTTTGATGCAAGAGGTATTTAAAAAACAACATCAACAAGAGATTTTTAAATATTTATTTATAATAAATAATCAGTATTGTAATAAAATAAATTCAAATTTTATGTTTTTAAATAGTTTCGTTTATTATGATTATTTTTATAATTAAACATAAAAAAATTCACGTATTTAGCAAAGATTGTTTTTTTTTAATATAATTTTTTCAATTAATATTTTATAGCTGTGGTTTAGAAGTTTTAAGCTCAATTTACAATTAATATTTCATAGAATATATTATAGTTATGATGATGTATTTATAAATTGAATATACATTTTCCAATGAATACAGAGTACATATTTCATAAATATTCAAAATAATTTTACAGGGTTACTTCGCGAACATAAAACGTTTGAAAATATTTGACATGCACGAAGAGGCTGAAAATCTATTTTGAAAACACTTAAACTAAATAAAACAAGATCTGAGAATACATAATGTTACAAAACATTTTATCACTACGCTTAAAGTTTCGAAGCTTTGCACATAGCGGCGGCACTAACACAATTGTTGTTATTTTTCTATGGCTTACTCGTAAATTTTGTTATAAATAAAATTCAGCACCCACGCCTTGCGCCGTTCAACGTGAAAACTAATATGTCAAGGTTTGTTCAGAAACATGTTTATGCATCAACACGACCGTGTAATTAGCTAATTCTGAACGCATCCGCGTTAACTGACGTTTGATTTATCATTTTCTATATAACCGTTAAGTTTTAATTCATTACGTACGTATCAAAGAATATTAATATTAAAAAACGTATATTAAAAAGTTTTTTTTTGGTTGCTAATACAGTTAACATTCGAAATATAGGTTTCATTAAAATTATTTATAATAATATATAAATTAATATCGAATGTATTTCGTTATATGAAATAAACACGAAGAAATAAGGCAATCTTAATTCAAGCATTATCACCTAAACCTTTACTCTAGACCACTTTATCCTTTACAACTAATTATGAAAATTTGGCGTTTAACATACTTTAGTTAGTTTATACGCATAATAATGTACCACAGCGAACAATACTTTAACAATGACTACAATTTCATATGCACCCAGGGCGATGGGCGATAGGCGTGCTGCGTAATGCGTATAGAGAAGGAAAGTGAAAGCCGGTCATAATATACGTATCGAAACGATACAGATTTCACATCCAGTTTTTTAAACAATAGATAATTTGTCGAGAGCATCTGATGAACCGTTGACAGGTAAGATCGTAGCAGCCTTTTGTTTTCATTATGAAGAGAAGATTTGATATACGATAGGTTTGTGGTATGAAATAATAATAAATATTAATTGTTTAATGCAAGAATACAAGGCTTGTTTGACTTTGAATTTTTTCGAAAAAAGACCTACTAGACACTATGTATGGTATGTCACCGCGCGGGGCAGCGCGACAAACCCTTCGAGGCTGCGCGGCGCGGCGTGTCTGTTCATCCAGTAGTAGTAAAACTCGGCTGGCTTCCCGCAAAAAAAGAGGCGCCACACCGCGTCCGCAACTACCACAAATAAAATGATGCGCACGTCTTACTACATATTTCTGCGGCATATGCCGGAGACATACCCAAGCGGCAAAATCCCGCCGGCTGTGCCGCCTTTACGAAATGATTTTTTAAAGCAACCGGTTTATCTTTCACTTAATTTGAATTTTGAGAAAAACCACCTACCTAACTTTTTTCATTTAATCCTATAATATAAGCCTAGTTTAGCGGTAGCGGTTAATAATTTGCTACATCACAACAAGAAGCTATCTTACGGAGATACTAGTAGGTCGCGGTGTAACGGGATTTATGTAAATATCGACCCCATATAAGTCGTTTCTTGAACTTAGGGCGTATACGTTTAAACGAACGCCTCCGTATTTACTTGTAAGCAACATAGTAGTGAGCTTTCTTATGAGGATCGATTTAACGGTTAAACCTCACATTTACACTTAGCTAAGTAGGAAGTGAACAGGTGACAACTGTTTAGTTATCATATTTTTATGGTAGGTATAAAGTGTTAAGTGTTAACCAAACGTACACACAGTGCTTAGTAGTCTTTGGAAGTCTAAAGTGTCACTTTATTGTATATTAGCTGCGCCCCACGGCTTCACCAGTGTTAAATTTATTCAAGCAAGTCTTCACCGCGCAGCCGCTAGCGAACCCATGTAAAGCCTATCGTTTTCCTCACTTTGTGTACAGCTTGCCAAATTGCTTGACGTTTTTGGTTAATTTTCCGTACCTGAGGGTCGTAGTTTGAAGTTATATAGCCTATAACCTCTTGAGCTTTATAATATTAGTATAGATACACTTTGTAAGTTTCTTTTTTATTCGTCACATACGAGTGCGAGACGTTCGCAGGAGAGCGGGGGAGCTAATTATTACTTTATCGAAAAAAATAACAATTGTTGTTGTAATTACTAATAAAATAGTAAAAAATGACAGTTCCTTTGTCGAGTACAATTATAATATTTTGAGAAGAAAATCTTTTCACGTATGTAATGTATATAATAATCATTATAGTAGAAAGGTTTTTATTTTACCTAACAGCATTTTACTTAACGATATTACTCTTTGCAAATTACATAAACAGCGTTAAGGTTGGCACCTGACGGCATCGGAACCAGTTGCCGTAAGACCAGTTTCTCCCGGGGCAAGGTCCTGCCATAGACCCGGTCACGGACTAGGAGTCGTTGTCGACCTGTTCGCTTGTGGCCTTTTAGCAAGCGACCATACGGCCAGAACGGTGGAATCGTGAACATTGTTTTAGCCAGCTTAAGAGTTGCCGGTATTTTTAATGCTGATATTTCTATTATATCGTTTAATAACTAGTTATTATTTTTATTACCTATATTCAAAGGTTTTATGTACATCTTAATATCTATCATCTATATTAATAGTGTTAATTCACCGGTAAATATTTGTCTAATCTAAGTCTCGTCATACAGAATCTATACATCGGAACGTATTGAAATAATTCAAATCACCTATTCAGGATTTACACAAAGGACTAAAATTAATAGATCTTGTATTAATTAAACTACAGATACGAGTACTAACAAAAAAATACGTCACTTTATTTATAAAAATTATAACGAAATATTGTTCATGCTTAATCACACTTTTTAAACTTTGTTTAACGTTAAGTAAGATTAATGGAAAAAAAATAAACAATCATTCCTTAAGATTTAACGAAACGATAAAAAAAACAAACGATACAGACTTACCCTAAATATAATAATTTGATTAATTTTGCAAGCAACTTTCATTATAAACGAATACATTTGAATTCAATAATAAAGATGTTCACTTCACCATAACACTTGCGATTATGTGAGATACTTTAAAATGTTTTTACGAGTTTAGAGTCATTAATGCGGTCGTTTGAGATTCTTTACTGACATAAATATCGTTAAACATTGCAAATTATAGTAGTTATGGTATTAATTACAATAATTACTTTTGTTTGTGTAAGTTATTTGTTAAGAAACAATTAGGAAGAATATTAAGAGCTAGTCGTAAACAACAAGCTCTACTGTTGAATGATGTATTTATGTATACATTTAATTTGTTTTTAAGAGTATTGTCTTGTTAAAGAAATTTTGTAAAAGAATTGTACGCTTTTGAAATGTTTATTATATAGGCATTTCATTGTTCCTGTCTTTTTAATGGAATTGAACTTTACATTTGTTTTATGAATAGTTTAATTATATTATTGATATTATTTATTTTCGCAAGGATTTGAATGATAAAATAATAAATTTCGAGTATGCAAAAAGTTTATAAATCTAGGAATTATTTAATGTTACATTACCACATGATATACCAACATATTTATTTATCGATAAATACTATTGATATTTTTCGTAAATCGAAAACAATTATTATTCAAAAATGCTTTTCTCTGTGTGTTAGACGTTAAGTGTTGTTAGACTTGCGTGATTTCTTTAGTAAATAACGAAAAGTTTAAATCGGTGTAGTTACTTAATTATTTATAAAACAATACACAACCAGTAATTAATTTTTAATAAAAGAAAATGTGTATTTAAATATCCTGTATGTTATGGAAAAAAGAAACATCGTTACTGAGCAATTAGTCGGGGAATCGGAAACGAGCAAGTCACGTGACCGGCATGTAGCGGCCGCGCCGTCGCAAGATTGAACCCTCAGGCAATTTCCAATCGGACCTTACTAGTAGGCTTCATTATTTGTATGCATGCAGAGTCACATATGTCATGGGAGACTACGTATATTGTATTTTTTAACAGATGCGACTTACTTTAGGTGGAAAGTTTTTTTTTTTTTTTTACTTTATGTCGAGCCTAACATTTTGCTAAACGTACTTGTTCAATGACACATACCAGTTACAACAATTGGCAAACAATCACAATACAATGTGTTTTTTTTTAAAGTATAAACTGTAATTATAAATAAATTTGGCCAGAGCTTACGGACCAGATTTTTTTTGTAAATGTTTGCGACTATGTGTCGCCATAGAAAATAACTGACAAAATATTTTTTTATAAGTTTATTTCAATTTATTCGTGCTTTAGTATAAAAAAAATAATCTGATAGTTACATTACATTTTTTTTAACGTTCTGACTATTCAGTTAGCCATAAGGGCCCTGAAGCCTCAGCCTTACATTACAATGTTGCTTTACAATTAGTGAGTGTGATATATAGATGGTAATTAGATTAATTATAAAACGGTAACTTGTTGATATGTATGTGTCTGTGTTGTGTGTTTTAGGGTCGGCAACAAGCATGTGATGATTCTGGTGTTGGAAGCGTCCATAGGCTGCCGTGACCGCTTACCATCAGGCGGACTGCAAGCTTGTTTGCCACCAACGTGGTATATAAAAAAAAGTAATAGGTATACTCTTACCCACGATCCCGTGGAGCCCCAGCGCTTGAGCCTCTTCCCGAAAATGTTCTGACACTGCGACAAACAGGATACTGATGTGGCCGGTTGTATTTTACCAGCACAACTTTCAGCCCTGTCCAATGTCATTTTACACTATCACTACTATCAAACTTAACTATTGAATAAAGTTTAGAAAAACATAAAATATTAAAATGTCACTACGCTTAGTATTTTTTATGTTCACAATATACCCCTTAAAATAAAACAGCGTGGAGTACGCTTAGATCGCGGTGTTCACTTCGCCACAGGTCGCGTGCGTTCAGTTCGACCGCAGCGGTGAGAGTGCCGGTTCCGTGGCATTTTCCCATTGCCTGGAAAGCTGTTCCGCCCGCCCTCAGTCCGCCCAAACGTATGTTCTAATTTTGAATGCTTTTTAAATTATTATATTTAATAACTTGAATTTGCTACACTGGATGTTCCCGTGATTCATACGATTAACATTTCTAGTATCTCATAAGACCAATGTTTTAATAAAATAATTGTGTTTCAACTATAACAATTTTTTTTAAAGAAAGCATTTTGACATTTCCGTATTCACAGGTCTTTGAACTGCGTTACTTACTGTTGTTACTTTGTATTTGTTGGCATATTAATGTATTTGTATTATTCCTTTATTAAATCGTATCTTACTTTTTGGAACGAAAAATATTTTTAACTTAATGTGTTTTACGGAACTCTAAATATTTCTTAGTCAAATCTTTATTAATTTTAAAGTAATATCCATAACCGTTATGTACGGTTTTGAAAAAAGTTTGCAAATAAAACTTTTTGTTTGACATTTACATAACGAAAAACAAAGTTCACGCTTGGTTTTATACAAATTTTGTAATGTTTATAGTTATTACTGTTAATAACAGTATTGAAAACATCGCAACAACAGTTTATTTTTAGTGTTCACACTTGTTAGTGTTAGGCAAAGAATTTATTTAACTAAGTTATTTACCGTTCCACAAGGACTACGTAATTTCACAAGTTTTTTTTTATATCAGCCAGAGTGCACTGCACCGTGCCCACCGCATCGATTTCGTTAGTAATGTTTATAATACATTACTGCTAATACATAATTGTGTTTAAAGCAGCTGTGAAGGGATTTAATGGAAATAAGAATTGTCTACAAAATATAAAACATTTTGGGATATTTTTTTCATCCTTGTTACCTATCTATAGTTCGTTGGGTGTTAAGTATCTCACAAGAGTAACAGTGGCCACAGTCATAAATTTCTGACGACAGTATTCACGGTCTTTCGAAAAAAAAGCACCGTCTAGATTGTCTGCAAAATATACGGCAAAAAGATCTAGGCTGGATCTAAGATCTAATTTGTAAACTTTTTTTTGTAGATAATTAATTCTAGAAATATACTAGTTATCTCATATTAGGAGCATTCGAAAATTTAAATAATTCTTATTTTAATCAAAGTGCAAACTTCAATTTTCACGAAAATCGGGATTTTCACGCAGATAACTTCAATCAATCGAATTGCTCTTAGTATCAAATAAATGAAAGTATATTTTTATTACTCCCATAATGTTATGAATATGATGACGTTTATGCGTTTTTTAATGCGGGCAAAAAATAATATACGACCCATTCCGAGATTGTTGTGGATAATCTATGATTCAAATAACGTGTTTCATATTCACGTAATATGTAATGTTATTTTTATTTATAGTTACGCTTAAAAAACGGACTTCGAGAGTTTCGAAAATTAACCTCATTTATGTTCACACTAATTGGCTGTTAAAATAAGTACCAAAATTCCATAATGTCAGTAGACGAAACAAACGGACATTAAAAAACAATTCGCCAAAAACCAAACAATCTTTAGCTTTTGCAGTATCCTGCATCGGATCGAACATTCTAATATTCAAGCGAAAGTGAATTGCCCTACCTAATATCACATGGAGCCGTTTCCTAATTTTTATTTCATTCTTATATTTTAGAGAGTAACCCTACTATATACCTACATAAATAATGTTGACCTTTTTAATGATAAGATTCAATTAATTTGAACAGACTATCCGCCGTAACAGTGGACGTATCACCTAATATCTTATTACACATTTCAACGTCTAGTTTGTTTAAACCAAGTCCTGCCTGGTAATATGCATTTTTTATTATTGTACTATCAAATAGTTTCACTACAATCTCTCCATTAGTCAAGCGACGACATGGTCGAAGTTAGTAATCTAGAATGTAGTCCTTATCTCGAGTCAGTGTATAATGAACTTAAACGTCACATTTTGGTATGTTTTGTCTAAACTTTCTATTCTATTCTGTGTCTATTCATTTCAGGGATAAAATAGTTGGAGAACGATTTCGTGACGTTAGCTTATGAGTTATGACGCATTTCGCTATCGCATAACGCAATATTCATTGTCTCATTCCCCTTTCATTATTCATTGTTATAGGTATTTCGGGATGATGGTAGAAGGGCAAAAATTCAAAAAAGATTGACGTCATTTAGCTTCCTAAACAATATTGAAAAAAGGTTACAATTTCGGTGGCCACGCTTATCTACATGATTAACGGGTTAAAATATAAGTGGACTATTTTACTAATAATTTAATTGTCGACTCGAAAATTGTATCGTGAACGAATTAGATCACTGAGATGCATTTAAAGTTAAGAGTGTGAGTTTTCTACCGCGAACGTTTTTCAATGGTCGGGAACGCGTATTTAATGCTTTTGGTGTTTCAAGCGTCCATAGACTGCGGTAAACGCTTACGATCAGACGGACCGCATGCTTTTTTGCCATCATCGTGGTATACTTTTTTATAGACATATACATAGGATATCTAATTGTCATACAAGCTGGAGATGATGCACAAGTCACAAAAATGTAGACTACAAATTTTGGTAACTCTTATTATAATCGGTGCGATATATTGTCGTACTTTATATTATATTTCAGATGAAATGTTTGCCTCCGAACAAGAGCACCCATTTATGATCGGGAAGCATGGTCGAGAGATCGAATTAATAATACTGAGAGTACTGGACCGGCAGCTAATTAATTCGATCTGATAAAACGGAAGCTTTCGACATTCGCTACGGTAAGTGAAAACCTTCAGTTAATATTCCAGTATACAATATTACTTGTTAAAATAATGGAAAAAATTAAAGAACACCTCGTATTTTTACATGGGCTTCTTTGATTTATTGTTTACTTCCTAAACTTATTAAACAACTTCTTAAATTTTAATCACTTTTAAAGATTGAAATCAACAATCGACATTTTTAAATACCTATGTAGTAATTTAAGGGAATTATATATTTTTTAGATATAATTAAAAGATTACCTAGTCTCTTTACTGCTAACATTTTAATGGCATAATAGCCGGGATTATTGGAAAGAGATATAAACATAATTTTTTTCAGCATACACTGTATTACGTGCAACATCACAGTTCAATAGCAATCACGGGCACTCAATCACGATAACAAATATTTACACAATTAAAATGACTTTGCCAAGTTACGACATGACTCGCTTTCATGACATGACAGTCGGAAAACAATTACAAGGAGAATCAAAATTGATAGTCCGTAAACCTTGCGCCATTTCGCATTTTGGAGGCGAGCGCGCTCGCTCCAATAAATAGATTTACATTGTTCACTATTTTAATTAATGTTTTATGTAAGTCGTGTCTGATAGTTGTTACTTTGAACGTAAATCACAGCTTTATTATGGACGAATTATAAATCTCTTCCAATCGTAATTCAACATAAAGGTCAATTTGTGGGAGCTAATGAAAAATTAAGACAGCGCACGCTATGTCAAGGCGCTTAGGCCTTAGTAAAGGCCTTAGTAAGCTTTGGTAGAGGTCAACTTTTATTTTCCTTTAGTTTATTGAATTAGTAAAATATTTATTTATTCTCTTTTCGTTTTATTATATTTTCCACGTTACACGGTTGGGAATAAATCGTTTATTCACCCTATAAGAGCGAGGAAAGGATATATAAACATATGCAAGATATATCGCAATATGTCATATTAACCTTCTCGAATAACAAAAATGAACTTATGACCCCCTAATTTTGTAAATACTAGATATATTTAAATAAGTAGTTCAATATTTTAGAAACTCTGCAATGGGTGATTATAACCTGTCAAAGATGCAATGATCATGACCATTAAAGTATGAACATGGTGATATAATTTAGGTCTATCAGTTACAATTACGATTGGTTAGTATGTAGTTTATAAGAATAATAAGTTGGTTAATAGATACATCTCATTTTCTATATGTATTTACCTAAAACTTAAAGAAACAGCAACACGTACCTATTACGAAATATTGCTTCATATCACGTGAACGTCCCGCCAAAACGCATTAGTGATTACGGTTCGAAATGATTGGTCATCTTATATTTTTATATATTTAACGTATAATTTATGTAATTCTAAATTATGCAAAAGCGTGAAGATAAAACTACATTGGCCTTAAATTATTGGTGTACATCTGTTTGTTTACATGTAATTATATAATAGCCTTGCTTAAACGATTGTAATCTTGTTCATTCAACGGATCTCAAGGTTCTGAATATAAAACTTATTATATTTAGATTTAAATGTAATATAGGTACTTACAAAGTATATAAAATACATTATACATCACATTACACTTCAAAACCCCAGAGACCACAAATAAGTTGTTGATTTCTGCGTTTGCGAATTTGCATCGCATATATTTGTATCAGTCTTAAAATGTTCCAATATTTAAGAGTTATTAAGATAAATAATTAGATATAAAGATCACAAAGTTGGGAATTGAGACTAGTGAATGTTAAATAGAATGTGGATTTCCAAACAATATCTTCACCAGAAAATTAAATCCTCACAGAACTGACGCAGACACAGAAACACACGCGCTGGGCTTCGGAATTTTACGCAGTTTTACGGTAACTTCCATCTCGGCACGAACTAAAAAGTTCTCTATGTCTTATCTTTGTCGTACCTTGAAACTGTGGAACCATCTCCCGGCTAGTGTGTTCCCTCCTTCTTATGACATCGGCTCCTTCAAGCGTAACGGGAAGAGATATTTATGCAGGCCGGCATGACAGCGGCGACCGCCGATGGATTTCGATCTCTTGGTGGTCGTCGTATTTGGATTGTACTGTGCTTACCATCAGTGACAGTACAGTCAATGTGACGAGCTATGATAATAAAAAATAATTATAGCAACATTTTAAGTAGAATGTATTAAGTTGAAACACATCCGAAATACTGTAGATAAAGGAATGTAACCTCTTTGTGTTTTAAAAGGATGATTAATTGAATATTCGATATAGTTAATAAACGAAAAGTTATTCAGTTCCGTTCCATAGATTCCCTGTAGCCAAGACGCATTCGTTGCAAAAATAAATCTATTTTTCTTACCATCAATGACTTGAATTCGGAAACTTGTTGTGACAAGTTCACAAGTGACATTATTATAGCTATTTTGTAAATTCAGTCTAAAATATTATCTCTCGAACATTTTTTATTATTCATATTACCTGTATATACTCGTATAAAGTAAGAAACTGACTGGCTGATTGATTGATCTACGCACAGCCCAAACTACTGGGGCTAAGACCGTGAAAATTTACATGCGGGCTCCATTTACACTGTAGGTGAGCACTAAATGATTTTTGGATATTCAACCCCTAAGGTGGTAAAAGAGGGGACGAAAGTTTGTACGAAAATACGCCTTTAAAATATTTTTCTATTCGTGCGAAGCCGTGTCGGGCCGCTTATCTGTTATATTAAACAATCCAAAACTGTACATCTTTTTTTTCTTATATTCTAGATTATTTATATCGTCTAAAATATAAACCGTCTAAAATATTCACATAAATGTTGTTTATTTTTATTATAGAAACAAAAATATATGTTAATATATCATAGATATAAATAAAAATAAAAAAAAAACAAATGTTGATATTTTTGTCATGCTACTGAAGTATCTTCTGGATATGTAAGGCTAATAATATATAAAATTACAAATAAAGTTATTTTGTAATTTTAGATCTTTAGCTTTGTAGGAGTTGGATTAGTCCGCTTATGTAAGTAGCTAATTATGTAGCTGAAACGCAACTAAACGGCTTTAGTAGTAATTTGTTTCATCTGCGAAATCGAAATTCTTTTTAACATCTTCAGCATGATTGAGACTGCAGGTTTATCCTTCTGTCTTACTCATACTCGAACTAAGTTATGTCGTTTTAATTAATTACATTTCGTGCTCCTTATTTTAATGTTTATTTTGTTGCAGATAAAATGTGTTAAAAAAGTATACGCCATGGATTTCCACTGAGTAACGCCTTTATAAAACCAATATTTCGGAATAGATAATTTTGTATGGCATCGTCATAAAAATTACAATTTTTCCAGTGTTTCCGTGAACGATTCGGCAATAACACCACGTACAATAAACAATCATTCTGAAATAATATTGTTAAAGTCGATTCAGGTTTTTACGAGTTCGCCGCATTTATCAATAAACAATTAGGCAGAAAGAACGGCGTACGTCACGTCATGGTTTTTCACCGCTATCTGTAAACTAACGGCTTTATAAAAGTTGATTTGATAAGACAATACTTATTAACATTAGCTCTGTTTTCTTCTAGACACAGAGAAGAATACTTTACTCAGAGTTTAAATTTTAACAAATTTTTATAAGTAAGCGAGTGTGTTTCTTATTTCTTGAAAACAATTAAGTTCCTCAGTAAAGTGAATTGTATTCCGTACTTTATATTATCCGAAACTTACTAAAACTGCTGTAGGTGACGTTATTTTAATAACTTTAATATGCCTATAAATGATAACAATTTAATTTAAAGTATGTTTTAATCAGTGTTTAGTCGCTGCCTGTCAATACCACTATTCATAATGGTCGTAAGATGTCCCTACAAGAAGTTGGCTATAAACCATTATCACTATGCGTCGTTAGACGTCGCAAACATAAATAGCTACAATCTATTTCTAGTTTAAGAGACGGCTGTTTAGTATTCAGGTACGTGCTATTTATATCTTTTATATTAACCATGGCAGGTAATCACCTTATACAAGTAATCATATATGTGTAAGTAGCTATTTTCTTGAATGTGCAATTTGCATACAAAAGGCATATTACGTAAAATAATAAAATAATATAAAAAGCGATACGTAAGGATTAACACTAAATAAGATTTTTCTTTACTAATTTACTTAATAAAACTTTAACACTGACTGATTTACTGACAGACAACGCGTTTATTCTAGAAGCATGGTGAGCACTAGGAAAGGTTTTTTTGAAAATTGATTCCCTAAGGAGGTTAAATAGTGGATTGAAAATAGAATGATTCCTCAGATCTGGTCGATGTATGGTGGGAAATCGCAGGCAGAGCTAGTGCGTCTTTAATATTTTAAATATCATGCACGTACGTATATAATGGTAGAGTTTTAGCCAAGACTTTGTTGTGACCATGGCCACATGCCTAAAATTAGTTACAAGTTTTCAGCACATTATAAAGAATGACAATTAATTCCCATCACCTCCTTGGCTTTATGCATTTATCTCGAGAACAAATCTATAGAAGATACAAACCGCAGGGAAATAATATAATAATTTTATAATGGAAGACTAAAAAAGTATTTTTTTTTGTGAAAAAACCATAAACACCTAAACTTAGAAAGTACGCGAAAAGACGATATTTCCTTTACTTGAAAACGGAAATAACCTCAACGTTAACTTAGGTAATTTAGTTTGATAGCTTTTTACTTACATAAATCCCGTTTAATAGTATCACGTTATATTCTTAGGTACTGAAACTATAACGTTTCACGGACACAGTGATGAATCTTACCTGTAACAAATAAAATTAATATATTAACTACAATATTTCAAAAATAAAATTAATATACTTCTTTATTTCGGCAATGAATCTGTTTACATATATATTACTAGATTGTCTCGCGACTTTGTCTGCTTCTTTTTAGTACTGCCATCTTACATATCCCAGGCTAATTCTATGTCAAATATAATTGCAGCCAGTTCAAAGGTTTACTCAAGAAACATCCAGGGTTACTTTCGCATTTACAATATTAGTGTAGATTAAAGTGAAGAATCAACTATGATATTAAAATAATATAATATTATGAAACTATTTTTTTTACGTTATCTTAAACGTTATCCCAAATATGCCCGTTTAAGATTTGTGATGTTACTAAAATCGAAATAGCCAAGCAGTTATATCTTTATCAGTACCAGCGGCATTACCAGTGAAATCCCACATTCTGAAAGTTATGTCACTGAATATAAGTCACGAATAACGAAGTCGAAAACTTGAAATATTTATTAAATTTACAGCTCTCCCATAAACACAAACAAAACGGGTCGCCGGACCGCGATCAAAGACTTTCACGCAGATAAAATGTAAACATAAAACTCATAATCAATATTTCTTCTCATGAAGTTTTTCTGCCGTTTTAATACTAGGTACATTATATCAAAGCGATTTTATGTTGACATCGTATTCGCGTTTCTAAATATATGTCAGTGACATATCACGGGAATTGAAATGATTGAAAAAGTGTAAAAATTCTGCGGTCTTGTTTTCTTTCATTTTTTCACGAGCCAAATATTTTACTAGAGATTTACTGCAAAATGTATTTGAATTATTTGCAAATTACAATAATACAGAAAATAAATTAAAGTGATTTTGGAATTTTTTTTTTTTTAATATTATGTTAAAATTAGACATGTAAATCGTAAATTACGTTAAGAACTTTTTGGCTATGTGGCGGTAAAAATGTATTTGTAATTTTACTTAGTCTGAGTCATAATTGGATTGAACACAAACATATGGTTCTATTTTTGTATCCTGTAGAAAACATGTCATATATTGACAATTGACAAACTACCGCAAACACGCAAATATTTTGTTCGTGATAAATTTATAATTACTTATTCCAAACGATATTTAAGATAAAACTCTAATATCTTTATGTTTGTTTATATATTATTATTAACGAGTAATTTTTATACATAATAGATTTTATCTATGTTATCATACAGAAATGTTAAATAAAAATATTCGTACCTCAAATTCTAATATGGAATGTACATGCGGATTGAAGAAAGCGCTAAATTGAATTATTTAAAGCGATTTTTCAACATTTCACAAGGTACCTACTGAGGAATTTGATTTTCCAGAGGGCAAGGTACTTTGCGCAAACTCTTGAACTTTAATTACAACACGAAATGTTCGTCTGGAAGCTTTTGGTTCGTGAGCTTTCCTGACGTCAGCAGATTAGAGAGTAGAGTACGCGAACCATTCAAAGTTAGACAAACGATATCAAAATGTATCTTACCTATTCTATCGTCTATAATATGTAATTATTTGAAACAGAGAAGAGTATTTGATCATGTAATTAAACTATATATGGAATTACAGTAGATAATAGCTGTACCCGCGGCTTCACACGCGTTTATTATTTGATTTATGTGATAATAATTTTAGTCTCTTAATTTCATTTGTACTGAAGTTTCTTTGATTTTTTAAAGTATTATTGTTAACTTTTATAGTCCATCAATTGTGGAATAACATAATATTCCCGTATACAAAACTTCATAAAAATCGTTTAAGCCGTTTTTGACTTAAATACAAACGGACAGATAAAAAAATAATGTCACGTGACAGTGTCCTTTACACTTTGACACTACTTTGACAGTATGATAGATGTCTATAGAGAAATTAAAAAAAAACAAAACAGACAGAAGGACAAAGGAAAATGCTCATGTATATATGCAATCCCATCTCATATTGCATCTAAGTTAATCTTTGTTTATAATATTCTAGATTTACTGTTATACACCATTTTTTTAACGTAAAACGTGTTTCGAAGATTTTTATAAAATCCAACATAACCTAAAAAGCAGGGATGTGTCCTTGCGCAGGTTTATCAATACGGTAATCGATGTAAAAGGAATAAATAAAAAGAAAATTAATATTAAGTTTGATTGTGTAAGTTTATTAATTGGAAAAAGTATTTAAATGTGAAAATGTGATTACCTAATTCAAAGGAGTTAGGTAGATACTATTCCACGGGAATCTGGCAATCATATACAAAAATAAATTTTCGAATCAGACTGGTAGTTCTACAGAATAGCGTTTTTAAACAAACAAAAAAAAAACCCTTCCTTTTTATTATATTAGTATAGATGGGAATCTATGCTATTAGCCTCTATGTCACGTGTTAATTTTTAATGCCGAAGGGGGAGCACATGATGTTACTCAAACAAAAACGAAAATATATCGAATTGCTCACTTATAAACAGCATTGAGTCAATTTAGTTATATCTTTCAATATTTTATACCATTAAATTCAACCATACATTTATGGTATAACAATCCTATGTTACCGTGTCGTGTTTCAGACATATCTAAAAAAAAAACGAAAAAGTCGACATCTTTACGATTTTTGCACCCCGTAGTAAACAACTGCGAAGCTGTGCTGTCTGTGGAGTGTCGTAAAATTCCTACGAAAAATTATATTGCGCAGTAACAATTACATTACTTTTTTTTATTTAAAAAATATTTCCATCCAGAGAACTAAATTCCGAAGGCGAATAGAAGTAAAAAAATACGAAAAAAATTACTATTATATCTTAATATCGAGGCATGAGAAAATTTGGTACCATGAATGGGCATTCTCCTTTATTAATACAGATAGATTAGGCCTCATCTGCACGTTGATATTAATAAACAATGAAATAGCGAGAGGGGCGGTTAGGGGACTCGCTTCCAACTGAATCGGGAACTGTAATACTTATGTAGGAAAACTCATCATTGTGTTTCTTGAGTAGCCAGCTTATATCCAGTTAGGCCCTGGTAGGTTTATAGGACTGCATAATGATAGTAAATAGATACAGATAATCATGATACAGTATACTAAACCTTTTCATTTGTTGCCATTACATATAGACAGTTCGGTTATTGATCGTTAGGCCCTTATTATTCCCATCAGAATGCTTCCAAGATTAGATAATTAAGCCAGCAGCAGCGAATAAATAGAAGTCTGAATGAACGGAATTCTAATTATAAGCAGTCCAGCTTAAACGTTAGAAGGTAGCGGGGCCGACGGACGACCGCGACCGACGACCGTCGACAGTTGCGGCTCGCGACCCACTTCACGCCCACATTTCTCGGTATCTCTAACTAGACGGCTCAGATCTGATCTAACAACTCGTAACATGTGTAACATAAGCCCACTGGACCGTGAGATGGTCGTAATTATTTTTCTCATAAGAATGTAGGTTAGAGAGTAAACAATAAAATGTTTGCGACGGCTGCATTCTAAACACTAATAATCATTGTGTATGACGCGCGGATTGTCCGATATTCTGGGATTCATCGTATGCCTTGCATTGCACGATTGCACCCTGCCCGTGTAGTATGAATACAACCAGTATCGATACCAATATGAATATTAAAATATAAGCGTTTAGGTGTTTACGATATTATTTTATACATTTGTTTGTTTTGACAAATAGCGTATTACAAATGTAAGCCTAGTTCTTCATTTTGAAAATGAAATCAAAATTTGATAGTGATGAAGTGTCTTTTCCAACTTCAAATAAACTTCATATTATATTATTATTTTATTATGAATACGTTAGTAATTTTTTCAATTAGAAAATGGGATGTAAAAAGGTGTTAGAAAAAAAAAAATTACAATCGCAATAAAATTCTACTAAGATCAAATTAGTTTATCTGAGGTTCAGAGTTCATAAAGCCGTATGTAACGCAATTCTAGCAGTCGTGCATCTCGGCCAAATGAAACAATCAGGAAGTGGCTGCTATATCACAGACACCGCATAAAACTCTGGACATGAGAAACTGTTTCAGAATTTAAGCAAAACTATTTCACAGTTACCAGTTTCAAACACATAGGGATCCAATTGTTATGTTTTATTTGTAACTTTTAATGTAGTTTTGTTGTGAATATATTAATCATAATTTGTAGCTTTTGTATAATAATGGTAGTACTAACTAGTCTGTAAATATCCCACTGCTGGGTAAAGGCCTTCACACCCTGAGAAAGGCACGGCCTTAATCACCACGCCAGCCTACAAGGCACGGGCGATTTCAAACACCGAGAAATCAATAGTTTCATATTTTCCATTTATATACAACGTTCTCACATTATTCAGACTTTCAGATTTCCTTATAATATTTTCCTTCATTGATATAAATTTATATAATTAATCATTATTTTAGTGTATCGCGCTAATTGGGTCTTTTTATGTCGTCTATATGTGCCGTCGAACTATTGATCAATCCATTTAGAAGGTACCTCTCGCTTCTCATTCTATAACGTTGGCCAAAAGGTTAAAGCTGGAGTATTTTTTTAACATTCAATGTTTCAACCACATTTGCTCCTAACAACATTTGCTGTCCAAATATTTCTACTCATTTGACGTCAATTTGACTGCAAAGCTTAGAATTCCAACACTTGTGTTACGAATTTAACGCCAAACTGCACTGCAAATTGACAACATTCTGCTACCGCAAATGGAGGCCAATTGAATACAGGAAAATTTGGGGAGCAAACTTTTTTGTAAATGATAAATTGTCATTTTTTGTATAATATTTTGTGATGACAAAAAAACAGAAAAAATAATTAAAAATGTATTATTACATTTCAATTTAAAAATTTTATATAGCATTATACGGGTACATTCACTTAGGATGACATCGAACAGCAAATTGTTGTCTTTAATTAGATCGCAATTTGGTTGCAACAATTGCTCTTCAACTTTTAGTGTTTATTTGTCATCCATTAATTTATGAATGGTTACGTAACATTTTTCATAAAAGAACGTCAAGTTCAGAAGGGGCAAACGGTACATTTCGATACCTAGTCTATTGTTTTACTAAATGTTAAATTCGCTATTCTTTCATCGTTCGAATCGGAACTCATATTTATAGACAATAGACAGCGGTAACATCAAAAGTGATGACTCAATAGAGTGCAATTGATGCTTTATGTGTTTTCTGCTCGATTGAATATAAAAAGTCAGTTTCGTAACGTGCAGGGTAATGACACATGATAATGGGCTATTACTTGGCCCACAGCTTAATCAAACATACCTTTGTATAACAAGATGATATACTCCATTTTGCATACTGCACCTTTTATTCCAATAAATATTTTCAGGCTAAATTAATTTGTATATCCTGTATTAAAATTAACTACATATGCGTCCCGTAAGGAAATAAAACTAAGCCCCAATCAAACCGAAAATTTATCTTTTTACATAACTTCTTTAATCCCATGAGATTTAAAACAATGATTTGACGACAAATTACGCATGTATTTCATTTCCCTTCTGTTCTCTTGTTGTAGTTTTGACAAAGACGCACCTCACGAGCAATAAAATCCGAAAAGGCAACTTTATGATCACATTACATGACACAGATCCACGTCAGTTTTATGTTCAGCACTCGTAAACTGCTTATTCGGCAGAAGTTCTTTGTCTAAACTGAAGATCAGATATTCCCTTCCTGATTCATTAAAGTATGTACATATGCTTTCTGAATAGAAATTGAAATGTATAAAAAAAATCCAAATTATTTTACTTGGTCCATAGACTTTAGGTTCAAAAACTTTAAAGAATATTTAAAGATGCATATAGGAGCTGGGAAAATAATCATGTTTAGATGATAAAATAAGATTAGTTTTACACGGATTAATCTTCTATATTATGTTTTATACATAATCATTATTCTCGAAGTATGGCATTATCTGATCGTAAACGTCGTAGTTATATTTTTATTAAAAAAAACAATGATGTTTTCAAATCATACTGCCGTTTTAAAATAACACTCAATAAAGGTCAGTAAACAAATTTAGATCCACGTTACGATTCGAACCTTCCCGTATTCTCTTTAAAGATTAACATTATTGTTAAAGTTTATACATTGATTTATTGTTATTGTATTTTATAATGACAGTTCTTTAAAGTAAGTAAACACATCGTTTTAAAGACGCGCCTGATGGATGGAGTGACCTTATTTTTTTTTAACTTTTATTCAATAATGCCTGTGCCTCACGGTTTCGCTTGTGTTCAATTTGTTTCATCAACTCTCCACTGCACCGCGCTGCTGCCAACACACCCGTATAGGTATCGCTGTTCTCAGTTCCCGTACTTGATTACAACTTGCCAGACTGCTTGACGTTCATGGTTACAGATTCGTTCCTTAGGATCGCAGCGAGAAGTTATGTAGCCTATAATAACCATCCTCAGTAAATAGGCTCTAAAACGAAACAATTTTCGACGATTCCAGAAAACGCGCCAGCGCTCAATTAAACAGTCTCTTTAGCTTTATAATATGAGTATATACAGACTAATATTTCCTAACTAGTATTCCTCGCCATCTATTATAAACTGGTTGTACTAATACAGAACCTTTGCAGGTATGCGCACAACAACGCACTAAAATTTCATCTAAATGGGATGAATGCTTTAGGTACGAGATGAAGTAGGGACAAACAAACAAGGAATCATTTTTATTTTTATATAAACTTATTATGACATGGAAATTTAGAACTGCTTACGTTTTAAGACGTCAAAAATACATGAATGTTAAATTCTTTTTCCTTATTTCTAATTAAAAAATGTGGTCAGTTGGATACCAAAAAAAGTATAACTCGTTACCACCATATATCTCTTTTCGTTTATTGTAAAATATTATCATCTCCTTATTAATGATTAAAATTAGGTAAATTGAAGAGACAAAGTGACGAGTAAAATTAATATTCAAATAATTGCCAGTGAACGGTAAGAGTCATAAACCTTTACCGTTTATATCTTCCGGCGAAAATTGAATTTTGAATCATTTATTTTACTTAAACAACACAATTTTATTATTGAAGCCTGTTCTTAACATCATTTTGTAAACGGCGCAAGTTAAATTTGATTCAAAAGCAATTCACAGGTGACATTTAACTGGTATCTATTGACCTTTACGAAATCATAGTTCTAGTTATAAAAACATTATTTACTTTGTTCTTTGTACTCAATTTTTAAACATAAAAGTCAGCCCAGTATAAAGGTATTCAGACTTATTATATTTAAAAATGACTGTTATACATTAATTAATTGCGCTATAAACCAAACCGGTTAACCTGCCTACTGAGGCTTCGGGTCTCTTAAGGCTAACAGTATAGTCAGATCGAAAGAAAAAAAAAACTATAAACCACATAATCAACTAAAGCAGATTTTTTTTAAAATATATTTAAAAACACCGTTTCTTTCTAGAGCCCACTTTTGAATTTTGTTTTTAATTAATTTACTAGTGTAAATCCAATAGCTTGACTTTGAATTACACAAACGGAACACAAAGAAAAAGAACTTCTAACGAAATAAAAAAAAGTTTATAACAATCAGTTACCTTCGGTCCTTAAAGGAGTTTGAGAAAGAATGTGATGTAATAAATTTTCGTCGTTGCAATAGTTCTTGCTATATGAGCACTTAAAAAAGAACTTCAGCATTTTTTTGTATCTGGGTAATAACAACATAACTTTGATTTTAATGAAATTAATAATGTTATTTAAACAGAAGCTTAGCAATTTTTTGTATTTGTAAAATGTTATTAAGATCTGCTATGTATTGAATAAATTATTGAAATGTGAGTTTATAGTTTTTGAGAAGCAGCTAAACGTGACCGCAGTTAATCTTAGAAAGTTCTCTGAAATCGTAAAGTTTCAGTTTCCGTACATAATGCGGAATTTAATATCTCTCGCAATATTAATATTCTGGCTCTTCGCTATTTGAATACAGCCGTTAAAAGCCAGTGTACCTTTCTAAAGTATTAAAGGATTTAGTTTGAAACCAATACATGGAAGTATTGATTATTAAAAATTACAATGAAATAAATTTGATTCATATGTTCGTAATAGAACACATAAATTCTTAGAGACTGAGAACTATCAAGTAAGCTTTAACATAAAAAATCCTTTGTAGTACAGTCACCATATTAATTAAAATAGGTATTATTAGTGCAGTAGATATCATAAAATCAACAATTTTACTGTAGTGTTTATATAAAATATCGCTTAAGTATATTTTTTAGGAACTACAAATTTATATGCAATGCAACAACAACAACCATACGAAATCAGAATAAAACGTTTAAAAGCTTCCAACAACAGGAAATGTCTTATTTTCGACCATTGGCTCTTTGGCATTGTTGCAAGAGTGACGAATGACTTTAGACGCGTATAGTCGTGGAAATGTACTTGTACATAAAGATCTATCAACTAATTAATGTACATTTTTTTCAAATTTAAGGTAATGTGACAAACAAGCGTACTTGTGCTAACCGGTTACAAAGCGCGTTGAACCCTTCTTTCCCAAGGAGTTCTGGAAACCCTACTCACAGCAGGAACATGATACAAGGTCATTTGGTTGCGATATTCTGTAGGTATGGAGGTATTTCACCAGTCGAGCTGTCCCAAGTAGAGAGAAATTTCCAAAGAGATTTATCTTTGTATTTTCTTGGGCCCTTTTTATACACATTTTGTATTGTTTTTTTTAGTATTAACCATTAGCAATTTTACGTTTTCATATGTTTAAAATAATTTTATCTAATATGATTCTTATTTTCAGTTAAGTGTACCGATGTCAACATTCTTTCTAATTGCTTTGTTTCATCCATATTTGTAAAACATGTTAGTCGGTCACCGTTCACATGCTTCTGCGTATTTTATATAGTTTTGAAAACGCCTATTTTCTTAACATGAAAAATATGCGCGACGTCCTTGATTTATGAACAACGTCATTAGAAATACTAGGCGGTGGACACAAACCACTTTGAATTCTTAGAAGATTCGTGTTACGTGTAGAGAGAGCAGAAGGTCCCAATTAGCGGTTAAAGACACCGCTCTATAATTATATTGTGTAAAATAAACGGTTAATTTTGGGATGGGCGTATAGTGTTATTATTTATAGACGTTGCAAAATACACGACCGAGTTATGTCAGAATGTTTGAACGTGTGCACGGTTTAGTTGATCTTGCGTGTGTATGCTTCTTAGTTGAAAATAGACCTGTCATCAATGAACTATGAACTGCAGTTTCGTTAAACGGAGAAAATCGTCTAATAGTCGGTTATATGCTAAGTTTTTATTGCACGACTTAAGTATAAAATGTATATAATTAGGTTAGGTTAAAATGCAGGTGTAGAATATTAAATTTATTCTACCCTTTTCTGTAACCATTTAACTAGATGTAACTTTTAATTTCTTCCATTTTAATTTAAATATGTAAGAACGTACATATTTTGATTTTATACAAATATTGCACAATATGGCTTATCTTTCGGACTTGTCTATGATCGAATTGTTTGTATATTGAATATTAAATTTGGAGACACGTCGAAACGTCGATGTTCCAGAATTTACATGGATGTTGAGTGTTTGTAGCCAGTTCAGTTTCTCAACATTTTATAGTAGAGTAGATATTTTATAAATTTGCACTTTTGTAAGTTCACATAGTCTACATTTTTTATTAAATATTACAGTGATAGTTTTCCATTGGTTATTTGATCTTTCAAATATAAATATAATTGAATTCGCATTAAAATATAATACAAATAGATATTAAAATTTCCAATCGAACATTGTACGGTGATAAGGATAATTAGTATATTTATCCTTATACAAACAACGTGATCTCGAAACGAATTAAGGCTTAACTCACATGTAAAAAATAAAATACTTTCAGAGAAACGTGACTACAAGTCTGCCAACCTTGCTATTTATTTATTTATAGAAACAAGTAAAACAAGCGAAATTGCCACAATTAATTTCTTAATACCCTCACGTGGCGTTCAGTAAATAAAGCTACGGATAAATTGTTCTATTTTTACTCGAAACACGTGTCCGGTAAAAGTATACGCAAGACTCAGGGGTGAGTTCTGCGACCGCCCCACTTGCCCGGTCTCGTGTAGAAAGCCCACGCGTTCCTATTAAAATAAATAAAACTGAGTGTGTTACTTTTATTAGAGAAACTAGACATAATAAAAGGCGTTTTTATTGTTGTTACAGATTTTCTAACGGAACAATTGTAATGTAATATAACTGACATTTATATTGATCGGATCAAAAACCTGATTAAAGTTTTGAGGCCGCTTCCTCGTCCCATTGTTTATGTATTGTCCTTTATTGAAGCGTTAAAGTGAAGCCCCGGATTTAGCCGATATAAAGCAAGGTGAAGGCTTATTCATAAAAAAAAAATATGTTTACGTCTATCGTCAAAAGGATTCAGAAAAAATCAGTTTCAATATCAGATACACGTCATTATTTTTCGAACTCCATTGAATTGTTGTTATTTTTACTGTATTAACTATTATACTAATACAGAATATATCGCTTATTATTAATTTCCCCAACTACTATTTCTGAGAAGGAAAATCAGGTTTTGGTAAAGGAAAATAGTCGAAACTCGCAAGAAATCCTTTTAAAAATGTACTTGGCACTCGATATGCTTTTTTCAGAAAGTTAAGAGAAAGATAAATTCGTACAATAATTTACACCAAATGTTTGTAGTAAGTAAGTATTTATTGTGTACAAGTTAGAAATAGTATATTTATCAAAAAAATAGATAATAAACGCCATATAAATTATACTAATTAATATCGGATTGCTGGTTAAAACCCATCCATTTCTTTATACATTGTTTTATATTTCGCACATAGTATTTTTGGCTATACAGTATACAGCAGGTATATATAAAGGATCATGGTGTCGTGATATTTTTTATTAACAGTAATTATAAACGATTCATCAGTTAGGTATTCTATTGGAAGCCCACCGGATTTGTACCGCGTA
This sequence comes from Saturnia pavonia, assembly GCA_947532125.1. Classification (NCBI taxonomy): domain Eukaryota; kingdom Metazoa; phylum Arthropoda; class Insecta; order Lepidoptera; family Saturniidae; genus Saturnia; species Saturnia pavonia. The sequence continues at coordinate 4,120,536 of OX383899.1, read as the reverse complement.
TTGGGTATCGCTGACATATTACATGAAGCGTGCATGTAATAACTATGGAGTGAAAATTGGTTAGAAAATCAGTTATGTATGATAGTTTTGCTTGTACAGTTACAATCGTTATGCATACCCTAGTATTTATAGTATAATACCAATATTACTACATCTATTCTTGCGAAATAATAATACATCGTGTTCTTTTTCATATATAAAGGAACAAAACAAAAATCGCAATGTCGACTATTTGTTTAAAAACTGAAATATTGAATTTACCTAGACAACTTTGAGTATGAAATTTAGTAACTCTTTTGTAAACATAAAATAGATAGTATATTATGGGAAATCCCGTAAACCGTATAACATTTTTGATATCTCAAACACAATTTCGTCAACGGTTTTGACTTTTCAAGTTAACTGAAAGTATTGACTATATTAAGGATCCTTCATAGACAGTCGATAGTGTGAACAGACCTAAACAGAATTGTTTACAATAATGTTGCATTGCAAAACGCATTTCGCTAGCAGTATCTAGGTCGTAAACCTATACATTTCACATGTATGAGAGTGACATGACAGCCGCCATAACGATACGGAATATTTGTTACACTTTCCATTCATATTCAAGTTTAAAATATTGTTGCGCTTTTATTGGAAACCGAAATAAATATGATATTGCCTTTCATGATATGCCTTTCACTCAGGGTAAGTCTAAATTTAGTGTAACCAATATAACAATAGAGTTTTGTACAGATGTCAAAACATTAACGAGTGCTATTAGTGGCTAACATGAAAAAACTTGACAAACGAGGTATTTGTATAGATGTAGTGTAAAAAAAAATGATTAGATAATAACGTTAAAAAATTCAACTTCTATATGCCTTGTTTTATTTATTTTAGCTGAACAAAAAAAAAATTACATCCTAAGAAGTCGGTAAAAAAGAAGAAATTAAACGAATATATTCATTGTAAAGAAGTTAATTAAAAATGTTTATTATCATCGTATTTAATCATTGCATAAGAGACTTAATAAGTCCTGTCCTGAATAATTAAATTTTGTCAAGTCAAAGAACGTCCACATTAGTTCCTAGTGTAAATTTGTTCAGGCTTTCATTTTTTCACATTTTTTTCATTCTTTGCTTATATTTTTTCAAATAAGTCTATCTAGCTTTCCTTAAAAATTGTTTTCTGTAAGATCTATTTAGCAAACGTCCTCTCCCTGGTCCCCCTTCTCCAGGAGTACTACTTCCTTATTCTTTCTGTAATGATTCCAGTAACAACACTCCTATAACTCTAGGACAGATCTACATAAATGTACTTACTAACTATAGGCTTCCTAATACTTCGCCAGAAGTCCACATCTCCTCTACGTGTCATCCGCCAACACCAACTTATCGGTTAAATTTTTATATTTTTGAAGTATGTAGGCAACTTAGCATTTAACCTAAAACTTCTACTTATTTCCTTCGTTACTTAAATATAAACTAAGATCTTCATTCTTTCCGTAATAACAGATTCTCTGATCTCTCATATCTCGATTCTTCTGTGTTTTAACTTTCAACCAATCTAACTACTTTGCAAAATTATCATCTTCTATTTGTGATAAATTATCTTCTGTCGTAATTTTATGATATACTTCTGTTTTAGTGGTAAGTTTTTCTTGTAATAAGATACATATTTTTAAATTATTAACAGAAAATTTAGGGTCAAAGAACGCGTCACGCAAAACGGATTAAAGTATATTATTTACATTTCACCAGAACGTGGCAGTCAAGAACCTAATTCATGTACTTCAGTAGCATTAACTCCGGCAACGCCATTACTTCATCGAGTGTATAAAAGTGCGAGAAAAAGGTAAACACCACGGAACCGGGTCACCGTTGCTTTTTAACGATGTTTTTCAACATTACAGTATTTTCAGTTACGAGAGATTTTTACTGTGTGTCGGTAAACTGTATTGCGTTGATTGCGATTCCATGTGGATTTTGATATGCGTTTTCATTATGATTACGTATTAAGGTTAATCTCTTGGTACATGATAGGCTTCTTTAACAAAGTGTTAACAAAGCAGATTCTATTTTTGGAAATAAATATTAAGCTCTTTTTGTTTTTGACTATTTCTGACAACTTTGACATTTGAGTATTACTTACAATCTATATAAATAAAAATGTACATGTTCGTTTGTTCAAATTTTTTTTATCTTCGAAAGTTATTCACCGATTTGCTTTGAAGTTTTGACACAACGCTGTATTCGAAGTGTTATATACAGACTGAGCCACAGCAACGCATGGCAGAGTATAACTAGTTTCAACACACCTATATTTTAAAATATAGGTTTAAAGGGTGGTATGGGATTCGTCCAGATTAGATAGCAACGTGGAAAGAAGTTGATTACTGTGATTTACTTTGATTTCAATAACCTAGAGGATTTTGCCATGATATTTGTGCCCTATAAATTGTTGTCTAATGAAATTGCCAAAATGTAGACTGACTGCCAACGTAAGCGTTATATTTTTTTTTGTTTACTTGTATGATGTCTCGTCCCATCCCTTTAATATAAACTAAGATGATTTGATTGACGAAGGTGTTATTTTTAGGGAATAATAGATTAACAGTAGTTTCGTCTTCCTACAACATAAAACGTTTGTTTCTAATCTATTATAATTTATTGCAGGCGGAAGTGTCTAAGAAATTTCGGATAATTTATTATAAACTAAGATCAATTATAATTTGTTATAACTATCAAAAGAACAGGTGTTAGTAATTACAAATGCGTTACCGGATAACAATCACTTGCAGTTAACCTTCAGGTTAATCCGGTATTATGTACATAATGGATTCTCTCCGACCACGCGTTAGGCAAAGGAATTAATTTTGATCGTTCCGATATAGGTACCATAGGTATTAGGTATGTAATAATGTCTCAGTGATAGCGCATACGGACACCACGTCGTTTGACGTGAATTCGAATCACTATGATGAACCTGAGCTTTATATAAAGAAAAACATGGTGATGAAACCATACCATGGTGGTAGAAAATTTTCTAATGCCTAACAGGTTACCTACCAACATTAATTGAAAATCTGTCGCCAAGCACCTTTTAGTGTGTTCCGGCTGCAGCTTCCTCACTATAATTAGCGTGTCACCACCTTGTGCCACATCGTCACTAAACATCAGATGAGATTGTAGCAATAAATCAAAATGTATAAAGAATATTAAAACAACATTTATAAGAAGAAGTTTAACAGTGATGCTGTTATTAAAAGGCACTCGAAGTAAACATAAGGATATACGTATTTCATTTCTGTGGAAATAAGTAGTACAGAATGGATGGACAAAGTTGTTTTGCCAAACTTAAGATTGCTACCGATATTCAGTTGCAAAATTTTAATGTGAGTCTCTCTCCACCTTTGTGTTGTTCACGTAAGTTTGAACTCTTGGCAAAGATCTTAATTCCTATAACAGAGTTTCCTACTCATCCGCAATGAACCCAAAATGCTTCATGTATTACTACAAATTTCGCATTAAAATTAAAAACTGATAGGAAGTACATATTTAAAACAGAATAAACGAAAATCCTTCCAAAACATACACATGGACTTTGGCGTGTTAAAAAATACCATTTGGCCGCAAGAAAAATAAACAAGACTAAAATATTCCAATTTAAGGATATGGTTATAGCGTTACATCCATTAGCGAAATGTTTTAAACAAAAAAATGCATCGAAATTACATATGTATATTATAATATGTTGTTTCACACAAAAGCAGAAGGGAATTCAATTATATTTAAGTGGTGCATTGTTTTCCTGTTGATTCAACGAAAATACAATATGCTTTATGTCAAAATTATAAAGATATTTAAAGAAGATATGAGTTTCCAAGAATATATTCCAGTTTTCCCCAATAACGTACAGTTTTTGAAAGCAGTATCAATGATTTATGGGTAATAACCAATTTTTATTTCGAAAGAACAATAAAGTGTTTTTTTTAATGATAATATAAAAAAGATACTGTTACATTGATTTAACAAAGATTTACAATTTCTTTTTATTCACGACTTACAATGGGATACCTTAATTAATATATGTATTCGAACTGACTACACTGTTAGCCTGAGGGGCCCTGGAGCCTTTACGGCTTTTACAGCTTTACCGGGCTTGGGGGCGAGCGCTTAGGGCACTCAGCCACGAAAGCTAAGCAACAACATCCGAGGGTGCCAAAGTGGCCGGACCTCGGCTCGGACTGTTGCGCGTATGCAATTAAGTCGCGATCTGACTAATTCCCTATCCGTAATTCGATCTAAACTAACTATACATATATACATGTTTCTGCCCCCTGGGAGGAGGGAAGGAACATGTGTATGTGTATTTAGTGGTCTGAAATTTAATATGTAATCGTTGAATGGTGAAATAACAAGCAATTTAGGAGTTTTATTTTAGTATATGGCGAGGCCGATATAACTAATGTCAAAAGCTAATAAATATTAATAGGAGAAATTATTTTCCATAATACTTTTGAGTTGTGAACCTATAAGTACATTTTTATTCTTGTTCATCTAATTATTGCTAGATAAAAAAACTTTGATATTTATACCTATAGTTTTCTTTTAATGGTTCAGGATAAAGTCTATTATATAAATATCTATAAATAACCGGCGATGATAAACAATTAAATAGATATTATTACATAAATATTCTGAAAAGTCGGTAATAAAATATGTACATCTCACCAAATCAAGCGCAAAGTCGAACCTCGATAATACATATAAAATCGTAATTACTCGTTCTTTTAATATTATTCAATTACATTGATTTTGTAATAATATAATTATATTAACATGTTTTGAAGTACAATAGACCAATATAATAAAATAATATATGTATATACCCATAGGTTCTTGTCTATCTCGTGGGCTATGAATCAAGTGAAATCAAGTAGAAAGAATGGAGTGGTTTTTGTTAGACTGATCGCGCGGAGTTTAATACGTAACGAATCATAACGATAGACTTATTTCTCTTTTTTATAGCAGAGTCACAGCTATGAAAAAGAGAAACAATTATGTGACAATCATTTTGTAGCTTTTCTACCTATAGAAAATCCTCCTTTGCTGACGTCAATGGATGGGAATCGCATTTCAGTGGCATTTACATGGTAAAAGTCATAAGAGCGTAATAAAATGGACGCATCCTATTCTGTAAACTTTAAGTTTTTACACTCAGCTTTGCAAATCATATTTATGAATTATATCGAGGATGTAACTTAGGTCTTCTATATCATAACAATATAAAATACTTCTTTCTTGGTTAACGGTAATGGCGTCATTACTGATTGCACCTCATGTAGTAAAAAATCATTTGCCACATTGTAATTTTTGTATCATTTTCCTGTCAATTAGGATTGCAATTTTATTATTAAATTATTTACTGTTTGGATATGTCATATTCATCATAATACACATGTATAATCCATCGGTTAAATACTTCATGGTAGCTAACTTCACAGTTACAAACATATGTGACACGTATTTCAGTGGGGTAGATCGCTTAATTTCAAATGTACTTTATGATAATTTATCGATAAACACGTGATCCGTTAACGAACATCAAAAGATTTCCAACAATTGCGTATTGCGTTAGCTATTAATAAAGTCTTGAAGCGTTCTATTTCAGTTCGGTCTATATTGGGCACAATGTTGAAGGAGTAATATATTTGAAGCGCTGTTGCATATGTTTTTAATTTAAAGTGGATTTTCTGATATGACGCGAACTGTGATATTAGATGTTCGTCGATTTAATACATTAACAAACATCTGACGACTGTGTATAAAAGGATTTTGGATGAAATATATATGAAAGTTTTCATTTTATCCTTGTTGGTTTCAGTTTATGTGAATAGAAAATATAATAAGATACTTTATATAAGTAAAGTATATAAAGTTATATAAGATAAGATATACGTTAATAACGTGTTAATAACAATTTGCTTTAAAATGACGTATGCAAATCCCTACTAATATTATAAATGGGAATGTAAGTTTGTTTGTAACGCTTTCACGCGAAAATTACTTAACCGATCATATAACTTTGTACACATATACTTGGAGGTATTAGAAGTAACATAGGATACTTTTTATTCCAATTTTTGTCGTACACGCGAGCGAAGCCGCGGGCACAGCTAGTAATTTTAATATTTTGAATTAAGCCGCTTGGGTATATTACTTAATAGTAATATTTTCAACACAAGAGTATTGCGAGGATTCTCTTCAAGATGTATTTCCTTTGATATGTGTGTAAGACGTTCGTTCTATCAATATATTGACAAGTTTCAAACTATTTACGCAGTAATTATTCTACAATGACATACAAATAAGTTTGTTGATCCAAATATCAGAAAATCATCCAGCTAAGATATTAACTTCAAATGGATCGATTCGGATTTAAGCTCTATCTTGCTATATTTGTTATTAGTTTCAAGTTTTAAATCTTCTAAACTACTGAACTACGATAGCCTGATATGATATGATAAATACTGAGATTTACTTTGTCTTTGCTATTCGTATTAAAGTTTTGAATCGTCTTTATAATTTCTAGTAACAATTCCTCTTTGTATGTGTCAGATGATAACAATGTAGAATTATTAAACCTATCTTAATAACTGATCGCCGTAAATTATTTATCAATCAAATAATATTAAACCGAATATTAAAGACCAGAAATAAACTCCAACATTCCACAATATTCATAGATATAATAAAGAAAACCGTTATGCATTTTGTTGCATAATTCCACTGCAGAATAAAACATGTAATTGTCCATGACAAAACATGGCAATAAAAGAAGCATGTAATGACTAGAAATCTTAAGTAGTAATTTTGTTTTATGTTTCTTTATGTAATTGTAGAAAGTTGTAAGGACATAATATCAGAATTAAAGGTTTTTTTACTTCCGCGAAAGCCCGGGTACATAATGTACGTATAATAACTGAAAAGCGTGTAGATGACAGTTTTAATGTAATACATTATGCTGGTTGTTCGAAATTTCCTCTCTCTGAATTGTGCCTCGTGAAGATTCATATCTTGATTCTCTTTTAGAACTGAATAAAGCATATATTATTTAAAACAAACGCTAAAAAGCATGAACAACAAGTTAAAGTTTGTATCAAATTTGTGTTTTAGAAAACCGATTTGTGCGAACGAGTAAAATATCTAGTATATTATGTTTAAAGGAGGAAATCTTAACTCCGAACATTTTGGGAAAACAGAGACACAGGAACTAAACAAGATTTTTTTATATTTATATGTATGTATATATGATAGGAATTCACGAACCGGACAACAGTAACTCTTAGACGAATTTCGATAAAGTAGGCAGTTTTCGAGAAAAAATAAACCTTCGGAGCAAAATGAACTTTTATTGTATTTCACGATAAGTTATGAATTGAGCAACTTTTACGTTATTTATTGTTAAAGAACAGGATACTCTGAATCTCAAATAATAATAAAAATATACCTACATTATGCCACGCCACCAAATTAGTTTTTTTTAAGTGAGTAAATATGAAATTTTCGTTATTTCATTTAACAAAAAATTACTGAAGTGCCACTATGATCAATTTTTTTATTCATTATTTATTTATTGGTTGATAATCACCAGCCTTAATACTATTGTTATTAGACAAATTTTGTATTAAGTTATATATACACATATAAATACTTAGAAGGTTAGAAGGCATAGCTGATAGAAAAAAAAAACGTAAGTATGAGGTTGTTGTAGAATTATTATTATATTATAGGCTACTGATTCTATCATATTTATAATGAAATTTAGAAGCGATTTAAGTTAGGCGCTCGCGTCATCCAGAATAGACGTGACGTCACAAACCTCACACCCTCCAGTCGCACCTGTTGTTTCTAACCGTGAACTCTCTAACGAGCTTTTCCAATGTCTTGTTTGAATTTCATGTAACAATGTTGAGGTTTCGGTGATTATGACGTCAGTTTATGAGCCTATGATTTAAGAAAAATAGTTGTGCTATGGTTGTTGATTAAAACTTTTATTTCTCAAGAGTTATTTAATAAAATAAATTATGTACTTATTGATATTTAAATATTTAAAAGTAGATCTAACGAAATACTTTTTTTATTCAAAACATACCGTATGCGATGATATTATAGTCTATAATAAAAAAATATTTTTTATATATAAATTATAAAAAATAGTAATTTCATTATACTTAAGTATCACCATATGAAATATAAAGTGATATATATTGTATCAAAGCTAATTTGTTAAATTTTGCTTCTATTAAGTCTTAGTAAGGAGTAGAGATGGGCGATGATTACTGGATTTATTTAAAAAAAATAAACGTTACACTGATTATTTTATTGTCAAGAAAAATAATTATTGGTGTATCTGTAAAACATAATATAGCAAGTTATAAACAAATTGTGACAAGCGTCTGTCTTTAAGGTAGCTCGATTTAACACTATCACTGGCTCTTCGTTACAACCTTACGCATAGGTTCTACATATATTATGCAGAACATCTATACAAATAAAAAAAGGAAATGTTTGTAATGTCAAAATAACAGCTTTTTACTAAATACATATGAAAGAATATAACAATTTTTATCTGTCTGTCTTTTTGTGTGTCGGTTGGACCGATTTTGACGAGACTTTCACTGGCAGATAGATGATGTTATAAGGAGTAACTTACGAGTTAGGGTTCCCCGCAAATTAAATAATAAACATTTTTATCTTTAAAAAACCGACAGGTGACCGCCGTGGGTGGAAGTGAGGTCATCATAATACCGATGGCATTCTGTAGCCCACGCGAGCGGAGCTGCGAGCACAGCTAGTATTGAATATATTTGTTACACGCTCCGCTTATGTAAACATATCCAGCCGTTTGACCGTTTCAATGCCACGTCTTAATCAATACGAGTGGCAGTAAACTCGCCAACTAAAATAATATTTATTTTTAGCCTAATTATGGGAGTTCCCTATTTATAATTTTACTTTATTATACAGAGGAATCTGCTGTAATAAACATGTTCTATTAAGCCGTGTAGGTTCATGGTCCCAAATTATGAAAAGCTTCGTGGTGCAGTGGTAGTAAGCCCTCCTATTGAATCAAGAGGTTGAGGGTTCGGTCCTCGCACATGATTAACTTTTGTGTGATAAGCATATTGTCAGTCGTGTTATACGTATGTAGGGAGGCCCAAAAAAAAAACAATTTTTATTACTTTTCACATGAAAATTAGTTAAATTAACACGTTTTAAGAATTCTCACCAAAAATCATTTCAATTAATAATTGCAAAAGGTCGCTTCAGAGTTTTAAAAAATCCAAATTTCTTAAATATTGTCAAAATGTTATTTTTATTTTACTTTCTCGTTATGTAATTATGGTCTACCGTTGACATTATAAGTATTTTGAAATTTTAAGTTGATATTTCATTTTATAAAGTTCGCTCATATTTTTATTCATTAATAACGTAACGTACTTAATGTTTTCGTACGATATGTCAACTGTAGACCATAATTTTATTATATCACGAACAAAACAAAATTAACATTTTTTTGTCATTTCTTAATATTTTTTTAACAACGAGACAATATATTTGCGAAATTGAATAAAAACCTAGTATGCAATATAATGTACGTATTACTGAGATACGATTTTTTTCTTTTACACATTATCGGCAGCCATTTTTGTAACGTATTGGTAAAATAATGAATGTGAGTTTTATTATGAATTTTTACGTAGCTACTACATACACTTCATAACATTTCAAACATAGAATCAATACCAAAGATAAAATTTGGAATAAAATGACTTATGTGTTTATTTCAAAGTATTTATTTGCGTATGAAATAATACGAAAATAAAAAAGCATAGGCCTCATAGTTCTTGACCTAAAATGCACTTGCATATTTTATAAGATTTGTGTATTTTCGTAAATCAAACGATTAACAGCTTAGTATGTTCACTCCTAACCCGACCAATCCTCTTTTGTATACCTTTCAAAATAAATCAACAGAAAAATGTTCACCGCCCACGTTTGAATGTCAGTTCTGACATAATACCACAATAATAAAGAAACCGTTAAAATCTTTTACTAGGATTAATTCTATCGAAAATTTGCCCACAGTTTTACGGTTAACCGCAAACTAACTACTGATATGGGTCGCTAATGTTTTGTTTTAAAATAAAAATGAAATACCGGCAGTATGGTTGGTTGCACACGGAAGAGTGTTAGAGATCTATAATAAGCCATGTAATTTACATTAAAGGTAAAACAGATATTATATACCTACTCATTTCCCTATACTTTGTTATATAGCTTTTTTCGGCAATCTATGATCTTTAGTGTGTACCAAATATACTCCCTTTTAAAAAGGTTAAAAAGGGTTGTATTCCGGCGGAAAGTTGGGTTTCCAGAACTCCTTGGGGTCTGAGGGGTACAAGTATAGTATTACAAGTGCCCATAGGCTACGGTAGCCGCTTACCATCAAGCGGGCTGTATATTCGTTTACCACCTTTGTAGTATATAAAAAAATAATGTCGAATCATTAGCGTTTGCAAAAATCTCGGTTTATTACGTATATTTAACACCGGCACCAGGCCGCCGCGCGCCCGTTTATTAACGGGTGCCTGGTAATCGCCCTGTGACCCGAAATCTGTTAATTTGGCTACGGCTAGCACCCTCGCATCGACCTTTATAAACAATCTCGTTTGTAGGTCGAGGGATGATATTGACTGATGGAAATAACCAACGCTTTAGGGTTTCCAACTCATCAACCATCCGGTCAAACCGACTGAACTCGCAGATTTGTTTACGACACATTAAAAATGAAACATAATATGTATTAAATTCGGATTACTTACGATAAAATTTCATTTTTATCAAGATTTTTTTTATCAATGGTAAGCGTTTGATCACCATCTCATCTGATGTTAAGTGACACTGTATTCACTGTAATGGTCAATATCTTGTTATACAAACATATACCTAGTCGTGCAGAGTGATGCTAAGCGTCGCGTGTCAGTAGTACTGCAAGCTTTCTAACTATAAGGCAGCTATGTCAAAAGTTTTCATATATACAGAGGAAAATAATATTTTAATATAGGTATAAAATATGTACGGTATGAACTATTGGATTGGTTAGTACTTTAGGGTTTTAATTACATATAATTTCATCCTTACTATGCGTAAGTTATATGATTTTATTTTCATTGTTTTCGTTGAAATAATTTTCCTATATTGCTAATCCTCAATTTGTCAAAATACACAACTTATATCAAAATACAATACATTTATTTGTATTAGAGTATTTGGTATTTATATTTACACAAAATGTAAACTTTTTTTTTACATAATATTAAAGGTAATGTGATTCGAGTAAATCAACATAAACACTTCTACATACACTCGTATGTAACAAGATGTATCATGTCACAGAAAAACTAGAAAAACATAACAACTCTTTATACGTTAGATAACAGAGTTAATCCGTTGTGAAATTGAATAATAATACATCACGACAATTTTCGAGAACGAGTGCCAAATAAATGTACGCGTCGACTGAAATGTGTCGCGGACTGAAAAAAAGTTGAAATAAAGAGGAAGTTAATGCCGGTGAAGTGTTTCAAAGGAATGCGCCCCAATTGCGGTCCGATGTTCGAGTGAAAGATGAAAAATGTTTAGTAACAATAACTAATAAATCTCGAAACAAATTCATTTCGGTGATGCACAGACAACAGAGCGTTGGCCTGATAATTAGATGCGTCTATTATTTAATACTAACAAGGAAGTTAGTTGGGTTTATTGACGATCACGAGCTCATTCTGAACCCCGATAAATGGGGTCATGTTCTTAATAAGAGACAGCAAAAGATCGCGATAAGTCCTTCTAAGAATATTTTACGCTCTATCTGATATAAATGTACTATTTTCATCATTTCATGTACTGGGAAGTAAACTTTATTAGTTTATTTATTCTTTATATGTTTATAGCTTGACCGCCGTAGGCGCAACCCACTTATGGTCTGCGGGACGCGGGAGGGGAACAAGACCGACCAATAAGCTCACAGAACACTATTACTCCTAGCGGAGAAATAAGCTAGTCTAGTCTCTTGCCGGCAGCAACAGGCGTTTGACATATAGGCTTACGCGGTTTTATTTTTGTGACTGCTCCACATGAGATTATTTTAACAAGATGAAATTACGGACGCTGAATTAAAAAACCTATATAATTAATCTCAAGTAATTCTTTAGCGCGTTTTTATTCAATTACTATAAAAATTAATATACAATTAATTAAGTTTCATTTCGATTGCGTGGAAAGATTACACGAACAAGTTTTTTTCAATTTAGTAGTTTTTTTGATTTTCATTTTAATAAAGAGAATAATACTATGTGTACGTATTAAATATATTATTTATCATTAGATATCTGTACCAGTTGCAATAACATGCATAAACTATTAATCTTAAGATATGGAGTATCATATCAATACCGTGTATATCCGTGCACACCCGCCGCCCCGCGTCCCGCAAATAGCGTTTTGCCACAATCTCACCTGATGTTAAGCGGAAGGGCTGGCTCGTAAGTGTAGTTGTCGGAACACACCTATCTATAGGTACTTGGTGACAAATTTTAAATTTGAGGATGGCAGCTAGTCAGGCGGGCATTAAAAAAACCCCTACCACCATGCTATGGTTTCATAACGATGTTTTCCTTCACCGAAAGCTCAGGCTCTTTTAGGGATTCGAAGTCACGCTGATCGACGCCTTTCGTACACGGTACCACTGAGTCATCATTGCTTCAAGGCAATTGTTTTCACCTTACGTTTGTAAAGCAAACTTAAACTAGAACCAATATAAAAGTAAGTAAACAATTATTCTTTGATTCTTGTTTGCTTGCATGGAATATAACAAGAACCAATATTGTTTATCGACATCGAAGAATATTGATTTATTTTTCTCTTTTTTTCATATCTTTTATTATACGATATTAAATTTTCATAGCATAAGTAGATACCGAGTGTATACTTGTGGGAGAATAATATTATATTAATTTATTTAGATTTGTAAAATAACTTCCGGTGCAGTTGTGTAATTGACTAGTGCAATGACAAACCATTTTGACAAGCAAACCGTGGCATAAATACGGTTGTTGGGCCCCTCGACAAATCAGTTAGTTTAGACAAAAATTTCCAAATCACTAAATACATATTTACACATGTTCCTTCCTTCCTCCAAGAAAGCAGAAAAATTTATAGTTAGTTAGGTCAAAATTCTATGGATAGGGATTTAGTTGGATCGCGACTATTTCACATGATTCAGCCACTTTGGCACCTTCGGAACTCGTGCCTTGCTTTCGCGGCTTAGTGCTTTAAACGCTCGCCCCCCAAGCTCGGTGAAACTGTAAAAGCCGTCTGAGGCTCAGGGCTCTTATAGCTAACAATGTAGTCAGTTGGAAAAAAATTGTCAGATCAGAAGTTGTCCAGTCCAGGACACGGCACTACAGTGATCTGAACTATAAGCACAGTTTTGTTGTTCGCTCCCACATACTATCCCTTTATCTATCTTTAGTAACATTATAAAGCTAAAGATATTCATTTTTTGCTTGTTTCTTTGAATGGACTAATATCTGGAACTAAAAGTCAGATTTGAAAACCATATTTTTGAATTTTATAGACTATTTATTGAAGAAGGTTGGTTATAGATTTCACGCTACGACCCTAAGGAGCGGTGCAGTAACCGTTACTGTAAAGTAATCCAGAAAGCTGTAGGCAAGCACGGGAAGGAAGAACAACCCTAGGCTACACTGATGCGTTGTCGGCGACACGGTGTTCAGTTAGTCGAATAAATTTCACACGGGTGAAATTGTGGGGCATAGCTGTATGTATAGAGTAACATATTTAATATTAAGTTTAACACGTATATCGGAATTTAAGTAACTGACGTTTTTGTGGTAAATGCGTTAATTGATTATGTTAAGAATACTTGTATAAGACATTTTGTTCAACAGTTGTTATAAATTCAAGATCCAGAGGTTACCTTCTAAATAACAGAAAATCTGATTATGTTAAGATAATTGTAAAAGATATTTTGATATAAATTCAAAATTTTCCACTCTTTATCTCATAGCTTATACAATATTTTACTTTTTAGCTTGCTTGGTTTCGGCAAGACAACATAACTCTTTTGAAGTCATCGTTATTTCATAATATAATTATCAGAACAATTAAGTCCGTCTTAGTGTCCTTATTTAGTTTTTATTTTTTGATAGGATTCTAAGAAAATGATGGCGCTTCTGATTTATCACTAGCCAGACGTTAACGGGTTAATTAAAGTGTTTTCGCTGTATATCATGCTCTATTTATGAAATTACAGTTTACGCTCCAATGTAAGTAAAAACTTCGTTGACATTTAACGGTATATTGCGGTACGTAAATGAGAGCATTGTGAAAAGATTTGGTTCTGCGGCTGTTTGCGTTCATCAATGTCGCTCGCGTTCGCCGTTCAATTATGTGACGGCAATTTTTTTCTTGTATACGGGTCACCCGATTTATTTAACTTAGATCATTTATCAACGACCAAATTACATTTAATGTAAAAATCTAACAAAATGTTGCGTATGTAATGGTTGCCTTTTTCTATTCCAAAATGAGAGTACAGTAAAGAAGTAAAGGAAGCAACAATTCTTGGAACATTATATCTCGTTGAACAAACGCAAGATGAGATTTATTTTCCAAGAGTAGGAAATGAGTCGTTCGTATATTAGTCAAATCATACGATTGATTTCAAATCATACTAAATCACATCAGGTATTTTTGTCTGTTTCGTGTCTTCATTTCCATGAACTTAATTACTTTTAGATACCGATGCACACATTTATAAAAATATAAAAATATTTTCCTGTTTACTATCAGAAAGATTTCAAAGAAATTCAGACTAGTTGTACAAAAACATTGTTAGTATTACGTTTGCCAAACATTTGAAATATTCGCCATTGTTATCGTAAGGAGAGTAAATTCCTAACAATTAGACGTAACCAATGAAAGCGTACAAGGTTCAATTAAAACGTTGGCTCCGGTAGACTGCCTTGTTTATAATCGTCTAACTGTAACTAAGCTTAAAGTAAGTTCATCAATCATTCGGTTCGAAATAGAGTTGTAATACCTCGATATCAATATTATGCTATTAGTAATAAATATACCTGTAACAATAATTGGTAAAAGACTTGTATTATAAAACGTATATAAATAGAAGTAAAATAAAGTCTAATTTCATGTAAATCTTCTTCTAAAATATAAAGTTTCTTTTTAAAGTAACTATTTTTATACGGTTTCCATTTTATTTTATGTAATAACTTTATACAATGATATTTACCTGACTTTATAATTTTATTATTTAAGAAAAAGTCTTTGTGCAATAGTGTGGACTCTTTTATTTGGGTGACACTTGATAAAACTGTAAAATTGTATATCTATAGACATTATTTTTAATTATATTAATTCATATATTTATTCATTTTCTTATTTTATAAATTACTACATCTTGGTCTTCGGTGTCTAATAAGTCATTATTTAGAAGAAATCGTGGTTATCGGATTAGGGACAAATAGTCAAGAGGAAATTCTACGTACTTACACTTGTAAAATAGGAATTGGAATATTGATAGACTGAGAGAAGTGAAGTTCCCCGACGGAACGGCATCACCTAATTTTAGATAGATTAAGTGATTATTGGGATAAACGTGTAATGTACACCTCGACTATGCTCAGAGATTACACAAGACCTATTTAAAGTTTCCGTATTATCTGTACAAAGCCAAATTGTTTATAACAAAAAAAAAATGCCGGCATGAAACCGGCGACAGGTGAGGGTGATCGAAGTTGTTTTTGAATTGTATTGTGCTTACTGCTTACCATCTGGTACAGTGATGTCACTTTGTCATCATGTAAGTATTCATGTGTTCTCTCTTAGCTACTCTTAAATAGCTAAAATCGATGTTCTGCTTCATAATAACCCGTAGAGATAACAAGGGCAAGAATATATCTTCCCTTTTCTGTACAGCTATGTAATTAATAAGAATACATAACTGCTATATTATATCCAAAAAGATATTCACATATTATCAATCAGATAAACCTATAGATTAAATGAGTTTACCATTGGACCACCGTCGAATAACTAGTTATTTAACTGTCAATGTATTTATTATCTTCTGCAAGATCTTTGTTGACTTCCTGCACCTTTGTCAGTGAGACGAATTATTTAATCAGCGGTTCGTGAATACAAATTGTCAGTTTTGATGACTGTTGAAAAATTGATACGATACTTCATAGTGCCGTGAAAGGAAAATACTCATCTCGTGAAAAAGCGAACTTTTAACAAAAGGTACCTGATCTTTATATACATAAACATAACATGTACTCCGGACCATTATTCATTTACGGTTTTATACACACACAATAAATACTGCATTAATTTATTACTACTATATGATATATTTTGTCTTATATTACTTTTCGGTATGTGAAGAGTCATATCTTGGAAGTATGATATAAAATATATTTGTATTTAAGTTTCCTATACATCTACATTTATTTTACAAACTGCCTACACATGTTCACACATTTTATGCAAAGGTATATGAACATTATTTATGCAATATTTTGCATAGTTATTTAAAATCAAAACAAAAAATACTATATTTAATTTTGGCTCTAAGAATGCACTTATTTTTTGGCTAATTACAGTTAGACCAAAACTGCAAGATTACTAAATGCATATACGCATGTTTCTTCCTTCCTCCCCAAAGGCAGTAACATGTATTATATTTATAGTTAGTAAGATCTAATTATTTTACGGATAGGGAATTAGTCAGATCGCGGCTTATTAGCATGTACGGCAACAGCCCAAGCCGAGGTTCGACCACTTTTGCCCCCTACTTGTTGCGACTGAGTGTCTTCCGTGCTCGCTCCCAAGCCCGGTGAAGCTGTCAATGCATCTAATTCTAACAGTAAAGCCCTAAAGGCTAACAGTATAGACAGTTCGAAGAATAAAGGCACTTATGAACGTTAAAACATTACCAACAGTTCAGAAAACATCCCAGTCATCGAGAAGAGCCGCCAAGAAGCTAGATCGGGATTGCAATTTTTTTTATTTGTGTAAGTAATTTTTACCGTTAATAGTTGCATTACTTTAGTGGATGTACAGAGAGGAGTCATTTCTAGACTTGAGCTTATTTTCCGGCAAATCGTTAATGTGCTTAAGGATCTTATTATCCTAATTAATTAATTTTAATATCAGCTAATACGTAATTGAATAATAATCACTAAAGTTAGAAATTATTTCATTTGGAATGGTCATTGTGTATAAATAGCGTACAATATACATTTCACATAGCAACTTAATATTAATAATCGATATGCAAAAGTAAATATAGTAATTTGCCAACTCTTACACAAAACAAATGCTCGACGTTTAGAAAACACAGTTCTTTCTTCATGCAGGCAATGTTGGCATTTCATCTATTTAATACGTATTAGTTTAAACTCACGATCGTTTACTTGTGTCGAAATATCATGCAACTCAGAAATCTATTTTTTTATCTGCCCATTAACCCCTTTCTTAATATAATGTTTATCATAAACATAACCGATCGAAAGCAGTTTATTTTAATTTCTATATTGTCGTTTGGCTAGTGACGGCCGATCGATTGCCTTTTGGCACCGGCATCTGTGACCTCACCCGATATGGTTCATGATATACGACGACACACACGTAGCGGTGGCTCATTACGTAAATCCGAGACAACGCCGCCCTCAAATTAGCCACAGACACAGACCTCACCTTAAAATCGTAGGAAGTGATTACTGTTTATTTTTATAATTGGCATGACAGGAAGTCGGCCGCGGTAAAACTACAACACTATAATATATCAGGTGTGAAATGTTTGAGAGTAAATAAAGTAATTTGGATGACGACGGCTTAATTGAGTAACCGTTTTGGATTGATATACGATCAATTTACGTCAGCGCACGCAATCCTCAAATTGGCAATTAACACTGCACGGGTGGAGTGAGACTTGCGATATGTGAAGCGTGTGTGATCGCAACTAAAGCGGACTGTCTCTCGAGGTCGAAGCCCCACCCGTGACGTCAGCAAGGAATCGAAACAATCGCACCTAACTTTCAAAAGGTTACCTTTATTGAGTTCGTTACCCTAAGATCTCATTTATTAAGTTATCTTCAGTGAACCTGTTTCCGTTTACAAATAATCACAATTGATTGCCTTCTGTCGAGTTTAATGACTTAAGCGTCCAATCGCAAATTGTAAAAAATCCCAGTCGGCAAAGGAATGAATGACGCCCACGTATTTCGAGGTAATCAGAAAATTTATTCGTGCGTATGATTGTGCGTATTCAAGGTTGCTCCCGCGTATTAATAACCACTCGTCGCACCACTTAGAACCAGTTAACTTGACCGGGTCTGAGCGAGGCAGGTATCTCTATACTAAATTCCTTATATCTTTATTGTTTATTTTCCAAGAAACTGGTATATATAAATTATCGTTTATATCGTAAAAGCACGAGAAAAATACTAGCTTGCAAATTTAATATTGCTATTAGTTTTATTAAATATAGCCATTCTTGATTATCACAAATATTATTATGAAAATGAATCGCTTAATTAGCCTACTTATTATCGGATCATTGCTGTGAGGATACATATGTTCACAAAAGTTGTGAATACCGAAATGATAGTTAACAGAAGAGACTGGAAGAGGAAAACATATGCTAATCCTACCTAGTTGGGATAAGAGGAATTATCACTTCATTGATAATAACTTAATAACTATATCATAAATAACCTCTACTACAGGCATAACCTATTTTCTACCGATACGAAATATTATTTATAAACATAGATATCACAAGCTATATGAGTTCGTGTGATATAGAAGACTAAATCAATACCATCTTAGTACTCCAGTTTTTTTTTCAGCCATAAAATGCGTAACCTAACCGTATCAAACAATCGAATAAAAAAGACCACGATTGAGCAGTTGTGAAATATTAAATTAAATTATCTTTATATTTGCTTAATATAATTCTAAACTATATAATCAAATGCAGATTCACTACGCGAATCTATCGCCACCGCATCGTTTAACGACACCCAAGCTACATTGTACTCATTTATTTCCGTACATAAACACAGCAATAGTGAACAATTAAAACGTAACAAAAGGCGAACGTTTATTTCTGGTGAGGTCGTGAACCTACGCCAAAATTCCTCGCACCTGCCTGGCATTGATGTGTTTACGTAGGCACTTTGTCTCGGAACAATGGGTTATGTTAAGAATATCTTCCCATCGTCGCGTTGATCGAAAGCTTGATCGATTACTTCTCCTTCGAGTATAATTTGTATATAACGAAATGTTAGTATAATCTTTTATATTACTAAAAATACATCATTAATGAAGTTATTTCTAAAGTGAATGCTGAAATTATGCAACCGAAAGAATTTGCAAACCACTTTTATGAAAGAAGATGAATGACAGTACACAATACATTTCACCGATCATATAGGTTTTTTGCAAAATGTCCATACGGATGTCGCTGGTAACAAAACGACTAAGCTAAAGCCAGTTGATGAAAATGTTTACTTTTTAGAATTAGTTAAATTAGTAAAATCCAGTTTTACAATTGTTACATTATGATATACGTATCATATACATGTTCTAATTCTCTCCTCTCCTTTCCACAGCAGAACCACACGCGCTGGGCTTCGGTGTCACAGTTTTACGGTAACCCCTATCTCGGCACGAACTAATAAGTTCTCTATGTGTTATCTTGGTCTTACTGTGAAACTGTGCAAACATCTCCCGATCAATGTGTCCCCTCCTTCTTATGACATCAGGTCCTTCAAGCGTAACGTGAAGAGATATTTATGCAGGCCGGTATGACAGCGGCGACCGCCGATGGATTACGATCTCTCAGTGGTCGCCATTGAATTTGGATTGTACTGTGCTTACCATTAGGGAGACAATAAAATAACGGAAACATACGTCGCATATTTTAACCACTGCTATATCATGTAAGCAACAACGGTTTTGTGGCAAAGAGAATACTTAAGAATCTGTAATAGTTGTATATGGTAAGAATAAATTTTAATTGTCTTATCGATAACTACAGGCAATATTGCAGAAGCCATATAAAAATAGTGGTTACCGAGAGGATATTAGCATTGTAAATTCATCGCAATGTATAATGACTAATCAAACAAATTCAACTAAGTACCTAGTTGTCCAAAATATCCTTCTAGTTTTTATATTAAAAAAACTAGATTCTTTTGAATTTAAAGACATGATTATCTGTCGTTGGTAATTAAAAGAAATAAAGCATATTTCTCAATTGGATAAAAATCACCAAATAATCGAAAATAAAATTATCTTCATCCACAAACTACTAACATGCTAGTATGGTTTTTCATTACAGAGTCAATTGTAGTTTATTACTGCGTGGGACTTATCGTGCAATCTGATGCGAAGATACAGGAGTCTTATTCAAAAACTAGTAAAGAAATAAAAAAAAAACTTTACTTAACAGTATGGTTAATAGCAAAATATGTTAATAGGTTAAATGGTTTATTATAAAAAAACGAAAAAGTTAAAAAAATTGTAACCCGTCTACGGAAATGGAAATATATAATATAATTGTTTATGTGTCGCTTGGTGTATTTTATTAACATTTAATATTGTATTTATATTTATGAGCTCATAATTTTCTCCTTTTTCATTCGACTCTATACGAAAAAAAAAAGGAAAACATTTTTTTGGATAAAACATTCGTCAAATTGATTTTCTTTGTATAAAATGTATCCTATGTCTCCCGGATCATAACAACGAATCGATTTGATATCTCATTCATTGAAATGGGATGAGTAGTTTAACTAGAAACATACATAGACTGTTAAATACATAACCCTTATTTTTTTAGCTTTGCTTTAGTCGGGTAGAAAGAGGTCCATTAAAATTAAATATACAACAAAATTATATCGTTTTACATAGGATAACGTACTGAAGTTAAGGTAATAGTAACAGTACAGAAATTGAACTGAAAAAATAACGCAACGTAGACGAGATATTAAAAATATGTAAGTATATTTTCGGTGATATGCCCGCAAAGATTGCTTAATGTTTTCCTAGTCTGCAAATAGTACTTTATATTTACCTAATAAAAACAGAAGTCGTTCAGTTTATTTCACAATTGTTAATAGAAGTTCTGTATAGTCATAGACAATTGTGGTTTTTGGGGTATCTGAATCAAATTGTATATGTTCTGTTAAATAAATGAAAAAAAAGTTATTATATAAGTTAAGGTAATTAATGTCTACGTATACAACTTATAAAATTTCAATTTTTTAATTAGACATATTCAGACATATTCAGTTGACCAAGAGAGATATGGAGTGATAGGAATTATAATAAAAATCTTATACCTACATGTACTGCAGGTATATAAACATATGCAGTAACGGATAGGGCTTTCGATTTATCAGTGATTGCATGTTCAGGCTTCATTACACAGTGCATCGTGCGATTTTAAAGATACAACCCTAATATCCATTACTGACACGACGTGAGTGTTTTATGCGATTAAACCTGAACCCAAGTTCCACATGCAAAATGAGAATTGAAAAGACAATATTGATAGGAATCTCAGAATGGTTTTTTGAAAGAGTAAAACACTCTCCCTTGTGAAAATAATCACTATTCGCTATTATTAATTATAACTACGACAGGTTTTTAGTCAATTTGTCTAGCTACAAATTTTGATAAGAGTGAAATACAGATGTTCTGACTAAGAAAATAATCCTGTTAAAATATCTGATGAAAATATTTTTCTTATTTGTGCATCTAACCCGGACATAGTTTTATAAATAATATTGAATTAGATCAAGACAAAGTATTTTGGCCCAGATCAATTCATTGTATTTTTATCGATTGACGATAAGTGACCTAGTGACGTCATAAATATATGTTATTGTTCGTTATTATCACCTTATGAAGGCGACTGACGACTTCAGTTATGCTATATTAAAGACAATAAAATAAACCATTCATTACAAAATTGTTCATTATAAATAAAAAAAATATGTAAACAATGTTAATTAATTTTGGGAAACAAATATATATTAAGTAAAACAGAAAAGATAGTCTTATGCTGAATGTGTGTGTGTGTATACATACAGTTGCTGTAATTAATGTGCTATAATAATCGTCAATAATATGAGTAAAAATTAAATTACGAGATGTAAGTAAGTTTTGAAGCAATGATAGCGTAGCGTGTCTGGTAGCGTGTAAGAGTTCGCGTCGATTGACGTGAGTTCGAATCCCTGCAATGAGCCTGAGCTTTCGGTGAAGGAAAACATCGTGAGGAAACCATAGCATGGTGGTAGGGCTTTTTCTAATGCCCGCCTGGCTAGCTACCACCCTCAAGTTAAAAATCTGTCGGCAAGCAACAAAAATGATTATATGTATATCCTTTGCACACATTGATATAGTTTAACTTTTAAATCATTAAATAAAACTAGTAGTGTAGTGTTATCAAGTATAGCTTATCAACGACAAGATGAGTTTTGTATCATTGCATAAATATATTATACAATGAACTATCCACAACGATATACAGAAATTGAAATACAATTTAATTTCATGAATACGAAGACAGATTTAGTTCCAGTTATGTTTTGAAGGTAAGTACATTATAGGATACACCTTAAAAATACTAATCGAATAGCTCTGTCAGCTGTCCATAATAATGTTAACATTAACGTAATGAAAAATACTTGAGCTTCGGCCAAAAGAGGGCAATAAATAAGTGAATAAGTGGCAATACCAATTTTCATATATTAATACTGACACGTTGGAAATACGCCTCGGGGATAAATGTAGTATGCGAGACCTTGTGGGAATTATTTTTTGGAAAAAATCTATCCGTTGCTATAAGAAATGGATAGTTGTATTTTTAGATTTTTTGGCCACACACAGTTATTTCTCGAGTTTTTCTAGTCTATTCCTTACTTACGCATCCATATAAAAATGCATAACTATGCAACTTTACCCTGTACGCTTTACGCAAACCATTAAAATAAAGCCGAAAGTTCTCTATGTGTATTCTGAATGTGTATGTGAATCTGTGTGTTCTTTGTCGTACCGTGAAACCGTCTGTCTCCCTTTCCCTTCTTACGACATCGGGTCCTTCAAGCGTAACGTGTAGATAGAGATATACATGCAGTCCGGCATGACAGCGGCAACCGCCGATGGATATCGATCTCTCGGTGGTCGTCGTTGTATATAGATTTGTGCTGTGCTTACCATTACGGACAGATATACAGTCAATATGCCGAGACATTTAAAAATCGTAGAATTTATCGCTTTGAATATTTATCATCAATTTATGAATGCCCATGATTCAGTATGAAAAAAGTAGTAAGAGTTTATCCACCGAAACGATGCAAAATGATTAATTTATAAGGGCTCCTTTGTCCTTCGTTCACATTCTCGCTAATGCCCTCGGGGCAAGACAGAATGACCGAGACACAGGGTGTGGGAGATCACAGAGTTAACAAGCGCCTGCGTTATTTATTAACTATTTTGTATATTAACATAATGAAATTCAAAGTCCTAAATGATGAGGAACTAGTGCAGGATCCAAAACTACCTATTCAATATCCATATAAATATAAAGATTGAGGTTTGCCGTTGTGTGCGCATCACGCAAAAACTACTGGATAGTTTTTTTTGTATACTCCTTAGATACTTGGTCCTTATAAAATATATATCACGATATCTTCATAAACAATAATTATGTAGTGCACGCGAGCAGAGCTCCGGGCACACCTGGTATGATATATATATATAAAATTCATGAAGACGGTAGTTACTGATCGTAAGGTAGAAACGTAGTAAAGGTTTTCTTCAAAATATGCAATTTAACGGAACGAAAAGGTAATGAAATTATTACCATACCTAAATATTAGTTTCACACGGGAATTAAATCCGTTAACAATATGAACATATTTGGAAAACTTTCATTCATGATATAAATCTATATAGTTAGTATCGTTATAATAATTAGGTACATGGATTATACTCGTACACCATGATAATAATGAATAAACTAATACGTGAATTGTGAAAATTCAATAGTCATGCGAAGGCTCAAACTTGAGGACCTTGAATCAATATTCCACTAATCTAACCATTACGCCCTTAAGGTTTTAAGGTCACCTTCGCATGACTATTGAATTTTCACAATTCACGTATTAGAATTTTATTCTTAACATCAAATGCTGACGGCGAAGAATATAGTTAAGAAACCTTGAGAAATGTTCTTTAATACAAACAATGTAATGGGAAAATATAGCCCTTCAGATTTTTAGGCTATTAAGGTAGTCAATACGCCATGAACTAACGTGCTGATTAAACCCGTGCTTTTCCTTGCAAAGGGGCCTTTTGGAGTTAGGCGAATTTATCAGAAAGGTTTATAAGAACAGGTATTTATAAATAACAGTTTGCAACTGTTATCTGTAAATTGAAAAAGCAGTTACTAAATACTACATACCTATTCCACATCCTGTGGTATGTGACACAAAAGTAAACTGTTTCAGTTTTATAACAAGCTCTTCACTATTCAAGCTTAAGGATCTTCACTTTGTTAGAGTGAGAAAGAGATTTTTTATTTATTTTTAAACTACAAGGTGGCAATGAAGCATGCGGCCCGCCTGACGGTAAGAAGCTACCGTAGCCTATGGACGCTTGTAATACCATAGGTATCACTAGCGCGTTGCCGACTTTGAACCCCCTTCTCTAAGGAGCTGTGGAAACCCTACTTACCGCAGGAACACAACACTAGGTCATTTGGCTGTCATCTTCTGTAGGGTGTAGATAATTAATCTAACAGTCGCGTTGCCCCAAGTAGAGAGAAATCTCCAAAGAAATTTCACTGTAAATGTAATTTCCCTACCTCTCTTTGAACCCACCCTTCCCCCAAGGAACTCTGGAAACCCTACACATCGGAGTAAGTCAACACTAGGTCATTTAAAACAATCAAATATGACATGGAATAAGCTCTTTACTCTTTTCAATTATAGTAATGTAGAAAGAGATAGCATCACGTGATAGCCTATTATTTTTGGAAGTTTTATTTCTGTGGAACAGGAACAGGTGGAACAGGTTTCTTATTTTATTTTACCTGTTACGGCTCATCTCTGAAGCTCTAGCTCAACACATTACAGACTAGTGTTACTATTATTTTATTAATATGTCACCATTAGATAATTATACTTATATTTTTTCATGAAATGTTTTGTTATTAGTGTTTGGTGTAAGAGTATTTTACAAATATTTAACTATTTCAATGTTTTATGTATTTAATTTACTGACACAATTACATTTATTATTTGTATATTTATCTAAACTTAATGTATTACATTGTATGTAGCAGTAAAATTATTTCTCATCGTTTTCTATATGTATCTATTTTATACTAATATTATAAGGAGGTATTACTTTGCTAGTTTGAATGTAGGAGGTAATCTCTGCAAGTACTCATTATATTATGAATATTATTTTACTAATAGTAAGCTACATTATCCCCAAGTACTTATAGGTTATATTTTATTGTTATAAAGTAAATATTATATTTTTATTAACGCGTTAGTAGTTACTAATACATTAAAAATGCTATATATATATATATATATATATATATATATATATATATATATATGCTAAGCGAATGACATCTATGATATTCAGTATTACAATCTTATAAGGAAAATAACAGGAAATTTTCGTGAATTAAATACGTTATAAATAATTCAATTATTTCCCAGAAAATAAATTGCATGCAAATTTTACCCCTTACACGTTATGGAAAGTCCACAAAAATTTCCCAGCACTTAATCCTCATAATCATACATAATACGCAGAAGACGCGTAGAAATGATCATCGTAAAATAAAACATATTGCATACCTAACTTTTATCTTAAATTAACGAGCAAGTGTACAGCATGCTCTGTTTTAATATCTAAAAATATTGATTCATAGTTAAATATAATTAATAATGATAGACGAAGACTGAGAGACAAAATAAGTATTATTTAGAAATAATGGCAGAGGATAAAAAACACATAATTTAATATGATGTAACTCCTGGTCTACTTTAGAAACAAACATGGACATTGTACCCGAACACAAACGTTTTTAAATTTAAAATAAATTTTCATATTCTTAGAAGCACAGCTGTAAAAATGAGTAGGTAAGTATTATTTTTAATGTGTTGATTAACCATTGACTTATCTATTTATTTTCGTGACTTCGTGAGACACACATAACCTTTGTGGGTCTGCGATGTGTCTACTTTGACAAGTAGGTCACGGTTATTCGTGACATAATCCAGTGACTCCGCGTGTCAGGGTTAAACCTTTAAACCGAGTTTTGGTGGAGCTTATCCCTTGCGTCATGTCGCGTTGGACACCCTTCTCAAAATAGCAGTTCTATATAAGCTATGTAACTACTTGATTTATGGGTTTTCGTAGTATAATAGGGCATCTAGGATAAGGTTAAATATGTTTAACCCATTTACAAACCGTGTACTAAATAAACAATAATACTTTAGATAATAACGCTTTGTCTTAGAAAAAAAGCCAGGGAAAAACGATATAAAGTGTTTCAGTTATTATCATGTATGTATACAATTATACATGCTGTACTATAAAAAGTACACATACAAAAAAGTAATTTCTTAAAATGTTTATTAAAGACCTAAGTATATACTATTTATTAAGATATCTAAACTAATAT
Organism: Saturnia pavonia; assembly: GCA_947532125.1. Classification (NCBI taxonomy): domain Eukaryota; kingdom Metazoa; phylum Arthropoda; class Insecta; order Lepidoptera; family Saturniidae; genus Saturnia; species Saturnia pavonia. Next base: position 4,093,656 of record OX383899.1, on the reverse strand, counting down.
TATAAAGAGGAAATATTTGATTGTTTGTTTGCATGGAATAGGCTCTGAAACTACGGGACCGATTTGAAAAATTCTTTCATCTTTAGAATCCTACATTAGGTGAACATAGGCGATAGAATAAAAAGTTAGGGATCCGTATGAAAATTTATAATTTTTTAATTTTTTGTTAAATACCCGTGCGAAGCCGGGCGGTCCGCTAGTTATTAGATAAATATGTAACATATGGTTAAATCATTGTGTTAAGGGTTTGTAGTATTTATGTTTTTAAAACTAGGGCTTCAATTTATTTAGGAATTCTATTTTCGTGTATTATTTATAAAATGAAATTAAAATTAATTTAAAATAAGGCTAATAAGTCTATCGGAAATAGGTCATTCGATTTATAGCTATTCAAATTATTTTTTAGATATTATTATTAAAAAGACCACGCTGTATCAGCATAAAATATATTACATGATTATAATAATAGATTGGGGATGTCTATGTCAAAAAGTGTTCTTGTTATTACGTAAATACAGTTCATAGAATTTTTTTGAATTACGCCTAATAATTATTCATTCGAAATCGGTATTTTTGAGAATCGAGATTAATTTCTTTCGTAGTATGTAAAAAATAAGTTAGTATATAAGTATGTATATATACTTAGTAGTTTATAATTATTAATTGAACATATAATGCTACACAATAATAACATGAATAAATGTTAATAATAATATGATAAACTTTATTTATAAACTTGTTGTATATCGCAGTGGAATTCTACGATTTTTTTTCTACGTCATGGAGGATGACATGAATTTTTTTGCCATTTACATCGACTTTAAACATATTTACGTAAGTTCGAAGAAAAAGAAATAAATATTAAAAGCAATAAACGTATATAAAGATGAACTAATTTCGAACCGAAAGCAATTTTCTACACGACGCGACGCATCATTTCGTAACAAAATAGTAAAACATGTGCGTAAGAATATTTCCCGTATTTATTAAACCATGCTTGTATAATCATATAAATTGAATTAACCGCAACATTATCACAGTTTTGTTGCACAAAAGGTCACCCCGGCAGTTACCAAAATATATCATTTTCGGATTCATTGCGTTTCGTTGACTGTTGGGAATGAGTGACGCTCATAAGATCCTTCGGCGCAATCCGCTCCACTTGCAATTGTCAGTTGGTCGGTCGGTTAACTGTGCGCTTGACAGAGTGGGTGTAATGGACTCACTTTTATTACGCTAAAACAAAACTCTTGTTTCAACGTACATACGATGCGACGACGTTTCCGCGTTCCTGTGCTCGAAATACAATTTAATGTCTAGCCAAAAAAGTAATTGTTGCAGACAATAATTAGGCCTTTTGTAAACATGCACCATAAAAGCGGAAATTAAGATGTTTTATCGCTATCCAATCCACTTAATAATTTATTTCAAAAGTGGATATTGTGGTTAGTTTAATTTTCAACTATTATTACCATAGATCTGAATTATCTAAACTTCGATGTAGGAAGTATATAGAGTGGATGTCGGCATAATAAAAATGATGTTTACGTACCGGGATTTAAGAAATTACAAATTATTCATGGCACCTTGAATACATTCGTAAATCGTAATAATTTATTATTTTGAAGAATCGCCTCTATATTACCTACCTTTTTTCTCGAAATTATGTAAATATACTCCGATCTATGATTAAGTTAAGTGAATAGAGATAATTCTAATACACTCATAAATTATTCTAAAACTAGCTATGCTTGCGGCTCTGCTAGTGTGGACGTGTAACTTGTTATTGAATGAAGTTATCATGTTAAGTTTTATTGATAAGGAAAGAGTAAAACAAAAAAAAATCTAGTAGTTTTTTCGTGATGTGCGTACAACGGCAAACCACAATCTTTATATATATATATATATAAAGCCCTACCACCATGCTATGGTTTCCTCCCAATGTTTTCCTTCACTGAAAGCTCAGACTCATTACAGGTATTCGAACTCACGTCAATCGACGCAAAGTCGTACACGCTACCCAGTGGTAGCGTTGGCGTTAGCTCAGTAGCCATTATTGCTTCAATGATATATTATATAGATAATAGATGGTTTAGTAAGTAATTAATAATTTTAATAAATGGGTAAATTAAAGGCAGTTAGCAGTACGACATATTAGTAATACTCGTATAGTTTATTTTGAATATACTGATACGTTACTTTTACAACCCGTTGACTTGACGACGTACGGGTTTTTTAAGGGTAAGGCGTGTTTCGTGTTTGGCAGATAACAACAGTTGAGTCTTTTTTACTGTTTACGCATTATATATTATGCATTACAAAAAAAAAAAATCTATGATATATCAATTATTAGGCAAAAGTAAAAATGAATAAAATAATTAGGGTCTATAAAACTAGAAAAGTTATTTATTGTAAGGTATTAAATAAAAAAAGCAATAAAAAATATTTAATTTTTTTAAGAATACTAAGAACATATTTCCACAATTTAAAAAAAACCTAATGTTTGATTAATAAAGTTGTGTTAACAACTATCGAAAAATGACAGCCCTAGAATCGTAAGGAATGCGCGTGCGCACCGAAGCCAGGTGCGCGGACAATTATGGAGTGTGACAGGAAGTGTATGTAGCTACTGAGATAACGACAACACTTGAATTTAGAATTACACAAGTTGCGTATTGTATTGAGTAAACAATACAATACAATTGATTAATTATTTTGTGCGCCTACAGCTGATGTCCTGATTCTTATTATCTACCTCTAATGGCGAAGAATGCAGGACATTATTAGCACGCATATTTGTATTTATATCTAATAGGCTATTTTATAATCATGTATGCGGAATACTATATTATTATTATTTTAATTTTAATACCAAGACAAGCCATACCTACTTAGAACTGAAGACTTCTTTGATTTTAGTCATAATAAGGTCTTAATTTTTTTAAGTCAACTCTATACAGATGGAGACTATAAAATCTATTAATTATTTTGTAGCTTTAACTATATAACATTTCAGAGGTAAACGGATTTGTCTGCACGGCCATAGGCGTGATAGGAAAAAGTAGTTCCGCAAAATATCTGCATTATACTTAGAACGTATTTTATTGTAATTCTTTGAAAACGGGCTGTTTCGCTTTTCGACTATGACGCCCCGTAAGAACATCACAAATATACTATATCTTTTTTACTAAATTCGAAACATATTTTCAATTCTTACCAGCTAATTTTGCGATTCTATATAATAACTTCGCAATCAAAGACAAGAGGGTTTGAAAGCATTGAATTACAAATACCTACCTCCATGAATCGCGTCATGTTCAGGAAATTCCTAAAATTTTCAAACTTAACACATTTCACCAAAATATAATGTACATCCTGCACCACGCCACATACCGTGCAATTAGGTGAATGTCTTTTTATAATTAAATTTAAAAAACTTAGGTATTTGATGGAATGTGTCCAGAGCGAAGTCGGAGAGCTACTTTTAAGTGAGATCTACTTAATATTATTTGATTGATCCATGGGAAATCAAAATGTGGTTGTGGTTGTATAGACTTATACCAGATTCTTTTTTCTTGCGATCTTTTATCAAAAGAAACCTTCCATATATTTCTAACAGAATACAAAACAACACCTTGGTTATTTGTAAGCAGTTCCGCGTACCTAACAATTCCATTAATGGATCAAAATATTTGCACTTCCACGTATACTAAGCAAACTATAATCTTGGCCCACCTCAGATCGTGGTGTCAAGGTTAAACCGGCAGGGGAAACCGGCGAGTCTTCCTTTTACGAAGGCCGAAGTGATACGCCCCATTATATTTGTGTAACAAAATTAAAAGAAATATGCAAAAACTTATATATTGTGTTGGAGTTTTTCCTATACGCTTTTTTTTATAATAAAACATGTATAAGTGGAAGTGATATTACAAAATTAGTGACATTATTTAAGTTCTGAGCAATTAAACTAACTGAAGTAATCTCTTGCAAGTTTTTCAATATTTTTACTTTATACATACTTTGGAGTATTTCCCAATTACACACAATACGTATTTGTATAATATTAATATTTACTAACTGATATACCTATATGAAGTTATTGTTGTGTTGGTTAGTTTTTATTTATTTAATTCTATGACTTACCTGACTCGGATGGTGTCTATACAAGTATAGTTTTGTTCCGTGCAGCACCGCCCATACTTGCTTCCAAGATCTGTCGCTAGCGCGCTGCAACAAACGATATACACTTTTTAATTATTATAAACAATATGTTAATTAATACACAGTTAGTAAATCATATTTCAATGAAGTCTTCACAAAACCACATTATGTAACTGTGTCAGAAAGTTATAATAATTATATTTTCTAAGTCTATTTAGATAATTCTATACCATCTGCTATATCATTCTTTGAGTGGTAAGAAAAAAAAATCATAGTGATCCCTCTTCGACTTAAAAAAATGTTTAGTGTCATTCAATCGCATTGATTTTTTCATAAACTATCTGTGTCAACAAAAGTCTTCTATATCTATACATATTATAAAACTCAACGTCTCTCAGTCTGTCTGTCCGTTTATGTTCTTTTCACGCAAAAACCACTAATTAGATTTACATGGGGTTTTTATTTCAATTCATATTATCTGAACAGGTTTTAGGATATATTTTGTTACATAAAGTAAAATACTAAATAAGCAGTGACGATAATGATGAATCAATTCGGAAAAAAGACCTTTTTGGGGTGATTAAATGGCTTACTCCGAGTAAACCATTAGAGATATATCAGATTAATGTATTACATAATTTTAGATATTAAAAATACCTACAAAAAAGTCACCAATAGCATATGTCTATTTTCTAAGGATCACCCAAAATAAGTATTTTTAGGGCAGGGCCCAAAAATTTTCGTATTAGACCGAAACATATAATTGGAATTCAATATAAAATTTTATACAGGTACATTTATCTTAATAATATTAAAATCGGTTATTTGCACTTAGTTATGATTTACGTTAATAATAATATCAGTGTAAAGTTTCCCACAGTGGGCAAAAGCCTCTTTCTGAGTAAAGGTACGGGCTTACTCAACACGCCATCCCACAACGTATTGAGAAACACCGAGAAATCCGCAGTCCTTTATTTTCCCATATACTCGTACAGTGACACTTAATATTCTTAAATTTTAAGAACCATATTATTGATAAATTATAAAGCATGTACCTTGCCGTTGCAGACAACCATCTTGACTTGAACGTTTCCTTGAACATCACCTTCGACTGTTTCTGCGACACTCTCTACTTCTCCGTCTTTCTTCTCCACACTATTGGATACATATTTAATTAATTGATATTATCATATAAATTAGCTATTATATACGAATCCAGTTCAGGGAAATTACAACATTTCATAATTAATGATACGAGTGTGACGTCGTCCAAAACAACGCCGACCGCCGAGAGGCGAGAACACATTCGATTGTCGTCGAAATTATGCTGCTAGCTTTGATAAAGCATACACCTACTATACACCTAGCTTCAAGAAACCTATATCATATTATAAAGGAGGAAACACACAGACCAGACGAAGATGTCACAGCTTCACGTCAAGATAATCAAAGGAGTTAGCAAATTATATTAATTAATAATATCACGAGAACATTTTTTTACTTACGACCAAGTTAATTACTCGTGTGAAATACTTACAAAATAAGAGGTAATTTTCACCCGTTTTCATTCATTTTCCCACTTCAAGATTCATGAAAAGTGGTCTAGAATAATCTAAAAAAGTCTACATAACGACAACAATCAAAAGAGTGACGTACTCTACATTTATTTAAAATATTATTCAAATTGTACTTGCAAAACGTCGAACATGCACACATAAAGGCGGGAAACAATAATTAAATTCATGCAATTTTTGTTTATGTTTATTTTAATCTAACATCGGCAGATTATTTTTATTGTATATCGATAATGAATTAAGATGGTTTGAAAAACTGTTAAATGAATTAAATGACTTTTAATCGTCCTATCAAATCATTTTTACCAAAAGTACTATGTAAAGTTAAATTATAAGCAGTGCAAGGCATTATTTTTGGTTATACTTTTTTTTTAGTATTTCATATACCTATGAATTCATCAGACTGACTGCGGCGCCATCATTTACTTGCAGCCGTGTGAACTAACGCAAAAACATTGTAAAAGCGCCATCTATCAGTTAAGGTAGCGTAACGTCATGCGACGTACCGCGGGGGAAGAACAGCGTGGGGGTCGAAAATTCGCAGCAACGGTGTAATGTCTTCGGTGAACCGAGGAGGGCGCCACTTGCGGTACACACTGTATTTTTAATCCAATTTATTTCCCCATTTATCAATGAAATTTTGTTTTGCATCGAGTACATACAGTGTGTCAATAATATAAATGACGGTCAGTTATTTCTAGCTACTTTGGTAAATTATAGGCGTAACTAGGAAATATTACGATATACCCATGTGGGAATCAAACATAAATATTAAACTTTACAATAATAAATGTACTTATACTTAATATTAAAAAAAAACACCTTTTTTCGAATTATAATAGGTTTTATGATTTTGGGTAGTTCTAAACTTATTACGCCTTATTACGCCTATATTTACAATATATCTTCATAATGATTATCTATCTACAACAATCTATGTGATTCAAATTAACAAAGTGCTGTAGTCAACAAACAACAAATTGTTATTCCGAAATTTATATGAAAATTATGAAAGTTAACTACTTGGGTAATAATAGTACTGGACATAAAATACTTCAAATCAACATAAGGATGTTTTCAATTCGATTTGTAAGATGTTCGAATTGGAAACACAAACAGAACTAAATAAATTTAGTACAGTATAGAGACAAGTAAGTAATAGATGTAGATGTCAATAAAACATACCTTCGAAGAGCATGGTGTTCGCCGTCGGGCTCGACATCACTGTCCAAGTGTAAACGATCACCCCATGTGGCTTTCAAATAGGAAACTCTTCGCATAGCACGCTCATCTTCTGTTTGAACATATTTTTTTACTAAATTTTATTTCAAACAGTTATATTTTAATCTTAAATCATAATTTACGCCACTTTAAAGCTGAAAACTGTGTGCAAAATTTTGTTTTACATGTTGAAGTTATGCGTATAATTTTGACACGATATTTTAGTACTTTGGAAACCTCACACAAATAGGTTATTATTGAAGTGAAACTTCTTATGCGACTTCCAAGCGTTAAACGTTTAACGCACATTATCGGTCTCTCCTCTTTGTGTGAGCCAGAGCGAGAGAGTAAATATCGGTGTGTATGTATATTGCACACTGTTTAAATAAAATAGAAAATGTCTTTTAAAATGAAGTTTCACTTCTATCGTGTGTGGATCGCACGCACACCTTTTTTTTTGTAAGTATATGTATTCAAACATTTACTAACCACCGAGTTGTGCATCTTTCTTCTGTCTTCTGGTTACCAAATCATCAGCAAACCCTGTGGAATAAACGATTGATTTAATATTTGAGATTCTGATATAATTTCAATCTAAACACCGATCAAATACAACAGTTATTCGGAGTCAGTAACACATCTAAAAGCCCTCAGAGATTACATTTAATTGCGTCATTAATCTCTGAGGACTTGAAAAGCATACAACATTCCGTAAATGCATGGTTAGGTAAAGAATATATATATCACATCACTGCCTCCCTTCATTTGAAGCTTTGTTAGGATGGTAACATTGACTTCAATCGCCTTTAAGCATTATATTGTTAGTAAGTTATTGGAATGTGAATCCGAGTTATTTATTGTTAGCAATAAATCAGATATGAACGTCTATATCGTCTATGTATACGTCTATATACGTGTATATTTTATCAGAATATAAAAGTGAATGAACACTTAATATTTATAGCAACAAACTTTATATTCGATTAATGTTAAAAATGTTTTCAATTCATGTACTTGTATTGGACGGTACCTATTTGAAGTAAACAATATGTTACGTCGGAAATAATTTTATAAGTGTACCTACTTTATTCATTAGTAATCAAATCTATTATAAATATGTACGTATTTGCGATTTTGCATGTAACTGTAATCGAAACATTTAGTACCGCAAGTCTTATTATTAATGTACACGCATGATAATTACGCAGATATTTATTTACTTTAGAAAAGAATCTTAACAATATTAGCACTTTTCTTATTATTATTATTTTTTGATTCGAGTAATCATTAGCAGATGACTTCATCGGTATAAGCGGGTTTGTTGCAAGTAAGATCGTAACGAACAAAAGGAAACAAGAGTTGTGTGTATCCGCTGATCCTATTGAATGTTTGTACCGGAGTAAGGCCGATCGTATTAGTGACATTAATCAACATAATGGGATAATAAAGCGAAAGCGACAGAGGAAGGAAACATTCGAAGGAGACGAGGCGTGTGTCGAGCGGGACCTGAGTCGGCGGGTGTGCTGGGCGTGGGCGAGGGGGAGGTCGCGGCCGACGCAGACGCTGACGTCGACGCCGAGGGCGGCGCGAGGCTCAGCTGCGTCGGCCGCTGCGGCCCATCGCCGTTCACTGCGCCGTGCGCGGCTCCGGGCAGCGACACACGGTTCATCGCCTCCATTTGCTCTCTGTTCAGGCCCATACGTCTCTTCGCGTGACTGCCATCTTGGAGCGGTAACAGTGCCATTAGACGCCGTGCGGACCAAGCTCCGTATACGTGCGTAATGTACGTGCGCGTGCGGACCAGCGTGCCGTGTTCTCTTGTATACGCAAACCAAGCTATCGTTTTATTTCATCTATACATCATTATTTTGTATGCTCCAAAGCATTTTCAAGCAAAAACGTATTAAATGTTTCCGACTTTTATAGTTAAATAGTATATTAAAATCCATAACGACAAACACAGTGTTATGAATAAAAGCATAACGCTAGACAATAAGCTGAAGCAGATAACCAAATCCATGTCGCGTATTATGGGAAAACACAGCACTAAATAATGAGAAAAGTTGGGTAACCGTTTTAACAGTTAGCAAACTTTTATATACTCAAATAAATCCGTCCGTAAAACTAAGCAAAGGATAAAAATATCAAATTTGATTCATAGATGTGTGATATGTATGACAGAAAATAGGAAACAGTTAGGTAATTTTTTTGAAAAATTTGACATTTTTTTTTAACTGAAATGGAATGAAACAACTATTCACCTGTGGCATGATGTCTTCTAATAGGTAATCCTTCACTGCCGGTACTGTTTGACCTTGTTCGCATTTGAACCTTTTCCGTTTCTGAAAATAATAAATATGAAAAAAACAATTTTACCATTTGATTTTCATTAGATCTAAGTTTATAACTAGTATTTTATCATTTTGATCAAATTTAGTCAACCTTATACTCCAATTGCTTTCACTGCTATGACCCTGAGACACACCATCGTTTAGACATTAATAGGTGCTCATAACGCCTAACTCTAGCTAAGTTTCAAAAGAAAACTATATATGTTAACCCTAGAAATGTGCGAGAAGACTTCTTTGATTAATGCTTTTTTTATAGTTAGTTTCATATGTCCCGGTGTCTTACGGTTAATTTGACATACTTCCTTCTTATCCTACGAAGTTGAATTTTTACACGTTGATTCAGTTCCAATGACAATGGATTTTTATATTAAGCGTGACCTGATTCCACGCCCAGGATTGGCTCCAGACAAAATAACTACTTAACGGTCATCAGTTCGGACACGAAATTTTTGTAAACACATTTAATTTTGATTGCCCGCTTTAACTTACACTATAGACTGGATGCTGCACCCGGGACTTTCGACGAGGGAACTCCTCAACGGTCCACGAAATATTGAATGCGCATTTAATTAGGATAGCCCGTTTTACCGATAAAAGCTTGTATTGAAAAAACATTTTCCAAATTAAGCCTCGTTTTATTACGCAATCATCGATATGTTGTAAGAAAAAGTATTGAGATAACATGGGTTTAATTACGATGATCGTTATTCGTCGCTGAATGAGAAAAAACCTTATGTAAGAAATAGTTAATTACCGGGCGCATATCCTTCTGGTGGCGGACAATGCAAGTGTTTGCTGCCGGTGATCATTAACTGATTTCCTGATAAGCTACCACCAAGGGGTGCTTCAAGCTCCAATTCTGAAAAATTAATCACCAATTCACCAATCAAATTAATTTACTATATTGTTACCCTAATTTGTTTTTTTTTTAAATTTGTATATAGGGCTTGACCGCAATATCATCTCAGCAATGATAGCTCAGTGGTATCATGTACGGACATCGCGTCGATGGACGTGAGTTCGAATCCCTACAATGAGCCCGAGCTTTCGGTGAACGAAAACATCGTGATGAAACCATAGTATGGTGGTAGAGCTCTTTCTAGTTTCTACCCTCAAGTTGAAAATCTGTCGCCAAGCTGCACTTGATAGCCAGCTCTCTCCAGGCTTAGTGTGTTACCATATTGGGCCACATCGTCCCTTAACATCAGGTTAGATTGTGGCCATAACGATAAAAAAAGATACGATCTAACGATGCAATCGGGTAGTATTATATTACAAGCGCCCATAGGCTACGGTAGCCACTTACCATCAGGCGGGCCGTATACTTGTTTGCCACCTTAGTTGTATAAAAGTGTAAAAGAATAGCTTTAACTCTAACCAAAATATATTGGTATGTGCAAGGCTGCAATTTTTCATAGGTGATTACAGTAATTTATACTAATATAATACAGCGCAAGAGTTTCTTTGTTTAAACACGCTAATATCTGGTACTACTTGTCGAAAAAATATTTTTGTATATGGTTGCCAGATTCTCGTGGAATAGTATAGACGATCTAGAATTAGGCTAGACCTCTCAGCCTCTAGCCTTAAATATTGATTTTTGTTAAGTAAGTCGGACGTAACCGCGCACCCGAACTGCTTTATCCGCGTGCGCTGGCGTAATGGTTACGTAAATACAATGTTCTACATACCATATGCCACAATACATAGGCCAAAATAAGTTATTTTGTGTGTTTTTATTGAAACTTGTAAAGTGATTTATGTGCATTGTTATTAGGCATGGCATATTAATCCTTACGAACGAAAGTTACTTTATCATCAAGACAATTTTATGTAGATAAACTTTGCCCTTTACAGTATGCTTTTTGGACGAATAGTTTGGGAGATAATGTAAAATTAAAATAAGACAACACTCTGCTCGGGTCTATGACTATAGATGTAGTGGTGCGAACGAGCTGTGCGAGTTGTGACGCATAACCCTGACCACCCGATAAAAATATTGTCTATACTGAAGTATCATAAATCATCAATCAGTGATTTCTTTTAAATTATACGCGGGTGAAACTGCGGGCAGAGCTAGTAGCTTGTATGTTTTAATCTCCATCATCTATCTTTTGAAAGCATACGTCAAACGGTATTATTACACTGCGAAATATCATCTCAGATGCACAAGCCAACCTCACCTACACGTGGTAAAGTGTGTTGAACAAAATGAGAGAGAGAGAGAGAGAGAGAGGTGACAAAAGATGTCACAGCGTCAGTGAAGTAGTAAGCATACATAAATAGTGTGATGTTTACCTTGTTGCGGTTGCACGTCGAGCGAGCGAGCTTCTCGGCGCGTCGCTCTCGTCTCAAACTCCTTTCGCCTTAGCGCCACGCTCGGCTCCAGCCTGGTGGTGGAGAGCCTCGCCAGCTCGCTGCGAGCCACCTCCGTTCGCCGTTCACCACCGCCGCGAGCTTCTTCCAGCTGACGCGTTCGTGCCGTCACTAACTGTAGCTCAGGTACTGGGTATCTATTTTATAATAAAAATAATACCACATCAATGAATTATAGACTCTTGTTTACAATTTACAAAATCTGAAAGCTTCGGATGATATTGATAATGATATTGAAGAGTAATTTCATATGCATTTAAACGAAGATCTGAACAAAAGTAGCGAGTTCAATTCAATTTACTATCTAACCATTATTTCTTCTATGGTTAATAGATTGGAAGACCGTGAAATGGAGCAATAAACAAAGAAATAATTTATGTTACTCATCAATTAATACTTAAGGAACAATTTATTTAATAAAATGGGTTTCGTTTGTAAATATGTATTAGCAACTTACTTGTTTTCCTGATTACTTGAAGTGTGTTCTGCTTTGATTTCCTTCATCGCCGCGTTTGAACCATTGCTTACTGTACCGAAATTAGTACTTTGAATATTCGGAGATCCCATCTCCTGTATCTTTGACAATGTCGCCACAAATTGACTCTTGTCCTGTTTGAGTCTCTTGTCGTTATGCGATCCATTGACTTCCCCGTAACCGCTATACGTTCCACTGTCAAAGCTTGCACATTCTTCTTTTTTCTGCTCTTGTGGTTGCGGGGGAGGAGATGCCGCGAGAGGCGGTGATCCAGCGGGAGGGGGCCATGCTGGTTTCTGTAATTTCTGCGGCCTTGCGTAAAATTCTCTCTGTTTTATTGATGGTGGAGCGTCCGGAGTGACCCAGCCGGTCGGCTGGCTGGGACGACGCAGGAAAGCTTCTTTCTGTTCCAAGCTCTTTCGTATTCGCGATAATATAATCGAGTCGTCCAGTTCTCGGCCGGTAAGCGTTGAGTTCGAGTCGAATGAACCGAGACTGTCCTTACTTTCTGCCGCAGATGATGGTAATGAAGTATCGGATTCCCGTCTCCTATAACGGAAATAAAATATAAATAGTTCTTTAAATTTTAAACTCGTTATTATAATTTTACCGGAATTGAGTTTTTAATTTAAGTTATTAGAAATATTTAACTCCATTCACACGATATTTTTTATTTTATTTTCAAGGTAATTTACCATTAGATATGATAGAAAAATTTGATTAAAACTTGAATAAAAATTAAATTAATACCCGTCATTTAATAGATAATGCGGTGTTCCAGTTAATTTTCCCGTGTCGAATCTCGAAGGAGGGAGGGAGGCCACACTGGCGTACTCGGGATCCTCCCTGTGTCTGAGGGGCGCCTGTGGAGCCGGTAAAGAAGCTCTAGGCCTTCGGTATGCGTCGAATAACCGCGATTCGTGCTCCGTAACCGGTGCAGGCATTTCTATTATCCGTTGGTTCGTCTCTGGGTTGTAAGCGGCTTCACTGAAATACTAAAAGAACAATACAATTTAAGTGATTTTACTTTAGGCCAGGCCATACCTTGAGTATGTAAAAATAAATAAGTTAATTAGAAAACTTTGTTACTAATTTTAATTGTGTATCTGCCACCTAAACAGTGCATAGCCTGTTAGATGATATAACACTTTCATTACAACAAATTATTTTCATTACTAAGGTAGGATACTTATTATAAGCACACAACAAAAATATGAAAAAGAAAATAAAGGGATTAAATAAATCAAATAAACTTAATGCATGCGTACACGTACGTTTGTGTATGTGGATCATGTAATCGATTGAATTAATAGATGATTTTGAAATTTTACAAGTTTAATCATTAAATATAAAAAGATAAAGAACATTAATTTCACTGGATTTGACGAGTTATATAGAATATCGTGCTTATTTTTGTTCGTCATTACTCATACTGTTACTTTAACACTTTACCAGATAATATGCATTTAAATTTTATCATTTTAATACCCAAAAACAAAATCAAATCCTTATAGAACCGTCCATTAATAATATTATCCTAATGAAGAAGCACAGATGGACGGCTCAGTGGTAGCGTATACGGACACCGCATCGATCGACGTAAGTTCAAATCTCTACAATGAGCCTCAGCTTGCGGTAAAGGAAAACATCGTGATGAGCTCATAGCATAGTGGTAAGTATTCCATAGTGTTCCAGTAGCTACACTGGAGAGCCAGTCCCCCTACTAAGCTTAGCGTATCACCAGCTTCCATATGGTCTCTTAACATGAGGACAGATTGTGGTTATAACGATCAAAATCTATAAAAAAATCGATATTAGGGAGTTAAATGTATTTTTATTAAAATTACCCGTTGTAGTAAGTCGTGATCTCTCGGCACGACAGTAAGCCTTAGCACCCTTGGTTCCCGCTGCGCGAGCTGCACGACCCGCGCGTAGGGCGCCCGGGAGCGACCGCACGCGACCGGCTCCCCGTTGACGGCGAGCACCCGGTCGCCGGCGCGCAAGCCCGCCGCGGCCGCCGGCCCGCCAGGCCGCACCGACCTTACGAAGATCGTGTCCATTGGAGCGCCGACGGCGCCCACCGCCAAATGACGCGCATCCTCATATAGCTCCTGTTTAAGTATTGGTATATATATACCTAGTAATAATATAGCCCAACGTTCTCAATCACTACTTTTCTTTTTTGAAAGTTATTAAATATTTATATGTCTTTTAGAGAATTCAATAAGCAAAATGATTATCATATGTGTTTTTCGCCATACGCCATATCTCTCTTAATTCTTCATCAAAATGAATAATAAAACTACTCTAAAAAAATGAATCGTTTTCGTTAATAGTTCGTTTATCCGCGGGTATCGCTTTGTTTGTGCTTTACGCCTCCGATCACAACTATTTTCAACGCAAATAATATAATTAATGCTCATACTATTTTAAAGCTCCACATTTATTTTTAAATGTTACTTTTAGATAATAGGTTGTCGTTGACGTTTCTTTAAGAGGCCATATTTCACGTGACGCCAACTATTTTGTTTCTTTTGTGGAAAGTGAGCAGAGAAACGATTTATATTCGTTCGAATAAGAAAGTGTTTTTGCGAACACACATTAAATTGTCAAGGACGTATTTAAAGGGCAAAGCTAAGATATTAAATTCCTGAAACTAGTTCAAGATCTTTAATGATTTGCGAGGTACAATGTTGTAGATTTGCTCGCTTTTGTAATATAAATAACCCAAGGAGGGTCGCCATCAGGCAGACAGGCCAGTCATAAAGACTAAGCCGAATCTCACTACACAAAATGAAGGAAGAAAACAAGTGTTGCCCTACTTCGATGGCACAATAGCAAGAAAATGTTTAGCTACCATTTTGAAGTTGATAATAATATTGTCGCACCTATCTAAGTATTCCAGTAACTGCACATGATGGCTACATCATACCATTAGACGAGAAATTGGTCAAATTTAAACAAAATAAATACCCATGGAATCTATGATAG
Source organism: Saturnia pavonia (assembly GCA_947532125.1). Lineage (NCBI taxonomy): Eukaryota > Metazoa > Arthropoda > Insecta > Lepidoptera > Saturniidae > Saturnia > Saturnia pavonia. The sequence goes on along the minus strand of OX383899.1, from coordinate 4,078,507 downwards.
TCATCTTCAAAATGATTATATGATATGTTAATCTTAAATTATCTTAATTTTAATTTATAATAGAATTTTTAATCCAAAGAATTCCATAAAACTAGTAGAATGTAAGTTTAGGTACCTGCAGTGACTCCGGCGGGTATACAACTAGATGTCGCAGAGTGAAACCGAAGCCGTGACGCGCGTCCGGCCGCTGGATGACGACGGTGCGAGGCGCGGCGCAGTGTGGGGTGGCCGGTACTGCAGCCGCTGTCGGCGAAGGTAGTGCCAACTGTTGAGCGTGAACTGGCTGTTGAGGCTGTTGACAATAACATTATGTTTAATAAAGTTTCATTTACAAAAAAGAAAGACAAGGCAAAATATCATTATATTATTTATAAGAGACGAATGTGAACATTTAAGACGTCAAATGATTAGTTAGATAGAAAGCAACAATTATATAGAATACTAGCCGTGCCCGCGGCTCCGCTCTCGTGGACCAATAATTTTTTTTTTTGTGTTTTTTCTTGCGGAACCCTGATTATTTTTGTAAAATCAAAAGTAGCCTAAATTATGCCCTATAACATCAGCTATCTGCCAGTGAAAGTCCCGTCAAAATCGGTCCAACCATTTCGGAGATTACCCGGAACAAACAGACAGACAGACAAAAATTTAAAAAATGGGTTTACATATAACTACGCGTATACTTTCATATGCATTTAGTAAAAATCTGTTATTTTAACATTAAAATAGACACTTCAATTTTATTGTATGTATAACTAGGAATATTAAGTTTAGTGAATAAGAAAAAGAGACTAGAGCATAAGAAGGCATATATTTTCAAAGTATACTGTAAAAATCAAGCTTACTGTTAAAATATTTATCAAGCTTATTTTACCCAACGAGAAACTATTTGCCGTATGCGGTGTAACCTATCCAAGAATCTCAAACACTTCATAGTTCGTTACGTTGACTGGCTTACATCCCACGCGGTATCACCCGCTGTGTGTGACAGGACGACACTCTTAGTTTAACGATAAGTCGCGAAACATAGGCAAATCCCGGGAAATATCAAGGTTAACAAGATCGTTCAAAATGAAATATAATTTCTACATAAATTTCAAAGAATCATGATAGACAACTTTTATACCTTACCTATATGATACTCCAAATACTCACTGTGCAACATAAGATCACTGAGCTATTTTTATTTATTAAAAACTTTAAATATTATCATAAACAATTTGGTGAACTCTAATTATCCGAATTAATAACATTGCAATTACCTACTGTTAATTCTAGTCATGAACATGAAGGCTCAGAGATAACATGTTAAGACAATGCGATTGCATCCTACAATGAATTCGGTGAAGGAAAACATCGTTGTAAAAATATGGTATAATGGTAGGCTAAAAATCTGTTGCCAAGCATCCTATAGGTATGTTCCTGTAGTCTCCTTTAGGCTTAGCGTCTTATTATACAATCTTAGGCTGTATGGTCACTAAACATCAGGTGAGATTTTTGTCAAAGGCTAAATAAAACCTATAAATTATTTAAAAAAAACAAGATGTATTTGAATTTTCAGAAAAACAGAATATTTAAATCAGAACATAAATCGCATACGTGCGATGAGTTGGCAGTGTAAAAGAAACCTTTGAACTGAACCGCATCACGTACGTGTATCGGGTTTCATATCACGCCGCGTCTGCGTCAGGTGTTGCCAGATTTTCTGTCAACGCTCCCTCCTTCCGGTTTTATAAGGCTACTTGAAAACGTCTTCAACCGTATTACTTTACCCCGGCTGGTTAGATTTATTTAACATTATTGTTTATACCTGTATTTTAATATGACCAACAGTGTGATTTTACTAGAATTTATCTGATTTTATTAAGTACCTGCCAAGAGCAATGACGAGATATGGGGATCTATTGGTTGATAAGCAACTAGATATACACCGATTAATCTGGATCACACTTATTCATCCTATGTATGGTGGTTGCAATCCAGCCTAGCACGATTATTCCACAACCCCGTAAATATATGTAATTTGTTTTAATTTACAAACAAATAATATACGATCCTCTTTAGTTTTTTTTAATAGATTTAACGAACAAAATTACAGCGATTTTAGATAGTGTTTACCAATCAATACAAACGAATACAAATAACATTATGCATAAATCATTGATTTTAAATTTTAAGTTACCACGAAAATGCTATAAATTATTATTATTTATTTTTATTTTTTTCGAACTGACTATAATACTGTTAGCCATAAGGGCTCAGGAGCCTCGAACGGCTTTTACAGCTTCACCCGGGCTTGGGGGCGAGCGCTTAAGGCACTCAGCCACGAAAGCATGCAACAAGCTCCGAGGGTGCCAAAGTGGCCGACCTCGGTTCGGGCTGTTGCAGAGATTACAATCATATCGCGATCTAACTAATGTCCTAGCACTCGATCTAACTAACTATACATATATACATGTCGCTATCCTCTGAGAGGAGGGTAAGAGACAGGCGTATATGTATTTAGTAATCTGTAAATTTTTGATCTAGACTAACTAGCCTCAAATTATAATAAAACATCCGTATATATATCATAATGTTACTGTTACCGACGTATAAATTCACACCATTTATAAAGAAAACATCTACATCAGGCAAAGGTTGTAACTATTAATTATAATATTAGTTTAATTTTATTATCAATAAATCTTCGTTTAAATTAGATTTTACTTCGTCCGTGTGATAAAACTAATTCGCATTCCCTTTGCACTTAAGCAGTATGGAAAGCAACTTATCGGACACCTGAGCGTTATGGACATCGCTTTTTAAGATTCGTTCGAGATACAACTTTCTTCTACAAGAAAGTGTTATAATTATGTAAAATAAATGATAATCATGTTCATTAAATCGACTAACGAACTTAGGTTTTATCTCTTGAATGGGAATGCATTTTCTATTTTACAACATAATGTTAGAGTCAACTATTAAGATTGTATTATGAATTTGTTAAAGTTCTCTGTTTTACAACACTTTATTGATAATAAATATATATGGGCATCTAAATTGCGAACTACATCTATTGATATAGTGTAACTAAAAATTCAGTTAGCTTCATGGTTTCTACTAAAAATGGACCGAGAGTAATTTGGGATATTTCATGGATATTTACGACGGAGACTCGCAAAATTAATGCCACGTGACAAACTTATCCCAGCGGGTTGCTCGTAAAAATTTATTGCTCACTATTCCGCGGTATAAATATTTACGACTGCTAAATGCCCGATATTAATAACTGTAGCAGCAATGGACCCGTAAGTCTTGTGCAGTTGTAACGGGCTAAGGCATGGTGCTCCTAAACACAAAGACGAGCACAACATCCAAATCAATGGGAATTTTTTTGGGACTCCTGTGATGACATCGTATAAACCAACAGCACGTACAGCAAAAATACATACGTACAGCAAAAGTAATTTCATTCAAACATAACTATTTTCTAAAATATACTATTTACATTGATAAGAGGATATTTTAAATGTTAATTTGAATTATATTTAATTTTAGCATTCAATTGAAACAAAGATAATATTCGAAAAGTATTCAAATGAATTAATGAGGCAGTGATCCCGAAGCGTATAGATTGCCGAGTACCGTTTTTGTAGTTACTTTAATATAAGTTGTAATTTGTGTTTCTAATTCAGTAATTGTGCTTAACATTTAAAATGTATTTTGTGGTTTGAAGTAAATATTTTCTTAAATTTTTATTTATTTGTCAACTGCAGAAGAGTTTATTGCACTTGTCTTTTCAAATCAGTTGCTTCTTATTATTAAATATACAATACACGTTATTTATGCTACGATCTTAGGAGACAAGGGTTATGTTCCGATGAGGCTGACATATGCGAATTGCATAGAAGCCATAAAAAAATAACAATTAAAAAGAGTAGAATTTTGCCAATTCGATAAATATCGCAATCTTGTTGGAAAATATTATAATAAAAGAAATAATCGTTAATTTTGTGGCAGCAATGTGTCAACAATATTTCGATGTGTTACATTTTTTTAATACCACAACATTGAGCTATCGGCAGTTGGATATACCTACACTGAAAAGCGGCACGACTGTAATTTAAAAAAGGGTCTTCATATTTTTTTATAATTTAAAATATATGTGGTGGTCTAACGAAGTTTGTTAACCGATGACAGTAAACGTCAACAGCCAGTCATGATACATTAAGATAAATCAACTAGATCTAACATTTCTATACGAGATACGTTTTTATGAGCAGTTAAATACATTAATTACTATAATAAAACTTGTGAAATTTATTGGTAATTTTAATGAACTAATCAATTAGGAAACGACTTTCTGCTATTGCAAACTAAATTTTGACGGCATTAGAGGTTCTAATACTTCTAGAGTTTATTTTGTAAAGTCAAGAAATTTAATGTTCACATGTGTTGAAGTATTGAAAAAAAATATTATTGCACAGTCTTCAATATTACCGTGATGTTTAACAAAAAATATTACAATATAAAAAGCAGTTGCAGAGGCTGGGGAAGTATAACAGAGTTGGAGTTTACTACTGAAATTGAACACTTAATGCTAGGATAGCAGCTCTCTTTACTGGTGCTTTGATTTATAAACCTCTTTATTTTTAATTTAAAATGCACTGAAAAAAATGAATAGCTGAACTAGTTTGACTAATCAGAAAATAGCTTAAATTTACTTCTTAGTAACCAAACTTTTGTTAAAATAACTAAACTGGTTTTGCTGCACTTCCCAAACTAGTTAAGCTATTCGTACTTTTGTTACTATTAAATAAAAAATTGGCTATTGTTTAATGAAATGTGTTTGCTAAACTCGTTTATCTACTTTATACAAAACAAAGTTTAGTAAAAAAATACTATTTGATTACTGATAGGCAAACACTCTAGTAATTATTATACAAAATGTTTAGTTATATCTAAGCAAGTATTAAGTAAATAATAGACTAACAAATCCATTAAATGTTTATTAATTTATTTTCCTATTGTAGCAAAAATTAATTATCAATTAGAAGACAAACTTATACAGTTATATGTAACTAAGTTATCAAAAACATTCCTAGCTAAAATTTGGTAATCTATTTCAAATTGTTTAATAAATAGTAGATAAATTAACATATTTTTTCAACTAAACGAACTTGTTTCGACACGAATCTGCAATCCACCCGCGGTACGCGTTTCTGCGCTTATTAGTGTTGCCACATTAGCGATTTATTCTCTAGATTCGGTGATTTTTGTCGCCCTTTTGCGAAATTTTTCTATAGTTAAGTGAATTATTTTGCTTTTCGTTTTTCAGCGCTATTTGATCGCAACCATAATAATTATGAAGTTTCTTTAAAATTCAATAAGTTAATTTTTTGTTATTTACTTTTACGTATTTTTGGGACCCTGTAACTTTAGGCGACACTTTTCTCCACCACTGCATTCCACTGATTTATTTACTAATTAACTTTACGCCATGTCTCTCACGGGAAAGGTAGAAAGAATAGAGCACCACTGCAATCTACTTTTGCGTACCTCTTTAAAAGTAGTACATATTATGTTTTTATTGCCCGTTTTTTCTTTTTTCGGTGCGCTTACTTCAAGAGTTATTTGAAGACCCTAATAAAATTGTGCCAACTTTATGATAAGTTTTAAAAATATATGTTTCACCACTACAAAAAACAGGTTTTGAAAAATAATAGAAAGTTCAGTGATATGATTTTTACAAGATTTGTCTGAAACTGTCTTTATTATAAAAACAAGATATATTTTTTTATTTATGCGCGTTATTTCTAGTTCTGAACACGATAATTTCACACGGTAGTTTTTAAGTTTCATATGGAAACACTGGCACATAGTGTTAAAATTATATTATTCTTCTCCTTCTTTCCGTCGACGGCAGTTGCTGAATTACCTACACTGCTTTGATATTATGAAGAGTATTTATTATGCGTTTTTCAAGTGCCTCCGTTTTAATATTCATGGTGTATGTTAAATTACTTTCAAAAACGAAACACCGACGACTTTTTTACATGGAGAAGTCAGTCGATCCCATGGCCGATGAGTTACGATCATGGGGTCTCGAAATCTACATCGATAATTTTGCAGGTGCGCAATATTAATTCTTATTTAGTTTTCAAGAAAATAGGAACCAACTGGCTGGTTGAATTAAGTTACGAGTTTTGGCGTGATTTTAGTCAGTTATGTAACTATTGGTTTTAGTATTTTTTCGTAATCATGCATAGTTTGACTCTATTTTGAGTAATATTAGTGGCATCTTGCTTAATATATCTTGGTTATCGAGTGAATGGGATGTGAAAGAATAACATGGAATATGAATTCTGAGATGTCTCAAAAACTCCCTGAACTGATAAGTTTTAACAAGGTGGCCACCATCTTGCCAACTTTATATATCTGATAGGCTAGCGTTTGACCACTATCTCCTCTATTGGTAAGTGATAGTGTGATAAAGTTTCTTAATTATATAATATATTGTATAAATATAGTATTTAAATATACTTTTGCAATACGTAATTATTTTTTTTGCAGTTTTTGAAGAAGCACTTCAGAGTTTTGTATCCTGAAAATGATGACAAACTAAGTAGTAATTGGTATATAAGAAGACCCAAAATTATTGCAATGAAAAGAAATGGCAGAATTTTAAAAGAAATTACAGAAGACATAACTGGTAAGTTCCTATTTGGGCTAATATACTAATGTATTTCACTATACATTTGTATTACAACCAATTATTAAAGTAATCTTTTTGTTGCAGAGGGTAACGAAGAGACTGCAGACTTAGCTACATTTATGGCGATACCATTTTTAATTGTAAATTTTTGTTATTAAATCAATAAAAACAAAATATAAATTGGTATTATCTTTTACTTATTGTACTGAAACAAGGTTTATTTTTAAATATAATGTTTTGGTTATTAGTACCTTAACTGTGTATTTATTATTTACGGACATTGTTTTGCTACCTGTCGCTAGATGGTTAGCTGATTGTTTATTTCTTTTATTTAGATTAACTAATTAAAACGATTGCAATTGGTTAATATTGTTATATTAAAACAACAACAACAAATTAAATGTTGACTAGAGAACTTCCTCTAAGGATTTCTTCGCAGGCCTGATCTCCACTTTGGAAGTTTCTAGTAAGTTATTTTAATGTAATTTAAATTAATGGCAATCGTGATAATTAGTTTAAATAAAACAAATACAAATTCAGCTAACCAACTAGTGACAGGTAACAAAGCAATATCAGTAAGTAATAAATAAACAGTTAAGTAACTAAAACATTATATTTAAAAGTAAATAAACTTTGGTTGCAGTAGCCAAATTAATTAAATCTGGTAACAAAACATTTTATTTAAAAGTAGATAAACTTTGGTTGCAGTAGCCAAATTAATTAAATCTGGTAACAAAACATTTTATTTAAAAGTAGATAAACTTTTGGTTGCAGTAGCCAAATTTATTAAATCTGGTAACAAAACATTTTATTTAAAAGTAACTAAATAATTAAGTTAGCAGTAGCTTAATAAATCTGATCGGGTAACATAACAATTTTGTTATTAATAGATAAACAATTCATTAATAGTAACCAAAAAGTTAAGCTAATTTAAGCAAATTAAAAGCTGTGTTAAATAAACTAAATTTTGAAAACAGCTAAATATTGTAGTTACATTTAAACAAAGCAGTTTCATTAGTATTACAAACCTGTTCAGCTAATGGTACACAAACAGTTTTGTTAATACCACAAAACTAGTTCAGTACCAGCCAACAAAATAAATTCATCAAAAAGTAACTAAAATTATTTTACAAAACTGAGTTTGGTTACTAGTAGGCCTCAGTTTAGTAGTCCCCCGAATTTTGTTACTAATAGTTAAAATTTGAGCTACCATTATCAAAACTTTTTTTTCAGTGTGACTATCATCAATGGACATACATTAGTAGTGGTTCATTGTATTATTGTAAATGAATTGCGATATCGAGAAGTAGAAAAAAGTGGCTTTTTGTTTAGCTGTTAAGTATAATCAAATTACAGTGTCAGTTTGTACTGTCAAAATAACAAGTTTTTTCTAAATGCATATGAAAGAATGCACGGTAGGTACCTACAACAAAAAACCCATTTTTATAATTTTTGTCTGCCTGTCTGTCTGTTTGTTCCGGATAATCTCTGGAACGGTTAAACCGATTTTGACAGGACTTTCACTGGCAGGTAGCTGATGTTATAAGAAATAACTAAGACTATTTTTATTTTACAAAAATATTAGGGTTCTACACAAAAATTAAAATAGCTTATTTAGTAGTTTACGCGAACAGAGCTAGTAATAAAATATTATAATAAAATTTCATAGTAATACATAGTATATGTTTCAAAACTCATGCCCAATTTCTATAAGCTAACTGACGAAACCTCTGTTATGGAAGTGCGTTTTCGGTAAAAGTAGGATTTAATAGAAAACTGTTATTAAGGGCTCATTTACAACATCGACGAATTGTTGTTTTTTTCCGGGTCGTGATATGATATGATTCGTTTTTATTTGCCCCTGAAGGCACATATCGTTATATGGCCGTATTCACTCGCTCACGACTCGTGAAAAATCACGCATACATCAAATTTTATCGTATTTCCATAGCTATTAATAACTAATTGTCAGTGACGGAAGTATGTGTGAACGGGCCGTTCGATTAAGTACCTTTTTTGTCCAAATTTAAGATTATTTACCACATATGTACATTTATTAAAATAAAATGAGTCATAGTTCCAGCAACAATTAAACTTCTCGTTTATTAAACAGCTTTCCTTTTATACCTTAAAATAGTTATTATAAAAGGAATCGGTATCGGTATATTTTTCGGTGCACAAATAATTAACTGTGTTAATAATATGTACTGTTACAATAATCCTAAACATCACGCCTTATTGTCGTGCTATCTCACGAGGTAGTTATTTTAGTCTTGGATTACATGTAAACAGAATCTCTAGTATATCTTCAGATAGTTTTAAAATATTATATATAACAAAATTCGTTATCTACATTCCTAGTTTTATTTATGTATCTTTACCAAGAGTATCACTACTAGAATAATCAGGTATGGGAAAATATAATAGTAGATTTTTTTTACCGTATTAAATGGTTTAACTGTATTTGGAATATACATATACGCATGTTTTTTCCTTCCTCTCAGAAGGCAGAAACATTTATATATGTATAGTTCGTTAGATCGAATTACGGATAGGGAATTAGACAGATTGCGATGTTTGCTTATAACGCAACAGCCCAAGCCGAGGTTCGGCCACTTTGGCACCCTTGTGTTTGTTGCCACACTTTCGGTGAAGCCCGCTGAAGCTGTAAAAGCCTTCTGAGCCTTCAGGGCCCTTAGGACTAAGAGACAGTATAGTCAAATCGAAAAAAAAGGAATATAGAAATTATCAAAAGAGATCACGAGCTTGGTTATTAACTTTCGATTTTATAATGGCTATTAATGGTATAAGCAGCCAAACACTTTGCTTGCAAGCTGAAAGTTTTAACAGTATTGACAACTTTCCACTCGTATTTTTGTATTTAAAATAACAAGTACATATCGTACATAATTATATAACGTAATAACATAGAATTATATGCATTTTTAATTTTTTGTATACTTGTCCGTATTTATACAAAATAATACCTGTTATATTTCATTATTGAAATATTGCACATAACATGTGTAGACTAAATACTATAAATAAATGTTCAATACTAGTGACATCATTGATCGACTCAATGGAGCAATATATAAGGCTAAATGCGTCACACAATATCGAAAACACCAAAACGGGTATTAAAATTGTATCAAGTAGGTACTTAAGTATAAATTCGTGAATGAAACATCGAACCCCCGATAAAATCTGTTCCGCCCAATTAGCGTTCAAAGTAAATCAGGGCACATTTGAGGTCAAGCCTTAACGAGACGGGTTGAGTTCGAAAGTATCGGTAATTAAGTAAGGCCGTATTAAACAATGTGACGATATCTTTAACGGCATCGACTCGCGGAGGTCACTGTTGGGCTAACTCGACGGCCTTAAAAGGCAGGAGCGCCAGATGTGTGGGCGGTGCGATGGCGACGCGCTGGCTGTCGGATTTATTCAATACCTACTCCATACTAATGTTATAATATCAGTTGATACTTAAATAATTATTCTTTTTGAAAGAATTCGTGGCCTAGTCAATTCTATCATTTCGTTGCACCGTTAGCTCCTGGATTCATTTATTACACAGAACGGACTTTTCTGTGATAAATTTCATTGTTATTTTTATATTGATATTTAACCAAATGGCCAAATGAAAAAAAAACAGTTCACAAAGTGATCTGATATCCATTGTAAACGTATAACATGTACAGTATATGTACTGAGCATCATTATGATATCCAGGCAACTATTTTTAAAGTCGTCCAATGGATTTGTATAATATAAGTGATCAATTATTCTTCTTCAGTATTATTAGTGTAAATTGTGAGACAATTGTTTTAACGGGGTTTTCAAAGAATTTTAACTTTTTGCTCACCGTGGATAGTTCAGTCGATCTGGAACACAATCGTTTCATAGTTACTTCAATTCCCTACTGCTTTTGAGCTGAATGAACTGTTGTGACGTAGCAAGGTACTATCTGTTACGAGTATTAGGAAATAATAGAACAAGCGTGTAGTAGGCAATTATTAAATGTATAAAAAGTAATAATGTGCATAGAGGTGGACTTACTCCTACAAGATATATATTTTTTTAAATCTGACTACTCGTTCAGAGATCACAGCGCGTTAAAACAATCAAAAAAACAATCTCTTGATCTTAATAATATTAGTATGGATTTAAAGTATTTCTCGAAGATCTTGATTCATCGGTTTTATAAAACTCGTACCGTTATCTCTCGCATATAAAATTATTTATTAAATTTTTCTTTTCTTAAAACACGTAAGTGCACATTTCGAGTGAACTCCGAGCGTATACATGTCACGTTCTACACTATTTAATAAACTGAGAAACGTGATATTTTTATGTTTCACTTGCTTGATAAAAAGGCGAAATATTTATTACCTTTTAGTGGTATATAATTTTTTTAATCGTTATTGGTTTTGCTTTGGGGGTCATAATCTCATCTGATCTTAAGTGACGATGTGGCCCAAAATGGTAACACGCTAAGCCTAGTCGGCCGACTGGTTCTCAACTGTAGCTGCCGGAACACACATATTGGCGCTTGGCGACAGATTTTCAACGTGAGGGTAGTAGCTAGCCAGGTGGGCATTAGAAAAAGCTCTACCTACCACTATGCTATGGTTTCATCACGATGTTTTCCTTCACCGAAAGCTCAGGCTCATTGCAGGGATTCAAACTCACGTCAATCGACGCGATGTCCGTACAGGCTGCCACTGAGTTATTAATGTTTTACGAGTAGGTAAAAGTGAATGATTCTTTCTGATTCAAAAACGTGAATCAGATTTATGATTGTTAACTAAATCAAGTTTCATCCGAAGATCTTTTAATATATATAAATTGCAATTTTATAATTTATATATTAGAATAGCTTTTACTTCGCTTTGTTTATAAAGGCACTCTTTCTACAATTTATGAATAAAGGAGTAATCCATACGTCATTTTAGCTTCAACAGCTGATAAATCGATGATAATATATCTCATACAGAACTCATAAATTATTTAGATCAAGAGAAAAGATAAATTTTGAGATTGAAAGTAAATAAGATCGACTTTGCAAAATAATTTATTTATTGTTAAAACTATAATGATATATTATTCATGTGACTTCTAAAATATCCAAGTTAACATAATTATATTTCTATCTTATTCCGTCACTTACATTTATCCGACGCGCAACTAAAAATCATCTCAAGAAATATTGTTTGTAACGTATTTTTAAAACATTTATATTTTGTATCCGGAAGAGACTGTAAAAATTACAATATATTTTTTATTAAGGTTTATTTTATTATTAACACAAGAAGGTGTAGTATCGATGGATATATCTAAATAAAGAAGAATATTTATTGGCATTTTATGTCACCTTGACATATAGGAAATTATAACGGAAGTCTCGACGTGTCAAGGTAACCGTGACTCGAATCATGCAAAAGTTTAAGCTGAACAGCACACGCTTTGCAGAGTGATTCAGACGAGAAAATATTGAACGTATTAGTTAACCGTAAGGTTTGGTGTTAAATGTATTTGTGTGTCAAACGCATATTTGCACACGAGATGTTCTAATAATTCAGAAGTAGAGCAACCTTCCTGTGATTTGACTAAAATTTTCAATAACGTGCAGCTATCGCAGCTACTTTATTATTGTTATTGTCAGATTGTATATCCATGGACTACATTCTTCACTTACTATTAAGTGAACTGTATATTAATTAAAATCCTTTTCATACATAAAACAATAAGAGAATCTATACTGTTTGAACGCTCTAATTTCTGGAACTACCACTCAGATTTGAAAAATTATTTTTGATTTTTATAACGTATTTAACGAGGAAGGTTATAGGCTATATAAATTCACGCTACGGCTCCAAGAAGCGGAGCAGAAACTATGAATGTCAAGCAATCTAGCAAGCTGCAGGCAAGTACGGCATGTGAAAAAAACGATAAGCTACACAAGTAGGTACGTTAGCGGCAACGTGGTGAAGTCAGTTGAATATGGATTTTATAGTACTGCGGTTGGAATAAGGATACGTCGTAAATGATTGCATTGTTGTATAACAATATTTAAGATGTTAATTAATAACATTAGAAGTGAACATAACATTTTAAATTAAACGTCTAATACCATTATCGTTTTATTATTAACATGCTGCACACGCCTAAAGTATTTAGTTACGTACGCTTAATTGAATTAACGTCTCGTAGAGATAGTTTAAAATGTTGTTCACTTCCCGATATTAAATCAATCAGAATAAGTAATGCGCCGGCGATTATGTCTATATAACTATAATTGATTAGCGCCGTATAAACGATAAACTATAGCATTATATATGCCTGTCGTCACAGCTTCATGCAAATATTGTATAAATTATATAAGTACTCTAAAACTATAAAAAATGAAATACAATTTGACAAACTAATAAGGTATTTTTATTTTAACAATAGATTTCCATACTAAATATGCAGAGTTATAAAAACATCAAACTTATCAAGGCATTAAATAACAGTTTTATTTACATATATAGTATGTAATGTTTTATTATTACACACGAATTAATCTAAAATAAGAAACAGATCTTTACAACTCTCAAGACGTATAATATTATATCAGAAAATCAAGAAACTCCACAAATTCGATCGATCGATAATAATTTGGGAAATGGTAGTTAGTACGAAAGGACATTTTTGTAAGTATAAATTTCAGCTTCTACCTACATAGATAGTTTCTCTGTGGTATTTTTGATTTATACTCGCAGACCAGCGTGGTGATGGCAAATCACTACAGATTCTCGTCTTCCAACGGCCACCGCTGTATCAGGACTTTTTAATTATTATTACATATAGTACAGTCATATTGCCCTAATCCCCTAAAATATAAACTAGTTAGACAGTAACATTTTTTAATAAAAATCATGCTTACTATAAACACAGGCAATGAAGCAGTAGATAATAACCGTTAATTAGTGTCCTACAACAAACATCTGATTACAAGTAATATGAGCACACAATAATAACCCGAGTAACTGTCGCTTCAAAACCAATAATCAGTTTAATCAGCCGTCAACCTTCGATTTCTTCCGATCCCTAGTCGGTTCTGCTCTCACTCGATTGATTGACTCATTATGTCGACTATTATTAAATCAAATTAGGGTAAATGAAAGTAAACGATGAGTTCTTACAGAAATTCAAAAGAATTTTAAGATTTAATGTGTACATAAATCCACAAATTACACGTGATTTAACATTATAAAGATACTCGAGAATTTAGAAAATGCCGATTTAATTTCTAGTGCTATATGTGCCTCTAGCTATTTTGGCATTTAGTATCGCACTATCAAATGTCCAATCTAGAACAACCGTAAGCATATATATCTATATAACAATTGTGATCCACTGTATCGCGACCACCATACATCAGGTGTTGTCACACACTTTATAGTGACACGTTTAGACATGTCAGTAATGCGAGGTGATAGGGTATCTGTACCCGATTGGGTCGCGCCGTTATGCACATGCTGATAGGCTCGTCACAGTGACTCTCTTTTGGTTTGTCGCGTTTAGAGATCAGCCAATGTACTAACTACTCTGTCAAAAAAAGTACCGGGAGAAGATTAATAATACACAAAATGTTAGTTATTGAACCAAATTAATTTTATCGCCTTCAAAGTATGCTCCTTCAGAAACGATACACTTACGCCAACGAATAATCCAATCATCAAAACATTTTTAAACGCTTTTTCCGGAATTGAGTTTAGTTCTCGTCTCGAATTCTCCTTAATGTCTTCTACCGAATGAAAACGGGTGCCAGGAAGTGGTAATTTGAGCTTAGTAAAAAAAAGAAGTCGACTGGAGTCATATCTGGTGAATAAGGTGGTTGCTGCATGGTATTTGTTGAGTTTTTGGTCAAAAATTCGTTCACAATGATGGTTTTTTTGCGAAGCCGCATTATTGTGGTGCAAAATCCAAGAATTTTCTTTTTACAGATCTGGCCTTTTTCTTCGAATTTGCTCTCTTAAGCGTCGCATAACGCTCAAATAAAATCCTTTATTTACCGTTTTACCTTTCGGTAAGAATTCCGAATGCACAACTCCGCTATAGTCAAAGAAATCAGTCAACATGACTTTGACTTTTGAGCGACTTTGGCGTGGTTTTTTCGGTTTCGGTTCAGTTGAAAAGCGCCACTCCGAAAATTGTTGACTTGTTTGCATGTTAAACTCGTAAACCCACGTCTCGTGACCAGTAACAATTCGTTTCATGAATTTTGGGTCGGAATTGACTTGTTCTAGCATATCCTCAGCGACTCTTATGCGATGACTTTTTGGGGAACATTCATATCTTTTGAGACTAGCCGAGCGGCAACATGTTTCATACGCAAGTGATTATTTAAAAAGATACAGATCGACTCGTGAGATACAGAAAGTTCAGCGCGTATCTCTCTTAAACATGAATAAATTCAGTCACTATTTCCTTCATTTTTGCGACGTTAACTTCAGTTGAAGACATTGATGGCTAACCAGAGCGAGGCAAATCTCCCATCATATCTCGACCGCTTTTGAACGCTTTGTGCCACTCATAAGCACGTGTTTTTGATAAAGTAGATTCACTGTTAGCATTCTGTAACATTTTCAGTGTCTCCGAATACGGAATTCCAATGGCGACGCAAAATTTAAGACAAGCTATTTGTTCGATGTTATTGTCCATTATGAAATTAGCAATACACACTAGATATGATCTAACTAAGAACAGCACTGTATTTAATCTAAATGACAGATGCAACTCAAGCTCCTCGCCAAAATGAAATAGAGTTGTGGCAAACTAACGACAAAGAATAATTGATTTTGGAACCATAAACAAATCATCCATTCCTGATACTTTTTTGACTGAGGAAGGCTTGCAGGCAGGCATAATAGCGGCGAAGAGCAATGGATTACTGATCTCTCTGTGACCGCCTTTGTTTATAGATTGAAAGCAAGGCTTGACTGTCATTGCAATACAACGCGAACAAGTGCTTACACACAGTAAGCAGCTACCGTAGCATATGAACGCCTGCAATACCATAGGTATCACAAGCGCGTTGCAGACCTTGAACCTTTGCCACCTTTGCCCAAGGAGCTCTGTAAACTCTACTCACCGCAAAAACACAACACTAGGTTATTTCGCTGCGATCTTCTGTAGGGTGGAGGTATTCCGCCAGTCGGGCTGCCCCAACTAGAGAGAAATCTCCAAAGTAATTTCTCTGTGCCCTACCTCTCTTTGATCCCACCCTTCCCCAAGGAGCTCTGGAAACCCTACTCACCGCAAGAACACAACACTAGGTCATTTGGCTGCGATTTTCTGTAGGGTGGAGGTATTCCGCCAGTCGGGCTGCCCCACGTAGAGAGAAATCTCTAAAGAAATTTCTCTGTGCCCTACCTCTCTTTGAACGCTTAAACGCTTGAACTGGATAAGGTTCAATTTTATCGTTATTCTCCGATATCCCTAGACCCTATTAAAGTTATATGTTAACGAGTGTTGAAGGGCTAATTTCCCACAAGCAACAGTTATACGAAGAAGGCTAATTGTTCAGCGGTAATGACACGATTAAAGTTAAAAAAAACAATCATCAGAATATGTTGTATTTCCAAAACCACTACATCCATATTAGTATAACTACTTTCCCGCTGGCGGATTGAATAGCAAAAAGCAATATGGCAGTCGTAAAAATTTTAATTGATCAAATTAGCTTGATGAGACGCTAAGTGATCATAATTGATATGCCTTTTAAGATGTAGGTGTGGAGTTGTGCAACTGTTGTTGTATTTACACTATAATAAGCTTTACCTTTGGATTGCTTAATATAAGTACCATTAAAAACTAGCAACCATTTATTTATATTCCCAGCTGCACATTATTACTTCTAAAACTTAAAGTTTACAGCAGTAAGTTAAAATCCGATTTTACATCCGTAATATAAGCACATTCAAATGATATGGTTGCCTAATAACACTGTAGGTTACTTAATGACTTTGTTTTTGCATTTTCTAATGGGTAATGATCCTACTTGACAATTCAACACTTCAGACCTCATTTCGTGCTCGAACCGGGTGAGCAAACTTTCATTTTCTTTCATTACCGTCAATCGTGACCACTAATGATCGGTTAGTGTGACTAGAATCATTACGGAGACAGTTATTGGCAGTTGTCACTACATGAGCAGATATCATGTCATTACTGATGTATATATAGCATCTACACTTTGTTTGCATATATTATGTGTAGCAACGATGATGAATGGTCTTCTCTATAGGATATAATAAAGATTTTCTTCATTAAAATAGTGTTTTTCAATTTACCTAAACTTTCACAATTAATTCGATTTCAAATTCATGCAACTGGTTTAGTTTATCATCATATTATGTCATTTTGAAAATAGGAATAGTAAGTTAAAGAAACAATGACGCAGGCTTGGGGTATCAGAGAAACATCGTAACATATTTACACTATTATTCCTTGTACGATACTCTCGAATCATTCCACAATGCTTTATATTGCAATTCCTGTTTATCAAAACTATGCACAGATGGCGTTCCGAAGCAACTTCCGCCTTACAATATTTTTATAATTCAGACCGGATACACGGACTGATAACGGAAGTCACTAGTATTTTTGTATGAATCCAACATAAGGTTTAAAGATCAACAAAAATAATAATATGAATAAAAAAATGAGTTATTTGACCCTATGTTGTATATTGTAGGTAGCATTTTGCATAAATATACTTTGGTTATTGTGCACATGTGGTTAGAATAAATAACATGGACTATGAATTCTGGAATGTTCTACTAACAAGGAGGCCACGATTTTGTTATAATACTGAAATCATCACAAGACACTCTAATAAGTGTAATCTAATAACTCAATCACTCTCATAACTCACTTGATAAAGGAAGTAACAATATTCAATAGCGAGAATTAGTCTTCAAGTTAGGAAAAGAAAAGAACAGTGTACAAGATAACTAGAATGAAATAAAAATATTAATATTCAAAATCAAATGTTAAAGGAAATGAAATTATAAAGAACATATATTAATTTCTAAAGATATTCTGAAATATCAATAATTAAATCTAATGATATTTCACAATCAATTACTTCGTAAACCGACCTAAATAAATAAATCCAAGCGGCCTAGAGACGCTTATAAACTGCTCCACATAAATTACCTAGGCCCTTGACCAACGCCCAAGCGTCTTACAAATATGATGAATTCGCAGATAAGTTAGAATATCTTTGATTAACTGCGTCCATGCCTCAAGTTGTCGCTTCGTTAAACATTTAGAAATGCAAGCATTTTCCGGCTATGAATCACTGCACTATCGGTAAACCGTGGACGCCGTGATTAAAGTCAAGCACTAAATATGCAGTAAGTTAACACCGGAAGTGAAATTTTAAATATTTTCATAATTTACTACTTATCATGGATAAATAGGATATTTCATGAGCCATTATCATTATAACTATCATTATCATTATTATTAAAAAACATTTTCATTAAAATTTCATTAAAGCAATTACTAAATTAGTTATAAATTAATTAAAATGATATTTTAGTGATTTTTATAAATATTTATAATCGTTATAGGTTTGGCTTAGTGGCCACAATCTCACCTGATGTTAAGTGACGATATGGCCCAGGATGGTAAACGCTAAACCTAGTGGAAGACTGGCTCTCAAGTGCAGCTGCCGGAACACACCTATTGATGCTTGGCGACAGATTTTCAACTTGAGGGTGGTAGCTAGCCAGGCGGGCATCAGAAAAAGCCCTACCACCATGCTATGGTTTCCTCACGATGTTTTCCTTCACCGAAAGCTCAGGCTCATTGTAGGGATTCGAACTCACGTCATTCGACGCGAAGTCGTACACGCTACCACTGCGCCATCATCGCTTCTAAACATTAATGTTTAACATTTATGTCCGCAACTACCATAAAACCTTTTTATCAGATTTTTTTATTTATTGGTATTATCATTATGAACTATAAGTACTATTCATTAGTAGAAAGTATTTTCATTAAAAAGTCAATTACTAATTTAGTTATAAATAAATTAAAATTACATTTTAGTGACTTTTATATATATTTCTGAACCTTAATGTTTCACATTTGTGTCCGTAACCACCATAAAACCGTTTATCAGATCATTATTATTTATATATATTATAATTCTAAACAAACTATAAATAATATTCGTTAGTAAAACGTTTTTACACGAAAATTTCATAAAAAGTCAATTACTAAATTAGATATAAATAAATTAAAATTACATTTAAGTGACTTTTATAAATATTTTTGAAATTTAATGTTTCACATTTATGTCGATAATTACCACAAAACCTTTTCATCTGATCATTATTCTTTATAGTTCCATTTCTTTATAAGTTTAGCGTTTGGCCACAATCTCACCTGATGTTAAGTGACGATATGGCCCACGACGGTAACATGTTACCTTAGTGGGTGACAGGGGATGACCAAGCACGCCTATAGGTGCTTGGCGACAGATTTTCAACTTGAAGGTTGTAGCTAGCCAGGCGGGTATTAGAAAATGCACTACCACCATAATATGATTTCATCACGATATTTTTCTCCGGAAGCTCAGGCTCATGGTAGGGTTTCGAACCCACGTCGATCGAGTGTGTCGTTGTGCGTACACGCTACCACTGAGCCAATTATTAAGAGGGGGTTTAAATTAAATGTTTACAATATGTTACAACATGACTTACGGTATAATAATACGCTTCATTGGCAGTATGCGCATCACTGTGCCGATTTCGAAAATAGTACAAGTTGACATACATAAATAATATTAGAATGATCGTAAATAACCCGAGCGCGTCGGTAGGTAAACGTTTACATTCAATGACGTGAATGCATTTACGGTCGGATACTTGAGTGCTGTAACTTACAATATGTGAACAGAACATAAATAACCGTTGTACCTGAACTTTTTAACAGAGGATGTGTAAGGTGGTTTAGATAAGTTTTAATTTAATAAAACATTGTAACCAGAGATTAATTTACAAGAAATTAATGCCATTCCAGTATTTCTAAAATCAAGATAATACTTTTTTTTTATTTACTATTGAAAAATATTACACACCTTGCAGCAGCCAGAGTTATATTTATAATTAACATCACTGACACGTAAACTTGAAAATAAATATGTTTTAAAATGAGTTTCTGGCGGGGTCTTGACTTGCCATGTTGTGGTTTTTATTTTAATTCATAAACTTACGTTTTTTGATCAGATATTATGTAATATTGATGGCAATTTACATGATAAAGTTTGTTTATTGTGCATAAGTGAAGTGAATTATAAATAAGCATTAATTTTAAGTTGCCACAAATTACCCCGGACAGTTTTAAAAGGAGAGCCACCATTTTGTTAAATAATTTACTTGTTTGAACTCTGCAGATTATTATTAAATCTTGTCAAGTTAGAAATCCCATATCAAAGAAAGTAACAAATCGTTCTGTAAATGATTTGATGAGCGTACATTCCTAAAGCTATAATTAAAGAACAGATATGGAACTTTGCACCCGTTACAACTCAGCTCTTTTATCGGTGACAACGACTACCTCGAACGTCGTTTCTACCGAACTTGGTCCCTTTTATTTTTATGTTCTTTATACAGGGACAAATTTCATTCAGTCACTATTATACTAAAAAGGTTATAGTTATATAATTTTTTACTGGCTGATTGACTGAGATTTGACTGTAAAAATATATGTATTAGTCTATTACCTTACAGCTACAGAAAGAAAAATCCCATGTGAAAAATTTACGAAAACTTACTCGGACAGCTTGACGTTATTTACCTGAAAATAAAACAGAACAAAATTTAAATTCGACTTTTTCTTGTGAATAAACATATTCTTTCACAGATTTCCATTATGTGTTAGCTGTAAAATGCTTTAAACTCTAATAGAATGTGATTATTAATCTTCATTATTATTACTACATCAGTATCTTGTGTATATAATGTTTATTTATATTCTGCGTAGAAGCTAATGACGACAAAGTATACTAAGCCGTGTACATGTAGCGAAGTGGATAACGTAAAGGGCAGACTTGTTGCACTCTCTAACTAATGGGTAATTGTTGACATCTATGCAACGCCACGACAACGCGCCAGTCGCTTTAAAATAAATTATCGTCTTTTATTCATAACACTTTTTTTTATCCAGTATGTACAGCGGTATTTATATTTTATAAATTCGTAGTATTCCGCATTTGGTATTCTTAGCCATATAACTGTTTGGACTCAACTATCGACTTGAATAAATAAGAAGGATAAATAAGTATAAAGGGTCGACATATTTTACGCGTAAAAATGTCTTTTATAGCTTACATTCATTAGCTGTCGAAAGCCACACTATTATTCTATGTAAAAGTATGGCAATAAGTATGCTTGTTTAATGAAAAAGTACAAATTTCAAATTTTAGATAATCTAAAGTTTAACGGAAATAAAGTAAATTAATATTTGAAATATTGACCCAAGAGAAATTACAAATTAAGAAACAGCTGAAAATCAGACACTCTATTCTTGAGTATCTATGACATATTGAATCATATAAAAAACATAAAATTATAAAAAAATTATGAGGTTCTAATGTACTGCAAACACACGACTTCGCTAAGTTGAATTTTAAGTTCGTGTAAATATATATTTTTCTAAAGTGAAAATAAGAATATTTTGTTTATAATAAATTAAATGTCAGAGCTAAATACTATTTTTGTTGAATGATCTACTGTTACAAATCATACAGACATTACCGACCTACAACGAAAACCACTTAACTGCGTTACGTAGCTTACTTTGTGACGTAATTATATTCAATTTGTTTACTGCAGTCCAACTTGTCGCAAATATTCGATTAGAAACACTGCAATTTTCATAACTATCATATATATTTTTTCTCAAAGGGGTTGTTTCCTGGCAACGCTATATCCCCGTTAATTCTTCATTAAAATTTATGATTCAAACATCATTTAAGACTTATTATCGTATATACCCCGCTATTCACGAAACACATGTAAGCAGTTATTAACGTTTTCGTTAAATAAATTGTTTTCAAAAATGTTATTGTATTACATGCCTATCTCTATATTTTGTGTTTAAAAAATTATATTAAAATATGGTATTCCTAATGTACATATATTCATTTAACATGTACGAGGCGCTATCTATTAACAATCTGTTTAACTGTTATCTAGTTTATCTGTTAGCTAGTAACTAATTATTTATTATAGATATGAAGTATTTGGTCTTGATTCGTTACATACATTCTTAATTATAAAACTTTATTGGAATCCTGGAGAATGTGGCTTAATACAAGGTACTTTAGAAAAATTTAGCGCTTCAATACAAGTCGTCACAGGTCACCTATAATTAGTAATATATTTCGGTATTTAGGTCATTCTACATTGATGTTAATAATTTGGGAGTATATCATGTCAGCGGTACGTTAACGTGACAAGTTTAAGAGAAATGCGGTCTGACGATTGAAGAGTGTAAGCAATTAGGTGAAAAACTTATTATATTCGCGAATAAGCCAAATGAAACTCGAAACAAACGTCATATGTGATTGACTATTTGTTAGTTCAAATAATTGTAAATAAGTATTCGGGTTCATCTGCCTTTAAAAATAAAAGCGTTGTATTATCTGTCACAGTATCATGGATTGAATAATTTAATTATTTCTTCACGCGGGAAGATACGTTAAAAATATAATAATTAAAGAGTAATAAGCAAATCTAAGTAACAAAGGTATTTTATGTTAGAGTTTATGTTACAAAAGTAGACCTTGTCTTCTCATGACGTTAATGCAAAGCGATTTATCTATAAAGTTCTGTACTTGCAGTTTATTAGATCATTTTCTTATTCCGATTAATGAACGAATCTTTTGAGAGAAAATACTAAGATTAAAAATACAGTCGCATTTTGATCAAAAAATGAAAATGGTGAGAAAAAGGAAGAGAGTCGATTCATTCAATTATTCATTAAGCACATATTATTTCTCAAATGAGTTTGTTCCTGGCAGTGCCAGTGGAAATTCTTCATCAAAATTAATGATTCAAACCATAGGCGAATACTTTAAAATTAATGTTTTTGAAAAAACAATGAAGCAATAATGGCTCAGTGGTAGCGTGTACGACTTCACGTCGATTGACGTGAGTTCGAATCCTTTGATCCTTTGATGAGCCTGAGTTTTTCGGTGAAGGAAAACATCGAAAGAAACTATAGCATGGTGGTGTAGAGTATTTTCTAATGCCCGCCTGGCTAGCTAACACCCTCAAGTTGAAAATCTGTCTCCAAGCATCAAAGTGTTCTGGCAGTTCCACTTAAGAGCCAATCTTCCAATACGTTTAGCGTGTGGCCACTACGCCAAAACCTATAACTATAAAAAAATGATTAAAAGCTTTTTCATTAGAAATACCATCTCTTGATGCTAATTAAAATATATTCAAGTATTTTGTTTTTTATTTAACGAACATATGACAGCTGTGAGATGGTTTAAATTCTATAAAGTACAAAACTTTCGCACGGATCATTTTGATAGTTTTAAAATAAGAGTAAATTTCTTCCATGTAAAAGTAGGATATTTGATAAACTATTATGCCAAATTTTACTACGAACTCCAACAAGGTATATGACTTATTAACTATAAAATCATCGAATGTTTTCATGAGTCCAACAGCCCCGCCACGTATCCCATATCTATTTCAATATATTATTTTACTACGACGTTGCCAGTCTCGTGTTTAGTTTCGGTGTCTGTCAAATCTCAAAAATGTATTCTTAGAGTTGAGAATTCTTATATACCGCATGCTCCAGTTTCATTCATAAAACGTTCTTCCTTTCTTATGAGATTAGTGATGAAAGCAGTGCTTAATGGTCTCCAAATTTTTTATGTAAAATAATTTCTTAAAGAAAAAACTATGTAATCCGATTTATTCTGAAAATTAAGGTATACACGCCAATTGCGTCAAGGGGATCAGTTGCGTTGAGAACTGGATTAGATATTTGTTACGTATGCATGTGTGTAGCAAGTTTAGGTAATCTAGAAAATTTGTAAATTGGTAATACTTTCAATGATAGCCGTTTTCTCAATTTGACGATAACAACAAATTATGATATCAGCAAATGACTACACTGGTTATTTCAAAAAGATATGATCTGTTCCGAGACAAATAATAATAATGATATCAGCCTATAAGCGTCCCACTGCTGGGCAAAAGCTTCTTCGTAAGGAAATGGGATTAATCAGCACGCAAGCGCCACGACGTATTGGTGATGTCAATCGTTTCTGCATTTTTCCCATATACAGTGGTGGTACTACAAGATCATTTCTCAAGCGTTCAGGTTTCCTCACGATGTTTTCCTTCGGACGTTAGCCTATAGTGTTACTAATTTGAATTAGTAAATATACATGAATTCCGAAAAAAATGTTGGTACATGCCGAGGTTCGAACCTGCAGACATAGAAACGATATTCCGCCTGTCTAAACCACTAGACCAACACGGCTTATTATTAACGAATAATTTTCCATATACGTGATATTCAACAAAAGGATCGTTTTAAACCCTTAGACATGTATAAAACAGCTTTTCATAAGAAAAACATCATTAAAACTGATCCATAGAAAATGAATCAATATTTATGTAGCATTTATTCTCTCTTTCTTCCGAATTAAATAAAAAGATAAATATACTGTTTTTCATAGATTTCGTGTTCAATATCCCGCTACATTTGTGTGTACCGGGATTTAAATTATAATAAGATATAATTTATGTAGATAAATTAAAAACAAGTATTACGCAAACCGATCTCTTTATGATAAACCCCGTAATTCACTTAGATAATATTTTTTACTATAAATTTAATATACTGAAGAAATAAATCGTGTTTTATGTATAAAAGTGTTATTAAAAGAATGAGTAATGGTTATAAAGTTGATAAAGTTCCCATAAAAGCTGACAATATATTCGTATATGCTTAATTTAATCTAAAATTTATTATTTTTCCAATAAGTAAATCTTAATAGTTTATTTAATTTAAAAATGACTATGTTTCCATAAATATGTTAGGGTTGACGATATTTGATTGACGAAAGCGTATTTTTAAATAATCCTAGAACTAGACATAATATGAAAAATTACGTCTTTTAGAAAAGTGAATTTCTCTTTTAAATAAAATCTTGTTACTCATCCATTCCATCCATCCATAATTAGTATCGACATAGCATGTTTTCCTCTTCTACTTTTCTCTATGAGTTATCATCTCAGTATTTACACTTTTCATACCATTCTTCTCATAATTCATCCATACCTAAGTTTTAAATAAGACAGTATAAATACATGTTTAAGAAATTGTGTGATCATTTATAATCCGAAATGAATAAAATTAATCGGTATCTATTTGGTAACTGTACAATTAATAATGTAGGGCAACGATAAATGGTTCGACAATAAGATACACAGAAACAACTACGCTGAGAAAGTGACGCACAAGCCGTTCAGACGATGCAAGCTGAATCTAGCTTTTTAAATTCCAATTTTTCGTAGAACTCTTTGATAAAGTAAGCTCTTTTTGCAAATTTATCAGACAATGTCATCAATCTGAACGTTTAAGTAGATTGAAAGTTATAACTTTATTATTTACTTTATTTTTACTTCATATGTTTTAGTCGGATGTTTTTAAGGTCGTTCAAGATAATATTTTACATTCGTTTTAAAAAACACAAGTCTTT
Source organism: Saturnia pavonia (assembly GCA_947532125.1). Classification (NCBI taxonomy): domain Eukaryota; kingdom Metazoa; phylum Arthropoda; class Insecta; order Lepidoptera; family Saturniidae; genus Saturnia; species Saturnia pavonia. The sequence continues at coordinate 4,053,017 of OX383899.1, read as the reverse complement.
CGTGTGTTAATGGTCAGTCATTACCCACCTAACCCTTATAAACAGTTTCTATGCTTAGTTTAATCGGATGTTATTCAAAGCTTACAAAGTTCTTAGTCCGTTTGACAGTAGATAGATAGTAAATAAGAGGCTTGAGACATTAATCGCTCGATCCCTAAGGTAAGCTTAACATTTGGACATTCCAACACATTAACTTTTGCTTTCTATATATTCTATATCTTTTTAAATCTTGGGCCTCTTTATATATCGTTGCAAAATGACTAAACAATACATCTTTGCAAAACGCAGTTAGTGACGATTTAGTAAAATTAAACATCTTAGATGAAATTTTACTAGGTTTCGACATGAAAGGACAACATCATTAGGAAACCCGAACCCTGCAGAAATATTCTTTTGCTTGAGAAATCTCTTTAGAAATTTATATCTACTTGAGACAGCCCAACTGGTGAAATACCTTCATCGCCCTAAAGAAGAACGCAGTCAAACAGCCTTGTGTTGTGTTCCTCCTTGGGGAAGAAAGGATCAAGGTCGGCAACGCACTAGTAATACCTCAGGTGTTTAAATGCGTAGCGCATAGGCTACGGTACCCGCTTACCATCAGGCGAGATGCCGGCTTGTTTGCCACCTTAGTTGCATAAAAAACAGGGCTGATGGTGATTAAACCCATGTGTAGATTCGGAAAGAGGACTTTATCCAGCAAGCAGTATGATTACCCTATGATTGCCCGCTCTTACGAGTAAATATATACAACGGAAATTCTAAATTTAACTCATGACTCGTTTAAAACTCACGCAGGTAGTGAGTTGATAAATTACCAAACAGGTATTTTTTGCCAGATCGATGTTAATATAACCGCAAAAATTAATATAAATACTATAAAGATAATCCATAATATAACGATATTCTTTTTAATAAAGCATAGTTGATATTAATCTGTTTCGAACGTTTGTCAAAAGGCGTTTTATGAAAAGGCGATGAACTTAATTTTTTTATATAAATTACTAACCTAAATGTTTTATATATAAAAAAAATTGTTACTATTTCTTACAAATATTGTTTTTATAATATATTTTTACGCAGTGTTTCAAATCTGAATCAAAGTTCATTATAAAGTTGTCTTATTCATTATATGATACTCTATAGACGGTGGCAAATATAAATAATACAACTAAAACAAACCATGTTGAGCAACATTCAAAAGCGAGAAACCATTATACCACGTTGACAACTTACTTTTTGCAACACTGAACTGCATTGTACAAGACACTTTACAATGTCTCACAACATTTTCCACGCGACAACAGATACGGTGCTTGCGATGGTGAGCATTAGAAACCTATTAACGGCAGATTGTTGTTTTTTTTAGGGTTCAGTGGATTATTATCCTACTATTTTGACCATTTCTAAGGTAAGTATGTTGAATTGAGTAACTATTATGAGAGTTAAAAGATACAAAGTTCATCTTCATTAAATTACGGCTAATGTTTTTTATTTTTTTTAGCTTTTGCTTTACTGGTAACCAAATAAGTCTTTATTTGAGTATGCAATCTCCTTTATGCGTATTAAGTTATTTTACTATTCACGCTGGTAATATTAAATTAACATTTTTTTGGATTAAACTAAACAATAAAAAAATAAACGTTAAGTAGAGCATTATACAGTGTGCGTGTTAAGGTAAAACTAAGTTTTGGAATCAATTAAAACAATCTCGCGTACTACTAGTAGAATACTACTGAAAATATTAAACCGGTTTTAGAAAATTGCTTGGAGTAATTTTCTTTTGTTTAAGCTTAATTTGGATCAACTATTAATATTCATAGTAATTTATTAGGAAACATAGCTTCCACAGTCGAAAAAGTGTTAATTTCGTACTACTAGTTGTAAAATAAGTCATTACAAAAGTAAAAATAAAAATACAGTTTAATTACAACGTTACGAGCTACCATGTAGCACACATTGCTACATGTATCATGCTGTATTTTATTATAGCAATCCATCTTTAAACTATTAATTCAGAAATACGACCGGCATTAACCCACACAATGCCAGAAACGTTCATCTAATCACCGTGACGTTAATAATATGAACATTTTTCGGGATTACGCTATACGTTACTCATAAAAATAGTATAATAAATGTCCGGCTCGTAAGATGTTACGTAAACGTGATGTAACTTGAACTTTTATATTACGGTCAATGTCGGAGTTGCTATAACACTTGGATTGCCGTGTATAATGGGACAATAGCTTTAGGGTTTTACGTGAAGTATTTAAAAAGAAACAGCAACTTTCTCCAAAGTAGAGTTCATAAACTGGCGGATCATCTGCGATTAATGTGTTGTGGGAAGGCGCTACTGTTTTAATGTGGTTTAATAAAAAAGTGTTTGAAGTTGAACAATTTAAAAACTGGAACAAAAGCTAAAACTTCTTATTTTTTCAATTTAACTTTTCTTACTAATTTGTAGGTAAAATTAGTCAAATAAAGAAAATCATATTTTACACCCATTTTTCGTTATGATATGCACTTAATAGAGTAATGAATTCACCATTTAATATCGGATGGATGACATGCCCATTTGCAAACTTTAAATATAAGTTTGAAAGAAAGCAATAAATTACAATTAAAAAAACAACTAGAGCTTCCTCTTAACGAGCCCCGACAATGTCTTTATTTCGAAACAGTCATCCTATGTACGACGATATAGTAGACACATATTTATTTTACAACATGACACATCCCCCAAGTAAAGTTTGAGGCTCAATGTTATTCATCGCTTTTCGACTTCCATTCACGTGGTGACGTCACGGGCAAGACTGGCGTCGATTTATTTACGAATCCATTATGTTGCTGATCTAATTCTGTTGTTGCCAGGAAATGAAAACGCACATTTACGTTCACCTGCGTGTCATATGACTTTACGTTCGATGAAACAATTGATTGCTCATGGCATGACTTACTGTGTTAATGTGTAATATTGAAAAGAAGGTCATGTTAAAACTATTGAGATAACTCTGTAATACATTTCCTATTTTAAAACTATTATAAGTTTTATATTAATAGGGCATTGACGAGATAAATTGTTTTTGTTTTTGTCCATGCAAGAAATTATTTTTAATAAGTTTTGAATGATGAGACTTAGAACAAATTAAAGATAAATTGCACGGAGGCATAGATACTTGTCAAATGCTTTCATCTTAGCAGTTATTACAACCAATACGATTTTTATATAAATTTGATCTACTCAAATATAACAGTAAAAAGTTCACCACACCATATTAAAATAACCACTATTGTTAAACTTGGAAAAGCTGTATTGAAACTATTGTTATCGTTTCGATTGGCGCCGTTGAAACAAGATTGAATTCTCTTAACTGATTTTTCTAAGAAATAATCTTGTTGCGTGACCTTGGCAGCATTTTTATTTTACCACAAAATTGTTATTTTTGTGTTTTAGACGAACCGATGATGTTTTGTTATGAGAACAATTACAATATAAATAAAGCGTAATATTCAATTTTCTATTCCATTGCTACTCGGTAACTGTATGAATTAGGTATTTTAATATAGATAATGATGAAGTTTAAACTAAAAAAAAATATTACTTAAAAGCTAGTATTGTAAATTCTAAAATAAAAATTATTGAGTGGTTTTATGAAACGACGATGAAAGTGAAACTTTTAAAATAAAAAATAAAATACAAATTATTGAAGACATGTGACATACATTCTTTAATAACACACATTAACGTATACAATATTCCAAATTTACGATTATAATCCTTGACTGCACGGTAATAAAATTGAATTTTATTTGCGACAATGTAATGTAATGATATATGCTATGTTCCGAATTTACGATTATAATCCTTGACTGCACGGTATAAAATTCAATTTTATTTGCGACAATGTAATGTAATGCGACATGCGATAGATGAACGAAACAATTTGGGGTAGGTATAGAATAAAAGTTTCACTTTAATAAATATGATAATAATAAAAAAAATCCTTTAATAAACATTTAATAAAAATAAAAAATAAAGATTCTACTTTCTTTTCTAGTTTAATTAAAGGTTGAAATCACCGTGGAAGTTTACCATGAGTATAGTTCGATAGTCAGGTATTAATAAATTAAACGAACGTAGAAACGGCTTAAATTATATAAACAAAATACTATTGAGTTTATTCCCCTTTAAAGAATGCATATTTTACCTTCATTGTCGTGTTTCATCCATTAATCAACCCATACAACATGTCATATAGAGCTGAACATCCATCCAGTCGACACTTCAGATAATGAACCGTTGACAAATCTACGTCATCTGAATAATTGTTTCGGTTTAAACGCATCCGCATACGGACCACTAATACCCCATTGACGGGGACGTTGACCTTTGATTTCGATTCCGACGAGATTTCCGGCAAGTTCATCTTTGACGTCACATTACGAATATTCAAATAGTCGTTATTTGATGACATTTGCAATTTCGCTACAGATTACGTAGCTGCATATTAATCACTTAATTAGCATAAAAAAAGAAAATAATCAAATAGCACTTTCGATAATTATTTTCAACTAATTAATTATGTAAATTATTTACGAAGTGCGCCAAAGGAGACAGTTACCACGTCATGATTATACAATAACGTTTAGCGTACACTGACCTGTCATTAGCATTATCGGCTGACTAATCTTTTAAAATGATCACAAACATCGAGCCCAATACAGTAAGTTATTTAATTATCGTTGCTATATATCCGATTCTAGGGTCGAGGCAATGGTTTGAATTTGAGGAAAGACATAATCATGGATTATGACGTTGCTTGATGCAGTACGAGGACATTGCCTTAAGCGGTACACGCGCATGGCAGCAGAGCATTTTCTACTACTGATACTTTCAAATTGTCAAATATGTATGTTTGACAGCAGCAATGAGGTATAGTTCCAATTTTAGGTTACGCGTGTTACTTCGATCACATAGAAGTTTTTTTTTAAATAGTTGCAAGATAAAGTTATGGCACTGTGCCTGATAGTAGATGAAATACAGTAGTCGCTGTCATGCCGGCCTGCAAGGAAATACACTGGCTGATCCTAAAATTCGATAAATCAAAAGTGAGTCAATGTGACGAGTTTATCACCATGTGCATGGAGGCACGTGCATGTGCGTATTGTCGAGGGTATGAGGTATAGTCAATCACATCAGATGAGATTGTATCTGGTCTATATGTATTCATGAGGGTATGCTGATAAACGATTTTAGTCAGTCTCGAATATGTGAGTTTCATTGCACGTCGCCTCCGACTAGTAAATTAAGTATATACCAGTATCAATAAAAAAGGGTGCTTAATGCATTCCCATATTATTTTTACCTTCTTAACTTTAAGACTAGTATTAAGTAAAACGAAATTACATTATATTAATTAGGGCAGATAAAAAAAACATGATAACTAACAACATATTCATTCCCACCTGTAATTCTAACCAGTATTCAAGATCACGACAACGCTATATATTTTATACAAACGTCCTTGTTATATTAACATAAAAACACCTAGTCTGTTTGTATATTTTAAAAAGCATGAAGCATGGAAATCAATATCAGATTAATAGTCATTTTTACATTTTTCCTCGTTTCAACGTACTGGCGCCGATCCAGATCAAACGTTAGCGGACGTTGATTCATTAAAATCTTTATTGTGGTTGTATTATGAATAGGAAACTTTTAAGTGCATTATTCAGCGGCACGAAGTCCAGTCAGAAAAATATATTATAGAAAAAAAAACAATTTTTGTTTTATCGACTCTGCGTTATATACTTAAATCATTTTGCATATCAAACACCATTTAACTGATAATATTTCGTATCAGATAAAATAGTACATAATTATCCGTGTATATAAAATGTTTCCGCAATTGATTTACGTAGAGGCGTAAAATTTATCGAAAAACATTAATTATGTGCGAAACATCGATATCTATTCTCGTATGTTATCTCATTTACATTTGAGACAGAAACCGAACGTAACTGGCGCCATGTTGTTATATTTATCATTGTTTTAACATTTCATTGTGTCTGTTTCATTTTAATTTTCCGATAATCATAATACATTGTACAGATTTTAAAACATTACAGAATAGATTTTACACAGAAACACCCGGTTATGAAATGTTCGCGGAAATTGTGTAATATTGGCATTTCTTCGAAACAAGCGGTTTATATTGTTTTAATATTTAAAATATCCTAGTATATTATTCTAATTTTCCAGAATGATTGATATATAGTTCAAACCCGTCATCAAATGCAACCATAAATGAAATGTTAAAGTTGGTACAAAAATAAGGAAATCAATTACCGTGAAAGCTCTACCGAACCTGTTTCTTTTTGTAAAGCTGTAGTGATCTTTTTGCTGTTTTTCTTTGTAAAGGGTCTTCCCACCCACCACGAGCTGTTTCTGCTTAGACCTCAGATATAGTAACTCATCATGGACCGTTCTCAAAACCGCAGTCCCAGTTGTGGTTGGTAATAGATCGCTGTTTACTATTACGTTCTCATAATGCAAAAATCCACTGAGAACACCATAATAATAAAGTTTAGTTTTATATGATAGCTTAATATACTGCTTACAAAATAATAATTAACGCCACTAATTAGCGTGAAAGACTTCTTATTAGAATTTCAATACATATAGAAACGTTAGTAATAAACCTTGGCTCAGTCTATGTTATCAGGCTGCCATCTCTGTCTTCTTATCAAAACCAAGTCATGCTGTTGTTCTTATGGTCTACTACTGTATAGCTAACATTTTCATTTAAATTAAATTGAACAGTCTGTAGGTACAAACACGTAGGTACATAACACTTTTAGGGATAATTAAAGACCATATAATTTGTTTAAAAACTATTTTATATACATTTTCGATAAAAAGGACCGAAAAAGAAGTAACAAAAAAAAAACGTAGCAATATAGTAATTAAATCAAATAAAAAAACGCTTATAAAAATATTCTTTCTTTTTACAATGAACTCGAAATGTTGTCAATATACAACGATATAAAAATTAACATTCACGGTTTAAAAATAAACATTATACTAAAGTAATTCTACATCTGCACATAATAATGTTATATAAGACTCAGTTGAATAAATAAGGAGGCCATCTGGTATCATGAACATATCAGTGATACAGGTGTTCTCCGTATGATAAATACACAAGGAAGATGCTATGCGATGGTGACAAGCAATTCCTTTAACCCGAAACTGTGTATTAGATATACAATGTATAGCTAGCTTGTTTTCTCCTTCACTTTACGTTATATCTTTCTTCCCTCTCGTGTAACTAAATGTGCCTATACGTGTGATATTTCACTCGTATTTCTCGTCTAATTATCATATTGCCGCCTAAGAAGTATTACTGTATAAATAAAGTTACCTAACAATTACTATTTAAAAAAATTGTGAACGAAAATTTTCATACGGGTATTTTGAAATGAAAAGATACACCATATCCACAAAAAAAAAAATCTTAACTTACGACGATCAATACGAAGTTATATGTGAATATTTTGAAACCTATTTTAATAATATTTTTACTGTGAACAGGAAAATTTTATAAAAACATTATATTTATTTCATGCTAGCCGTGAAGCCGTCTCCGAAAATGGGTAAGAATCTTTATGTCTTTATTATACAGAGCATTCTATGGTCAAGGATAGATCATAGCTTTCCAGGTCATGTAGATTTATTATTAGCTCTAGGTAATAAAAGCGTAATTTAATACTCACGCTATATTTAATTTTTGGTCAATAGCACCTTTATTTTTTTATCTATTACCATACATAGATGTAATGTAGGATTATACATTTATCACAGTTTCAAATGATATTGAGAAAACAGTACACAATTATGTTTAAAATATATCTCCATTTCTTTTTTTTCGATCTTTCTATACTGTTAGCCTTAGGGGCCCTGGAGCCTTTGCGGCTTTTACAGCTTCACCGGGCTTGGGGGCGAGCGCTTAAGGCACTCAGCCGCGAAAGCATTGCAACAAGATCCGAGGGTGCCAAAGTGGCCGGACCTCGGCTCGGACTGTTGCGCGTATGCAAGATGTCGCGATCTGACTTCCCTATCATTTGATCTAAACTAACTAGACATATATACATGTTTCTTCCCCCTGGGAGGAGAGTGCCAGTTTATACATATAAGGAGCCTGCAATAACAAATGAAATTAATTATTGTAATATCTTGTTGTATCTTTCAATATTTAATAAGCATACTTTAGTATACCAAAATTATTAAATCTTCAATAAAAATGTAAGTTAACGTGTATAGAACACGACTGAATTTATTCTGTACGAATAACAAAACGTTTAATATCGATTGCGACTTGTTCATTATAATACTTGCATTCGTTAACAAGATCGTTAGGACAGAGTTAACATGAGTGATAATTGTCAATCACTTTATTAATGGACGGTGTTTAGTTATTATCAAAAATACTCTTACATTTATACACCACAGTATAAAATAGTTAGTGTGTTAGGAAAACGCACAGGCCGACGCGTATTCAGTATATTCATAGTGATTTGTTGTTGCTCCACTCGGAATAACGAAGCCATCTGTCTCAATAACACATACAATTATTAACCGTATAGCGTACACCTTAAAGATATAATATCATTGTAACGAAATCCAAATAGAAGTGTCAGCAAAGTGTATACTGTTGCCTATTATAGTTAATCCGGTGACCAGTAAATGGCAGTGGCAACTTTACTTCAAGATTGATTGATGGATACACTGACAGGCGAAACCAGGTGTATTGACGCGGAGACGGTTTCTACAGAAAATATGTGAGGTAATAATTGTTTCTGCAACGTTGTTGGTTTGTCTGATGCTAAGATATTGTACGACAGTGAGGTTTACGACGTCTTTCACCACATAAACAGTTGAACTGTTAGAAATAACGAAAGATGCGGAAGTTATGTGAGCGAACATAAATAATAATTACTAATTACCATTCGTGTGTAAATAATGTTTGAGTAAAAAAAACTCTATTTTGATATTTATATACCCTTTGAGTTTTGGGTCCTACTAAAATTATCTATTGCTAAATTATATTTTTATTTTTGCATATCTTTCTTTGACTTCCTCTGATCATAATATAGTAAAAACCTTTTAGGTTTCATTTCAAGTCATTTAATACAAAATAGAAATTGGAAGCAGGTAAGTTACTCAAAGAAATAGATTTTGTAAGTACTGTACCTAGTACAATATTATAAAATAATTTGATTTATAACGATCATGTAGGAGACCAATTATCCAAGTCCGGACTAAACTAAGACAACAGTAAATTGAGTTAGTCCTGGCGTCAAAGTGCAGACAGCATCGGGTTTTTTTTCACTGTCTGTGTTTACAACTTTGTCAGTGTTTGTCAGTTCCACGACCGCTTAAATCACGGCACTTTCATACTTGCTAATTCGTTTTAAATATGAAGATTATGCCATGCCGTCGTTATTTTGATTCCATACGATGTCTTGAACATCTGAAAGTTAACATATTTAACTTCGAATTGTAACTAAGCAGAAACGGATACAATGCTAACACTTTTAGGTATTGCAAAATACATATACGTGCTGTAAACACCTCCAAAACACATATGAACAAAAAAAAATATGTTTAGAAAGTGAACCCAAGTTGTTATTACTAAACATGTTTTCGAATTACAAAGTATCGTATTATTATTTGTTGTCGAATTACATTTGTGTCAAATTAAGTAGTGTTATAGTTACGTATTAAATGTCAGACGTTGTTGTGTGTAAGTGGGTATGATAGAAAGCTAATCTGTCCTATCAATCGGTAGCGACGATTGAAGAGAGTCTGTTCGAACAAGTCACAAGAGCAATGCGACAAATATTTATTTTAATTCATAAGATACTGGAACTTCAAGTTCCAGTGGAAGTTGAAGTACCTGAGCTATCGTTACGAAATGTTTGAATGATTGGCACCGTGGCCTTGTGTTTTTATAACTTATATAAGTAATCTCTTAATTATTAATAGGGTTCACACGTTGAATAGAAATACTGTCGTATTGCTTTTGACAAATATCTAAACACTAGATGTACCCCGAGGTTTTAACCGCGTATAATTTAAAAAAATGCTGATTGATCATTTATAATACTTCAATATAGACAATATTTTTATTGGACGACCAGTGTTATGCGTCACACTCACACGGCTCATAGTGAGCTCACAACCGAGTGATGAATTATTTTAATTTTCTATTATCTCCTAAACTATGCGTCCAAATAAAATGATATAAAGGGCAAAGTTTAATATATATAATAAAATTATCTTGATGATGAAGTAACTTTCGTTCGTAAGGACTAATGCTCATAAATTACCTTTCAATTTTCAATAAAACTTTTTCACAAAATAACTTATTGTAGCGTATGTATATGGCATGTTATGTATAGGCATATGACTTTTTTTAGATGTACTAAGGAGCAATATTTTTGTATAACATTGTACTTACGTATAACCATTACGCCAGCGCACCCGGATAAAGCAGTAAGGGAACAATATTGCTTCCTACTTACTTAACGAAAACCAACATCTAGTGGAGAGATGTAGCCTGATGCTAGATAGCCTATAATACTATTCCTCATGAATCTGGCTATCATATATAGAAAAAAAAAATCGAATCCGACTGGTAGTTCCCGAGATTAGCGTGTTTAAACAAACAAAAAAAGAACTCTTCCGCTTTATTATATTAGTTTAGAAGTTTAAATTATTGGAAGAAAATTAGGTGACCGCGTTTACATAATATTCTAGCATTCATTCATATACGGTCAATTAAAATTAATCAAATTAATAATAATGTTTATTTTTATAACGTCAAATTAGTTTTACACAAAGTTAGTAAAATAAATTCACATTGTTATCATTGATGGCTAATTTCATCATGTTACACATTCGTCATATAGTACGCGCTGTTTTCAATGTTACCCTCTAAACGCGCTAAAATCTATTCGATTTACTTATAACAATATATTAGATGCATTTCAAAGTAAGCAAATGTTAAAATTAGTTTTATTCTATAGAAAAGACTTCTCTATGTCTATAAACGTACCTACAATATGATCTGACACTGGTTTCCGTTCATGACTTGACACAAACCTAGTTGGAAAGTAGGTCGGATCTGCGTCAGATGTTGTGCCTTTTACCCTATATGGCGCTGTGATTTCCGATCTTCTTTAGCACTTAAGGTGGAAGGCATTTAAGAAACTTAATCAATACATACTTATTTACCACTAAATGACATTCGACATGACTTATAATCTTTCAAATAAAATACAATAGTGTACGATAAAAAACATTACTTAAAACTCAATAAATATTTTATTAACGGACTGCAGTTAGTTTCGAGTTATTATACGTTCATATTATAAATATTTGATGATAAATTTCAATTAAAACTTTGTTAACAAATCAGTATATTTTTTTTCATCAAATCACTTAATCCTTCTTCTTAATTTAGTTTAAAAGATAAAAATTTGAAAATAAATTTTAAAAATCACACACAAACATGCAATCAGAACCTTTTCTAGTATAACATTAACAGATTGCTCGTTATTATAAATATATATTATTTCTAACTATAAGCTGTCTTTTTCTATAAAATTAAATTAACTATGTGAAAAATCACTGTTATCACTATCAAGGACATTTTACTTATTTAGCAATATTTAATTGGACAAAACGTTTAACCTTTCGAAAATTCAATTCGCTTTACATAAGTTTCTCGTTACGATATAAAGTAAAATACTTGCTTGATATTACAAAATTTCGATACTGGCCATATATCAAATAGAAATAGATCGGACTCTAAGATAGGTTTAGTTACTTAGCAAAAGAAACAGGGCAACGTAATAAGAGGACAAAATACTTACTTCGAGAAAAACAACTTTATTCCGTGCGATCACGCGATCACCCTGTTTGCCAATAAACGTAAGCATATTAATCGTTGGTGAATCACGTGAAATTAACTATCGATTAATTAACGATCCATGTTTATCGACGTTTAATAGCGTGTCGTGTACAACACTGCTACTTGATCAAACCGTAGAAACAGTATGGTTGACTCGATCCCTGTTGTATTGTTTATTATAAACACTGTTGGTCAAAAAACTCAATAGAGTGATCACTTTTTGTAAAAATCAAGGTAAAAATATGAAAATGATAGTGTAATCATGTTAAATACATATAATATTGTGTTAAAAAAACATAAAAATATAAAATAACGCATGTGTTATGTACGCTTATTAAGTACAGAAAGTTCGTGAAATGGGTTTTAAATTTATACTAAGTTTATAAAACTCAAAAGATCTTTTTTTGTTGTTGTTTGAACGCGCTAATTTCTAAAACTACCAGTCAGATTTAAAGATATTTTTATTTTATTTTATAAGCTATTTATTGAGGAAGGCTACATCATCAGTAAATTCTCTTGTTAGCTTCATGATATTTGATCTTGTTTTCGTTTTCAATTGCACATTGTTATTTTTTACTTGTATACATCTGATTTTTTTTATTTTAGATTCTCTTACAACTATTTTTATCTTTATATTATTTTCATTACTTGTATAACAAGTGAAGCGTTTGATGGCGCTGATAAAACATTATATAAAAGTGTCTACATATATCTGAAACATGGTAGTTCTACAGTATATCAATATTATGGTGGAACGCAAAATACGTTTATACATATAATTTATATAATTTTACTGTTGAGACAAGGCGTAGTAACAAAAAAAAAAAAGTTCTAAATGCCCGTGAAGCTTTTGTAACACGCAAAAATGTAATGTATCTGACCATTAGGGCTATTAGAGCGCGGTTTATATTTCAAGGTTCATTCCACACGTGTTTATGACGTAACTTAAGTGTATCATTATTATATCATTACATATGTAACTAATGTAACTAACATGTTGTGCATACCTGTATATATTTAGTACGGAGAGAGCGAAGTTCACGTATGTTAAGTAATTAAAGGTAAGATTTGCAGGTTATATTTGGAACAGTCATATTTTTCTGGAAGAGTAGGTAATACTGCTATATATTCTACAGTCAGGGGTTAACTGTTTTGCCATCAAAGAAAAATGACTTTAATACACTTACGTATAAGAGTGGAATAATTTTTTACTACAAAAATAAGTTAGATATAATGCAAACTAAATGAGAACACCACAATAGACATACATGTCTAATCACACAATTAGCCAAAGTAATAGAATATGAATAGAGCCCCATAGATATACTGTATGACATAATTCTAATCTCTTGCATTAAACATATTTTACGATACTCTTATAACAGCAATTTGAAATCAACTAACCTACATAATTTTTTATCGCAATACATGAAAAAGTAAATTTGTTTTCTTTCAATAGGTTAACGGTGGTGAAAATGTTGCTAACTGTTTCCTCGGATTACAGCGTCGCGGCCGGCACTGATCGTTTACTTCGACTGACCCCGCGCAGTTACCTACTAGTTTTTTATACAGAGGGCATTAACACGAGCTCTAACCGTCCATCTATAGACATTACGCTTTTAACATCAGAGGGTCGGCTGGTAAACAAGTAAGCTTCGTAAGTTTTACTTTTTTTTTTATACAACGAAGCGTACAACCCGACTGATGACCGGTTACCGTAGCCTATGAACGCTTGTAATACCATAGGTATCAATCAACTAGCACGTTGCTGATCATGAACCCCATACTTCAAGGAGCTCTGGAAACCCTACTCACCGCAGGAACACAACACGAGGTTATATGGCTGCGATCTTCTTTTGTCCAGTCGGGCTGCTCCAGGAAGAGAGAAATCTCCAAAGAAATTTCTCTTAAACCTCTCTCTGTTTACTGATATATCTTAAGACATGCTAACGCAAAGCTTTGTAAAGCTTTGGATAAAAATTGCTGACATAAGAATCGAATTTATTTGGACTAACTTTAATGATAAAACGTAAATACAAATTAAGACACCGATAAATATAATTATTTCATTTCAAAATACATAATTACGTACACACTACGTTCACTTTATGAGCACTATTAATCTAGTTGAGGCGACAACACATAATGTGTTCCATACACGTGTTGTACTTGCCCGTTAGTCTTACCATTGCCGTGAAAAATGTATTTAAACCTTATATTTTACACGGGCTCGGAAATAGAACAAAAGTACTGATGACAACCCTCCCTTCTCATCATCAACAAACAATCATCTAGCGTTGCCGTCAATTAATCGCATGTTACAAACTTCAGATAATGTTACAAAAACTTCCTCATCTTAATATACATATATCTAAAATCCCACACGTATAACAATTCCGCCTACCTCGTACAGAAACGATAGACGTGATGATAAGAATGTATGATCATTTCCGTTGAATCAAACAAACACACGCGCATGTAAGGCATCAGACAAATCGTGGCATACCGAACACAATTATATCACACTACGGCATTCATTGGGATATTTTACTATCGTAAAATACTATTGTTAAGGTCATTGACGCATCATGATTCACGGGTATCTATCACCATCGACATTTATCACTCGCAATGAAGAGCGTTGGTAAAAAAAAATGTAATCAATTCTAATCATGTTTTTCTGTAAGTGCCCTTAAGTTTTTGCAGTGTGTTTTTATTTAAATGTATCCAAGGTTTTTGTTTTTGCTGGTGTAGAACATACTGCCGTGTTGTTCGTTGATTTGTTTATATGATTTTGTACGAATAATTACAATTCATGATTGGAGTTAATTTGTTTTCCTTTTTTTATATTTCTGTAAAATGGTTTAATTATTTTAGACGTCATCTTACAGTTTTAACTACTTGCTCGTTATACAAATTGTTTTGTTGTTATTATGTTTATTTATGTTAATATAACGTTATGTCAATTATGTTGTCATTTACATATTATCTCAAAGTTTAAATGAATTTAGAGAGTCACTGATAGGTTTTTAAATTACAAGTAGAATAGAATAGTTTTATTTTATGCAAAGGGCAGCAAACAGGCAGACGGGCCACCTGACGGTAAATAATTACCGTCCCCTATGGACAAATGCAACACAGGGGCATCACAGTCATAAAGCCGACCATGGAATCCGTATTTCATTATCTTTTTGCAGAGCCCCCAGGTTATAGCCCAGGTAGCATTGCGTGATAGGAAGGTAGAAAACCTGGAGAACCTTATTGTTGGTGCGTTTCGGCTAGGTGTTAGTGTGAGGAAGAGCACAGCCATGCGAGTTTGAAATGCTGATGAGGGCATCATTTCAAAAAGTTCCTGAGAGTATTCCTCATTGTACATGCGGTAGAAGACACAAAGAGACCCGAAGTCTCTGCGAAGTTGTAATGGACTAGACCGCATTTTAATTTGATATCGTCGACAATGCGAATAGCACGCTATTGAACGGAGTCAGGAGGAGAAAGCTGGTAGGCAGGAAAAATTTAGGGTTGAACGTAGAGATCTTATTTTTACGAAATTGCTTTCATACGCAATAGCGCAGGAAATGTGCATGATGCGAATGATGTGATTTAAAAAACCAACTTCGATCATGTTTCTCAAATTTTGTTACCGTATGTACCACAGCTACAATAGGCAGGCACGGTCACGACCTGCGATACAGTGTCGATCACATAAACCACAGTTTCTTGATAACTTTCATACGATTTTATACTAAAATGCATTACGTTAACGTCCAAATTACTTTATTCCTACATGATACCTTAGAATTGTAGATGTACGCAATGATTAGTTTAAAATACTTCTACAAGGCGGGGGTGTGAAATGTTACAGGTTATAGTGCTAAATATAATATAAAATGTCTATCAGATAAGAGTGTTAAAATCCATTTAAACTTCATCATGTTTACAACGTTGTAGTTCATTCATTCATCATGATTTGACATTTGTTTCGTGTTTTCCTGTTAGCGATAGTGCAAAGTAGTGTATTCTAAATATTATGTACAACACTTTTATAATATAATGTGCGATACTTAGTCGTAAGAAATTACCAAATTAAATTGCAGTGGGTATCAGCAGCACTGACGCGCCGGTGGCTTGAGAGTCACGTTGTGAATTTTCATCACTTTTTTGGGTGTGAAATGGTAAAACTACAAAAGAGGTAGGGCACAGACAAATTTCTTCGGAGATTTCCTCTACTTGGGGCAGTCCAATTGGTGGAATACCTCCACCCTACAGATGATCGCAAGCCAAATAACATTGCGTTGTGTTTCTGCGGTGAGCAGGGTTTCCAGAGCACTTTGGGGAAGGGTGGGGTCAAACAGAGGTAGGGCACAGATAATTTTTTTGGATATTTCTTTATGCTTGGGGCTGCTCGACTGGTGAAATTTACCTCCACCCTACAGAAGATAGCAGCTAAATAACTTGTGTTGTGTTCCTGTGGCGAAAAAGGTTTCCAGAGCTCCTTGCGGTAGAAGGGTTCAAGGTCGGCCACGGGCTAGTGATAGCCACTTACCATCAGGCGGGCCGTAAGATTATTTGCCACCTTTGTAGAATATATAAAAAGTTTTATTTACAATTTATATACAATCCAACTTTGTACAAGCATAAGATTGAGGCTTCAGACAACGTAATTACTGAACAGTATGTTCAAGTATGTTCAATTAGGTTAAACTCTATTCCTGTAAAAAAACTCGTATTCATTCGTAATTTCTATTTTTTGTTATTAATAAACTATTATTAAACTGTAGTTATACATTTTTTCATTTCATTCCTCATTTTATATAAAGAACTAGCAAACGCAGCCACGCGTTGCTGTGGCTTTTTTATCTGATCGCTACCATACTTTCGTTGGGATAATTTGAAGATTGTCTGAAAATTTCACCGAAATCGCTCTAGCAATTTTGGTGTTCATAGGGAACATACATACAAACATCCATTTTGATATATATATTTATTAATATCCTTTAGAACAGATAATGCCAACTGAATATAATATATAATTGTATTTTTCTAAATGTAAAGATTTGAAAACTTATATGCGTACCTTGGTCACTTATCGAGTTAGGTACGTAGTAAGTACTCATAATATACAAGCTCCTTACAAATCGCTACTCGACGTGACATCACACGTTCTCTATTGTGTGTGGATTCACGTGAGTTAGAGATTTGCCACGCTTCAGTACACCCGTTTAAACAAATCACGAGGACATTACTTCTGTGACTGACTGCGTCTAGGAACTCGATACATATACAAATAGTTTATATATGTGCTGCCATAAACATCAATTTTGTATAATATATTGTGTAAATATATCTGATAAACTTGTATTAAAAAAAGACATAAAAATAAACGCAGCGAACTCAAGCGAACTAGTGGTCGAAAATATATCTTTTATATACTACTCGTACAAAGGTAAAAAAAGCATACAGGCCCGCCTTATGGTAAACGATTACTGTAGCCTATGGACGCTTGTAAAATCATAGGTATAACTAACGCGTTTCCAAACTTGGACCGCTGTCTCCAAGGAGCCCTGGAAATTATACTTAACACAGAAACACAACAAAAGGTTATTTGGCTGCGATGTAGAGTGGAGGTAATCCACAAGTCGGACTGCTCCATGTAGAGAAAAAATCGCCAAATAAATTATTTATTTGTACCCTGCCTCTCTTTGTTCGTGATGCTCTAAATTTTATTACATGTATAGATTAATGACTCATCAGCCTAAAACGTCAATCCGAAACTATAAACGTAGTATAGTATAAACAGAAGCAATCTATTACAGCTTGCATAATCAATTGATTGACGAGAAAACGCCGTATTTATGAGTTACGAGTGACAATTTTCATTAAAGATAACAATTTTCATAAATCAAAGAGTACTATCAAGATTGAAAGCAAACCTATCCAAGCTCAGTGAAATGATTAGCAGGTTGATCGGTTTTGCAATAAATCTTTGAATATGATTATAGCTTTCCGCTTGGTTTGCTATAGATATCAAAAAATAACATAATATAGTTGTACTTTTTAAACGATAATTTTATTTAGTTAAATCATTGTGACTTCTATACTCTGGGGGAGGCCTATTTCCAGCAGTGGACAGCGTCTTTCGGCTGAAATGATGATGATGATGAACTTCTATACATAATACACATTATGCTATTGTTATTGTTATTATTATTATTATAATGTTTTTTTTTCTTTTTTTAAGGCCTTGAACCTTGGGGTTATGTCGGCCTAGTGAATAAACTAGCTTTAATTAAAATAACAAACAATGAAGTTGTATACCGAAAAGGCATCAGAACTACCAGAATTATTATAATGTAAAAACCAATATTTATAAAAAACACGTGACTGCAACTTGGAATACGCATAAAGATAAGGTTGTGTTATTGCAATGAGAAATAAGGACGACTAGCTTGCCTGGTTCGAATTATTAATCCATTACGTAGAAAGTGGTACGTGCGACGAGATCGAAACGGTCCAGTCCTATGACATGGCTGTAAAATGTATACTCTAATTAGTTTAGTATAATCTATAGGTTTTTATTTGGTCGATGCTGATAATAGTTGAAATTCAAATAGTTCAAGAGTTAACTTTTAACCGATTTACATTGTTATGTCATACACGAATCATATTAAAAAAAAAACACATTTTTATAAAAGTCTGTACATTTATGTGACCTTTAAATATTGTACATTATTGGTAAAAATTAAATCCGCCCTTGCAGCATACATATGACTATTAGCATAGCCTACAAGAAACTAAACATTTTAAATATCTCTTCCTCTATTTTTAAGATATTTATATTAGGAGATATAATTATATTTCATTACATATAATTTAAAAAAGTATCTACTACATAATACGTAGATAAGTAGCTATTAAAAAAAAAGAAAAAAAGGATGAGTGCGTTCCTAGGCTCCGTCGCAACATCACATCACATTTATAGCATAAACGAACACATATTCAAAGAATTTAACAAATGAAAAACCAAAATATCATATGAGAGTTCAATGACCTCGCCACGTGGCATGTGAGTAAACAAATAGCCAACATATTATATAAATTAATAAACATTTCGAGCAGGAAACCCTTGAGAAGTTAAATTTAGGGTGTTGCGTAGACGAACAGGCGGCGACGCGGCGCGGGCGGCCTGGAGCTGTAACTCACGCAAATGTTTATACAAAAGGACACGTAATTCTTAAACATCATGTATAAAGTCTATATTTTCTTGCCAATGTTTAACATTTCAGTGTTCGTAATTAAAAAAAATACATTCGCAATAGTTCGTCTTTAAATTATCTGTTTTGTTGCCAAGGCTATTTTCAGATAAACAACGTACGCGTGATTACTTGCTCAATTTCTCATTTGAAAATCGAGCACGGTAATGCAAATAGAGCGTATTTAAAACAGAGCATGGATTTCTAGAAATCTGTATAGAAGCATTAACAAAAACTCCACAATCATATTATACTCTGTTTGACTTTTTATTTTTATAATAGTACGTCATAGTACGGCACTTTGCCTGATAGTAAGCATAGCGTAACCCAGAAACAACGGCGACCACCGAGACAATAGAAATCCATCGCTGGTCATCGCCAACTTCGCCGGCCTGCAAGCCTGGATATACATTGGCAGATCCCGAAGCCAGATAAACTTAAAGATCACTGTGATGGGTTTATCACTATGTGCATGGTCGATGGTTACCTAGTCGGTAGACCCCTACCACACTTCTTGATTACTGGACATACCGGCTAATTCCGGAATGCGGTACGCCTAAGCGTGCCACTATGGCCGGTTACACCGGGTGTATAGTGGTCGCGCTCAAGTTGATCACAACTGTTATGTCTTACCAGAAATTTGTTGACTTGTTTTTAGGAACCTAACAAAAAAAGTAAAATAGTAAATAGAAGTTGTGACCGACTACCGATGATCTAAACTATTAATGGGATAGAGTTCAGATTCTTATCCTATTAAGCCATAAGTATGCCATAAATATGTTAATAAAAAGAGTTTTGAAAAATACTATGTTACTATGACACATCACTACTTTTGCGTTTCCAGTAAGTAAATAGTGCGATGATAGTTGTTACGGCGAAATATATCTTATCCTAAGTACGAATTACCTATTATTTTTTTTTATTTTACTGTAAATTATATTTTGTTACATAACATACATGCCATTTCTGATGTCCAGTATAACTAACACGAACATACCTGAAATGAAAATAAAACGTTAAAACAATCTATGGGACAAGATAAAACGAACATTTCTTTCATAATTCGGTATATAGTATTCGATTGAAAGTCTTGACCTAGTAAAGAATATGTACAGGCGAACTCGTGCTGCTCGAAAACCAAGCGAGTTAAAAGATCGCTTATCTATTTATTATTAAATAATTTGTTTATAATTTCATCATTAATATTAAAATATAATTAAACTTAAACAAAACTTTTATAATAAAAGATATATTCTATTGGTAATATTTTAAATTCCATTTCTACATTTCTGTAGTGTGCCCAACATTTCTTAATTTTCAAGAAATTGTAGTCGGCGCCGAACTTGCAAAACTTTGTACACGAGTACGCAAAAATCATGATTTTGAGTTAATTCAGTTTATTATTAAAGGTGCGATTATGTGTAATTATAATATTGTGTACAAATATAATAAAACTTGAGAGTTCCTTACACGTATCTGTCTGGTGTGTGCCAGCACTTAGGAGGTTTCAAATTCACCTCAGTCATAAAGTTGAGTTTTCATATATTCCATTTTATTCTTACGACCTATATTTATATTATTTATTAAAAATGAATTCAGATATACAATTATTAAAGAAGGAAACGGTAAAACAATTTTCACCATAACTAATATGGTGAATATATCAGGTTATAACAAGTTAATGATATGATCATTATATATGATTAATTCTGGAGTTTAGTAGTATAATAATATATAGAAGGCAATTTGCAATCATTAAACGGAACGGGCGCATTTCCTCCAGCTCGATTGTCGTGAGAACGGGTCAGTGTCAGAGCCGTAGGGTTGCACGGGCGCGGCGCGGCGCGGGGAGTTTGTCGGCGCCAGCGGATGTCGCTCAGGACGCACTCGGCACTACACTTCGGACTAACACTAATACACCTTTGTTATCTTACGTGAGTTGTTAAAATTGTATACTAAACATGTCGCTATTGCCTTTCATGTCTTTTTTTGCGGCATAGTGTGTATGATCCTTTACACATTTAATTGAAACGTTTGTTTGCCCGCATTATTTACGAGTCTTGTCTGTAATTAGATGAAGTAAATTGGACATGAAATAATGAATTAAATAGAGTTAATTTTCCCTCGACGTTCTTCTTCTTATTAATTATGGCTCGGCACTATTCGTGCATTAGGCCAGTGTCAAGTATTTTAATTTTGTCAACAAAGCGAGGGAAATATTCAGTAATCTTTAAACATCGCTCCAACAAGATGGCGGCACCCTTGTTAAAACTTTCCAGGGAGCCTTTGTAGCAACTTAAAATGCATGTTCCTAGTTATTTACTGTAATCCACTTCACTTGTGCAAAACAACCACACTACATCACGTAAAATGCCACCAAAATAACATAATATGGCCAAATGACATAAGTTTATGAATTAAAACAAAAACCACCACATGACACTTTAAGTTACCGCCAAAAACTCCTCCCTCGACGTTAAAACATAATTTTGATAAAATACCCAAACGCCTAATATAATTATTTAAGAGAATCTCCCATATGATACGTTTTTAATACCTATATGACGCCTAGTACACATTGCACATAAACAGACACATATACACACACGGTGAACATCCATCATTGTGAATCGTATCGAAGAAACGTATTTCTGAATCAAGCAGTATAATTATGTATGTTGTTACACGAGGCTTCCGGGCCAGTCAACCAACTGCTAACAGAAAAAAAAACAAAGCAGCAGCTCACGTGCTTTTTTAAGGTGCTCGACCACTCTTGACAAATAAAGTCGTGATGGAAACGTGTTGGAACTTTAAAAATGACGTGCATAACGTGCATTAAAAATAACGTGCATTATAAAATGCATCACGCAAAAAATATACAATGAATAACAAGCGCGAGCAAACTCATTTGTTCGTACTATCGAACTAACATGAAGGATACCTAGATACATTTTAATTGAATATGCAAATCATTATATACTGAAAGAAGATATTATTGAAAATTATCATTTTCATACAACATTTTAATAAATTAACTGATAAGTTACTCGAAATGAGATCCATTTTCTTGTATAGTACACAGATTTAGTCTTTTCAGATATTTATTATATGTAAACTTCTGTAATGTATTGGAATGAATGTTCGTAATAACACCTTGAATTTCAATCCTTAATTAATAACTCTTATGCAGTTTCATAGAACTCTTTGTAAGTTAATTTTTTACGTGTCCCCATAGAAAAAGTCCAACGACGTAAGATTTGGAGATCGTGCTGATCATTTAATTGTTATGTTTGTACAAATCCAGACGTTAAAATAGTTTTAAAAAAAACGAGCTCATCGAGATGTGTGAAATTTAAATGTTTTACATATTTATTAATAACTTTTCGTCTAATAGGAAAACGTAAATAGACATTATAATGTAAATTATCTTTAATAATGTAAAAACAATTTAGCTGATTATTATACTTTACTTTTATTTAGGTACTCTCATAGTAAAGTTCTAATAAAATTCGATTGGCACTATAACATAGTGAATGTCGGTTTTTTGCATTATTAGTGGGTTATATTCCCGGCATAGGTAAACTTAAAAAAAAAACTGCAAGTGCGATTATTCTTATTTAAAAATAATAATGTTTCTTTTAAGTAAAATTTGCTATCTTCAATATTTAATGTACTTTTCCTCCATTTCCCATTCATTTTTTTCCACCCTATATATAAAAAGCTATATTACCGCGCCGGTATCGCGGTGCTCTCAGGCACGGACGCACGTATCTTTTCATCTCAACAGTACGCCATTTGAATTCATAAGCCGGCGTGCTGAATGTACGATGAATGTGTGTAAATGGAACGGAAGTCCATAGAAGTTGTATGCGCCGATGTTCACGTTGTCACTTTTTGCAATGTTTTCGTATACGGCTCCGTACACAAGTAGGCTTCGTTTACGTATATTCTGTACGAACATTAAATAGTTTGTAGATAAGCGTTTTGACATACTTGAGCATATCTAAAACAAGTAAAAAATTAAGCTAAGTTTCATCAAACACATTCGTTTTTAAAAATAACATCGACATTCGTCAAACGATTCTTTGACCTCAGAGCACAGATCAGTTTTCATTTTCACAAAAATTCCAATCTTTAGTCTGTGTTCAAAAGTATAACCATCAGACCATTTCACTAATCTTTAGTCTAGTCCCAAGCATTCTTAAACTGCGTTTAGTCAACGTTCAGCGAAAAATGCATATTCCATTTTTAAAAATAGAATCGCGTACGTTGCCGAGTGCACTCGAGTCTTTGTGCAGCGTCGGATTTATCTAGACGAAGGTTCTTGAATGCAGTCGCCTGGAACCATAGCGAGCTGGGGGTGTCATCGGGAGATTGTCAAGTGGGATCTACTCGCGGTCAATGACTGACGCGATGTAGTGACGTTGCGACAGGTCACGTACAAAATATTCTAAAGTGTTCGCAGGCATAAAAAAATTATAATAATCACGAAATTACAGATAGTGACGTCATTGGGCCCTTGACTCCGTCAAGGAAATTAATGTTATTGTAACAGTTTACATTTTTTACGTACGTATTATTAAAGGGTCCATGGTGATCGCCACTATCATTAGAGGTTTGAAAAAGGTTGGCAAGGTTTGTCTATCCAATATTGTCAAGGTGCAACACGGTTAGATAGAGGTAGAGTTACTATTGGAAGGCATTTAACAAACAATCTATTCGCTTTTTCTACATAAGAACATTTTTGTATTGTATACATATTATTGTGACTTGGTAGAAGTTTTTTTTATACTACAAAGGTGGCAAACAAGCATACGGCGCGCCAGATGGTAAGCGGCTACCGTAGCCGCTTAATGCCATAGGTATCACCCTGGATCCAGCACCCAGCATCCAAGGAGCTCTGGAAACCCTACTTATCGCCAAAATACAATACAAGGCTATTTGGCTGCGACTTTTTGTAGGGTGGAGATATTCCACCAGTCGGGCTGCTCCAAGTAGAGAGAAATCTCCTAAGAAATGTCTCTGTGCTCTATCTCTCTTAAAGTTTATTAATAAAAGATAAAACATTTATAAATTAAACATTCTCGATATTGGTTATTCGATTCAGAAAATAATTTTAGCTACAAATAAAACATAAATTTTAAATACAAATCTTTATAGAAAAATATATGAATTACCAAAAAAATAAAAAAAAACAATGTACCTGTCTTTCGTAAACAAATCGGTTTATATAATCTCGGCAAATGAGATTACGGGATGAGCTCCGTTGACGTCATAGAGGGAGGTCGTTGACGACACAGGGGAGAATTTATACCGAACGATGATGTTATATTAAAACGATTATTTTAGTACGTGTGTACGATAATAATACAGGCTTAAATTAATCAGATGCACATTGTGACGTTTATGAATGTGAAGACTTCGGAGATACAAATGTTACCCCATCTTCCGTACAGCCCAGATTTATATCAAAGCGATTTTTTTAGAAGCTATAAATACATTTTATTAATATTCTATTTTTCATTTTACTAATAATTTTTGGACCAGCCCACGTATGAATAAAATATAATATAATGTACATAACATATGTATGTATGTAATAATTAAATATAACTCTTTTCTGTAAAGAAAACTTTTTTTTCATGTATTTAATCTTATTTTGTCATAATTTAATGTCTTGTTTTCTATTATGAAGTCGATAAATTAGCAACGCAGTGTTTATTATCTAATTACTATAATAGCGATTTTATGGGAGGCGCGGTATTTTTTGCGACATGAGCACCTTTCATAATATATGGTGATATTAATATTAATTTTGATTTATTTTCAAAGTTTTAGGACAAATCAATTATTTTAACTGATGGCTACATGACTCTTTCAATAATTAAAATACAAAAAAATATTAAGTCAATGAATATGCATATCGACGGATGATGTAACTTTTTCATGCATGCATGTACTGTGAAAATGTATTATTGTAAAAAGTACACTGATGATTATTGTATTCAATTTCAATCATTCATTTCATTCATACATACAAAAAACATTTACTGTCACAATAAAGGTGAAGTTGATTAAACAGACGTCATATAAAAATATGTTCACTTTTATACGCTTTATATACGTAATAGTTATTTCTACTAATACAACACACTACGATCTTTAGGAGTGGAGAAGTGACCATAATCGTCAACCTGTCTGGCAATCTGGCAATCGCGGGGCACAGGTAATATTTAAATAAAATAATAAGATAGGGGGAGCAGTACATACTCGCAGCTCCGTTTAATAAGCAATAAGTATGTTATGTATATCTGTCGCCGTATCAAATCTATCAGACCATAAAATTAACACTTTTAAACGGTATAAAGATTCACAAAATCCAATAATAGAAAGCGATAGGGTTAATGAAAAAGTAGACACAGACCCACTATGATTGGATTTCTAAACATTCACATCTGATAGTAGAATAATTAAAATACACTTTAATGGTAAAATATCTAATTTATTATTTGTAGATAAATTATCAGTTAACGTGTACACGTAAATGCAACCGGCGTATAAAACTTATCTACATCTATAACGGTTTGAAACAACTGTAGTTTATATACTAAAAGTAAACTGTAGTGTTAGAAGAGGTAAAACTTAAATCGATATTTACTGAGAAAGCGTACTACGCATTTTTTACAATATTGATATTTTCCGTATCATATATACTTATCAGGGAAACTACACTTAAAAGTGATGATGATGATGATGGTGATGAAGTTGATTGTTCACAAATTAGACTTCAGTGAAACAAAACACCATCACGGGACGTGCAATACAACTTTTAATCTGTTTATTATTATTGTTATTTAATTTCATTATTTTATTTTTTAGCTGTTTTAGAAATTTATAATATTGATTTTATAATTGAATGTCTTTTATGGGTATAATTTTTCTTTTAGTATAGTATATAAATAATTATTAGAAGAATTCTACTAAAAGAATTATAATGTTACTAAATATTAGCAAACATCACTAGAACATTTTCTTAGGGATAAATGTTGCAAAGAATACTGGAGCCAAGCGCCCTATATCATTTGTACCTTAAATACAAAGAGCAATTTCTAAATAACGCTTCCATTATTTATGTCTGTAAAATAGCAGGTGAAGTGAAAATAAAAAGCCGGTACGGAATAATATCAATAAGACGGGTACTCAGCGGGGCGCCACTCGACAACACTACACTGCTGTATTATTAGTTGTTTATGTTACGTTGAGAAATATTACAAAAGGCAAAGCCGCCGCTTTTCATACATATTATTATAATTTTGGACCTTTGACATTTTGTTATTTCAAATGATTTTAGTAAAGTTTTTGAAACATTGCCCACGAAATCAAAAATATCTTAATATATGTAATAGAAATAAAAATAACAAGTATATAATAAAATATTAACGAGTCACACAATGTTAACCTAGTTACATTTTTTTTTATATAATGAATTAAGTCCACAGGTTGTGGCTTAAGTGGTTCTTGTGGTGAATACGTAACTGATCCTTTTAGATGAGACTTTTGCAAATTGATTTCAAGCAACTGTACACCGCCGACCGTTCATATCTAGGATAAAGTAAAGTTGGGCATTCAGTTTATTTACCGTAAACAACCCTATATGTAAAAAAAATTGAATAGAAAATTTTTATCCCATTAAATTATTTATCTTTATATTAACTCTGTCTTCTCTAAAATTAGTGAGTGACCAGTGCAACCCCCAAGTATCTCATTAATTAATAAATTCAAGGTTAGGGCGGCCCGAGTGCCTCAATATTCAACCACTGATCTTGAAACTCGGCGCCCGAAATGAGACACTATTTCAAGCCAATCTTTCTGTTATTGACAGCTAGGGTGTATAGCGCGCAATCAATTCTGGCTCCGAGTATCTGAGATTCTATTTGACACCGTTCGTTCGTATCTCGAAAAGTGTAGTAATACATTCTGCTCCAATGATTTTAAAATGACACTCCAGTCATTTCTATAGGACGTTAAGTGTGCACACAGGGAACGAGAACACTCCACATAAAATGCTTCGAATGACAGAACATGCATTCTATGCATTTTTGATCGAAAGGGAGCTTGGGTTAAGTGCAAAATATAGAAACTGTATAGAAAGTTCATCATAAAATGTTATTTTAATGTAAGGGCGCTGTGATATTCCTGTAATAATATTTTGCATGATTAAAACGCCCAGAAACTGAAAGGAAATAGCATTGGCTTTAATATTTACTTTTTTTGTTCCAAACGAACTGAAATTGCTTACCCTTTATTTATTTTTAACCCAAGGTTTATTAACTGTTACTATGTATTTGTAATATGGAAGAAACGTTTTGTGAATTTATAGTGAACATTAATTTTAATTGTGTAATCTTCAACAAACAAAGTCGTAACACTTTTGTAACAATACAATATAAATTTATCTCTCGATGTATTGTGAGATTTTTAAATAATAGTATAAATGCTTAAGTGTTGTTTACTAATACCCTTATCAAACTGTTTTTTAATCTAAATTTGTTTGTGAAATACTATTGTCACTAATAAATTATTATTATAATAAATATTGCCCCGCAAAACCAAATCGCAAACGATGTTTTTATATTTCTTCCTTTTTGTGTCGAAAGTTCGTAAAGAAGATATAATAATGGCATGGTAAGATCATATAGTTTTGTTGCCATCGATATAGAAACGGAATTCATAAGATAAAGGAGAGTCGAAGTAGGCCGTGGGTGTGCACCAGTCGCCGCCGATGATAGATGGTCTATTATCATTCAAGATTGAATAGAAAAGTGAACGTAATATTATGAAAGACAGACGAACAGTTTTATTATAACATGTATTTTGTAAGAAGAAAGTTTTGTTAAGCATTACGTTATTGAAATCCTATAAATAATTATACCATCCTATGTCGTAACACGCCCAAACAAATGCACTGTAGACAGATATGTACCAGAATCAATGCAGGTCGACGTTTCTTAAAATACAGACAGTAAATAAAATGTACAAGATCAGGCGCATTGTTGTGTTTTTGTCTACCCCTTGCAGATCACACTCCATTCAATTAAAAATAAATAGTTTATAGTAAAAAACTCAAATAAATATGTTAGATTATAATATAGTCATTAACTTGGATGATAACAATTATTAAAAGAACACCGAAACTAAGCAATCAATTCATACAAAAGAGTTATTGCAAGAACAAAGTAATTTCACTCAGTAATTGCTATTATTTGTACACAACTGCTAAATAACATTATTTGTCCTATTTTTAGAAGCACATTAATTCGCTTTCGTGACTCACTGTCGTAGTAAAGGGTCCAAATGAAATCCCGATTCGTAAAGTTCGTGGAAAAATCAACTTTAGTACTCAATAATAAAATCTGTTATGAAAGCATCAAGGGAATCATTTCATAAGGTAATAAATAATAATGGATCGTCTTTGGCCTTGGTGAAATTAGTCACCGACGACGTCTCGCCGCTGTAAATTGTGAATTAATGCCGAAGTGTGACAGTACAGTAGAGACGTAATATATACTTTTATATGGCCACTATGAACTAAATAAACGGAGAGTCTTGCAAAAAAAAATGTTACTTCAGTAAAGTATATTATATATACTTTCGTACTATCCATCGTTATATATACTATACGTTGACTACGGAACCCTCATTTCAAAATACAAAAGTCTCATTTCAAAGCACAAAAACATAGGTATGTTAATTAAAAAAGTGGTCGAAGCGAGAGCGGTGGCAGGTGAAGTGAGTAACTCAAGCGTTTGCAATTTGCGACCGATTCGTCGGCAATTCATTTAATTACAACTCTAAAGAAGCTAACAACTCAATTGCAAATAATAGCTGTTATTAAATGTATTGTTAACACCACACTGATTAAGATAATGACAGAACACTGGTGATTATTAAACACTCTAACGCGCAATGAATTTTCTAATTTCTAAGCCGATTATGAAAAAAAGTGTATATGTACACAACATATATTGAGCTAATATTTTAATTGCTATTGTAAGACGCAGTATTTTTTAAAAAAGGGTTTTCTTGTTAAAGTTTTCTTCTTCTTCTTCTTTTGCAAATTTCAGCGTATTTTAACGTGAGCTACGAAAATTTCCACGCGGAATATAAAAGTCTATCGTTTTCCGATTCAAGACATACTAATTTATTATACTCTTAAAACAAGTGGATCTATTTACTAAGAATTTTTTTTTAGATAGTTCGAACGCGGTGTGAGCTCATGATCATGGATCGTATACCAACCACCAAGTCATTAAATCTAATTATGTAATCAATATCAGAAACGACGTGTGTAATATTAATAAATAACTCTACTAAATTTAAAAGAATAATTCATATAAATCATATAACAATCAACTATGATTTTTCTTTACAATAAAATATTTAAACGTCAACATATGTAATAACATTCGAATAAAATTATGTGGTAATTCTAAATTACACATTTCGTTGAAATTACTTTACGTCAAAAGTCCGCAATATAAAGAACCTATTAAAGTATCGAAACATTTTCCGGTCTTTAGAGATCCTATTAGTATTTATGCATTTCGAGTTAGCAAGGAAACTGAATATAAACATTGTATTTTATGAGACATCTATTTATAAAGAATGTCGCAGTGAAACTTTCTTAGGAGCGACTGCATACGAGCTTTAAACAGTTATTTACAAGTTCTCGTCAATGAAAACTGTTAATTCCTAGAGATAAATGTACGACACTCGATGTTTCATTAATTGCCAACTCTCTTTTATTTGATATAACTTACGTTTACGTTAAGTAGCCAAAATACTACGTAAAATGTGACAATTTGTAGAACCCCTTTGATGTGAAAGTCTTTGAACTTTGAGATGAAAATTACTATGTATACTTTTTTATTATTGTGTTTGCAAAATAAAATCATTTTTATTCCTAAATAAAAACATAGAATTAAACTCCAACATCGATTTTGGTTTAAAAAACACTGAGACACAAATAGTGTCAAACCGGTTTCGTACGTAAGTACCTACAAAAACAAAAACTGAAACAATTCTATGGAATATTTTTCAAATTCTGCAATGTTCGCATACGAATCCTTCTTCGGTTTCTTTTTAACAAGCTCATCGCATAGCAACGCGGACTATCCATACCAATTATGGTCAGGATAAATTTTAAATATAGTACAAAACTTGTTTAAGAGGGCCTCTTTGTACTATTCAAACGTCATGGCTGTGTTTGTACCATCGTTTAATTAGATGGCTTGTCGGTTTGTATTGTTGATAATAATTTAGAAGAAGTAATTGGTATCAATGATAATGTTTAGAATGAAGGCACATATGAAATAAATATTTGAAGATATAATTGTCACGGCGATAGTGGCATGTTTGGTGTCTTGATCGGATGATTATAATAAATAGGAAATCTATTTAGTGGATGCTGCTATATGTATAACAAATGCAATTGATATAAAGGACAAACAATGTGCTACTGTTGGTGACTAAGTCACGAATATGTACAGTACACACTTGACGCATCCTTAAGAGCGTTTAATTTCAACACAATCATTATTGTTATATTCGTAAATGTTTTTGTGTAACTCGCACGCTTAGCAGTTTTATTATCTTGTTGAAATATTCACACGTTTATTACAACGAATTTTGTAAGAGCGAAGTAGTGTGAAATGACATTGCTTATTATGTCTACTTAGGTACATCTACTACTGAAACAAAATAAATTTATAATTTATAAATAAATTAAAAAAACACCAAAAACACAAATATAATAATGTAAAATGTCATTATTAAGTGGAAAAAAATTAGAATACAGTGTTTGTAAACAGGTTAATTAATTAGCTTGCTTTAACGTAAAAGATAAAATGCAGTAAATTGATTCTTAAACATTACACCATATACAATACCATCATAAATTATTACTACACATTGAAATAAACAAAAAAAAAGTATACTATATTTTTTTACCTACTTACCTTACCTTCTTATATTGATCTCTTTTACCTTCTTATATATATTTACCTTTTTACCTACTTATATTTACCTTTTTTACGTAGTTTTACATTTATCTTTTTTTACCTACTTCTATTATTTACCTTTTTTACCCACTAATATACAATGAGTTATCATAACATCTAATAATTTCTAATAATAGAATAATTCCAAGATTGTTTCAATTATGTACGCATATTTTTGTAAAACTAATTCTCTTAAAGAATTATATCATAACTCAAAAAATATATTTCTTTCCTTATTAAATGTTGTTCCCAAACGTGGAACGAATTAATACCCACAGAGGCGGTTGATACATAGCTATTTATATAACAAATGTAAGGTTATAATAATATATCTTAGAATTACTAGGAAGTTTTCGAGTAAATTACAATATTAATAGTGTTTAAAGCAAGACTTCCACATTATTAAAATATGTTATATTAAAATATATTTCTAGCCGATTAGATTTATAAGATGTTTAATTGATTAAGTTTACGAGTTAGCGTCGTCGACCAATCATAGCGATCAGAGGCGTCGGTGTTATAAAAATATTGTATTCTAATAACTAGGTAGTTTTCGAGTAAATAAGAATATCACTAGCGTTTAAAATTAATACTTTTTATTATTATAATATTTTTACTAACAGATTACATTTATAAGATGTTTAATTAACTAAGATTGCGTATTAGTGATTGAGTATTAGTGTCGTCAACCAATCATAGGCGTCAACCAATCATAGGCGTCAACCAATCATAGGCGTCGGCGTTATAATGATTAATGAATTACTAGGAAGTTTTTGAGTAAATAAGAATATTAGTAGCGTTTAAATTAAGACTTTTGTATTATTAAAAATATTACTATCCGTTTAGAATTATAAGATGTTCAATTAACTAAGTTTTGCGAGTGAGCGTCGTCGACCAATGATAAGCGTCGACCAATCATAGCGTAATCAATCGCAATGTAGTAGCGATATAAAGAGTGATGCATATGGAACAAGGGGATTATTCGGTGGAATCTCGGTGAGGCAAGGAACGCTGGTGGAGTGTGACAAATTAATGTGAAACAGTTATTGTATATTTACAAAATGGAGGAATAAATGGAGGAATAACGGAAAAGTGGCAATAAGTTTCATTCTTCCTGACCCGAACCCTTTACAAAGTATATACAAGTATAAATTGTCGGTCTACGTTGATATGAAAATTGCGTGTTTGTAAATGAGCCCAATTGTTGAACGAGTTCTAGTGTTTAATACTGAGCTGTTTGTGGGCGACATAAACTAGCAGAATTGACATGAAATTTTTGAACATATAACTATCATAAAATTACTTTCATAAACGGAGAAACACAATTACACAAGCGCCCCTGATTGGATTGAAAATAATAACTGTGAAAATAGGTTGGCCTTACAATTTTCAACAAATTACGAAAACAAGTATATCCACAAAAAGCCAATAATACGTGGAAGGCAAATCAACCTGCAAACGTATATAGTAGTATGTGGATCAGGATAGCTTATATAGTTAATAGTCCAGATGTTTAACTAAGAACAATGAAGTTTAAACTAGAGCT
Organism: Saturnia pavonia; assembly: GCA_947532125.1. Classification (NCBI taxonomy): domain Eukaryota; kingdom Metazoa; phylum Arthropoda; class Insecta; order Lepidoptera; family Saturniidae; genus Saturnia; species Saturnia pavonia. The sequence goes on along the minus strand of OX383899.1, from coordinate 4,020,181 downwards.
AGTAAAGTTTATTATGTATTGTTTGTATGTTCTGTATATTATGTATTGCCCGATATAAAATATACAATTCACTAAGATATATTTCGGTGCAGTGTACAATCATTCTTCTGAATATAAAAAAGGTTTACGCCAAGGGATAGGTGCTCTAATAATATACATTACAAGAAAAATATATTAAAGGTAAAACAGCTCCAGGTAATATCTGAAAGTTTTTAATACGAACCTTTTCATTACATAATGCTTTCAAACAATAACCTTTCGAAGTGACAATTTTGACATCTCCATAACACGACAACTGACATACATGTCAGAACACAAGCAGTTACGCATTCTTCAAAGAAAACGATGAGTATTCATCGGATCGTTGATATTAACCAACGAAAGTAAAATTCAAAGAAGCGCACGTTTAATTTGACTCACAAATGTATGATGAAAGTGCATGAGCGGATTGTGTTCGTGTCGTTAGCCTTTTAATTAATGTGTTAACCGTCCAATGAACTAGTTATGTATTCTGTTACGTAATTAATACAGTTTAAGCTCTATTAAAACTTACTAATTATATACACTAATGATTTATTTAATTATTTTTAATGAAACTATGTTGTAATATTTAATAAGGTAGTTAGGGAACCTAGCTAACCTAGGGAATAGCTTAGCCCACCTGAAGTCTTCCGATGGTTTTGGCGACGACGAATCGGTGGTTCCTTCTTGACAACTGACGTGGAATACCGTGGATACATTTTTGTAGTTTTCTTTTTTATACGAACTAAATACTACACTTATCAAGTACAATCCGCAATATACGTACATTTCAAATAGATTTAATAAAATTACAACTTACTCCTTCGGGTCGAAGCTATAGATTTATTATAAAAATCTGGGAAACCAGGTTTATAACTTTCTTCAAGTAACCGGCACCGGTTGACCTGAATTGATCCTGTGACCGCGCGCTCTCCGCCCTCTATCTCGAAAACGGTTCGCCGTATAAAAAATTTTTTTAAATAATATTTGTAGAGAATTTTATATTCTACAATATTGATAATAAATACAAATAGCAAAAAACCCATAGGAAATGAGATATTTACAAAAAAAGCGCAAAAAACCGATTTTTGTGACCTTTGACCTTGAAATTTAATAGTTGCGTACACCCTACCATATGTAGGTTTTGAGACAACTTTGAGAGTGTCAAATATACTAATATACAAGTATTTACAGACTTACAGCTGGGTATCTCGAATTCCGAGGTGAACTTACTATAATGACGACTAGCAAGCCAGCACACACACGGCAAGCCGGCACATTGGAACTCATGTAATGATAGGTATAACGTGGCCGGGATGGGCAGCGTAATCACTCAGTAATAGTGTTTATTGTAGTTGACTTTTTAATTGAGGTCTTCACTATCTAACAACTTGAACTATACAATGTTACTGTTGGGTCCGCGTCACTTCCCTCGACTGAGGAGAGGGGGGGTGACGAGTACCCGGGAGGGGGACGGGCGAAATTTGTATGTGCCGGATGCCCGTCTCGTGACACCCCTACTAATGTACCGGCGACTCGAAGCCTCGAGGCGGAGATGAAGGGTCCGAGGAGAGGGGGGGGGTGCAATATTGCACCTCAATATCCACCCGAAGCGACGACTCTTCAATGAAACATCAAAATCTTCTTATTACCGGTGCGTTCTTAGGCCGACCAATCTTCGTATTGCTGCTATTGACATCTGTTGGATTGACATCTATCTATAGACGCTAAATCACACACCCCAGTACGAAACTCGCGAGCTTAAGTACTCCGAGGCGTTACCTTAAAGAGAGCCCCTATCGCCTAGAGAGCTCGGTTCACTATTGTTATCTATTTTCACTTTGGTCGGCCTATTTCCCGCTCTATAATTCTTTATTTATAATCCTTACATACATGTATTATACATCATTATTTTCCTTATTCTATGCTCTATACAATGCAAATTAAATCTTATTCGTAAAAATTACCATTTTATAATAATTTACAAAAAACCTTAATTTCTATGGGCGAACCCGCCGTCCGGTCTATGTATTTTATATATTACTATTAAACTATTATAAATCTTATTATTATCTTTGTTGCATTCTATTCTGTATCTATAATTCTATAATATTAAACACAAACTCAATACATATTTCAATAATTAATGGTTACTTAATCCGATGAAACATACATCTCAAGAAAATCGTATTATCTAGTACCAACCCTATACATATTCCATACATTGTAAACAAAATATCAATATTCTATTTCGAAACACATTCTTAACATAATTATATCAAATATATCTATGAAAATAACTTATTTGTATGTCTCTATTCAATAATTACATATTCGTATGTCGCCAACATCCTCCCCCTCGTGCGCAGCACCAACTCCAGTCATGGCGACATTGCTGAAGGCTGTCCGGAACCGGCGTCGCGTTGCTCGTCGCTCGTCGCTGGAACCAGCAGCACCACCTTGGAGCTCGGTCTCTTCAGCGTCCCGCATGCGGTGCGCACTTCCACTATCCGGATGCGGCCGTCTGGTCCAGTGTGCGTTTTGGTTACCACACCCCTGGGCCACGTGTTTCGTGGCAGCGTGGAGTCCACGATCAGCACGGTGTCCCCACACTGCAGGTCCCTGTTGGAAGTCCCTCCATTGACCCTCCTGGTGAGTAAGGTGGGTAGGTACTCCTTGAGCCACCTGCTCCAGAAATGGTCAGCCATGCGTTGTGCCACTCTCCAAGTTCGCCGCCCGGCGAGGTCCTCATCAGTGAAGCTCCCAATCCTTGGAGACCCGCAGGATCTCCCGATGAGAAAGTGATTTGGAGTCAGGGCTTCTTCGTTTTCATTTTCTTCTGTGGCGACGAGCGGTCTTGAGTTCACTATGTGTTCTGCTTCTAGCAGAAGCGTATGTAGTGTCTCTTCTTGTGGGCATCTCTCTTTCAGGGTAACGGCCAGGGCCGACTTGACTGACCGGACCAGGCGTTCCCATGCTCCTCCCATGTTTGGTGCTCCAGGTGGTATGAACTTCCACTGGACACCCATCTTTCCCGCAGCTGTAGCGAAATCTTCAGTCCTCAGGTCCTTGGCTGCTTCTTCTAATTCCTTGTTGCTCCCGACGAAGTTGGTACCGTTGTCGCTGTATATCACCTTGGGCATTCCTCGCCTTGCCGCCATGCGCCGGAGAGCTAGTATCATTGAGTCGGTCGATAGCGATGCCGTCAGTTCCAAATGCACGGCTCTTGTTGTGAGGCATGTGAACAACGCTCCCCATCTCTTCTCGTGGCGTCGTCCTACCGTGACCGTCATGGGGCCGAAGTAGTCGACGGCAGTGCACGTAAACGGAGGCTCGCCGAATCTCAACCGCTCTTTCGGAAGGTTTCCAGTAGGTGGCGTATGTGGTGCGCTTCGATATACTTTGCACCACTGACACTGATGCGCCACTGTCCGTACCGTTGATCGCAGCCCGAGAACCCAGTATCGCTGTCTCACCTCATTAATCACGGTGGCATGGTTTCCGTGGTTGAATGCTGCGTGGTAGTGATGTATGAGCAGCCTCGTGATTTTATGCTTGCCATCCAGGATCACGGGACGTCGATATGCTCTTTCCATAAATGTAGCTGCGTCGATTCTTCCTTTTACTCTCAATAATCCGTCCTCCTCTATAATATCAGGTTTCTTCAGTCTTCCTTGTCGATCGGAGGTCGTCGAACTTCCAAAACTTTCGTCTTGGCTTCTCTTCAATAATAGCTTCTCTGCCCTCTCTAAGTATGTCTTGTCTATAGGCAGGAACTTCTCTTTTCGTTTCAGCATCGTAGGCTTCATGTTACTCTTGATTTTCCTCTTCTTCGCCCTTCTCCAGGTTGGATCTTGTTTTCCCATCTTCCGGGAGATGCAGGTGAGCTCCTTCCGCTTACGGCACAGGTCGATGAATTGAAGCACTCTAGCTGTCGCCCTCCATAATCTTGTCCAGCTGGAGAACCGATCAGGCTCTGGCGTAGGTAGCTGTTCTCCTGGGGTCCTCGTAGCGCCGACAGTGTGCTTCTCTTTCTCTTCTCCTGTTGGTTCTGCCTTGAACGTTCGAGGTTCAGGCCAGCCGGTCTCTTCTAGACGCAGGAAAGCGGGCCCATTGAACCACCGATGATCTTTCCCGAAGTCTCGAGGCACTCCTCTTGTTGCGTCGTCCGCCGGGTTTTGGCTAGTCGGGACCCAGCGCCATTCTTGTGGTTTCGAGAGGTCCTCTATTTCTGCAAGCCGATGCGCTACGAACGGTTTGAAAGTCCTCGGATCCGACTTGATCCATGAGAGGACCGTGCTTGAGTCAGTCCAATACGTCCGTTTCTTGATCTTCAAGTCCAGTTCTTCTTCCACCGTCCGTGTCATCCGAGTGCCCAACAGCGCTGCCTGCAGTTCTAGCCGTGGGATGGATACCGGCTTCAGGGGAGTCACTCTTGCTTTGGCTGCCAGCAGTGCAACATGGTAGCCTCCATCTTCTTTGCGCACTCTATAATATACCGCGCAAGCGTAGGCAGTCTCGCTAGCGTCGGTAAACGTGTGCAGCTCCCCCTCGTCGCTTGAGTGCGTGAAGCATCTTGGAATGCGCAGAGTCTCTAGCACCTGAACATTCGCGAGATACTCCCTCCATGCTTCTTGATCACTTGCGGTGACTTCCTCGTCCCAGTCAATGCCGCTTCTCCATATGTTCTGTATGAGAACCTTCCCTTGTATGAGAACCGGTGATGCTACTCCCATAGGGTCGAAGGTGGCCATCACGGCGCTCGTCACTTCCCTCTTGGTAGGTCCTCTTCTTTGCTGGACATCTTCCTTAAATTTCCCTAGACACGTCCTGAATCCCAATTCGTCGTCCTCCGTGTACCAGCGTAAGCCCAGGGTCTTCTCCTCCTTTGGTCCAAGGTCGATCTCCATCTGCCCGGTTTCCTTGGTGAGGCTTCTTAACACGGAGGGACTATTGGATGCCCATCCTCTCAACTCGAATTTTGCCTTCTTGTGGATGACGTCGACTTCTCTGGCTATCTTGGTTGCTTCGTCCTCTGTATCGAAGCTCTGCAAGTAGTCATCCATGTAATGGTTGTGCTCCACTGCACGAGCGGCCTCCGGGAACTGATCTTGATATTCAGCAGCGTTCTTGTTCTTGACGAAGATCGCAGCACTTGGAGAACAAGCGGCCCCAAATATGACTGATGTCATCCTGTATTCCTTGATGGGTCCACTCGCTTGCTCGCCCTTCCATAAGAACCTCAAGCTATCACGATCTTCTTCTCGTATTTGCAGAAACATCTCTTTAATGTCAGCCACCACGGCGATTGGTTTCTGCCGGAACCGTAGCAGGACACCGAAGAGTGATTGCAGCAGGTCTGGCCCAGACAAGAGCAGATCGTTCAGACTCTTCCCTCCTGTTTTGGCTGCAGCGTCGAACACCAGGCGTTTCTTCTTCTTTGTGGGATGCGTGACAGCAAAATGTGGCAGATACCACTTCCGTCTTGAGGTTGTATCTTGATTGGCTTCCTCTGCATATCCATTCTTCACGAGGTTTTCTATTTGATTTTTGTATTCTTTCTTCAGTTCCGGATCTCTGTGCAGCTTCTTCATGATTCCATTCAACCTCACTTCAGCGGCTTTGAAGTTGTCTGGCAGTTCCTCTTCATCATTCTTCCAGAGGAGTCCAACTTCGAAGCGTCCATCTTCCAAGCGCCGGCTGGTCTTCTCCAGAATGTCCAGTGCTCTCTGGTCCTGGTCTGTGCTTGGCAACTTCGGCAGGACCCCCAGTGACTCCACCGCGAAGTGATCCTTCATCAACTTCTCCAATGCCTCTTCACGGGCTGACACGTGTGCACATGTCACGAAGTTGACTGGTCGCGACGTGCCTCCATCGAAGCCATGCAGCACCCATCCGAGCTGAGTGAAGGATGCCACTGGCTGGTTCTTCTTTCCTTTGCGCGTCGCTCTCGATATGATGAGTTCCCAATTGTCCTGTCCTATCAGCAACTTGGGAGAACCCTCTTCGTAGTGCAGTTGCTTCATCAGCTTCTTAAGGTGAGCGCAGTTCTCTATGGTGCTCTTCTCCAGTCGCTGAGGCGTCAGGTTCAAGTCGTCAATGGTGCGTGCCCCGGTGACTGTTCTCTTCTTTGACTGGTGCAGTCCTCTTATCTGCATGTTGAGCTTCATTGAATCCTTCTTCACCATGGATTGCCCACCCACGGTTTCCAAATGAAGCGTCTCCTTGGGTCCCTCGAGGCCGACCTGCTCAGCTACCGTCGAGTCCAATAGGGTGACCGTTGATCCTTCATCCAGCAGAGCTAAGACCCTGGCTTCTCCTGCTGGTCCATAAACCTCGACAGGAATCATCTTCAGGTACGCTCTCGATGACCTGGTGCAGTTCACAGGAAGTCTCACGTTGTTGGCCACTTCTTTTTCTAGCTTCGTTTCTTCTCTTCTTTCTTCATGCAGCAAGCTATGGTGCCAACGTTTGCAGGTTGGGCATGGAGGGTGACGGCAGGTCTCCTTTCGATGTCGTCCGCTCAGGCACTTGTAGCATAACCGCGATTCCTTCGCGATATTCCATCGGTTCTTCACAGGTGCTTGACGGAACTTCGGACATTCATGTAGGAAATGTCCCTCACGGCAATGTGGACATGCAGTCTTCTCTCTTCCTCCTTGATCAATCCCCTGCTTCTCTCTTCCTGGTCTCTCTTCTTTGATGTGATCAGTCGTCGTATGCGCAGCTTGCCTTCTTGGTATCTGCTTCCTCGTAGCAGCCTCTGGTGTGGCGTGTGGTCCGCATCGGTCCGCCATCCTGTTCAGGAACCTTGCCATCATGTTCAGGTCAGGATCCCCTTCAGCCTTGTCCGCGACGTAGTCATACCAGCGGTACTTCAATATGGCTGGCATCTTGTCGGCGATGCTCCTCAGTATCTCTGGTGACTGGAGGTATTGTGGCTTCCGCAGTCCTCGTATCGCCGCCACGGTGTTGTTCACGTTGCTTGCGAGCAGGCACACGTCGTACGGGTTGTCGCTGATCGGTGGCAGCTTCCTTATTCTGTCCAGTTCTGCCAGAACCAGCGCGTCCGCTCTTCCATAACACCGCTTCAAGGCTTCCATCACTTCCCCCGGTGTGCTCTCGGAGTATAGTTGACTGCGGATTCCTTCTCTTGCTTCCCCCTTCAAGGCTCTTCTTAACCTTGCCATGTTCTGTACGTCGGAGAAGAGTGGGGCTGTGTCCTCGTAGACGGCTTTGAATGCCATCCACTCCCTTGAGTCACCATCGAAGAATGGCAGCTGATGCATGTAGTCCGGTTGCAGCACTTGACCTTGGATGTGAACGCTCTTCATTTCTTCAGCAATAGCCCTTGCGAGGTTCCTGTGACTCGTGTCCATATCTGCCTTGGTGTCGGGCTTGTCGGCGGAAGGTGGGGGAATCCTTATGCACCCCTCCTTGGATGCCTCCCTCTCGTGTCCCTTCTTGGAGAATCCTTCTGCAGACTGCTGGACCCATTCCCTGACGTGGTCCACCCGGTCCAATGGCTCTTCTATAATTGAGTCTTCATCCTCTTCATTTTCGGCTTGTATGACTTCTAAGCGCAGCCTGGCGGCTACCGTGGCTGCTTGTGCTTCCCGAAGCTCCTTCTCGGCTAACTCGGCGCGGGCCTCCAGTTCCTTGCGTCTTCTTTGTGACTTCACTGATGCAGGGCGGTTCCTCCTCACGGTGGATGCTTCCTTGTCTTCATGACCCTGGGAAGTCGTCGTCGTGTCACGCGTCGTGCCGGTCATGGTGGTCTCGTATGAAGTGAACTCCGTAGTTCCTGAGCCGCTCTGCTGTGCTTGAGTCTCTGCCGCGATGGCTTCTGTGTTTTCAGGCGCCTGTTCGCTCGTAGAACCCTTCTGGCTTCTTGTGACTGGCATCTCGTAGTGGTGTTGAGGATCCGGCTCGAAGGACCAACTGTTGGGTCCGCGTCACTTCCCTCGACTGAGGAGAGGGGGGGTGACGAGTACCCGGGAGGGGGACGGGCGAAATTTGTATGTGCCGGATGCCCGTCTCGTGACACCCCTACTAATGTACCGGCGACTCGAAGCCTCGAGGCGGAGATGAAGGGTCCGAGGAGAGGGGGGGGGTGCAATATTGCACCTCAATATCCACCCGAAGCGACGACTCTTCAATGAAACATCAAAATCTTCTTATTACCGGTGCGTTCTTAGGCCGACCAATCTTCGTATTGCTGCTATTGACATCTGTTGGATTGACATCTATCTATAGACGCTAAATCACACACCCCAGTACGAAACTCGCGAGCTTAAGTACTCCGAGGCGTTACCTTAAAGAGAGCCCCTATCGCCTAGAGAGCTCGGTTCACTATTGTTATCTATTTTCACTTTGGTCGGCCTATTTCCCGCTCTATAATTCTTTATTTATAATCCTTACATACATGTATTATACATCATTATTTTCCTTATTCTATGCTCTATACAATGCAAATTAAATCTTATTCGTAAAAATTACCATTTTATAATAATTTACAAAAAACCTTAATTTCTATGGGCGAACCCGCCGTCCGGTCTATGTATTTTATATATTACTATTAAACTATTATAAATCTTATTATTATCTTTGTTGCATTCTATTCTGTATCTATAATTCTATAATATTAAACACAAACTCAATACATATTTCAATAATTAATGGTTACTTAATCCGATGAAACATACATCTCAAGAAAATCGTATTATCTAGTACCAACCCTATACATATTCCATACATTGTAAACAAAATATCAATATTCTATTTCGAAACACATTCTTAACATAATTATATCAAATATATCTATGAAAATAACTTATTTGTATGTCTCTATTCAATAATTACATATTCGTATGTCGCCAACAGTTACTATTCCACGGCTGAAGCGAGAAAACTCTAAGTTTTTTTTTTTCGAACTGACTACACTGACTACACTTTTACAGTTTCACCGAGCGTGCGGGCGAGCGCTGAAGTCACTCAGCCGCGATAGTGAATTGGCAATTTTTGTCCAAACTTTTGGCTAGTTAGCCAAAAGGTCCCTTACAGAACGTATGTACCTGAGTGGTGTGCATTTGTGTGTAGTGATGCAGGGTAATGACTGTATGTTGGTAGCTTGTGAATGTAGAGTCACTGTATCACGCAAGCAGCTGCTTTGCTCAAGGGCTGCATGCCCATGGATCGGACCTAGGCTTGAATTGCCACAGTTCACCGTCCGCCCCCTGTGGAGGGACCAGTAGTTCCGCGGGCGTAGACGCTAGCACGCTTGGTTTGGAGATACGGACGGGTATGAAGCGTTATCTTCCGCTAATTTATCGTCGGGGTCGGTGAGTATGTTACGTGGCCTACGTTTTACCTTAGGGGAGTTTGGGAGTGGCGTGTTTGTCGCGGTGGCTACCACTGAGGGTTGGTATGATTTGCGGTGTTGTCGAAATATCTCGTCGCGAGATATATCATATAGTACTCTATTGAGGGGATATACAGATCTCTATGGATATCTCTGTTAAGAACGACTGGTTCTGCACTAACTAATCTACATAGCAGTTGGTTTTTCATGCCTCTAAGTCGGTCGTTGTTTGCTTATAAAGTGCGTGCGGTCATAGAGTACACCTGTTGCTATCGCGCCCCCAGCCAATAGTGATGAAGTCAATAGTACGGATACTACGTCATTAGTATGGTTTCCATAATTATATCGAAGTTTCTCCGACATATTATATTATTTGATATGATGTGTTGGTACAGGAAACCACTCCTTGTAACACTCGTAATATTATTCTACTGTTATGGGGATCCTATAAAAATATTAAACTGTCAAATAACACTAAGACAATGTCAAAACAAGTATAATTCACAAAACTATTAACGATTTTTAAAAGTATGTTACAAGGAGTGATTCAGAGGTTACGTCATATCTAAATATAGTAGTACAAAGCACGTGGTGGCCATGCGTGATGTCCAACAACACAATGCTGTATGCTGTAGTTAATACTACGTATGCACAATGTCCTCATAACTTATTGTTTGTTTTTGTATTCTACGATGTTACTATATGAGGAAATATTGCCTAAAGCTTTTTAACTACTTAGAATACAAGAGTTCGTTGAAATCAAAACTATAATAACCTAAGATTAGTATCTATAAAATTTATTATTTTCCTACACGAAGTGACCGAGATTAAGTACATTAAAAATTTATGCTTTTAATATTGAAGTACAGACCAATGAATGAAGCTCAAAATCATATTACTCTTTAATAATTTGGTAGCTTATTCTTGGTCTCGTATTTTAGCTGTCTAATTCCAATGGGATTTCTTCGATCGGAGATCAATGTTGATGTATTGGACATATTGTTTATAACTTACTTACAGATATGTTATTTATAGCTTAATTGTATAGCTGTAATAGAAAGAAAGAAAGAAAATATATTTATTGCAGAGAACATACGGGCACATAGTTTTTAAAGACATATACACCCATGTGCGTTAGTCCCACTGCAAATGGCACACAAGTCAGCATAAGCTGGCTGCCACTGTTCTGAGTGACCCCAGCGCTGATTTTCAGTTGCAGCCAAGTGGGTTTACAGAAGGAGTAAAATATGTATTTAAAGTATTGTGTAACATAATAAGCAAGACACTAATTTAATTACAATAAGAAATCACTTTTTGTCGTGTTCTTTCAAATATTATCTTTAAACGATTATAAAACGTCTCATCACAAGCAAAAATATAATTCACAATCTACTTACTAAATATACGATTTTAACAATACATTTCCGACTACACTGAAAATAAAAACAACAACAAAAAATTTACACACAATTTTATTGCATCGATGCACATAAAACACGTGATTACTACATTGTAAACATGACGTATCACAACCAGTTGTCAAACAGAGCCGAACGGAGAGTTGAGGAAGTGGAAAATTATACCGACAATAATTTTATTTCTGATGGTAATTATGTCAGGTATTTCACTCAGTAAAATGGCGAAACTGAAGCGATATTACAATTCGTTAACGGATAACATATATTACAATGTAATGTTTAACTGCTTATAACACTATGTTACACTATTTATTTATTTATCGCAAGTTTTAAAAGAAATTATGTTTTTATATCGACTGTTCCATGAATATTACGCGCAAATACTAATAACAGCATAAATTTATTTTTTTATTTAGCACTTCTAAAATCTTATTAAATCCACTAATTTCTATAATAGCCTCCATGTTTCTCGATGTCTTCGTCGAATAAGTTCTATCGAAAAAGCTTAGTTTAAATTGTAATCATAATAGGTCTAAACCTTAAAAGTTGACATCTTCATAAACCTTCGCGCAGTTGAGATGTAAAACGTACTTTAGGACTAGAATAACATTATAGCACTGGAAACTGAAAACGTAATTACATATTTGCATATTACCTACTAATTTAGAGTGTCCGCATTTTATAAAAAATGTAAATAATAAAAATTAAAAAATCGTAAATGCCGCTCTACCTGTAAGTAATGAAAAAAATATAACTGAAAAAATCTCGAGTACTAGTGATGATTTAGAAATAAATTTGGGATGGTTATGACTAATTGTAAGTTATATTGCATAATTTATAACATCCTAAATAAAGCGACCAAACATTGAATAAAGACTACAAAGTTCATAAAATAATATTTATATAAATCCTATCCTATTAAAAGCGAAGAATTCTTCTATATTATAGATATTCCGAGAGATGAAATAACTCAATGGACACAATAGTAGCGAAGGATAAATTCTTATGACGCTGATCAATGCGGGAGTCCCATTTATTTGCTACAATTGTTCGTTCGACAATTACTAAATGTATTTTTTTTTTCATATAACAACACATTACTGTTGCATGATATCTATAAAGTAATTAAATATCAATCAATTAATTATTTACTATTTTTATCATGTTTATTTTACAAGTTACATTGATAAATACAAACACATCTATAACATATATTTCAAGAGTTCAAGATTCCTTATAATATTTTCCTTCAGCTTTCAAGTAAATTTAATTTATAAAATATATGTTAATTATTTTTCAAATAAGCCAATTATTAGCATACCGTTTTAAAAAAGGATAGATAGGAAGAGTGTTTTGAATGAACGCAAAAATGTGTCTTCAAGTATTTTTGCATATGCTTTCACTTTTTGTTATCAAAAACTGTGAATAATATCGGAATACCAATTCATTTATAAGATCGTTTACGTCTGTTGACACGGTCAAAACTGTGTCTTATATATTTTTTCTTTCAAAGTGTCACTTTTCTAGACCGTAATTAGCAAAATAACGAATCTTATACTAATAAACGAAAATAACTGATAATATAATAATTATTTTAAGTAGAAAATTATATAACATAAAACCGCTCCATTGCATTATTGTATGAAGAATTATTACGGAAGTTCTACGGAAAATTAGATTTGTTTTTTTTTCTTGCGTCAGCCCACTCGAAGGAGTAGTGCGTGTGCGTGTCTCGTAAATTAACAGTTAGTTTACTTTACTGAATAGAATCGAAAGTTACGTTTATCTTTACGCCATATCCGACTTCTAATAGGTATAAAAAGAAAATGAAAAACCAATTAACGTTTTTATACTTTTACTTATGAGTTAGATTAACTTAAGACTACTGGCTCAATGGTAGTTGTAACCGTACTGTTGAGCAGAGGTTACAGGTTTGATCTCTACATGGGAAAAAATGATTGTTACCTTAGTTTGGAATCAAATTACCCCGTGTGGGATTATCCCTAAATGTTATTATTACCTTTTACTATTTTGAGTATGATAAACTTTTATTTCTATGCGAGATATTGTGTCGTATTTATTAAATTTATTTTTTTATTATTCAAAATTTTAAAGCGCTCCTCACTATGCAACAACGTTTTGCGAAAGGCAACGATTGGACGGATAAAGACGGGGGAATAGATACAACCACGATATTTTTGGAGTCTTTATGTCCAACAGAACATTGCTACGGGCTGAAGATGACGTTAAACTATATAACCATATCCATCGTATTCATATTAACTTCTTTTTTTCGATCTTTACAACTATTCCATTTGCAGATGTGAAAGTACACATATTTCGTATGGCATAACATGACGCATGTTAGTATAACATGCCCCATCATACAATAAACTCAAGTGCAATGACTTCATGTAACACGAGTTGCACAACTAGTATGTTTTGAGAAGCTAATTTGTTGTTAATTTTTTGTTTATACGTATTTTAAGCGATGTTGGAGCATGACTCATGAAATGATCAGACACTCAACGGAGTGATGTAACAGTTTTATATTGACCGTAGCGAAATTATAACATTGTTATAATTTTATTATTATATCATAATTATTTTCTGTTACTTTATGGCTCACTTTAATATTTAAAATTGAGTTTAGGATGAATGAAATGATTAGTAAATATTTAAATTTCACATCCCAAGTACAATAACTTTTATATTTTATTTTTAAATGTTGTTATAAATGGTGTAGTTAAATATTTTGATGTTATTTAGGGAGGTCCATTTCAACGGTATATTTAAATTTGAGTCCGAAAATAGAGCTTGGTAAGTAATAAAGGTTTGGTCCGATACGCGAAGCAAAATTTTAAAGACATTTAATTAGCCTCGTTAAAATCTCGAGAGCACTGTTTTTTTTTATAAAGTATTTTCGTAACTTTATTTTGAGAATCGAATAACGTATAAATAAATAATCTGCCGAATCTTACCATACCAGTCTCATTACCACAAATGGAATTGCTAGATTCTGTATGTGGTCCAACTGCAAAGGCACTTAGACCGCGCCGCCATTTTACCCTTATCTACCGTAAAACAGCAAAGTTTGCTTTACTATGTCCTGTTCTAAAAGATTTGCTAGCTTCCTTGCAACTGAATCTTCAAGTGTTTGGGTGACAAAAAACTGTGCGGTCCGCCTGTTGGTATGCGGTCACCTCAGCCTATGAATGCTTGCAATACCAGAAGCATCACATAGCGTTGCCGACCCTTTAAAAACCTATTCGCTCCCCTCTTGAAAAATCCCATATTTTTTTTTTTATCGTTATAGGTTTGGCGTAGTTGCCACAATCTTACCTGATGTTAAGTGATGATGTGGCCCAAGATGATAACACGCTGAAGCTAGTGGAAGACTGGCTCTCAAGTGCAGCTGCCGGAACACACATATTGGTGCTTGGCGATAGATTTTCAACTTGAGGGTGGTAGCTAGCCAGGCGGGCATTAGAAAAAGCTCTACCACCATGCTATGGTTTCCTAACGATGTTTTCCTTCACCGAAAGCTCAGGCTCATTGCAGGGATTCAAACTCACGTCAATCGACGCGAGGTCGTACACGCTACCACTGAGCCATCATTGCTTCAAAAGTAGTAGTAAATTGTAGTGCAATGGAAAAATATCAGCAAGGAGCTCATTCCACAACCGGAGCGTTTGCGGAAGGAAACTCCTCTGAAACCGGACTGTCCGCGTTCATTTAGGCTTCAGGGTGTGACGATGAACTCCCTGCCGATGGCAAGCGTTGCGATGGTGGAAAATAGCCGCTGGCATCATACCGAAAAATTCCTCGGAATACAACCCATTATACAAACGGTGGAACACACACAAGGAGGCGAAGTCTCTCCTCAGTCTTAAAAGTTCAATACCGCTTGTGATATAGGAATCGTCAACACTTCTCACAGCACGTCTTTGAGCCGCGTTAATGGGGCCAAGCTAGGTTCCAGGTGCTCCCGCCCAAAGGTGAGAGCAGTACTCCAAATGGAGCGGGACTTGCGATTTATACAACAGCAGCCTTTGCCTTGGGTTAAAGTACCGCTTCGCTCTGTTCAGTACACCGAGCTTTGATCGCAGTGCTATTTGAGAACGATTGTAGCTTGAAATGTGGTGGAACGACAACTTAATACGAGGTGGACTGTATTGTTCCTTGCTATACGTTTATTATATAAAATACGATCAATTTAATCTAGGTATAGCATAGCCAGCCCCTTATAAATCATCGCTGTCCCAAGTCCAAACTTTGCTAATAAAATAAATCAAATTCGTAGGTGATTTAAACTATATACTTACAGGTTTACTTGCTAACGATAAATTCCCATTATCAAATTTACATTCACGGAAATGCGATGCACGTTAAAGTTTTGCGGAAATCAATAACTTCCACGAAGCCATACGCTACCATTAGCGAACCATCGTAAAGCTACATCTAACATTGTATATACGAAAATACTCTGGGCATAGTTCCAAAAAATAAGTGTAACGTTAAATAATATAAATTAAAGTTTCATTGAAATTTCACAGGCAATTTTCTATAAGTAGCAAAATATAAACAATTGAAATATGTCATCTTTACAAATCTACCACTAAAAAAATGTCACCTACTCTGAACGAGGAAAGTACAATACATAGTATCTGCATAAATACTATAACACCTATAAGGGAATTATCACTCATATGTAGTACAGAGGGAAGCAAAAAGCGTAGTATTATTTTTATTAATTATTGGCAATTTAAATTACTCTTTATATTATAAAGAAATATTCTAAAAACCAAGCTGTATAAAAATCAGGGTTATTCGATTAATTCTGTGAGGCCTCCGATATCTGACTATATTCATAGTTTGAGGTTGGCTTAGTTTAGACACCCAACATAACAAGAAGTAGACCATCCACCAATATGGAGTAGTCCTAGACGGTGGATCATGGATTGTAAGATTGAAATGGTGGAATGCAAGGTTTGAGAGAGCATAAAGACTTATTTCAGCCTATACAAATATCACCGTCACTGTTTTTATTTTTCTTAAAGAGATTTTACAAAAATTGTTTTAATACCTCACGTTTAAAAAAATACAATTTCGTTTATAGTAGAAATCCTTTCTACAAAAGTTAACTTAAAAATTAAGTAAAAAGTTAATTAAGTATTAAAATTTCAAATAGTGTTCTTATTTACTTTTAATGTCAATCATATTAATAATTACTATATTAGTTAATTAAATCAAAATTATCAAATTCTTCGTTAATAACTATTTATTTAAGTTATTAAAGGACATAAACGTATTATTGGTCATATTATACATACAACGTAGTTACGTAATAATTAACGACAATATTTGTAGCATTTCATTAATATTATATCAACACTTCAGACTAATAAAATCGCAAGTTTAATAGTCGCAGGCGAGGACTTTCGTCGTTGATTGTACACATATTCCTAAAATTTTATTCGTTTCTGTTGCAATAACTTTCACTGTCGCCTTAAACATCATAAATCATGATGTTTAACCAAAAACCGTGACTAAAACGATTTGCGGTGAAAACTCATGGACATTAGCGCTTGACCGCCTATTATATATACGTTTATAAACAGGTTTCACTGAAACCTTTAAGAATGATTATACTTATGATATTCGTCTCTATGACGAATTCCCATGACAACTAAGAGTTCAAAGAACATGAAATGTTTTACATGATAACACTATTATGTTGTATTACTTTTATTGTCACCTTAAACATCATAAATCATGATGTTTAACCAAAAACCGTGAATAAAATTGACATGAAATTTCCAGATTCAGAATCATGGCTTCTTAAAGGTAGATTTCATGATGTTAAAGTAATTATAACATTAATTATATTTTGCTGTTGATTTCCCTTTGCTATAAAGTATCGTTGGTAATGTTGGTATTTCCTTGTAACCAATTATTATAAAATAGAGCCGCATTAATATGCTGCTGTGAGTTTTCATGGTCAGATATACTTTGTGTAAAATTGCTTCTAACGGAAACACCGTTAACCCATGCGTCGGAGTACGATTTGCTTTGACGATCTGCTAACAACCAACAGAAGTAGCAATACGGCTTGTTTAAAACATTACAATAACATAGCCACGGCCTTGAAATATTTATACCAACCTTATTTAAATATGCATAATGATATGTCGAAAAACATCGCTTCGTTTCTGAATCCTTTGGGAATGGTTCTTGTGGTTTAGATGGGCTCAATTTAATAATTATTTTACATTCGCATTCTGTAAGGCTGTCACCAAAATTCCTTATTTTGATGTTTTTATTTTTTATTAAATAACTAATCTGAAAATGGTTGGCCCAGTAGTTAAAATGTTATAAAATCTATAAAATGTTAAACATTACAAATTGCCCCAGCATTTAACACTTACATGGTCATTACTGCGCAAACATGGTCAAAACTCGTGTATGACAATATTGATCTTATATGAGAATGAATCCAAATATGATAAATATGATATTTATTGTATGATATGTTTTTTTTTTCGGGAATTACGGCCTAAGAGTTTAATTGAGATTGTAGGTAGCTTTATATGAATTTCTGCTTACACATGTTCGGGGCCTCTGTAGCCCAGGGGCCCCGTATCATTGGTACGGCTGATACAGCGGTAGCTACGCATATGATTACAATGAAATAGGAATAAAAAAAGACATATCACTTAGGAATAATGTATCTTTCTATTAGTGAAAGATTTTTTTTAAGCAGATCAGTAGGTACAGATTACCTCGTGCAAACATATTCACAAACTTTATCTTTTTATAGTAGGCAGTGAGTATAATTTATTTTATGTATAATAAAATTCAGTTATATAATATTTAATATAATTTTTAAATAAAGACCGATAATACCAGTTTCACATTTTATGTCAGTGAATTAGGTTAAATTATCAAATATAAACTAATTCTTGCCTAATCCTGACCATCAAGAATACCCAAGTCCTGAATCATCAATCCGAGACATCCAAGTCTGAATGCGAGTGGACAAAAATAAAACGCCACAAATATGAGTCACATTAGAAAACTATTGCAAAAGTAGACATTGTCTGCGTATGGTGTAATAGATAAAATAATAAAAGCTTAGTTGTTTTAAATTTATAAATTTTAGATACATTTAGGATTATATAAATAACAAATGCAATTACGCAGTAGATAAATTTAGATTGGAATTCAATCTTCAAGGAAACAAGGTCGTCCTAAATGTACTTTGCGTGAATGAAAATTATCAAAGCAAGACGTGAAGCGAATTGAAGCGTGATTGAGCGGTGTTATTAATAAAGATAATTTACGAATAGACTGACTGAAAATTCTCACACTTCCCATAAAAAAGTTACTTTTTATATTTAGATTTTTGATCAAGTTATTTAGGTCGATGGTTACAACTTCAAATTAACCTATTATAATTAATAAACCTGAAATCTTATAAAATTCTTAAAATGTTAATATGCTGTAATATTGCTGGATCTTAATTCTTCGATAGCCCACGTACCTGTCATGAGTAACGGAATCGCTCGTGACCGTCGCTTGTTCCACTGCACAAAATATGTGTTGAAACGTAACTACAATGTCAAGTCAGTTTTTTCTTTGATCTGACTCACTAATTATATTTTTATTTTAGATTATGTGAAGCAGCACATCTGTACGTACCTGTAACAAAAAAATCATTTGTGCAATTAATAAAATGAAACGTATGGTTTATTTTTAAAACTAAATAACTTTTAACTAGTTGTCAATTTCGGTATCAATAAGAAGTCGTCTGTTAAAACACACTACGGTTCTACTATGACCAGTTGATTCGATAGGTTTAAACTGTTCACTTTTTGTATTTTGATATTTTAAATGTAGAATATAGGTATTATTAGTTATTATAGATATTTTTTAATTTAAGCGTTTTAATCGATATACGAAAATGAAGAGAAAATTACTATAATACAAATTAATATTAGTAAAATACAAGAAATGTCTTCAAGTATTTTGAAACATTCTTTACTAATCTAGAAATAGCCACGGTGCAAGGTTGTTTCGGACACAAATAGGCGACGCGACGGTGCGTCAGGTGTGAAATTCACCTGTTCAAAATACACGATGCAGCAGTATAGCATGTTAATTATGCCGGATTATACACAGCCGAACATAAACCGAGCACGTGAATTTCAATGTTAGCATACGTTCGAGCGTGTAACATGCATACACCAAATAAATTTTTCACACCAACATAGCGTTTTATGTGTATAATTTAAAAAAAAAGATTAACTTTACTACATAACGAAAGCGTGTGAATTCGTTAACTCGGTGTAAGTAAAAATAATATTATAGGTAGTTTTACATTAATGTTTACATAAAAGGCAAACAGCTTGGCGATAAACTATTTATTTACATTAGCACTTTTTGGATGTGAGTACATTACTTTATTAATTGGTATGAAATTTTTGATGTTCATGTAATATTTTTTGTTAATAAATTTTATCGTGTTTTTAAACGTCATTTAGTTATATTAAAAGTTCATTAAACAGTGTATAAGAACTTATATATTAGTAACTTACTTGTTAGCAGTGAAATAGTCAATAAAATTGCGAAACTATAAATTCAAATGACATATGTTGGATTCAAGGGTCAAATAAAAATAGCTCACAGCTCAAATCAATCGAATTATTATCCATATAAATAAGGACAAACATACAAAAAAAATCAAACACAAAGAAAGTGTGTAGGCCATTAAGTACCTGCTATGAGCAATCTGAAATAGAGCAAAAAAATGCAATCTCTCTTAGCAAAGGTTTTACGAAGCGATCCCATAGTTGATACAATGCGTGACTCATGATATAATTGCATCACAATATCGTGAGGTTACAAGTTAAATCAAAATATTGAGAAAATATATTGGCTGATTTACATTTTGCAGTTTTCTGGCACCTGCGATTGGTAGACGATACTAGTTTGAATGTGTAAATATAATGACTGACTGCAAATTTGTTCCATGGATGATTTGTAATAAACAATAAAGAGTTTATTCACACAAATGATAAATAAAATTGACCGATAAGAAGAAAAACCTTAGAACTAGCACAAATAGTTAAGATTGAATGATATTTTGATAAGGATACAGAGGTACAGAAAGTACTTTTTTTCCCTAAAAAGGAGAAATATGTAACATTAAAGAATTGTTTTATAAGATATTAACTGAATCTACAATGAATATCAAGATAACAATTTAGTAAATAATAGTTACAATAATATGACAATAAAAATCATTGTTATGTAAGTCATATCCTCGTTAAGGTAAAAATGTTGGGTACTTTGAAATATTTTATATAATGTATTAAATAATCTAAATATGGCATATAGATGATATAGATGGATATATATTTGATGATAACATTCGACATTCAGATATGACCCTAGAACATTTGAAAGTATAACTACTATTGATCAACTTAGGAAAAACAAAAACAAAAGCTACATACGAGATATAATGTATCGCGGTTTGGATTGACGATAAAATATACATAATAGATCCAGTATTTAAAAGGATTATCTTAAACTATAAACGTTAAGATATTAATTTTAATATATCTAGTAATTATTGAAAGCGAATTCAATAAGAGTAAAGTAAGTATCGTGCAAAGGAGAACGTGTACTGGTTTGCAAGTCATTGTGGACAAAAGAACTGTTCAATGAGCACGATCTCAAATCGAAAGATAGCGCAAATTGAAACCGCGCCTTATCACCAATTACAAGTGAACAGCGATTATTAGCACATGTTTATATTTGTTGAACAAGAAATTTGTCAAAATTTACAACATGTTTGAGTTTGTTTACAAATTAAGAGTATATTAAATTACATTCATAAATGACAATATATTATTTATACTGATAAACAAAATCAAAAGTTCACTATAGTATTTGTCTTTGGAGTTTCAGTTTTTATGTAAATAAAATCGTGTTTAGAACATTATCCTTGAAGTTTTGTTGTTTAGCTTAGATAAGAAAACAAACGCTTCCCTTTTATCACTTAAACCTTTCCGATTTAGTTCTGTTCGATTCAACCGATACTACACAACCGGTTACGAAACTTCCGATAACATCGATCTTTCAAGATGTCTCGATGACGTCACCCCCCGCACGCCTTACAAATCTTACGTTACGTAAACTAAGCTCTATCGATGAGCTTTCTTTGTAATTGGATTTTTGTTGGACCTATGCAATAAAATAAATCTGTTAATTCCGATTTCTGTCTATATAATAGTGTGCATACATGCTGTGGACGCTTGATGTAGTTTGGCTTCAGTAATAGAAGGCTCAAGTGCCCAGTATATAATCAAACAAAACAACATTACTATCTGTATTTTAACACATTTTTATTGTTTTATTTATCAACAGTTTGCATCTACTTGATAAATAAGAACGAAAAGAATATGGATGTAAATTAGTCGTATCTACAACGCTAGGCGTCGAAACGAACCCCTGGCTTGTGTTTTCCACTACGCGTATTATGGTCGAGAGATCTAGTCAAACACGAGTGCCCTTTCATACCCTAAAACTATTTATATTCTAAGTGAACGCTTTAAAACATTTATTACCGATCTCATGATACTGATATGGTGGCAAAACTGAAATCATTCTAACCAGGGATGTTATGTTTACTATGACTACACTTAAATGACTGTAAATTTAATACCAAAATGTATACTAATATAATATAATAATATTATAAAGCGATTTTGTGTTTGTCAGTTTGTGTATATGTGGAGGGTAAACTCCGAAACAACTGCACCTGTTTGAAAAATTCCTTTTTCATTTAAACGTCTGGTTAATTTGGAGGCAAGTACGGGACGTGAGACAAATGATAGGCTACACGGGTGCGTAGGCGGCGCGGCGCGGTAGACTCGGTCGAATAACTTTAAACCATGGAACACACCTAGATGTAAATAAAAACATGTCCACTCAATAAATACACCAAGCCACAACTTATTGTTTATAGAAAGGATCTGACGGAACTTATCAAATTAGTTTCCTGAAGAGATAGGGCAGTTAGACACTTAGTTCCGCAGCTCTCAGAGTTGTTACAAAATTATCTTACGTCATTATAGTTGGATCTCAATATGAAACCTGTTGAGCTCACGACTGCTACCGGAAGCACGGTTTGGCACTTTCCGCATAAATTTCGACAGAGGATATCCTAGGGTTTGTTAATTTTGATACAATTTATTTTTCACGTTTATGTTGGCGTTTGGAATTCATTTAATTTCCATTACATAAATAAAGTACCACATCCTTCTTAATCCTGGTTACAGATGAAGACTGAAACGCCATAATGTTAAATTGTTGTAAGTTAGTTGTAAGTTCTTCAAATGATTTTCATTTATTATATCACGGGATGTTGATACGATTCACAGACTTTAATGAATATTTATGTAATATTCATTAAGTGGACTATGTTCTTTTGAGTAATAAATTTCTTTAAGCCGAAATATTTTAAATCTTATATATAAAATTATTATTTGCATCTGTTAGTGATCGTGTAACTTCTGAACGACTTGACCGATTCAGCTCATATTTACACAATATTATTTGTTTTATTGAGACGATGGTTGATAGCTATGTTAGGATTCTAAAGGTGGCGTTGTAATCGAGTCATTAATTACCGCAAAGGGCAGGACAAAAGCTATCAGTCAAGCTAGTAATTTAATAAAAAAGGAAAACGTAATTCATAATCATTTGGGTATACACATAGAAACAAAATAACTTTACTGAACCTCTAATGGAATTTCATTAATCCCAATGCACATTATGCATAAATAAGTCCTATCTAATAAATTAATATACAGTTAAAAGATGATCGGAGCAAAAGGTTAATGTATTAGAGATACCGTATTACGTGTGAACGTGCATCCATTCAGACGTTGATAAACGATTCATCAACGGCTGCAGACTGGATTTAATGAATTGAACACGCAGAACAGCATTGAAAATAAGGTCATTTGTACTGATAACAAAATATATACAAATAAATAATATTTATAGCATTAGATATAGTTGCAACCACCATCTATTTGACCAATAATATCTAACTTTTCTTTTTAATATTCAGAACTGTTTAAGTGTGGTTTATATAAGACAGGTGATCATAGCAAAAATAAAAATAAAACAATTCCAAGAGATACGTAAATACGATGAAAAGTGGGATTTTAATCGGTGCATTGTTCTACTGGTAGCGATACAAGGTCATAAACATTGAGAAGAGCACGCAATGCTGTCACGAACGAAAGTAAGTGGCGTACTCCATAGGTGGATCGTTTTCTAAACGAAAAATAGACGTGCAAGAGCACACTGCGATCGGCCGCAAGACCCGCCTATAAATTTACAACTAAGTTGAAGGATACAGCGAACTATTGCAATTTATATACACAAAAGATAAATAATAACAAATTTTATAATCAAATTACTTTCTATCTCAGTAATTGTTTTGATGTAATAGGATTATAATAATATAGAACAAATTAATTAAAATAGTTCCAATATAACTGCATATAAATGAACGAACACAGTCTTATTGCTTACTTAGTTTAGTTCAGCAGAAGTACAGCAAAACTTGTTGATTAGTTTCCCTCCCATAAATACTTTGTTTTCCATAACAAATGCGATTTGTATCTTATTCATGCTAAAATGTACCTACACGGTGGACCTCTGACATCACGAATGGCTCACGAATGCGCCGGCCGCGCTACATTTGGCATTCATGCACGATTTTAGGTCAAGGCAGCTATTGCCAGGGATCGCTCCAAGAAGATTATTACAAATTGCACTAACATGCATTCGCTCAGCCCCTTTTATACTGTAGAACATTGTTTAGCGTCATTTAAAAGCTAATGTAAACGTGCCTTGTACGAAATACAGTCGACGAGAGATAGAATTAACATGCCGTTGTTACTAGGGCGTGGCTAATCTCACTAACATCAAAGCCATTTATGTAAAATTACAGCTAGATTCATCTTAGTATAATGATATTTTTGTTTTCTGTATTAGCTTTGTTGATGTCGAAATGCAAAGTTCAAAACGATTGTTCTAACATTAGAACAACTCAATCCCCATACACAGAAACAGTAACATAAAGCAGACTTTTACCAAAATCTTATAAAGTATTGAGCAATTTAATGTGAAAACTTTGCAGGACTTCTGCTTTATTAAAATACTAAAAGTTACAAAATGATCCCAACATCCTCTAAAACGGATTCCCTTATTGGTCTTCAATAAGATTGTATGAAACAAAGGATATATTATACAAGAGGATAATTTTCAAACACCAGTAGCTGAAGATAAAGAAGAGTACACAAGATATAATAATACACCATAAAAACTATCAAGGATTAACTGTTGAATAAAAAGCCGAGCTTTCAAAAATAGAATACACAAGTAGAATATCAATCAGTCATCTAAATTTAAGAACAATTTATGAATTTGATGATTTTTATAAATTAAAAGCCAACAATAGTTTTATACCTTAATTTTTTGTAAGACCTTTTCGAATGAATATTTGGATTAACATAATAGTGAGTTTTTAATGCCACAAATTTTCACAATTTCTTTAAGATAACATAGCAGTATTTGTCAAAATTAAATTTATATACCGTCCACATGATAAAATATGTTTTATCGATCAAATGTAAATGGAGTTGTTTAAAATGATCCCTTCTATGGGAATACAAAGACAGGTGATGTACCGACATGTGTAGTCACGGAATATGAGCATCAAGGTGACCATAACGCAAGGGGAACGATAAAATTCCTCTGTTCAAAGTGGATGTGGATAGGGTGTGCGACGAAGTGTGTCTTTAATACATCGGAGTCTTGAAATATTCACGGTTGTACTGTTTTTATATAATATATTAGTTATTTAACTTGAATTACTTTAGTTTCTTGACATGTTTTTAGCCACACCTAACTAACCTATACTAAAATCTATACCAAATGCCCTCATAACAAATGAAATAACAACGAAAAGAAGTCGAGATTTCTTTTAGAGATTATGTTTTATAAAGTCTAAGTACAGAAAGAAATATATAATATTTCGTTGATTAATTTTGTGCAAAATTTAGATAAAAGAAATGTATTAGAAAGCAAGAATAATAATCTCACAATAATGTGTCCATTAAGACAATATTTGCTTTAGATATTTAGCAGTACTATGGACATGACAAACAACATTGGGACAACCAAAAAATATAATTCTTTGGATACATCCAGTTTGTATCTAATCGATTATCTGATAGTTGTGACGAAACAGCTTTCTATCCGCGTGACAAATATTATTGATGAGGGAACAACCATTTCCTTTCAAAGTCAACATAACATTAAGTTATAACATTTATACGTTGATACCGTAATTATTGTTATGAAATATTTGTTGTCCGTTAATAGTTGCATGTTATGTAAACAGTATTTTTCACTATCGATGGATACGTTAAGGATTTCATGAGTTATAGAATACAAAACGTCCGTAACAATGACTTTTTTGAAATCGATATAAAAAAATATATCGTCTTTAGATATTTTGTAAGCGTTTAAAAGTTAAATTATCAAAACTATGACATAAACCCATTAATAATTATAATAAACCTATAATGCAGTTTATAGAAACCATAACTAAAATTTACCATTCTTAATCCCGTGAGAATTATTCAAAATTAATTATACTCCATACTGGCCGAAGAGCAAACGTACGGGTCTCTTTTAAAATTCAACCCTTAAACTACCGAACAATGATAACAACACGCACAAGCGCGATGCATTGTGTGCAATTTCGGTATTTTTTATGATTCAACAAAAGATTTGCACAAAACGGTGGGTCGACTGTTCGGGTCACGGATTACGGTCCGCAACAATGGGGTGATGAAATTAATCAACGGTTTGAAACGTGATGCTTTTTGCATCACACTATTTCAATTTTTGTTATACAATATTTAGAATCTCGAATCGTTTACTGTTTGAAAAGTTTTTTAAATATACATGAAATAAAATTAGCCAGAAGCTACCCATTTCTATACACCTATTTTTGATTCTAAAAATTTGTATATTTGTTACGTACGTGTTTGCCGTCACAAAACATTTCCATTTATATCTATTTGTAAAGGTTAACTGGAAGAAATCGCTCTAATCGATAAGGCCGCCTAACTGTACACAAATAATGTAAATAATTGTATAACATGTATGTTTACTGTGGTGTACAATAAAGTTTTATTATTATTATTATTATAACTTGTGTATAAATAATTAGCTAAAATGAAAATTTATTTTTTGAATCATAAATATATTATTTATCTGTTTAAGTAAAATATACATTGCATATATATATGCATAGTGAAATAATAAAAATAAGGTGATATCATTACGTTGCATTTATACACCAAACCTTAAAGTTCTATAAAACGTCATGAAGTACATGTTAATAGCAGATTACTATTAATGATTGTACCTACCAATATAACTGGCATAAATTTTAGCTGTAAGTAAGTAAGTAAGTAAACTGTAAAGTAACTTTCTCATTATTGTAAAAGCAATTTGCATTTTTGACCTTTCATAAGTATTCTATATAAATATTATTACCAACCGCAATCTCCACTTACATTGTTCATAAACAGAGAGATGCCTTAATATCAAAGGGGCATTTTCTACAATAAGATACACGCTCTATATAATTTTGCACGACACGCGCCGTCCCCCACGTACGGGATATGGGGGAGATCCCTCCAGGGCACCCTAGTTGTAATGTCCTCATAGTTGATGCGTGTCGAATGCGTTATTTTCCCTTAGGAAAAAGTTGCCATTTTTATTAGATGTATAAAGATGAGACTAAAATACGTAATCTGCTAGTTATAAATAGAAGTAATGCCACGTATATAGTATATGTTATTTACTAGTGAAATACATACATACATACAATACATTTTAAAGTTACTAAATCAACAAATATCAAGATATTACCTGAAAGGAAAAATCATAAGCAAAAATTTATCGAGTTAGCGTACCTAAATGATAAATAAATTGTTAAAAAAATGTTGAACACTTCAACGTTTGGCTTCTTGTTTTATTGTTGGTAAAAATCAATGAAATTTTTTCAATTATATTTATTCATCGAGGAAGAATGAAACAATATTTGTACTGTATTTCATTCAGAATGTTTGGATAAACATTGTATTTGTTTCAACATTATTTAAATGACAGACGATACTGATAAGATACGGCTGTAATCTATTCAGCTGAAAAGTTAAACTCTTATCATCAGCTTCGAAGAGGATGTTTGAATTTTCCGAGATATTTCAATAACATACAAACGGTAAATCCATATAACATATCAGCGGAATAATTCCCTGAAAGCCGGGTCAGTGATCCTCTTCGTACTGTATCAAAGTAATATAATTTTGTTTACCATCAAACGCAATTGATCTACCACTCACTCTTACATGAAAAATCCTCCAACGTAATGCTATAAAATCCCGTTTTGATTTACGACCATCCACTATTAAAACCCCTAAAATCCGTGCGGATTTACGAGAAATTCCGATTAATATGTAAACATTTATCGCGTGATAAATTTTTCTATTCTTTTGTTATGGAATAGCTAATAAATTGTCACTTTATAGCGCAAAGAGCCATATATCAAAGGGGGAGTTAGGAGCCTATAATTATAATGTGCCAGACAATTGTGTGACATTTTCACTGTATGGGGTACAAAACTGTGTTTGACAGTTTGTGGGAAAGACCCAAAAAATATATATTTTTTTTTACTTTAATATGGAAAATAGAAAATAATAAAAAGTACGTCGGTATCGAGATAAATGTATAATAACTAGCGATGCCACGCGACTCTGCACGCATTTTTTACACAGTAATTATTTTCATCCCCTAATTTTATTTTTACTTATATATTATTTACAGTTAATATTTTATAATTAAGGAATGACGTATACTTCTCTTGTACAAAATTTCATCAAAAGAGGTTGAGAATGAATACATTTTTTATGGTTTGTTAAAGTATTATTAAATAAAAAATTATAGCCTATCAATGACATAAGCTTTCCGTATACAGAATTCCATAAGAATCGGTCAAGCCGGACATGCAAACTTTTATCTTTTTAGGTATACATATATAACAGATCAGAATAACCTATTATTTAAATCATGATATTATAAAACACGAACAATGATTCATTTGTCATCATAATGCAAATATTATAGCAACGGCGAACTGGAAACAGTGTATGTTAGGATGCATATTGCATGAGGGTTCTCTGTTGAAATACACATAAAAATCATATTACCAGTAAAAATATCTAAATCTTGTTCGTATAATACAAAGATTAAAGATATGGATCGAAATTTTGCTGTAGTTATTAATATATGTAATGAAAGAACAGTAAAAGTTACTTTTGGTATTAAAGTCCTCGAAAATAGTAATTACTTGTTATTATACCCACTAGAACGGCTTTCGCAGATAATTATTTTATTTTGAGAGCGTTTTCGTTTAAATTTAACACGTAACTGCTAATCATTAAAATCAAGTTTTAATCGTTACCTCTTCAAGAAGGAAAACATGTACATTTGCAATGGATCAGTGCCAATGATAGCAAATTCGAGAAAGTAAACGTTCCCACTGAATTTGTTACTTACGATTTTTTATGTTGACAGAATTTATTGCGAAGTTATTTTCAATGAATATTTTATTACGTTTACTTAGTAAGCTTTTAAGTGTACATTAAACATTATTAAAATTTCTATCAAAAGGGTCACAAACATTATTCTATACATTTTAGACCTACAATGTAATGTATACTTATATCTTTTATATTTATTAGAAAATCAATTCGCGAGTTGACAATATGTTTAAAAATTAATACACGATAACCAAGCCCAATTTTCTTTTCCTAAAAATTCTTCTAGGTCCGTAAGGAACAAAACAAAACAAGAATTACGCATACCCATCGTCCCAATTGCAAATTATGGTTTTAAAATCATAATAAAAACATAATAAAACCAAAAAAAAAAAATTTTTTTTTTAAATATGTGATTTTCCGAGCAACTTTTCAAATTTAGCTTCCACTAAGAACATTCACACGCTAAAATTAAAAGAATTAGCCAAACTGTTCAGCCGTTCTTAAGTGATGCGCATACCAATTGACAGCATTTCTATTTTATTTAGATGCGAAGAATATTTTATTACTGACTACATTTAATCCGCGGATTCATCCGCGTTACATTTGGATTGTACATGCCTGCTTTATACTTACAATAACTACTAGTCTCCAGATTGCCAGATTAGTTGATGTTTATGGTCACTGCTCCGTTCCTGAAAGTCGTAGTTTGATGTTAGATAGCCTATAACCTATCTTGATAAAGAGGCTATAAAAAATATATTCAAATCTAACTGGTAAATCCAGAGCAAAAAAGCTTTTAAAAAAAATTTTTTGTGTTATTATTAGTATAGATAGATTTCAAATAAAATAAATTATAAATATGATCGGAAATCATTCAAAATAACCAAATAAAAAAATCATAATCAAATTTCAAAGAAAATAAAATGTACTTGAATGTTGATATGTGCTTGGTCATCAATCATAATCGTAATAAGTTATTACTTTACAATTTTAAAAGGATTCATTATAAGGATACATCAAATGTATATTAATCAGTTGTTGTGTATTTATAGTTTATCTGATTAAATATTAGTGAACAAGTAAATCATTTTCCAAAATACAACGAATATCACATGGTTCACAAGATTGATTATGAATCACACTCCGAGACAGTCAGCCGAGATGAAGAAAAATAATATCTTCTTCATTTATATAGAAAGTAAAAATAAATGTTATTAATACTCAAATATATATTAATAAGCAGTATTCGAATTGTATTTTTTCTTTATAT
Organism: Saturnia pavonia; assembly: GCA_947532125.1. Taxonomy (NCBI): domain Eukaryota; kingdom Metazoa; phylum Arthropoda; class Insecta; order Lepidoptera; family Saturniidae; genus Saturnia; species Saturnia pavonia. Next base: position 3,990,406 of record OX383899.1, on the reverse strand, counting down.
TAGATATTAAATTGATGTTGTCGTATTTAGCACAGTAGAAAAAAAAATGCATCGATGGATAATGCCAGTCAATGGATATCACTAACACCGATTCAGACAATGTTAGAAGAGGTCCTTAATTGAGTTGTAATGGTTCAGATGAGAAGTCAATGTTGCAAAATCCTAAGATGTTTGCATTAGCAAAATCTCATTTGTTTTACAGCTAGCTAGAACATTTACTATTACTGTGGTTAATTACAATTAATTACAATTAATGTTTAAAATAATAATATTTTTATCGTTTTAAAAATAAATACTGTGTAATTGTTTGTCTTTACGTTTTATCTTTTTTGACAAAATATAAAAAGAAAGTGGACTTTTGCTAACCTAAAAAATTAATCTAGTTTACACGGTAGAATCCATCGAATTTCGATTAAAACTAATCTTTACCATCATTTAAAATAAAAATATGAAACATTAATTAATTACCTTTTTGATAATATAATATTTGTTTATTCGCTTTATCAAAATAGTAATCTACAAGTTTGAAATAATATTTACAAAAGGCGCCAAACGGATAAGATAATGTTACAAAAACAATGCCAACAATTCCACCGGAGTACAGAGAGAGGTGGAGATAACCACGATTGACTGTATGTTTACATAATAAAGTAAGTACAAAAATCAAATAAAAATAATAACTTTTCAATAATATAGCCTTTGAGATTCTCCAAATACAGACGCTACACAGTTTGTTAATTGAAATTCTTATAAGGAACTGGTATAGTTTTAGTTTCCTTTGGATTACGTACATGGGAACTAAGTTGACTTTACTGTCTCAGCCTACATTTTTCTGCTCAGTCCTAAGATCCTTCACGAAAATAAACTTTTTTATGATTTTTTTATTAAATAAATTGCTTTTATAAAGACCTGAACGTGAAAATGAAACGTGTCATGTGTTTATAATTACAACATTTTATTGTTTTATTAAAGTATAAAAAGTATTTATAATCTATATAAATGTAACCATGTAAAATTGCGAATAGGTATAAATTAATTATCAAGTACAGAATATTTACACTTTTAAAATATTAACACAGTTACGAGGAAATAGAGTCATTGTTATCTCAATATTTATAAAACACAACTGTAGGTAAATGGCGCGTAAAAATTACTGTATTCCACATAACAGATTCAGCATGGGGATTTATTATGGCTTAATTAATGTTGGCATAAGTTAATATTTTAACTCTGTAATAATAATAAAATACGTAATGAGTAAAGTGAGTTCCATGCTCCTCAAATGGACACTGAATTATCACTAGCTTGGTAACACGAGCTACGAGTTTCAACTTAAATCTCAACACGATAAGACACATTGTCTATTGAAAACGTAAATGTCAGAGTAAATATTAACTTTGCTTTCATGAAGTAAGTTTAATTAGGAAAGTTATGATGTGTGGCTTGTCACGAATTGTTTATATAGTTGTTGTAGGCTTATGCTCTATTAGAAATTGTGTTATGAAATATACATTCTACATAATTTACTCTGTATGTAACTAATTGGTACTTTACACGTTTAAATTTGAAAATGAAAATTAGATTATTGTATCGACACATAGTTAACTTTTAAGTAAATAACATTTCATATGCGACCCTATAAAAATTTCAATAGCCCAAACATTACTATTTGTAACAAATATTTCAATAATGCATTTGGACTATTTAATTTTTACTAGCATTGTGCTAAAACTATGGGCATACTGCGTATTTAATATTAATTTTCATAAACTTTACAGCTTCTAGGAAAGTATATGCTAGAGATTAAAATTAGCATCTACGAATTAGATTAATATTACTAACTAATTAAGTTATCGAGGTAAAATACAAAGTCAAACTACATGGTAGCCTCCATTTTGGCAAAAACATTAGAATTCGCAAATTTTTATATATTTTGCTATATTATGAACATTCAATCGTTATTTGACCAGCGTTCTGCCACGTCCTATGATATCAACATGCTGGTACTATGATATTGGATTTCCTCAAACGAGGTACGAAGAAGTGTTTCAGCAGTCCTGTATGATGGCAAAGACTAACCAACAGAATCTGTCACTGTCTGTCAATATGTCCAATCATTGATGACAGAAATCACATCCAAGCCGGTTTCAGTACAGACGAAAAAAAAACGATATAAAAGCCGGGTAGACATCGTATTAAAAAAAGACGATACCAATCGACAATAAAAAAACCAACGTTGATTTTTACATGATTTATGTAACTAATTCATGTTTACATTTGACAGTCCTGCCTGATCGAGCCCCTTCGCCCGCATCTCGTTACCGGAGTGCTGCGGCCGCTCAATTGGAATTGAATAAGTGGAGTCTGATTGCCGATCTTGTGATAACATTGATAATGCACGCAGTCAAATGAAGGTCAGACCATTGGAATGTTATATTGAGACGTTTATTAAAGATGCATGTGATAGTAACAGATGTATACGATAAATGGTTGGTTATCTATCTGTACAAGTTGAGATGATAATATGTAACTTATTATAGCATATATTGCATCTAAATGTAATCACGCAGAACAATAATATATACATATAGTAGAATTGAAATGTTTGTTTGTAATGTCAATATAACACATTTTTACTAAATGCATATTATTTATTGGCGTAGTGGCCACAATCTCACCTGATGTTAAGTGGCGATGTGACCCATAACACGCTAAACCTAAGTGGAAGACTGGATCTCAACTGCAGCTGCTGGAACACACCTATTGGTGATTGGCGTCAGATGTTCAACTTGGGGGTGATAGCTAGCCAGGCGGGCATTACAAAATCCCCTACTACCATGCTATGGTTTCCTCACGATGTTTTACTTCACCGAAAGCTCAGGCTCATTGCAGGGATTCGAACTCACGCGAAGACGTACACTCTACCACTGAGCCATCATTACCTCCAAACCATCAAATTTAATTCCAAGATTCCAATTCTTTTGCAAGAGACGAAAAACTCGAAACTAAACCCTATACCAACACGCCCGGTTAGCGTGGTATAGTACACCAAATACACTCCCATTGTGACGGAGGCCCCTGCCCAACAGTGGGACGTTTATGGAGTGAGAAGAAGTTGTCTTCAGAATGCTGTTATACAATTAATCGTTGACACCTGTTCCTATGAATATCCTATGTCACGAGAGTTCAACTCGCAACGTGGCTGGATGTCGCACCGCAGTCCAGTCAATTAACATTAACAAAGTAACAGCGGGAGGTACGATGTTTGCCGTTAACTTATGACTGTTACGTCTGGAAGTTTTCAATGTTTTTCGTTCATACATTAACATTAAAATCCAACGGTGGTGAGGTTCTTGGATTACAGACAGTTAACTCAAAGGAGCTGCGAGCAACATGGACATAAAATATTAATCCAAATAGTAAATTCATTTAAATACTTTTAACATAAAATCACTAACACTCTCAATAAAATAAATATTTATATATGAGGAGCGGTGCCTCGCGCCGCGGCTCCGCATACGTTTATTACGCAGTAATTATTTAAATCTTTACAGCCAATCAATTATGGCAAAGGGGACTAACAAAGAAACCTTTTATGTAGATAAAATTTTCCCTTTATAGCATGTTATTTCGACGAATAGTTTGGGAGGTAATGTAAAATTAAAATAATTCAACACTCGGCTCGGTTCTGACTATATGTCTAGTGGCATGAACGTTCCGTGTGAGTCATGACGCAAAACACTGGCTGCCCGATAAAAATGTTGTCTATAATGAAGTATAATAAATCATCAATCAGCGATTTCTTTTCAATTATACGCGGGTGAAGCCGCTGGGCACAGCTATTTACTTATATGCATAAACATATAATATCAATAATGATACAATAGTTATAGATTGTATACGTAAACCAGTAAGAAAATATGTTCGGTTAAAAAATACACACAAAAACAACAATTTGAATATACTATAAGGATTTACATTCGATTATTGTTATAAGATACTTTTTTGAATACGTAAAATCAATGCAGATTTGTATTAAAATACAAATTACTATTTCAAACATAAACTGAGAATGTGCAATGGACAATATTTAAGTAAGATTCAAATGTCATAGACCGATAACGTACAGTGGTGTTATCGACTCACCTCGAGGTACGAGCAAACGCGTCGGGGCTACTAAGTACGTTAACAACTACAGGTGCAACAAATCAGCTATATCTGTAGAACCAATTGTGACCAATGAAACCATGTTTTTTTATTTAAAAATATGCTTCAACACTTACAACTGTGTTACATTTCGTTTGCTCATAAACTATACAAGAAAACTTTATTTTTATTTTCATGAGTACCGTATGGTATAATTTTTTAAATATTCATCCAAAGCTTGTCGTAATGAATCATTTACGAGTACATTAATTATATACCAGGAGAATGCTTTCTCTGCGCTAATCTCTGGAAATGTAGTCAGATAAAAAAAATATCGCCTATTTGTTGATGTAGGTTATAGGCTATATAACTTTACGCTACGACCTTGAGGAGTGATGCAGTAAAAACGTACGTCAGTCAAGTAAGGCAAGCGAGACCAATGATAGGCTATTGCGCTGGCTGGCGGCAGCGCGGCGCGGCGCGGTGTAGTGGAGAGTTGATGTAATAAATTTAACACGGGCGAAACCGTAGGGGATGCTAGTTTATTAATAGTTCTTGAAAGTTAAGAAAAAATATCATCACATAAAAAGGACAAAGTAAATAACCCAAATAGGAATCGAGAAAACAAACCGGCACCAAGTTCAAAACGTCAGCCTCGTCAGTTCCATAGCAATGTCAGATCGTTGATAATCTCCTGTTGACCCGAGAGCTTACCATGGCTCAAGTTCAGACACCGCATCAATCAATGTAGCAAGTCTTAACGCTTGGATTGATCGAGAATGTGTTTTTGATGTGTGATTACAACATTACTTTCACAGCGCGTTCCTTTGTTTCCTTGTAGGTAAGTTGGCCAATGTTCCAGTTTTGAAGCGCATAAATCGAATACAAGGGGATAATAGTATATAACAATTAAAGCAACTGATATCTTTAGAATGCCCTTAAGATTTCACTTATTGAAATGCTTAATTTCTGTAATCTCAAATAGCACTAAATAACATGTGAAGTAGGTTTGTAGTTATTAAGAAAGTCAAATTCTTGACGTAGGACATCAAGTAGTCAATTAATAAATATGCGGAAAAAAAAGCCGGTGTACCGGCCTGCCGGCCAGCCAGATCCACATTTGTTTCTCTTTCAATTTCCATACATAACTATATAAATAATTTGTTATAAGATCAAGAAATCAAGATACTGTATATATATGGTCTTCACTAGCTAAACATATTTTATACTGTCTCGTAGTGTTTTATACTATAAAATAAAGATTTATATTACTTTAGATACATAAGTATCATTAAAATTACTGAGCTACATATCTTATCCATGTACGCACCTACGTATATATATAATAAGTAATAATTCCGGCCGCTTCCGAAGGATGGGCCCGCTATATTACCGGCTGATAGTGGGTTAATTAATGAATTATGGATGTACTGCAATATTTCACCGGTTTCTCTATTCGATACTGTCCGTTATGAGCTATGGCTGAAGAATTTAATTGCTTTAAGTATCTGCTACTGCACGGTCGAGAGAAACTATCGAAGGGCTAGTATGCGGAAGTACCGTAATGAGTATTCTACTTTCGTATATAATATTTATTAGTTTTACTTTAAATCTCTCATGTGCGAAACTGGATGAAGCTAAAATATATAAGATCACATCAAAAAGAAACAATAAACGAGAACAGGAACACTACGTGTGAAGATAATATAACAGAAAATTACATAGTTTAACATAAAAATTGCTAGTTTTGCGATGTTTTTTTCTACTTGTTATATACACTTTGACAACTTTTATATACAACATAGTAACTTTAATTACAATAAAATACATCTATACGCTAAACAAATATAAAAAAAAACTCTGTATTAGAGTTATACAGCTTTATCACTATGACTAATAATTAATTTTATCCTTGATTAAAATTATCGCTATAAATAAAAGATATACACAAAAAATATAGTCGAAAGAGCTTTAAAAATAGGTATCATCGAATTTATATTTAAAACATAATGCAAATTTTTTAAACGTGTTTTCTGAATTCTATGGCTAGATGTGTCACTATGATATTCATATTGGGTATCGACTTATAATGTAAAAAAAGAAGTGAGTTATAACATTTAATTCCTCATTAAGAACCTAAATGAGATAACAAACAACACATTTCATAAGGAAGTCCAAGCCTTATATGCCGAACCAATAAACCTATAGCATCCTCAGCCAATCATGACACCAGTTGTCACAACTTTTACATTCTCAGTAATTGAGTCCGGAATGTGGCCTATGCGGTTTTGAACTGATCCGGTCTTTCAATAAGGAATTTTCTCTTTTCCCAGCAAATACAGTGTACGTGGAAAAATGTGTATTAGAATTTAATTAATTGCCTACGATTGAAACTAGTGCCAAATGTGGTAGAATGTTTATTTTCCTGATATATTTACGGATTCTAGTTTGTATTAGTATAACCATCCACCACTTCTAAGGTGGACTAATGATATATTTACATTGCATATTATGTTTATGTTATAGTTAGTAGCTATGACACCATTTAATTTATTATTAACGTAATAAGTAATATATGTTACTGAAAAACGATTGCCCTTTTAACATTTCGTTGTATTTGAGTCATAATTAGTTCAAATACAGATACAAATTCGGATTCAAAGAACTGCGATTTAATTTCTACAGGTACGTGTCTAGATCTTTTTTTTTTGCGTAGCGTTTAAGTAGTATTCACTTTGTAAAAATACTTTGTTGAGACTATTAAAAATATAAACTTCTTGACATAACAAATTTTTGTATATTACGAAATATACGTCGCAAAACGTTAGCAAAAATATGTAGGCATATCAATGTTATTACAGGCACAGACATATTTAATATATATCGCAGGAATACTTTTGTTAATATAACCATTATATTTTAATCTACAGTACACGCCCTGAGCAATACATACTGTGCGATACTACATAGCGAATCACTTAACTAATCCATCTGTGGTAAGAGATATCCACGCTTGCTTTTACTCCAGCTAAATGCCGACTAAATACTTTAGATATGTACAAAAAAGCTTTTATGTTGCTATTCAAGTGAAACTTTTATAAGAGTAGAAAATAAGCAATGAATATTTATTTGTACTTAACTGTAAGACTGATTGCGGGTTTGCAGGAAACTCGTACTTGACCAAATCAAAACTGCCTTAACAAACCATTTGTAAAGTTACCAATTGGCCCTCGAGAGTCGGAGTTTCCAACAATATAGGACTTTTAAAAACAATGAGCATCATACAGTTTTTACAGAAAGAGAACATATAGTATTCGCATCGACCTCATCTTCACTTTCTATTAGATGTGATTGAGGTCAAGCGTCGGTCAATATAGTATAAAGAAAAAAAACGACTGTTAAATATTCAACAACTGGGACTTCGATGAACTAACTTTTACATAAAGATATATTTTTTACAACCACAACGTACAATGGAATGCGCACACGCATGCCGCGATAACCAGTGACAATAAATCGCACAAACTTTCATATTTGTTCGCGACTACACACTAATCATATGCGCTAACACCCGCGCTAGGTTCGATGATCTGTTGTACCCACTTATTAGGATTAGTTTCATTGATTATATTTATTCAGTGTGTGCGTGAGTTTGAATGTATTTTAAAACATTTACAAATATTTATACAACATGCCAAAATACAAGTTCATTATCTAAATCAGTGACAAAATAGTTTAATAACATACATGACTAACACTTATTAATTAGCGCTATTAGCATTATTGCTTGCAATTAGCACGTTGTAAATTTAGTATTATCGCGAAATTAATCTTATTATCATTAAAAATAATGTTAATAAATGTTATATGAAAATATTTATATAGCCATTTTTCACCGAATAAAATTAAAATTATCAATTAAATACTAGTTTCAGATTTCCAATAGAACAATACTTAACTTAAAACGTCACAAAAATAAAACGAGTATTATTATCTTACTTTGTGCTTCTTCTTTTGTTTATCAATAAATAAACAAGCACTCATACTTCCGAGATCGACTCTCGCGTAGGTACGTTAATTTTAAAACGAATCGAAAACATAAATAATTGCATCACTATTGTACTAAAATCGTATAAATATACAGAGCGGTTCAGCGCGTTTACAATACACGGAATTATTAATAATATCATAAAAATTGAGTAGTTTCTTTGTAACGATTATTATAATAATATAAACATGTATATGTAATTAAAATATGTAAACTCTTTCGATTATCGAATTAAGAGTTGTTTTCATTCAATTAGAGATTACTGCAGACTTATCCCCATCCCTTATCCAACTAAAGGTGTCAACTAAAATGTACTCTATTATTATTTTCTGATACTTTGCTTACACTAAGCGATGCCAAGCCCACAAAGCCGCTTTTGTTCTTAAACGAAAAAAGGTGTAAATTATTTATGTAAAAATAAATAATAAACTTAAAGTGTCTGTTTGTATCCGCTTTTTACTAAATGCGTATGAAAATATATATGTTACGTAGAAAAAAAAAACATCTTTTAACATTTTTGTCTGTCTGTGTGTTTGTTTCGACTAAGCTCCGCAACGGTTGGATTGATTTTGATGGGACTTTCATAGTTAATAGATGATGTTAGTAATATAAATACAAATGTTAATGTTTGTCTATTTAAAATCTTATATATCCGAAAATTCTTCACCGATTGCTTTAAAATTTTGACACACTGTTGCATTCAAATACGTGCTTGTTTTTTAATTTTACGAGTACCTGTAGTTTTATGTGCTAAATATATTGTATAATCACAAACAAGTTAACATATTGGAAGCGTATGCTTTTTTATTTTCCATTTAATTTATCCAGGCTGAGCCACAGCAACGCGTTGCCACCGTACAGCTGGAAATTAACATATAAACAAGATTCAAAGGCATCGTTTGAAATAGACTGACGAGAGCAATAAAGGAGACAGGATACTATGTGGTCTCGACTTTCGAGAAAGTCGATAAGTTCAACAGACATTCTTCGGTTAGGGGGCTGCTAGAGAAATACTCAGTTATGATTAGACATACCGTTATGCTACTCGAGCTAAGTGTCAGGACCTTAACGTTACACCACAGTATATGTAGAATGCGAGACTGAGCGATCAATATAATTCTAATATTTCGCTTGTATGAAATAATAAATCTCAATAATTTTATTTAATTATTTTTTATAGTGTATATACATTTTTATAAATAGAGTATTAACTATTAAAATATAATGATATAGTTTTTAAGACAGAGTATTAATAACTCATCACAAATGGAAGCTGAGAAAATCTAATTTCGACGGCTTTAACCGAGTGTAAACTAAAAGAGGATATTTAACATTGGCGTAAACATATTTCCTCGTTCTCCACTTCGGTCGGCATTTAATTGAAATTCTATTTTAATATAGGCATCCGTCCATCCTTTTACGGCAATCCATCTTTCCTTTTGGGACAGATCTTCGCTGTGCTGCATTCCGAATGTGAACTGCCAATTACTTGTGGACCGCCGAAACTTTTTTTACCCCCGAGCTGACCGTTATTCGATGACTTCGACAATCGTTAAGAACCTGTCCATCTAACCGTATATGGTGCATCATGTTCCGATTTTCTAGCCTTAAAGTATCTCCGCTTTTTTTACTTTTGGCCCTACGTACGTTCGACATATTGGTGTCAATGCAACAATAAAACTCAACGTGTATTTATTTAAAATATAGTCGCCGTTTTCAGTTTGTTAACATCTGAATTGTCATCGAAAACGAGGAGTTTACTGATAATTGACCCGATTAACATTTTTACGGAAGAAAGCAGTATTGTATAAAAAAACAACTTAAAAATATTGTAACCAATTGCACTCAGGGTGTCGGGATGATTTCAGTACAGACTTTGAATTTATCACTGTTTTTTGTTCTATAACATAAAGTTAAATATTCAGGCTGAAAATGCTCTAACCATACTATTAAGTATCACTGTTAAGAAAAACGAACTAAATACAAACGAAACTCACGGACACTAAGATTTTTTTTTAATGAGTTAACTGAAATAACCAGTTATAAAATGTGTCAATCATCTACATCAAATTTGCTCAAGGATTAACTACCTGACGTAGTACGTCTAAGATCAGAAAGTGAAACCAACTTAAAAGGTAAGGAATTATTTCGATTTGTCAAACCTGAATAGGTCACAGATACCAGTCGGTATGGATTTCTCGCTTCGCTGTTTCGGCGACACTGCATGAATAATTAAATCAACGTTATTTCGGCGGGCCGGCCGTGCCGGGCCACTCGCTGTGACAGCTCAGTCCCACTACACAGTGACACCGTTAAGTATCCTTGTAGAATTGCGACCGCCATAGTAACTTACAATTCAGGTACCTCTTGATCTAATATCCTAGATATAATCAGACTATTTTGAACTTTAATGGATTTTCTTGAGCATTGTCGATATATGGAAATTACTTATACTAATATATTAAAGCGGAAAAGATTTTGTTTGTTTAAAAACGCTAATATCTGAAACTACCAGTCGGATTCGAAAAAATATTTTTGTATATGATAGCCAGATTCACGAGAAATATTATAAGCTGTCTAAGATTAGGCTACACCTCTTAGCTAAGCTTAAATATTGATTTTTGTTAAGTAACTCGGAATAAGTAGCGCACCCTAATAACTGCATTATCCGCGTGTTATGTCGTAATGGTTAGTGATACTTAAATACAACGTTTTTACAAAAATATTGCTCCTTAGTCCATCTAAAAAAAGTCCAGGATACCATATGCCTATCTCCTATAAATAAGTCACAATAAGGTATTTTGAGACAAAGTTTTATTGAAAATTGATTTATATTATTAGGCATGGGGCATATTAATCGTTACGAACGAAAGTTAGTTCTTCATCAAGACAATTTTATGTGGATAAACTTTGCCAATTATTGCATGTTATTTGGACGAATAGTTTGGGAGATAATGTAAAATTAAACTAATTCACCACTCGACTCGGGTTTATGACTAAGGTGTAGTGACGCCAACGAGTCGTGCGAGTTGTGACGCGCAACACTGGACGCCCAATAAAAGTATTGTCTATACTGAAGTATTATAAATCATCAATCAGCGATTTCTTTTAAATTATACGCGAGTGTAAGCGCGCGGCACAGTTAGTATTTATTGTAAAGCTTAAGAGATTGTTTGTTTGAACGCGGTAATCTCTGGAACTACTAGTCAGATTTGAAAAATTCTTTTTGCATTTTATGTCCTTGTTATTAAGAAAAGCTAAGCTATAAAAACTTCACGTTACAACTCTCAGGAGCGGAGAAGTAATCATGAACGTAAAAACTGGAAAACTGAAGGCCAGTACGAGAAGTGAGAAAAACGATAGGCTACAAGAGTACGTTGAAGGCGGCGCGTTGGAGAGTTGGTAGAATTAATTTAACACTGGTGAACCGTTTCAACGTATGGTGAAGAAAAAAAAACGATAAATAATATTGATCATTACAGTTAAAAACAATGAATCAACATTCAGCGTAATTACATTTAACATAATTATACACGCCAAGGTTATGAAAACTGTAGACGTACACGTAATGTTAAAACTGTTTGTGAACTAATTATAAACACGTAAGAATAAGTTGGTGTTTTTGATCTGAGCCAACGACTCGCGAGTCGTGCCGGTAAATCGTAAAACGTAAATTACATGGATATTTTAAAGATATCATGTACAAAACGGAACGCCAATGTTTGATATCTATACTACTGTTGTAAAGAAGTAAAGTTTGTATATTTGTAACAGGTAATTACTAGAACTACTGATCCTATTCCGAAAATTCTTTCAATAATAGGAAGCTGCTTTATCCGTATTTAATATGGGGTATTTTTATATTTATTAAAATTTATATAGTAATTAAAATTAAGTCGCGGGCAGTGCTGGTACTTATTGTAAAGAGATAAAGATTGTGGACATAATTTTATGAAGTAATGACTGGGAAGTACCGTTCCGATTCTAAAAAAAAAAAATCAATGTTAGAAAGCTACTTTAGGGCTGATGATTGGTTTAAAGAATATGTTTTATTGGCTTTATTTTTATTAATTTTTATATTACTAGAAACGTGTACGAAGTCGTGGGCGGTTGCTAGTTTTGTTAACATTTTTAAAGTTGTTAAGTTATTTGTAATAGTAACATATGTATTGTGTCGTTTTTAAGATAATTATTAATATTTTTCATACTAAAATGTTACTAAGCTTCAGTTTAGTCGTCAGCGAAACTGTTCACGTGTAAAAAACAACAGATCGTGATCTGGAACCCTGATATCATTCCGTAAAAAGAACCGTTTATGTAAAATTGCCCAAGGCCAACGAAGTTCGATAAAATAGGTGACGATTAGCGAATAACAGAGGTTGATGGACAACAACGGTCTATTTTAAGGAGGTCGAACATTCAAGTATCTGAGTCAGTAACGGCCGCAGCACTTGAATATCCCATTGAGCTAAAGGAAATGCGTATTTACGATAGAAGCACACACTCAAAAAATATTTTTATCTGACGTACATTGTTATTACTACGGTTTGTCAATGAAAAGGAAATAATTTATCCACACATTGAAAATTATGCTGGTGTTTATATTATATAACTAATAGTCATTAAGATATTCTTTTCGACGTGCCCCTTAATATTTTAACTTTTAGTTTAAAACCAATGTTCGAAAAAAGCAATATTCAATGTAGTAAAATAAGTTATATATTTAGTAGACGTGGAGACACCTCATAGAAACCGTGACAAAACCCGTGATAAATATTGCTATATACTCAGGATGTAGGTGAATGTTCTGGTGCAAGCTAGATAAATTATAAATAAATTTTCGGTTTTCTTATTACAAGTAAGATCTAAACCTTTTCAATAAATGGAATTCGTTAAAGAGACCATGTTTTTAGTCAAATCCGGGGCCATTTAGAGACAGCGGAACGAGGTGCTATGCTCCACTGTCGCATCGATGTTTGCAAGCGAATGAGCATTAATACAACCAACTGTTAGTGAACTAGGTTCATTGAAGAGTGTGTCAAACGTGACTGGAGAAGCAATGGACCGTTGTGTAAGTCACGTACGCGTCGATCTGTCTGTTCCGCTGTTATCGGTAGGTACCTACTGGAACTATCAATCTATTCTTTATAAATCATTTATCAAGGTTTTGAAGACAATTAACTTTATTAAATATATATTTTTTCAGTCCCCCATCATCTTAGTCTTACGCTGACATTATTTTGTGTAGAGTTTTATTCGGCCCAACGAAGTATTACTATTATCAGACTGAAATCTTTTATCTTTCTACTATCCGATAAGTTATTAATACAAGTCAATCTTACAAAAAAATATTTATATTACGAATGTTTCGAGAATCTTTCTCAAGCGTTACTGTTCAGCAGATAGGCACTATAAAAGCGGCACGCTATGATAGCCCTTTTGACACATTACAATAGTGACGTGAAAATGTCAATTTATTTTCGAAAATATATATTCACATGCGAGTCGTATCTATAAGTGTTTGGATTTATAATTAGTATTTCAAGTAGTCGCTGTTAAAATTTTTTAATAAAATGAGAGTAACAAATTTTAATGGTTTGTTCTTTTCGAAGCAACGTCAAGTCGAAACTGCTTTGTGTTACATTGAGCATTGACGCGAGTTTGCCGGAGGTAGTAGTTGGGCTGGTAAGTGATTCTATATGTGATTAGCGTATAACATTTCATTTTTTTAATTTAGAATTTTTAAAACATAAATACTGGGTAAATAAGTAAACGAATAATTATAATCTATTAAGGATTCTGTCAAATGGCGCAGCTTTTGTTGTTAGTAAAAACGTGAAAAGATTTGTTCGTGGGACCATATTATATTGCTAGACCATAATGTATATAGTTTAGAAATTAGTGTAATAAATTCATTTGTGTCCTAAACGTCACTATTGACAATAAAGAACAGCAATTATGCTCCTTCAAAGTTTATACGAAACTTCATGAGCGGACAAACGTCAAAACGGCCATCATAGCGTGCCGCTTATATGTTTTTTTTTTTCGATCTGACTATACTGTTAGCCTTAGGGGCCCTGGAGCCTTTGCGGCTTTTACAGCTTCACCGGGCTTGGGTTATATAATGTAAATATATATGTTCTAACAGCAAATTTATAGAGTACGGTGTTTGAATTTAAATAAATACAACATTTGAAAGTCTAATTTAAATAATTAGATATCAATAATTATACGTTTATTTATACTATCATATTTAGAAATGAGGAGAAATTAGATAGAATTCACAAGAAACTATAATATGAAAAGATTCCTGTCTGGTGCATTCCGATTGTAGAGATGCTACAGTATGTTTGACGGATTATATCATGTCCAAATAGTGAAATAAAAAAGAACGTTCACAGTTGAATCCATATCCAAAACATTGTTATTAAAAAAACAAGAAATGGAAACGAGACCCGATTCGAATCCACGGCTCGTTTGAGTTTCACAATAGAATTTGATTAAAATAATTTTGTTTTTGCTACCATGCTTCCTTCTTTGATTTTATTTTATATTCGGCAGTTTAATTGGATGCTTAAGTATGTTAGTAAAAATATAATAAGTCAAAAAATCTTTTACAAAATATTGCTAATAATAAATGTAAGTATTGTGTAACATGCACGCAAAGCTTTAACAGCTACAAGCATTAAATATACGTTTCGATTTTGTAATTGACATTATAACTCAAAAATACAAATCAACAAAGTACACTGAACACACAAAATTCGAATTATTGAACTCTTTCTTAATCTGTTACGAATTTAAACAGCCATATAAACGTACAAAAACACTGGCCGTTCTCCCCACGTCGGAATCATATATCCAATCATAGTACAAATAAATATACTTACTATAATTATGCCCTTGAAAAGTGCTAGATAAAAACCACAATGATAACACTAACAGCAGACGTTAACAGATAAAAATTAAATCCAGCACTGTTGTGGAAAATTTTCGTTTAAAATTTAGGAATCAATATGTGTATAAATAAAGCTATAATCCCTAAAGTGTATTACTTTCCATGGGTTCGTAAATCTGGTTTACTAGAATCTTAGCTCAACTGTTTTGCACCTAATAAATAGGTCGAAGTGTACCAATCTTTTATATTTGCCGTCATCGTTCTGCATAAGCTAGTCACACTAAAAACAGTGCTCTCGGGATTGTTCTAATTTAAAATTTTATCGGTTCCTTTAAATTATAAATGATTTTTATATTTCGTATTGGTTTTATACTCTGAAGTGCACTTAGTATTTTATATTAATAAAGTAATTACATTTTCACCACATCTGATTATTAAAATTACCAAATAATTAAACTAAATAGATTATCTTCATAGTCACTACAACAGATAACAATGTGATTGCATTGTTTTCTTATGACGAGTTGGTGAATGCATGTTGTGTTATGTGTGTTAAGATAAAACAAACAAACATTATGAACACGTCTATTGTCAATTACACAACATTTAATCCCTGGCATGTTTTATTTAATGATATTGTTAACTTTAAAAGATTATTAATGAGTAATACACGGTTTGTGTGCCTTTTGTCGTTTGCTATTCTTACTTACTTATATACTTACTTACTTTTATCTTCAGGATAAAGAAATAATATAAAGAAAGTAACGTATGATTTTTCTGGAAATATTATTAAACAATATATGTACGCTTTAGACAGTTCGGAGTTTCTGATAAAAACATAAACCATAAAATCAGAAATAGTCGGGGAAGTTATATTAAACGGTGACACGCGGAACGATACGATAAGCCGGTATAACACCAGATAAAGGAAAACATGTACGATTTTTGTAGAATAAAAATATATTAATACGTTATTTCGATTTTACCTTAGCACCGGAGACGCTGGCGTTCATCCAACTCCTGGTATTGTCGCTTTGGTTGACGCCGAAATTTGTATTCGAAATTCAAAACATACAGAGTTCCCTTTGCGAAAACTCTAAAACAGAACCGTCGATAGCACAGCGGAGCAAATCACTGGGCACAGAACATCGAGTTTTGTAACACCATAGAACAAATAATATTCTATCACATTCCGTCAAATACTTGTATGGTCACAGGTGCACAGCCGTAAATATTAGCATTCGATGTGGGAACACGTGCGCTTTCGACGGTAACACGCGAATAACAGAATATAACGAGCGCAAGTGACGCGAAGACGCCCCTCTACTGCGACCGCCGTACGCTGTGGGTACAGCTTGACTGACGCAAACAGACGCAGACGGCAGATCTCGCGCGACCACTCCAAATGCAACTCAACCCCTCGATCCCCTATTCGCAAAGTATCCCAAGCGCTTTTTAACCTGCGAAAAACAGATAGCCGAGCATCACGTTTGCTTGTGGATTCGGACCATTTTTTTCCGTCCAAGTAGTTATTCACGCCTTTTACGGCACCCTGAATTAACGAACATGCGTAAATAGTAAACGTCCGAGTTGTTCTCATGAGAATGTCGACGCCAATTGCCATGTTATGATTACATCGACGAAACACAACCATAGAAACAATTAACGTAAATACATACATACTATATTATAAAATTATATTACACAGCTTACCTTAGAATTAACATTTAAACATGTTTTATTTTGTGAACAGCATTTCCTTTTTAAATACCGTTTTGATAGGAAGTGTAATGACATCTCAGAACTCAAACCAGTCTCATCTGTTTGGCACCTGAGTGAATTGAACCTGAATGGGTTACAATGACTATTAATTAGGTTGATTGAATAGCGGTTCATTAATTCTATTTCATTAAAAAAATGCAGGGCAGTAGTTTAAAAATATCTTATAAGTCTAAATCATGAACACTAAATTAATCAAACGGTAGAACGACACTACAATTGACAACTGATATTCGAATAGTTTGGAACTATTCGAATGAAGTAAAAACGATATCGTTTTTTTATTCCGAGATCACAAACCAAACAGCTTTGTGTCAACTGTCACATAAAATCCGAATGGTACATTCGAAACGTGAAAGTGTGCCACATCCTGAAGTTAAACTAATGGGCAGATAATGACACGGGCGACGATATTGGTGCCGCTAGGTGCTAGGATCACGTAGACACAACAGTACCCCGTACAGGCCCACGATATGCATTCGGATCCTATATAAGTGTCTCCACTAACATGTGAGTTAACTGTGGGATACACTATGAATTCTTGAATTATTTGTCTTTTTACTTATCTCAAAGTTGTACTTATCAAAGAGCACATTCTAAACAGCGAGGTGCTAGCCAGTAAGGTAGCAAAAACTCAGTCAGACAACTAAAATAAAATAATTCTAGCATAAACACGACTTTTAAGGTGTAATAACCGGCTTCAGTTTCTGCCATTTTAGTGCCAATATTAATGTCTGTCTTATAAGGGCGTACTTATTCAGAGTTTTTTTTGTTATATTAGCTCGTCGTCTAATTTGTATGACTTACTAATGAGATTCTTAAAACAAAATCATTTTTATGTATCCTCCATAATAGAGCAGGTATAGAAAAAATAGGCTACGTATTACGAAGGCTTAAGCTTATGCGTTATGAATCAATAAAAAATACGAGAGGCTAATTTACAAACTAAGTATGTATTGTACTATGGTAATCCAACGGTTAATTATATCGTATATACACTGACCTCTTCAGACTTTCTAGAAGAACCCTAAGTATGCATTTAATCTTATCAAATTCTCCAATATTATGATGTTTTCCTTCACCGAAAACTACGGGCGCGTTGTAAGCTACGAAGTTATGTCGACCAACGCGGTTTTCACACTACCACAAAGCTATCATCGCTTCCAAAAACGGTGATCGATGCAAGATCAGAGGATGCTATCAACAGACCAACGACGCTTAAATTAAAAAAAGACGTACATAGTTTTTTATCCGTTAACGTCTTTTCTATTCACTGTTATGATGAAATCAAAGTTTAATAAAACCCATGGAAAGAACTTGCACCTTTTATGTTTTACCTTGCACGGTTCTCACAAACGCAAGGCAGGGTCGAATTGTTATGTATCGCTTTGCAAATGTATCTCCTCTTTTCACTGATTACAGCTTGATTTACGATCGTCCAGTAGATCTAGAATTCGTTATGCACTAAGATTTGTTAATTAAAGCAACACAGTTACTGTATAACTGTACCTGTAATTAAACTAATCGACTACCCGGGTTTCGGCTGATGTTGTAATTTGCTACAGGCTTTTAGGTCTATTAAGTAAATGTTTTACACTTTCAATTTACAATGAATTCCCTTTATAATGATATTACAATATGCATCATATTGTTATACGTTTGCATTTTTCATCAATTTGGATTCTTTTGTATTGAATTAAATTACATACAAAAACTGAAAACATACTTCGAATTTTATTATTTATATGTCTCTGCACTTGATCAAACAAAAAACATAGTATTTAGGTCAATGTAATCTGATAATTGTATGTTTGATCTATTCAGCGCTTTTTAACAACATCGTTGTATGAAATTAATAATATCTTAATTGTTACATTATTAAATAGGTATAAAATGACTATCTGTACATTAAAAGCAAATGTACAAATACATCATTATAATATATTGTATAGATTAAAGATATTATCTTTTGCTCGGCTTCGCGAGCGTATCAAATACTTTTATACCGTATTATTTAATGATACAATTTCCTTCGCGGGTTTTGTGATAATAATTAATGGTACCTGAGAGACAGGAATGCAATGGTTGACTGAGAACGATTGAAATTCGCGGAGATGGAAGAAAGCTGATACAATTAAATAGGAATCTAGAAGACCCGGTCACTTGATTGTAACTATTAATCATTTTACTCGATAAAATCCATTTAAGCTGGGTCGAGAATGACTTTTTGATGTTCAATCCAATTCGTTTTACTGACAAGGGGGCATAAATATAATGTTTATTTTGTCTTACTTAAAACATTAATTGCATCTATAATCTCTTTTAAATGGTTTTTTATAGACTAATAAAATATAAGCTTAGCGAATTGTATAACTTAAAGAAATATAATATATAACTAGCTGCACCTTATGGTTTCACCCGTGTTAATTCGACCAACCCGTGCGCAGCCTATCAATTCTCACTTTTCGTACTTGCCTACAGCCTGCCAGATTGCTGGACGTCCATGATTACTGCTCCAGTACTTACGGTTGTAGCGTGAAGTTATATAGCCTGTAACCTTCCTCTATAAATAGACTATAATAAGCGAAAAAATATTTTCATATTTGTCTGGTGGATCCAAAGTTTAGCACCTTTAAACAAAGAAACAATCTCTTGAGTTTCAAAAAAAATGGTAATTCGCTCATTTCTTATTGGTGTTAAATTACTCGTAATTTCTATTGTCAGCTTATAACAGATTCTAAAACAAGAATCCAGTATCATAAATTCAGTATCGTAAACATTTTCGTGTTTTACCGGTTATATTATAACCACATAAGTTTTAAATGTCTTTACACGTCAGACGGTAAGAATTCGACGGGTAATTGCTTTGTTATCTTTGTGGAGATTACAAAAAGTGCTACGTAAAAGTTGTCGCGTGAGACTGGGCTATTACCAGCAATTAAAATGTTAAATGCATATGGTATTTGTATATTAATAATAGTAATAATACGCACGACGATAAATCTTAGTCAAGGTATAATAAAAGAAACGAACGTAACAGACTAATTAGTTACTACTACTTTGTGTTATGTACAACCTGAAACCACAACTGAAAAAATACCTTAATTAATATCAATATACATACGTCTTTTTTTTGCTATAGGACTTTTTAGTGTCTCATAGCGAACTCTCCAGAGTTAGATAATAAAGAAGTGAACTGTATTATATTCGAAACATGAAGATCGTTTATATAGGAAATTTCTATTGTAAAATTACCTGTAATACATCTTGATAAAAAATAGTTAGGATTAACTTTGAAAGCGCTTCCCTAAAACTAGTCTTTCGTTAATATGAAATTCCTTATTTCAACAGAGATCGATTCTCGCTTATGAAAGACGATGAAAAAAGTCTCATTTATCATATTAAAAAATGCTATGTGTAAAATAGATACCACCATACTCATTCATTATCTTAAGGGTAAACAACGCAAATGCCTACAATAAACATTTCGTTCGCTTGTCGCAGCGATTTACGCGGATTTTTGTACCCAATTGTCTGCTACACCGAGATATTTCCTTTAAAGACTTTCTCTTTCCCATTGTTGTTTCCGAGGTGTCGGCCCCTGGTCGATTTATCGGTCGGCATGTATCGTCAGACATCGAAGACACGGCGCGGGAATCGAACCGAGACCGAGCGAACAATGGCATTGAACAACATCGTGGTCGCTTGAGAATTGCCCATTTAATTTGAAAACGACAATTTAAATGTCAGAGTTGAAGAGGAAAGTATCGAGTTAAATCAATTGTTTAGTTAGCTTATATCCAGAACTGTTTAGGAATCGAGATCACTTAATTATGTCCAGTTTATTTATATAAATCTAACAGAATAAGTAATAAGCAACAATTATAATGACGTTATTAATATAATGGGGGTAGAGAATTATGTTTATTATTTACACTATGGTATCAATAACTTCGTGATACTACGATTTACAACATTCTCAAAAGATATTTGTATCACTGTTATATATATTAAAACACATATCCACATTACAGAAAGTTTTAGGATAAGTATCGTCAAATGTGACTAAAATAAATCCAAACATTAGATACCTACGCCTTTTTAGAATTAATATATGATTAACTCGTTAACTAGCCGGTTTATTATAAATCGTTTGAAATCAAGTTTAACTACCTAAACAGAAGTGCTCTTCTCATACAAAACGAAGGAAATCCTTTTTTTTTTTTAGCGATGAGATCATTGGTGTTTTACGAGATTATCACGGTTTTATCGAACGGTGAACGATCGAATTTCACAAAAACTTGATAAGATAGACAATTAGATTTATGTTATAATAATTTTAGGAACGTGCAATAAAAACGTTTGTTTACAGCAATCACGTGAAAGCTGACGGACCGAAATATCCTTGAAACGTATGTGACGAGAGGCATGTCACCAATGAACAGTGTTTTAATTTGGGCTACGGTACATTCGGTCGGGATAAGTGTTTAGAAAAGTACAAAAAATACTTCTATAGTTGTGCATTTAGTATAAAGATTATTCTTTAGTAATATAAAAACAAAAAAAAATGTGGTTTACTCTCTTTCTCTTAAATCAAATTACTCTGTTTAAAAGTTTGAGTCGAATACATTTTTTTTAATTACAATGCTCTTAGTAGGTCCAGTACCTACTACTAAGCAGCTACTTTCGTATTTTATCTGGTCGGTGTAAGCTTACCTAAGTCTTTTCAAACAGTAAGTCCTTAGATGCGGTTTCCTATAGCAATACAGATTACTACTGAACCATGATCGTTTAAAAGATTTCACTAGATAACTAATTAGACGACAATTTAATTTTCTTTCTTTCTTGTTTAAATCATATGTCTTGACATTTAATCAAAGGGCACTCATTAACTTCCAGTTTGCTGGCAATTAACCTATGTCAGTCAAATTGACTTTATCCGCTACACTATGGGACCGCGCTGTTTCCCATCATTCACCACCTCTACAATCCATCGTTAATTGGTTTTATTCACTTGAAAGGTTATTAAGATAAAAACTCAAATAATTAAATAATTGGCAAATTACGTACAGATTGAGACTAATTTAATTTTCGGACTATGTTGAAATTATCTCGATCCTCGGAATTCCAGATGAAACAGCGGTTGGAATGTGGTAAGTTTATAATTGTTGTGTAATTTATGATTGAAGTTGTGATAAAAAACATAGCCTAAAAGACTAAATGAATTCGAAAACAATTTAACAGAATCCTTGTACTTAAAAAAATCTACTCGATTATACAATAAAGTCAATTATTACCATTCCTTTATATTATTTTCAAAAGGTACCTGAAACAAATAACAAAAAAAATATTTATAAATCTTGTAAATCATTTATTTATAACATAATATGAATTAACAACAATGTCGAGTATATTGAGTTTATTATCTTATTTTGTTTATTATCTGTTTAGTATATTATCATATTTCGTAAAATAAGCTTAATCTTTTAGAATTTTGTTTCTAAATTGTAACGCGCTGTAATACAATAAGAAAATTGTACTGCAATGTAGATCTGCCTGCCAAAACATGCCAAGTAAATCGTCGCCACTAACTACTTTCAACAGAAACCCTGTAAATATTGGCAATGGTTGACCGAATAACCAATGCTTCATAAATCTGACTAGCAAAATTAGAAGTCACTGTCGTGAGTCTTACTCTCAAGCCCGGCGAAGCTGTAAAAGCCTTCTGAGGCTTCAGGGCCGTTAAAATAACAGTACAGGCAGATCAAAAAAAAGAGTCTTACAAACCCAGCGGTCCCATTTTTGGATCATAAAATATTTGGATATTTTAAAAACATTATAACTTTCCTTTTTGAAATATCTCAAAGGGTTTTTTATTCTACTATCAGGACAGGTCGGTCGCGGTAGATTGGAAAGATGATTTAAAATTATGTAATGAATTTAACGAACTGTTATATAATCAAATAATATTGCGAAAAAAGTTAAACATTCGAGAAATGTTTCGCTAATACCACCATGCTGTAAGAAAATATAGAATTCTAAATTTTTTTGCCATCTGAAATCGTGAACTGGCATCATGTTAAATCATAGAACTTCCGCCGGGAAGAAGCTTAAATGTAACAATAATATTAAAACGATGAAATGGTAAACAATTTTATCCTAAAGAAAATGTCGGTTAGGTTTAGTTTATTCGTATGTTTTATTAGTTGCCAATTGTTTCACGTATTGATTATCCACATTAGAGACAGGAAGTAACACGCACATGTGAACGTTATTACTATATAGATAAAATCGTTATATCCGCACTTCTTCATCTACAAAATATTTCAGTGTGGTGATGAAATACTCATGTTTTTTATGATTATCTAACTTTTATTATTTTAAGGGCAATTGTTCGTCTATGTATATTTATTCATTTATGTTCATATCAAGTGGACAAGTTGATAGTTGGCAGCCAACATAGATAATGTTGAGACTGAGAAAATCCGGACGGACGATGTTTTAATATCAAAATAACAACTTAATTATTATACTATTTATTTTAATGATCACGCTAATGATTAGATCATAATTAATAAAAACAATTTAATCTCTATAGCGCTGAATAAAATAACGTCAGTCATTTCAAATTCAATTAAAATCGCTTTCATTAACTGTTTTATTCATTACAAAAGTTAATCAAGTTATAACTTGCAACATTATAGGTTACTTAATCGAATATTACAAAAACGGCAACAGTTCGATACTCTGCTATTTTAAACAGGATATATATATATATTACTTTCAATTATTTTTATTTTGTAACTGTCATTTTTTGTTCCGTTTTAATTCATGCTCGAAATGGAAAAGCCCGAAATAATATAACAAATTTTAACAAATAACATACTATATAAATTAGATATCGAGAAAATAAATAAACGCATATAATACAGACAAGTGTAATACGATCATCATAAAGGGTTAAAGTAATACTACAGCTACAGATGTAGGTATCATGTAATCACAATTCACACATCGTAACAAATTTTCAAATTTGTTTTTTTATACTACAAGCAACGTCCTGCCTGATGGTAAGCGGCTACCGTAGCCTATAGACGCTTGTAATATAGGTATCACTAGCGCGTTGCCGACCTTGAACCCCTAGGAGCTCTGGAAACACTGCTCACCACAGAAATACAACACAAGGTTATTTGGCTGCGATCTATTGTAGAGTGGAGGTATTCCACCAGTCGGGCTGCTCCAAGAAGAGAGAAAGCTCCGAAGAAATTTCTCTGTGCTCTACCTCTCTTAATATCTAATAATTTTCTACATATGCCAACTTAAATATAACAAATCAGCAGTAAGATCAAATAGAGATTATCGACTTCCTATTCTAAGTCGTAAAAGTCTTTAATCAAAATATCAAGGACATCACAAATCATCGACGCTGCTAAGCCGACAAGATCTCGTTTACATTTTCACCGGTCGCCACAATACGAAGCCTTATATTTATCTTGTAAATTCTACTGCAGCTTTTCTTACAAACGGACAGAGTCACCGGACGACCTTTACAACTAAAATAGAACAAGTGAATCCAAGATCAGATTGCTACGCATCCCCACTGGCCAATGTACGTGTACATATACCGATAAATAACAAAAAGACAAAGTTAAAGTAAGGCATAACTAGCGTTAACGTAACATCTTTGCGTAGAACTTACAAGACGAATAGGGTATCGTAAGCAAAACAATTTAGGCTTTGTATACATTGTTATTTGAAATTTATTTCGTAATTGAAATTACATGATAAATATTGGAAGCTCCTTAGTGACACATTAAATAATTTAAGTAAAAATTTAGTGTTAATAAATATAGCATAAAAATGAAAAATAAACAAAATCTTGGGACCAAATTAAAAATACATTTTATTAATTCGTTGGTATAATATTAAATATAATAGTTTTATAATAATTATAACAACATTACCATAATAAATATTTTTTATATGTAAGCAAGAAATAACATGTGATGTATATTGCTAAATACCATCATTATTCAAACAAATCATAATGTTATTGCAAATTATCTTGCAATATCTAAATGGAGTATGAAAAGAGACAGTTGAGAGTATATAAAATATAATTTTCTAGGTTAGGTTAGGATTAGGTTTAGGATTAGGATTAGGTTAGGTTATAAAAATCGAATTCTTTTACCATTTTGAATTAAAATTAAATAAATATGTAATAGTAATAACAAATACATTTATAAAAATAAAAAAACTCTGTATATTATGTTTTTTCTTCAAACTCTATCTATTCATGTTTTTGTCATTTTTTTCAAAATGAAATTTTTCATAAATATAAAAAATATTAATATAACCATGGCTTTACTATTGTAAAGTTGTTAAAGCGCCCACGGTGCGACAGTTGTAAATAATTTACAACTTTACTATGGAAAATAGCTCATGTGATGCTGACCAGTTCCATTGTTTAACTTGCTGAGACCATAAAATACTTTACATAAATACATCATTCATTAGATTAATGGTCTTCTTCGAATACAGAAATATTTCATACAGGATTTTTTTAATACCACGATGGTGGCAAACAAAGCTTGCGACCCGCTAATGGTAAGCGTTCACCGCAACCTATGGACGCTTGCAACACCAGAAGCATCACATGCGCGTTGCCAACCCTTTTATAACCCTATTTATTCCTTTTTTCAAGAAACTTTTTTTTCAAGATTACTTTTGTCCCTTGGGGAAAAACTCAGCTCATTCCACATAAGGAGCATTCACGGAAGGAAATTCCTCTGGAACCGGACTATCCGCAACCATTTAGGTTCCAAAGTGTAAGGATGAACTGCCGATGGCGAGCGGTGCGATGGTGGAAAGTAGCCGTTAGCATAATGTCGAAGAATTCCTCGGTTCACAACCCATTATATAAACGGTAGAACCCGCACAAGGAGGCCAGGTCTCTCCTCAAACTTAAGGGTTCGGTACCGTTTGTGAGGTTGGGATCGTCAACGATTTTCACAGCTCGTCTTTGCGCCGAGTAAAATAGCCTAAGCTGGTATCTAGGTGCTCCTGCCCAGAGGTGACAACAGAACTCCATATGGAGTCGAACTTGCGCTTTATACAACTGCAGTCTTCGCCCCAGAGAGAAGTACCGCTGCACTCTGTTCAGCACACCAAGCTTTTCGGACGCCAGCTTGACCTTGTCTTCCAAGTGGCTACGGAACTGGTCGTCGCTGGAAATTTGGACACCCAGGATCCCAATACTCTTCGAGATCGAGAGGGGCGTGTCCTGGAATTATGGAACCACAGTAAGTGTGAACGCGCAAACTTGTGTCTTTGTGGGGTTGAATTAAACTCAATTATCCCGACCCCAGTCGGAGATCCTGGATAATTTATTCTCGATTTCAGACACAAGTTGTTCGCAATTTTCTTCCACAATGGAACGAGGCATTTTTGCTCGGCCCGAGTGAAGTGCATCACCAATACTGTCGTCCGCATAGCAATGAATGCCGTAAATTGATAGTATATCATTGATATGCAACAGAAACAGCGTTGGAGATATTACCGAGCCTTGCGAAACGACAGCATTTATGTCCATGCTTTCGGAGTAGCTACCATCTACTACGGTTCTAATGCGTCTGCCGGATAGAAAGCTCGCAAGCAACACATTTGCTTATTTGTAGGAACACAACACTACAGACGGGTAGTGTTATTGGCTGCGATCTTCTGTAAGGTGGAGGTGTTCCCCAGTCGGGCTGCTCCAGATTTTGAGCGAGATAAATCCCGCTATGCCCTACCTCGCTTAATATGTATTACTAACTCTCAATTTAATCTGTATTCTATCTGTACTATTTTTTATTATAAAGAGTACGCTTTGTGAATATGTTTGTAGGAGGAAGGTAATCTCTAGAACTACTGATCCAATCATAAAAATTGTTTCACAGATAAAAAGCTACGTTTATGCTGTTGATTATAGTGAATTAAGGTGAACGAATTTGCAGGTGGTTGCATATAATAAAATCGTAAGTTTTCCTTATCACAAGGCACATCACTGGAAAACTACACTTGAATGTAGTTTTCAAATTAATATAGCACTGAACCCGCGGACGAGTATAGTCAAGATATCATAACACTTTTCTATAGGGGCTAATTAGTATTGGTAAAAAATGTTTACTTTTAATTCAGGTAACACACGTTGTACCTTTGCAATGTAAAAACATATTATTAACGCGACAGGGAGTTGCAGATACCAGCTCGTATTAAATATACAATTGAAAAATTCAATATTTATGGTTAAGTTATACATGAGCGTACTTAATGAAATTATATTCTGTATCAATTTTAGTCGTCAATTATCATTTATAGAAAATCCTATACTACCGATATGTTGTTTGGTGTTGTACATTGCATTTATTAAGTGATGATATATTAAATATGTGTTATTGGCTATTTGTCTTATTTCAAAATTCTCGACCAAATGACTGTACATCACTTGATAACTACGGTACAGTCCACAAACAGGGGCGACCGTCGGTGACGGATTTAATCTGCAGTCGTCAAAGTTATGCTAACCTTCTGAAATGCCTCTTTTCACCTCGATTGAAGGACCCAATATCATAGGAAAGAGGGAACACGTTGGTTGAGAGACCATTACACATGTGCACGTGTACGGCGAAAGTAAAAATTTCTGAACTTCTTTGTTCGTGCGGCGATGGGCGCTACCGTGTAGCTGTGGTTCCATAGAGTACATACGATATGATATAATTACGTTCACAAACAACCATTACAATCAAGGAAATGGATTTGCGATTTTAGCTCCTCTTGCG
The DNA here is from genome assembly GCA_947532125.1 of Saturnia pavonia. Lineage (NCBI taxonomy): Eukaryota > Metazoa > Arthropoda > Insecta > Lepidoptera > Saturniidae > Saturnia > Saturnia pavonia. The sequence continues at coordinate 3,962,715 of OX383899.1, read as the reverse complement.
TTGAGTGGTAGCGTGTACGGATATCGCGTCGATTGACGCGGGTTCGAATCCCTATAATGAGCCTAAGCTTTCGGTGAAGGAAACATTGTGAAGAAAACAGGCATTTTCTAATGCCCGCCAGGCTAGCTGCAACCTTTAAGTTGAAAGTCTGTCAGCAAGCACCTTTGGGTATGCTCTGGCAGGTGCACTCAAAAGCTCGTCGTTTCCTCTAGGTTTAGCGTGCTATCCTCTTGGGCCACATCGTAAGTTGAAATCAGGTAAGTTTGTGCGCAAACGCTAAACCTATAATGAATTGAAAAAAAAGCAATTATAATTAATAACAAGAGAAGTTACAATATTGTAACTCACTATTTTTTCATTAATTTAATCGACAGAAAAATGAGCAATAAATAAAAGTAATGCTCACAAATTAATTTTAATTGGCGTATCATAAGACAATAATAATTGTCTTATTTCAACTAGAGATGTCCGCTTGTCGATAAACGCCCGCGCACGTAGCCTGCGCGGCGCGGTGCGCAGTGGCGTGATATGCCAACTGCGGTCTAGCAATCAACGCGGCTATCACATTGTGTGATTCTTATTGTTTATAATTAATTACTTACGTAAGTAACTATTCACAGAATAAGACAATTGTTTGGTAAAACCAGAGAAGCTTAGTATAATTTAATTATTAACGCATTTACAGTAAATATTTTTATTTAATTGTAATGAAAGGGTAATTTATGTAGCTTAAATTTATAGGAGAGACTGGCGCTGGTTGTGACAGGGGTAGGTAGTTACAGCAGCAACGATGGCTATACAGAAAACGCTATATTAACATTAGAAAGAGGAAAATGATCAGGCGACCATCGGCCACCGCGTCGCGCGTCTGTGGCGCTAGCGTTTTTGTAAAAGGAGCCCGTGCACAAAACTACAGGATTGTAATTGTAATATTGGTCTACAACCTGTTTTCACAAAAGCAGAGTTTTGTGTTGTTGTGATATTCCTTCTTTTTGCAATAACCCTACGTTAATACAGTTATACTTATTTGCCTTTTTACTACTTAACCTTAAAAGATTGCTTTATGTGTTGGAACTGAAAGTGACATTTGATGGGGCAGTTTGTAACATGTCACTACATGCCCCGTAGCGCTTGTTGCTGAATGGTATAATTTTGGCTATATAATTTGTTGTTTTTTATTTTTAGGATGAAGACGTGTAAATGAAACATGGAGTAAAAAAATATTTAAAGAGACTTATGAAAAAGCAGCAGCTATTTTGGTCGAGGATTAACCGAGTACAGGCAAGATTACACGAAAACCCCGCAAATTAACAATTTTACTGACATCTCACTGAAAACTGCATAGGCTTTGCAACAGAGCCGGAAAAAAAAAATGAAAAGATAACTGAGAAAAGAAAGTCAAATAAGCCAAAAAACATAATTGTACAAATAAGGGAGCAAAAAAAGCTAAGGCAACAAGAAAGTTGTAAAGAGGAAGTTTTATCACGAACCTCAAGAAGAATGCGTAGAAGATGATTATTTTTGCCTGTTAAGTTGTGGACCGTTGGAAAAGATTGCTTTATAAAATTTTAAACATAATAATATTGTGTTTTCATCTAAATTAAGCAAATACACTGTGATTGTTCTTAATAAAAATCTTAGATTACGTTTGTTTTTCGTTATAGCATTTTACCCCTTATGGTGTAACAACTAGCCCCTGACGCGGGGATAAAAGGATAAAAGTTACACGCCTCTTTTCCCAGAATTATTTCGTTTATATCACTTGTAATAAGCTGGTACAAAAATTATTTTAAAATTTAAAACCTGAATAGTTACTTTATCAAACAACCCTACATCCACGTATAAAAATCAAACTAACAAAAAATTGTATCATTTTCTAAAAAAATGTCACTTCTACTTGTCTACACTACTTGCCCCAGTGTTGCTTAATTAAAGTTATTATATACATGGAAAATTAATTATAATTATTATAAAAAAAAATATATTATTGTACAGGTATAATAGAAAGTAAATTATAAATTGTATTTAGTTTCAATTAATTAATTATTTTTTATTTGAACCATTATTTCGTTATTGTAGATATAACTTGTATCTGATAACTTTATTATAAAGAAACAAACATGTTGACATAAATGACAATAGCATCACTATTAATAATTATTAGTCGACTTACACTGTTTCACATGTATAAATGAAGTTTTGTTCTTAGATTTCTCTTAATTAATCTCGTTTTCCTTTCGTTTCGATTGTGATCTCTCAACGCGTGGTCAGCCCTATATCGAAATCGGTCAAATGATCACCATGACACTGACCGGCACGATGCGGCGGACACGAAGGGTAATTAGCTTGAATGAGACCACACACAAACGGTATTAAGCCAAAAATGACGATAAAGGTCTCCCTCCGATAATATGTACGAAAAAGTTCTTTATAATTGCATTTTTTTTAAACAAAATATTATGACACATCGACGAAAAGATACTCCATACCCGTTTGCAAAAAGTAGCTAATAAAAGTCCACAATATAGGAAGGGGTCAATTTCAAACCTCTAATAAAATAGACGTTTTAGCTTACAGTCCTTACAGGAGAACTGCCATGTGATATTACATAAACAGGAACGGCAAAAACTAGACTATTATACTATGATACATCTATTTTGTGATAGACATATTGACTGCAGTATTATTTCTAATACAAAGTTCTTAATATCGGTGAAATTCAAAATACCCCAAAAATACAAGTTACTTTTAAACCCATACGCAAATAATCTCACAGCGCCCATTAAATATAAATCATTTAAAAATAATATATACCGATTTTAACACCGGCGTATAATTCAAGAACCTTTAGATCGAACGACTTTCGTCTTCGTGATTCGATTCCGGCCCGTATGAATCACGGTTTCGAATGTAGCCAGAGTTGACAAGCTTGTAAAATAGCTTATACAGCGTATCTAACACAGCTACATGACAGAAACAATGTTGTAAAGGAATTTTATACCGTTACGCTGCATGTAGCGCCACCAATTTTAGAAGCTGTTATCAGCTTCATAAATAATGTAGGATTGTGTATCTAGAACGAGTAATGTGAAGGAGAACCTATGCACTCAATTTCCAATAATGGTACAAATATTGTCGTCATAAATTACATTGTTGCGAAACAAGATTATTTACTTACAGCTTGTTAAACTTTATTGACAAGCTTCAATGATAAAACTAAACAGATTGATAGGGATTAACTATAGAACAGACACTACAGTATGTGCGTCCAGATATCACACAGCTTATTTTATCATTACGCATTTACATACAGGTATTAATGGTAAACGTTGGAAAAAATGTTACAGTACATTATAAGTACTTAGAGGGGTGGATAATCTGGAAAGACTGATGGTGACGGGGAAAATAGAAGGCAAAAGACCTAGAGGCCGAAATCCCACAAGATGGTCAGATCAAATATCCGCGCAGCTTGCCATGACAGTCAGTACCGCACTTCACCAAGCGACCGAGCGCGACAAATGGAGACAACTAGTTGACAAGATCAAGAAGAGTCACGATCCTCAGCAATGAGGGACCGACTAAGAAGAAGAAGACATTATAAGGTTATTAGCTGTTAGCTTTTTCACCCGTGTTATATATATATATATATATATATATTCGATCAACTGTCCAGCGCGCCACTGCCAACAACTTCAAGCAAACAAACACATCTCTTGACTTACAATATTAATTGAATTCAGATTTATAGATAATAAATTGAAATTTAAAAGTATGTCGAACGAAAGGAGCCCTGAGCTAGTGATAGAAGTTAGAAACCCAAATATCATAAAGCGAAAATACTGTACATAATGTCCTTACTGAACACGATCAAATAGATTCCATTGCTGGAATTGTAGATACTGCATTTTCTAAACTGACCGCACATGGCGTTGACAAGTATTATGCCGTTATTTAGATGAAGAAAGTTTAAACAGTTATGTAATACATTTGCAATAAATAAAACATGTGACTAAACAAAACACTATCGATAAAAAGTGAACGACGAAACGATCTGCGCTTAATCGATCATCGAGCAGTATGTGGACTCGTGGACAGCTATCGGAGTTACATTTCAACAAATTGCATAATTGTAGCCAAATTGATCAGTGAAAGTGTGGAATTGTCTCACAAATGCTAATCAGCCTGCATCTGATAGATGGGGACGAGACTGAGTGTATGCACCTTAGAAAGCCTAGCCATTATTTTATTTCCGATTAACTGAAACCATTGTTGGTCACGCCAAGTAATTTACAACAACAAACTTGTAATTAATGTCATAATACGTAATAATTTAGTATACATTTCGTTCTTTGTAATAGTAATACCTGAGCAATAACAGTGTCACAACATAAATTTTACAACATCAACTAATATTATTACATTGGAAGAAAATAATACCTTCACGAATCAAACGTATTTCCTAATCAGTTCCACCAGTTTTAATATTTTATACTGAAATTGGTATGTTTCTTTATTTAACGTATATTTTATGCTAAACTCTAGTACATAATATATGAAGATTTTATAATTATATAAAGTAGATAATTCACCGTGTAATGCATTGTTGTCATAACAGAGAAATAATGCTTATGGTTTTAATACACAAATACTATCCACACATTGGGAAGTATGTGTAAGGTAAACCGAACCTTTTTAAGTGGTCACATCGTTTGTGTTAACCTACTTGAAGTATATTTTATAAAACCATAATTACCTTCCACATTTCAACATATTTCAAAAAATAATATAATTGGAATAATGAGCGTTGCGTGACGGAATGGGCGATTTTGTTTCGAATTATATGATCTCCATAGAATGTTGATCTCCATTGGCCTTTCATAAAAGAAAAACTCGTGGTTATGTTTACTGGTTTATTGTATAAATTTCTATCAAAACGAACCCAAGTGTATGGGTACTAATTATAATAAATTACTTAAGTTCATAATACTGATACAGTGGTCTGTATCATGGTCAGTGCTTTGAAGAGCTGTTCAATCTAATTCCCTCTTCTCCTTTCCGCGTAAGAACCACACGCGCTGGGCTTTCGGGCTTTTCAAGATTTACGGTAAACTTCATCTCGGCATGAAATAAAAACTTATCTATGTTTTATCTTTGTCGTACCGTGAAACTATGGAACCATCTCCCGGCCAGTGTGTTCCCTCCTTCTTACGACATCGAGTTCTTCAAGCGCAACATTAACATCTATTTATGCAGGTCAGCATGATAGCGGCGACCGCCGATGGATTGCCTATATCTCGGTGGTGTCCGTTGGGTTTGCATTGTACTGTGCTTACCATGAGGAATAGAACCGTTAATTTGCCGAGCTACTATAAAAAAAGTAACGTTCCAATAATTGTATTGCTTTTCCTCGTAATCCTGCAGGAATTAGCATGCATTTGATTTTACGTTTAGATACACTTTCGTTAATTTAAGGAGTAGACAATGTAACATAACGTAGAAAGCTTGACAACGCATTCTGAAAACTCCATCACTTTCTAAGAATGATAATAATCATAATTCGACTGTCTTCATTGAATCGTATTGAATGTTATCAACATTACCGCAATTAAAATCTGAAGTTGTAAATTAAATTAATCTTGCTACGTCTGTCGAACGTTTTCTAGTAACACAACAGCACAATTCACACCAAGGAAATGATAAATTGTGCCGCGACACAGTGAACCTTATTTTTCGGTTAGAGTGAGTTTCATTTGTAAAAATCTGACACGTTTGTAAATCATAAAATTTGAAAGGAGTTTGCGCTCAATTCACTTTTTGCTAATTTTATTGTTTCCATTATAGATTTTAATTAAAAATTTAATTAGTTTTATAGTTTATTATACGTTTAGAGATATAAGAAATTGAACATAAAACGTGATAGTTGTGAAAGGAAGCTTAATAACTTATATAGAAATAGCTTCATATCACAATGTTTGAAAGTGTTCATATTCATATTTTTCTATAAGAAACTTGTAGTCATTGCCTAGTCTTTTTTCAAATTTATAAAGTCAATTTAATACATTTTGGGAATGAAAGAACTGGTTTTATTACCATGTGTAAGTTATAGGAGGGTAATTAATAATAAATGTGCTTTATATTTTAACTATGACACTAAAGATTAAACCTTTAACTAAATGAGAAACAGAGTTTAATATTCAGTCAAATTAATAAATATATATTTATATATACATATATTAAACATTATGTACCTAAACCATCTGTTAATATAATATTTAATGATGAGTATAATCTAAATACCAGTATACAAATCTTAAAAGAACCGTTTCAATGATACATTTATAGCATTATTTGCTTATAAAGTCTCGGAATAGTGATGTAACACCATCTAAAATGACTCAACTGTACGACATTAGTTATACATTTGTAAATCTAATGCGATTATCTAATATCGGTTCCGACCTCCCACACTGTCTGTCACACATCAAGCTCACGGTTTACATAAATAACACGGTAAAACGTGCCCAGTGTTGTAGGTGTATCGATTATACCATCGATAATTTGTCGATTCATGATATTGGTTTACATTAAATTATGATTTATCGATATTTGAATTTTGTAAATGTTACACAAATATCGTAGCAGCTCTAAATAAATCTGAACTAAATAAGTATTAATAATCTGATAAATTTGAAAGTACTATAAATATAATGAGGTTAATCTTGTATTGGCAATAAGATATTTCGTCACACAATACCTATTACCTACAGGATTAGCTTAAACCTTGACAGATTAGCTACAGGTTATTGAACTTTATTCAAAAGTCTTAACATTTATTCACTCCAACATTAATTGGCTAACCTAGCCATATTACTGTGCTACTTAAAATCTCCTAGACATTTAAATCTCAGACTACTATCTGCATATGAGTTACACAGTATGTATTTAAAATAATTTTCTGATATCCTTGTCCACATAATATAGTTAGTATTCGATAATTGTGTATCGATATATCCCAACACTAAAATTACATTGACAAAATTCCCATCTTACCTTCCTCCGGAAACAATTGAGGCTTGCCTAATCAGAGTGAAAGCATACGACCGTAGACGTATAGATAGGACCATTTTTTATCGATAAATTTAAAACATTAAAAACTTGCACACCGAAAGTGTCAGATGAATTATGTACTAAAAGTAACGTAATTTTACTTAAAATTTAAATAAAACTTGTTCTTTCGTGTATAAAACCCTATTTTAACATGAATCATTGGTTATCTTTTTTTTGTTATACTCGCCGTGCCCTCGACTTCGCTCGCGTGGACTGCAGAATTATTGTATATGAAAATATCGTGTTTTTTTTTAAATAACAAACAAGTATATAAGTTATAAAACAAAAATAATCTAATCAGTAGTCTTACGTTAATCCAATTAATAACATAACGGAAACCTTAACGGAAACGGATATTTATATTATGGAAACATATAGGCGACATGTGATGAAGCGAGACGATGACTATATGAACAAAAGAGTCACGAATATAGAGGACGAGAAAAGCGGCCGTAGACGACCACCAATAACTTGGATACGAACAATAAAATATGATATGGTACCGACAAACACATTCAAAAGAGACAACCCACAACCGTACAGTGTGGCGCAGAAGTACTAGGAGGGCTGACCCCAAATAAATTGTGATAATAGCTAGTAAAAAGAAGAAGATGAAAACTTATAGATACTTTAAAATCATGTCGGGTATATTTCCAGCGGTTATGTTGTAAGGAAATTAAGTTTATCCTTCAAAGAATCATAAATATAAATTTCTGACATATTCAATGCTAATAACAAAAGAGATGAAACAAAATTAATATTTAATAAATTTCGTATATAATTTAGGCATACAACGACAATGCAACAAACCAATGAGCATAGTTGTTACAGACATCTGCATACCAAATCACTGTTACCCTTCACTCGCATCAGTCGTAGATCACAGATAAAAAATGACGCATTCAAAATGGCCAACCGATTAAGACGTCGCAAATCGAAAACAATAAAGATCTTGATAAATGCATCGATTAAAACAACTATCCGACCTTTGGCGTACCCGAGCTGTCATCTGAATATCTCTATACGGTGTGCTGCAGAAATGACGTACGTCAAAAAGTCCTAAAAAGGCGCGTCGTCTGGCGTTGACAGAAAAATTGCCGGTATACAGTATGTACACCAGCCCTATTGTTTTCAACGAAAGAGACTCATGTATGCGATAACATTTAATTTGAATGATCCGAGGTCTGGTACGTAATTTATGTCGATGTAGCAAATACAATATTTATAATTACTTGTTTTTTTTTGTTGTACTACCTGCTTAATGCCAGGCACCTTTAATTTAGCCATGATATCATGTCAAGTCCTGATAGACCCAGCATCGTAGACAAGGCTTACTCGACAACTTGCGTAGCTAAATAGGTTGCAAGAATATATCCGTGCTGTGACTCCTATCATCAGTGTATTAATACCAGCTATATACTGGACAATCGATATTATTATTCCTAGAAACTAGCTTCCTTTTTTTTTCAATGCATTATGCTGTCTCTTTCGTTCTGGGGTTTTGCTTTTTGCCTTAACTGTTCCAAGGTTCATGAGAGTAAAGAATAGTATATGTATATATGGTTTATATCTACTTATACGTTATCCCTGATTTACAAAAGAGACTAGAATATAAATCAGCGTTGCCTAAAGTGGGTTCCGTGTAAAAGTCATCAGGGTTTCGCGAATAATTTGCAAATGTTACAATTGTTGTTGAATCTTTAAATTATAGTGGCTATTAAATAATTCTACCAGGTTACAAATATTATTTTGGAATAGCACAGTATTTCTAATATAGGTCTTTTACTTTTATTTCAAATTGCACTGGTTTTATTTGATTAAAGATTCCATAAAAACATTTGCTGTGTTCCGTAAGGTTTAAAAGCTTAGTAGCCGCTGGTCTATTATATATTATTATCATCACTCAATCACTTGCTAAGCAACTCTAATAACATAAAAATCTACTTTCACACTACACTGATAGGCCACGAACATGTTAATTTCGATTTAAATTCTTTCTTTTCGGACATATAGCGGCGTAATGCTATAACAAATAATTAACAGCGTATCTACTATCCTACCGGCCCCTAAATTACGTAATTGTAAAGAGCAAAGCGATAGCAAAAATCGGTAAATATGTACTTATTATGCACCGGGCATAATGTACCAAATATAATCTGAATGTGAAGTCGATATTTAGCGATTACTGCTACAGCTTTGCACTTGCTAAATAAAAAAACAAGGGGTAAATGCTAGTTGTTATGAATTCTACTGTAATGATCAGAATAGTGTTTTAATTGTGATATTTTTTAACTACGGTTTGCTTTTTAAACTATCGTATTTTCAATTAATGAAGTAAATATTAGTGCGTCAATTTATAATAGCGATGTAAGTATATATATTGTGGTAGTAGGAACGTAATTAAACTATGGTGGCACGATGGTAGGGAGTTTTATAATGCTCGACTGGATAGATATCTACCATTCCCAAGTAGAAAACCTTCAAACGTTCCGATGCAAATACGGTGGTTGTTTCTTATCTGGTAGTAAATTACGTTGACACTCGCACTTTCTATGATGATCGTAAATAATAGATATATCTAATAATAAATTTGTTATTTCCATAGATTTATCCTACTATATTTTTAATATTATAAATATGAAAGTTTGTATGTTTGGATGTTTGTTACTCAATCACTCAAAAACGGCTTAACGGTTTTGGATGAAATTTGGCACACAGGGTTTTTATAACCTGGATAAACATACAGGATACTTTTTATCTCGGTGAATGACATAATTTTCATTCCTCTCTGTACCCAATTCAGAAGTCCACGAAGACGAAGTCGCGTACAGAAGCCGGTACTTAATAAATGTCTGGCTTGAGCGAGAATAACAGGGATTTTATATTATATTTGAATAGATATACATTTTTGTTTGGGAACTGTCTATCTATTCTATCTAGTCTAACCACAACCATATTTCTGCACTGAAGTAGTCAGAAATGAGCAAAACCATTTTTCTCAGTACTTGCAAACCTTTCACTTCCTTTCAGGTTTATTAATTAAATTATTTCATATATCCGCACTTTGTAAGTGCTTTTCCTTTTTCTTACTGAGAAGGTATCAAGCAATTACCATTGAAAATAGTAAAACAGATTTTAAATCAACGCAATTCATTTAATCAATTATATTTTTACAAATTATTACAAATAAACGGGTTTTAAAAATAAAATTTCCCAACAAAAGTATTAATGTGAAAAAGGAGCCATGTTCGGTAGAAATATCGTTGTGAGTAGTCGCTGTCACCGATAAAAGAACTGAGATCTAACAGGTACCCAGTTCCATAGCTGTTCCTTTAATTATAGCTGTAGGAATGTACGTTCTTCAATTTTTTACAAAATAATTTGTTACTTTCTTTGATATGGGATTTCTAACTTGGCAAGTTTTAATTGTCAATAAATATTTACGTTAACTTATAATTAAAGGAATTTCTTTAACGTAATAATTGTACTATTTTGAAGTGTTTTTTTATTTTTCGAACTGACTATACTGTGGACAGGAGACCTTTACAGCTACACCGGGCTTGTAACGTCGATATTCTAATGCTCATATAATCGAGAAAACACAATGCTAGAGCGTCTAATTAAGCCCAACGCCATCTAATGGTGAGAGGATGGAAACGCCGTTGTATGAGTATTAATTAGTTTAAAATTGTATTTTTTTTCTTTGTATCCTTGATATACCTACCTTGAGGCCAAATTGTAAGTTTCTATGTCACCTAGATCTGGTCTAGGTTTTTGATAAGTGAGTGAAAAAGGTTGCTTTTGCGACTTTAATAACTCAAGAACTATAAATAGGTGTATAAGTGAAATTTGTGACTTTGTTTTTAAGCTAGGTTTATTAAACATATAAAATTTCAAGTGTGTAGGTCAATAGCTTTTGACTTATGGTAGGTTCGAAAGTAGCTGGAAATGGTTCCTGTAAATATATACACTGGCCGGTGTGACGCCCTTTTCTTTTCCGAACTTGGCTGACACACTGTAGTGTGTCTCAAAAAATTCGTTGTAATTTAATGACAATATAAATCAACAAACGTTTAAAGCTTAGAATCAAATAGGTAGTTTCATATATCGCTCGTCGCAGTAATTACGTTAGCCTGATAAAGTATTTAGTGTACATAGGCTGCCTCATTTCCCGGACGAATTACTCGACGCGCACCATCGCTCAAGGCAATTACATACTTTGCTTCGACTAGACATCATCAAATAAGACGACGGCTAATTAGATGTAATCATTAGATTAATTGAATCAGCGCGGCGTTTACATAATGTAATATTGAGCTTGATATGGTTATATTTCTAAATCATTTATGCATATAATAAAATTGATTTGTCTGTTTATAATGTCAAAATAACATGTTTTTACTAAATGCATATGAAAGTATACACGGTACCGATAACAAAAAAAAATGTCTGTCTATCTGTTTCTTCCGGGTAATCTCCGAACGGTTGGAGTTTCAATGGCAAATAGCTGATGTTATAAGAAATAACTTAGGCTACTTTTATTTTAGAAAAATAATTCTTGTTCCGTACAAAAAATAAAAAAGGTTTTTTTAGTAGTCCACGCGAGTGGAGTCGCGGACACAGCTAGTTCTACAAAAATATTTAAAGTATACTCGTAGTATGTATACTTTCATAGCGGTAAGGAACGTCAATATAAGTTATAGTTGTATGGCAAAGCGACGGCATTGTGCTTTAGCAAAGAATAATTCGAAAACAACACCGAACACTGAAAGATCAGCAATCCATCGTTGGTCTCGTCGTCGTCATGCTGACCTACAACCCTCCCAGCCGCGGCAGTTAGATATACTTACACTGGCCGACCACGAAATGGGACGCGACACACGTACGCGTTGAAAGTAAAGTAATAATTCAAGGAAAGGTGAAAATAGTACGTTGTTCCAAAAATACATTGTTTTGATTTTCTCCGATAAACCTGTATAATATGATACAATAAATATATTAAGAGATAATATAATTAAATCATTAGAATACAATCTTGTCGCATTTCGTTTTCTCTATCAATAATAATAATAATACTTATGTCAAATATAAACTACCCCCGTATAATTTATAACCGTATAATTTTCAACCGTATAATTTATGTATTAAATTACTAGTACTTAGTACATGAGAATTTATATATTTACAGAAGTTATAGCTGTTTATACAATTAGATCAACAGTGTAAATGAATTTACCGCGTAGAGAACGGAATTTCACCATAATCTTGTAAAACATGCAAGTACCTACTCCAAGTTACGTCTAGCACTGTAGGTAAGTGTGTTATAATAGCTCGTCTTCAAAACTCTTCCTACATAACTAATATTGTCTATATAAGAGCTTTAAAGCCACTTGCGATAAAGTGCTCGAGCTGTGTAGGGCTATCATCAGTATGCTGAGCAAAACCTAGCGATTGAAATTGAGGTTAAGTACATTTGAAATTACCCACGCCAAAGAGTCACCGACCGGATTTAAAATAATTAAATTCGAACAATAAATTTCTAATATGTACTACACAAACCGCTATAAGTATACTTATCATGTTCTAAGTAAACTAGTATAAAGAAAAAACTGTTTTCTATGTCGTCAGTTATTTTATTTATCAGCAAACCGTAATAACATCAACCGTTTCACAAAGGCGCCACGCTAGTAACTCTTTCTAAGAACTCCCTCTTTTACACCAGGAACTTTATTAGCGTGAGGAAAGTAATTTTCTCTGCACTTTCGTTTACCCATTCACTGATAATTATGAGATATTGCTATTGTAATATTGGTAATAAATGATGTAACCAATAAAGTTAATCACAGTATTTACAGTTAGTTTCTTCGCATTTCTCTTTGTTAAGCTTTTGACTGGTAATTATTATTTTACGGGTAAAAGTTGTCATATTCATCAAATTTATTGAAAAGTTTTTTGTTTTTTTTTTAAAAAAAGCAATATTTATACTACAACTAAAACTTCTAAACTTTCCACTAATCATTAGCTATTATGAAAAGTTTTTCAATGATATTATTTATTAAACAAGAGAATACAAGAAATAAGTTGGTAGCCACAATTTCAAATACAATAAACATACAATAATTCAAGATATTATGTTCGTATTAAATTTCAGATAAAGGACCGATTTTTCAATCGTCAGATAACTTTATTTGTGAAATGTTTGAAAATCTGTCAAAATTAAAAAAAATACTCAAGTTATACGACGTCAGGAAAATCGGCCCTAAATAAGATAAATATTTAATTTTAAGATAACTGAATGCACTGAAATAAAATTGGATGAACTAGTAATTAAGAATGGAATACATAAGATATTGTCACGTGACGTGACAGTCTTTGTCGTCGGCGAGCGTGAATGTGCGTCAAAACGCTTTGATGTCCTCTTGTTTACGATATAGTTACTAGGTTTTTACGAACTCCTCACTTCCTTATATCAGTGGATTTAAAAATAGACGTTTATAAATATAGAATTCTCGCATATACATCTGGAACATACAATAGCCGTCACAAAGTTAGCATCAGCAAATTAACCACGGTTTGAAAACAAATTTCAGTTATCAGGTAATTTTCGTTAGTCAATTTTAGACTATTTTAAATCGATTCTGTATCGAATAATATCTCTTAAATCTAAGCCCGTTTGACCTGGAGCCTACTAAACAAAATAGGGAAAATTCGGGGAGTAATCGTGCCGAATTGTATCGTGACAAGCATGGTGGACATCTGACATTCATAATAGCTTGCCAGACCGTCTCGCTTTTCAGAATCGGCCAGTATACATCAGTTTATTGGCTTTTGACGTAGTAATTCTAGATCGGAAAAAGGAGGATGACCGAAAAAATGTTATATTCTCTCTCATCTCACAACATTTACCATTCTTGGACTATACCGTGCAAATCTCATTTTCGAGTTGAAAGAGCAATGATTTTTCCGAAACATAATAAAATATCTCAATTGCATAATCTACATGAAATGTTTTGGTATGTATACTAACTATTCTAAGTGGAAAGACAGAGGTTCATGCCGTTTTACTTTCACTGCGCCTAGTGGAGTGCCCTATATAAATCTGTAAAAGGTACAGGGGTGAAAATTTATTGGCCACAGATCGAATTATACAAGTATATAAATGTAACCAAACGATCATAACGTTTTAATGTTTTCCAGACACAATAGCTTCAAATGTGTAAAACCTTTCAGTCATTTCATTGCGAAAATTAAAACATATCTACAAAATAATGATTACTGTAGATATTTTTTGATATACAAGTAGTACAATATAAATATTATTTTATTAGATATCTGTAAATGTTTACAAAGTTAGTTTTTGTTTGCAAATCTTTTAAACCCCATTTTGTACATTATCTACTAAGTAGAGACAAGAAGCATAGTCTCAATTATGAAAGTATAATCAAGGCTTGTTACATTATGTACAAGTAATGCTTATTGTGTTACATTTTAACATAAATTTCTTATATACTGACTTCTAGTCATTTATGAACTATTGCAGCATTATCGACAAATTTCATACAAGGATAAGTTAACTTAACGTAAAAAAATGAATTTCTGTTAATAACAATCACATTTGCTTTATGTCGAATGATTTCATTAATTACTTTATTTCTGAATTATACTATGGCGTTGTGTCAGTTAAAGTACCCTTAAAGTATACAGTAGGACGTTAAGTAAACAGATAAAGGCCAGTCTAGTATAGCACAGATGGCTAAACTAGATAATCTGGACTCATCTAGAAACGTAATGTAAGCCTGTGAAAGCCGGACTCAAATTGTCCGGTGAGATTTCACTTGTAATACAAATAAGTTTTGTACAAAATTTAGAAATCAGATCCTTGGTAAATTAATAGTTATAAATGTTCAGTATTAGTTAGGATACTGTTTTGAAGCCGTTGAAATGTTAGTGAGTGACGTTTCATTTGGCGATTTACCGCTAAATGTTGTATAAAACATATGATATTAGGAGCTATGAAAAATTTTAACGTGTTATCATAATTAAAAGCATGTCAGCGTATGTATTTTGCGTAATAAAATTCACAATGACTCATTATTATTTTGAAGCGATGGTGGTTTGTTCAGTGGCAGCTCCAAAGCAAGAAAATAATCTTAGTAAATGTAATTTTTGTAAGTCTGAAAGTAAAGTATAAAAAAGAATCCACAAATATTTTAATATTGAATTATTAATGAATCGATGAACCCATTCTCGTTGTTTATGTAAATAAAATAGTCTGCACTAATTCAATAACAGGTTTGTTTTTTTTTTAAGTTTTATTTAGTATAACATACAAACTTTTATTGTTTGTCAAAGTATTTTATAATCTGACGATTACACAAATATTTCAAGTAAAATGATGTTTGAATAATATTATTGCTAATAATCTGCTTGATGATAAATGTTCAGGAACTGGAATAATTAATGTCAGTGGGAGGAGAGCATAAGTTACTGCTAATAGCCATCAGCTTACAAATTTCAGACTTTTTATAAACTTAAATAAGTTATAATTGTTCTCAATATAAAAATTGATCTACTTCATTTTTTATTATATTTGCTTATTTTTTAACGATCTTTATTGAGTAAATCATTTTTTTTAATTCTTTATGTGATTAAACTTTATGGCCACAATCTCACGTGATGCGAAGAGACGACGTGGCCCAAGATGGTAACACTTTAAGTTTAGTGGGAGGGAGGGGGGTAAACTGGTTCTCAAGTGCAGCTGCCAGAACACACCTATAGGCGACAAATTTTCTACTTGAGGGTGGTAACTAACCAGGCGAGTATTAGAAAATGCCTTACCACTATGTTATGGTTTCATCATGATGTTTTCCGTCACCAAAAGCTCAGGTTCATTGTAGGGGTTATCGCGATCAGGCTGACAGACGCGGCGGTAGGGGGGACTTTATAATACGTTATAATATAGGTATGAACATATATTGCTTTAGACTTTGTACCGGCAATAAACTTTAAACAGCACTACGAATCGCTTGGTTAAAGAATGAAAGATTTCTTTTGCTGAATGAAAGATTTATATATCTACTGAATTCAGTTATTACGTTCAAACTTACTATTCGTTGGTACGCAGAATGAACTCAACCCGCTGTTATTTATTCGTAATATTGAAATCAACTATGCAGTTCTTCGCACATACCTGAAACCGAATAAAAATGTTGTTAAGTAAGTTGTTTAATGTTAAAGTTATAACTGTACATATTATCTTGTTTTATCTATTCATAACTGAACATTGAAAGTAATTATGATAATACTAAAGCTGTTAGTACTTTCATTTAAAATATAATTTAAAAGATTTACATAAAAATATTTAACAAAATTGCATATGGTTGTTAACATACTGTAGGCAGCATTATTATATTTTAACTGTCTTTTCCGATACGACAAGTGAATAGCGCGTTAATAGTTAATCATACAGTAACGCGCGGTTTATAATATAAAACGCAATGAACTACTTAATAGATTGAGTTATGCAACAAAAACTGTAAACATCTGTTACAGGCCTGTAATCGTACTAACTTGGGTGTAACCCGGAAACACGGGGTTATTTATAGTTTAACCGGGACTTGTTCGAGCGACTCGCAGAACTGTAACCTTTAGCTGAGAAATACGATCATTGAACGACAAGTAAAGGATGTTATTGTTATTCAAAAAAGATGAATGACAATAAATCTAAATATAATATATTGAAATACGAATAAGTAGTAAGAAATTCTACTCGCAAAATGTTATAACCGACACTTAAATATTAAGCAATTTATTTGGAACTTAATTAATTTATGAGGTTTAATAACGTTAACATAATTTTTGTATTTGAAATTACACTAATTTATTTATTTAACAATACTGCCAACACATAATACCTAATAACATTTAAATGAGTTTTTACAAATGTATATATGTATCCTGAATTCTAGGAAATCACAGCATGCAATAATCATAACGATTCAAAATATCAACTATGATATTAATAAAATTACTAAATTATATGTTATATAAAAATGAAATTATGACTATTAAAACATAATAAAGATAATTAACAAGTTTAAATTAATTATTAAGTAAACGACTTTCAATGATGTTGAAATTTTATGTTAATCAAAGCATCGTGAAAATTTGTACGTGAATTTGTAATACTCTCGAAAGTAAAAACCCGAGCAATGATAGTTATATTAATCGCTTCTAAAAAGAGACACTAGTTTGTTTTTAGGAGTTAAACTCTGGAACTACTATTCCGTTTCAGAAAGTTTCTCTGATAGAAAGCTAAGCTCTCCTTGTGTGACATACGCTATATATACATATATATTTTGTTATTAACGCGAATGAAGTCGCGGGCGGTTGCTAGTTTAACATACTTTACAAATCTTTATAAATGCCTTTCTCTTATCCTGAAAAACTTAAAAAGATCTACAAAAAATTCAGCGATAACATATACCTTTCTTCTATGAATCACCCACAATAAGCATTTTTGTCTTTAAAATAACGTGCGGGCGACCGCCTTCGTTTGAAGCGGGAGCAGTACGATTCGCGTGTGTGCTCGACTGACGGCATTCTATCATCCACGCGAGTTGAGCCGCGGGCACAACTTGTATAACACTCCTATTACACACGGTCTACTACTATTGTTCTATCTATTACGCAAAGAAAAATAGCAAAATAAAAAATCGTAAATCGTAAAAAAGGTCGTAATAAAAACATGATCGTTATGGTCTAATCATAAGCAAAGTCATTAACATTTTTTTCTATTGAAAACTGATATCGTTTGTGGAACTAGTAAACAGGAAGTTACAATAGCGTAAATTATGTGATAAGGTTCGTTTATTTTTCCAATAGCATTGAATAAATGCTGTGCCCATGTATGTATGCATTGAGTACAAAAAAATCATAAGTGTATTATTTAAATCTTACTAATAGGTCGTTACTATGCTTGACAAATTATTACAAAAATTATGACAAATTATTTATCAGTAATACCAACAATGGTTTTTTTGTGATGTATTTACCGAAAGCTTCTGATTTTTATAGGATTTGAACCTACGTCCACCTATGAGTGAACTGCTGAACCACCATCGCTTCAAATTACGTCACTTGATAAGAGTACATTTTGACCAGATATTAACAGAAATGACAACTAAAACGACGTCTATTCGTTATCCGAACACTATCTCGGAACACACAATAATCACAAAGTGAATCTAGACATTTACAAACGACCTATCGAGTATCTGAGGTATCGATTTCACAGCCAGATAAATCATTGCTATGATTAAAATATCAATGGTTTACTTTCACTGGGATTGTATGCAAACTACTGTATCATTTTAATAAATAGCTTGATTTTACCATCCTTGAGGCGTAAATGCACGCCGTTATATACTAAATGTTAGCCAATGGCGATTACGCTCATATAAGTAGGTGCTTCATGCCTTCACTAAACAGAGCGATTTGCATAATATTATGATCCGGTGTTGATCATATGAAGATGAAGAGAATGATTATATGAAGTAATTTTTTTCTTTAAATTTCGACTAATATTATTTTAAAATTTTCAGTAAGTAAAATATATATCAAATCATGACAATGAACATTGATTATCCTGCCTCAGAATAAATGAAACGTAACATGATTATAAAGTAGATAAGAAATAGTCGGTCTATGTTTCCGTTGACTAAAAACGTACAGTTTAATAGAAAGATAACATTAAAATTATTTGGATCTCTATATACTTTATAATAGTATAAACTTCGGATTGCTCTTTTTGATTCTTTATTTGAACGCACTAATCTCTAGACCTAAAACGTCAGATTTTAGCCTACTAGCTGTGTCCCGGGGTATCACGCGCGTATTATTTAAAAGAAATCGCTAATTGATGATTTATAATACTTCAGTATAGATAATATTTTTATCGGGCAGCAGTGGCGTAGCTATCGGAGGGCTAGGCGGTGCCGTGCACCGGGGCCCTCAAGCTCAGGGGGCCCTCGGACCCTGACGAGCAAAACCTCAAACATTCTCCAATTTCTCCCATCCTAAGAATATAAATATAACAGCTAGCAACACGAGTTTAATTATGGCAACTCAGTTGAAATAAATTCATAACTTGTAGGGAATTCCCCTGAATTCTTTCTGGGACTGTACTAGACACAATAATAGCTCAATTAAATACACGTTTTACTGGTATGAGTGCAGTCTGTCAAAGATTCAACTTTCTAACACCAACTTTTTTACTAGATGTAGATGAAGCAACTTTATTAAAAAAGTGTGACCAGTTCCAAAGTAAATATTCAGATATAATAGGCCCCAACTTTTCCCCATAATTTCTTAATATTTACCACCTAGTTCTATCTGAATTAACCCAGGCATGGACTGTTCACCAATTATGTAAGGAAATAATGCGCAAATATGGAGTGCTAGAATGTGACCTTACGGACGTATTTACAACAATGTTATTATTCTATATAATTCCTGTCACTTCTGCAGCAGCTGAAAGATCATTTAGCAAATTAAAAATAATAAAGACATATTGAAGAAATAGTGTGGGCCAAGCTCGACTCCGACATTTATCGCTAATAGCAATTGAAAACAAAGCCACATCAAGCCTGGATTTAACCAAAATCATTAATACTTTTGCAAAAAATAAAGCTAAGAAAAGATTATAAAAATAGCTTATTTTATTATTAGCTGGTAGATCAGACGTTCATTAATAAGCCCTTT
This sequence comes from Saturnia pavonia, assembly GCA_947532125.1. NCBI lineage: Eukaryota > Metazoa > Arthropoda > Insecta > Lepidoptera > Saturniidae > Saturnia > Saturnia pavonia. Next base: position 3,942,846 of record OX383899.1, on the reverse strand, counting down.
CATCTTTTCTACTTCATTTTATTACCTATTACCTACATTATTAATTGTAATCTACGTCGTTATTTTTTAAATTATACTACGTTACTTTCGTCTTCCATTCCGGTTCCGGCAGTTCTTAAACTCTTCACAGCTGTTTTTTTTTACGCATGATAAGCAAGCATTTGGCCGCGATCTCACCTGATGGTAAGCAACGATGCGGCCGACGATGAAAGATGCTTGCCTAGAAAATACCTGGTCACACTTGACTTAAAGACACCCAGGTGTACCTGTCAGGAAACAAAGACGCCACGGCATAAGGCATTTCATTCCCTGGCCGTCCGCATTACAAAAGTTGAAGCAAAACGCTTAGTACGGATTGGAGGAATCTAAACCACATATGGATACCATCTTTAAAATATTTATATATATTCATGAGTTTAAATAGGGCCCCAATAGTTATTTTGCACCAGGGCCTTTGTTTACCTAGCTACTTCACTGTCGGGCAGCCAGGGTTATGCGTCACAACTCGCACGACTCGTTCGCGTCACTGCTGCTAAGTCTAGGCCCGAACCGAATGTTGAATTATTTTAATTTTCTATTATCGCCTAAATAAAATGCTATAAAGGGCAAAGTTTATCTAATTACATAAAATTATCTTGATGATGAAGTAACTTTCGTTCGTAAGGATTAATATGCTATGCCTAATAATAAATAATGCTCATAAATTACTTTTCCATTTTCAATAAAACATTGTAACAAAGTACCTTATTGTGGCTTATGTATAAGAGATAGGCATATGTTATCCCGGACTTTTTTTAGGTGTACTAAGGAGCAATATTTTTGTAGAACATTGTATTTACGTATCACTACACCAGCGCACGCGGATAAAGCAGTTAGGGTGCGCTATTTCTTCAGACTTAACAAAAATCAATATTTACGGCTAGCTGAGAGGTGTAGCCTAATGCTATATAGCCTATACTATTTCTCGTGAATCTGGCTATAATGTACATATTTTTTGAATCTGACTGGTAGTTTCAGAGATTAGCATGTTTAAACAAACAATCAAACTGTTCCGCTTCATTATATAATATATATTTTATAGTCTATTTATTGAGGAAGCCTACCAAGCTACGACACTTGGAGCAGGAAACATGAACGTCAAGCAATCAGGCAAGCTGTATACAAGTAGTACAGGAACTGAGAACAATGATAGGCTACACGGATGCGTTGGCGGCAGGTCGGTGGGGAATTCGAACTAGAGGAAGAGAACTATGGGTTACATGAATATCGTTATTACACATATTTTATAATGAGCTGATAAATAATTAGTCCGTTTCTGAGCTCTGGAAGAGTTTTCCAGTGATATTCATCCTATTTAACAGAATTAATACAATTTTATCCGACTTCAAAAAAGAAGGACGTTCTTAATTCGAATGTATATCTTCATATATATAATTCTTCTGTAAGAGTGTATGTGACTTAATTCCTCCTAAACGGCATGACCGATTTTGATGAAATTTTTTTTGTGTGTTTAAGTAGGTCTCTGGATGATTTAGATTCACAATATATTATATTAGATTACAGATTCATAGTCACATCTCTACGTTAGAACAGGCAGTTTTGCATGTCGTACAATGGAAAAGTCATGCTGAAACTACAGCGGTTTCGCTACTGTGGTTTCGCAGCGGAGGTGTGCTAAACGCCTTAATATATTTATTACTTACATGCAAATAATTACAACTGAATTCAACTTTTAAAAATAATTTGTGGCTTTCAAATATATTTGACATACCATTGAACATTTTAAAGACCTTGTACATTTAGATGAAACAAAATAAATGTTTCTTAGAAACTATAGCGAAACCTGTCTGCTAATTGCGAAGTTCTTCGCAAAAAATTTAGATAATAGCAGTGTTTCGTGTTCCATAATGATAGCTCAAAAGCTAGTCGTGGCAGTCGGACCGAAAAGGATATGCATGCTTCAAATTCCTAGCAACAGACGCGCTTTCACTTCGGATGTTGGGCTCTCTGATATTACATCATTTTGTAATGAGTCAACACCTACCGGATTATTGGACCAGATTAATATCACATTAACATTTCAAGACATTTATTATAGAGTATATCATCAATTTAAAAGATTAAATTATATAACATTAGCATTTGAGAAAAAAGACATAAAATCAGAAGAGGACTGAAGGAAAAGTGAAAATATGCGTGCGTTGGTGGCCATTGCGCGGCGGAGCGATGGAGAATTAGTCGAATAAATTAAACAAGGGTAAACCTTGTAGAACACTAATCTCGTATAAAAGTGCTTAGAGTATTTGCCGGCAATCTACTCATTGCATAATTAACTTATATAAATTTCAAAAACTTTGTTACAACAATTCCTATCTCTATTGTTCAATTACTGACTAAAGCTTTATCTTATAGTAATTTGTTACTTTAATAATAACATTATATCAAGAGAAAGTGGAACCTTTCGATGCCGACCTCATTTGTACTGTGTCAACCTTAAACAGTGTAACACAGACACAATGTAAGGCACACCTCATAATAACAGATTAGATGTAAACCAATACTACAGTATACTAAATATACAAACTATAAACGTACCTACCTATATCTATAAATATTATAAAACTCAACGTCACTCTGTCTGTCCGTTTATGTTCTTTAAACGAGAGAACGCTTTATCCGATTTACATTTTTTTCCTAACTATGTTATCTGGCCAGGTTGGATATGTTTTGTTACATAAAGTAACATACAAAATAAGAAGTGACGATAATGGTGAATCAATTCAAAAACAGAAGATTTTTGGACGCTTAAATGGCTTACACCTAGTAAACCAAAAGAGATAATACATTCATCAAATTAATGGACCACATAATACTAGATCTTAAAAATACGTACATAAAAGTCGGCGATAGCATATGTTTGTATTCCAAGGGTCACCCAAAATTAGCATTTTTGTTTTTAGAATAACCGGCAGAAGTCCGCCGTGAGTGACGGGTGAGAGCGGGGGCAGCATGTTTCGCGCGTTCACTCAACCGATAGCATTATGTAGTCCACGTAAGCGGAGCCACAGGCACAAATAGTTTAAAATATAATACAGTCAAACCTGGGTAAGTGAGAACTGGATAAGTGAGAAAACTCTATAAGTGGGAGTAATAGCCAGGACCCGTCATTTTAAGCTCCCAAAACCTCTATTAGCGAGAAACAGAAACCTTTGTAAGAGAGAGTCGTTTTTCCCTCATGGACCTCCGTAAGTGAGACTGCTACTTATCTATACCTCTATAAGCGACAGTCGAGCTTTATTTATTTATACTAGTGGTCGCCCAGAGGTCGAAATTCGACCATAATTCATTAAAATTATAAGTTTGAACATTATTAAGATTCTATTGTCAAAGACTATATACTTTTATAATAACAGATTTCGCCAAGGCTACATTGTTAATTTGCCTATTTTTTTTTCAAACAAATAGAAAAAACAAATATAAAAAATTAAAAACAATGATTAAATATATATATATATAACAAAGAGAGAGATCAGAATAGACCGTCGAAGACACCAGGATTTTCCTTGATATCTTAATTATGGAATCATAGATCTGGTGGGCATAATATGGGTTAGGTGCAGGTATTGTAGAGATGTACAGGGTCTGACAATCCAAGTGAGCATGATGTCGGTTTATTTGGGGTTGCCCTAGTAGCCTCCAACCTTCTCTATATAGCCACCCCATGCCTCGCATGTCTGATGTTATCGCTGCTAGTAGGTGACCTAGTAATTGATCTTGAACGTCCTCACGATCCGACAAGCTCCAGCTAGAATGATCTTCTCTTCGGGTTCTGACTTAGTAGGTAGCCTATGTAGGTAGAACTATCCTTCAAGCCCTTCGTTGGCTGCTTATATGGGTACCTGTTTCTAGCGCGCGGCATCTCTACTTTTTTCCACGATTTTCTGACATATATATTATGGTTATGTTTGACATTCAGTAAGACTATAGACAAATAATATTAATCTATTCTCAATTTGACCATAGACTTTAACAATAAACAAAAGTGTATATGCGTGTGTGTGTGTCAAATACATGGTAGTGTGTGTAATGTTTTTTTTATTGATTTTATGTATTTATAATGGATAATTTAAAGAAAATATTAGCATTCTGCACTCCTTCTCTATATAAACAATAAGTGTGGGAAATTTCATTCTCCTCCGTCCGCGCAATTTTCGTAAAAAGGGGTACAAAGTTTTTGCTTCACGTATTAATATATAGATTATTCAGGAGGAACAAATGACAAAACAAATTACAAATTTAACATCTGCTATTTTATGACCGCTAAGTTCTAAATAAAATAAAATTAAATAGTGCATGAATTTTTGTTTTGTTTTCGTAAGCATGTTGATATCTACCCTTATAAAGTTGCTGTGACTTGTTATTGCTGCGTACCTCGTATAAGAGAGAAACGCTACCCATATACCTGCATTAGCGAGAAACTCGGGTTAGTGAGAAACCTCTATAAGCGAGAATGAGATTGTGCTCCCTTGAACTCTCGCTTATCCAGGTTTGACTGTAAATAGATACAAAGACAGAACATAATAAAGAGATTGTTTAAACCGTACAATCTGCGACAATATATCGACGGTGGAAAGGCTAATTGACTAACGTGTAAAGTTTGTGAAATGCACGTTAGTTAATTAGCCTTTAAACTGTCGATATTATAATACGTAAGTATGGAGAGTTAACTTTATGGCAGTTTAAAGTTCATGATTTTAATGCCAAGCCGTTACAGGTATTTGAAAGCATATTTGATAGTAAATACGAAGAGTGCTACACGTTCAAGTGCTTCTTAGAGTTATTGCAGTAAACCGGTTAAATACCAGCAGTTTTTTTTGTATAGTTAATCTTAATCGTAAGCGCATATAAACTGAAATATTCTACTTACACAGGAAAAGTGTACATTTTTGTACACATAGTGGTGAAGACAGTTTATTGTGGTGATTGTCTGCTTACCCAAATATTTAGTATTTTTAGGAATTTCAGCGCACACTTTGAGCACCCCTGCCCTATGCTATTTCGGTAGTAAAATGTTAAGTCGAACATAATAAGATTTTAACGTCTTTAATGGTGAAGTTTTACTGCCTGTTATATCTTCAACCAGTAGAACCAAAGTATTTTTAAAACGTTATTATATACGATAATAAGAGTTATATCGGCTAGAGCACGTATTTTTGACCTCTATCATGTGTGTTTTCAGGACCTGAATAAATTTTCTATGTCTGCATGTGGTACACATACATTATAATACCAAGGGTTCCTAAACTTCTTCAGTTCACGGCGAACTTATAGAATTGGAATTTGGCAGGGCTCTCGAGGTACTAGTAAAGCAAAGATATTAAGACAACTTTTTAAATAATTCTTACAATATAAGGCTCGCTTAAGTAAGTTGTAGAGTTTATTACTATGGGGCCAGCTCCTTTTTCTATACTCCAGAAAAAAAGTGACGCCTTGTGGCGGCCTTGCTTACTCGACACGGTGCGGGCGCGTGACGCACACTTTGGATTTTGAATCTAAGTAATATTTTCGTTTGTAAGAGGTCTTAAAATAATAATAATTACATTAAAGTATCTTACATTCAATTGCATTTAAGTATTCGAAGGTCAATCGGATCTGATAGAATGTAAAATATAACTAATATACATATTTCATAGTGGATAAGGTTTCTAACACTGAAATGCTTCTGTGATTCGGATCTTATTTCAATATCGTCATTATACAAAACTTGATTTCATAACACTTTTCACAACAAATTAATTTCAAGGTATCATCTCGTAAGTCAATATTTTATTTTTATCAATTTTAGTTATACTGTATTTGTTTTAATTATGTATAGGGATAAATAAGGCGTATCAATTTTAGAACGTATTTGGAAATTATCTATTATTTTATTCTAAAGCGGTGCATTTTATGTATGCTTATAGGAGGTATAGCTTGGAACTACTGATCTGATTCTATAATTATCTTGATTCTTCAAATTAGAGTTTCTTACGCAAAATATGTATTTGAACTCAATGTAATTTCGAAATTATTAAGTTATGTAGTGGATATAACAATAATGTATAATACGTTTTATATAAATATTTAATGCAGTGTAATTGCATGTCTTGTTTATCGTTTATCGACTGTAGCAATAAATAACGTAACCTACAGTTATACGGATGAGTCACTTGTTTAAATAAACATAATTAATTATATAAAATTAACACTTTGTTTGATGTCCTTATATGATTATCGTTTTACCCCAGAAAGGGTTTAATCGGGAGCTCATCCTTGTCATACATGTGGGATAGTTTTAAGTTTTTTTTAATTTTTGTATAATGAAACGCAGTAAAAAGAAATGTATCTGTCAAAGTGGGCGATTGTGATTGTCCGTCTCTGAATTACGAGGTAAGAACGGCTTACGAGTTTTAAATTGAGAATAAAGAAAAAACATAGTTAATTCGCGTGTGTTTCGATTATTATTCCCACAAAATAATGGGGGCTCGTCCGGGATGGTGAAATACATCGCATTTAACCTGTTTATGAAGAAAATAACTGAAGATTATCACAGCAAATCCAACAAGTAAGCCGCCATTGTTGTTATTTGCACGTTTCGATGATTAGCTATTTACACACTTGACCGACTGAGCTGTCAAAGTCATGATGACGTATGGTTGCGTTCCATTTCACGAAACATAAGCGCATATCGATTAATCGAAGAATCGATTTTCATGTTTCGATATAAAAATTATTTGGACTGAGAATATGAAGTTGTTCATTTGGAATTTTATTAAAATATAAAGTATTAATTTAAAGAAGACTTTTTAAGAAGAAGATTGTTACCCGACTTAACGATTGCTGTTGATTATTTAATAAAATGCCACCCAAAAAGAACAAAGAAGATGAAGATATGCAACCCAAGAAGAACAAAGATGAAGATCCGCCTTTTATGGATCCACCACCTCGGATTTCCATAAGCGATTTAGAAAAATCGATGATGTCATTCAGTGGCGATGACAGTTACAGAATTAATACCTGGATTGATGATTTTGAAGATATTGCTACTTTGATGCAATGGTGCGAGGTAGAAAAACTGATTTACGCAAAAAGACTGCTTAGTGGAACTGCTCAGTTATTTTTGAGGTCTTTGGGTCGTTCTAAAAGCTGGGATGACCTGAAAGCTGAACTTATAGAAGAATTTGGATATAAACAGAACAGTGCAACTATACACAAGAAACCTGCCGCCAGGAAGATGAAAAGTAATGAGACTTACCAGCAATACTTCCTCCATATGAAAGAATTAGCAACGCATGGTTCAATAGAAGATGAAGCTCTGATGGAGTATGTTATTGATGGAATAAAGGACACAGAACTAAACAAGGCAATATTGTACGGAGCGAGTGGTATGAAAGAATTCAGAAAGAAGCTGGACATGTACAGCGAAATAAGAAAGAAGATGTCCTCTAAGACACACAATTTGTCCAGACCGGCCGCAACTCCTGGTACCTCTTCAGGACAATCAGGACACAAGCAAGTACCTAAGAAGAGATTTTATAACTGCGGAGATACAAGTCACCAAGCGCCTAACTGTACTAAAGGAGTCAAGTGCTTCAAGTGCAACAATTTTGGCCACAAATCAAGTGATTGTCCCAACAATGCAAGAAAACAACTCAAAATTCAAGAGCAACGCAAAGAAACCTGCTATACACCTTTTAAAGAAGTACGGATAAATGATGTCAGCATTAATGCACTTATAGATACAGGAAGCGATGTGAATCTTGTAAGAGAATCCTGTCATGATAAAATTAAAGTCAATCACTTTGATCCCGATTCCACGATATGCCTCACAGGCATCGCTGACAATGAGATCAAGACTAAAGGATCGTTAACAGCTAAGATACAAATGGATGGATGTTACTTCGACACGATTATTCACGTTGTGGAAGATAAATCAATACCAGTCGATGTTATTCTTGGCAACCCTATACTTAATGAAGTTGAAATAAGCTTTTCAGCTGACAGCATCGCTGCGAAGAAGATTCTGTACCTTACAATGGAAGAAGATCACAATGATGAGACTCTTGATGTCGCCGACAAAAGATTTACAGATGAGATTAAGACTTTGATCGAAGACTATAACCCAAAGAATTTCAAGAAGGAATCTGCTGTCGAACTAAAGATAGCACTTACTGACGAAGACCCAGTCCATCAGAATCCGAGACGACTCTCACCATTAGAATCAGACATGGTTAGTAAACAGATAGAAGAATGGATCGATCAAAAGATTATAACACCCAGCGAGTCAGATTTCGCAAGTCCAATAGTTTTGTTTGGCGAAGAAGAAGAATGGAACTTACCGGCCAGGAACACGCATGAAGCACGCTGATGCTCTTAGCAGATACCCTGTAAAGAATGTTAATGTACTTACCCATATTACTGCACAGCTGAAAAGGGCACAGGACGATGACATGAAAATTAAATTGATAAAACAACTGTTGGAAAGAGAACCTTACGAAGATTACCTCTGTGAAAACGGCATACTATGGAAAGTTAAGAATGGAGCAAAACTAATGGTAGTGCCTAAAAAGATGCAGACTGAAATTATAAGAAAATATCATGAAAAAGGACATTTTGGAGTAGTTAAAACCGAAGACCTTATTTTCAAAGAATACTTCATGGATAACCTGAAAGATAAAATTAAGACAGTTATAGACAATTGCGTGGAATGTATACTAGTATCGCACAAAAGAGGCAAAAAAGAGGGCTATTTACAGCCAATTGACAAAGGAAGTTTACCTCTTGATACTTACCATATCGACCATTTAGGTCCTGACATCCACTAACAAGAATTACAAGTACATTTTAACAGTAGTTGATGGATTTACGAAATTCACTTGGATTTACCCAACAAAATCATTATCGTCTGAAGAAGTAATAGACAAGCTTAAAATACAGCAACAGACTTTTGGATCACCTAACAGAATAATAACCGATCGTAACACCTCCTTCACTTCGAATGCTTTCAAGGACTATTGCGAGGAAGAAGACATAATCCATCATAAGATTACCACTGGTCTGCCTAGGGGAAATGGGCAAGTGGAGAGGATTCACCAGATCATAATCAATGTCCTAAGTAAATTAAGTATCGACGATCCAACCAAATGGTATAGGCGAGTGAGTGCTGTACAAAAGTGTTTAAATAGCACATATCAAAGGAGTGTTGGTATGAAGCCATTCGAACTATTGGTAGGAACAAAAATGAAGGATAAAAATGATGAGATTTTAAAACTGATAGAAGAAGAAAATATTGAAAATTTCAACGAACAAAGAGAAGAACTTAGAAAAAAGGCGAAGGAAAGTATACAAAAAATACAAGACGAGAACAAGAGAAGTTATAACCAAAAACGGACAGACGCTAAAGAATACAATATTGGAGATCTTGTTGCTATAAAGCGCACACAGTTCGTTCAGGGCTACAAGCTTTACCCTAAGTATTTGGGTCCTTACGAAGTCACAAAGAAAAAGAGAAAGGATCGGTATGATCTTAAGAAAATCGGCCATGGCGAAGGTCCAACTCATACTTCGAGTTCAGCCGACATGATGAAGCCATGGGTTGCTCATAATTCATCAGACTCATCTGAGGCAGATGAGTGAGCAGGATGGCCGTGTGGGATAGTTTTAAGTTTTTTTTAATTTTTGTATAATGAAACGCAGTAAAAAGAAATGTATCTGTCAAAGTGGGCGATTGTGATTGTCCGTCTCTGAATTACGAGGTAAGAACGGCTTACGAGTTTTAAATTGAGAATAAAGAAAAAACATAGTTAATTCGCGTGTGTTTCGATTATTATTCCCACATACATGTATTTCTCTCACATAACAAATAATATAATTATTTCGTACACTTTAGGTTAAAGTTGTATACCCAAATCAGATTTTTTATCAGTTCATTTTTATTTAGAAATTGTATGTAATCGTGCTAAAATTATATTTAATCTTGAGTAAAGTTATGACAAGAAAAGTTAATAATTCCCAAATTTCCTAGATTTTATTTACAAGAATCCTACAGTTTAGTTGTCTCGAGTTGAATTTGCTATACGAGAAAAATTTTTATTTTGCGGTCGTAAGATTAGTAAAAAATAAATAAAAAAAAGGATTTACACATTTTCAGAGTCACATAGAATATACATGTAATCAGCAACACAATATTTTTTAATATTTTATTATATAGTACTTATTTGTCAAACTGAAATTATTGAAATAAAAAGCACGAGCTATTATCATAAGCATACAAATGTAAAACTTACGCATTTCTCTTTATTGTGATAATATTCAGCATCAAAAACTAACCAGGATACAAGGCAAGAAACAATCCGCTATCCGCTGCGTAGTTATGAATAAAACATTTTGCCGAAACCGCCCCGTGTCGCGTCGAGTCGAATGCGATCGCCTTTTTGGGAGAATGATAATTTATCATTCATACGTACATATGTACGGTATGTACGAATGTTCTTCCGCGAGTTATGAGAACTGACAGCCTGTCAGATTAGTCTAGTCCCGCATTCGATCATTTATCGTATACATCGTCGAAATTGAATTCTTACAATATACCTGTTTTCGTTATTTCGGATGTTATCGAAAATTATTACAAGCCATCGAGTATCTAGTATGAAATATTTCTGTAAATATGTACAAGAATTTAAAGTTACTTATTTTTTTATATTATTTTAATAGCGATTAGAACTATGAAAGTGTAATACACGCAAAGTAAATGATATGTTCATTTTGATTTACGTTGCCAAACATACGGCAACCCTGTCCAAATTTTGCATAAAATTATCATCAGTTATTAAAACCCTCATATTTTCGATAAATTAAATACGATTTTTTATGAGCGATACCTTTTATTTATTTTCTTAATGACAGTATTGGATTTACGGATATTGGCACCCCGGTAGATCTGTAATTTTAAAATATGTAATTATCTGTCTGTAGAATTTAAAATTATATATTTTACACGTTCCGTTTTGTGATATTCACGTAAATATTAATGTCTTTGGGCCTATTATGGAACTAGATGAAATTAAAAATAATTATAAACGACCCTTTCATTTCTTTTGACAGTTTTAAATTATCATAATAAAAGATAATTGATAAGGCTGTTTAACTGGGAAAAGTGCCTTTTGAATAAAGGATACTCTAAGTAATTATAAAGTGTATTTTTCATGTCATGAATTGTATCCAAAAAAACGCATTTTCATAAATGCTGTAATGAATCCCAGCGAATAGGAATTCAATGAAAGGCGCACCTAGTAGATTATAAACTATAAAAGACAATGCACCAAATAGCATTATAAACATGTTATTAATTTGTTAGCGACGCATAGCATAGGGTTTTCAGTAACAAATAAGTAGCGATTTTTGATAATAATAGTTATTTACGCATAATATTAAAAGATATGATCGCATTTTAACGTAAGGAATACAAGTAGTACTCGATCAACGATTGATTTTGTGACTTAATAGCCAATAGGATTCGTATAACGTGGTGTCTTATGTGCTAATGTTAGAGTGAGAGAAGAACATTGTATTTCTATGTTTTGGATATTTTGATAGCTTATATTTTAATTATTTCTTGTTATTTTTGTGAAGTTCACCGTAATAAGATAATGTGTAAATCTAATTAGAATTGAATAAGTTATGAGCAAATCTAGTAAGACTGTTGTATATAAGAATTTCTTGGAATTGAGTATAATAAATAAGATTACAGAGAGAGAGGGAAATGGTCGCCACTAGCGTTGTCACGCTCTCCGGCGGACATATAAATATTTCGCCGAAACCGTACTCATCCGGTGCGCCACGTTCTTACATATGTCCAAAAACAACTTTGCTCGATTGCAAAGAGTGCAAAATCGGTTCCTCCGCCACCTACTCGATCCCCCACCCTACATCCGGAACGTTGAACTCAATAGAGTCCTATGTGAAATATCTCACAGGAGCGGCCCCAACACCAACCCCTGTGGAACCCCAAACTTTACTGGGCGCCTCACAATCCTTCCCCGGCTATCCACGAAGGCAATACTTCGATTGCGTAGGTGGTACCTCAACAGCCTCCGCAAGTATAAGGGCGCTAAAAAATATCAGAGTGCCTCCTCTATACCCCCAAACGGCAGGCTGTAGAAGGCGTTGGCGCACCTCGCGTCGGGTTCGCGATCGTTTTATAACTTTCTTCGCAAATCTGATATGCAGTAATTGAAACATTGCAACTTATGATGTAACCAAAACACTTAAAGGGATAAAACAATGTAATGAAAGCAATGTTCGGATTACCCAATATTGTTATTGTTCCTCGTATGGGTTTAAATTGTAGATGGTACTAGATATGCATGTTTACTACAGTCGGTTTCGGACCTTATACAACAATTTATTTCGAAGGCAGTTAGTTCAGTTAGTCCCGTGATAATTGCATCACATCGCTTGTGCACAATAATCAAATTGTATCACTCAAAACGCCAACAATATTACATAATATAGGGCCAAATAACTAACTTTATGAAAAAAAAATAACACAACATTACAGGTTAAGATCCTGCCAAAACTGCCAAGCCTCATTAATTTAGATTCGAAGAAGGCACCGATTAACATGAAAACATTTCTTTAATAATTAATGTTATATAATGGAAATGTAAGATTATTAACTATTGGTAAATTAATTAATATAAATATTAGATGGTACATTCCTACAAATCAGCAAAAAACCTCTAATGCAACAGGGTCTTCAAGCGTTGAGATCAGGTCTACGGGTTCGACCGCATCTTTTTATATTTTCTTTTCTATTATTTCAGTATCTGATTTAAAATTTTCAGGTACACTTTAAACAATTTACATCAAACGTTGTTTATTACAGAATAATATACCAGTTGTTAGTCTGTAATAAGCGGAGTTAGCAAATAAGTTTTTTGATTTGCGCAAAGTAACGCCTTCTTAAATCAAATATTGAGAATCTGCTCATTTGTCCATAATACAATCAACAGCCCTAAACAAATGAAACGCTGTGTAATAGTGTAAATTTTCCGCCATAAATATATATGTTATACAATAATTGTCTATTTTAACGTATGTTTGGGTTTTTTTAAGCGAAAGCCATCAGCAAACCGTTGAAGAAAAAAAAAATCACTTCTTTATGTTCACTGCCCGTATTTTCATTACGGCTTACAGTTTTTTGCTCTTTAAACAGTCACAATGGCTAGAAAGCCGGTCAAGTATAGAGATAATTTAAATTTACAGAACCATCAGTTTTTCTATTCAATTTAAGCTTTTTATGTAAATTCTAAAATGCGGGTAATAAAACAAACACGACGCGACGAAAACTTTTCTTTAAGAGTCACGATGCCAAAATGTACAAATAAATTAGATTTATGATATTAACAATTTTAAAAACCTAAAATTCTTTATTGTTGCGTGTTGTAAGAATTTTTAATATGTATTTTAATAGACAGAAGTAATAAAGGACTTCAATGTACAGAGTATTTGATAAGGTATTCGCCAAAGTAACATTTTTGCCACGTATAGGGTATTATTGTAGTATCTGAATATACGGATGGTTTTCTATAGTGTTAAAATGCTGAATTTGATCTTGTTTAAGGTTTCTGGTTTTTTGTGAGCTCAATAAGAAAATATTAGGTGCATATTTCTTTTCCAACATTAAATCGCACCAAACAACTAAACGATGCATCAATATAACAAACCCAAACACTAGACGAAGGTCCGAGAGCTACGGTAATATCCTAAGCCATTTATCAAGACTATAGGCGACAACCAGTGATTTATCCATAATTGCAAATCGTTTGAAAATTTGTCTAGCCTGCAGCGAGACAGCGACCTCTTGCGGCTGCCAATTTATTATTAGTATCTCGTGTTTGCATGATTTGTTGTCCTGTGGGTGATAACGAAGATGTCAGGTACTAGAGATCCCAAGCAATGTAAATCTACTTATGAAATCATAAATCATGTGCGTATATTGGTAAAATTTAAGATTATCCTCCATGTTGAATGATCTAATTACAATCTGAAAACTTTAACGTCATTGTATTTTTTTTGTCGAGTTGTGATTAGTGATAAATTCCTGGATTATTTATAGATATTCCCGAGAACTTTTATTTCTGCCGTGACTTAATTGACATCATAATTATATTTTATCAAAACCAATTATATCAAAAGGATGGTTGTTAGTGAATTATCGACTTTTCAATGACCGCCGAATAATATTATACATTCTCATATTTAATTTCGGTAACAATAGTGCCGTGCCACATATGGATTTTTTACTTTGTAATATTGTCACTGTTAAAAATATTCATAGACACTGAAGAAGCTGACAGTAAGTAGAGCTAACGACCATATAGTGCTAGTTAAAAAAAATACAGAGAATTTTAAAAATATATCATATCTTTTGTTCATAGAAGACAATAAGAAACTATGTACTTTCTGCGTTAGAAGTGGCGCTTATGTTCGTAATATGACAGATATTAATAACCCACGTAACACTTCTAACTCGTAAGTTATCGCTGTGCAAAATGGTTTCTACGAAGTAGGTAATTTATAATAGAAGCGTGTCACTTATTCTTATTATGGAGGATACTATTATGGAGTTGGAATTTTACGTTACAAAACCCGCATATTTATATAGAAAGAGATTTAAATTATATTTAAATTACATTTTATTTTTAATCGTAGTAAAATATCTTCTATAAGTTCACATTTACTACTAACATTAATAACACTAAAGGACAAGGATTCAAATCTACATTTGCTACGAATCGAATGTGAGAAATTACTCTCGCTATATAGAATTAAATTAGAAATGTGAACGATTCTAATCATTTTATAATCCTACTTTATAATGTCACTAGCGGTGTGCCCGCGGTATGCGGCTCCGCAAGCATTTATTATGCAGTAGTTATTTTTATCCCTTTAATTTTACTTTTACTCATATTATTAATAATAAAACGAACATACCTTGTACGTGAAGTTCGATTGTAATTGTGTGATATGAATTGTATTGTTGTAATTGTGTAAATTTATGTAATTACTAGCTATGCCCGCGGCTCCGCTCGCCTGGACTACAAAATGCCGTCGGTCGAGCGACCGCACGAATCGTGCTGCCCCCGCTCTAAAGACGGAAGACAAAAATGCTTATTGTGGGCATTCCATAGAAGATAGACATATGCTATCTGTGACTTTTTTGTAGGTCTTAATAATAACCACAACTATCTGGTACATTTATATGATATATCTCTTATGGTTTACTCAGCGTAAGCCATTTAATCATCACAAAAGCTTCTTTTTTCAGAATTGATTCACTATTATCGTCGCTACTTATTTCTTATATTACTTTATCTAACAAAATATATCCTACCATATCTATGAATTAAAGGAAAAATGAAATTTTAGAGGGTTTTTTTTATTATAGCTCATTTATTTTAATTTAAAATCCGCTTATTTTAATTATCTATATCTATACATATTATAAAACTCTACGTTTGTCTGTCTGTCTGTCCGTTTAAGTTCTTTTCACGTGAAAACCATGTAAATCGGATAAGTGGTTTTACTTTATATAACCTTATGTACTTATAGACCACATCCATAACCTTTCCAGCTTAGTGCGGACAGTGGTTATTACTCTCACCACATGCAAAGCAATCAAGTGTCGATAATACGACAGATATTAATATTATTCAATAAAGTAAAATATATTACATTGCTAAAGTGGTTCTCAAGCAAGTCACTGAGGAAGCAATTATAAAAAAAATAGATATTACCTTCGGTATTTCACAAAAAGAAATACTCAAGGATTCGTATGATCACGTACTATTTACATTTTGTATAAAACTTATCATAACTGTAGTTTTATATTAACAACGTGAAATCAAAACATTAACCGATTTCACAACAATGCGTTACTACACAATAATTTAATTTAATTTTATACAGAATAGGGTGTTTAGTCAACAAATGGAGAATAATATCACGTAACACATTAAAAACATTACTGGGTGGTAGTAGACGACAATGTTGTCTGACTGGATCGCCATTACCATAATATGTTTACACCAGATGCAACACCCGCGTTCCGGGATCTGCCGGTGTATATCCAGTAATCAAGGTTACTCGGGGGTCTAGGTAGCCGACTAGATCGTGACCACATGGTGATAAACCGTTCATAGCGATTGTCTTTTAGTTTGTCGCGTTTCGGAATTTGTCCGTGTATATCCAGATGTCGAGGTTGGCTGGCTGACAAAAGAAAGAAAAAAGGATAAGCCCGATCGAATTTCTTGCTGGTTCTTCTCGATGACTGGGGTGTTGTCCGAAACGGTAGTAGTATTTGACGTTCATAAGTGCCTTCTTGAGGCCTAATTGAATAAGGTATTTTTTGATTTTGACATGACAGCAACAGCTGTCGATGGATTTGTAAAACTCTCAATAGAGTCTGTTATTTTTGGATTGTAGATAGGTACTGTGCTTACTTACCATCAGGCCCAGTGCAGCCACTTTGCCGTGCCGCTATATTTTTTTTAAATAAACTTGTTTATGTTTTCAATAATACTATTTTTATTTTTAGCTTTGTATATAATATGTGCGTCCTTTGGCCGTTTTGAAGAAAATTGGTTTTGAGGAGTAGAATAACTTCAATATAACGTGCCAAATATAAAACTTATTAACTAGTATACATTGTGTGAACATTTCGATGAACATGTTACGAACAAAATACCTGCGAAATATAAATGTCTAAATTATAAGAGTTCCGATTTTTTTCATCCCCGAAACATTCACGCCAAGATGGGAAACTTCCTGGTCGCGATCTCGAGACGAGGCCGAAACTCGAAACTCTAGAAGACAATACTGTCGATAAGATCACTTTTTTAATGAACGAAATGTATATACGGGCTTTTTATACAGCCAACAATACATACAAGGATGTTTAAAGTAAGTAGTTATTTTGCAAGTTGGTGCAATAAAAATGAACGGATATATCGTATAAAGCTATGATATGATGATAGAATTTATATTTTAGCGTGAATAAAAAGTAGAAATAAAACAGAAATCTGCAATTTCTACGATTCAAATAAAAAAAGAACTTACATGGTATAAGAATAATAATACTATAACAATCATCTTAGAGAATCAAAGACCAATAATACGTACAGTATACCTACAACACAAAAATTATATCTGGATGTTCAAATTAGAGGTTTTGAACTTTTGAACGTGTATTAATTTACGTACCTATGACGAGCTACACGATTGTGTGTTATGATGACCTGTACATATGAGACAAATTAAAAAAAGAACGAGCTGCTATATTAATTATTACCTCCTGTAAGACTACTCGGTCTTTATGGAATTGATATAAATGACCGAGGTTTAACAATAAACGAAATGATTTATTCACCAATCGTAAGTTAAATGTGTCAGCCATTTTCCGGGTAACAATCAAATGAAATGTTTCAAAAATAAATAATCTAAACTATTAAGCCAAAATCACGTTTTATATATCACTAGGAAGTTATGTGTTGTAAAGTTTATAAAGTAATAATTATGTTATTAGTTTTTAGTTATCGAGGTTCTGCACGCATAGGTACTCCTATAAAAGAATGGTTATATTTATATTAAAACAATATAAGATTTATTTTTTACTCCTATTTTTTCGTAACAAAAACGTCCTTTAAGCCGATAATGTGTAAATCATCGTATAAGTAAATTAAATGTTCATTATCGGTAACTTTTATTTTATCAACATCCGACTCAACTTTTGACTCGTCCATGGATCGGAAAGAAAGAAGATGAAGAATATCCAATTACAAATTTTATTAACTTCAACGTAATTAGATCTTGCTACTAAATGAAAATTAATTTAATAAACAATGACATTTTGGTTTTAGTTGAGTATGATTATGAGAATAATCAAAAGAGAAGCACAATATATCTTATTAAGGCTATAAATATAGTCAGGTTTCTTAAATTATAAAAACAAACAATTGTTTTCTTGAAAATATTAAAAAAGAAGGATTTATAGTGAAGAAGTAAGTATCCAGGTTTTCTGGACACTGTTCATTAGATAATAGAACTCCGTGGTATTAATACACCTGATTCACACCTTAAGTAATTAGATAAACGCTAAATATTGTTATTTACATGAAAAATTCTAGTTTATGTTTTAGGTCTACCAACTAACTTTCTCGAGATTTTATTGTGTTGACTGGTTCTTTACAAAACGCTTTGTATAACATCCATCATCTTTTACGATGATCTTCAATTAAAAATCTATCGACTGTGAACCTAAAGGGGCATTTGAAATTTATCAACTCGATTAAACTATAATCTGATTGCATAAGAAATCGTAGGCGGTCAACTATAATTACCTGTATGAATCTACGTAATGTTGTCACAAATAAATGTTCTTTATTGTTTTGTCCCTTGCAATAAATGCAGTGCGTCACTGTAGGAAGAATCTGAATCAAACTGAGACAGGTTTTATTTAGGAGTATCGGATGTAACTTTTAGTTATTTATTGGTTTTAAATCTCGACCTACGCGGTTTGTTTAATGTAGAGAAAAATACGACTTGTCCATTTAACTGTTATATTATTACTACGGGTCTAAGGCCGCTATAATACCTTAATGTATTATTTCACCATGTATCATGCGCCTACCACAAAGTATAGATTTTAAGTAGATTATACTGACTTAGAAGGATACCTTTGGATAACTATATTTATATAATATCACTAGCAACCGATCGAAACTTAGCACCTGTTAATTACAATATAAATCTATAACCATCAAGCACGAACACAGCATTCTATGAAGAATTTTCAGAATCCGATCAGTAGTTTCATAAATTACCTCACATAAAACGCACAATCTTTACCTCTTTATAATAATACAATAAGTAATTTCCAAAAAAGTTCTCAAATTGATACGCCTGACTTACGCGATAGTTGTTTTATTATGATTTAACATTGTAGCTGCGTTTAAAACAAATACAGCTTTATGAAAACTTACATTACGTACCACAGGTTATTCCCAACCTTGTCTGACTAATTACCACCCAGTGGATAATCTGTCACTAAGAAGCCAGATCCCTTTCAGGGCTTAGCGTGTTACCATCTTCCGTCAAAAGTTCATTGACACGACAGATGATATTGTGTTCAAGTGCTAATATACAATACTAGAAACCAACCAAGACTCAGATGAAATAAAAAAAAATAGCCTATATCACTCAGGGATAATGTAGCTTTTTATTAGTGAAATAATTTTAAGGATCGGATATATATATATATATATACAAAATAAAAATACTTTCTCATTTTTATAGGTATAGAGGTTTAGTAATATCATAACTACCAATTCGAATTATATTTAGAATTTATTTTGAAAAACAAAACTCAAGTTCAAATAAAGGCAAGTAACACGGAATAAACTAAATCATCAACTGAACATTATAACGATTTGAAAACATTTTCTTGCGAAAATTGAACTCAAAAGTTATAAATATTGTAATTTGGCATTTAAATGTATATAGGTAGAAAAACCGAAAGTTTCAAACGGGCTCCACACATTCCGCACATCCATCACTCGCTACATATCAATAAAATGAAAAAGTAGAAAATCATCAAACTAATTGGACAGCCTCACGGTGGGTACCGTTTTAATTTATAAATACACTACTACTGTTTTAAATTAACAGACATAAAGATTTCTTGTCGAATTACAAATTGGCTTCTGTCAAATGAAAGAAATATATGTTAAGTATCACACACAATTAAGTTTATTGAACAAAATTGTGGATATAAATCAATAAACGAGAAATATTGATTAAAAAGAGAAAGGACTCGGAATCAATTCGATTTATTAAGAATATAATTTAATTTATGTTTAGAAATCCGAATGACAAGATTTGTATTCGTAATACTCGTATCAGGGGGCGTGTATCATATTTTTTTTTATATTGACCAAACAAATTACTGTTTATATAAAACTATCGATATCTGCTTTCTAACGAAGATACGACCTTTACTTAATTATTGAGTAATAATTTATCCAAGACATTAAAATATGTTTGAATTGCGAACCTAAACGAGTTGCTGATAAATCATCTATTTTTGTAATATTTTTTTTACATATTATGATTAGAGGACTATGTAACCGATGTTAAAACAATTGTATAAAATATTTGGAAAGTATCATCTATAAACAAAAAAACCACACAAACTCCATTTGAGCCTGCGGTACGTAAATTATTCCCGGCGATCATTATAGTGTAGATACGTGAATGATAGTAATATCTGATTATTTTATTATTAGGTACTTAGTGTATACGGAGGTAATAATATATGTAACATTTTACTTTTTCTATTGTATATATTCCAAGACAATAGTTCTTATAGAGTAAACACTAATCTCGCGTCGGCGTGTCGGAGTTGACACGCACATTTTTTTGCTAAGCATATTTTTCCTATCGAAACTAACAAGCAGGTTATTCTACTACCTATAATAACGTTGCTCTATCAATAAGAAAAATCATGTTTATTACATTACTTTCGACTTATGCACTTATGCAAAAGTAATTATAAAGAAAAACTGGAGAAATCGGAATAATATAACTCACGATCTTTATTAAAATAGACTACTACATAATAGTAGAAAACGAAGTGTCGGTCGATAGCATGATTCAATTACATAATCACATACATATTAGGATATCCTAGTACGAGACAATTTCGAGGTAATACTTTTAGCAGTAAGGTCAACAGGAGCTCGGTTGTCAGTTCAAATATTTCGCTTAAAACCGGTAAGACCTAGGAATACCGGTGACATGTTTGTTCATTGCTGTAATTAGTGAATTTAATCGAATTTCCTTTCGTCTGAGTGCTCGATTTATTATATGAATTAGATATAGAGACACTTGGGGATTATTATTAAGGATATGAATTTGAGTAATTAGAATTACGATAGTAATAGTCGCCCAAACCACAGACCTTGTAAAATAATAGTGTTGTTGTAATAGTTGTATAGGGTTGTATAAAACTGCTTCGTGGAATGTGTATTAAGGTCGCCAACTTGTTTGAAACTTAATGTAATAAAAAAAAGTCGATATGTACTTCATTCAACAATTTTTTTATTCAAATATACTTCAAACAATTTTGCTTTGTTAATATGTTTGATATAATTGAACTGGTTGTAACTGACGTTAAATCTGAAGACATTAACATCCTACGTCTAAAGAGTGAGTTAACCCTAAAGTTTGGCCACCGGAACTATCGCCGAAATTTCATGCACGACAACAACCCAAGGAAAGGCGCCCGTTTTGGCACATTGCGTTTATTGCCATTTTGACAGTGTCTTCTACGCTGGCCATAAAGTCCTGTAAAGCTGGCCCTTTTGGCGAACAGTGGAAAAAAAAACACCTATAGGTACATTGCTGTATTTTTTTTTACTTGAGGATACCATCAGCCTTGATGAGCATTTACAAATGCTACGGGGTTACTCTTCACCGAGAGCTTAATCGCATTATAAAATTCAAACCCATGTCAATTGACGCGGAATCCGCTACCTCTGAATCATAGATTTGAAAATATTTCGAGATTCTCGACGTCTGCAGATAAATTTGTGCTGTATTTTCATTAATATTATACGATACAATAGACCATACGACATAGTTTAATTGATCATTTCAGCATGAGCTGACGTAGAAATACATTATATCATCCGACTAGAGTGCTAATAGCGTCAAAACTATTTTGTATTTAACTATCATTTAATATACATATTAAGTTACTAACTGGTGCCCGCGACATCGTCCACGTGAAAATTCTTTTGGAGTTCCAAGTGAACTACGTGCTTTACGTGCCTTTTTCATTATTATTTTTATAGTCATTTCATCATTACTCTTTAGTCCTTGTAGAAATATGTTATGGTATGTAGCCAGTTACCTACCTTCCTTGGCTTTAGCCATAGATTTATTTAAAAACGACATCCAAATTAGTGCAGTTTATCAAGTTATGCTCGTTATAACACGGTAACGATTTATTAAAGATGATGTCACAAGGCCGCTTTTCTAAACAAAAAAGTTATTGTATGTCTTAAGCCAAATTTCATTAGACTTCGTATAAACATTAAAACCCAAATTTCTGCAGCGTCTTGTAAAATACTTTGTAAAATTAAAATCTCTTAGCAGTTTTTAAGACAAGAATAACATCGGTAAGCGTTACCCACGGTAAACGGTACAAACCACATCGGCCACGATCAGAAAGCTGCTTTATCTGCACACAGATAACTCGTACATCTGACATGATATTTCAGCAGCAAAAAATGGCATTTAAACACTCGAACAAAAGAAGTGAAAGTGGTTTGAAAATTAAACGCTCCTGTAGGGTTGCCACGGTATTATTCGGGGAACATTAACAAGTAGCAAAAATTCATATCAAAATTTCCGAAAACCGCATGCGCTAGTATGATCATATTATGTGTCGTGAGGTAAAACATAGATCAAGATCCGTAATGGACATAGGGATTGACATCAACCACCTGAATGGGAACAGTTAAGAAGGACTTGACGAGGGATTACACTCAGAAATGACAAAATTACGCCAAGAATGGCTCATTAAAATTAGGAAGGCCCCAAAAGACATGGGGAAATAAGGCAGGAAAGAAGAAGAATAATTAGGGTTGACACGGTACCTAATCATAAATCAAAATATCATACGACAGATCATTGTAATAGAAAATCGTGCGTACCTCGGAAGGTAATTAATCAAATTTAAATCAATTTTATGGTTATGGTACGGTAGTTACGACTGTCAAAGTTACCTCCAGTTCGTTAAGCATAACTATCATCGAGAAGAGCCGACAAGAAACAAACTGAACACAGCTTGAGAAAAACTTAATTCTGTGTATATTATTATTAAAAATTTATTGACATGATATTGATTAGATTATATACATAGAGGAGTCAGTAATATATACTATTTAATTATTTGACTGGTTTGATTGTCTGTGATTATATTATTTTGACTGTTTATAATAATTACTGAACGTGTAAATTAATGTCAAAGTAACTTAATCGTGACAACATTATATTACGTTTTGAACTGAGTAGATATTAATATAGGTCCTCTCGAAGAGTCAGGGGATGTACAATTTAATTATATAATTCTTAACTAAATACTACATTCAACACATAAATTTTTAAACAATTACTATAAACAAAAGTATACGTCAGTAATCCATTAAATTAAAGTAACAAAGATTTTTTGCAATGCAACAGTTTAATATATACAAATTAGTTTTGAAAACCTTAATAATAATTGTGATCGCACGTGAGTGATCTCGCAGTATGCATCAAACTAATACGAGACCTATAATGAAATATGATCACAAAAGCTGTCAGTGAACATGTAAATTACTACGTATATTAAATACCAACAAGAAAGGTGAGAGAACTCATGTAAAAGAAAATAATGGTAATTGGTACTATGTATATTCTTTATTGTACTAACTTGACTTCTCGGCTTTCATAGTGTCACCGAACGATTAAAGTAATTTTTAAATTGGTGCAACACTAAAGCTGGGAATATGTGTCAGATTTTTCCATTTTTCCATCCGTGTCTGATCCGGCTATCGGAAGGCGTTCGTATCATACCTATATTTGTTTCAACACTTAATACAGTCCGTTCCATCTATCGAGTCACAAAAAGTGCCGAGGCGTTTATGATTTTATTGCGGGTCCGATTATCTGAAAGCGTAGTCTGCATACTTTTGGACAGAGACAAAATAGTCCCATTCCTCCCTCCGACTTGCCAGTTAACTCTAGGGTTGACACTAAACGGGCGCATCGTTGTTGTTCGGACAATGGCGGAAAAGGACGACATTGAATGGCTTATTGTGGCCGTAGAAAAACGTATTTGCTTATGGGACTCAGGCAATGAAGAGTATCGCGATAGACAAAAGAAAAATTTGCCTTGGGAAGATATGTGTAAAGCAATATTGGAATAAGCAAATATGCAATAAGTCATCCATATTTAGTTTGATAGCTCTGGAACGACAGAGTTCAGAAAAAGTCTGACGCAAGAATCGGATGTTTATCGAGTAAATACGATCAGATAGTCTCATCAGACAATCGGAAACAAAATTTGACGTATATTCCCAGCCTAACGTGACAAAAGTAATCTAGTAACATAGCTCTACGTTTCTGCTCTTGTTAAACAAATAGTTATGTTTTATGTCTCGACATTACAATTATTGCTATGAGCTATAACTAACATCCCACAATAAAATATAAACGTCCATTAATTCCATCTTTCTCGTGCCTTCCTGTTTGTTTAGCTCTAGAGCGTCTCAAATTTCGTTTTAACCATCTCGCTGTGGCTCTAGCCTTGTTAAATATAAGTCAAATTAATGTTATAGCATATACATTTCATTTGTAACAAGTTTTACATATAACTGTATCATTAGAATCGTTTTCTATACTAAATTAATGATGTTATTCCAAAATTTCTATTTAGCATGTTAAAAACTTGTTTATGTAAATATTTTATTCACTACCCACGAACGGTAACCTTTATGTTAACATAAATTTAAAACACACGTGCATGCGAAATGTTAAACAGCTTGTTAGTAAGGTTCAAGACATATAGCTTCATGTAACTGTAAATCAATAAATATTTCCGTGTTGCGAAATATTACTAGGTAAAGGTTTATGAGTTTACAGAATTAAAAAAATATATGAACATGCAAATTTTTATGTACTAAAGAGGAAGACAATCATAATGATGGAAAAATGAAGTAACTTTGAATTTTAAAAATGGTACATATGTAAGACGTAGTGTGATAAAGAGATATGTGAAAAATAGCCTTCGCCTCACAATGTTGAGGTGAAAAATATTCCATGAAGATAAGTACCATATTTATTGCTTATGATAAAGAAAAAATAGTAAATTTTAATAAGTAAATGCTGAATTAATCTCCTAATTAGCAAATATCGACAATCATTCGAATATCATTTTCACAACACTATGATATAGAACTGTTTAATACTCCTTCATGTTATGTAAATTATTAACATTTATTATCGAACATTTAAAATAACAATTGTCAGATAACGCGCGGTTATACTTTCCTAACAGTATTTTTTCGATTATAAAAATATAATAAATAATTAGTTTAACATTTAACTTATAGAAAATCCTATTACAAAAAAACACTTTCATATTTATATAAGTATGTGATGGTAAGCAGAAGCACAATCAAATGAAAAAACAACAGCGACTACGGAGAAATCGAGAATATATTTTACGTTCACATAATTTAATTACATTTCCCCGATCTGCAGTATATAAGTAAAACACTATCTTTACATAATATCAACAAAAATATAAACAGTTTTTTTATATTATCCTAATAGTATATTAGTAAGTAGTATAATAGTAATCCTAATTGTTTAAAAAAATACCATATAAGAAAAAAGCGTATAATTAGTTTTATTATTCATAAAAATTTTAAATTCTGAAGAGTCATTGCGACAGACCCCGGCACGTAGTTAATTATTAATTTTATAAGACACAAGGAATTTAAGAAAAAAAAAATATTTTAGAAAAAAATATGTATAGTATAGTGTATTAGCTAAAGTTATTGTACAAATATGAATCTGGCGTGTCATCAAATTTAAATGGTATTCCTAAAAAGATATATTACTATCTTCTACCGAAAGAGAATATTCACGAAGTGAGTCCTGGATCAGGGACTGGCTAAATTTGTGTAAAATCAAAAGTTATATAAGGTATGTGAAACGTTTAAAATTGGAGAACTAAGTACACGTCGATGCGACAGTAACATACTAAAATCCTGGTATTTCCTGCATTATTATTATTATTAAACATTACTAATTTGCACCAGAAATATAAACAGGACATTCGATCCGTGGTCGGATCGCGGAAGGAATCGCTCAGGGTTGTCAACTGCCCTGGTTATCTAAGTGAAATCTTTAGCCTATTATAACGTTAGAAGGTAATTCGAGATGCTGTATAATATTTATGTTATAACATTAAAATTATAAATACGATTAACGAAGCAGCTTGTTATTACTAATAAAAATTTAATTTTAAGATTTATAATTACGATAACTGTTCGATAACTAAAATGACGGATATCTAATATGTAGATTCATATACATGGACAAAAAATATATTTAATTTATTATAATTGAATTCAACAACGCCATTTATATTTATGTTACGTTTATTATCTATATTTAGCAAAGCAAACTAAATCAATATGGAACATAGTATACAGTTCAGTAATAAACCAAACCCCGGATAATAACTGTAATAGCTTAATAAGTATATATTAGTAATTAAAAAACATTGTTTCAGTGACATCCCTAATTTAAGGGTATAATCCTGTGTACTTCAATTGGACACACATTACGCGGACATCAGCAAGGCGGTGCGTGGGTGAGTCGGCTTAAAGAATATAAATTGACAACTAACTGCTTAACTTAATCTTGGAACTGAGTGCCATTGCAGCTGTTGCGACGGTTGATACTGAGTGGATCCAAAAGTAAGAAATCGTAAAACTGAAGCAGAAATATTCGCTCGCTTAAAATGATAGTGATGTTAGAACAATTACGGTTTTCAATGCTTTCCGTTTTATATCGTTCTAGCAAAACCCCGAACACATACATGGTAAGTTCTTTTTCTTTAATAAGAACCCTGCAAGATGTACGAGAAAACTTACAAACCACTTCCTCTCTAGTTAGGCAAATAAAATTGGCAACGAGTTTACTCTTACTCTCCGATTATCTTACTCTACGATTTTAATAAATATTTATGTTTATTTTGATAAAGTTATGAAAAGAACACGTTATTATGTTGTAGCAATGACGGCAGGTGCATCACTCAGGTACCGGGGAAGAATGTCAGAATCTTTATCGTCAAGAATTTGCGGGACAGATTTTACTCGTCTGGTAACCCGCGTGATCATGGACGAGCACTTCAAAAGTACAGTTGAGAGTTTTTCACGGGATCTTGATCTGTCATTTGGTGGTTTTTATTTTAATTCATAAACTCATTACTACATTTATTATTACTCATTTTTATAGTCCATAAAGATTCATTCGTTATTGGAAAGAAGTTCCTTAACGGGGCATGCGGTAGGAGTTGACTTGTAGAAATAGTCACGTAACTAAAAGGCGTGCGAACATAGCGGGACTCACCACATCAGGCGGGCTGTAAGCATGTTAGATATTTTTGTTGTATAAAGAAAAACACACATCAAATGTAGTTTTATTCCGTGATATTATAAAACACACTTTTGGTACTTTCAAATGTTAAAGTTAATCAAAATTTCCTCAAAATCATACAACCAAAAGCAAAACATAATTATCTTAAAACATGTCGACAGTAAAAATGAAGCTGTAAAATTAAACGCAAATTGTTATAGTGAGGGGCGGAAATCGACAAGATCTATTCGATAATAATTACTATTCCAAGTCGATTGGAGGCAAGGCGCCCTCGTTTGGTTTGCGTTAGTATGTTAATATAGGCTTCGAGTCACGATCTCGGACCACCGCATTCGTGTCTTACATTGTTTATGATTAACTTTTGACACATTTTACCTATTACTGCGTCTTTATTTAGATGATAACCTCGGAATTACATGTTGCGGTATGAAAGTCTATCAATTTTGTAATAAAACTTATATTTTTATTCTTATCCAATTTGCAAAGAGTACATAAACGTATCAAACACTATATTTACATAAAATAAATATAATTATATTAAGAAAAACTGGTATGGTTTTAAAATAATAATAACACAAATTAAATATACATTTGAGTGTTATTGGAACATAACTTGTAATATCGATATCAATATTACTTTCATCGATAAACCCAATCGATATAGAGCCAATTTTGGTGATTCAATTCAGATAAAATCAACATGGTCCAATAGAATAATCGGCCGTGACTACAATAAGTTTTATGGTTTTAATAGCTTAATCAAGTTTACAATAGAAAGTAGTCTTTAAACTAGTCCTAGATTAGTTTTAAGTAATTTAAATATGGCGACCGAGTTTTGTTGTATTGTCAGAGGATTATAACGGAACGGCGGTGTTTTCGTGCCGTGAAACTCTTAATATAGACAAATAAATCTACTATATTATAGCTATTAATTTAGAGAAATCTAAAATGTATATAATTAATAATATATTAAAAACTTCGGATTTCGCTTAATGTTTGTTTTCGTGAAAGATAATTATCTATATGTGGGATAAGGGATGGATCAAGGACAGGCCTGCTGGGTAGGCGGGGAATATTATTTATGCCCTATGGAATTGAAGAATAAAATTACGTAAAAAAAATTGAGAAGAAAAAAACCTTGTTACAAATCGACGGCGCATGATGGTTGAAAGTTCATTCAGTAGTCGAAAAATAGGTTGGGGTTATATCGGACCGTCTCCTTTAGTGCGGGAGACCTTGCGTTTTCGCGGGGTCAGCACCAGGGCGACGCAATGCGCGCGATCCTGTGTTATAATGAAGTAAGTCTTTTAATCGTTATTGTTGTAGAAGCACAGCATACTGTATCTATTAATATTATGTGTGCGTATTTTAACATGACTCTACCTACGGTAATCACAAGCCATAATATGTATGTCAATAAGCAATATATTCTTTGCACTGCCAAATAACAATAATTGTAGGGCATCCTTTTTTACTAGAAATTATCCTATTTTTAAGCACCTCAGAGAATGAATTTAGCAAGACGAAACATAATTATTATATAACAACAAATTCATATCGGATAAGCCTGATAAACGCAAAGTAGCTTCCCGCAGGTACCAATAAATATGATTTTAATTATCTTGCCCTACCAGTATCTCTACTTAGTCATCGCCGACTACCAGGACATTACA
The DNA here is from genome assembly GCA_947532125.1 of Saturnia pavonia. Taxonomy (NCBI): domain Eukaryota; kingdom Metazoa; phylum Arthropoda; class Insecta; order Lepidoptera; family Saturniidae; genus Saturnia; species Saturnia pavonia. The sequence goes on along the minus strand of OX383899.1, from coordinate 3,913,855 downwards.
AAGATATCCTGTGATATTACATTTTCTCTTACAGTCGTTATCGTTCCATTACTGCCATTTCAATATGCGAACTCCCTGCACAGTCCACATACGCAAGTAAATAATAAAACTGTGTGCCACCGTTAAGAAAAATTTTAAGATTTTATAAAATAGGAAATTACATATTTACATTTTACTTACTTTATAGTTAAATATAGATTATGTTACTTTAATATATTTTTGTACAATCTTAGCTTTTTAAAAGTTGTTCAGAGTTTGTCCATATTTATTAGCTAGTTTGAAATAGAATGTGATAAGCGGTTCAGTGTTTTTAAATATAATCCGAAACTTATTATAATAATTTACAAAAGGCAAATATTTTTCTTCTACCTTCTTTTTGAATATCATTAAACGTACTGTTCTCCTTACTCTTAGCACTACTTTCTAGATAGAAGCTTTGCGTGGGCGCAACTGCTGAAGAATAATTAATGCAACTACACAGACGTACTCTGGTGAAACTAGACAGAATTGTAAATCTACATAAATAAAAGCAAGGCGTGAGAAAACAGAATAGTAACAGGGTGTTGCCAGGGATAATTAATAATGCATAAAAATAGTTAGTTCTCATTTGAACATAAGTTAAATAAAATGTTTACAAAATAATTAAAAGTAAAAAAGCGGATGCGTGTCCTTTATGTACCTACTCGCGTGTTAGAATATACTAAAACTTATACCTCAAGCATTGATAGCTCAATGGTAGTATGTACCCACATCGCGTCGATGGACGTTAGTTCGAATCCCTGCAATGATCCTGAGTTTTCGGTGAAGGAAAACATCGTGATGAAACCATAGCATGGTGATAGAGCTTTTTCTAATGCCCGCCTGATTAAGCTACCACCCTCAAGTTCAAAATTTGTCGCCAAGAACCAATAGGTGAGTTTCCGGCAGCTGCGCTTGAGATCCAGTCCTCCCACTAGGCTTAGCGTGTTACCATCTTGGGCCACATCGTCAGTTAATATCAGGTGAGACTGTGGCCACAACGCGAAACTTATAAGAATAAAAAAAATGTTTAATAAAAAGATAATGGAATCTAATAAAAATATTTTTAACAAAGACCTTAGATTTGTGAATTTAATTTTCAGTGATTTAGTATTCAGGTTTAATAAACAATCGTTATAATTATTTACATTATTTAATACTGGTAAAGATAGATAAAGATTTTACGACAATTCAAATACTGATTGGTGTATGAATAATTTATGCACAGTTAAATTACATTTGTATAGCTTATATATAATCCGACATTTATTGCAATATTAATAACTTTCTGTTCGAATCGCAGAAGCTTCATCTATACAAGCATTTGATGGACAATAAAATAATAATGACTATCAGCTTTCACTTCAGGTTTTATGACGTAGAACCTTAAAGTACTAGACGTCTTGTTAAATAAACCTTATGTGCACTATATCATACGATATAGACATTTTATATGTGTTAATATTGATCTCAGCTGCGGATGCATTTCGATTTATATCGAATAGTTTTTGTAATGTTTTCATAAGATTATACTCGTGTATGGGCTTCTAGGTGCAGTTTATAGAATATTGGGTTTTCACCTCAAGGATCGACATTAATTGAACAAGAACATTTGGAATTTAGGATCTGGTTGTTGGATGCTTGAGTAGGATCTAGTAAGAAATACATAGAGGAAAAATCCTAGCTTGAAGCTAAATATATAAAAAACTACCTATGTTTCAATAAAACTGTAATATGTAATCGTCTCTAAAAATACAACCGAAAAATATAAAATTGATTACGCGGTTAAATAAATAGTTTTAAAGATAGAGTATAAAATGTTTTATATCAGATAATTTATAATCAATGAAAGTGTTACTTAATGCCAATGTATACTATTATTATAAATAGGTAAAGTTTGTATGTTTGTAAGAGGTAATCTCTGAAACTACTGATTTGTATCGAAAAATATCTTTTTAAACTTTCTTATGTCGTTGATACGTTAATCTGATAAACACAAATAGCAAAGTAGATAACGTAATTTATAATAGTAATTAATCTCAATTGCAAAGAGTCATTAAAATATGCGAGCATAATAATATAAGCGAGTACAATTAAAAAATTACCATAATGATATAATACAACGTAATTATTACGTAAAGCAGTTCTCATCGTTTTCTGGGCATGACCATTAATTAACATTCAGCATTAAATTTAATAGAGGTGGTGAAAGCATTGTCTCGAACCTGAACCGGGGTTTAGGAACATGAGGCGGCGGAAAGTCCGTGGGCGGCGTGGGATGTGCATAATTATACAAACCAGTATAACAAGACCTATCCCACTAAATAGATTTATTTCTAGAACTGTACATTGTTGTCCTATATTAAATTTAATTTTTCGATATTTTGGAGTTTGAAGCCTTAATTTTATATTGTAGACGAAACGATATTTAAGAAAGATGCCAACTAACTATTTTAACCTAAACGTTTTATTTAAAATACGAATACAGAGACATGTGTGACGGAAGTCTGTTATATAAGCAAGTAGATATTGCGTAATTACGTGTCTTCTGTTTTTTGTCTAATAATGATTAGAAACAAGACAATCATCTAATTCACTGTAAAATAACTTACCCACATATTCCAATTCCAATTACTAAAAAATTAAGTTATTATTATATTAATTACATAAGCATCACGAATATTACTTACATTATAATATTTCATGTTAATATTTTGGGAGCCAAATGACTATAATTACGTACCTAATTATGTTTTTAATTAGTCGCCTAAATAATTTTGGGTGAATATTTATATTTATAAAATAATAATATAAATTTACATTGTGTACGTTCCTTTTTGTAAACTTATGCAAAAAATTAGACAATTCATTCGGAGTGAAAAAGTAAATTATGTAAAATATGCGACAATTATGACCGTTAATAAAGCTATATCATTTAATAAATTATTGCTAATAACACAATATTATTCACAGTTCATAAGCAACTTATTATATAAGGTATAAACCTTAAATACTTAACATACCACTTCAATTATAAATAATTTTGAATATATCCGAGTTTACGACATTAACGGTCACGAAAAACAACTCTATGGTATTATAATGTTTTATCAAGAATAACTACGTATCAAAAGCTCTTTTACACTTGGTCACATTGGTCGTAAAGGAGCTAAGCTGTCTTTGATTTTTCCGTGATCAACATTCCCGCTGACTATGATATCAATTTCGGTATTTCGAATAATTAAAGAAGAATAGAATACATTATGTTTGTTTCAATCCCTAATTTGTTTTGGGTTTTAACTAAAAACGATTTATACAAAACTATCAACACTTTATCGTCAGTATGAAGAGTGTTGCACCTTATACGGGGTCGACTGCGGAAGTACCACTGCCACATCTATTTCTTATGTAAAGCACTAGGACTCGCGTTGCTGTGTTTCGGTATGGATAGTGTTGCTGGCAGTAGGAAGCAATTCAATTCAATCCTCTGGAGCAACCACATAGGCCCTAGTTAGGAATGCTGTCCTTTTTGTGGTTTATTTGTAAATAGCTGAATGTTGCAATAACATGATGTGTTGAAATTGAATTGAAAATTGAAGTGTCTGTTTGTAATGTCAAAATAACCGCTTTTTACTAAATGCATATTAAACTATATACGATAGAAACTCATAACAAAAGACATTTATTTTGTCTGTCAATCTGTTTGTTCCGGGTAATCTCCGAAACGGATGGACTGATTTTGACGGGACTTTCACTGGTCGATAGCTAATGTTATAAGGAGTAATTTAAGCTTACTTTTATTTTAGAAAAAGAATTATATATCTGCGCGAATAAAAATAATTCGGAAAAACGAGCACGATTCGCGTATGTGTCCGATCGACGTCATTCTGTAGTCCACGCGAGCACTATATCATATTAAATTAGTATGTAGGTAGCGACTGAAATCGATCCAAAAGATTATTATTTTTATTTAGTTTCTTTTATGAAAACATATGTACACTAACATTAAATCGAAAGAAAGAAGCGAAATTAAATATGTCCGATAAAAACTTTACCACGATGAAAGAGATTCATTTAAATATCACCAAAGCGGTCTAAACATGATTATATATTGTATTCAAATTCAATATCACCTGTGCAACTCAAAGTAATTAGATTTAACGTTAACGTCATCCAATAGCTTTTTTTTAATAAACTGACTTTACTGTAAGCCTTAGGGGCCCTGGAGCCTTTGCGGCTTTTACAGCTTCACTGGGCTTGGGGGCGTGGCACTCAGCCACGAAAGCAAGGCAACAAGTTCCGAGGGTGCCAAAGTGGCTGGACCTCGGCTCGGACTGTTGCCGCGTATGCAATGAAGTCGCGATCTGTTTAATTCCCTATCATTCGATCTAAACTAACTGTACATTATACATGTTTTTCCCCCTGGGAGGGGGAAAGAACATGTGTATGTGTATTTAGTAATCTGAAAATGTTTGTCTTTTCTAACTAGGAAAAAAAAGAAAAAAGGTCCCTTACAGAACCTATGTACCTGTATGGCGTGCGTGTGTGTATGATGCAGTGTAACGAATGTCTGTTGATAGCTAGTGAATGTAGAATCACTGTATCGCGCGAGCGGCTGCTTGGCTCAAGGACTCCATGCCGATGGATCGGACCTAGGCTTGAGTTGCCGCAGGAGAGGGCAGGTCGTGGCGGGTTCATCCAATAGCAATTACCGGGTTATTTAGAGATGCTCAAGTAGTACATGTTCAGCAGTTGTGATGCATATTAACCTAATGCGTTTGTTTTTAGAACTCAATGAAAAAAGATAACACACCGTCTGAACAATTACCCAATTTTGAAGTTGCAAAGAATATGGACATAATGTTTTCTTGGCTTATTAAATTTGATGTAATATAACTCCCATCTAACCATTCTCGACTTGTTTATAAACACCTACAAAATCATACTTTCTTATATAAAAGAAAAAAATGCATGCATGCAAATTTTGTGTTTTTTATCCTCCAAACATAATAGTTTGCATTGTATTTAAAATTATATTTATCTGCTTAATGTGTTCTTAATATTTCAGTGTAACATCAAACCTATACATATATTTAAGACTATTAGGATTTCATATCAGTATTTTTTTTAAGTTTTAGTAAATACAGCCGATATATGATTATTGCATGTTTCTGCATGATGTAAATAGATATACACACCGTCAGGTACCTACGTGCAGTAAATTTCATTATATTTATTGTGTAAGATTTGATTTTGATTTTTCTCACGTTCTCCATGCAAGCATTGTTTAGGAAAAGTAAACGAATTGTGAATGCATTAAAAAATTAAACTTCGAAGAACATGGCATATTAATATTTGACAAAATAAAAAAAGAAAACATTTTTCCTTTAATGACGATCTATTCTTGACTTTATAACGAGTGTACACAAGAAAATAATTAGGATGATTAGGGTCTAGTTACTTTTACGGGTTAAGAAAATGAATTGTTTTGTATATTCAATTAATATTCCCACACAACAAGATAGATATCAATCAGGACTCAATTGTCATTAGAATAAACTGTGTCCTATATCCTCCAACAATAAAGTTCACCGACCCATTGGGTTGGTTTGCGCGTACAATAGTGACGCAAAGTGTTACAATATCGATAGTCGAGACACAGATAGCACGGTTGTATAATCGCCCGATGCCCTGTCGAGATAACTCGATCGGTATCTGGGCGAACGCGTGTCGTGGGCGTCCACGGTACAACGCCTGTCTCTGTTTGTCTTAGGGTTGCTAGTGTATTATGCGAAATATTAAAAAGAAAAATTTTTCAAGCTTGTCAAGTCGAAGTTTTCAAATGTTAAAAGATAATTTTAATCATTGGAAATTTTAATTTTATGCTTTCCTTTATTTATTTAATAAGTCTGAATTAATAATGCAACTACTCTTATTTTCGAATCTGCAAAACGATATTTGTTGGGATGTGTATTAAAATTTGTATAAATTAAATTACATTATTTTTTAACAAACCAGAGTTCATTTTAAGTTACATAACGTCACTTTTTAAATTACATTTATTAAAATAACTTTACGTAGACAAAGTTTCGCAGGGTACATAAGATATAAAAATATTATTGACATTACAGTTGATAGCCCTTAAATAGTTCAGAAACATTGTCAATCATGTTAATAAGGTTAGTTCGCAATCTTTGAGTATTAATTATTGTGTGGGAAGATATATTATCAATACATTTATGAAGGGTGGAAAAAACGAATGGGGTATGGAGGAAAAGTACATTAAATATTGAAGATAGCAAATTTTACTTAAAATAAAAATTTTATTTTAATATAACAATAATCCTATACACAGTTTTTTTAAAAGCTTACCTGTGTCGGGAATAGAAATAACTAAAAATGCAAAAAACTGACATTCACTATGTTATTGTGCCAATCGATAGGGTCTATGATAACGATAAAATCTCATGAATAAACATTATATCTCACAATTCAAGAATACCATGATATATAACTTTAACTAATATTAAATAACCTAGACTATTTTCTTAAAAAATAAACATTTCAATTTTCTTAGAACTTCATGATGAGAGTATCTAAATAAAAGAAAAGATAATGTATGAAGTATAATAATCAGCTAAATTGTTTTTACATTATTAAAGATAATTAACATTATTATGCCTTTGCACGTTTCTTTATTAGACGAGATATTAAGACAAAATTTGAAAAATATGTAGAACTATTATAATTTATACATCTCGATGAGCTCTTGTTTTTTTTAAATTATTTTAACATCTGGATATTTCCAAACGTAACAAATAAATTCCCCACATCTTACGCCGCTAGACTTTCATATTTTTTATAGACTCTATAGATTGGCACAATAACAGAGTGAATGATGATTTTTGCATTTTTCGTTGGTTCTATTACCGCCACAGGTAAGGTTTTTAAAAAAAATTGTGAATGCAATTATTCTTTCTTTTAAAAACAAAATAATGTTTCCTTTAAGTAATATTTGCTATCTTCCATATTTAATGGTACTTTCCATGTCCCATTCGGTTTTCCATCCTTTACATGTTATACTCGTAATAATACATAATAACTGTTAATCCGTCAAAATTATTTTGACAGAACCAAAACCAACGTGATCCGCCATAATGACAAGACGAATGGCCGGCGTTGAGTAAGTGGTATACATACTTATTCGATATTTCACTAAATTGCACGTGTAGCAAAAGAACAAATTTATCACGTCCACAATGCTTTTTCTAAGTTCTCGTAGAGACAATTAATGTCAATCACAATTATCTAAAATGATAAACAAATAAAAATTAGTTAAAATAATGTTTATTTTTACTACGTCATATTATTTTTGTATAATTAAATAAATAAAAGTCAATAAAATGTATTTACATTATTATCATAGATAGTTAACTTTGTCATGTCGCACTTCCTTCACATGATGCGCGCGCAGCTTTCAGTTTTAACTTCTACTAAACGCGCCAAAAGAACTATATGTTCAAAAAACCGCTCACAATAGTTGCACTGCACGTACTGACGAACTACAGACGAGATAGCGTTTTTTTTTAGTTTATACTTTATTTTTGATATTCTAGTACGCAGTGAGTAAACAGGTATTAGGTGATATTTACTGCTTGTCTGGCTGGATTAACCCACAAGGTAAAATCACAGTTGTAGTTGAGAATCAGTATATTTCGCAATCTTTTGCCACATCGTCACTTAATTAATATTAGCATTATTGTCAGTCAAATTATATCCAATATAATTTATTTTATTGTAATTTATATCCATATTATGTATTATTTATTACTAAACAATAATTTGCATTTTCAGGTCCCACGTCAACAATTAATAATAAACGTTTTTTGTTGCAGAAAGATGTAACAGCTGTTACGCTGTTTCACGCGGAAATAGAAAAAGAAATTTTGGATAAATTATTTACGATGGATTTCCGCAAAGTAACCCTTCATCGAAGAAATCATTACTAAATCTTATCTAAAGATTACAATAAAATTTATTTATTAACCTGAAACATTTTAGTTTCTGTTTTTCCAGAATACAATATCTATATAGGTATTAAAGCCTACACTCAGATAGTTTCTCTTAAATCTTTACAAGGGGAATTAAAAGGTTAAATACGTCTAAAATCATATATTGTGCGCGTAAGAGTACTTGACTATATACGCTTCAATTATAAGTAAATCTTAGTGTAATAACCGCAATAGGGAAGGTCGTGGTAACGTTAAACTTACGCAGAAATTGTAAGGTCGTCCTAACCTTGTAACCTTCGACACCTATCTTGTTAGTATTCATGCTAAAAGGCAATTAAACAAGCAGTATTCTGAAATAATATCTATGTTTAGGTATATAAAAATAAATTTTCCGTTGTTCGTTTGCAACTAATGCATACCTAAACCATTGAATAACCAGCACTAGCCGTGAAGGTTTCTGTATTAGTACAAGCAATATACAACAGATGGAGTGTAAATCGTTTCATTTTCAAGACAACATAAAGAAGTCACTAGCAAAAGGTAGTAATTTATTTATACTTCAAACCAGAATCCAACTTTTCTGTTTTTATTGAACTTTTTAATTTATCACAAGTTTGAGCGTGAACAAAACATCTCTCACCTTTTAAGACATGCATTTAATTTTAAACTATTTTTACTAGATAAACGATCTATTTAAGTATAATTCAATGATGAATACTGTCTACAATAAAATAAGATAAATTTAACATGTTCCTATATATTCAATCCTGGATAGTAGACTAATTTAATAAACTAAATTACAAATAAATTTCGTAATATTAAAATAATTAGATAAAAAATATTAACGAATAAAAAAACGTGTCAAAATAAAGACGTATTTGTTAGAAGTGAATACGTTGGAAACTTCTAATAATGTATTGGAAACATTAAGAATATCGTGATTTTAATACACAGTATAAATGTTCAGTGAATTTAATATTGTAACTAATGTATCTAAATTTGCTTTCGTAAAGATAGTAGCGTGAGTATATAAGAATATTAATTTTAATAAACTGTAATCATTAAGTTTTAAGTCATTACATAGTAATGTATGTAGCTTGTATTTTTTACAAAGGAGAACATAACAAAATATATTTACCTACGCTATATTTAGACAGAACAATGAATTGCGTGTAGACAGACATGTGTGATGCACGAAGCCGGCGCATAAATAAAATACTTTTTTGCCGTTAAGCCGTCAATGTTATTTTGACAGTAAAGCGAAAGCCTATGCAATCCGTCACTCTGACAAGACGGATGGGTAGCACAAACGGAATTGAAATATGTAATTTACAACTATTCGTCGAATGGCACGTCAATGTTTTGCGTGCTTTATCATCAGAGTACGTATGATTGAATCAAAATCATTATATTATATATTTTTTACACACAATACCTTCGTGCATTCATATGCAAATATCGAATCGATGTACTTTACCTGCAACAAATAAAATATAAGTTATTAGTAAAATCTCTCAAAACGTAAGTTACTTAAGGAGAATATTCTCGTATTCCCATGCAGGGGGAAAATACAGAAGTACAGATTTCTCAGTGTTTCAAATTGCCAATACGTGAGTTAGTGTTGTGATCAAATACCGATCCATCCTATGGAAAGCAGTTGTGATGTTGATGATGATAAATAAAACACAAGCAAGACATAATTAGATGGTATATTCGATAAACTGAACCGCAATCACAGAGCAGGTTCTAAATCCATTAATATTAAAAAATATGAAAGAAGCTTTATGCAAATTAAAGCAAACATTATTTTATCGTAGGAAGGCAAAGTGACTGCACTATGCTTGACTGATGATAAACACAGTACAATCCAAAAACATCGGTGACCATCGAGGGATCTACAATCCATCGCCAGTCATTAATTTAATTTTACCCGTTTGAAATATAAAAAATAATGAAATACATAACATAGTTTTACGTTTCATATTGATCAGCTACCTACTAATGGTCACGTGAAGGATTACGTACGCCACTAATGTCAAGTTCAAGGTTTAAAGCCGAAGCGAGGTCACGCTTACCGGCGAAGTATTGATTTCAGGTACCACAGAGCTTTGTGAATATAACATTGTATGCTAGACATTGACGTGTAAGGCACGCCCTTGGATAAAAGTAGTTTATGTAACTGCGGACCTTTAATGACACAATGAAAAAATTCGGTGAATAAAGTCACAATTAAATCAGATATAGTCGAACTCGGTTAAATAATGTTCGTTCTTACTTTGTAAATCCAAAAAGCACAAAAGATATATCTCAGGACTTAAAACTCCAGGCAAAATTATGTCAAGGCCAGGGCGAGTACGGAGTCAAAGTATTTGAAAGTAGAATAGAGAAATGTAGAATATGAGTGAAATTAATGTGATTTCGTGTTGTAAATAGGTTAATAATATTAGAAACACGTAACGAAAAACAAAAAATATACCGTAATACTGAAGTGTTTTAAAAATGTATGTACTGTAAGTCGGTAAAGCGACTGACTGTAAAGTGGTACTTTAAAAAAAATCTGAGATGTTTAAGTGTAGCTAAAATCTCCAACACTGAGTCTAGATCATTTGCATAACCCCCTGAACATGAAACGCGCAAATTACGAAGGCCAGGTGGTTGTTACAGCTCTTGTGATCGATTGACTCTTGAACAAAACGCGAAAACTCTACCACTGTTCTTTAATTAAACTTTGTTTACAATCCAATGATGCGTAATTCATTCTGTCGAGTTTGTGTAAATAAATAAATAAATTGTTGGAATACGTAGGGACACAAATCAAAACACATCGGACATACCAGTATTAAAATTGAAGTCAAATAGAAATTTTAAATTTGTATTAATTAAGTATCCCATTTTTTAAATGCGATTTAAGATTGCTAAAAAATCAATAACAAGATCTTAAAATATATGATCATTTAAGACCATTATAGTATATTGTCCGGTAAAGCAATTTATACATAATAAATTGTATTGTTTAACATTGCATATATATCTGCGCACAGTTTTTACCTTCCGTCATTCGAAACCAATTAATCAATCGTAATTTTACGGATGATAATTGTTTTTAAATATTTTCAGGTTTTTAAATTGTTATTTATCGACGTTTCTTAATTTTTTAAGTGCAAATTTATTTACAAGTAGTAAGTAGTATTGGGTAGGTTTAAAATTGATTAACATTCATATAAAAAACCGTTAAGATTTTTCGTTTTCGTATATCCTATTTAAGATACAAGTTATAAAAACCTTATTAATAAAATGTGTCTCAATTAATAAATTTTGTGAACGCACGAAAGAAGTTAGACTTCTTTGTCGTAAAAAATAAAAATAACTGCAATTTTTTTTATCCCTCGTACCAACATGATAATATCTATCATCAGTTCTACTTCAGTCATCAATGATAATAATGTGAATTCATTTTAATAACTTTTCTTTTTCTATCACGTACTATTTTCATTGTTACAGATATACATATTACCTATTACTATTTTAGTCCTATATAAAGGGTCATGAATGTATGTGTGAATATTGGTTGCAATAAACTATAATACCCTTTATTCCTAAATAACTCGTATTACATAAAATTGTATACAGCCATTATCTATACTTAATGATTTACACACCGTTATAAATTCATACGTTGGTTTGTAGAAAAGAATCATTTAGGCTATTAAATTCAACAAGGTACCTACCTCTGTTCGCGGCTTAGAAACTAATACTAGAAAGCTGTAATTTGGTATGGGTAGACATAATAATCACGCCAGCAAAAATATAAAATGAAATCTTAAAAAAAAATAAAAACCTCCCCTACACGTAAAGTGGGGGTGAATTTGTTTTGTCTATCTCATAGTTTGGGGGATCGGTGGATAGGTCGTTCAAAAATATTGCCGGTGTATAAAAACCATTTTTAGATCAGGGATCCATTTGCGAAATATTAAGCTTTACAATGCTAATTTTTCATAGAGTCAAGTGTCTGCCCCCTCTGTACCAGCCAAATGGTAATTTACAGATATGTAAAAAAAATCACGGCAGTAGTATATATAACGAAGTTAAAAGGAAAACTATCACAGTGATGGGTAACTACAGAATCCTACACTGTCTATGGCCCGACACGCACTTGGTAAATTTATCTTACCACGTCAAAATATTGCACAAGTACCTGATTATAAGTAAGATACCATCCAAATCAACGGTAACAGCTAGGAGACAGAATTAAATTGAAAAATCGATGATGGCTTGATAAAAGCTTCTAAAGGGCTCATTTTAAAGACCGTTTATTGTAAAAAGATCAGCACACGATTCCACATGTTCACGGTAGGACAATTTCATTATTATTGTTTGTAGATAATTAATAAACGAATTGTAGTTAGAACAATGTGAATTCAATCACTTTTGATAAACATAAAAAAATATAACAAGAAGCACTCGTCATTACATGAAACACGTAGTTGGATATATGTTACAGTGTCGTTTATAGTGTAGGTTTTCGATACAATGTAAATTTGTAGTCACTCACCGTGTCAATATTCTTTATTTATAGCTCTTAAATACCGTAGAAAAACATGACAACTCATAAAGTACAGTTTACTTGTAAATTTATTTTAATGAGCAAGCCAATTCGCTCGATTACATTATGTAGGTACTTTATTGTGTAAATGATGGATTATTATGTAGCTTTATTTTGTAACAATAAATAACTTATAACGTGATTTTAATATACATTCTATATCAACATATATACATATTTATATCAACATAGAACTATTACATATGTGCTTTGTATTATCTTTTAGTGTGAATCATTAGTAATGCTAGTGAAATACAACGATTTTATCTATATTGTACAACTTATACTGTTGCTTCCATAGCGAAACCTTCTTATTACAATTTATGGCAGGAAATTACTGATAATTTTATATAGCGAGCGGATCGTCTTAATAAATTAAAAATCAGAAAATGTGATTTAATATAAACAAGATACATAATGGAAAATTAAAGCCTATATAGTTATTAAAATGCGTACTTACGCTTATGATAATCTGAAATGAAAGAAACTTACTTTTTCCTATAAACTCTAACAGATGAATAATATTAGAGAGATAATTTAAAAAACGGAAAGCGAAATAGTTATTTTATGGCCGATTTTATAAGTCGCATAGCATGCATATGAAATAAATCGCAATTGCTCGACAAACAAACAATGAACAAGGCACGCGTTTAAACTATGACGTTAATGAACTAACGCTCATGTGAAATCGAATAATTTTTATGGTTTTATTTGTAGTTGTTTTGCTAACTTATATTGACTTAAGCATAAGATTTGAGTTTATTCTCTCTACACGACTATAGATATTTAAATAAGTATACATAATAATAATAAGATAGACTCGAAGTAGAATAACATTATCATATAATTAAAGGTGAAATTTAAATTTTGGTAAGAGAAACGCAAATTATAAAGAAATCTGTAATGACTAAAGATATTAAATATATAGCAAGTCATCCACGCTATGATAGAATCGCACTTGTTCTAATTATCCATCCCACGGATTTGTAAGGTAAAGTTTGATTTATCCAAAATACATCAAGTCCACGAAACAAAGTTGGTGGTGTACAAGTAAAAACATAAAGGCTAAGGAGACAGAATACATAAAAAAATACATTCAGACAAAATTACGAATCGCGCGAAACAATGGCCGATGCAAATTGGGACTGAGTGCAGCATTTATTGAGAGTGCACAAAAAAGACGTAGCGTAGTCAATTGAACGTACCGTAAAGGGTACCGTGAGCTTATAAGGTAACCATACCATAGTCAGAAGCGCATTAAATTCAATAAAAAATACCCGGAAAGATTTCCAGGAAAAAAATATGTATGAAGAGAGTTTAGGTCAGGAGTTTTTTTTCATATCACACGAGTGTATAGTATGTTGCATCATTGTATTTTGATACGTACAATACATAATTATCTAATGTATATACGAGTCAATAAGTAACATACTAATATTTGTTTCCTTAACAAAAGCACAATATGGTTTAACCACAGATTAGAGAAAAAACAGATGGAGCCTTCAGAACAACAAATGTGCGACATGCATTTAGATTTATGTTCTTAACAACCAGATATTACTATATAAATAAATATATGTGACTCTTTAATATTTTTTAACTTATCATACCTAGTCCTAATGGTCCCGATGTCGTGTTTGAAATTTTCAAGCAATTTTCAACCAAATTTAGATAAGTTAATTGGCAGTTATCTTGGATTTAGGATTTTTAACTGGGACACTAAATTGTCCAGGATTCTCTATAATTTTTTCTTTGGAACCATATCGCAATCTCTTTCGGTGTTTGTAGATCGTTGTCAAACAAACAAACTATTACGTAACGAATATTACTCTCGTTTTAGTTACATGTTAGTTAGGTCGATAGATTTCCAACGCTCTATACATATAGTTTACTATAACTTTCAGGAAAATATTTTATTGCAACCTAGCAACACTTGTAGTTTTGTAGCCAGTAACAAATAATGCGGAAAATAATATCAAAACAGCCTTTGTTACCTTTGCTTCCTTTTTGGTTTTTACACACACAGCGGCACATTTTTGTACAATGTTATAATAAACACACAAGGTGCTGACGTTGCATGACGTGTCCTTTCAAAATTGACACAAGTACTAATATTTTTTGCCAATCTTTTTGTGTTTTTACGTTTCCATTTGCATTTTTGTCAATTCTGTGGGTTTTAATCCCTTTGGCGTCCAACATCACACAAAATGTGCGTAAAATTGGCATTAATGCCATCCATAGGAGTCAAGTTATTAACATTAAAATTAGAATTTCGACGTCTATCTTCTATATTAATTGTTTCCGATTATAATTTTATTATCACGCAAGTGATAAATAATTAAATAATTTTTATAATATTGTTTTATTTCTATATTATTCAACAGTGAATAATTGGCATGGCATTATTAGGTGCCGTTAGATTCCTGATAAATGGCTTTTTTTGGAACGTGTACAGTATTTTTTTTAAAGTAGCTCGGCACTCTGACTGTACTGTCCCTGATGGTAAGCACAATACAATCTAAATACAACGGCGACCACCGAGAGATCAAAATCTATCGGCGGTCGCCGCTGTCATGCCGGCTTGCATAAATATCACTTTACGTTACGCTCGAAGAATCCGATGTCATAGGAAGGAGGGAACACAGGGAGATGGTTCCACAGTTTTACGGTACGACAAAGATAAGACATAGAGAACTTTTTAGTTCGTGCCGAGATGGAGGTTACCGTAAAACTGTGACTGCGCAGCCCAGCGCGTTTGGTTCTATTGTAGAAAGTAGAGGAGGGAATTAGATTGAACAACATATAAACAATACCTATTGAACAATAGTAATAAAAAAAAAGATTCAAATATAATTTTACTTATTAATATATGTTATTTTATTACATACTGACATGCAGACCTATATACATATATAAAGCGGTAAATTGTATTAATTGGTCGGTAAACAAGATTGTATTGTTTTTTATTTTATCTCACAATAACTAGTGTTGTTACTCATCCGACCTCATCAGTAACCTTATTAATAAGGCCACGGATGTCTCGTCAATCTTTACAGTTAACTTTGTATCGTTTTACCGATGAGCTAAATAAATACTATTATACACATTTTAATTATGTAATGTCGGTAGGTAAATTCCTTTCACCGATATTCATATAGGATCATATAAATTACATAGCAACAAACGTAATGATAATAATTCAAACTATTAGTCGAATTTCGTGTTCCACAATCGAGTAGTGAAAGTGGATTGCTACTGGGCTTTGCTGTGCCTTGAAGCATTATTAAGTAATAAGCGAAGAGAGGGAAGAGAGGGAAGAGAATTTAACAATTTTAATTAAATAAAATTTTCATAAAAACATTTAATTTCTTAATTCGAAAAAATATCCCTTATTGATTTTACTTTTACATATTCATATAAATATTATCTTCTATACATATCTATTATAAAACTCAATGTCCGTCTGTCTGACTGTCCGTTTATGTTTGTTTATCACGCAACAACCACCAATCCGTTTTACTTGGTTTACCTTTAATTCATAGATATTTTATCTGGCCAGGTTATAGGAAATATTTTATTACATGAAGTAACATAAGAATAAGCAGTGGCGATAAAGGTCACTCAATTCGGAAAAAAGTCGCGGCGGATAGAATACGGGTTACGCTGAGTAAGCTATAAGAGATATGTCAAATTTATGTACTACATAATTGTAAATCTTAAAAAGAACTACAAAAAAGTCCACGATAGCACATATTTATCTTCTAAGATCACTCACAATAAATATTTTTCGCGCAAATTCGCGCGTGTTCTCGAGCAACAGCATTCTGTAATCCACGCGAGCGAAGCCGCGGGTACAGCTAGTATATTTATAAATGTTACAAACTTACGTATAACAATTATATTTCTATGTAAAAATCATAGATGAAAATAAAAAAATAAGCGAAGAAATATATACAAAACTAGCTGGGCCGGCAGGAGTTGTTATGTCCTTTCCGATAGTTAATGGCCCGGCGAGAGCTCCACCTATCGGATCCTAACATAGCTATGAACCATCCCTCAATAAAACAAATATAATATGTGAATACGAGCTCTAGCGGTCAAGTCGTTCAGAAATTACACGATCACTAACACACACGCACACATTTTATATATGATTGGTTATGTATTAAAAAGTTAATCAGTTCTTAACTTGTACCGGTCTACAATAAGCGCGTGCTCTAAGCCGACGATGTTTATCGCCTATTTATTGCCGTATTAACTTGTAAAAAGCCTATAATTTAGTCTCACCGTGTCGCACGGTGGAAAACGTCCTCGGGGCGGCCACGTACCCATATTACTTACTTTAGGTATGACGTATCGGTTAGATAATCATAAAATTGACCAATAAAGATGCCTGATAAGATCTGCGCCCTAGCAGGTGTTGTTTACTAATAATGCTGTATTACCTTAGCAGGTAAACCTAACGTTCGAGAAATGTTTTCCAAGTACCGTTGTCAAGTGAGAAAATACAGAGCTAAGATACAGATTTATAAACTTGGCGTTCGAATTCGCAGACAATATGTCTGGCGTATTATACGCAACGTTCTTACAAAGAAAATATGATGTAAGATATTTTTGAATTTAACAACGAACATTAAGGAATTGAAATGAATTGTTTTTCTCGATTAATCTACATTGTTCACTAGAATAGTTGTATTTACTTTCCTAATAATTTATATCAGACTAAGATACAGCGAAGCAGGTAAAGGTTTAGGTGATTAAATGTTATATTTTTGTAATAAATTTCTAAAAGGGTTTCCAGTAAAATTAATTACATATAGATAAATATTGAACTTCTTATTTAGTCCGTCATATATAATACGAGTATAATTGTATAAACTGAATATGGTAACAAATTTAGCGGAAACCTTAGGAAAAGAAAAACAGACTTAGTTTAATGGTTAGTCCAGTCGTAAAGCTGACAAACCGTGGATGCTAGCCCGTCTCTAATGCGAGAATACAGACAAGCCTCTTAGTAAATGTTACCGGGGAATATATATGAATCATGGTACGATGAAAGCTAGTTGGTGTTCGCATGAAACTTCCTGGCCCACCCACGGGCTGAGTTACGAACGGGTGCCTAGAAGTTATGGTTATTATTAGGCGTAAATCATATGCGATTTGTCTACATTCAAATAAATTAATATGAAAATATTAGACAATATGAAAGTATTAGATACATACTCAAACAAATGAAGGAAGAGACATATTTAATGTATCTTCTACACAAAACTATTTTCATATATACATAAAAAAGGTTAACTTACTGCCTGACTGACATGTCAACACACAGGCTAAACTACTTGGCTTATAAGACCGTGAAAATTTGCATGCGAGTTCCTTTCACACTTTAGGTGAGCACTAAGATTTTTGGAAATTTAACCCCTAAGGTGGTGAAAAGGGGGATGAAAGTTTGTATAAAATCCGTCTTACAATATTTACCTACCCGTACGAAATTGGGGCGAACGGCTAATATAATATAATCGTCATATTTTATGAATTTTTGGAACTGCTTAATAATTATTTCTTGAAATTGTATTCTATGTTAATCTTTATTGAAAAATATAAGACCTATACATATACAATACAGTGATATTTTATTGAATGCAAGTAGTGACTAGGTTAAAGTAAGTAATTGCTTCAACATCATCACGACAATACCATATTTATGATATTTGTTTAGGGAAAGCTTGTACAGTTCATATTTATGAGAAATGAGCTTCATAAATAATTTGCGATTTGCATATTTGCTATTTTCATAAAATCTGTAAAACGGCGAAAAAATATTGTCTTGTTTTTTTTTTGCATTTAACCTGTAGGGTTACATCAGCCTAGTTGTTTTCACGCGTTTTAAACTAACTAAAAATTAAGTTGTATTAATTGTATTATTTAAAGGGCGGCAGTACTCTCAGATTTTGACAATATAGTATAGAAGGCACCCTGAGCCCACATATTGAGACCAAGTCCAACCAGACTTTCCCTGCCTGTTTTGTTCTGGAAACATTTCATCAATACGCGATGCCTATTTTGAACTTCATCGCTTTTTCACAGTTAAGCGATGAATTTTTTAATACTTAATAAACCATGCAAGTTGAACTTTGCTTCACTTCTTTACTATTTTTAATCATCAGGCAAACAAAATCTATAAGTCAATTTAATAATCAAACTTTCTGTGCAACACGGGTGGGACCTAAAAAATTTTGTTGTAACGAAGATGGGCAAAATATATTTGAAATATCCTCCTCACTGAATACTTTAACAAACACGTTCTTTCATAAGCGTGTTTCTATATAAATATTACCGGAGGCATCATTAGCAATACATACATCGCCACCAGATACACCAACAGAATAAATTATCGAGATACGTGTAATCGAAAAGATTTAACGTTATCGTCTGTATCAAGAACTTGTACCTATACATAGGTGTATCAGTTGTATGTATCGTATTGCGTAAGATTAATTTGTTTTACAAAACATCTTATTAAATTTACTTACAGTGACGTTATTTAGAGCTTTTTACAATGACATAATCATACAAAATATTAAATAGATGTGTCTCTATTGCTGTTACATAAATAAGTTTTAGGAATTTACTTTTTAATATATCACAAATTAGATCTCGTTTAAAACTATACAATAAAATACCATAAAATTTTCAGGCTTCTGTAAATTAGACTAGACTGCATTGTGTATAGTTTTACAAATGTTTAAGTTTAAATTTTATTTTAATAATTTGCTTTTCCATTATATTTCATAATCATAATATTATACGTAAATAACAGCACAGATGGAATCACGAGCAAGGGCTAATGTCAAATATGATTACTTACCTGTTGTTGTATATTCTCGTAAAACATTCATTTTCACATTCACTCAGTGAAAGATTATCATCGAGAGCAATTTGAAAGGGAACTCTATGGGATAGGGTCAGTTCCTTCGGTTATAGTGCTAGGTTGCTAAATTGTTCGAAGTTAAATGCTATAGCGATTCATAGATTACAATAATAAATAGAAGAGAAATGTTAACTATTGACTTAAATTTATTAATCTATTCATAGTTAAAAAATAAAATTGGAATACTTGTAAAACAAATTAAGAGTGCAAAAAGAACTAAATGAGAGAAAACTAAATGAGCATGTGTATTGACAGGGTTGAAGTAACTATTTTTGAACACAAGTATGTATATGTAATAGGATAATTGTAAAGGGTCAAGCTAACGGAGTTTATAATCAATTTAGTGGTATTGTAAACTGCCAGTGTATTGCGATCGGACACCAATAATTTTGATTTTTTTATGTTATTTCTATTAAATAAGCAAAATCATGATACCAAAACTTGACAAATGTAAAATTTTAGCGGCTAATTTGTTTCTGGCATTTGTCGGACACTACCGCGGTCAGATAGCTTCGTTTACTAGGCTTATGCTTTCTGATTACCGTTTCAACCTAACCTAACCAATCACTTAGTTTATAAACCTATAAAAAATAACCTGCAAATATTAATATTCGTTCATAAACTGCAGACAGTAACAATCTCACTAGATTATTTATAAAATTACAGTTTGTACAATAATTTTACATTGACATAATATATTATATTCAGAAGATCTTATGCCTTATTTTCCATAACCAAGACTCGAGCCTTACCACAATGTTTATCTTCGATCGACTATAAGTAATTTTAAGAACCAACTCGTTTATTATCACTGGTAGATAAGAATAATTGTGTTCAATCGTATGTGAAGAGACATTTGAGCCGGCCGGCATGACTTCGACTGACGATGAACTGTAGATCTGGATTGCAGTGCTTACGGTACAGTACAGACATTTTACCGTGCTACGATAAAATCATAATAATAATTTATAAACATTGAAAATGTTTTCATTAATCGAGTATCTCTTATACAATGTAGGACATTTCGAGCGCTGGGAATAGCGAATGGCAGATAAGAAAAAGCTAAAGCGATAAAACGCGCTGTACTTGCGCATTTCGCTAAAGATTAACACATTTTGAACGTGCACGTAATGCGAGAGCTGGAAAGTTCTTTGGTGAATTAGAAACAGATACAACTAAAGTAGGTACATTACATTTAGCAAGCAAAGTACATAGCAATTAAACACGATCTTACTTATGAATGCAGCAACAAGTTGCATCTTTACATATGCCTATACTAAATGTGCTACGCGGAACATCCGCGTATAATTTAAAATAAATCAGTGATTGATGATTAATAAGACTTCAGTATAGACAATATTTTTATCGGGCGGTCAGAATTATGTGTCACAACTCGCACGGCTCGTTCGCGCAACTACGCTTTTAGTCATAGACTCGAGCAGTGTTGAATTATTTTAATTTTACATTATCTCCCAAACTATTCGTCCAAATAACATACTATAAAGGGCAAAGTTTATCTACATAACATTGTCTTGATGATAAAGTAACTTTCCTTCGTAAAGATTAATATGCCATGCCTACTAATAATGCTCATAAATCACTTCAATTTTCAA
The DNA here is from genome assembly GCA_947532125.1 of Saturnia pavonia. NCBI lineage: Eukaryota > Metazoa > Arthropoda > Insecta > Lepidoptera > Saturniidae > Saturnia > Saturnia pavonia. The sequence continues at coordinate 3,892,675 of OX383899.1, read as the reverse complement.
TAAAACTTTGTCACAAAATACCTTATTGTGGCTTATGACATTTTTTTAGATGTATTAAGGAGCAATATTTTTGTTGAACATTTTATTTACGTATCATTAAACATTAAGCCAGCGCATGCGGATAAACCAGTTAGGGTGCGCTATTAACTCCGACTTAACAAAAATCAATATTTAAGGCTAAGTGAGAGGTGTAGCCTAATACTATTCCTCGCGAATCTGGCTATCATAAACAAAAATAATTTTTCGAATCCGACTGGTAGTTTCAGAAATTAGCGTGTTTAAACGATTTTAATGGGACTTTCATTGGCACATACTTTTGTTATAAGGAATAATTTAGGCTACTTTTAATTCAGAAAAATAGTTAGGGTTCTGAACAAAAAATAAAAAACTTTTTTAGTAGTCCACGCGAGCGGAGTCGCGAGCACAGCTAGTAAATAATGAAAAAAGGACTTGCTATTGACACGCGGGATAAAAGTTTTGCAGTTATTTTTATTTTTTTACGCCAAAGAAGTATATTTTCATACAAGAGCGTACATAAATACAGACAGTTTTTTTTTTGTTTCTTGTAGTTGAATTTACTCTAAATGTTTGCATAATGTTAAATTCAAAATTTCAAGACGTTTAGTGTCCATTAAATATATATATATATATGTATATATATATATATATATATATGTAATGTATTAAATATTGATATAGCTACATGCATGATTTCCACGTAATTTAATAACAGCTTCAAAAGCATTATTAACAATATGTTTCAAATTAATTTCAAATTAATACAATTACCTTAACTATCGTAAAGGTTGTATTGTAAAACAAAGTAGGAGCTAATTATTTACAGTACCCAAGCTTGCAGCCGCCATGGCACCACTGGCGTCGTAACTACCCATTTGTAATAATTTGCATGAGGAAACCAGATAAAAGGTAATGCATGCCGAGATAGTGAAGAGAATGAGGGTGGCCCTGATACTTTACAAATGGTCAGTCAGCTCCGGTGTACATTAAACTCTCCAGATTACGACTCTAACATGAAAACGTAAGCTTAACAGTAACAAAGTAGACACATTAAATTTAACTGACTTTTGAAATGTCATATAGAGTGATATTTATGAATTTTTGTTTTGAATTGAGAGAGTTTGTATTCACTCGATTTATATACAACAAAGTTAAAATTTTAGTAATATGATTTACTGTCGCGTGGTAAATAATTGTTTATTAACTAACCATCTTCGATTGAAATCGACGTGAAAGTACTTAAACAGGACTTTTTTAAATATTGTATTATATTATAATTCAAAAATAAATAAATAACCTACGTCCTTCTATACGATGACCGACTCACTACCACGAAGCTAGCACGGCTATAAAATCTATATGATTAAAGAACGCGCAGTAGGTGTTATAACACATTTTAATAATAAATTTAATCATGTAAATTTAACGGTGTAGAAGTAAATTTTAAGAACTCTATGAAACATAAACTTGCGTTTTTTTATTTATCCATTTCTGATATCATCTGACATTTATTATAAACTACGTTTATTTGCGTAACGCGTTCAAACATACATACTCGGTTATATCGCTTATTTTTTATTATATGGCGGCAAATAAACACTTACGGATTACCTGAAGGTAAACGATCAAGCTACATCCTATAAGACGCTTGAAACATCACAAGTACTATGAAATGCGCGTTGCCGACCATATAATAATTAATATATATATATATTATTTTGTAAAATTCGATAAATTTGTATGTATATTCGAATATTGTATCGCTTGACACTTAATATTTATTACAATATTTATTATATGCATATTTAGAGACACAATATTCAAAACAAAGGTTTTTGTAAATGTAACTTACATAAGCTAGATTTAAAATTATTTACTTTGTTTTTTTTTAATAGTACAATTTATTATGCAATCTACAAGATAGTTATGACCATTGAGAGATCAACTATCCATATCCAGTCACCACTGTCCTGACAGCATGCGTAAATAAATTAAAAGAAACTGAATATGCATCGGCTGATATCGACACGCGACGCTTTTCGATCTGACTATACTGTGGACTTTAAAGGCACTGAAGCTTTTACAGTTTCACCGGGCTTGGAAACACGGCGCGCATAAGCGAAAAACTATGACGACCTTTTCACGATATGCGTAGTGGTCACAACCCAGTAGGGACTATACAGCCGTACCATCCCGCTACTGCCATTTCCTTGTTCGTTACTCATCAGGGTGCACCAAGTGTCGGTGATTCGGCTTTAGTAAGACTTAAGATTTTATATAACCCTCTTACACCCGACCGTTATTATACATAATTTCTAAAAAGCGATTTCTAATTGAATTTATATTTTTTAGTTACGCTTCTAATTTTGTAGAAGTGTCTATATACATTTACAAAGTTTACGGATTATTTAGTCATAAACAAACAACTATGAGAGTGCAGAACTATACGTTATACTATGTTTCAATAGATATTACATATGTAAATTGTACTAAAGGGTTATCAAACACGTCTATTATGATAAATAAATAAATCACTTGAATACAAACGACACGCTGACATCAAATTAGCGCAACATACAAACAACTTCGAAACAGTAATTTAAATACAATCGTAATCGAATATCGTAATATCGATCGAGGCAGTAAATCCTACACTCGTTTACACATTACACCAGCATGAAGCAGTAGCGAACTGTGTCGACATCCTAATATTATTTTGCATTGTTTCCTATATAGTGAACACTTTCTATAGCATAATATCTAATTTAGTAACCTAACAAGAATAACAAAAAGATGACACTGCTAAACTTCTATTATATCTTTTTAAAACGAAAACTTTTATATTATATTAATAAAATTTTAAATATTTTATGAAAACCCATGCTAACTATTATGGTGGTAACGTTTACCATAATTTAAATATTTTTTTTGCACAGTAAGTTTTGAAAAGTAAAATTCTTCTAGCTACACGTTTTTAGTTATATAAAATAGTATGTTTTTGGACGGATATTTATGTGAGAGATTTTCAATTTACACACTACTTAAAAAAAGAGGTTTCCCTTCTTTTTTTTTTAATTACACGAACGATTTAACACTTATCACAGTAGTAATTTAAGTTACATTACCCCAGAAAAAAAAAGGCCATGTGATTTCTGACAAAAATTGCGTCATGAACCGTCTGTATCATGGTAAGTGTTCTGAAGAGCTATTCAATCTAATTCCCTCCTCTCCTTTCCACAACAGAATCACACGCGCTGGGCTTCGGAATCACATTTGTACGGTAACCTCCATCTAGGCACGAACTAAGATATTCTTTATGTTTTATTTTTGTTGTACCGTGTAACTGTGGAACCATCTTCCGGCCAATGTGTGTCCTCCTTCTTATGGCATCGGGTCCTTCAAGCGTAACGTGAAAAGATATTTATGCAGGCCGGCATGACAGCGGCGACCGCCGGTGGATTTCGTTCTCTCGGTGATCGCCGTTGTATTTGTATTATACTGTGCTTACCATCAGGGCAAATGCAATGCAATACATTAATGCAAAACAAAATATGCAAAACCCATGTATAATTTAAAAAAAAACCTTAATAATAGCTATAGCATTTTGTGAGTTTCGGAAATTAAATATAAAACCGTCAGGTCAAGAGCGGCACGATTCATTTTAAATGCGCAGTTTATGTTGATATCAGAGAAAGGTGCAATAAAAAACATTCAATTAACTAAAATGGAAATCATGACGTACTTAAGTTAATTTAATACTTCCAACGTTAATTAGGTGCACAGTGAATCACGTGTACAATTGGAGTGATGATACCCGACGAACTTTCATACGTATTGAATACGAATCGGCCGCGGCCGTAAAAACTACTCGTTAGAAAAACAACTCACTAGTTCACTGTCAGTTGTCAAGGAAATGTGTAACAACTTACCTATAGAGCTTCTTTCGACAGCGGTTTCCTATTTGTCGTTAGGTAAAATATCGCTTATTGCATCAAACATTGATGTAATAAAGAAAGTCCTATGTCATGCGTGCGCAAGCATGTTTTGTTTATGCATCATAATTACAGGTTTACAGGATTATTTTATTAATAATTACCGGTTACACCTATACTATAACCTAATGAATATGTGAATCATTATATGTGATGCATGATATCATGCATCTATAAAAAATTTGCAAACACCGTAGATATTATTTTTGTTAACTAGTATTATAAAGCTTTAGAGATTTTTGTTTGTTTGAACGCGCAAATCTTTAGAACTAACGGTCAAATTGGAGAAAACCTTATTGTATTTGATAGCTATTTATAAAGAAGGTTAAAAGCAATACGACATGAGCAGTAACCCTGAGCGCTTATCAATCAGGCAAACTTTAGGCAAGTACAGGATTTGAGAACAATGATTAGGCTACACAAGTGCGTTGGCGGCGGCGCAGTGGAGAGTTAGTCGAATAAATTTAATACGGGTGAAACTGTGGGGCATGGGTAGTTATTAATAAATCGCCATAGAAACTTTTTTGATGTATTTCGGCCTCAGCAGCATATTGATGGCAAATGTTGATGAATAATCACCTTTCAAGGGTCGCGCTAGTTCTTGAACTATATTGTATCTACCATCAGAAGCAGCGTGTAATCGTTTTCCGAGCCCGTATAAAAAACCGTATAACCAGGAAACATGTGCATACCGATAAAATTAGTTTATAAACTCTATATCGACAGTAAACTATGATTGTAGAATCAATACAATCAGGGATTGTGTTTAAAGTGGGCGTATAACCTTCGACTGAAGGCGTGAATAGGCGCGCGTGAGGCGCACACGCCGCGCCGTGCCGCGTCAAACTATCTATCATAAGAAAGCTTACCTCTGGCAAATTAGCTCAGTAACCACCACTGACGTTAACCGTCCAGTTTAAATGATACGCCATCAGTAATATTTGACATGATTTGTGAGGTCACTCTGGTCAATAATATAAGTGTACATTACCGTACGCGACGCATACAAATTGCACCAACACAGACAACGCCACAGTTTTCAATTTACTTCCCTGTGTAAATCGAATAATGCTAACCTTATCGTACATTCACAGTAATCGTAAAATCAATATTAAGGGATTCGTTATTTTCAGGTCCATTCCCAGATGAAGGGCAAACTAACTAATCATGATTATCATTATTTATTTCAAAGATACACCTATACCCAGACCAGAGACACGTGCGTTGCAAAAAAAAGAAAAAATCTTGTGGTTTATAATATTAGCACAGAATACAAATACTATTACATCACTGGGTTTTGAGTTATTTAAAGGGAACACAACATTAATCGCTCACTCCACTATCGTAGATTTAAAACTTACAGGCTGAACCAGCGCTTAATGAAGCGAAAGACTATTGACACGGTGAACAAGCGGTCTCGGGCCACTCGGGCGGCACTTAACGTCACTCAAGATGACGCCTCGATTACACGAGGCGATACAAAACGGGTTTATATCATCGGCAAACGTCAATTACCAAGTGTAAACAACTGCGCTAGTAGGTACTCGTAAAGGGCCCAGTTCGGAATATTGAATGAAATTTTGTTTTAGCAGTACATACAAAATATTTGTGTAACTACGAGTAATTGCTGATATTATTCTATAAGGGATTTAGATCGTCTATACTCAAGCTATAGCCCACCGAGCCTCTTTATAAGTAGTCAAGCGATATGCCTAACCTAGCAATGGTATGTGACAAAATAAGTCTCATGGGTTACTCGAAGCGCCTATTCAAAAGTTCGAGGGTAAATTAATCAATTTGGGGGCCATTTATGCATTTTTTTAATAATAGTTTTTAAATAATAGCTGTATTGTGTATATGCCGCAATAAAAACAATAAAAATAATACATTAAATTAATGAATAACTTTGAACAAAAAAAACTTAAATGCCAATTTCAGTCGTCCGAACGAAATCGAAAAATTAATTGGGTTTTATTTTTAAAGATTACAAAAGAACCGTCATCGCTCTTTTTAATAAACAAAACTTTTCCTTTTTGTTATTAGAGGATGTATAGGTTGAATGAAGGCTGGTCATGATTACTTTTTTTGTTCTGTTGGATTAATGTTGTACGCCACGCCATCTGTGCATAGGTTTGAGAAACAGGAATTGCAATATAAGGCATTGTTGAATGGTGATTCGAAGGAACAGTATCGTTCAAGGAATAAAAATGTAAAGTGAATGTGTAAATGTGTTTTCTTACAATTGTACTACTTACTTACTTTTATTTATTGTTCGCTTAGGATACTTATTAATAGTTTGTTGTGTCGTTTTTATTTATTAAGTATATCGTCACAGAATAATGCAATTCCGCGTAAATGGCAGCGTAAATAAATGCGAATTGCACAAGTGTGCCTTTTCAAGATTTCGCGCCCGTTGGCTCAACGACTTCTATTACTTCCGCCGTTGTTGAAATCATTTTGGTTTCAGCTTAAATAAAGTGATATATCATGTAAAAATACTCGTGTATATGTCAATATAACTCAATTTATTAGTTTAGATTAGAAATATTAGTTTGGTTGGACAGTAATTCTTAGACTATTAACATAAATATGTGAAAGAAGCTCTAAGTTTGTGCTGGATAGCTTCTTGATAAATGAGACAAAGTTGTGAGATTATGAAATTAATTCATTTTAGCGGTATAATTGCCTGTGTAGATGTAGCAATATATTATGTAAGTTAGACATATTGTGTTTTGTTTTCGTTAATGTCTGAATATTGTAAATAGTGACGACAAGATGCTACGGTGAGTGATATGAATCAGATGATATAGTTTCACATTCAACAATCATCTGAGTTTTCGATGAATTTAAACAGTGCGATGAAACCTTCGCACGGTGGTACAATATTTTCTAATACTCGCCTGGCTCAAGCTGAAAATTTTTTCGCCAATCAACTATACGTGTGCTGCGACAGCTACACTCGAGAGTCATTGACATTTTTAGGTTTAGTGTGATACCATCTATGTCTACATCGCCCTTTAATATCAGGTGTTATTGTGATGAGAAGAAAGATATTTCTCAGTAAGAATAGGAGAAAACAAAAAAAATAAGAAAAAATAATACTACCTCCCAAAATTTCCTGTAAAGAAATAAACAAAGTTTTCTATTTTAAGCTCTATATTTTATAGAAACCTATATTCGGACAAAACCGTTCCACGCATAATATATTTTTTTAATCTAAAACCGAAGAAATTCGCAACAGATACCGTTAATCATAACATCGTTATTTGATCTAATAGTATTACAATCGACCCAAGGGAGTTCCGGATAATTTACTGCGCATAATATCGCATAGGCGGGTTAGCTTTCTGTAATGAAGAAATCTATTAAACTGGCCGCAGAAACTTGGAGAACATCGACGGGGCCCGACGAGCGGCACAGTGGGGAAACGACTTTTACGTAAAGATGATGATTTGAAATAAGAAGTAAAATTAAACATTATTGGAATAACTAAAGAAATGTGCGAAGTCTTAAAACAAAATTTTAACTTCTTCAATTGTATCTGAATTCAATATTTTTGCTTGCAACTCCTTTGTGCCATCAATAGATACTGTACATGGATAAGCTAATCTTCAACTATGTTATCTCCTGATATCAAAATGCGATTGTTGTTGAATATAAAGAAATAAAAAAAATACCTACAATGAAAAAAGGCACACTGAAATATGTAAGCCAGTGAGGATGTTCACAATAAGTTTTGAGACCCGCACCACACTCGTGCAATGTAGAATCAATTTGTATCATATTTATAATTATGACTTTATTATATATGACCTCGGTAAACAGTGTTTTTTACATTTTGTTTTTGTATCATAACGATAACCGAGGAGTTAATTAATACTGACAAGTTATAGGATAAGTCCTGTTCATTGGCATGTAAATTTGATAATTTAATTTATTGGTTATTCGATTATAAGTAATTTCACGGCTACGCATGACTTGATACGTATACGATTACAATGTTTTACATATTCTATTTTAGTAAGAAATATTTTGTTTATTTTTTTTAAGTATTTTACTTACTAATTAGTAAAAAGAATGGTAAGATAAATCACAATTATGAAATATTTAAAATCAAACTAAATACTTAGTATAATTTTGTCAGTTCTTTTTTTTTCTTATACAAAAGCTGTTTGAGACAGATAGATGTCTTATAAAAAGCTTTATTATTCATAATTACAATTATTTAGTACAAAAATAATATTACATATTAATCACATCATACCCTTGATATTTATAGTCTCAAATTTTTTTACAGACCATGGAATAATTACCTGAAAATTCTAAAAGTTATATTTTCGTATATGACTGGTTAAATGGGCACGCGACTTGAATGAAACGTTTTCAATAATAGTTAAAACAAAAATATTCAAAAGTAACGTAAAACACAAAAAGTTATGAAAAATATAGACCGAGTAATTTTGATTTAAGCTTGCCTATCAACTAGTTTAACCGAAACATTAACGGAATCGGACGATGTCTGATGGGATCTCACTACATCTTCCGGACCATAACATATAATTAAGTTCCTCTTTGTTACGAAAGAATATATGTTTAGTTAAATTGTTATAAGCAGTTATTTTTATAATCGCCGTTATTTTAATTTAGTGCAAGTATGTGTATCTTATTAAAAAGAAAAATTCCTCAAATAATCATTAGCTGGGTTAGGACATGACTATTGTAAGTGTAACACGCACCATAGTGGCACGCTTAGGATTTTTGAAGTGAAACTTCTTATGCGACTTCCAACGCGTTAAAAGTAATATATTATGGTCTCTCCTCTTTGTGTGAGCCAGAGCGAACTTTGTCCTCCGAGTATATTCTTGATAATTTTAATCTTACATATTCGTAAAAACTATGACAAGCTAGATTTTCTCAAAGGCCACCACTGTTTAATACTAGTATTACTAGAAGTGGACATAAATTAGTCGTACCGTGTTTTGAATTTAGTAAGACTAATAAAAAAAAATTAAATTAAATTAAAAATCCCGACGCATATATTTTATTCTGTGGTCTCATTAGTATAATTGTACGGATGCACTTGTCACATCGGGTCGTATGAATATTAAAAAAGCTAATGATCTGTTAACACGAGAGCAGTGGGTAAATCATCAATATACTTTAAGTACCCGCAGAAGGACAAGGTGTCATTTTTGATAATCATATTTATGAATCAACATTATCGTATAAATTAAATACGAGACGGAATTATTAAAACACAGAACAAAAAATACCAAATTATTTAATATAATAGTGAAATGTATATCAAATAATAAAAAGGTTTTTATGAAAAACAAACCGAGTCATCATTATTGTTAACAACAGATTCACAATTATTACATATCTATTATCTATAGGTAAATCTGATAATGGTACCTGAGGACAATACATACAGAAACTACCCCAGTAACACAATCATAAAGATTGCTCCTGTAATTTCTGTAAAAATCAAGCACATACAAACACATAGGAAAACGAAGAATTTTTATTTGTTTTTAAAATCAATAAACTGTTATTGCATTAAAAATATTTTAATTTAAAAAGTATATATTAATTGCGTTTAATTTCGCTAAATATTAAATTAGCTCAGTCAATTAATTATATTAAGTTCAAGCCGCGAAAATTAACTACTGATTCCATAATACAGATATCACAAGTTCAGCATGCGGAAGATCCGAGTTAGATAGCTCAGTAGAAAGTCTAACTCGTAATATTTCATAGTACATTTCATTAATAAAAGGAAACTTATAGGTCAGCCGGTGAGAGTGTTCCCATCAGTGGTACCAGCGAAGTCAGTGAAAATGGTATAAATCTTGACTAGGATGCGCTCTGATTGCTGTTCCGGGACTAATAATTCAATGTGTTTAATCGTGTATTGAAACGCTTTCTTCACCTTTGGAATTACTGTGAATGTTATATCACAGAAACATCGAACAAACATATTTACTTGTAACTTCAAACAGACTAGGTTTAGTATTACCGATGCTTTTTACCTTACTTAGAGACTTTTGCCATAAGTGGCTGATTGACCTGACGGTATCTACTCCTCCATCTGGGCAACAAAAAGTTTTCTACGTCATATCTTTGCCGTACTATAAACTTGTAGACTTGACACTCGGCCAGTATGTTCCAGTTGTTTCAATGCTCTTAAAAACTTTCTCTATTTTTAAATATTTCAGTAGTATAGTAAAATCTATAATAAACTTAATATACGTCATTCTAAATGAGTCCGTTTTTCACTTATGCTAAAATCGAAAATCTGTTTATCTATTCAAATATAACACCGTATACTTTACGAAATTATGTTTGCAAATAGGCGCATATACGAATTGCAATCTTACAAATTCACCGTTATAAATGAAAGTTGTCTTATTGAATATCACCTGAAATTAAATTATACTACAATAAAAAGCACAAGAGTGAACGGGTGGTAAAAGAGAACAAGCCCTTAATTCGTTTCGTGCATCATGTTACCTGGCTGTCGTAAGGGCCGTGTCAGTATATCAGAACGGATGGGTAATTAGCAACACTGTTGATAACGACACTATTGGACACGCTGCGTAATTAAATATTTTTTGTAATTAATACCTCATGGTTCTTTATAGCATCCGTGTTTTAATGGTTATTTATTTTACGGTCACGTTCGACTGTGATGATAATAAATATTGAAATGTTGTTTTTATGTAACATCTTCCATGTAAATATACATATTCAATATGTATATATTATAAGTACGTAGTTATATATATCTATCGTAACAAATTAGCATTATGGCATTTAAATATTCCTTCCATGGCCCGGAATTATGTAGTCTAATTCATCTAATATTTTAAGTAACGAGCTTACTTATTATGAAACGAAAATTCAAACAAAATTTTAAATATTAAATACTTTATTCAATTCGGGCCCTTGAGGAGATATTTAAAAATGTCAAAACAATACCACCGTTTTGAAAAATATTCCAACTTCTTCACGAGAAGAGCCCGCACGAAACTCGATCGGGATTATCAATCTCACCTGATGTTAATAAGGGACGATGTGACCAAAGATGATGACACGCTAAGCCTAGAGGGGAAACTGGCTCTCAAATGCAGCTGCTGAAACACACCTATAGATGCTTGGCGACAGATTATAAATTTCAGGATGGTAGCTAGTCAGGCGAGCATTAGAATACCCTGTCATCACGCTATTGTTTCATCACGATATTTTCCTTCACCGAAAACTCTGGCTCATTGCAGGGAATCGAATTCACGTCGATCGACGCGGTGCCCGTATATGCTACCACTGAGCCGTCATTGCTTCAAATAGTTTTTTCTTTCAATTAGTCCAATATTCGTACTTATTCACCACAAAAGCGTCATATATAAATATTCATATCAATAAACAAACGGTTTTGAATACATGTTACAAAATGTAACCATTGGTCGAGATGACTACGAATCAAAAAATCAGGCCTTAGGTTGTATAGGAAGACAAACTACCGATCACTTCTTTTGAGATTGATAGAAACATTCTCCTTATCGTAAAGTGCCTTACAAATCGGTATTGGCCTTATTAGATGATGGTTTATTGAACAATTATATTGCTAATACATTGGTTTCTAGTTATTCAAGTATAGGGATAGTATAACATTATTTTTATGAAATAATATATTACATATGATTTGTGTATTATATACGAGTACATATTATGAAATCTTGTTCTAGTGTAAAATAATAAATGATCATATTAGCAATTAATTTACAATATGATATTATGTACTCTGGTTTACGTACGCTAACTTAGTGCTTTATGTCAATTTTTTGTTTTTTTTCTTATTTTTATGCGTACCACGGACTCTTGATCCATACTTTTGTGAAACAATATTTTATTACTTACACAATTTTATAAAAGTAATTATATATGCTTCATTTACTAAAGACGGAAAGAAGTTGACTTAAACTTAATTACTTTACTCGTTTGTTTTCAAAAAATGTTCTCCTATTGAATTAAAAAAACACGCGGAGACCACAATCGTAAATACACGATATTCCATAAAGGTGAGATGAAATCAATTTAATTATGTTGTTATGGATAATTTTGTATACAGACAGACGGTAAATCATTAGAGTTCAATATAGTGTATTCTATAAAAGATACGAAATCGTTTGAACTTTTGAACGGTTTGGACTACTTCACATTACGTCACCGCGTCATGTAGGTGTGAATTATTACCGCGTCATGTCTGTGGTCATGGTCATATTACATCAACATCTACGAACTATTATTTATACGTTATACTTAGATACTTAGATAGTGAGTGTTAATTCGTCGACCACGATAAGAAAGGCATAATTTATACTGTTTCTAACCAGTCCATGTTTAGATTTCAGCTTAACATTTCAAAGAGTAGATATAAGAATATTTTAAGTAATAATTAGATACCGTATTATATAATCTGTTTGCATATTTGCATATGTAGTTGTATTTTAAACGCATTCTCTTCGATTATTGCACTTAAAATCTATTAATAATACACGTTTTCCATGTACATACTGACAAAGAACATTTTCGGTACTTGCGAGTATTCATAACCTCGAAAATCAAAGTGCGAAGTTGGCTGAATCTATTCAGTTCATAAATAATTTGAAATTATACCTCAGTAGATGTGGAACTTTCCATTTATAGAAATATTTTGATAGATCGAAGACACAATCTTACTACAGATTATTTCATACAGTATCAGATTACTTATGTTTACAAGTACCTAAAACAATAACCTTATAAATTAACATACTATTCGTAATGCTGATGTTGAAGTAAAAAAAGTAAACATTTTTTTTTATTAGGTATTTTATGTTGCATTTTTTAAGCATTTTATCTTGGATAGATATAATCCGAACTTCAGTAATGAAGATTAAGGGATTGTGAAAAATACTATATTATATAATTACAGTTAATTATGAACACATTTTAAATAGTGTTACTTATAGGTAGGTAATGTATATGTAATTATAGAGGTCAAGAGATTGTTTGTTGGGATGTGCTAATTACTGGAACTACCAGTCAGAATGTCAGAATTGAAAAACTTGATTTTATTGAGGTAGGTTATATAACTTCTGGCTACGATCCTAAGGATCGAATCAGTAACAATGTATGTCAAGCAACCTGGCAAGCTGTAGACAAGTAAGGGAATAGAAAACAACGATAGGCTACACGAGTACGTTAGCGACGGCGCGGCCCGGCGCGGTGGAGAGTTGACGAATAAATTTAACACGAATGAAGCCGTTGGGCACAGCTAGTGTAACGATACGGGCCGCAGACCCACTGGAGCCGTCATAATTCAAGCAGACATTGCGCAACCGAGCGTGGAAACCGCACAACAACGGGTCCATTTCAGAAGGAGGCGTATTGAATTTTAAACGTCTCTCCGCCTCATAACGTTATTACTTTTCCTAAAATACAAAGAGTTAATTATCTTTTCATAAATTACGTCTATACATGTTATTTTAAAGTTAAAACTTATACAAGATACATACATCAAAGCCCGTGTAATAATGTAAAGTTACTGAACCCTGTTATTATTAAATGTTATACGTTTCGATATTTCAATATTAAGATTTATTATATAGCTTCATATAATATATTATGTTGAGCATGTTCTTCGTGTTTTCTACATTTACAACGCTAGCAAAGGATTTAGGTTCAGTGAAGTTCACGTCTACTTGATTATTAAATACAAAGTTATAAAAAACATACTTTTAATTAACAATCTAACACAGAAAAAACCAAAATATGAATATTTTTACTTTTTAACACCAAACCTGAGTCTACGATTCCCTGATATAAGATTTTTACTTTAAATAGACGATAACAGTATTTTTACAAAAAAATATAATAATGGTCATGCTTCGATACAAAGTCACTTGTAACTAAACCAAACTCGTGTGTTACCTGGCTGTTGTAGATTTTTTCTCTTTCGGTCTTTTTTATACGTTTAGTATTTGACCACAATCTCATCTAGTTATAAGTGACGATATGGCTAAAGATAACATGCATAGCTAAGGAAGTAGGTACTAGCTCTCAAGTGCACACAGATAAAAAGCTCTACCACCATAACTAGTCATACAATTCTCATAGAAAAGAATAATATTTAATTCCACATTTTATTTTCCTTGTGCTTCTATTATCGGTCATGTATAACTGATGTTTATATCAACAACTTAAAATAAAAAACATGTAATTATATAAGCGAGTCCGCACTACAACACGTCTAATCAAATTATGCAAGCGAATCGAACTGAGTAGATAATTCGATTCTAACTATACTCTGATTTCTAATGCGATTGCGTATCAATTTTATTGTAACGATAGTCATCTACATAGTGGAATTTATAACAGTGGTTCTAGTTACACCTATTGAGGAATTAACCTCGATTTGTGTTTTGTGTATCTAAAACCATGTTCCTCTCCATATCACATGTTTACTATCCAAAGTCTATATGATTTGCAGCACAGAATCTCTTTACAAGAAGACGTCGAATTCTGTATTCGAAAATATAAGTTTATTAAAAAAAAGAATTATCATTATTATGTCACATATTACAATTATGTATGTATGTATACCATATAAAGGTGGTAGGACACGATCACTGTGTCTGACTGGATCGTGAGCACCATGCACCATGTGTTACATCCACCATAGTGGCACAGTTAGATGTGTCACGTTCCGAGCCGTGTGATGCCGGTGGGTCTTACCGGAATGTAGCTGCCGAAACACACATCCACCAATATTTAATTCATCACGAAAGGAAATATTTTTATAGAAATAGATCTAGTAATCAAGCGAGATGGTAGGAACATGTGCACTACTGCATTGTGACCACCATGCTGGAAAACCCGTAACAGTGACTCTCTTATGGTTTGTCGCGTTTAATTTCACAGTGACGAAAAGCGATGGATTGGATTGCCGATCGCTCCGTGATCGCCGCTATGTTTGGATTGTACTGTGCTTACAGTTACACACAAAATGCAAAAAAATACATACAATATAATATAATTCATTAATCATTAGGAAACTTTGTCAAAATATATGTAATTGACACACTGGTAGAAATAAAACTGTCTATAAATATGGCCGGCTATAAACAACTGCGCGTAAATTTGGAATAGCCGGAGGGTCAAGCGAGTTCCAGATCATGATGATTGGTGAAACTGTTATGCGATCACTACGAATGCAAGTGATGTGTAGTTTTATTTAATTGCTGTTACGTATTTTCAATCACTCCTACGCGATGAAGAATAAAATAAAATCGGTTCGTCTTTTCAATTCACAAACTTAAAGATATAAAAGGGCGTATTTAAGCTGTATTTTTAATCGGCTTGTTTTAAGATGAGGTATAATATTTTCTTTCGTAACGAATTCAATATACTGTGTTATAAATGAAGTTATTTAATCCTATTATTACTGTTTAACAATATTTAATCTTAGATTATTTTTAGTGAACTGTGATTATGTATTTTATCTACAACAAAAGTTTTAGTAGTATTCGATAATCTGTGGTAATAAGGACAACATAAGACAAGAAAAAGTTAAAGATTCGTCGATTAACACTCAAACTAAAACAACTGTGGAGTTAAAGAACTCATTGTTGTCACACGAACAATGCAGCGTCTCATTACATAGTAGCGTGGGGTAATTTATAATGCTAAAGGGCATAAAAGAACAGCTTGAAAAGAGGTCCACGGCAGACGGCTGGTGCACTGGAGTACATTCCAAAGGTAATAAATTTTGTTGCCTTATTGCTCACCCGTGGTAATAAGGTCAACGATCTTTACTCTGATAAAAGACGATGCGTTACATAGTTTTATACAGGCTTTTACTTTATTCGTGCAAAAATAAAGCATTATTAAAATAAAGATAAAGTGGAAAATATGCTACAATATTTAACATATATATATGAATAAGTCGATATCAGTATTGTACATTAATTAGTTTTCGGTTCGTTGACCAAGAAGTTTCTGGATATTATGTATGTTCTACATACAGCTTGTGTATCCGACTGTATAAACAATTGTTATATTAAATGTAGAAAAACATTCATATGTAGAAACATGAAGCATTTATCGTTATTCCGAGAATAAGCTGTTTTACTGATAGAGTCACTCTAACTTCCTAAAAATACGAATTTATATTTTAGTAAAAGTTTACGTAAGTTATTATCCCTTCATAAACATTGGAAACACAAAGTAAAATCTACGCAAACAACAGTTTTATTTTTTCCGACGACTATCGTTGTGGGCTTGAAGGACCTTTACAGCTTCAGCTGGCTTTGTGGCGAACGTAGAATGCACTCAGCCGAAAAGGCAACAAGCGCAAGGGTGCCAAAGTGTCTGCACTTCGGCCTGGGTTGTTGCCATGCATGCAATGCCGCGAATTTAATCAAACTATTCACCCGATCTAACTAGTTAATACGTTTATATATTTAAGAATAGGCCTGGCCTATATACATATATTTAACTTATCTGACATATCTCAAGCAATAAAATACTGGTTATGAGTTTTTATAGTCGGCCAGTAAATACATTCAAGTAATATCGTTCATAATATCTCGTGCATTAACATAAAAATGAAAGATCTTCGGAAAGATGATCTAATGTTACTTTCATATTATTATGTTAATATACATTATTATTACCTATATATATATTATATATCGATGACAGTTGAAAAAGGAACTTTCATTTTAGTTATTGACTCGTCGACATCTTGTGTACGTTGATTGATATGTGAATAGCCGTACATGTCATTTACGCTTTCATGGCAGTAACACAATGGTGTTAAAGGTGAAAAAACCTAGCGAGTCAAGACTTTGCAAAATTAGTGAATACAATGTAACTGTCAATAACACGTAACATTTAATATTGTACATTTAGATACTTTAAATTTACGTGATGACTCAAGGAAGCCGGTCAGTTAAGTACATAATTTGAATATGCCCAAACTAGAGATAACTAATCACGATTAAGAGACATTGAGTTTATCTAAGTTCTTGTAAAAATGAGAAAAAGTTTTTTTATCGTTATAGATTTTGGCGTAGTGGCTACAATCTCACCTGATGTTAAGTGACGATGTGGCCCAAGATGATAACACGCTAAACCTAGTGGAAGACTGGCTCTCAAGTGCAGCTGCCGGAACACACCTATTGGAGCTTGGCGACAAATTTTCAACTTCACGGTGGTAGCTAGCCAGGCGGGCATTAGAAAAAGCCCTATTACCATGCTTTGGTTTCCTCACAATGTTGTCTTTCACCGAAAGCTCAGGCTCATTGCCGGGATTCGAACTCACATCAATCGACGCGAATTCGTACACACTACCACTGAGCCATCATTACAACTAAAGAAAGTCTATAAAAACTAATTACAAAGGCATGAAATTACTACTAATACTTGAATATGCAAAATATTTTATAAAGGTACGTACTCGTAATAAAACAGTCGGGTAAAAGAAGAAATAAAACAAAACAAAAATCAAATACCATTACAATTTCTTATATTAGCATATCAAAAGCGATTTCACCAACTGATGTGGTTTGTATAGGCATTGTATAGTTGACTCGAGATACAAAACACAATATTTGCATAATCATCGCATATGGAGTGCATTCGTTGGTGTATGTCCAAAGTTCGATTCGA
This sequence comes from Saturnia pavonia, assembly GCA_947532125.1. NCBI lineage: Eukaryota > Metazoa > Arthropoda > Insecta > Lepidoptera > Saturniidae > Saturnia > Saturnia pavonia. Next base: position 3,874,952 of record OX383899.1, on the reverse strand, counting down.
TACGTTAATAATGTTACAACCTGAATAAAAATGTATTATTATTGAACGTTAAAAAATGTAGAATTATAGACAATTACAATACACATTTTTCGAAGAAATCATAACGTTCACAAATAATTCTCGAAACTTCCACCATACTTTAACAGGTATAGAAGCCAAGTCACATTTGGGGCGGATATAGAGTTCTAGTTTGAACATCGAAGTGAAAACCAGAAACGATAACCGATCTGTGACTATGGAGGACCAGTGAGAAGTGTGATAACAGATTAGTATTTTTTAAAATTGTGTCTTAATTTGAAAGAATAAATCCTTAAACGCTATACACGGCATTGTTCACGGAACTTCAAAGTTTAACATGAAATCGCCTTTACAGTAAAAGTACTACGCTATTTTTTCCATAATAGCAATAAAAAAAAATTGAATATATCAATACAGAATTGTTTACGCACAGTATCGCCATGTCCCAAAGCTGTTGATCTATATATCCACCATTCACGACAATATAAACAAAACTGTTAAATTCGGTTATTAAGCCAAAGCCATTTTATTATCGAATGAAAATGAAACACGTGTTTTTTATTGAATAAAATTAGTTGATAAATTTTAATTATTTTAATCATGCATAAGATAATGTAATCGTTTTATTATTATAACTTAAATTTAACCGTAACTCATTGATTGATCAAAATATAGAAAAGTAAAAAGTTTTAATTTCTTAATCGAAATGATCGTGTAACCAAAAGCTAATTACTTTGTAAAACACATGCAACTAAAATGTTTCAATGATAACAGAATGAATAGTAGAATCTTTGCAAGATTTGACTACGGTGGCAAAACTGCCATACCTAATTTTGTCCTAGAGCAGCAATGCTTGCGTTGTTCTTTCGATCTGAAGCGCACATGTGGCTGGCAACAGGTGGCATACATGACATCCAGCTCAGTGATAGCAATCTATTATGGATTGATGAGCTTAATTAAGGGTGCATTCCTATTTCAGGATGGTTATAAATACCATACTCTTATTCTCTCTTAAACAAAAATATTCAAAAAGTGATAATTTCTATGCTCAAAATCGTGTCTTCAAAGTCCAATGGAAACGCACATATGCCATACAGTCAACTGTCAATCAGTCGCGTGTGTAAGCGTGGGCGACGATTGTGCGTTGACATTGGAAAGTGGCCGCGTTAATATTTTAGCGGTAGTTTATTTGTATACATATACTTTCAACATCAATCCATTGTTTTTATACAGCAATTTAAATAACATAATATATTAGGAAGAAAACCGTAAACTACAATTTGAAATTAACATTTGGATAAGCTTTTGAATAAGGGAAATTAAAAAAATGTATGTACCTACGCATGTAAGAAGTTATAATTTTAAAAACAAAAATAACTCGCATTTTTTTCAATTCATCATGTCGCATTTCCGTATCATGATGCGCGCACAGATCCAAATTTAACCTTCTACTAAACACGCCAAAAAAGTGCAACGTCAAAACATACTTTATGTAATTATTTATTTTAAAACTAGATAGTATAAACAATTACTCTGATAGTTTGTAAAAGTACTTGTAAAATAAATGAAAAGAACAAAAAACTTGTAAAAATTCAACCAAAAATTTCGGTAATAGTCAGAATCAATATAATCACTTTAAAAGAACAGGTGTATCTACCTACCTGTATAATTTCATATCGAGTTCATACTAAGATCGTACAATTTAATTTGTCGACTTAAACTGGAACCCGACACGGTTTATTGCCTCTTTGGTTCTTTTCTGACAGTGCCCTTTATCCGGTAGCGGTAGTCGGTAATACTGGTATCCTTTTACACGTCAATATTAAGTTCCCTGAATCATTCCGGTTACGTAGTCCTACTTGACACGCAGTCTAAAAGAACCAATATATCTAATTAATTCAAGTGACTTAAAATACCGTCATACATCATTGATTTATATATGGAATATACTTTACTGTTTAGGTACTAAACTTGCTTAAAATAACAATATACTAAACGCGATCTACGAATATGTATTCATATTATTATTTAATCTTATTTTTTTAATAGATAATAGGTTTACTATTATGATGATAATCTCACCTGATCTTAAGTGACGATGTGGCCTAAGATGGTAACACGCTAAGCCTAGTGAGAGGACTGGTTCTCAAGTGCAGCTGCCGGAAAAATGCCCTACCACCATGCTATGGTTTCCCTTCACCGAAAGCTCAAGGATTCGAACTCGCGTCCATCGACGCGATGTACGTACACGCTACCACTGAGCCATAATTGCTTCAACTACTGTGTTTACTATTCCTCTTCCTCTTTAGTAGTCATAACAATATTGCACATAAAAGTCAAAATAAATTGAATCAATAAATATTTTTTTTTCAATAAACATATTTGTTATTTGGTAACTGCCAAGCCTTCGTGTGCTTTGTTTTCAAAATTCAATACACATAATTAATATGGCTATTTTACGTGAACGTAGAATAACCCGATAAAACATCTTTTAATTTATATCTTTACATTATTTTATTTCATAGGCGACACCCTATGAATTTATACGAGTATATTTTGTGACAAGTAAGCGTTCAATTGAGACAACCCAAGAGAGAAGTCAAATAAATTCTCTAGTTTTACGAGGACTTCACACATTGACCAAAATCTTCAGAAATACAATCACTAGATTTATAGCATATTCCACTGATCACATACACAAAAACCAAAAAAAACACCGTCGCTTATTCTAAGTAATGGCAAAACATTTCAGATCAGAACGGATTACCAAAGAGAATACCGGTAGAGCTACGTGGGTGTTATTCTATGCTTAATGGTAATTGTATTAGGTTAATGCACCTATAATGACGGATCAATCATTTTTATTAAGATTTTATCAATTATCAATATTTATTCAAAAGTAAAACTGTGCATATAAATACACTATTTATTTGTATGTATAACTTTTTTTTAAGTTTAGTTATTACTTGAAATACTTCTAGTTAGAGAACTTTCCCTGACTTTTAAGGCATTTTTGATCTTTGACGAATAATGTATTTTTTTTTTATATAATTAGATATCATTTAAGTCAAGATAATAAAATATCGATTTTCATTCATTCATATTAAATAAACATATTAACTGACAATTACCAATAAGAGCAAAAGGTAGATAGAATACGATGTAATAAATAAAACAGAATTCTTATTAAATACAAATAATTTTCCAATTGAATTAAAATGTGGAACCGTTAAACAAGGACAGGTTGGAAAACTTTCTTTGTAAGGATGAATACAGACTAGACTGACTAGAGCAAGTTAAAGATGGGTCGTAATTTCCATGTTAGTTAGCGGGCCACATAGAAAAAGAAACTTGTTTACAATCATGGTAAATTCATATATATATATATATATATATATATAGATATATATATAGATATATATTTAAAATTAATAAATTAAAATTTGATTTATGTCGAACTTAACGTGTACGTAAATTATGTTCGTAAATATGGTACAGTAAATTGAGGGATGTGTAATTCGGCCGGTTCATGACAAAAAAAGAGTTTCGAAACAATTTTTAATCCTTACTTATACTTCGATAAGTATAAGATAAACGAGAGACTTATAATTTGTAATCCCATCGTAGACTACCGTGGTGTATATATAAATAATATTTAACTATTTAATAATAAGATGTAATTAATTTGAATAGGCTAGCTGCTTCATCATTGGACTTATCTCCTAATATTAGATTATACTTTTCAACGTCTAGTCTGTTCAAACCAAAGGTAACCTATTAAGCCCTGTCTGATTTACTCAAACCGGGCACAATCCATCTGAAAATGATAAGCGTCATCAACTCTTTGACATACGTCAGGAAAGACAAGAGAAAGAATAATAATTTTGATTACTAACTTAACAGAATGCTCTTCTTTAAAAAAATTCTTAGGACGTATAGATATTTGCTATATAAATAATTTTCTGCAAAATGCTTATTACAAGTATATAAGCATATATTAGTCGGTAAGCAGCATAAGGAGAAAAGTAAAATAATCTTATGAATATAAAATATTTGGTAGATTCGATAATAATAGACTCGGATCGAAATCGGACTGATATTATTTCAGTGAATACTAAAATACAACAACAAAAAACAATTCCTTTAATTTCGAACCTTCAATGGTAAGGGTGGTTGAACTTCAAACACATGATATTATGTATTTATCTAGATAATAGTTGAAGATCCGATATACTTTAAGGTTAACCTAATTTATAATTACTCTGATCTGATTACGTACGATCTATTCGGCATGAGTACACGGCCTAATCCCACGGAAAACACAAATCATTGAAAAAAAAAACAACATTTGTATTTTAATATAAAAGTTTACATTACAAATGTTAAATTAAAGATTAGTAGATAAATAGTAATCAAATCCCGCCCATGGTTTAAGAGACAAGAGTGCACTACAGGTGGTAACATTTACCAGAGAATGTAAAGTAAAGCAGAACTTAATATTAATGATAGAACCAATAATATTAAAGCTATTCTACGCAGTTATCTAATGAACCATTATATAAATAAAGTCGGTTGCAACTAATTTACAAGCTGAGCTAAGCCTTTATAATTAACTCGTGAATGCGACAGCGGTACTGTTAATTGGCACTACGAGATCATTTAGATTTCCTTTAATTAGCGAGACATTAACCTACGTGTGCAATAGTGTGAACACTAGCTTCTTATACACAGCACAATGCAAAGCTGTGGAATCATTTAGTAAGTAAGTGATTATCATATCATATGATATTCCTGTTAGGTAAGCGTTAAATTTTGAATATTCTCAGTGGCGTAATAAAAATAACAAGTGATTTCGATGGGTTTTGAGTGAGTGAATTCTATTTTTGTTGAGTTAATTTTATTTTTTGCCTATAAACTCTCATTAAATAACCATAAACAACAAATATTTTACGGAGTTTCTATTCTGTAATTTTATTTATTTATTTTGGTACCTACCAAATTGAACTGTTGACATCACAGCATGTGCTGTAATTGATGAGTTAATAATAAAATAGATTGTCACTTTTACTTTGTCGTCTTCAAATAATAAATATTGTATCAAAATTAAATATCTATCATAACATATTTTATAACATAAACATCGTGAGGAAACCATAGCATGTGGTGGTAGGGCTTTTTCTAATGCACGCCTGGCTAGCTACCACCCTCAAGTTGAAAATCTGTCGCCAAGCACCAATAGGTGTGTTCCGGCACCTGCACTTGAGAGCCAGTCCTCCACTAGGTTTAGCGTATTATCATCTTGGGCCACATCGTCACTTAACATCAGGTGAGATTGTGGCCAATACGCCAAACCCATAACAATACAAATATAATAAAAACAATAAAATATAAAAAAAAAACATAAAAAAAACAACTTGTGCAATACTACTTTATATGTAGTGAAAACTTGATATTTGTATTTAGTTTTATATGTAGGATGCAAGCTATTATACAACCAATCAGTACTAATATAAACAATGAAACAAATGAATAATGAGTTAGTCTATGGTCAGCATTTTTTAATAGAAAAAAAAGTAATATTTAAATTGGTCGTAAATCTTCTAAAATAATAAACGTATAAGAACAGACTGTAAAATTATTTTCAACTAAGAAAATACTACAAACGTGAAACTGTGAACCATATCCCGGCTAGTGTGTTCCCCCCTCCCTCTTCATCGGACATCGGGTACTTCAAGCGTAAAGTGAAGAGATATTTATGCAGGCCGGCATGACAGCGGCGACCTCTCGGTGGTCGTCGTTGTGTTCGGATTGTACTGTGCTTCATATTCATATTACAAAAGCGGGCAAATCGAGCAAGCAAAATACAACATGAGATGTCGCGAATCACTAAAGAACAAGGTCAAGGAATTTAATACCTTAACTTTGCCCTTTGCATTATTGATAGATACGTAATTTACGCATTTAATATACGCATATTCGTAAAAAAACTTTCACAAGCTAAGTTTTGTCAAAAACCAGCACAATTTTATTACTAGAAATATACATAAATTTGTCGTACCGTGTTTTAGACTTATGTTTCTTAGGTAATAGTGTTAGGTTCTATAGTAAAATTCCGAAGCATATAACAGATTTGCCCAGACATTGAGTTCAAATACCATGTCAAGCCGGTTTTATTGTCAAAAGGATATTATAGGGTGGATCAATATGTGAATGATAGTGATGTTTGGAAGTAAGTTTCTCTCTCTGTGTCTCCATTAAATTATTAAATTACTGACATAATCATGTTAGTATTTATGTAAATATTGTTTGTACAGTTGGAAAAAATGAAAAAAGGTAAGCCCGATTGAATTTCCTGATGGTTTTCTCGATGTCTGGAATGTTTTCCGAACCGGTAGTCGTGTTTGACGATCATAAGTGCCTTCTTGGGGCCTTAATTGAATAAAGTATTTTTTGATTTTGATCAGGGACAGTACCGTCAATTTGCAGAGCTACTCTTAAAAACTCATTACTATATTTCAAAAGTTTAAATAAGCAGTAAGTACTACAATTTATCTACAACATCATAACATTTACAGACACCGTTATAGCTTCTGAAGACCGTTTATATCTCGCTAACAATGGTATCGCAATAAAATCAAAACAAGACGAATGATGTCACTCATATCGTAGTTGATTGCAAGCGATGCATTAGACTTTATAGTAGGTACCGATACTCAATCAACGCGGACCACGCATTGGGTCAAACGAGTCGTTTCAAGTATCGGCCCTTATTCGGGTCACGTAAATTGAACAATATTCGAGATGATAAGACGATAACTGTGCGGCAAATGTGGCGTGTGATTGGTAGAAGCCCTGAAATTAGTCACGTGTCAGCTTGTATTAAACACTAGCTGTGCCCCACGGTTTCACCCGAGTTAAATATATTCGACAATTCTCTCTATATCTGCCGCCAATGGGCCCGTGAAGCCCATCCTTGTACCGGTTCCCGTACTTGTCTACAGCTTGCCAGATTTCTTGACGTTCATTTATTTATTTATTCCTTTTCAGGAAATTATTTTATGTATTATTATTATTATTTTATTTATAGCTAATCTTAACAAACAAACTCATACACCAATTAAGTTTCCACAAATATTATTACTCACTGCACGTCGTATTATATAAGTACAGAAATAATAATTATTATTATTTATTTACGAAATATAAATATAGTATAGTATACAATTCCATAATATCTGTTAACAGTTAAGTTACATAATGTTAATTTATATAATGACAACATATTTAGTACTGACTATTTTTTATAAGAATTAAAAGAATTCTTACTGTTACTGTTACATAGTTACTGTTCCGCTCCTTAGGGTCGTAGCGTAAAGTTATTTAGCCTATAATTAATGCCTTATGAATCTGGCTATCATATACAAAAATATTTTTTCGAAATCGACTGATAGTTCCAGGGATTAGTGCGTTTTTATAAACAATAAAAAAAACTCTTTAGCTCTATAATATGACAGATTAACAGATATTATAGGAAACGTTCCAAAGGCTTCTAACTAACTCACACCAACATTTTGTGCAAGGTATGATAATGTAGATGATGTATTTAATAAACAAATTATTTCACATAAAAACATTGTCTGCCATGAAGAAAAACATTTTGTTTTATTTTGATTTAGTTATCATATATCAATAAAATTATTGAGGTTTGCCGTCGTGCGCGCATAACGCAAAAACTACTATATAGTTTTTGTTTTGTTATACTCCTTAGATATTGGGCCTTTATCAAAAAATAATAATATCACTATAACTTCATTCAATAAAAAGTTTTAAGAAACTACGATTTTATAAGAACTACGCGTTCAGCGATGTGCATTACATACATTATTAATTACACACCACAGACGAAGTCTCGTATCATAAATGTGAATAGAAAGCACTATTTGTAAAAATAAAGACCTGATATTTGAGCAATATCAAAAGAGAAACAGTAATTAATGAGAAGAATTTTATGGCTTATCAACATCATATGGCTATATTTTGAAGATATTAGCGATTTAGAAGTAAATATTCTCTTACCTTAGATATGTGATGATCGAAAATACGAGTATTTAAATAGGCGGAAACTAAATTAGTTATGTTTTATAAGGTCACAATAATAATAGGGGTTTTAAGGGTAATATTATTACGGAATAATAATGGAATAATGATTCCTTACGCTCATTATATAAATCAAGTAGCTGCTAATCTTGTCTTTTATAGAGAGGTAAAAATGAAGCACTGAAGGAAACTCGTTGGGCTTTTATAACTTGTACCATGGTCTCAACACCCGGCAGTAAAAGTGTATACTTTTAGGCCAAGGCTCAAACCCGCCCAGTCTCGCCGTGTCATTAGCCGGACCATTTTGAGAGAAGCCCTTAACTGGGTCGAGCTAATTTAAAACGGACGCATGTTTTTTATTGCATGTTTGAATGAGATTTCTCACTTAACATCCGTTGGAAGATTTTTTTGCAAATCAGAACAAAGAATTATTTTAATTTCAATAAGATATATTATTAAAACCCCACCATAATATTATATATTGCATTTAAAAATGCATATTATAATTTCGATTTATGTATTATTTTCAAGACTGGTTAGTCGTGCTATAATTTATCGTTACAACACTTATAACTTTTTATGGTGTGTTGTTATAACTTGTAATAATTTGAATCAGTATTTTAATATTTGATCCGTTTTAAACTCGTTCGAGTTTCTAGTATATTTATTTCAACAGCACGAGTGTTCTTTGAACGTGTCATAGTTTTGATGGCAACGAGTCCCATTTTTATGGTATTAAATGCCAAACAAACCCTCAGACCACATGTGCCAGAGCCCTTTGAACCAGAACACAGCCGTGCACAAGTTCCACCACCAGTAATTTAGCATATGCTTTAACTATGATTATTTTTTAGAAAAAATGCGAAAACCGGTCACAATATGTAAAAAAATCACGTTAAATTAAAATTATTACTCTGACTAAACAATAAATAACCAGTCATGCGTCATCCAGCACCATTGTAATGTCCAACAAAAAGGCATTCAGTAAAAGTAAGCTCATTATAATAAGAAACCCGTCAATTACTCAAACAGGGAAGCGTGGTTCAGTCGAAATTATAAGACGAGGATTACAAGCGGCCTCGAATGACGGTCAAGAACAATATGGCATCAGGGTTCTGTGCGTAACCATACAGAAACGATTACTTCAAGAGGTTTAGAAATGTTAAAGTAAAAAAATGCTAAAGATTCATATTATAGATGAAATTCAAGATGAAACTTAACAGACTGCTAAAAAACCTATCTCAACTTGATAACTATTGTAAATCGTAATAAGTAGCTTTTGAACATGACGTCATCGTCGGCGATGTCTCTATGTCAGATTTATTTCATTATTAAAATACGTATTCTTAGTTAATTGAGAGAAACCATAGGAAATACCTATGGATTAATTGGCGACGTCATCCACATACGTTCGATAGTGATGATGACACATCAGATGCCGTGATGGTTTGCTGATTCTGATGGGAATGGGAATGGGATATGAAAAAAGGATATAAGACCAAATAGGACCAATAGGTAGCCAAATGGCAACCAACAATATATACGCTTATACGCAATATACGCTTTATGAGAAGAAAAATTACAACAATGAAATATCCCAACATTTCTATAATGGTATGTTGCTGTGATATTGATACCGCCTTGATAACAAATTTGAGGAAGCACCAAATTAATGGCGTGTAAAATATTCATCGATGTTGTGTATCCTATCCTATTAAAGATTTTTTTACAATACAGAACCGTTATAACATTATTTCGTTCGTATGGTTGAATAATCATACTATCACTTTCGATCGAGCAATCAATTCGTATAAACTTCACGAATAATGCATGTCATCGTCTTGAGATAATGTAATCATTAGCATAACTTGAGCCCATGAAGAAAGTTCCGCCCACGTGGACCGATACAAGTTGGTAATAATAAACCCGATGTGACGTCGCGTTGGTTTGATTGTTTAAATACCCGTAAACGATAAAGGGATAGTAATTAGTCTTCGTTTAGTACAATGTGATATCAATTATACATTGATATATAAATCGGTACTTTTTTGAGTTCGGGACAGCGTGAATATTTAATCAACCTATTTGAAACTCAATACAGTGATATAAAATGAAGTAAAATACCGACCTGAACTGAATCTCTCCTAGGTTGTTGTAGCCTCATCACTGGCGGGGGAACTGGGGCGGGCATCCTTAGCTGCGGCGGAGAGACGTGTCTATAGACTGGAGCCGGGGGCGGCAAAGCTGGTGGCAGCGTCGGCCTCGGGCCCTGTACCACCGTAACCGACGGCACTAGTGGTGGCGGCCGGCGATCCGCTGCTCGTTCGACCATCGCGAGGTGTTCGGAGGGTCGTATAAGCCGTGGCGGCGCCGTTAGCTGTGTGCGGGGTCGAGGTTGCGGGGGACGCGCGGGTTGCCGGGGTGGGGGCGGGGGCGGCGGCACGCGCCGAGCCCTCGCCGCCTCCGAATCGTCTGTCATCGGTGCGCGCCAATCTGGTAACAAAGAAACAACAAATTAATCATATTTACTTTGTTTTACCATATCATCAAAGTATGTACTTTGTGTATAGTAACAAATGTGCACCCTTCATTGTCAAATAAATTAGATAAGAAGGAATTCTTGTTTTAAGTGCTTGTATGTCGACGTCACCATCTATCTAGCTAGCCCGAAGTTGAAGGGCCGCGGCAGCGCCGATACTTTTTAAGAATTTAATTAAGTGAATACATATAGTGAGTGCCTTCAAATCGGCAACACGTATTCAAAGTTTTAATCCAACGCTCCACAATAACGAGTAAGTAAATAATTTAATCTAATATTAGTAAATTAAAAGTCATAACTTGTTTATCCTGTCCTCCTAATGACTGATCCCTGTATAGAAAGGAAATAAATGTAGAATACTTATTTACCACATTATAACAGGCAATATTCTATAATGATAAGAAATATATCATCAAGTTTTTAACAAATAATTGAAATAGGTTATATAACATTTTCGCAAGAAATCGAGCGGTCATGATCATGGAAATGGGCACTAACTATCAGGTGGAACTTCCGTAACACACTTATAGGTGCTTGGCGACAGATTACCATCCTGAGAATAGTAGTTATGGAGACGAGCATTAGAAAATGTTAATTTGACTTGTCACGATGTTTTTCTTCACCGAAAGCTCAGACTCCTTGCAGAATTCGAATACACATCCATCGACGCGCAGTCCAAACACGCTATCATTGAGTCATCATCGCTGCAGTAGCACAATGTTTTATCTTCATATCATTTTTCAACTACCTACCTACTTCGTTGAAGTAATAATTTTCTTCCTACTTTTTACTTTAGGTATCTCAATTGATTGATCATGCACCCTTTTGTTTGTAAGGGGAAATCAGAGGCCAGTAAACTAATGATATAAACACATAATTACAATCGCAATCAAAAAGCGAGTTATGAGTTTGTAGTTGCAAAACTATTTTTTTTTATGTTCTTAATTGAATAAAACGCCATCTGTCCTGAAAATACGGAACTCGGTAGTTCAGTAGCGCACATAACGTTATCGTCGATATGCCAGTAAAAGTTTGGCGACACTGCGTCTGCGCAACAGGTTCTGCGACCGACTGATATCAATTTCACTATATTTTATTACTTACGTAAGAAATATAATTCTCAAAACTCTAACCGGCCCTCACCTGATAAAATCAATTTTAATTGAATTTTCTTAATATCTTTTTCCCTTAAAAAGTAAACGTTTGTCACACAGAAATTAACCATAGTTCTGTATCGAAATTCTATTTTTTGCTTTGAAATATATTTTGTGTACTCTGTGTAATTAATTAGATCCCTAAACGAAAAAGTGTATTAAAATATATCAAATATGTAAATTATGTTGCTTCTTGGTCTCCAGGTTAATGATCTTGGTTTAATGAAAATCTGCTCCAATACAGAAAGAACAATTGAAAGAATTAAAAGAATGAATGAATGAAAAAAACAAACATATATGTACCTCTTTATATAGCGACCCCTAAAACGAGTTTTGTATTTTAGTTATTACAGACAGAGACAGAGTCATAATGATCATTATCTAATGACAGTTATCGAAAGTTAACAAACGACATAACCCTTTCTCTAGAAATACAGATAATATTTGCGTTTTTTGCAATAATTGTTACTATTCTTTTATGATCGTGATGAATATACATTACGGGACCCAAAGATAATTCCACTATTCATTTACTTCCCACAATTATACGTATAAACACAACCCCATATATCTAATGTTAGATTGATATAAACCTAGTAGAATAATGACTCCTTCCATTAGAGATTTAGTGTAAACACTACTTAACTTAGTTAACTTAGGAAACTTAGTTTACTAGTATATCGCAATGGCTATCTTAGGTTACTTTATCACTGTTGTAGTTAAAAACGCGTAACATACTTAGTTATGAATCAAGTAGGTACATGTCTACCCTAACAGGTTGAAAGTCATTGGACACTTATCAAATGGTAATTCCCTACCGAACGGTATACTTTATTGTCACTTATTTAAAAGCGTTGTATACCGTGGACATAACAGAGCATATTATTAAACAAAAAAATATATATCGATGTTTTAAAACTATCCAGTAGTATTTGCGTGATGCGCGCATCAATGGCAAACCTCAATCTGTTTATATATATAGAATTAAAAAAACAATGAAACAGAAAAATCTATACCTTCCAGTCATAAAACTAAAATAAAGGGGAATGTGACGTTAAGGAAGCAATGTAACTTTAAAAATCAAAACAAAATAAAAAATAAAAGGAAATAAGTTCGGTCGGTGGCGGCCACTTGAAAAACAGGTCCAAAAGCAATCCAGGCGGGCAATTAAGCGCCCGAGTTGAAAGGTCTAATTGACAAACACAATACACAAACATGAGAATAACTCCCTCACTTTATCCAGTTTTACCCTTCACAGGAGCGTATTTATGTTACACATACTGCTAACAATAATTTAGGTACAAATACACCGAAAGTAAATCTATAATTTTAATAAAGAAATCTAAACTTAACTCATTAAATATTACTATTTAATTTTAAGATAGCTTTATGCTCACGGTTTTTGAATTTACAGAAAAGTCAGATGACTCATTTTATGACACGATTGTTATAATTTTAGATCTAAGTGTATGAACTGTCGTCTCCTACCGAAAAGTTTGAGAATCATTATATATCATACGAGCGTATGCTAGTTAATAAATTTCATATGATTATGTTGGCTGGAACAGTTTTCGCTTACAGCGACCGCTAGTCATTAACATCATAATGAAACAAAATATCTTTCATACGCTTGACTTAAATAACACCTGATAAGTACTGGAGATAGACTGTTTGTTCAGCAAATAATGCATCATACTTAAATTGAATTGAAAAATTAAATGTCACATCCGAAACATTCAATAAAATAAACAAATATCTATATGATCATTGGGTTGTAGTGATCAGCGATCATTATCGTTACATTTGAATTAAATTCTACACAAGAACTCAATGTTACCCCGGCCAGAAATCGAATCCATTTTCCACGGAAGAAACTTAGATCAACGTCTACCTGGTGCATAAAGGTCTCATAAAACTGGCTGGCGAGTGTCGATTATTAATGACATACAACTTACTAATTAATGGTATCCTGTGAACGAGACTTGTCTTGAAGCAATGTTGGTTTATAGCGATTGAAAATTTATATGATGGCGTTAATAAACGCTAATGAGATTGCTAATAAAGGGCTCCCGCAGCGTCTTCAGTTTAAAAATAAAATATATATGAACCTTAATTTGGACGAATAATGCTTGAGCGACTTAGTCACTGGATAGGTTTATCATTGTTGATTCTTTATATTACGAACGGGTTTGAAATGGGAAATAAACCTATTTATATTTCAGAAGGTCGATTCTCGTGGATTTAAGATGCGTAAAAGTAGGAATGTTATTATTTAAACATACCTAAATTTTGCTACGATCTTAAAAAAGCCTACCCGTAATCAAACATATTTATTTATAATTTTATTAAAATTATAAGTAATTAAAAATAATACAAAATAAAATACATTATATACCCATCTAACTAATACAAATAAACCATTAAAAATGATTAGAATGTGAAAACCAACCTGAGTTTGTTTAAAATAAACTTTCCTCATGTAATAACACAAAAACTTGCAGCACAAGTCCTTATTTGCTATACCAGTTTGTTAATGCTACAATTCTTTATTTTCCTATCGATGGACAATACACACAAAGGCAGGCGCTATTATGATGGAAAGCGATGCACAAAGGTGCAATGTACATCGTTGTCATGACAACACTGTGTGTGCGACATTTTCCCTCCAAAACTGACGCTTGCGCGTTACGATAACAACCCTACAAACGACGCAGTACCGCATAAAAAATCCAATTTAAACTTTATTCAATCGAATTTAAAGTTGGTTAAGAGAAAATCACTTGTACAGCGCAAGTGGCGAGTCTCGCCACAAGTTATTCCTTCCCAATCATAGTCTGGAATAGCATTTCCTATTGTTATTAAATATAAGTAGAATTGCGCAGGGGTCATTGCATAGAGAATATTTCTCATTTCCTCGTCTGGAATAATATGATTACTTGTATCATTTTCACTACCGGTGTTTGACGTATAGATGCGGTGTAATAATACAATAGTACTATTTTAAATAATGAAAGTAATATATATTCAGATATAGGACAGTTTTTAAGTATGCAACATTTTACACAATTAAAAACACGTTTACTTAAAAATATTTTTATAGATAAGTGAAAATATTTAATTAAACAAATAAACTATGGACTCAATAGGATAAATAATGCGAGAACATAGATTTAAAATCTATGTAGGCGACCACATAGAACACGAACGCACAGACATTAGTTTTTGTATAATAGATTATGGGATATTTTTTATGGGAGATAATAAGATAATTAAATTATGAATATTTATTAGCTGTGAATTTCCTTTATGAATATATAAGGGTAAGTTGACATGTTTATTGGGCTTTTGCATACATTTAAAACACAATATTACTTAGAGAGGATTTTTTTCTCTCTATCACAATTGCACAGGCCTATCATATTTCAAAAAATAATTCGGAGGGGCATGAAACCGAAATTCCACTCAAGTCTTCTCCACCGTCGAACAAGAAAGTGGGTGCGTATTTTTATGTATGCACGTTGTTGTACGTGATGTAAGTATGTTTAATTTACAAGAAATTAATCAATAAAAATATTGAAATAACAAAAAATATATAATTAATTTCAATCTTTGTTATTTATTTCTAGATGACACTGATATAGTATTTAAAAAATAAAATTATATTTGAACTGTGACTCACCACAATAAAACAAGAGGATTAATAATAGCAAACAACTTCATAGTGTAGAATTTTTGGTAAAAATGTGTTAAATTCACTTTCATCGATTTTTCATAACGCGCCTAAAGAGAATTCGTTTCAAAGAATATGATGATAATATGACAATTTTACGAGTACTAAGTACCACTACGTATAGCATAATAATTTAGCACATCTATTAAGTATTCAAGTCACAGGTAATTACCGCTCGAGTTTGTTTCGTAGGCGCACATTAATGAGGGGTCTTAACGACCACCCCGGAGGATACGTGGGGCGAATGACACAGCGGACGAAGGGTTGTCATATTGAATAAATAATACCAGTATTGTCATCACTGGCTATCTACTTTCTCATATTATATGACGAACTACCATTATTAAATATTTCGAGTCATTTATTCATTTCTATCTTTCAATTAGTTGGATGAAAGTATCATTATTATCGACGATGTAAGCCCGTTAGACAGCGTTTGAGAAGTAGACAGCTTTTTCAACAAATACCTACTATTTTATTTTATACCTATATAAATGTCTAGCAAATCATTTAGTTATGATTTTTCATTGGTGGTTATGGCCCCTACGTAAAACTCTAGAGCTTTTTCAAAAAACATTTGAAGTGATAGATGATGATGTTACATATTTTTTGAAATGGAGACATTATTAATTATTTTTTTGCCATCTGATAGCCGATTTATTCAGCTAAAAAATTAAATTTTCTTTGAATCACTAAAAATTTAAATACGTCAGAATAAATGCAAATCAATATTTGTAATCAGTAATAGTTTAATATTTTTGAGACGCTCCCAGTTTGTTAGGTACAATGTCCGCCGCATTTAACTAATTGTAAGGCATGATGGCGCGGTCGTAGGGCACACTGGGCCCTCATTTATTTCCGTTATTAACGGTGTCAATACCCTATTTCTTATTTGTATAACGAGAAGAGTCTTTTTAATTAATAAGGATATACAGTAAACCCGGCCAGATATAAATAAATACCATGTTTCACAAATGGACCTGCTGAATTATTTATCGATTTGATATTAAAATAAAAGTATGTATATTGCACCAGATCGTCTTTTAAAATGAATCATATAAAAAACGTTGGTAATTCAAATATAATAAAATATAAAAAAGTTATGTATTATAAAAAGCTCAAACAAAAACTTACAATAAACAAAAGCTTCATTATTCAAACCTTAACATAAAACAATGCAGAAACTGGTGTGAACGATCATCATCACGTCGCATCGGACAAACATTCATTTTACGATTTTACACAGTGAAATCCATGATGGGGCAGATAAACACGTTCTCGTCAACGAAAACGACAAAGCTTTGAAAGCGACGCGGGAATATTAACAACTCAGTCGCGTCGCGTCTCGTCGCGACAGATGGCGTGATATGTCTCACAAGAGTACACGACCCACTGCTAAAATGTAGTTTTCATCAGATGTCAAAAATATTTATTAAATGTACAACAATTAATATCGAAGACATTATTAACACATAAGTCTTAAAATAGTCCAACAATATCAAGTTACACCCTTTCTTGGTAAGCTAAAATAGACAGATGAATTTATTACAGACAATAACACAATTTTTATTTTTTTATTTTATAGCACATTTCTCCCAAGAGGACATTTCATTCCAACTATTATTTTCATAAATTCACAACAGACCTTGCGGATTTAATTTCTAAGTAGAAACTAATATAGACCCATATCAAAACATATTATAAAATAAAGTCCCCCGCCGCATCTGTCTGTCAGAACGCGATAAACTCAAAAACTACCGAACGGATTTTCATACCGTTTTCATCAATTGACGGAGTGATTCACGAGGAACGTTTATGTCTATAATTGATTACGGTTCAAAAAATCATACCGACTGGGAGCTTTACAGGCGTGGGCCGCGTAAACCAAGAGTTATATGCATAGAGTAATAAAATCCGCTCTGTATAACTGTACATTTATAATTCTATGGTTATATGTATTACTTTGATACCCGTGCGAAGCCGGGGCGGGTTGCTGTTAAATAATATACTGGTATTGTAGACGGACAATAACATTCACAGACTAAAATAGCAAGCATTACTAAATAATATATCAAAGTTCTCATTTTTATAATGTTATGTATTTAATCATAATGATTCATAAATAATCTGTTAATTGTTATTGCATCTAATTGATGTGATAGTAATAAACAATAACTTTACAGTCATCTATCTGAAAAAAACCGAGAAAACTTTTATATTTCTTATATTTATGAACTACTTTATGTGGGTTATACGACATTTAACGACCGTAATTATTGCACATCACACACATGAAGTAGTTACCATGAAAGTAGTTTTATATTCATCTACGCAGATGTCTATTATAAAACTATAAAAAATGAAACTTTTATTTATGATAATATGCAGAATGCTTTAGATACCATTCTCATTCATATAAAGCGTATAATAACTAACAATTAGGCTTGAGGAAAAGAATTTGTGCCTAATATATCACAGAATAGAAGATTATCAAAGTATTAATACATTTATGAAGAAAATATAAACCATCATGCTAGATACTATTTTGGATATATTATGTATGAAAATTTTATTTTTGGAACCAAACTTTGTCATATAATCAATACTTAGTTATTGAAAAATATTGTTTGAAGCCGGTGTAGGTACTTATTACTATTGTTAAGGTTTAAGTGATATATAATATAGCTGTAATAAGTGAGAGCATTTGTTTTTCGCGAACTGTTTAGCAGATTTTAGAAAATTGTATACATAATATGTTTGCAATTTGGAAAAAAACTATCACATAAAATAAATTCTATAACGTCCTACAAACAAGACATTAACTTTGTTGACGTATAGATAATTAAACATGCGCATAAAAGTAAATGAAACAAGGCAATTAAACGTTTGACAGCCAGTGCTAATTGGCTTAAATTAATGAAAGGTCACTTAGGAGTCATTCATTGTAAGCAAATAGTTTAATTAAAATAAGGCAATTAAAATACTGAACTATCCGGTTGTTTGTGACCGAAATCGAAACGTCTGCGATGTATGAGTATCCAAACATAACTTACTATAAAGTATGAAGTTGGTTACGGTCAATGGTATGGAGTTCGAACATGTGTGAATCGCAACTACTCGTAAAATGCAACGTGCAAGGTTTTTTAAATAAAAGTTTAAGTGGGATTAATTGGATCAAATAACATATTAAGACCCAATCCAGCCTGTGCGTGTTGCACCATGCTGAGTAACGAACAAGGAAATAGCGACAGCGGAGTGGTAAGATTGTACAACCCAAATGGATCGCGACCACCAGGCATATTATGGTGAAAAGCTCATGCGCATTGCGTTTCGGAATCAGCCGGTGCGTAACCAGTTTCTATTTACGCAGGCCGGCGTAACAGTGAAGACTGGCCTCGGTGGTCGTTGTTGTTTTTGCACTGAACTGTGCTTACCCTTAGGCACAGTAACAACATTCTGTCGTGCTTTGATTAAAAAACATTGTATTAAGTTGAAACTGTCGGTAGATTGATACTAACCGATATTTAAGAAAAAAGTTAAAATTTGGACAACAATTGAAAGGAAAGTTTGTATTTAATTAGAAGTATAAAATTCCCTTTTACCCGTCATCGTGACCAAAACTAAAATCCGCTTTCCAACAATCTTCATTTCAATCGACATTAGGAACATTCTAAGCGAAAGCCAACTAATGTAATAATTAAATGCTACAAGAATGAGATTATAAACAATTGCATAAGAAGCAGTAGCAAAAAATATTTACCAGAGTATGTAAACTATAGTTTCAGTAGATATAATCACTACGTACCGATGCCCCAAGATACGGACCGGAAACAAAAAGTGTAACCTAAATATAGTATGCGACTTTCTCCGGCAGATAAAAATTTTATGCCCCCGACGACATGGCGCGTAAAAGGATAAAAACCTTCTGAGATCACGATAAAGTGAAATTGGGTAGCGTTGGAGATGCAAGTGGAGATCGTTTTGCGCAGAAAACGGTCTGCGTTTCACATTGCTAATTTCAAAACACTGGTCTTATATAAAATTACTAAAACATTTATTTAACACTAGCCGATTCTTAGCTTCACTGAGCGATTTTTTTTACATTATTTTATTAAAGTATAACTATTTCCCGTTTCAAATATAGTTCTATACCAAATTTCACTGTAATCCGTCCAGTTGTTTGAGCGTAATTGATAGAACAACATTTAAACAAACGTACTTTCGAATTTATAATATGTATATGATATTAAAAATATAATTCTAGTTATAAAGATACGAATGAGTGACGTACAAAATATAAAATTACTAGCAGTGCCCCACGGTTTCACACGTATTAAATTTATTCCACAAACTCTCCGCCAAAACACCGCGCCGCCAACGTGCTCGTGTTAGCCCCATCGTTCCTTCCCGTACTTGGTTGTTACAGCTTGCCAGATTGTTTGACCTTCATAGTTACTGCTCCGCTCCTTAGGGACGAAGCTATATAGCTATATAGCTCTTACTATTTCTCATGAATCTGGCTATCATATACATAAATATTTTTTCATATATGAACATTTTTTATACAAGTAAATTAATAAACAAGCTTACGGCCCGCCTGATATTAAGCTGTTACCGTAGCCTATCGACTTAGCGATACTTGTAATACCTACTAGAAATATCACTAGCGCATTGCCTTGAACTACAGTTCCCTAAAGAGCTCTGGAAACCCTACTCCTCCAAAGGAACAAAACGCAAGGTTATTTGATCAAACTTTATAATAGTAATTATACGTTTCATATGAGTTTAAACCTTAAAACGAAAATTTCCTATATGTACATATGAAATAATTTAATTCTAATCGAACAAAATCTACACATAGATTTATGCATTTTCACTTTCTATTCGATTTCCAGGGATTAGTGAAATTACGTAGTAACAACACCGTCATTCCGCAAAATGCGAACGTAGCGAGCATAACCTGGTAAAAGTAAGATTCCACTTCATGATTGCCGTCAGGGTGAGAAATCGTACGCCTTTCTCTTGGAATGGTAACAAATGAGTCGGGATAGCTGACTTTATTTATTCAAATCCGACGCCGTTTGATGCAGGTCACGTCTGTAGACTCGTTGGTATTCCAAGCACGAACCATAGGTGTTGCCGATCTCTGATGATACGATGCATTAGTGACAATAATAAATGGAATAACTTCCTCGTTCATCACAATCAAAATAATAGTCGGTATCACGGGTTTAGATAGTTGATGCATGCGAGCGGCTCTCTTTGTTCAGCTTTCACGAATACAAAGTAAATAATCGATTCAAATTGATTTCGTTATGTTGTAGAGAGAGACATGTTTCGACATCGCCTTTGTCTTATACTAAAATAACAACACCGATGTTTATATTATTATATAGATACACCTAAGGCACCTAATACTTCAAGTCAAATACAAACCCATTGAGGTACATACAACTATAATTACCACTGATTATTATAGTTTTAACCACTAATCATTTTTGTATTGTTACGTATGAATTTGGATATCAACCTGTAAAATATCACAGTAAAATATTAGCGTTAGACTTAGTGTTGATTGGCTATCAACTATGCATTCACAAGAGGTATTTAGGCACTGTGTTTTCACAAATCTTAGAATACTTTTCAATATACGGACACAGACCACACAATTGACCACTTCCGAGTCCAACTAAAAGGTCATTCAGATCACAGTAGATATATACAAATTCCTATCAAATTATTTCCCATAGGCGCACCCAACTTGTTACGTGCCTATGTAATTCTATCTCGATTTGATGAGTGTTGCGTTTGCGATTGCGTTACTCAAGTGCAGTCACGAGCAATGGTAATTTGCGAGTTTTGGCATTTGCACCTAACCCACAGAGACATGAAAAAGTTTATGCTTTATTACGTTATACTGTTAGGTACGCCTCGTTCTGTGTGACCTATCAATGCCTTTTAATATTTAGGTGTGATATAACAATCTAGGCACTCGTCTTACAATTGTGCAATGTGAATAATGGATGTTTGTAACATGAACTTAAGTACATCTATCTAAAATTATATATAAAAAGCTTTGTCCTGACTGAGTCATCATCGCACAGCCCAGACAAACTAAAGATACAAATGTGAATTTTGGGGAAGGCTGATGATTTTATATTGTATCCCTAAGTGTATGAAAGTGTATTGTAATGAATTACAAACTATGCCTGCGATTTCGTCCACGTGGAATTATGTGCATGAAAAACAGCGAAAACAAAACATATAGGTGTTCTGAAATTCAACATCAGCGATTACCGTATTTCGGGAATTTGTCAGATTCCTGAGATGCAGCGTGGTACTCACGGTTAGCAGTCAGATTTGCCTCACATTCACTACTTTCGATCGATCCATATTCTGTCATACGCTGTAAATTTAACCTAATACGTCGTTCCATACAGAGTTCAGCGGCGCGTAAACTTTTTCTTAGTATCTCGTTGAGCAGAAAATCTCACTTGATGGTATTTCCCAGTTTCCTGTGAACGAAGGGATCATGCTTTTTTAGATCAATGAAATACTGAAAAAATCCCGCCCGCTTTCTATCCGGTATTTTAATTTATTTTAATGCAATTCATAACGCAATGAATCTAAAGCCCTTTGAGAAAATCTAAGTAAAATCATTTTAAATATTAACCGATATTATCCAGAAGACATAAGGGCTGAGTAGTTCAAAATAAAAATTTAAGGTTTTGCAATACTTTAGGAAAGTCTAAGTTTATTTAATAGCCTTATTTTTATTAACCATTAATCAGTGAACAATGAAGTATTATAGTATGTCTGTTTAATATAATTTAATAAAAAAAACTCAATAGCGCAAACAACCCACAAACAATGATATCTATCGTAGAAAATTAGAACGAAATAGATCGAACTGAAATAACAATAACAATAAAAGGAATTAAAATAACGGAGATGCACTGATACTTAGCATGTAACAATTGAATTGTACAAGTATTTATCGGTAAGAAAAATTTTAGTTTTTGCATTTGTTTCAATAATTTCATAGTTGTATTATGTTAACCGTCCAGTTTGCCTGACCAAAATATATAGCCAATGCAGACAAAAAAAAAAGAATAATCATACACTACATACAAAATAAGCTCCGCGTGAAGATCAAATCCGTAGCATCTAGGCTCAATATTAAAGTTTATTACAACTGCGCCACGAGATCTATCAAATATAAGTTATGTAGTAGTAAGCTTACATTATATTTCATGGTTTATGTTTCGTCCAACTTAGTGTTACTTTCTTCAATAAATACTTCACTGTAATTCTAGATCACTCTATAATGTATATTTCACTCAGTCATGTATAGTTTCAATACGAAAATCGTCCATTGAAAGAATTCATAAAACGAACCGAACAAATTTTTGAGCTTTCGGATACGACTAAATGTATGTATAGCTTTTTTCATAAATATCAGTACCTATAGAAGACGGTACGTTTTCTTCCTTCACATCGGGTCGGCTGCATTGCCAGTTTTATTGCCTTTAGGCTAATATTTAAATATAATTAAATTTCACTTTTACGTATTGTTTCAGCTATAATTGCATTCGTAAGGTAACAGGCGGCGTCGGCGCCAGCTCGGGCCCAGCTGCGCAGGCGCACACCGTTACCATAAGATTCAGCGGAGTCGCGAAACAATTATCCAAATCATGTTGCGCCAGACGGATATCTAGTACGTGAGAGCTTTGCTTGTATGCAAATGAGAGTTTAGTGATTTTTATGTTTACTTGCACAGGTTGTTTCCGGTTGTAGAATTCATTGTCTAGACTGCAAGTTGCACTGCTGTCGTTCTTCATAAAATCCTTAATTTCTTTCTTTGATCATATCAATAACAAGATATTGTTTTATTTATGTTAATGAGACCCTCCTCTGTTGATAAATGGAACTAATGGTTAATTTGCAATTTTGCATTGACGTTAATTTTAAGAAAATCTGAGTATTTATTTGATTCAGTTTTAATAAAAGTCGCTAAGTCAACGTTACTAAGAATCGTACAAAAAAATATTTAAATTCGTTTTGATGTCGGACTTACAAAAATGCGACACACAAATCACACAATGTTTCAACAAAACGAGCCTGTCATAACATGTTAATAAGATCGAAGTGTCACTGGCCTTTGATGTTTATTTTTAAATTTGAATGACAGACGTATGTATAGCTTAGGCAGATGACGTCATTGTTTCAAACACATATTCTTTCAAAATGATATCACCAATACGCGAGACGCCCACTCGGACAGCTACCATGTACGGAAGGGTGACTCATCCGAAGCTCTGGCTACACAAATGCACTTGCACAAAACGTTGCAATAGTACACAGACTTAAAGCCGTACCAGAAGCGGTGTCACAGTAATGTGTGAAATGAATAATATTTATAAGGATTATTGGAGAGCAGTTGTACAACACTAATGAAAAACCCGTCAGGGTTATATACTTAGCACATGGCTTTCATCATAGTTGTGTTTCACTAGTGTAATGGCGACGGATAATTTTGATGACTGTTGGTCTAGTTGTGATCGCTTATTGCATTCGTCTATTTAGAAATGGCTTACTACAATTAAATCCATAGGTAATGATAATATTTATAAAGCCATACGTTCAGGCTCTTTATTAACCTGGCGTGCTAACCTAGACTCCCATGTCAAATTACAGCTTTCTAGTACTAAGAATCTTTGAGCTGAGCCGCGGACGGACAGACGGACGGACACAGCGAAACTATAAGGTATTCTTGTTGACTAAAGAACCCTAAAAAGTGAGTCAAAGGTAAAAATTTATAAATAATTTAAATAACTTAGTAGTATAAAAAACATCTATATTTTAAATGACTTTATTTAAGAAACTTACTTGAATTATGTTTAAAATTAATTTCATTATCTCTATGTAGGTATAATAGAAAGGTCGAAATAAAATTGGAATACAAACAGTAATTAAAAAAACTGTAATTTGTCTGATTGTAATTTCTTGTTAAAATGATAACACCATTCGCTACTGGGATATATTTAAAACACAAAACTGTATTATCACAACCAGTGAAAAATTCGAAGAGGTCATCATAAAACATAACCGAGCATCGTGGAATATCTAGTTGTTTTACTTTATATTCATGACCTTTTGCACCTTACCTCGCGGACAGACTAGGGAGTCACCCCTGTACAAAGGGTCGGTCTAACAAGTTATCCCTTCAATTTTGGAGTATTCAATGGGAATGTTAATTTACATAAAGGGCATGTATAATTGACGTTTTTTAATATTTATTTTAAAAATGTGCAGTTTACTTTTTATATTTTAATAAAGTCAAAATCAAAATAGTGTTTAGCTTTACTCAATATAATCATAAGTAGTATTATAATACAATATCACTGTTAAAAACATTCTTATCTAAGTAGCAGTCATCGTGTTTGGATTATATGTATTGTTCTTAAAATAGAAGTTTATGATGATGGCATCTTCTTAAGGAAAGTTTAACCGCGTTATACGAAAAGGGTAATACTGTCAAATAAAGATTAGAATAATGATCATATTTAAAATACAAATTATTTTTGTCAACAATCATTTCAAGTTATAATGCATACAAATGGATCACGATCAACCGCGGTTTACAACGCAAGGTAGGTAGGATTGCGGTCGCCGCGCACTTCACAACAAATGATCGTTATATTTTATAGAAAGTTTTTACCTACTCGAACGTGATGCTAAGAAAATGTACACTGTTCCTTTTAGCAATGGGGATTACATGTCTATTTTACTATACGTTACACTCTATAAAAAAAAAAACAAATTGCTGATGATAAATATAAAATCGTTGTTACGGTAGAAAGAAATTGAGGCTGTTTATAATTTTACAGAACATAAAAGACTAAGCTTAGTATAATAATAACCTAACAAAAGTAAATTCCAGCTTATTTTGCCAATTTCTATAAAAAATAGAGAAAGGATGGCATACGGGCGTCTTTGTGTTTTATTTTTTAAGAATAATATAATACTATTCTTCTTCAGGTCCCAGGGTACTTCTATTCCAAGTTTCATTGCTATAGGTTTGGTTAGGTCAAGCTTGAACGATATTGAGTTCTTTCCGTCAATAATATATATTTCTATAATCATTGCATATAATTTTTTTCTATTACGGTTAATCTGTCAGTTATAATTTGTTGGCAACATAAAATAAATCTTTGGCAATCTCTAACACTGTTCGACTATTTGACAAAAGACAATTATGTGTTAACAATTGCATTATGAACGGAAACAATGAATGTTTTATTTAATTTATTTTAATGGATTTGTAACACATATTATATATAAATTTTAGCTTTATGTTCTTCTTTTATATATATACTTTAACTATGCTAAATCTAACACTCCTCCGTGCTTGCAATACGATTTAAAAGATATAGACTATACACTTATATTAGGTATATATTTATATTATAGATGATTAGTGAGGATTAATATTAAACGAAAAAAGAGCATTATAAAATAAAAAGAAATGATAATAAGCCCTAAATTGATTAATATTAGGAATTATCTTGTAATTATTTAAATTCTAAAAATTATTCGTATGAATTATTTATCAATCAATATTCATAGATTAGAATAGTTTATCCTTTTTTTAAGAAATAGCAATGTATCATTACTGTTGGCATAACACAATTATAAATAAGCTCATTAGCTTTCCATTGAGACTTAGATATAATTAATCTCAAATAATCATAACCAACATTTGATTTAAAAAGTAATTTCTTTGTAAATTCCTGATGCTGGTAAAACATAAATAAAAACAATGGCGTTCGTTTTTATCAACTCTTCTCAAATCAAACACTGCAAAGTACGATTATTCTTTTTACGTGGTGATTGAAATCTGATAGCTAAAGTATTGAAAAGAAAAACCAATCACCTTTAAACGTGACACCATAAAGTTTAACAGGAACCACGTCGCACGTCGCGCATCGGTAACACTGACGAACGCGAAAAAACAGAACCTTTTAAGCGTACTTGAGCAATAGATAATAGCAATTTATGCGTTACATTATAGTGTATATTTGTAAATATAAATTATAATTATAAATATAAATTGTGGTCTAAGTAAAAATAATATAATTAAATAATAAACTAATATAAATGTAACTTCATTTTCACTTAAAACATTGCTTTAATAAATGCCTAAAGTAATATAACATTAACGAAATATCAACGTTTTCGACAAATCACCTGTGAACTTTTGAAAAGTGGAATAACAAGTTATGGTGATTAGTTTAGTCAAGTTTAAAATGGTGTTAATTCGAGATAAAGCTCTTAAAAATATGTGCGATGGCTCCTTCGATTCAGAATTACATTTAGAAAAATGGTATCTCGAAGATATGTGCACATGGCACATGAAAAATTGCAATTGTTATTAACAAAATAAGATGAAAAAAACAAAAAATCGAAATTCAGTTTTTCGTTAATAACTCAAAAAGTATCAATATTTAAGAAATATTAAAGAGAAGGAAATTTACAAATAAAAAGACCTGACTCCCAGAACCCTATCTCCATTATTTATAATTTTTATTTAACGCCGAAAATGGAATGACGCGCGCTCATTATGGTTTCGGACGCACTGCCGCTGAAAACAGTTACAACACATACATTTTTTTATAGCATTAAATATGTTTTTTTTTTTAAATATGCTATTATCTGAACACTTGACAGCCCATTAGAAAAAATATATTATATCAATTTTTCAAAAAGTTATACAATTTTACTACAAGTTATTCTATATTTTTTTCCCAATTTCCGTTTTCACAAATGATAACACAAAAATTTAAATAATTGACCTATTTTTTTTACTTCTTGTAGCTCTTCTTATACTTAATAAAATCACGCGATGAAAGTTTATAAGAGTTTTTTTTTTAAATTAACATATAATTACTTAAATGTCCAAAAAATGTTGTTACAAAGTAAATTTACAACACATGCATACTATAAGACGTAAACTGATGTATACGTATATTGTTTCTTCTAATCTATATTAATATTATAAAGCTCCATATATTGTTTGTTAGAATGCGATAATCTCTGAAAATACCAGTCGGGCCCTATTTAATGAGAAAGATTAGGCTATATAATTTAGAGAAAGCTGCAGGTAAGTACGTGAAGTGACAACAGTTATTGGCTATATCGACGGCTCCCACGCATAAGGTCGTAAGGCAAAAAACGATATTTTTCAGGAGAGCTATTTTTGTAATCGTTACTGATATAGTTCATTTGTGTAATTCAAAAACTCATAATTTATAGAAGATATTAGTATTCAGGAATTCAGTAATTAGGGTTCAGGAATGTTTAATACGGTATATTATGGTTCTAATGACACAAAAATACAATTTACTCAAAAAATGTGTTTCGACTTTATGCGTGGGAGCCGTCGATATGGGTGTGGTGGCTTTGAGGAGAGTTGGTGGAAAAAAATTAACACTGGTGAAACCTTGGAATACAGTTTGTAATTATTATAAATATGAAGCTTATGTTACAACGTAACAGCTGCGTTAAGGTGCTCGAATGGATCCAAAGGCGACATTTGGGAGGCATACGTCTAGCAGTTATTTCCTTTGAATCCATAATAAATTAATGCTCACATTCGTAGGAAGTTAAGTACTGTCACAAAATAATCAAGAATGAGGCTTGCGCTCGATGTCGCTTTCAAATTTGACTTGCACCAGGTGAAACCAGATTCGAGATTAACAGAAACTACGTTAAATTGAGGAAGCCCCAATAATTTAACCGCTCCACATAGTATGATGATGACGATTAATGGCATAATGTTAAACCATAGATAAAATACAAAAAAACGTGGGAATTTCAAAATATATTCTTATTTAATATCTGGGAATTACGTAATCTTGAAATGTATTTTTTTTTTTAGTTATGCTTGTTACATATTACTTTTGGTAGAGCATGTTTTAGCTAGAATTTTCCACCTGTAGATGAAGATGAGATGCTTTGTAATAAACAATTACCTCTTATAGAGGTGTGATGTCAATGATTAATATTTACTTATTCGTTATAAATAGGTCAACACAGCAAGCAAATGCAATTGTTGTACAAAAATTTGTCAACTACTTTTTCCTAAATTTCCTCCTCTTTTATGATTTATTTATTTCTCTAACGCCAATAGTATTCGAGTAATTTCTAAAAATCTAGACCCTTTAAAAAAAATCTTTAGCTGTTTATAACTTTCGCAATCCTTTATGTGCAGGTTTAAAATTTTCGCAAATTTTTCTAGATCAGCTTACGAGTTCAGCGAGGTATCGCACGTATTTTAACTCGCAGTAAGTAAGTAACAAGAATTAGCACGTTTTTCAACTTATCGACTAGACTAATACTGCGTCGTTGGCATTAACACGATACAGAAAAGAAATAAACAAAGAGCACAAAGGCACTTATAGCCAGCATTGGATAACTGCACGAAAATTGATCACAAACTAATATTTACTACGAATAAAGAGCCTTTTAATGAAACTTTGTGAAATACTTTAGCATACTTCGATCCTATTTACACGGAAGCCCCAATAGGAAATTGAAGTAGACCTCATTCCAAGAAACCAATCTCAAATAGATCTCGGATCACTAAAAAACAGAATAATCATGTTTTGGCGAGAACGAAATAACATATAACAAAAAACCAATAGGTGTAGCGTGGCCTCGCGCTCCATTAAGTAAACCATTTGGGTGTATGTGATATCATCTGATAAAAACTTGACAAGAGCTACATTAATCATATAAAATAGTTTCACGTCCATTAACACGGTTGGCTGGTTCACAATACAATATTATATAAATTGTTACGTGACGTCTTAACGTGACTAGAAAATGTTTAACTTTTTACTATCAGTCGTATAATAAATAAACTCACCCTTAAGTTTTGTTACACGAATTTAAAAACCTCGTTGATGCAAGAGATATAAAAATATATGACCTTAGCCAGTGTCAACCATATTAGAACATGTCAAGAGATAACTAGGGAAGCGTTTTCCAGTAAACTTGATTATTAATATTAACATAATTATACAGTAATATTATATAAATAATACAATAATACTACTTTAATAAATACAATAAAATAATCATATTGCCTATAATGAATGATATATTTACACCCGAGTTATAAACATGGGGTTATTTGCTCAAGGTAATCAAAATTGCAAGCGTGATCGCTTACCATCAGGCGGACCGCATGCTTATTTGCCGCCATCGTGGTATAAAAAAATGTCTGCATTATGGAAGGCCGGCAAATTATAAAAATCTTTGGGTACTTATTTTGAAGAAAGTTAAGAGAGGTAGGACATAGATAAATTTCTTTGGACATTTCTCTCTACTTGGGTCAGTACGTCTGGTAGAATACCTCAACCCTACAGAAGATCGCTGCCAAATTACCTAGTGTTGTGTTTCTGTGGTGAGTACGGTTTCCAGAGCTCTTTGGAGTAGGAGAGTTCAATGTTGGTATTAACGCGGTAGTGGACATAAGCTACGGTAGCCACTACAGTCAGACGGGTCGTAAGCTTGTATGACACCTTTGTTGTATATTTTTTTTAGTTTAGTGTTTTTACATAAACAAAAATGTTCTGCAGTTTCTTACAGGTTTTAAAATATAAAAACATAAGTTTACTCTGAACTACCACACACAGAGTATTTAGTACACACAAGTATTCGCTATTTGGTCACATTGGTTACCGCTCAAGACATGAACCACTTTAGCTCCAAACAAGGAGCTAACGTCATATCACACAAATGTATTAAACCGAACCTTACAGGATATGTTAATTGCTTAACAGTGCCTTTCGATACTAAATATAGATATCATAATAAAAAGCGAATCTAAATAACGCAAGGTCGGAAATGTGTACTTACATATTTTGGTATGTTGAATGAGAATTTTATTTATAAAGTAGCTTATTTATACAAGCCATTTTAAATTAATTCCAGGTTCCACAAAGGTGAACGACCGCAAAACAAAATATAAAAGTACGTGCACACATAAAGCACTAATTTTATCACCTTAAATTCACACTCCAGTGTGGGACGGTTTTGATATGATGACCGTGAAGCATCTAAATAATAAAATCCGGTAGGAAATAAATATTGACATTTATCTTCGCTGCACGTACTGTTTGGATAGCATTGTTTGATAAACTGTCACCTACGGTAGGTCAAGTTTCTTTAGGGCGCCCACACACGGAGCGATTACTTTAACGCGGTTGCAGTACAGCTATTGCGCAATTATTTGAATAACGTTACTGTTAATACTAAATAAATTGAAATATTTTATAAACCATGTATATAAAATGTACCAAAAAAAATATTAATCACATCGCTATCAGGCAGGCTACTCCGAGTTTAACTATAGTAGCTAAGTCTCCTATGCTTATAAATAACACTAGTAGCATTATCGTTTATAATTAACTGAATACACTTCAAATAGAATAAACCATTCGTTTTGGATTTTTTTAACAATTTCTATTTTTATTTTTAAATTGACCAATGTAAAGTTCAAAAGATACATAATTCATAAATGTAACAACACAGTAACTTTAATATCATCTTGTATCATTCGATTTGAAAGCGCCCTAATCACAAAATACGTGAAATAACGGTATCTATAAGTGTACTCAAAGCTATATTCGTATTGGCAAGAAATAGTGTCGTCACACGACGCGGTACAGTCAAGTCATTATACGACAACCACTTTTATCATCATTGTGCTGTTTCCGACAAATTCTACACTGTGTTAATTATCTTAGGATTCACAATTTACAATCGATGATTTATTTACTTATAAACTAAATGAAAAACATTTTTTTTTTTCATTTTTTCATTATTTCATCACGACATGGCATTAGTTACAATAACTAAAGACAAATTACTTTAAGATATTTCATAATGTATTAAAAACGTAACGTAAGTTCGTCTCCTGCTATGGCAAAACGTATATGTTAACTAAAATACTTTATGGCATGCTATTTATTACCAAATTATAGAGACCAATCTTCAAACTCCAACCCTACATGCTTGCACGCTTGATAATGTTCTGCACTCTTCTCGATATAAAAAAACTCCTTTCTGGAAGACTTAAAAAAAAAACTAAAAGATTTTAAACTATTATATACATAGCAAAAACAGTTTTAAACTTTAACCTGATTTTGTTTTTATATCGCCAATAAAATTGTGTACAATTTTAAAGGAATAGAATTTGTCAAGTTCGCGTCGGGCCACGCGCAGTGTAGGGCTCCGTAGTTGCCCGTCACAATATGCAGACTTAGAGAGGGAGCTTTAACAAGTAATTTATCATGGAATTTGTACGAAATTACTTCTCAAAGTACATTTTATAATTTGATAGATAGACTCGTTAACTTATAAAGCCTACTTACCTCTGATAGCTTTCCTTTTAGCTTCATTATATATACTATTTTTTCATATATCCAAAACAACCATTTAGCTGGCAGGTGGTGGGACACTTGACTCAACAAAAATTAGCACTTTAAAGCTTAACATTTCACAAATGGATCACTGAATCGGAGAATGATTTTCACACACCCGATATATTTTTGATCGGCCAACGACTCCCAACAAGAATGGATAGACGAAAAAAAAGCGTTTCTACTTTACTTTTAGGGGAAGCACCCTAAGCCATTCTTTTTTTTTCAATACTTTATTTAACCACTTTGTCTGCATGTTTAATATGTATACCCATACCAAATTACATCTTTCTAGCACTAAGAACTTCTGAGCTAAGCCGCGGACAAACAGGCGGACATAGCGAAACTATATGGGTTCCTTTTTGACGTCGGAAACCGATCATAATACAATAACGGACAAAAGCCACCAACCGTTTGTGTGAAGTTTCTTATGTCGTGTGATCCGACGCGAATCATAAGGTAGAATATTAAGACAAATCACTGACACAAAAATGAAAAGCGCGAGATGCAAACGATCTAAAAACGTAACAAACGAAAAAAATCACCACTAACAACATACAATCACTTTAAATATTAATCATCGTAACACAAAGGCATAACAAAGCACCTGTAATTCTAGCGTTTTGTTCAAAACAATTTGCATAAAAACAAAATCGTGACCACTCACAATACAAACATGTTTTTATCATTTTCGAGTGTCGTCATCTCTTTCAAAATGGTAAAGGCATAAAAATAACATCTAGAATCTATGCATACGCGTTAAGAACTACATTCAAGAAACTTATCAATAGGTAAAATGTATTCTGTTATTTTAACTAACATATTTCCGTATTTTGTATGTTATGAAATATATGGCTGAATAATTTATTAGTCTAAAGGATTATAGAAATGAAATTTAAAAAATAGGGCCAAAAAGACAACCTATTTTGTGATGTGCTTACGTAACTTACGCACGAATGACAATAACTAAGGTCCATACCAAATGTACATTGGGTCAGCGGTCTTCGGAAACCTTCTCGATCAATCTGGGTTCGGATCATTTAATGAGGCTGAGCCAACGTCATGAGGAAACAATAGCATAGTGGTAAGGCATTTTTCTATCTAATGTCCATGTGGTGGACTAGCTTACAAGTTCACAATAAAAAAAACTTCTAGGTGTTTGGGCAGCTGCACCGTAGAGCCAGCTAAACTGAGCGTGTTGCCCTCTTCAGGCACATCGTCATTTAAGATCAGATTAGAATATAGTCAAACGCCTATAAATAAAGACATATCTATAAATAAATCGATCTTCATAATGAATCCTGCATAACATAACCCAGTAATTTTTATAGCTACCTACTACTTACTGGATCCATTAAAAACTTTCTTAAATAAACAATAAATTTCTTTAACATATTATAATAGAATACATAACGAGTTTGTACTCAGTAAATTTTAAAGTTACATAACATGCCAAAATCATCTTTTCTCCCACTCTGAACAAACTAACCCATTTGCTTTTTAAGCAAGTACTGTTAACTTAAATCACATCCGACATGCAATCGTAAATCACGCGAGACGCGTCTTTACGCTTATAAAGGCTAACTAGCCGACGCCATTACCATTAAAGCCCACTAAAACAAATATAATGAGGGGTCCACGTCCATCAATGAAAACTGATTGCTGTTAAGTGAACGATTTGGCAATGAAAGTACGTTAATGCGTTACGATAAGGATTTGTCTAAATTGAATAATGAGGCATTGTTGACATCGTTCACCTGTGTGTAAGGGTATATTCACTATGACGTATATTATTCTAACGACTTGTTATTGGTATATATTAGAAGCTTATCTAAAAAAAGAATATCTGATTTCGTATTGATTTGCCGCCCGAGTGCATTATTTCGGATCAAGTCAACTGGTAATCGTACATTTTAAGTCTTACTAAATACTTTCTTACATTTATACGCACATTGACAAGGATCCTAAGTTTATTATTTATATGGCACATAAATAAGCCCACTCGTATTAATGTAATCAATCAGACATATTGTAAATAACGTATCAAGAGAACACAAAAAACTAGTAATAGTGGTCAAGTTACAATTAAGTTATTCGCTGCGCTCATTACACAGTCAATGATAAGGTCAAACAAACATCAAACAAAAACAGAATATATAATAGTCTATACAAATAATGAATACTATAAAATAAAATAAACATCAATTTTCAACGCATTGTTTCCCATGAAATCAACCGCACGCTTTAGACAAAACATTCAAACACGCACCCGTCTTAGACGATTTTCTCACGACAGCCTTCAATCGCCACTTTCGTGAATACCTTATAAGCGTGCCCTTACATTTGAACAATCTATTGCCTATTGTATGAAAATATTGTTCATTAGGCTTCAGTACATACATTGTTATGAATATTGTCAAACCTGATGATTCGTTATTATAGACAAACAGCTCTATGGTCTTTATTTTGTTAAATTATTAGTTATGTTTATTTATAAGCTATTGTTGAATATAAAAAACAAGAAGTTGGATAAAATCTGTCAATTTTGATATAATAATTACGGTTTTCTCTGTTGCCTTTGTATAATAAACTGCCGCAAACTTGATCTCACTCATAAAAAATGGAAATAATGCAAAATGGATACCGTAAGCGTAACAACGTTTTCTTCGTTTGAAGATTTTCATTCTTATTTTGACGACATTAAATATTCGGTGACTTAAATTAGTGAACACCGTCGTTAAAAACAACAGGATATGAAAAAATGTAATTTATACCTATAGTACTTGCGGCTTCACTTGCGTGGACTACAGAGTGCCGTCGGTATTGTGGTGACCCTGCTTCCACCCACGGCGGTCGCCAGCCGGCTATTTTAAAGATAAAAAGGCTTTAGTTTATTTGCGCGGAACCCTAATTATTTTTCTAAATTAAAAAGTTACTTCTTATAACATCAGCTATCTGCCAGTGAAAGTCCCGTCAAAATCAGTTCAACTGTTTCGGAGATTAGTCAGAACAAACAGAGAGACAAACAGACAAAAATAAAATAAAAGGTTTTTTTTATTATAGGTACTACTTTAGGTATATACTTTCATATGCATTTAGTAAAAAGGTATTATTATGACATTAGAAACTGACACTTCAATTTTATTTATTAGTATATAATAGATGTCATAACTATCTACCATTTAAAATTTAATATGATATTTGAAATCTCAGATATTAAGCATGACGATCATAATATTGTGTATTTGATCCGGTTCACGTGCTCTAGAATCGATATAATTAACGGTCAAGGTTACTACGTACATACATGACATGCTTTCAAATAATAATACATTACTATTTAATAGCTTACCTTACGATGTGTAGATGACTTAATAAATAGTCACGCAAAAGCTTGAACATAAAAAGTTATAGTATTTAAAAAAAACAAAGGCAAGATTCAAAATAGCGACTTCACGAATCCGTATGATGTTAATGTAAAAAAAGTCAAAAGAGCATTCCATCCGGTGGAATAAGCAACTTTTATTAATAGTAACAACTCAAGTCATCAATCAATGTAACAAATCTAATTCGATTAGCGTTGGTCTAATTAAAAATGAATCAAAGCGATATGAAGGGAATTCAGGGTCAAATGTAACGTTAGAGATGTAACAACGAAATGAGCGCTGCCGCTTCGAATATAGCATTAACCTAACCGAATAAAAAAAAAAAAACTTGTTAACCATGGTGCAATTTAAAATTGTATTTTGAATTCCAATTATCGTGTTAAGAGGTTTTGTAAATAATTGTGTTGTATTTTAAAAATTACGAAAGCAATTTTCACCTTGCCTATAATAGATCGTAGAGATTTTTTTTAACCCGCAACTTTAGTGGTGTTTACTTATTTACTGCATAATAATCATAAGTCCACGAAAGTAAAACTACATAAGTACCTATTTTTTAGAATAACATTATATTATTACGGTGATTAAGGTGAGCTTTGAATAGTTTAAGTCGTTGCAGGCTTTTCGCGATACAAATGAAAACATTTTACAATTTCGTGTTATATTCAGTATTTTATAGTCTGATTAATCAGTTTATTATTTAAGTAAATTCAAGATACACAATACACTTAATACATATATGTATTTTTTAGATATACAAGTTATTATTTATGAGTAGTTATAGCGATAAGTAGGTGGTGTACCTTACAGAATTAAATTTTATTTATGTTATACAATACAATTTTTATAAATTTTGCAGTTATTAAGTCTATTAAAGCTATAATAAATCGCCGCCGCGGGCTCATCACCACAGAATTTACTCTGACCAATTGCCTCATGATGTCGAAATCGTGACCTTCTTCCATAACAAATGCACGAGATAACAATTTCGCCTCGTTCAAAGTGCGTGTTATGTATTTCATACTTCGGTCAACACTTTGCCGAGTGCTTGTGTGGTATTCATCGTACAAATAGCCCGACTTAAAAGTAGCACAAATATTGGAAGTGTGCCGACAAGAAGGGCCAAGACCGGGATATGGAAAGCAATTAGAGCGGTCACTCACTGACAGTAAGACAAATACTACATAACCGATACGTCTTAACACACTTGTAGGAAGATGAACAACCAGAGCTTCACTTTTAAACAATTGCGAAACAAATTGTAAAAATTATAACGGTGCATAATATAGTTCATCAAAAAACATTTTTATGAAATCATTAACATAACCAACGTCACCATCAAATTACTTGCAACAAAATAATGAAAAAAAATACAAATCATTTCACCTCAATTATTGTAGTAAACGTAGCTGGGCTATTACGAACCTCATAAACTGTTGATAATAACACCTCAGAATTTGTAATGGCAACCTGTGAGTCATTAAAGCACAGAAAGGTGTGTTCAGACGGCTGTTGTGGATGTGACGTGATCGGTATTGACGCAAAATTAGCTAGACGCTTGAAGAGTTCAGAAGCAATTTCTCATTTTTACTATTACGATGTGATTATAATACCTTTTCTTTGTTCCCA
Organism: Saturnia pavonia; assembly: GCA_947532125.1. Taxonomy (NCBI): domain Eukaryota; kingdom Metazoa; phylum Arthropoda; class Insecta; order Lepidoptera; family Saturniidae; genus Saturnia; species Saturnia pavonia. The sequence continues at coordinate 3,837,912 of OX383899.1, read as the reverse complement.
TTGAACTTCTCATCTTTCATTGTAATCGTAATACATTTTAACCTTATAATAATAATATAGTTTGAACAAAGATTATGTTGTTAGTTGACAAAATCTCCTTGATCGTTGTTACTAAAAATACTATATGGAATTTTATAAATCGAAGTCAGTATCAGTAGACATTCAAGCTTATTTCTGTTACTTTATTTATATTTACCATTCAATACCTGTCAATGTAACTGTTAATGAGTTGTTCCATGAACTATGGCCGTAATAAAGAAAAAAAACTCGTTCTAGACAGAATATTATCTTAGTTAATACTTACATTAACCTAAATAAAGTGAACAAAGAAAGTGTAAAATAATCCGAAACAAGCATACCAGATTTTTATTTATTCCGGGAAATAAATATAACCTACAAGGGCATGATGACTACTCGTACCACCCTAATGTAGGAAATTTATCGCCAAGAACCTATATGTCTATTGTGTTGTATATTATCCCAGCGTATATTAATATACTAGCCTATATTACTACAATACAAAGCCTCAATAAAATATTAATGACCAATATAAAATACCTACTTAAGGAAGAAAATTTTGAAACCATTACAAAACAATCATTAGAAAATAATTATTATATGATACACAACATATTTCAATTGAACTCAGTATAAGATGTAACAAAGACTAACCAAACTAATTTAAATAACCATGTAAGATTGATATGACGCAGCATCATGCATCATCGTCTACATCGGCATTTGACCGCTAAATTATTAAGCGCAACAGTTTTATCGATCACACCCTGCACAATACATCCAATCAGACCAAAAAACTGCACTTCATTGTCGTCCATCGGTTGCTTGGTCGTTTAGCAATCACGAAATCGGTACCTTGGTGTTCAATCACGTGTCGACTGTCGGACCTGAGGCGCTACGGCCGATATATTGACAGGAAAATAACTTAAACAAAAACGGATATTGAATGTTTCTGTTGAAATTATCGCTGACATGACGCTTTACATAAAAGTGGTTAATTATCTTTCGCTCAGCGTTGCCGAAGTCTGATCTGCGATTTCGGACTTTACCTTGATAATGCAATTTCGAAATGTAAGTAAGTAGAACGAATTCTTATCGTATAAGATGATATTTATATTATATATATTTAATGGAGTTTGTTTGTAATGTCAAAATAACAGATTTTTACTAAATGCATATGAAAATATACACGATACCTATAACAAAAAAATATTTTTTTCAAATTTTTGTCTGTCTGTTTGTTCCGGGTAATCTCCGAAACGGTTGGACCAATATTAACGGGACTTTCACTGGCAGATATCTGATGTTATGGGGTATAACTTTGATTTTAGAAAAATAATTAGTGCTCCGCACAAAAAATAAAGACCCTTAGTAGTAGTCACGCGAGCGGAGCCGCGGGTACAGCTAGTGTATAATATGAAATGTGAAAAAGGATAATGTAAATATTATGTATGTATGTCATGTATATATGTATATAAATGTAATACCAAAATGTATCTATATCTTATATATTAATAAATCAGTAGTTCTGTCTGTACATGTAATTTTAAATATAAAGAACATTGATCACTAAAATGACGTTAAAAAAAATTGTCTGTCCGTCTGTTGTGTATCCGAATTGAACTTAGAAAAGGCTTGACAGATTTTTATGAAATTTTGTACCCGGGAAGCTGATTTCACTGCTCAACGGACAGGCCATAAGAATTTTCAATAATATTTTTCGAAATAGTAAAATAATATACCTATTTCTTAACTTATTTTTATGAAATTTTTAAGACGCGAAGTATAAGTCATTTCATGACTGATGGACCATAAGAATTGACTATAATACTTTTAGAAAACATAAAAAAGTCTCCGAAATGTAGTGAAGATGACACTCGCGATGTAATCCCTGGAGTTAAGGTCGCTGCGAATATCCATACCTAAGATATAGAGGCTGTCACGCATTGCTAGCGAGTGAAGAGTGGCGAGGAGGGAACACGGGGATTTTTTTGGGCAGAAAACGCGCACACCTGAGTTTTCTTGGCACTGAACTCAACCAAGTTACTTGCTCCCCATGTAGTTATGCTTTGCAAGGATTTGTTAAGTTCAATGATAAGTTCCTCCCATATCTCCTGTTTCTTCCCAACCGCATGTAGGCTTGCTGTAATAGCGTAATAAACGCGGGCGATGCCGCGGGCACACCGCTAGTGAAACAATAAAGCTGCTTTTAAATGATGACACAATCCATGATGTCAATTTACATTACGAGAACATCATCTCTGTTACAGCAAGATCTTTTTAATTTAAATAACCTAGCAGTGCGCCCGCGGCTCCTCCCGCTTTTATGACTCAGTAATTATTTTCATCCTGTAATTTCTTTTTTACTCATATTATTGACCTTTTGACACATTATTCTTTCCGTTTAGAAAATTTCAAAACACGGTTGAGAATTAATAAACAATATATTTTTTGATATTATTATTTTTACGATTTCTAAAAGAATTTTTTACATTTCTTATAGCCTATCAACTGAGCGATAAGTTTAAAATTACTTAAAAATCTGTTTAGCCGTTTTTGAGTTAAATTCGGATATACAAACAGACAGACCGACAGACAAAATATTTTTCATGTAATATTCGTGTTTATAAATCACTAAATTTGGAAAAAATACATGTACAGACAGATTTCATTTTTGCCCGACTATGGCGAAGCCAAAAGGGAGATTGTGATTTCAGCAGGCTGTGCATGTATGTACATTTGTTCCTGCAAATCTTCTAAACTACGGCAACGCGTCAGTTGATGCATGTGGTATTATAAGCGTCCATAGGCTATGGTAACCGCTTACCATCAGGCGGGCAGTATGCTTGTTTGCCACTTTAGTAGTATAAAATAAAGATAAAATTAATCATTATTAAGAATCTAATTTTGATGTTACACTTTCTGTTGATGTTGTTTTCAGCACTAAATTATTTTAAAACAGTTTTTTTTATATTTGATTTTTATTATAAGATGTAAATTAATAATAAACAAATAACATCTATATTATAATTGTCTTATTTTACCCTAAATGATTATTAAACGGTTTATGTCTGTGTAATATAACAACACAAAGCAACGCGAAACTATTTTAAAACTTATAATACGCTGATTTGCATGTATAAAGAAGATATACAATAGCTGTAATTAATTCACAGTCGTCTCAAAGTTGAGACCATTTTTATTCACACTCAAGTGTAAACAACCGTTTCAACAAGTGATGCTATTGTTGTGTTTAAAAAATGAAGCTGCTATATTAGGTAAATTAAAAACAGGTAAAATAATGCAGATTTTTTTCTTCTTTGATTATATACTTATCATATCACGAAAAAATAATTATGTGATTAATTCGCGCACTTACGATATTATACTTCTTTGGTGTAATAAAACGAAAATAAGGATAAAATTTTATCCCGCGAACCATCACAATGAAGTTATCCATCAACGATAATAATGTAAATTCATTTTTTGACCTTATTTTAACTGTGTAAAAATAATTTAACAGTGTAAAAATAAAAAAGTTAGTAAAATGAATTCACATTATTATAATTGATGGTAAACTTCATCATGTCGCACTTACGAGTATGTCACGGCGTTAAAGTTGTTAACCTTTACTAAACGCGCCGAAACAAGCAAAACGCCAAAAATCTTTTTTTGGACTTGTGAAATACTCATATGTCAAAAGGCATTCAGTATAATCATCACAGTACTCGTAATATACGATGAGCACAATTTTTCTTTCTATGAATTTCATATGACTAATATTAAAAGCGACTACTTTAGACAGCAGTTCTCATACGGATTGACGCTGTCAATTAAATCCAATGACAGTGAAGATCTTTCTTAATTGTAATTAGTGAGCTGTGAAGCAATTATGTCTGCAGATTCTTTTAGTTATGAAATATGTCATTACTCTAGGTAAGTTTTTTTTTTTGAGTTGCGTAATCATTTGCCTCGTAACAATTCTTTTCACAATACAAAAGCGAGCGTGACCACGTAATCTTTTTTAATAGTTTTTATTCATGAGTCCATTTGCAAAAGCTAAAGTAACTCCTGAACAGTGCACACTCCTTAACATTTACTATCCGAGCATTTCTTTATTCGAGATAAAAATTAATTGTATATCAGGGCCATATTTTTTTTATTTCCAAAGCAAACTTACTGCCCCTCTAAGCACAACACAATTTAAACTTATCGAGAGGTCGAGATTTAAATAATGCTTAGCGCGAATTTTCATATAATAGCTAGGGTAAATGTGGGATAGTTGCCCAACATTTTGAAATAATTGTATATTATCCAAAAATAAAAGACACTGAAACAGATTTTTCTTGCTAATGGAAACCAAAGTCTATTAATTACTATGTGGTTGACAGTAATTTATAAAATAAACAAATCCCAAGTACTATTTTTGAGGATAGATACCCATTATATGGGTTAGATGATTCGATGCTTTTATCGCTGTGAAGATAGTTGCCCTTAGGGATGAATCAAACAAAACGGATTATACATGTTATTTTAATCTTTATGAATGACACAATGCAATTTACTTTAATAATTATAGGATTCTAATAAAAATCAATAAAAAAAATACTTGTTACAATATTTGACAATTGCACGTTTTTACCATTTATATTTGTTTCAGTAGTCACCGTACACAGTATCTTTAATCATCATGTTACCATTATTTGTGTATGATAGGTATATGTAGAATGTATAGCTGATTTGGTATTTTTATACTGTGAAAAAACATTATGTTCTGAATGGAATTTCATATCTATGAGATATTTCGTTGGTCCCAAATATTTTTTTGACATTTCATCTAATACAGCTATTAAGCGTTTATTCAGCACTTGAACAAATTCTGGTGTTTCCTACATAGTATTTTGATTCTTCAACCCAATTGGAGTAACGAAGCACGAACCTGTAGGACATGACCACACAATCGTATTTTTTATATGTAAGACTACTTAATAATAAGATTACTTAACAGCGTAATGATATGTAATATAGACTTTTCTTCTTGTTCCGTCCTGAAAACTTACTGAACTGAAAATGAACACACAGAACTCGGACACACAGATATTACATTTGTAAACAAAATTGTTAAAGAGGAGGTTCTTAGGAAGTAATGTCTGGAACTACTGATCCAATTGTAATAATTTTTCATTTATAGGAAGCTGCATTATACCTCGGAATATTTTTATCGTAATTAATGCGAGCAACTTGCGAGCGACTGTTGGTAGTCAAAAACAAAAACAATGTCGAAAATTCAGCCGTGTTTGGGAAACTTGTCACTGGACCTCACGTACATTCCATAGCAGATGGCTCAGTGGTAGCGTGTACGGACACCGCGTCGATCGCCGTGAGTTTAAATCCCTGCAATGAGCCTTATCTTTGGACCTAAAGATTCTGGTTTTGAAGTATATTGTAGTAACATTTTCTGTTTTTACATTTTGTGTATTTATAAATCTTTAAAATGTACAAACACAAATTAAACTTTTCAACGAATCATTGAGATTTTTTTCATCGAATTTCATCGCGTGACTCCAGACACCAGACCGCATCCGATCAAACAACTGTCGTTCGGTTGTTATTGACTGCCGTTAGTTACCGCAGTTAATACTTCGATGAATTAAAAATATTATTTTGATAATAATTATTGGTAAATATTATTACTTCAACTAAAATTTACGAAATGTTTCTCAACTTGATATCGGCATAATACCGTTACACTGTTAAACACTTTAGTACGACTCGTGAATCAAATGCGGATTCTTCATGGAATAAGTGATCTGCGCACCGCTAGACGAATTTGTGGCGTTGAAACATTTCAAGAGGAACCTTTAACATTTAGGAAAATGAATTACAGTTAACGTAAATGTGTGCATTGAATGCATTTAAATACTTATTCATTTAAAAAATCATATTGATATATGAAGTTAAAACAGTAGAAAATAGACAAAAAAAAAATATTTTGCTAATTATTTCAGCTAATTACATAATAAAATTATCCATATTCTTGATAGTATTTTTCGGTAATATAAATTACTTTTAAAAATAAATAAAATCACGATTAATATTAATCAATAGGCGAGAGCTGAAGACAAAGAACTTTCGCATTCGCCATTTCATTCACAGTGGGAATAAATATACGTACCTACATTTAGTATATTTAGAGAAAATATGTTTAATTTGTCTACGTAATCGTCTGTTAAAACGGTTCACAATAGCTTCTCATTAATTCAGTTTCGAAAAATTTTCGAATTGCGAAGTAAGAAACTATAGTTAACTATTGTATAATTAAGAACAAAGACTTTTCTGTAAACGTTAATTCACATGCCATCACCTCGGTTCTTAACCTAACAATGCATATCAAAACAAATGTTTGTGTCTATTTAATAAAACGAAGATTATTTCACTTAATCTAATTACGCCTTATCATTTCTATAAATTGAATAATACATTCAATGTTTCTAAAACCTTGTACTTATATTAGTAATTAGAGATAGATAGAGATGTCTTCCTTGACGGATCCGTCAACGGCGAACCTTGCTAACTTCGCAAATAGAAGGATATATCATTGTGGCTTATACTTCTACTGCCTTCTTAACAGAGTTGCGACATTTTAGTATCTGTTGCGCGAGAAATTAACATAACTTAACTAAAAAATTAACTTTAATTCACCAAGCGACGATTTCATTTGATAACAAGAATACCAATTTACATTATATATTTAACATTCAAAGAAATTTCAAAGAAACGATTTCCTAAAAAATGTGACGTCACATTTGATGGTTATCCGTTCGGGAAGGCCTACTTGCAAAAAATACATTTTCTATTAACTCGGTAAACACGTGCTGTAATTTATTACACGAGAACAGCTGTACCTCAACAAGAACTGCTCCAATTAATTGTGTCACTATTTAGTGTCATCAATACATTTACGGTTTCACATTATAAAATGAGTAGTAAAGTACACAAGTAAAACAAGAAATGTTGATTTTAACACAGTTTTTATTAACAGTACTTTAATAAGGTTAGCAATAAATTATCATGATTTCGTTAGGTCAACATATATACCGGAAACCATACTTTCACATTTTATTATATTATATAACAATTATACCATTTTTAGGGTTCCGAAGTCAATCAGGAACCCTTATAGTTTGTCTATGTCCGTCTTTCTGTCTGCGGCTTAGCTCTGAGATTCTTAGCACTAGAAAGCTGCAATTTGGTATCGGTATACATATTAATCACGCCGACAAAGTGGTAAAAATCTTGAAAAAAATTTGTTTAAGGTTGGTACCTCTTCTACACACAAAATGGGAATGTTTGTTTTTTTTCTCTTCTATATTCACATCGTGTTCGGTGTCTTTGCATAGGTCTATAATATTGTGGGGATGTGAAAACCATTTTTCGATTCAGCAGATTAAATATTAAGCTTTAAATTGTTATTTTTTGGTAGAATCAAGTGTCCCTTTCCCATGCCAGCTGAATGGTTGTTTTTGGTTATGTAAAAAAAACATGGTAGTAGTAAGATAAAACGAAACTATCAGAAGTAAGTAGGCTTTATAAGTTTAATCAACTTATAAAATCTACTTGGAGGTCATTTCGTACAAATTTCATTGAAAATTACTTAAAGCTAAAAGTCTGCATATCTGAGCATCTACGGAACCCTACACTGCGCGTGACCCCACACGAACTTGGCATCTTTTAATGTAACTTTTATTTAATTAGCATAAACGGTAAAAGTATTTATTTGACTTCTATATGACGGAAAGAACATTAAAATATCATCGGCTAATTCATTTGTTTTTGAACCTAGATAGGTATATAAGTATATACTTTTGTGTGATAAGTATAATTATCAGTTAAGTGCCTATGTGTTAAAATCTGTATTTGTATTATATATTAGCTGCTTAGTTACAATGATACAAGCTTTGCTTAGTTTGGAATTAAATGGCCGTACACGAAATTATTATTTATTCATTTGCAACTAATAACATTGTAAACTATTTTTATCTCAAAAACGTATGATGTAAAATTAAACACTTAATATTTTGGAATAGTTATAAATTCATAGAAATGGCGAACTTAACTTTTTTAGTCTCACATTCCTATTTAAACAAGTAAATAATATAAGTTGTAAACAAAAATTGTTTTATCTATTTTTATATATTAAATTAGTAATTATATAAATAACATTATTATTATATTTTTGTGTATAATAAAAATGTATTCTTTTTCTATGTTTAATTTTAATAATATACAAAGATTCTTCAGTTCTGGGTCAGTAGTATTGTTAAAATAAAATATAAACAAAATAAATAATTTCCTAATAGGTATAATAAATTAATACAATAATTAATACAATAAATACAATAATTAAAAATAAAACGGCCAAATTAATATTATTACAACACCTGTAACTTATAATTCGTTTTCCAATACCAAATGCAAACACGTTTATACGATGCCCTATTTTTATCGTCGTTTATCGACAAACTGCATTCTATATTGCACAATATCGATAAATGAACGATCATTTTATCGAGTTTAAACATTCTATTCGCTACGAATAACACCTAGTAAAGTCTTATCGACATTTAAGTTTGCTATTGGAAATTCAATTTGTGCGATAACAGTTCATCCGTGTTTCTTTATTTCCACTACTTCAATTATTTGAAAATGTCGGTTTTTGTTTTTTAGTCGGCTGATTGTGGCGATTTTTATATATAACAGGATACTTTAAAATTGTATTATTTTGAAGCATTTGTATTTTGGATTTGGTTTATTATTAACGTATGTAATTTAAAAAAATGGTAAGCACATTACAACCTAAACACAATGACGACCACCTAGAGAACGGAAATCCATCGGCGGTTGCCGCTGTCATGCCAGTCTTACTATTAAATGCGTAACTTTAATGACATTTGTGGGGAGATTTTGCTCAGTTATTAACGATTTATTCTAAACTTATAAAAAAATGCATATAGAATATAGAGGGATACCTATAATGAATATCATTATTGAAAACATGTTGATAATATCCTACAAACAGTTTTGTTATCCACTGAACAACACTATTATTATATACATTATAACTCACTTGTTCTTCTTGCCGTTATATCTGACCATGTAAGGGTCACCCTAGTTACCTTTGTTCTCTTTATAAAGAAATAAAACATCATATCTATTATTAACTAATGTATATAAAATAAAAAGACTCAGGCTGACGAAAATCAAAGCATTGAAGATATTAAAAACGAAAATTTAACAATCGATTCCGTTTATGATACCGAAGTGTTTTGAGCTTAACTTTTAGCTAGATCATAAAGTTTTTACAATTATTTTATACGGACAACTATGTCATATGTCTATGTCATGGACAACTCATAGCAACTATTACAAACCATAATTAATAATATACTACACTATACCAACTACCAACCGCCCGCGATATTGTATACGTAATTACAATATAACATTTAATAAAACATCATCAACCTGAACGTAGCTAGCTATCGGAGAAAAATAGTCTTTATAATAAGATAAGATACTCATTGTAATATTATTATATATACTAATTACATTACAAGCAAAACTTCAAAGAACAGGAAATAAACACTACCGATATTCACCAGTAAGTGCTTTAAACTTGTACACTGGCCTTCGATTACATACAATACTGAGATATTACAATATATAATTATTGTCTTTCATTCGGCGTTGCGTTCACCTTCGTTTATTTTTATTTAATAAACATTATTAAAACGCTTAATATAATGTCATTAACCATGAAAATGTCAGGGACGTCGTGTATAGATATAATAATCGTGTTAATTTCAATCACTACGAGAGACTCATTTCATAAATTAACATAATTAGTCATTATTTAATTATATTTCACACTGATGATCGCAACAAATTTTAATACAAATTGTATCATGTGAACTTTTAGCAGACGGATCTCTTGCCTGTTATATTATAGACAAAAAAGTTATTATTATTCAAAATGGGGACGATTTTTTGACGGAGAGTGAATGTACATTCTACCCGTAGCAACAAGTGCTTGTCCAGAATCCGGTTACGTTTGGGTTTCAGTGAATCACAGTCACACAAAGGGTAGTTTTCAGATTCATCCGCATTTTTACAATAATCAACAGTTGTCAGTGATTACAAACAACAGTGTTCAGTGAGTACTCTCAGCTGTGTTTAGCCGATTCTTATTGAGGAAATTGATCAATATAAACTAAGAAAACTTACATAAATATTTATATTACGCAAACAATAAGTTTGTGAAAACAACAAAACATGCCTACTAAAATCTTTTTTATTAGGCTATTTTATTTACTCAAATACTATTAGCGGAATTTTTGTAGATCTTTTAGTGCAAGGTAGTAGGTAGTATTGTTGTAAGTTATTTTCACCCACTCAAAAAAGTTTAATCAGCGCAAGCTGATAAAGCAGCGAAACGGTATATTTTCTTCGATTTCGTCTGTAAATGACAAATATTTATCAAAACACTAGCTTTTGCCAATGATTACATTCCCTCTGTCTTCAAAGTGAAACGATTCACACTCCATCTATTGTAGAATGTTTGCACGAACGCACGAACCTTCACGGGCTTGCGCATAACAGCTCACTAAGGTTTTATCGCAGTTAAATAAATGGTATAAGAAAGCATATGGTAACAAAATTAAAACATTTATTTTTATATGTGTATTAAAATATGCACATAATTTTCTACTTGTGAAATATTTTTTTAAATCGAATAAGTAGTTCTAGATATTTCCCTTCACGTACAAACTCACGAATTTACCTCTTTATAATTAGTAGAATAAATAACTCAAGAAATATATTATATTTATTCGATACATTGTTTTTTTTTAATATTTGTTGTTTAACAACTGCAAATATTCAAAACATTCAAATAATATCGTTATTTTATATATAGAGATCGAAAGAGAAGATTACTTGCTAACGACGAGCATTCGGAATCTGCACCGAGGCATGAAAAGATTGACGAGTGCATGAGAAAGGAAACAACAGTAATAAAACACTTGTAAATATACGACAGATTTATATGACAACTCTATAATGTTATATCCAGATATCATCTCAATAAATAAGCACTATTTATGGCCTCACTCGGACACTGACTTTAAAGCACGCATAAAAAAAACAACAAATTTGATGTTAAAAAGCGCGTACATTACAAAAGATGCGCTCTCACCCGGCTTGCCGTGTGTTCTATTAGAATGCTTTATAAAAGCGCGTGTGAAAAACACCGTACATGCGTATCTTAATAACAAAAAAAAGGTTACCATGAAGATGTACATCGAACCGACAAGCGAAGAAGAATGATAAACAAAGTTAAAACAGAACTCACGAAACCCCTAACGAGCAGATTAATTGGGTCACCGTGACGTCAATTGGCACACTCCGAAAGATTGCGTAAAACTAAACAATTGTTACAATCAAAATGATACTTCCAACTTTGTACACAAAGACACAAACAGGTGGTTTTTATACAAAACTAGCGGCCCGCTCAGGCCTCGCACGGGTAGTTAAATATTTGAAAGACGGATTTGCATAAAATTTCATCCCCCTTTTCACCACCTTAGGGGTTGTATTTCCAAAAATCCTTAGTACTCACCTACAGTGTATATGGAACCCGCATGCAAATTTTCACGGACCAAGCCCCAGTAGTTTGGGCTGTGCGTTGATCGGTCAGTCAGTCAGTGAATCAGTCATCCAGTCAGTTTCTTACTTTATACATATAGATTTCGAATAGCCTAGTAGTTTGTGCAACCGAAACTGAGTGTTTTTACGGTTTTGAATAATTATCTATTGTTAACGTAACTTTATTACGTAATGTTGTTATCGCAGTCCTATGACAAAATCAATAGAATATTTGAATACATTTTTATTTATGAGAAAATTGTTACTTTACAACTAGTTTTGCTTTACTTTAAGTTCTAAGTAGAAGAAGTTCTAGTAAAATATGTATGTAGCATTGAAAAATCACTTTATTTACAACCACGAAACCAAAATGAGGGTAATATTTTGTTTGTTCGACATCAGTCTGAAAACACTGAATGAGACAGCGATATGTTTTCAGAGTAAAAATTGTAGAGAATCCTAGGCAATACCGTGCCGCAGGAAAAAATATTAAATCCATCATGTTTGCAAAAAAATTAAAACGCTTACGCCATCAGCACCATTACACAATCATCATATAGAAAATATATCCACTGATTATACAACCTAAATGCAGACAAATGTTTAATTTATACCAGTTGCAAATTGGCATGTAAAGGTTATTAAAGCCCTTGATTTCAAATACAAAACCAGTAAAACTTATGTTAACTACCCTGGCAACATTATTTACAGTTCGCGGTGTTGTTATCTGGTGGCCAAAGCAACACAGCTAAATTCATGTGCCACTTTTGTTGTTCGTAAGGCTCCATCTGCCTTTTTCTCAAATCTGTGTATAGTCCAGTCATTTTAGGTTTCATCTGGGGGAAAAATCCTAGTGGGCTGAATTTTTGTATACACCTTTACCTTTTTAAAAATTTAGCCCACTAGGAATGTGATTGTGGTTTAAAATGCCTAAAATGACTGGACTAGTACTTACTATTGTTTGTTGATATAAAATACTAATTATTATTTTTAAATTATTCATTTATTCCATATACTAAACGTTATTGTTATTAGCAGAACGCACTGACATTTCGTAAACATAAATGGATAAGCCCTTGTTATGTTTTGAAATAATTATTGCAACTTGCTAAGTTTTGAATATTTTTCATTTGATATTTATTTTTTGTTCGTGAGATTATGAAATGATTACATGAACAAATAGGTACTTGAAAAGATGAAATACCTACATAAAAACCAGTTTTTAAATATCCCTCATTAGATTTAGAAACTGCACAGCGAAACTGGTAAAACTAGTGGTAGAACCATTATAAACCCCAAGTAACGGCAATCGCCAAGCAACGAATGTCGATCGACAGTCATTGTCGTGACTGCCCGCTAATGGTTAATTTTGTATTACAATGAGGACTGACGCTCTGAAATTAACTTTGGCTCCGTAGTAATTGAACTTACATAATTTTACTTCTAACTCTCATACTTAATTATAATTGACTCGAGGGTCAGTTGGAAAAAAAAAACTCCGGTATATAATGCACTAAAAAAAATGGAGGGTCAATAGCGGTTACATGTAACCAAAGTTATCCAGATATTTTCGTATGGTACACTGTAACAAATCTACTTTTACAACAACCATACCATTAAGAAATATACGTTAAAGATAAAATCTAAACCGAAACGTTTGATGTCCGTACGGTAAATATTTCCGAAACAATGGGTATACTATCCAGAGCGCGGCATCAACTCTCGACCTTGTGAGATCGATCACGACTTCGCGCACTTATATTTTAATACTAAGAGTTCTCGATAATATTAAGCGAAGAAATTATACAGCACACAAAAAATATAACTTCATTTTAACAATCATTTAATTTTAGTGTGTGACACAGAACTGGTAAGAATGGAAAACAAGAAGCTATTAAAACTCGCGCCCTTCGCGTACCGTAATAATTAAATTACATAAATAAGTATAACTTTATACTTTAAGGTGTTTTCGAGAGAAAAATAAAACTTAATATAATTTTGTTGCATTATAATTTCACACCGGATTACAAATTTATTATTTTCGGATTTATTCCTTTTGTTGAATTACTTTATTTGTATTGTTGTATTCGTTGTATTTACTTGCCTTCATGCCAAATTTCGAGACTAGTACCCTAGGGTATTAGTATTCGAGGAAAGTACCCTATAGGTTCTGATAATCGGTCCGTGAGAGGTATTTTAACTATGAGTTGCCGTATCTCTTTAACGCGTTTAAATATAAACTTGATATTTTTTACAACAGCATGGTGCCATGGACCTTAGTATATGATATTAATTTCAACTTTAGACCGTATGTCGTTTTCAAGAAAAGGGTCGTGACACATGGATAGACAGAAAAAAATTATTATCCTATAAGGGTTCTGTTTCTTTATTATGTGGTACTGAACCCTAAAAAGACATTTAAACGCGATTTCATTAATTACCCTATAAACGATTTTGATCCTTAATAAATTCATACAAAAGATTTAGCTATTTTCTACCAAATATCAACAAAAATATGTGAAACGTTTTAACTTTAAAGTAAATTAAGTAAAATCGGATCACATATCTTTCGTCAGTATAACGCGAACACAATGGTAGAGGTCCGTTTATGAGAATGTTAATGCCTTTCATAAAAATTCTCGGTTGAGGAAGGATGTTAAAAGAATTCCACAGAGCCAGTTAGGGCGAACGATATAAAAATCAATACATATCGTATTTGTATATAGAATTTTATTTTTTTGCTATACATACATTGTAGTAGGATTTTTAAACAGGCCGAAGATACAGAACATAATAAATATAATATATGACTTTGTGTAGGTCTACAATATAATACTATACCTTTGCGAAAATTTCACAATAATGTTTAGTACAAATAAACTGGGCAAACTTTAAAAACACCGCATCTAGCGTCCTTTGAACCAACTGAAGTTCTTTTTACTTGTATAAATAAAACTACTTCTTCTTTTTGCCGAAACTGCGGACTAGTTCTTACCGAACACAATAAATAATAAGAAAGAAATGTATTTATGTACCATGCGAACTGCTGAAAACTCAATATTACGTTATTTCAATGTAGAGGTATATTCATAAAAAATGCAGGCATTAAATAAATCAAATGAAATAAAAAAATATTATTTAAAAACATTATTTTTTTACAATAAATAAAGAATATTATTTTATTAAAGTCTGTAAGGGTCATACGAGACAGATAACATTTTTTCATTGCTCTCCGCTTAGGTTTTTTTTTCTTCTTCGAACTGACTATACTGTTAGCCTTAGGGGCCCTGGAGCCTTTACGGCTTTTATAGCTTTACCGGGTCTCCTCTCAGGGAATTGCTGTTAAGTGTATTTAATAACGTAACGCTCCATCACATTCGAAAAGTATTCAAACTAGTTGTAGACCCCTAGTTGTAGTTGTAGTCTGCTGCCGTAGACAATAAAACATCGTGAGGTAATCAAGATGCATTGTGACGTTTATTACCTCTTGGGAAACTTTAATGAGACTTGAGAATATTGCAACACTTACCAATATATAGTGAATACAAGGTTGTGCATTAGGGATATTTTGCTTATTAATGACTAGCCGTGCCTGCGGCTCCGCTCGCTTGGACTACAAAATGCTGTCGGTCGATAGCACGCACGAGATGTGCTGCCCCAAAAATGCTTATAGTGGCTGATCCTTAGAAGATAGACGTATGCTATCGCTAACTTTTTGTAGGTATTTTTAAGAAATACAATTATATAGTACATTTAGTTGATATATCTCTGACGGTTTACTCAGCGTAAGCCATTTAAGCTCCACAAAGCCGTTTATTTTCGAATTGATTCACCATTATCGTCACTGCTTATTTCGTATGTTACTTTATCTAACAAAATATATCCTATAACCTGGCCAAATAATACAGCTATGAATTAAAAAAGAAACATGTAAATCGGAGAAGTGGTTTTCGCGTGAAAACAACATAAACGGACAGACAGACAGAGAGCGAGACGTTGAGTTTTATAATATGTATAGATATATTTTAGAGTATCTTTACATTAATTCCCTCCTCACACGCCAACATTACAGGAATAAATAAATTAGGGATTACAGGGATATTTAAATTACTTGGAATAGGATCTTTATTGGTTTTTATAGATTGAGGGAAAAATCAATTGGGATTGGGATACAAGCATCGATGGAATCTTGATAGTGTGTTCGTTTTTTATCTTATAAAGAAAGGGAAAAACCCTAAAACCAATCGATTACGACCAGGAACAGTGTTTCAACCTTGTTTAAACATATAAAAAATCAAAAAATCAATCACGTCTCCAGGTCATTGTCTCCATTAGCCGAGATTAATTTAGCAACAATACAAGCAAAAACTAATGGCAGCAAATTACCAACTAAACATTAATACACTGAGCGACCCCGCCTCTGACGAATCTTGTTTCGAATAATGACCAGTCGTGACCGAAGCTCGATGGCTAATTAAAGCAGTATAGGTATCGTGAACTTTCGTCGAACAAAAAAGTAATGTACTACAAAGAAGTATGCTGTTCGAAAATTCCAAACTGTTGATAATGGTAAACATGTAGAAGATTAAGTGACCACTTGTTAAGATATAAGGGTATCCACAGGTACTTTAATATATCACATGCAAAACGATTTGTTTATAACTTTTTTCACGTATCCTGAAGTAGGGAATAAGTGTGCAGTTAATATGGAAACTAAACTACAGCGCTATCTAAAAGGCATTCACATATAGATGGCTTATGAAGAGTACCTTCAAAAGCTTTCTGGTTGCAAAACACAACTTTCAAAACGGAATAAACAGCGGTAACACAGCCTCCTTAAGGAATAAATGCGATAAGGTACATGGCAATGGGTAAGAACAGTTGTAAATAAAAAATTACTCAGCTGTAGGTTTGGTTCGTTCAACTTGCGCGTTGTTGTAGCGTATGTTTAGCTGACATCATGCTCGTTTAGTTAATGTAGAAGCACAAGCGTTAGCAACAATGCTCATAGAAAACTAAATTGAAAATCACTTGGCGGGCGTCGATTAGGTCGGTCGATAAACATCAACAAGATTCTATTCCGTTTGGCTAGTCATTCAATGCATTCATTGAAACACCTACGTGTGATTTAGATGTTTCTTTAAATATATACAGAGCGGTTAGCTTAATAATTAGACGATTATATAAGTTGTCTGCGACCTAATTGAATAACGAGTATATCCAAGGTAAATGATTATTTTTAAAACCATTGATAAAAATATCCTTTTCATTGAGAACATTCCAATTAGCAAATACGATACCTCTGATGTAGTAAATATCATTATAGTAACAGGATACCAAATTTCGAATCAATCAGACTTGTGAAAGTTTTTCACATCACTTATCTCACCTCAACTAGAAGAGCTGATGATTTGCAAAGGGCTGAACATTTGTTTTTGAATGATATCTAAGAACACTTTCGATTAAGAAACCTTTCAAACAAGCAAAAATCGGACAAGTAGCAAATAGAACTCGCGCTCTGAGGGTTCCGTACTAATTACATTACATCTTAAATAGTTAATATTTAAACCACAATAAGTAACTAATGTTACAAAAGAGTTTTTTATTTTTATAGGTTTAGCTTTACGACCACTATCTCAACTGATGTTAAGTGACGATAGGGCCCAAGGTGGTCACACTAAGCTAGGGAGGACTGGCTCTCAAGTGCAGCTGCCGGAACACACCTAATGGTGCTTGGTGACAGATTTTCAACTTGAGGATGGTAGCTAGCCAGGCGGGCAATAGAAAAAGCCCTGCCACCATGCTACGGTTTCATCACGATGGTTTCCTTCACCGAAAGGAACCCTTGCCTTCTGGGAGGAAGGAAGAAACACGCATACATGTATTTAGTAATCTGTCAATTGGTCTAATACTAACTAGCCAAAAAAAAAGAAAAAAAAAGGTCCCTTACAGAGCATGTGTACCTGAATGTAGTGCATGTGTGTATAATGCAGTGTGATGACTGTATGTAGGTAGGTAGTAAATGCAGTGTCACTGTATCGCGCGAGCAACAGGCTTGAGGGCTCCATACCGAAGGATCGGACCTAGGCTCAAGTCGCTGCAGGAGAAGGTGGTCGTGACATGTGTGCAGGAGCGAAATTTACCGCCCGCCCCCTGCGGAGAGAGCGGTGATTACGCGGGCGTGGGCGCAAGCACGCTTGATTATTAAGAACGGGCGGGTACATCACGTTCGCTACCGTGAATTTATCGTCAGGGTCGGATAATATATAGCGCGTCCGTACACGCTACCACTGAGCCATCATTGCTTCGTGAAATAACCATATATGTAATTTATACGCAAAAGGGCTACCCGCCCTCTGATTCCATATTTTGCAAGAACAAAGCTATTCGCTAAATATTTTCTTCGAAATGGCAAAATGGCGTTGTGTTTGATACATAAATGTTACATACTACGAAATTCTACTATCGCTTTGCTATTGCGACATATATAATAAGGAGCGGATCATTGTTTACTAATATGTGGATAACATTATATACATAACTTGTAGGAGGGTTTTCAAAACTGTATGTAGCTTGGAAGTACCCTATATATTTTGATAACCGGTCAGTGAGGGTGTCTTTTAGTATGAAGGGATGTATCGTTTATTGCGTTAACTAAGGAACTTGATTTTTTTTACAGCAGTATGAGGTCAAATTAATTTCAACTTTAATATCTGATCTGAATCCATTAATTATCGAAAAAAAAAACACAATTTTGTTGCATTAACCACATGATTAAAAATTCTGGACTTGTACTTAGTATGTTAAAATAACCTCCCTTTGTGCCAAATTTTAAGACTGTGGGAAGTACGCTGTTGGTTTTGATAATCTGTCCGTGAGCGGTATTATAACTATGAAGTGCCGTATTTCTTTAATGTGTTTAACTAGAAACTATACTTTTTTACAGCATAATGGGACAATAGATTATTTTCAACTTTATACCCCTTCGTTTTCGAGAAAAAGATCTTGACACTCGGACAGACACAGACAGAGAGACAGACAGACGGACAACAAAGTCATTATATAAAGGTGTCATTTTTTCATTATGAGCTTCGATGCCACAAACAGATATACATGTTAAACTTAAAACACCTCTCTGCGTCGGAGGTAAAAATTGGATATAACTAACACTTCTAAGATTAAACGTATGGTATTTTTAATATAAAACAGCTCACCTGAATAGATTTTATAAAGCGACTCCAATAATCCTTGCATCATCTTGACGACCTTATCTTCTCGCTTGCCACAAAAAACAAAAACACTTTTTTATAACTCACGCATCGGAGAACAACGACTCATTATTTTCTTTTTAATAATGAAACATGTTCATTCCGCATGTTGATAGATCATTGAAAATTAAGTTCCTGTTGCCGAATGACCAGTCATTAACAAGTTAAACTGTTAATTAGTTCCACACGGTGGACAAAGAAAGAGTAGGCTTATCGAGGCGATCGGTAAAAATATACTCCGATAAGAAATGTCTATAGTGTTGTCAGGTGAACGAACCTTCAAAGGCAACAGATGGACAGAACGGTGGCCAATTTAAAGTAACGGTAACTCGGGCTGAATCGTTATCATCAATCAGATTTGCGTAACAATCTTATAGCTATTACTTTATTAGTACACTAGAATGTAACAAATCATTAGGCGCCGGGAATGCGATGTAACAATTACGAGTTACACGAATAAAAAATATAAGGTTTGTGATGTAGAGCGTCCAGTTACACCGAATAAATATAGAATCCTGAAACGTTACATATTCCAAATTATAACTGCCTATTATATAATCTTCCATTGTCTTGAATATAAGAAATTAAATTTACTAAGTCAACAGTATAGTGGCCATACATTGCGATATGGAGAAAAATAGCTTTAAAAATATCGATTGAGTATCTATTTCTTGCGATTATTGGGGGAGGCCTATGTTCAGCAGTGGACGTCTTTCGGCTGAGATGATGATGATGATTGAGTATGTACTTGAAAACCTACTAAAGCAAAGGGAAATTCGCTGATTTAACTAAAAATAAAACTAACATCGCTGACTGATATACTTGGAACCATGTTCGCCATGTAAGAACTGTTAACGTGCATACATTGAATCTTAAAAACTTAAAAAAATGATACCCAATTCTATTTGTACTGATACTAAACCCTGTCAGACCTATTTATCTTGTCTAGATCGTGTAACTTATTAATTATTTAGATAAACAAAATATTTATAATAAAGTCGAAGAAATGTGGGTGGGTTAATGCTGTTAAACAAAACGGATAAACTATTACAAGTGTAACATGTTACGGTCATACACAAAACCACTTATTGTTAAATATGTTGAGAAAATCCAACAGTTGTACCACTGAATATTTGGTTAAATACGTTTTTATTTTAATTAGCATTGTATAATAAAGAGAAAATTATATATGATTTAATAGCTTTTAAAAATATACCTGCAGTAAGTACGAATATGTAAACTTGTTATAAAATTGCTTTAATTTGTACGGGAAACGTATTTTTTATCGCATCACATTATATCATTTCATTAATGTTAAGTATCGCTTTGTTTATCACGGACAACGGTACAAAAACATTATGCTTTAACAACTCGTCTTGGCACAGATCTCATACTATAACAAATAGATTAACGACCGTTCTTTAAATTAATTCATCACTAATAATAAGCCAAAAAGTGTATCGAATACATCAAAAAAATTCAACCCGTAATTATGCTCACAATATAATCTTATGTACGTATATAGCAGTTTATTACACGTAAACAATTTATCATCTGTCCGAAGAAGTTGAGTCGTTACTTGCTCTTTGCGTTCATAGCAATTGCGTACATTTTTAAAACACCACTACTTGTGAGTTTGTAGAAAAAATAATAGCTTTAGAAATGATGAAAGGCGGCTGCGGTACCAAAAACAATGGTTTAAAATATTTTATGTGCAAAACAATGAGTCGTAATGCGGACAGACACTGAAAGAGTCGGCGCGTCTTAACTTGAACGAGCATATGTTAAAAATAGATATGCGAATAACAATGTCTAGGTAAATGAATGATACGCGTCAATTTCAATTTGGTTAAATTAGCGAAGCGTTATCTACGCGAAATCAATTGAAGATTTTTTTCTTTTGGTCATTTATAAGCGAAACCATTGAAGTAAGCTGATCTTCAAATCTTCATGATTAAGTCTTTTATATTTGTTACCAGCATGTGTAATTTATATTTAGGACATTGTAATAATTAGGTGCATTAGAATACTCGTATTATATACATGTCAACATTACTAAGATAATTATACGCTTACGCTTAAAAAATATCCCTATATCCAATGAGTGGATAAAAATTGCATTTCTATAGGATTAAATAGACGAAAATTCGTCTATGCTACAGTTATAGTTTGAAATTTCTTTATACAAAATTATTTTTATAACCTGTACGAACTAAAAGCAATGGCAATGTTAATTATATTTTGAACGAGACGTTCTCTCAGAAATAACTCGAGAAGAATTTTGAGAGTGTCGCCAACGAACCACAATTTATTCTCTTGTAAATTGAAAGTGACAAGTCTGCGCTTAATCAACGAAACGACGAAGCAAAAATCTTCACGACCGTTCAAATCGAAGTAAACGAGAACATTCTCAAAAATCTGATCATTCGACAGCAATATCATGAAACCTGTTAAACAATATTTGGAAATAATAAATTTTCACAGGCTTATTCGCAATCATTTACTGTTAAGATGATTTAAATCACGCGTATTTGAAATCACACTACACGATCACTTTTGAAAAACTAGATTTTTCACCAGATATCACTTTACACATGGAATAAAAACGCGTGACATAGGATCTTTAAGCATGGTGCGATCTGCCGATTGGCGGAGTATGGAGCAATCCCGAGAAACGCGTAAAGCGGACGTTCATTGCGGCTCGCACGGCCGCGCCGTCCGCGGTCTGCCGCACCGCCGCTGCCACTGGCGTACCGGGATTATTTATAAATTCATACAGACAGGGGGTCGTAGAATTTTGCACGACGTCGTGGTATGCCTTAGTTAAAAAAACGCACCAGGTCACGCCGGAAAATAAATTTCACGTCTGCATTGCACCATGAACTTAATGGGCTCACCATCCCTTGGTACTAAAAAGCTACTTCAAAGTTAAAATTCATTGAATATGTGGGTTAAAATCCATTAATTCATTATGTAGAAACTCAAAAAGATCATCAGATTAGAGTACAAAATTATACAAACTTGGTCTCGCAGCTGCAAACTATACCATACTACCGTACTATACTATACCAAAATTTCATAGTACATATAGAACATTATATGATATGTTACTGATTGCTTTAGTATAAATAACGTATCAAGCATGTTGTCAACATCTCTCATCAGCAAGTGATTCGTTACTTAGAAAAAATGGCTTTGGTTTCCGTTTGCGCAATCAGGTAAATGGTTAAAGCGTAAAAATTTCCCACCGACCATGGCTGCGCGGCGCCGCCCACTTTGATAGATGTTTCTAAATTCGCTGTATCAATGATATAGGCATTTTAATCTTTGATACCTCACTAACCACGTGTGCGACATTTGAACAACGGACTAAATTTTAGTTAATTACTCAATATTTTTTATTAATTATTAGTAACGTTCACTGGCCGTCAAGTCAAATACTTGCAATTCAGCATTCATAATATTAGCTAGTCGGTACATAGCGTAAACTTTTGGATAGATGCCAGTTAGAAAATTAATGGTTCAATAAGAATATTTCATACTTTCAGTGTATGTCCCATTACGTGTTATTACACGCAAGAATACATGGGCTACATGCTATACAAGAACATATAAATCAAAAATACTTTACTGGTGCTAAAGAATTGGTAAACTCACGGACAAAAATGTGTAACAATGAATCACCTGTAATAATGCAAAAGATGTTTGGCACAGTCTACCACAATCTTCCGTGTTTCTGGGTACTTGACAAATGACAGCTAAAATTAAAGCAATGAATTGGTACACTTTATTTTAACAAGTATTGATTGACTACGCTATGAAATTAAGCCAATAATGTCGTCATTGTTTCTTAATTACTATGTGATTACTACCTACTACTTTTTAAAATAGGTAGATATTACATACACAACAGCATAAGCAATCAAGGCAACTTTAGCATGTTCGATAAATTTGTAGGTAAGCCCTTAATAATAATAAAATTGTTAACCAAAAACGAATCACTTTTGTATAATATAACTGTACTATTCTAAACGGCGAATTCCGTAGGAGTACCGATTAGCGTCTTATACTATGCAAAAAACAGCATTCCTTTCTCTACCTGTTCTAATCCAAAGCATTTTTAGTTTTATTATGTTTATGTTTTGTACAAAAATATCCCCTGACCCTGCTTTACGGTTCAACCACATTAATTTGTTGCCATTTTCCCTGAAATATATTTAGACGTTCTGTAAACAGAAACCTTTTTTTGAAATATTTCGAGTAATTGTTATGAGAAATGTTGCAAGTAGCATACACCTAAGAAAGCAATGCGTAACGAAATTACTAGAACATTTATGTTCTCAAATGATTTAAATGTATTGAAATAATTAAATCGTGAAATCTATGATTCAATAAAACGACCTTCGTAATCGACGACCGAGCGTCGACTGATCCCGTCTTTCCTCACTTGCGACTTGCGAGCTGCGCGCTCATATAATGCCCGACTGCTGACTCCCTATTCTATTTGTACGCGAGATATGTTCGTGAATTCGTGAAGTTTTCAATATTTATGATTACAGCCTGGTCTCGCACAGCTGTCGAAAACGGCGCACTGCGCTCATTGTAAACTTTATTGACGTCGTCGTAAAGTATTGTCTAATAACATTTTGTCTGTGACGCAACTCGAATTTTCAGTTTTCCTCTTTCATGACTCTTAATATCTTCTTTTATAAACATTATAAAACTCAACGTCTCTTTGTCTGTCTGTACGTTTATGTTTTTCACACGAAAACCACTTACTTATCCGATTAACATGTTTTTAATTTTAATTGATAGCTATGTTATCTGGCCCGGTTACTGGATGTATTTTTAAGATAAAGTATGAAACATATGAAATAAGCAGTGACGATAAAGGTGAAACAAATCGGAAAAAAACGCGTTTGGGGCGATTAAATAGCTTACGCTGAATAAACCATACGAAATATATCAAATTAATGTTAATTGAATTCAACGAGTGTAAAAAAATTGTTATATTTATGTTAAGAGTGCAACAGCTTGACGAACTTTATATTTAGCTAATAATAAATCTTGAATAATTTAACTTTTTTTTCTTGTTTACAATTTCTTCAGAATGTCATTATACCGATTGTAGTTCTAAACAAATAAAGAAGTAAATATACTCATACACGTATTTAAGCTGAAGTGATAGTATGGTTAACGTTTACATAGTAGTGTATTTGTAAGGTAATGTAAACATCGTATCCGTAGAAACGCTATTTGTGAAACCAACGTTAATGTTATTTTATAAAACACGCATCGACTTTATTTATAAAGTTACTTTGTATAGACGCTATTTATTAAAATATTATTTCATATTTAAAACAGTCAAATAGTTTTCGATCTTTACACTTTACTTATGTTCAAAGATATGATATAGAAATTAAAACTATATTCATGAAAGTTTTACGCAAATAAATGCATTTTAAAATGCACAGCTAGTTAAAAACAAAAAAAAAAAACATGGGCCCATAAAAAATAACCACTTCTAGAAAAATAATCGTTGTACTGCGAATTTACCATACAATGATACGTATCGATTTATAAACATATTATATATAATACTTTTTGATTATTTAATCGAATGTGCGTCACCCTCTCAGTAATTTATCTAAAGACTGCGGCATGGCACGGCGCGGCGGCGGTGCTGCAGAGTGGGGCCACACTAGCTGACGCAGCGGATGCATATAATATATGAGCGATTCCCGCAGCTCAGTATTACATAAGTGCTTTAAGAGCATCGTAGAAAGAATCTGCCATAACACGTCCACTGCGGCAGGGCAGATTACGAAAAAACAATGAAGGGTTTCTCCAGGTCAATAAAATATAATATTACCGAACATGCTTAACTTATTAATTATAACTCAAGTGCAGCTCCCGGATCACATCAATATGTACTAGGCAACAGATTTTCAAAACCTGGTGGAAGCTAAGAGAGCATTAGAAAATGGTCTACCACCTTATTATGATTTCATCACAATATTTTCATCATCGAAATCACAGGCTTACTGTAGGATTCAGATACATGTCAATCGACGCGATGTCAAAGCGCACTACAATTGCGCCACAATCGCTTCAAAGTGTTCGTAACGCGATCATGAATGTAGTGAACAAAACAATATTATTCTTGGCTCCTAATCACATTACACGAGTGTTTTAAGAATATAATTAATTATATCATCCTTCATACTACATATCAACTTGGCTGGATATTAAAACAATTCGAGCATCAGTTTCTCACCTGTTTAAATAGCAGTTAGAAGTTAGAGATTGACATTAAAACTAACAGCACTGTACACAGACGTTAAATCAACAAGAGCGGATACAATCGTTGACAGTTAAACACGCTCACGCCAAACTCGCTACTTCCTCTATGAGATCATGCTGAATTGTTATTACAAACTGGACAGTTTAAACTACTCATATACATTTGGGTCATGCCAATTGTAGTAAATTACACGTTTGCGATCAAAACAATGTCCCCCTTCTGGACCTTTCATACACTTTTCGAAATGTGTTCCAGTCTGTTGATCGCGGATGGTAACACTAACGTTTGTAGCTTAGTTCTAAGGTAAATTTTATTTTAGAAACAAAAATAACTTTGCTTGGCAGAGTTCTCGGAGTGTTGTTTAACGTTAGATGTATGTATTATGACTATATGACCATGTACTCGTATGTTGATGACCTCTTAATAACAAGTGTAATGTATGTCTATTCGCTCCTTCCGTTTAGATGTTTTTATACTTTTCCCAATCGTTACCACAGTACGAAAAAAGAGAAAAGTAAATCCCAAAAATATTCATTTTTGATTAATAAATGTTTTTTTTTTCAGTACGTGATGGGAGATTATAAAGAATTCTACTTTGAAGATCCATAACAAAGTTTTAGTTGTCTTAGAATAGTCCTCTAAGGCTTTCAAACTGTAGTAGGTAACTGAAGAAAAGCAATTTTTTACATGCTATTTTATAGACATTGAATGACGTTCGCTAACCGTGAAATTGCCTGATCACAGTCCCAAACTGGGCGCAATAAAACGATTTCACCAATGGAGTAACGCTTGCTTTGACTCATGCAACATCAACACTTACATAATGTTTTCAGGTGTGCGGGCATTCCTCCCAAACAGCCGCCATGCTGTGGTCACCACAATGGGAGCGCACACTTTATTAGCCATGAATAGCGACGGCTGTAAACAATTCGAAATAGACGCGTGCGCAGCGCGGCTTGTGCCTCTGCCGTCCAGCAGAGAGAGATTAGGTTCAATAGGATTATTCATATACTTCTACTGGGTTCACAATTCTACTATATGTAGTTCGTATTGTTTCAACTTAATGAAAAGAAACACGGTCAACGAGAGTACTATATAATAACATGATTGGAGTCTTTTACTTATCATAAAAAAGCAAAAAAGATAACACATCAAAATCGAATGAATGCAATTATACTATGATATTCACCATAACTAACCAAATAAATACCTTGGCCTTAAATGAAACCATTTTTTTGCAATGTACTAACAAAAACAGATTTAATAAGCATATGATTAAATGTATCTTTGTAATAATTATTATTAAAGTTTCGTGTCTGGGTAAACCAGTGTTATATTTATTATGAGAATATCTTACCAGAATGAAATCAATTCTAGTATCATCTGTAGTACCTGGAACATAAACAAGGCAAGTAAATAAAACAAAGTATTGTTGAGATAACAGTAGAAATATCCTTAAAAGTTATAAAATGTATATCAACAGCTTACTTTTCTAAATTGTGAAAGCAAGAGGTTATGTTATTTTTAAATAAGATGACAGGCTGTTTAAATGACATGCGGAATAATTTCTCGCGTCACATCACGTATAACAGGTTAACATTATGTTGTAATAACAAAAGATTTACTGCCAATAAACAGATTACGTTTATATTATGACTTTACCACAGACTACTGTGAGGGATATTATTAGGTCCTTACATATGAAACTGGCGTTTTGCTGTACTGATCACTAAATTCTAAACACAAATACACAAGCCTAAATTTGAAGTTGGAATTCCCAACCAAACGCCAGATATTAGAGATGCAAGTGGCCAGTTTAAAAAAGCCGCCAGTGACAACGGTAAGGACTAATATTATGTCGAAAAATAAAAGGTTAATAAAGGGCTAATCCTCTCCATAATATGTACCCTCTGTCTGGCATTGTACCATCGGAAATCCGAAGTAGTGTGGCATGTGGTGTGAAAATGAGGAAACAACAAACCAACAATTGAGATCCCTTCTATGGATACCAATCTCGTAGAAGTCGAGTGCCGAGTTTTACTAAACACACACCAGTTGTAGACGCTCTCCTAATAGAGACACGAAGGAGACAGTAGCTAGAAAAACTAACACCGCCACTAGACTTTGAAGAACCCGCAGAGGAGTTACCATCTGGAAATAAATTGCCATGGCCCATTTGAAAATCATTTAAACCGACTTCGAACTCAAGTGGACCGTTGCAAGTACAATATGGTTAAATGTGGTTTAAATCAACAAATAATAATAACCCTATAAGAATTCGGTGATACACAAACCATGCCTCATCTCTTATCGTACGCTCAGTAAGTATAATTATCTTTTATATTCACTGACCTATCAGTAACTTCTTTAAACGCTCAGAAGGTGGCCGAATATTTGTCATACTCATTTTAACACAATTAATCGACACGAAAGAAGAAGTAAACAATTAGTAGGATAGAAAAAACATAAATAGGATTAAAAGAATGAAAAATTTATACATTCAAGCGATCAAAATGTTACATGCAACCATACCATATATTTCCCTGCCATACCCAAATAAGTTTTACTTAAAGTAACAATTTATATTTATATATATGTATATATATATATATATATAAATTACAGTAAAATTTGCATCTTAAATTACAAATAAAGCCGTTCTAGATTGGCAAATGAAAACATTTTACTGCAAAAAAAGAACAATAAGTTACAAAATGTAGGTTATCCAACGCCTTGGACGATAAAAAATTAAAACATTAAAATAACGAGTAGCAAGTTAGCTTAAGTTTTTATTTAGCAGGTCAAATTATCATACTCGAGAAGGTCACTGCTCGGGACAAAACTTCGTCGACGCAATCGACTTTTTAAATTAAATCGATAATGTGCCAACGTATGTATATTAAATTATAAATCAGTTTAAATATTTTAAAACTGTTTTTAATAATGATAACTGCGTAATAATTAATTGGTGTTGCCTTTTTCCTTTAAAAATGTTTACACAAGGTCTGAACTTTTGAAGAAAATAGTCTATGGTTTAATTCTTCTTTTTGTAGGTACATAACTATTGTACCATCATATTTATCTATGTATTATGTATATAATTAAAAAAAACTATACTGATGTACTATTTAACCGATTTAATTATTTGCTTTGGGCAAAAGGCAATTTTTTATCGAGAAATAACTCGTTTGCAGAGACTTTCTAATAAAAATTGTAAGCTAAAAATAATATTCAACAATAAATAAACTTCTCGTGTCAGATCGTATAATATTTTCAAGAAAGAACACAACCTTTTCGGTGTTCTTCATCTATTGTTCTAAGTAGTAAGTTACTCAACATGAAATATTGAACTATGTATTGATTTAGACACAGATATGATAAACAATCATGCGGTGGCGCCTGTTCGTTCGATACCGAGCAGAGTTTATTACTTTATGATGTTCGCACAAAACATAACGTTGCAATCAATAGTTACGAGTTTAACGTAGGTTGTAAAATCCTATATACATACGTTCACTATATCAGATGCACTATTTAAAAATTATCCGTTACAGTATAAATAATGGTTTAATGAATAAATGTAATTATCAAAAATTATATTCCAGATCACAGAATATTGCATCTCACATCCTACTAAAATAATATTAAAACTTTGTATTGAATGAAGATATCACGATATATATATTAAGTAACAAGTATCTAAGAAGTAAAACAAAAAAAGTTATTACATGTAGGGTTCTGTAGTTGCCAGTCACAATATGCAGACTTGAGACGGGAGCTTTAAGTAATTTTCAATCGAATTTGTACGAAATTACTTCTCCAAGTATGTTTTATAAGTTATAAAGCCTGCTTAACTGTGATATTTTTGAACGAAGTATCCAACGACATTCCACACGATGTAATATAAACGATATAATACCGATATAATATAAACGAGAAAAAAACATTCCCACTTTAGTTGTAGGGGAGGTAGCCTAGACAATATTTTTTTTTCAAGACTTCATTTTACCACTTTGTCGGCGTGATTAATATGTATAATATACCCACACCAAATTACAGCTTTCTAGTACTAAGAATCTCTGAGATAAGCTGGGGACAGACTTTACGGACATAACCAAACATAAGGGTTCCTTGTTGACTTTGGAACCTGAAAAACATTACTAAGAATTATGCAGGAAAATTTTAAAAGAATAGCTTTATAGCGTTTTATATGATGTTCTTCTAATTTAAAGCCGCTTCACTCATAAAAGACTTAAATACCTATCTATACGTTAGCGCGCTCGGTGTTACATACAGTAACGTAACTATGTATATACCAATGAAACGTCGATGAAGTGTTTTATTATTCTATCACTGACGGCGATTGCAGCTGCAAGGTTGCTTGACGCAGTACAATCAGATTTTATTTCACCAGCCAAAGCTTTTAAGAAAAATTTTAATATGTATTTTATTAGTATTAATAATAGGTAAGTATGTAATTTTATGTTTAATAAGAATGCACTGTGAAATGGTTATGATGTGTTATGGTTAGTTTTTATTTGACGTGTAGATCAGTATGAAGTAGCGAAGAGGCATGAGTCCCCTTAATGTTAAATGCTCAGTGCCGCTTATAGCTAATTATAACCAAACTCAGAAATATTGGGAGTCTAAACTAAGGCAAATCATTTCCGGGAAAGCCTCGTGTGCCAGTGTATTTCCAACCGCACACTTCAGATCAGACTATCAGCGTAAGCATTGCAGCTTTTCGGTAGAAACAGGTAAGGCAGTGATGCTTCCGCTCGAACTTTGAACTGGTAAAGTATACATTATACATACGCAGTATGTATAAAGCTTTACAATAAATAATACAAATTCAGTAAGAGTGCTAACGTAAATCGAATATGCTAATATTGCAAATATAATTCAATATCTTTCTTCCTTTTAAAACAATTTAGTAGTGAAACCGAGTTTATTTTTAAAATAACACCTTAAACACAAATTACTATACATTACACGAAAAGCAGACCCTGAATGAAGAAGTCAGATTCAATTAATCAGAAGTCTATCAGCATTATAATGAACTACCGAAGAAGTAGAGAATTCTCACATAAACAATCTTTTTTGTGAAGTACAGTACAAGTATCAGCAAAATCGTTTCATATTGTACATTGATAAAGCTCCAACACACTACGCCGAGCCGGCGGCATGGCCGGCAGGTATTCGTCGCGCGGGTATGCATATATCGAAGAAATCGGCAGTAAACCGCGAGCATCAGTTCAGTTTTGATAGTTGCAAAGGCGGGGGCCCGGCCGAGCCAGTTCGTTTTTTGCGGCAAGCCCTCTAAATAACCAGGGGCAATATTTTCATGTTCTGACTATACTGTTAGGCACAAGGGCCCTGGAGCCTAAGAAAGGCTTTTACAGCTTCACCCGGGCTTGGAGAAGAGCGTATAAGGCAGTCAGCTTCGAAAGCATGGCAACAAGCTCCAAGGGTGCCGAAGTGACCGAGCCTCGGCTTAGACTGCTGCCGTAGTTGCAAATAAGTCGCGAACTGGCTAATTCCCTACCCGTAATTCGATGTAAAGTAACTATACATATAAACATGTTTCTATCCTCTGAGAAGAGGGAAGAAACATGAGTATGTATTTAGTAATTTGTCAATTTTGACCTAAACTAATTAGCCAAAAAAAGAAAATAAAAGGTCCCTTTACAGAACCTATGTACCTGATTGGTGTGCATAGATAGTATGTAGAGAGGCAGTGTAATGATTGTATGTTGGTAGTTAGTGAAAAAAGAGTCACTGTTTCGCGCGAGCGGCTGCTTGGCTTAAGGGCTCCTTACCGGAGGAACGGACCTAAGCTTGACTTGCCGCGGACGTGGCGGGTGTGCGGGAGCGAAGTTAACCGCCCGTCCCTTGCGGAAGGAACGGCTGACCGACCACGTAAAATGAGTGACTACCACCAACCAGTCCCTAAACCGTCGCGTTACCAAGTCGCAGATTTGGTATTATGTACGCGGTCGCAGTTCAGTTTATGCTCAGTTTCCAATTTGTCGCTCACAACGAAATCTTGATAGAAACTAGCGCCATGGTTACCGACGGCAGAAACCGAAAGGTTTTTGAAGTTAAAGTCAGTTGTTGACAGAGCGTATATTGTTCTGTGGTTGGTGACTTATATAGTCGTGGTGATTTATAAAATAAATTTGTTGTTGTGTTATGTGAAAAAATTAGGTAAATATGATGTAACCATACATACACGTTGTATGGTCACGATGGTTAAAAATATGGAATATTGTGAAGACTCAATTGTATTTGTTTTGCTCTTTTTAGGATTGAACAATATCAATATAACAAAACTTTTTATCTTCGAGCAGCAGATATTTATTAAATAATGGTTTTAACATTATATTTATAATCATTTCCACGAAGTAACTGAATATGTGACCTACCTTAGTAACTGCAATTTGTCTGGTTTCTGTTTGACAGTTCAAATTCTATAACAGTCACAGTCCAGTCGCGGTCGCTGGGCTTACGTAGTACGAAATTTGAAGCTTTCGTAGAGATTGCTCAGATTCTTAGTACATATTTCAATTACTCGCTTGGGGCAGCACAGTCGGTAATTCGATACGTGGTACGAATTTGACAATGACAGTAACTATTTCAGAATTATTACCGATTGCTGGGTGGTTTACAGTTACATGGTTAGGCTGCCGTGGTTTTGCAGGCGCGACCGCGCTTGGTTTACAAGGACGGACCTGTAGTACGCGTTGGATTTCTCGATCTTGTCATCGAAGTCGGTCAAGACATTCCGCGGTCGGCGTTTTGCCTTCGGGGCGTTTGGTATGTATTTTGTATGTAATTTGCGGCGACTACCACTGTCGGGTTCGGATGATTCGACACTGTGTCGAAATAGGATCTCGAGAGGAATTTAAAATGGATGTAAGCGGCCCAGGGCCATAGCGGCCCTGTTCCGGACTATACGGACATATGCATTGAAGTTAATACTATTGTCGAGGGTGAAACCCAGATATATTTAGTCTGGGTGGCTGGCCCAGGGGATCGAGACACCGAAATGGTGGAGTGGTTAGAGTTTCCTTCTTAGATGTCTAGAATTACAGTGACTCGCGGTACTCTTATCGGGATTGAGAGCTATATGCCATTTACGGAAGCACTTCCCGAGAATGGTTATGGCGCGTTGGATACGAGCTCCGAGTTGAACTCTGTTCCTGCGTGCGGTGTAGACGACTGTATCGTCAGCGTATAAACCTATCTGGACGTTGTGGGGACGCCGGATGTCGCTGACGTACAGACTGAACAGACAAGGCGCCATAATGGAGCCTTGGGGGACACCTGAGCGTATGGGGTGTGGTGTGCAGAGTACACCTTCCACCCGGTAGCGGCAGGTGCGGTCGGTGAGATAGTCGTGAATAATATGAACTAATCTATCTGGGACTTCTAGTTGGTGTAACATGTGGACTAGTCCAGCCCGCCAGATCTTATCAAAGGCCTTGGCAACGTCAAGAAAGACCGCAAGTGTACGACGCGGTTTATATAATTCACTGAAACTAAACATAATGTACTCCGTGAGGCGGTGGATTTGATGAGTGCAAGAGTGTTTGGCGCGAAAACCGAACTGCTCAGGCGGGTATAAGTTTTTATCGTTAATAACGGTACAGAAGCAGCCGTTCGTAAAGTTTTCCTGGGCCACCAGCATAATATATAGTTAACTACAGATTCTATGTAATTATACTTTATCAATAACTCCTAATTAATGTTTACACAGATTACTATATTAAACAATTGAGTACGATAAATAAAAGGGATAAGAAACATATTATAATCATATTTTAAGTAATAAAAATATTATAATCGAACATTCGGAACATATAATTAATGACCAAAAATCCTCCACAAGGAACAGGTAACAAAATAATATAATGATTGTAATAATAGGTTAGGGCAAACACTGACCTTAAGAATGCATGCTACCAGTAGCTGTATAATGTCGAACACGTTTTAACTGTCCGATTTGTATCATAATTGCTGTTCTCAGACTCGACGTTAGAAGGTCAGAACCTGTCCGAAACTTTTTGTTTCTAGAGCTTAAAATGCATATTATATTAGATTTCGAGATTAACTGCTTAAGATAAAACTGAATATTCCAATAGCTATATTGGAATATAATACGATATATCTTCTATGCACATTATAAAACTCAACCTCTCTCTGTCCGTTTGTCCGATAATGTTCTTTTCGCGCGAAAACCACTTATCTGATTTACATAGTTCTTTTATAATTCATAGCAATATTATCTGACCAGGTTATAGGACAAAATTACAAACGAAATAAGCAATGACCATAATTGTGAAATAATTCGGAAAAAGACACATTTGTGGCACTTAAATAGCTTACGTTCAGTAAACCATACGAGATATATCAAATTAATGTTCCAGATAATTACAAATCTTAAAAAGACCTACATAAAAGGCAGCGACAGCATATATCTATCTTCCAAGGATCGCCCACAACAAGCATTTTTGGTGTAGCACATTTTGGGCGTGCCCTCGACCGGCAACATTCTGTAGTCATCGCGAGCGGAGCCGCGGGCACAGCTAGTAAAGTTATAAAATGCAACGAACACTATTTTAAATGTTATTCAAAGAGTCTTTAAAACAGAAATTATTATGTTACGTAATTATAAATTGCATTGTATATTCTTACTTTTCAGGAATAAATGGTATAAAAATACTTCATAAAAATTTATTCTGTGACTATTTTCGTCATGTTCTATCCGTCCATATTATGTAAGAACTAAATTATAAGTGAGTAGTTAAGGATCCACAAGTAAAAATGTGTAAAGTAAGTAAATAGTTCATTTTGTTGTATCAAAGTACTGTGTACCTACAAGCAGTCATAAGGAACATCTAAATTCACTTACTTTTTAATTTATTACTAGAGATGCGCCGAGTACAAGTTTTAGTCTGTCGAACAAGAGTCGAATACTCTGCCGAGTAACTCGGTTTAGTTTACGCAGGTATTGGGCGCGAAAACAGAAGTCAACTTGCTCACGAAGCGATACCTCGCCTCTATATTTTTCAAGCCACTCGAAGAAGTGACGATGTTGAGTCCAAACAGTAGAGAACGTGATGAAAATGAACTTGCTTTTACTAGATCAATAATTTTACAAAAGGATTTAAATAAAATGGAAGAATGTTATGCAAGTTTTAAGAATTGCAACGAGGAACTAGCATCTATAGCGCTGCAACAGCGTGAAGATCCAAAAGTGCTATTGCTATAGAATTGTAAATTTATTACCTCGGGCATATTTACCAAAGTGTTTTTATGTGCACGTGGAAGCACTGTATACAGCGGGTAAATTATACGAAGAGAAAAAGAACAGACTGCTACCAGAAAAGGTAGAATGTTTGGTTTTCCTGCATCATAACTTGCCATTACTAAAGTAACAATATTAATAATATAAAAGAATTGATTTTTTAAAGTTGATTCATATGAAGAGAAAGATGGTTCATACAAATAAAGACTGATTATTTATATCAATATGCTAGTTTTATTTACATGATTTATCTGACGGAGACTAGTGTAGACTAATATTGTAAAGAGGTAAGGTTTAAAATTTTGAATTCTTTTCGTTTACCTCGGCAGTGACACGGAGTTAATCAGCCGATAACAAGTACTAAAAAAATTACCGACTATGTAGAGTATCGAGTAATAAACGAGCATCTCTATTTATTACCCAGTTGAAAAGTTAATGACTTTTTTTTTAATAATCGCAGTTAGTGTGACTGTACTGTCCCTGATAGTAAACAAAGTACAATCAAAAAACAACAGCGCCCATCAAGAGATCAGCAATCCAGCCTGCAGGCCTTTTGGCATCTGTATATAGCTGCCGGCATCTGTAGACTGGCTGATCCTGAAACGCGACAAACCAATAGAGTCCCTGTGAAGAGTTTATCATCTTGCACGTGCACAGAGTGCACGGTGATCGCGATCCAATCGGGTACAAACAAGTACCCTAGAAGAACAGAACAGAAGGCAGAACTATTACTCGCATTTTACCGTACAGGGTAATCTGAAAATGGCAAGAAGTCGACATTAACAAAGACTCTGTAATGAAATCGAAAGTAAGTCGTTGTGCAAAAGGTCATCAATCCTCAACATATGCTGCGTAAACTGCCATTTCTCTCCTTGTAGGGTGATGTGACCGCGTCCGCTGTAAACACGCCCATATTTCATCTCATATGAACATTACATGTTAAAAAGTACATTTCACTTACGATAGTACCATCTCCCTGCAATACGATACTTACACTTTTATCGAATTAAAAATAGTACATCATTTACTCTATTTCAAGCAACTACTATTTTACAAGCAAGGACCTAGAAGATGACCGCAATATCCACAAATTTTGAAACAATTAAAACCATACGTTAAAATTATTACGAAATAGTATATTATCATAACCGTTGAAGAAATTGAATTTCCATTTTGAATTTCTAATTCTGCTATCTGTCATGCATCTATATACTAGATGTGCCCGCGGTTCCGCTCGAGTGGACTACTAAAAAACTTATTTCTTATATCTATAGCTTATAGCTACCTGCCAGTGAATCAGACAAAAATTTTAAAATTTGTTTTTTTTATGTAATAGGTAGCGCGTAGACTTTCAGGTGAATTTAGTAAAAATTTGTTATTTTGACACTTCTATTTTATTATTCTATATATTTCTAGCGAATAGGGTCTCTCACGTATATTTAAATATAACACACGATACTTAATATGTATGAAATTTCTTAAAAAATTAATAATTCGCAGTTTTGTCCTAATACGCTATATTTGAATCTATCATCTAATTGGTTCTAAGCGTAGGCGTATAAGGTATAATAGTTACTAAATATTACTAGTATAAAATGTGATAATAAATTGCTTGTTTGCACAACGATTATCAGTACTTAATAAAAGTAAAATTTAAAACTAAATTTCATAGTTATACAAAATCTTCAAATCACAAACTGTAACTCCGTAGTGTTGTTAATACTAG
Organism: Saturnia pavonia; assembly: GCA_947532125.1. Taxonomy (NCBI): domain Eukaryota; kingdom Metazoa; phylum Arthropoda; class Insecta; order Lepidoptera; family Saturniidae; genus Saturnia; species Saturnia pavonia. The sequence continues at coordinate 3,801,583 of OX383899.1, read as the reverse complement.
TTATTTTAGTGTAAAACTCTAAAAAATGATTTTTTTCTTTATCACGCATATAAAATCAAAATGTAATTTGCATAGTACACACTTTATTCTAACACAATACAGCTTTTGAAATTAAACTCCTTTACTTTAATATAAATAAATATAATAACACATTATAAGATTTGTCATTTACGTAGTCAGCAGAAACAATGAAGTGGCAACCATTGTACCTATTCTATTCACATTTGTACTACAAACCTACACGATTATGAAAACCGCAATTTTTTCAGCACCTCATGCCATTAGTAACAGGAGTTTTTCTATTGATTTTTCCTACACTAAAAATAGTATCAATCTAAAGACTTGTGATTGTTAATTAGTGAAGTAAAATAAAATTGAAGTTCATGACTAAAACTTAAGTTATGAAAAACAAAGAATACAAAACAGTGATTTCAAACAACGCCAATTACGATGGGTGCGCTCGCAGTTCCCTGTTACTAACAACGTGTATATATATGAAAATTATGACATTTTTAAACTTCCGATATAAACGAATCGCTCAAAGATAGCATATAAATATTTGTCAAAAAAAATTAACACCGCGCCGCGGAGTACGAATAGCGACCCAAATAGCTCTAGTTATTGAATTATCACCGATTGATACGAGCGCTAATATGATATTTACAAACAAAGCAACGCTTATTCAATTGACACCTCTTGAAAAATCTCAACAAACGGCTACTACAACTTGTCGACGTCATCATCATTCATCATGTGTCTGACAAATATTAGTTCGACAGTGGAATACATAATGGGACGAGTGTAATATTACGCTTAATCTTAACAAATGCAGTTCAATTACTGTGACAACGTTCACGAGCTAAAAACGTTTTTATAACTATTTATGCATTGAAGAAAAATGTTTCATAAAAACATATTTAGTCAAAAAGGTATAGTATTATAGGTATCAAAAATTAACCTTGCAGTGACTCAACATGGTGATAGTTGGCATATATATAATTTATTTTACAAACGTAATAAATTTCAATATTAATGAAAATTTCAAGTCTGTGGTTTGTTTATATTTTGTCATCCTGTTGTGTAATACGCAGCGAGACTTATTATGAGATCTTCACTATCCCACTGTACAAATGAGAATTATTCTGCCCTCGACGTCACATGCCTTTAAAAAGAGTCCAGTTAATACTGCAAGTCAATAGTACGAACACTAGGTTATTATTACGGTTTCGTTTATCACACCAGCATATATATATATATAGGTAAAGGAAATTTGTCCTCATAACAGTACCGCCCAAAATTTTTTTTATGAAGTGACTACATATATTGTTAGCCTGAAGGCCCTTGAGCCATTAGAGTCCTTGACAGCTTCATCGGGCTTCAAAAATATATCCGTACAAATATAACAGTAAGCTAACAACACGTAAGCATACTGATTGAACCACGTTAAAAGTACAGTGAAGCGTGAAATTGTCAACATTGTAAGCAAGGACCACCCCGATCTAGCGACCAGCCTTAAACCTGATCAAATAAACCATAGCAGGCGGACCGGGTACAATTTACGTTCCATTCGCAACAGTTTGACTCGTGAGGCAATAGTGGTCACAATGCAATGCGTCCTCGACGACTGGGAACGGAAAACAAACCAACGACAGTTAATAAAAACGTTCCGCCATTTTACAAACCCATAAACGTCTACATCAAAGCACTGAAACGACTTACAGCGCGATTACGTCGACTTTGATTTCTGTACGCATTTTTTATTATGCATATGAAATAAAGTTTTACGCATGCCTGTTCTATCTCAGATTCGGAGTATTTATTATTCGACTAAGATTTTTACGAGATGTAGTTGGCCACTAGTGACTTGAGAAACTTGTGACTGTATCCATCAAACAGTTACATTATTGTCATATACTAGTAATCCAAAGAACGACGAATTAAACACAATTATTTATTTACAGTACTCGTATAGTAGTGCCATTGAATTGTCATATTATTCACTTAATATTTAAAATCTCAGTAGACATTCTGAGTTTTTAGTTTATATTTAATATCTACAAGAATCTGTACATGAATGCAACAATCTTAATAAATAAATATATAATATAATTCTAAACGTGTCAGAAGTTTAAAACCATTATATAGAACTTATTATATAGTTGTTAGTGTAAAGTTCACTCTTAAAGTTTATACTTATAATACATAAAACGTGACTGAGTATTCATAATATTAATGATAGTTTTCTTAACAATTTGAAGGGGTAATATAAACCAAATTTTAAGTAATTTAAAAGCCCAGTGAATAATTTCATATTGGTTTGGAATTTAACAAAATTTATAGTTTGTCTTACGGCAGGTAGCTTTACTCATTTAAATTATGGTTCTTAGGATTTTTATTAAATTAGTGGTAAAATACTGTTCATAAAACACCATGTGAACAAATTTTGTTATAAATTGCAAAGCGACATAGAGGATAAAGTAGTTTAAAAAATAAATTTAGGCTATATACCATTTTTGGTCAATACGAAAAGTTTAAATGCTTATAAATCGATGACATACAGAAAGTGGTAATTGAACACAAACTTAAATACATTTCAAGTAACTTGTTTCAAAATAACAAATTCTTGAAATAAAAATACTTGGTAAATTTGATATGAAACGTATTTAATGATAAAACAGAAAAGGATTTGTAATTATTTCCACGAAGGTTGCGATTTGAGCAATCGTCAAAGTAAACAAATTCCACTAATTTCTAAGAACAAAGCAGCCGTTGTTACCACAGCGGTACTCACAGGAAAATTGCATAATTATCTTTCGATAAGTTATTACATTGGTTTCGACGTAACTTTAAATACATATATTGTTACAAGACTGTTAAGACTTCGTAATTTTTTTCTACCTATGGATATTATTGCTAAACTACAAAAGTAAAATATAGTATTTCTTTTAAAATATGTCACAAAAAGCGAGGACACTGATAGACTGATTCGCAAGCATAACAATCTGTAATATAAATCTAAATTCATATAATAAATCATTTTATAGCTGATCCATGCGAATATTTTAGTTAAACAGGTTCTTAATACATGGCGCCTGCTACTGTTCGTCAATAGTTGGGAAAATAAGCTTAAAATGATATATTAATCATTAATTTTGATGAAGAATAAAGGGAGATATGGTGTTGCCACATAAAACCCCCTTTAAATGATAATATATAGATATTATTACTACCCATCTAATGACTGAATGGTGCAAGCAAATCAAATTGAATGTTTTTAAATAAGACAATAATTCTCACTAACCGGTACAGATATTTCGATTTCAGCATCAATCTCATCTGACATCTAATGTAATTTGATATCTGACCGCATTCTTCATGTTATACGAATATAACTTTAATTAATGTATGCCCCAAAAAGATTATTGTAGGTTAAAACCACGAAGCCTTGAAAATGATCCGACCGCATCAAAGGTGTTCATGCCAACCTACTTATAAACGTGTATATGTTATTTTTATTTGGAACTAACTGTGATCCTCGGTTTCACTCGTGTTAAATTTATTCCTTCAACTCTTCACTTAATCGCCGCCATCTCACCCGTTTAGCCCATAGTTGTTCACACTTCCAGTACTTGTCTACAGCTTTCCACATTGCTTGACGTTCATGATTACTGCTCGACTCCTTTGGGTCGTTATATGAAGTTATATTGGCATATAACCTTCCTTAATAAATAGGTTATTAATTGCACATACATTTTTTCAAAGCTGACTTTTCAACTTTCAATTTTAGAACTAAATATTAGCGCGTTCAAACAAACAAGCAAAGAACAAACTCTTGAGATTAATATGTACTCGTATATATACTTCATGTTCATAATAAGTCTTATCTCAATCTACTTAGAGTCTAATGCTGTCTTTTAGATACTTCAAATAGGCTAGCATATAGAATGTGGTATTATATTTGTAATTCTATTTACAATTTGATAGAGAAACCATGTCACAATATTCACACACAATTACACAATTCCTCTCGTCTTTCAATTCAACCTTAAAACCAAACTTTTAATTTTGATTTATGAACCTTTATAACCTATTAATCGTAGTCTATTTTGAATTGATAATTATTTTAGCGAATTCTAAAATGTAAGTCGTAGCACGTTGCAATCTAAATAAATTCTAGATTAATCGACTTATGATTGGTTCAAAAACCACATATATACGTTTGCCTATTAATGAATATGGTACTTCATAATGTTAACTTTTCGCTAAACATATGTTTTTTAAGAGTTCTGATTCTACACATATGGAATACAATTTATATCACATTTCACTGATCCCGTTAAGCAACTTCACATAAAATAAAACCGAATTCTGTGAAAAGTTCTTAGAGAAAAGTAAAAGCTGTATACGCTATATACGAGTACGACAAAAAAAGCTTTTTATTTTCAGTGATTAAAACAATATTTGTGGTGAGTTTGTTGTATTTAATACTAGCTGTGCCCGCGGCTCCCCTCGCGTGGACTACAGAATACCATCGAAAATCTCCATAGACGCGTGAGTGTCAGTCACGACTATTCTCTGCCAAGTTTAGTTTCAAAAGCAACGACGAAATTGTTTTGTAGATGAATTGGAGAACATACATTCCTATAGTTGTAATTAAAGGAACTGCTATGGAAGTAGATTTCAGCTCTTATCGGTGACAATAACTACCCAGAATGTAATTTATACCGAACTTAGCCCATTTTCCCATTAATGTTTTTATTGGGATATCATTAATTTTTAAAAAGCCACACAACGCCATCTATTGGAGAGAGAGTGGAAACGCTGTTGTAGTTGATATTCATTATGAATGTACTTCGAGAAAGCAAACGAATTTTACGCGTCCGCTCCCGTAACACATGCTTGCTTGCGCCTACGCCCGCGAAACCACCGTTCTCTCCGCAGGGGACGTATGGTTAACTTAGCTCCCGCACATCCGCCCTCCTCTGCGGCAGCTCAAGCCTAGGTCCGATCCATCGGTATGGAGCCCTTGAGCAAAGCAGCCGCTCGCGCGATACAGTGACTCTACATTCACTAGCTATCACAGAGATACATGATACTGCATTATACACACATGCACGCCACAGGTACATAGGTTCTGTAAGGGACCTTTTTACTTCTTTTTTTGCCTAGTTGGACAAAAATTTCAGATCACTAAATACACATACACATGTTCCTTCCCTCCTCCCAGGGGGAAGAAACATGTATATATGTATAGTTAGTTTAGTTTGAATGATAGGTAATTAGCCAGATCGCGACTTCTTTGCACACGCGAACAGTCCGTGCCGAGGTCCGGCACCCTCAGAATTGTTGCAACGCTTTCGTAGCCAAGTGCCTTAAGCGCTCTCCCCCAAGCCCGGTGAAGCTGTAAAAGCCGTAAAGGCTTCAGGCTTCATGGTTTATAATACTTCAGTATAGACAATATATTTATCGGGCGGGCAGGGTTATGCGTCACAACTCACACAGCTCGTTCGAACCACTTTATCTATAGTCATAGGCCCGAGCCGAGTGTCGACTTATTTTAATTTTACATTATCTCCTATTTGTCCAAATAACATGCTATAAAGGGCAAAGTTTATCTACATAAAATTGTCTTGATGATTAAGTAGTTTTCGTTCGTTAGGATTAATATGCTATGCTTAATAATAATGCTCATAAATCACTTTTCAATTTTCAATAAAATATTCACAAAATACCTTATTGTGGCTTATGTATATGATATAGTATCGCGGCATTTTTTTAGATGTACTAAAGATCAATATTTTTGTAGAACAGTGTATTTACATATCACTAACTATTACGCCAGCGCACGCGGATAACGCAGTTCAGGTGCGCAGTTTAGTACGACTTACTTAACAAAAATCAATATTTAAGGCTAGCCGAGAGGTCCATATTACCTTCATTCCATTCCATATCCATACTATTCCACGTGAATCTGGCAAGCATAAACAAAAAGAATTTTTCGAAACCGACTGGTAGTTCCAGAGATTATCGTGTTTAAACAAAAACTCTTCCGCTTTATTGTATTAGTATAAATTGTTCGTGTAATTTAGGATTCTAGTATTCAAGTGAGGTTTACTAACAAGTGTGTATGTGGAATAGTTTTTGAGTTTAGTAAAACTTACACTGTAAATTAATATACACAGTAGCTAGTGTGTGCCCGAAGTTGGCTGACAAACTGCTGTGTGTCTAGATTAACGTTACAAATACAAAACACAGTGCGTGGCTTACTGTACTTATGTATAAAATTATTATTATTAATAAGAAATAAGCACTAATAAACCAACAGATATCGATGGGCTGATTCAAAATATACTCCCAACTTACTTTTTTTTTATAGTAGCTTGGCGAACTCAATCCAAGTACTTTTTTACATGGAACAGGTATTATGCATATAAGACACACATGAAAACGTACTTTTCGGTAACTATCTTTTATAAGTATTAGTTGTTTGCCTAGGCAAACGGGTCTAGAACCGTGATTCCCGAAGTGGTCTATATCGATCCCTAGAGGTCGACGACGTTCTGCAAGGGGTTCATTTTAGCGAAAAATAAATAAATTAGGTGTCCATGAGATGTAAATTAGGGTCAGCGATAATGGATCTCAATTAATTAAGTCGTGAATTTAATTTTGGTTTTTCATTAATGGAATAATTCTCATAGACAGATACAGTGGATTTAGGTTATAAAGACGATGAAGGAACCACTATAATTCCCTTGCTATATCCGGAAGACGCTATATAGATAGGTAGAACGAAAGAACCGCGAGCAAGAATTCTTAGATTATTCTTATTTTCTTAGATTTACCTTTACCTATCTGATGCATGGCATGTCAGGTAGATAGAATTTATGAACAAATGCGCATTATTACAATTTCTGACCATTTGTGAATGTAAACAAACGAAAGCTTTATGATTGAAAAATGAACCTTTTTTCTTTGTTTAATGACTCTTTCGTCGCCGGTTGCAATATCTACACGGGACTTCTAGGAACTTGTTACAAATAGTTCATTAAAACTAGTCGCTATAGCCGAAATCGGCTTTACATCCGAAGTCGTTAAAAATGAAATCCACTGTAGTTCTTATTTACTTAAATAATACTTCTTCATAAAATGTATTTTATAATGTCTTTACATATCATCTATCTACATAAAATATAATACTACCTATGAAGTACAAATTCATTCATGAAACGTGATGAAGAATCTTTCAAAGTGATGAAACCATATATTAGCTATGTAAAAAATACATTTGAAGTTGATGAATTTGGCAAAAATCAATATCAGATTAGCAGGGGAACAGGCGATTAGGTCAGAGTGTTTACTCAAAACCGAAAAACATGGCATGTGGTCTAAGAGACAAAAAGGTTGGGGACGTCTGGCCTAGATAGTTTTTAAAGCTTCACATGACAATATTAATATCATTTGAAGATAATAATAATTGTTAACATATTACTTTGAAGCATGACCTATAAAATTCCGTTAACATATCTCATGACAAGTTTAACTTGTAAATGTTTACAAACAATTTTATCAATGACTGTTCATTTATTTAGTGTTTGCTATGTATTGTGACATCAATTTTAGTAAGTAGATACATAAGTATGTCCGTGGCTGTGTTTGAAAAGTATATACGAATTATATATAGATGTTTGCTTACCCAAACTTAATACAGAAATAAATTTAAGTAAAAAAAATGTAACATTAACTGAATTCATGAATTATTAAAAATAAATACAGAAAATATTATATTTTTTTATAACAAATGAACTTGATAAATGATAATTATTATTTTACGAATTACACCGGACTTATGGGTCAGCTAATATACCCACATTTTGGAGAAGTCAGTTTTTTTTTTCAAAAGCCGCTTAGCATACTTCCGCCGAGGCTGATCCCATACTATGTTAATTGTTAGACCCATCGGTATACAACTTGTGATATCCATTATACTTTACAGTTAATTCCTTTAAAATACACTATATCTAAGACATTCATTATTTAATGATTTTTCTGATTTTACAATACAGTCTAAATTAGTTCTTATAATATTATATGTATTTATATTTTTACCCATGTATTCACTCTTTCCAGCTTTGACCAAATACGTTAAACATCATAATTTTCTTTGATGTTAGTGAATTTTTATTAACTTGACCTGTACATGTCCAGAATGTAATGGAATTTTTGGATTAAGTTTCCACCCACTTCCAGACCGAATAATCTCGAACTTTCGCATTCGCATTAATAATTTATACTGAGTTGCAGGACACCTATGGTTGATGAACAAGATCTATATATTTTCCACCTTTTCGGTTCCTGCTGTAAGAGCGTGTTTTGAATTATTATTATTTTTTACTAATAGCAATTATTTTGTATCATGGAATTTTATAACTCGTTAACAGATTATCATATATCGTATCACTATCGTAACAGAATATGACTAAAACATATTATTGAACGATTTATAACAAAGGTTTGTTAGGTATGTTTTTTTGATAAAATCCTAAAATTGTCTGTAAAGTTATAAAAAGTCACAATTTTTCTATAAATGTCTAGTTCTAAAAATATACATATTATTCTTGGAATGCATGTAACTTCTCTAACAGAATATTAACATTTTCTTAAAGTCTCATTTCATTAATATAAATTATGTTAAAAAAGTACATTACTACATTTGTATGTTTTAACCAGTTGCTATTTGTATGTTATTTATATTTAATATGTAGTGCCACCATTCTAAATATTATATATTTTTGAAAAATTATTTAATTAAAATACCTAACTGCCTATTGTAAACAAAGTCCTGATTGATTTTATACGATGTTGTTTATACGAATGGCAATAAGTTTAACATAAAAACTTGCATTCTGCTTACCCTTTTAGTCATATCCCTAATATGATATGAATAACAAGCAAGGACATACCTAAATATAACATATTACTGTATAAACCATCGTCACCGGGCAGTTCTTGACGCATAACTGCATGCCTTATTTAACCGCGGTCGCAGGTAATATGAGAGATGCGATAACATACCTCGAACTACGGGCATCAGGAAAAAAAATGAAAAAACGAAGGTTACGTGAGTTTTATAACAAGTAATCTTACGTTAAGAGAAATATTTACATTGGCTTATTTACCACAATGTTACTGTACGAACAATAATGTTTAGATTAATTTTATATTTTGATAAAGTTATTTAATTATATAGGAGAAATACTAGGAAAGGAATAGGAGTTTTGTTAAAATTATATATAAACAATAATAGCACAGCGTTTAATTAGCATTATGAACCGAAATCAAAGTTACGTTAAAGGCGTTGTTAAAGGCTATACGAGCAAGCGAGGCAGCAACTGAATGCCGTTTGGCTTGATTCACACGTAACGCAAATATTCCAGCATTATATGTTGCAATTTTTAACGAACTACTTGAAGATATTGTTTCTAATATTTCTACAGAAGGCAATGCTGCTGCGAGATATCCGTAATAATCATTATAATATTTAGTTTTTCTTTGCATGCCTGCTCACCTTGAATAAAATCCCGACTACATTCCTTGAGTTTAGTTATAAGTAAAGTTGATCTTCTTTGAAGATTAACTATAGCTACTAGTGTGATAAAAGCATTCCAACTCTTCCAACTTTTCAAAGTTATTCAACATCAGTACGGGCGTGCATAGTCTATAGGATAAAGTAAATTGGCGTAAGTGTAACAGTCGAGTCAAAGTTGAACGATTGAATATCAACAGTACATTAGATAGACATTGTAACATGCAATGATTACCTGACTGTTGTCTCATAATAATCAATATAATTATGCTCCCCACGTGGACAATATACGTGCTATATCTTAATAGGTTGGCGACATACAAATATATATATATATATATCGATAATATGACAGTCGATAGATTCTTACACCTTAAAGTAAACCGTTATATTCAAGGCTAATAAAAACGAATAAATTCCTTTAAGGATAATTTTTTTTAGAAAATAACTCTTGTAATGATTATAGCATAAAAAAATTATTCTTGAAAAACACTTAGATTTTCTAACTTACATAGTGCCCAGTCAAATGGTGAAATCAAATAAAATAAAGGACGATTACTAATTCATAAATTGAAATACATACTAATAACTAACAACTGAACAACAACAAAGCAATGAACTGCGAAACACAACGCACAACGCATCAACAATAGCCCAACCGGTTGTAAATGTTAAAGTGGTGTAATCTAATAAAACGTTTATAGTAATAATTGTAGATATTGCCTCCGCTACAGTAATTGTTGTTCAGCACTATCGCTTCAAGGTTATATTATATCAACAAGATTCACGGACCGTTTTTATTTATGCATTTCTCATGAATTTTTACTCACCGTTTTTAGCATTACGCACAATTTTTGCAAAGTTAGGTAAAGAAGGTGTTCGAATGTGAATGCGAGTGACATAGTCTTAGCTCTTTCTTACCACGTAGAAAAATGTACGTTAACAAAATGACTTAATTTAATAAACGCACTAGGAGGTTTATAGCATTTCTTTTTATTATTAGGGATGATGATTGTAATGGTAAATATATATATAATTAAAAATGATATATATATATATATATATATACGACTGTTATTTCAAGGTTGTAGTATTGATAACATCAATATTGACTTAATAAAGTAATCCAGAAATTATCTAAAGTATTGATCATTATGTTATTAAATAATACTATAGACACTGCTTACATAAACCAAAAGAAAAAAGTTGCCAAGTGCGTGTGGAGCCACACGTAGTGTAGGGTTGCGTAGTTTCCCGTCATAATATGCAGACTTAGAAGTGGGCTTTAAGTAATTTTCGATGGAATTTGTACAAAATTACTTTACCAAGTACATTTTATAAGTAAGTTGGTCGACTATTACTCGTTAACTTGTAAAGCCTATTTAGCTGTCATAGTTTTCCCTTTTACCTTCGTTATATATACTACAATATTTTAGTTTTGCACTTAACTGTAACAAAAATCTGCATTTTAAAGCTTAATATTTCGGCAACGGATTCCTGAAACGAAAGATGGTTTTCACTCATCCGCGATATTTTTGAACGACCTATCCAACGACTTTCCACACCATTGTATAGACGAGGAAAAAATACATCCCCGCTTTACGTGTAGGGGAGGAGATAAAGAAAATTTTATTTTACCATTTTGTCGGCGTGATTAATATGTATACCCGTACCAAATTACAGGCTCTCTAGTACTAAGAGTCTCTGAGCCAAGCAAAAGAAAGACAGACGGAAATGGCGAAACTATAAGAGTTCCTTCTTGACTCTCGAACTCAAAAAAATAGTTCTTATAGGTAATGCATTGGATTTTAATGCATAATATAATAAAGTAGGTAGGTACATAGTTAACCATGTCATTGTTTCATTCCACAAAAAAAAATAATTACATATTCCTTTCATAGTTCCGGGTGAATGGTATACAATCATAAACATTAAAACTTTCACTAGGAATACAGTAAGCATATATCGATAATTATATCGACTATCAATATCAATTAAAGCTTTAAACTATGAACTGCATTATCAGCAATCTATAGGTACCCAATGCTGGTTGGGCTAACGCGCAGCATTCCGGGCGCCGCGCGGTTACATATCTGACCATCTGACCCGCTGGCTTGAATGTTGATCAGCTCCGCATTAATATGGACGACACGACCTTAATTACATCTGTTTACTCTACGCAGCTAAGATTATGTGGACCGAGACCACTTAGCATAGCTGGCATATATTTGGCATAATTATGTATAAAGCTAGTTTATACATGTTTTTTATTTGACTATTAACTATTATGGCAAATAAAGATTATTTTAAAGTCATCAAATAAAAATATTAAGACGACAAAAGTTATGACGAAGTTTTGTTCATAAATTTCAGAATATTAATGAATTTATGGTTTATTTGAACTTTTACTACTTATGCTAAATAAAAAAATAGCCATAGCCATAACATATCATGTTTACAGGGTAGATCAATTAATGCAATAATACATCAAAAAGAAACCAGTTTAAATTGGTATTCAAAAATTTAAGAGATTATAATTTCACCTAAATTAAGCAACAAATACTTTCACACGTTTCAAATTTATGAGTCCTAGAATTCTCGCATTAAAATATCAATCGATTCGCAATGAATGAATTAAGTTTCTAATATACATTTACTTAAAGGAATTAGAACTTTTAATCACACCACAAAGACACTAGCCGAATATCTCATATAAGTCACGGATTACGTTTCTTAATTTTAAAACATTCAGCGCGAGTCCTTAAGTCTCCGTAAAGGACTATAGGCATAATTGCTTTGTACATTCTAAAACCATTTATTTTAATTGTACATCAATTTGTATAGTTGATTTGTGCTGGTACACAAGGTGATGCCAGTGCATATGGTAGATCAAATATTAACGTGTGTCATAGCCTCTTGCTAACGGGAAAATATTAGCCAAACGATTCTTTAAAATAAAAAGAGGTCAATACGAGGTAGCCATTTCTATGATAATCAGGTTGATGTAATCTTCTCTAAGCTCAAAACAGAATGAAACGTGGCACATGAAAAGCTACGTTTCCTTACTGAGACATATATCATACTGTGACTGATTGATGAACTTATAATTTATTAATTTCCTTGCCTATTACTCCCAAATTCATACTTCCTTTGTTTGGACAAAAGTAACAATCGAGACACATTAATTATTTACCCGTATCTTGACGCTGATGTCACAGTTCGTATTACGTATTATTCTATGATACATTTTCATCGTCACGAATGTTTAGTAGCTGTTGGTGCCGTAACGAAACCAACATTGAAGTGGTGAAGTGAACATAGTTCATAGAAATATCTAATTCTCTTTGATTTCATCTAGATGTGTGTATAAAATAAATAAGAACTTTTTATTTCTCTATTAAACTTCAGAATCAAGATTCAGAATAATAATATAATGACGTTGCAAAAGCCTAATAAGATAAAAGCTCAAACACATACAAAAATTAACAGGACGTATCACAATAAGTTAATTACTTTTTAATAATAAACGGACGAATCTACGTAGTATTGATGATTCATCGATTTAAATTGATTTATTGATAATATCAATTCACTTAAAACCTTTTGCAAAACGCTACAAAAGGTTTTGAACAAAAGCGAATAAAGAAACGTGATTCATCGCAGATACATGATAGGGGATCGTAACCGTTGGCTTCATTTGCGGCTTAAATCCGGTAGAAATTACATCGATACACAACACCATATCGGGATTTACGTTTTACGATGTCATATCGTACAAATAGATCGCATAGTTTAAGTGCGGCCCTTTGCCTATCCACTAAACCATTAATAACCATCGAATACATCGTGGAACCGGGAGCCGTCAGGGTCTAATAAAGACTTGTTATGCAGAATTTTACTGGAGCATTGCACTGCAGCGGTGTGTTGGTGGTATAATTAAGGGTCGGTGACCCGGTGCAAAGCACACAAAGGGAGCTAGTGCTAAAATTTAGCCTCCTACTGAACGCTGCACGGTTCCGGGAAGTGGGCGATTCAATTTCTACTAGACGAGTTTATAATGGAACAATTTTCTTTCCACTTATCATTACACAAAAATGATTACAGTAATATCTCTCAGTGACTACGGTTACTAAAGTTTCTATCGTAATTTAGTATGATGTAGTTATGTACTTATTTTTATCTGTCTTTATCTACTTGACCTTCATTTATAGAACAATGAACCTTTTGTATTTCTTCCTGGATACTTTTTGGTTCAAGTTTATTTATATAATATGCATATATATGTAGGTATAAAAAATATATACATTTATAATTAACTTAGGATTTGTTCAAATATTAATGAAATACATAAATAAATGCTGACAAATATATTTTATTAGCATAATCCATATTACTAACCATACGAGAAATATTAAGTAGGGCACCGAGAAAGTGTAATGACCCTGCACGGTACTTAATGCCACTAAATGCTTTTACACGTCTGAGAAGTACCTACGTATTAGATTAATTTTAGTATAGCATTTATGTATATTTTTTAATACTGTCGAAATATAAATAACAGCAAATAATTAACAAATAAAGATACTCTCGCTAGATTCACTTTATAAAATGTAACAAGATACCTCCACTTTAATTTATTATATAATTGCTAAAAATTTGCATATATATCGATACCCAAAATGATTAACATTGTAGCTTTAATTACAATAAATTACAACTATACGCTAAGCAAATAGGAAAAAAAAAATTATAAGTATACCTAAATATAATCGATACCCAGTATGAATACTAAAATCTCGGGGAAAATAATTTCTATAATAATAAATAATAATAGAGATAATAGATCTATATTCACATGACAAAATAGTGACTAGGTATAGTGGAAACAATGTTTCAAAATAAATTTATGTCATACTTATCTTCCCTTTAAATGATAGAATTTATATTCCCCGAGATTTCAGTACAACGTAGCATTATTCCTTAAAAGGCTCTACGTCTAATAGCTATGTGATAATATAGCAAACTCATCGACATTCATGGCGTCAGTCATAGTATTGTCCAAAACGAGTCAGCCCTGTTCCCGACTAGCTTTTTGTTCAGATACGTGAGACTCCGCGGCGCGTCTTAACGAGCATAGAACCAGTTCCACATTTCAACGAGTCATACCAAATCTGGTAGTAAATACTTGGACACTCCGTTTACTCTCACCAGTTTTTCCTTAAAATCGGAGACCAACAGTGTTGTTGAGTTCATCGAAACAGCACAACAGGTACTTAAACATCGACATATGAGTTCAAAAATTAAAATTATTTCAACGAATCGTAATTCCCTAATGCTTATTATCGCTATCACATAATTATGAGCTTTCACTTTACTGTAATTGTTACCGATGGCATAGTAATTGCTTTCGAAAAAGACACTTCAACGACTGGCGAAATTATTCTTACTATAATACCATAGGAGGACTATAAAAAACAGTACCTACGACGCGACGTGATAATTTCCTTTTACGTTCTCGGAACCAGCTAATCACAGAATTAGGTAAACTATTCGGTATTATTTATAACGTTGGCAACGCGAACAGATAAAGACAATATACAACTTCACTATCAAATTTCGAAAGTGAGTGAGCATAAAATCTACCTTTCCTTGTTTGATATTCTCAGTGTATTTTAATTAAATTACCAAAATCTATTAAATTACCAACTTCCATTTATTCCACTTACCTTTGCTGTTTACATTTGAGACAAAAAAATATTATTTTAAAATATTTCACTTGACGAATAAAGGAACAATCGCCATTAACAAAAAGATTTTTATTTTATTTTTGTAACCCCTTTTATTAAATAAGGATTCATAATTTTTACATAAAAATATTCCCAAATGGTAAAACAGTATTTAAATAATAAAGTAACTTATATCGAAAATATTTTACTCAGGAATAATAAACAAATAAACTCTTCATGAGAAGATTAATTATGAAGATTAAGAGATTATTATTTCATAAAACGTTATGCACTATTACCGTTACGTTCCCCGGAAATCTATTGAAAAAGCTATGAGTACATAATATACTACATTTATTACCTTAATACTATTTTGTAAAATGTATGTGAGCAATCTTATTATATATTTTATTTATTGTTTCCTCTAACTTGAGATTTAGTATCAAAATCCAACTGCATAGTGTATTTTAATAAGTATCAGTATTAATTCAATGCAAATCAAAGACTT
This sequence comes from Saturnia pavonia, assembly GCA_947532125.1. Taxonomy (NCBI): domain Eukaryota; kingdom Metazoa; phylum Arthropoda; class Insecta; order Lepidoptera; family Saturniidae; genus Saturnia; species Saturnia pavonia. The sequence continues at coordinate 3,785,766 of OX383899.1, read as the reverse complement.
AAACTTAAAATGTTAAATTTTTCCCCTAGTATGTGTTTGTATGTGCGTGAGTTTAGAAAAAACTAAACTTAACTTAACTTAAAATATTAGGGTATCATTCTTATGCACAGACTTAGGCATATAATAGATAGTATTTAATTTTGATATTAAATAATGTCGAACTGTTTGGTTTGTTTATTTTTTTTATCAAATACTTTTTTAGTTTATATACAAGGGATAAAACTTTGTAATTTTTGTAAACACTCAATAATGTAAAATGTGTCTTAACTTACGCTCACGCCTAAGTAACTCGTGGAATTTTTGACGTATAATGACGCAAAAGACAATTAACACACGAAAGCTTACAAAAATACTGAAAAGTAAAAAATATAAGTAAAAAGATCCAAATTTACAAGAATTTATACACATCATGAGATAATTTATTTTATTCTGCACCATTTGATAAAAAGCCCAGGTTTTCATTTTTTTTAATCATTTTCATTTGGCGCTTACTTTTTTATTCATTCGGGGTAAATTACGTAAATTTTTATTATAATCGACCCTTTCCTGTATTATAATTAAAATAGTGACTTATTACCTTTATATTAAAAATATATAATTGAAGCATGTTTACTAATGTTCTATACTTACCTATTTATTTTCTTGAAATAGAAATTATATAATGGCATTGTTTTAAAATTTTGCCTATATCTTCAAGAATAGGCAAAAAGGACACAGAGCGATATTGCCTACATTTTAAATATCCAAATAGATAATAAAGAATCATTAATTCATGCATTAATGCACGCTTTATTATCAGATATATCTTCATTATTCAATCCATCTGTAGCTAACATTTATCTTTTCTAGAAAGAAGTACCGTTATCCATAAAAATATCGTTGTTTATTCGTTCAACTGTCGTTTTTAATTTACCGCACAATAATCACTCTAAGACGAGATTATTACGGTAAATTATTACCACGCATACGAGTTGTATAGTTTTTAGCCCAGTCAGACTGGTTACAACGGAAATGTAGGTTCTCACACAGATTTAATGAAAAACGCATCCTGCTTGTCGCAAGTGTCGATTGACATGCATAAATATTTCTTTAGTTAAGTGGCCCACGTTATAATACATGCTATACTTAATAGTCAAACTAAGTGTTTGCCCAAAAAAGTCACCTTCATTTTACTTCCTTGAATATTGAAATAACTGGACAAATATGTAGTTTCATAAGACCTTTCCGAGATGTTTTGTAGAAATATTCTAAAGTACAGTATGATTGAATCCACAATCCTAACCCGGGATGCAACGTGCAAGCCTTTTGGAGGTGACAATTTCTATTGATATTATATTTTTGTTATTAAGCAGTAATTATCATTCAAAATCTTTTCATGACAAAATTATACCAAATAACCTGTTCTAAATAAAACAGAAAAAATATCCCGTGAATGTACTTTCTTATGACGAGGGTTGCATTGTATTCATTAAACAAAATAATTATTAAATATACTATTAATATAATAATTATAACTTAAATATGATCATCGAAAAAAATATTTTGCTCTATAGGTGGGATGCCCTATTTTACAAATTTAAATTAGGTTATGTAGCAGCTACTTCTAAAAAAAAGGATACGCTTAGTAGCTCACGCCGCGCCGGGCGCTTAATTATACTAACCTATATAAAGTATTGAAGGTAAAAAATAATCCGATCTCAAAAATAATGATAGCTACTTTATATTTTTTGTGAGTATATAAAAACGTAAATTTCATGATCTTAGCAAATAATAAAAACTTAAGGAGCGGACGACATCACGCGGCTATTAAATTGCACAAATCCTGTTTCTAAATAGCTACAAGTCTACAACGTTTCTTAGAAATATGTAGCCGTTGCATTTAACCGAATACCGTGTCACCAACTTACAGAAAGTTCCTTTTATGTTGATAAAAAAGTTACATAATAAATACATAGGCATAACCTATATTGATTCAAGATTACAAGGCGGTGTGTGTGATTATTCCATAACTAAATCATGTCTGGTTTTAATAATAAGTACATATTCAAAACAATGGTAATAATAATTATGACCATCAAACAACTAAATATTATAATAACCACGTAATACTATTAGTATTTGGTGAAAATCCTGTTTGAAGATAACGTTTCAAATGTAGTATAAACTAGTGTGCCCGCGACTGCGCTCCCGTGAACTACAGAATGCTGTCGGTCGACAAGACGGAAGACAAAAATGCTTATTGTGGGTGATCCTTAAAAGATAGATATTATATGCTAACGCTAACTTTTTGGTAGGTTTTTTATAAGGTCTACAATTATGTAGAACTTTAATTTGATGTAACTCTTATGGTTTACTCAGCGTAAGCCATTTAAACGCCCCAAATGCGACTTTTTCCCGAATTGATTCACAATTATCGTCACTACTTGTTTCTTATGTTATTTTATCTTACAAAATATATCATATAACCTGGCTCGTTAACAAAGCTATGAATTAAAATAAAATAAAAACATGTAAATCGGATAAGTGGTTTTCGCGTGAAAAGAACATAAACGGACAGAAAGACAGAGAGAGAGAGAGCGAGAGTTACGATGAGTTTTATAACATGGATAATAGTCTTATTATCTAATTATCATTTCTAATTATAAACCATCAGTGCTATGCTTTAGTAAAAACTATGAAAGGTAAAAGAAAGAACTTACCGATTTCGTATAAGTCTCGTATACTATTAACGATCACAGAATCTTTTGGTGCATTAGCTCCATTCTTATAATTTTTTGAACCCTTATGTTATGCATTTTGGAGGACTTCATTTCAGGTTAAAACCCATATGAATTAGTACTCCTTACTGTTACCTTCCATATTCGAAACCAACACATGTCAACGTTATCATATTCGTTATAAATATACTTTTGTTACATACAGTACTATGATTTAACTATAACATCTAGGCAATATCTATATATATATATATATATATATATATATATATTATAAAGTCCCCCGCCGCGTCTGTCTGAACGGGATAAACTCAAAAACTAACGAAACATTTTCATACGGTTTTCATCAATGGACGGATTGATTCCTGAGGGAAGGTTTAGATGTATAATTTATTACAGTTTTGTGTAAATTGGCTGAAATATGACTACGATTGTTGAAACTTTTCGGAAAAAATCTTTATAGGCGTGCGCCGCGTAAACCAATAGAGTTATATGTATTACTCTGCTACCCGTGCGAAGCCGGGGCGGGTTGCTAGTAATAAATAATTATAGATAACAAATCAGTTCCGACAAATTAACGCTTCAATAACGTTAACAAATATCCTTAACCTATATCGTATTACCGTTTTTTTAAAGCAATTTATATCGAACTTTGCAGCTATTCGGTATAATAAGATGCATTGACATTAAAAAAAACATTTATATATTTAAAAGTCAAGTAACTGTCAGAACAGAAAAATGACAGAAAACTGTGTAACAGAAAAATGACTCTTAACGATATTTGATTAAGGCTATATTTAATACCAGATTTACTTAAGTTAACGTTATTCAGGCTTACCGGAAAGACATCACTTTTTAAACTATAACAGATTTTTTTACTTAATACTTTATTATAAGCTTTAGCATTTAGCCACAATCTCCCCTGATGTTAGTAACGATGTGCCCTAATAGTGTAGTAAGGTAAAGCATAGAGGAGCCGCCTCTTAAGTACACCTGACAGAACACACCAATAGGTGCTTGACGACAGATTTTCAACTTAAGATGGTAGCTAGCCAGGTAGGCATTAGATATGCTATGGTTTCATCAAGTTGTTCTTCTTTACCGAAAGCTAAGATTTTTTGAAGGATTCGAACCTAGGAGGCGGCGTCCGTACATACTACCAACTAGTACTAACTACTAATTTCTGAACGTTACTTTTTATAATAAAGTTAGGCAGGCGTAACTTTACCATTTATTTAACCCCGTAATCACTAGTTTGTTTACGTCGCTGAAGAAACTCACAATCAATCCAAAAATATCATCTAAGTTGATCTCCAGTCAGTTAACTTATAAATAAATTACATTAAAATACACATTTTTAACTATTATATAATAATTGTTAATACATACGTTATATACGGAGCCATCTGAAGACGGTTCATTGTACGTAAAGGAATCATTAATTGAATAACGGTGTATACTTATTATTATTATTATTTTTTATTGTAGTAGGTTTGGCGTAGAGGCCACAATCTCACCTGATGTTAAGTGACGATGTGGCCCAAGATGGTAATACGCTAAACCTAGTGGAAGACTGGCTCTCAAGTGCAGGTGCCGGAACACACCTATTGGTGTTTGGCGACAGATTTTCAACTTGAGGGTGGTAGCTAGCCAAGCGGGCATCAGAAAAAGCCCTACCACCATGCAAATTTACGCTTAGCTATAAGCTTAGATGAATAGCATCTAACTCTATGTACTTACTGTAAATGTATTTTCATAGGTATCAAGTTGCAAACCTTCATTCCTAATGCAGAATATATTGTAGATTTCTCTATATAAAAGAATACCACAAGTAAACAGGTCATGTTACCTACATCCCATTATCTTGCCACTTCAAAATTATATAGGTGCTGTTAAAATTTCATAAATAAAATTCTAGTAAAATCAACTTTGCACATAATAACATTTAACTATACTTTACTTAGTTTTGTTTATTGAATGATGACGTCACGTAAAAATATTAATGCTGAGTTTTTGTGGCATGTTTTTGATTTAACTAAAAAAAAATATTTTTATTCAACTTAAAAGGTGTAATCGATATAAATAAACTGATTGAGGTTAGCCGTAGTGCGCGCATCACGTAAAACTTACCGGACAAATTTTGATCTCTTTTTTTTGCGTTTGACAAAGTAAACAAAATGAATCAAAATCACGAGGTCAATGGGCTTCGCTAAGAATTTTATATTTGATAAATAACTGTGAGAAAAGATGATTAAAAATTTCTTTTTTAAATTCACGTATTTCAATGGAATATATCAATGTGTGCGAAGAACTTATTTTTATCATTGGATTTTATAGGCCAGCATTTGGACGACACACTGGTGTATGAAACAAATCATGTTACCACCTAGTAAAACAAATTGGGGTGTGTAATGCGATTTTACTAACAAGTTCAGAACAGTTAATGTAAATTATTAAGAAGCTTATATAAAAAATATTAAATTAAGTTAAATGGGCCGAGATTATGTCAAATGAACTGAGAACAGTAAAAATAATTGTTAAAGTACCTATCACTACTCATTTTAAAGAATTTACTTTGTATTCTTTCAGAAAAAGGATTCCACGTTACGGAACCATATTCTACAATAGAATCGGAATGTAATCGTATATGTGTGTTTTGATTGCTCATTAAATCCTTTTTCATTGCTGTGTAAGGATGCTCTCTACCTAACGTCGTCTTCAGTCTTTGTCGATTCTTGAAACTGAGCTATCTAGTAATTTTATAAAGAGATTATTCGACTTACGCTTAATACTCAATATTACTTACATCTAAAATCTTCTCTATATATTAGCGAAGTTAAGTCCTCCAAACAGAACAATGGCTGCACTATAAAACTCGATTCTCTCGAAACGTAATCTTTCGTATTACTTACATAAAGATAGTCAATCGACCGCGTTATTAGGTTCAATAAATGTTATATAACTTTTAAAATAAGACAAACAAGCACATTGCTTAACCTTCAAAGCGGTTTGCCTCGACGAATCCTCACGTACATAGGTATTATTATCAAAGGCAGTTAAGCTACCGATTGACCTTTGCCGGTTCACATTATGCCGTGCTGCTAGACAGTTACGAGGCACGAGTAATATTACGCTGGACGATACCTAGATCGCGGCCATTCATTATGTCGTTATTAATTGCTCTAGCTACCTATAAGGAATCGCCAAACTTGTTTGAAACACGTCGTGTAATACCAAGTTAAAATACATAATGTACAGCTTAAGCGTTTTAAAAAGTCTATGTTTGGATTATAAAACTGATAAATATATTTATTTTTAAAAAACTTAAGATTTATAAAAATCTTATTTTTTTACCATAAAATGTTTACGCGTATACTCAAAATACAAAATGTCGGTATTTCTTAAAGTAGATGTGTTTTGTTCATATTTTGGTGCACTGTCAAATAGCAATAGTATCATTAACCTTACGTATAAAGAATAAACTATATCCGTTCATACAATTATATACATAAATGACCGTAATGAAAAATTTATTCTGATCAAAGAAAGAATAATACAAAAAATAAGTAATTTATCTAGCTAAGAAAAATACAAATTTTATGAGATCCGTAATCTCAAACGTTAGACTAAGTACGAGTATATGCCAGAAGATCATGAAAGTAGTACCTACCTACATGTATACCCCTTTACAATCACTCGAGTATAATCAACAACGAAACCTTTAAAACCAAGTATTCAGATAGACACCATCGATACACAACGCCTACAAACAAACAGAAGTACTTCTTATCTGGCACAGATAACATAAGTGCTGACCACAGGTTTAGTCCTCCACGCATTACCGATAAGCACTAACCAGTGAATAACAAAAAACAGATCGATTCCATCGAGATTAGGCATATCGAATGAAAGGGTGTGTCTGTAAATGGAACTCAGTAATATTGAATCACTGACGATAGATAGCAGATAAACCTTAAAAATAGATATAAATTAAAATTATAACTCGCGTAAGGAATACACGGCTCGATTTAAACGCTTTGGTGATTCGTACTCCTCGTTTATAATTTAGATCGTTATTTTATTTAAAGATTGTTGGAGAAACAATATATATAATTTCTTGGGAACAGCAACTATTCATATTATGATAAAGTGCACAGGTTATCTGAGGCTTGATTTAGTAGATTTACATACGGGTTAAATAAAAAAGCAGGTATAACGTCATAAAAGTATCTTTTTTTTTATCTTTTTCCTCAGATGATGCTAATTTTAAAATGAATTTTATCTTCAATTCTTTAATGAAAAATACATTACAAATTTCTGATAGAGATCCAGATTTCGTATCAATGCAGATGAATATCATCAGCCCGTGTTAATCTACTGGTGGTCTCCACACTGTACTCCATCTTCAACTTGGCTCTTCCAATTCTCCCCTCGAGAACAAATGTATCCCGACTTTTAACGCCTAGGGGTTCTTCGACAGATATGATTGGCTCGTTAAGCATAACGCTCGAAACTAAAGCGAAGACTAATAAATATTTTTTATTTTATTTGTATCACTCAGGAAATCGCTAGAATAGCTTATTCCATTGCTTGCTAATCGACCCTTATAACTTGTGGACCAATTTTATTGTACCGTTAGTGTCCACATTTCGGCACTCATAAGTCTCGACGATTTGGTCTCTCTAATTAAAGTTTCCAACTGTCACGCACAGATCTAACTAATCTAAGGAATTCGTCGATTAGCGCGGCAGGTGTAACTAACAACCAATATAAACGAACTATGATAGCTCGTAAATATATCAGTGTATCAATTTATTACCTTGGAATCTTTTTAGAAAAGTCGCCGACATTATCGCGAGGAAATAATGTGAACTATTAACAATCAACTAACTCTTGCTCTGTTTACTGATAAATTTTAAATGAGTGATTAATTATGCAATTGTTCATAATGCATTCTGATAGCTGTTGTTCAGACATAGTCAGCCAATTTATCAGATAATAATTATATATATGGGTAACATCTTATAATACCTCGTAATTGTTTCATAATTAGTTTAATTTTCCCGTAAGGCTAATCATATTCTAAATCTGTTCAAATAAATAAAAATAAACATGAAATAAGAAACTAACGGTAAAATTATACCTTCGGCGTGTTGAATTTTAAGACTTCTGATACATAACAAATATATTAAAGTATACATAAATAAATGAAATACTATAAACAGACATGTTTCAATTAATTACATACAACTGACTATTCCTAACTTACTTTTGGAGCGTCTACGTTTCGAAACAGTGTAAATAACCAAGTGTGAATCTGACCTGCAGTGCAGTAAAGAAAAGCCAGAATAAGAAATGAGAACGAATGATCACAGTGGAATGGTAAAAACACTCGTGGCCGACTGCTTCACTGAATTGCGACTCGAGCAAAACTTTGTCGCCGTCGTAATTGTAGGGCAGCGTGAGGACGTGATCATAAATATATAAGGTAAATATTATCATCTCTCGATGGTCGTCATTGTTTTTTTACTGCGATTTACTTACCATCAGGTAACGTTCAGTTATTTTGTCATCTTTACAAACACAATCGTAGTAAAACCTACGCACGTAATATTAATGAGTAAATAATTTACGTAGCATCAGTGAAATCAAAATTTATGCCACAATATAATCTCCCTATTTATGTATGTACATTATACTGTTATTGTTAACGTTCGTAATTCAAATCAACTTTCGTTTGAAACATATTCTGGTGCCAATGAACTTGACATTCCAATATCGATCGATCGATAAGTTTTTTTTTAGTTTTTGAAGATCAAAGACTCGTCCTTGTTTCACATTAGTCCTTTTGTAATTCCCGTGGTAAGGTTGCATTCCCGCGTTGCATTGGGGCGCTGCCGCGCATCTTTAAAAACTAGAGGTGCATGGTTCCTGGACCGTTGCACCAACTGATGGCCTCAAGTTTTTGCCTTGTAAACTGCTTTATTTTCATGTTTATTTATCAAATAACACTAAATATAGGTGCAATTATAACTTTTTAATCGATAAATACCTATATTAAAAACCACTGGTTTAAGGTTATAATTTTGAAATTGGAATTAGTCGTTGATAATACATGCAAGTTTTTCAGATTACTTTATAACATATATTAGATCAATATTAGGTTAAGACAAGGCGAATGTAGGGCAAAAGATAAACAGACTCTTTGTACTATCAGTAGAGATAAAATAACTGTCTTACTAACCTGATGGCTCAGCGCAATCGCTCATAATCCAAGTTGCATTTTAACCTAAAAGAACACCTTTAACACTGTCACTTTACGCGAAGGTCACGGCTATGTCACGTTGCATAATATCACTTAGCTCACACGTCAAAAAGAAGGGTTTTACGGAAAAAAAATGCACCACCAAGGATTACTGTTTCTGTTATCATAAACACACCAATGCACCGTTCGTTACACGTTTATTATTCAACAAATAACACGAGTTTCCATTCAAAACTCCATCAGATCGCATATTTGTTGCGTTATGTATATAACACAAGCACCATAAAGGAGTCGATATAATAACTTTTATACAGTTTACGATAAAACATGTCACAGCCGCGCTCAGCACTCCGTCTGACACGACGAATATGGCGGATGAATTTGAACTACGCTTGCGCGCGGCGCGGCGAGTACAACGCGGATAAGCGGATTGTTCGCCGGCTGGGCAGGTAAAACAGGGAAACTCTTGCGCCATCTATTATTTTTATGAAGAACTTTTACGAAGTAATAATGGTCGATCTATTTGAATATTTCGTTTTGACAAGTATAGATGGCGTTGAATTGTTATTATCCTCAATTCCCGCAACTTTTTGTTTCGTTTGTGTAAATATTTACTTTCTTTAAATAATTATCTTCTATATATATATATCCATATCATCTTCTATACATATAATAAAACTCAACATCTCTCTGTCTGTACGTTTATGTTCTTTTCACGCGAAAACCGCTTTTGCCAGATTTTTAAGATAAAGTAACATACAAAATAAGCAGTGACGTTAATATCCACGATTTTGGAAAAAAAAACACAATTAGGGCGCTTAAATGGCTTACGCTGAGTTAACCATACGAGATATATTAACTTATCTGTACATATTATAAAGTCTACATATTTTTGTAAAGTAATATACGAAATAAGCTGTAATGATAATGGTAAATCAATTCGGAAAAAGACGCATTTGTGACGCTTACGCTATACGAGATATATCAAATGAATTTTCTACATAAATGTAGATCTTAAAAAGACCTACAAAAATGTCAACATTAACATATATCTATCTTCTAAGGATCACCCACAATAAGCTTTTTTGTCTTCCGTCTTTTGAGTGGGGGCAGCACAATTCGCGTGTGTTCTACCGACGACGGCTTTCTAGTCCACGCGAACGAAGCCGCGGGCACACCTAGTATATTATTATAATATCAGTGGTAAGTATCACAAAGACTACGATACTAAAACTTTATTTGACTGTAGGTTTTTTATTTTTGTTTTGTAGACAACAAAGGTATGGCAAACAAGCATACGGCTCGCCTGATGGTAAGCAGCTACCGTAGCATATGGACGATTCTAATACCTTAGCTATAACTAGCGCGTTGCCGACCTTGAACCTCCTACCCCAAAGAGCTCTGGAAACCCTACTCACCGCAGGAACACAACACTAGGTTATTTGGCTGCGATCTTCTGTAGGGTAGAGGTATTCCAACAGTCGGACTACTCCAAGTAGAAAGAAATCTCCAAAGAAATTTATCTGTGCTCAACCTCTCTTTTCTTTCACTACGTTTCTTGTACGTTAAAATTATTAATAATTCAAGTAATAGTTCTTCTCCACCATTGTGAAGTGTTGGCAACAACGAATTACAAGTAGATATTCTGAAGACATTTTTTTTAATATAGTTCGGTATGTTGTTTAAGTTGAATATTATACCAGAAATATCAACAAATGCAAATACCAATAAAATTACATAATATATATTACAATTTTAATGCTATGTTTTATGTGTTATTATTTTATTTACTAACTAGTCAATTGTGATTTGAATATTTACATAATCAATGGACTTGTATTTGCTAAGTTTACAACTAAACACACTTCATTTAGGTTTTTTTGTTGTGGCTTAGCTCTAATCACCTTGATTACGCACAACAGTCATTACCGATAAGGAATCTTATAAAGGCAACGGAATAATATGTCATCGAGTATAACTGCAATAACCCGTATGCTCATGATTTGTCTTCTTCAGCCTTGACTATTCATAGCCATTGGAATATATTAAATATTTAATACTATGATAATAAACACGAACACGGAAATCATTTTTCAGTAATATTCCATCAAGATAACCCAAGTATACAAAATGACGTACATACCTCAAAACAACAATTCGTCTGGTCGTCACACCGCTATGCCAATCCGACGATGAACATAGTCATGAAAATCATGAACCTACGTTGCAAAATATCGACGATACTCGGTTAGGTTAAGTTGGACTTGCAAACAATTACTAGCATACCGGCCGCGGCAGCGGTCAGCGAGCGTCACGGTTTCATTAGAATGCGTAGGAAATGTTATAAATGAAGTGCGTAAGTACCTCAATAATACAGAACTTACAAGTCTGGTCATCACACCGCTAGATCAATTCGACGACGAATATAGTCGTGAAAATCAGGACTTACATTAACCATGTATATTCTATCTCATTCAATCGCAATCGAAATCCTATAGATGTGTGTTTGTCTCAATCCCATAACGCTTTGAGATCCCAGCAAAAACTCCCACGTGATATTCGAAACGAATCGGCAGTGTATTTCATACTTTGCCTAAATAGCATTTTGCATTCCATAGAATATAATGTAATAATTCTCTTTATTTCATACATTCCCTATAACATATACATTCGAATTGAGAACCTCCTCTTTTTTTTGTCAGTTAAAAAAGCTGTTATTTTGACGTTACAAACAAACACTTCAAATTTATTATATGTATAGATTCGTCCCGTTGTGCTTTATATAAACACGATGCATAATGTAAGAATCTCAGAAACTGCTTATCAGACTATGAAACATACAAAAACAGCGACGTTAGGTAATTTAATTTATTGCTTGCGTCCATAAAAATTGGCAATGTAGGTAGGTAGGTATACATTTTGTTCAACATACCTAATTTAGCACACTTGGTATTACGTCATAGTCGTTTTTTATGGTGTAACAAAAAAATCTAAATTTTTATACGATTTATTTTCAATACTTTACATGTTGGCGTTTCTTCTTTAATTTAAGAGCTCAGTCCTTGTCGGTGAATCAGTTGCCACTTTTCCCTATACTATGCCTTTCTTTCGACCTCCTGATATGATGCGACTCCCACTTTTTCCTCCCTTGTTCGAAAAGCTTCGTCTAGGTCTTCCTCTTACTCGCTTTCCTTAAGTTTTACCTTCAAAAATTTTTTTAAAGAGCTTCTCGTGCCATATAAAGGGTCCAATCATCTTTCCTCTTCTGTTTTCTATGTTTCTCAACAACTATTTTAAATACTTAGGTAACCAAGTAACGTATGATTTCACCTGACGTAATAGGAAAAATTACATCTTCACCTAACTTAATTACGTTATCTTAATTAGAATGAATGATAACCTAAAATTATATAATTTAAAATAATAATAAAAGTTTTTACTAAATTAAGGGTTAATATTAAGGTAACTAATAACTCAACAGGCAGAATATAGATAAATTACTTTGCCTGCCCAGTACTGCATAAGCTAACTTCACATGTTTGTATGGAAGCAAACTGTACAGTTATCCTAGCCTACTCATTAAAAAACCTACAAGGATATGAAAATTGAAAATGGTTATGATAAAATCGAGTACGTTTTATAAGAGTAGAACGTGGTAAAGCCTGGCAAGTTTCGACTGCGGAAATACCATTGCCATACCTATTCTGTCACAAAGCGGCAGTGATAGCGTCGCTGTGTTCTTCTTCTTCTTCTTGATTTGGCTCCGCAAAAAGCACTTGCCAGTGTCAATGTGTTTAAATCTTCGTAGTATTTCGTGGTGGCTCCCTTGTTAGAATTATCTAGTGGGTTTTTAGGACACCTCAAAATGAATGTTTTCCATTTATATTTATAATCTACTTCACTAATGCGTAATTACCAAACTGTTGCGTACTTTAGTGTAACTTGGCGAGCTAAAAAAAGGTTGTTCGCGCAAATTACAAAAATACCCCGTGTTATGTATTGGAAATCAACAATAGATTGTTTGATAATCCTAAAAACAATCGATGAATCAATTGTTAAGCGATGTTTCATCAACACTAGTGATTAGCGATACACACTGGCATACAAGTCGGTCCAACTCAGACCTCAGGAATTGCAACCTATTATGACTGGCCTTAGTATGGCTGTTTGTTACTTCATAATGTTTAAAAAAAAAGCTATGCATATTGTCTTAGTATTCTCATTGTTTATTAAGCTTCCGTTTTTAGTATTAAGGCATAATTAAGATGTACGATGTTTAACAGTAACTTATATGTATCTTTTTATGTAGGTTTAGTGCTATGTCCACAATCTCAAGTGATGTTAAATGACGATGTGTCCCAAGATGCAGCTCTCAAGAGCAACTCTCGGAACACACCTACAGGTGTTTGACGACAGATTTTCAACTTGATGGTGATGTTTGATGATAGATATTTTTTTAAATCAAAGCACATCAATGTTACAACACACTACCAGATGGAGAGAACAGAGCAGTCAAATGACATCAGCGACTACCTTGTGATTTACAATCTATCGTCATCCGTCGCTATTACGCCAGCCTTCTCATCATAGTATTATGTTCAGTGGATACTATATAAATTATTCTTGAATATAGCCGCCTCAACGTGTCTTTGACTTTAAGCGTTTTATCATTCGCAACCTGTAGGCATGATTCTGATAAAGACCCTACAAGATAAAACAATAATTCAGAAAAGTATTTATTTAGAAATTTATTTACACACAGTAATATCGAATATTATTTAAATACAGACCACACATTAATAATAAGAGTTATGGTTATTTTCTACGAGCTCGGTGTCTTAACGCCAAGAGCGCTAGGATGTGGAAGATGACGTACAAAATAAGGAGGGCGATGATGTCGTACCAGAAGTCGTCGATTTCAAAATCATACTGAATAAGTACTTGTTCACCGGTACTTACGCATGGTACACCAGTTACATTAGTGTTGGAACAAGCTGTAAAATAAAAATACACAGTATTAATGTTCATTAAACATCAATGGTTGGAAATTAGATAGAATCGATTATTTTGTAAAAAAAAAACATTTAATCATTTAACTATCGATTGTTTCTTAGTACCGTATTTAAAATGTAGGCGACCGAGCGGCCAAGGCAAAAAAAGGGTATTCACGTGATTATTTGAGATTTATTGTAGTCAGACAAATTGAGTGCCTTCCTTTATAAATACTTATAGCAAACTAGAACTATTGATTGTTTAATTCCGACTATCGAATGTTCGATAGTTCAAATGACTATCGTTTAATCGATAGACAATTGATTTTTAGTGAACACTACACAGTATATTACAATATGACTGCATTGTGTTTGACGAGAAACAGATTAGGATTTTCAAATGATAGGGAAACATCGCCATTATCCAGTCCTTATATAAATTCACTGGTACTGGAATTTGAAAGTATCATACGCTTAAATTGAGAAAAATTGGACTGATGATCTTTAATAATAAGTTAGTATTGTATTTAATATACTAGAAATTATTAGAAATAAAAACAACAATAAAATATCAAAATTCTTCTAGAATCTCTGAAGCTATTATTAACACAAATACTTGACAGTCCCTTTTTGTTGGAAATACCCTCGTGCAAACGTAAATAAGTTGACCGGAGTTTAAAAAAAACAACAATAAACAAACTTGAATTGTTTATTGTTAACTAATACCCATGGCATTGTTCGTATATTATACAGAAATAATTTTGCGTGCAAACAGAACATCTTTTCTAATATAACGTGCACCAGCAATCTCAAAATATTTACATGCTATAATCATTATTGTATAATCATTTAAACCAGTAATCACTACTAGTAACTAGTAATCAGGCTTTTGACTGCAACCTTTAGATTATTTACAGTCATGGATGACAATCAAAGGTTCAATAAAACTTACCAATGTTTTGTACCCCGTCCCATTGCAGTATCGACATCGCTTCGTTGGAGTACATCAACCAAGACACGTGTCTGATCCACGATACATATTTCGGCATTGAACTGTAACAATAGTTCCAAGAACACATATTTAGGTGGACTTACATAAATATAATTTAGGATCGAATTCTTCTTAGCAGAAACATGAGTGTAGTTGTTAAAATATGTTTTATCAAAATGTTGCCGTAAATATTTGTGTATATTGTTTAATAGATTAGTGACTACAGTAGAAATTCGATTTGGCTTTACTTAGATTTAAAAAAAAACACAGCAATAGTATTAACCTTAATTTAATAAATATTCCTGAAGTCATCATGAGTGTGTAATCAAAAGGCACGAGGTACGCGATCGCAACTGGCATCGAACCGAAAGCACACGAGAAAAAGGACCCTGAAAGAAAATAAAACAAACAATTTATTAAAGTACTTCAAAGATAATAATTAACAAAAATTTCAATCTTTATTGGAAGTTTGCCGACACTTTATGTTATAAAAATCACGACCATTCTGTCCAGAATATTAAGCTTAATTTTACGACCAAGAAAAGTAGCCAATTCTGGTATCCCAAGTTACTAATTATAACAAAAATCTGATTAAAATCCGATAGGTATAGACATATTAATCTAGAAAATCAATGTATTGTTTTTACTCGAATTTTACATACTTTATAAGGCCTACATCTATAGCATATATATTTCACGGGCTTGTTAATTGATCTGAGATCCATTATTATTGGATCTAGGTATAACTGCCAACTAGATTTTTATCATTAAGTATGTAAATCTTGACCAATTACATATACGAAGAACTACCTTACAATCAGGTTGGAGAACTTGAGTCTATACATTCATATATTCAAATGTGAAATTTATGAAAACTAGAAAATTTATGAGTATGAATAAATAATACTGCAATAAATAAACTATCAATAATAGTTTATTATCATAACCTACATATTATATTATAACACATATAATAATTAGATTACCAAGAATAATTTTGTGTGTAAAATCGTGTCAATATTAATTTGTCACTGTAACTAATATAGATTTACCACTTCACGTTCACCTCGACGCAACACGCTAAGCCTAAGAAAATTAGATTAGCTCGAAACATCTACTTTCGAATTAGGATAAAATAATAAAATAAGAATTTTCATTCCGTCGTATATAGAGAATACCAAAAACATCCAGCCCAGTAACAAAAAAAACCTATTTAATTTTCAATATAAAAATACTTCTAAAGCAGATTAAACTAAAAAAAGAATACAATTTTTGTATTTTTTTAAAGAATCTTGAGCAACCTTTTAATAAAATTTCATTGAGTTGATTTTTGGCGAACATTCTCAAAACGTGTAAACATATTTTCACGTAAGAAGTAAAAAATAAATATTCATTCTTTTGGGCCACCCTAATGCACAGTGTTTTATGGACTTTCTTTTCCCTCTCTCGTATAGAAAATGTAAAAATTGGAATAATATTGTAAAATTGCTATGATTTTCATAACGTCTTATTTGGCAACAATTACATAACAATTTCCGAAGAAATAAAGTATCATAACTCAATGATCATAACAAGTGACGTCAACTGTACTCACCGCATGCAATGGCGACGTTCAACACTAAAATAGAAGTAAAGACTGTAAATCCTACAGCGTATAGTGTACTCCGTAGACCGGCAATCCAGTAAACAATTAGTGTAAACAATGTTGGTTCTATTAGAAGTCCTGGAAACTGTTCAAAAATAATTTAATTATCAATTATTGAATTTAATTATTAATCAATTAATATTAATTAATTAATCGATTACTGAGTTTTGATCTCGGCCTCTCAAGGGATCTCCCCTTGCATTATACTACTTAAAAAAGATCTCGAGGGTTTGAAAGGTGTCATATGGACAAATTACTGCACTCTGTATTGATTATATTTAATATCGTTCCGTAGGATATATTATTAAGCAGAAGAATAATTAATCAAGCCAGACTGAATACAATTAATTATAATAAGAACTAGCAGATATTATAAACTTGGGACAACCGTTACATTTTACATTACATAGAAACAGAAAGACTATTTTGTTTCATGGCTGTTTACGCCAAATAAAATATTTATTAAACTTTTTTCATTAAATTTTTCAATTATTTAATTGACAATTACTTCAATTTAGTTTAATTTATTTTAAATTTTAATTTACCTTATTTATTGTAAAATATTTTTGATAATAAGAACTAATTAAACAAAATAATAATGGATTGAAACTTACCAAAGCCAGCATTCTAGAAACGTAATAAATGGGTGTAGAGTACAGTCCAGCTTTGAGTTCTCTGTTAAACAGTGGAAACTCTTCAGGGAACTTGTGCAAAACGGAGTACATTGGTATGAAGGTATTTTCAGCAATGATGATGAATAGGGCGCCTTGTACATCTTGGATACCGGCTTGCGTGAGTTGTACCGTACCGATGAAACAGAGACCAGCAGTCAGGGCGATGGCCTGTTGAAGTAACAAACATTATCTATAATATTTTAATATATATTTAAGTTTACAAACAACACCTTGGGAATATAAGTAAATATTACTATGTAATGTATGTAATGAGTTTGTATATTTCAACGTGCTAATTTCAGGAACTGTCAGTCTGATTTGTAATATTATATTAACACGTTTATATTAGCTTCACTTGTATCTAACTAACTTAGAATGTAACAAAATCTTAGAAATCAATTTTAACCTACTTCTAATTGTTGTATCGAAATGAAACTTTGTATGTATAGGTAGTTCGGATGACAATACTATAATTTTGTATCTTGAAGCTGATCTGATGATGGATCCAGGAGGTGGATAGTGGAATATATCAAATGCTCAAGTAAGCCCCTCGAGTCTAGGCTCATATGTTGACAATTCAATTAAAGATGAACGAGATGTTATTATAAGACTTAAAAGATTTATTATAATTTTTAGTGCGTAGTTAAAGCGTGTTTTTAGTTTTTTTAATTATTTATATTAGATAGCCCGTTTATCGAGAAATAGTTTGGCTTTAAAAGTTTTAGTTATAACTTTACGCTACGACTTTAAGGAGCTGAGCAGTAACTATAAACGTTAGACAATAGCAACCAACTGTACGCAAGTACTCATCATGTGTATTAAACAGTCTTGTAAAGTTACCAAAAAACGTATAAAATCCTATAACTAATTCAGAACATAGTCCTAAAGTATTTTTAAATAAATTCTTAGTATTATTTTTTTGCGGTAGAAAATTAGAATATAAATGAATTATTTATTTACCTTCCCAATTACCTAAAGCTTGTAGCACTTAAGATACTTAAATATCGTATACTTTTTCATATTGTTTTATTAAATTGACATTGAGTATAACAAGTTTATGAATAACAAAGTTCCGTTGATGGGACAACTACCGTTATAAAGACCTTTAGTGGTAAGTATATTCACATCGGAAAAAATTTAGTTATTTGACATTATTAAGGTTAATAGTTGCTTGACCGTATTAGGTTAGTTAAGACATAAATGTGTATCGATTAATTATAATTAATTCGAAGTTTAACATAAGATTTTGTTAATTTGACAGAAATCAGATTATTATATTGAGTTTTATTATCTTTAAAACAATTATAAAATCATATTACATAATCTAAGTTTGTGGTTTCGGTAGATTTGCTACATAATTATACTATTAGGTATATAACTTCAACTCTTTAGTAATTTACGAATATGGATATGTATACCTTTCTTCTTTTTAGAAAACATTGAAACTAAATGTAATCTATCGAAATAAAATGATTGAGGCTTGCCTTTGTGCGCGCTCAGCGCAAAAACTACTGGATAGATTTTTTTTTGTTTTACTCCTTTGACATATAATCCTTATATTAAAAAAAAAACACAATATCTTTATGAACAATAATTCTATAGTCCACGCGAGCGGAGTCGCGGGCAGAGCTAGTATTTTAATATAATTTATTTGACATAATTTAACTTACTAAAATAACAATCGCGAACTTAATGAAATAGACGCGAGTTCGAATCCCTGCAATAAGCCTGATCTTTCGCTGAAGGAAACATCGTGATGAAACCATAGCATGGTAGTAGGGACTTTTTCTAATGTCCGCCATGATAGCTACCACCCTCAAGTTGAAAATCTATCGCCAAGCATCAATAGGTGTGTTCCGGCAGCTGCACTTGAAAGCCAGTCTTCCACTAGGCTTACCGTGTGGCTTGAAACACATCGTTACTAAAGTTCAGGTGAGATTGTGGCTACAAAGCTAAACCTATAGCGATAAAATAAAATAAAATAAACTTTATTTACTAAATACGATTCTTTTCATTTTATAGAATATAGGGGATATAGAAATAGAGGAAGACTGATGAAGATATTTATTGTTTGAGGAACGAATGATATAAAACTGAGATGAAATTTGGTATAGGGGAGAGGAAGTGGGTAAACATGTTCTGAAGGCGATATAAGGGCAAGAAGACGAAGAAAAGAAAGTAGGTTTGAATAATATGAATATACGAATTATTTCTTAACTTAAAAGTATTTATTCATATGCATTTATAAAAGTGGTACATTATCAAACTTATCATCATCATTTATCATTATCAATCCAATTTAATGAATATACACATTAGTTATTTCTCTGCCCCCTTTCTATAACAGCTACATTTTTTGTTTTCTCCGTAAAGTTTGCTAGAAGCAGTATTGAAATGTATGCAAAAGTTTTACGAAACGTTCGATCATATTTAAAACTATAAAAAATTTAATCTTTGATAAAACAATTTTTGTAAATTAAATATTACTATTTATCTTCTATATAAATAAAATGATTGAGGATTGACGTTCTGCGTGCATCACGCAAAAACTACTGGATCTAGTAGGTAGGTGTTTTTTTTTTTGTTTTGCTCCTTAGATTCTTGGTCCCTATAAAACAAAATCACGATAACTCCATATAGTAAAAAGTTATTAAAGTTTTAAGAATCTACAATTTTTATAAGCACTACGCGTTCTTCTGTCGTCAACGTGAGCGAAGCCGCGGGCATATCTAGAAAAATAATAAATAAAAGCCGCAACACGAATAACAACTTACAATGTGATAATTTAAAAAAAAACACTTACCAATTTTTGTAGTATACATAATAGTTGTACCTTTGGGTCTCTTACAATAATTATGAGGTATCTGTAAATTAACCACATGATCTTCGTGTAAAAATGTGGTGGTTTGAATTCGTCTTGTTTCATTCCCTTTGATTCCTTGAATTTTTATGAAAAAAAAATATATTTTCGTATATAAATCTTAATTATCATTAGATAAATAAAAAATAACTTAGATATATATAAACAATTATATTGAATTGAAATACCGTCAGTAGATGTATAAATCATATCATTTTGATACTTATGCAATATGCTTCATATATATCCAGTACGTATAATTGATTAGATAATGAACTGAACCATTATATATTATACTGACATTACATATTATACTGACTATATGAGCCATTTAGTCAGTTATTAATGTATCTAACCACTAACGCCCTATCTAAACGACTTATTTATTTTCAAATTATTGTTAACACTCTAACCAAAAATATAGATCATATTACAAACCTCAATATCATTATCAATGAGATGATATTCTAGTTGAATTTCCATATCTAATTCCTTGGCCACGTCGCTGACAGCGAACTGATCGCAAATGCTTTTGATTGCAAGTCGCGATGCCGTTTCAGACCCAGGAGTCAAAGCTAACACTTTGATGAAGTAGTCTGTGGGGTTGTACGTGACAGGACAGTGGTACCCGAGACTGGGAAACAGAAATTTATTTATTAGATAACTAAACCGTTTACAACATCTTTTAAGAGATAAGCGTGTATGAATCTACATAAAGCATTGGGTTTTTAGGTCTTTCGACGATTGAAATACTCGAATAAAGTGATAATTTAAGTTTTTATAGACATAGCTTTATATCGGGCCAAATATTTATGTTTTTTAAAAGAAAATGGCAGTCAGTGTTAACATTTCAAAACAAAATAATTAAGTTGATACAGATTTTTATTTTTATTGTAGATACACTGGTTTACATAGCAACCTACATTATCAATTTTCATAATAAAATGCTTTTTTAAATGATTATGTTTAATTGTAAGATATGACTTTATGTTCAAAAGTATCGACCACAACTATGTTTCGCATCAGGTTCATCAGTATCGACGATAACTATGGAAAGTAAAATATTGCATCAATTTAAAAATCCACAAGAATTCATTGCACGCTCGCCTCTCAGTCACGGATATTTTTGCTTTATTAAAACCACCCCATATTGAAAAACTGTCAGTTGTCAATCTCATTGCGTTATTGAAACCATCGAAAATACTCATGCATGTAAATTGTACACCCACTTCATTATTACCAGAGTACCTTTAATTAAATTAGTTTTCGGATATATCAGGTACTATATTTAAATATTTTGCATGAAGAGTACGGCACGTTCGGTGAATCACACCTATTGTTTCACTGAACTCGCCTTGAGTGAACAGTTTCGTTGTTGTTAATTTTTTCTACTTTAATAAATTCAGAACAACTAATTTTTTTTTAAGAATCATCATCAAAACTTATGAAGTGGCTCGTGTATAAGTTTTCTGAAAATTTATGAAAGCTGTTTCTTTTATTTTTTAAATGTACGTTACGGTTCTTAAAAATATATTTCTCTATCTCTTATAGATTCAGAGTTCCCCACACTGACCGTTCTCAAATGTTACACCTGTATATACTCGTATAATACACAGGTACCTAATTATACATTCCACTTATAATATACGTGTTTCACATGTATTGTGAAATAAATTTATCTAACCAAGAGATAAAACTTGTTTGTGACGATGAACATACCGTATCCCATACACCATACAAAGAACGTACCATGCCCTTTAGATTTGAAAAGCGATAACGGAAAAAGAGTTAAGCTCATAAAATTAAATAAATAAAGATAAAAAATTCATGGTATGTTGTTTAACTGACTTATGCTATGAGGTTTCTAGTTCAAATTACTATTACAACATTATAGTAGGTAATATGGTTCTCTAACTCCTTTATTTAAAGTTTTGTATGTGGGAAGATGATTTTGTGCTGGAATTAATAATCGTACAATAACATTTAGAACTAATAGGAGTACCTGAATACCTACATTATGCTGTTCAACCAACAGAGAAAAACAAAATGGCATATCATGTAAAATATTTTTAGATTAAGCTCGTATAGAAAAATCAACCACTTCAATTTTTTAGTATTACATATTAGTTGATAACGATATTTATCAATGAATTTTATCGCATATTCTTCCTTATTTTACACGTAGAAATTTCTAGAACTTCACCAAAGTTGTCATCGACTGTATAGACTTGTAGACTGTTATTATGTTAGATAAACAACCAGAATCTACTTATCCAATTCTTAATGATATTTACGTAGTTCAAGAAAATTACGGTCGCTATAACAGTCTATATTAACACGAATATTTTATTTAATACTAGCAACCCGCTCCGGCTTCGCACGGTTCAAAGTAATATATATAACTCTATTGGTTTACGCGGCGCACGCTTGTAAAGCTCTCAGTCCGCATGTTTTTTTTTCCGACATTATCAACAATCATAGGCATATTTCAGCCAATTTACACAAAACCGTAATGAATTATACACATAAACCTTCCTCATGAATCACTCCGTCCATTTATGAAAAACCGTATGAAAATCCATTCGGTAGTTTTTGAGTTTATCGCGTTCTGAGAGAGACGCGGCGTGGGACTTTATTTTATAATATGTATAGATAATAAAATTCCCATGTACCTTTCGAAAAAGTTTAAAGCTGCTGAATCACTCCCAGCAAATGCAATTCTTCCTTCTGCAAGGAGCAAGAGCTTATCAAAATGGGCCATGAGTTCTGCTGACGGCTGATGTATCGTACAAATTACAGTTTTCCCCTGAGTGGCACTAATACGGAGTAAAGTCATCAGCTTTTGTGCTGATGAGGAATCGAGACCAGTTGTAGGTTCATCACAGAATAACAGGCCTGGGTCTGTAAGAAGCTGAAATAAAAGTACTAACGATAAAACTAGAAGTTGTCATTATCATTCACAATAACCACCTTTTAAATGTGTCATCAAAGTTATTTTGTAATCATAGACTGCGTTACGTTATGTAGGTACATCAGCCTTTTGGTTACTATAACATTATATGCTTCATTTTGAACGTGATGAACATTTTTCCTGAAATAGAATTCTTTCAGTGACAATTGTCCTATTAGCCAATGAGTATAATTATAGTATAAATAATATTGAACGGCTTATAAAACATTAGTAGCCTAAACTAGCGACTTCACACGAGTATCAGAGTAATACATATAACGAACTCTATTGGTATACGCGGCGCACGTCTGCAAAGCTTCCAGTTGATATGATTTTTTCCGACATTTTCAACAATCATAGTCATATTTCAGCCAATTTACACAAAACCGTAATTAATTATAAACCTAAATCTTCCTCATGAATCACTCCGTCCATTGATGAAAACCGTATGAAAATCCGATCGGTAGATTTTGAGTTTATCGTATTCAGACAGACAGACAGACGCGGCGGGGGACTTTATTTTATAATATGTATAGATATACATTATTGCGGTCTGACGCAAAACATTTTCAAATTTTCTACGTTCATTGAAAATAACTCTCTGCTTATGATTAAGGTGTTGGCGCAAATATATAAAATTGTTTGAAACACCTCTAATTTTTTGGTTATATTTATTATGAATATGTCAAACTTTTTTGTTCCATTTATCAAAAATATTCATGATGACTTTGAAAATTATGTAAAATGATGTAAACATATGACAATTTTGTAAATATTAATATTCTAAATATCTGAACGAAAAATAGAATTATTAGAACAGGTTTTATTTATAATACAATGTCGATACCAAATGCCTTAGCTATTAATGACATCAGAATATAAATTAAATAAAATATGCATTAGAAAAAATGTCACGAACGTGGATAAAATACATCTAAAAACACTTAAAGAAATACTTGGCTAAATATCAAATGCAAACATTTGAGTCATTTAAGATTACTAATAAAATGCAAATTATAAACATATGTACTACATATTGTTAAAACTTTGTTATATAAAATCGTAATATATTTTTTATTTTCAACTTTATGTTAATAAAAAAGAGTATTCAAATAAACTTTTTATTTTCAAATATTAATAGTAACAACTGAGAGCAAAATTTTCTAATTTCTTCTTTCTCATGGTATCTAATATCCATATCTAATCGCTCATTCTACGACTATTCTTTCATAAAGCACTAAAATATTTTAATGATATAGATGAATTATTTTTACCTCAGTAGCAAAAGCCAGCCTTTTTCGTTCTCCTCCAGATAAAGTCTTTCGTCCATCGAGGCCACCGATACGAGTGAACCTAGACTCGTAAAGAGCAAGCTGCCTTAGTAATTGATTGACTCGTCTCTTACGAGCCAATGTGCTTGTACGACGGTCCATGCGAAGGCGAGCCTAAAATAAAATGCTATCTATATATATATATATATATATATATATATAATCGATATATAAAGTGTCATCTGTTTAGTAATAATATAAAACTTAAATTTTTTAAATGAAATTTATCCATTATGGCTCAGTGGTGACGTGTATGGACACTGTGTCGATCATAGGTTTGAACGCCCACAATGAGCCCGAGCTCTCGGTTATAAATACATAGCATGGTGATAGGGTATTTTCTAATGCCCGCCTGGATAGCTACCACCCTCTAGTTGAAAATCTGTCACCTATAGGTGTGTTCCGGCAGCTGTACTTGAGAGCAAGTTCCCTCACTAGCATTTTACTATCTTGCGCTACATCGTCATTTAACATCAGGTGAGATTATAAGCTTACAATGACAAAAAAAAAACGTAATATAAAAAACATGCCTTGCGATTATATGCTCGAACTTGTTAAATCTTGAAAGTGATATAAGGAAGAATAAATTAAATCAATTAAAAAGCGCGTGTATAGAAAGTATAAGCAGTTACACGTGACAGAAGTGAAACTTCTTTTGCGGTGTATAAAAAATGATTAAATTAATCATTATGTGTTATTGTGCATTTCTATCTCTTTACTCGTCATTGTTGCTTGATTTCACGCATGTGTATAATTGTCTTATTCTATCGCAAACTTGTATATCTTTCTGTTGTTAGCATAAATCTTCCTTTTAGCTATTTTCTGTCAGAGCCATTGCGTTGAAAACCAATACATATAAAATGTTACAATAAAAATTATAATCTGGAATTTTCATATCATCTCGCTAAAAAGTTTAATTAAAAATAAAAACAGGTGTAACGTGGTTCATTCAGTTGAAGCAATAATGGCTCAGTGCTAGCGTGTACGACTTCGCGTCGATTGACGCGAGTTCAAATCCCTGCAATGAGTCTGAGCTTTTCGGTGAATGAAGATATCATGAGGAAACCATAGCATGGTGGTAGGGCTTTTTTAATGCCCGCCTGTCGCCAAGCACCAACAGGTGTGTTCCGGCAGT
This sequence comes from Saturnia pavonia, assembly GCA_947532125.1. Classification (NCBI taxonomy): domain Eukaryota; kingdom Metazoa; phylum Arthropoda; class Insecta; order Lepidoptera; family Saturniidae; genus Saturnia; species Saturnia pavonia. The sequence continues at coordinate 3,760,207 of OX383899.1, read as the reverse complement.
TGCACTTGAGAGCCAGTTTTCCACTAGGTTTAGCAAATTATCATCTTGGGTCACATCGTCACTTAACATCAGGTGAAATTGTGGCCATTACGCCAAACCAATAACAATAAAAGAAAAACAGTATTAACCATGATAGTAAGGTGCTCTATGACAGTCAAGTTGTTGACAAAGAGGTCATCCTGATGCATGTAGCCAGTCTCTTGATGCATGAAGTCACCAACCGATCGACCGTTCATTGTTATTTCACCATCTACCACAGTACCAGCTGTAAATTAAACAATACAAATTGATAAACTCAAATAAATTCGCCTTAAATAAAATAATTGCGGCAACATACGAATAGTCTAAAAAACATAATTGGACAAAAATATTAATACTCAATGTTTTATATAAATGTTCCTCTGCGAATAGTAGTCAAACTAAATCAAATTTTTTTTAAACCTGTTGCCTGTGACTTCGTTAACGCGAAAATGTGTTTGATACCCCTGGTACAAGTAATACATATCTTCTCCCATTTAATGTGGGAAAGTAAAGTAAAGCTTAATGATATGTAAATTAGATCCTTCCTTAGTTTCAATCTTAAAAACTACATTCAAAATACCAAAAACAATATGGGATATACTCATTTGGTGAAGCGACTCTAGCGCCACCTTATTTTACGTTGATCTTAATATATCAATAATATTCCCGCTTGCGCTAAAACAATTGTATAATGTTTCGACTCAGTTGGATGAATGATGCGCGAACGCATAGAACACGATAAGCAAACATTATTATTAAAAAAAAAAATTATACTCGTTCGGCAATTTGTCTGTTTTGTATTTATGGTAAGTACTGTACAGTTTACAACCAACGGTGACCGTCGGAGACTGATTTCATAAGCAGTCATGCCTGCCTGAAGAAATGTCTCTTCACTACTTGTTTGAAGAACCTCTTATCACAGGAGGGGGGAACACATGGGCTGTGAGACCATTCTACAATACGAGTATTATAAGATTATTAACAGTTGCAAATAAATAGTAACAGAAATCCGTTACTTTTATATAAGCAATAATAACCATGTTATATATTTATCAGCTAAATCTACTTAACTATCTTTTAAAATAATGAAAGTTTTGAAATGTCAAATAAGAACGTTAGACCATAGACACTGAATTAAGTTATTGTATTATTATATGTTAAACAATTAAATATAATAAAAATATGACAATATGCTTTATTATTATGTAGCAAACAGGCATGCAGTTCATCTACTATGAAGTTGTAACTACAGCCTAAAGCTTTACAACAAAAACTAACCCAAAAAAAGATAGTAGCCCTACAGTAGACAGTCAGTAAGTCAATAAAAACAATTACTACTCCTGAGGAGTGAGCTGGAAGAGTTCGTTTATCAACGCGTGTTGCGTTTATCAATACGAGTACGAAAACTCCGGATCTAGGGAGGCGGAACAAAACGGGACAACCAACCCGAGTGGCAATTTCAGGGTGCGCCAAAGTCATAATATAGTATGGTTTGAAAATAAAACTGGCTTCACAAAACGTCTAGCATCCAGCGCATGTTGTTCTATCAATTATTCATTTGATTTTAAAACGCCCATTTGGTTTTAACACATCCTAAGGGTTCATTCCGAAATGCGCTGCGAGCAGCTGCAGTGCAGCAGATTGTTGGCAAAATCTAATGACGGGAATTAAAATTTATACATTTAATAGTTTTATGTATTTTAAACAATAAAAAAATATAAAAATTATTGATCATTTACTTCCAAAAAAATTGGAATTAATTTTTTCAAAAATATAAATATATATTATAAATGTATATATATATAAATGTTTTCTTCTAAATACTTATTTGAAACCTTTTTTTTTCATTTCAAATTGTCACTCATTATATATTTGTGAGAATTTATCTCAAACGCTGGAGAGAGGGGCCGCCACTAACAACTTTCTGCCCCGGTTCAAAAAAATCGTTTATCCAACAAAATACAACAAAATATATTCGAATATGTTAACCTTTACAAGTAGGTATATAATATACCAACGCATTTTATTCTAGTGAAGATCCGAAATCCAGTATTAATAAGTATTTTAAAATGGTGATTCCAAGATCATAAATTATTTAAACGATATGGATCTCAAAAATATTTGATCACTCGGACCTTTTTTATAATATGTTTAGTTATTTATAGCTAAATAAACAAAAATAAAAACGCTTTCCAATTTAAATATTACATTATACATATTGAGATTTAAGTAGATTTTAATTAGACTGAGATTTAAAAAAAAGGTGTGTGTGCGATTCACACACGATAGAAGTGAAACTTCATTTTAAAAGGCATTTTCTATTTTATTTAAACAGTGTGCAATATATATACACACCGAAATTTACTCTCTCGCTCTGGCTCACACAAAGAGGAGAGACCGATAATGTGCGTTAAACGTTTATCGTTTATCGGTTACCACGCATCAGGTGAAAGTTGACTCCAAAGATTTTCATATTTATATCTCTATTTTGCTTGTATTCAATATAAACAAAAACCAAATAAAATTGAGTTTAGGCCCTAATAAGGCATTTATCAAGAACACTACCACCTGTTTAGAAAAATCCCAGTCATCAAGAAGAATCGGCAAGAAACTTAATTGGATTTATTAATTACTAGCTTTTGCCCGGGACTTCGTCCACTTGGAATAGTTACTTTGGGCACCATTTTAATTTTTGAAGTGAAACTTCTTATGCGACTTCCAAGCGCGAATTCCAGTGTGAATCGCACACACACCTTTTTTTTAGGATACTTATTTCGCAAATAATATATATACAAACTGTCAACTATCAAGTGCTTAAATACAAAGTTTCATGGTTTTATCTTCGACAATGGCAAATTTCCAAACAAACTTTCATCCCCTATTTCAACTCCTTCAAGTTTTTTTTTTCGGGAAAAAAGGTAGCCTATGACCTTTTATCAAAATCGGTTCTGTGGCTTAGGCGTGAAAGCGTAACAGATAGACAGACAGTGTTACTTTCGCATTTATAATATTAGTAGGGATTATTTTTGATGTGTAAATAATGCTTACTTTTATGTAATAATTATATTACTTTAGTGGACGTAGAGAGTGACTCATTCCAGACATCACTATCCTTCACGTAATGATCTGCCCTATAATAACCTTTTGAAAGTAAAACATACTCGACATGGTCCTTGAAGTTATTGTCCGGAAAATCGGTAATATGCTTAGGGATCTTATTAGATAACCTAAAACTATTACCTAAAAACATTTATTGACCTTAAGGCTAAAATACGTAATGACTAATTTAAGCGCTCTTTTGTGTGTGTACAGGTTCTGTCTGTACGTTTTCCCGAAAGGCCATTCCATATAATTATGTAGAATATCCATTTGTTATCTTTTGAACGTACTACATGCCCGGCCCATCTGAGCTTTAACTTTTGAGTATTGCTCAGCACATCTATAGATTCTGTGACATTTAATATTCTCGTATGCTAGAGTTTATGTACTACTTTTTAACATACTATGTTCCATGCTTCTCGGACAGGTATTTATTTTATTTTTAATTATTATGGTAAGCAGGAATATGATAAACAGTGAATGTAAGAGTCCATAATTTTCATTCTAACTTTCCGTTATAGTGCTGGTGAGATTTTAATAGAAAATCCATTTGTATCGACAACATAATATTAAAATTCCACATGTTTTTTCACAAAGCTGAGGTTGACAACAACATATATATATTTATTTTTATTAACCGTACTTTTTATTATGTAATTCCATCAGAAACAGTACCTCTGTTTTTCCGTTATTCAACCAAATAATCCTCAAGCCTGAGAAAGGTTATCTTGTATTATAAGAATAATAACGCCTGTTGATGGTTCTGTTTCTGTTAGAAGATGAAAATGAATATCCTTGAACATATACAATCTATTTCATTTCCGAAAATCTTGCCACATTCTTTACAGTAGCCGACTTACACCAGTCTTCGCAAATAAGACAACCAGGTAAGTACTTTACTCCCGTTTTTATTAATTTGATATTCCTTCCATTTTCGTTTCACTATTTCAGTTTTAGTTTTTTTAATATCTTAATCGACTCTTTAGTATTACTACTCCATTTATTTTAAAGTAAAGTTTCAGGTCCTTATGTTTCCATTTCATTCTTAAAGGGAACAACAAACCGCTAATAAATTATGAATGTAGAACTGTTTTGAAATCTTTTTAGATACAATAGGAAATTCTTCAGGTTCATCGTGTGCAATTTACTAACGTAAACTTCTAACAACTGGATAATAAACTGAAGCTAACTATTCCGAAAGTCGCTAAAATCAATCTTAAGTGTTGAACCTTATTTGATGGACTATACTAACACAAGTAAGCCTTCGTTAAGACACACGCCATTTACTTCAGGTTATGACGCAACAAAAACTAGCCGTAGTTTAGTAGTCTTTTTGTCTTCACGTGATACATGATATATGTATTGATGTCGCAAATATATTGAATTTGTTACTCCGCTCCGTTTATTCACAAATTATATCAGCATATTTCTCCTTTAGAGAAGGATTTTTCTTTATGTTCAATACTCTCCTTTTAGATTATTGTATCGTGATAGCCTTTAAATTACCTTGCCCAGTTTCAGGATCAACTTTGAATGGCATATTAATAATAAATTTACTTTCTTAATTTGTAACCATAATTTAAATTATTATACACATCTTTTAAATTGCTCTCAGTTTTTGTTTACGATTTGTTTGCTTTAAGGTTTATCTCATGTTCCAAAAATGATTCCATTTATAGAGTTCTGTTTCAAATCAGCGGTGCATCATTAATGTTGGACGATTCTTGAGAACGGTCAACAATGCTAGATATTATCCATCTTATTAAAGTAGATTTTGCAACCAATATAACACTTTTTTTTTTATAACATCATCCTTAATAATCTTTCCGTAAACTTCAGCCCCTAACAATATATCTATACGACCAAGTGAATGATAATCAGGATCAGCCAATTGAACTGTTAACAAATCTTACCAATCAAGCGTGCCTACCATCTTATCAGGAAGAAAGTCGGTTATTGTCTTACACAAATGCATCCACTAAAATGGAGCAATACGAATGAACTCTTGAATATCATTTTAATTTTACTTTGTAGTTACATGTCACCGTTTATTTTTGTTCAATCCTGATATCTGTCCTTGTATAGGTATTTTCGGCAATCCTAAATGCTGAACAGTGTCTTCAGTGATAAATGACGTTTGTGAACCTTGATCAAGCATAGATCTAACATTACAAAAGTTCACTGTTTTGGTTTTCCGCATTAACAAAAGCCGTTGCTAATAAAACTTGGTTTTGAACAGGAGTTGTGGAAAAGCATGACGACACTGTAACCGGAGAATCATCAGTAGCGGGTTCACTCGTCCGTTTAGATCCGTTAAGAATTTTGTTGTTTACCGACTCTTTGTTGTAGTGTATGTTATTCCCTGCAACCTGATCAAGCATAGTGTCATGTTAACAATTACAACTTGGACAAGATACAATGCTCCTGCAAAATCTAAATCAGTGTCCAGAATTTAATCACAGGTAACATAAACGATTCTAGTCTACAAAATTACATCGTGCTAAACCCACTTGTACATAAAATTCCTTACAATTTTGTATATAATGATTTTGATTACAATACACACAACTTTCTTGTACGAAATGAAAGGATTGTCTATTATATGACGTATCATTATCTTGAACTTGATATCTATATCTTGGTCTAGGATCTCGAAATTCGAAGGCTCTGTTAAAACTTCATAAAATTGCTTTAAATCGGGCAACTCTTCTGATGACACTTTAAATTCCCACTGTTTTCTAGATTCTTGATCCAACTTTATAGTTAATAAATGTATGATAATTAAATCCCAATCACTAGTGATAATACCAACATTTTTTAAATAGTTCTAGCATTCCGTTATAGTATTCAATAAATCTTTCATTTGTTGTGCAGACTCATAAGTAAAATTTCTTTGACTAAGTAATTTTTAAGTAAGAAAATCCAAACAAACTACGAGAACAAACAAACAGAAGAAATAAGTTTTCCCCCAAAGCCGACTGATTTTCTTGGGGAATAAAGAACACTATAATAATTGGCCTCCTCAGTTGAAATCTGTCTAAGTAATTGTTCCGCTTCCCCAGATAAGTAACTTATTAAATAATGTAATTTTTGAAAATTTCCCAATTTAGTTCTATTAAGTATAAGTGAAATAAACAGATACCTAAACGTAGGCCACTCTTAATATTTTTCAGAAAATTTAGGTATTATTATTTTAGGTAGATTCACTAGTTTCAATAGTTTCATTTTCCCTACTAATATTTCTTATATCAGTAGTTATTAATAATTACCCAAATGAATCTATATAACCTTGAAACTCTCCTTTTACTTCTAAATACAATTCTTCAACCTTATCAAACAAATCCTTTTAATAACAATACGTAGCCTTTAAATGTACGAAAATTTCACATCTAGCCTTAGAATAAATCAAAGTATTTTTATCTTATTCTACACTTCTTAAAATTAATGACTGCCTTGCTAATGCGTTCATATATGCCATTTTTTTCTTTTATTAATTCTGCCATGACAACAAAAAATCACAACACAAATAGTAGTATACAGATAAGATAATAACAAAATCTACAATTCAATTCAATTTTGCATGTGCTAATTCAAAATGAATTTAAATACCTTGATAAAATTAAGCATAGGTTCCTCGCAGTAACCGATTTACGATTAAGATTACGATTATATATATAAGACTTAAAACTAACTAAGTAATACTAATAAAATGTCATAAAATATATAGTAATTTGTAACTCAGTTTTCCTTTTCACTTGAAATCACTCAGTGTATGAGCATCCACCGCCAGTCTCTTGTCATGACTTCACCGCTGAGTTCCCTCGCACACGATTTCGTCTGCTCGTCCGATGGTCACCAACATCTCCTTGCTCCGATAGCTCGTTCTCTCACCGTGACGTTCCAAGTACACCTCGGACACGGTTTCGTCTGCCTGTTCAATGGTCACCAACTCTGCATTGCTCCGTCTGTTACCGTGACCTAGCCACCGAGGAAACTCGCACACGGTTCCGTTTGCCCGCCCAATGATCACCAACTCACCCTTACTTCAATAGCTCAGTATGTTACCGTGACTTCACCGCCGAGTAACCTCGCACACGGTTTCGTGTGCCACTTATGGCTGGTTACTGTTCGTTATATACGTAATCGAAGGACCACAGGTACATAAAATTAAAAGTTAATCCGGTTTGATTAGAGCTTCGTAAACTGGTCTACCGTAACTTTGCAAAAACAGTAGACTCTACAAAGAAATGGGATGAAAAATAGATAATGGAAAAAAATAACGAATATACGGCTGAATATTTGGTTCAAAGACCTGCGCAGCGTTGTTAGGTAAAAGCTGAACGTATCTACATCATCATTACATAGTATAAAACAAAGTCGCGTCGCTCTGTCCGTCCCTATGTATGCTTAAATCTTTAAAACTACGCAATGGATTTCGAAGCGGTTTTTTTAATAGATAGAGTGATTCAAAAGGAAGGTTTATATGTATAATACATGCATAATATTGTAGAGAAACACTGATAAATTTAGGGGTTTCTAATGTGATGTCGTAAATAAATACATTTTTTGCGCTTACATTGCAAACGCTGGCTGAACCCCACGAGATAAATCAAAATAATATACTACAGTATTGTACATCTTTTAAAAGGTCAATAAAAAAGTCCACAATGGTATATGTCTATCTCTTAAGGATAACCCACAATAACCATTTTTTATCCTTTCCATTTTGCGGGAAAAAATGGCTTATTTACGAAGAGATTTTAAGCTACAGCATTAATCCTTATCCAATTAAGTACCTTAAATACAAAGTCCATTTAATGGAGATCAATATGGCCCTTTACAGCATGTAATTTAAATGAATATTTCCGAAGATACTGATACTGATTTAAAATGTAGGGACATAGCGGTGCGGTGGTACCGGCCCTATATACCATGGTCAATTATATGTCACTCTTTCAAGAGTAACCTCTAAACAAAACATGTTTGTATTGTCTAATGACAAAAAAGCTGTAAACGCTGTTTAAGGACATTCTGTAGTAGGTAGGTATATTTAGTATCAGCATTCCACCCGTGCGAAGCCGGGGAGGGTCGCTAGTAGAGATATAAACTACACATTTTTAAATAGCATTCTTAATATAGACAACGGTTTATCTATTCAAAATAAAACTTGTTTGACGTACTCGTAAATTTGAATTGCTTGATGCAGACATATAATCATTGACCGACCGAAAAAACAAAGCTGACACCGTAATTTTTGTTTCTTATATATTTGGGAGTAGGTGCTTGGTAATATATAATGTGGAATAAATATTTTTTCAAAACAAGACATGAATTGACATTTAGCAGGTTTAGCCAAAATAAAGTGCTTTTTCACCGTTCTCATATTATTATTATAATGACTTTAATAAATTATCTTTTGATTTTTATTTGTAGTTTATTTATTTATTCGATAAACAGGTTTTTAAAACTTTATTATTAACAATATTTTTATTAGCAAATGTTTAGATTTGCTAAATATTCATATTATTTTCTTTGGACCCTGGCAACCAGTGATTCAGCTGATACAGTGATTGTAGAGATTTAAAAATTATATTTTAAAAATATATCGACTTATTAATTGAGTTATGTTAAAACGTCAGATTTTTTTACAACAATCGTAAAACTACAAATGAAAAATAAATGTATTATACGTTCACTATATAAGAAAATACCTTGTTTTTGAAAATTGAGTTTACATGTATACAAATATTAATGATGACACCCCGATATTCTTATATGTAACAGACTTTATAGTCTGTGGAATACAGCTGAAAGATAGAATAAAGAATACTTCCGATTTTATCGATTAAAATATAAGAGTAAGAACTGCCCACCCCCCCTCTATCACCTCACGCTTATTATTTGTTCGTTTAAAATGGCTACTCTAGCATATTGGTACCATTGCTTGACATTATTTTAACAACAACATTGTGTAATAATCAATATTGAAATTTATGACCAAACGCATAAAAGCACAAAAATGTTTACTAATTTTTCCTTCCTAACACCTCCTGCATGCTATTTTGGATTTATTTATTTTCAAATTTCAAGCAGTTTTCTTAAAGTATCGAGATAAAGAAAACAAGATGTCGTTTGACAAGCTAGTTTTGCGATAGTGCAGTTTCTGTGTATTACAACTGATAGGTTCTTTAGGTAACTTATAAAGTTAATTACAGCATAAAACGGTAACATAATGTAACTTATTAGAATTATTAAAAATTGGTAATGACAATAATAAATCCAAATAAATAAATATCCAAATACTGAATGCCATCCAACTCGCCGCCACAAGGAAACGTACCCAGAAGGCTGGCCACATTGCCACGTTGTATGTTTATACGCTGGCCAAAATATTAACCAGCCCTCTGGTCGCGAGATGATTCAAACAGATAAAGAACTCGCTAAGAGTTATTTAAAAAGGCTATACGCACTAGGGCCCCTCAGTCCCAGAATTTCTACTCCAAACGGCATAAATACGTAGCCCTTACAAAGAGCTTCATACTTGTGCCGCTTGAGGTCCTCCGCTACGGTAGCTGCTGTACCAGCTCTTAAAGAAGTAGCTGGTATTTATAAAGTAAAAAAAAAATTGTGCGTGTAACCGTTCGATCGATTTAGCGTCGAAAGAAATATACTAAAAGCTTATTATTTATACATGATGGACAAAGTTTTGAAATAGTTAACACAATTAAAAAGTTTTAACTTTATACATTTTCAACCACTGGCTTCTGTAACAGTATATCCGTAATAAATATTTCCCTACCGTGCCCAAAAAGTTTCACTTAAATAATTGTTGTAACTTACGTGGATTCCTGTGTGCTAACGTTGACATCAGTGTTGTTTTTCCAGCACCACTAAAATAAAAACAATTCAATAAATAAAGTTCTTTCATAAAGGAAGAAAATGGACAAAGTCAGCCTGTCAAATGTCATATAACATGCCAATGTTATATGGTTGAATTCCATATTTACATAAATTAAGAAATCTTTAGAAAAGAGCATTGACTTGCATGATCGAAACAATTATTACACTGAAATTGTATGTAAAAAAAACTTTATTAACTTTTGATAATATGTCATTGCTAATAGCCTTATTTTCCTATAAAACAGCGTATATAATTAATTAACTCCTTAATTTTAATATACATTATTCATACATACAATAAAATAAAGACCTTTATTTGGAACTTAGATTTTATGGTATAAATACAAGATTTTAAATGTGTATGAACCTTAGATTATTTGAAACCTACATGTATTTGATAATCCTGTGATCTTTTATACATACTACGGCAAAGCCAAAAGGTAGGATAATGTTTTTAGCAGTCTAGGTATGTTTGTTCTATTTACGTAGTGCCTAAACTACTAATCTAACTTTAATTAATGAGATGTCAATCGGTTCGTTATTAAGGCCCGGGTGATATAAGCAACATAATATCATATAAACAAAATCAATGTGACTGATGTTACATCCAAAAAAAGGAAGTCCCTGAATATTTTGCTATCGCTAGTTTGTTTATAAAATTTATAGAAGCCTCTGCCACTGTAAAAATGAATAACTATCTTCTATAGACCACATTCTAATCACAATAGCGACAATTGAATAAGTGCAGAATAGATTCTTGAATAATATTTAAGGTATTGTAATATTCCTCGACTATGATCTCATTCAAGTATCGTTCTATCATCATTCTTTAGACTGTTGTCCTTGTTGTTGTCCTATGCAGGCCGGCATGACAACGGCGACTGCCGATGGATTCCGATCTCTTGATGTTCGACGTTGTATTTGGATTGTACTGTGTTTACCATCACGGACAGTATAGTCAATATGCGAGCTTCTATAAAAAAAAAAAAAGTAAGTTACTTGTAATAAGTTAGTAAACAGTTTGAAGTTATCTTATCATACGGGTAGCGGAATTAATTTGTTTATATTATAAAAATATGTAATTCTTAAATACTAGACAATAAAAACAAAACAGAATAATGTAAACGTCATCTTACCTCGGTCCCATAAGTGCGATCAATGTACCAGGCTTTGCGATGCCACTTACTGAGAACAAATAAGAATTTAAATAAGATATCATTTTTTTTAAATTATAAACATTCTCTTTGACTGTGTTTTTAAAAGGTCTGGCTGGATTGTCGCTTAATTTTAGTTTATCTTAGACATATAACATTCATTTAACTTTATGCTACTGCAGTATTTCTCTAGTCCTTTTATTTGGAAATCTATAATGATCAGATACGATTACACTTTGTAAGATTGATTAAAATCTTTTTTATTATAAATTTTTGAGGTATATTAACATGTGATCAGATAGATATTGTTCAGATATTGATTAGATCAGATATTGTTCTTTCGTTCGTTCGAATAGATGTGGGCATATTTCGAAAATGTAGTATATGTCTTTACTAACATAAGCTAAATTTATTAACAATATTGTAAGTCTTAAAATAAATAATATTACTAATATTATATTACATAACTCATTTGATCGCCTCATCATCGCGGAACTAAAGTTCAAGGTTAAGATCATAGGTTCTTTAACTATTTAACATTTTTCGTGCTGGTTACTCAGACGGTGATCACGAGAAGATTGATATGGTGACTGACTTGTAGTGAAGGTGAACTATCCACTACTACCAGTCGCTGGTATTCATAAATAAAGATACGGTAAGTGCTGCAAATTCCAATTAATGATGACCGCCAGATCGAGTTCAATCATAAACTGACGCGCGTTGATTAATTTTCAATAACCACAATATAACTCGTACTGTATGTAACACATGTTAACAAAAAAAAGTACCATTATTGACGAGTCGCTTTAGTTTTCCTCCCTTCAGCTTGACATGAACCGACAAGTCGCGCCACACAAGGGTGCATGATTGTGGAGTGCGCTGCACACCGAACAGATAGTCTGCTTCAGTGTGGAGACTGCCATATTTCATTGAGATTGCTTTTTTATTACACAACTTGTCAGTTGGGACTAGGTTCTGTAATGTAAAAGTTAATTTCAAACATGTTTATCAAAAAATATATACTTAACTATATATATCTATATATACGTAACTATATTTATAATAAAACAGTTAGGAGTCGAACTCTGTACATTAAAGTCAAGCTGTGCCCGCGGCTTCGCTCGCGTATACTACTAAAAATCTTCTTTTATTTTTTGTGTCGAACCCTAATTATTATTCTAAAATAAAAATAGCCTTATAACATCAGCTATCTGCCAAAATCGCTCCAACCATTTCGGAGATTACACGCAACAAGCAGACATACAGACAAAAATTAAAAATATGGGTATTTTGTTAATACGTACTGTGTAACCTATCATAAGTATTTAGTAAAAAACTGTTATTTTGACATTAGAAAAAGACACTTCAACTTTATAATATGTATAGATATTTGAGAAAATAAAACATTTTCCGTATTAGAAAACACATCACTTAAAAACTATTGAACCAATAGGTATTAATGTAGTTTTCAGATGAATACAGAAATGAACTCGAGGAAGGCTTTTGGCCACGCATCATTATACTTCTCTATAGGGGCTAAGCAGTGATAATAAAATTACGTTTTACTTAACCGTGAAATATCAAAACCATTTTGACGTGTATGAAGTCGTGCGACAAGCTAATACACAAATAATAAAGTTGTTAATTATCTGTGTTAGAACGCAAATCACTGGAAGACTACTTAACCAAAGTGAATGTAACTTTTAGATTACATTACATAGAGGATAATAATATAATATAACGTTGCCAAGGTGTCATAATGCCAAATTATGTACACGTATGTTGCGGTTACAATGTAATCATGACGAAGTAACTACGATCTGAATATACTTTGAAATGTTTTCTGTCTTACCAATGGCATTACTTATGGTGCACGGGTATTGGGAAAAATGTTTAATACAAAATAATTTTTCGGAATTTGCATACAATGAATCTTGAATTTAATTAGTAACACAATTGACTAACGGCAAGCAGTGTCGTATTTAGAGGACAGGGGTGGCGGCGGCAGGCTGCTAAAAATATTAAAACTTACGCAAACGATCCCTTTTATTTTCAAATATAGCATATTATCTCAAGCCTAAGAGATCTTAGATTTTTGTATCTATCTATATAAAAAATAGAATTTTTATCAAAAAAGAAAACCAACTTCAACTATTTTGAGGAGTTCCCTGGTGTATATTAGAAATTGAAAGTCCAATGCTAATGAAATTAAAATGGAATTGCCATTGAGTTAACCCCTTTCCAATGAAAGATGAATCATCTAAATCTGTTCATAAACAAAGCAGTTTTGGCTGAACATCCATAAAAAACATACAAATTGAGAGCTTCATCCTTTTTTTGAAGTCGGCTAATAAATTGAGAGAGGTTATCAATAAAAATACATAGTAGTAAAAGCAAACTATATTTTTCTCGGTATTCGGGAGTTGGGAACATTGACTTGGGAACCCGGAACAAAGAGGTATGAAAATCTTTTTTTTTAAGCTTACGGAATGTAAAGAATATATAAACGCATAGGAAAACGATTCAATCAGACACATTTTGAAACAATGGAATATGGGATAGGATTAATAGCATTTTTGGAGAGGGATAGGTTTGGGATCTCGTATGGACTTGGCGGTGGTCCATGCGTAAGTTTGACTGCAGGTCGTTTTGTAAGAGAAACAGAAGATAATGAGGTACAGTTTAGTTTCTTTATCGGTGATATAGGTCGTAGGTGATATCGGTGTAAATATCTAATAATTGGATTAGACTGCACTCTTTCATGCTAAATTGAAATATAAACAACAAAGACATAGAAACTCTATGTCTGTCTAGAAACAAAAAAATACTGAAATATTGTTTTTTATTCTATAATGTATAGTAAACTTTGGAACTATTCACTGGGATTTTTAACTCTATTTTGTACAGCCGTTACTGTATAATATGAGGAAAATGTATTTTATTTATAAAAATACAGGTATGTATATATATATAGTAACTATTACTCTTACATCCCTTGATGCAAACGACAATAATAAATTTCTAAGCTATAAATAAATAGATATTTACTAACTTTTACCTTTAATAGTAGATCTTAACTCGAAGAATTATCATCTTTTGATATATTATACCACCGCTTTAGATATTGGGAACTCATTTTTATGCGTAAAATATTTTGTCAGAGATATTAACACTAAATACACCTACGTTGTGCAACATCTCGCTGAGAACTCGCAAACTTGCAGTGAGGTTTTTAGTAAGATTTAAAACAAGCATTATATACATCAACTGTCGTAACTTAAAAAATATTTTTTATAGATCATCGAAAGGTTAAAAACGCCAATGCTAGGACAAACTGGTCATATAGGGAGGATCATTAGTAGACATCGGATTATAGGCATTTGCATATGCAAATGCATAAAACGCTATTTTTACAGCGTTATTGCATATTTCAGTTCACTTTTATTAATAGTGCTTATTTCAGTAGTTAAATGTGTCAGGCGTGTTGTATTTATGCGAGACAGAAACACGCAGGAAGTCGCCAACAACTGCTAACTTAAATTTCGCCTTCTACATCGGATACTACAAAGAAAATGCAATTCAACAAAGATTTATGCGAGTTATTTGTTTCGTGCAATATTCCTTTTCATCAACTGAATAACGAAATATCCCAAAGATTCCTTAAGAAGTATTATATTACTAATTAGATAACTCCTGAAGAATCCACGATTCGAAAAAACTACCTGTCAACTATTTACGAAGAAGTTCTAAGTGAAATACGGAGCGATCTTTCGAACAATTTAGTAAGGATATCAGCTGATGAAACGACGGATTCATTTTGACGATATATAGCGAATTTGTTTATTTGAAAATTATGCAAAGAGCCCTCTACTCCACATTTGGTTGCATGCAAGGTTCTACAAAA
Organism: Saturnia pavonia; assembly: GCA_947532125.1. NCBI lineage: Eukaryota > Metazoa > Arthropoda > Insecta > Lepidoptera > Saturniidae > Saturnia > Saturnia pavonia. The sequence goes on along the minus strand of OX383899.1, from coordinate 3,745,129 downwards.
AACAAATCATTCATCTATCGCCCGCAAATTATTCTATCAAATCACTATTTCTCGATTCTTCCAAGGACGACAGAATATGTGTTTTTATTTTTGATGCTGCGCCTTATATGGTGAAAGCTGGCCAAGCTTGAAGGTATTTTACCCAAACTTGCTTCACATCACCTGTCTAGCCCACGGATTACACCGACTTGTGGAAGAGATCAGGAAAGTGTTCGGGAATGTCAATAAATTGATTTCCTCAACAAAGAAAGTTTTTTAAAAGCACCATCGCGAGTACAGGCATTTAAAGAGCAACTGCCAAATCTAGGAGTACCCCCAGAACCAATATTAACGAGGTGGAGAACTTGGTTGAAAGCTGTATTGTCTTATGCAGACAATTTTACGTAACACGTACATAAAAAAGTCGTTGGTCAATTTGACAGTTCAGAAGCCATTGCAATTGAATCAAGCCAGCTGGCATTCGAGAACCCTTTTAATTAAATAAAATATTGCTTATATTGCAACACATTTCAGCAATATAACCGACACCATAGAAAAATTAGAATCCAAAAACCTTCCTCTATGCAAATCCTTGGAAATATTGGAAAAAAATCACTACTGGAAAAGTTTCGTGGCAAATTAAATGCAATTTTGTAAAAAAATCCGAGTCTTGAAGAAATAAAGAAAGTTAACGCATTTATCAACGGCACCAGCCAAACTCTGCCTGGAGAGGTTTCTGCAGAAATGGCGCCAAATTTCAAGTTCTGTCTAGTAACGTCAGTTGACGTAGAGAGGTCATTTTCAGTCTATAAATTAATATTAAATGAAAGACGTCACAAGCTTACTCTAGAACATCTAGATTTTTTTTGTTGTATACTGTCATAAGAATCACTACTGATTAATATAATAAATAAATAATAATATATAAATGTAACCAATATAATTAAATATTATATACATATTAATAACAATATAAATATTGTGAAAATAAACGTTAATTCAAATAATAAATAGTATTTTCATTATGCTTATTTTGTGCATATTTCGACCTTTTTTAGTGCATACTTTGGCATTTTGATTGGGCATCTTATCCGATGTCTAGTCATTAGCAATTTAATGAAGTTTTTATTTACCCACATGTTTATATATATATTAAAATTGTAGGAATCAATATTTATTTTATAATCAACGAGCAGAGATAGGAATTAAACGCAATTGACCTGTCTGCTACAATGCGACCTTACTTGTTTTATCGATAACCGCTATTTAAAATCAGTTATCTAGTCATGAATAGAAGCAACAATCATTTTAGGGTTCTGTAACTCATATCGAAAAAACATATAATAGCACGGAACCCTCAGGACGCGAATTCTACTCGCTACTTGCTCACTTGGTCTTAAGTGACGATACGATATTTGTTTAACTTTATTTATCAATAGATTAAAACTATTCAGAATTACCGGAGATTGGATCACTATCTAATAGGATTTACCTGCGGAAGCACTACATGTGTGTACCATGCGGATGTGGCATGCTCTCCAATTCAACGTGTTACCTTCTTCCTATGATATCGTACCCTTCAAACTAGGCGTGAAGAAACATTTTAACATGCCGGCGTGATAGCGTACACTGTTAAGGAACTCTGTCATGTACAGTTGCTGTTGTTTGTGGCCTCGAACGTACTAACTATTACTTGTTGTATAATTATTTTGCCGAGCTAGTATAAAAGAGTGCACAATTGTTTCTGCAGTGAAGCAATAGTATTCACGATACTGTGTTCCAGCTTGTAAGGCGTGTAATTTACGCCACACAAAAGGACACGAGACGTTCCAACTTAGTTCTCAATAGTAGCAACTAGGACAAGAGTCGAGTTCCAGTTGTAGATAATAGATAAAACTTGGTTATAGTGGCCACTTAAACATCAGTTTGAGAGCATTAAAACAAAAACACAAAAAAAAATAAACACAAAACATGTGCCAGCAACCCTGAAACCATTCGGTTTGGTGCGTGATGACGGTAAAAGAATCGAAGGTATGACGTTTATGCTCCGGAGGATCGGGTATTGGTATGGTATGCCACATAGGAAGGTTAGTGCAACAGAGGATCTCAAGCGGCGCAAGTTTACGGCTCTTGGTAAGGACTTCATGTTTGTGCCCAGACTCGCGAAGAGGGCTGGCCAATAGCTCGGTGAGCGAATAAACATTGCTATAAAACGATGCAATGCGGCCAGCCTTCTTTCTGGGTACGTTTTGTTCTAGCAGCGCGTTGGATGGCATCCACTTTTTGTAGTTGTTTTTAATTAAATTCTATTTAATTATAATAATTATTTCTGAGATTGTATTTAATACAAAGCAGAATAAATATTGACTGAAAAATAATAAATCGCTTTTCCCGATATGTGCAAAATGTCTTAATAAATGTATAATTGGTTCTAAAATGTTCATATTCTTAAAAAAAATGTGCGTACTTTCATAATAACCCTTTTATTGTATGCAGTATAAATTTATCTAATTTTTTAATTTTTTAATCGCATGCTGTTTATAGGTAAACGTGAACTTTCTTATAGACAAATAATATAAATAAATAAATAACGCTAATGGATTAAAATTTCAAAATATTAAATTTATAACAAAAATATCTAATAATGGAAAATTAGATTCTTGGAAGTTACTAAATAATTTCTATTCCAAAAATCGATAAGGTAAATTATTCTGACTAAAATAAATTTCCTTTAACTTTATTAACAAGCTATAATCTATATAATAGTCAACATAAAGATATAAATTACAGGGCAATTACTTACGTAAGAAGTATCGGATGAAGACGACGGCTCCGAGGCAATCTTTGAAATATCACATCCTTTATTCTCGAACGCTCTGTATAAATTTATATCCATAATTTTAAATATATTTTTTAAACAAATAACGTCTAATACTTTTTAATTCCGAACTTTTTCGTATGTAGAGTACGAACAGTCATTTTACCGGTCATGCGTGACTTGGAAGTTTAACGACGCGACTGTCTACGAACGTAGCTATAAAAGTTTAACATAAACTATACAGGATAGATAGAGATAGAATGCATAGTTAGAGTGAGATCAGCGGTTCTATTTAAACTCTAGTACAATTTATATGAGTAATTGAGGAATGATGGAACAAAATATGTATTTCCAAATTTACAGAGAACCTGTAAACAATTTCAATGCCTTAAAAATATAAAAAAGTGGAATAAAAATAGTACAGGTAAACTTCTGCAGTACATGTTTTTTAATATATATATTTTATTCTTGCGTAAATAATGAAATATCATGTTTTGATCAAATCAGAAAAAAACATGTAACATACTGTTTGGACAAAACATTTTCATTTTATCTAAAAGAAATGTTTATTTATGAAGTACTATTTTTATATCCTTATAAAAAAATTCTTATGTATAAGAAGTATATGCCTAACCTGACAGCACAACCTGACTGATTTCTACTGGACAACGCAACTATTGACGTACCTACACTTTTACGATTTCACACCCCAGGGTTTATTTAGGTCAATAAAGCAACACGTTCGTTTAATCTGGAAACATCCGATTTTGTACCTACTTTATAAATGGTAAGAATAATTACAAATTCAACATGTATTGTTCCGATTATATTTATTGATTTTTTACCATTGGTATATCATGTCATGTAAGAAGTCGGCAATTTATTATAGAAATTATAAGGTTTTGAACCAAACCAGTATGTTGTCATTTATGTTACTGTAGCTTTTTTATATAACGATGCTAACAAGCAAGCAACCGGTCCACCTGATGATAAGCTTCTACCGTAGAATATGGACGCATGTAATACCATAAGTATCACTAGCGCGTTACCGACCTTGAACCTCCCTACCCCAAAGAGCTCTGGAAACCTAACTCACCGCAGAAACACTAAAGTTATTTGGCTGTAATCTTCTGTAGGATGGAGGTATTCCACCAGTCGGACTGCCCCAAGTAGAAAGAAATCTTTAAAGAAATTTCTCTGTGCTCTACCTATCTTTCAGCATAGGAACAAAATTTCATCTAATTCTTTTCTAATTCAATTCCAATTTTGTATTTACCTAAGGGCCAATTCTTCAGTCAATAGATAACTATATAAGAGGATTTTTTTGACAGATTTTACATACATTATCTTTCAAAACTTCAACATTATTTCTAGTTAAAAATTATTTGACGATTAAAAAATCGGTCCTTAATAGTATAACATTAATAGAAGGTATAGCAGGAAATTAAAAGGAGTTAAAAGGAAATTTTAACTGTTGCCCTTTAATTTTTAACAAATTTGTCAATAAAAGAAATTAATTTTAACACACACTTATTTTTTACCTAAACAAGGTTTTATGATATACATTTGATTTATAGAACTCTTTAATTTCAAATCTACCAATCGACTGACGTCATGCGATGATGGTTCAGATTTGCTCGGAAGCCATGACGAACGATGTTTGTTCGAATCTCAGAAAGAACCCGTTTCGTTTTCGCTTTCGTTTAATCCGTACGGGATGATGACTCAATAAAAAATAATTTTAAGGAAGAAACTAATTAAATCTTACCAATAGTAGTGCTTAAGGCATCTTCTTGTTCTTGTCTTATCCTTTAAGTTCAGAATCTGTCACTATGCCCTACATGTATATTTTCCAGTACAGAGCCAGTACAATTTAAAAAAAAGTTAAATCGTTACAATGATACCTTCTTCGGTCACATAACCTCAGTTGTGACTGTGTTACACTATAAACTTCTCAATAAGTATTCCGAAAATATAAATATTAATAACCTTTTTTATGTCGTTCGGGTATGTTATTGATTCTCTATCTATTTTTAACCTTAACGGATTGCATAACTATTTCTTGATAGATGAGACCATGACATGAATATTAATTATATATTAAATATAATATTATATCATAACTTAAGTGCATAGAATATAAATATTTAATTTTATTCAATGAGAGAGACGTGTCTAGAAGAAAATTTATAAGACCTGGTTTAATACGTTTGTTAATCTAACATTTCTTTAATACCATCCAGTGTTATATTTTGTTACTCTTATTCCAGCATGATATTTAGTATAATAACCGCAGGTCCTGGCTAATGAAGTTGAAAGAGATAATATAACAAGAACAGATAAATAGCTCTGAACATAAGTAGGTCCATATGTAGTATGGCGGCTTCATAACGATCAATCGAGATCACTTCCGCAATGAACATTCTACTTGCCAATAATGAATACGGTTAACTCGTTTCTAATGTATTGTAAGCAAATATTGCTGCAATAAGCAATATTAACCTAAACTTATATCGAAAACAAAGCTAAAGACTTAAAACTATATCATTTACATAACTAGCACTTACATAAATAACCCCCTTTTCAATACAGTTTTTAAATATTAAAAAAAATCTCTATGTTAATATTAATTTGGTTCTTTATCACGATATTAAATTGAAATGTGTGAACAATTTTGATTAAGAATAACTAACGAATAACTAACTAAAGATTTAACTAACACTGTAATTTTTTTGACACTACTTTGCACATTGTTCTAATGCATTAAGCTTGCATAAAGCTGCAAGGTCTATTCACGACAAAAATCGATCCCTAATATACCTAAGTGTTACTTTTACCTTATTAATCATGTTTTTAATTGATGTAGTATATGCACACTATGTATAAATTTCATCATATACATGGGTATAAAGGGTATACATGGATATAATATAGGTAAATAATATTGTAGATTACTTTATAAGACGGCTTAACATGTAAAATCAAACTATCACATTTATATAAGCTATGTACACGTTTAATAATCGACCGCGTATTATTACTATTTCTTAATGGTATTACTTTTAAAGTGGGTAATTTATGAAATACACGATTATTATGAAAATACCATTGAGTAAAATTAAAAATCTATAATATTCGATTAAATACAAATACTGAATACACAAATTAATTAAAGATATCATAAAAAATGTGTTATCGTTTCGGACGATAACTAACAGTCTAAAATGTATACTTTTCAAATTTAAATTCCAATAAATTTCATTTTATCACTTTTGTAAAATATACTCGTATGTGTATATATCTTTTAAAATACGTCTTGTCGTAGAGTCGACAGATAGATATAGCTATCTCATTTTATTCTCTTAAGACGAGTTCGTAGCCTAAATAGCACGTGCTTGGGCTATAGGTGCTGATGGAGAATGATGTGACAGCTACATTGTGAGGCTTCGGGTTTCATGTAACCTATACGAGTAATGTGATATCGCCGTGTCGGCGAGCGGATTCCAAAACTATTGAGAAAAAAAAACATAACTATCACTACAATTTTATTCTTACCATTTAAATTGATTAATGTTATACTCAAATATAATTTATGTAAGTAGACAATGTAGGTAATAGGTACATATTTATGTCAACGAGTATCTACTTTTTAATGCAATTTAAATTATATACATTTTCAATATTAGAGTGAGATGAAAAAGAATAGTATAATATCAACCTGTAAATGTCCTACCTGGGCAAAGGGCTTTTCTTAGGAGAATATTCATACAGGCTTAACACCAACACACTAGTCCTAAGTTCACGGCCTACTATCCGATTTCAGATGATGAAAAATCAATAGTTTTATATACTCCCACTACGGTATGAGAAATTCTAGTTTTCTTACGATGGTTCCTGTTTCCTTCATTGTTAGCTGTTATTGTTACAAGTTAAAATAAAAAAAACACATTTAATTTAAACGAGTATAAATATCTGCAAATATCATAGAAATAACTGAAGCGTAATACTGATATTAATTTAGGACCAATAAGAGTATTGATTTATATTAATTAACAATCAATAACTAACTAATCTGGAACGTGTAAAAGTAGAAAGATTACAAGAGGATAAAGTGAAAGGTGAATATGTTAAAAGGTTGAGAGAACGATTTGTTGATGTGGATGAGGAATGTGAGATAGAGAGTTTTTGGAAGTCTTTTAAGGAAGGTTTAGTTAATGTTGCAAGTGACGTATGTGGTATTACTAAAAGAAGAAAAGGAAGAGTGCAGAAAAATGACTGGGTGGATAAACAGGTGCAACAAGTTGTGGCTGAAAAGAAGAAAGCGTGGCTGGATTGGTTAGCAACAAAGGCCAATAAAAGAGTGCAAAAGGCGACATTAGAGGATGTGGATAAGGCAAGAAAGGTTTACAAAGCAATGAAAGGGTTAGTAAAAAATGTGGTCAATATGAAGAAAGAAGAACGAAAGGATGAGCTTGACAGAAGGCTTTCTGATGATTTCCAAGCTAATATTAAAGTATTTTGGAAATCGATTAGATTGGCCCGAGGAAAAACAGCGAACTTGGAGCTATCTAAAATCAGAAGCAAAGATGGGAGTATTATAAAAGACGAAGAATGTGCGTTGAAAAGATGGAAGGAGTATTTTGAAAGTCTGTTTGAAAGAGAAGAGGTACTAGCACAAATGCAAGCACCTCTTGATATGAACGTAAGTGAACCTGAAAGCGATATTAGTTTGGAAGAAATTATGAAAGCATTGAAAAGTATGAAATCAGGTAAAGCTGCGGGATATGACAGGGTAACTGTCGAAATGCTGAAGGCTGGACAGGGTGTGGTAGCAAGTCAGTTGTACCACCTTTTCAACTTGTGTTGGAAAAACGGTCGGGTACCAGGAGATTGGTGCAAGGCTGTGATAGTTCCATTGTACAAGGGAAAAGGGTCACAACAAGACTGTAAAAATTACCGCGGAATTAGCCTTCTCAGTGTTGTCGGCAAACTGTATGCAAAAGTAATAATTGAAAGAGTTATGTTAGAAACAGATGAAAGAATATGGGATGTACAAGCGGGATTTAGAAAGGGAATGGGATGTATGGATCAGATCTTTTCCTTACGGTGCATTACTAGAAAATTTTTGGTCACAAACCAAAAAGTCTATTGTGCATTCGTAGATTTAGAAAAGGCCTATGACAAAGTGGTGAGGAATGAGTTGTGGTCAGCATTATCTTTGCATGGGGTGAGCAGTATTCTGATACAGGCATTGAAATCCCTCTATAGGGATTCCAGTGCTTGTGTCAGAATAAACGGAGCATACACCGAATGGTTTAATATCCAAAAGGGTGTTAGACAGGGATGTGTAGCGTCTCCATGGCTGTTCAACCTATTCATGGATAATTGTCTGACAGATTTGAAAGAGAGTGACTGTGGACTGAGAGTGAATGAGTTAGTTTTCAAATGTCTTCTTTACGCCGATGATCAAGTATTACTTGCATCGTCGGCTAAAGATTTACAAGCGATGGTGACTATTATGAATGATGCCTTGGAAAGAAAGGGAATGAAAGTGAACGCAAAAAAGACTAAAGTTATGGTATTTGAAAAGGAAGAGAGCATGACAGAAGTATGTATCCGGATTGGTAGTGATAAACTAGAGCAAGTGAATGAATTTGTTTATTTGGGATCAATGTTTACTAGTGATGGAAAGTGTGAAAGTGATATTGAAAGGAGAGTTAATGCTGGTAATAAGATGAATGGGGCGTTGCACGCCTTTATGAACAGCCAGAAAACTTCTAGAAAAGCTCATCTGGCTGTACATAGAGCAGTGTTAGTTCCAACACTCATGTACGGAAGTGAAAGCTGGGTATGGCAGAAAAAACATGAAAGTAGAATAAATGCAGTAGAAATGAGAGCGCTAAGAAGTATGATAGGAGTGAAATTGAGTGACAGGATAAGAAATAGTGTAATAAGAGAACGTTGTGGTGTGAAAGAAGATGTAGTGACACGGATTGAGAAAGGGATGCTTAGATGGTTTGGGCATGTAGAGAGGATGAATGAAAGAAGATTAACTAGACAGATTTATAAGATGAGTGTAATTGGGAACGTTGGAAGAGGAAGGCCTAGAAGAACGTTCCACGATCAAATCGGGGACGTTTTGAAGAAAGGTCAGGTCCAGAGTACTCTAAACCGACGAGCATGCATGAAAAGATTGATGAATGTTGAGGAAGCGAAAGTTGTATGTCAGGATCGTAGCAAGTGGAAGGACGTGGTCTCTGCCTACCCCGTTGGGAAAGAGGCGTGATTTATGTATGTATGTATGTAACAATCAATAGATGAGTTCTATTTAACATCAAACTGTCAGGTATTTACTGTTGTGTTGTACGTCGTTCACGTTATAATAACGATTTCACTACAATTATATCTACCTAATCAAAATTATAATTATGTAGACCTATTTGCACGTTTACAGTCAAATGAAAAATTATTTAACATTGTAGGACAAAGAACATAATTATACTCGCCATATTCAGTGTAGGATCTCTAGCGGCTACATCGGCTATTCAAATTAATATGTAAATAATTATGGCTCAATCTCCAAAATTGTGACGAAAGCATGTTACACCCAGGAGAAGGTATATAAAGTGTAACCTACGATACTATTTTTTTTTTCAAGATGGAGTCAGTTCGGCTGCCTTCGGCACTAAAGAAAAACTTATAACTATGTACTTGAAATGCCTGAAAAAAAATTCTCACTACATAGGTGATTATTAACTTGCTTGATTATTGTCAAAATGAAGAGTCCTTTTAGTATTCATTTTTATATATTAAAGTCTTAGACAGTTTACCTTTAAAATTAGACTAAGTATATGGAAATATAACTAACCATGAATATTTTACAAGTCGCTACTAACCAAACACACCTGTAAAATACAGGTTTTGACGCCGCTATTATGTTCAACGGACGCAACTAACATCGATAAATAGCTCATGCAGAGAAGACGTATATTATACGGAATAATTTAATATTGAAAGTAGTGACCGGTTGTTGAAAAAAAACCGTAATGCCTAAAACTTTAAATCAAAATTAGGCTGTTTTGTATTTGTTATAGGCAATGTATGAAATACAGAGAATTGTTACATACTTTGCCTAGTGATTGTATAAAATGCCTAGGAAATGTTACAAATGACATACATAACTTACATTGAAATCCCTATCACTAATCCCGCCAAAAACTCTTACGTGATATTGGAAACGAATCGGAGATGTATTTTATACTTTGCCGGTTTCTCATTTGGCATTCTATGAATGAATATGAATCATATTCATTGCCGGTTAGCTTCAGACATTCTATACATTGCCTATAGTCAACATATCTATTATAATCCATTCAATGTATATTGTGGGATTATATCTACACGCTGGGTGGTGGATACGACTACAGTGTTATATTCAGTAATCAAGCTGTGTATCGATTGAGTTGCGACAACCATACACATGGTGATATGCCTTTCACAGTTGTAGTAGTCAGTAGTTCAGAGATTTTTAGTACTAGAAAGCCGGTATACCCGTATACATACTAATCACGCCGACAAAGAGGTAAAATAAAATTTTCCCATCGCATGAGATGTCGTTGGTCGTGCAAAAATCCCCAAGCCCGGTAAAGCTGTAAAAGCCGCAAAGGCTCCAGGGCCCCTAAGACTAACAGTATAGTCAGTTCGAAAACAAAAAAAACGTTCAAAAATATTGCGAGTGTGTGAAAGTTATTTTTCGATTCAGAAATCTGTTTGCGTAATATTAATATTTTTTGTTAGAGTCAAGTGACCCCCTTCCCTCCCAGCTAAATGGTTGTTTTTGGATATGTGAAAAAAATATTTGTATTGATATATATAATAAAGTCAAAAGGAAAACTATCAGAGGTAAGTAGGCAGGTAAGTGGACAAGTTAACGAGAAGTAATTAGTCAATCCACTTATAAAATGTACTTGGAGAAGTAATTTCGAACAAATTCCATTAGGAAATTACTGATATGTACCCTATCTAAGTTTGCATATTTTGACGGACAACTACGGAACCCTACACTGCGCATGGCAAATTATTTAGATTATGTCTCGTCTAAACCTATATTTTGTTACTTGTTTGTGTTATGTGTTGTTATCCCCGAAAAGGTTAATTTTCAAATCGCAATAGCTATCTATAACTTATGGTTTAAAATAATTTTAACCTAATACTAGAATAACTTCAAACTTGCTTTCAAACCAGTTTTTTTTTCATATCTCGTAACATCCGCTTCAATATTTAAATTAAAAATTAATTAGGTGTTCCTAACAATTCCACAGTGGAATTATATTATTGATTTATTAACGTTTCTTAATGAACCTTTAAAGTGGCTTAAAAAATGATTATATATTTTTAAAATGTTTTAAGAATACTCACCAAATTTCCACTCGATTAAAAATTAAGTACACGGTCATTTACCAGAATTCCCAGTCAACATTTTTAAAAGAAAGGCCTTTATGTAAATGGGGAACAGTAATCTAGTTTAAGAAATGTTTGGAATTTTTTATGTAATATTTGATTGGTGAACTAACATTACTAATGTAACTAACAATTAAATAAAATATCATTATATTTATTATTATAATTGCTGTAATAAAGTGATCAAATATCGATTTTTTTATCGTTATAGGTCTGGCGTAGTGGCCACAATCTCACCTGATGTTAAGTAACGATGTGGACCAAGATGATAATACGCTAACCCTAGTGGAAGACTGGCTGTCAAGTGCAGCTACCGGTGCACCTATTGGTGCTTAGCGACAGATTTTCAACTTGAGGGTGGTAGCTAGCCAGGCTGGTATTAGAAAAAGCCCTCCACCATGCTATGGTTTCCTCACTATGTTCTCCTTCACCGAAAGCTCAGGCTCATTGCAGGGATTCGAACTCGCGTTAATTGACGCAAAGTCGTACACGCTACCACTGAGCTATCATTGCTTCAAAAGGAATTTAAAAACATACATGGAATACCTCCAATATATAATGAACGTAACTTGACATTCAAAGGCAAACAACCTTGATATACGATAAAATTTGAAAATTAACTTATTAAATGGTATAATATATTATAGAGAAGTTTTAAACGGATAGTCGTAAATTCATTTCATTTACACATCTTAGAATTAATTTGAAAAGGTTTCAATCCAGTTAGTAACTATTATAGCTTTATAGATTTAGTTGCACATGCTTCACTACGGTCGCTTCGAAAGTTAAACTATGACGATATTGCTTCTTGACATAAGAAAGTTTTCATGACATTTACAACATTAACTATGTATGTACTATGTATTAACATGATACTTTATAGCATTATCTCTCACACATGTCTCATAGTTTGACGTTTACTATACGATCTAGATAAGATCAAGGAAGGGTATCGAACTGCATTCGTTGACGTTAGTTAATTACAATGACTTTTTATAAAATATTATTGGTCCATTACATCGCTTTGTGCATTTTACGGTGTCTAGTTCTGCTTATAGTGATAGCATCTAAGGGAATAGAAAACGTCAATTTAATTTACAGATCACTAAATACATACATACCTTCCTTCCTCCCAGAAGGCAGAAAAATGTATATATATTTATAGCTAGTTTTTACATCTTTGCGTTACGACGTACTATTTATTATATCTAGATGGAAACGGCATTTCTCGAAACTTCAAAAGCGATGTCCCCCTGTTATGCACTGAAATAACATTATATAAGAAAATATAGGTTGTAGGTATTTGTATTAATTTGTAGATGTTTTGTAAAATCAATATATTCTGTTTTTTACATATGTATTTTATAAAAGTTTTAAATTAAATCACCATCATCTCATCCGAAAAACTTCCACTGATGGACACAGGCCTCCTCCAATAATTGGCACAATGACCGGTTCTGCTCTATTATCCATCGAAGCGATTAGCCGAACGACGGGCAGCAGCGTCTTTTGAATATTATATTAACCAAACTGCGATCGCCAACCCGCCTGCCAAGCGTGCCGATTACGACAAATCCTCTCTTTATGAAATTAAATAATTTATTATTATTATTGTTACTAATAAGCACATGGCTCATATTACAAATAGATATGTGAAGAAAAATCCCATTATACCTAAGTAAACCATTCAACGAGGCATTTTATTCAACACGCGAGGCCATAACATTTATGTTTCTGTTTTTGTATAAGCAAGAATCAAATTTATCAACCGGACCAAAAAAAAGATGTTTGTCTAGTTTATTTGAATATTCGGCCCATGAACATTAAAATACGGAGGCCCTTAATTGTAAAGCAATAAATTCCACTATTTAATATATTTTTTATAACGCAATAAAAACACGCTTTATGAGGGAAAACATTATTTTTATTATAACTATTTGCTATTAGAATATTGTTTATAAAGATATAAGTGTATAACTAATTTGTATCTCTATAGAAATCTCTTTGTGTTTACCTCATAGACAAATACATAAATATCATAGTTTGTACTATGATTTTAAATATACATACATCATTTAATTTTGAAGTAACGAATACAGTTCCTGTTCTTATGATTATCATTACTGTTATATATATATATATATTTCTACATTTTCTTATGTTTATATATTAGTAACTTATCCCAAAGTTGTAATATTCTTACTGAATTATTGCTATTTCAATAAAAGAACACATTTATAACGGTATTCTATAGTTTACAAAATAAGTAATCATTACATTTATGCAATTCCATTAACACTCACAAAACAAAACAATTATTCCTTATACAAATTTAATATAACAAAAATAATATTATAATTCATTAAAAAATCATTTTCAAATAAAAATTCAGTTTCATAAACAATATACATAATCGTTTATACTTAGATTTTGAGTAACCTCATTCACTAAAAAAAAATGAAACATTTTTACAAAATACAATATTATATTTTCGCGACTAATAAATATAAGGTCATTAGTGTGTTTTTATTTTATAAACAACCAGTAAAGAAACCGAGGCAAGAAAATTTAGTCGCAACGAAGATATTACAGAAACGCTCAAATCATTTAGCCCTGCGTGTGCGCATCAACAATGCAATGTAGGCGAGCAGTCTGAACCCGATGAAAAGAAACACCATGTTCACAACATCCATGGTGAAATCATCCTGAAAAATAACAATAATATTAACACAAAAAATAATAATAATCTACAAGTAAAATATTATTTATCAAAATACCTACCTATATATAAATAAGTATGTAGACTTAACGTAAATAATGTTTAGATTTATTAATTACCGTAGAAGGTTATGGATATACTCGTAATTCCGACCAAAATAGTTCCGACTCACACCCTACTGCTTCTAATGTAAAGTATTATTGTTATATTTTAGTTTAATTTTATGAGAGCTTATTCTTGTTTTGCATCTTTCTATTACAGATTTTCACACAGCTCTTTATTTTGAATTTTTCATTATACGACATAGTTAGGTCCAATGAGTACCCCCTCCTATTCATAGCTTTTTACTGGATAAGCACATGGTTTATTTTAACAAAAATTTAAAAGCGTGTAATAACTGTCACACGCGATTGAAGTTAAACTGAAATGGTCACCACCATCCCGACGGTTGACCAATATTTTAATATTGCTTACTCTTTATATAAATGTATTAATGACGGCTTATTGCCGTAACGGACTTCCGTTGTATTATCATCTAGTTACCTTCTAGTCGCGCCTAAAAAAATTTTACTTCAAAATACACAAAATCTATTGATATGAAAATTTCGATCTCAAATTAACGAAAAGAAAAGGAGAAAACACTCAGCAAGATTTTCACAGTATATGCAAGCTCACGTAAGGTAAGATTACGCCATATAATTACCTGGGAGAAACTGAGCGTGTCTAATACAACTTGTCCAGATGCTGGGCAGGTAAAGTTTTCTCTAGTGCACGCGATACTCTCGATTCCAGACCACTGATTTATAAGCAGTGCTTCGTTACCATAATGGAACCAAGACAAGTACGATATCCACCCGAGGTATGGTGGAACAGACCTTTAAAAAAAAGAATAATGTTATTTACATGAAACTAATCTCTTTACGAATACCTACTTAATGTTGGCCATATGAAATATCAATAATATCAATTTAAATCAAACATATATATGTACATAGTTTGTAAAAACAAAATGATTTTACGTTGGAGTGTTACTAAAAACAATTTCCGTTTACTTTTTTTTAATAAAAAAATTTACGACTTGAGTAAATTGTCTCGTGACGGAGCAGTTTAAAAAATTACCCTGAATTGAGAAAGAAGCCTCCGAACAACATGAATGGAATGATAATTGGTGGTCCCACTGAAGCTGCCATGTTGACGCTGCTGCTTGCACATGATATCAGGTAACCTGGACAAAAAATCCTTTTCAACAAATCACAGTTATCAATTAAACTTTTTGGGAAGATTATAAGTTCTTATTTCCTTATACGAAATACAGAAAATCTAAAAATTATACCTTACATTAGTAGTTTTTTTATAAATTGGCAGACGATATTTCGGAATTTAAGCTTTGAGAAGACTTTAAACGAGATTAATCTAGAGTTTGGTTTAAATCTAAAAACTGTTTATCGAAATAATAAAATCAACTGAAATCAGCAAACCATTGAATGTTTTTTTTCTATACGGTATTTGCTTTGCTTGAAACATTAAATATAAAGAAACCCAATTTATTTATTTTATTAAGATTTTTACAGATTAACCTATCCTCAGGTGTTATTAAGTCAAAAATGTTGTTAATGCTTTATTTAAGTGACAGCGAGATATTTAAATTATGTTGGTTATAAAGATATTATTTAACACGTCCACGATCTCATTCGACATATGTGCCGAATTACGAACCAAATTTTTTTTATAGCGTTATCATCTCGGACGGATTAAGAACTTCCACAAGTACTAAAAATAAATAATTATAACATATCTGTTTCAAAGACCTCAATCTAAATATAATTTAGACTTATCAAACTATATTTAAAAGTAAAATGATATACATAGTTGTGTAACTGTTTTCATTAATATCAGGGTTAGCGGTATAAGTTACATGGCATTTGAGATGCTGTGGTAATGTGAAATTTATTTTCCGTTAGTTATCCGTGTCAATGCTTTGAACCGCAATATGTGGTTAGCGTGTTACATTTCACTTATTTTCCTAACTAAATAACTTTATACTGATAAGGATTTTTTTTACTTTTTAATTATTTTTTATTATCTTGGTGATGGTAGTTTATTTATATGTAAAGTAGTGGAACTATTAAGCATTAACATATAGTAAAACTGGAAATAAATAACAAAAAATAAAGAGCCGTAAATTTTCCGACTTATTTTACATACAGTATACCAGTTCTCTTTTCAATTTAACAACTAATTATATGTAGAAATATTGTCGTAATATTCGTTCAACATACTCGTATTAACTATAAATATAAAATAACCTTTACATTCAAATAACTTATAACTTAATTTCAGTATAAAAAACAAAAAAAATTGTAGACAGCAGGTCTTTGATTCTAAAGTGGGAGGCCATAGTGGGCCGTCTATAAAAAATGATTGACAACAGATTAGCTTAAAATCCGTCGTATAGATTCGTATGTTGCATGACTAAACCAGTTTGACCATCAAGAAGTACATTCGGGCTTTGTCGACTATAAATAGCCTTCGTAAAAAACACGAAACAATTACTAAACATTGTGAAATAGAATAATTGCCATGTTGTTTATTTTTATATCTATTAAGTTTTATAGCAATTAAATATAAATTTAGTTGATACTACAAACTAATGAACTTGTTTTATAAATATAAATATTTTACACTTAGTCATCGTAGCTATAATTAAGTATACCGTTTCTCCACGGCTGTTGGCGGTCTATTAATGACAACTATTGGAATTAGGTTACATATTTCAATACCTTAACATCTAAGTTATGTAATCAAACAATGTAACAAAGTTCAGAACCACGCTGGCTGTTTAAATGTAATAATCAAATTAAGAAGTAAATATCATCTTCCATCTCATGAGGTTGAACAACCATTGGGATGCTACACATTCAACACCATTTTGGATAATAAACCATTCAAAATAAATGGTGCGTACACTGAATGGTTTATTATACAAAAGGGTGTTGAATGTGTAGCATCCCAATGGTTGTTCAACCTATTCATGGATAATTGTCTGACCGATTTGAAAGAGGGTTATTGTGGACTGAGAATGAATGAGTTACTCGTCAAGTGTCTTCTTTAAGCCGATGATCAAGTATTACTTGAATCGTTTGCTAAAGATTTACAAGCGATGGTGACCATTATGAATCAAGCTTCGGAAAGAAAGGGAATGAGACTGAACGCAAAGAAGACTTAAGTTATGATGTTTAAAAAGAAAGAGAGCATGACAAGTGTATGTATCCGGATTGGTGGCGACAAACTAGAGCAAGTGAATGAATTTGTTTATTTGGGATCGATGTTTACTAGTGATGGAAAGTGTGAAAGTGATATTGAAAGGAGAGTTAATGCTGGTAACTTGATTGAATGGGGCGTTACACATCATAATGAACTACCAGAATATCTCTAGGAAAGCTCATCTGGCTGTAAATAGAGCAGTGTTAGTTCCAACACTCATGTACAGAAGTGAAAGCTTGATGTGGCAGAAAAATCGTGAAAGTAGAATAAATACTGTAGAAATGAGAGCGCTAAGAAGTATGTTAGGGGTAAAATTGAGTGACGGGATAAGAAATATTATATAAGATGAGCGTGCATGGGAATATCGGAAGAGGAAAGCCTAGACGAACGTTCCACGTTCAAATCGGGAACGTTCTGAAGAAAGGTCAGGTCAAGAGTACTCTAAACAGAGATAAACTCATGAAAATATTCATGAATGTTGAAGAAGCGGAATATGTATGTCAGAATCGTAGCAAGTGGAAGGACGTGGTCTCTGCCTACCCCACTGGAAAAGACACGTGATTTACGTATGTATATCATCCTCAAAAATAAGTAAAGATCAAACGGAAATTGCATGTACAGTATTGATTTAAATTTAGATTATAAAAGGGATTTGTAGTTTAAATGCAAGTGTTTTACGTAATAAAAGAAAATAAACTGTACTTTGTGAGGAATGTTCAAATGCGTATGATTTTATAAGTTTATCTCATAAATATAAATTAATGATATAAAAATAAAATAGTTTATTTGTAGTCTTACCATAATTTTACAGTCAAAAATTAATGAAAAGTTAATAGATAATTGTTAAAAATTAAACAAAATTATTGCAACTAATACATAATTAGTAGTTCATGATTCCTTAAAAAGATATCGACGCGCTATCATGTTGTTTTTTTTTTTAAATTAAATATCAAACTTAATTATGAAGGTAAGTAAGGTAGTAACATATATATATATATATATATATATAATAGTATAGTAAGTAAGGAAGGTAAAAAGTAACCAATGGAATCATTTTTGATAGCGCGGTAATACATGCGACTATGCCCCTCTATTACAGCCAGATCCGTAGATAAGCCAAAATGAATAAAAATACTTACCGAAAGAAGTAGCGACATTGGTGATGAGTGCTGCGAGTCCGGAGGCAATAAAAAACCTCTTAGGGTCAGGGTTGAGTCCGATCATATAGTAAGCTATTGTTGTGAACACAAGCGGTATTGTCGCAAACACCGGCGCCTCTGCTAAAGTCTTCGAAAGGAAGTACACGTCAGCTCGATACATCCCGGAATGATGCTCTCTAATGAATATTGGTAACTCTGAACAGAAGACCTGAGAAAAATACAGGAGCAATGACTTTACTTTGTTTAAATGTTAAAAATTTTCATTAGTACTGTGCTGTACATATATCACTATATATGAATACACATTATTTGATGGTTAAGATAACAAAAAAGGTTAGCATTACGGTGAGATAGAAAAACTAAAAAATTGGTGCTTGGCGACAGATTTTCAACTTGAGGGTAGTAGCTAACCAGGCGGGAATTAGAAAATACCCTACCACCATACTCTAGTTTCCTCACGATGTTTTCCTTCACCGAAAGCTCAGGCTAATTGCAGGGATTCGAACTCACGTCAATCGACGTGAAGTCGTACATACTACCACTGAGCCATCATTGCTTAAATTGCACTGTATATCCAGTAGTCACGGCCTGTAACCGACTGGATCGCGAACATCATATAAGGTAAAACCACCAGTAATTGACACTGCACCAATAGTTGACACTCTGACGAAGAAAATTAAATATTAAGAAAAAAAAGGAAGCCAAAGATCGAGATGGCCAAAATCACTGATTACTGATATATTTTTAATGTTATAAATACATATAGGTACAGTCAGTTATAAAAGTCGGTTAACAAACTCAAGACTTCAAATCAATTTAGTATCAAATATTTAATTTTCTTCGTCAGAGTGTCAACTATTGGTGCAGTGTCAATTACTGGTGGTTTTACCTTATACGGTGAAAAACCATAGTGATCCACTTATGCGCGTCAAGTTACGAGATCAGAGATATTTCTATTTACACCAGCCGGTATTACAGTGGCGACCGGTGGATTGCCGCTCTCGCTGGCCGCAGTTATTTTTGGATTTGGTAGATAATAATAATAAAAATTGTTTGATAAATAACTCATTTCTAAGGAATAAGTTATAAGATTTAACATAAATTACTTCGGTAGTAGCCGTAAGTCGGTATTAAACAAAATAAAACGCTATAATAGGCTACTTATTTCACTCCAAACACTTTTGTTGTGCTTCAAAACGTGACCTAGTATTGGGTTACTCGTCCGCATAAGACGGATAAGCTTTCGCCCTCGGCGCTGCTATTAAAAAGTAATTATTGGATTTATTTTTGTTAAATATATAGGTAATGCACGTGACTTATTGTGATAGTTCAGTGATTGTTTGTGATTAGCTCATTTTGGGGTTTGTTGGAGGTACCCTTGGGCCAAGTCAGGATTATCGCCAGGGAGGACTGATAAGGTTAAACTTATGTGCCCAAGAAATAACTAATGTATTTTTTTAATACAATTGGCAATATGGGTCTACCGCACCTGATGGTGCAGTCCAAAAACAAAGGTGACTGTCGATGACAGATTCCATCGACAGTTATCGCTGTCATGCTGGTATGCTGAAATGCCTCTTCAGGTCTTATATGAAGGATAATATCATATGAACGAGCGAAAACATTGACTGGAAAAACGTTCCACATACGTACGGTTACCGCGCGCTTACCAACACCTTGTTAGGGGGAGGTTTTTTTTTCGACCTGACTACACTGTGAGCCATAAGGGCCCTGAAGCCTCAGACGGCTTTTACATCTTCACCGGGCTTGGTTAGGGGAAGGGGCAGCTGGTACCTAATACCCGTCTATGAAAAACTTTACACGTCAGTCAATTAACTTTTAAGTTTTTAACTTACGTTAATAACAGCAAAAATGTTCTGGAAAGTCATATTGGTAAGGAACATGAAGATGGCTCCGTTGATATTCATCACGCCGTCTTGATCCAAGTGTTGTCCGAAATATATCACTCCGATCAGTAAAGAAACCATCTACAATAAAAGTGTATTGTTATTGATTCAATAAATTATGAAGTTTAGTATCAAATATATTTAATTTTGTAGCCAGTACAAATTCCGTGAGGTAGGTAATATTACATACAGACCCTGTCTGAATATCAGATCTGCGGAGCTTTCTCATTCTGAGAAAGGGACCTATTTCACTCCATGCAACACTTATATCTTGTGCATCTTTATATTAGTTACTAGTAGTATCCTATGGTTTCACTTGTATTAAATTCATACGACCAACTCTCCACCGAACCGCCGTTGATGCACCCGTCTATCGTTGTTCTTACTTCCAGTACTTGCCTGTACAGCTTAAAGTATTGCTTAACGTGCAAGACTGTTGTTCCTTTCGTAGGGCCGCAGCGTGAAGTCAAAAAATAGGCTTTAAGATGTAATTTTTTTTTAAACTGACTAGTAGTTTTAGAGACGCTTATGCGCGTTTAAACAAACAAACAATCTCTTGAGCTTTATAATATTAGTATAAATATAAAATTTCTTCATGTTTTTTGAAAACTAAGGATGAAAAGATCTTTCTTTTGTTTTTCTTTCACTTTGATTTTTATTGTTAATTAGATACAAGCCCGCGGCTGCGCACGCAATTATTATGCAGTATTTATTTTTATATTTATATATATATATTTTATACTTATATTATTAACAATTCATATCTAAGTAGGTATATTAATTGAGAAATGACATATACTCCCCGTGTACAAAATTTAATCAACTTCGGTTGATTTTTTTAAATTTATTTTTTCTAGATGTATGATATTGGCCTATCAATCATTTAATGACGTATGCTTGTCGTCTACAAAATTTGATCAGAATCGGTTTTGACTCTTACTAAAAGTAATATTGACAAGTATTAAATAATTGATGGCAATTATGGAATGACTTATACTTTCCGTTTACAAAATTTTATCAAAATGGCTTTAGAATTAATAAAAAAATATCGTTGTTATTTTTTTAATTTCTAAAAGTATTATTGAAAATTTATATAACCAATTATTTGATTAATAACATAAACTTCCCGTGTTAATAAGAATTGGTCAAGTGTTTTAGAGTTAAATCTGGACATACAAACAGAGAGACAGAGAGACAGACAAAAAAAAACAAATGGCATATTCGTGATCAGTGTTAAGCAAATAGGATGTCTATCGGGAAAATTAGAAAAATAATTACATGTACAGATTTATTAATATAGATTTATTTTCAACGAGCTACTTTTCATAGCACTAAATATTTTATATTATATGCCATTTTTAAACAAGAAAGTAAGATAAACCTTATAAAACAGTATTGAATACTCACGATTGTTTGAAGGAAGCGTACTTTTATCAGCATGGGTTCCTTAGTAACGGAGAGCCACGAACGCCAGAGAACTGCTCTGAATTGAGCGCACCAGGACGCTTTGTACGGGGAGTGGTAGGTTCGCATCGGCATAGGGCTTATCCAGGGAGCATCTGCCCAACCGGCAGATATCTTGCGCTAGATATTACGTAAAGAAATCTTGTTAATTTCACAGTATAGGACACGAGTGAGTTATGACAACTATGCACGTGGCGAGAAAAACATTAAGGTGAAATTTAAGCACGTCGAGTTCCGAATTTAAGCTGATTGATATGAAAAAGGTGATTGTTGAAAAATATTTGCCCTTTGATGGTAAAAAATCACAGAAACATTTTTCCTTACCTCATTATACAAAGCATTTTCTGCCTCAGCAGCGATCTTGCAACCAATCTCAGATTTAGCGAAGGCAG
This sequence comes from Saturnia pavonia, assembly GCA_947532125.1. Lineage (NCBI taxonomy): Eukaryota > Metazoa > Arthropoda > Insecta > Lepidoptera > Saturniidae > Saturnia > Saturnia pavonia. The sequence continues at coordinate 3,722,966 of OX383899.1, read as the reverse complement.
TGCATACGGTATCTATGGTGTGCCTCGTAGCCTCCTCCCGACCCGGCACTCCCGCTAGCAATTGAATAAAATGATCTGCAGGGTTATAGTTCGCTGGACAAGCCGCCCCCAACCTTGGAAAATCAAAAGATACATTCATATTGGAGTATATCAGTTTTGAATTTTAGAAAAAAGATTTTATTCTTATTTTAATTGACCAAAATAACAACATAATTTTTGATGGTAAAAGTACAGTGTGGTATAAAACGACGTCGACCACTAGGTCAATAGCTCTAAGTATTATCATTTATTTTTTTATTAATACATAAAAGGTGAAGCATGAAGTCTCTATGTATAGGAGTACAATACAATTTTTAATTTTAGAGATATGCATAATGCATTGCTTATAATAAGTAGTAATTTCATGTGAACGATATCCGCGAAACCACCGTTCTCTCCGCAAACATTTAACGTACACGTAACTTAGCTCCCGCACACCCGCCATGACCTCTGCGGCAACTCAAGCCTAGGTCCGATCCATCGGTATGGAGCCCTTGAGCCAAGCAGCCGCTCACGCAATACAGTGACTCTACATTCACTAGCTCTCACAGACACACATAAAACACTGGATTATATACACACATGCACACACATTACAGAACCTGTAAGGGACCTTTTTCTTTTTTGCCTAGTTAGTGAGACAAAAATTTTCTGACCACTAAATACACATACACATGTTCCTTCCCTCCTCCCAGGGGGCAGAAACATGTATATATGTATAGTTAGTTTAGATCGAATGATAGGGAATTAGCCAGATCGCGACTTATTTGCATACGCGCAACAGTCCTCGAATGGTTTTGCAAAGTTTTCGTTGGCTGAGTGCCTTAAGCGCTAGCCCCCAGGCCTGGTAAAGCTGTAAAAGCCGTAAAGGCTCCAGGGACCCTAAGGATAACAGTATAGTCAGTTCGAAAAAAAAAAAATGAACGAAACTACTGACACAAACTATGTTTTTAAATAGATTGCCAATTGACACGATAACGGTCACAGTGAACAGATTTAACACAAACTTACTCTTTAAAGAAACCAGTGGCTTGATCCGGTGACCCGAGGAAAGCAACTCTACCGTCGGCCATGATTAGCAGTTTGTCGAACATAGCGTACAGTTCTGATGACGGCTGGTGGATTGTACATACAACTGTCTTGCCCTTTTGAGCTAATCCTTTTAGTACCTTAACACAAAATATAGGTATTTTAATAATTTTATTAAAAACATCGCAATAAGATTATATCTAAAATATATTTCAGAAATCAAATTAAAGTAACTCTAATTGGTAAGTAAATATCAAACACATAAAAACAAACACGCACATACGCGTAGTATTCCTTTTTATTTTATTTTTGTATAGTAATAATTAACTATATATATAAATTAATTAATAAAAACTTATAATTGGCTGAATGATTAGCTTATCAATATAGTTTGCAAAGCCAATGCTGTGAATTTTATTAAATAAATAATTCAACAGGGACACAATTACAGGCAGGTATTTTTATTGTTAACCTAATCCGAATGAGAATTTAAAATTGTTCACAAACCTGTATAACGTTTTGAGCCATAAACGAATCCAAGCCAGAGGTAGGCTCGTCGCAGAACATGAGTGGCGGGTCCGTTAACACTTCGCTGGCGAAAGAAAGCCGTTTCATTTCACCACCGGATATGCCTTTCAGCCGGCCGGGTATGCCGATTACGGTGTTCTGACATTTTGACAGAGCTAACTAAAACAAAACGATAATAATTACATAAAACTATCATCATAATTTTTGCAATAAAGCAACAATACCAATAAAGTGCCCAAAAATGTATATGGACAAAAACAATTCTCTATATTTGTCCTTTAAATAAAACTGTAGTCTGAAAAACTGCTAATATAAGGTAAACATTTTTTATATGTGTACTTATAATTAATTGTTATGTTAATAAATATAATACAAAATAAATGGGATGTATTATTCACCTCAGATATGACCTCTTGCACTCTTCGCATACGTTGTGCGTAAGGTATGTGACGATCCATCCTCACTAGAGCCTGAAATAAAAAATATTATTCGATTAACTGTCATTTTGCGGGATGGTAGGGATATGGAGATAAACTCGTCACAGTGACTCTCTTAAGTATATCGCGTATTGAAATCAGCCACAGTACAACTTGACTGGCATGACAGTATCGACCATCTATGGATTGCTGATCTGTCGATGGGCGCCGTTCTTTTTGGATTGTACTGTGCTTACCATTATGCCCAATGCCGTCAATTTGCCGTACTGTGATATAAAAAATATGTTGTCAAGAATGTAATAATATAAAATCTTCTGAAAGGTGAGTGTGTCACAGTTTTTGGAGAAAACATTATGATGTTTTTTTATCTCTGTCGACTAAAGATTAATAACCCGTAGGTTATTATTATTCACTATATAATCTATTTACTGTTATGGTAGATCTTCAAAGTTGACCGCTAGTCAACTTGTAAAATTATTTGGAGAAGTGATTTCGTACGAATTCCATTGAAAACAACTAAAAAATGATTCATGTTACACCACGCGGCTTGGTGGCCGGCCAGGATACTGTCAAACATCTATAGTAGGTATACTTTTGTATGGAGTAATTTATGCTACACCAGGCCGGGGCCGGATTACTTCATATAAAATAATACTATAGATGTTTGACTGTGTCAAGGCGCAGCTCCGGCCCGATGTAACAAGAAAAGCATCCTTAAGTCTGCATATTGTGACGGGCCACTATGACACACACTTGGCAATTTTTTGTGTTTACGTATTTACATCATTGTAATATATAAAAAAGTATTCTCTGAAAATTTGAACACTCAATATTAGGTAATATTATTACGAACTTTCTTTTAACATTGAAAATATTTCCATATGTAGGTATAGTATATGAGCAGCGTGCTTTACAAATAATTTGTGTTTACACTGTTAAGTTTAACTGTAACGTATACGGTTGAGACTTTACAGGTCACGTGAATCAATATTTATTACAGACAACTTACAGGTAATATTAATATTTTTTATAAAATATAATAAGTTAGTTAGTTTGGATTCAAATAGCCATGTGTGAGATTCTACCGAAATTTATATTAGGTTTCACGATGTATACTTTATCAAATATATATTGCATAACCGTATGGTACTAATCTTCAGTTACAAATAAAAGCTGTCAAATATTATACTCTGTAAGTAAGTTCTAGCATTGCGTATGGTTTCGAATACAGGTATTAAAATTGTATACAGGCAGTAATATACCAACCTGAAAAATTAGGTGCTCTCTCACTGTCAAAGTGCCAATGAACAAATCCTGCTGCTGAACATACGCGGAGAGCGCTGACAATGCCTCAGGGGTGGCCGGCTGCCCGTTCAGAGCCCTGGTGCCGCTAGAGACAACTCCACTAGGTGTACGGAAGGTTAAGGCATTCATAAGAGTCGTCTTTCCAGCACCCGATGATCCCATAATGGCCAACAATTCACCAGGATACGCTGCGCCGTTTACTATGATAGAAAATTATATTATTTATAACTTATGTATTTTTGTTATCCATCGTTAAAAGTTGACTATATGAATTGAATTGGATACAATGAATAATTAAAAAGTACCTATTTATATTCATGTATAAGACTGCGAAAATCAACAATATGTAAAAAAATACAAAGCAGAATTTATAAAAATATGCTACACGTTAATTAACGTAAAGACGTTCATTTGTTGCTTAAAAAAAATAGCCATTATCATAATGAATCTTTTAGTATTTCGGCTGTTTGAATAAATCAGTTAATTTGAAATTCTGGAAACTAAATAAATAAATAGGTAACATTAGTGTTAATCTATTCACTTTGCGAATGATGTCCGGTGTTAATTGGTAGGTATTCCACACTAGAATAACTATTGAAAGATTGAAGTATGTATTTTGTTCATGGTTACTTCAGCAATAACTTGAAAATTCAGTTCATGTAAGATATAAAATTGACGTTATCGATCCTCTAACACCATACTTTTTATCAAATTGATGTCCGAGTTAAGTCAATTCCCACATCATTCTTATATGATGTAGGTAATGACTTCACCAGAAAAAGTAAGCAAACGCCGTTTTTAAAGTAATACAAAAGGCCAGGGTAGGATACATGAAATATGTGGGACATACATAGACATAAATATTTTTTATGAATGAGTAATATTACGTAATTTTACTAGTTAAATTACAATTTATTTGCCCTATTTTTTTTAAATGAACTATTTTGATATTTTGGTAGATTTACATATATTTAAAATTACTGATACATAAACAGAATCGGTTAGGGGACAGACTAGGGTAGATATGTTTTTCATGTTTGAGGTCCTATTGTGACTAAATTAAGTGCATTTAAGTAATGATTTTAAGTGCCTATAAAGAAGATGGTGAGTTTTGAAAGATAATACCGTTATTTCAAATAAAATTTTCACTAAAAGTGTGATTTTTTATAGCGGGCGTCGAAAGTACTTCTTAACTTAGAATGAGCCGAATATTTATACCAAGTATGCTCTTATTAGATGTTTATGTAAAATCAAAAGTTATTTAGATACCGATATTTGTATATTAAGAGGTTATTGTCTTTAATTAACGAACAAAAAAATCTATATTATAGTACGCATTTAACTTTAGTACTTTAAACAACACATACGAATAAAAAGTTAGAAGGAGATAACGTAATTATTAATAATGTGTGTTACCCATTGCAGTGAATACCATTTGTGGTCAACGCTTATAATTATATTATGTATATGTGTATTCGTTAGTATATTATATCATAACAGATCTTATATCAAACTAAATGTTTATTCTTTCTGGCTTTTGCAGTGATGAAAGAAAAATTGCTGGAAATAAATGAATACTAATGATGAAAACATATTTAGTTTGGGATAATGAGATCGTCGCTCTGTTACGAAATACAGTATTACCATTTCTGAGCAGTTGCTTTCTTTGCTGGAACATACGATTCGATGACGTTTTCCAGAAGGTCCAAGAGCGCTTATTCCTCGTTCGTGATTCTGTGGCGAAGGCGTTAACATCTGCCCATGTATAAGTCACTTTCTCAACTCCGCCGACTGTGCCATAGTTGCGTTGTGCCGGTATGGATAGAGTGACTTCACCTTCACTAGTACGTGGTGATGCACTCGGAGACTGGCCATTCTAAAATAAAACAATAAATCTAGTAATTAAAAAAATATCTTAAGAATCAAGTTATCAATGAGATGGAAACCTGAACAAATGTTGCGATATATTTTAATCCATTCGATGGCTAATTATGAATAAATAATAGCGAAAATGCAAATGCCATTATGTTTTTTGAAATGAAACTTCTTATGCGACTTCCAAGCGTTAAACGTTAAAAGTTAAACGTTTAACGCACATTATCGGTCTCTCTTTGTGTGAGCCAGTACGAGAGAGTAAATGTCGGTGTGTATGTATATTGCACACTGTTTAAATAAAATAGAAAATGTCTTTGAAAATGAAGTTTCACTTCTATCGTGTGTGAATCGCACACACAACTTTTATTTTATGATAAAATAATAAAATTTATTACAGAAAATGTTGCATATGATTACTATATAGAAGAACAATGTTTACATGTAAAAATAACTGTTCTACTCAAAGAAATATCTAATAAATTCGGAGCGGCACTCTTACACACTACCGGAGTATGTATAAATGATGTATAAATTTAAGAAGATGTAAAAAGTCTAATAAATGTCCGCACCTCTGGGTCTTTGAACCTAAGTACAGATTTGAAGTACGCTTTGTGGCGCTTTGTGTAGAAACCTATGCTCTAACAATTTAAAATTTTACGAAATTAAAGTCCTATATCCATATCAGGTATCAAATTCGTATAGCAGAAAAGGAATCTTCTAGCTTTTATATGTCGATTTATATATTAGTGAGAAGAACTAGCTTCTGTTAAAAGTTTTATTCCGATGAAAATGTTTACACCTCTACGTCATTTTGCTCTCTCTCTCTCTTAGAATTTAGATCTTCGATCAACATGGTATGCAGATAAATTGTAATAAACGAAATCAATACTCAGTAATAAGAAAGGGAAAATATTGATTAGTTTAACTGACATCGAAACCACGAAAATGTGATAATTACCGGAACGGATTAAGGAATTAAAAGTATTAAATTACTTGAAAAGTTAGTGTCATATATCGGACTTGTTCTATTTATTTACACCGTAGTTTTCGAATGATAATCATATTAGATATATATTTTTAAGGTTTTACTATTCAACGTTATAATTGGATTTCCATCATTGAGATCTTATGATCGCGTCTTTTTGAATTATTTATAGATTTTCGCGTTTAACTATCATAAACTCACCGAACTCGTAAGTGACGATATGGCCGAAGATGCTAAGCTAAAATCTTAAGATAAGATCAAAGGACAACCTACAGTATCTATCGATATCAATTTACTAGCAATAATAACTACGTCTAGTGTGGAGACGGGGTACTCTGGCTCTCAAGTGCAGCTGCCGGAACACAGCTATAGATACTTGGCGACAGATTTTCAACTTGAGGGTGGTAGCTTTAGGCCGGCATGACAGCAGCCGATGGATTTCAATTTCTTGGTGGGCGCCGTTGTGTTTGGATTGTACTGTACTTACCATCAGGTACAGTACTGTCAACGTGACGAGCTATTATAAAAAAAAAGCTAGCCAGACGGGCATTAGAAAATGCCCTACCACCATGCTATGGATTCATCATGATGTTTTCCTTAACCGAAAGCTCAGGCTATTTGCAGGTATTCGAAATCACATCAATAGACGCGATGTTCGTACACGCTATCACTTAATCATTATTGCTTCAAGAAGAGGTATGAATAAAAGTTTTGAGTGATCAAATTAGAATTCTGTTATTTCTAGTTGATCTAGGACGACTGGAGTTTATTGAACTGCATTCCTGCTTACCTGCCAAGCTAAAATGATGAAACAGAAATGTCCGGGTAGACTTTAGGCCGCATTATTAAAAGCAAAAAAAGGAATAAGAAGCTTTGACCAACTCATGGATTTCAAGGGGTTCAAAAAAATTACCATAGAGTTAATATGCACAAATAATGGAGACGACATCGCGTTCCAGTTATTTATATCACAATTTATACTCCATGAGTAAACACTAGAAAGCAAAAAAGAATTCTCAATTTATTGGTAGAAAAAATATAAATATTTCAGATCTATTTGATGTATTCTATAATAGCTTTCTGTTAAATTTTACCTTCTTTTTTGCCTTTAGCTACCTTTAGTTACTTTGAATTTTTTTGTCCTCTTTTTTTTTTTCTTTATAAAATAACATTTATTTCTGATATTTTCATTATTTCGGATACACTCTTCGTTCACCGTAATAATTAATTGTAGTAATTTCTATAAGTATCTACCTAAATAATAAGGATTTCATATCAATGAAACTGTGTATGTCTTTCTTTCCAAACTGTAAACAAATATATTCATGGTCAATTTTAATTACTTAGGTACTTTTTAAACTGCGCTTTTAACGAAATATAACGTCTTCACTTTAACCATATTACAAAAAAAAACTGGTAATAGAAAATCACATTCTATGTTAGAAAAATTTTATTTTATTTCTTTTTTCTCTAGTCGTATTTGTAGTGTTACCGTTTAGGTGGTATGGGAATAGTTGACGACCGTGGCTGTAATACCTCTATAATTATATTAATATCTATACTTATATTAATAATAAACTGCTAAATAAATATATTACTTGTTTCGTAAACACACCTAGGTACTTATAGGTAGTTGATTATGAATTCTTTTAAATCCAAGTACTATTAAATACTGTGTATCTGTTATTGTAAAAGCCCGAATATCCCCCTACCAACCATACCAACATAAATTGATAAATGGCAGGTTTTTTTAACCTGAAGACAATTTTGGTAGGTAGTGTATCTCCAAATAGTTACATGCTAGGTTAGGTTAGGCTTGACTTATAATAAAGAATAGTAATAGTCATAACGCGCGTGTGTGTATTTTTCGACATTTACCGTGTATCTGTGGTAAAACCTAAAATTCACTGAGTGGATGGTGGTAAAAGTTCGAATGAAACGATGATAACAGTTACATTTCGGATTATTACCATTCAGAGTTGATAAATCTTAGGTTTTATTGGAAAATCTTAGAATTTACCGTAGTACGGACTTTTACAGTAAATTTTAGATGCGAAAAGAATAAAAAATCTAAACACTTCTGGGCGTGCTACCCAATACTTATTAAATTAACTATCTACTTTATTTAGTGTTAAAGTTTTAACAGATTTTTGTTACTAAAGCAATAAGAGAAAATAGTAGACATCTTTTGGAAAAATCTTTTAAACACTTTATGTTCAAAATAATACACGTGAATTAATATTTATTTATTATTACACTTTTAAAAGTAATGTAATAATATTTTTTTATTCTAAATAAAGAACATGCTGCAAAAATGTGGCGTGATGTTATCATTCAACGAATAAAACTAAGGTTAAATGTGCAAAGTTATGTCCAAATGTTATGGTTAAGTTTATTTGCAAAGTTGACTTCAGTATAATTTCAGTTATGAAATTTCTTTAGCATATATAATTTTAAAGTACCTACTATTTCAAAGCTTAATAATTACTTTAGAATTATTTATCACAAAAGATAACACTCAACTATGTATACCTATTAATTGTTTCTTTTTATATAAAAGCTCGGCACATTGTTTGTCCCTGTCACTGTCCCTGATAGTAAGCACAGTACAATCCAAATACAACGCCGACCACCAAAAGATCGAAATCCATCGGCGGTCGCCGCTGTCATGCCGGCCCGCATACCATGTACGATGACGTCACATTTTCTGTATGGCGTTTCCAATCATGTAACTCACAGACAAAAAGTTTTATTTTTCAGCAGTAAAAATTAAGTAAATAAACATTTTTGTATTGTTTTAGGCTTTTTTATCAATAGACCAGTACCTATTATAAAATAATTAAGTTTAATTTTTAAACATACTGTCAACTCGCGGGTTGCTTTAGTTAGAAGCTACAGAATACAGAAACATAAAGAATCGTACAGGTAAATCTACTAAGGTGATAATAACTGTTTGACATTTAGAATGAATCGAATAAAATATATGTATGTTTATAAGTGAATGTGTATAATATGTAAATATTTGTTATAAATACACTTTAGACAAACATATAATGTTACCAATTTGAAATGATCGTAACCGCAAAAGGCAATGTAAGTCGGAGGAAAAAGGAAGACATGGAAGAATTAATATCGTTTCTAAACATACTCTTAATTTTGCGAACTTCGACAAATGACATTACAACGGAGCTTCTACCGTACGCTCGGTCTTATTTTTATATTAATATTGCAAAAACTAGAAAAAACTATTATGTCGACTATTGTTTTACAGAAAATAAACACTTGAAAGCGCACAACGTCGTGTTAAATTAAAATAAAATCGCTTTTATGGACTTTATTTATGCGTGGCCCGACACGCACTTGGCATTTTTTTTTATTTCAAGCTTCGCTTCGTCGTCTTTATTATAATTAGAATGGAAAAAAACCAAGGCCTTTTCAAAAAGTTTAGTTTCCTTGGAATCTAGGAACATCATTATAATATAATGATTAACATCTGATTTAAAATGAAATATTTAATAAAATACGTAATAAATGATATGTTTAATTAGTTAGCTTTAGCTGAGCGTAGAATTAAGTCTATACAGTTAGTAACTCCTCGTCACTGTACAGCAGCTTTTAGGGGCAGTTTTCGGTACAACGCCAGTAAATGCTGGAACAATATACCACGTGGAACAATATATCGTATACGTATTTATTATATATTAAAATATATTTACTTATAAATACATACAACAAATTTTCTATGATTATTTAATTATGTTACACACATTTTTTTTAAATACATATTTTACTTCTTCTGTAAACCCACTTGGCTGCAACTGAAAATCAGCGCTGGGTCGATCAGAATAGTGGCAGCCAGTTTATGCTGAGTTGTGTGCCCTTTGCAGTGGTACAAAGGCACATGGGTTTATATGAATATCATTATTGACTTTTTTAATTCTTTTTATTTAGTTTTTAACATTTATGTGTTGTAAAATTGTGTCTTTAAAAACTGTGTGCCCGTATGTTCTCTGCAATAAATGTATTTTCTTTCTTTTCTTTCTTTACTGCACTTTATTAAAACTATGACTATGACTTGTACATAACAAAAACTTGGTGTATTTAATATGGCTTACAGGACAAACTCATGGAATTAAATTGATTATTAAAAAAAAAGAGGAAATTGAAGCTTAATTTTTATAAATTAATTCAATTCGAACTTTTAAATTTGATTAGTAGTTTTTTGAAGATATTTATAAACAAGTTTTCAAGGTCATCAACCACAACAAGATAAGCTTAAGTTAAGCTCAATCATTGCATCTAATATTATTACCTATTTTACAAATTAATCCGTAGCCCCAGTTTGGGTTGATATCTCAACATCCTGGGGTGGCTAACAGACAATTCCGGGTAGTTACCAGATAATTCTGGGCTAGGCACGGCCTATCTGAACCTCTCTATCCTATTCCAATGCGATCAATAGAGCCAGAAATAGATGGCAATAGGAAATGGACCATTTTACAATTGGACATAATTAGTCAAACAGGTCGCGCATATAACGATCAATGGATCTAAAACGTCTGTAAGAATATATATTACATTGCACTTAACACATTTTAAGTTAAAACAAATAAGTTTAAACATCAATATCACAAACAATTTATTAGTATGTACACAAAAAGCCGTAAAATACAACTGCACACTCAACTATCATTGTTATATTAGAACAGTCATACAAAACAAAACTACATAATATTAATACTAGAATATACGTATATAATATACATAGGTTTACGCCGCTAAAGACATAAATTCGTACAAGGCATTAAAGACTTGTTAAGCTCAATGCCATCGGTTGTTTTTAAATATTAATCGGTTTGGTAAATACTGGTAAATCAAATTCGAAAACAAGTGTATATAGAAATGTCATTATATGTCATTATATCTGTTACTTTAGCAATTGGAATGAAATAAATTCATTTATTTATACGATTTACTTTACGAAACATGACAGTTAACACAACTCCGCCTTCTAAGCCAGTGTAAGACAAGTTGCTTACTTTAGTTATTATTTTTTATACATTTAAAAATACATTTTAACCTTATTTGTATGTAAGATATCAATTTTATAAATATTTCTATTGAATTTTAGGTTATACAAAAGAAAAGAATTCGTATCACATTTAATACATTAACATAAAAGTGTGGTCAAATCCGGTCTCAAAAACCAGTTTAGCTTTTTTATTTTAATGATTTAGATAAACTTTAATGTATGTATAATTTGGCTAGGCAACATTTTAATCGTTGGTATGTCGACAACCGACCATCTTTATTGAATAACTAGCTGTGCCCGCGGCTCCGCTCGCGTGGACTACAGAATGCCGCGCCGTGGGTATTGTGGTGATCCCACTTCCACTCAAGGCGGTCGCACGTCGGTTTTTAAAGATAAATATGTTTATTATTTAATTTGCGCGGAACACTAAAACTTTTTCTAAAATAAGCCTTACTTACTCCTTAAAACATCAGCTATCTGCCAGTGAAAGTCCCGTCAAAATCGGTCCGTTTCAAAACAAAAATGTTTTTTTTTGTTATACGTACCGTATATACTTTCATATGCGTTTAGCAAAAAGCTAATATTTTGACATTATAAACAGACATTGCAATTTTATTTATTTGTATAGATATAGTGCTCAAACCTGTCAAGTTAAGAGACTTACGGTCTCTATGAGTATGAATTTAGCATTTTTATATTTATGCTGATGCATAAAGTTCAGTAAACATAAGTATACATTTAATTCACAATTGCATACATGCTCTGCCTGCTCTGGTTCTCACATTGTTGCGATACGGCGCAGCAGGCTAGAAAATAACTAAACGACACGGCGAGGTGTGTCTCAGTTTGGGATCAGCTAGTGTATTTAGTTATTCAGTAATTACTTATTATATTTGAAAAGTTACATAAATTGTACATTATGACGTAATGACATTGAAATTCTCATTTTTTAAAACCACACTGCATCCTAATTTTAAACTTAAAAGCCAAATTCAAACCAATTTTTATATCGTGGATTTGATATTAATATAATTGAAATAAAATCTAAACTCTAAATGCACATTGTTACCTGTGGTGAATTGTTGTAAGCAACCCGTTGGTTATCTACCGATGACGATATAAGGGGCTCGTGTTCTTCATTTCCGGCAGTCATTTTTATTCTAACAGACTTTAATGATGGTCAGATTCAAAGAATCACTGAATCAATTGTCCAATATACTTCACTAAATTAATAAACGAAATTTATTTTTACGGATCACAGAATCACTTTAACCCCTAATCTATGTTTTTACAGAACTCAATAAGGCATTACGGTATCTGTGGTTTTTAATGTAACTATTTTTCTGGCGGGAACATTACGATGGCGCGCGCGAACGTCGCTGCCTTAAAGCGTTGTGCTAGATCGATGTAGGCGGAGTCAACTGAGCACGACGACTATTGCCTAATCAACTTGTTTTCTGAAATTATTTGGTTAGTGTATCTCTAGATACATTTTATTTAGACAAGATGTTTACGTACTCTTCTATTTTATTACCAAATATGGGTCTGTGTACCTCAGTACGTACTAATATGTGACCAAGTGAGCAGGAAAAGAAGGTATAGAAAGAACAAAATAATAACACAAGAAAAATCATATGTAAATGTTTATTCAAAAAGAAACATATCTGAGATAGCAAATAATTATTTAATTATTTTACGCATATGATTACAAAATGACACATGACAAAGGAACTATTGTATGTAAGACTTAAAATGTTTCATGAATCTTAACAATTATCATTATGGCTAATATAAATTCCTTTGCAAAAAATGGATGTACTTACTGATATTAAAAAGTTTAATGAAATCGAATGTATAACGGTATACGGAAAGCCTCTGGTACGCCAAAAATAAGTTAAGGTTTTATTTTCAATTTTATAAAATATAACACTTTATAAAAGAAAATGGTTTTTCAATAAAATACTTGCTTATTGGCAGGTCGTTCGTAATATGAAACGTACGTTCACAGAATGAAACAAAACATAAGTTAGAAAAAATTACATAAGCTTTAATTATTTTTGGTCGAATGGAAAATTTTAAACTGCCTTTGATATATTTACAGCGGTATAACCGATATTTCGTAGTGCATAAATTTCTTTGATAAAAAAAAACATTTTATTGAATGTTATATACTAGCAAACAGGCATGTTCTCACGAAGGCCAGTAATCAATAATAGGTTTGTACTCCTGAGAACTGCGATGGAACGCTTGTGTGCTGATGCCAACCACATTCTTCGGATCGGAATATCTTGCACGGTTCTACCACTCTCAGCTCTTAATAATCTGATAACCGTGATAATATTATATTATTTCTGATAACCATTGTACAGTTTATTTATTTTGATGTCCATTCTTTTTGCAAAGGAATGTACTTACATAATTATGAACTTCAAAATATTTCATAAACACATTTCTTCATCATACACTTACATATTCGTGCATAATAATATTATTTGGTGACATACCCTCTTAATATAGAGTTACCTGCAATATATAATAGATACACTCACTACATATGCCCATCAATTGCATTACAATAATCAAAGGGTGCACTGGATAAACATTTCATCCGTATGAGACAGTATAGCATAACTTCAAGTTTGCTACAAACGATACTTTTGCAATTCTCAATCGACAATGGTGTTATTTATTAATATGTTATGTATATGTACAAGTATATTTAGATATAAAGATGTGAAGTCACAAGTTTTTAAATAACATAAACTTATTATCAGTAAGTTTTTTAAGTATGGCTAAGTATGTTTTTAATCAACAGTAGATTTGCTTCTTTGACATACTAAATAAAAAGTTAGTACCGTAAAAAAATACCAAAATTATATTATTTTTCTGTAAAAAGTAGAAAAGCATGACAGAGATTTTTAGTGGATGGTTTAAATATTGCTGGTCCTCAAACGATTTAAATGTCAAAATAGTATAGTCTTATCGTTTAAAAAAAAACAAATAACGCCACAATATTACGAAAAAAATAATGTAGCACTACACAAGTTTGAAGTATTTGAGGATATGATGTGTTCACCCTTGAACCATAATTACATAAGGATGATATTAAAGTGTCCAGTTACGAAGAATAAAAATATTTAATAAGTATCGATTACATTTTAACAATTTTTAATAGACACTGTCGTTGTAGTAATGGCAACACCGAAACTAATCTGGAAAAGTACAATGACGTCACATCTGAATACATGATATTACATAATTAAAAATTACAATGAGATTTAGAGAGGAACTTGTTGATTTCGCACTAATTTATTATTAAGACGACAAACTTAACTGAACATTTATTTATTTATATACGGTTGTGTAAAAAAACATGCAAAAATATCATATGTATCAGGACAATTTTATATTTAGGTTAATAAATATAAAATATTTTCACTACAGCAAGACATGCGTGTAATTTAGTGGCCGATCACCTTAAGGCGTGCGATCTGTAAGGCATCGTCAATAATATAAAACCGTTATCAAACATGAAAATGGTATGTATTTTAATTCAACCCAATTTTTGCATCAGTGAAATAATATATGAATTAAATGCTTCTGTTACATATATACTAATTAATTTATAACTGCAGTACCTATATACGGATCATTGTTCAAGCATCAACTACTCTTACGCTGTGACATTTTTCTTAACAAATATGTTGTGACTACTACCAAAACTATCAGAATCATTTTTTTTCTACACATAACAAAATCCTAACGAAAATTCTAGTACTACAAGGTATATAAGATGAGCAAATGACGTAGATTTGTTTCTACTATAAACTACTTAAATAATAATTTGCATATTTAAACTTAAGGAAGGACGATCATAATTATTTATAGAGCATTTACTACTAGAGGTACTTTTCTACCTGTCCCTGTTCCAGAGAAATAACATCTCCTAAAACCTGTTCCAAAATAACAGCATGTTACATGATGCTATCTATTATTAAAAAAGTAAAGAGCTTCTTAAAAGTCATATTTATTTGTATCTCTCTCTAACAAAGTAAAGATTCTTAAGCATGAATAGAGAAGAGCATATTCCAAACTAAAACAGTTTACTTTTGTGTCACAAGTGGAACAGGTACGTAGTATTTAGTAACAGTTTTTTTTCAATTTACATATAACATTTGCTTAGAAATACCTGTCTTTTTTAACTGTTCCGATAAGTACGCCTCACACCTATTCACTACTTGTAAATTTTACTATTAAAAAAAAACAACAAGTATAATAATTTTATAAATTGAATTTTGCTCATTCATCGTAGCATTAGCTCCAAGCGATGTACCTTCTACTACTAACTGAAAAACGCTCTTCAATGTGTATGCAAACAGTTTATAATCGTCTACCTTAAGTTTCCATGTATAAACAACCTTGGTAGTTTAATGTGTTGTAAAATGGAGCTTATTACATAAAGTTATAAGAGTCACTATGAATAATTCTGGCATGTACGCAACTACCTAAATGGTCTAAATCATCGGACTATTATAGTTACAATATTACCTATGTACTTAAATTAGGACATCACTATTGTTAACTAATATGCGAAGACAATCAGTCTACTGGTTTTCTTATTGGCAGTGGGTTTTGTATGTAATAGATTATTGCTTAGCTCATGGAATTTATAATCTTTTTACAAGCTTTTATGTAGCTTGCCTTGTCAGTATGGGCCAAATTTTGCAACTGAATTTTAAAACAGTTCCAATCAATTGAGCTGAAATTTTAATTTGGATGACAATGCATGATTCATGTATATACGTATATTTATATACGTACAATATATTCATGATGCATGATTGGATGACAATATGGCGGACTTCCAAAGATGACGGACTCGTTATTTTTTATGAAACCCCATGATATGGGTATCAAATGAAAGGGCTTCCTGAGAAGAATAAGAAAATGAAAAGGTTGCTTTTAAAAAGTTTTTTATTAATATCAATTATTTATGGTATGATTGATGTATTATAGTCAATACAAGCCATGTACACCTAACCTCAAAAGAAAAATTCTGATGCCAATCAGAAGTTCGCTTCGCCCGGGGTTTGAGTCGGAAAGCCACGTGTGCCAGTGCTTAGGGTTAACCCTTCGCACCGGGAGATAGCGGTATAAGCACTGCTGCTTTACGGCATAAATAGTTTTATTATTGCTATACCGTTTAAAAAGATAAGGTAATTTGCAAAGTATAAACTAGATAACTCAAAGTGAATTTCATCTGACTATTACTTATAACAAACAGGTACTAACAATTGCACCAATTCAACAACTCCGTACAAAACGTGAATACGTTGACAAGTCGAAAATGTATACTTTCTAGTTCAGTAATTTTAAAGTATACATTTATATGGTAAGTCCTATTTAAAAAAACACACAAGTGCGGCATGTTAAAAATAAGTAAGCCTCACTTACTAATTTATTCAACATGAATATTAGACAACCCAGACGCCAGTTTTGAATGATTTTGAAATTTCAAGCAAATAAAATACCATATTATTGTTAGTTCATTAAAAAATATGATTTGAGAACACGCTTCGCATTATTGAAAAATGTTTTTTTTTTAACTAACTTCGTTCAAGATCAACAATAGACATAATTATTATATCTATAAAGCCTGTACATACGAATGGTATCTTTTTATTAGGGTTGCCAACCCTAATATATAATACAGTATCCTACTATATTCGGCATCAGACTACTATATTTCTAAAAAAATATATAGTAGGCGAAACTACTATATTTTAATTGGATCAAAAAATTAGGCAAATTATGCCAAAATGTTTAAGTGTGAACGGAACCCAGGCCGCAGCATTTATTATATCTTGGAGAAAGTATAATAATTATATCCTTAATCTGAGGTTCATCTCTTTCTGACGGAGACTTGGTATGTCATTGTCAATTTGATTTTTTCTCATTCTCATTATTATTTGTCTATCAAGCTGTAAAATATCCTTTAAAATATAAAATATTTATTTAAAACCTACTATATTTTTTAATTATTTTTTCCATCTACTATACTTTTTCAGTTAATAGCCTTGAAAACATATTTGATATAAAAAAGTTGGCAACCGTACTTTTTATATACCTTCCCAAAAGTAAACCCCAATAAGATTCATAAAAACCTGTCATGTAGTTTCTGAAAAAAATCGGGCACATATTAACATACAAGGGGAAACAAAGTTGTAAGAAGAAGGGAACAGACTGGCCGGGAGATATTTCCACAGATTCACAGTGCGGGAAATTATGACACAACGAACTTCTTTGTTATTAATAAGTTTTATTATTACTGTATTGTAATTAAAGCGTAGTATTTTTTATTGTAAATAAAACGTACAAAGTTCCGGGCAGTTGCTAACTTACGATATAGTGGGTACTATGCGGTATCATGCGAACTAAATAATAATATGATCCGTCAAAGAAATATCATGTTCGTTAGACAACTCATATGTCACCTTTGAATGATTTTAAAATTTGATGCATCATGGAGTTCGATGATAGGAAATTTTAAATATCAGATGTGATCGATGGATTCTGAGAGTAGTTACTAGAAACTTCCCTCGCTAGCAAAGACACAGCAACATATCAGTCGACTCGTGACCACGGTCTGTGTAATCAGGCCGAAACATAGAACAATTAAAAAGTAAGATGCAGTCCAGACACGCTTTAAATTTATAAAAAAATCTGAATCCTTTCACAGACATAATCTAAGGAAACACATACGCGGGTGAAAAAGAAATTATGCAACAAGTTAATAATCTGTCACATAGAATAGAACCGTTGACTCGAATTTACATCCATTAGATATTGACGGATATAAAGAACGACACATGACATGAGTTTAAATCCAGTTTTGTCTATTAAAACCCACGAGATATTTGATACATATAAAAACTAAAATTCGAATAGTTCAACGCCCTAATTCTGTTATTTCTATATGCCCGTGTCTAAGTTATGAATAATGACTGTGTAATTCACATGAGCTAAGCAATAACTAAGTAAATAAGCACGATTATTAATATTGATTGAATCACATTTATGGTTGACTTTATAAATATTCGAATTTCTAAACTGTTCGTCTGGATATAGTTTTTCTTCTACATAAACATAACTCGAAATATTTAAATGCCCAATTAAGTTTTAACATATTACATTACGATATTGTTCATCGAACTTAATGCTTTTTACATGTATTAAAAATAAAAAAAATAAACTTCTAACAAAACTATGTGGGTGTCGATTTTCACCAAACAATGATTTTATAACATACATATATTTCATACATAAATATATTGGCCTGCTCAATTACCTTACCTGGTAACAAGCAAGTCTTGTTATCCTGACGCCTCGTAACTGGGGGGAGTGGCGGCGGCGAGGGGGAGGGGGAGTGGCGGCGGCGAGGGGGAGGGGGAGTGGCGGCGCCGAGGGGGAGGGGGGCACCTGATGGCGTACCCGTTTCAGGTGACACCCGAAACATACCTTTAAACTTAGCGAGATCCTAGGTTTTTGTGTACGATAATAAAGGAAACGTAGAGACACCAGTAATAAAAAAGGTCTTCCTCCACCTAGAAGATCAACACTTTTTATCTTTTCTGATCTAGCCGTCCCTCATCATAGTGGTTATGATCCCCTCCCCTCCCTCTCAAATAAAATATAATTTTTAATTATTTTAGAAAACTCTATACTTTTTTACTGTTTACAAGGTGTTCGAAGGTGAATCTTCGAGAAACTTCAATCCCTTCAATCATTTTCCCCCTCCTAAGTTAATTTCTAGATCCGCACCAGCCCATACTAACTACGCCCTTGGTTTAATTACTTCCTTTTGTCCTGTATTCATAGTACAATTATTAAAAATCTAAAGGGATTCAGTTCAAAGTATGCATGACTTAGGAAAAACTTTGAATGTAAACTATTTTTTAATAATGCCGCTATCTATAAACTATTATATAAATGTACTGTTTCTGATAATATTCGAATTATATTATTAAGGTACTGTATATGTCTTTTACGAGTAATTATGAACAGGACAAATACTATGACAAATTCAAGTGTGGACTTATTTTTATTTTTTATCGATAATTTATATTCTAACTTACATACTGATGATATAATTATGTTTTCAATTAACTTAGCTGCGTCTTAACTTATGGAAGAATTTATTTAGGCATAACGATTATTTTACAAATAAGCATTCACTAGGAAACAAAACAGAAACATGTATTTACTCTACAAAAAATAAGTAATGAACGTATAAAATGATTTACAAAATAAAATGCTAATCGACTAAACAGATGAACACTACTACGGTATTAATTATCGATAAATTTAAGCTTTGGTTAATATATAGAGCTTCATAAAATTCATAGCGAAATTGATGAGATAAAAACGATTGAAGAAAATAGTTTAACTATTACAAATTTGTTATTTTATTCAATTTTGTTTTTTTTTCTAATAATTATGTAAACATTAAGAAAGATGTTATTATCAATTATTTAATTGTGGCCATCGTGTAGTTTGTTTTACTGTAGATAAGACTTTTAAACCTCATTGAATCAAACTAACCCAAAACTAACAAAATATGCTACTTATCTGGTTGTGGCGGTAAACAAACGATATATTATGTTAACTTATCTGCATTCTTACGTATTGTCATTATCGTGATATGATAATGACAAATAGTTATTTAATTAGAGGCGTATATTTTTTAATAAATCATTCCTCTTATATTACATTTCAATGATACGAAAATAATATCCTAAACTTCAATACATTTAAAAAAATTACTTCAGAAACAAATAATTATAGATACTTATTCATTATGCAATCTCGATAATCAAAATGGCCGTTCACCTCCTTAAGACGAACCGATGTTACCAAAACTGTGTCTAAACGCATACATTGATAATTATTAAATGTAGACACTATTCATTTAACTATTATAGGTAATTGTCATATTTTATATGTTCACGAGAAAATTCCCGTTTGGTATATACAATATATATGACGATACTCGAAATTTTCGCATTTGGCGTACACGAATCAACTTAACACTAAAATATATCATAAGGCATATTCATTATAAATATTTAATGTAAACACTAAATGTATCGTTATATGTATATTTTCGCTATATTTCCAACGAGTGCAAGTTTTGTGTCGTTCTGTGTTAATTAAACATCAATTGTCAAAATTAATTGAGTAATTATTACTAAAATGGTTAGATATTAGCAATATGTTAACAGGAAGGTATATAACAATATGGGGCTGGATTCTTGTGACTGTTAGAACAAATCCCAAGAGATCACGCCAATGACCTTTCTTTTCTTCTTCAAGACGCAGGCCGGCATGACAACGGCGACCGCCGATGGATTTCGATCTCTTGGTGGCCGCCGTTGTGTTTGGATTGTACTGTGCTTACCATCAGGTACAGTACAGTCAATATGCCAAGCTATTAAAAAAAAATCAATTAATCGATAGTCGTTTTTACTAAATAATCGATACTATCGGTTTTTCAAACAATCGTTGTTTAATTAACACTAGTAATAATCATTCGTCGATCATTCTAGAATATTTAAATACACTCTTTATATTTGGAAAATCGAAAATGAGTCTGGTGGATCGTTATACACGATACTATGAGGTAGCCTGAAGTAATAAAAAAAATCTTAAAAGCAACTCTGACTCTAGGCGATAAGGTATAATACTGCTAAGCTGACAATTCAAATATATCCCTCGCGTTAAAGATACGATACATAAAGATATTTAACGAAGTCATTGACAAGTACGATATATATTCATCATATAGGGAATATAAAATCATTAGCGTATCAAGGAATTTTTTTCCGGGGGGAGGTGGGCAGCCAGAACAATAGTTGAACCATATAGAAGTATCAAATGCTATTAGCCTGGCTCCTAAATGAAAAGTAAAATAAAGTATATTTTTTATATGTTATCTCTTTTGCTCACATTTTTACTATAAGCCTCGTTAATCCATCTCTGGTCAGGCCCCCTAACAAATGATGTCCGATGGAACCGAAGCCCAAAGTCCTGAGATGGGAACGGCCCAATCAACCCTTCTCCTCCCCCGCCCCCAATATACGCTAACAAATAGAAAATGGTAATGCGTACTGATTAAATTGTGTGCACAATGCAAAAGTTCGCTACTTACATACTACGCCTAGGAGGGCAATAATTCACCTAATATTACACGCGCACAAACGAATTACTTT
The DNA here is from genome assembly GCA_947532125.1 of Saturnia pavonia. Classification (NCBI taxonomy): domain Eukaryota; kingdom Metazoa; phylum Arthropoda; class Insecta; order Lepidoptera; family Saturniidae; genus Saturnia; species Saturnia pavonia. Next base: position 3,701,468 of record OX383899.1, on the reverse strand, counting down.
AAGAAGAGAACGGTTTGATAGTTAGCGGCGGTTCGCTCCATCATCTCACTTCCTATCTCCATAAATAAACCTTACCATTACTTAGTGAACGTACGCATAAAACTATATCGTTACAAAATTAATTTAGATAGGTACAAAAACAAAATAAAGAATAAAATGTCTTTTAGAGATGATCTGACAAATTAAATGATAAAATGTCTTGTATTGTATTATCAAAAAAGCAATTAACTGACTTCAAAAAAAGGAGTACGTATTCAATTCGAATGTATATATATATATATATATATATATATATATATATATATATACATACAATGGATTTTCAGCCATAACTTCTTTTTTATGAACCGATTTCGATAATTCTGGAAAGGGGTGCCTAAAAGGTGGTCCCATTTTAATTTCATTGGCATTGGACCTTCGTCTTCGAATAAAGGTACACCAGGGAACCCCCTCAAAAAATTGAAGTTAATATTCTTTTTTGTTAAAATTTTTATTAATCGTTTATTCGTAATTGTTTTAATTGAGAAACATGAAAATATTCAGCAACTATTGAAAATAACTTTTTAAGCATTTGAAAATGTCATTTAATATGGTAATTGAATGTAGAGAAACAAATTTTTTTTGTCGAAACGAAAAAATCATAGATGACATTCAGGTTAACGTCGAAATGTTAATTAATATCATGATAATATGAATTCATCAACTAATACTTGCACGTGCAGCGCAATCTATATCACAGCCAAATCAACCGCCACTCTCTAATTCAACCTTATACGGGTGTGCATTTTAAACATTATACAATTTAAAACACCCGATACACGAATAATAAGCCTGAAAATAAGTGCTTCTTTAATTATCGCGAATACATATTTCTCATTGAAATTTCACCTTTCGTTTACACATTCAACTACACAGCACTATCTAAGTGGAAGCCACCGCGAATGATTAACTGTTACAAGCAAATTTTAAAATTCGTTAATACATAAAAGATAATTTCATTAATCGATTGATAATAGCGAAACATTGATTATCGATATCTGATGATAAATAGTTTTGTACTAGAAGAATCGATTATTTATCAATTAAATTTCAAGTAGGTTTTCAAATACTAACGGTATTTGAAAATCGTAAAACAAACTGAATAAAAGCATACTTGCTACTTTATCACCACGGTGGTTATGTAATGGATACTCTATCATCGTATAAAATCTACGAACGTACGTTGAAGGCAAAGTCACAACATTTGGCCAATATCCTATTTGGCCGATATGACATTTGGCCCAAATCTTATTAGACCAATATCCTATTCCGAGATACTGTGATAGCCCTGATCCTAAACATTTGTTTAACAATTAATCTGCATATTATATTCATTTATCTTATGTTACACAACCCATATTTAAAGGAAGAAGCTAAAACATCCGACAATTTAAATGAACATGTAAAATAGCTTAGCCGTTGAAAATAATAAACGCACTATAAGTGGCTGAAAAATTACAATATTATTATTATATAATTTTTCAATTCGTTTCTACCGGTCAAACGATTGAAATATTGTAATATCTCAATATGGTTACATATAACACCGGCACGTAAGATGAACAAAGATGACATCGAATTTGCATGCTCATTCGTACACCAAATGTGGTTTTTTTTTTGTCTAATTACATATAACATATATCATACGACAATACACGATTACATATTATATTATAATGACTTATTAAAAGTATACGTGGATTTATTTTCGGATAGGAAGTAAAAACTCCTAGTAATAGTAATATATTAATTACTATGATTGTCTTGTGAGACAGGAAAATACGGTTATTATTTCAATTTGGACATTTACTTTTTCTCAAAAATATCCTCAAAAAATAGGACCTGCTTCCTCTCTACTAACACGTCATATTAAATAAGGTGCTATTTAATATATGTCGGAGAACCGTGTCGATGTGATTATGGAATCTGTACTAATGACTTAGGATTCGTACTATTGACTATACTACTGACCCGCACAAGCTGGGTGTGATTACAATAAGTGTACTCTGTGCAAGTAGACAACAACTGGCTGGAAGAAACTCTCTCTCGAGCTATCGGATGGTGAAAACCTCAGTTAATGTCGTCACACGCGTAATATGCGTTATAAGCGTCGGCATCCATATTGCTACTGACTGCGCCCACCGGTTCGAGCGAACACGCTGGAATACGCGCTTTCTGTTTTTTGAAGCGCGAAATGTAGCGGGAGTATAATCGCGTAAACCAATACGAGCTTATACACGCAAACAAAAAACACTAGCCCGAAACAGCTCTAAAAGTTGAAATTGTGGCTTTAAAATTATATGTACAGAAGAAATATCACAATTGAAATTCTAGTAAAGTCACGAAATCGGAACAGTAAGGCTTTGAAATATTAACCGATTTTCAAGCCTTATCATAAACTGAAAATATTGTTATAAGAAAAATTGCGTATCGCGTTTAAAATTCGTTATTCAAACTAATTAGTTACATGGGCCTATCAAATACTTGTCCTCATTGTATACAGACTGGCACAATTTGCTTGAATATGCTATATAAGATAAAGCTAAGTCTGATAGACAAACGGTAAAAATAAAAAACATATTACTTAGTATTTTATTCTTGCCAATGTAATTTTATATGCCAAGTCTAAACGGTATTTTGATTATATTTGTTGTACACGCAATATCCAATTATTTCAGTACATTTTTCGTTTGTAAAAATCAAATGGAGCAAGTTCAACTTTCTTACCGGGTATAACATCAGAGTATATACTCTTGTATCAAAAGTTTTCGTTTGATGAACTTATTATCAGTTCGCAAATGTCAAATTAAATTGGAACTAAAATATCCCGTTCTCTCATATCACAAATTAATGAAAATATAAATATCATAAATGTCTATTATAAATGGTGAAATGGCCAAGTTAAATTGGGTCTTACCAAAAGTCAGAATTTTTTCGATTTTCACGAACAAATCATAGCGAAACAAGCCACTGAAGTCTTCGTACTAACCATTTTGAGGTTCTACCCTTCAGTTGCTCCCATCTAGATATTTTAAAAATTAATGTTTTTAGCGCCAATGAATTATTTAAAAATTACTATCCTCCGTACTTTTATCCCGTAGAGTAAACTGACAATCACTAATGTCCAATTTCTTCTTCTTCTTCTCAATTATGGCTTCGCACTATTCGTGCATTGGGCCAGTGTCAAGTATTTTATATTTGTAACCAAAGCGAGGGAAATTTTCCAGTCTTATGTCGAATTGAGGACCCTAAAAAGATGGCGGCTCCCTTGTTAGAACCTTCCAGGGAGTTTTTGTGGCATATCAGAATTCATGTTCTATGTTATTATTTTCAATTCACTTCACTTGTGCACAATAACCAAGCTTTATTATGCAAAATCCCACCTGTATTACACAATATAAGGTCTAAAAACACAAATTTATGAATTAAAAACAAAAACCACTACATGACAGTCTGAGATCCCGCCAAAAACTCCAATGTCCAATTTGAAAATAATGTTACCTTATCAGCGTTTCTAGTGTTGTTCTACCGATTATTTTACGATCCGATTATTATTTGAATCGTAAAATTTAAAACATTGTATTATGGGTTTTCATTTACAATGCTTAAATTCAATATATGAAAAATTGCATGACAAATGTCTGTTTTTTACAGATGTGGTATATCTAAAAACGAAATTTGGTTTTAACGATTATCGATTCTTTTTAGAGCTAAATATAATCGATAATACGGGTAGGCTTTGAATCAATTAAGCTGTGTGGGAGAAATATCAAAATAAAATATAACTATAACCACTGAGATCGCAATCCGGAATATTTAAGACAAACGGCTCGTTCTGACTGTCTGACGTCAAACAACAATAACATATCGCTGCATATAGTAAGAAAATCAAATTCTAATTCCCAAATTTTATTGTACGAATGAAGTAATTCATCATTTTATCGAGTAAAATATTTTAAATTCAACTTTTTAGGTTAAAATCGAAATTTGCACGACGTAATCATTTACATTCTATGAATACGTCATGCAACCTGTATTATGATGAACGTAGTATAATTGAAATATTTCGTATTATTCAATATACTTCATGATCAACTGTTTAGGAATAAATCTACACATACACATGGTAAACTATTTTCAAAAAAAACCTACCCGAACAGAACCAATTAAAACGCAAAACATGAAATGTCATTTGTACTCTACGAAAAAAAAAAAGTTGCGTATTATCAATAGCATTAGCTCGAGGGGTGGTTCACACTGTAGGGTTTCAACGGTTAACACTCACGGCCTTAGTGTCCGCGGCGCGCGCCGGAGCGCAGTATGTATCGCATTCACAAGGTTTGCGGGGTGTTCTTAGACGACTGACGCTTCAGCCGCCTGCTGACTGATCACTGTCAGTTGTTCTTATCGAAGTTGTGGAAGGCCCAGTTTAACGACGTCGTCCAAGAGTTCTTCATAGCGTCGGTGAACTTCTGTCGGAAGTGCTCCATAGCTTTTTCTTCAGACAGATCCATGACCTTATGAAACAAACCATTTATAAATATTTCTCTATCAATTGCGATTATAACATAAATCTGCGGAGCTACATCTACATGGTAGCGCCTAGAGACGTGAACAGGTTCGAAGGAAACCTAAAAAAATCGTTTTTTTTAATACCGGAAAAAACAGTTCATTGTTAAAAAACTGTTTTCATACTATGTTTATCGTTCGCGACTAAACGAACCAAATAATTCAGTTCTTAAGCGGGTCATGATTGATTCTGTCAATAAAAAATATTCGGTCTTGGATTCGATCTTTGAAAAGCTTTTTTGGCCCTTTAGCTCTTTGGACCTGTTCGGCTTAAGAAGCTTGTTTGGATCATTGAATGACTCGAATTAACGAACAACTGCATGACGCTTGTGTAATAGAAAACAAAGGATATTGGTGTTGCTATTTGAATAAACACTTAATAAGCCCTGTATTAAGGTATAATATACATTAGAATTTATGAACTATCATAGTACACATGACTGGTTATCATTATTTGTGTTACGAGTCATGTTACTGTAGAAAACACAAAATATGGTCACAAACGACCTGGTCCGATGGAACAGTTTCAAGTTTGCGATATGTATTGAATCACTCAGCACCTAATTATTGCCCTTAAATAAATCGCATTTAAACACTTTTCAGTGCTGGCGCCTTCTGACAGCAGGATACATGCTCTCATCCAAAAGTATCAGATTTCTGACCTGTAAACCAAATGTGCTTTATTTACCAAAATGATGACTTAATTTAATAATAAAAAGGAGGCAGTTTCAATACCTTCATTTGTTTAATTTTTAGGTTTATAAATCAAAGAAACTTAAAACAGAAAAACACATAAAAACAGTTTTTTTTTTTAGAGTAATTACAGTATAATCTCACTAATCCGGCACTTCGATAGATCGGCACGTCCAATAATCCGGCATAACATGGGCAGAAGAAAACGGCATGTCTGCTAAAGATATTATAATTCTTCGCAATATGCGAGAAAAGGTTTTTAAGCAAAGACTACAAGTTGCACAAAAGCAGACCTCAATTAAGGATTACATATTTCAAAACTAGTTAATTACATATGTGCCTACATATTAATTCAATTGTTCCATAATACATTATGTACATACATTTATTCTCTCTATGAAATGCTTTATTTTATTTATTACCGATGACTTTTTCAGTATAACCCAGTAATCCGAACATTCCAATAATCCGGCACCCTCCGGTTTTTAATAGTGCCGGATTAGTGAGATTACACTGTACTTTAAACCGGTTTTGGTAATTGAAATCGGTTCACATCTCTAGTAACGCCGAACACGGCACGAACAAAAAAGTTCTCATATTCCTTTAAATTTGCAAAGCCATCATGGCATCGACGACTGCCAATGAAATCTCAGTCAGCGACTGTCGCCGTCGTTAGTGGACTGTACCGTACTTACCACCAGGTGATGTGCAGAAATTTTGCCAATCTACTATATGAAAAAAAAAAATTCCTTCATACTTGATTGTATCGTAGTGAAAACATTATGCTGATATGCTTTCTCTAAAGACCGCCTGGCTAGTTACCACCCACAAGTTGAAATTCTGTGGTCAAGCACCTGAGGTCTGTCGTCAGCTGTATTTAAGAACCAGTACCCCTTTACTGTGTCCGACTAGATCATGTCCACAATAAACCAGATGTAATCGGTCATAGTGGCACGCACAGGTGTATCGGGTTCCGGAATCAGCCAATATATGTCCATTAAACAAGCAGGGTGTTAGGTATCTGTACCTGACTGGGTTGCGATCACCATGCACATGATGATAACTTAAGGTGACTCTCTGTTCATTTGTCGCGTTTCGAGTTCAGCCAATGCTTATCCAACTACTGAGATACTTGCAAGTCGGCAAGACAGCAACGAACAGTGATCTCGGTGGTCTCTGGTCCTTTTAGATTGTAGTGTTTACCATCAGGCACAATACGGACATTTTATCTTGCTAATATTACTAATATTTTCTATGAGTCAGGTATTAAAAACAAGACATCAAGTTCTAAATAAATTTAGGAAAAATATTATTCAAGCAGCGATGAAACGCAAGTAAAAGTATTATCGATACAGTGACTTATAAATACAATAAAAAAACTTAGTTACTCTCAATCAACTTCAATACTTCAATCAATAAATAACTTTATTAGAGGAATAATTTTTAAATTTTGACAGGTTTTCTAGACATCATATCTGTCAAAATGTCAAAAATGTTCCTCGTATAAAATTATCTGACAATTAACTGACTATTGAAGAATCGTCCCTAAATCGATTATTTTTATTGATAATGCAAACTTTTTGATATGAAACTTCTTTGGACGCGATGAGAATAAAATGTCAAGCTGAAATTGAAATGAAACATTTTACTTGCAACGTTCTTTCGACTTAATGTTTCTGACGCTCAAGAAAGGAAAATAGGTACTTGATCAGAGAGAGAGAAAGGGGGCCTGCGCTATGAACCGAGTAAGACAATAAGACAAGTGTATGAACGCGTGAAATTAAGCAATAAAGACGAGTAAAGCATTAAGAAAAGACAAGGTGGATTATCGATTAAGTTTCGCTTCTATCAATTGTACCGTTTAACAAGTTTTTTATACTCACCAGCGTCTCTCTGAGGTACTGTAGGTCTTTCTCGGAACTTAACTCCGGCAAACCAGTCGATATCATCATCGAGAACAAAGACAGTATAAGATGGCCGTGCTTGCGAAGTATTTTAAATGCCTAAGGAAGAATTGTAATTATTATTGCAACTTCACTCTGTTACATTATATGTATGATGTTATGATTTAATAATTTTTAGGATTATGTTCTTCGAAAAGAACCCTCCTTTTTCGATTTCACTCTTCAGCTTTATTATATGAGTATATACAATTGATAATGGTATCAACTGTATATACCCGACAGAAAACCCGTCACAGGCACCCTAATTTGGTTTGTCGCGTTTCGGGTTCAGCCAGGGTATATGTAGTTGCCGAGAAGCTTGCAGGCCGGCATGACAGAACGGCGACCATCGAATGATCAGCAATCAATTGTTTTTTTAGTTTATTTCTTTCAAACTGACTACACTGTTACCTATAAGAGCCCGGAGCCTCAGACAGCTTTTACAGCTTCACCCGGGCCGGGGGGCGTAGTAACAAGCTCTAAGGGTGCCAACGTGACCGAACCTCGGCTTCAGCTGTTGCCGATCATGCGAAAAAGTCGCGATCTGACTAATCCCTATCCATAGAATTTCAATCTAATTATTCATATATCTTCGGGGAGGAAGTAAGGAACACGTGTATATGTATTTAGTGACTTGGCAATTTTTGTCTAAACTAACTAACTAGCCGAAAAAAGAAAAAAAGATCCCTTACAGAACTAATATACCTGAGTGGTGTGCATGTATATAGAGATGCAGTGTAATGTCTGTGTGTTGGTATCTAGTGAATGCAGTGTCACTGAATCAGCAATCAATAGCCGGCCGTCACTGTTTTCCTATTGCACTGTGCTTACCATCTGGCAACATCTGGCCATCTGACATCTGGATCTGGCATCTGGCCGTGCAACTATAAATCATCAAAATAAATATATATAATATAATAACACCCACCGTCTCGCAGTGCTCCTTAAAAATCTTAAAGTCCAAAGGTTCGTTGTCACCGGAGCCCTTTTGTCCTTTATTGATGACGTGTATGAAGTCGTGCGTGAGGACGAAGGGCACCCGCTCTCGTTTGAACCCGTATTTCTGTTTGAAGTGACCGAGGAAATGTCCGAAGTCTATATGGAATAACTGTGAAACAATAAGATAATATTTAGAACATTAAGTGTAGAATTAAAGAATGTTATTCCTACAGAGTAAAATGACATTTCATGTGTTGTGATTTAATTGGATTTCAAAAATAGTGATATCCACGAATCTGACCTAATCGTAAAACTGTAGAGATATTATATTCCCATATGTTAACAATTTTTTTTAAATATTTAATCCGCCAATGGTGAAAGCTGAATAAGATCTGTTGTGGGCCATCCGAAGCGTTTTTTTTTGTAGTCGTTTTTGTTAGTAATTCGTTGTAATATGTCAATTTAATAGTTTCCTCTGAATAATTATATAACGATACAAAATATTTCAATTAATAATAAATAATATAAACCCTCAATTAAGTATTTAAAATTTTACTATTCAAATAATCCAAACATAAAATACACGGTAGCACAGGAGTACAACAATGAATATGGCAACATTATTATGAAGTTTGACATTAGTGATTGTCAATTTACTCCGTGGGATTAAAAACGCACTATAGACATTGCAATTAACTGCACGTGTTGTCTAACCGTAAAATTTTCTATCATCAATTGCACATATGCGAACCCCTTACGATCAGCTGGCGAACCCCTATAAGTTCACTTACCCCGTTTTGATCTAACGCGTTAATGGTATTATCTGCTCGGGAGAAGTTATGAGTGGATATATAATAATATGAACATAGTATGGTTGTATTAAAGCTGATACCTGTCCGCTCTTCTTGACCATGATGTTGTCCGGGTGCCGGTCCGCTATGCCCAGTACGTAGGTCGCGACGCAGTACCCGGCGCAGCTCATCGTGAACTCATCTACAGCCTTGTGCAGCGCGGCCTCGTTGTTCTCGCAATGCTTTCGGAGCCATTCTACAATATAATAATTATCTTAATACTCTAATACTAATAATATAAAGCTTAAGAGTTTGTTTGTTTGAACACGCTAAACTCTGGACCTATCAGTTAGATTAAAAAAAATAAAGGTGTGTGTGCGATTCACACACGATAGAAGTGAAACTTCATTTTTAAAGACATTTTCTATTTTATTTAAACAGTGTGCAATACACATACACACCGACATATACTGCTCTCTCGCTCTGGCTCACACAAAGAGGAGAGACCGATAATGTGCGTTAAACGTTTAACATTTAACGTTTAACGCTTGGAAGTCGAATAAGAAGTTTCACTTCAAAAAAAAATTCCATTTTATAGGCTATTTATTGAGAATGATTAGAGGCTAGATAACTTCAAGCTACGACCCTAAGGAGCAGAGCTGGAATCAACAACATTGAGAATTCTAGCAAAGCAAGTACGGGAAGTGAGATCAACAATAGGTCACGAGTATGAGTTGGCGACGCCGCATTGGATAGTTAGTTCCAGAAATTTAACACAGGTAATACTATGGGGCAAAGCTAGTCAGAAATATATTAATACCAGTCTCAAAGTGTCCCACTGCTGGGGAAACCCTCTTCCCGATTGCAAACACGCTTGTTTTTCAGTGCTCATAGACATCTGTCAAGGCTCCTACGGGCGGCTAGGCCGGCGGGTTATTGCCGCGCGGGTATGCCGCCGGCATATGCCGCAGAAATCGGCAGTAAACCGCGGAATAACAATTCAAATGTACCTTCACGCTATCGCGCTCATCTGTCTCTTGATTTATAGCATAGTTCTTTCTTTTTCTCTCTCCGGTTAAGTACCTATTTTCCGTATTTGTTTGCGTCAAACAAGTTGCGTATCAATATTTCCGGGTAGGGGTCTGTACCCGAATGGGTCGCAACCACGATAGTCAAGTGAAAAGTGTGACGTCACTACAGTAGAAAAAACAAAACTCACGGAATAACGTGGTCCTATAGATGGGGGAGGCCGCGTTGAAGGGAGCGCTCTGCTTCTGGATGTTGGCGACCGTCTCCGCGTCCTCGACCACCTCGATCATCCCGACTGAATACTCCATCGATATGCAGTTGTATGGATTTAATCTGGTAAGCATTACATGCGTATTTATTTCGTTGATTTTTAAATGGATTCTGCCAACTTAACATGAATAAAATATTATTCTTATTATTCTTGAAATTTTTAAACATAGCCATAGGAATAACCATCTCTAGGCGCATAATTACATAGCCTTAAAGAAAAAAAAACAGTTTTTAAGAAAAAAAAAATTAATTGTTAGCTACTTTTGAAAGACGTTAAATTACAAATTTTTATGAGAGACCAAAAAATAAAAAATATACGTTTTTTTTTGTGAATATATATGTGCACTAGAATCATTTTTTTTCTTCGTTAATACTCTAATAAATAAATAATATCAAGTTGAGCTACAGTGAAGGGTGGCCGGGATTAGCTAGTAAATTATAATACTTAAAAAACTCTACCTAAAATCGTATCCATGACTCTTCCACAGTCTATCCATGATTCTGAGCATCTGCAAAGTGAACATATCCTGGCGCAGGTCGTCGCCCATCTTCAGTATAATCCTTATGTCATTCCCCGTCGGGTCTACGTTCTCGAAATCCAATAAAAGCGGTCGCATTTTACTGTCCATCACACGACAACCTTCCGGCCTGAGTTTCATATCAACAGAATAAAAAAATGACATATTTATACATACTTTGTTCATCATAAGAAGTGACATATGTCAAATGTTTATTTTAGAGATGTAGCATAACTTAAATTGGAAGTTGGTTTTACAATTATAGATTATTTTAGAGCTAAATATAATCGATTATGCTTTAAATCAATTAAGGGGTGTTTAAGCTGTATAAATGAAATAACTAAAGTAAGCTATAACAATAATTAAGATCACAATCCGGAACTCTTGAAATATTAAATGCCTTTCGCCAAACGAAAAGATTAATTCTTCTAGTCAATATGTTGGAAGTAAACATATGTTTTTAATCGAAATTAAAATAGAAACTAATAAATCAAGTTTGGTTCGATTAATCCGATTAATTTTCAATTTTTACCATATATTTTATTATTTAGATCTACTCTAGTTTTAAGTAACAAAGAACGTAACGCAACAGGTAATAAAAAAAAGAAAATTCACAAAACAATTGTATAGAGGATTTTGTCGTGCAAAATGTTTTCATAACGTTTATCAGTATCATATTTTTTTAATAATGATAATTGATAATTGAAATGCAAGTGTTTATTGAAATGCAAGTGTTTAGGTTATGTTATAATTTTCGCGTTCTAAGGACACTTCATAAATGACTTATTTGATGAACAAAGTGATAGACAGAATCGATTAAAACAATGGAAGTTTCATTTTTTTTTGAACTGACTATACTGTTAGCCTGAGGGGCCCTGGAGCCTTTACGGCTTTTACAGCTTTACCGGGCTTGGAAACAATGGAGTAATCTTACTAACTACTATGAAGCAATTGAAACACTTCAAATTATAACATTTCATAAATTATAGCTGTCATAACTCGAAAATTATTATTATCATATTAAAATACCCAAATTGGCTTTTTGAAAAAAAAAAAAAACGATTTATTAATGTATTTTAAAACTAAATCATAATTATATTAATAATCAATAGGAAATACTCTTTTTTATTAATTATAAACTAAAATTTATAATATTTTAAAAAGAATCACATGGCTACGAACGCGCCACGATCGGTTGTCAGGTTTGTGACGTCATAATGTTAAAGGAATTTCATCGATTAAAAGTCAAAACACTGTATCAGCTGTGCTACAATGAATAGAAATTAACATCGTTACGTCATAAGCCCTCGGGTTTGTTCGGGAACGATCGGCGCGTTTTCGGTACTGGATTGAAAAAAATATTTTTAATTTGATTTATCTTTTTAACTATAGCGAGAAAAAAAACTAAAAATAGTTTTGTTATAAAAAACTTGTATATGATTTTTCCATTTATTATATATATTTTTCAATAACCCAATTCAATTTCAGGTCGGCATAAGAGCGATGACCCTCAATGTATTGCCAATTTCACGGTGGTCGTCGCTGTTTTTAAATTGTACTGTGCTCACCATCAGGCACAGAGCAGACACTCTGCCATGGCCTGTTAAACAGTTCGTCTGGGTATGCCGGTTCAAACCCAACATCGAACTCACGAACACACAAAAATATCGAAATATCAAATAACTTATCACCAAATTCTAAGAAAACACAGTGTGGTAATAAATGAATAAAATAATGAACGCACTTGATTCTTTTACATATAAAGCCGGGATTGAGAGGCGACACGAAGTCGCTGAGCGCGTCGACACAGTGCCTCTCCTGCAAGTACTGGTACAAGGCGCTGCGAGCTTTTGATATCTCCCTCTTTTTTTGTATACTTTGACTCGCCCCTGTAATTTATCATACATCTGCTTCTATACAGTTTTACCTTTTCGGTCAAGGGACCACAGGCAGGCCTAATAACAACACTGGAAAAGTGTAGTGCTAAGGAGTACAAAGTTTCCCAAGACTAATTCGAGGTCATTTCCAAATGGATGGATATGGTATGGTAATACTCAATAAATGGGTTATAACAGAAAATAAAAAAAAAAACATTTTTTTTAATCTGTCTGATCATTCGAGATAAAGTCTTCCACATACACACAAACTTACAAAATTCGCACTTTTTCTTTATAATATAATTATTATTATTATTATTACATTGTAGTGTAGAACATTATGAATAAGTATAGATCTTTCGAAACTGTATTTGGAAAAATTACTTACATTTAAGTTTGTCGAGACAAGTGATCTGTTTCTTTAGGCTCTTTATATGTTCTTGTGAACCGCGACAGTAAGCTTCCAGCATCAGACCGAAACGAACCGAGACCGAAGGGACGTGCATCTCGGACCTTTACGATCGACATATTAAACGGCATATTATGATAAGAACGAAATATTAAACGTCATATTATGATAAGAACGAAATATTAAACGTCATATTATGATAAGAACGAAATATTAAACGTCATATTATGATAAGAACGAATTATTAAACGTCATTTATGATAAGAACGAAATATTAAACGGCATATTATGATAAGAACGAAATATTAAACGTCATATTATGATAAGAACGAAATATTAAACGTCATTTATGATAAGAAAGAAATATTAAACGGCATATTATGGGAAGTTATCTCCACTCCATACCACCAAGGAATCACTCACCTAACGATGTAGCAAGTGAATGTTTTGTTTCAATAATAAAATAGCAGTGCAGATATTGGATATTAAGTTTCATTTATGATTAAATGAACTTCAACTATTTTCTATATGATGTTATAAAAGTATTGACAGTCAGGTAATTTAAATGCTTTTCGCATAACACTCCGTAACTAATATATCATTTCTGTGCAAAATCTTTACACACCATGTACATAGACAGCTTTCAGTGGAGTCATCATCAACACATTATCTGCTTATAGTAAAAAGTGATAGTAGAAAAACCTAAAAGAAAAATAACGTGCACACAGAAAGTCATTGCAGTGCAGTGAAGTCTTGATATGGTTTAAAATTATTTATATTTCTCTTTACGGTCAGTTATTATTTGGTGAAATAACAGTGAGATTCGTTTGTTGGGCCGACAGGTGTCGTTCTGCTCTTTCTGTAGTTGTGGTTCGACCACAGCGCCACCTATCGGATCCTAACATAGCTATGAACCATCGTTTCGATATAACCAATAATGTGAATATGACATCAAGAGGTCAAGTCGTTCAGAAGTCATAGAATCATTAACAAACACACAAACGATTTTTATATATAGGATAGATAAATATAATAAGATTTAAGAAAAATGAACTAGAAAATAAAAACGAACCTCAAATGCCAAAACAGGTAATGGCCGATTGTCATATTCTTGAAAGCGCGCTGCAAGAGGAACACCGAGAGGTCGCACATCAAGTAGGATTCGTGCTTCAGGGCTTGAACCAGTTGCAGAAGGTACAGCAAGAGATCATTGTCACTGTTAGTAAACAAGCGAATACATTTTCCATCTATACTACTATTATAAAGCGGTTCATATGTTTGTATAATCACTATACTATGTTCATTATATGAAAAGTTGCATGAAGTATCCATAGAACGTAAATTGTTACGTCGTGCATGTCGACTATAAATAATGGGTATAATAATGATACTGTTAAAAAATACTCCGTTTTCTCCTCGCCCCTCTCTTAAGAAGGTTTCACTAATGCGTGACAGCCTCAATATCTTAGGCGTGGATATACGCGGCGACTTCAACTCCAAGGATTACATCGGGATTGTCATCTCTACTACATCTCAGAGAGTCGGAATCCGGTACGACGGTTTTTCACGGCCGGTCAACTGTATCTTCTTCACAAGGCACAACTTCGACCGTGTTTGGAATACTGTTCGAACTTTCTAGATGTATCCGCAAAGTACCACCTCGATGCTCTGGACAGGATGCAGAGACGGACTGTTCGCATTGCTAACGATGCAGACGTTACCAGAATCGCCTAGATGAGCATGTTCTACCGTCTGTGTCATGGTGAGTGCTCTGAAGAGCTGTTCAATCTAATTCCTTTCTCTCCTTTCCACAACAGAACCACGCGCGCTAGACTTCGGAGCCAGTTATACGGTAAAATCCATCTCGGCACGAACTAAAACGTTCTCTGTTTTATCTTTTTTTTTAAATATGTGGACACAATTTCACACCCAGACATACAACTGACAGTTATGCTCATCACACAAAAGTCAGCCATGGGCGGGGATCGAACCCGCGACCTCTCGGCTCAATAGTAGGGCTTACTACAACTGCGCCCCGAGGCCTGTCAATCTATGTCATACTGTGAAACTGTGGAACCATCTCCCTGTCAATTCTACCATTCAAGCGTTACGTGAAGATATATTTATGCATTCAGGCATTACAGCGGCGACCGATTCAATCTCTGCCGATTTCAATCTCTCAGTGGTGGCCGTTGTTTTTGGATTGTACTGTGCTTACCATCACGGACAGTACAGTAAATCTGCCAAACTACAAAAAATTATTACATTTTGCACAATAAAATCCTTAAATAAAACTACTTCCGTAGAATGACTATTGAGAATTTTTATTTTATTTTCTTAATACATACACGTGCATCGTTACATTTTATGGTCATTAAAAAAAACTAGAGTTAACTTAAACAAAAAATCGATAAATAGATTGAACTAATATCGCTCATCCCTAATGTTAACTATACCTTATTTTAAGGAGACACTTAACGGCGAAACTCCTGACGGTCGCGTCCGCGTACGCGTAGTCGAGGAGCTCGAGCGCCGACTCGACCCTGAGCAGCGGCCACTCGTCCAGCATCCGCGGCACGCTGCTCGCCATCGCCTTCTCGCCCCACTCCACGCAAGACAACAGCTTCGGCAGCAGCTCCGGCGTCTCGGTTCTGAACCTCTCCCTAAAAACGTTGCATTATTTTTTTAACTTACATTCAAAAAATCCTAATTATATTACTTACAGTAATATTATGAAGCTCAAGAGTTTGCTTGTTTGAACTCGCTAATCTCTGGAAATACCAGTTAAGATTTGAAAAATATTTTTTGCCTTTTGTATATTACTAGCTGTGCCCGCGGCTCTGCTCGCCTGGACTACAGTATATTGTCGGTAAAGCGCACGCGCAAATCGTGCTGCGCCCACTCAAAAGACGGAAGGTAATAATGCTTACTGTGCGTAATCCTTAGAAGATAAATATATGCTATGGGTGACTTTTTTATAGATCTTTTAAGATTAATCTATGGATATATCTAGTATGGATTACTCAGTGTAAGCCATTTAAACGCTCCAATAATTCACCATTGTGGATACTTCTTATTTCATATGTTACTTTATCTAACAAAATATATCCTATAACCTGGCCAGATAACATAGCTATGAATTAAAAAAGAACCAAGTAAATAGGATAAGCTGTTCTCGCGTGAAACGAACATAAACGGACAGACAGACAAAGAGACGTTGAGTTTTATAACACGTATAGACTACATAATTAATAACTCGTCTAGAGCGTCACCTATTGGGCCCTTAAATATAGAGACAGCTAATAATGAATACGGCGACATCTATCGAATCCTAAAAATTATATGAACTATCGTCCCAACAAAACAAATATGTAAATATGAGCCCAATCAGTAAAGTCATTTAAAAGTTTAACTTCGGTAATGAATTATCAATAAAATAATTAAATAATTTAAATCCTGTAATACAGGACAACAAACATACCGAATATATTACGTATCTACAAATATATATAAAGATAAGGCCTGACTGAAAAGAAATCAATATGAAGTAGTTACAATTGTAACCAAAAAAAGTTATGGAGAAGAACATAAATTTTACAAGAGAAAAATTTTCTTCGATACAATGTTTGAAATAAATCTATCATTCTTACTCTTCCCCGGCTATATGTCCCACGTGACTGTGGGGTCAGCCCTCAGTGTTTCACTCCGTATTAATGCGAATCCTAATCAAAGTATTTATAGTAAGTATTACCTCGAAGCCCATATATCCTTTTTCTCTTGTTCATGCATCTCGTACATTGGATCTTTTTCAGCGACAGTTCGCAAACGGTCGAAGTCACGACGCAGCCGCTCCAACACGTCCGGTGATACGCTCTCGATGTGATCGGAGTACGCCTTAACAGTCTCTAGTTTCGGAAACAGGATCGGATACTTGCAGTCGTAACTGAAAATTACATTTCAATGTCTAATCAACATATATATCCTCATATCGTACAGCAGCAAGGTAAGTTAAAATGATTCAACACATAACATTCAAAATCAAATATACTTTATTCAGTTTAGGCTCTAAGAAAGCACTAGTTACTACAACACTACTACGGGTTCGGAAAACATCTCGAGTCATCGAGAAGAGCCGGCAAGAAACTCAATCGTGTTTATTTGTTATATATTTTTTACCGTGTAATTACTAATTACAATTGTATGTACTTTAAAGTTTTATCATAATTATATTAACTATGTCAATTGGAAAAACTCCTAAAATATATTTTTTAATAATTATAAATTGAAAATTGATAACATAAAAAAAAACACATGTCTACGAACGCGCCACGATTGTTCGCCAGGTTTGTGACGTCATAATGTTAAAGGAATTTCATCGATTAAGAGTCAAAACACTGCAAACAAATCAGCAATGTGCTACAAAGAGTAGAAATTAACATAGTGACGTCTCACGCGCTCGGGATAGTAACGATTGGCGCGTTTTCGGTACTGGATTAAAAAAAATATTTTTAATTTGATATAACTTATTAACTTATAATTATAACGAAAAAAAAGTTTTGCTAAAACTTATATATGATCTTTTCATTTATTCGATTTTTTATTTTATTTCATGAACCCAATTAAAAATTGTGTTCACTTAATGTACAGAGAGGGGAGCTATTTCCAGACATCACTATCATTCACGTAATGATCAACCCTATAATAACTTTAGAAAGTAAAACCTGCTTGACATAGTTCCTCAAATTGTTCGGGTTCTTTAAGACCGTTAAATTCAAGAGGTATTTGAAGAATATCCAAAGTACTTAAAATTCACATGATAAAATGATTCATTCGAAACAGTAATAACATCACTTACTTAGAGAATAGCACTTGAAGCACAGCACAGGAGTCAGTAATCGGGTTTGTAACGACTGTTCCGAGTGGGTGCAGGATCATATCGTCTCCCTGGATATCGTCAGCGACGTGCGTCCACATCGCGAGCCGCACGCCGTCGGTCCGTAGTTGGTCCTTGTAGTCAAATATCATTGTGTTTGCCCACGTCAATCGGTTCACTGCTTCCTGCATAACAATTTATACTATCACGATTTGAATTCATTCAAGAATTACTATTCTCGAAATATCAGGAAAAGTCTAGAAACGACTGCAAACATCGAGTATGTATTCGTAGGTAAGAAAAGACATCGCAGAACACGCACTCACTGGAACTTATCGATCCGATTACGTAAGCAAACAACAAACAGTTTCTAAAAATAACACAATGCCCCTTCTTCTAAATTATATCGGTATTCGGTATGCTAATAAGATGTAGAAATTTCGATTCAACGATTTATGGGATATATAAGCGATCTGTTTTCTAAGGAGGACTGTTCTGTTTTTAGATTTTTATTAGTTTTAATAGCAATCCGTGCTGTGATTGGATATAATTAGTTGTTCAATATTATTGTTTCCTGTATTTGTTATTATCTATGTATTTTTGTTTTGAATATCTGTTGTCAATCCTAATAAATAAATCCAATGATTGCAGATTCCCGTCGGAAAGCAAATGGGATGAATAAATAATAATGAAATAGAGATTATATTATGCTACACTATTTTATTTTTGAAATGTAGCTTTTTAGGCCGACATAACACCAAGGGTTACAGGTCTTAAAAAAGAAAAAAAATGTAGCTTTTTAACGCATGTTCTGGTAGGGGGAGACCCAACTAAGGAAAAGGGAAACGTCACAAACAGAAGTTGCGAAAGAAACGTATGAGACAGATAGTGGAGTATTAAAAACTATGAAATATACTTGCCACAATTTTTATGTTTATTTCTGTGTATTTGAAAAATGTCCACATAACAATTTATTTCTTTATCAAAATTCAATTATATTATTTAATAATTGGATTTTAACGAAATAATACGGCTTACCTTATTAGCGTCCTTGCCTCTCCTTTTGGACTTGGCTTTGGTTATTTCATAGATACCGAAACACAGCCGCGCCATACGTGGTACATTGTAAACTTTGATAGGGAAAGTTAATTCCTCGTTCCACTTTGCGACCCCTTCCTTCGATATAACGGTGACGCGCGTCTTCTGCACTTCGCACAATGGTCTCCCACCGAGGAATATACCAGCTTGGCAAACCACCTAAAAATAATAGGTAACAATATTTTGTCACCAAAATTTATATTCACCACCAATATGTATCCCTTAATTATAATAGGCATGATGACTATAACAAAGAATCGCTGAAATATTAATTTTAAATAATGAATTAAGTTACAAAGACTCAAAAAAATTAAAAGCGAAATGAACATACATCTGTTTTTGACAATTTTCTTGAATATAAAGTAGGTACATGTAAAGTAGTATGCAGTCATATCAATGCCTAGTAAATAAAGAAGAAGAAGCAGTTATTTCCGTAGCATGCCACGCAGCTATTGCTTCTCAAGGGTATTAAACAAGTAAAAGTAATAAGAACAGTGCTCTAATGTTGTCAAAAAAATCGTTGTAAGACCTTACGTATTATCATTAGCGTGTAGCCGACCCTGAACCTTCCTTTCCCAAGAAGCTCTATAAACCCTACTCACCGCAGGAACACAACAGAAGGGTATTTGGCTGCGATCTTCTGTAAGGTGGAGGTATAGGTATTTCACCAATCAGACTGACCTCCGTAGAGAGAAATCTCCAAAGAAATTTCTCTGTCTTCTTTTATTATTGAACCAGCATAAGCTAGTTTTGTAGTTTTCTTTTTTATACTACACAGGCGTCAAATAAGCGTATGGCCATTCTTTATTGTACACAATATTTGAAACAAATAACATTTTGGGAGTTTTTGTTCTGTTTTGGAGGACCGCACACTACTTATACTTATTAGAATTCGTTTGTAAAACACAAAATAATTACATTATTATTGTCTGAACACTACATGTTGACTGTATACGGCAAATATATATTCCTTGATGTTTACTATTGTTGAAACAGCGCGGCACTTACTGTCCTGTGACGTCACGTAGACGCCATGCCACTTTCGAGTGTTTTGGCGTTTTTACCGTTAACCTATATTTTATGCAAAAATAAGCTTTTTTTGTGAATAATAAATACGTAAGATCATTTTAGAAATGTTTTTCATAATTATTCATCATGCCTATTATGTATCCCTTAATTATAATCTATATTCCCAAAAAATATGTTTGTCTTGATATTAATTCTATAGCGAGTCACACACGGCGAAGATATTTTCAGCTTACAATATATTAGGATACCGAGCTAGATGTCTATTTCATCTTAAGAGGATGTGAAGTGCTCTTGGTGCTAGGCGAAGGGTGTCGATGTTTTGACAATTGATGCGAGTTTCAGGAGTGTATTGCTATGCCTAGTGTTGATAAAACATCGATTATATGCATATCTGAATATACATTTATATTTCTATATTATTTAACTAGCTGTGACCGCGGTTTCACCCACGTATAATTTAAAATAAATCGCCGATTGTTGATTTATATAATATTTCAGTATAGACAATATTTTTATGGGCCGGTCAGGGTTATGCGTCACAACTCACACAGCTCGGTCGCACCACTACATCTATAGTCATAGGCCCGAGCCGAACCCGCCACGACCGCCCTCCTCTGCGGCAACTCAAGCCTAGGTCCGATCCATCGGCATGGAGCCCTTGAGACAAGCAGCCGCTCGCGCGATACAAGTGACTCTACAATCACTAGCTTTCACAGCCATACATGACACTGCATTATACACACATGCACAACACACATAGGTACATAGGTTCTGTAAGGGACCTTTTTTTTTCTTTTTTGCCTAGTTAGAGTAGACAAAAATTTCAGACCACTAAATACACATACACATGTTCCTTCCCTCCTCCCAGGGGGCAGAAACATGTATATATGTATAGTTAGTTTAGATAGAATTACGGATAGGGAATTAGTCAGATCGCGACTTAATTGCATACGCGCAACAGTCCGAGCCGAGGTTCGGCCACTTTGGCACCCTCGGATGTTGTTGCTTAGCTTTCGTGGCTGAGTGAGTGCCCTAAGCGCTCGCCCCCAAGCCCGGTAAAGCTGTAAAAGCCGTAAAGGGTCCAGGGCCCCTCAGGCTAACAGTGTAGTCAGTTAGTCAGTTCGAAAAAAAAAAAAAAGCCCGAGCCGAGTGTCGACTTATTTTAATTTTACATTATCTTCCAAACTATTCGTCCAAATAGCATGCTGTAAAAAGAAAAGTTTATCTACATAGAATTGTCTTGATGATGAAGTAACTGTCATTCTTAAGGATTAATATGCCATGCCTAATAATAATGCAATTAAATCACTTTATAATTTTCAATAAAAAAAAACACAAAATACCTTATTTTGGCTTATGTATTGTGGCATATGTTATCGCGGACTTTTTTTAGATGTACTAAGGCGCAACATTTTTGAAGAACATTATATTTACGTATCAATAACCATTAAGCGAGCGCAGGCGGATAAAGCAGTTCGAGTACGTGGTTTCGTACGACTTACTTAACAAAAATTAATATTTAAGGCTAGAGGCTAGAAGCTGAGAGGTCTAGCCTAATTCTAGACAGCCTACACTATTCCACGTGAATTTGGCAATCATATACAAAAGAAGAAAAACTTATTACCAGATTACTTGCCATTAAAATTTCCTCTTTCGTTTATAACAACAAGGTTGTTTTTTACACGCATAATATTTTATGTGCTTGCCAAATAATAATTACCTATAGCTAACGAATAACGATTTTAACCCATACAAGTATTTTACACAGATTTCATCCACATACAAAATTGATGTTTTCTTATGTTACACTTATCCTTATTCTATCTCACCTCTACCCCTCGACCGGGGTCTACGTTAAGTCCACACACGCTCTGCACCACGCAAGTGTAATTTTTTTTGATGCACCACGAGGATTCATTCTTTTTTCTTCGCATTGTATTGGCGTGTTCTGATGTTAACCGTCGTCGCTCCGGCATGTAAGGTATGTCACGGTTTACTGTAACAATGAAATTATACATATACACATTTGGTACTTTCACTAGCTGGTGCTTGCACCTTCGTTTACGTGAATATGATGTTTTACGAGAACTACGTTGTTTTATCGAGATTAAAAGTGAGCTGGTTTTTATTTAAATTTAGAGTAAAGAAAAAAAGAGTTTAAAAAGAGAGCAAAACTGAGAGCAGCGCGCATCATGTGACAGAAGTTCGACATATTGATGAAGTTAGCCCTCAATGATAATAATTATATAATAGTTATTTATGATACTAGTGCGGTAAGTTGGTTTTCACAAACGAGTAGACGAAAGTCGAGGGCTTACCATAAGCACGTGTTTGTGAAAACCAATGCCGCACGCGTGTCATACAACGTTTTTCAACACATTTGCGAGAAAACAGTACAATAGGTAATTAAGTAAACTTTTTCATTAATTTTAATAGCAAATAAGAAATTATACAGATAGGTCACTCTTGGAAATTTTTACCTACAATTTGCGCCTCATTAAAGATATCAGGTGGAGTAGATTCCATATTAAAATCAGATTCCTCGCTTGAACTCAAATTATTATTTTGTTTATAAATATCAGTCTGAAAGTCGCAACAATCTTTGACGTTTCTATTATGAAAATGTCGCGCATTTGCAAATGGCGACACATTCTCGTGGTGAAAATTACAACTACATCTTTCGTCTTATTTTCTCTTTAGTATTAAAGTGATACAAATGTATTGATAAAAAGTGCTTCCAAGGTTCGATAATTCAGCTTATTTATTCTCGTAATGTGAAACTCCTTGGTGGAATTCTTATATATTTTTATGGCGCTATAAAATGGAGCGTACGATAAATATTTTACCACACGCTCCGTTGTATGGTGCGTAATGTTTAACATTCGACCAATGTATACAGGCTTCGTAAATGTTTTTTTTTTTTTGAGCAAATGTGTTGAAAAATAATTTTGTGGTTTGTAAATCATATTAAAATTTGAATCGAAAATACGCACGTAATAAGTTATACTTCTTAGGCATAACAAAACAAAAATTGTAATGTTTATTTATACAACGTTAAATTATTAAAAAAAAGGAAATTAATTTATTATCATTGATGACTAACCACGTCATGTTCTTTTTATTTAGTTACGGCATAGAAGTATAACTTGTTACGTGCGCATTTATTGTAATTTTTATAATGACTGCTTAGCTCCTTTGAAAAAAAGTAGTCTAGATAATACACTGAAAAGTCCTCCCATGAAAGTCCAGTCAAAATCAGATGAGCCATTTCAGTCAGAAATTAGCCCGAAAACGAAAAACACACACAATTATAAAAAAAATAATAATGAATTAATAACTACATTTAAGTTAAAATAATTTATTAATTAAGTTTAAGATAAAAATAAACACGAACTCACGCGCTAGTGGCAATTTATCCACGCTGATCGGCATGACTTGAGGCACTCCGTATATTGAGAGCATCTCTTGGATATAAAGGAACTGTATAAGCGGATAGTCTCCAAACAGATACTCTTCGCGGCCACACACTTTCAACACGTAGTTTTGGGAATGTTCGCCTCGCATATTCAAAGAGTTTGCCAGCTTACGCAGAATCTCCTCGATGTGTTGTCGGGGAGTACGCGTCGCTGGTACGTTCGATGAAAATGATACCTAAACAAGCAAAAAAAAACATGTCCAATAACACGAAAAATAATAAGAATTCCTGCCAAAAATCCTACATCATGATCTTTTATCCACTCTCTGGTCTATATCTTAGTCTACTTATAGTCACGAAAACCAGTTTCGATGGATTTCGATCTTTCGGTGGTCGCCGTTGTATTTGGATTGTACTGTGCTTATCATCACGGAAAATATCTACTATACATACAAAACAATAGCTATACAAAAATAGCTACGATAAAAAAAAACCGATGTCGTTTTGTGACAATTTACCTATCAGCTTCCTAAATAAGACGAAGAGTAACTTGAGAAAAATCTGAAATCTGTGCTAAAACAAAATGATATTTCAGATTTCCCGCCGCAAACTAAAGTTTTCCTTATTTACAATTCGTAAACTTCCTTATTATAACGCGCGTGTTATTCGGTACTTTTTTGTAACGATGTAATAATAAGCTAATGACAAATATTGAGTACCTACAAACGAGTACATAAAAACTCAAAACAAGAACTGTTACTAACGTGTTAACGACTGACATTGACATACAATAATTTTCACAATCGAAAGTAAGACATAAACCAAGCGTAATGCTGAAATCGCATTTCAATCTGCAAAGAGACGATGAGGAAGAGCAAGATGTGGAAGAGGAACATTCAGTGCATGTTGGCGAAACGCTCCTCGAGGAGGAAAAGATTGTGTATTCTGAGAGAAAGTTGCACAAATCTGAAGTTAGTATTAGGCTTAGCATGCTCGGAAAGACAGCTAATGGAGACGGGTAGGTATTAGATTTAAATGATAATAACACACTTACAATTTGCTACTATATTGTGAAAGTTAATAAGATATTTTTATACACAATATCAATCATCGATGAAGACGATAATATCTTCCTTGGTTTACCGTTATTATGTTAAGGTAAGCGTTTGCAAGCGGATTTTCTACATGTTTCAACAAAAAACATTTCGATAAATATAAACGCAGTTAATAATTTAGGGTGAAATTACAATATGAAAGATGGCATCAGTTTTGCTTGTAAAGTACGATATTTTGCCAAATAATCAGACATTTACAAAAAATATAGTTTTTTTTGTACTGAGTGTTACACATAGTTGTGACATATGTTAATTATTACAAAAAAAAAAACATCAGTTTTCATAAATTACTGTTTAAAGACATAATATTTCTACAGATACACTTATTTAAAAGCTACATGTACTGAAATGAAGCTCACGGATATAAATGCGATAAAAAGTTTTAAGCATTTACAATTTGTAAACGTATCGGATAACTACTTAACTTTGGATGCTTTACAAGTTTTAACAGAATTACCGTTCCTTGTGTTAATACATGCTGATAAGAATCTACTACACTCTGCCGTATTGAAGAGAATGAAATACCTTCAAGTGATTATAATGAATAACAATCTCATATCGAGCGTGCACGACGTGTATCAACCTGAATTGAGCACTTTGGAAATTGGATATAATAAAATACGTAACGTATATTTCGAGAATACAATGCCTAACCTTAAGTGTCTAGATTTTAGATACAATCTCATACAAGACATAAACGATTTTAATTTTCCTAATTTAGACAGTTTATATTTAGCAGGAAATAAGATAACTAGTTTGGTGGGTTTAGAGAAATTAGTAAATTTAAGGATTCTACACGTTCGCAATAACCCTATAAAGTTGTTGAATGGATTTGAACCAGAACAAGATAGACTGCAGTATATAAATCTAAGAAACTGCAGAGTGACAACGTTAATGCAAGTTAAAAAGCTAAAGGTACTAAACTATTCCGACTTAACACCAAGTACTGTTCCGTTTTCTAATCGCCTAACCAATTTTCGTTGTGAAATAATAAAATATAATGGTAATAATAATAAAGACATAATATCTGTATCATCTTTTTTATTATTTTGTTCAGGTTCTTAAAGCTTTAGACACGCTTATTCTGAAAGGCTGCCCATATATGGGTGGAACCGGTGAAGAAACCCCTGAAGTCGCTGATGAAGAAGAAGATGCAGAACTGAGGATAGAAGTTTTAGCAACACTACAAAGACTGAAACGACTTAATAAAGGTGTAGTGACTCCTGAAGAAAGGTAAGATATCCACGATTCATCGATTGACTTGTTTTCTTTATATCCCAAATTGAAACATTTTTAAACCAATTAACATTCAAAAATTCAATAATAACAGTCGCATTTTATAACACAAATGTCGTGTATTATTGTAAAATTATTATATAATAACCATACTGTTTAGACTTGAAGCCAAAGATCTAATGGCACAGTGGTTGGAGGAAGGCGAAAAAGACGAAGAAGAAATAGAAGAAGAACATCAAGAAGAGGATTCGAATCCTGATGAACAGGGATAAACGTCAAATTAAACCTTAATCGTACTTATTTCTTTACTTACTAGACTTATCTAGATAAGTTTACTTGCTGGTCTAGATAAACTACTGCAAACGTCTATTATCTGGCATTCTTACTGAATACATATGATACTTTTATTACACGATTTTCATTTTATCTACAATATAATAACGTAGACTTTATACTATTTTGCGACCGTACCATTGTATAGTTCATTAATTCAACAAGGACATATTTCAAAAATACCCCGAGTTCTGGATAACTCAGAACCATTATAATGTTACTTATAGAAAATCTTACAGACAAATGTCATTTTATAACGGTGTCGGGCAATGAAACTGTCAAAAGGTAGTGCTTTAATTTTATTAAATTGGACCGTTCGTTTGGATTGGTGAAAATAACGCATTTCATTGTCATTGCCAACATCTCGACGAAACGCCGCGCCCGTGCCGCCCGCAATAATGTCTAGACACGTCTGGACTATTTATAGACGCTTCAGCTGATCTGTCTCTTAATTCCGTGGCTTATTTTTCTTGAGTGTATACTTGTATAGACAACTTTCATGTAAAAGATACATATTACTTGTCTTTTCGTTTTTAACTAGAAGCAACGTACCTTCCTGATAATATTGAACAATATTATAAAATGGTTTACTATAAACAATGAATAATAATTCATTATAGAAATATAAAGCGGACAATCTCACACGCGGCCATTAGATTCCAATAGCTTGTACTATGTTAACTCAATTGGTGATAATATAATATATATATATATATATATATATCCCGCGACATCGGTTGCATGGATAATCGGAAAACAAAATAAATTGATTAACAGTCGTTAAGCCATGTTATTTACTAGGATAAAAAGTATCCTAAGTGTTAATTCAGGTTATAAACTATCCGTGTACCAAATTTCATCCAAATCCATTTAATCGTTTTTGCGTGATTGAGTAACAATCATCTAAACATAGAAAAACACAACATTTCAAATTTATAATATTAGTAGGATAAAGAAACATATTTCCAGGCACAGAATTGGCAATCATGCTCATCAAATGGAAGTCCGTACGGCATCGTAACCGAGACATCTCGGCTCAAGGAGCTTATTATTACAGCTTCACCACGAAGCCTCTCAGAATATATAAATTCATATGTAGCAACTGACAAAAATTATATCATAAAAATGAAACCAGGGTAATTTAATTATTATGCTATCAACTAGCTGTGCCCACGACTCCGCTTGCGTGGACTTCAGAATACCGTCGTCGGTCGAGCGCACACGCGAATCGTGCTGCCCCCGTTCAAAAGACGGAAGATAAAAATGCTTATTATTCGCTGATTTTTTTGTAAGTATTTTGAAGATCTACAGTTATGTGGGGCATAAATTTGATATATCTTCTATGGTTTACTAAGCGTAAGCCATTTAAGCGCCCGAAATGCGCACTTTTCCGAATTGGTTCATTATTATCGTTACTGCTTATTTCGTAGTTTACTTTATCTTTTAAAAAATATATCCTATAACCTGGCCAGATAACATAGCTATGAATTAAAGTAAAGTACATGTAAATCGTTTATGTGGTTTTCGCGTGAAAACAACATAAACGGACATACAGACAGACGTTGAGTTTTATAGTATGTATGTATATGCATAGAAGGCGATTCATTGCAAGCTGTGCCATGATTTGAAAGAGTCATAACAACATAACACAATTCGGAAAAACATTATTTTAAAAAGTCGTTTATAAACATTGTGGTTAATAAGCACCACAAACAGGAAACTAGTAGTATATAAATATAGCAAAGGAATCATAAGAATAGCATCATTGACGTGTAAACAATTGTGAAGGTTTTCCCAACACTTAACATTTTTATTCCATATAACATTTATACATATTATAAAACTCAACATCTCTGTGTCTGTCGGTCCGTTTATGTTCCCCTTCACGCAAAAACCACTTATTCGATTTACATGTTTTTAATTTTAATTCATAGCTATGTTATTTGGCCAGTTTATAATATATATTATGTTAGATAAAGTAACATGCGAAATAAGCAGTGACGATAATAGCGAATCATTTCGGAAAAAATATGCATTTGGGGCGGTTAAATGGCTTACGCTGAGTAAACCATACGAAATATATTAAATTAATGTTCTACATATGTTTCAAGACCTACATAATTGTTAATCTTAAAAAGACCTAAAAAGTCAGGGACAGCATGTATCTATCTTCTAAGGATCACCCACAATAAGCATTTTTGTCTTCCGTCTTTTGAGCGGTGGCAGCGCGTTTCGCGCGTGCGCTCGACCGACAGAGTTCTGTAGTCCAAGCGAGCGTTGCCCCGGGCACAAGCTAGTAATATATAAAATAAGTAATAAATAAATAACAATATTAAAATTTCATTTCTTCCGTTATATTTAAAAGTTTATACCAAAACGAGCATAACAGTAAAACAACTATTCTATCAACATTACTTCAAACCCCCTTACAAACTGTAATTCTTGCATCCGAGTAGGTTTTATAGTACCTCAAAAAATAACTAGCTACCCCCCCCTGAATACCATTGAAGCTATCACATTGAAAATGTGTATCGATCGATGTGTGTATCGATCAAGGCAAACATCAACAAAATCGATCAATTGAATGAGCTTGTACTGATATTGCTTTCTCGTTTAGCTACGTATGACGAAACGATACAAAAAAAAAATTACTTACCTCGGCAACTTTGGTAACAAGTAGGAAGCACTGGTTGTTTAGGTGGGTCTTTAGAGTCGTGGGTGTATCTGGACTCTCGGCTAACCTCGGCGGACATTGATACTGGAGTCGTTCCAGGGGTTTACTCTGAGCACGTTTTAGCAAATTCTCCTCGGCGAGGTATCGCATTCGCATCCGAAAATCATTTACCTCTGAACTACGTAAGCTGTCGAATTCCTTCAAGGCTGTTGACAATGTTACACGTAAATCATATTATGCCAACTTATTTACGCATTCAACATTTATGTAGGCAGTTGGTAGTTCAAGGAAAATCTCACTGCATCTTTACAATCGAAAAATATGTCTATCTACAATCAAATTAAGCCTTAATTTTAATGGATTACATATATCAATTAATTAGTAGTGCCCCACGGTTTCACATACGTTTAATATCTGCCCTGCTCCATAAGGCGCGAGCTAGCCTAGAATTTTCCTAAATAAACGGGCCATCTAACGCCCGTCATAAACAGGTCGAACTGCCTGCGCAGGTCGTTCGCACGTCTTAGCGTATATGGGATACGCACGTGCACACGAGTTAACCGTAGTGTCACCAAAAACAATTGCTTTTAGATTTTTCACCAGTCACCTGCGTAGGTTTAAAAAACTGCACAAGTCTATTGCAATGCATTCTCCAGACTATACCTGCGCAAGCATAGCTGTAAACCTCGTTGGTAGACCGTAGCTTTTGTGGACGACTTAACACAATCGCACTCGTGATACCTGAGATTGGTGTGTTGAAACATACGAACACTAAAGCTTCATAATATTAGTATTTATATAGTATAAAACTAATATAATAACAATTAAGTATTTCGTGATGTACTCGTATTAAGGTAGAATACGAGTAAACATACTAATTACTAATTACTGTGTCATCTCGTGACGGGACGCATTATAATCGTTTGGGTTTTAGAAATTTAGTATAGTTAGAAACACATTATTGTGTTTAGCCATGTCATGACGCCTTGTGTCGTAATGCAGACCGCTCGGCTCGGATCGCGATGAAGCGACTATGGGCGTTATGATGCGTTGTGACACAACACACAAATTTAACGTGATTCTTGGCTCGCGGCGCAGTAACTAAAGATTAGCTACGTTAACGTGTACGTTAACTGTGTGAAATAAACTACCGGGTGCATGTACGCTACGTATTTTTTTACGTTTACAGTAAGTACAGTACACGTAACCACAATTAAACACTACTAAACGATTTACGTAGGCCGATAACACATACGAAAATGGTCTCATATCGCTATCTTGTTCTAACACAAGCGTATACTACGGTCTTTCTCTTTCAAGCTTTCGATTTATATATATTAACTCTATAGTTAATAATGTAATGTCAGTATCCCTAGCAAAACATATGAAAAAAAAAATGGTATGTTAAAATAAAATAATATTATTAATTTAAATTATAAATATTGTTTTGAAAACATTTCATAATTTTACAAATTGTTATCTTAAGATTTATAATAATCCCCTGATCACTTCGACAGCAAAAGAAAAAAATTTAAGGGTTTAAATTAAAAAGGTTTTACATATTATTAAAATTTTATTCTTTTTTTCAATTGTACTTGCCTTCGCTAGCAGAATTTCTGTTACTGGTATTAATTTAACAGTTGAATTGACATTGAAAACATGTTTTCATTCAATTTTTTTTAAGTAAATATAATTATTCCTTATTAGCCTATTCCTACTTATTTTTTAGTAAAAGTATGGAAAAATTTACTTTCAGAATCTTATATATAAAAATCTTGGTCGCATTCTTAGTGATCATGTAACCACGGATTGTCTTGATTGATAGCTCAGCTTGTTTGACTGAGCTCATATTCACATATTTATTTTATCAAAACGATGGTTCATAGCTATGTTAGGATCCGATAGGTGGCGCTGTTGTCGAGTCATTAAATACCAAAAAGGACAAGAGCAGAAACACAATTACAAAACTGCATATTAACGTTTTATATAAATAATACTCACATTTCCCAATAAAATAAGCGATGTCCCTGTTTAACAAATCTTCTCCGGGCCTCGGTACAGATCTCTCAACAAGTAAGAGCACTCCACACACAGGCTTTATATCACAGATTCGTTTGCTCTCATCATCAACTTCTTCCGTTACAGCCAATGAATTTACAAATTGGAACACATAACCTGTCATTTCATGCAACATCCCAAATAAAGGATAGTTGACTGCTCTGTCCCACAGGTCCTAAGACAGAAAATTGCCACAATGTACACAACACATCATACACTTAATGTAATAAAGAATTGTGTAAAAAGTTAACTTCTACTGCTGCTGGCAGCTTGCAATTGACTAGCTGATTGGTTGGTCTTGTTCCATTAGGAACAAACAAAGTGTTGTAAACCATTAGGAGGGTCATGTTTACGGTTGGTCAAGCTATAACTTTACCCTATTCTACAGAACTATATTAAATACTAATGATGCCCACAGTGGTTTCATTAGTGTCAAATTTATACAACCAACTCTCCATTACGATTCTGCCAACACACTTGTGTAGCCTATCCTTGTACTTATTTCACATACTTGCCTATAGCTTAACATTCATAGTTACTGTTCTGCTCCTTAAGAGTGATAGTGTGAAGTTATATATCCTATTTGAGTCCTATAATATTAGTATAGATATTGTAGATATTCTTCCACTTTTGTCTTATAGAAATCTCTATATAAAGAATTATCTTTACATGATAAAACATTCATTTCTCATTTCTTCGTTTTTTTGTTTCGACTTAATTTTCGTCCTCATTTGTTCAATAAGAAAAAGTATATCAGTCCTAGACGGTAAGAATGATCTCTACCGTATTCGCTATTATTCTAGAATGAATTGCATAAATAATTTTATAGTATAGTATTGCAATACAATTCAAATACAAACTTTAATATTGAAATTTATATAGAAGTTTCATATAGTACTAGCTGTGCCAGCGGTTTCGCATGCGTGGACTACACACAACGCCATCTACCATCTCTAATTGTAAATCTAAACCATTCAGAAACCCACACAAAGACAAAAAATCATCAAAATCGGTTCAGGCGTTTAGGAGTACAGTCACATGCACACTTACAGAAGAAATATATAAACTGGAATGCAAAGAAAAAGGGTCAGGGTCGGTTAGAAAAATCTTCAATATCTTCAAAAGTATCTGACCTAGCTTTATGAAATAAAGACTAAATTAAAGAATATTTTAATATGCTTAAATAAAAATTAATTCAAGCTTTTTATTTTTAATACAATGTAAAATAAATAAAAATGCGTAGTTTTTGCAGTAATGCAATGTAGATTGGTTACAGATGTGCCCTTTTCATTAGTACTTTGAGCTGCCTCCACGAGCTCGCAATACTGCTGTTATACTATTTGGCATACTTTCTACTAGGTTTTTGAGGCGATGCTGCGGAATATTCTGCCATTCCTCTATTAGAGCTTCTTTCATTTCACGTAGCGTGATTGGCGGCAGATTCTGCTGACATACATGTCTTCCAAGTTCGTCCCATGCATGCTCAATCGGGTTTAAGTAGGGGCTGTGTGCTGGCCACACCATGTGTGTAATACAGACTTCTTGAAAATAGGCAAACACTATCTAAGCCGTATGCGGGCGGGCATTGTCTTGCATAAAAACGGCATTCTCGTCCATGTCCACTAAAAATGGAACAACATAGTCATTCAGAATTTCAGTGACATATGTTTCTGCAGTTAAAGTTCCATTTTCTATCACCACTAGCTCAGTATGGCCTTCGGAAGAATACCCAGCCTACACGTGAACAGAGCCTCCGCCATATGGTACTTTTTCTTCTATGTAGGCTTGGTTATAACACTCTACCGGTCTTCTGTACACTCTTTTCCTCCGGTAGTGCTTGACACGCTTGCTTGATAAACAGAATCTAGACTCATCAGAAACATAACTCCTGACCAGTCATTCAGAGTCCAATTCTCGTGTTCTCTACCATAACTCAACCTTGAGTTTCTGTGGTGTCTTTCTAGTTTTGGGCCATTTGCAGGTCTCAATGGCTTTAAATTTGCTTCAGCCAGATGCCACCTTACTGTATTCATACTCAGATTGTTTCCTTCAGCTCATAAATTTAAGCCGTAAGAAAGCGATTTCTCAAAATTGTTTACACCATATAGCTATCCTCCCGTGCTATTGTGTACCTTGTTCGGCCTGTTCCAGGTCTCGAAGATTGGATCCAGTTTCATGGAAATGTTGGAGTACTCGCTGAATTGTAGAAAGAGTCACACCAACATTCTCGCTGTATTTCACTGACTGTTCCCATCTTCAAGTATTCTCAGGATCCTGGTACATTCTTCAGGGGTTAATGACATGATGACTTCAGAATAATAAAATTTATAAGGCAGAGACACCATATTTATAACTTTTTTATTGCAAAACTAAAACAAATGTGAAACAATTGATTTGAATTTTTTGATACTAAATGCAAAAACAACCATTATTTTACATTTTCAGTTTTTATACAATTATCAAAAATAAATAAAAAGGTTTTCTATACTTATTATTTTATGTAGCATTAAATACTCTTTAATTTGTCTTTATTTCATAAATCTAGGCCAGGTACTTTTGAAGATATTGAAGATTTTCAACAGACCCTTTTCTTTGTGGTCTAGTGTATATGAAGATGTGTATTTTCTTTTTTTCCTTTTTAAACTAATCATAGCATCACAATTAATACTGCTTATATCTGTTATTGTATATTTATTTATGGTTCAAAATTGTTTTATTCAAACTTTAGACAATGGCACAATAAAAAAATAATTTTGCATCCAAATTCAGCATTTATGCAGAATGAGATCGCGGATGGGTTAAAAACAATACAAATATGTCTAATCAATAAAAGCACACATTTGTATCCAATATACTGATAAACTAAAATAAACACCCACCTAGGCAATTTTGTTTAAAATGCACTTTCAAAAATGTTACTTGTTTTATTATCATATAAAACATATATTTGATCCACTCTCATGACATGCCACCTCTAAATACTTAAATTTAGAGTGGAATTGTATTGTATGTTTAGTTTAACCCACCACTGGTGAGGCCATAAAAATATTTTTTATTATAAATTGTACAATTTCCAACCAAGTACATTCACCATAATTTTTATCTATACAGTACATTGTGATCTTAGTAAAGCAGGAACAGGAAGCCCGTGTCGCAATAAGCACGATAACACTGCGTGATATTGTAAACAACATAAACTACTTTCTAAAACTAACAAATATATCACTGTAAACATATTAGTCAATAGTTTGACCCACTTTCCCACCAGCTTAATCGTAATAACGTCGGCGATAGAAGTGAGTCACAAGGGTGTTCCTTCCTGTTACTAACCTCTTTAATATCCTGAAGAGTCGCATCCCAACTTATCCTTAACGGTATATAAATGGAATTGGGGAGCAGACATGATAACTCTACGTAGTCCGACGGCACGGACGTCCAGTAGTCCCACGTACTGGGACAACTAGGTGCGGGCACCATTGTTTTGATTTTAAACTTTCAGCTTGCCCAAATTACCCTCGGGACATTTCAAAAGTTTTAACTGACAACACGCGTGCTCAGCGAGCCGGTCGCAGTCGCCAACTGAAAATAATGCACTGTATACATTAGTCACTGTTGTCGAAATCGCACTGATGTTGAATCATAGCATTTCCTGGTATTTTACGAGGGTCATATCACCAATCGCCATTCGTAATTATTGTTAAAATAATAATATTGCACAAACAACACAGTTTTCCAAATAATAGAAGGCCTTTTTTACCTCTACATTAACGTTTACATAATTTACTTGATGTCACACTTATAAAATGAAATCAATGGAATATGTTTTTGTGGAATTGTAAATAAAGATTACGTGCAACAACACACTGCTCGAGGTTCGAGCAAAGTAAATTTGTTTATGGCACTTGTTATGATTTTTATGAATTTGGTAATTATTTCAATATTTTGAATACTCTTTCTCTCTCCTACAACGTGTTTATCAATAGCGAGTAAGCAACATACTTATATTCTACATGCAAGCGTGAAATGTACAATTTGGAGTACTATACTTTTCATATGGAACGTTTGCTTTGCTTTATGGTTCAGAGTTTATCTGTGGGCTCGTCATACCTTCAAATATCAATAACCCGGTCTTCAAGGTGCGGATATCGCCAAATACCCAGTACAATTACCAGGTATCGAAATACCTGTATTGTATATGGGTGGATGTAGGTAGTCACGCTAGGTAATCTTCATCTATGCTTTATGCATGCCTATAGAGTGTAATGAAATTGTATTTCATTTTAATAGAATTTATGTCTGTTGAGATAAGTGAAATCTTTCCTTCCTACTTTACCATGCTGTAAATCTGTCAACTAAGGTAAACGCACCAAAAAGTGAAGGACAGTAGTTAACGTAATAAATTAAATATCACAACTGAGAATATAAAAAGAAAACATTGTCAACGCACACAAAACACCGTAAATTTTAAAA
This sequence comes from Saturnia pavonia, assembly GCA_947532125.1. Taxonomy (NCBI): domain Eukaryota; kingdom Metazoa; phylum Arthropoda; class Insecta; order Lepidoptera; family Saturniidae; genus Saturnia; species Saturnia pavonia. Next base: position 3,666,090 of record OX383899.1, on the reverse strand, counting down.
TATATTCGAACACTCTATAATATTTTCTATCCTAATAATAATAAAGAATACGTTACCATGAAAAAAATGTACGAAAAAAACTTTGTATGCTTAAGACCTCACGGCAGAAGTGAAAACTCGGTAAGGAATTCACCATAGTGTTGATTTCTATGGGAACATTCAATTTTGAAAAGTTTATTTTTAATTATATTACATATAAATATATTTATGTGTATGCATGTAAGTATATATAAACATGAAGTGAAAGTGAAAAGTGAACGATCGAATCGCCCTTTAAATATTTTTTCAATATATAATATTAGCACGATAAACCGCTAACTACACACACTAACCTCACAATGTAAACCAAATAATTGTCAAAATATTTTTTATTACGTACCAATAATAACTATTAAATTAATATAGACATTTATTACGTATGAATTGAATATACTAAACACAGCGACACAACAGCGAAGAGCAGCTGATTTATCTTTCTCGCTCGGGTACATTCAGTGGTCCCGAGTTCACCCGATCGAACCTGTCTCACCTCAGAGCATGACGGATCAGCCTAACTTAGTACCTACGGAAATCTTTTTTTTTTTTTTTTTTTTTTTTTTTTTTTTTTTCGAACTGACTACACTGTTAGCCTGAGGGGCCCTGGAGCCTTTACGGCTTTTACAGCTTTACCGGGCTTGGGGGCGAGCGCTTAGGGCACTCAGCCACGAAAGCTAAGCAACAACATCCGAGGGCGCCAAAGTGGCCGAACCTCGGCTCGGACTGTTGCGCGTATGCAATTAAGTCGCGATCTGACTAAATCCCTATCATTCGATCTAAACTAACTATACATATATACATGTTTCTGCCCCCTGGGAGGAGGGAAGGAACATGTGTATGTGTATTTAGTGGTCTGAAATTTTTGTCTACTCTAACTAGGCAAAAAAAGAAAAAAAAAGGTCCCTTACAGAACCTATGTACCTATGTGTGTTGTGCATGTATGTATAATGCAGTGTCATGTATGGCTGTGAAAGCTAGTGATTGTAGAGTCACTTGTATCGCGCGAGAGGCTGCTTGTCTCAAGGGCTCCATGCCGATGGATCGGACCTAGGCTTGAGTTGCCGCAGAGGAGGGCGGTCGTGGCGGGTGTGCGGGAGCGAAGTTAACCGTACGTCCCCTGCGGAGGGAACGGTGGTTTCGCGGGCGTGGGCGCGAGCACGCATATGTTGCGGGAGCGGACGCGTAGTAATTATTAGCTTTCTCGATGTCGTCGTCGGGATCGACAAAGAGATTTCGCGGACGGCGTTTATAACGTTTGGCAACGGGGATCGAGTTGTCTGGGACGTAGTTCACGGTGGATTTTACGAGTGGGTTGGGGTGATTCGAAGCGCTATCGAAGTATCTCCTGGTGAGATATTTCACATAGGCTTCTATTGAGGGAAGCCTCATGTCCCTGTGGAGGTCCATGTTCCTAACGAAGGCTGGAGGGTCAAGCAGGCGACGGAGAAACCGATTTTGGACTCTTTGCATGCGGACAAAGTTATGTTTGGACATATGTGCGAACGCTGCGCAGCTATATGTCAAGATCGGACGGACGCACATCTTGTATAGTGTAAGCTTATGTCTTAAGGACATTTTGCTTACCGAACTGAGCAAGGGTCGCAAGCGGGAAAGGATCCAGACGGCCCTATTCCGGACTATAGTAACGTGTGCGTTGAAGTTAAGCTTCGAGTCGAGGGTGACACCTAGATATTTAGTCTTGGTGGCCCAAGGGATATTCCTACCGAATAATGAGAGGGGTCCTACCGTGCGTGGTAGTTTACATGTATGCGGTTCGAACATAATCGCGGCGCTCTTTACCGGATTAATAGCTATTCGCCACGTTCGAAACCACTCCCCGAGAGTGGTTACGGCACGTTGGACTGCGCAGGCGAGATTTTTTCTGTGTCTGTTTGACGCGTATATGACTGTGTCGTCAGCGTAGAGCCCTACCTCGACCCCGGGGGGCTTCGGGAGGTCGCTGACGTACAGATTGAAAAGGCAAGGCGCCAGAATGGAACCTTGCGGGACTCCTGAGCGTATAGGGTGGGCGGTAGATAGTACTCCTTCCACTCGGTAGTGAAAGGTGCGGTCGCGTAGAAAATCATGAACTAGGTGAACTAACCTATCCGGGATTTCTAGTTTATGTAGCTTGTGGACTAGTCCGGCATGCCAGACCTTATCGAAGGCCTTAGCTACGTCGAAAAAGACCGCAAGCGTACGGGCGGGGGCGATACTACTTTTGGCAAAGTTGCTCGTGATGTGCTCCGTGAGGCGGTGCACTTAATGTGTACACGAGTGTCGGGCGCGAAAACCGAACTGTTCGGGAGGGTATAGGTTTTTAATATCTATAACGGTTTTGAGACGGTTCAGAAGGAGCCGCTCGTAAAGTTTTCCTAGTGTGTTTAAAAGGCTGATCGGGCGATAGCTATCGGGAAGCGAAGCTTTTTTGCCGGGCTTGTGAATACCTATAACTATAGCTTTTTTCCAGACGGCTGGAAAATAGCAGTGGGCTATGGCTACATTGAAGATGCAGACCAAAAGAGCTATGAGGTGATCGGGAAGAAGTTTAAGTACTTCATTCCTGATACCGTCGGGGCCGGGGGACTTTCTAGGCTTAAGGCCTTTAATAACAGTACAAATCTCGTCATGCGTGACCGGGGTTAACGTTTCCGCGGGGGGAATCGACGTTAGTTCCTGAACGGCGGTCTCGATAGTTTCGATGTGGGCAGTGTCTACGTTGTCGCAGTTTGGGGAGCACTGGCTCTCTAAGCTTGCGGCAAGGCATTCTGCCTTATCGTCGCTATCGAACGCGGGTGGGAGATCGGGGCCTCTTTCGAGGGGCGGCATCAGGGCGGTAGCTTCTAACTTCAGACTCTGGGCGCGAGCGCGAGGCCCGTTTGGCGGGCTTGTTTTTTTGTACGAGGGTGAAGCCCTCGTTGTCTGTTCGTATTGCCGTGTCCATTTCGATGGACTCGGGTTCCGGGTCCGGGCTAACGGGAGAGTAGCTGTCGTTTGTTGCTACAAGCGACGGTGTCTCCGCTTCGGGGACTAGTGATGAAAATTGATTTTTCATCGGTAGCGCAGAGGGCGCTGGGGTCGGGGCTTGAATGCCCGGGGAACGTGAGCGCGACGATGGCCGTTTGTACGGCGTTTGACGGTGAGCGCGGGGTGCCGTTGAGCGGGAGCGCGGGGTGCCGTTGAGCGGGAGCGCGGGACGGACTTCTTGTTCGTCGCGTGAGGCGCGGCGGGGTCGCTGGCGGGCTCGGTGCCCTGAGCGATGGCAATGGCAACGGCGGGTTGCTCGGCCACGATGGCCCTACTAAAGTCCGTCCAGAGCGACGGATGCAGGGTCGTTGCGAACGCTTTGAAGCGTTCGAGCTCAGATTGGTGTGCCATTCCGGCGGTGGCGGTTGGGCGGGCGGGGGTGAAGTTAAACCTCCCTGCCGGAGAGGCAGGGGGGTGCGCCGAGTGAATTTAAACGGCTATCCCGAGCCGTGTAAAGGGACCTGCGTGTCACGGTGTAATGACTCGCAGGAAAAGAACCTACCGGGCCCTACGTGGAGGTCCCTATCAAGCCCGAGGCAGAGAACGCAGCCGGTATAAATACCTAGCTACGCCCAAACAGACACTCGGGGATGGATGTGTAGCAGGATCGGAAGGGTGGGAAGGAGACACTCAGGGCTTGACTATGACTCTATCAAGGGCCAAGATTCCTGAGCCCGACCAAGTACTATCGTTTGCCTCTGAAGGAGGCAACCGAGGGGCGCTTGGGTCACGCACCCACTTGCCTTCTGTTGACACCGAGAGGTTTCCGGCAAGCGACCACTAAAGTGTGGATTTCGTCGAATAGAAACAGACAGTTGCACTTAAAAGTGCAGTTTTTGTTTGTGTAGCGCTACACAATGGGTGCGAGCGAGACGGCGATACGCAGGTGCGGCGCAGGTGCGATGCAGGTGCGATGCAGGTGTGCAGCAAGGCCGGTCGGTCGTAAAACTTCACAAAGGCGGCAGAGAGCAGTCGTAAACACGTCCGTTCCCGCCGGCTGTCGTGATCGGTCTCTACGGAAATCTGTGTGCGGTGCACCAAAAGAAGTTTTCACTTCAAAAATAATTATTATGTTTTAGCGTTGTTATGCAATTATGTTCCTTAAATTCATATCTGTATCAAATTCGTCTCAACGAATGAAATGGTTTCTAATCTAAACCATGCGGTGCTACTCACTTCGAACCATTCGGAGTCGGACTATGAAAAATAACTACAAATATCAATACCCGGTCATCAAGGTGCGGGTGCCGGTGCATGGGTATTGCGAACTATAGGCGTACGCGGCCGGTCTTTACGAATGACGTAATAACTTTAAGGTATGTGTCGGGTACTTCGGTCCGCACCCGGTCTGCGTACTGGTAAGCTTGCACTGGGTATTAATACCTGGACCAGTATATAACTTACATGACTAGCTCGTCACTCGTCAGAATATATGCGTAGGAGGACTATCTCCAATAGAGACAGAATAGTCAGATCGCGACTTAATTGCATACGCGCAACAGTCCGAGCAGAGGTTCGGCCACTTTGGCACTCTCGAATGTTGTTGCTACGCTTTCGTGGCTGAGTGCCTTAAGCGCTCGCCCCCAAGCCCGGTAAAGCTGTAAAAGCCGTAAAGGCTCCAGGGCCCCTAAGGCTAACAGTATAGTCAGTTCGAAAAAAAAAACTCCAATAGAGATTCTCTATGTATGACAATTTTTCCGTCGAAAAGCGTTAAATTACGGTGGTGCCATGGTAGCAAGGGGGAAAATTTTAAAGGTAGTGTAAAAGAAGTCATTTTACAGACTTTTTTACAAATTCTATAGAAAATAAATAAATGTGTACGGAGCCCTTCTCCACAGACTTTCCCATTATTGTTTCAATTATTACAGCTGGACACTTTTTCATCTTGTCACCCATTTACAGGATACAAGATAGTCCTCATTATCTCTATCCTCCATAGTGTATAGGTACTAGGAACAGTATATCACTGTAGAAAGAAAAAAAAAAGTGTGTGTGCGATTCACACACGATAGGAGTGAAATTTCATTTTAAAAGACATTTTCTATTTTATTAAACAGTGTACAATATACATACACACCGACATTTACTCTCTCGCTCTGGCTCACACAAAGAGGAGAGACCGATAATGTGCGTTAAACGTTTAACATTTAACGTTTAACGCTTGGAAGTCGCATAAGAAACGATAGAAGTGAAACTTCATTTTAAAAGACATTTTCTATTTTATTTAAACAGTGTGCAATATATTAACACGCCGACATTTACTCTCTCGCTCTGGCTCACACAAAGAGGACAGACCGATAATGTGCGTTAAACGTTTATCGTTTAACGCGTTGGAAGTCGCATAAGAAGTTTCACTTCAATAAATATAAACCCTGAAGAATTGATCACACTAGTTCAGGAAAGAGGTATCCTTTGGGACACAACTTTAAATTTTATCCTTAAATCCTTAGCTGTCTTTATTTGTTTTCTTCTTAAATAATAGTAGGTACATCACAACAACTTCGTCACGTGCACAGTCGCCTCGCGTAGAGTATTAAAAATTGGCACGAGCATCGAACGTGGCCGACAACCGATTATCAACCGTAGTGTGAACAGAGGCGCCGACATCCGATTATAATCCGGGCCCGACACCCGACAAGTGAGAACGAGCGCTAACAGTTCATATTGAAACTCTATGAGTTGTTTCCTCTACGGATTTTTATTATTTACTAGCGACCCGCCCCGGCTTCGCACGGGTGCAATGCTGATACTAAATATACCTACCTACTACAGAATGTCCTTAAACAACGTATACAGCTTTTTTGTCATTAGACAATACAAACATGTTTCGTTTAGAGATTACTCTTGAAAGAGTAGCAGTTCGGATGACAACACTATAATGTGGTATCTTGGAGCTGACCTGAGGATAGACCCAGGAGGTGGATAGTGGAACACCTCAGTGGTTACTAGCAGTGGTGTAGCTAGGTAACCAAAGGCCCTGGTGCAAAATAACTATTGGAGCCCTATTTAAACTGATGAATATATATAAATATTTTAAAAGTGTAAAGCTACTTTATCATCAGCTCTTTATCTTGCACTACAGAGTACAGCAAAGCTAAGCTACTTATTACATATAGACAGACCTCTTCCAGAACAGCGGTTCTTTAGAGGATTGGTTTTTACACGATACATTTCGGTGAGTTTGCCATGGAATTGCATAACACAATTCCTCCTTCTCCCTTCCACCATCGGACGACAAGGCGTACAACGGCATTGTATCCATATGTGGTTCAGATTCCTCCAATTCGTACTGAGCGTTTTGCTTCAACTTTTGTAAGGCGGACGGCCAGAAAATGAAATGCCTTACTGGCGTCTTTGTTTCCTAACAGGTACACCTGGGTGTCCTCAAGTGTGACTAGTTTAAATTTAAATTCTTTCTGTGTGATTACAGCTTAATAATACTAATTACATCCACTTCACATAGCGTCGTTATCGCGTCACCAGGAGTTATAAACACGTCTCTCACAGATGCTGTGCATCGTCACATGCCGATAATAGTGCAAGTTTTACATAAAAATAAAACTTGTATTATTGAGCATTGACGATGCACAGCATCCAGTTCAAAGCTCCTGATGAGAGACTGCTATGACTGATTAAATGCCCCCACCGGCCTCCTGTGACTTAAACTCAGTAGATGGCGTTGCAGAGCACAAGGTCATCAGTTTAAAGCGCTGTGATTGGTGGAAAGCAAGCGCAAGTATACAACGCCCTCTCACAGATGCTGTGCATCGTCTATGCTCAATAATACAAGTTTTATTTTTATGTAAAACTTGCACTATTGTTGATATAGCATTTATAATAACTAAGCAGCACTAGTGACTAAAACTAAGACCAATTACTACTAATGAACAGGTATCTTCTAGGCAAGCATCTTCCATCGTCGGCCGCATCGTTGCTTACCATCAGGTGAGATCGAGGCCAAATGCTTGCTTATCATGCGTAAAATAAAAACAGCTGTGAAGAGTTTCAGAACTGCCGGAACCGGAACGGAAGACGAAAGTAACGTAGTAGGTAGATAATTTAAAAAATAACGACGCAGATTACGATTAATAATGTAGGTAATAGGCAATAAAATGAAGTAGAAAAGATTAAAGGATTTATTAATGAACGTCTGATCTACCAGCTAACAATAAAATAAGCTATTTTTATAATCTTTTAATAGCTTTATTTTTTTGCAAAGTATCAATGATTTCGGTTAAATCCAGGCTTGATGCGGCTTTGTTTTCAATTGCTATTAGCAATAAATGTCGGAGTCGAGCTTGGCTCACACTATTTCTTAAATATTTTTTTATAAATCTAAATCGCTAAATTCGCTAAATCTGACGGGGAATCCTTCAAGTTGGCAAAACTGCACAAACAACAGAAAGAATTCAGGGGATTTCCCTATAAGTTATGAATTTCTTTCAACTGAGTTGCCACAATTAAACTCGTGTTGCTATCTGTTATATTTATATTCTTAGGATGGGAGAAATTTTAGCATGTTTTCGGTTTTGCTCGTCAGGGTCCGAGGGCCCCCTGAGCTTGAGGGCCCCGGTGCACGGCACCGCCTAGCACTCCGATAGCTACGCCGCTGGTTACTAGCAAACTCCTCGAGTTTAGGGTCATATGATTCGTTTTGACAAGTCAAATAGATTGGCCTTGGTAATGAGATGTTATTATAATACTAAAATGTTTTATAATTTTTATTGCGTTGTTAAAGCGTGTTTTTAGTTTCGTAATCTATTTAAACTTTTTTTCTTGATACTCAAAACCATAATTTACGTTTTGAACGATGGATATGCGTAGATTTTTTGTTTTGTTCCTACTGGGTACTGGTCCTGGAAAAGTATTAGGAAAAAATTCGGCTTGGGTGGCGCTGTGGTGGAGTTATTGACTTCTTGAAACTGGAAAGGGCAGAACCCGCAAAAATATGTCTGCCTGGCCTGCTAGTCATACTGTTATATTATAAAACACTAGAAGTTTGATTGAACCTTATTTGAATTTAAAAATATGTGAACATATCATAACCTTAAATTACATTACTGACAGCTGACAGTTGAAGTTTTGATACCATTTGACATTAGTCTCGTGATAAATTTGGCAATGCACGTTAGGCAATCGATTTGTTTTTGTAAGTAAAATGTTTGAACACTCTGTTAAGGTACCAAGGCATTACAAAGTTGCATCAAATATACTCAAGAAGGTTTCTACCGAAGGCGGCAGCGTTAAAAGTTTACTTTACGAAAACAAACTTCGACACTTTGTAAGTTGCTAAACTATTAGAAAAATGTAGTTTCTAATATTTTTTTTAAATCACCTAGCTGGTTATAATTGCAGAGGACCAACGTGCTTTTCGCGTTGATTACTGAAGCAATAAAACATGGCGCTGATATAGATAATATCTTTGAAAATTGCAAAATATTACAAAATGAACCCCGCTTAGACCCGTGGTTAGCGAAAATCCTCACAGCAGAGCTTTTATACGGCAAAAAAACTTTACCTGGCAAAAGTAAACCAGAACAAACTATCTTCTCATACAAAGAAGAGTTTGAAAATTATCAGTCAAAGCACCAAGCTGACGCAAAACCTGAAGGTAATTATTTTATTTCTTTTTTCAGAATTAAAGACAATGGCTGAGGCTGATGAGAGTTCACTAATACCCATTCACACGAAACGGGCTGCCTTTGCCCTAGCAAACCTTTTTCTATACAGTGTTGCCATGTTTACCTTACCATTTGTTGCATTTTTTGGTGTGCGTCATGCTCTTATTGAGTACTATCACATAAAAGGATTTGCAGTTACTGCTTGGTCTGTCATAGCTTCTGTCATTGTAGTTAACATAATAATATGTGTATATGCTTACCAAGCGTATCATGAAAAAGAGTATGATGAACATGGCAATGAAATTGACCAGCATTCATATAAACCAGTGGCAACTGAAGGCGAGAAGAGTACTTTAAACTTAAAGGAAGATTGATTTAATAACAAACATTCCAATTAGCTTTTTCAGTGTTCTTACAATGAATAAAATAATAATTACTAAAATGTTACATATTGCTTTTTTGATATTTTTTCTTAAAAAATTATTGGTTATCCTTTTTTTTAATAAAGTTATATAATACATCATTTTTACTGCAGGGATTATTTAAAAGTATAACGATATTATTTAATAATAAATAGACAAATTTTTATCCTACTTAATTGTGAGGTATAATATATTTATTAACAACTTTATAATAATATATTTTTTAATCTGAATATTGATACTAGTGATGTTAATAATATTGATTATTTACTTTTGGCTGAGCTACCAAATTTGTTTTAAGTTAGATGTCCCTGGAGAAACCTACAAAAAATTAGGTTTCTTTTCATTTAGCATTTTAAGATGGCCTTGTACATTTTCATTTATAATAAAACTAAAACCAATCCATGTTTAATTTTTTTAATTAGTTATGAATAAATACTTATGTTATAAATTTATTTATTTTGTATTATTAAACCTTGTGAAATCAAACATTGCAAACAAATATTGAAATATTTATTATTGAGTTTCTGGATTTTTACCTTTAGTAACAAATCAGTCTGGTATATTTTTATCTACTAGCTACTGTTTCATTGTTTCCTCGATAATTCTTCAGCAGGAGGTCCCAACTATGTTATACTTGCTCAGATTTCTGAAATAATTTATTGAACCTTTCACAGAATTTATTAGGTGAAATTTCTTTGGAGATTTCTCTATATTTAGGGCAGCCCGACTGGTGGAGTACATCCACCCTACAATAGTTAACAGCCAAATAACCTTGTGTTGTGTTCCTGGGGTGAGTAGGGTTTCCAGAGCTTCTTGGGAAGGGGGGATCAAGGTCTGCAATGCGCTATTGTTATCTATAGTATTACAAGCGACCATAGGCTATGGTAACCGCTTACCATCAGGCGGGCCGTGCTCTTCTTTGCCATCTGCATATAAAGTGTGATACTTTATTTAATATGTGGTTCCTTTTTTTCCTAATTATAGCTTACTTGAATCATCTTACTAATATTTTATTTTCGCTGGAGATATTAAATAGATCGCAACAATAAAAAATATTTAAAAATAAATATTTATTACCCGCAGTTGTCTGCAAACCCCGTTATGTACGAATAAACACTATCCTTCTGTCAACATCGGACGCCATCCGGGCTTTTAAAGATGAAGGGTACAATTTCGTCCGCTGCACCTCCGGCTCTTATGATGACTATCTTGAACAAATACAGAATCTTAGTGAATATGGTTTCACACAAGATTATCATGTGAAAACTGTGTTTGTTTTCCCATCTGGTACTAAACTGCATGAACATGAATTGTATATGGAAAATAAAATTATTCTACAGAATAAGGTAAGAATAGTTAAGTGCCTTTATCATGAGGAAATGCGGGCGACGTTTAGTACATACTAACGTATTCTTCTGTTTTATCTCAGGATAATACATATGTTTTAATGTTTTCCATAAATTAATTATTATATAACTAGGAGCCTTCTGAAATTGCACAGTTATACCGCTGTTGTAAGACATCCAGCAAACAGGTGGATATAAACAAAGTATCGAATATAATAAAATATAAAAACATAAATAAAACATATATAGACACATAAACATTTTCTTATATTACACTTAAAGAAAATTTATTAAAATCAGTCTAATTTTTGAGGCGGAAACAGGAATACGAAATCATCTATTTTACATAGGTATAATCAGTACGAGCTGCAGTTATCTCTCTCTCACTCTAGTGGTTAATGTGACAGCAATAGATTTCTGTTAAAACTTATTCAAATGCATTGCCGACTGCCTTTGTATTAGGTAAGTTATAGTCATATCAAGTCTAGACAGCTGCTCTATGATAATATTATGTAGTTGAGGCAAACCAACTAAGGAAAGAATCTCGGCAAGTTTCTACTGTTTTCAATGGCATAGATCATTTAGTGTTTATTTACTACAAAAAATCCGAAACCACGTACTTGTGATTTATTTATACCGCTGTTAGCATTATCAATATTTTCAGTTCATAAATGAATAAACAAAAGTAATTATAATTCCATTAAAAGATTGTGAATACATGTTTTTTATGAGCTGTCAATTCATATGATACTTCTATCGATGGGCAAAATCATAATTTTACAGGACCAGCTTCCAAACAACATTTTGGCTCTTGAAATTGTAGGGGTAAATATGTACTCATACACGTTGTACTGCAAAGGAAAATAGTGCCTACAAGCATATTTTAGTATTTTTTATGATACACTTATTTATACTTAAAGAAATCATTTATTGCAATTTTCGTGGTAGCGTGTACAGACACCGCGTCGGTCGACGTGAGCTCGAATCCCTGCAATGACCCTGAGCTTTCGGTGAAAGGAAACATCGTGATGAAACCATAGCATGGTGGTAGGGTATTTTCTAACACCCTACTGGCTAGCTACACCACTCTCAAGTTGAAAATCTGTCGCCAAGCACCTATAAGTGGTTTCCGGCAGCTGCACTTGAGAGCCAGTTTCTCTTTCAGGCTTAGCGTGTCACCATCTTGGGCAACATCGTCATTTAAGATCAAGTGAAATTGTGGGCATACTGAAACTTATAAACGATATTAAAAAATCCGTAAAAAAGACAAAATTGTTTAGTTTGGCTATTATACATAGGACCCATCGCTATATTTTTGATTAAAAGGAGCAATTATAAAGTATCAATTCTTTAATCAGGCTACAGCAATGGCAGTACACATTCTTGCACCACCCCCAGGAAGCGTTATAATGGACATGTGTGCAGCACCAGGAATGAAGACAACTCAATTAGCTGCATATCTGAGAAACAACGTAAATATAATTTAATCATTACCCAAACTGTAATAAGGATACATCTGTATGTAACTAGTTTTCTAAAAGTCGTGAACGTTGTTTATCTATTTAGTATGTAAAATTTACTGTACGGATTTTGATGCAATGTAAAATGTATTAGGTTTGCTAATGTTTTTGCTCAATATATTTCATCATTTTAATGCCGACAAAGAGTTCGCCAAGAAATTAGATATATTTTTGAGATTACTGAACTCATTTAATTTTATTTTTGTAGAAAGGTAACTTGAAGTAGTCATTTGCGTAATTATTGAAATTGTATTTTTTCATTCCAATTAAACATACAGCAAAATATATTAAACTCATACGAAGGCGCACGTAACTAACAGCTAGGTATTTGGGACCTGATTAAATTCATATGGTCACAGGGCAAAATTATGCTGTTGAAAGAAATGAGAAGCGGTTCCATAACTTGAAATAGTAATTTCCGTAATTATTGAAATTGTATTTTTGATTCCAATTAAACATACAGCAAAATATATTAAATTCATACGAAGGCGCATGTAACTAACAGCTAGGTATTTGAGAGCTGATAAAATTTATATGGTCACAGGGCAAAATTTATGCTGTTGAAAGAAATGAGAAGCGGTTCCAGACACTATGTGATTTTGTCGAGAAAACTCAATCTCATTGCGTGCAAACCATACATAAAGACTGTTTGGAAATCAAAAGAGGAGAATACGATGATGTTGAGTATATAGTTCTCGACCCAAGTTGTTCAGGATCAGGTAACCTTTAACAAATATAACTTCGACGCAGATTAATCATGTACTAAATTGGAAAAGTAATTATATTTATTTTTTTAGGAATGGAAATCAGTGTACACAACTACATAGAAGAATCTAGGCTTGCAAAATTAACATCATTACAAGAAAAGTTTCTCAAACACGCAATGAACGCTTTCCCTAATGTAAAAAGAATAGTTTACAGTACCTGCTCTATATTTCCCGAAGAAAACGAAAGAGTTATAACTAATGTAGTGAAAACTTCACGTGCTAAATGGAGGGTACAAGATGTTAAAGAACTATTGAAGGGTCAATGGAATAATTTTGGGTCGGCTATGTACGGTAGCATGGGAACAAGGTGCCTGTATGCTAAGCCGGAGACTGATTTTACGACAGGCTTCTTCCTGGCAGTTTTAGATAGAGACCAGAAACAGATGGAAAAACACTTGAGTAAAGAGGGTGACATTATCACTAAAAATAAAAATAAGAATAAAAGTAAAGAACATTCTAAGGAATTCATAGACGAGATATCAATTGATAGCCATAAATACAATGTCGAAACTATCAATAATAATATAGATAAAGAAGATAAAAATGATATTTCGGAAGTGCTGGTAAAGAAAAATAAGAAACACAAAAAAGATCATGATATTGTCCACTCAAATGAAACCAAAAATATAGACGATACACAGGAATTGATGTATTCCAAAAAGAATAAAAGAAAACATGATGATTTAAATAAGATGGCTAGTAATTTAAATGAATTAGTATTAGACATTGCAGAAAATGAAACAAACCCAAAAAAGAAAAAGAAGAAAATTGGTAAGAAAGAATATGAAAATGAAGATTGTAATATTGATCATGAAGATATATTGAATGTGGTAAAAGAAGATGAAGAGAAAACTAAAAACAAGAAGAAACGCAAAAAAGATGTTGTTTTTCCTTCTACAGAAGATATGCAATGCGATATTGTATATGAATCCCCAGTTAAAAAGAAACTAAAGACAGAAAGAACTGTTGAATCTGACTTACAGGTATTTTCGGACTGCACAGATATGGAACCTTTGAAAGAAAAGAAAAAAAAGATAAAATCTAAAGTAAATTCTGCAGAATATTGTTAAAAGTTACAATTTTTTTTATTGTAGCTTTTTCAGCTTTTTGTAACTTCTTAAATATTAAATGATCTATTTGCATTTCTTGTTAATTTTATTGATTAAGTAATAATTTCATTAAATAATAAATATTGCATTGAATCGGTGACTTAGCTTGTGTTGTCAAAGGTCCAAGGGCTTACTTGCAAATGGAACTAATGTAATATGCAGCGAGACAGCACTCAATAACAGAGTTTATTGTATACGTCTTATTAACTGAGGTCTTTAAGACTATCGTTGCCTGCTTGGCGCCCAGTCTATTTTGCGGGTCACTAGTACCAATACAAAGTCATTAGTATGGATTCCATAATAACATTGAAACGATTTTCCTTCTTATGTTAAATAGTATAATATTTTATTTAATATGACGTGTTGGTAAGGGAAGCCGGTCCTTGTAACACTAATTGTCTGAGACTTAAGTCACTGCGAACTCAAAAATTAAATGGAAAACAGCAAGATTCCACAGCAGAAAACACAAATAATATTCAGTAAAAACATGGAATAACAATTATAAATATGTGGTACGTCAGAAACTCGCCCAAAATTCATCATCATGAACATCATCTGCCATATTTCGTCAAGCTAGCTCAGTCAGATAAATAATTTTACTCGACAGATAAAGATAATCGTTTATTAAACAGAACACTGTTACACATTTCAAAAGTTACGATTAGTTGTGAAATAATTAGAAACAACGACAGACATTTATAAAATAGTACAAGCGACGCGATAGCTAGAGCTCTTCCTCTTTCTGTCAAAATTAAGAAAAGAACATCAACACACTCGCCCAAAATTAAGCACTTTAAAGACGGCAATATATAAAAACTTATTAACTTAACTTAAAAAGGTATACTTATTGAAAAAAGTGTGGTTACTTTCTATCACAAATGTACGAACAAGTGTTTAAAGAACATACATAATAATAATGTAAGCTAATTGGTTTTGAGCTTGAAGCTTTAGTTTTACAGATTTTATGTGGATTTAACATCAGGGGCGTACCAACCGAAATTACCGCCTACAGCAAGTATCGGATTTGCGCCCTCTTGTAAATTATCTAAATAAAAAATACCTAACACGTTTGAAGTCAACTTAGCATGATTTAAATCATTGCTTATTATTTAAATGATGATTTAAATCATTGCCTTTTTAAGGAGCCCTGTGTCATTTCCTGGGGAAAACCATGCTAGATAACCCATTCCAAAGCTTTAAAGTACGCGAAAAAAGTTTCTAGACCTTACTGTTGTCGGAATTCGTTTTAGGTGTAGGGATGAACAGCCAGCCAAAGGCGGAAGGTGCGTGTTTGGAATTGCAATGAGGGCACCATATCAAAAAGTTCCAAGTTCAAAGAGACCCAATGTGTCTGCGAAGTTCTAAGGTGTCTAGATCGCATGTTATGCGACTAGTTCGCCTTTCCACGGAGTCAAGAGTAGAAAGCTGGTAGGCAGGAGCATCTGTCCATATGTGCGAGCAGTACTCTTATATGTTACGCTACAAACGGCAGCATTGTGCGGCAATCTATTTTACACCGAAGAAATATCGTGTTTGAATATTTTGGTCTACTTGATTGGCTAATGTTACTTGTAAATCCAGTACCACTTTTTTTATTGGTAATGCGATTATGTTCCCTATGAGATGTATGATCTTTTAAGACTATATTTTTGTTCGAGGCCAAGTAAAGCATCTCGTTACATTCTATTGTTTTTATATGTAATTTGAATTTTTGGATATCCTAAAATACTTCGTACTTTATATAATCTTCAATCTTAAATTTTTGATTAGACCTCTCCATAGCCAAAATCTTTGGTAAATACAAACAAAACATTACCTAAAAAAATGTTTCCACGCATGAGAATGGGTCACGGAATCCATCGGGTTTGGATACAAGTGCGTCATCGTGCCACATGCCGCAAGGTGCTGTTTTGCCGCACGATTCTTACTACAACGTGCGACATTTTTAATTTGTATGTCATAAGACACTGTTTCAGCTACAATGTCGCGCGTTGTTGCTATGGCGTAATAAGGCTTTAGCACTGCTTATCTTTGGCTCTGTTGTCTTCTAACCACATGGATTAGACAAAGAGGAAATCACGTTAATTGGTGTTACATTACGGCAAATTTGTATAAGTAAAGCCGAAAAAGTATGTCACTTGTCACTTCTGAATTTTAATTTATATAGGTAACTACTATTTAATGATATCCTGACAAATATTTATTATGTACTTTTTAAACTCTATTATTCCCGTATAATAAAAATTACTTACTAAAAACTTTAAAATTAGAGATTCTATCACAGATCTACAACTTTCTACACTAAATATACAGTTTCAGTTTTATGAGTTTCATGGTTTTATGGGTTATATTATTTTCATGGGTGTTGAAGAAACAAGTCAATATCGTTTTTCGTTGCACCGTCAGGGCTCATCCAGGACCACTTCATGTGCTCTCGATTTCTGAAAAAAGAGTTCATCATAAAAATACCTTTCTTCTCCATGAAGCCGGCTTAAGAGAAAGCCGTCGATTTAATTTGGGCTGTACGGTGCCAAATTGACTACCATTATATCGAAGTATTAAAGTGTTTGTACGAAAACGCCACTATTTCAGTCTGCCTGCTTGATCAGATCACTCTAATCAACAAATCTATTCTGTTGCAGCGAGGAGTCAGACATGGAGACATTATTTCTCCTAAACTGTTCACCGCAGCACTGGAAAATGTTTTCAAGGTTCTGGACTGAGAAAGACTAGGCATCAGTATAAAAGGAAAGTACATCACCACATTCGGTTTGCGGACGTGTTCGTTTGAGTCTTGGCTGGGACCCATGGAGGACCACCGTGCAATGCTCAATGACCTCAGTAAAGCCTCTGAACGAGTTGCTCTTAGAATGAACATGTGCAAGACAAATATCATGTCGAACGTACATGTAGTACCAACTCGCCTAAAGATGAGGTATTCTACGCTTGGAGTTGTTGATGATCATGATTACCTAGGTCAAACTGTCTTGTTAGGTAGATTTAACTTTGAGAAAGAGGTCAATCGTTGAATCCAATGCGGCTGGGCAGCGTTTGGGAAGCAACGTAGGTAAAATCTCGTCCAAGATACCGCAGTGTCTCAAAACGAAAGTCTATGACTAGTGTGTTGCGGGAAGCCGCTGGATGCGGGCAGCACAAGACCGGTCGTTGTGGCGATCTTTGGGGACGCCTATGTCT
Organism: Saturnia pavonia; assembly: GCA_947532125.1. Lineage (NCBI taxonomy): Eukaryota > Metazoa > Arthropoda > Insecta > Lepidoptera > Saturniidae > Saturnia > Saturnia pavonia. The sequence goes on along the minus strand of OX383899.1, from coordinate 3,649,044 downwards.
AGCGGTGGACGTCATTCGACTAAAATGATGGTGATGATGAAACAAACCAATATTTCAAAGAATTTACAGATATATTAAAAATAAATAAAGTACACAATAAGAATAGTTTTATTCATACATACGTTTAATATGCTTCTAGAAAATATAGGTAACTCACTCCCCCTCCATTTGGATTCATGCCACAAATTTACCATATAATTATTTACTTAATATACTTATTGGAATTTTAATTAATTTTCAAATTACAGTAACGCATGCGGAACGGTGAGAAGCTGACTCGTAAGTACTTAAGCACAAAATTTATATGGACGAACTCGCAAGCTAAAGCTAGTATAAGTCATATATCCTTTTATATAAGTAGTTCAAACATCATAAACGCGACGTTTATTTCTTTTCGTCCATAGCCACTGTTTCTGCGAATTGTTATATTTCTTTTGTCGAGTAATCTGTTACTACATTTTAGTTTTTAAGCTAAACCGACAAGGTGCACATAAATTGCTTTTAATGTTACCATATTCACGCTATGTTGTCACGAAATCTCGTGCGCCCTTATTTTGGTTTTTTTAATTAAAATGACATATTTTATAATGAGTTATTGCGATAAACCAATATTAAGTTACGAAGTAACGATGACGAAAATCTTGGAAAAAGGGACTCGTTCAAATGTGGAATGGCGAAATTTCAATACATAAATAGGGGAGAGCTACTATCACAGGTAAAAAATGAAACCTGTTACACCTGTTCCACCTGTTCTTGTTCCAGAGAAATAACTTTTCCAAAAACCTAACAAAACAGCCTGTTATATGATGCTATTTCTTTCTACTAATATAATAAAAAAAGTGAAGATCTTGTTCTAAATCATATTTTTTTGTATCTATTTGTAACAAAGTAAAGATCCTTAACCTTGAAAAGAGAAGAGCATGTTCAAAACTGCAACAATTTATTTCTGTGTCATACACCAGTATGTGGAACGAGTTCGTAGTATATAGTAACAGCTTTCTCAGTCTACAGATAACAGTCCAAAACTGTCACTTCCAAATACCGGTTTTTTTTATTCATTCGTCCGTTTGCGATGAAACTTTACGTGAGTTCTTGCGCGCACACCCGCGAAGGTTTCCGTATTTTACAATAGGTGCCGTGCGAATCATTTAAACAGATTAGTGCATATGCAAACTGTATAATTTAGCGACAGTTCGTGGTTTTGAATTAATGCGACTAACATCTTGTTCATTATCTACTTATATGATATTAGTTTCAACTTTATACCTCAAGTCGCCTGCGAGAAAAAGTATCTTGACACACGGACAGACAGACAGACAGCCCGACAGACAGACAGACGGACAACAAAGTGATCCTGTAAGAGTTCTGAGTTTCATTATGAGGCACGGAACCCTAAAAACGACAATGAAAGCGGGTAATATCCTGAATCCTTCCTAATTAAATTTTTATGCATATTAGGTATATTTCCACTTTGCACAAAATGTATCTATAGGTATCAAAGAGACATTTTAATTAAGGTAGTTTCAGAATTGGGCTGCCACCTGTACTCTATAATAATATACTTTAAAAGAACCGTAAATTACTTGAAAACACTTTATTTCATATAGTTTGATTAGTTGAAAAAGCTGATCGTAATTTTACATATAGTGCATCAGCTCAGTGACTGAACAATGGAATTTGTATTCAGAGCCGTAGCAGATTTTACCTTTGAATAAAAATGTTTTTGAAGTGAAACTTATGCGACTTCCAACACGTTAAACGTTTAACGCACAATATCGGTCTCTCCTCTTTGTGTGAGCCAGAGCGAGAGAGCAAATGTCGGTGTGTATGTATATTGCACACTGTTTAAATAAAATAGAAAATGCCCTTTAAAATGAAGTTTCACTTGTATCGTGTGTGAATCGCACACACACCTTTTTTTTAATGAATTATACTTACTCTCCTCTTTGTATTGTATTATATAGGTACTTTTTCCTATCTTTAACTACAAACATAGTTCATTTTCTCAAGGTGTCAACCCAATTCCAGAAATGCCTGAATGCTACTTGTTGGTGTTGCAACATTTTCTGAACGCACAACTTTATAGTACGTAATACATTAACATTATCTTATTTAGGTATTATTAAAGTTCAACTCCAGAAGCTGGTTGCTAAGCAACACTGTAAGATCGTGCAAGTTGGGCGGTTTATAAACAATGCGTAGATGGGCGGACGTCTGTATTTTATTTTGTCGACCAATCAGAAACCGGATGCGCATTATTATGACAGTTGTGTCCCTCATTGACTGGTGCGAAGTAAAAGCTACCAAAGTGAACTTTAAAACGATGGTTAAAAGCGTGTGCCGTTGGATAGGCGAGCAATGGGTGTCTATAACTTTCCGTCATTGGCCCGGTAAATCGTTGTCGTGACAGTGTAAAGAAATTACAATAAAAATTTGTTTGCTTTGTCACAAATACATTTGTCAACTCTATTCTGTTTGTTAGTCTAAGTTTGTTAGGTATTATATTTTATACAGCACAATACATTGTAAAAAATGAAATTTAATTCTTGGGTCGTATAAGTCTGTTAATGTTTTTTCCGAAGTAGGTAACATGCTGTTGGAATTGTCGAGTTCTACAGAGCTACCGAACCATGACCGCAGCAGTGCAATTTTTCTTATGTGAAATAAAACTCAAGTTATTATTTCATTACCTAATATAAGACAAAGAACGGTTTATTTATTCTTTACTGTTTTTTTAAGGTTTTGGCCATAATCTTACTTCATGTTAAGTAATGATGTGGCCCTAGATGGTAACACGCAAATCTTAATGGGAAGAATGGTTTTCAAATGCAGCCGCCGAAACACACCTATAGATGCTTGGCCACATATTTTCAACGGGCTATTATTAAGAAAATGCCCTACTATCATGCTTTTCATCACAAAGATTTCCTTCACCATAAGCTCAGGCTTATTGCAGGGATTCTAACTCACGATGATCGACGTGGTGTCTGTACACGCTACCACTGAGCGATCACTACCTCAAAAATTTAGAACGGTTTCAGAACTATATTTTGGTCAAGTATTAAATGTAATAATGTTCTAAAACTGGAAGTTCTAACATGTTACAGCCAGAGAGCTGCATCTATAAAAACGGTAAATAACAATTATTAAAACTAAAATGTTCCACGTTTAGTCTCCTTAATCATGGCAGAACTGTTGCGAAGGGGCGAGTAGAAGAAAAATATACTTTAGTAAAAAATAAGATATAATTAATCATTACCGAACCTATAAATTATAGGAATACATCAAACGAAGATTGCAAATAAATGTACACACTTTACTTTTCATTATTTCTTTAAAACAGGTTGGTTACCTACTACCTATACTTTTAGCAAATTACAATAATGAACTCAAAGTAATCATAATTATTTGATTTATGCAATGTAAATTACACTAGCCTTAATTCATAATACATATTTTATTCTTTCCCAGAAATTTAAATACATCAAATAATTAAAGGCGTGCAATAAAAAAAAATTACGTAATGAAAATAAAAAATTACTCGTCAGCTACTAAGGTCCAATTAGTAAACTAATCTACCTTGTTTATCAGTCGGCAAGATTTTCTCATGAACATACACTAATAATTGGGAACGCGTGTCGTCCTTCATAAAACGCGTTATCGCAAACGAAATCCGACTTGATAAGTTATTTATTACTTTTGTTTATATAAATTAGTTTTACTATAATTCCGGGGTTGACGTGGCCCAAGGACTAAGTTACTAAACAAGCATAACACCCTACTAGCGCTTAATGTACAAATGAGGTGTTGAAGCATTTAACTATTCCAGTATGACCACTAGTAAAAAAATTGAAGTCATCAAAATGTGCACTTAAAAGTAGGTGCTGAATATCATAACCGCAATATCTATAGTTACGTATTATAAAACTCAACGTCTTTCTGTCTGTCTGTCCGTTTATGCTATTTTCAAGCGAAAACCACTTGTCCGATTTACATTGTTTTTTTTTAAATTAATAGCTATATTATATAATTTGTTAGATAAAATATTATACGAAATAAGCAGTGACGATAATGGTGTTTCAATTCGGAAAAAAGACACTTGGCATGACAAGCCTTAAGAGATATATCTAATTAATGTACTACATAATTGTAGATCTTATATGGTCCTATCTTTTAAGGATCACCCACAATAAGCATTTTTGGGCAGCACGATTCGCGTGTGCGCTCGACCGACAGAATTCCATAGTCCGCGCGAGCGGAGCCGCGGGCACAGCTAGTACTCATATATGATTAACGAATCTACATGTGCTCTACTCAGATCAAATATGACCTATATTTAATGTCACCTACATAAGTGTAAAATTTATGTAAATATGACACATATGATATCAAGCTAAGATCATTTGTTCACTAATGCAAAGCTGCAGGGCTGCGCTGCGCCTTGTGTGCCGATGCCGGGAGGCCGGCAAATTACTATATGGCGGGCGCCAAGTGCAGGCCACCCCTTAAAAAAAGGAGACTGACACCACCAAGACCCGCATAGGGGTCTAGCGTAGACGTTTGGTGGTAGGATGAGGCACTTCTCGTCCCTTCTTCCGCCTTAGCTGAACCAAGGGGAGATGGGTCGGAGGCCCTATTGGGGCCAGCCGCCAGGGCGACGCGGTGAATGCTATAGCGGTTCCGTTTCGCCCTACTTTGGCGGCTGATGGTACACCGCTGGGTTTTAGTCAGTAAAAGTCTGACATACCCCTCTTGCTCCCCCGAGCGAGAGGCTGGATCAATGTAGGATTTCCGAGCGTTAAAAAAATGGTCTCTTGTTCATTGGGTCATGTTGATTCACTTACATATGTAGCATTTTCGGAATTAAATATTGTATATTCCGATCCCGAAGATACAGTGTATTAAAGCCATATTGGCTCAGTGCATGTTCAGACACCACGTCGATTGGCGTGGATTCAAATCCTACAATATTGATATTATACCTGAGCTTTTGGGGAAGAAAAATATCATTTTGACACCATAGTGTTAGGGCTTTTTCTTACGCCCGCTTGAGTAGCTACCACTCTCATGTTGAAAATCTGGCGCCAAGCACCTATAGTTGTGTTGCAACAGCAGTACTTTAGCGCTAGTCCTCCTCTGACTAATATAGAGCACGTGTGATATATTATCATTAGTTAAAAGTACCTAGTTATACAAAATAATTATAAGTTATTGACACTAGGTGCGAAAAAAAGCTAGACGAAAATAAGCTAATTGGGCCAAGCTGTAACAGTTATTATGTTATAATCGTCATACATAATTAACGCCCACTTTATTCACCTTGTTTTATAACGCTTAAAATCTAATCTTACATTTAAGAAAATAAAGAGAAAGAAAATATTGAGATTTACAAAGAGGTAAAATTTGTGAGTTTGTGGATATGTTTGTATGAGGTAATCTCTGGAACTACTGATTAGATCCTAAAATCTCTTTAACTGATAGAAAGTTAATTTCGAACATAATTTATTGTTTTTAAGTTTTATATTGTACATAACACGTACGAAGTAGCGGGCGAGTGCTAGTACATGTTAAAAATTAATATAGATTAAACATAATAATTAATGACCAAAAACATTTTCTGCAGTTATAACTTTTCTGTGGATATATACCTGCATTAAAAAAATAACGTTAAAGATAACGTTACAAAGAAAACTATGATGAATTTGAATATACATGGTACTATGGATTTGTGAAAATAATGAATTACTCTTATAAGCTGATGTAATAATATCGCTATTAGTCCAACCGATTGTAGGTACGCAATTATAATAACAGTAATTAATATAATTATGTATTAATAAACATCTGTGAGAAATGTTATTAAATACCGACATCAACATAATATGTAACGTATTATAATAAAATTAATAGTTTTAATTTCGTTGGAAGCATTAAATTGTCCTAATATTATTTATAATTATGGCCAACAATAATTAAAATAATAATAAAATGTCTATGATATTTGAAAAAAGCATAAATTTAAATAATAATTATATCAATAAAAAACGGCGAAAATTAACAAAACAATTTTCAATCGGAAGATTTCAAAAATTTCGTCGTAACCTACATAAACACCTTAGTGTGTACTTACTACCCCCTGAGTCGACCGGCGGCAATGCTCGTTGTACGTTAAACTGGCATTAGATATTGTAATAAATAAATTTAAATGTCATAGTTAAACGAAGTTTAAGAATAGCCTTAAGTAAACCTTTTCAGACCCTCACTACATATTTTATTGGTGATACAAAAGCCAACCTAACTATACAGTCACAGGTATAGTGATGTAGCGGCGGCCCTGGGTTAGAGCGAGAGATAGCAAGAGGCGCCAAACTACCAAATGCGAAAAACAATTACGAGGGAAACATATAATTTTTATGGCGCCTTGAAAATAGGCACGGGGCTGTTACGAACGCAAATGAAAATAGAATTCAAGAAAATAAAATTAAGCATAGCTGCACAGCGACCGCACTTATTATGGTATGATAAAATTACAAATTATGACGTGAAAGGGTCGACCAAAGGGCGCCGAAAGAAAATCTCTCTCTACCTTGATTAATGGCTAGGAACTGACGCTGTACTGACGAATATTATCCAATGTATTCTAATGTTGGTGTTTGGGCCAGTCCTAGACTAAGCCATTCGGCCCCACAGTCAATAACAAAATCTCCTTACCCTAGTGTGGAAGCGTGCTAAAGGATTGTGGGAGGGTAAGGAACGATTACCGCCGTGAATACCGTATACATTCAATCAATACAATATACTATAGGCTAGAAACTTATATCAAAGTACATACCCTAACAGTACCAAATCGTCGATTCCAGGTCAGCCGTTATGCATGTATAGATTGTGAGGTTTAGTGTAAGTGTATGAGAAGTGCTGTGAGTAATCCGACCTGTTGCCCACATAGATCACATCAAACACAGCATCCTGCCTCTTCACCACTTCACCACTACCTCAAATCCAGTCTCGAAAACATGCCAAGCAAAAAAACTCTATAACTCTCGTGGAAACACGTGAATTCAAACCCGAGTCTTACGGATCTGCGGTAGACTTCCACACACAAATAATAAATCAAAAGCACGTTGGCCTAACGATCCGCGTGGCGGCTGCGGAGATAAGGCTCTCAACGACGTTTGAACGGAAGTAAAAATGCTCTTACGCGCAGAACAGTGCGCCTTAGCGCCCAACTCTCGTGGGCCTACCGGGAGTTTTATTCCGAACAGCAGACTACTGCAATGCACTACAAATACTTTTCAAATAATACTACAAAATCGTGACATAATATAAAGAAGGAAACATGATAGTAGGAAGATTCAGTTTTATATTCCGGTAAACATATTATGAGTGTATAATATTCTTTTCTTATTCCCAGATTAGAATTTTTTTTTCATAATGTGTAAGGATACATCTTTGTTATTAAATTGTTATCTTCTATGTCTACTAAACTAGATTTTATTAATTAGCTATTTTCATACTCGATGTTAAAATATCGTTAAACATGGCAGGTAGAAAGAAAGAAGTCTAGAAAAGGAATTACCTCTCAAGTGCAGATGATATATTTCACCGAATAGTAAAAATAAGGTAAATTGTTTATACAGATTTTCAAGTAGTGGTAGATTGCCTAACAAATACTGAACCTATCGTCTCGCAATTTCATTAATTTTCTGTCACCGAAAGCATATTGTAAAGCTTAAGTCAACGTAGCTACTATCATTTATTTTGTTATCTCAGATTTTTATTTCACTATATTTTAAAACTAGATCAAATAAATACTTTGCTAGCGCAAAGTACATTAGTGCGCCGGACACCACCCCGCCACATTGCCAGCCCATTCGAACCGCCGTCACTTTATTCCTTTCACAAAACAAAACCAGACGACTACGCTCAACTATGAAAACATAAAACGCGATATTAATTGTTTTGTCGATATAAAACGTTATCTTAAAAACAATTTAATACCTACGGTGACTTGAAAACAACTGAAACGATCCCGTTACTTACTTTGATATCGACTCCACGCCGCTCTGAAGGCGCCGTTGCCTTGATATTGAATTATTATAAATTCGACAAGTGCTTGTGATGCTAGGTTATCGTATTTTGAATAAAAACAATGGCATCTGAAGATAATGCAGCTGCAGCGGCGGTGGTAAGCTTATAATTGTTTTAATTAAACAATTTATATTATAGAGAAATGACGTAGAACAAAACCATTTTAAAAACCTGTAGGTTTTTGTTATTAAAAGTTTAATATAAATAATAGTATTATATAGTCTAGACAAATATTAATGTAAAGGTTCGTTTGTTGAAAATATTAAATCCCCAAAAGTTCTTCACGGATTGATTTGAAATTTTGACACAACGCGAACATTGCATTCTAACACGCGCGGGTTTTTTATATATTTGAAATTTTTACTTCTTGAAATAAAAAAAACATATGAACAACAGGAACGTGTAGCTACAGTACAGCTGTAAGTTACAAAAAATGAAATCAGTAAATATTTTTCAACGATTTTTTTACATATTTTTAATGTCGCCGTAATTGACTGACTGATAACATCACTTACAAAATTCGTCTCTAACTCGAGTAATTATTATTTATAGTCGTATAAATAAATTGGTCTTCATAACATAATAAATATTCTTTGTATAAGTACGTTGACCGCCGAGTTACCGACGCTTATTTTTAAGATTAAAAGGTTAAAGTTATAATAAATTATTAATATTTTCACAATATAATGTTCATTTCATGTTTTTTAGCTTCAGATATGGTTTACCAAAATAGGGGAAGGCATTTAAAACATGTACGAATATTATTTAAGTTTGACTTGTTAAATATTGTCTCTTATTATTGAAGCATTAGTTAATGTATTTATGTGTTTTGGTATTAAGTAACAGATTTAAATGAGCCAGAATTTTGGTTTATTTTTAGATAAGATTTTCGTCAAATTATGTTCTAGCTCGAAATAGTTAATAAAATACATAAAATCTAGAACAACGCTTTAAACGATACAATTATTTGAATGAATATTATGAACCAGGATATTATATACTTATAACATATGTTTATTATGTATGTATACAATTGTATGTGGTGATGTCAATTAGGCCTACAGTTTTATTTCAAAAACAATTAGCTAAAGTCAAATGGGGCTCATTAAGTAATTAAGTCTGGTCACTGAAATTATCGTGGCTACATTTTTAGTCACTCTGCAAGTTATTAGGTACTAATCTAACAAGGGATCTAATTGCTGTCAGGTGCTAAATAACTGATGCATCTTAACGTTTGCTGAGAATATTTCTTTTAGTAAATTCATATATTTAACTTTTAGATTTATCTAAAATAAAATGTTTTGACATTCAAAGTTTTATGCTTGACCTTATGACGGTGATGACTGGCGATAAATTGTAGATCTCTCGACGATTGTCGATGTTGATGGATTGTACTGTGCTTACTTACCATCAGGTACAAGAAAAGTCACATAGCCGTGCTACGATAAAAAAAGAGATAGTTGAGATTAACTTACTATGAAGTCCCGTTCACCGGGAAAATGTTGTAGTGTAGTAGATTGTTAGATGTTAGATGTTGATAGATTTAGTGTATTTATATGCAAGAGATACACAACTTATTTTAGAAAAACTTTTTAATAAACTTAAATTCCCTTTGAATGTAATCTTCGTCATTAGTGTTTTATTTATAATACGTTTATTTCATATCTTATAAATTGATAAAAAACACTAGATATGATTCTGGTTTACTATAAACAATTCAATCACGTGGTCGAGTTTATGAATGAACTGCCCGAGGTGCTTATAGACAGCAATCAGTTGATTAGAAGTCAGTCGACTGAGCGGGAGGGGACGCCGACGTCCAGTTAGAAAGCGGTAAGGCAAGCGGGATGTCGCGCCGTCCGTATCCCCGGCCGCGCCTACATTCGCGTGTCCGCCCACAGGCCGCACCAGAACCGACTCCTGCTCCCGATCCAGCCCCAGAAACGCATCCACCGTCTGATGAAGAAAGAGAACCAGGGGACTGGCGACCGTCGAGGCCGCCGTCCCCATCTCATCGACCTGACGACATCTCCGAAGCTTCGGAACACACGAAATCAAATAAAACCGAACCAACGACAAGTCGCTACGCCAACCTTAACTACTGGAAAGCGAGACGCGTCACATTTTACCGCAATGGCGATCCTTTCCATCCCGGAGTTGAGTTTCGCTTCAAGCCGGGTAGAGATCTGGCTTCCATAGATGCATTATTGGACAGGCTGTCTGAGAGGTTGGAGTTACCTCGAGGAGCAAGGTTCATATTTGGAATGGATGGAGACCGCAAGTACAGGCTTGAGGAGCTGGAAGACGGAGCATCTTATGTTGTTTCATCATACAAAGCTTTTAAGGTGAGTTTTCACAGCAAACAGAAAAATAATCTACATATTTTTTCAAATTACATATTACATATACGTATTTCTCTCTAAAGTTATAAATATATAATATATTCTATAATCAATTTTGATATCAAAATAAAGTCATAGTAATAAATGAATATCATATATTACACGTACAAGAATTCATTTGTCTATTAGTATCGAAAATTACCGTAAACTTTATAAATTATGTTGCATTTATTTACTCCTCTTATTTATTAAACACGAATAACAGAAAATTATATAAAGTAAGATATTCTAATTATGATAATTAATACTGTTACTGTTCACTGCATGTTTAGAGTATACGTGAGCTATTATAAAAGTGCTACGTCGCTACACGTCGTAGCGAAACATATACTACGAAAAGAGAATACGCGTAGCGAAAAGCCTGTCGTCTCACGAAAGCTTTCTTTTATTTACAAACTGTTTTAAAACTTTAGACGGCATATTTGACTGCAAAATCGGAAATTGTTTCACCTCTTCTTTTATTTTATACTAGCAACCGCCCGCGACTTCATTGACGTTAAATATAATTAGAAATTGAATATTAATAAAACCTAACCTACGTTGCGCGATGAAAACGTAGCTTTATATAGTCAAAGAATTTTCAGAATCAGATCAGAAGATCCAGAGATTACAAACATACGAATATTGCCTGTTTTATCAAACAAATCTTATGTGCGTCTGTTAGTGTTACTGTAACTTCTGGATGACTGGATCGATTGAGGTCATATTCACGTAATATATTTGCAAAGGATCCGATAATTGGCGCTGTGGTCGATAACGTCTGCCGGCCTAGCTATATATAGATTATTATATGTATATAGGTGCAACTTTTTCTTTTTAGTAGATCGGTAAAATAACCGCACAGTACCTAATTTAAAGTACAGTGCAGTCCAGAAACAGCAGCGACCGCTAAAGACAGCTAGCTGGAAAGCGATTCCACAACTTCACAGTACGGCAAACATAAAAACTTGCAAACTACAATTTACACAACGGCTTAATAACTTTTCAGAATAATAATTATTTGCCATTAAAGCTATTATTTTTTCAATTTTCTTGTATGGTGACCCCTTTACCTGAATCAGCGGCTCGGACCACCTGACCACGCCCGGTCACTGCGTCACGCCAATTACAGTACTATTTCATGTATTCTTAAAATTGTTACGATAATTTCGCTTATGAAAAAGATTACAGAGTATCGCGTAAAGGTAAACGTCACGTCGCCGGCTGCGACCGCGTCCTTGCGCAGATGTGGGTCGACGGATAAGCGCCACGCACATTCTCAACCCATTTACATTTTGATTACTTACCAAAAACACCAGAAAATTGTTTTTTTTACCTTTCTTTTTATACTGTTAATCTGACTAATTGCGAATAAATTGCTTTTGGATGTTTTAAGCAAAACTGTAATTTATTTTCGTAAAACTTTTTTTTTGTAGAATGTTATGTAGGTTTTGTAGGAAGAAGGTAATAGCATTCGCATAGTATTTAAAATTCCTTAGTTTTTCAAAAAATATTTTTTTTATGTTCTTCACTGTAGAATAAGCCTATTTTTAATATCAAGTTGAAATCATGATCTTTAATAATAAGTATTAAAATTAATTCAACAACGTCTCTCAGTTCCGCTAGTATTAGTATACGTAGATATATTTACTTAATACTTAAGATAGTATAAGCTATGCTTGGTTTGAAATCAAATATTGTATTATTATTTACCTTGCCTTTAAAACAACAAAGACACGATTTATTCATGTAGAGAATAAATATATTTACGTTATAAGCAACTGGCGCTTTAATTTTTATTCGCGTAACAGTTATGTCCTATTCTTAACTAAATTGCTAAGCACCAATTTTCATCGATATATCTTCAAAAATGACGGATTTTCACACAAACTATAATTCGCTTTTTCACAACCTTAGGGGTTGATTTCCAGAAATCCTTCCTTAGTGCTCACCTACAGTGTAAAAGGAACCCGCATGAAAATAGTTTGGGGTCAGTTAGTAGCCTTTTATATTTAAATTTTATATATATAGATGTCTGTGTACATAATATGACATTGAAAGAGTATATTATTCATCGGAGTTTAATAGTAACTCAAAATTCATGATTTTCTTATTATTCCAAGTTTTTTTTTTACGTTAACGACCTATTTCCTACAAACTACTACTTCGCAGCTATCTTTCTAATACATTATTCAAATATGCAAACATTTGACATCGCGAGTTTATAAAGTAATCATAAATAGTACGACATAGGGCTAACATCAAAGAAATAGTAATAAAAAGCTTTTCAATCTTATTAACCTGGTTTTGTTAAAAACAATAATTTTCCAGAATTAAGTTTTCTGCTTATAAATATTTTATGTTCTTTTTTACATATAAACTAAAACGAGGTTTTGGAACAATCACTCAGTTCTATTCTGATGTAGTTCTAGAACTATCATTGGAATCTTCTTCTCATCTAACGAGTTCGACAAAGTTCGATGACAAACGGAGATTGACTTTAAGATTAGATTTTTTTTTTAACTAACAACATACATTAATTAAATTAATTATATATTAAAATACAGCAGGTATCTTAACAGGTATATTTATAAATATATAAAAAGTTTAGCTGGAAAAACTGCTTCATACCAGAAGTAACAAATTTTTAACGGGGTGGTAGGGTCTGTACATTCCAACTGGGTTGAGACCACCACGCATTTGGTGAAAAGCCATTAAAATGATTTGCTTATGCGCGTCGTGTTTTAAGCTCAGGTGGTGCGTATCCAGTTTCTATTTACGCAGGCCTATGGATCCAAACATCGTAATGATAAACATCGATGTTCTGTAAAAAAACGTTGACAAGAAAACATCTGTGAAACTTTAATTTTTTATCTCAAACAAAACATCGATATAAAACATCGTTAAAGAACATCGATGTTTTGTAATTGGAAGGGCGACAGTTTTCTATTAAAACATCGTTCGCATCCCTACGCAGACCAGCATGAAAGCGGCGATTGGCGATGCATTGTTGATCTGTCGGTAGTTGCCATTGTATTATGATTTTAATGTACTTGCAAAAAATAAATATTTTGCATTAAAAACATACCTAACGTAATAAATTAAATTCGTATCTTACGTTTGTTTTTCTGATAATCGAAAATTAAAACGATAAGTCAGTCAGTATTGACTGAGCTATCGTTTCATTATCAGAACTACCTTCAAATTCCAATTGAGATTGCGTTTCAGTTTTCCTGATAAAAGCTAAACAACTATCGGATGTATCAGTAAAGTTCAAATATATGAATAAATGAGTAAACTGAATAATAAGGACGAATTCTATTTCACTATGTAAAAATCGCTTAGGTGTATTTGTTTTGAACTCACGCGACTTTGCGGGAGTTTTTATTTCGCTTTGAGATGCCTATCGCTTTATGTAGCGTAAATAATTACATTTGTTCGTGATTAACGTGTCACGTAGTTTTTGAGTAGTAAACCTCTTTGTAGGTATATATTTTAGTAGATACTTAATTTATCCAGGTTTCAACAGTTATACGTAAAGTCGATTTATAGTGTTAAGGCGAAAGTAAGTCTTAGTTTAATCAAAATACTAAAATTACAAAGATTATGTACACCGATTCGTATATATTTATAAATATATATATATTTAATTATGAAATAATTTATTTTATTTAATAATTTATTTACATGTGTTTTTCATATTGTTGTGTTAAACGCAAACCACGCAATCTTTTAAATTTAGAAATATACTACATGCTTTAACATATTATTCTGGATATCTTATTAAAGTTAATAGTTCCTTAATGTCTTCCGCGGCTAACATTATGGCTTTTCAAACAATATTCTTAATACAATGCGGAGACTATAACGACTTAGGAGTGGTTTTGTACGGTCATGCTTAGAACTACCTACATATAAAATAGTATTTTATTTTAAAAAGTAATTATAAAACTTTAACATAAAATACATAATATTGTGGTAATTAAAATGGCGGTCAGCAAAGTTATATGCAGGAGTAATATTGTTTTTGCGTGTCACTTTCAATCAAGCATTTTAATAGTATTCATTTCCTCGGTTTATTTTGATTGCTGTCAAATAAAATTATTTTACTATGCAATATTTCAGTATTATTAAAAAAATAATTGTTCTGATATCATAGTACGTAAATAATTAATAAAATGCTGTTTGTTGAATTATATATATGTATTTTGAACCTATATTTTTAAAGGTGAGCTTTTTGACTCAAACTGTTGGATTAGTTAGTAATTTGTCCATATATATAGGAACATTTAAATTTCATGTGTTTATAAATTACAACTGTTCTTGAGAACAAGAGAACAAGATGAGGTGCCTAAGGCTAGCATTCTGGCTTTCTTAATCTAGCAATTAGACGTCAAACATAAAGTTATTTTATAATTATATATGTTGACTCAATGTACTTTAACTTTACTTCTTACTGAATTTATCTGCAACAATAGTTTATTTGATTTCATTAAATTATTTATTTATTTACAATCACATGAATAAAAGAACATAAATTAATAAATAAGTTATTTTAGTTAACCAAACGAATACGAAGACTACCAGACGAATTCACGGTATGTGTTTAGTATTGAACTTTAAAAATGTTTTCATTAATTTTAGGATAAGTTATTGCTCTGTGAAATTCGTTTTTTTTTCTTCTTTTGTTCTTTCATTCTTCTAGTTGAATGAACGAGTTTTAATTAACATAACAAACAATGAAGTTGTATACCGAAAAGGAATCATTACTACCTGCTTTAGAAATTATAGCATGAAAGGCACCCTGATCCCACATATTAAGACCACGCCCTACCAGACATTCTCTCTCTGTTTTGTTCCGTTATATATTAATTAAACTTTTTTTTTACTTAAAATGTAAATAACTATAGGTCCTACAAATTACTGAACGATAGTGGATGCGTTCATGTACGCGCGTAAGGAGATATATTGAATAAGTCACATTCGATGTTGACACATTAAAAACAAAAGGTTTAGCTAGCAACTTCATAGTGTAGAGTTTTGTTACAATGTGCGTGCCTATCGTACAAATTCATTCTGAACATTTTTTCATAATGCTCCCAAAAGGTATAACATCAACATAAATAAAAAACTCAAACACTACACAAGTGGATGCCAATAACTCACCGCCAGAAAGAAATTATTCGTATTAAACGAAATGTAAATAATAATAATTAAGACTATAGCGCGGTATTGAGAATAAAAGCCAACAGTCGAAAAGTATTATTTTCTACTTCAAACAACACTTTGTAGGAAATGTAAATATTATACTTTAGTTAAACGTCTTACATGATTAAAGTTCAAATACATGTAGAAAACATTGTTAAGCTTTGTAAAATACTTTTGAAATTGTTAATATAGTTCAATATTAGTACATATACTGTACAAGCAGAATAAAAATTTAATAAAGTATTGCATGGAATACATAATATAAATATTGACATAAAATTTGTTGTCGAATTCAGTATTAAATTATTTTATATATGTACATTTATGTCAAAATTATGTTACTAATACTTCATTACTTTTACACATTTTTTATTAACAACTAGCAATTCGCAAATTAGTAATTCGTTCAAAAACTTCGTTCGCGTTAAATACACTATCAAATTTAATAACAATAAAATATAACCTTTTTCACTCGGAGAAAACGTAGCTTTCGATCAGTGAACGAATTTTTAGGATCGTTCCAGTAGTTTCTGAAACTTTACGTCTCTAAAATAATATCGCAGATAAAAAATAAAATAAAAATAAATACATATATGTCAGCAAAAATGTTTTGTTATGGCCGATTTTTCACTCATAAGATAAATTTATTTACCGAATATTTTTTAAATTGTATTAATATACATACAGTATCCGGAAAAATGTCATAATTATTTTTCAAATAAAGTTATCTGACGATTGAAATGTTCGCAATAAGATAAACAAATTTGGTTCCAAACCTTAACTTGTAGTCACTTTAACCCAAGGGTAAATTAACCGTAAAATTTTTAATAAAGAGGAATATTACTAAACTGATATGATATCTAAAAAGTCCGTAGAAGTGTATTAAAATCTACGTTCTTGCAATCTATAACGAACTAACAGAAATACATCGAAACCGATGAGTAGGCAAGAGAATAATCTCATCACATCAAAAAAAAATGTTTGATGTTAAAATTCGGAGTTATAGTTAATGATGACGGTTTAGAACCATGTTTCTACAAAGTGCGTGCAGTAATCGCTTAGTACGATCTGTACTTAATACAAACTACTTCATTTTCACCGACTTTGACACAGTTTCCACTGATCATTAAACATAACATAAATATTATACTAAATAAAATTAAGAGAATTGGATCAAGGTCCAGACAACTTACATTTACAGGGCACCAGTACGTGCCTCCAAATTAGTCCTTATCGGTTCGCGTGGCCCGCAGATCGTGACCAATGTTGGCCGTAGCTAATAATATTTATTTCACGGGAAATTTAGTAAATCTGTTGTTAAATTTGAAGAAAGGTACATAGAGTCATTGCATAACGTTTGGTAACTAAGTTGCGTGGAAACGAACCGAGAGTGACCTTGGCGCTCCCACCACCAATAGCTACCCTATGTGCGGTATGAAATTTTCGAATAGTCTGCAAGCAACCGCGGTATGAGGTTACCCTCGTATAATTGAATCGCAACTTTAATGCACAGATATAAAGCTTCTTATCTGTAAACAATCTCGTGACTGATATGGCTATAAGCATTGTGTATAATATAGAGCTTTTGTTTTGTTACAACTGCAAATTAGACAGCTGTTGCAATACTAGCTCCTAGTATCTCAAATGTTGTGTTAGAACAAAGACGTAGTTGTTCATTTCGTAATTCAAGTATTATTTTCACCGAATAATAGTTATAAAAAAAACGGTTAATAAGCCTAAATAAGTATGATTTTTTATTTTTTTGTCTTTATTATCACTTCATTATTTTCAGACAGTGATTTAAAAAAAAATCTACAAGTTTATTCAATTGTTATGAAATGTGGTAGCTAATAAACTAGAAACAATACAAACTACGGTAAAATAAGATTTTTTGTGAAATCCCACGTATATTTATAGTTTGCAAGTGCATGCCTGTCGAACATTATTTTAGAAAACAAAAAATTGTTTGTACCGTATTTATTGGACTTGCATATAAGCGTAAAGATCGCGTGTCGAAGATTAAATTACCTTCGTTGACATACTGAACTTATGATCATGTTGGCCCACTTTACACTTACAGTAATAATTAGCAAGAAGTATTCGTTTTTTTTTTTAATTATTTCAAATTAGTAACCAGCTCTACCTATTACTTTTATCGGCACGTGATTCTTTAACGTCCGTTGTACTTTCATTATTCGTGTGCCAAATTCATTTAGCCATGAAAAAATATATAATGTTTAAATCAATTTCAAGTCTGTGAGTCAAAACGACAAATGGTACGATAATTAATTATAAACCAAAATCCTACAAGTTATGTAAAAACAAGTACATTCATTAAAAAAATAATTAAAGAAACGTAAAAAAACTGATTTTAAAATTAAGTAATAGGTAGTTTCATTAAACCATAAAAATATTGTCAAAGTAGAAATATGGATAGATCATTTCAATAATAAAAAATATGTCTATTTTAATTTTAAAAGCAAGTTTTTAAAATTTAATTTTCAATTAATCATTTTTAAGCTTTTTACTTCGGCACTATTTACAAGTTCAGTTCTTTTCACATAAATAAAAAAGTTAAAATATTAATGACTATATAATTATGTATTGCCAACTTCTGTCAAATCATTTTTTTTTTTTAGTTTCTTAATATGTATTATTTCTAGTTATATGAATGTAACAAATTCAATACTGATTTTGAAAGGGTATTTTTGTATGTTATAGTTAGATTCTTTGAATTCTTAATTCTTTTATTTATTTTGTATTATATCCTAAAGTAACCAATATAAATCATTTTAATGAAACGTCAAGAAAGTTTGATAGGTTTTAAATACGATGAAATATTTCGCTTTAGTTACGCGTTTCTGCTGCAATTGCTGCTAATTGATATATTAATGTTCAGTTTTGTTTGTATTTTAGTAAGCAACCAGTTTTCAAACATGGATTAGTTGAGTTTACAGATACTGATATTTTGTGAAGTTGTTCTGATTGTTGATGTTGCTGAGAAATGGTTGGGTTCTACTGTAAATATTGGGTTATTGCGGAAACGTCTCGTAACTGTCTTGTCATGTCTTATAAATAGCAAATTTAATCTTTTATGGAGAGTTAATATGCTTTGTTGATGATATGGATGGAACGTAGAAGTGGTACAAGAATTAAAAAAAGGTACGTTATATCATTCGGTTGTTAGTAAGAGAAAAAAGAAGTAGCAGATGCATAAAGTGATTAATGATTATGAAAGAAGTGATAAAATTTTCAAAATATAATGTGCAGTGGCGTTCCAAACATGGTACCTACTATAGTAGGAGTATAACTTTTATAAAAAAGAAAAAAGGGTTTACTACAATACAAATAACCCCTTTTTTAATGTTTACGGTTACTTTATGTAAATTACATGTGTCTTAACGATCGAATCGCTGTCGCACAGACTTCGCCCCGACATAATATGCTAAGTACTTATAGCGTTTTATGCACAGCTTAACTGCATTCCAACACGAAGACACACGTGTACATCTGACTATTACTATGGTTCTTGAACTTGACTCGAGCTAATGAACGCGAGTGACATTTTTAATCGTAACTTCTCATTGGTAATACTTTATTAGCTTTTTTCTACTGTTTCGTAGAGTTACCGTCAAAGTATGGTCTGTAATTTGTTTGATCATGTCGCTAGGTGGCCCGGCAGACATTTTTCTTTTCTTCCCAATAGTCAATAACTCAACCACAGCGCCAAAATAATTACGCTTATCCATCCTTTGAATCATGAGTTATGGTCTTGAGTTCATACAACCTTCCGTTAGAAACAAGGACTCAGAAATCATTTCTTTAAAAACCTAACTCGGGCGATTACGAACATTTTAAAATAGAAAATAGCCGAATCGATCCGAAGTTTTTAAGTGGTGCGCTTACCAAAGAACACCATTTCGTTTTTATTTATATAGATAGACCAGAGTGACAACTGATATGATTATTAAACGGTTATGTAGCCGAAGATAGTAATATTGCAAATTGGTAACTTGTATTTTATTACTCGATCTTGCAAGCCACGATGATACTCAATCTATCTAATATATAATATCTCTGGTAAGCAAATATGTATTGTCGGGGAAAGAGTGAAAGAAAGTAAAGGCATTTTGACATGTTAGTGTATAGCAAATGGGTCAGGTGAGTCTTCCAGTGTTGATTTTCACTCGAAGCTCAGACTCTGAGAGTTATGTACTGTCAAATAAAAAATACATAAAATGTTAGGTATTCATCAAAATTTATTCTATCGCCTTCAAAGTATGTTCCATCAGAAACGATATACTTACGCCAACGAATAATCCAATGATCATTTTTTTTAAACGCTTTTTCCGGTATTGTGTTTAGTTTTCGTCGCGAATTCTTCTGAATTCTACTGAATGAAAACGGGTGCCACAAAATGATAATTTGAGTTTAGGAAAAAGAAAGAAGTCGGCTGGAGCCATATCTGGTGAATAAGGTGGTTGCTCGATGGTATTTGTTGTTTTTGGTCTAAAATTCGTTCACAATGATGGCCTTGTGCGAAGGCACATTATCGTGGTGCAAAATCAAAGAATTTTCTTTCCACAAATCTGGCCTTTTTGGTCGAATTTGCTCTCTTAAACGCCACTAACGTTCAAATAATATACTTTATTTACCGTTTGGCCTTCCGGTAAGAATTCCGAGTCAAAGAAAACAGTCAACATGACTGACTTTTGATCGACGTTGGCATGGTTTTTGCAAATATATCAAAAAATAGTTTTTTTATTTTTTAAGTGTATTTTAATTTTGGACTAGCATATTTTTTTTTGTAATTTTAGTTATGCTTTGGTTTGTAAAACGATCGTAATTTTACAAAAAAAAAACTATAAACTGAAAAGAAAATAACTTTATTACGAAGGTAGAAGGATAAAAAAGAAAATGCTTTGAAATCAATAACTATTTAAAACAATAGTAAAACGAACAATTTACAAACTGTAGTAATTCGTACAAATATTGTAAAAGACAATATTCTTGTGAGAGATCATTAAAAGGCTTAAAAGTGTGGCGCTGTAAACCAAGTCGGTACCGTTGGCTGGAGGCGGCTGACATCTCGATGAACTACATCGACGAGGAGTCATTCACTGTTATATCACTGCCGGTCTACACTCCTGAACCCGTAGTGAGTAGCTTTGGAGTTAATCTTTTACTTAATCTATAGCTAACTGTAAGACGCAATGCGGTACGCCACGCACAGTTATTAACCGCAATACTTTGTGTTTATACAAATATTGACGCGGTAAAACGCGTGCATTTATATAAAACATATGAAAATATTATATAACATTAAAAATGAAGTAATAACCGCAGGCGGCCAACCGTTAAACATGCTAGGCCTTTATTATTATTTTTTAGTGGCTCAACAATGTTATTGTACTGTGCCTGATGGTAAGCAGACAAGAGTACAATCCAAAGACAACGGCGAACACGCGACAAACCAAAGGAGTGCCACTGAGACATGGTTTATCATATTGTGTATGATAGTCGTGACCCAGTCAGGTACAGATATCTACCATCCTTCTTGAGTACTGGATATGCAAACCTAGGAACGCGACACACCTAAGCCTGCCACCACTATGGCAGGCGTTACAACTGGTATATGGTGGTCGTAACCCAGTCAAGTACAGATCCCTACCACACTGCAAACTAACAAATTTAAATCCCCGAACAAACTGATTTGTAGCCAAAGCAATAACATTTCAAAATTTATCTTCATGGGAAATTATTGTGTCTTTCTTTGACATTCACGGTTTACGAGAAACCCTAAATTATTGTAATTTCAATATAAAAGTTAGTTTACAAATTTAAAACTAAATAAGTTTTGAAAATGTAAGATTATTCCGTATTATGTTTTGTATTCACCATTCAAAAACTTTACTTCGTGCAAACGACGAGTAACCAAATAATCAAGGGTTTAAAATAAATTGCGTACGTAAAGATAAGGGTACTTTGAAAGTGACTTATGATTGTTTTCCTTGAATATATTCAAAGAAATTGCATGTCACAATTTTAATTCGTATTTAGCGTAAACTAAAAATGTGTTTTTTTTTTCATGTATTTATTACATTGTACATGAATATTATGTTTCATTTCTTTGAAAATACCAGTAAGTATTTAATATTTTTTTTAATTTCTATTTGACATTATGAAGTAAGTAACGTGTCAATCGGTTTCTCTGAAACGTTTCGAACTATTTAGATAATATTTGACTTTCCAACTTAGATAGGTGTTCTTTTTGTACAAGAAAAACACCAAGCGAAGCTCAGTCACCCAATTATTTATTATTTTTACAAAAATGTGTTAACATAAGTTAGGTACACAGTAGAAATATGTACTATACATTATTTTGAGATATTAATTATTTACTAGGCTCACATATATGGAGACTAAACCAGACTAGATTTGTTTTTTGTGTGTAGGTGTTGTCTATTAATACGGTTAAACGAAAAAGAAAAAAAAAACTATAAAATCAAATTTCCATTAAGGAAATCAGACAGACTTAACCCAAAGGAAATAAGCAAAAAGTAGATGAAGATAACAATTATTTTTTCGTCGAAACAATGGAAGAGCCAACCCAGACGTATTAATCACTAATGCCGCAGTCAACATGTTATGCGACCTCGCTAGTCTTTATACCTTGGTCACCACTTACGACGGTGACTGGACGAAACGAGTGTACCTAAAAACGAAAATTCTTAGAACCTTGAATAATCGGGACGCTTTCCCAAATATAATAGAGTGGCAAACGTTTACGTGAACGTTATGAGGTCAATCGAAACGTAATTATTACACCCTCAGACTTGCGATAATGTACGTCCTTGGTAAACGGTCAGTACCAGTTTGCTCAAGGAATTTGGAATAAGAGTGGTTCTTGTTTACTTTTTCGTCAGTTGATTTTTGCTACGCAGAGAGACGTTACCTCTGCCACTTAGTTTTGAAATCTTGCAATATCTCGCAAATAAGGATTATTTATACTAATAAAAGTTCTAATGATTTGAAGATTATTGTTACGGTAAGATAATTAAAAACGCTGAATTATATTATAATCCCATATCAATTAAACTTTCGTTCGATTCATGTTATGAAAAAAATTAGTATTAAAAATTTTCTTAAAATTAATGAAAATTGTTATCTACAAGTTGTATAAACTTAAACTTATTTTGATATCACTTAAACTCTTGTCTGATAGTACTTTGATCCATACACGTAGATTTAGAATCCAATGCACTGTTACATACAGCCTGTATATCTCATATTTTTTTAATTATGATGTTTAAATTTATTCTTTGACAATAATCTTTCCTAATGCTATTTAGTGATGTGTCTTAAGATAGTAACAAGCTAAGCTTAGAAGGGACTAGATCTCAAGTGAAGCTGTCGGAACAGACCTATACATGATTGACGACGGACTTGTAATTTGACTAGGCAGACAGGCTTTAGAAAATGAGAAGGAAATGGAATTTTGGAGAAAAGGGGTTCAAAAAGAAGTAGGACACGAGAGAAATTTCTTTAAAGATTTCTTTCTATATGAGGCAGTCCGACTGGTGGAATACCTCCAACCTACAGAAGATCGCAGCCAAATAACCTTGTGTTATTCCTGCGGTGAGTAGGGTTTCTAGAGCTCTTTGGGTAGGACGGTTCAAGGTCGGCAACGCGCTAGTGATACCCATGGTTTTACAAGCGTCCATAGACTACGGTAGTCACTTACCATTAGGCGGGACGTATGCTTGTTTTCCACCAAAGTTGTATAAAAAAATATAAAAAATGCCTTACCCTCATGCTACTACGGCTTCATCACAATGTTTTTTTCCCTAGATAAAAATAATCTTTCACTATAGGTTACATTATGCCTGATTGCTAATAATATTGCTGATAAAGGTACTTTATATTCCTATTTAATTTTATAACGCGAAGTCGCCGTGGTTGCTAGTTCAGTATATTTTACGTTTCATTGCTTAATTGATCTTTATAGATATCATTTGCATAGGCGTTACCTTGATCAACTCCACATTCACAACCAAAAAGCTACTTTCAATATCACGAAATAATTTAAAAAATTAGAATAAAGTTACGAATACACGCCTTTCTTTTTAATTTATTAAAAAAAACGAATCCAGTCTTAGTAACAAAACGTTAGTACTTCAAAAAGAATCAGAATGATTTAACGGTCGCCATAAACACAATTCCGAATATTCAGGTCACAATATAAAAACTGGGTTAATAAGCTGTATTACAAGAAATTCTTAACTCCCTCTAGCGGCACCGGGTTGAAGTATGAATTCCGTACAACTCTATTGAATTCATACATATATTCATAATAATGTTGAATAATTAGATATTGAACCTATAAAATGGTTATTTCTATTTACTGAAACATTCTTTAGTTAAAATCATTTCTTTGCATGGTATATTTCAATACATGGTCACGACAAAAAACATCAAAAATTATTACACACAAAAGAAATGTTTGTCTTAATCCGATAAATGATTTTATATGAAAGCACGCTAAAGAAAATTCGCCTGTTGTTTTCGTTTGTACATTCATCAAATAAATTCATGTCATGGGCATAAAACCCAACTAGTTTTAGGTCAGCCAAATACATTAAGAAATATACGAATTATAATTGTATTTATCAATTCTGTAATCTAACAATTAACACGAGTATTTGTATTTAAAAATATTTAAATATTATAAAGAAACTACATAACAATTTACAGAAGAGTTAATTTAATATTGTTTTACCAACACATGTAGATAGATGTGTTATATTTCTTTTTCATATTTTAGTTGAAGTCTTCTTCGGTTATGCAGCTTGAGTGTAAGCAATTGATTCCATGTCTAGTATCCTTACTATATTACAATATATATATCTATATATGCGACATGGCGACAGATATATATACATATATATATTGTCAATTTACAAGCTAATATTTAACAGTATAGGCAAAGATAAGCAATGTAAAAACATTGCTTTTCATGGATTTTCATGATTCAAACATGGATTTTCAGTGCGACTGCAAGTTGTGTTGGCGACAGATTTTGAATTTGAGGATATACCTACATTAAATAATTGGGACTGCCCAACGACGGATCGATAATTTTATGTTACATTCATTAAACCGTTTTCATTAAAAAGTTTTTGCAAATTTCTATTTGGATTCGAGACATTTAATATATGTTAAATAGGTATAAAAAATAATTTTTAATAAGAATCAAAGTGAATTATCGTTGAAATTGTCATGGCATTTCAAAATAGTAAGTAAAGTTTCTTCATATTGATTTTATTAGCCTAATTAATGGTAATTTATTTTTTGTAATAGGCTGCAAGCTACGGCAAAAAGAACGGTATGTGGTACGGTGGTACAGGAAGCAGTGGATGGTCGCGGGTAGGCTCCCGTAAGCAATCTGTCGCAGAATCCGATGCTCCTCCACCTGGTGGTGGTAAGCCAAGCAGTGGTCGAGTCATCCGGATCATCAACAACATGGATCATTCGATACAGGTTAGCACACAATTTCACCAACAGCGTAGATATGTACGAATAAACTGTTCAATCTAAATAATACAATGGAAAAGGAATTATGGCTCAGTGGTAGCGTGTACGGAGAACACATCGAGGTTTTGGTGAAGGAAAATGAAACCATAGAATGGTGGTGGAGCATTTTGTAATGCCTGGCTAACTACCATCCTCAGGTTGAAAATCTGTCGCCAAGTAGGTACCTATAGGTGAGTTCCGCCAGCTGCACTTGAGAGCCAGTCCTTGCCAGTGTTACAATCTTGGGCCATATCGTCACTTGATCAGCTAAACTTCACCAGGTAAGATTGTGGCCTAACGCTTAAAATACTATAAAGGAATAAAAAAATTGGAAAACAAAATATTGATATTTTTCAGTTAGCTTTCTTTATTTTTGTATACTAAAAGCCAAAATCACTATTAATGCATATCTGCAATAACGGTAAGTGCAGATTTAGGGTGTAACTTAATGATAGCTTTTCAATGTCTGACCTTGTTCGGTAAACGTCGGTGTCGGCGATTTGATATTATAACTACAGTGAATAACGTTTATTGAAGGTCACTCATATCTTTAGCCTAGAGCCATAAGGGTGTGAAATAGTACTGGTCTGTTCTGACTTAAGTACGATTTTAATGTACAAATAATTATCTGCATCAATATGTATAAAGAATGTGGACTTATTGTGAGAAAAGCAGAACTATTAAAACATCTAAATATTTAGATTTGTGAGTCTTACTTTTTAAATAAAAATATAGTAAATATAGCAGCCCGTGTTTATTACGCATTAATAATTTTCGTCACGTAAGTTATGATTTCTAAAAGTATTATTTATAATTCTCTTGCACTTTCCGTGTACAAATTTCATAAAAATCGGTTAACCCTTTTTTAAATTAACTCCCGACATATAAATAGACAAACAATACATGTTGTCTATCATTAAATTTGAAACTACAGGTTTATTAAAATAGACAGATACTTAGTATGACGGATTGGTGGCTACGTGTAAAGGAGAAGTCGGACGCTCGCCAGCTCTTTGAGTGTACGGTGTATGATATTGTTAAAATCGCGGGTCAAACATTAATAACTTTAGCACAGGATCGTTATAAGTGGTGTACAAGAAGAGAGACCTATGCTCAGCAATAGGCGATTACGGGCTGAAGATGATGATTATGGATATTAGTACGTAATGTCATAATGATAAACCATTATACCACCGGTAAATAACTTTTAAATTAATGTGAAAGTGAGAAAGAAAGAAAATGTATGTTTATTACATACAGCATACGGACACACAGATAACAATACATTAATCAAATATAATTTAAAAAACAGTAAACGCTACCGGATGAATTATATAAATATGTAAAATAATGGTCGGTGTGCCGCATTACCACTGCAAATGGCGCACATCTCAGCATAAGTTGGCTGCCACTGTTACAGGTCACCCCAGCGCTGATTATCAATCGTAGCCAGGTGGGTTTATACTTAAAAAACAGGAAAATATTTAAAGTATTATGTATGGTGTAATAATTATAATACGATTAAATAGCATAAAATAATAGATGTAGTCATAACTACATAAAATTATTTAATATATCTATTATTATCTACATACATCGTCACACACACATACACATATAGTATACATATCTCTGTCAATCTGTCCGTTTATGTTCTTTTCAAGCGAGAAGCACTTTTTTCGAGACAACTGACCTGGATTTCGAGACGTGACTTAAGTATATTAAAATTATGTTATTCGAAATAGGTAGACTATATTTACCTACAATTTACGAACATAAGAGTTGTTACAACCACCAAACTTCGTAGAGGTGGCTTCGAAAAATTTAACTTGAAACAGTCGTTCAACAATTCTTAAAAGTTTGGAAAAAGCAGTTAAATATCACAAAAATAGCAAGCACATACAATTTATTTGATATGATTTTTTATCTATGGTAAATCGTTGATCGTTTTTGAGATATTAAAAAAGTAAGAAAAGTTATAAATTAAAAACACTTCTGATGTGTTAGGCATGCTCAAGTTTTGTAATAGACATTTTATCCTAAATTATGTGCCAATACTTTTCAATTTATTTATTTTTAAGTATATAGGAAATATATATATGATTCCGATAAGATTTTCTATCGAAAGTAAATAAATATATTTATTTTAGTTTCTGGCTTGTTTTATTATTTAATTGCCTTTTTATGCCACCAGACTATCATACGACAGACAAAAGTCTCCAAACTCATTTGAAATAGGATTATTACATGGCTGTCCTAAAAAAGTAGTGTATTATTTCGGTATTCACGTTGTACATATTTGAGCTTCTTTATTCAATGATAACTTTCCGAAAGTAGAACTATATAGATCTACGCAGATGTATATAAAGAAACTCAAAGAAATACATGAATACAACAAACAATACACTCCTATTTTTGGGAGCAAAAAAACCTAAATTAAAAAAAATACGAATTTCCCGAAATATTTCGTAAATTTGGTGGTTACCTTTTTCAAATAACTTTAGTTTTAATATACTTAAGTCATTTTCAAAAACCCAGGAAATTTTTCCGAAAAAAAAAATGTTGTCTTAAGGAAGTCTGTCTTCTCTGTTCTTCTAAGTTTAGGCAAATATAGTTTGCCTATTCCGATCTCTGAATTAATCACTTATAGTTGTGTCAAAAAACATCTATCTTAACACTAGTACCTAGATCAAGCTGAATACTTAGAAAAAATATTAATAATTATTTAAATGGAATTCTTTGCAGTGTCGTGTATTATTAAATTTACGAACAACACAGCCATTTGAAGAAGTCCTTGAAGATTTAGGTCAAGTTCTAAAGATGAGTGGAGCTAAGCGAATGTACACTATAACTGGGCAAGAGGTAAAATACAATTCCATGTAACGGCTATATATCTATAAATAAGTCACAGGTAAATAAATGGGAAGATTACATCCAACTTGGTATCTTCTGTAGGGCAAAATATTATATTTTTTATAAAAAATTTGACACGTCATGGGACGCATGCCAAATATGCAATATTTAAATGTAATCATATTTATATATTGAAATATGAATAAATAATTTAAATGTAAATTAAAACAAATATTCAGGTAGTTATACATACAGTAAAATATCTATGTTATTTAACTGAAACAAACTAATTTTGGTTTGATTTCCTTCATTGCTGAGTACACGATAGAAACATTTCACTATAGGTAACTATTTGATCTGTTAAGATAAACTCACTTATATTTAAGGTCAACCAATACACGTAAAGTAGTTATGTTTGTAGTAGAGAGAAGCGTCTAGTATAAATGTTGAGAAGAGAGCACTGATTCAGGAAGAGCTGACCAGATGCGACACTGCCTGAATCGCACGTCGCAACGTCTCTTCTGAATGCTTTTACTCGCGTCCAAACGCGCCATTAGATGTTTCACGTCAAAATAACGATTTTAAATGTGTGTATTTACTGTTTATTGTTAACAAATTAACTCAATCTGCAGGTAAGGAGTTTCTCGCAACTAAGAAACGAATTCGCAGACGTCGAGACATTTTATTTGGGTTCCGTGTTGGTTACACCATCTTTAAGTCCTGGAATTAGCACTCCATTGCCTGTCGAATCACCAATTAGAAGGTAAAATATTTACTTGACAAAATCATTTACTCTTCCTTACGAGCTTAATTTTTTTTTACTTTTAATATTTATATTCAAAGCAATGATAGCTCAGTGGTAGCGTGTAAGGACATCGTGTCGATGGACGTGAGTTTGAATCCCTGCAATGTGCTCGAGCTTTCGGTGAAAGAAAATAACGTGATGAAACCATAGCGCAGTGGTAGGGCTTTTTCTAATGCCCGCCTGGCTAGCTACCACTCTCGAGTTGAAAACAGTCACCAACACTAATAGGTGTGTTCTGGCAGCCAGCACTTGAGAGCCAGTCCTCTCACTAGGCTTAGCGTGTTACCATCTTGAGCGACATCGTCACTTAAGATCAGGTGAGATTGTAGCCACAACGCTAAACCTATAATGATAAAAAAAAGAATCGAAGATAGTTTACAAAAGGGATTGTAGAGGAAATTAGTTCTTACAACTTGCAACTTACAACCTAGTTTTATAAGCTTATAATTTAAGGTCCCGATCAAGAGGAGCTATGGCTACTGCCCCTATCACGGACGACTTGCGAGGAAGGCGCGCTCGTAGCAAAAGTCGACCGAGGGTACTTTACGCACCTGAAGGCGAAATTGTACGAAATACAGGTACGAAAATATTTCTATAGCATTATTACAAATCGTCACATTTTGGATATATTATTTGAATATTTGTTTTTCACAGATTATACTCTTCTAGAAGTGCTCAAGGAAGAGCCAATACGTTTGACCATACGAGGGCTTAGGCGTACTTTCTATCCGCCGATACACCACGCGCCTATAGATAATTCACCGCCTGATAAGAAATTGCAATTGGACTGGGTGTTAGTATTATTTTAAAATATTACGAACCTCAAAATATATGACGTGAAAATCATATAATATAATAGTATTTTTAAATTCATCAGTAGTTCGAGGTCTGACATCAAAACCATCGGCGTTTTGCGTGTGAGACAAATAGTGTCACCAATAAATGCATATTTTGATAAGTTATAAATATATTTCCTCTCGTTAAAAAACATAAAAAATCTAATCAAGGCATTTTTATCTATGATAAGACCTATATATATCACCTTAGCACTACATATATCCTAGGTTATTTAAAAATATATATGTAATTTGCAGTTACGGTTATCGAGGCTTGGACTCACGGCGTAACCTCTGGGTTTTGCCGACTGGAGAACTGCTGTACTATGTTGCAGCTGTAGCCATTATGTACGATCGAGAGGAAGAATCACAAAGGCATTACATGGGACATACGGAAGATATACAGTGGTAAAAATATATTACAAATGTACTTTGTAATTTAATTATTTTACTGTGTTACATACTGCTTACCTATCATACTTTATCTATAACAATTTTGTACAATAACTAACGAAGATTACTGTAGTTTCAATATAGGTAGCACAGAATGGAAACCGGAATTTTATCATTTTCGTGATTCTGACAACATTCAATAACAGTTTTCTGTTACTGGGAACTAAATTGGAATAAGTTCTATACGTGTTTTTTTAAATAAATAAATACCTAGGTACTCCAAATTGCGATGTCATCAAAATTGTTTTCAAAAAATCATCAACCTAATAAAATAATCATAAAAAAAAATCATAACCTTTATTTTATATTTTAAATATGACTTTTTTTTTGTTTAATAGCATGGAACTACACCCGTCCAGGGAACTTGTTGCCAGTGGACAGCGAGCCGGTCGAGGACGTCGTGCACAAGCTCACGTACGCATTTGGAGTACGGACACGTTACAGACGTTACATGTATTCGGCATGGCTGAATTTGAAGCGGGTGTATCTGCTGTTGCTTTTTCTCAATTGGTAAAATACTATAACTATTGCAATATCTATTATTTAATACTTTAAAAACTAAAATCTTTTAAAATTATATTAAAATTGAATTAATGGTTATTTCTACCCTACCAAAACAAAATATATGTTAATAGGCACTAAACATCACCTTATCTTGCTTCCATTCATAAAAAAGTTATGGTAATGGACGAACCAATAGAACGTGTTTTAGAAGCACGAAACTTAAGACTATTTTTGAGTGAAGAGCAAGTGGAAGAATCATTGGTTCTATCAAAATTAAATTTTGCTGATATAGTTTACGGTCCTCGAATACTTGCTAGAACATCTCGTCTCATACAATCTTTGTTACAATCTCAAAATGCGTGTTTACGTTTTTGCTTCACAACAGCACCAAGAAAGAAGCTATGTCACGCCTACAAATAAGCACTTACTTTTAAAAATGAAAGCAAGGCGAAAACTACATCTCGCATGTCTTCTGTTTAGGATAAAAAAAATAATTGGAAGACTGCCGTACATATATAAATAAATTAAATGGGTAGGTAGTAATAGACCACTTGAGCAAAGAATTAAGTCTATACAGTTAGTAAACTCCACGTCACTGTACAGCATTTTTAGAGGTACTTTTCGGTACGCCAGGAAATTATACTACCGCCAATAAGCGCCAATGAGCGTCTAGTTTGTATAAACTAGCTGTGCCCTCGGCTTCGCTCGCGTGGACTAGGTACAGAATTATTGTTTATGAAGATATCGTGACATTTTTTTTTATAAAGACTAAGTATCTAAGGAGTAAAACAAAATAAAAGATCAAAATTTGTCCACTAGTTTTTGCATGATGCGCGCACAACGGCAAATGTCAATCATTTTATTTATATAGATAATTGCACGTTACTACAGAGCATAAAGCATAATTTTCTTATTAATCTTCTATAGAATGGTGGAAGCTACGTATTAGCAGTAGATGCCGGTAGAGAAAGCATTCTCTCTGTATGGCACTGGCAATGGGGACATCTTCTTGGTAAAGTTGCGGTAAGTTTACCAAAAAATCCAGGTGGTATAGCAATAGTAAAACCCGCTAAAATGACTGATCCCTTCAAATCATTATTGTTTATTTAGCTATCTAGAGGATCTTAGCGTATTCACCATGGAATTTGTAGGAAGGTATAACGGTGATGAATGATTGTAATAATGATGGATTAGTTGTAGCGTGCCCAGACTGTAGATTGAAGTGTGTTCGCATTACTTTGAATGAGTTTGAGCTTTTGAAGGGAAACCTCGTGCTGATGTCGCACTACTCTCAAGATGTAAAACTGCCCTAAAGCACCAAACAGGCTGACTCACAACATTATTGTAAATTATTACGAAATGATTAGGCCTTACTGCGAGAATGCGTAGTCAGCCAAAGGCCAAAGGCCAAAGTGCCAATTGGATCTTAAAAAACTTGAATATTCTTACATTATTACGTACATTACGTGTATTATCCTCATTTTATTCAAGCTAGTATAAGGGAACTCGAGTACCTACTTTTGCGCTCCGTTGACTTTCGAACCATCGGTTCTTTAACATGTAATTCGGTGAACCGATCAACGATTAGCTAATGTAGTAATAAACAATAAAATCTAACTCGAAAATGCATAAAAGAATCCAAGATGACTTTTTTATATGTGTCGTATCGTCTGCAACCTTGCTTGAACTTTTCAAGGTCGAAGGCATTAAGATCTAGATGTAGCGATAACTACAGTACAATGGAAAAAGCATTAAAAAGTTTGTGTCACCAACATCATTATGCATTTCTTCATGGAACAAAAAGTAAATCTATTTAATTTCGTTCATATGAGCTTAACATTTTTTTACTTTGAATATTTCTATTCAAAGCCATGATGGCTCAGTTGGTAGCGTGTATGGACATTGTGTCGATGGACGTGAGTTTGAATCCCTGCAATGTGCCTGAGCTTTCGGTGAAGGCAAATATCGTGATGAAACCATAGCAAAGTGGTAGGATTTTTTCTAATCCCCGCTGGCTAGCTACCACCCTCAAGTTGAAAATCTGTCACCAACCACCGATAAGTGTGTTCCAGTAGCTGCACTTGAGAGCCAGTTTTTCACTAGGCTTAGCGTGTTACCATCTTGGACCACATGGTCACTTAAGATCACGTAAGATTGTGGCCACAACGCTAAACCTATGACCATAGAAAAGTTGTCAAATTAAAGTTGAAAGGTCATATTACAATTTAATAATACTTCTAAACAGAAACACTGGCATTAAATTCCTCTTATTAATGTCGGTTTTACTATTATTTATTTTTATTTTTCGAATTACTTCTTTCTACGCCTTGTGGAGACACGTAAGCTCTCTAGTTATGCGTAGTTGCGTTTTGTTTTTCACATAAGTACATCGTGTCAGTTCGTATTTAGAATTAGTCTTCGATATTCAAAGGAGTTCGGCGTAATTAAGTCATGCTTGTAATATATTGTAAATTAAATATAGAGTACTAAACAAGTGTAAGAAATTTTGTTTAACTGAAAAAGCGATATAATGTTGACGCAACCCTTGAAGACGACACGTCTTGCGTATCAAGTATAAAGTTCACCTCATCACAGTTTTAACACGACTCTACGTTAGTTACGAAGTTTACTACGGTACTTAACTCGTAGTAAATTATGTTCTTAAGAAATTTACTTTTCTGAGTGCATTCATTGTCTAGTAGAAAAATAAATAAATAAATCGACGGCTCCCACGCATAAGGTCGTAAGGAAAAAAACGATATTTTTCGGGAGAGCTATTTTTGTAAACGTTACTGATATAGTTCATTTGTGTAATTCAAAAACTCATAATTTATAGAAGATATTAGTATTCAGGAATTCAGTTATTAGGGTTCAGGAATGTTTAATACGGTATATTATGGATCTAATGACACAAAAATACAATTTACTCAAAAAATGTGTTTCGACTTTATGCGTAGGAGCCGTCGAAATAAAACTGAATATTTATCTACTTTTTATATAACTAATATTAAATTCTTTCTACATATGAATACTGTGTTTATACTTGTGTTTATTTTTTTGATAATATGTAAATGTTGTAAATTATGTGCTTTGAAATGAGCAAATTTATGTTCTTTAAGCCAAGTATTAAATAATCGGAACATGGTATCCAGGAGTTCTCGAGCCATAACCTAATATATTATTAAAAGCCTTTTCAAATCAAAAAAGTTTCAAAAAGAATATCAATTATGTTTTATTTCTGTTCATAACCAGTTATTTTAGTTTATTTTATTGACGATAGTTTTTTGGATGTATTTTCGAAGGAAGGAATGCTTTTGAATTGGGTTCAAATTTTTTTATATTTGTAAATACCTCAATAAAGTTTATTAAACTATTTATCTCATCCAGACTTTACAAGAAGAGTTGACTGGTGCAGCTTTTCATCCGCTTGACGACAATTTACTAATAACCCACGGCAAAGGACACTTGGCTTTTTGGAATCGAAGAAAAGATGGATTTTTTGAACGCACTGATATTATTAAGCCTGTAAGTAAAAATGATCTCTTTTACTAACGATATAACATTATTTCGGTACAACGTATATCTGGAACTCATCTCAAAATGTAGAACAGTGGTCTGAATAAAAGAAAAGTTTTATCGTCTGAAAAAGTGCAGTGCCATATCATTGCGGCTTATCAAATATTAAAGCCAGTAGTGACGTGTTTTAATGGAAGTGTGTATTTCCAGTAGTGTATCAATATAGTCAAATGATGTGACAAGGCACTAACACTGAATTTGTATCTCTGTTCTTAGGCTATAATTACATGAATGTAATAAAATGTATTTAAATATAACACTGTTATTGGAAATAAATTAGGTAATGAAATGAATAATAAAAGACAAAAAGTTTACAAGACAAACAAAGGTCTAAAGGACTGTTCTTGTTACATAAAACTTAACAATTCTAGATGATTAATGGGACATATTAAAGCATTTTCATTTGACTTTCAGCCAGCTCGTACGAACATAACAGCATTGCAGTTCGAGCAAGACGGTGATGTTGTAACGGCTGATAGCGATGGATTCATAACCATTTATAGTGTTGATAGCGATGGTGCTTATTTTGTGAGAATGGAATTTGAGGTAGGTTATAACTTAACCTACACCTACACGTTAACAATTACTAATGATAGAAGTATTATTTATATTCGCTTGGAAGCATTTTATTTACGAGAATTATGAAAAGTTTGTAAGCAGTTACCCACTATTAGTTATAGTAAAAAATTAAATAATACATATGATTGTATCATGTTTTTTTGATGTCTACAGGCTCACATAAAAGGAATTAGCTCACTTATAATGCTGTCAGAAGGCACACTAATATCAGGAGGCGAAAAAGATAGGAAGATCGCGGCTTGGGACACTTTACAAAATTATAAAAGGATCACTGAAACAAAGGTATGATTTGCAATAGTTTATTTAAGAAAAATTTCTAATGACATTTCATATAACGATAACTTTGTTTTTAGTTGCCAGAATCAGCAGGCGGAGTACGTAGTATATATCCGCAAAGACCAGGCAGAAACGATGGAAATTTGTACATAGGTACTACGAAGAACAACATCATGGAAGGGTCCCTTCAAAGAAGATTTAACCAAGTATGAATACACGTGGACAAATTTGCAATATTTATGTTTTTATATAGTAGCACGGCATAGTTTTATCACTGTTCACTGTTGGCACATCTATCGCCCAACAAGCCTTTCGGGCAGTTGGCTATTATATACACTGACTGATTTCTAAAAACGACATACCAAAGGAGAGTCACTGTGACTGGCTTATCACCATTTGGATGGTGGTCTCGACCCAGTCGAGTACAGATTCCTACCACCTCACATGATTACTGGATATAAACCGACTGATCCCGGAACGCGATACGCCTAAGCGTGCCACTGTAACAGATGTTACACCTGGCGTATCCGTTTTCTTTTTTTATCGTTATAGGTTTGGTGTAGTGGCCACAATCTCACCTGATGTTAAGTGACGATGTGGCCCAAAATGATAACACGCTAAACCTAGTGCAAGACTGGCTCTCAAGTGCAGCTACTCGAACACACCTATTGGTGCTTGGCGACAGATTTTCAACTTGAGGGTGGTAGCTAGCCAGGCGGGCTTTAAAAAAGTCCTACCACTATGCTATGGTTTCCTCACGATGTTTCCCTTCACCGAAAGCTCAGGCTCATTGAAGGAATTCTAACTCACGTCAATCGACGCGAAGTCGTTACACGCTACCACTGAGCCATAATTGCTGCTACCCAACATGCATCCATTTGTTTATACCATACACTTACTAGAATGTTTTAAATTTAGATAATATTTGGACATCACAAACTACTGACGGGTGTAGCTGTTCATCCAGATGACGAAATGTTTGCAACAGCAGGTCATGACAAGAACATTGCTTTATGGAGAGGTCATAAATTAGTTTTCACTACACAGGTAAGAGGATACAACCGGTTACCGATTCTTAAATTACGAGTAGTAATAGTTGTTAAAAAATTAATTAGATGAATATATTTACGTCATAAATAAAATATAAAGATACATTTGTATTTATTTGCAATCAGTAACTGAAGCGAGTTACGTCACATTTTTCAATCGTCTACGTGGCTCGGTCACGTAATATTCAATAGTGTATTTGTCTTCAAAATTGATGAGTTTTATTATATTTCATTAGGTCGGGTATGAATGCGTGTCCTTAGCGTGGCATCCAGGTGGCGGAGCTCTTGCAGCTGGCAGCACCGAAGGTCATTTAGTTGTCTTGAATGCAGACGCTGGTGCTCACGTCGCTACGCTGCGAGTCTGTGGTTCACCACTTAATTGTCTCCAATATAATTCTGGTACTTAATGATTTACGTTACTCTTCTGAACGTTTTGAGTTCAAACATTGCATAAGCCCCGGCTTTTATTCCTTCTGCTGATATTTACTTTTTGTAGTTAGTTATTTGTTGGTTTCTAATTATCTAGTTAAAAACAATAAGTTTGGAATATGGGCGAATTATAATCTATCGCTAACACTCTTCTTGCGTTTTTATTTTTATCGAGTCATAAGTTAACATTTAGACTATTAATTTCGTTTTAAAAGTAAAGACTGATGTTTCATTTAGAAAGTTTAATTCCAGATTCTAATGTTGTCTAAACTTGTCTATCAATATTATGTGAACTACACAAGACCTTTATAACTCAGAAGAAGTACATTCATATTTAATTTCTTTCAGCCGGAGACATGTTGGCAATAGGCTCACAAAATGGTAGTATCTATTTATTCCGAGTATCTCGTGATGGATTTTCATACAAGAAGTCAAACAAAATAAGAGGTGCTCAACCGTTAGTACAACTGGATTGGAGTCTCGACGGAAGTTATTTGCAAACTGTAACAGCTGATTATGACTTGGCTTTCTGTAAGTTCCTGCCGATGGCTATTTATTAGATAAAAATAAATTTATACAACAACAAATTTACAAACCATTATACATATTTCGTTATCCTCAGGGGACATCAAGGCTTTATCGCCGGAGAAAAGTCCAATAGCAATGAAAGATGTAAAATGGTCTACATATAATTCCACAGTCGGATTTTTAGTATCAGGTAAAGACATACTCCATTAATAGTTCATTTCATACCAACTGGAATTTAATTATTTTTTTCTATCTCTAATTATACTTATGAGCCAGTTCCGTTAGGCATAAAGTGTTACCATATTGCCTAAGCCACATTGCCACTTAACATCAGGTGAGATTCTATTCAAACAAAAAACTTAAAAAATATATGAAAAATAATAATTATACCTCTATAGGAGCACAGTGTAGGTCTTCGAATGCAGTAGGTATTTACAGAATTATACTTGTGCTAACTGACACTCCTCACGACCCCTCAGGGAGACGACTGTTGACTCTATAGTAGGTCTGTGACTACACTGTCAACTTAATAATAGTTGAGTCCACTATAATAAAGGTCTGTAATAGATAATATATCAGTAATAACTAAACCTTTAGAATAATCATACTTTCAATTTTCCTCAAAATAAACACCAACTAGTATAGGAATATCCTTTAAAACTGAATCTCATAAGGTGCTAACTAAAATTATTAATGGTTAGTGAGAATTGGCCCTATCTTATATTTATAGCTCAAGTCCATGAAAAAAATATCACACAGACGTTTACGTATTTGTTCTCTTGAAACATAATAACGTTATTAGCTACTGGCTAACAATTTATTTGAGGAGCAAAAACAAATAAATTGAAATCACGACAAACGAAAAGTAGCACATGTACCTATAACAAACTTTGTTATATTTCAGGAATGTGGAATAACCGTTTTTATCCCACGACAACAGTAATATCAACGTCAAGTCGTTCCGCGGCTCATGATCTTCTCATAAGTGGAGATTTAGATGGATATTTGCGCTTATTCAGGTGTGTTCATTGAAAAGCAAACGATACTTATGTCATATGTTTTCCGGCATGACAGCGGCGACCACCGATGGATTACGGTCTCTTGGTGGTCGTCGTTGTGTTTGGATTGTAGTGTGCTTACCATCAGGTACAGTACAGTCAATGTGCCGAGCTATTATAAAAAAAAATATAGCAAAAAAATAACAGAGCTTTACTTGTGACTTGTGTAAAAATTTATGCTAAATTATTAAAAAAACTCTTAAAGTAATTATCCAGGCTACTCTTGTTTATATTTTGTCATATTCGGGGGACACAATGACGCTAAACATATTACACTATAATCTAATATAAACAATGTTTATACCTAATTTATTCAATTATGCATAATTATGAAATTACGTTTGTTTTGTTATTTGTCCTACGATCACGCTTAAACAGCTGGACGGATTATAAAGAAATTTTGCATAGAAATCAATTATGTCGTGAAATAAGATACTTTTCATAATGATATGAAAAGAAACTCTCCCAACGAAGCGGGCGACCAATTGCTAGTATTTAAATATCTTTAGAAACATTATAATCATATTAAAAGAACAATTTTAAAAACTTAATAATCGTAAGATATTTTACAGGTATCCTTGCGCCAGCCCTAAAGCCGAATACAACGAAGTGAAAGTATACAGCGGTGCAATAAACAACGCTCGATTCTTATTCAACGATAGATGCTTGATCAGTGCGGGTGGTGCTGACGCTGCTCTCATGCTATGGGAGTTAGTAGATGATTAGCATCAGGAAGCGCCTGGTCAGCGACCGCCTGCGGTAGTGGTAGCACCACCGACACCCTCGCCGCCGCCCCATGCGCTTAAGTCACACCTAACTTTCCAAGTTCTTGATTTTGACGTATTTGACTGAATAATGAGAGTAATAATGATCGAAAACATTTATTCTCATGAATTTTACTCGATGAAGCGTAGATAGATAAGACAAGATATCTATAGGCTGATGAGACTCGGAAAGCATACTAAAGTTAATTTTTGACTTTCCAATATTGGAAGGAATATTTTAACGAAATTTTTATTCCGTTGGCTCAAGCTAAAATAAGTCATGAATTCCGAGACGATGCGATAGTCCACAGTATTTCGTTTGAGCGACTTGAAACTTGGACAGATCTTTATCTAAATTGGCTCTTTTTACACTACGATACTCTCCCATTCTCTGCAGATGACCCTGCCCGGACGACGGACACGGTGTACTTTCGTCACGTCAAAAACAAGTTTTTTGATTTCAACGACTTAACTTGTAAAATTTACAACGAAAATTTCCAAAAAATTTAAAATTTAACACTTATTTATTCATTTAATTATTATTATTCCTCCATTGGCGCATAGAAAGTCGTTCAAATCATTCAAGTATTTCAAATTATGCAATCTTTTTGAAAATGACAATTAATCTAGATGTTACATTTATGACTTAACTTGTGAACGTATTCTTATGTGAACTAAATACTTGTTGGAGTGATAGGGTTATACAGTCCGACTGGGTCATGACCACCGTGCATGTTGTGAAATGTCCATCACAATAATTAACTTATGCGCATCACGTATCGGGATCAGCCGATGCATATCCAGTTTCTATTTATGCAGGCCGACATGACGGTGGCCTATGACGATGAATTGTTGATCAACATGTGGTCGCTACTGATTTGGACTGACCTGTGCTTCATCAGGCAAGAAGTTCAATCACTTTGCCGTGTTACTATAAAAAAGTGAAATTATTAACTACTGTTAGTTAATATTAGTACTAGATGAAAATAATTGTTTTTATAATATTTACATAGGCACACGAATTTAAATCAAAAGTAAAAATTATACGTTCTACAAAATAATATTTTAAGGTTTATTGAATAAATATATCTATATATTTAAAAGGATGAAATTATAACGGAATTTATATGATATATTTATATAATTGTATGTAGGTATAGTTTTCATTTTATATACAAATTTAATCTGCTTATATTATTCATAAATACCTCCTATATACATATGTATATACTCATATATATACAATGCACGTTTATACTTTTTTATTCATAACCTAATCTCATTTTGATTAATAATTTTATTGAACGTACAAGATTTCAGTATAATACGAATATATAGAGGTATTTAGTGATATAAGTACACGATACACTGCCATTATGTAGATGCATAGAGATTGTCACGCTACGGTATGAATACCTCCTAAATATTGCTTGATATTTTAAAGCTCGTAATGAAATTTTAAAGGTTCATCGGGCTATCAAATTATGTAATTTCTAATTACAAATAATAAATTGTTTCTTTCACCAAACTTACTTATCTATATTATATATGAAATATGGCAAACAGCATATGGGATGAGACAGAAATTTGTGACCATGAAAATGTTTGAGATTTATGTAAAAAGACAAATTACTTAGAAATATAATTATAGTCTAATGTTGATCACATTTGACTGTCTTGATTAAGATAGCTTTCAGCTATATATAAGTGAACACATTACAATTTTGATGTTCATTGCAAAGTACTTTCCACACTGAATTCTTTCGGTTTCTTGGACAGACACATTATTGGCAATGACCGAGAAAATATTTTGAATCTACATAACTGATACCCAAATGAAAAGGGGTTCTTAATTTTTGGTGTAATATTTATGTACCTACCTATAAAATTATTAATATGTAGAACATCACACTTTTCCACAAATATCATAAAAAAATACATAGTTATTAGCGCTTGTTATCTATGAAAGTAAATAGGTAACCAAATTAATTGTTTTCTATACATATAATTTAACTAAATGTCCATCTGTTTATCCGTTTACGTGCTTTTCACGCGAAAACCACTTATCCAGTTTACATGGTTCTCTCTTAATACATATCTATGTTAATAAGCAGGGATGGAGAAAATACGCTTTTGAAACGGATCAACGGTTTACGCTGAGTAAACAATAAGAGATATATCCTATTTAATGTATAACATAATTGTATATTTTAAATTACCTATAAAAAAGTCGGCGATGGCATATGTTTACATTTTAAGGATTGGCCACAATAAATATTTTAGTCTTTAAAATAACCGGTGGGCGACCGCCGTGGTTAGGATCGACGGCAGCACGATTCACGCGTAAGCTCGACCGATGGCATTTTGTAGCCCACACGAGCGGAGACACGGGCACAGCTAGTATAGTTATAAGTAAGGCTAACAGGAAATTTAAGCAATGTGGCAGGCCACACAGTGCAATATAAGTACACAGACACATTTATGGATACATGTTTATACCTATTTATATAATCACTGGTCGAATTATATCATTACTTTCATTACCTATAATTCTAGTATCAAAGTAAACCATTTTTGTATACCTAATCACTATAATACTTACTATACCGATGTGAAAGCAGCAATAAATTACTAGATAATTATATATACGACATATTCAATTATTGAGATAAAAAGTTCAAATGAAAACTCACAGTGAAAACTTAAAACCAGTAATCATTAATCATACATTAACCATATACCTCTATGTATTATTATATTACTTATTAAAGTAATATATTGTAGTTAATACTTTAATAACAATAATGTTTATTTATTATTCATAAAATAGTTTGGATGATATAGGTAGGTACTTTCACTTTACTTACTTTTGGTTTTAGGACTTTCATCTATAAGTAGCTATGCAAAGAACATTTTATGTACCAATTGGTAATTTTTCAAAAGCCTACAATATATTATTTAATAATCGTTTCAAATAATTAATGTCAACTGAGTGTACCTACATAATACGAACGTGCATTAATATTTAAATTAAATATCATACCTAGATTAATTATTGGTTTCCGCTGCTTGAAGCGCAGCGGAAACCAATCATTATAATCTATTAATCACACCGTAATTAATTTAACATAAAATAATACACGCGGAAACGTTTTGCATCTTAGGTACCTAAATTTACGTAATAAACATTATGGCACTACACAATTTAAAAAAAACTTATGTT
The DNA here is from genome assembly GCA_947532125.1 of Saturnia pavonia. Lineage (NCBI taxonomy): Eukaryota > Metazoa > Arthropoda > Insecta > Lepidoptera > Saturniidae > Saturnia > Saturnia pavonia. Next base: position 3,606,861 of record OX383899.1, on the reverse strand, counting down.
AAATATAGTATTTAATGTACTAATTGGAACATGATTTTACAAATAAACTTATGCATCTTCAAATTTATTTTTATTGATTCTTTATTTTTAAGACCTTACTTTTCATACTTTCACGACATACTCTTTCTACTGGAAATTTACCCACCACGACCACCCTGTCCTGTGGCAACTGAAGCCTAGGTCCGATCCTCTGGCATGGAGCCCTTGAGCCAGTAGCCGCTCGCGCGATGCTGTGGCATTGCATTCACTATAGCAATCAACATACAAATATGACACAGCACTTCACACATGCACACATTGCACACCACTCAGACATATAGGTTCAGTGAGGGCTAGTTAGTTTTAGAACAAATTTCCAGTTTACTAAATGCATATACGCATGCTTCTCCCTTCCTCCCAGGAGGCAGAAACATATATATATGTAAAGTGAGTTCGAATTTTCTACGGATAGGGAATTGATCATTTCAATAATTTTATCCTCAAAATATTATTAATATCAGGAAATTATAGCAATTGTATACCAAGACATTATAATTGTATAACAGATAAGACAACTGAATGTTTCGGACTCTATTTATAAATAAAAAAATCATAGATGCTTAATTCCAAACATATTCGCCAATAGAGTGAATAAAAAAGTATCTCTATCACGTAACGTAAAAATTCGTTGACATTACAAAGACGTGCTATTGAAGTGAAACATATGACTATATCGCCCTCACCTCACTTTCTCGTACGTACGTACAAATGACGTCATGTGACAAGTAAAATGTACCAGGACATAAAATTTGAGGGAGTACATTTCAAAGCATTGAGGCACTCTTACATTATTTGTCGTGTATTGGTACAAATGTACAGGTTCTTGTAAGTTCCACTCAACGTTCACCAATTGACATTTGACACTATCGATTGACAATTATGTCAAATCGTCATTTTCATTTTTCTGTTTCCTAAAACTTTGGAAGAAAAGAGCACTTGTTTTTGATGTTTTCTGAATAATAAAATAATGATGCAACCGCGTCCCTGTGGTTGCAAAGGCTGTAGAACGTGCTTGATATGTGAAACTCAATATGGTGCAGAAAACTTGAAACTTCAGATCACATTGGACAAGCGAAAAGGTTATGTTTATTGTCCATTTTGCAATAAAGCTTGGGAAGGATGGGACTTAGATTCGTATAAGGAACATCCTAAGCACGCAGGAAAATCCATCGATTATCCTGGAGTGTACATACAGCTGGATTTTATAAATGAACAAGAGGAAAAGACATTAATGGAAAACATAGACGAAATACCTTGGGATTCATCACAGAGTGGACGCAGGAAGCAAAACTTTGGGCCGAAGACAAATTTTAAAAAGAAAAAAGTAGTCCCTGGCTTGTTTTACGGTTTTCCCGAATTTTCCAAATTTCTACAAGACAGATTCGATGATATTGATCTATTAAAAGGATATAAAGTTATTGAACAATGCTCTTTAGAATATGACCCTTGTAAAGGGGCTTCAATAGACCCTCATATAGATGATTGCTGGATTTGGGGTGAGAGAATAGTCACTGTGAATTGTTTATCCGATACTGTTCTAACAATGACACCATATTGTGGTGAGAAAAAAAAGTATAACTTGTATTGTGCAGAGGATTATAAGCCAGTAGTTAGCAATGGTAAAGTAATAAATGACGCTGAAGAGGTCAATAAATCTGCTTTAGAGGCTTGTGTACCAAAATGTAACTTGGATGTGATTATAAGAATACCTATGCCAAGGTAACTATAATTAGATTGCAATATATTTTCATAACATGATAAGCATATCTAAATGTTCATTTATTTAACTACAAATCACTCGTTATAGTGATAATTTACAAATACATATAGCTCTTATTTATGAAATAAAAAATAAATATTGAATGTTTATAAGAAACCATTCAAAAATTATACAATGCGATGGAGGAGTTTAATATATAATTAATCAATTTTACTAACTAAGATATATTATATATGTACATCTACAACCACCACAACTAGATTCCTATTGTATATGAGTTTCTAATGTTCCTGAAAAAAATAATGATTAAAATGTTAACTAAGTTTATGATAATTATAATGTAATGTAATTATATCTTTGCTTAACTTTGTAAAAATTTGTATACTAAATTTTATAATATATCTAATCTTGACTCAGACTGTACAGAATATTACTATTTAGTTCAATTTGAGAAAGCTGCAGGAACTTTTTCACAAATATACATTTTAGAAGAGAAGTCTTCTTAGAGAGAATGGTTACTGAATTCATAAATTTTTTAATATTTTGTTACTAACAAAAATGGATGCATTCAAACATCTCTCATATGTAGCTGTCTGATTAACTGCTGTTAGGCTTTCCTTTAAACTTTCAATTATCTAGCTTATTCAGTGTTTTTTGTAGTGTGAATGTGTTACCTGTATGTCCTGGGAATGCATATATTCCAATTTTTTATACTTTTTGGGTATAGCATTCAGCCACAATCTCCTTAATGATAAGTTATGATGTGGCCTAAGATTGTAACATGCTAATACTAAAAGGGGGACTGGCTCTCAATTAAAGTTGCCGGAATTCACCGAATGGGTGCAATGACAGTTTTTTTTTAACTTAACGAGTCCTACCACTATCTGCACCATGCCCTTTTGACAAAATGTATTTATATCACTGTATTTGTAAAAAAAAACATAATTATTTTCCAAAAGTATAATAACTTCTAGCATAGTATGTTGGGTCCACTAATAAATGTATTTGAACAATGTATTTTTTTTTGTCTTTAACCTTTACATCTAATTACTTTAACACATTTTATTTGAAGTAACTAGCAATCAAGTTGTATACCAAAAGGACGTAAAGGTACTGTCAGATTTGGACAATATAGCATACATCCTTATAACACATATTGAGACCAAACAGTCCTACCAGACTTTCTCTCTCTGTTTTGTTCCGGGCACATTCTATCAATACGCATATCTTGAACTTTATTACAATATTGAAAAATGCTTAAAAAAATTCCTGTCTTTCCAGGAGGTCACTTATAGTACTCTATGGAGAATCAAGATACCACTGGGAACATTGTGTGCTACGTGAAGATATAATAACCAGAAGAGTATGTATAGCTTATAGAGAATTTACACCTCCATATATGAAAGGTGGCCAACATCAAGATATAGGGGAAGAGATTATAAAAAGAGCTGAAATGTTTTGGAATCACAAAACGAAAAATCAAGACACTAGTGTTAAATTACAATCTGCATGAATATTTATTTATTAAATTTACTATACAATATTGTGATTTAGTTTTACTATAAATTTAGATATTAACATTTGATAATAAGATTTTTAACCCCAATGCAAACGAAGGGTTGTTATAAGTTTAACATGAGTATCTGTCTGTCATTGTAGCTGCCATTTAGCTGAAACGATTATATATTTTTTGTCTTAAAGATAACTCGATTGAGAGTGTTCTTAACTGTGATTCAAGAAAATATGTTCAGCCGTTTCAAGATTTTCAACTCTTTTCGAGTTGATAAATGAATGTAAGCATAGCATAGCTTCCATAAGTCTGATCGAGTGAAGGTTTGGGATTCTGTTACTTCAATGATATTATAAGAACCTAGTAACTTTGACCTGATGCTGGAGCATCATCTGGGACCTGCCCAACTCTTCACCAACTTACACTAGAGATATTATGTTTGGACTCATTGAAATGTTTTCAATGAACAAGACAATTGACGGGGGTTTCTAAAATTTTCAAATTTATCTTTTCAGAAAAACAATACTTCACAACCATCATGATGTATTAATAATAATGATAATGAGCGCGTGTGATATAGAGGTTTTTTTTTCGAACTGAATATACTGTAGGCCAGGTAGCCTAGTTTTTGTGGCATCTCAGAATTCATGGTCAATGTTATTATTTCCAATCCACTTCACTTGTGCATAATAACCAAGCTTTATTCTGCAAAATGCCACCTATATTACACAATATAGGGTCAAATAACACAAATTTATGAATAAAAAATAAAAACCACTACATAACAGTTTGAGATCCAGCCAAAAACTCCAATTTGGTCTTAATAGCATAAGAAAAAGTTTCCTTATACGACTCATGTACTTACTGTGTGAAGTGGAGTGGAATGTATGTATGTGAAAGCTAGTGCATGCAGTGAAGCTGAAGCAGAGGCCTCGAAGACTCAATGCCGGAGAATGGGACATAGCTGGTTTTTAAGTAAAAGATTATGATGGACTGTACTAATGTAAACACGAGAGAGATACACGCGTTGGGAGAAGTCAACTTATTTTAGACCGCTGTGTGCCAAAGCAATCTACTATATGCACTAAGAGTGCCTGCCACAGTGGCTCGCTTAGGCGTGTCGTCTTTCAGGATGAGCCGGTGTGTATCCAGTAGGTAATCAAGCTGAGTGGTACTCAGTGGGTCGCGACTACCATGCCATGATTTATCAACTCCTCAGGGTGATTCTTTTTAATTGTCGCGTTTGGGGATCAACTAGTGTATATCCAGCTGCCGAATGGTTTGCAGGCCGGCATGATAACGATGACTCGTGATGGGTTGTCGATCTCTCGGTGGTTGTTGTTGTTTTTGAATTGTAATGTGCTTACCATCATAAAAAAACTTGAGCTTAACGGGATCTTCACTGCCGGGTATTGGTTCAAAACTTTATTTTCTCTAAACTTAACAGTAGCAAACCAATGTCCTCGTGTCCCTCTGCCCGCGTCTCTGGTGTTTGCCGCGCTACTATAAAAATGTCTTTATTATTTTTTACGAGATCAATATAATGGGTAGGGGAGAAAGGGGTAATGGTGGTCAGTGGGTAATGGTAGCCAGTACAATAGTAAGAAAACTAAAAGACGTTGACAAGTGAATATCGAGCAAAATGATCGGCCATAATAACACCCTGCACCCTGCTGATCATCGGTTTAAATAGCACGCGACGTACGGGCGAAAAGTGCGTATAGTTGTTTGCTGCGATTTCATTTTTTTTTTGTGTACAACATAAGTGGTGAGATATTATGTAATTTAACCTTTTTTTAATATAAGTTTTTATATATTAAAGTAAATTACCACACAATTTTGTTATGAGAAATTTTAGTGAAATATTTAACGTTTTTTTTTTCAGTTTATTCATAACCTTTGGGTAATGGGATTCGGTGGATCCTTCTTGAATAGAAAAAGAAAGCAACAAAGCAAAAAGTCTGTAGGCAAGGCCAAGAGATGTGTTCATCAAAACAAACACTCCTCCTCAGAGTCAGATACATGTTTCTGTAATATATGTGATAACGATGCAAAAGGTGCTGAAAACAGATCCTTGGTTTACGATGAGTTTGGTTGCAACATTAAGTTTGGTACCGTCCGGGACCACCGGGACTTCGTGTAGATAGTGGGCACATGCTGACCACTTTTGATGAATTCAGGAGAAGGTTATGCGTGCGATAAGTGCGGAAGATGTGTTGACTCTCATTGTCTAATATGATGACTACCATTTCCTGCATGCCACAGCCATGGTGGTCAAAGTCGTTTTCTTTAGTGTAATTATAACCACAGTATGATTCCAAAATTTAAAAAACTGCTTCAGATTGATAAATTATTAATTATAGTAATAAAATGGGTTTTGTAATAAACATGAAATAAATAACTTCAGATTTTTATCGATTCTTGCTTAAGTGACTCCCATTACCCCCTTTTCCCCAAATCATTTCGGAACACTATGGCCTGAATAAAACAACTTTTAGATATATCTCTGTGTTTACATATTTAATCTTAACAAGAAAGGAAGAATGTAAGATTACTCGTATCATCCGCACACATTGTGGTTACGAGGTTGATACCCCGAAACGTTCCTTCGTAACACTAACGAGACCACTAGTTGTATGTATAGTTAGCTAACTACTCACTATTCAAACATAACTTGTATCGGATTATTGTTATTTTTCTTCTTCTTGTTTTGACGCCGCAGAAGGACTTGCCAGTGCCAATGTTTTAAAGCCTTCATAGTATTTTCTAATCTTCAAAATGGGGTCTAAGAAGATGTTGGCTCCCTTGTAAGAACTATCTAGGAAGATTTTGTGGTATCTCAAGATGCATGTTCCCGGTTTATATTTATAATACCCTTCACGTGTGTACAATAACCAAATTATATTACACAAAATGTAATGTGTATTGCCGTGTCTTGTCATTATGAATAAATGTTTTCTTTCTTTCAAAATGCCACCCATATTACATAATATAGAGTAAATCTTCGGAATATTGTTTGGATGATTGTTAAGTATAGTGTAACTGAAGTTATAAAACAATACCGTTTTAGATCTAAATAATAATAATAATACCAAACTGTAACTGTCCCACTGCTGGGCAATGAAACCTATTTCCGATGGGCTTCTCGGGCTTCATCACCACGCCAGCCCACGATGTATGAGCTTATTCAAACGCTGATAAATCAACAGTTTTATAATTTTCCTACATCAGTAATACTACCAGAACAGTTTTCAAGGAATCTGATTTCTTCACGATGTTTACCTTCACCGTCACCCGATAGTGACCAATTTGAATTAGTAGATGTAAGAGAATTCCGAAAAATTCGTTGGTTTAACGCCCAGGTTCGAACCTGCGGACATAGAATTGAAATTGCGCCCGTCTAAACCACTCCGGTCACCATAATTTTTTTATTAGATCTTACGAGGTCATTATACCTTCCATTTATAAAAAAAAACAAACATTTATTTTAACAAGACTGGCATATACTAGATATAAAACCTTAACAAAACGACTTTGCTATCATTTTAACGTTATCTACTTTCTGATAATGGAAAGTGTTGATAACATGTAGAACACTTTACATGTTGTACTTACTAAGTAGGTAGGTGTTTATAATTATTGTATTTATGTACTTAGGTTTATTTTTGTGGGTTAAACTAATATTTATTTATTTATTTTGGCTTCTTCACTTAGGGAAGTCGTAACTTATCTTTCGTTTTAGATACCTACTTACTTTTAAATTACTTTTATAAGACGGAGGCTTTCTTAACCTAAGTTTTCCTTTAGAATTTTAAAAACGCTGCTCTTTCAGATTTTTAAAGAAACCTTAAACTGAGTTATTTATATCTGTGTGTAAGAATATCTGTAATCGCATTTTACTTTGATTATCAACTCAGATCTCCAGTTGCTCATCTGATTTTTTTAAATATCATTTCCTTTGTTTATATGTGACGCTATTCAGGCTATTGCCGTAATAGGTGGAAGTAAAATAAATTAATTATTACTGAGTGACTGAATCTAAAAGACTGAAAATAAAATGAACACAATACCGAGATTTAAGCAAGCCTATGTCCAATAAAGGACTGAAAATAAATGCCGATAGTTATGAATTTCCTTGTCTTTATGTACATCAGTAGATATAAATATATGTTATTCGGCAATGTATGAAATGCCGGCATTCTATAGATTTTATACCATATAACACATTTACCTACATGTATTTACTTATATAATGCTTTGTTCAATGAAAAGCAAAAGAGTATTTTATAACAATAGTTAGGTATATTATTTAGTATTTACAAAGACAAAATAGGTGAATTGTATTTACAAGAAAAGCAACTAATATCTTACGTTATCAATATGCACATTAATCATATAAATGACAAATACAAGTGGATTATGTATTTTATTTATTTACTGTATCTAGAAGTCGTTTAATATTTGTAGGATAATAGTCTCAAATTTGTTGCTTCAAGGCTCTTTGTCTGATATAAGCAAACAAACAGGTAGGTACATGTTTCATGCCTTATCGATAAATTGCCATATTATGTATTAATTATCTTTCTACGCAAATAAACTTAGAAATACTTATTCATATTCTAGAAAACCAATGAACCATTAATTAATAATTATAATATAATATGACTTTATGATCTTTTGGCTGCTCTCTCATAAAAATTTCTTTAGATATATCAAATGGATTCACAGTTATTTATATATTTATTTAATTAAGCCAAACTCGACTCGGTGTGGGCGATATAAACGGTTTTATTTTCTGGTTTGTGCTCCGCCTCTGCTTCACGTGCCATGATCATTTGCTCCTTTATTTTCCACACCATGAGTGCCTTTTCACTTTTCATCTTGCGGATGCATCGAGCCAAAAGAAGTGCAAATATAACTCCCAATAACTGAAAATAGAACACCTTTTTCAACAGTGTGGCTTTATGAGTGATATGGTTATGGTATAGGGGCATTGAGTGGAAATCTGTATCTCATTAATTCACCGTTTACCCAATTATTATAGACCTGATGGAATACTATAGAGCTAAAAACATTTAAAGAGATATCTTAAAAAAAAGTTCTAAAGATGGGACGGCCGATGTAGTGAATTTGCTCAATAATAACTTAATTCAGTCTACGTTTGAATTTTCCTAAGTTCTACGATATGGAGTAGGTAGGTTTAGGGATATTTACGAACTGAATTTCCAAAACCTTGTAATTCACATTATTAATGATTTCTTGGAAATAGCAACAATGTTAATGTACACGTAGCGCTATCACGAATTAGGTACATGTTGTTACACGTAATTCCGACAAAAAGAAAATTGTGTTTGCATTTGTGTCTTGTTGAAAAAAATAAGAATTAGTATTCCCTTGTCTGCCTAAAGCCGCCATCCTGAACAAAATCCAGAACTCTCTATACTTTTCAAGAACCAGTGAATTTTTAAAAAGTATAACATTTATTGTTTTAGTAATTTTCATAAACAAAATTATCTAGTAGTAGGTAAGTATTTGTGTATGACTATTGACACCACTAGTGAGAATTTAACGTTGGTCCTTTGGACTATTGTTGAAACAACAATATAATCTATTCTCTTTTAGTATTTTCATACCCTGGCTCGTTTATACATATCAAAAAGTTTGTCTGCATTTTAACATAGTTAATTTGTAAGGACTATTATCCTACAAGTCATTGTCAATGACTTGTCAATACTTAAAAAAATAATTGTGAAGTAAAAGTTGTAGAGTTACTTTTTACACTTACTTTAATAAACATTACTGATACACCGAGCACGCCCAAAACGGTTGAGTTTTGCACCAGCACGTTAACCAAAGCGGCCTTGCAACTAGCGGAATACATTCTCGTGCAAAATACATCTTCGTCGGTGACACAGCAACTACTGGGGATCACCATTGTGACTAGATCACCGTCGATTTCTTTGGATATGATCACAGTTGAGTGGTTATTGTTGAATTCCATACCCATGTAATCCAAGAATGAATTACTTCCGCAACAACCCAACTATAACATATAAAAGAGATATTATTTGCAGTAATTAAAATTCTCGTACGTAAAAATAAAAATGAATAATATCAAAGCCAAAGAGCACTTTATATCCTTAACTTGGTTGCAGACTTATCGTAAAGGCCTCCTAGTACTAGTCAATTATATGTCTTTTAAACAGAGAAAATTAGAACCTTGGAGCTCAGTAGTCTCAATAGATTTGGTTGTGTTAGTAATTCATTAGACAAGACCGGTTTTCTTTTATAGGTATTATTTAAGATTTTTGTAATTTGTACCGTACATATAAAAGTAGGTATCACATTTGTACTGTAATTATTATCTTGGTTAATAGCTAAGAACAATCTCAATCAAGTCACCTTTAAAAAAAAAGATAATTATCAGTTCAACCGTTTGGGAGCTTAGCAAAAACACGTTAAACTTATAACAACCCATATAATTATTTTTGCGTCGGGTCTTAAAAATAATTGCCTTAAGACTTATCACATAATTCATAAAACAATAACAAGAATGTAGATTGATAAGAAACTATTAACAAAGTACAGATATTTGTTTCCCTTACCGAAGTTTGGAGGCTATCTATTTCGTCTCTGATTTCCGGGTCGTAATTGTAGCTCCACACCGGTATATTTATATAATTCATTATCGTGTTTGAGTCGATGGTGAAGGCCACAATAACAACAACCAACTTGATGATCAGTATTACGGTCAAGATTAATGCATACTGAAAAGAAATAAATAAATAAAACTCTTAATTCTTCTCACATTACAAGCACGGCTGAAAAAAGAAACAATAGTTGTTGGAAAAAATATTATAGCTTAGAATAGCAGAGCTGATTTCTGAAGTATATAAAAAACTCTTTAAATGAGCATCACTTAATAGCACGGTATGTGGTGTGGTTGATGATGTGCATCATATTTTGTTAGAACCTCTAAAAGTATGAAACTTGTAGGTATTTACTCAAAATGCCTTGATACATGGAGGTTGATATTTGTAATTCGATGATGTCAGACAGATCTAAGAGTGAGAACCTATTATACAGAAACGCATAATTAGCTTTTAAGACTTAAAATTAATTTGTATTTCGAAATTCATTTGTTTTTCTCTTTATCTGAAGGGACGTCTGGTATGCCAGCCCCATCTAAGCTCAGGCTTAAGTGAAAACAAAATCAATCAAAATATTAACTAAATTAAAGGCTGCATACTTCTATCCTCAATACTATTAATAAGAACTTTCCACAGCATACAAGCCGAATCGGAAATCGGTTCCGTTATGCTAAACCGTGGAACATGAAATTTCATATGATTGTAAGGACTACGGGGCGTCATCGTCGCATTGCGAAAAAGAATTTCCAGGCAGAAACATTTTCAACAAGAATATCTTCAAGAGAAAAGGTACTGCAAATCACTAATAATGCTCTAGATATGTGGTTAAAGAGGTTCATTTGTATAGAGTTTGACTGATAAGCATCTTCAACGAACGCCGCGTGCGCGCAGTTTCAACGCTAGTCAAGCGATGGACGAACGCGCACGCTCGACTACAAACGCTAGTATGTTAGTAGCCCAAGTAAAGACAAAGGAGTTTTAACTTACGCCCGTCTTTTACTTATGTCCAGAAATAGAATGATGTATGTTACTTACTAAATTGACCATACATGTACTCTGCTTCAAGCTGCCAAAGAATCCAAACAGAGACACGACAAGTAGCACTAAGCCGAGAAATACGCACAAAACTGACGGAGTCACGAACGATCCACTCTTAGCGCTTTCGAAGAAGTATGAGAAACTGTGGTAGTGAGAATATACAGAGATCCCAAGTACTATCATCAGTCCCGCTATGACCTGTAAATATAAATAAATTAAATATCTCATTTTATAGTAATACAGTCTACATATTATGTAGAATTTCTGGAACTGCATATCGCAGACGTACCTACTAACTTCACACTTGTTTACAGTTTTTATTCGTTCATTTTCATTAATGGTCATTTCTCTATGGAATGCATTGCCGCGTCGTCTTCGAGATGCTTATACTATCCCCAACTTCAAATCACAACTCTACTAACATCTATTTATTATCTATACACTATCTGTGCCCAACGGTTACACACGCGTATAATTTAAAAAAATGCTGATTGATCATTTATAATACTTCAATATAGACAATATTTTTATCGGACGGCCAGGGTTATGCCTCATACTCACACAGCCCGTTCGCACCACTGCTGCTAAGTCATAGACCCGAATCGAGTGTTGAATTATTTTAATTTTCTATTATCTCCCAAACTATGCGTCCAAATAAAATGCTACAACGGGCAATGTTTATTTACATAAAATTGTCTTGATGATGCTGTAACTTTCGTTCGTAAGCCTAATAATAATGCTCATAAATCACTTTTCAATTTTCAAAAAACTTTGTTACAAAATAACTTATTATAACGTATGTATAAGAGATAGGCATATGGTATCGCAGACTTTTTTTTAAATATACCAAGGAGCAATATTTTTGTAGAATATTGTATTTACATAACACTAACCATTACGTCAGCGCACGCAGATAAAGCAGTTCGGGAACAGTGTTGCTTCCAACTTACTTAACAAAAAAGAATACTTAAGGCTAGCCTAATGCTAGATACCCTATACTATATATTTTTTTGAATCCGACCGGTAATTCCAGAGATTACCGTGTATAAACAAACAAACCAAAAAACCCTGCCACTTTATTATTCTATAGTATAGTCTATAGATATTATAAAACTCAACGTCTCTCGGTCTGTCTGTCCGTTTATGTTTTTTACACGAAAAACCACATAACAGATTTACATGGTTTTTTATTTTAATTCATAGCTACGTTCTCTGGCTAGGTTACAGGATATATTTTTTACGATAACATAAGAAATAAGCAGTGATGATAATGGTGAATCAATTCGGAAAAAGGCACATTTGGGGCGCTTAAATGGCTCACGCAAAGTAAACGATACGAGATATATCAAATTAATGTTGCCCATAATTGTAGATCTTAAAAGGACCCACAAAAAGTCATGGATACCATATATCTATCTTCTAAGGATCATCCACAATTCGTACGTGCGCTCGACCGACGACATTCTGTAATCCACGCGAGCGGAGCCGCGAGCACAGCTAGTACTTTAATAAACAAAAGACAGTATGTTCATAAGTTTTTCTATATATTCATAAATTTTGTTTTTATTTATATCTATATTGCTATCTTATTTATATTTGGATATGTTATATGTATGATTCAAGAAATAACAACAAATGGTCCAAGAGGATAACAGCTGTTAAATTCTAGGTAAATTAAAGAGGGATGGAAGCTGATTGTTGTCTTCCTTAACATGTTATTCTTGAAATTTGTTATATGTAAGATGTAAGTATGATAAGCTTCAATTTGCTTCATAATATTGTTATCATATAGGTATATATTTTGCTAAGTCTTAATATCTTTACATATAAGACTTTCCAGTCATAAATCAAGAAACTGTTCAAATGTTTATATTTAATAAAGTTTATAAACCTAGAATAGTTATGACAACTTAATATCGTAATGGGTAGTGACTATTTGAAATTAAAATTACTTTATTCAATTTAGACCCCAAGAAGGCACTTATGAACGTCAAATACTACTACCAGTTTGGAAAACATCCCAGTCACCGAGAAGAACCGGCAAGAAACTCTATCGGGCTTATCATTCTTCTTCCATGTTTTAAAACATTATTTACAGTTAATAATCATATTAATCATTTAATGGATGCACAGAGAGGAAGTAACTTCTAGACATTACTATCATTCACATAATTATCCACCCTATAATAACCTTTTGACAGTAAAACCGGCTTAACATGGTCCTTGAACTCATTGTCTGGCAAATCAGTAATTTGATTCGGGATCTTATTATAGAACCTAACACTATTACCTAAAAAACTTTTATTAGTCTTGCTAACTCTAAAACACATTACGACTAATTCATGTCTATTTCTAGTATTAACATGTACTGGTCTTTGACAAATTTAGCTTGTTATAGTTTTTACGAATATACACTATATTATCAAGAATATATCGGGAGGGCAAAGTTAAGATATTAAATTCGTGGAACTTGTTCTTTAGGGATTCGCGAGGTCTCATGATGAAATAAAACTTGTCTACATTACAGTATTGTCGGTATGACCCTGACTCGAGTACGACGATTCGGCGTAGTTTTGATTGCGAAATTTAATTAATCTATGTAGTTTAAAAAGATAAAAGAATATTCATTTATACAACACAAAGACATGCAAATCAATAAATACTTGAATTGTTTTACTGATAAGATGCCGCTTTGTTATTTATATCTGATCGAGGACTTACAGGAAATTGTATTGATAACTACAAAAGAATGGATAGAATACATATGCAATTGCAATGAATTAAAATTAAACTTAGTCCTAGTACAATTAATAAAATCTTTCATGTTCTAGAATTTATCTAAACTTAATATAACTCATAATGAATGATTTCAGAATATTTATTGACTTAACTTAATATTAAGTCATAGTAGATTCTTAATACATATATTTAAGATAGCTGTGCCCGCGGCGCCCTTCGCGTGGACTACAGAATGCCGTCGCTCGAGCGCACGCGCGACTCATGCTACCCTCGCTCAAAGGACGAAGAACAAAAATGCTTATTGTGGGTAATCCTCACTTTTATGTAGGTCTTTTTAAGTTCTACAATTATGTAGTACATCAATTTTATGTAAATGTCTTATAGTTTACACAGCGTAAACCCGAAAAGCGTCATTTTCCGAATCGATTCACCATTATCGTCACTGCTTATTTTGTACGTAACTTTATGTAACAAAATATAACCTATAATCTGGCCAGATAGTATAGCTATGAATTAAAAAAAATCCCATGTAAATCGGATAAGTAGTTTTGCGTGAAATGAACATGAACGTACAGATAGACAGACAGAGAAAAGTTGAGTTTTATAATATGTATATATAGATAAATGTAAATTAGATGTTAACGCAAACTTCGCTATGCGTAAACTACCTACTTTCATTTCATGAATTCCATTGCAATTTTTTTAGCCGCTTGGGTGTGATTGATGGACTTAGGATAATCATTGAAACAAACTATTTATACGAAATATAATTATATCACAAACAAATTCTAAAACAAGCATTATAGCCCTTATAATTAGCTACAAAACTGCCATTAAAATATATAAAACGCAGTCTTTTCCAGATTCTTTATTTAATCCGCTATCAATTTGTTAAGAATACAATAGCAATGGAAATAGTAATGAGCTATAAATAATTATTAAAACGTGTTTTATCACCTAAACCGCTATAAATATATTGAATTATCAAATTTTAATTTAATATTGTGAAATAGATTTAATATTGAATTGATAGTATCTATTTACTTACAATAAACATAGTGGTGATTGTCAACAATAGAAATCTGATAGACTTCATATTGTACTCCGTTTCTGTCTTCGTGAAATGCATTTTTTGTTTATTGGGAGCTGGTTCCACGATCATTTTGATACCACTCTCACTAAAAACAACCGACTAACATCCAATTCAATGTCCTTATGAGCGCTGACGGATATCGTCACTGATAACTTGGTTTTAATCTGATAATGTATGTTTTTAGTCCGTACAAACAGTCTTATTGTGTTTTCTACACAATAAGTAGTTACTGTTTTTAAAAGTAACAGTACCACTTTATTAGGAGGAACTCCTCATACTACAATTTAGCCTCATGTTTCAACATGACACTGCACAGTAATAATTACAAAGTTGTAATTTGTTTAGAAATATATTATTGTCTTTGTTATCTCGCTTTTAATACTTTAGTACGTGTGTTTCCCGTAAATCTATATTAATAACATAAAACTGAAGGGATTGTTTGAACGCTGTTATCTCTGTAATTATCTCAAGTTTGAAAAATTATTTTAACATTTTATAGTAATTTATTGAGGGAAACTATGTTTAGACTATACAACTTCACGCTACGAAAGTAAGTAATGTAACAAGTTTTAGGCAAGTACTGGCAAGTAGTGGGAGTTATTGTGAGATTTATTGTGGAAGGTTATAGACAATATAACTTTACGGTAGGACTCTAAGGAGCATAGCAGTAACCATGGACGACAAACAATCTAGAAAACTGCAGGCAAGTACGCGGTGTAAGAATAACGACTCGAACTAGCGCGTGAGTTGGCGGCGCGGTGGTAACATGGCCGAATAAATTTAGCTCGGGTGAAACCGTCGTGTACAGCTAGTATTATATATGTGAGGGGGGGTGTACTGGCAGTGAAGGTAAGCGTTGATACTTAAACCTAAGGTTGGTTCGGTCGCAAGTTCCAGACAGTTCTCTGGGCTCCCCACCTTGCAACACGATGGAACCGACTTGCACAGTGAATCCATGGATTACTAAGAACTTCGTCTCTTAGAATAGCTACGTAGTTGAATTTTTAAAGTATGAAAGAAAGATAAATAAACAAAGATATAAATCGATAGTTTGGAGTTATGATTATGAATAATTAAAGAATAAAAAAGGTAGTATATTGTAAGATTGATTTTTGAAGTTGAAACTGGAGCCGACCGAGAAAACATATCCGTATCAAAAGGAAGAGTATTGACTGTAGAAACAGAGAGAAGCGCTAAAAACCGCTGCGGACAACTGAAGGGCTTAAAATATCAGAAGGGAGTAAAAAAGTTTTGCAGACGTTGATATAAGTAGTAATTTGTAGATAGTTCCTCCTGCCTTCACCAGTAGGGACACAGGTTGACTATAAATTTTTAAACAAATAACTAGGTACAATAAAAAATTAGGTACATATGCCTCGTTGATTTTAATATACTGATATAAAATAGCAGACAAGATCTTCACTGTGAAACATAACGGGATTTTATTGAATCCTCCAACAGGTAACTTGGTGATTTTTCTAGATCGATCAGTTGGTCTCCTTTTTTTACGAAGCTTGACCGAATATGCGAACAGAAAACAGTCAAAGAACAATAGTGACTGCCGATATGTCAAGATCCTAAAAGAATAGCCGTTAAATCCATTAAATGGTTTTTTTTAATCCTTTACAGATTTAGCGTTTGGCCACAATCTCATCTGATTTTAAGTGACGATATGGTCGAAGATGGTAACACGCTAAAACTAGACGATATGGCTCTTAAGTGCAGATGCTGGAATACATCTATAGGTAGGTATTTGGCTATAAATTTTGTAACTGTAACTCGTAGCTAGCCAGGCAGAATTAAAAAATGCCCTAACATCATACGATACCTACGCTGACACGGTAAACTACAAAATCGGTGAATATGAGCAGCGGCGGCCCTGAATTAAAGCGAAAGATGCGGTCGCTCTAGGCGCCAGGTAGCGAGAGGCGCCAAAATACCAAATGCGAAAAACAATTTCGAGGGAAAATTACAATTATTATGCCGCCTTTTGAGAGGTGCGGAGCTGCCGTTAATAAAAATGGAAAAGGAATCCAAGAAAATAAAGTTAAGCATAACTGCATGGCGACCGCACTTCTTATGGTGTGATACAATACAGTTTATGGTATGAAAGCATCGACCAAAAAACAATATCGCTTTATCTTTATCAAGGGCTGGGGCCGGCAGTCAATACACTAAGTATATATACCATATTATGTATAATAGTGGCGATCCAATTTTATATAACTTTCCTACCACCCTGTAAGGAAACAGTGGCTGTTCGTCCAACAAGTGGATCACCGCTATAAGTAACTACCCACTATAACATGAAAACGTTCTCCTGTCAGTGTGAGAAGAACATGCCCGTTAGTGATATTAATATAAATTTATTGAGCCTTGAGCATTAATTAGGCATTAAATAGCGGTAGGGCATAGAGAAATATCTCTCTAATTGGGCCAGCCCGACTAGTGAAACACCTCTACCCTACAGAAGATCGCAGCCAAATAATCTTGCATGTTGTGTTATTCCGATGAGTAGGGCTAACAGAGCTTAGGATAGAGTGGGTTCATGATTGTCAACGCGCCAGTGATACCTGTGGTATTACAAGCTGTATGGGCTACGACCTGATGTTAAGTGACGATGTCGCCCAATATGATAACACGCTAAACCTAGTGGAAGACTGGCTCTCAAGTGCAGCTTCCGGAGCACACCTATTGGTGCTTGGCGACAGATTTTCAACTTGAGGGTGGTATTTAGCCAGACGGGCATTAGAAAAAGCCCTACCATGCTATGGTTTCCTCATGATGTTTTCCTTCACCGAAAGCTCAGACTCATTGCAGGGAAGTCACGAAGTCACGTCAATCGACGCGTAGATGTACACGCTACCACTGAGCCATCATTAGTTACCGCATTAGTTGTAAAATAATACCTAAATTACAAACTAACACATTTGTTTCATTAAAGTATGTATTTCTCTTCGTAATAATCATTTAAACAAGTCTCGGCTCAGTCCAAACGATAAGGTTTATCTGCATTATGTTATCTAAACCTATTTGTATAGATTTATGAAATATTCGATAGTGAGGATTTAAAAATCCATAATGTTGGATGCTACGTGTTGTCTGCAAGCTATATCATCATTATATGAATGTAATGTATATAAATAAGAATGAAATGTTGTTCGTTGGTAAGCACATTTCTTGAGAACGGATGAACGGATTTGGCTAATTTATTTTATGTACTAATATTCCAAATAAGACTTTTAAGGAAAGAAAAAATTGAATAGTTACTCGGGCATTAGGAGTAAAGCAAAAATTGAAAATACTTTTTTCTATTGTTTTTTTTTAACTCAAGACTAGACTCACGATTTAAACGATCGATATGCATGAAACTATTTTGTTTTGTCCTTTAAAAGTATTCAGAAGAAGAAAGTTCGGGATAGGTGGCGCTGTTGTCGAGTTGGAAAGAGCAGAAGAACGAATGCCAGATAATTAGTACGTTCGTAATACAAAATGAAACAAAACTGATTATTATTCTCATCAGACGAAAGCCAGTCATGTCGGGCGGGCATCGAAGTTCAATATCGAATCCGCGATCTCCAGGTTCAGCAGTAGGCCTAACTACCACTACGCCACGAAGCCTGTTATCATTGACTTTTATTACTGAGTTTTTGGATCTTATTCTTCCATATTCATATAATAATAAAATCGGCCTACACGTGTGCCACTGCTGAGCATAGACCGTCTTCCCGAAGGAAGGCACTGGCGTAATGACCACGCCAGACAAACGACGTATTAGCGAATTCAAACGTCAAGAAAACCACAATTCTGTATTTTTCCAACACACGGTGTTACCACGAGGGTATTTCTCTAGCGTTCAGTTTTTCTCAAGATGTTTTCCACCACCGTCAGTCGATAGTGTTATCAAATTCAAATTAGTAAATGTGCTCGAATTTATTGGTGAATGCCGGGACTCAAACCTGCGAACATCGAATCGATATTCCGCCGATCTAAACCACTCGACCACCACGATTTATCTTGCTTACGAATCTGTCATTTAGTTTCTTTTTTAAATTATAATTCTTAAAGTTATTTTTTTTTAAACTACAAAGGTGACAAACAGGCATACGGCCCGCCTGATGGTAAGCGGCTTCCGTAGCCTATGAACGCCTGCAATACCATAGGTATCACCAGCGCGTTGCCGACTGTGAACCCCCCTACCCCAAGGAGCTCTGGAAACACTACACACCGCAGAAACACAACACTAGGTCATTTGGCTGCGATCTTCGGTAGGGTGGAGGTATTCCACCAGCAGGCTACCCCAAGTAGAGAGAAATCTCCAAAGAAATTTCTCTGTGTCCTACCTCTCTTTGAACACACCCTTCCCCAAGGAACTCTGGAAACCCTACACACCGCAGAAACACAACACTAGGTCATTTGGCTGCGATCTTCGGTAGGGTGGAGGTATTCCACCAGCAGGCTACCCCAAGTAGAGAGAAATCTCCAAAGAAATTTCTCTGTGCCCTACCTCTCTTTGAACCCACCCTTCCCCAAGGAGCTCTGGAAACCCTACACACCGCAGAAACACAACACTAGGTCATTTGGCTGCGATCTTCGGTAGGGTGGAGGTATTCCACCAGCAGGCTACCCCAAGTAGAGAGAAATCTCCAAAGAAATTTCTCTGTGTCCTACCTCTCTTTGAACCCACCCTTCCCCAAGGAGCTCTGGAAACCCTACTTCGTAATGTATTTTGTGTACTTTCGTTATTGTGCACAAATTAAGTGAATTAAAATAATAATACAGAACATGCATTTTGAGTTGCCACAAAAGAACTATTTTGCTATTTTATTTTATACTATTAAGGTGTCAAACAAAGATACGGCCCACCTGGTAAGCGGCTACCATAGCCTACAGACG
The DNA here is from genome assembly GCA_947532125.1 of Saturnia pavonia. Lineage (NCBI taxonomy): Eukaryota > Metazoa > Arthropoda > Insecta > Lepidoptera > Saturniidae > Saturnia > Saturnia pavonia. Next base: position 3,587,176 of record OX383899.1, on the reverse strand, counting down.
CTCGTAACACCACAGGTGCACGAGTATCACTAGCGCGATGCCAACCTTGAACCTCAATTCCCCAAGGAGCTCTGGGAACCCTACTCTCCACAAGAACACAACACACGGTTAATTTGCTGTGATTTTCTGTAGAATTGAAGTATTTTACCAGTCGGGCTGCCCCAAGTAGAGTGAAATCTACAAAGGAATTTATGTTTGCCCTAACATAAACAGCGATAACATCAAACATGCGAGGCATGGGGTGGCTATAAAAGGGAGGTTGGAGGCGATTGGGAGCAACCCCAAATAAAACAGACGTCACTCTCACTTCGATTGTCGGACCGTGTACATCTCTACAATGCTTACTCTTAACCCTAATTACGCCCCAACATCTGTGATTCTGTAACGACGGTGTCTAGGGAAATCCTGGTGTCTCCGATAGTCTATTCTGATGTCTCTCTCTATCTTTGACAAGTATATGTTAAAAGTTATGTACAGTTAAATAAAAAAAAAATGTAGTATAGGTAAATAGGAGTTCATTTTTAGGGTTTTATGAAAAGAATTTAGGTATAAGTTATCGGCAGGTAGGTATATAAACTAAGTGAAATTTAAAAGTAGAATTTTTATTTAATCACAAGATTAAACATACTTTAAAAAGATTATTAAATTTTAAGTGCTCTGTAAAAATACACATTACAGATAAAGTCGATAGTGAAAATGCTTTTTGTTTTTAAGTGCATGATAATATTCTTTGTGATTAACTATATAATAGATTGATTAACGAAGATACGTATAATTTGTTTATTAATTTTTACATAAATAAAATTAGGACGTAAAATAAAACAACTTGTTTATCCAAATGCAAATAATTTTTACAATACTTTTTGTCATAATACTTTCTGATAGAAGTCTTATAAAAGCTTTTATCATAGTTTTCGTCATTCCATATAAAGGCACTTTAACATTTGTTATTTTTCTGTAATTACTAAGTTCTTAATTCATAATTAATTTATTGACGTACTTCTACACTATAAAACAATAAGTACATATGTATGTATATATAAAAACAAACAAACAAGTATGTAATATTAAAAATGTATACTAATTTAAAATATGTAGGTACGTCTATACAAAATTTCCGGTTTTTAGAAATTTTATAGATTTGTCAATTAAGTCCACTATTGTTTACTTCTATAAAATGTATAGAACACGTGGATTGATTTGTAAGAAAAATATAATTGAACGATATTCTCACATTTACTACTTAGTCTTTATTACAAAACGATACTTTGGCGGATAAATGTATCGTTTTAAGCAGTGTTCTGCCCATGGAATGGGATGTAGACGACAGGAGCGACCTTCTCGCCGTCTGGGTTTAGAGAGGTCTGGGCATTCAACATGCGCTCTTGGATTTCCCATCGTTTGCGATCGCGCTCTGTTTTGGCTCTACGGATAGAATTGCCCAAGGAGAAGGAGAACACGATGCCGATCAACTGAAACAGATTATAAGAAACCATTTAAATATAAAATAAAATGATTAGTCGGCGAAATGTCGATTCCATGGCCGCAGATCTAAGCCCAAGAATGTACTAATAATTTTTGTACAAATTGGTGTAACTACATTTACTAATTTGAATTTGACAACACTATCGGCTGACGATAAAGAAAACATCGTGTGGAAATTTTAGCATGGTGGTAGGACTTTTCCTAATGTCTCCCTCAGTTGAAAATCTATCACCAAGCACTTGGTGAGTGAAAATGAAGTTTCACTTCTATCGTGTGTGAATCGTACCTCACACACCTTTTTTTTGTGCGGAACCCTAATTATTGTTCTAAAATAAAAGTAGCCTAAGTTATTCCTTATAACATCAGCTATCTGTCAGTGAAAGCCCCGTCAAAAATGGGTCAACCGTTTCGGAGATTACCCGGAACAAACAGACAGACAGACTGACAGGCCTTCATATGCATTTAGTAAAAAAACTGTTATTTTGACATTATGAATAGAGACTTCAATTTTATTATATGTATAGACAACAATAATTATTAGGTAATGCGATTAAAAATAGCATTATCATAATGTCATAAACAAATCGGGGTGTTATTACCAGGTCAAAAAAATCAAGGTTTATAAAAAAATACACGAAAAACTATACCTGAATTAAAGCAATAGTTATAGCACCAGCTCCCAACAATCCAGCGCTCTGATAAATCAAGTAGAAAACTCTGGGAAGGCATCCGTTCGCATACAGCTTGACACACTCTTCAATTTCCTCGTTTTCGTAGATTTGGCTGTGAACCTCGGCGCAGCAAGAGTTCGGCACGGTGATATTTGCGACAGATATACCGGGAACGCCCGTTGGGGGAACGACGTCGTGCCAATCGAGGTAACTATCAACTCCACAGCAGTTCAGCTGAAAAATAATTTATTTATTTCCCATATATATTCCATATTTAGACTTTTAGCTAGTTGTTTTAATTACCGACTTGCCGTCACTTGCCGGACGATAAGTTCAAAATTAATGATAAGCAAGATTTATTGTTGAAAGGGTATATATTATTATAGGGTGGATCATTACGTGAATGATAGAAATGTCTGGAAATAACTCCTTCTCTATACCTCTGTACATCCACTAATAATGATAATAACTTCTCGATGATTGTTACTGATGATGATGTTTCTCGAAACGGTAGTAGTATGCTGACATTCATAAGTGCCACCTGTATTGAGCGAAATATTTTTGGTTTAGATTTAATTACTGAATTACTCAAAATACATGACGGCATTGCGCAAACCTTCCAATGACTTATATTAGGTAGTGAGTAACATGGCTTTTTTCATTCTTACATCAGACCGTTTGTATTCAATTTCGTGATTTAAAAAGATAATATTTCATTTATCCAGTCTTTAGTATTATTACCAGTGTTTAGGACCTTTGTTCAGTCACACTTTGAATTAGATCACGACTAGTGTCCTTGTGAAACTATTATTATTGAGGCATTAAAAATTTAAAAAAAAGAATTTAAAACGAAAAGGTGTTTCTGTCCTCTACTATGTATCTATTTTTGACCTCAAAACATATGTTGTATTAGTTATACACATTAAATTTATTTATACGCAGTAAGTAATTTAGATATACGGTTAATTCAACTCAAAATATATACTAAAACCCTTAAAAAATGTACAGTTAAATATTCCTTTTTTGACTACGAGTACTTTATTACAATCGCATATTATACATATTTTAACAACAATTTTTGTAGTTTACGCAAGTGAAGCCCCAGGCACAGGTAGTATTCTTATATACGTGTGCGTCTGTTAGTGATCGTGTGACTTCTAAACGACTTGGCCGATCGAGCTCATATTGACACTATATATTTGTTTTATCGAGACGATGGTTCATAGTTCATGCTAGGATCCGATAGATGGCGCTGTGGTCGAACCATTAACTACCGGGAAGGGCAGAACATCGTCTGCCGGGTCAGCTAGAAATAAATGAAATCTTAATAGTAAAACAATAACTAAAGTGAAAATAATAACAAACTAACCCGGCTCTGAATGAAATCAAACGCATCCTGTACTTCAGAATCACGGTAATAATATGGCATAGTGTCTCGCAGTTTCTCATCGAGCATCTCTGTGACCTGCCCACGAAGAGTATAGGCGGTAATGGCAGCAGCTATCTCCAAGATAAAGACGACACTGAGGGTTACTGCGAACTAGAAACATAAGATGATATTTTTACGTAATTAAAAAAACCGTTAAAACGTTTACATATTCATTTTGTAACTTGTACTATCTCATTATTTGTGTACGAATATCCCATATGTATATCAAGATAAACGAATACAACAATCAAATTTAGTTAAGAGGAAATGTGGGCTGCGTTTAATCCATACAAGGTATGCCTCCATTTTGGCACTAGAATAAAAAAATATACGGTACAATCTATATCCACTTTTTAGTTCGTACCGAGATGAAAATTAACGCCAAACTGTAGCTCAGAAGTTCAGCGCTTGTGATTCTATTGTGGAAGGGAGAGAAGGAAAGGAAGTACTTCCGTAATTTATTCCGGGTGCGATTAAATCCATGTCCGCAATTTTCCACGTGCGGATATTTCTTATGGGTTCATGTTTCGCTTTTTTCTGTGCGGTTATTTCAATGTGCGCTTTTTTTAGTGAATCTATACATATAGGTATAACTGTTAAGGAAATGCAAAATTTTATAATTAATATTAATTTTATCTATAGGCATAGCAGTGGAAAATTATATCTTGCACCCGGCGGCAGATATTCTCAGGTCGTCCCTGTTTTTCATATTTCGGCAGATACCACTTTTCTTCTACTGTACTTGGGATAGTTCTTATTCTTTATTGATTTAGCGTTAAGGCCACAATCACCCCTGATTTTAAGTGATGATGTGGCCCAAGATGGTGACATCTTAAGCCTAGTGAGAGGAATCAGGGTCTCAAGTGCAATGGCCGGAACACACCTGTATATGCTTGGCAATCGATTTTTAACTTGAGAGTGGTAGTTAGCCAGGCGGACATTAGAAAATACCCTACCACCGTGCTGTGGTTTCATCACGATATTTTCTTTCACTGAAAGCTCGGGCTCATTGTAAGGATTCGAAAACTAACATCGATCACCGCGGTACCACTGAGCCATCATTGCTTCGATGCATTGACCTTTCGCAAAATAATTTTATAGAAGTAAAAATATTGCATACTTACAATATTAACCAACAGGGTGCTTTCTTTCAAAGCGCCGATGCAGCCGAATAGGGACACAAATAGCATAATACCTCCGATGACGATGACGAATGTTGCCGGCGAGAAGAAGTTGTCATTCAAGAAGAACGAAACATCATAGTATATCGCGTAGATCGTTGTACCCACCGATATTATTAGTGCCGATGTTAGCTGTCAAAAATAAGGTTAAATTTAAAATGCTTTCTTTTTTTTACTTTTCACGCAATAGGAAAGTTGATGAAAGATGACTGAACCCACCTCACTCACAGCTATAATTACGTATTTTAATGTTTATAGATGTAATCCTTATATAACTTAATTGCGTATATTTCAATGTCTTATAGTTTTTAATCCAATGTTAAGTGAGATATGTATAGGTCGTATTAAACATTTCTTATTGTCGTGTGTTTTATTATAGGAAATTGTTATATATTCTAAAGGCTTATTCAGTTTGAATTGTATATGTATTAAATAACGGTGACCTTGACTGTAGTTAATTGATTATTATTATAGCATAATACATCGTTTGAAAAACTTCTAAGTTTTAACGACTAGTATAAGTTTTTTTTTAACGTTGTAGGTTTTGGCGTAGTGGCCACAATCTCACCCGATGTTAAGTGACGATGTGGCCCAAGATGATAACACGATAAACCTAGTGGAAGACTGGCTCTCAAGTGCAGCTGTCGGAACACACCTATTGGTGCTTGGCGACAGATTTACAACTTGAGGGTGGTAGCTAGCCAGGCGGGCAATAGAAAAAGCCCAAACACCATGCTATGGTTTCCTCACAATGTTTTCCTTCACCGAAAGCTCAGGCTCATTGAAGGGAATAGTTACGACCGATGCACTTACATCTGTAAGTATTTAAATCATTTAAGTGTGGTGTCAAAATGTTGGAACCGCACGTCTTGTCAATAGCAATATACCTTCCGGCTCGATGCCTTGACCACAGCTGCACATATCGGACCCAAACATAGCTATGAACTATCGTCTCAGTAAAACAAATATATTATGTGAATATGAGCTCTATCGGTCAAGTCGTGTAGAAGTTATAGAATCGCTAACAGACGCACACTAAATTTCTATATATTACCTATAAGATAACCTTGCGGTTAGTCCGCTAACCTTCACGACATTGGTACGTTTCTTATAATTATTTATTTTATTATCCAATATCAATATATTTATAATTTTTATGAACAATCTAACACTTAGCTCTTTATGAACATGGTGTTACAGACTGAAACCGTTGCCCATATATAATTTGAATAATGTATATACATAAAGAATGTATATGTTTCTTTGTCGGCTATAAGTTCGTAAATCATTCGATTGAGATGAAACTTTGCTGATTTGTTATGTATACACCCGCAAAGATTTATGTATTAGTACATCTAGTTACATGATGCGCGTGTTTTATTGTTATTTTAAAGACAACGGGAGTAATATTGCCGTCTAAAGCTAGTATCTAATATAAATCAGGCTCATCGTTACTCATTATAACATTCATGGACTCTCTCAAGGTTCACTATAATATCCGATTTCTGGCTTTACGAATTCAGTCGCTATCTTTCCATCGTCGGCTCAATTACATCATACAATACATTCTCCGCGATTGTCAGTTCTTAGTGCTTAGTATTCTAGCTATAAAAACTATTTTAATTCTCTGATGTATAATCTCATTACGAATTTATCATGGAGAGATGGGGCTCATTCACAAATTGACCAATCGTTTTTTTATACCACTAGGGTAGCAAACAAGTATACGGCCCGCCTGTTAGTAAGCGGCTACCCCGTAGCCTATGACGCTTAAAATACCATTGGTATCACTAGCGCGTTTCCGACCTTGGACAGGATTTTTTTATTATTTATTTTTTATGATTCTCTACCCTAAGGAGCTCTGGAAACCCTACTCATCGCAAGAACACAATACAAGATTATTTGATTGCAATTCTGTAGGGTAGAAGTATTCCATCAGTTGGACTGCCCCAAGTAGAGAGAAATCTCTACTTTATCTGTGCCCTACCTCTCTTAAATTACGTAATTTTTTGATCGTGATTTGATGTGTCTCTTTTATTTTATCAGTAGGACATAACCTCGTATGGCCGTATTCACACTTTACAAATCGTGATTACGTCCATAACGAATCATCAATGACAGATGTGTGAACGAGTCGTAAAGATATCTTTTTCCGTAGCTGAGTATCTCTTAACTTGTAAACGGTTTATTTGTAACTATTGTAAACACTTCTGTGACTCGCGAGTTATCGAAGCATACTTAATAATCGGGGTAGTTTAAAATCAGAAATATTCGGCAATAACATCTTGATTTATTACATAAACAACACACGCGTGTGGTCACAAACTTATCATAGAGACAATTTGCGTTTACCCGTGGGGTGCGAGTAGTGCCAGTTAGCACGAATGCAATTCTTCCTGTGTCCCTACAGTATTATAACATTTATACTAAAAAGATTTCCCTTTATTTGAATGAATTGTTCGTCCAATGTAATAAATTAATGCTAATGCTGTATTATATGTTCTAAACTGAGTTTTTTTAATTAATTATAAAGAAAAATGTATAATATATACAGGATAAGTGCAACAATTGATGAAGAATAAAATCAATATGCCTTCTGATAGAAATAAGCGAACAATGCCATTGAACGACCTTGTCTCACTCACTTGATTATATTTTATTGCAGGAAATATATTTAAAAAAACAGTTATAACAGTTTCTATTTATGTTATTATAAAGTCTACTTTTTAGTTTAGTCAAAAAGGTCCCGGGGAAGGTTTTAAGAACTCAGCGATGATGGCGCAGTGGTAGCGTGTACGACTTCGCGTCGATTGACGTGAGTTCGAATCCCTACAATGAGCCTGAGCTTTCTGTGAAGGAAAACATCGTGAGGAAACCATAGCATGGTGGTAGGGCATTTTCTAATGCCCGCCTGGCTAGCTACCACCCTCAAGTTGAAAATCTGCCGCCAAGCACCAATAGGTGTGTTCCGGCAGCTGCACTTGAGAGTCAGTCTTCCACTATGTTTAGCGTTTACCATCTTGGGCCACATCGTCACTTAACATCAGGTGAGATTGTGGCCACTACGCCAAACATATAACGATAAAAAATATATATATATACATATAATACAAGTACGTAGTCAGTATTATTTTTCGCCTTTTCGAAGCCTGCCGCTAAGTCTGATCTGGTTTGGGATTGATCCGCTTCCACGATCAACTAGAAATTGTTCATTATCAACTAGGGGCTCCGGCCGTCCACGGGTTTTTTTTCGTAGGTCAAAATTTCTAGAACGAAAACGTTGGAACCAAAAACCTACCGTGATTTCTTTTACAGTAGCTTCCCCATACACATCAGGAATCCTTCGAGCTGTTTCTAAAGCACTGATAGCACGGTGGAACTGGTATTCGTAATTAATCGGATATTTTAAGGTTTCCATTTTGTGAAAAGAACGATTTCAAATAAAAACAAATGGTGCAAAACCAAACGAATCCCTAAATTCGAAACACAAATACACAAGCCTAAATTTGAATTTGGAACTTCTAACCAACGGATATTTTAGATCAAGGTGGCCAGTTCAACAAAACGCCAATTTCATATGTAAGACCATTTCAATGACCTAATTTGCATGATAGACAGATCTATATTAGTTCATTAAAGAATATATTGAAGATTTTCTATTATAATTATAACAGACTGTATTAAATTACTCAATTACTTTCATTAAAGATTATATAAATTAATGTTAATGTTATTTATTCTTAATGACAAATCATATCGAAAGGTAATGTAAGTAGAAATTAGTTAAGGGATTCACCGCTTTTCTACTAGGTACGATTGAGTCACAGATTCTTTCATTATTTCTTTACATGTAATTTGGAACGTTACTTATCTTATCTTTTATCGAATTCAACGGCCATCTGTTTGCGACATCATTACTTAAGTGCCAGAACTATTTTGTGTTTCAGTGTTCGTATTTTTAACCCCAACGCAAGAGGGGCGTTAAATGTTTAACATGTGTATCTGTGTGTCTGTTTGTAGCAACGTAGCTCCCAAACGGCTAAACAGATTTTGAACTAGTTATAGTAGTACTAGTATAGTAGATATCGATGTAGTAATATTTTTAAAAAATGTGCTAAATTTGACGATCAGACAACACATTCGCCTCCTTTACAGATATCATAAAGTTCATACGCCATTCCGCAATACTTTCTACTAGTGAACCCTCGACACGATATAATATGTGCTCGTGATATGAAACCCGTATTTATGTATGTGTATTAACGTTGTAGTTATGCCAAATGTCTATCCCTGGAGGTATTCACAGGAGGTTGGAGTTCACAGTACATTTAAGAAAAAAGAAGTTAATAAAGGCCTACTACGTGGGTCCCTGGCACTGATTGGGTTAAACTAAAAATTGCGGTATCATTGTCGAACGTCCTTTTGCGGATACTAGAAATTTCGACCGCATTACAACTAAAATCTTTTGTTCACCTTATCTATACACGCTATAAAAATATATATGCACAACTACGCTATCGCAAATACATCGCAATGGCTAAGTACTTATCTTTTAGTAACACCCGTATCTTCAAGAAATCCGTTTTAACACGAACGATGGCTTATATTTTTTTATCAAACAGTCTTAACATAGAATTAGCACATAATTTTGAATATGACGTCACATGATGGTAGCGAATAAACGATTTCAACCATAAATACTTGTATTCGTGTAATAGTTTATATGGTTTATATTATTTGAAACTTGACCTCGTAATGATAGCTTTTTTTGTTTATATATTTAACGTTTGACCACAATTTTACTTCACTTTAAGCAACAATGTGGCCTATAATGCTAACACGCTAAGTCTTGTGTGTCTAAGTGTCTAAGTCTCTAGTGTCGCTGCCGGAATTAGTTTTTTTATAAATGATGGTGGGAGCTAGCCATGTGGGCATTTTTAAATAAGCTATCACCATACTATGATTTATTCAGAATGTATTCCTCCATCGTAAATTCAGGCTTATTGTTAGGATTCGCAAACACGTCTCTCGAAACGGCACGAACAAGTCCAAGCCTCTATCCTTGAGCCACCATCAAATATAAAAAAATGCGCGCAGTATTTCACACGTGTAGGAAGTGAAACCTTCAGAAAAAAAAATGTACTGTAAAGAAAACCTTTTATTATATCCTAAATCAGCGGGATTCGAACTATCAACCACTGTGCGTACTGCGTATGAAACCTGGTCGTCTCACTCCATTAGGCCAATCCGACGATGACCACAATTATGAAAATCCGCATAATGTAAATGTATTCTATCTCATTCTCTCGCAGGCTAAATCCTATAGATCTTTATGGTTGTCTCTTTTTACTGTTGCTTTATCGTTTAATCGAGTTTTCAAATCACAACGGTGCTAAAGAAGTTTTCACTTCAAAAATCCAATTACCTACTGATAAAAATGTAGGAAACCAACATAGAATTAATCGAATATTTAAACATAATTTAACTTAGGGCACAGGGAAATTTCTCTGGAGATTGGTGGAATACCTCCACCCTACAGAAGATGGCAGCCAAATAACTTTGTGTTGTGTTCCTGCGGTGAGTAGGGTTTCCAGAGCTCCTTGGGGTAGGGAGGTTCAAGGTCGGCAACGCGCTAGTGAAACTTATAGTATTATAAGCGTCCATAGGCTGCGGTAGCCACTTACCATCAGGCGGGCCGTATACTTTTTTGACACTTTTGTAGTATTAAAATAAACTTTACTGAACTGAAATTTGAAATGGATTTTAAACTTGGTAATAAGTATATTAATTTTATTAAGAACGTATTCTACACAATATTCTCGGTGAAGATGTATATCGTAAATGTGTAGAGTACTTCTCTACAGACAGACTACACAACTCTTTTAGTTTTAGCAGAGTTCGATCACAGAACTAGTTATGTGAAAGTAAATTTCAGCTATAACTGATTAAATATTAACTAAGTACTTTTTAAATATCGTCGTACAAGCGAAATATTAATTTGACCTTTTGGCGAACTACTCATAGATCACAATCAGCGTTTGCCTTTGAAGCCCCTCAGTTGCGGTAAGCAACCTAATAATAATTTATAAATCTTTATAATAATTTTTATATAAAACATAAACCAAATAACAACTTTCTGATCGCATGTATAAATTACATTTTACAATATGCAGAATAATGAGAAAATGGTTTTATACATCTTGATATATATACTTTTAGGTACATACAAAGTAGCAATCAGCATGTTTGAACCAAAATTGGATTTCCTCATATATCATAATGAGGTTGCGTTTACTTGGGTAACTACTTCATCATTTCTTTCAAATTCAACATAAATCTGACCTTGAATTTTCACAGATTATGTGTCATTGTAATTGTTAACATACAATTAAAAAAATAACAACTTATTTAAACTCTTTATTATATACATGTTGTATAACACGTACCTAGATTACCGTTCCGAAAAGTATATCGAAGTATAACCAGATAAGGTAATCAGAAATGGCGCAAGTAAAAAATAACATAAAAAATCGATTGACTTACCACAAATATAGCGGTGATGCACAACAGCATATACTTTATGCACTTCATTCCATCTAGAGTACTATGTGCCATTTTGCACTACCTACAAAGGTTGCGACACGAAACCGTTTCAATAAATAAAAAAATACTTCTTATCAGTGCGACAAAGTTGTACTGGCGCGGTCGTGGCGTGTGTCCTCGGACGGTTGTGTTTGCTATACTGCGATGGAAAGCGCGTCGATTTTCTTTCAGCCAATTAGCTGCCACGTTTATAATGTACAACGCTAAATCTAATAGCAAATAGGGTACGTCATTCACGTGTTATCATTGTTTGTATATGTACGCGTTGCACTAAAATATATGATCAAAAATTCGATTGTAAGTGTATAGATAACTTTATACCTATCGAATCAAAACGTTATTATAGGGTGGACCATTATGTGATTGATAGTGATGTCTGGAAGTGACTCCCTCTCTGTGCATCCACTAAATTATTAATATGGTAATATGATTATTAATCGTATATATTTATATTATTTATACAGCTGGTAAAATAAATAAATAAGGATAAGCCCGATCGAGTTTCTTGCCGGTTCTTCTCAATGACTGGGGTGTTTTCCGAAACGGTAGTAGGTACTTAGTGTTTGATTTTCATAAGTGCCTTTTTAGGGCCTAAATTGTATTTTTATTTTGATTTTGAAATAAGGCGGTTTTGATAGTAACGTCTGAATTTATAACTTTGTAAAAACAGAAACTTGTGAGTCTATGAAAATGAATATCATTGTTTCTTATTATTATATTATTAAGTATTAGAACTATTTTAGCTGTGGGTATGACGCGTTAGTCAGTATTGTCGCATCTCATTGTGGTCACCGTTCTCTTAGAAGTGCACCGTACTCATCAATATATACTCCTATAACAGCTATCTGAAGCTTCAGGGCCCTTAAGGCTAACAGTATAAGGGTCGTTCATAAAATACATTCGCACTTATCGGAGGGAGGGGGTGTGGCTTACTGTGTCAAGATGTGACGAGGGGGTCAGGGGGTCTAAGAAAATGTGAGTTCGCAGTTCATTAAAATTTTTCTCACGGTTTTTTTTTTCTTTGTTACGATAGAAAGTCATTCGTTTCATATTCTTAAATATATAAATATATTTAAATATAGGTATATTTCCGTAACTAACTTAATAACTTGTTATATTTCCTCATATAACAGAAATATTTATTAAAGTATTATTATTACAAATAATAAATATTTGAAAATATCAAAACTTTTCTACTATTAATTAGGATCTACCATTCGTGACGCAATATTGAGGAAATCGCAGAAAGGTCGCAGAAAACGTGACTTAGCGTGACGAAGAGGGGACGGGGTCTAAAAAGATAAAACTTTACGTGACTTATTTTATGAACGACCCCATAGTTAAATCGAAAAAAAAACTGTTCAGACTGGGATACAAGGGATAAGATTTAAAAAAATGTATGTAAATTTTTATCCATTGTATGTTATATTATTAGCTAGCTCTTGCCCGCACCTTCGTTCCCGTTATCATCAAAATTAACCGACTCGCCCGCCACCTATTATGCAATGGTTCTACTAATTCAGAAATAATGTATAGGTAAGGGTGTACAAAACAACTCCTCAAAGAAACGCGTAAGAGATTAATTAAAGATTCATTTTTATCTATATTCTTAACGTCTCTCTATCTGTCTGTCCGTTTATGTTCTTTTCACGCGAAAACCACTAATCCGATTTACATGGTTTTTCCTTTTATTGAAAGTTATTTTATCTGGTTAAGATAAATTCAGATTAAAATATTTTTTGTTACATAAAGTAACATACAAAATAAGCAGTAACAATAATGATGAATCAATTCGGAAAAAATACACTTTTGGGGTGTCTAAATGGCACGCCAAAGTCATGTTGACTGTTTTCTTTAACTTTCGCGGTGTTGTGCATTCGGAATTCTTACCGGAAGGTCAAACAGTAAATAAAGTATATTATTTATTTATTATATACACAGAACATTTTTGAAATTTTTAAAATATTAGCTTTATTAGCAGCGTTTAAGAGAGCAAGGTCGACGAAACGGCCAGATTTCTTAAAAAAATAATCTTGGCTGTTGCACCACGATAATGCGTCTTCGCACAAGGCCATAATTGGCAACGAATTTTTAACCAAAAACTCAACAAATACCATCGAGCAACCACCTTATTCACCAGATATGGCTCCAGCCTACTTCTTTCTTTTTTCTAAACTCAAATTACCACTTCGTGGCACCCGTTTTCATTCCGTAGAAGACATAAAGGCGAATTCGCAACGAGAACTATACTCAATAACGGAAATGGTTACACTGTGCCGTTAAGCCGTTACGAACGGCTTACACTGTGTAAACCATAAGAGATATATCAAATTAATATACTACATTATAGTAGATTTTAAAAAGAACTATGAAAAATCAGCAATAGCTGATGTCTATCTTCTAAGGATCACACACAATAAACATTTTTGCGTGCGCTGACCGACAGCGTTCTGTAGTCCACGCGAGCGGAGCCGCGAGCACAGCTAATTATTTAAATACAATACAGTTACTGACAGCATTTGATTTTTAGCAATTATAAAAATACTTATTCGTATGTATCCTGATAATAAAGCTAAGCTTTTGCATTAAATTATTATAACCGTAATTACAAGAATATTATGTGTTAGGTGACGATGAGGCTCAAGATGGTGAGACGCTAAGCCTGGTAGGGCAACTGGTTCTTAGGTGCAGCTGCCGGAACACACCTATTGGTGCTTGGCGACAGATTTTCAACTTGAGGGTGGTTAGCTATCCAGGCAGTTATTAGAAAAAGCCCTACCACCAAGCTATGATCTTCTCACGATGTTTTCCTTCACCGAAAGCTCAGGCTCATTGCAGGGATTCGAACTCACGTCAATCGACTCGAAGTCGTACACGCTACCACTGAGCCATCATTGCTTCTAAACATAGCGAAAGTATAGTTTCCTCGTTGAATTTGAAACCCTTAAAAGTAAATTGTCTCATCAACCTAAGAATAGCAGATATAAAATCATTAAATATGCTTAACGGGTAACGATTATTACCTTGATAGGAAAACAATTTACAGAGGGAATCGTGAAACTTTATGATTGCATTCATCTTTGTTCTTATGATATTTCTCGACTCAACTTTATCTCCTGCACAAAGGTCTCGTTGTTTGACGAAAATAACTAAGGTCAAAGAATAAATCACCACTGGACTAAAATCTGTAGATAACTTATTGGTTAAACGACCTTACACAAAGTATCTTCAGTTCGCGTGAACTGCGTATTGTTTATCGACCAAAGAACGGTTGGTATCAAAATACATTTATTAATTCGGCTGTACAATTTCATTAACAAAAGTTTTTTTTTTATTTATCATCGTTTTAGTTGAACAATATATTAGAGAAATACGACTACAAAATCAGTGCAAAATGTAGCAAGGATCTGTGGGTCTGTGGCCTCCTGTGCGCACAGGTCCACGGGTGTATTTATCACAGAGCCTTGGAAGCTATGACCCGTGCTAGCAAGCTGCGACGGGAGGGGCGCGCGGCAATTCGTCCTTTTTGTGGGGCGCCTAGATTCCAGTTAGATATATGTTTTTAGTTGTCTCTAAGTAATTGCTTCAAGCTCCGGTACTTTATTAGCTTTTTTTGTCCAGTTCGCCAAATCCTCAAATAGGCCACTGCCCGCGCTTTACGTGGTTTTATAATTAGCATTGGAGCAATGCATTTTACAGATATATCAATAATAAAATAATTAAGTAAATCAATTATGACTAAGTAGCAGCGTTTCGGACATCCGTCGATCGAAGTGGGTTCGAATCCTGCAATGAGCCCGAGCTTTCAGTGAAGGAAAATATCGTGATGGTGGTAGGTTATTTTCTAATGCCCGCCTGGCTAGCTACCATCTTCAAGTTGAAAATCTTTCCCAAGCACCTATAGCTTTGTTCCGACATCTGCACTTGAGAGCCAGAAAACTAGGTTTAGCGTGTAACAATCTTGGGCCACATCGTTACTTAAAATAAGGTGAGATTGTAGCCATCGGTAAACCCTATAAAGAATAATAATAAAATTGTCAAAAAAAGAATTTATTAACATTGATGCCTAATTTCACCATGTTGTTGGCGCGCAAAATAAAAATGTTGGAGTTATTTTTGTTTTGTTTTATGGAGAGTAGAGATAAGGAGGACTATCTTATATGGGTGACAAGACGAAAAAGTGTCCAGCTGTAAGCAGTAAATTATAATTCCAACACTCACCACAATGGCGCTAGCGTAGCAAGAGGGAATGATACTTTTTCATGATTATATAGTTTTTACTGTTGTAAAACTTTAAAAATTATTGGAACGATAATGGGAAGAGTTTATGGAGTAGGGCTCCGTATGTGTTTATTAAGAATTAATTATTTTCTACAGAATTAACAAAAAAGTCTCTTTAAGGACTTTTGGCGCTATCAAAATGGCGCTAGCGTAGCATACTTTTTCATGATTTGATATTTTTACTGTTGTAAAACTTAAAAAAAGTAATTGAAACAATAATGAGAAAAGTTTGTGGAGTCGGGCTCCGTACGCGTTTATTACGCAATATATATTTTCTACAGAATTAATAAAAAAGTCTGACTTTTGGTGCCATCTTTAAAATTTACCCTCTTGCTACCGTGGCGCCACCCTAATTTAACGTATTTCGACGGACAATTTTCATACATAGAGATAGTCCTCCTTGTCTCTACCCTCCATATTTTGTTAGGTCAAAGAAGAGTTATAGTCTATGCAAAGAAGTGGAAGGATATTTGCAAGGAAGTATCCTTCCGCGAACGCTTCGGATGTGAAATGAGCGCCCTGCTGAGGACTTCCTAGGGGACTACATTATGAGGTTCTTCAAAAATGAAATAAACAGGTCTTAAAGGGTGATGTTTCAAGCGTCCACGGGCTACGGTGATCGCTTACTGTCAGGCGAACCACACACATGTTAGTTGCTAATGCCACCATCTTGGTATAAATATAGAAACGACCACAGTAACTCTCTATAACATCTTCCATTCCGTTGGAACTGTAATCATAACACACGAGCCGAGCGAGCGAAGCGACCGGTCCGTGCAAGCGGCCGGCGAATGCCAGGAATACTTTAACTCTTGAAAATTGTAGAAATGTCAATAATTGGGATTATTTAATATCAATGAGAAATAGAGATATAGAGAATGATATAATATTATCGCATTTATTTAAGACATATACAATAAAGTACTGTAATAACATTTGGAAACAGCTTATTATTTTTAAAAACCACCAACCAACAACCACACTTAACCTCATTAAGGAATGATGCAAGGGAGCGCTCACTGTTATTATTATCGCGCGAGAACATTAATTAAAAGTTAATGATGTCATTAGAGGGTAGTGGAGATGCTGAATCCTGAAAGCTATCTTTTGAATGAGTATAGATATCACAAAACGGATGACGGCAATGGATCGGCCGTTGGCGAAACCCCCCATTTTGTCACAAAAATTTTTTTTTAGGTTCGGTGTTCCCTTTAATCAAAAAATAACTCCCCGTTACTCTTCTGTTATTGGTCAACTGAAAATGTAGAATCCCCCCTACCAATGAGGGTGTTTAGGTTGTAGGAATGAGGAATGAGGAATGAGTAAATCCGCATTAAAACCAAAGTAACCGAAATAGCTCGTAATTTCTAAACTTAAGTGGCAGCGACCGGAGCACATTGCTCGTAGAACGAATGGCCTATGAGGAAAAGTTCTCGAGTTTCGCCCACGTACCGAAAGACCCACGTGTATGGCATACCCGCCATAAGGTGGACCGACGAACTGGTAAGGGTTGCGGGAACCTGCTGGATGCAAACAGCGCAGGCCTTGTCATTGTGACGATTTTTGTGGGAGGCCTATGTCCAGCAGTGGACTTCTTTCGGCTGAGTAGCAATTGGTTTTTGCCAGTTACATTCTTCAGATCGAAATACAGCAGTGTTTACAGTAATTCGCCAGAAAAATGTGAGACGGTTGTGCTCTCGGTTCGAACTTGGAACTCGTGCTTCGGAGTCTTGAATAAACTCTACCCCATCTTCTAGATTTTAGATAGAAGATTATAACACATATTATCGTTTAAGTTAAAATTTTAATATTAACATCTTAACAGTAGACTAGGTAACAGACATATCTTTATTGTGTAAAATCAAACGAAGAATTTCCAACAATTTAACGTTCACATCCCAAGGTCTTTTTTTTTTTTGTTCCATTTACTTACGCCATCATACCGTGAAATAGTTGAAACGTTATTTTTTATATAAATATATAAAGAAAATAAATGTTAAATTAATTGAATAGAAGTCGTTAGAAAAGTCACCTTGATTACAATAATTATCTATACATATATATTAAAATTGAAGTGTCTGTTTGTAATGTCAAAATAACAGATTTTTACTAAATTCATATGAAAGTACCTATAAGTACCTATTTTTTGTTATAAGTACATAGTATAATACCTATAACAAAAAACCCATATTTTTGTTTTTGTCTGTCTGTTTATTCCGGGTAATCTCCGAAACGATTGGACGATTATGACGGGACTTTCACTGACGGATAGCTGATGTTATAACTTAGGCTACTTTGATTTTAGAAAAATAATAAAAAACCTTTTTTAGTAGTCCACGCGAACGGAGCTGCGGGCACAGCTAGTAGTTAATAAAGCTAATGTCGAAACTATTCCTTTTTTTTTAATAATTATAATTTAATATTCGGTGTCGGCTTAGAAAAATAATTTTGTAGGAGTCGTATAAGTTTTTGGAGTTATACCTGAAAACAAAGAATAGTTTTAGATTGATTTTGAATTTAATTTTTATGTGCATCATGGCTATAAGTACCTATTATATTGATATGCAAACGTCCCTTTGACTAGACGAATGTTAAGAATGAAGATAGGTATATGATTAGAGGGAGGCCGAAGAATGTACGGATGAATTGTGTGAGTAATTATGTATTGTGTACGAAATGTGTCAATACTGAGATATCAGTTGATAGCAGAGAGTAGAAAAATGTTATGCCGATTCTAAATTTCTTTATGGATCTTGGGAGAACAGTGAATGAAAACGTTCGCACTGTAATCATATTTCAGCTTACTTTGTAAATTTTATGGAAAAAATACTATTTAACTAAAGTTTAAAATATATTACTAAAATTAATATGCTATGTTATGTTTATTATAGTCTTGTTTAATCGACATTAAAAGGTGTAAATTTGGTATATTCAGTATATTTATAACAATTTATTAATAACAAATTTAACTGTTCGAAACACAAGATTTATAATTACATCAATCACGTTCACAACACATTGAAATAAAAACACAAACACCGGACATTTCCTATAAAATCAATAAATTATACAAAATAATATAACTTTTATTTACCTATCACTAACTACATTAATTATGAAGAAATAATTTATAGTAAAAAGTTTATTTAATATTGCTTTTACATAATATTTTAAAACAGTAGAAATAACAGATTTACAGAATAATATTATATTTAAACGGAATTTTATGACCAATGGAATCTATTATTTGTTAAAAACATATTGGGTTTAATCATTACAATTATTTATTTGAATTTAACAGTAGGTATATAGGATATGTAAATAAATTCAAAATTAAGTGTATAAATTAAAAATTAAGTGTATGTATTTAAACCCCGACGCAACAAAAAGGGGTGTTATAAGTTTGACCACTATGTGTTTGTGTGGCATCGTAGCTCCCAAAAGGCTGAACCGATTTTGGTCTAGTTGTTTTTTGTTTGAAAGGTGACTTGATCGAGAGTGTTCTTAGCTATGATTCAAGAAAATATGTTCAAGATTATCATAGACATTTGGTATTCTGTCATTTTAGTAATATTGGAAGAACATGGCAACATTGAGCTGATGCTGCAGCATCATCTGGAATCTGCAGGATACCTAACTGTTAACCAACTTATAGCAGTGATATCGTGTTTAGTCTCATTGGAATGGCTTCAATGAATGTGTTACCTGTGTCGGGAGTTTACTACATTTTAAATTTACCTTTTGTAGTTATTATAATCAAGTGTATGTTCAATATGTAAATATTACCTTCCGAAATAATGATCTAAAGTAAAAGTACTAAGTAATAAGTCTAAGTAATAAGTATAACAGACAAAGCGGGTGTTTTTGCAGATTTAACATTAATCTATTCATTGTATCGTTATGGATACGCTCCATGTGCTTCCCGTGATATCTTCGCCATCCACAGCGCCCCCGCGACAGCCATAGCCTGAAAGAAAACGAGCATGGCATTAACAAAACAATAAGGTATAATTAATTAAATTAAACACAGTTTATAATTAAGTACCATTAAATTGGTAAATAAAAATGGATGCGTGTACTCGATGGTGGTAGGTAACATGCATAGCTTAGAAAGACAGGACTCGCTCTAAATTGAAGCTGCCGGTATACACCAATAAATGTTTGATATCTAAATGACATTCAAGAAGACTGATGTTAGCCATGTGAGTTTTTAAAGCTACGCTACCGACATGCTGTGATTCTAATGTTTTCTTTGAAACCCAGCTTTATTCGCATGGACATAGCCAACCGCCTTACTCTTGAGGCGTTCGAGTTATGTATCGAATCGAATAACATTCGATTTGGAGCAATTTAGCACTCTTGAACTCAAAACTAGCACACGATCGTGCTGTAGCTCGAATCGGAAGACACTTCGATCCGTTTTTTGTTACGAACGAAAAATACGTACTTCTGACGGAATCTGACAGATAGTTCGAATCAAAAGTGAAATCGAATCATTTACATACATCATACATACATGTACATACATTACATACATCTACATTTTAAAAAAAAAAATACCAACCTGCATTAGTACTAAAAATACTCCAGATACACCAATAACGGCAGCGTGTGACTGCACCCAGTTACCGAAGGCTTCAGCACAGCCCGTGCTGTACGCTTGTGTTACGGTACAGTTGAAAGTCTGGACTGTTCCGTAGATATGAGAACAACAGCTGACGGGTAAGCCTTGAGTTTGTACGGTGCCCAAAGGAGTCAGCCAGTCGCTAGCGTTTACAACGCCACAGCATTCAAACTGAAAAGTTTTAATACGATAGTTCTTATATTATGTAGTTCAGAAGTTACATGACAATACAATACAATACAATACAATAGTGGCTTAACTGATTAAACTAATATTCACATAAGATATTTGTTATATCGAGACGGTAATTTATAGCTATGATAGGTAGCGGATACCGGAAGCTAATAGATACCGGAAAGGGTAGAACAACGTCTGCCAAGCCAGCTAGTAGTTCTTATAAAAATATATATAGTGTTTTTTTTTATGTTACAGACACGCGCTAGACCTCAATCTCATGCTAATTGAAGATGAGGCCAACGATGGATCGCGCTTAACTAAATGATTTCTATTCAGTATTCACTCTTTGCTTAAACACTCCCAACTGTCAAATTATACGTAGACGGGAAGACAGACATCATCATCATCATCATCATTCTCCTGCCCTTATCCCAATTTATTTGGGGTCGGTGCAAAATGTCTTCTTCTTCCATACTTCTCTATTAGTCGTCATCTCGGTAGTCACTCCGGTCACAGACGACCGGAATAAATTCCACTGCAATCTCAAAAAATATAGCCCTGAGATCTTCTTACTCTTAAACCACCTATTTTAAGTAGGTTTGGTACAAGATGATTTTTCTCTTTCAATTTTCATCTTAGTACTTACATTTTTTATACACATATCACACTCACACAATTCATCAATATCTTCTTCAGTCTTCCTCTACTCCTATATCACTCCCACCTTTACAATTAACACTCTTCTAGTTATATGACTCTAATTCCTCCTCATGACGTCTGCCCATACAAATCTAACCTATTACTTGTCAACTTCTGTCACTGGTGCTATTTTCATACTCATTCCTAATCTTATCCATTTATAGTTACCATTTACCATTAATATCTTAACATAAATATTGCCTTGAGATAATTATATACTATTTAGGAATTTGTATATTTCTTCTAACTAATTTTTTCTAACTTGAAAGACAATTTATTTTTATCAACAAAAAACTATTTAGTATGCAGAAGCTCGGTAAAATCAAGTAAAATATACTTAATAGTTCCTTCTTCCACATATATATTCGTTGTGTGACCAATGTTATATTACATATATTTAAAAAAAGTACGTCTTTGGTGTTAAAAGAAATATGTGATACTGAATAAAATATAATCAAGCAAAATATGTCGTTTAAGAATCATGCTTATCACTTTTATATACACTTATCAATCTCAAGTTAATAGTTTTTAATACCTAAATTACCTGAGTGATCCTTAAGTAAATTATGAAAAATATAAACTCAACGATGATGATATATAAAACAGAACTTTAAATTGTAGATTACAATGGTTGGTGTAGACAAAGATGTGAGTCATCTCGTAGATATCATATTCTGTTATCAATATATTGATACTATGATTTAAACAAAAACATTTATAAATAGGTACTCAAATACCACAGTTAATATTACTTCTGCCAAACTGTATCGCAGTTTGTTGGCAGACATGGTTCCCTTTGAAATTAAAATTATTTTTTATTTTTAAATTCTTTATTATACATTTATTTTTACACTATTCCTAAAATAAGATTTAAACGAAAATCTTTACAAAGACATTTGGTTAATTTATTTTTAAAAGATCTGTTTGTAACACAGTTACTTTCTATGTCAAATGGTATGTTATTGAAAATAGTTGGAATTAAATGACTTCTACATCTTTGTCTATAATAGTTGTTACACGTGGGCACTTCGACTCGTTTAATGCTTATATTCCTCTGAGGTCTGACGTTGAATGATAAAATATTGTTTGTTTTTAATGTTTCACCGTAGAGTATCGGTAGTCTTATTTCATATTAGTTTTTGCCAGAAATTTGTAATTAGACGAGATAAGAGCCGATTCTCGTTTATAAAGCTATTTGGTTAAGCGCGTATTATTATTGGAAGTAATAAATTGGTGAAGCTTTGTACTTCACTGGTAAAATACTATTACAACTTCGTGACGTGTGTTACATCCCTTTGCATACGCGCCCAAGCCGCCACCCTAATTTTCATTAAATATCGATCGCTTGAAAATCCAATAGTATAACAGTATAACAATTAATAGAATTCGTCGATTAATCGATCAATCACCAATTGTTTCTTTGGAGATTTCTTACTTGGGGCAGTATGACTGGTGGAATACCTCCACCCTACAGAAGACCGCAGCCAAATTTGCCTAGTATTATGTTCCTGCGATGAGCGCTCTTTGGGAAGGGGCTTCAAAGTCGGCAACGCTCTAGTGATATCTATGGTATTACAAGCGACCATAGGCTACGGTAGCCACTTACCATCAGGCGGGCCGTATGCTTGTTTGCAGCCTCTGTAGTATAAAATAATAATAATATCAAGGCGACCGAGCGACTGAGGCGAAACAAAAAGGCTATTCACGGGATCTCTTCCGATTTGTTGCAGTCACCCAAATTGTGTATTTTCAATATAGAACATTTGTATTAACGATAGTTTAAGCTAAACTATCGATGGATTAATAGTGTAAATGCAAATCGATTAATCGATGTTCAAAAAGCTGCTTTCGGTATCGACACATAGTTTTGGTTTTTATATTGCTTCCAATAATTGCTATCGCGACGCTGCCGTTTCTTTTGCTCACGGTATTAATTGGGCATAAATGCCAATCAACGCGTAGGTAAACTGTTTTACACGTTTCTCGATACCATAACTGATACAAGCTAATATTGAAACAATTGTTCTAAGCTACTTACGTCTCCTTGTACTTCATCCCATAGCTTAGTAACTTCCAACGAAGGGCCGTACAGTTCCATGGTGGACGTGAGTTGCTGTTGAACTAGCGCCACAGCGTTACCGCGCAATGCGTATCCGGCGATACACGCTGACAGTTGGAACACGAACATCAACACCATAGCTACCACGAACTGTAAAACCAAAATCTCTTCTTACATACAACTTAAAAGAACTATGAAAAGTAACAAACCTCATAGCGTTTTTTTTATATTAAGTAACTCGGCCAAATGTTGGCTGACGACTGTCGTCGATGTCATGCCCGCCTGTAAGTCTGCTTCTGCTGCTGAATATATACAGCCTGATCCCGAAACGCGACAAACGAAAAGAATGTGACTGGGACGGAGTAATCACCATGTGAATAGTATCGCGACCCAGTCTGGTACAGATACCCTACTCTACCACCCTTACTTTATTACTACATACACACCGGCTGGTCCCAAAATCTGATACGCCTAAACGTGCTACTATGGCGGGTGTTACAACTGGTTTATGATGGTCACGATCCAGTCGAAAACAGTCGGCGTGTCCTACCACCCAGCAAGTGTTAATTTGATGAACATAATTGTCATATATATATATAGGTAACCGACTATCGTCATATAAGTATAGGTTATTATTATTAAGCACCATAAAAATAATTTTCTAAGAACTTTTGCGTCGTACGATAAAGATAGAAAAACGTATTATCACTATATAGTTCTAATATCGATTCGTGTAGGAAAATCTAGAATATGAGTTTAAAGGTCAACATCGATTTTAGAAGGTTAATGCCCGATCTTTTCTTTTCTCACGTGAACTTTATAAGATCGGTTAGCTTTGACGTGGGCTTCGATCAATAATTATTGATCGAAGGACGTGGGTCTACAAAGTCCCACCCCTCTTAAAAAAAGTAGATAAGCAAGAAGAGCGTCCGGATTTCAGTAACAAGTTGTAGTTTTGACTTTGACAAAGAATGTGGACCTGCTACAACTTACATCTATTATAAAATTCTGATCTTTTAGTTAATTGTGGAAATAGACGACATTTTAATTACCCACAGACATAACAGATTAGCTGATGATCACCGCTACATTTGACGTATTAAAAATATATACCTATACCTGTCGGAAGCACATACCATTTAAGTTTTATTCGGAGTTTTCCATATTTGTTTATTAGACGAGGCGCGGCTCATGTAAATACTAGTGTCTACAGTATTCAGATTCAGAGTAAATTATTTCAAATGTTGTTTGAATGGTTGCTTTCGTATGGTTTATCTATATTGTGTATTGTCAGTTTAAACTATTTCATGTAATTTGTGTAATGTATTTCATGTAATGTTCAATGTTGATTGCGATAAGAAATTCCTAGTAAAACAATAGACGTTACAAAATAAATTTTGTGTATTTTAAATTTTTACAAGAGTTCAGCAAAATGACTAGTTCTCGTGATAGAAAGTGTTCTAGAGCATAAGAACAAGGGCAACCACAGAGAAGATTAATCTGTTTTTATTTATTTAATTAAAACACAGACATTTACTAACAATTTATCAACAAACCTAACAAATATGACTCTAGTGAAATGAAATTTTAACTATATGTATTTACAGCATGATTACAAACTATGAGTAGGTAAGTAATTAAAATAATAAAAAGACTAAATAATTAAAAAAAACATTAATTTAAAATTTCATCTACTTATAAATATAATAAAATTGAAGTGTCTGTTTGTAATATCAAAAAAACAGGTTTTTACGAATGCATATGAAAGTATACATGGTATCTATAACAAAAAAGCATTATTTTTGTTTTTTGTTTTATCTATTTATTTATTTTATTTAGTTTATCTGGGTAATCTACGAAACGGTTGGACCGATTTTGACGGGACCATCACTGGCAGATAGTTGATGTTATAAGGAGTAACTTAGGCTACTTTATTTTAGAAAAATAATTTAGTTTTCCGCACAAAAAAATTAAAAAAACCTTTTTAATTGCTGTGCTGCGGGCACAGCTAGTATAAACTAAGAAACAATTATAATACATTTTTACCTATTTAGGCAAATAGATGTATATTTTACAAAGATATTTGTCTGGATCAGAGGTTTTCAATTTATATTATTAAGTACTAACTGGGTTCGCGGCTTCGCTCGCGTGGACGACAAAATAAATCGTAATTTCTTAAAATTTTAATAATTTTATTGAATGTAATCGTGATTTTATTTGTTTGTGATTGGTTTTACCATGTTTTTTATAAGGCTTATATTATTATCTAAGGAGTGAAACAAAAAAAATGATCAAAATATACCCAGTATTTATTGCGTGATGCGCGCACAACGGCAAACCTCAATCATTTTATTTATATAGATCATTGTGAAATAATTATATTCAATTGAAAGAAAAAAAACCCTTGTTTTGTTCGGTATTATGTAATGGGTACCTAATCATAAAATAAAACAAAATAAACATATCTTTTGTCTTCGTTGTCGCATAGATAGAAAGCTGGTTGAACACAAAACGCGAAACGACACAGATATAAAACACTGTAACGGGGTTCGGGTCATATGTATTCTAGAGGAGTCAAAGGAACAGACGAATGCAAACTGAATGAATGAAGTATGATCAAATGAATGATATTCAAAAAGAATATGGCGAATTGTTCTGTAAAACGTTAACGAATATATTGCGTTCACTATAATTAACTTTACTTTTGCTTATTTTATTGCAACATAAGAAGTTTCAGCAAGGAAATTCGTTTCACTAAAGGTCCCTTACAGAACCTACGTTGTACCTGAATGGTGTGCATGTGTGAAATGAGTGGAATGATGATACCTCTATGGCTCCAACCTGAGGCTACGTATATTGGTCGCGTACAACGCGGCTCCCGCGTCTCTCTTGCGTGCCATTCCGTCTTAGAGTATATTGAGACAAAATAGATTTCTGTTAAAATCTATTTTGATGGTCACTAGCCTATAAAATAATAATGATAAAGCAATGATGACTCAGTGACAGCGCGTATGGACATCGCGTCGATCAACGTGAGTTGAAATCCCTGCAATGAGCCTGAGCGATTTCGGTGAAGGAAAATATCGTGATGAAAACATAGCATGGTGGCAGAGCATTTCCTAATGCGGCCTGGCTAGCTACCTACCACCATCAAGTTGAAAATCTATCGCCCGTACCGTATAAATATTTATTTTTTAAATCATATCAAAGCAATAAATATTACTCGCATTGTGACTCTTGAAATTTAGGTATGTATCACAATTATCTGATAATGATACTTGATAACTGAACACATCGTTAGGAATCCGGAACTTTCAAGAAATGACTTCATAGTGGTACCCTTCAACAGAGCTTATGCACAACACACAAAACTCACAGAATTTCTCTACATATTGAATCGAAAGTGAAACGTGAGCTGTGATGTCATTTGCGTAACTTCTCTGTGAAACAAATCTTTGCCCAGTATTGGGACATAAGATGTTTATAAACTGACGTGACTTACTATTGAGAGCCTATAATATGAAAAAAAACTTCTTCTTCCCGCAATGACCAAAACAATTATTGTTGTTATTTTAAACATATCCGGCACTATTATCATATCAATTATCGCTAGATTCAATGTACCTAATTGTACAAAAACATTCACTCAAGTGTTCTAAAATCAATAAAATTTCAGTTTGTCCAGATCATAATACTCTTTTATTATGTCAAGTTGACATATTCGCCTGTTTTCAAAATAAATTTATTTTTACAAAAACTACTATATGTTTTAAACCATTCTAAATTTGTAACTTTTGTCCTGTTCGTCTGAAACCTTAAAACCAAAGTGCGGCGCCGCATTACCACATTTTTCAACACTAATTTATAAAAAAAAATTATATTAGCCTGGCAAATCGACTGTTCTCTACCTGATCGTAAGCACAGTACAAATCAAAACACAACGGCGACCACTGACAGATCGACAATCTATCGGCGGTCGCCGGTGTCATGCAGGCCTGCACAAATAACTCGTCGAGGGCTTATTAGCAATGAAAAACTTATGAAGGTGTGTCTGGAGCATCGTCGTAGATTAGCTTTCCTCTTGGTGTTTTATGGATTACATTTTAGAGAGTGTGCACAGGAATTACGTGATTTAACTTCGTCCTCCCCGTTACACCACAGAACGACTTGACGTATTGAGAGTTTTCACACGTATATAGTGGATATTACCACGATTCTCACGAAACATTTCGCTTCTTTATACGGCTGTGGTTTGAAAATATGCGACTGGGGTTAAGCGGATGTATGTAACATATTTTTTTTAAAGTTTAGTAATATTGATAATATATATTATTCCTGTTTCTATCTACCTTATTAAAGGATAATACATGCTTTATATATGGGGATCAGAATCCCCCCTTACCCTAAAACGGTAATATTAGTCGAATAATATCCACCTTTTTTAATTATGCAACAAAATTACAGAACTACTGTAGTGTTCTAAAGATTGTTTTTATTAGCGTTAAGAGCCTCTGCTTATTTATAGTGTGAAGTCACTGTCTAATCTAATTTACCTTTGCGCTTTAAGAAGGGGGGGAAACCTATGTTATCCCAGTGACAATACATATTATCCATATACCTATGTAGCTAAGGTCATTTGATCTTCATTGAAACACGAGGAAATTTCCCTAATTGTCCACAAGAAATTAACTAACATTATATTTCAGATTACTAACTTAAACTACACTACAATACGAGTATTTACACTACACTAGAATATTTACTTCTATTATCATTTTAGATAAGTTTCGCGAATTGTCTACAATCTACTTACCTATTAAGATTACAGTTTATTATTCTTAATTACTATTAAAATGAGGAATCGTAATTTAAAACTGGAAGAAAACTTAAATCACTTAAATAAAGATGTTAGGTATATGGTTTGAAATTAGTGTTTTACAAAAACACACACACCTTTAAACTTCACCAACTGATTTCATAATAATGTTGAGAATTGTGTAAGTTGTTTTCTTATGGAAATGAAATTGTTAACTATAGAAAGAAATATTTCAAATAATACGAGTAGTTATGTCGAAACTTAACGATTACTAAACACGAATACTTAGTATTACAATTTTAAAGCATACACGAAACATACATTTTGGAAATGTTAATTTTGTTGCGTTTTGAAAACAACCGGTTATAAATTACGTGAGATACATCATACATATAATGTTAAAATTTGTAAAACGTAGCCCTGTAAAATACGTGTTTTAAACTTATCAACGTTTTCACGCCAGACTCTCGGATATATGTTACTTTCGTTAGCATTATTATTATTATGTTAACGCATAAACTGTCTGTTATCAGATACTCTGCCTCAGTCTTGACCTACTTATTTTTTAACAAACAGCAAAATTAATGCGTTGTTTCTGATCAGAACAACACTAATGCCCATGGATCAATACATCAATTGACAGTGGCCATCATATTTCCGAGTTAAACAAACCTACCGCCACAAAAGCTAATTTGTAGTTCAACATTATTCGATTAGTTGGATTCTTGCTATTTATACCCATGGGTAGTGAAAATGCCGTTAGATTTTACGTAAATAATTTATTCGTATAAATTGAAACAAAATTCAAACAAACTCACTATACTGTGGTCGTACTTACAGTATCTATGTTCATTTTGCTGATTTCTTCCTTTTTAACCGATAAAAAAAAATGTTCTTAATTCTAATGTATTCTTTTATGGATATTCAGCCATATTTTCTTTGTTTATAAACCGATTTAAATGATTCTTTTTTTTATTAAAAAGGGGATAAGTACCTCAATGGTGATCCTATTTTCAATTTCATTGGCATTGGACGTTCGACGTTCGACAACACCAGGGAACAAACAAACCCAAAAGTTTTCTTTTTCGTTAATAATTGACTTGTTGTTTCCACTTCGTTGCCCAAAACAGAACTATCTGACTCTTTTTTTCGACCTAACTACACTGTTAGCCGTAAGGGCCCTGATGCCTCAAAAGGCTTTGACAGTTTCACCGGGCTTAGACTATCCTGACTCAAAATACGGCTCGCTTATATACAAAAATAAAAGGAGGCTCGAAATCATTACAAATGCCTCGAACTTTACGTCATTGTTTAGAAGGGGAAGTGTTCTATTTTTAGCTATTGCTTGTTAATGACGCAATCAAGCGATAATTTTTTTTAGTACCTGCGAATGGATACTCGATGCTTCGAGTACATTCTAGACTATTCCAAATATTTCTAGAATAATGATTTTTTCTACTTTTATTCAGGTCGTAACAATATGTATGGTGATGGAAATACAGTCAGGGATTAGTAAATTAGTTACTGCGCCACTCAGAAATAACTTTTTTATAGTAGTACGGCAAAACGACGGCACTGTGCCTGATGATAAGCAAAGTACATTCCAGAAACAACGGCGACCACCGAGAGATCGCTGTCATGCCGTCCTACAAGCCTCTCGGCAGATGGATATACTCTAGCTGATCCCGAAACGCGACAAACCAAAAGAATTAAGAGAGTCACTCTGATGGATTTATCTCTATGTGGCATGTTGTTCGGAACCCAGTCGGGTATAGCTAGGGTTGCCAACCCTACTATATAATATAGTATCTTAATATATTAGGCGCGCAACTACTATAATTCTAAAAATATAGTAAATAAGTAAATATATTAGGCAAAACTAGGTACTATATTTTTATTGGATAAATAAAGGTATGCAACATTATTTATTCCAAAATGTTTAAACGTAAAACGGAACGCAGGCCGCAGCCTTTATCTGAAGGACACTCGGTGTGTCATTGTTAATTCGATTATTTGTAATTATCATCATTATCTCTCTATCGAGCAGTAAAAAATATTCCTTTAAAAAACGAAAACTAAAACCTAAAATTGTTTTAAAAAAGTCAACTCACCGCCATATTCATCAAGTAATTCTCCATATACGCTCCATAGAAACCGAAGAAAGAGATGAGCAATATGATAACTCCCGTCGCGATACAAAACGCTGGGAGAGAGAAAAATCTCTCAGACAGGAACTGATGGTAGCCATTGTAAGCCGATTGCACGGAGCTACCCACACATAATATTATAATTCCAGTTATCTGAAACATAGCATTAAGTTAAATTATACATAAGTACTCGTATTATAATACAATAGGGTCCCATGTTTAGGGTTCCGTTTCAAAAAAGGAACCCTATTGCTAAGCCTACATTGTTTGTTGTACTTTTAAAATCTGTATCTTTTAAACCCCAATAGCAAGCCTAATAAAATTTCAAAAGAATGTCGGACTAAAAAGTAAAATATTAAGGGAGCAATATATAGCAATATAATATTAAATATTTCTATACAAGAACCATGATTTTTTCGTAAAAACTGTAAGTGTATCAACTTACATACAACATACAAACCTCAAACTAGGTATGATTCTAGTGTATTTACTATATCTTGAAGTTATTAGAACAGCTATATCAAATAAAAGTCATAAATGTCGAAGTAGAAGTCGACAGGACAGTATTTCAGATTTCATAGATCAATTAAGCGGATAGGACATATTTTTGTTCTTTTTTTTATCGTTAAGGCTTGGCGTAGTGGTCACAATATCACCTGATGTTAAGTGACGATGTGGCCCAAGTTGGTAACACGCTAAACCTAGTGGAAGACTGGCTCTCAAGTGCAGCTGCCGGAACACACCTTGGCGAAAGATTTTCTACTTAAGGTTGGTAGCTAGCCAGGCGGGCATTAGAAAAAGCCCTACCACCATGCTATGGTTTCAACACGATGTTTTCCTTCACCAAAAATTCAGGATCATTGCAGGGATTCGAACTCACGTTCATCGACGCGATGTCCGTACACGCTATCACTGAGCCATCGCAATGATATAATAATAATTATACCAGCCTGTATGTGTCCCACTGCTGGGTAAAGAGGCCTCTTGCCGACTGAAGGCAAGAGCTTAATCACCAGTCCACGACGTCTTAGCAATTTCAAACGCTGAGAAATCCACAGTTTTGTACATATTTTTCCAACATAAAGTTGTACTACAAGAAGATTTCTCAAGCTTACAGGTTTCCTCACGATGCTTTCCTTCACCGTCAGTCGATCGTGTTACTAATTTTAAATTACTAAATGTACCTACTCGAATTCCGCAAAATTCGTTGGTACATGCCGGAATTCGAAGATGCGGACATCGAATCGATATTCCGCCAGTCTAAATCACTTGACCATCATGAAAAAAATTAACGAACATTATAACCATATGGTAAGTGCGTCATTAGAATTTTTATTTATCATATTTTAACTCCAAACTTATATTTACTTCATATATGTGTTTCCGCCTAAGAAGCATAGATACGCAAGTTGCTTAACCATGTGCTACGGTGAAGCTATGATATTAATTCTTAGTAATTAGAGGTTATTTATATAACTATGTAAATATTCTGCATAGTATATTATAAGAACTATGTACCTACTTTCTTTCTTGTTAAATTATTAATTAATATTATTGGTTCTTGTACGTATCTAATAACATAGGTAACTACTGTCCTAATGCTGGGATATCAACAATATTGGAAACCGTTGATAAATAATGATTAAATGAATCAACACTAAAATGGCGAAATCCTCTAGGTACTAAAAGCTTACTAGTACCTATATTTAGTAATAGGAAAACTCGACACGCTAAAATGATTCAACGTAATGAATTTTGCACTATTTATATGGTGATGATCCAGCAGAAGTTACCACACCGCGTCACAACAACAAGAAACATTAACTGACTCACCAAAGCCACAGAATTTACAATATTATGACAATACCAAAATATGTATCATATATATACACAAAACAATACTGTATACTTACAATAAACAGAAAATTCACTGTCACTAAAGTGTATTTAACTGTTGTGAATATCTTCGACAACATTTTTCTATTCACTACGTTGCTCTCGTGACAAATTCACCTGTAGTTTGCCGAGGCGCGGATATTTTTATCAATATACGTAGGTACATTAATCTTGATAAGGAAAACAAGCGGGTTTTATCTCACTGAAGGCACTTGACACTACCAGTTTGTTCAAATGTAATAATGTAGGGATTCTTCGATACGTTTTTAAATTTCTAATTAATTTACATTATATTTTTTTATCATTTCTTAGTTGAACACGTCCAACAATGTCAACTGTTTATCGTTAGACGTTCATTTCAATGAACGCAAACAATGATAATGGCAGAATACTGGTTTACAAAATACTTACAAATTTTATTAGCGTACAAATATATTCACGCTCGTCTGTTTAAACTTGTTGGTAATCAGTCGTTAAAGAAAATTACGTAGGTACCTATGTGATAAATGAAACGAGGTGAACGCTACTTAACAGTTTAATTTACATCCGTTTGCCATTCAGACATTAAATACATTACTTATAATAAAAAGAAATATCAGTATTTAACATATCGAAAAACAGTCACGGTAACATATTGTTACGTTGAAACAAAATGTTTAAACAAATAAAATAGTTATATACCTTTAAAGTAGGTCACAATTTTTTAAATCTTAATACTAACAAACAGGTTTCAATTTTTCAAAAGAACTTCACTATTAAAGTGGTGTATTTAAAATTAAAACATTTGTGTCAACAGATGATTTTAATATTCATGTTCAAAATTCTATATCACCAGAGTCTATGATCAAAAAGAAAAATGTATCATAATGGTATTATGTTTTTGCAGTAAAAAGAGATGTACTATAGAGTGCGTTTGTTTTTTTTTTCTTCCTTTGCTTACATGATTTATTATTACAAAGAAGAAAATAAACACTTCATTTTTTTATTCTAATTCTGATTTAAATTGTAGCCGATAACGATTTTTAGGAATGCAAACACCTAGTTTTATGCAATCAAATTCGTTCTTAATTAACCTACCAAATAAAATTTTATACTAATAATACTTTATACAACATTGTCATTTAATTTTATGATTCTAGTTCAACTTCTTCGTATTTTGATCGCCACGCTAACCAGCCAGCCATTCCTGTAAGCGGCACCTGGATAAAACAAATATTAAAATCAATAATTATCCAATAGCATTCTTACATAACTACATAACTGTTTATGTATGCAAAGTGAAGCCTCATTGTATTGAACATCGACATGATTATATTTTTTTCAATTTAATAACTGATAGGTAGGGTATGATTACATGTCTCTTTGTTTTTTGCAAGACAGACGATAGCACACTTTTGTACCTTCCTGCAATTCCGTGCCTTTCAATATAAATAAATCCTACGCACCATGATAAGTAAATAAAAGAGCGTTAAATATTTTGAAAAGCTACTATTTGTCAATCTATTTGTAGATTGACCCTTGAAGGATTTTATGGTTTACAATACGAGTAGTTGTTCGCGAATATTTAAGCTTCACCGACCTCTGTTTGACTAACGTAATATTGACATGTGTACTATGATAATTATAAAAAAAGGATTTATTATAAGTTTCACGCAACAACAAATATAATTATAAACAAAAACAAAACACGTGGCAATGAGAATTACGGTCAGTATTTGTCATTGATGATGGTAGTTACAGAACGGCTGTTTTCAGACTTTTCCGATAATCGTAGAAACTGTGTACATTTTTGCTCCTTAGAATATTAATTATTGCGTAATTTTATAGAGAAATCGTGACCCTAAAGGTTCACTATAAAAGAAAAGCACAAATAACAAATACCTATAGAAATCTCTAATAGATGATAAATTTTCAATGAAGGATTATTAAAAATATTTTCGTCTTTACGCGTTGGCACGGCTTGAACCTAGTGACCGTTCTATATTCTCCAATACCTAGACTTGTTGTTTTGTGATCTGTCGTGTAACTATTGAACAGTATTCTACTATATAAAATAATAGTGGAAAAGAACATACGAACCTGAATGCAAACGACCACAAGCGCAGCTATAGCGATCACGTAAGCATTGGAACTCAGCCATTCGCCAAGTACACTTGAACATCCGACAGTGTATGCGTTGGCAACGCCACACTCGAACGGCGAAATCGTCCCATAATCGATGTGACAACAACTCACCGGTATTCTATTTGACACGAAATCAGATCGACCAACAACACCGCAGCACTCGAACTGCCAACAGAAATTTATAATCAAACTGATGATAATGTATTTGACAGAGACAAAACCCTTCGATCTAAACTATCAGTATCTCTATTTTATTTCATCCAAGGCTAATCTAATCTAAGGCCATCAATATTAGTGTTGGGATCAGCTGAAAACCAACGCTTTGGCAGTTGGCTATAGCATATGCTGAGCTTGGCTCCTTTTTGATGTTGAATGCGGCATTTCTTTGGCAACGTTGCGACATAATAAATATTAGTAAAACTTCTACCTATTGTAATTTCTTGTTTGTAATTTGTAATTATGTCCGTGTTTTCAACATTATCAATTAATGTGCTTTCTTTCTTTCGATGCGGATACGTTTCATAGGAAACTGTATAAGAGTATCAATTTTCAAAATATCAGTAGCAATTTATTGCTACTTTAAGTCACAAGTATGAAACTACTTGAACCGAGTAATAGACGTCTATAAAAGGACGTTAACTATTTAAAATGAATACTGAAGACCTATTTATTATATTACAAGGACAACTTGTCACAAGGATTTGCTCCAGACTCAAGTATCAAAATCAGCTAGTTTTGTACGTGCCCAAAAGGCTATCAACGGATATCCAACTCTTGGTAGTTGTCAATTTACCTAAATGAATGTGTTATGAAAATTAAATTTAGAGTAGTTCTTTAACCGGGAAAGAATAAAAACTAACTTACCCAATAGATGATGATACAGAAAAAACATTGTGGTCTATAAGGACTACCTTGATTTGGGTATGTCAATCTGGGTAAAAGTTAATTTTCAAGATATTTGAATGATGAAGGCATTACTTTGCTTAGTTGCATTACTTTACTTAATATTATTTTGCATCATCCGCTTGGAAACACTTGATAGCTATTCTTGAAGTGTCTTTACTTACGTAACGACCATAATCGATTACACTTTTTTTTCTCGAACTGACTATACTGTTAGCTTTAGCGGCCCTGGAGCCTTTACGGCTTTTACAGCTTTACTGGGAAATTGATTACACGTGTTTCGCCCCTCCATGAAGCATCCTTGAATCGATATTGAACTCCAGATGCCAAATGGAGGTGCGAAACACGTGTAATCAATTAAAGCCGTTACGCGTCTCAATTAAGTACTTAACAGATTTAAATTGATCCAGGCGCAAATACCAAAATAATATTAAATTTCCAAAAATGTTCTTAATTAACACTACCACGAATTCTAATACGATAATAAGTGAATGAATGAATATAAATTAGTTACTTTCATATGTAAATCGTCCCACATCTTGGCAACATCGATCCTCGTCTCATATAGCTGCAAACTCTGGACCATTGGATTCCTTATTATGGTCGCAGCATTATTCGTCAAGTTGTAGCCAGCGATTACAATCGATATTTCGAATATTAACACCATTAATAAAAGCACCACGTACTACAAACAGAAAGTAACAAAGTATAAGTAGATCATTTTTACAACTTTCTTTTATTTTTCTTTAGCTTTTTTACGATGGTTTCATAGTTAATAAAAATATAATTATACACCTTAGAATTACTTAATCAAGTCCAACTCAATGATTCTGTGCAATAGTATATATCTTCCTACTTCTTTTGGTTCTAATTTAGTAATTTGTATGTAATATGAACCTATAAACTTTATGCAATATTGTAGATTATTTTCAAGTAGGATTTTTCATACGCGAGAAGCAGTAGGTATTCGTCCACAAAAAGAATATAATATAACAGTAAAGTGCTGATCATACATTGACACCCAAAATGAATAGCATCATAATTTCAATTACAATAAAATATAAATATATTATATATAAATAATAATACATATAAGTACGCTAACCAAATACAGAAAAACAACTCAATATTTTATTTAGGTTTACATTCTTATCTATAAGACTCATAGATCCATTTTTAATGGACTAAAATTATTAATGTACCTATATTAAAAAAAAAGATATTTCATGTTATAACTTTCAATATAATCATTAATTAATTAATGAATATTCACAAATATTGAGTCAAAAGAGCTTTAAAAATAGGTATCATCAAAGTTAAATATGAATCATGATGCAAAAAAACCATGAAGTTTATTTTTTTTAAATTGCTATTCTAGAAACCCTGTTTAAATGAGTTACGGTGTTATTCATATTGGGTATCGATATAATATCGTTTTTTCGGTATATTGTCCCACAGGAAGATTGCTTCCATTACATCCTAAAACCTTAGCTGTTATCTAAACATACATATTATGTAACTATATAAAATTAAGTTATTAAAAAAAACAATAAATAAGAAGGACAATTAATTATCTCACAATTACTTAACTCATTAATTACTAAATAAAAATGACTAATAATTAATTCGGTAAATCGCTATATGAGTAGAATAATGCTATTTCTTTAACTGCAGGCGCCTTTTCTCTTTAATTTACTTATTTGTTTATACTAATTAGGTTAGCCATAGCGAGTCACTATAACCATGATGCATACGCCACCATATTTACTTATGGTGGTCGTGATTTCGAGATCGAAACAGTTAAATCATTAGGCTCTAGCAAACACATATATTTAATAACAATAGGTATACATCAAACCGCCTCCTTGTTGTAACTGTTACTCTGTGCTGTTGCTAAGTAGAACACGACAATCATGTCCGATTGGATCACAACCACTTTACACCAGGTGTAACACCTATCATAGTAGCACGATTAGCCGAACCGTGTAAATCCAGTAACGAAGCGGGATCGTACAGATGCTGCGACAAGTCCGTCATTGTGATTCTCTATTGGTTTGCCGCATTTCGGGATCAGCCAATGTATATAAGCTTCCAAGCCGGTATGACAGCGAAGATCATTGATAAATTACTGATATTTCCGTGGCTGCTGTTGTTTTTTGCAAAGTGGCACTGTGGCACATTGCTGTGCTACAAAAAAATAGAATAAATAACACAAGATAAATAAAACTAGAAGAAACAATAACTGTGTATCAAGCACAAGTTAT
Source organism: Saturnia pavonia (assembly GCA_947532125.1). NCBI lineage: Eukaryota > Metazoa > Arthropoda > Insecta > Lepidoptera > Saturniidae > Saturnia > Saturnia pavonia. Next base: position 3,549,817 of record OX383899.1, on the reverse strand, counting down.
TTGTATTGATATGACCAGAATAAAAATACAACAAACCCCTGCTATAAAATAGAACTGCTCTGATATAGCGCCGTAGAACCCGAGTATTGCGACAAGGAATATGATCACTCCCGTGGCGATGACGAATCCGGGAATATTGAAGAATCGTTGAGTGATGAAAACGTCATATTGGGAAAACTCCACCAGAATTACTATTCCGACAATCAGCAGTAAGAATCCAGTCACCTAAAATGAACATTTGATCCAAGTAAAAAAACACATCCGTCCGTGAACTGGCAATTTGTTTAATGTTTTTTATTTGTATGTTGTATGTTATTTTCCTTTTTCATCGATAATTTTGATATTAATGCATGATGCAAATCAATGTTCAAAAACGATATTTATTAGTATTATTGTTTGTTTTTAACTTGAAAGTATTTATCTTTAGACGTAATTGTGATAATTAATATAAAAATGGTCATATACGCTATGGTATACGTGTACAAACTCTCAGTTGAAAGCATGGACTCAACAGAAACGTTGATAATCACTGCTTTAAGTATACATCAATAATAGTATTTATTTATTTGATGACGTTTTCATGTGTGCCATTTAGATCCAATATTAGTTTTTCTTTTTTGACTTTTCATAAATTTTATCATTATGCTACTTTGTTTCTACGCTTCAAAGGCGCGACTGTGATTTGTAGATATTTATAAAGTCGACTGTCACCGACCATGGGTGTTATATATATATATATATATGGTATATATATATATGTATGTATATATATATATGGTATGTATATATATATATATATATATATATATATATATATATTATATAGTTTCTTGTCGACTCTTCTCGATGACAGAGATATTTTCTAAATGGGTGGTAGTTGACGTTCCAAAGTGCCTTTTCACGGGTTAAATTATATAAAGCTTATTTAATTTAAACTTTGCGACTTCTTTCATGTATAAACTATAAACGAGCAACTAATTTGATAAGTTGCATTACACATAATATATGTATATATTACATATATTTTCTAAACGTACAACCATCGCCGTCTCTACCAAAGTTGCACTGCATGGGCTTACACAGAACTTTGACCAGGGGAGGCGGCAAAAAAAAACGAATGTTACGTTTTTTTTTTTATACTAACTTGGCAATATGACTCTACAGCACCTGAGGATAAGTACAGTACAGTCCAAAAATAACGGCGACAGTCGATGGCCGATTCCATTGACAGTCGTTGCCGCCAGTTCGGCCTGCTGAAATGCCTGTTCACGCCTCGTTTGATGGACCCATTATCATAGGAAGGCTCCTTGATAGGTTGAAAAGGTTGACTGGAAGATCGTTACATATTTGCAAGGTTACCACACGCTTATCAGCACCGTGCTAGTAGGGGCCAGCTGTCCCCCCTGCTGTCTGTACTAGGCTACACCCACGGTGCAATGCACATCCTATGCACCCGCTCGTTATGCCAGGCCCTAGGGGACGCCACAAAGCCGTTAGAACAATCAGCATACGACACTTTCAACAAGAACGGGGGACGTTTATCTTGCATTTGATGTATTCGTATTAATTTACACCTTGCCTTATATTTCGTCATTGTACGTGATGAAATAATTAACGTCAGAGGAAAATCCCACCCACATGATGAATATGTGCTTACTGGTACCGTATTTTGATTCTACCTCCACGAGCGTTGCGTCTGAATACTCATATCCGACCTACCGGTGAAAGAAAACATCGTGATGAAGGCTATTCTAATGGGGTATTTTGTAATGGTCACAGAGACATCGGGTAATTAAGTCATAAAGGTTTTCTAAGTACATAACGCAGTGATTGTTTTCAAAGTTTTTCTTTAATTCTTTATAAATTTGTTTTTTGGTCACAATCTCACCTAAATGTAATTGAAACTTAAATAGTACTACTTCTAACATCAGCTAAGATAAGCTAAGCTAGCCAGGCGGGCATTAGAAAGTGCCCTTCCACTCTGCTATTCATCTTATCATCATCTTATTAATCACGATGCCTTCCTTCACCGAAAGCTTAAGCTTATTGCAGAGATTCGAACTCATGTCTATGGACGTGGTAACACGCTACCAATAAGCCAACATTGGTTCAGTTGGTACGAAATTATTTGAAAAGAGCAACAATTATTTTCATTATTAAAAACGAAAAATAAAGTTACTGGAACAAGTAGTTCAAATTACATTTGAAAATTAACAAACTTAAATTTATGACATATATAAGTAGTATATATAAATAATATCAAAAGTGCGATTTCTTCATAGCCACTATAGCCATTTAATGTGAAATATTATATCATAAGATAATACTTTGTCAACACATATGCATTGTGTACTCACTCCTCTTAGAAATGTGATAACTAATTTATGTTTTAGATAGTAAATCGTGTTTAAATATTTGTTAAAATATTATTATATAAGTTATCCAATTAACTTACCAAAAACACACCGTTCACAGCCGCCAAGCAATACCTCACGGATTTAAATAATTTTGGTACTTTAACTTTAAAATTCATAGCCATAGTTTTTTAATAACTATTCATACGTCTAACAAAAAAGATAACTTAAACGAAAACTGCGGTGTAATATTTATCGATCATAAGTCAATATCTTAGTTTATCTTGACATGGTCATCTGATCTCTGAATACGCTATCGGAACAAATTCAACGGATATTTCGAATTTTACTTAAATATTTGCAAATATTTTAATAATGTATTTTATGTATTTACTAAAATCATAGGTGTTATAATGAGGCCTTCAGCCACATTTTATATGCTTAATTTTATAGTTTAAATCAATATTCATACTACGAATACTATGAAGTATGAAATTGTATTCCTACATTATAATTTATACATTTTAAATTTCGTAGTTCTTCTTCTTCTTGTTGTTTTAGCGCCGCAAAACGCACTTGCCAGTGTCAATGTGTTTGTCTTCGTAGTATTTTTCACATACAAAGTTGGTCCCACGAGATGGTGGCTCTCTTGTTAGAACTTTCTAATGAGTTTTATGACATCTCAAAATGAATGTTTCCAGGTAATATTTATAATCCACTTCATGAATGTAGAATAACCAAACAAAATGTCTCGTATATTACATAATATAGGGTCAAAGAACATAAGTTAATAAATTAAAAATAAACCACACCACCAACACCACATAAACCACAAAATGGCAGCTCCAGATCCCGCCAAAAACTCAATTTTCTTGGTTTGTGATACTACTAATTACAACAAACATTATTTTGCTCGCAACCCTAAGCTTTCCACAAAAAATCATTATTTATTACATTGTATAAAACAAAGTCGCGGCGCTCTGTCCGTCCCTATGTATGCTTAAATCTTTAAAACTACGCAACGGATTTTGAAAGATAGAGTGATTCAAGAGGAAGGTTTATATGTATAATACATGCATAGTATTGTAGAGAAACACTGATAAATTTAGAGGTTTTAATGTAATGCGTAAATAAACACATTTTTTGAGCTTACATTGCAAACGCTGGCTGAACCCCACGAGATAAATCAAAATAATGTACTACAGTATTGTACACCTTAAAAAGTTCAACAAAAAAGTCCGCGATGGTATATGTCTATCTCTTAAGGATAACCCACAATAACCATTTTTTATCCGTTACATTTTACGGGAAATAATGGCTTATTTACGAAGTGGTTTTAAGCAATACAGCATTAATCCCTATCCAATTAAGTACCTTAAATACATTGTTCATTTAATATAGATTAATATAGCCCTTTACAGCATGTAATTTAAATTAATATTCCCGAAGATATTACAGATTTAAAATGTAGGGAAGTGCGGCGGCACCGTCCCTATATACCATGGTCAATTATATGTCCCTCTTTCAAGAGTAACCTCTAAACAAAACATGTTTGTATTGTCTAATGACAAAAAAGCTGTAAATGTTGTTTATAAGGACATTTTGTGGTAGGTAGGTACATTTAGTATCAGCATTGCACCCGTGCGAAGCCGGGGCGGGTCGCTAGATTTTTATAATTTTTCTTTCTGTTGGGAATTACGTATAGAATTAACATCATGTGAGGTAAACGTGAGGATCTAACTAATTACACTGTTATGATTATCAATACTACTATTATTGATATATTAAACACTTATCCACTATTTGTATTGAACAATATTAAAGTAACTTGATGGCACTAAAAGCAAAAGGCTAAACGTACCAATGTTTTAAGCTTAGACCAATAGAATATTTAAAGTTACAAGATACAACATTTTTTAAATAAAACAATTTCAAACTTATTATACTTGAATTGGTTTTAGTTTACTCGATTCTGTTGAACATTATAATTAAGATTTAAAAAAAATTGAGGTATATATTTTTATGCCAAATGGGTATCTAGAAAAGAAGCAAATACAAAAATAAAATGTTGATTTTATATAATAAACAACGTCTCAACAACCTATAAACCAAATAGAAAGAAGTATACTTCGATGCTTACAAAAGTCTTTTACGACTATATGGATACACTGTCTTAGTGTTCCCTATTTATTGTATTAATCACCTAATTTATTATAATAAAAATTCACGCATTTTACTAATCTAGTTTTAGGTAAAAAAATCCTCGGGTGTCACGTTATTTGTGAATTTAGATTTAAGATATATTTAAAATACTGGTATTACAACACTGTTAGCAAAACTACCATAAAAATTGTAGCAACACTGTTATTAGCTGTTTTCGAGGCGAGGTGCGCACTTGGGATTGTGTTTTGTTTAGGCGCAATAGATAATATTTGGTGGTAAGTTTTAACGTTTATAATGAATAACCTTAACGATTTGCTCGCTTATCGAAAGGATTTTTATTTTCTCTTTGCATACGACGTAATAAACTATTGTTTTAGCGCTTAACATGAAATGGCCCAAAATTGGTGTTTACCTTGCATAAAACTAATGCGTGTATGTGGCGAAAGGGATTAAAATGTCGACTTCTTTTGTTTCAGATTATAAGTTTATAATAATAGAACAGGAGACTCAAACATGGCTATCGGCGGCGGAATGTCTTGCGTGAAGTACCTACTTTTTTGTTTTAATCTTTTATTTGCGGTAAGTAGTTCAACAGTATTAATTATATAAAATAAATAATATGTTCGATTCTCGCATTAAGAGTAACAAATTGGATGAAAAATATGAAGAGAAATAACATTAAAAATTGTTTGAATGTGGTGGGTAGTTATTTTAACAAAGATGGTTAATTTTAAAATGAGTCATTAGCCAATTGCACAATTATTTATTGTTCATATTTGATTTGTAATTCATTCGTTTTACTGTTAAGGTAAATGAACTTTTCAATAACAGAATTATTTCAGTGAAATTTTACATTACAATTATTGTAGTAATATAGTCAAATTTTAACTTCATTTTCCATATGTCACTGCATACATAGTCTAATAGAAATATACTGTATCTCTGTGGATAATATTGATTATTATTTATTTGATATATTTCATTTAAGAAACTTTAAATTATTATTTTCTTTCAACTGGACAATCTACCAGACAATAATATTAAAAATGTGAAAATAACTGTCTGTTTGTTACCTTTAATGACTGAATGTCTGAACCGATTGCAATGAAATTTCGCTAGGATCTAAACAAGGACATAGTATAAATACAGAAAAAGTTGTGGGAAAAGCTAGTAATTATTTATGAACTACTGTAAATCTGTATTGAAGCCATCTGAATATTATTTAGATTATTGCAAGTGAAAAACACATAAAAAATTGTGGGAAACACCTGTAATTTTCTGTAAATGTATATTGAAGCCATCTGGATATTAAGTCTTTCTTCAATACAGTGATTCTTACAAGTACAGTTATTTCTTCCTCTTATCTCAAACATACTGTTTATTTGACCTATGTGTGGTAATTTCTTGACAATAAACTTATAATTATGTATAATGAACTTGAATAAATACTTCGCGTAATTCCTTTGTTTAGTAGGGTAAGGTATATATACAAATGTATATCTTACTAAGTATATAGACATACCATTAAAGCTTATTACAAGATGTTACCATTCTAATTACTAACAATTTGTCAAAATCTCTTAATTTCCTTGACTGACTTGGGAAAAACATGGCCATTGTAACAACTACCAATTTAATAATATTTAATGAATTCTAATATTAAATAAATGTCACATTAATATTAATTATTTCTGGTAACTTTAATTCTATAAGTAACTACCAGATTTATTTTTATATATTACTAGTTGTGCCTGCAACTTCGTCTGCGTGGACTTCAGAATGAGGCCTTTACCAGGATAAAAGTATCCTATGTTCTAACCCAGTTTATAAGCAGTCTGTGTGCCAAATTTCATCTAAATCCATATATATTTTTGCGTGATTGAGTAACAAACAAATAACCTCACTTTCTCATTTATAATATTAGTAAGGTCTGGGCTTATGTGATTTCATGTTTTTATTTTCTATACATATAAATTTAATCTAATAACTACTATTAAATTAAATTGTCATTAACTATAAATATTGTATTACTGTTGTCAATCCATAATAAATTCATTAAATCCTGCGTTTTGTAACTATTGGTACAAAGGCCAAGGTCAAATTTAAGTGTTGGCTTATCTAACAAAATAATAAGAATAATTGAATCACCTCAGACATCAGTCTGACTACTCCATCCATAACCCAACTGAGCAATGTTTTCATAGTTTAGGCTATTATAGATTTCTGTATGATAAAATCATTCATGGATACATATGTAATATTATTCTCGACTCACGTGGAGAAGGATTTCCCTGGCATATACAAAAATAACAGGAAAAAGTATTAAAATGTATGATTTCATTTAAATTCCCAAATCAGTTCTATAATCAATTAAATATTGTGAACACAGAACTTTGTTACTAATTAAATTATGTAGTTTTTTTACAGAGTAGTAACATAAAATGAATACAATCATTTTTAATTATACAAAATTATACTAATATTAAACTGTTAGCGAAACTGTATGTGTAATAATTGTAAGTGGAATGTAAAATAAATTTCCTATCCATTTTCATGCTTGGTAAAGAATAATGCATCTCTCTTCTATATCCTTGTCAACCTTTGCTTCTTTTAAATGCATTAATCCCTTCATGCATCTATGCCATTTCAATACATGCATTACCATGCATATTATTTCTATATATTTACAGCCAAATCAGCTTGTACGGTCGGCAGATAAATAAATACGCTAATACTTTTTATATTTAGGTACTTAATATTACACATATTAAATGTAATTTTTAATCATGAATATTTTCAACTCCAGACATTTCGTAGTCATCCTCATCCTTGCTTTCATCCGATAAATTATTTATGTTAATGATAATTCGTTCTAATATACTAATTAGTAAGAAAATAATAACAATCAAAATGGCATGACACTTCTAAAGCTACTTCGAAGATAGTGTTGGTGTAACATTTAATTGATAGTCAGGACCAGGAGCACTAGTTATTAATCGATAGTTGAAATAAAACAATCCAATGTAGATCTCAAAAAAATCTACATTCAAAATTAAAATAGGACTACCCTTGAGGTAACCTTTTTCCATCGAAAAAAGAATAATCTATATCGATTCGTAAAAAAAGAAATTATGCCTGAAAATCTATACAAATATATATGTAGATGTACATTCGAATTGAGAACCTCTTCCTTTTTTGAAGTCGGTTAAAAAGCACAAAACTTCTCCAAGTTGATATAATTATGTGAACCAAATTATATTGTAAAAAACTATTTGACTCTATAAAATATTACCCCTTTCCATTAAGTACATTATTGCTTTTTGCGTCGTCAATTGTCAAGACATTGTATCCTCTAGGTCAAAGTAATAATGAGATCACAGAGATAATAAGTAACAGTACTATTGTGCATTCGTGAGTGATCTAAGGATGGACTGTAGTCTATACATTGTACTGTATAGAACGATATTTTTGCAAGAAAAATCAGATATTTATAATTTGGTTCAGAATTGGGTCCAGATAGAAATGAAAAATGTGTCATTTAGCCGGATAAAAAGTATCCTATGTGTCAATCCAGGTTATAAACTGTCTGAGTGTCAGATTTCATCCAAACCCCTTCTTCAGTCGTTTTTGCGTGACTGAGTAACAAAATTCCCTTTGGCTAATTACATAAGAAGAAATCAGAAAATGCCATTGAGTGACTTCTTAGACTATCAATAGTCCAACGTGGCAGCTGACTTCATTAGTTTGATTGATTTATGTTTTATTTACAATAACACCATTCCTCTTTCTAGATCACCGGGTTGATAATCCTGATCGTGGGTATAAAGGCCGAGATCAACTCATCACCGTACATAGACCTAACTGATGAGAATTTCTACACATCCGGACCCATTGTGTTGATTATAGTCGGCGTAATAGTCTTCATCGTGGCCTTCTTTGGTTGCTGTGGTGCTGTTAAAGAGAATCATTGCATGATTGTCACTGTAAGTACATTTTTTTATTAATTATAATTATTTTTTTAAACACGTATTATATTGTTCATATATCGTTAATTGTTAATGAATACATTGTTAATATGTATATATATCTATCTATACATATTATAAAACTCAGCTACTCTCTGTTTATCTGTCGGTTTATGTTCTTTTCACGCTAAAACCATAAAATACATTTACATGCTTTTTCTTTTAATTCATAGATATATCTGGCCAGGTTATACGATATATTTTGTTACGTATGACATAAGCAGTAATGATAATGGTGAATCAATTCAGAAAAAGACGCTTCTGGGGCGATTAAATGACTTACTCTGAGTAAGCCATAAGAGATATATCAAATTAATGCCATAATTATGCTTATTGCTATCTGGTCAATAATGCATGGTTATCTTCTAAGGACCACCAACAATAGAATTTTTGAAGGGTCTCAAGCCGTCCCATCTGGCTTACTGGAACCTCGCCCGCTCTCTGAAGTTAGAAGTTTCCGCCCAGATGCCGCCCCTCGAAAGGGGCCCCGATCTCCCACTCGCGTTCGATAGCGACGATAAGGCAGAATGCCTTGCCGCAACCTTGGAGAGCCAGTGCTCCCCAAACTGCGACAACGTAGACACTGCCCACATCGAAACTATCGAGACCGCCGTTCAGGAACTCACGTTGATTCCCCCCGCGGAAACGTTAACCCCGGTCACGCCAGATGAGGTCTGTTCTATCATTAAAGGCCTTAAGCCTAGAAAATCTCCCGGTCCTGATGGTATCAGGAATGAAGTACTCAAACTTCTTCCTGATCACCTTATAGCTCTTTTGGTCTGCATCTTCAATGCAGCCATAGCCCACTGCTATTTTCCAGCCGTCTGGAAAAAAGCTATAGTTATAGGTATTCGCAAGCCCGGAAAAAAAGCTTCGCTTCCCGATAGCTATCGCCCGATCAGTCTCCTAAACACTCTAGGGAAACTCTATGAGCGGATCCTTCTGAACCGTCTCAAGGTCGTTATAGACGACAAGAATTTATACCCGCCCGAACAATTCGGTTTTCGCGCCCGTCACTCGTGTACACATCAAGTGCACCGCCTCACGGAGCACATCACGAGTAACTTCGCCAAGAGCAATATCGCTCCCACCCGCACGCTTGCGGTCTTTTTCGACGTAGCCAAGGCCTTCGATAAGGTCTGGCACGCCGGACTGGTCCACAAGCTTCACCATTTAGAAGTCCCGGATAGGTTAGTACATTTAGTCCGCGATTACCTAAGCGACCGCACCTTCCACTACCGAGTGGAAGGAGTACTCTCCACCGCACGTCCCATTCGTTCAGGCGTCCCGCAAGGCTCCATTCTGGCACCTTGCTTATTCAATTTGTACGTCAGCGACCTCCCGAAGCCCCCCGGGGTCGAGGTAGGGCTTTACGCTGACGACACAGTCATATACGCGTCAAACAGACACAGAAAGAATCTCGCCTGCGCAGTCCAACGTGCCGTAACCACTCTCGGGGAGTGGTTTCGAACGTGGCGAATAGCTATTAATCCGGTAAAGAGCGCCGCGATTATGTTCGAACCGCATACATGTAAACTACCACGCACGGTAGGACCCCTCTCATTATTCGGTAGGAATATCCCTTGGGCCACCAAGACTAAATATCTGGGTGTCACCCTCGACTCGAAGCTTAACTTCAACGCACACGTTACTATAGTCCGGAATAGGGCCATCTGGATCCTTTCCCGCTTGCGACCCTTGCTCAGTTCGGTAAGCAAAATGTCCTTAAGACATAAGCTTACACTATACAAGATGTGTGTCCGTCCGATCTTGACATATAGCTGCGCAGCGTTCGCACATATGTCCAAACATAACTTTGTCCGCATGCAAAGAGTCCAAAATCGGTTTCTCCGTCGCCTGCTTGACCCTCCAGCCTTCGTTAGGAACATGGACCTCCATAGGGACATGAGGCTTCCCTCGATAGAAGCCTATGTGAAATATCTCACCAGGAGATACTTCGATAGCGCTTCGAATCACCCCAACCCGCTCGTAAAATCCACCGTGAACTACGTCCCAGACAACTCGATCCCCGTTGCCAAACGTTATAAACGCCGTCCGCGAAATCTCTTTGTCGATCCCGACGACGACATTGAGAAAGCTAATAATTACTACGCGTCCGCTCCCGCAACATATGCGTGCTCGCGCCCACGCCCGCGAAACCACCGTTCCCTCCGCAGGGGACGAACGGTTAACTTCGCGCCCGCACACCCGCCACGACCACCCTCCTCTGCGGCAACTCAAGCCTAGGTCCGATCCATCGGCACGGAGCCCTTGAGCCAAGCATCCGCTCGCGCGATACAAGTGACTGTACAATCACTAGCTTTCACAGCCATACATGACACTGCATTATACACACATGCACAACATACATAGGTACATAGGTTCTGTAAGGGACCTTTTTTTTTCTTTTTTTGCCTAGTAGAATAGACAAAAATTTCAGACCACTAAATACACATACACATGTTCCTTCCCTCCTCCCAGGGGGCAGAAACATGTATATATGTATAGTTAGTTTAGATCGAATTACGGATAGGGAATTAGTCAGATCGCGACTTAATTGCATACGCGCAACAGTCCGAGCCGAGGTCCGGCCACTTTGGCACCCTCGGATGTTGTTGCTTAGCTTTCGTGGCTGAGTGCCCTAAGCGCTCGCCCCCAAGCCCGGTAAAGCTGTAAAAGCCGTAAAGGCTCCAGGGCCCCTCAGGCTAACAGTGTAGTCAGTTTTTAAAAAAAAAAAAAAAAAAAAAAAAAAAAAAGAATTTTTGAGTCGGCACAATTCGCGCGTGCTTTTGATCGATAGCATTCCGTAATCAACGCGAGCGGTGCCGCGGGTGCTGCAAGTGATTTTTTTAAAAATGAAAACCAATATTTTATGAAATTTTAAAATAGCATGTGAATTATCACAACATTCAGATTTTATTCCATGAAATAATCAATTCCAAAAGTTTTCGATTGTTTATAGGTTCATATTATTTTTATATTCTTGTTAATAGAAGCCGCTAGGTGAACAACATACCGTCTACGTTACAAAACAAAGCTTCATGACAGGCACTGTATATACTTTTAGAAATCAACCCTTTGTAATATTAGTGGAGATTATTTAATAACACGTACATTGATATTCAGTTTTACATTACTAATGATAGTGCATATTTAAAATGAGGTTTATTTCATTTGTTAAACAACTGGGGTGGCTGGGAGTACCGTGTGGATACAGGAGGTTATTTTTGTTTTGTACTTACCATCAGCTACGGTGCCGTCATTTTGCCGTGTTACTATTTAAAAAAAATGGTTATATTCTGACTACGGATAACAATAAAGGTTTGTTACCAAATTTTGTCTTAAAAAATTCTGACTGTTCATTTCATAGTTCGAAAATAAAGATCATTAATGAGATACTTTTTATTATAAATATGTTAAATTGTGCTTTTTTTTGTGAAATTAAGAAAACCCGTCCCGTCCGTATGAACTGGCAGTGAACGGTACTTGACGAGATTATACGATGTTCAAGGTTATGTTTACAAATACATATCAGTATATATTTAAACTGTATGAAGTTGTGTATTTTCGGAACAAGTCTGAATAATGAAAACAATACAATTACAGATTCAATAACATATTGTCATTATAATAAATGCCGTATGTATGGATGTATTTATCGTGATTTATGGGTCTGAGTGTTGGGCAACGAAAGATTACATGTGGCAGAAATGTGAAAGTTAAAATGGATATATGGAGTAACTAAAATGGATAAGATATATGACTTATGAGTAGATCAGAGGAAGTATGCAAGTAGCACTAATGACAGAGAAGTTGAGGAGTAATCGGTTAGCGTGGTATGGGAATGTCATTAGGAGGGATAAAAGTCATATGTCTAGAAGAGTGTTAAGTATGAATGGACGGTTATAGAAGGAGAGGAAGACCGAAGAAGATATGGATGAATTGTTTGAGTAATGATATAACAGAAGTAAATACTGAAAGAAAATTGGAAGAGGAACACATGTAGTGCGAAACCGATTTAGGTGGGATAAGGGTATTTAGAAGATTTTATAACACTTCTGTTAAATACTAATACTTGTTCTTACCGTCATTAAGTAATACTTAATGTGTATTTATTAAGATCTATAAAAGCAATGTTTCAATCTTACTTTGAATGTTTCGCACACATAGAATATGTGCCAGAAATACAATGGTAACACGGTCAATCCGCCATAACGTCAATTGACAAGATGAAGTCATAACTCATGACCTTTAACTCGACGGGCTCGTGCCGCTAATAGATACATCCTTTCTGCTTAATGGTAACCTATAAAATAGGCAGGTTTATTAATTTAACATATTTTGGTTTAGCTACTTTTTCAAATTATTGTTTTGTCACTTTCTTCCGAGTTACACACAGGCTTATTAAAGAAACAAACTGGACACATTGGAATACTGTTGGCTTAATACGATATATTAATTAGTCTCATAACATAAACGTTACCTAAAAAAACTTAAAATTGATTCATAAATAATCTCCATATTCGGTGTGTAATGTGAATTATTTTTTGTCCGCTTACTTTATATAGCAAGAAAGTCTAATCACAATACAAAACTTTACATAAATGTCAAGTAAAAAAACTCAATTTTTTTAATCACTAATACACAATGTAGTTACTCTCTGCTAGATATAGTTCTCATCTTCTGTTTTCCAGTTTTGTTCTAAGAAGTTTACGCTAACTAAGATATATAGAAATATAAATTGAATATCTTTATGGTACACCGTGGAGGTTTAGTGAGTAGGAGTCTCACATAACTTTAGTTTTATTTTCCTTAATTTCATCATACATATACATTGAATTTCGGTTATAATGACAAAGGCACTACTATAATTCCGTCGCTATATCCGGTAGTTCCTATATACATATGTAGAAATATACAAAACAATGTCTATTGTCAGACAACACAACTACGCAATGCTCATCATATATCACCTAAATATTTAGTTTTAACTTTACTTACCTGAACGTTTATAAAAAAAGTGTATTACAACTGCTGACCATCTGTGGATGTAAACAAAAGATAAGAAAGCTTTATGATTGAAGAATGAACCTTTGTGTTTTTGTTGACTCGGTTGTTGCAATATCTGAAAGGGATTTCTAGAAACTTGTTATTTGTTAAAACTAGTCACTATACCCGAAATCGGCGTTAAATCCAAAGTCGCTACATTCAAATTATTTTCCTCTAAAAGTATACTTTAAAATCAAGGGGACTTAAGTGTTACGTCATTACAACCGAGGTTGTTATAAATGAAATCCCCTGTACATACAGACATAGCAAACCCAGAATTAAGATTTAATAATCCAGATTGTCATCTAACTTATTATTCTAAACTTCCCAAATCAAAACGACAATTGTGTCTCACTGGATCAACATACACATGGTGTTGAACCCGTAATAGTGACTCACTTTTGATTTGTCATGTTTCGGAATCAGCCAGTGTAGCTATATATGCAACTGTCGAGAGGCTTGCAGGCCGGCATGTCAGCGACGATCGGCGATGAATTGCCGATCACAGTTCGTCACAGTTTTATTTGGATTGTACTGTGCTTTATTATAAAACTAGCTGTGCCCCGTGGTTTCACCCGCGTATAATAAAAAAAAACCAATGATTGATGATTTATAATAATTCAGTATAGACAATATTTTTATTGGGCGGCCAGGGTTATGCTACCTAACTCACACGGCTCGTTCGCGCCACTACACCTATAGTCATATACCCGAGCCTAGTGTTGAATTATTTTAATTAATTTTACATTATCTCCCAAACTATTCATCAAAATAACATTATATAAAGGGCTAAGTTTATCTACATAAAATTAATAATGATGCCATGCCTAATAATAATGTTCATAAATCAATTTTCAATAAAACTTTGTCACAAAATACTTTATTATCGGCATGTGACGATGCACAGCATCTGTGAGAGGGCGTTGTATACTTCCGCTTGTTTTCCACCAATCACAGCGCTTTAAACTGATGACCTTGTGCTCTGCAGCGCCATCTACTGAGTTTAAGTCACAGGAGGCCGGTGGGGGCATTTAATCAGTCATAGCGTCGTTACTTCCCGAACGAGCAACACGTCTACAGACCTACGTGGTTCTGTATTCGCCAAAGTTTTGTGCAAATTTGAGTTATATTTTTTGTTGTTCGTTTAAAAAAGTCAAATAAAATAGAAAAAATAGTGCAAGTGACGAGTGTTTAGTACAAGTGATATGAATGTTAGTGCGCACGCAGCGTTTTAACACCGGTGGAGCACTGTCGCGCCCGACACGCGACGGCCGGGGCTCGTCAAAAACATCTCAACTCGTAGTCGTTGTTCCTAAATTTTTTCGGATAGCGAGGTAACGTGGAGAAGACGCGGTGAGTCTAGTTTCAATCACTAGTTTTCTTACACATGAAGACGCGGTGAGTCTAGTTTCATTTACTAGTTTACTCACCCTCGCTACGGGGCGAGAATATTTTATTACAAAAACAATGTGTAATAGTTTATGCGCTTTAAAATCGGAGGGTCTCCAATACGCGTGCCATATGGCACCGGTTTAAAAGCGGCTTACTGCAGTTACTATTAAGACCTTTCCTTTACAATCGCACCTTTTAATTCGTGAGTACATACTTTAAAAGTCATTAGAGTACCTCGGTTTTTGATCCTGAACGCTCAAAGCGTTTGGAATGATTGCATATCGGGTCTATCTTGGATATACGTTCAAGTATCCGATACTGAAAATAATACTCGGTCTCGTAGACCTGGAGTAATTTTTTTTAATAACTTTTAACCTGTAATGTCTCTTCTGGTACGATATTTTCGCCAAAACAGTATTATTATGGTAAAAGTATATTTGAGATTTCTCACCTTATTCGAAATTTCACGTAGTAGTCAAGACGTCATGGCGCAGTGTTAGTAAGCTTTACTATTGAGCCGAGAGGTCGCGGGTTCGATCCCCGCATATGACTTACATTTGAACATAATTATTAGTTGTCTGGGTGTTAAATACCCTATAATATATACGTGTACATCCAAAGCTTACAAAGTGTACATAAAATGGTCGTTTACAAATATGGGGACACACACCCATACTTAGTAATGAAATCATGCACTCATATGTGTATATCGGCCGTTATTACCATATTACCATAGTACTAACCACAGTACAGGCAACCATACTTACATACAAGTAACCATAGTTAGTATAAGCGCTGTTTAGTTTGGAATTAAATGGTGGTGTAAATATGGGTATTTAACCCATATTTATTTTATTTAGTACTGAAATCTTTCACCCATATGTGCATATGTGTATATTAGTTTTTAAACATCGTACAAGTTATGCTTAACTGGCAATGAAATGGTGGCGTGTGCATATGAAGAAAAACTCCATATTTATTTTATGTACGGATTTATACACACGATATGTCACACGGTGTCACATATGGTCACAACACCTTTAAAACGGCAAGGAGCGTATCCTGATCGATTTGTGAGGATTTGCGTAAAATCCGCGCAAGTTTAAAATTTTGTTTCTTCGACAAAGAGCCAGCTATCGCTTTTCTGCTCTAGATTCCGATCAGTTCTCGCGTCGCGGCACCAGAATATTATACTAACATTTTTGTAAACTGACTAGATGCTTGGGAGCTCACTCTACTTCATGTCACGGGTCGTCCTGGCATGGCAGTGCCACCGTGATCGGGTCACAATGAAATAAAATGTTTGTTCGAAAGGAAAATTTTATGAAGCTTACTCTTGATACTGGTGGAGTAGATAGTTGGATCCAGTGGTTTGAAACTGAAAAATGTATTCTCAAACAAAGCTTATTAGCCAGTATTTTCTTCTTGGCGAAGAGAAGGGAGGGCGAGCAATGGGGTGAGACTTTCTAAAGTACCCCTTCAATCAAAGTGGGGGAAAGTTTAAATAAGACTGTCTATTTATTAAGCTTCCTTTGAACTTTGTTAAAGCTGTCGTTAAGCGTATTGGTGACAGTGGCAGACCCTACAGGCCTTCTCGTATCACACGAATGCGCCTGCCATTCACCCCCTAAGCCCAAGCTTCTCGACTCATTCTAAAACACAATCGAATTAAAATGGGTCTGTATAAGCGGCTTCAACCCGAATTTTACGAGGGCTGTACCCGAGCGTATCGGGAACAGTGGCAGAGCTGCAGGCCTCATAAGCCCTTCTAATTTTCACGGGAATGTCGGACACATTCCTTCATCCTCAAGTTTGGCCTTGTGAAACAGTGCCATCAGCGGCTTCAATTCAAATTTTCATGAGGGCTGTCCCCGAGCGTATCCTGGACAGTGGCAGACGCTGTAGGCTCCGTAGGCCTTTCTCGAGATTATTACGAGAATGCGTTTGTTATTTACCCTCTATACTCAACCTTAAGTAACAGAGAGCATTAAATTAAGCAGTGGCTTCAGCACAAAACTTACGAGGGCTGTCCCCGAGCGTATCCTGGACAGTGGCAGACTCTGTACGTAGGCCCTTCTTAAAATTATCATGGGAATACGTCTGCCATTCACCCTCCAAGTTCGACCTAGTGTCAGCGTAATGAAACATCATCCAATTAATAATCGTCAATAGCTTCAAATTTTACGACAGCCATTCCCAAAGCGTATTGGGGAAAGCGGCAGACTGCTCAGACTCTGATATGTCACAAATGATAAGAATCCAAGAACGATGGTGTGAACGATGATGTTGACGACTGGCAGCAACTCTGAGCCCATTCATTTTACGAGCATATTTTTGTCAAGAGCATTGGCTCTTTAAGTTCGTGCTGAACCCTCTAAGTACATGATGTTCTTGAGGTTACTGACTGACAGAAACTCGAAGCTCAGTTTCTTTGACATGTTTTTGACTAAAACATTGGCTCTTTAAGACCCAGCTGAACCAGGTCAAGGATATACAACACTAGTCGGGCACTTTAATTCAGATCCCTCAATTCCTCTTTAAGACCCAGCTGAACCAGGTCAAGGATATACAACACTAGTCGGGCACTTTAATTCAGATCCCTCCATTGCGGAGGACAGAGTGAATCGTTTAGCTCAATTTATTTCATACATACTACGCACCTTTTGTTACTAAGGTGACTGGTCCAAAAAAAAAAAAAAAAAAAACTTTGAGGTAGTGCTACTGTTCTAGACGACTTTCGTCTAACTGGTCATGCTCGTTACTTCAAGCCCAGGTGTGGAGTACATGAGTTCAGGACGACTTTCATCTAACTGGTGATGTTAGTTATTTCAAGCCCAGAAAGCCCAGATGCAAAGTAAAGGAGTGAGTGAATGTATATTTGGGATGTATCTGTCATTCACGTAAAGTCACTATTGTATTCAGGTCAGCAGATAATTAGCCCTGAAAAGTCTGCCGTTGACAGAGACAGATTTTCTAGAACTCTCGGCAAAAAGGTCACAGTTAAATACATAACCTAATTGTTCAGACAGTCAATGGAATAATCCGTATTATATATTCGCAAAGAAAGCGGACATGGTCACTAATCCCACGCAACTTTACATTGATTTGATATCTACTATCTCATCGCGGATAAGATTCTCACGAGGGAGGCAAGCAGCTTAAAGGATAGTCGACGTCACACAGCACATCCAGGATGTCGCCTAATTACTCGGAGAGAAGGCATTACAGACCGATCAAACCCGCAAATAACGTTTGAACTTAAGTTATAGAATATTGAAAACATACAAAGCCTCATGGGATTGATGGGTTAGGTCAAGCTGTGGAATCGAATTTTAGATTCTTAACATTATAATTATCTCTATTACCTATCGATTATTATTAAATAATCAATCTATATTGTTGCTTAAAACATTATGTACTCGCGGGAGAGTTGTAATAGAAAAAGCTTCAATTCAAATTTTTCTTGGTTAAACAGGTGTAAAAGCAATTTTCCTTCGTAAGTTTAGAGCAGAGAAATCGTCAATTTGGTGTCCAAGTGCCATGGTTGTCTGAGGTTGTTATAGGATAATCCACCGCGAAGGACATAAGGCGTCATGTAGGCTTGCATTCTGCTCTTGGCGTCAGGCCGACGACTACACTGCCTAGTTTTATTGGAGGCGTTCTAAAACCTCTACAACGATGCTTGTCATTTTGATTCCCATCTCTGTGTAAAGCTGACGCAGGCTTAGACAGAAGCTGTGGAGTTTCAATATCTTAGAATAAATAATATTAATATTCTCTGGAATCCTGCCAGTGGAAATTGGTATCATGGCCACACAAACTTGGCCGAGTGTAATAGTTAGTCTTTTATTACTATGAAAGCTAAGACACAAGCTGCTTCGTGAACTGTTGTTGGTATCTAGATAAAAACTGGGTTGAGATTGAGTTAACTGAGTTCTTTGGAATCGGTTGTCTTTCTTAAAATGGTATCGGGATTTCATATTCTTAGCCATAGTTGCTGGTGTAACAACAATAAAACTCTTATGAAAAATTCAATAATTTAAAAAGTACTTGGTTATTTTTATTTCGTATAACTTATTATTACGATGATAGATTTAAGTATTGGATTTATTGCCAATAATATTTACTATAATAGAATTATTTTACTAGTGTCATCGTGTGACTAGTTTAAATTATTTCTGTGTGATTACAGCTTAATAATACTAATTACATCCACTTCACATAGCGTCGTTATCGCGTCACCAGGAGTTATAAACACGTCTCTCACAGATGCTGTGCATCGTCACATGCCGATAATAGTGCAAGTTTTACATAAAAATAAAACTTGTATTATTGAGCATTGACGATGCACAGCATCCATTTCAAAGCTCCTGATGAGAGACTGCTATGACTGATTAAATGCCCCCACCGGCCTCCTGTGACTTAAACTCAGTAGATGGCGCTGCAGAGCACAAGGTCATCAGTTTAAAGCGCTGTGATTGGTGGAAAACAAGCGGAAGTATACAACGCCCTCTCACAGATGCTGTGCATCGTCAATGCTCAATAATACAAGTTTTATTTTTATGTAAAACTTGCACTATTGTGGCTTTTGTATAAGAGGTAGGCATATGATATCGCGGACTTTTTTTAGATGTACTAAGGGCAATATTTTTGTAGAACATTGTATTTACGTATCACTAACAATTACGCCAGCGCACGCGGATGAAGCAGTTATGTGCGCTTTTTGTTCCAACTTACTTAACAAAAATAAATATTTAAGGCTAGCTGGGAGACGTAACCTAATACTAGATAGCTTATACTATACCATCTTATACAAAAATATTTTTTCGAATCCGACTGGTAGTTCCAGAGATTAGCGTGTTTAAAAAACAAACAAAAACTCTTCTACTTTATTATATTAGTGTAGATTAGTATAAATAAGGCACAGTGCACTTTGCCATAATATTATTTAAAAAAAAAAAATCTTTACAAAGCGTTTGTCACGTTCAGTGAGGTGAGAGTTGATCTTGTTAATTTCGCGCAGTTTTCCTTATGTATACACACCATAAAGCATTTTAGTTAAGTGTTTCCTTATTTGTGAAAGTTGACCGTATATCGAGAACACCACCGTCGTGGCGTCGCGTCGCTGACCAGTTCTGAGAACTGTTATCCAAATATTTTATGTTTACACATAATCGATTCTTATGATAAGCAAGCGGACAGGGGTGGGTGCCTTTGTTTTATTATTGTTTTAAAATCATTTGTAATATTTATTAAACATTGTTAGGCATTTTTTTATATTATGCTTCTTGTCTTTTGACCGTGGCTTCAGTACATATTACCACATTTACCTATAACAACAGCATAAATCGATATATTAAAAATTAGATCTGACCGCTTTGCTATTGTGAAATACTTATTTAGGGGACAATCATACAAAGAACAGTGCTAGTGGATAATTTTAATGTTGACGAAAAAAAAATTCTGTTTTGTTTTGAATTGAATTTGTTTGAATTGTTTTGATTTTTTTTTGAATGTTTATGAAAAGGATTTATCTTTTAATATTTGGCGTTTCGCGTGTAATGTTTGCAATCTGTTCTCTTCAAACCATAGCAGTGAAAACTAATGTATTCATCCGTAGCAAGTTTAAATATAAAGATTTTGTATTGATAATTGAATACATATATATAGGCAACACACAGGACGTCTGTGTCACATCATCACGAAATTAATCCAAACAAAGAGCGGACGTGATACATTAATTACATACGAATTCACGGCGTAAAGGAGGAATTTCCTTCTCAAGATCACTATTAACAATGCGTAGGCGAATAGCTTATGTGATAACAGTATAGTTATTCATATATATTATAGACAATGTTAATGTTTCTGAACGCACCTTTCGTAGAATGTTAAAATTACCATGCAAAACGAAAAATTCCGACAAGAAAACGAGCTAGACTGTATCAAAACATCAACGCTAGTTGATATCTAAGAGACAGGAACATCTGCTTAAGTTAAGTTACCAAAAATCAATCATCTATTATTAAAAGGATAATAATGTTAAACAACTTTAAAATTTCCGATTAAATACAGATTTTAATGAAATAAATGTACATTATCAAAATTTCCTCGTCCGACTATATGCGTAATGACAAAAGGCCTGGTGAATAATTTGCCGACGATTTTTCCTCGGTTTGTAATTCATGTATACATATAATAAAATTGAAGTGTCTGTTTTTAATGTAGAAATAACACCATTTAACTAAATATATGTGGGATATTCCAAGACTTGAAGCGAAAATATGTTCCATAAAACCTTTATTTAAATTATTCATAACATAAACACATCTTGCAGCTTTTACAAATTAATTGACAACTTCAGTCATTTTCATCTTGTATTGCCAACAACCTAATTCAAAAATATAAACAAAAATCTTCTAAATAATAAAATATCCGACACGGCCGTCCTGATTATTCATCTGCCCCAGATGAATCGTCTTCCGGCGATATCCACGGCTTCATGAGATCAGCTGAGGTAGTCGTGTTAATCGGGCCTTCGTTTGTACCAATTTTCTTCACGGCGTAGCGATCGTTTCGATTGCTTTTCAAGACTTCGTATGGTCCCAAGTATTTAGGATACAGCTTACTTCCTTGCGAAAATTGTGTCTTCTTTATGGCTACTAAATCGCCAACATTATAGGCTATTGCTTCCTTTCGCTTCTTATTATAGTTTCTTATATTTTCTTCTTGTACTTTCTGTATTGATTCTTTGGCTTTTTCTCTAAGTTCATCTCTTTTTTTCGATAAAATTCTGTATGTTTTCTTCTTCTATCATTTTCTGAAGTTCATCGTCTAAATCTCTTATTTTAGTGCCAAAAAGCAGCTCAAATGGTGTCATCTTTATACTTCTTTGGTATGTTCCATTCAGACATCGTTGTACTTTGGAC
Organism: Saturnia pavonia; assembly: GCA_947532125.1. Lineage (NCBI taxonomy): Eukaryota > Metazoa > Arthropoda > Insecta > Lepidoptera > Saturniidae > Saturnia > Saturnia pavonia. The sequence continues at coordinate 3,527,905 of OX383899.1, read as the reverse complement.
ACACGGCGATACCATTTAGTAGGGTCATCAGCACTTAGCTTGCTCAATACGGCAATGATGATCTGGTGGATGCGCTCAACCTGACCGTTTCCTCTTGGTTGTCCGGTAGTGATTGTATAGTGCGTTATATTTTCATTTCTACAATACTCTTGGAAGTCTTTTCCTGTAAAAGCAGCATTTCGGTCGGTAATTATTCTTTCTGGTGCTCCAAAAGTTTGCTGTTGTAGTCTTAGTTTTTCCAATGTCTCTTCAGTTGTTACAGTTTTGACAGGGTAAATCCAAGTAAATTTTGTGTATGCATCTACGACGGTAAGGATGTACTTGTAATTCTTGTGAGTTGAAGTCATTGGTCCTAGATGATCAACATGGTAAGTCGAGAGTGGGATATTAACTTTGTCTATCGGATGAAGGAATCCTTCTTTTTTACCTCTTTTGTGTGATATGAGAATGCATTCAACACAATTGCTTATGACTTTTTTAATCTTGTCTGTTAAATTCTCAATAAAATATTCCCTATTTATCAGTTCTTCAGTTTTTAAAATTCCAAAATGTCCTCTTTCGTGATTCTTTCTGATTATCTCATACTGCATTTTCTTAGGTACAACAATTTGTTTACTTCCATCTTTCATCTTGTATAGTATTTCATTTTCTAGGATATAGTCCTGGTAATTCTCTGTTTCTAAAATTTTCTTTATCAGTCTTACATAATCATCTTCATTCTGTGCTTTCCTTATACGAGCCGTAGTTTCAGTAATCATCATACAGATAGGATATCTGCTTAATGCGTCAGCGTGTCTCATTCGAGTTCCTGGTCTATGTTCGATAGTATAGTCGTATTCTTCTAAAAGCAAAGCCCAACGAGCGACTCTCGGCGGTAAGTCTTTTTTTTGTAGTGTCATAGTTAAGGCAGAGCAATCTGTGATTATTTTAAAATGTATCCCTAGTAGATAGACTCGGAACTTCTTTATAGCGGCGACAATAGCTAATATTTCTAGGTAATAGCTATGGTATTTTGTTTCAGCTGGAGTCGTTTTCTTACTCATATAGTGAACAGGGTGAAGTTCGTTATCTTTGGGATTTCTCTGTAGAAGAACCGCTCCATACCCGTCTGCACTTGCGTCAGTGTGTAATTCTGTTTCTAAATCTGGATTGTATATTCTGAGAACTGGTGAACTACACAATATCTGTTTCAATTCTAAAAAAGCTTTCTCACATCTTTCATCAAAATTAAATATAGCGTCTTTCTTTAACATATCCGTCATTGGTTTCGCAATCAGAGAATAGTTTTTGATAAACTTTCTAAAATATCCTGTCAGTCCGAGGAATGACTGAACAGTCTTTATATTGTTTGGCTTCTTAAAATTTGCTACAGCATTAATCTTTTCTTGAGACGGTCGTACTTCGTTGTCGCAAATAATGTAACCGAGATATTGAATCTCCTTCTTTAGAAAGTGGCATTTCTTCCAATTAAACTCTAGACCAAATTCTTCACTTCTTTCTAATACTTTCTCTAACTTACATATTCCTTCTTCTTCTGTTTTCGAGGGTATTATTAAATCATCAAGATATACGAGCAGAGTCCCGTCGATAATAAAATCGCTAAAGATGTCGTTGATAAATCTTTGAAAAACAGATGGTGCTGTACACAATCCGAAAGGCATTTTTTGAAATTCGTACTGGCCTTGTGGAGTTACAAATGAGGTGTACTTTTGGCTGTCTTTGTGTACCTTTACGTGTAAAAAACCATTCTTCAGATCAAGGGAAGTGAACACCTTAGCTTCCTTCAGTTTGTCTATCTGGTCTTCGATTATAGGTAGGGGAAACCGTTCTTTGATTACTTTCTTATTTAGTCGTCGGTAATCCATACACATTCTTCGTGATCCATCTTTTTTATCAGCCAGAACTATAGGGCATGCAAAATCAGATTTACTAGGTTTGATTATTTCTTTATCTAGCCATTCTTTTACTTGTGTATTCACAGCATTCATTTCTAAAGGAGATAGGCGTCGCGGATTCTGGAAAACTGGATCTTCGTCAGTTAATATTATTTTCAATTCAACGTTGCTTTCTTTTTTCTTTTCGTTAGGTTTGTACTCTTCACACATCTTATGAATCTGTTCAGCGTATTTAGAATCTTCTATATCATATTCTTGTTCGTGTTTCTCCTCCGCTAGAAGTGTAAGATGCATAATCTTTTGCAAAAATACACCTTCAGGTGTGAAACACACTTCAAAATCTTTAAGGATAGGATTTCCGATCAGTAAAGTTACAGGTATCTCGCTATCTTTCACAACATGAAATTTGACGTCTGTGTAGTATTCGTCGATCTGTACTTTAACAGTAAATATTCCTTCAGTATAAACTTTGTTCTCCGCTATTCCTGTTAAGCATGTTGATTCTGTTTTATAATCTTCAATTCTTTCTTTAATCTTCTCGAATACTGATTTTGTAATGAGGTTAACGTCGCTTCCAGTATCTATCAGGGTTGTAAAGTCTTCTCCATTAATCTTTATCTTTTTGTAGGGAACTTTCTCTTCTTTTTTTATATTTTGAATATTCAGCGTATTATTTACGTTATTTCTTCCTTTATTTGTACACTCAGTTGATTTGTGACCATACTCGTTGCATTTGAAACATTTCGTTCCCTTCGAACAGGTAGGTGATTGATGATCCGACTCGCCACAGTTGTAACATCTTTTTACATAAGTTGTCCTTCGGGTTGAATAGTGCCCAGATGATTGACCAGTGTGTGCAGGTTTGTTCTGTATCTTCTTTCTGAAATCACTGTAGATGTCTAATTTCCTGCGAAAATCTTTCATATCTGAAGCGCCATATAAAATAGTTTTATTTGTCTCTAAGTCTCGGATGCCATCAATGACATATTCTATAAGTGCAGCATCTTCAACCTTGCCATGAAGTGCTAACTCTTTCATAGATAGAAAATATTGTTGGTAAGTTTCGTCGTTCTTCATCTTGCGTGATGCAAGTTTCTTATGTATGATTGCGCTGTTAATCTTGGGTCCAAATTCTTCTTGTAGTGCCTTCTTCAAATTTGTGTAGTCTTTTACTCTTCCTAATGATCGTAAAAACAGCTTAGCAGTTCCATCTAAGAGCCTCTTTGCATAGATCAGCTTCTCAATTTTAGTCCATTTCATAAGCTCAGCAGTATCTTCAAATTCATCGAAAAATGTATAAATTGGGTAAGTGTCATCACCGGTAAAAATAGTCATCGACTTCTCTAAATCCTTAAAAGAAATCTGTACATCCAACTCCTGTTCTTCATCTTCACTTTCCTTTACAGCTTTCTTCGGCGGCATTTTGGTAGTTAAACTAGTATTATTCTTCAAATTCTTCGAGTTGCGTCTTTTATTACTCTTCGTGCAAAATGATGGCTTATTTGGATTCATTTAGTCTTTAGTCTTCAAATATAAATCTTCATATCCAAATTACAAAGCTACCATTTTAGAAGAATTTTTTCATAGCTTGCAACATATTCTACCATAACGCGTCGTTGAAGTTGTTCGCAACGTCGTTGAAGTACTCATGCCGACCCTGACCTGTGTCTATGCTCAGACAACACAAATTCGGTAAAATTGATGTAAATATGGCGGCCTACAGGTACCTTTCGTTGGATGACTTGCGATATGACTTTGATTTAAATCTCACTTTACTTAAAATCTTGCGCTATCCCGGACGAGCCCCCAAAAGTTGTGGGATATTCCAAGACTTGAAGCGAAAATATGTTCCATAAAACCTTTATTTAAATTATTCATAACATAAACACATCTTGCAGCTTTTACAAATTAATTGACAACTTCAGTCATTTTCATCTTGTATTGCCAACAACCTAATTCAAAAATATAAACAAAAATCTTCTAAATAATAAAATATCCGACATATATATGAAAGTATACATGGTACCTATAAAAAAATACACCCATATTTAACTTTTTGTTTGTCTGTTTGTTCCGTGTATTCTCCGAAACGATTGGACCGATTTTGACGGGACTTTCACTGGTAGATAGCTGATATTATAAGGAATAACTTGGGCTACTTTTATTTTAGAAAAATAATTAGGGTTCCGCACAAAAAATACAGTACAGCTAGTTTGCACTATTCATAGTGCACCAGTTAGTTTACGTACAAAGTAATGGCCATAGGAAAAATTAATAACCATTGTGGCGTATCTGCTCATTATTACATTTTTTTCAAGCTATTGGAGTTTGGGAATTGATTTTTAACAATCCTATTCAGAGTAAGACATCTGAAACCTAATGACCAACTAGGAAATGGGCTTAATTTAGTAGTTTTCCCATTTCATGATATTTCACCTCAAAGTCTCTTTCAGTCAATTTCTCTTTCCTTTTAGTATTAGCTGTCTCTCTGTTTCTCCCAAGGTTAATGCCCGTAAACAAGATAAAAAAAATCAATGCTTCAAACCATTGCCGTAGTTGTAACAACATGCACGATAACAACTACTAAACGAAATTATCAATATGTCGAATGAGTCACATTGGCAACAAAATAAAACTAACTAAGGTAAAACCACCAGTGATTGACACTGCACCAATAGTTGACACTCTGACGAAGAAAATTAAATATTTGATACTAAATTGATTTGAAGTCTTGAGTTTGTTAACCGACTTTTATAACTGACTGTACCTATATGTATTTATAACATTAAAAATATATCAGTAATCAGTGATTTTGGCCATCTCGATCTTTGGCTTCCTTTTTTTCTTAATATTTAATTTTCTTCGTCAGAGTGTCAACTATTGGTGCAGTGACAATTACTGGTGGTTTTACCTTAGTGATTCATTTGAGAAATTTGTAATCGTCTATTGTTATCGCGAATAATCCCAAAACCTATAACTATCATTCGTACATTCCTCCTAGGTCGTTGGCAAAGCAAATGAGAACACATAAAACTTTACGTTAGTATTTTTTATCGTTTAAGTGCCGTTCTTATTCGTGTCTCTTTTGTTGTGTTTGAAGTTATTAGTGTTCCAAAACAGATATAATGCTATCAAAAATAAAAATAAATATTTTTTAAACTTTTCCTACTACGAACGTTGCATCATGAACGATCCTATTGTTAAATATATATGAAGGTGGTTAGAAATATTATGTATTTATGTAGAATTGTCATATTTTGAGCTACCGTTTCCTTACAGTGATCGTGGGTTTCTGACACGATTTCCTTGCGACATAGCTTTGTCTCAGTAAAACCAATGACATCATGTTTCTTTTCATAGATGTCTCATGCGAAAATTATTTTCTAGTTTAACAGTAAAATATATTTTCCATCGTAAAGTTGTAGCAAAATTTGGCCAAATTTTTGATTTCTTGAACTGTCCATAATGTAATAATGAAGGTCGTAATTATTCGTTAATTATATCCGAAGTTAACGAGAATAAACTATTATATAGATGAAATTTATCCACACAGTTCATGTCTATCATACATACGTAACCTCTTTAACGACTATCCAGAATCCTAGATTATATAGATGGTATAGATAATTTAAGAAAATAAATAAATACCATATCAGAATAAAACAATATAGTTTACGTCGTCATATAATTAAAATAAGCATTTTACATCAAAATCAAACTAGTTCTTGTTATTATGTATGTAGGTGTTTTAACCAGGTCAGAGCGAAGCACGAGGTCGTTAAGCCCCTCTTCAGACAACGCGCCGGACATGTCTCACAAATCAATAACCGATTAAGTACGTTATCATAGCCGGTACACTTTGGTTTTAAGGATATTTAATTTTTACTGCCGTAAGATAGATAAATTATACATAGAATTCATTGAAATTTAAGGCAATAAATAAATTTCCGTCACGGCGTCTAATTGGGCAATGATAAAATAATATAAATAATATCGCACTGTTAATATTTCTTTCATAAAAATTCGCTGTTTTTATTATTAACATGATCGGAGGACTATTGAATGCGCATATTTAATTAATACTTTAGTAACTATAAAGCGGAATATGATCTGAGTCTTATTCAACTTTTACCTCATTACTCGCTTTTAATCTTTGTGTATATATCTGTACTAATTGTGCCCCACGATTTCACCCGTTCAAGTATTATGTAACGCAATTTGGGGGAGGGGATCTTGTAAAACGTCACAAGGGCTGGGAGGGGGTTCGAACAACGCGTTACGTAACATTGTTTTTTTTAAATAAAAAACTAGGCAATTAAAAATTCCTAAGTTTGCAACCCTCTTCATTTATGTTTTACGGGAAATCCGTTGATTGTATTTTACGTCATTTTTATTTTGGTCTCCCAAGCTGGCAACACTTTCCGTTGATGTTTATGCTCAACATAATTATCACTTTTAGGTAAAAATTGTTGCTTGGGTGTTACGTAACGTTTATTAAGGGGAGAAGGGTACAGAAAAATGTTACGGCGCGTTACATGGGGGGAGCGAATGTCATAAATCTTCAAAAATTCCGATACTTGATACTTAAACGCCCCCTAAGTTTACTCGAGCAACTCTTCACCGAGCCGCCGCGAAGGCACCCGTGTAGCCTATCGTTGTTCTCACTTTCCGTGCTTGCCTAAAGTTTGTCAGAATGCTTATGTTCGTAGCATGAAGTTGTATAGCCTATACCCTTCCTCAAGAAATAGGCAACAAAATGCATATATATTTTTTCCCATCTGATTGGTAGTTCCAGATATTAACGCGTTCAAATAAATAAACAATCTGTTGAGCTTTATAATATTACATAGTATAATATTATTCGATTTTCGATTATATTTAATTTTCGTGGTGAATGATTAATGAATTTTGTAATTCGTTCCACAGTTCTCTGTCTTCCTGCTGCTCATCTTCATCGCGGAGCTGGGTGTCGGCATCGCGGGCTACATGAAACACAAGGACCTGGAGACATCGATCGTGAAACATCTCAATGAAACCATCGCACAGTACCCCACGAACAAGGACGTCGCTAAAACTTTCGACATCATGCAAACCGACGTAAGTTAATCGCTTCTTTTTCATTTTTCCTTGGCAAATTTTCGACCTTTTGACGTAAATAATGCTGTTTATAGCACAAACATATGATAAAGCATATAAAGGTATCATTTGAGCAGCAAGAGTACTTTAAAAATATATTTATCGTCATATAAAATATAGAATATCCGTAATATTAAACAATATATCATCATATACCCACTGTTAGGTTTAACAAGTTACCATAGTCGACAGGTGTGATGTGTTCTGTTCAAAGACAGACTTTTCACATAATGAATGATAAATTGTTAAGTACACCCATGAAACTTGTTTTAATATTATTATTGTTTAAAAGAAATACGTGCGGTGCGTCGTCCTGTCCAATAAAAACGTATTTCTATGTTTTATTTATAGAATATTAAATTAGAGAAAATATTTTTATTCCATAAAATCTATACCTATAACTGCCATGTTCCTATATCTTGATCTATTCCATAAATTAATAATTTATTGAACTAAGGGCCTTCTAAAATTATTGAAATTGCCTAGTTATACCGTTGTTATTTGCTACATAAGCAAATAATTTTGACGAATATAAGAACCTAGCTGTGCCCGCGGCTCCGCTCGCATGGACTATACAATGATGTGTGTCGAACAGACGCGTGATTCGTAGGTACTGCCCCCGCTTCCAACCATGGCGGCCTTCCGCCGATCTTTCTAAAGACAAAAATACTTATTGTGGATGATCCTTAGAAGATAGATATGCTATCGTTTACTTTTTTGTAGGTATTTTAAGTTCTACAATTATGATTTTGATATATCTCTTATGGTTTACTCAGCGCAAGGCCCAAAAGCGTCTTTTTTCCGAATTGATTCACCATTATCGCCACTGCTTATTTCTTATGTTACTTTATCTAAAAAATAATATGTCCTATAAACTGGCCAGATAACATAGCTATGAAATAAAAAAGAACCATGTAAATCTGATAAGTGGATTTTGCGTAAAAAGAACATGAACGGACAGACAGTTGGGTTTTATAATATGTACAGAAAACATTAAGTACTAGCTGATACCCACGACCTCACCTGCATTGTTTATTATATATGTGGTCAAAAAAGTATTGGGAATGGATGATTTGTTTATGGTTCCAAATTCAATTATTATTATTTTTTATGTTAGATTGGCACAACTGTTTTTCTTTTTTTTCGATCTTACTATACTGTTAGCCATAAGGGCTCAGGAGCCTCGAACGGCTTTTACAGCTTCACCGGGCTTGGGGGCGAGCGCTTAAGGCACTCAGCCACGAAAGTTTTGCAACAACATCCGAGGGTGCCAAAGTGGCCGCAACAACTGTTTTTCATTTTGGCGCGGAGTTTGAGTTGCATTCCTCATTTACATTAACTACAATGCTGTTTCAGTTAGATCATATCTAGTGTGTATGGCTAATTTCATAATGGACATAAACATCGAACAAAGAGTTTGTCTTAAATTTTGGCATCGCCAATGCAATTTCGTGTTCGGAGACACTAAAAATGTTACAGAAGGCTTACGGTGAAACGACTTTATCAAAAACACGTGCTTATGAGTGGTATAAAGCGTTCAAAAGCGGTTGAGATATGCTGGAAGATTTGCCTCCCCCTGTAAGGCCATCAACGTCTTCAACTGCAGTTAACATCGCAAAAGTGAATGAAATAGTGACTGAAAATCCTCATTTAAGTTTGTGAAAGATAGCCGCTGAACTTTCTGTGTCTCACGAGTCGATCCGTATCATTTTAAATAATCACTTACTTGGGTATGAAACATGTTGCCGCTGGAATATTCCTAGAAGACCTGAATTTTCTCCAAAAACTCAATCGCATGAGAGTCGCTGAGGACATGCTAGATCGAGTCAATTCCGACCCATTTATTCATGAAACGCATTTTTACTGGTGACGAGACGTGGGCTTAAGAGTTTGACATGCAAACTAGTCAATAAGCTTAGGAATGGCGCCGTCCAACTAACCGAAACCGAAAAAACCGAAGTCTTGTTGACTGTTTTCTTTAACTATCACGGTGTTGTGCACTCGGAATTCTTACCGGAAGGTCAAACTGTAAATAAAGTACCTATATTATTTGAGCGTTAGGCAGCGTTTAAGAGATGAAATTCGACGAAAAGGCCAGATTTTTGGAAAGAAAAGTTTTGGATTTTGCACCACGATTACGCGTCTTCGCACAAGGCCATTATTGTGAAAGAATTTTTGACCAAAAACTCAACAAATACCATCGAGCAACCACCTCATTCACCAGATATGGCTCCAGCTGACTTCTTACTTTTTCCTAAACTCAAATTATTTTTATTAAAATCTGTCAATTCGTTTTTGCATGATGCACGCACAACAGCAAACCTCAAATATTTTATTTATATTGGCAAATACCCAAAGACCTCATAATATTCTTGAAAAAAAAAATACAGTCCCGTTTTGGTCCTCCAATAGAGAATAAGTAATTATGATTTCGTCTATTTTACATATGTATAACCATTTCAAAGTGTAGTTGTCACTCTCACGCTCTATTCGGTCAGTCGGTCACAGTGCAATAGCAATCGATTTCTGTTAAAACGTCTTCATTCAAATGTTTTATCGAACTCGTTTCCTCTTAAAAAGTTCGGAAAATTCTTTAAAATGTTTTAATATTAACATTTTTTTAGTCTCAGTATTGATAGATAATTATTAACATCGTTTACTGAATGTCAAACAAGCTAATGATATACCGGGCGATAACATCGCCGGTTGGCCCACTCGTTAGCAATACCCGTCCCGCGTCATTGAGTGGGAAGCTTTAAGAAATAAACAAAGAGTATATTTTATACTTGGGTATTTCTAAATTAGTGAAACATTGGCAACTTTATATAATACTAGCCGACACGTGCTAATAACATTTCGCATATTATAGCACCTAGTCGCAGATAAAGCAGTTAGGGTGGGCTATTTATTTCAATTTACTTAAAAAAATCAACATTTAAGGCTAGTTAAGAAGTGTAGCCTAATACTTGTACTTTATTATAACGAGTATATTATAATTTGAACATTATGACATATGATACAGACAAACATCCTTGATCCTAGTATATCTATCTTGTTTACTCTAACCATTTAGTTCCAAATTAATCATATTTGTATGCACCTTGTATCATGGTAACTAAACAGCTAATATACTGTATACATATGATACTTATAGATAATTAAATATTTAATACCCAGACAACGATAATGACGCTCATCACACAAAAAATCATTAGACCAAAAGTTAGAAGTATTATTTGCCTCTGTGGGTCTCTAATGCATGCATTTTCTTGTTAGTAGAATGACATGGATAATATGGTGTAAGAACAGTCTGTTTTACAAATCGTCGTATAATAATAATAAATATAATTATTATTTATGTAAATTGTTAATCAGAAACCTAATACAACCGCAAAGTAATATTTAAGTAACACTATCACTGTTTCTATTCGATACCGAGTACTTATAATTTTGTAAGCAAAACTATGTACCGATTAACACTAGTAGTGAACTGAGCTAGTTTTTAATAATTGTTTTCTTAGGATGTTAAATTGCATAATTCGTTGATTGATATCGTCAGAAAAAAGTCCATATAAAAGTCTTCTTTCGTTTTTCCATATTTTAGTTTTTGTAGTTCTCTTTATCGCCTTCGGTGTGAATTACCGATGACAAGCGAAACACTCGATAACAAGCCACTCAACTCGGTCAGATAAAGTGCCCTGTGAAGTTATGACTCAACAGGTGTACCTAACTACCTAGCCAAACAATTGTTATGACGTTGTTCATTTGTAGAATTAAGATTATTCATCGGTTTGGGGTTATTGAAGGATTAAAAGACCATGGCATTAAGCCTTTTTGGAACATCCGCATGTGTTTTAAGAAAAAACTGACGTACACCGCTAATCCAAAGTTTATTAATATTCATAGTAGCTAGGTGATGAAACTATTTTTTAATTTAAAAATTTACTGCACAGATTAGAATTCCGTTAATCCATAATTGTATTAATGCTTAATACAAATATATAGTTTTTCGAGTAGCCTTATTTACCGTGTATTCGTTTACTTTCAGGTATCGCTATTAATTAATTCAATGTAGAATTTTTTTATTTAAAACTTATTATATTCAATTTGAAACTATTGATTTACTTCATTTGACTCTTGAGCGTAAAATGTTAGTTTCAAAATTTGAAATTGTCAATATTTCCACAGTTGCATTGCTGCGGCATTAACGGCCCCGAAGACTGGGCTGCCAACAACATAACAATCCCTAACACTTGCTGCACTGGACAAGAGATCACGGGGGGCGCGCCGGCCGCTTGCACCAAAGACTCGCCCGGTTTCCACACCAAAGGCTGCCTTACAGAGCTGGTCGCGCATCTCAAGGACATCGCTGTGGTGCTTGGAGGAGTTGGCTTGGGCATCGCTCTAGTTCAGGTAATTTAAGATAATAGATATCAGTCTTTATAGGTTATATTTAATTCAATATCTCAGAACCCAATGAATAGTCTAGGTTTTATACTATTTTAAAGTTTCCGTATTCATTGAGACGACAGGCACAGTGTTCATCACAAACTCAATGCGATTTCTTTTTTTAATACACAATGTTTAACGATTTTATTTTATCGCACTGTTGCCTTTTGGATAAACAAAATATTTAGAGAGATAAGTCGCATATTTTTATAAATATCGCATAAAGACGAGTCGCATTATGGTTGTAAGTAATATAATATAGTCATAGTAACTACAAAGTCTTTTGAACGACTTAAGATTGACCCGCGCCAAGCATCAAGACTCGATGGCCGACTCCTTGTTCGATAAGTCTTAAAAGGTCGACTGTATAAACCAAAGGATATTGCAGAACATCAAATATAATCACATTTGATGTTGAGTAAATATGGCCTAAGATTCTTCCTATATACAAATTATTACATACAGGAATACATATGTACATAGAAGAAGACTGGTTCTCAAGTGGCAAAACATACCTATAATAAGTGTTTGGAGGTCATAGATATCTAGGCGAGCTTTAGAGAGTTCTACCTCAACGTTACGTTCAGTTTCATTGCGATCTTTTGGTTTCCTTTACCAAAAGACTACAAAGTTCATTTTACGACTCGAAACAACGTTGATTGACTGAGTTTCAAATGTCTTAAACATTATTTTGGAATGTTCTTATTCTCTAACTGTAAATAAATTACCAATTTCTGTTTAAATCCATATTGATAATATAATTCCCTGATTCAAAATTGTATTACCTTATAAATGAACCTAATTAAAATGTAGTTTTCCTGTATGTTCTCGGTGGCGAAGATAAAATGAAGCACAACTTAAAATTGATGACAAAAATAAGTGATTGTCGCCTTGAGAATAGTGATGACTTCCTTAAATTATTTTGTAACGATCACACTAATACTTATTTATATTTATCGACAAATTTAATTTTCAGCTGTTGGGTGTAATATTCGCCTGCTGCCTCGCTCGCTCCATACGCAGCCAATACGAAACTGTTTAAAACGTATACTTTCGAGATTTTCAGCGAATTTACCTATTATCTTTACTCGTACATTTCTTAATATTACTATATAAGTGTCTATTCTATGCCCATTGTCTATGTATATTTGAGGAAATAATTTATTTTTGTTTATTTTTATATTATTATTATTAAAAGTGCTATATTTGTATAATCCTTACCTGAGATTTTGTTTACGCGGCTCAGCTCAACTTTTGTTTGAGCGAGCAATATGGATTGATTACTCTGATGCACAAACTATATCGAGATCTCACAGCGTGCTCACTGTAGAAGACTGATTTTCGAATAGAAGATGCCGAATAATCATTTTGTACTGGTATTATTATGTATTATTTTTCTCATTATATAAAAATATACTTCTCGTGTTTTCATACTTAATATTTGTAAGAGTGATGCACATTATTATAAGAAAACAATATTTTAAATGTATCAACCGTTATTTAGCCGCAACCAGTAGTATATATAGTTCAGACTTGTGTAGTGTTTTGGAAACTATTTTAGGGAAAAAGTGTATATTTATAAAATAAAATTTTCATTATCTACAAAGACTTTAATTCACAATAGGTTAGATACAATAAGAACGGCGATCCGCATTCCTAGTCAAGTTACACACAATTTTTTTTATTCACCTATATTTTATTACCATGATACAAATCGTAACAAAAGATGATTGATTACAAGGATTCAAAAGAGCATGAACATCGAGGAACATCAGTCGCGTAAATACAAGTTTACTTGTAAGCAACACATTATTAACTCACAGGTAAGGTACAAAATAACTTAAAAAACATCACAATTACGATATATCCAGTCCTTGAATACAGTAATATTCAGTATTCATCATCTGCTGTATGTCGCAAGCATTTGAATCTCACAGCACCAGTTTCACCAACAAAATAACCAAATACATAAATTACAAAAAATAATAATTAAGTTACATCAAAAAAAGAACGAATATCACGTAAACATTCATATACGCGCGACATACAATTTTCGCTAAAATAATTACCAATGCTAATATAACTATCGACTAAGGTTAAGACATACATTATCTAGACAATAAAATAACTTATATCTAAAACTGATTACATGCTATATGGAATAGTTTAAAGAGAAAACGGGAGATGTCAGACTGGAGTGGAGGCTGATGTGCCAGATTTTGGCAGAACTGTAACGTAATGTCGCTTCGGAGTTTTATTGATACGTGTTACATTGACTGTAAAATAGTGAAGCAATTATTATTTGAATTGAAACAATACTCCTAAATAATATAACAATGTAACAGAGTCGACTTGAATTTATGTGTATTACATCAGCAATGTTATATTCAAGTAATCAATACGTTTTATATTAATTGGCAGTATTAAACATTATTTTTAAATCAATCAAATCAATTGGGCATTTCTACAAATTTTGTTCCTATAAAAATAAATGTCGATTTTATAAATATATGTATAGCTGACTTATAATCAATATTTAAGGATTACTGCTTAAAACTTTAGATTGATAATTGCAAATTGATACATGATTGATACATGTTTTTTTTTTTTGAGAAATAAATATCTGATTAATTATTGCACAACAAAGGTAATGCACTCTGAACTAATTGAAATAAAAATTAAGTTAGAACATAAATTTCGAAAGTGGTAAGTAATTATAGGAAATAAAAGGCTTATCATCCCTACAGTCTGGCCTTTAGTTACATTTTTTTAAAATAATAGATTATATACGTATAAAAACCAATCATGTATTATAATACGAAGATTTACCTACTAATATTCTTCATAAATTTAAGAAATTGCAAAATATTTGCATCGAAATACTCTTAATAAATAGTTTAAATCAACAAATTGCTTTTCAGAATCGATCTAACATAAATCAGTCATGAATTTAATACAAAAAAATGCCTAAAATATATTTAATACTCTGGAATCTCGCACTAAGTATTGTCACAATCATAATGAAACCATCTCAATTGCCCAATTAGGAACTGGATTTTTTATTTGTTTTTAATATATTACAATGATAGCAATGTTTTGTAAGTTTGTATGCAGATGTACAGTAATACGTGTTGTGATTTGAGTATTTCATATAAATGACGTAAATTGTATTTATAAATCAAAAGATTAAATACATTAAAAATAAAAATTCCAGGCCGTATATAATTAAAATGTTTACAATAGTTTGTATTCTAACAAGGCAAACAAACACAAAATACTTTAAAACAGAAAAAGTAGTAATTTACGTGAAAAAATTTAACAACATATTTTTCGTAATAGGAATCCTTAATCTTTTTTTTCATTACAAAGATAGCTAAATTTTTAAATGTGAAGTTTTTATGTAATAATAAAAAAAGAGATAAGTGGGAGGCACTGTCAATAAGAACTTATTCCAGATGACATGTCAAATCTATGTTTGTTCCTCTATAATCATATCATTATACCCTGAAAAAAAAAACATTTTATTACAATACAACGCTATCTATTCCTGTAATGATACATAACAGGAATCAGTACATACACATAATTAGTAGCAGTTGAAGAGTGTATGAGATCATTGCATAAAAGCGGTAAAATTGACTCGACCCACTGGTTCATCCTAAAATACACTTTCTTAGCCAATTTTCACTGTATTTACACAACACAGGAGAATTAACAGAAAATTTGTAACTAAAAACAAAAAAATCTTTTCATTGTACCTAAATGTTATATAATTTATAATTCAGACCTTCTCTAAAGTGTGTCATCACATAAATTGCAACTAAACATTAGTAAGCTGCTTATACAAATCTCGTCGAAGTAGATTTTCTATTGAGAGACAATTCACAAGTTACTCACCGAGTGTGGCCCGGAATACTTCGATAAAATATAATAAGCTTATAATTTACGTGAAAAGGATGGATTTAGAACATAATGGTATTAAGTATGATACTGTGGATTGTGTCCATGGCGGCTGGTCGGTAACTATGCAATCATGTAGCATAGCGCTTGGTCCAGAGGCGCGCGATGCGATCGTGTTCCTCCCTGTTCTGCAAATATTGCGTTGCGATGCTACCCACTAATGGATCAGCTGAAAACACATACAATCATTAAATAGATGACACCCGAATAGATTGCATTACTTCAAAATCTCATGTAGCTCGTTTAAATTAACTCATGGTTTAAAAAAAGCTGATTAAAACAATTGACCAGCATCATGATTATTTTTTTGGCATCATGATTATTTTTTTGGCATCATTATTCAAATGTAAATTAGAGATACCTATTTTTAAAGCTCATTCATGATGTACTAGTAGTATACATGAAATATCTTTTCTTTTTTAATTACAATAGTCATATTGGTTAAGTAAAAATGTATCTGTAGGGTGGGTCAACAATTTTTGCACTTTTGAAACATGTATAGAAGTATAACTACAATTAATATTATTATGTTGATCATAAAATTTTTTTTAATGGAATTTTGAGATGTGCCCCTTTTCTTCGTTGCTACTCCTGGATACTATGTTGGAACGTTCTCTAGCCTTTATAATGTATTGTTTACGGACAAGGTCCACTTTTTCGTCATCACAATTATAAATATTGGAGCAGGAAAAATACCAAAAGCCACTCCATTCACCTAAAACGCCAGTATGGGCTACCATATCAGCAAAGGACATAAGTGGTCTGTATTTCTTAGAAAACACCTTCAAATAACCTAATACAAATAATTTAACTGAATTCAGCGAAGTACGTGAAGATCTTGCGAGTTTTTGGCGCCAGAGGTTTTGGCACTTGGCATGAATTTGAAGGATGCGACAGCAGAACTTGAACCCAAAAAGATGGAGAAACATGCCATACGTCAAACGTGACTTTACCTATAGTCAAAGAAACGTTTCTGAACAAATTTATTTGTCACAGAGGTGAAATCCCATGGCCTCCGAGGAGCCCGGACTTTATACCTTGCGATTTTTTCTTGTCGGGATACCTGAAAAGTCGAGTGTACCTTCATAAATCGATAACAATACCCCAATTAAAACAAAACAAACATCCACGAGAAAATAGCCTCGATCTCCAGCAGAATGTGTCAGCAGGGATAGGGACGGGCCGAAGTTCGGTAAACATTAGGTTTTGACACGTTCTTAACGCCAAAACTTAAAACGAAACTAGACTTCGGTATGATTTCAAACCGAACATTCGGGCGAAGTTCGGCTTCGGTTTAAACCACTTTCGCCCATCTCTAAACAGCTAATTTTTGTGTAGTCGATTGCAGGAGTTTCAACGACACTGGACACTCGACGTGCCATTTTTAAGGTTCCAAAGTCAAAAGGAAACCTTATAGTTTCGGCATGTCCATCTTTCTGTCTGTCCGTGGCTTGGCTCAGAGATTCATAGACTTATAACTAGGTTTTTTTTTTTGAACAGACTTTACTGTTCGCTATTAGGGCCCTGGAGCTTCGAACGGCTTTTACAGCTTCACCCGGGCTTGGGGGCGAGCGCTTAAGGCACTCGGCCACGAAATACTAGAAAAGTAATTTAGTATGGGTATACATATTAATCATGCCGACAAATTGGTAAACTAAAATCTCGTAAAAAAAATGTTTTTACATCGTGTGGGGTGTAGTTGGATAGGTCGTTGAAAAATATTGTGGGTCTGTGAAAACCATTTTTTGAATCAAGGATCCGTTTGCGAAATATTAAGCATTAAAGTAAGCTAATTTTTGTTGAGTAAAGTGTCCGCCCTCCGTCCTGCCAGCTAAATGGTTGTTTTTGGATATGTGAAAAAATTCATGGAAGTAGTGTATATATAATGAGGTTAAAAAAGGAAAAGTATCATAGGTAAGTAGGCTTTACAAGTTAACGAGTAATAGTCAATCTATACTAATATAATAAAGCTGAAGAGCTTTATTTTTTCGATTGTTTGTTTAAACACGCTAATCTCTGGAACCACCAGTCGGATTAGAAAAAATATTTTTGTATAAGATAGCTAGATTCATGATGTATAGTATAAGCTAAGCCTCCAAGCTAGTCTTAAAAAATATTGATTTTTGTTGAGTTGGAATAAAAAGCGCACCCGAACGGTTTTATCCGCGTACACTGGCGCAATGTTAAGTGATACGTAAATATTTCTCCTTAGTACATTTATTATAAAAAAGTCCGTGATACCATATGCCTATCTCTTATACATAAGCTACAACGAAGTATTTTGAGAATAAAAAATAATTGAAAATTGAAAATTGAAAATGGTTTATGAGCATTATTATTAGGCATAGCATATTAATCCTTACTAACGAAAGTTACTTCATCATCAAGACAATTTTATCAAAATAAACTTTGCCCTTATAAAATGTTATTTGAACGCAT
Source organism: Saturnia pavonia (assembly GCA_947532125.1). Lineage (NCBI taxonomy): Eukaryota > Metazoa > Arthropoda > Insecta > Lepidoptera > Saturniidae > Saturnia > Saturnia pavonia. The sequence continues at coordinate 3,510,026 of OX383899.1, read as the reverse complement.
AGTTTGGGAGATAATGGAAAATTAAAATAATTGGACACTCTGCTTGGGTCTATGACTATAGGTGTAGTGGCGCAAACAAGTCGGGTGCTCAAGTCCGGTGAAGCTGTAAAAGCCGTTCGAGGCTCCTGGGCCCTTATGGCTAACAGTATAGTCAGATCGAAAAAAAAAAAAAAAAAAAAAGTCGGGTGCATTGTGAAGCATAACCCTGACCGCCCGATAAAAATTTTGTCTATACTGAAGTATAAATCATCAATCAGCGATTTCTTTTAAATTATACGCGGGTGAATCCGCGGGGCACAGTTAGTCAACTTATAAAATGTATTTGGAGAAGGAATTTCGTACAAATTCACTGAAAACAACTTGAAGTCCCCTCTAAACGATGATTCACAAAGCCGTGCGCCGGCCGGGACACGAGCTTCGGCCTACTGTAACATAAGCATCCTTAAGTCTGCATATTTTTACGCACTTGGCAAATTTAAAAAAATGCATTAGATATTTGTTATATTAAATGATCAACAAAATAGCACTTTCAGTTTTTTTACTTCTATTCATGTTTCAAAAGTACAAACTTACTATTAATAAGTACAAAGTAGAAAGAAAGATAGAAAGTAAAATTCAAAATAAATATAGAGCTTTGTTCTGATTTGCTATGTGTATAGTTGTATTTTATGTTTTTTTTTTAATTAGGATATTATTAGTATTTGGTGTGAATATGTATTGTTATTCTATTATGTTAAATAATAATGACTAAAGAAAAACTAAAAACTTAATTTGATAGTCTAAATCTGATCCAAAAAATGATATATAAAAATTGACGTGTAAAATTCATTTTACTGACTTTTTTATTGTGTTAAAATAATTTAACGGCTTATAAATAAACTTTATTAGTTCGATTAAAATAATGTTTATTTAAAAACCGTCAAATTATTTTTACGCAATTTAATATTAATTCTGTAAAGTTAATTTATATTATCATTGATGACTCCCTCCCGTCACATGATACAAGCGCGGTCTCAATTTTAACCTCAACTAAACGTGCCTAAACTATTATAACTTCAAAAACCCAACTGTCTTGAGAGACACGTGAAAGCACGATTTTAAGTTTTAAATTAAAATGTTTTAAATAAAAATTGTTATCTAATAATAAGCTAACAAAGAAACAATGAATATAAATTAATTATTTCTTGTTGCACGATAGTATAGATGCATTTGTGTAATTAACTGCGTAAATGGAAAAATAAACACATGCCAGCAGAGGGCATTCGGACAAAAGGGTTATGGCCTCGCATGACTCAATAGCTAACAAAAAATACAGGTACCCACTAAATATATTGTTATAGTAAACTATAAGCTAAGTTATGATATAAAAGTTTACAAGACGATTGAAATGAAACTTACGCCCCGTAAACAGGAGCGCTTTTTCAACGTGCGTTAAAATAGCGTTGCAATAGAACAAACAAGCAGTTTAGTCGTAAGCGACGCTTTGACGCGAGGTTTCTTTTGTTTTTATTCTTTTATAACGTGCTCTTTAAAATCTGCTATGAAAATGGGACTTAACGTATAACTAAGTATTTCCAAATATCTTTATTTTGAGGATTATAAATTTGTTAGAAATTTTGGCAGAAAGTTGTTACCGAATTTTCAAAAAAGACTAGTTTGTTCGGACGGCGCATCGATCCACGTAGTTTCGAATTCAACAATGAACCAGAGCGAAATCGGTGAAGTGAAATGAAACCACAGCATGTTGGTAGGGTTTTGTCACATTCCTTTGTCTTTTAGAATAAGTTATGTATTATAGCCAAATAACTTCGTTGGACTTGGCAAATACATTACAATGTAACAGGAATGGTCACCACTGAAAGTACATGATCCATCGTGCGGTGACAGAGGAAGCATATTGCTATCGCGTCCAGCCAATGGTAAAGTCAATAGTACGAATACTAAGTCATTAGTACGGATTCCATAATCACATTGTAAACTATTCTCCGACATATATTAAATAGTATCTTATTTAATACTAGCTGTGCACGCGGCTCCACTCGCGTGTACTACTAAAAAGGATTTTTTTAATGCAGAACCCTAATTATTTTTCTAAAATAAAAGTAGCCAAGTTTTCCTAATAACATCAGCTATCTGCCAGTGAGAGGGCCGTCAAAATCGGTGCAACCGTTTCGGAGTGACCCGGATAAGTCAAAAATTTTAAAAATTGTTTTTATTGAAGGTATCATAAATACTTTCATACTTTTACATGATATTACAAAGAAACACTTCAATTTTATTATATGTATAGATGACTTGTTGATAGAGGAAGCCAGTCCTTTGTAATACCATTAACTCATATTTGTTGTTCAGAAGAGTATTAGATGTTTTTATTTTTTGAATATATTAACTCAGATAAATAAATAGATTTATATAAAGCTAATTCAGATGATATTACTGATAATATGCTGACAGTGGTATTACCTGGATTGCAATCTGTAAGCAAGGAACATATTGATAGAAGAACTTTTGATATGGTCAAAGCTGGTGACCAGTTGTCCTTCAGTATATCCAGACATATAACACCCTGGCTGTTGATATTACAGTGGTATATCCTAGTTCGGAATGTCACCTGGAATACATTTATCTTAGTGAAAAATATAATCAATAATTAATGATGAATGAAAGTACTTTCAGATTTTGTTTATGTCAATATTTTGAACAAAATTTTATATACTACAGCTTTCAGGTAAATTTCTACTTCATATATATTTTACAAAGTAAACCTGTTCCTTTATAAAATTATTTTTCGTTTGTTTCACAAAACAAAATTTACACAATTATTTTTTTGATATTTTTGAATTTTACTATACCTGAGACAAAATAAATCCAACCTAATATTAGTCTGTAAGATTTAAAATGTCATAAAATATAAAATGGCTATCTTTCATAATTAAAACTTATAAGATGCTGTACTCTGTGTCCATACAAGAAACACAAAACATGGCTTGGCTACCAGTAACTTTTCAAATTTCAGCTGCTCAAGTACATAAAAACCAATAGATACCAGGTTTCATTCTCTAAAACTGATATTTTAAGAATATAAATAGACCTTAATAATTAAATCACAAACAAAAATTTGATCAACAAATACTCCTTCTTACCATAGGTACATATATCACAAAAATGAATGAAAAGAATTATCTATATCATGAGTGGTTGAATTGTAGGTATTTTCATTACCAAATAAAAAATATTTAAAACCTAATTTTGCAAAAATAAGGATTCAGATTTAATTAACTTAATGGTGCAGTTGTAGAATGGTCTCGCAGCCAACATGTTCCCTCTTTATCATATTAGGTCATTCACACAAGAAATGAAGAGGCATTTCTGTATTCCAATATGACATAAAAGAAATCTGTAACCAATGATGTTTTTGGACTGCACAGTATTTACCATCAAGTGCTGTAGAAACATTTTGCAAAGTTAGTATAAAAAGTATTCAGGAAGCTAAAGTGACCAATCAAATAACCTAAAACTACACTAAAATTATATATTTGAAAACTATTAATACCTTAGGAGGTTTAAAGGGATATTCTGGAGAAAAATGAATATCCAGGAAGAAGACGCCACCCTCGTAGACTGAACCTGGTGGTCCTAATATTGTTGATACCCATTCATATAGGTTATCGCCTTTTGGGCCTGCACTGCAATTGGGCGGTGGGTCCAATGTAATCTCAGCTAGTTCCTTCTGAATCCTCTTTGCAGATGTGCCTAGTGCCTTCGACATCTTAGGATTTGGCTTGTTCTCCTTTGTGTCTGGTTTATTATCAGCTATACCTCTGCCTCGTCCAGTACCGCTCCCTGATGAACCAGACGCACCGGACATTATCTAAAAGCAGCAAACAACTCATTCCGCTTACAAACAGCAATTTGTTAAGAAGCTGGCTGCTGTGAATTCCAAGTAATTAGATGGTGATGAAGCAGTTAAATCATGCTGCAGATGATGTATAGGTAGGTTACTGAAGTGGATGATGTCTTTCAATATTATATACATATTGCTTTGATGAACATTCAAATGTTTGAAAACACACATATAAAATAAAAGATTTACCAGATGATCCTAATTATTCAAAATATAATAACTTTAGAAGCAGGTACAAAGAAATTGCTTTTTATTGCAGACTCCATGATTAGAACAAAGACAGCTTATGTATCAAGTTAAATTTTAAAATACCAGCAACATAACAAACTAAAATAATATAGCTCTAATGAGGTTCATCAAAAACAATAAATCAATATAACAGTGGCAAATGTAAGGGTAAAAAGACTTATTGTACCTTACGAATAACAGTCGGCCATCTTGTGGGCTCGCGTTATCCGAGTATATAACGTTATTTTGGTTCGCCAGTGACCCGATTCAGAGAAACGTAGGGCTCCCGACACGCGACTCAGAGAATTCAAGAGGATTCATCCACAATATGATAATTTACAAGCAAAGAAATTGAATGTTATTCCGGTGTTAGACGATCAGCACTGCAAAGCGCAAAGCACGCTGTTACTTCCCGTAAATCAGTGTAACACAATACAGTCCGTTAATATGAAAATGACTCAAATGTACCTTGATGGAAATAAAAACTTGTATTTCTTATATTAGGCTGTTTTTTGTAACTTGAATACACTGCTTCTACCACATTTCATCTATTTGTCAGATACCCTCTCACTACACAAACAATCACTGAAATTCATGAAAGCACAAAGGCTCATGAATCGAACAAGTACTAAGAAATACTAACAACTATTGTTTATTTACTAAACAACTTGTTTATTACTACTATTTGGAATATTTTATATGAAAATAATTAGTAACAATAAATGAAATCTACAAATTATGAGAAATTACACGATGAACTACCACAAACCGACATTTTTTTTATTTTTTAATATAGTGGTGTTGCTACTTGAGTCTTGGTAAGTTTTATTTTTCAAGTATTAATATTAAAAACTAATAATAATTTCAAAACGTTGTATACATAGTATATTTGTGGCATAACCCGAAATAGGCATAAGACATACCTGCAAATATCGACGACACCCGGTCTTTAAGGTGTCGGTATCGCCGAATACCCGGTACAAATGCCAGATATCAAAATACTTCTAAGTATTGTATACAGGTGGATGTAATCTGACTATATGTACGTAATCTTCATCTATGCTTTATGCATACCTATACAATAAATTTCGTGTTAATAGAATGTATATTTGATTGACGAAAGTGTTACTTTGCGGAAATCCATGGTAAATAATTATCCGAATTTCTTTATTTTTATTTAATTTATTTATTTATAATGTATCTGTCTGGTAAGATAAGTAGTTGAAATGAAATTTTTCTTTTCTTAACACTATAAGCTAAGGTATACGTGACAAAAAGTAAAAATCAGTTGTTAACATAATCACTTTAAAATCACAACAAACATAAAAAATCAAAACATTGTCAACGCAAACAAGACATCGTAAATTTTAACATATATTGGAACAATGTATAATATTTTCTATCATCATAATCATAAAAAAACACGTTACTATGAAAAAACTGTACGACAAAATAATTATTATGCTTTAGCGTTGTCACGCAATTAAGCACCTTAAATTTATACGGATATGTATCAAATTTGTTTCAACAAATGAAATGGTTTCTAATCTAAACCATGCGACTCGCTTCGGACCATTTGGATTCAGGAGACATATGTGCAAATTGCAATACCCGGTCTTCAAGGTGCGGGTATCGTAGGTATTTCAAACTGTACAAGTTTTTGCATATTGGATAGCAAGAAAGACGCGTACGCGGCGGGCCCGTACGGATGACGTAATACCTTTAAAGTATGTATCAGGTATTTCGATCCTCACCCGGCTCGCGTACGGGTAAGCTTGCACTAGGTATTCAAACCTGGACCAGTATATACGCCTTATTCCTGACCCGAAAACAAAAGTAAACTATTCTGGAAACACGGTTGCTTTAGAAACACTTTTTTTTTGCGTTTTAGCCAATAATTCACTAAACGACAGCGAAGATTGGGTTGCTAAAAACAAATATTAAGATACATTGATACTGGCCGATACGTAAACTGTGTCTTGTCAAAAAAACACTATTAATATTATTGTTTTGTTGTCAAAAATGTCAATTTTACGAGTGGTAAATTTTATGAATTTATTGTTTTGTACTAAATTATAATTGTAAATTATAATAGTTTTTCTACTTTAGGCGGTATAAAATATTAATAACAAACATGGGGAAGCGCCAACACCAAAAGGACAAAATGTAATAATCAGCCTTCAAATGTGTTCTTGATCTTTTATAATATCACTTATCAGTGATTTATAAATTAAAATTGCATGTATATTTTGCAGGTACTTAACGTACACAGAATGGACAACACTGTATGGTGGCAAAAGATCAGGTACCGCTGTCGATGAAGACACGAGTTTTAAACGGCTTCCTTTTGACCATTGTAGTTTGAGTCTACAACCATATGACGACCCTTATTGTGACTCGGATGGTAATATATTTGAACTGGAGGCTATAATACAATTCTTAAAGAAATTTAAAATCAATCCCATCACAGGAAAGGTTGGTATTATAATCTTCATCTTGTCCTTGTTAAGTAGTGTTGTAACTACCTCAACTTCGCAGTCATCTTCAGTCGGTTATCATCTTGGTATTTACAGTTTTTATACACTTATAAGTGTTGTGTGAGGAACACAATTCATTCAAGCTTTCTTCATTCTAACCAATATCTGTCCATCTCATACATTATTGACATTAAAATATATATAAAATAACACCCCAAAAATGTATGTATGCTGTAAACAGACAATGGTAAAACTTGTAAAAGATTTGAATATAGTAGCACCACCATTATACCTGGTTCTGTGGCATAGTACTAATGCTTGTAATGTTGTGTTGTTCTCAGAAGTACTAACTTATTGTTTACTGACTTCATTTAGGACTGTGGTTCTTATTGAGGTTATTAATAGATAGTTATAAGTATCCGCAGTAACTATCAAATAATATTATGAAGTGGAATGCATTCCGGACTATGACATTGCTTTCATAAAAATAATATTTTACAACAATTAGTTTGAAGCAATGATGGTTCATTGGTAGTGTGTATGAAAAGAGTATCGATCAGAGTGGGTTCAAATCCCTACCATGAGCTTGAGCTTTCGATGAAGGAAAACATTGTGATGAAACCATAGCATGTTGGTAGGGCATTTTCTCTTGCCCGCTTGTCTTTCTACCACCCTCAAGTTAAAAATCTGTCACCTAGCACATATAGGTGTGTTCTGGTAGCGGCACTTGAAAGCCAGTTCCCTCACTAGGCTTAGCATATCACAATCTTGGGCCACATCATCACTTAACATTAGGTGAGATTGTGGACAAATGATAAAAACTATAAATAAAAAATAAGTATAATTACAGAAATTTGACATCAAGACATTAATTAAGTTAAATTTCTTCAAAAATGCTGAAGAGGATTATCATTGCCCAGTTCTATTTAAACCGTTTACAAAAAATTCTCATATTGTGGCAATTAAGACTAGCGGTAATGTGTACTCATATGAAGCAGTGGAACAACTCAATATTAAAGGGAAAAACTGGAAGGACCTTATCGAGGACACTCCATTTACAAGAAATGACATCATCACGATCCAGGACCCAAATAACTTGAATAAGTTTAATATATCACAATTTCATCACATTAAAAATAATCTCAGGGTGGAAACTGAAGGTACATGATATAAATTTCCTATATTCTATTATCTAAAGTGATCCTATAAAAAGTTTTATGCATCTGTTAGTGATTGTGTAACTTCTGAACGACTTTACCAATTGAGCTCACATTCCCATAATATATTTGTTTTATCAACTCAATGATACATAGCTATTAGAGTCTGATAAGGGGTGCTGTGATCTAGCCGATAACTATCAGAAAGGGCCAGAACAATGTTTGCTGGCTCAGCTAGTATATATATAATGTTATATGTATATGCAAAAAGATAATAAATATTAAAATTACATTAAAACTACATAAATACTTACATAAAATTCCTTTATTTTAACAAATATTGTCTGTTGCTAAAACAATTTGAATATCAAATCTATATATACTATAAAACTTACATGTATACATGTCATAAAAAACAATAATCCAATTTGCCTGGTTTTCCCCTAATTCATAGATATGTTATCTGGCCAGGTTATAGGATATATTTTGTTAAATAAAGTATCACAATATAAACAGCGACGATAATGGTGAATCAATTCGGAAAAAAAATCGCTTTTGTGGCGATTAAATGGCTTATCCTAAGCAAACCATACAATATAAATCAAATTTATGTACTACATAATTGTAGATCTTAGAAATACCTACAAAAAGTCAGCAATAACATGTAAGGATCTTCCAAAATAAGCATTTTTCGAGGCAGCACAATTCGCGCATGCTCTCGACCGACGGCATTGTGTAGTCCACGCAAGCGAAGATGCGGGCACAGCTAGTTAACAATATTTGTTACTAAAATATGATATAGGAGTAAAAATCCCACTTACAGCTTTTTGATTCCATGTGTGCTTCCTATTTACTGTGGTAATCACTAGCCATTCAGCTAATAAACATGCATGTATCTGTTGTATACTATCATGCGAATATCTGTCTATCATACATGTCACAGAAAAGTCTTTTTTACAGGAATTGAAACCATAACATCTCAGCTCAGTAATAAAGCTTACTTACACTGTACCATGAGACACTTTAGTTATAGTAATTCAATTTTGTTTAAATGTATCACAACATTAGAATTCCTTAAAACAATTTAATAAATTACTAATATATTTTTTCTCAATAATTATTGGATTTCTTCTAATTAAATATGTATTATATTATTTAAAAAAACAATGTTTATCACATATTGTAAACAACCGAATGATTTATGATACTATTGTTATAAGATTTAATATAACAAATAATATTTTAGAATTAATCTATTATTACAGAAGAGATTGCCATGAGAAAAGATCCACATGCGAGACTCAAAACAGTGTCAGCTGAAACAAAGGATATTCTCCAGGAACTTGAGAGGGACTACAAAGCACCTGAAAAAAAGGAAGTTAAAAAGGAGGTAATATTAAAACATAAACATTTAAGAACCTGAAGAGTGACAAAATATACACATATTAACTGCTTATTTATTGCCAGGTTGCAGATAAATTCAATGCTGCACACTACTCAACAGGAATGGTTGCTGCAAGTTTTACTTCAACCTCTATGGGACCAGAGACAACCCATGAAGCAGCTGTTATATGTAAAGATGAGGTCATATATGAAAGAGTTAAGAAAAAAGGTAAATGAAAAAAAAAATGAATTTTGGTCTGTATTAACTTTATAGATACAGATCTGAGTTGAGTGTTGTGCCACACAAGTATCAGCTTTTAATTTGCTTGAATCATCAAAAACGGGTTTCAATCACAAGTCAAATCACAGTTTATTTTTGAATAATTTTATTCAATATTAGCTGTGCTCGCGGCTCCGCTCGCGTGGACTACTAAAAAGCTTCTTGTTTTTATGTACGGAACCCTAATTATTTTTCTAAAATAAAAGTAACCTAAGTTATGCCTTACAATATCAGCTTTCTGCCAGTGAAAGTCCCGTCAAAATTGGTCCAACCGTTTCGGAAATAACCCGGAACAAACAGACAGACTTTTTTTTTTAATTTGTTTTTTGTTATAGGTAATGTATATACTTTCATATGCATTTAGTAAAAAGGTGTTATTTTGACATTACAAACGGAAATTTCAATCTATATATATATATATATAAAAGCCACTCATCACGTGATCTCCGAAACTATACGTCCGATTGACTAAAAATTAAATCATTATTATTAAATTATAATAATTTAATTACATAATTAAATGTTGTATTTAGACCTAATAGGAAACCATACTTTGCGCAACCGTTACCATGGCAACGTGCGCGGGCGGCGAGCCGCTAGACATGACGCAAATACACGGGTTCACACGTGTCGCACCTGGCCGCGTGTCGTAACGTAATCAATACGTACTTTCTTACAAATGTTTTTTGTACCGTTATTTACAACCTTGAGAATAAAAGCATTATAACCTTTTAATAAAAATAATGGAACACGTCTATCAGCTTTTATCAAAATTCATAAGTAAATGGTGTATAAATAGGGGTTGAAAGTTTGTTAGGTAAAATAAATTTATGTAGATATAACTAATTTCTTATAATTATGCACTCATAAATATGTCTATTGGCCAGAAATTTAGCACGCATACTCTTCAATTTATGAAAATTAATCAATTAAGGGTGTAAAATAAGGGTTGAAACTTTAAACGATGAAAAATATTGTTTTTATTTATAGATTTTAAGATAATTATTAACCACACATAAACCAAATTAATTCTTAACCGATTTTGTTGAAATTGTGTACACGGGAAGTATATGTCATTTCTCAATATATAGGTTATATGAATTGTCAATAAAATGAGTAAAAGTAAAATTTCAGGATAAAAATAACTACAGCGTAAAAAACGCGTGCGGAGCTGCAGGCGCCCTATAGTTTTATAATATGTATAGACTAGCTGTGCTCCAAGTTTTCACCATATTAAATTTATTTGACCAATTCTCTACCGCGTCGCCGCCAATGCACCCGTATAGTCTATCGTTGTTCTCACTACGCATACTCGCCAACAGCTTAGGGGGCGTTCAAGTATTACGTAACGCAATTTTTGAAGATTTTTGAACCTCCTTCTCCCCATGTAACGCGCCGTATCATTTTTCTGTAACCCTCCCCTCTTTAAACGTTACGTAACACCCATGTGACAATTTTTACCTAAAAGTCATAATTATGTTGCGCAAAGTGCCGGCGCAAACAAACGAAAAGGGTTGCCAGCTTGGGAGAGCAAAATAAAAATGACGTATGACCTACAATACAAAATGAGGGATTCCCCGTAAAATATAAACGAAAAGGGTTGCGAACTTGGAAATTTTATATAGCCTAGTTTTTTATTTAAAAAAAAAATCAATGTTACGTAACGCGTTGTTCGAAGACTCCTCCCGCCCTTGTAACACATCTTAACGTTTTACAAGACCCCCTCTCCCTCCGAATTGCGTTACATAATACTGAACGCCCCCTTACCAGATTGCTTGATAGGAGTCGTAGCGTGAAGTTATGTACCCTATAACGTTCCTCAATAAATAGGCTATATATAATATTAAAAAAGTCTGACTGGTAGTTCTATAGATTAGCTTCCATAATACACAAACAAAATTATTATTATTATTCGTATTAAAGTAATAATTATGAAATGCTGATAAAGTTATAATAATTTGTTATAATTCAAGAAGTAAACAAGTAATAAATAACCAACTCATTCATCCAGGCTATGTAAGGTTGGTGACAAATGTGGGACCCCTCAATTTCGAACTGTATTGTGAGGTGACACCGAAAACATGTCACAATTTTATGACACATTGCAAGAACGGCTACTACAATGGTACAAAGTTTCATCGTTCAATTAGGAATTTTATGGTGAGTGAGTAGCTTATTATAACTGTTTGATGATCTTGGTCATAGCATGTTGTAATAACATTGGTGGTTATAAAGGCAATTTGACTTTCTTGATTTTTTTTTAAATATTCTGTTTGCATTTGCTTATATTTGCCATATAAAACCCGTCCCTCACATTCGCGTAAATATTCATACATTATACAAAATTTTATTATCCTTACCCAGTGATGATGATGGCGCAGTGGTAGCGTGTACGACTTCGCGTCGATTGACGTGAGTTCGAATCCCTACAATGAGCCTGAGCTTTCGGTGAAGGAAAACATCGTGAGGAAACTATAGCATGGTGGTTAGGCATTTTCTAATGCCCGCCTGGCTAGCTACCACCCTCAAGTTGAAAATCTGCCGCCAAGCACCAGTAGGTATGTTCTAGCAGCTGCACTTGAGAGCCAGTCTTCCACTAGGTTTAGCGTGTTACCATCTTGGGCCACATCGTCACTTAACATCAGGTGAGAACAATCTCACCTGATGTTAAGTGGCACAAGGCCACTACGCCATAACCTAAAAACGATTTAAAAAAAAGAATACACGACCTATATTTGACATCACTCTCACATCATATGTGTAAAATTATGTAATTTTGACACATATGATATAAATGTGATGTCAAATCAAGGTAACGTGCTCACTAGGTACTTTAGGCCTTTTTTCATAGATAGGTTTTAGCGTTATGGCCACAATCTCACCTGATCTTTGGCGACTGATTTTCAACTTGAGAGTGGTACCTAACCAGGCGGGCATTAGAAAATACCATACCATCATGCTATAGTTTCATCTCGATGTTTTCCTTCACCGAAAGCTTGGGCTCAACGTTTTTTTTTCATAGTAGCACAGTAAAGTGACGGTGCTATGCATAAAAGTAAGCTTAATACAAACCAAAAATAATGAGGACATGCCGGCTTGCAAAACTTGGCAGCTGGGTACACACGCTGACCTATCCCGTAAGGCAACAAATCGAAAGAGACTCACTGTGACGAATTTATTACCATATGCATACCGCATGGTGATCGCGACCTAGTCGCGTACAGATACCCTACATTTCCGCTTGATTACCGACTATATACTGGCTAATTCCGGAACGTAACATAATTAAGTTTAAGCGTGCCATTATGGCGGTTAATACATCAAGTGTATGATGGTCTCGATCCAGTTCGCACCTGTTCCAAATAGAATTTCAAGAACTTTTCACATAGTCAAAAATCTGCCGATGACACGCTTCTGCGTTGCGTGTCGTGTTTCACGACTTGCCAATATATTTGTAGGTACTGTGTGTACATGTGTATGGTTTTTGCCGCCTAACATGAGTTTAAGATGTCAAGGGTATCGTATTACGCCTAAGAGCTCTTAGTCCTTACTAATCAACAAACAAGGCAAAACAACAAAATGATCCAAATTTCTTTACTTTCGATACATTTTTCAATATAATGTCATTTACCTACTGATGACGTAATAATACTTTTTAAATTCTAACGAAATAATTCCTAAAGTGGTTTATATGGACCTGTATAAGATGATGTTGATATGAAAGTTATTTAGATACGGGGTTGAGAAAATGAAATATGATGGCTTGTTGATTTTTCGGTGTTAGTAGTTGTTTTTGGATTGTAATGGGCTTACCATCAGAGACAGTGTTATTATTTTGCCATGCTACTATAAAATAAACGCGTCGAAATAGTAAACGAGGGCCGATATTTAATCAATACTTAAACAGAATATTCTTGCGTAGTATTTGTAGGCGGCAGGACTGCAACAATTGTTTAACATTATTGAAATCCTTACTTAGTGATCGCCGCTGCTTGAGGACCATGGTATAGCAAAGGTTGTTAGTACATATGTAGTAGGAGCATCATATGTAGTTGCTAGGTAAAAAAAAGTCCAAGGTTCTGTTTAGTCACTTTGCCGAGTTTCTTTCTTATATTATACACTTTCACAGTTCCAATGAACAGCATTAACTAGAATATCACAATCTACATCAAAGACAAAGATGTTGTTTGTATGATATAATGATGATTATTTTATATATCCTTGCAGATACAAGGTGGAGATCCAACAGGTACCGGTCTTGGCGGAGAATCAATATGGAAGAAGTCATTCGAGGATGAAGTCAAACCGAACTTACATCACACAGGCCGAGGTGTACTCTCGATGGCCAATTCTGGTCCGAACACTAATGGATCGCAATTGTAAATTTAGTTTAAATTATTTTTTATGACATAAATTACACATTGATACAAATTTACACTTCCCTGATGTAGCTTGATTGGGCATATCGACGCGTTCTATCTTAAAATCAGTCAATGGCTACTCAGCAAATTTTAAAATCGTAAATTTTTGCTTAGGCAATGAGGTAGTTTCATATTCTATACTGATGAAGCCACCATTAGCGGTTACTTAACTTTACAAAACGTGTAATTTGTATAATATTATATAATACTATATACATATAAAATTCAACTTCTCAATGTCTGTTTATATTCTTTTCACGCGAGAACCACTTATCCAATTTACATGTTTTTCATTCATAGCTATGTTATCTGGTCAGCTTATATGATATAATATGCATACCTAAGGAAAATTGTACTTTAATTATATATATTTAAAAAAAATCTGTAGTTCACGCGATCGGAGCCGGGGCAGTTGGTAATCTAAACCTAAAAACAGGTAAAGTTTGTATGTTAATAATGTTGATCTCTGGGCCTACTGAACCAGTTCTAAAATTCTTTCATTGATAAAAAGCTACATTATCCCTGAGTGATATACACTATCTCTTATTGTTATTGAATTATAGATACATATATTTGAATGAATGTGAACGAAGTCGCGTTCGGTTACTGCTATTATGTAATATCACACACATACATATTTATACATACATACTCATACATAATATTACATAGGTTTACGGTAGTGTGCATCTCGACATTGAACAAAGAAGTTGGATATATCATATTTTTGTTATACTATGCTTCTAACAAACTCTGGTCCTTCAAACATCTATTATACATACATATGTATAATAAAATTGTAGTGTCTGTTTGTAATATCGAAATAACAGCTTTTCACTAAATGCATATGTATTCAATATGTACAATATATTGCTTATAACAAACAACAAGTTTTTAAAATGTTTGTCAGTTGTTTGGACCGATTTTGGCAGGATTTTCACGTGCGGATAACCGGTGTTATAAGGAGTAACTTAGGCTAGTTTTATTTTAGAAAACGTATTAAAGTTCTTCGTAAAGAAAAATAATTCGGATAAACGAGCACGTTTCGCGCGTGTGCCCGGTTGACTGCATTCTGTAGTCCACGCGAGCGTAGCCGCGGGCACAGCTAGTATCTATATAAATATTATAAAAAAAAGTTTCTCTGTTGCATCTGTCTGTCTGAACGCGAAAACTCAAAAACTACCGAACGGATTTTCATACGGTTCCCACCAACTGAAGCTGTGGAGTGATTCATGATGTATATTGTGTATAATTCCTGAAGGTTTTGTGTAAATTGGCTGAAATATGACGATAATTGTTGAAAATGTCGGAAAAAGTCATACCGACTAAACCAATAGAGTTATATATATTGCTCCGCTACCCGTGCGAAGCAGGAACGAGTTGCTAGTTATAATATAAAGAGATATGACAGCTACAACTGGCGATAGATAGTCGACCCCTCGGTGATCGCCGTTATTTTTCAATTGCACTGGGCGAGTAATACAACAGTAAATTGATTTTTTATTGTATCCAGTATAAAAAAAAATGTACGAATAAAATAAAACATGAATTTAATTAATCAAAGTGTGTACTTATTACCTACATTAAAAAAAAATTCCAGCTTCATAACATTCCGTTCCTGTAAGCAGTTGGACGGTAAACACACAATATTCGGCAAGCTTGTTGGAGGGCTGGACACTTTGAATGCTATGGAGCAAATCGAAGTGGATAACAAGGACCGGCCAATACACGACATCGTCATTGAAGTGGCACAGGTCTTCGTGGATCCTTATGCTGAGGCGGAAGAACAGGTAGAATTATATCATTTAGCAGAATGAATTTTAAGGATACAATTTTGGTTTTATCACTTTGATGATCGCCTCTGGTTTAGTAGTTACTTTTTAACTAAGACCATGAATTCAGGCCCGTTCGGTTCTCATTAGAGCTTATGAAATTTATAGTTATTCTTTCCTAAATAGTGGGTATCTCATCTCGCATATACAACAAAAGTCAATGAATTATCGAATTATGTTTCATTCCAATTTAATAAAAAAAAAAACACGATTAATTCATGTTTACATTAATCACTCATCGATTTCTCATTTCAATTAAATTTCAAAACGTAATTACTAAATTCTAGAATCTAGAGTTTTATACATTTTCATCTCTAGATAATTTTTTTTGATATGTTGGTCTATGATGATTTCAATGCTAATAGTCAGCCATGTTTAATAAATTTATTTACAATAACATAAACTTTATTCAACAACATGACATGTATTACATTGAAACAATGCATGGTATTTATATTTATCATTTTAGTTAGCAAAAGAAAGAGCAGAAGAATTAAAAAGGCTAGCAGAGGAACAAGGACCTGGTATTAAACCAAAGAAGTCTTCTAGACAACCTCTCAAAGTCTTCAGGGAAGGTGTTGGCAAATACCTGAATTTACAAGAGATGTCTGGAAATAAAACTACGAAGAGTTTAGAAAATACAGGAAGTCCTGCACCTGCTAAAAAGCCCAAAAAAGACTCGAGTGGCTTTAGCAATTTTGACTCTTGGTAATTCATAAATCATAGTAATTGTTTTATCATAAGCCAAGTAAAATAAGCAAATATTTAAAAAAAGTGTCTACAAACGTGAAATTAAATTGTATACATTCAGAAATGAAAAAAGATTTTTTTTTATACATATTCCTCAATGTTTTATGTTTTACTGCAGTGATATCTTTATTTGGTAACTAAACTTACTGTGACACATGGATGAAAAATAACAGATAATGGTATAAAATAAATTGTAATTTTTGAGGATTTCCATATGGATGTGGAAACTGTAAATACTACCTTTAATGTCTAATAATATAAATAAGGTATTTTATAATAAAGTTAAACTTGTTTTAAATCATATTTTTAATGATAAAAAACAGTATATAATAAAACAAATTGAGGATGTGAAAGCTGTAAATACTAGTTGTAATTTCTAATAACATAAATAAAGTATTTTTTAACATAGTCAAAACTCGCTTCAAATAATTTTATTGACCTAATATACTGAAGAATATGTTCTAATATTTTAAACCCTTGCAATGCAAACATTTGTTAAATAACCGCTTACAAATGTGACACTCCACAGTGAAACTGAATTGAACAGGATAACAATTATATAGCAAAAGAACATTTTTTTTAAGTAATTTATTTATACAGTAATAAACACAGAAAATTTTAACATCTGAAATAAATCTCATCAGATATACAAGCTTATAATAATAAAGTATGACTATTCTATATAATATGTTCATATTATTATAGAATATTATACACAAGATAAACAAATGTATGTAAAGACATACCCACCTATGTAAAACAAACATGGAATATCCATATATATAATATTTATAATATAATATGTCTATATTTTAATACTTTATTGTGTGTGAACATGATAAATTCGAAGTTTAAGAAACCCTCAACACAAGTAACCTATTTATTGAGACCATTCCAATGAGCCCAAAAACAATATCTCTGATATAAGTTGGTAAAGAGGTAGGTATCCTGCAGATTTCCTGATGATGTTGCAACATCAGTTCAATGTTGCAATATTCTGCTAATATCATTGAAGTAACAGAATACCAAATTTCAACTCGATCAGACCTCTGAAAGTTGCTCACACACATTTATCATCTAGATAAAAGATGATAATCTTCAAATGGCTGAACAGATTTTATTGAATGATAGCAAAGAACACTCTCGATCTAGTCACCTTTCAAACAAAAACTAGATCAAAATCTGTTCAGCCATTTGGGAGCTACGAAGCCACAGACAGATACACACAGTAAATTTATAACACCCTTTTTGGATCAGTAAAAGGAAACATTATCCATCACATTAAGTAACCATGTTTTATTTTACATATTCTCACAATTAAAGATAATATGGATTTTAAACTAGAAAAAATTGATTATAAAACTTATGGAAACCTAGATGTTTTTTCTCTCAAAGTAAATTATAGTTTATAATGATAATAAATATTTGGCTAATAACAAATATTCTAATTATAATTTGGACGCCTTCTGGCTGTTCTTTGCTTGTCAAATCTCATTTCCATTTCTTCCAAAACCTTAGGAGTGTATCTTACAACTAGTTTCACAGAACCCACTGCTTGTTTCAAAAGCTCAACAGCTTTTTCATGGTTTTCACCTTCCACTGAGACTCCATTCACTGATAAAAGTTGATCTCCTCTCTTTAAGCCTCCATGACGATCAGCCACTCCTCCAGGTATGATCCTTGATATGTAAATAGGTGAGTTTTGCTCTTTTCCCCCCATAACGTTAAAGCCTAAACCTTCTTCTGTCTTTGGTAATTCGACAACTCTAGGATGAGCATGACCTTCCGCTGCAGCGAACGCAGCCACTGTCGCCTTAGCTGTCGCAGATGCTCTAATATCTGCGGAACCTTGAATGTCTACTGTTTCGTATACATGCTCGTATACCTCTCTAACAGCGTTTAGAAAGTCACTTTGAAGCACCTTCTGGAGTGCAGCTAGTTTTGTAGCAGGTACTTCACCACTTTGCTGAAGTTTCTCGAGTAGTTCAATGGCTCGTTTTATATCTCTCGCTAGTGTTAATTGCTCACCTGAACTACTCATTTTGTAAACTATATCGTTGGGACTTTATTATGCGCTAAATAGAAATTCGGGCGTAGTAAGTAGTAAAACAAAATCAATATCAGCAGCTGTTTCGTCCAGAAACAAAATGTCATATTTTTATCAGTGTTGCTAGAGCCGAATCTCAAATTGCCATGTTAAGTGACCGACACTATAATGTTTGTATGGAATAGAGATCTCTCGATTGCCGTAGCATAAAAATTAAAATAAATTGGTCAAGTGCCAGCCTTTAGGGCTCGGTACAAACCAGAATGTACCCAAGATATTTGTAATGACATAAGTGGTGATCATAAACCTTACTACTGATATTGATATAAACTTGTTACCCGTTCCTGACAAACGAACGGAGAGACGGACGGATAACAAAGTGAATAAGAATTCCGTTTTTAGCATTCCGAAGTCAAAAAGTATGCTCGAAGGGAAAGGTTATCTCATCAGTAATATTCGAACAGTATTTTCAGTATATGTAGAATTGGCTTGTTCTTATTTCTGCAAAAACACAAAGTACAACTTACCAAAATCAGTTTATAAATAATAAAAGGGTAAATAGTTTGACAGCTAACTATAAAACTCCATAACAAGCATAGATTAAAAACTTGTAGTATAAATGTCAAGCTGTCAATTCTTATTTTGCCATATTTATAATAACACTTGTTTATCAGTATTATGTGATTTGTTGCTCATGTAATATTGGGACCATTACACCAGTGTTATAAAGTTAAGTTATTAGTGAAATAGTTAGTGTATTCCTTTTAATAAAAAATGGATGACTTGGGTAAGTTTAGTTCGTATGTTTTCATAACCTGTTTGAGCCTGTGTATCTAGTAATAAATGACGTGTTCTACTAAAATAACTCCTTATTTGCATTTTCTTTCTTATACATAAGCCGGGCCTATAAGTTTCTAGGCAAGTCTTGTGTATAAATTGTATTATGTACTTGGTTGAGGGTCCAGTGTGGCAATCAAACTGAAAAGCGATTCAAGAATTTATCTTATGTTAATGTTAGAAAAAAAAACGAATAAGTATTGTTAATTTGTAAATAAACCTTTAAAATCAATCATGTTTTATCTACTATTGGATAAGAAAATGTATTTGTTAGCTCAAAACACTGGATTGAATAATGCATAATTTCCAAATACTTGGTTGGAACTGTTTACATTACACGCAGTAAGCATACCAATACAGTATGGAAATAAGTGATTATTTTTTAAATGAAGGATATCAATGAACTATACTAATAACTAATCTAAGTTAGTATAGGTACTAAGTATAGGTAAGTGAAATTTTTATATATTAAATTCCACTCTCCAAATACTTATTTCATTGTGAAATTTCTTTTTGTTACTAAGCCTTTGCCTGTATCTTTGTTCTGTTGTCTTCAAAATGAAATAGATTTACACACTACTTATTGTTAAATGGTAGTTAGTAACATCAGCAGACATGCACACAACTACTCACCAAATTTTCATCTCATTTGGATAAATGGTATTATAGGAAGACATAGGGTACAAATAATAAAAAGTTGATAACTCCGATTGAGTTTCTTGCTGGTTCTTCTCGATGACTGGGATGTTTTCCTAACCGATAGTGGTGTTTGACATTTATAAGTGCCTTCTTAGAGCCTAAATTGAATAAAGTATTTCTTGATTTTGTTTTTTTTAAAGTAAGTAATTTTTTACATTTATTATTTAGATTGAGCAGGTTATTTTAGCATACATTCTTCATATGTTCTTTTCAGGATACATTGAATTTTTATCTTTTCTGTACTTTATTAACATGCTGCAAAGCAATTATTATGTTCATAGATGAAATTATTCTCATTTCATTTTTAAATTGGAATATGAAAATCAGCATCAGTAGTCACAAAATAAGAAGCCCGTTTTGACATTTATCATCGCAACATCACTACAGATGTGTAAGTAAGCAAACCAATATTGATAGAAACCAATTTAATCAAAAAATCTATTTTATGTGAATTTGTACAATTATAGATGGAATATGTATTTAAAAAATATAGAGATCGCAATATAGTGTTCGCATGTTAAATTTAAATAATAATAAAGTTTTGTAAGAAAAATATCTAAATATTTCATAATTACAAAATTTATTAATTTTTGGAAGATAAATCAATACTTTTTGTTCATCGCCTGTATTTACTCATATAATAAATTTGTCTTCGATTAAATTGACAACTTTAACATTTCTGTCAAAATCTAGCTTTATTATTTGCTGAGTTTTTTTCCGCATAGTGTGAAATGCAGTAGCTCTGTGATTGGTTAATGTTGCATTGCAAGTAAATTTATGTAAGTTATATATTTTGTTTTCATGGTGATGTCAACTATTTAGTCTGAAATATTTTAGTGCAAGTTTGTGGACTGTGAAATACAGCAAGAAGTAATGAAATAACAGAAGAAATGTGTATTATTAAAAAAATAGATAGAAGTTTTATACACATTTTAATAAAACCAAATATTGGGATTTTTAGGTATATTGTTTAATTATTGTGATGAAATTTACTATAATACCACATCTAAGGTTTGAAAGGTGATTAAATAAGGTTCGAAAAATATTTAATTTGTATCTCTATTAATATCTATTAGCAAGTTTTAACTGCCCGAGAGTTAAATTCCCATCTGTCTTATCATCTGCAAATAGTACAAACACTATAAACTGCATCTCTATGTGCCTGTCTAATAATAAATAGCACTGTCTAGTAGTCTTTTATTCTGCCTAGTATTATCTTATCAAAAGGACATGCCTTGCAAATATAAGGCATCAGGGTCACTCACACTTAAGAATTGGGCAAAGGATAGATAACTTTCATTTTCTTGCCTTATACGTAAATTCGTCATTGACGATTCCTTATTAATAACGATTCGTTAATATCGGATAGACGTTCAAATTTAAAAACCGAATCGTGATTTAATTACCGATTCGATCGATTCTTAGACATACAGTATTTCACGTTTATAAAAAAAAAGAATAATCATGTACGAAGATTGATCGTGACGATTCGTATTTTAGGACATATTCGTGATTTTTCACCGTTTGTGAACATGTCAATACGGGCCATAAGAGGTTATGTGCCACTGACAAAATAAAAAGGAATCTTATCAAATTACCATTCGGAAAAAATAACGATTCGTCGAAGTTTTTTTTATCATTATAGGTTTGGCGTAGTGACCACAAACTTGCCTGATGTTAAGTGACGATGTGGCCAAATATTGTAACACGCTAAACCTAGTGGAAGACTAGCTCTCAAGTGCAGCTGTCGGAACACACCTCTTGGTGCTTGGCGACAGATTTTCAACTTGAGAGTAGTAGCTAGCCAGGCGGGCATCAGAAAAAGTCCAACCACCATGCTATGGTTTCCTCACGATGTTTTGTTTCACCGAAAGCTCAGGCTCATTGCAGGGATTCGAACTCACGTCAATCGACGCGAAGTTGTACACGCTACCACTGAGCCATCATTGCTTCAATATAATACCAATATGAGCCGATACCCATCCCACTCTATAATAAATTGGATCATCAAAACATGTTTTCCTCTCTACTATCCTCTGTCAGCTGTCATCTCAGTATGTACCTTTTATACACATATGAAGTACAGAAAAGAAGGGGCTCATCGTAGTTTGTTAAAATCGCATTTGTTACATTTTGTACAGACCGTTCGTATACATATGGCATATTCCAAACTAAAAGGGTCTCGTTTCCTGTTAACTCACCGAAAATATCTAAAAGGAGCTTATTGCAGAGTAAACCGGGTAAGAAGGAGCGCATTGCATTCAGTACTGGATAATAAGGCGTACATTATCAATTTACATTTTTAAAAACCAAAAAGGGCCTCCTTTTTAATAGCAACATGACAAAAAGAAGCTTATTGCTGCAATGTGCTCCTTCTTGGTCTTAAACCTTTAACTGGCCAAATTCTCAAATTATCCAAATTGTCGATGAGCTCCTTCTTTTCACATAAATATAATTATATATAATCCTTGGTGAATTTATATTTAGTATGATCAGACAAATTAAATTTAAGTAATTATGCTGTTCTACAAAAAAAAAGTTATCTTCTGAAATATTTTTCTATGGCTTCTTTATATGGTCCTTTTTTAAATTTTGACATAGACCTTTTTTTAAAACGATTAACACTATACGTTGTTAGTTAATTAGACGACGATCATATTACATTCTCCAGTGTTAAAATTATTAAAGTTCTTATACATAATACATATTCGTATAATATGGTAATCATAATGACTTGTAATTTTACCACTAATGGGATAAGAGTTAACGTAATACCTGATGGGTTTCCATCGCAATGGAGTGATTAATGATCGACATCGGGGTCGCTGCCGCTCCTAGAAATACTAGAAGCTATTATATAAAGTGCTTGATAAAACATTATAATATGTATAATACATATAAAAAATTGGTGTTAAAAATTGTAAAAAGCCCCCTACAATAGTTATAATATTTTGTTAGTCAATAAATCAAACTTTTTATACTACGGTTATGCATGGATTGATGTTAATTGAAACGATCTTGAGTCAGTGGTTGTCGTGTCAAACGTCGTGTCTTCAAATCCTACAAAGGAAAACCTCAAAATAAAACAATAACGTGATGATAGTAGGGTATTTCCTAATAGTCGTCCACCCAGCCAACACACGAGTTGAAAATTCGTCATAAAGCACCTATGAGAATGTTAGTCAAGCTCCTTTGTAGGTTTTTTACACATTATAGGTATATAATATTAGGAGACGTTCATTAATTTTATTACTAGAGGTGTTTTGATGTGAAACATCTAATGCGGCAGGTCAGACCGACTGTTGGCATGGCGACGCGTGGCCACGCTATAAGATAGTATGAAACATCTAAGACTGTGTGGTGACGCGTCGCCATGCTCAAGTGACTGGTTATTTTTGATTATGCCATATTTATTTCCTTTCATAAACTATCCTTTTATGAATATTATCTGTACAAATTAATTTCGATTCTTCACATCTGCCAAGCGTCCCGCGACGTCTTTTTTTATTTAACTGGACCATGTACAATTTTTAATAGAAAATGTTTTCTGTATATATATATATTTAAAAATAACGTGAAATATTAACTGACTCCCTCCCCACTCCCTTTAAATTACTTACCATTTTACCATGTTTAACCGCATTGTCACTCGTGGACAAACGTAGGCCAATAACATGATAAAAACAATGAGAGTCGGAATTGTCGGAAACGTGATGGAATGTCTTCAAGTTCATGAGATCTACCTACTATTATTTTGATATCTTTTTAAATCCGTGAATAAAATTAAGCAATTATGTAAGTAATTCTAAAGAGGCAATATTAAAGTCTCTCGGTCATCCCAAACTAATTTTAGATACACGTAGACGAAGACTGTGGAAAAAGTTTAACTATTATCAATGTAAACATGCCTGATCCACGACATTCCTCCGAACCAGTTCCGCGGCTTCTAGCCGGCGAACTTGAGCAATTTGTTGATATATCCATACGCTATGTCTATAAAGCAGATCTTACCATAATTATTGATTTAAATTCCACAAAAGTTCAATATTGTTCTTCGGCAGTTATAAATATTGAATTCATATTACACTTTTTAATTCATTTGATACTACAAAAGTGTCAAACAAACTTACGGCCAGCCTGATGGTAAGCGGCCACCGTAGCCTGTTGACGCTTGTAATACCATAAATATCACTAGCGCGTTGCTGACCTTGGCCCCCTACCCCAAGGATCTCTGGAAACCCTACTCACCGCAGGAACACAGTACAATGTTATTTGGCTGCGATCTTCTGTAGGGTGGAGATATTCCACCAGGCGGTCTGCCCCAAGTAGAGATAATCTTCAACGAAATTTATCTGTGCCCTACCTCTCTTATTCTATTTTCTGCCTATACTCGTATCTTAGATTAGGTCAATTGACGATTCCTAAAAAGATTGCATCGTAAAGAGGCAATGATATACGTTAACGATGCAAAACGTCGTTATCTCATAAGTTGCATGTTTTTTATTATTTTTTTATCGTTATAGGTTTTGGTGTAGTGGCCATAATCTCACCTGATGTTAAGTGACGATGTGGCCCAAGATGATAACACGCTAAACCTAGTGGAAGACTGGCTCTCGTGTGCAGCTGCCGGAACACACCTATTGGTGCTTAGCGGAAGATTTTCAACTTGAGGGTGGTAGCTAGCCAGGCGGGCATTAGAAAATGTTCTACCAGCATGCTCACCGAAGATGCATCACCGAAAGCTCAGGCTCATTGCAGGGATTCGAACTCACGTCAATGGACGCGAAGTCGCTACCACTGAGCCATTATTGCTTCAAATTTTAATTTTAAAATAATATCACCACGGCGCGGTATTTCGATTCCGATGTATTCGATGCATGTACCAAAGAAATTTTTGGAATTCGCATATTTTGCTATTTCGCTAATTTGAGTTTGATAACGGCTGACGGTGAAGGAAGACAGAAATGTTCTTATAGTACCAATACGCCGTGGGCTGGCGAGGTGATTATGCTCGGGAAAGAGGTATTTAGTCAGCAGTGGGACACATACAGGCTGCTATTATTATTTTATTAATTACTCAATGCCCATTCCTAGCTAATATTAAACAGATCTGTTAGTAGCGCTCTAGTATTCTTAACTGGTGATCTCAGAAATAATATTTTTAGAACGAGATAGACAAGAAGCTAATGTATTCGTCGTAGTTTAATTCAGGGTTGAACCACTTGATCAGTTGTTAATGGTAAACGTTTGTTTCTGTTCTTTTTTAATACTACTACTATGTAAGTGATTGCATTGGAGTATTATCTTAGAAAATCAGGAACCATGAGAAATAATAATGCATTGAGAACTATCATTCCAGTCTGGTATCACACGAGGGTAATTCGGTAATAATTAATGCTTAAATACAAAGTCCGTATATATACTCTGCTACATTTATGTCAGTGGTTTTCGATCTGACTATACTTGGCCATAAGGGCCCTGACGCCTAAGACGGCTTTTACAGTTTCACCGGGCTTGGTCACCACCAGTACAAGAGATAAAATAGGTTCGTTAGGTTGAATTCTAAATTTTTATTCATCTTAAATTATTCAAGTCCTTATATAAACGTGGGCGCACTGGTGTGTAGTGGTGAGTGCGGATGGCTGGGACGAGGGTAAGTGATCAAATATGTTCAAAGTTTTTTTTACATTGGGACATTTTTTTCTCGTATCTTGTGGTTCCTGCTATTAAAAATAAAATCATAGTAGTCTCTCTGTTCCAAAAAAGTTTGGAAACTACTGATTTAAGTGGAATTTGTCAAGGAAGCAGTCATTGAGCTTGAGAACATTATGCTTAAAATTAACAGAAAAAACTTAGGGTCCTAAATTAAGATAACACATTTATTTGCCAGAAGCAAACGGTAGCCATATAGTCTATAATCAGTCGAAAATTATGTCATTCATTTGACGAATACGTGGTGACGTGCGAAAAAATTGAAAGGAATAATTTAACGACAATATATTTTCGTAAAAACGTTTTAATCAAGCTTATGTAGTCATTTTAAAATGATCAATAGTAAACATGCGTCATATTAACCTCTATTGATGATCTAAGTAGAGGTCAACTCATTGCCTATTTCGGTTCGTTTGATACCTTTTGTGATTCATTAATGCGATGATATACAGACGTTCATTGCTTTTTACTTTCAAGTTTACATCCGAGAACTTAGAAATGAGACTAACAGACTAAAAGTAAATTAAATGCTTAGAGATTTGTAATGTTGATTAATGTTTTTAAGCAATGAAGAGCGTTTGTATGAATACTTATGCGGAAAATTGGAAAAAGTGGAAATGAATTAGTAAACAAAAAGGAAGAAAGTGTGACTACGTCGTTTCAAACAAACATTTTAAAATGTATGATATAATTATGTTAAGATGTCTAATTTAGGAGATATACTATTTTACAATTATTGTGTTTATTGTATTATAAATTTAATCAGCTTTCTTTATTACGTCACAGATGTTACGCATCGTACACGCAACGTTTTGGTTAATTTGATGTCCACTCCTCTGTTTGAATATAATTAACTAAATTAGTGTCAGCTGCCCTTTCGTAACATAATTGAAGACACGCCTTCTCAGCACTTACCTCATTTGAGCCAGCTCATGTTGATATACAAAATTTAGTAAAGTTCTCGATAATATACTTATGGTTTTTCATTTAACAGTGGATTGATATAATTATTAAGATTATTGATTAAAGAGTGTCAAAGTTAACGGTCTGGATTTCTGAGACTAGCCGGTTTTACAGTAATAGTCTGTTTTCATTAGAATTTTGTACGTTTTTGGTTGAACACTTTAGATTATGAAGACCATCTATTAGGACTTTTTAAATAGTCTTTTACGTTATTGATCTACAAGGTATGCTTATTGTTTCTTACTGTAGTGGAAAAATCTGAAGGAATCTAAAACTGAAGAAATCATTTCATTGGTTTACGTTGTTTATGAAAGAAGTTTTGTTTCTCGCCAGCGATATAAGGTTGCAATTATATTGTAGGGTTAATAACGCCACCATCACGTCACTTACCTCGATGAGTTGCGTGTTACGCGTTATGGGCGTCTGCCTATCAGTCGTACGCGTGGCTCCGTGGGTTCGACAGAAAGTTGTTACAAATCAAAACGTGTGCTTAACGTTATTTTTCTTATAGTAAACGAGTGTTACAATATCCGAATCGAAAAATTGTTCTTCTTTAATTTTTGTTGAATTTATAACAATTTGGAAAGTATAATATGTACCTAATATTTTTAGAGGAAGATGATTGAGTAGTGCATTTTGTGAGCAATAATGCAAAGTTTTATTTTTAAATAATCTGCTATACATAATTAGGAAAGCTTGTCTATGAGTGCTTTAATGTACATATTTTATCTTATTGTAACTTAAAGATAACATCTCATACAGACACCTTTATATCTAAATAAGTAAATGTATATATATATATATATATTTATCTTAGCACATGCGTTAATAGATTTTTATTCACAAAAATCGATTTCTTTTTTCGGATACGTTATAAAATACATTTTATTATATTTACTGCCGATTTAACTTCATGAGGAATAATTTTTAAATTTTAATAGGTCTTCCATACATTATCTTTCAAAACATCAAAATTATTACTCGTATAAAATTAGCTGACGACTGAAAAATCGGCCCTTAAAAAAGTTTTCATCTAAATATCGAACAACATTTAAAAGTGTGAAATGCTCAAATTATTCCAGTAATTAAAGACTTGGCAATTTTGTCTTGTCAACTTGTCAATTATTTCTTAAATAAACAAATGATAAGATTTCCATCTTGTTATACGAAAATGTTGTTATCGTATTGAGTAATTTTATCCTTGCCAGCTAAATTATATTGAACTTGGCTTTGTTTCAAAAACCATAAACATCATTCTTGCAAGGTCCAGGAACTGTTTAAATGTTGCGTTCATTTCTAGGCTTGCTGGTCGATTTGCATGCCGACGAATCGAAAGTATCATGGGGTATACACGGCATTTCAATTTGTGTTTCTTTTTATTAATGGTGATAGGGCATTTTCTAATGCTAGCCTAAATTTAAAAAAAAATCTTCAAGCAAGTATAGTTAACTATAATAATCGACTCAACCTTTAGTCTTAAGATCATCAAATAACATGTAGTTAAAAGCGAGAATATAAACGTGTAAAAATCGATTCCTTATATAAACAAAATATATCCATAAGCCTGTCGAATTTTGTATGCAAGTGGGTTGAATTAGCACCACACTATACTAGGTCCATCTCAAATATTGACTTCCTTATTGGAGCCAAGCTTGGGAACAATGGTACAGTTAGTTGAATCGTAAAATGGACAAGCCGCAAACAGTAATTTGTTGTCCTAATGAGTAACCAAATGCTTTCTACATTTGAATTCATTCGTTCATATATGTACAGTGTTACTGCGAAATCATTCGCAAAGTGCTAATTGAAATGTGAAGTTTTGAAAACTTTATTGCAGCGCTAAATAAGAGAGCCCCAATTAATTGTAGTGGTATGTATGTTTATATGGATACCTTATAAATTCTCCATAATCCTTTCAAAACTTACTTCAAAGTAGAAATATAGTTTTTCTTCGTATAACGACCATCATAAAGTCGGTAGGAACGTGACGGAGTGAAAAGTGATGAGCCGGAAGTCTCGTGTCAAATGATGCTCGTGCGCATTACGATCCTACCGGATGTGGTTGGGCTCGGGGAAATTTGGCGGGAACGAAATTAGAAATGTCTCGCTAGTGAATATGTGATTGATTGCCCTTACACGAATAATGTTCCTGTAGGTCGGTCACCTGACTTACGCATTCAGACAAATTCTGTAAACACAGATTATATCGACGGTGTAAAGGCTAATTGACTAACAATTCTACCTTTCTATCGTTGATATTGTTGTATTTATTGTTAATTTATGATATTTACCAGAATTGTTAATACCTACATTTTTTATGAACATCAAGACTAAGTAAGATATATGAACAATGCTAAAGATGAAACTTTTCAGATTTTCAATTTAGTGTTTGTAATTTATTTTTAATATAATTATTGATTTAGTTGTCCAAATATTTTTTTAGTAATATCGAATGGCTTGTGGTGTACAACCGTGTTCACATATAAATAATTTAGGGTCGAAATGGCTGGAACGGCGTGCGCCGGCGACGCGCCGTCCGTACCAACGTACACCGCACCACGAGACTTCAGTTAGTTGAGACTGGGACGCGCTGACGAATACTCTACTCTGAGTTCACCTATCGGCGCGAACTCGCATCTGTCACGTTTCCTTATCACTTATCACGACGCTTATCGAACACCGAAAGCATCGATAATGACGACCGATGTATACGCTGGGTCTCAAAGATAATCTTTAATCGCCTCACGTCCTTGAGGTACACCGCACCGGTTGAACATACAAACAAGTGCATAAAAGTTGATAGTAATTACACATATATATGTGTAATAGGCGTATTTTCTCCTAGCGTAAAATTCCGTAAGATTCGATAAGCTCGTATAATATACGTAGGCTGTGATTATGGACTGTTAAGCGCGGTGTTGATCCTGTGGGTGTTTTTATTGAAAAGGACAGCCACGTGATTGGTTGAAGATGGATAGGACAATGTATGGAAAAGTGCTGCCTGGCACTTATTACCCGTTCCGCTGCGCCATGAAGGAGAACGGAATTTCGCCAGGCTGTGAGTATATTTTTATTTTACCAAATGAAGCGGTTTTAAGTTGGATTTGTTTGAATAAATCATTATTCGCGTGCGTTTGTTTACTATCACTAGTTTCGGTTGTAACAGTTGCGTATTCATTATAAGTTTCATGTTTATAATTCATACGGTTTATTTGTTTTTATATCGTTCTTACAAGTGCATCTACATGCTGCTCACATGGTCTGTTAATTTACTAGCGGTCTAAGTGGATTATACACTGGATAAATAGGTTTATTTACGTCTTTTGTAATACAATAATGCCAGCTTATTTTTGTAATGTTTCGTTACGTGTATTGTGTCATTATGTGTCATCACGTCCAAATATTATGTGCCGAGATTCGTACTAAGTATCTTTTGATTAGTTGTTTAATACCGTTGGCATAGGTGAACTCATCGCAATTCGAATTAGCACAATGTGATTTTAATTCGGTTTTATTACTGCCAAAGTTACACTCATTTGCGGTTGTGTTCCGTGATTTTATGATGCGGGATTCTATTCACGGAGGTCCCGTGGGTGGGGACCTAGTAACACCTCTTTTACAATCTGGCCAACTATTTAATCGGTTATTTTAACCATAAAACTCTTTTATAATGTTTGTAAAATATTGACATTCACCTCAGCTGTATTAGTGTACACCGATACGACGTAGCTAGATTCACCTTTTGTGTTACTTTATCACATATTGTAAATTTATGTATGTTTTGAATTACTACCCGATATAATGTTTTGGAAACTACACATTATGTTCTTATGTTTCAATCAGTAATTTTTGTAAGTGTATTTATTTTGAATAAGTCATAAGTATCGTGTATCGATCTACCAAAACATTTTATGCATAGTGTGTAATTAGTTACTATACTTAAAATTCATCATGTTTACAAAAAATAACTATTATAGTATTATTATTTATACCTTTAATATTTAAGAGTCAAATACCTACGTTTACGGGATTTTTTAGGTCCTCGAACGTAATCGTCCTTATTTTAGTAAGTCATCCTTAATTTGCTTGTACTCGTACTCGTTACTATATTATTGGTTGTTTCTTTATTGAACTAATGTGATATATTTTCATGATCGGTAACCCTATGGATTGTTAACGATTCTCTGCTAACTTTGCTTTGCCATTTAAGGAATGTTTTTGAGTCGTTCTAAATGGAGGTTACTAATTTTGTTATTGCAGTGTTTACGTTTTTTTTTATAATGTCGTATAATAATGTTCAAGGAAAATTGTAGTACATAAAAAGGGTTCTGTCTATTAGTTTACGTTACATACGAGTGGTCGCAGAGGTGTTGTATTCTTAGAATGTTTCTCACGCGAAGAGCAGACTGAAAGCTTTGAATGGAGCCTTTGTGCCTTCATGGAATGGATGGTTTTACTATATATTACACTAATCATACACTTGTAAAACGTTATGAGTCTTTGCATTGCAATATTTAAGTAAAAATACAATATGAAGGATTATAAACACTTAGGCTTAGAATACAATGGATTGATATATATATATATATATATATATATATATGTATAAGGGGAAAATATTATACTGTTTAGTGTCGAAATGTGTCAAGAAATAACACTTGTAACAGATTCTGAAAGAGATTTTAGGTGACACACGAGGTTCCAGAAGTGTAGCACACTGCCTACAAAGAAGCTAAGTCTCATGTTGTTACGATCAAAATTATTTTAAGCACTCTTGACTAAAATGATGATCGTGTAACACATACATTTTTAATTATATAATAAAATTGTAAGTATGTATAATCTAGATTTAGATGAAATCGGTTGTAATAACAAATAAATGCAGTGAGAGAAAGATGGAGGAACATGAGGAATGTTAAAAGAGACTATTATTGATAATGATGTAAGTATGCTTTTCTTTATACGGATAAGGAAAAGAAAATATAAATATATATTCTAACTGTAGTCATACATTTTGACGAGAATACGCAATATTATTACATTTGGATGGGCTAGCTTATGTGCCAGCTTTGATTCTAACGTCAAACGTATAAGATTATCCAAGCGTTGTATTGAAATTATTCTGAAGTTGGGGCCTTCAATACTTTGATATATATATAATAAATTAGACTGAATATTAAAGTTATACTAGAACTAAATTTGAATGAATTAATTTTGGTTTTAAGACATGAAAGTCAAAAGTGTAGAAATGTTACATTTTACACTTGTTTTATATGTTAATACCTAATTTGTTGAGTTAATACAATATTTCATATTGCCTACTATAATTTATCAGATAATTATATTATTATGCAAAATTTTATTCAAGGTCATTTTATAATCAACATTATAATTTTTATGAATTTTGATGTAATTACACTGATTGCCTTTTAATTATTTTAGTTTTCAAACCTTATCGTAATCGTAATACTTTTATCTATTTCATGCTTATTTTTAAACAAGTGCTTTATTAGAAATATAAATTAGTTATTATTTCGTTTGTTGGTGTGATCGTGTGATAAATTTTGTCACGATCAAATTTTTTTGTGGACGTGATCTTATGTTAAAGGGCCTGCTCTTACTTGATCGATGTCATTAGAATGTTGATGAACTTACGAGTAGATGGAAAGCAATCCCGCTAAAGAGAAATAGTTTAACAAAGACCGCTAAAAGTGATCGGATATTTAAAAGACGATTTTGAAAATTCTTATACCCAATAATTGCCAAGAGGCTTACAGACCGGTATGACAGCAATGACCGTCGACGCATTGTCGATGGTTGCTCGGTGGTCGCCGTTGATTTTGGAGTGTACAACACCGTCACTTAACCGTGCTACGATAAAAAAGTATTTGTGCTTTCTAAACAATTTTAATTAATTACCTTTTAACATCACACCTAAATTTAAATTCGGGATAAAGAAATAATCACATTTTTTTTTAAATTTGTCATTAATTCATCTCAATTAACAAATTTTGCAATATTAATCTATTAACGTTATAGACACTAGGTTATTATTATAAACTTTGCTATTTATTATAGCTAATTTACGATTCTTTGAATAAAGTGACATCACTATATGACATAATTCACACAATTCCCATTAAAAAAATGGTATCATACTTGGGTACTGAAGCAACCTTGACACACTCTAAGAGTTTGCATCACAAGGATCGAATTCGTATGATGGTTGTAGCATCTAGAAAACCTGTTTTCATTGAATAATCCACTAGGGTCGGATATCAGGTTGACTTTAATAAAACATGTGAATACGTCTGCACGTGACCTCTACGAGGTCGACTGACACAATGTCATTTAGTGCGCAGATGGTCAATTCAATTGTATGTTAAAACATGTCCTTTGGCCTTTGAGCCATCTGGTTGTGTTTTGCACGACTGTGAGTATTAAATTAATCGTTTGTAGGTTAAGGGTATTTACCCTAAAAATGAATTAAAACGAACCGTTCAATTGAAAAATAATTTAGAATGAAGCAGTTGGTCATATTTTTGCCGTACTGTGAAACTGTCTACCGGCCAGTGTGTTCCCTCATTCCTACAACATGGAATCTTTCAAGCATAACGTGAAGAAACATTTGATCAGGCCGGCATGACAGCGACGACGACTGATTTTTGATCCCTCGGTGGTAGTCGATGTTATTGGATTGCACTGTGCTTACCGTGAGGCACAGTGCTATCACTATGCCGCGTTATGATAAAAAATGATAATATACGAATTCACTTCGTTTTAAACTTTGTACAGTTAACAAAAAATTGTGCTTTTTAAATGAAGATATTCAGCTCGAATCTATTACTAGAAGCAATAAGTTTTTCTTTTAAGCATACAGTTCGCTTTAGATCTCCCGTCACAAAAGAAAATATGTCTAGTAAAACAGTATCTGGAATAGAAGCACTCGTGACGAAACGTGATTAGGTTTTAAAATAATATATAATATGTAGTTTGCTACTATTATTTTAATAATTATTGTCTCGAAATAAATTATCGTCTTAAAATAGTTTTACAACTCGACGTAAAGATAGTAAAACCATAATGACACAAATTAATTTATCTTTATGCGTTTTGGTTACGCCTATTTTGTTATGTTAATGAGGATATCGCTAAAGAAAGTTGTTAGGCGACTGTTGGTGTTAATTTTAACTCAACTCTATAGACGTACAAGAATCTTTATAACGTGCTATGTGATGGTTCAATAATCACTATATTCATTTCCTCCTTTCTCTGACTGAAAATTACAAGCTGCTCAATTGATAAAAAACCAATAGACCTTGAATTTTTCATAAGAAAATATTCTCGAAAGCTATTTACTTTATCGAAATTTCTCTAAGAATGGAAGAGTTATGTTTTATTACGTCATAAAAAAATCACCTGTGCCTGTGGCCCTATTTTTCAAATCCTGAACCATTGTGTAATTGGCGTGATCTGAACAAAGTATTTACATATTCAAGCAGTTTCAATTGCCTTTCGACCTTACGTATTCTAAAATATGATCTCAACTACAGAAAATCAAAATGATTAAAATTCCCACATTTAGAACTCTTGTACGATAAATTCTACTCAATTGTCGATTCTTCGACATCTGCATTTGACTGGCTTATTGTCACTTCTAACTGTTTGTGTTCATATATATGTCCGAAAGACATGAATATTATTAGTGCTTGTTACACCGACATGACTGTTATGGAAATAACGGAACATTAATATTTATTTACAAACCTTCGCATAACGTAGTATTCAAGTGCTATGTCAAATTTTCCATGGGTGTTTATATTGGTCATTTGAAGCTAACAGTACAATAACAGTGTAGTTAAAAGTAACCAGATTGTTCACTTCACATGGATTTTTTTAGGAAAGTTATTTAAGGTGATAATATGATCGTAGCGGCAGCGGCGCGACGGTTGAGTGTCAATTGACTGCACTAAACATTGGCATTATGTATTATTTACTAATTTTAACAAGCGTTGAGTAACTCTAATAGAAATACTATGAGAAGGTTCTGCAGGCAGGTTGTGTGATTTTTTTAAAACTTTATTATAATAATTTTGCTATAATCACATAAATTATTTTACAAATATTCGCTTCTTTTAATTTAACGGCTACTCTGCCAACATCACGCGAATAGAAGATTTTTCTAATAATTACTCTGGTAATCTTTAATATAGCTCTAACTAGATTGCGGCTCCCTTGTTAAAACTATCCAGGGAGTTTTTGTGGCAACTTAAAACTCATGTTCTTAGTCATTATTTAATAATCCACTTCATTTGTAGCACAATAACCAAACTACATCACATAAACCGTCGCCAATTACATAATAAAGGGCCAGATAACGTAAGTTTAAGGTCCTTTACAGAACCTATGTACTTGAGTGGTGTGCACGTGTGAAGTGCAGTGTCATGTATGTCGATAGATAGAGAATGCATCGCACGAGCGGCAGCCTAACTATGTAATTGTAAACCACCTAGCAATCGGTAATAATTCTGAAATAGTTACTGTCATTGTCAAATTCGTACCACGTATCGAGTTCCCGACTGTGCTGCCCCAAGCGGGTAACTGAAATACTAAGAATCTGAGCAATCTCTACGAAAGCTTCAAATTTCGTACTACGTAAGCGCAGTGACCGCGACTGGACTGTGACTGTTATGGAATTTGAACTGTCAAACAGAAATCAGACAAATTGCGGTTACTAAGGTAGGTAATATTCAGTTACTTCGTGAAAATTTTTATAAATATTATTTTAAAACCATTATTTAATAAATATCTGCTGCTCGAAGATACAAAGTTTTGTTATATTGATATTGTGTTATAACAGTAGTGATATATTTGTTTTTATTTACGTAGGTATATTGGACAATGGCTAGGGCATTTTTACTTTTGGAGGCAATGATTGAAGAGGAAGCAAGGGAAAATAGAGATCGTCGAGTGCTTGCAACGGCACGCATACGACGAAATCTAAGATTTCGTGCTCAATCCCTGGATTTACCGGACGCAGAGTTCAGGGCCCATTACAGGCTTACTAAAGAATTATTTTTAAGCCTGTGCTCTGAACTGGCGCCTCTAATGCCAAGGTCCTTAAGGAGTACAAAAGTGGATTTAAAATGCAAGGTATTGTAAACTATATCATCATTCAATGTACCTACCTAAGTAGGTAATCAATTAAATTAAAAGGACCATTGTGACTATTATCCTATAACATAACATAATTTTGAAATTAAATAATTTTATTGTCATCGTTCCAGGTACTCACTGCTCTTTCTTTTTATGGAACTGGTTCATACCAGAAGCCAGTAGGTATGAGCTATTTACACGCTCTTAGCCAATCAAGCGTCTCACTGGCCATAAGAGAAATAACTATGGCGTTAAACAATGACGCTATTTTGATTAAATATATTCATTTCCCCCAAACACAATCAGAACGAAGAACTATTGTAAATGGGTATGTACCTAATGAATTAAGAATTTACTGATTAGATTTAATTCATAATAACTTCAACATCTTATTGCATGTATATTAGCATTCAGGGTTGTCTGACCATTTTGTATTTTTTCAGCTTCTCAGCTAAATTTGGCTTCCCGGGAATTCTAGGATGCATAGATGGAACCCATGTGGCGCTCGTCCGACCTAGTGATAATGAGGAACGTTTTTTTAATCGCAAACATTATCATTCCCGGAATGTTCAAATTGTAAGTAACATTCATATTTCAATATGCATCCTATTTGAAACTAAAAAATAAAGAACATTTATTCACAAAGCGTATTTAAAATATTTACAGATATGTGACAGTGACCTCAACATTTTAAATGTTGATGCTACTTATGGAGGAGCTACTCACGACGCCTATATTTGGCGTAATTCAATAATTCACGACCATATGCAGAATCTCAACAGAGCTGGGGAAAATTTGTGGTTTTTAGGTAAGTTACATTTTTTAATTCAATAACAGACAAATATTATATTGGTAAATGTTTAATTCGTCAGCAAAGTGTGAAGATTATGTCAAGCTTCCACTAGCCACTCTTTGGGGAAATCTATGTACATCTACAGCCTTCTGAGATGGCCAATAAAAATGATTAAACCTTGTCATTGGTCTGTTTCAGGTGACTCTGGTTATCCCCTGAGGCCTTGGCTGTTGACACCTATTGTCAATGCTGCACCAGGAAGTGCCGAGGAGCACTACACAAATATGCACACAAAAACTAGAAACACTGTGGAAAGGTGCATAGGTGTTTTGAAAGCACGTTGGCGTTGCCTTCTGGCTCACAGAGTGCTCCATTATGATGAGGGTTTTGTTGCAAAAATTGTAAATGCATGCTGTGTGCTCCACAACATAGCCAACAAGGCAAGGCTGTCGGTATCTGAGCTTGCAGAGGAGGAAAGTGCTAGGGACACAGCATTGCAGATGCGCCCACATGCGCCGCCACCTCAATTGGCTGTGGAATCTGATCTAGAAAGGGGCCGCCAAGTTAGAACTGCAATTGTTCAAAGATTGTGGTTGTCTGGAAGGGATAATTAATATTACTGTGCACATAAATTGTTGTTAATTTGCTTTGCAGCTAGTCTATAATATAAACATCATTCAATGTTTAATATATAAAAATAAAACGATGACAACAAAATTGTTTTGTATTTTATTATTTATATTTAACACCTTGTTATTTTGCTAAGAGTTTATAATAATTTTGGTGAAGTATCATCACCTTCAGCTTAGCACACAATACAGATTTGCCTGTATTATTTTAAATTTAATAAATTAAACACTGCTTTTTATTAAAATGTTTAATTATTATTTTTAAATAATTCTAAGAGTTTAGTAAACTTTTCCTCCTGTGCTACCATCGCCTGAGCTATTGTATTAGCTGCTTGGGCATGAATAGTGGCCGCTTGCGCCATCATATAAGCAGCATCAGCTAACTTTTCCTCTGCTGCCACCCGTCGTTCTTCTAGTGCCACCACCCAACCTGGCTCCACTTTTGTTGATGCTTCTAAAACAAAAAGATTTTAACTTAATAATAATAACAAAACTGAATATTAAATGCTTTTACAAAAGATTCACAAGAGAAAAGTTTAATTCACATGGTATATATAAATTACAAAAAACTCTTTTAAAAGAAGTTGACTATATCAGAGGTTTAGGTATAATTTTTGATAAAAAAAATAAAATTGATAAGCACATTTATCACATTATCACAAAATCATTTCAAATACTAGGTTTTGTTTTGAGAAATTGTATATATTTAAGAATCCCAGTACTAATGTGGCACCATTGTTATGTCCTATAAATATAACGGCAATTTAATTTTATTATATGAATCGTTTTTATATATCACATATAATGCTAAGTTAAGTTGGATAACCATAATTAATAAATAAATAAATAAACCTGATGTTATTTTAATGTCTAGGAAGACACATAGGCTAACAGTCCACCTGATGGGATGTGGCCATCATCCCCCAGGACATCTAAATTACATCTGTTACAAAATTTATTTTACAGTACTTACTGGTTTTTTTTTTTGGTGGTTTATCTTGTGATTCAGTTGGTAGTTTATTTGGTTTGTGATGAACTGGTGAAGTACCTGTTACAATATTAACATTATATTATCATAACAGTTAAAAAATGTTTACTTCTTAATCTGTGAAGTAAGTTAAGACATACTTCTGGGTGGCAGCTCTTCTGCAACATCAATAACTCTGGCGATGGTAGCATCTTCCAGCTTGGATTCTGTTTCTTCTGAAAATTAAAAAGTGCCTAAATTAACTAGTCTCTACAATTATTATTGTATAAAGTAGTCTACAACAACATCTATAGCACTTAATTTAAGTATACACACACATTTTATAAATGCAAGAGTAACTCAATCTGCCTGTTACACTTTCACACCCAAACCGATCAGCCTATTTTGAGAAATTAGATATGGAGATAGTTTAAAGCATGGGGAAAGACATAGGCCACTTTTGTTACAATAGAGGTTGTCTGGGGAAGTAATATCACCGTACCTAAATGATGTCAAAGCATGTGAGGTAATGAAATTGTTATAGGTAGATGTAACTACTTAACATCAAATGGTCAATCTGCTCATTCTGTCATTAAGTATAATAGAAAATACCTTTATGAACAACATAGTTTTCTCTGTCTTCTAGGGGCAACAGTTGTACAACACTTGCATGGGTGGAGGTACTCGTCGATGGTAAACTTTCTTGACTGATTGGCTGATAATCATAATAAACAGTCATTTAAACATAGGTTAAGGTTTAGGAGACACATAAATATAATATAAATTTCTTACAAACACTGGAATTCTGTGTTCACTATCTCCAAATACGGCTCTTTTCCCAATTAAATCCATCACTTTTTCTTCGGTATCAGACAAAAAGCCATATTTGGGAGGCCCACCACCAGTGCCATGCAAATGTTGATGACTGGCTGATACCTTACTCTTTACTCTATGCTTAAGAGTAATCCAGTACTAGAAAAAGCAAGCAAAATGTTAGTTTTTTAACAACGACTCGGCAAAAAATACATACAGTGCGCCGCGAATAAAAATAATAGGTACTCACTCGCTTCCAGCGCTGTCCAGTTTTTGTAGCACCGCGCCCGTGAGCGTTAAGTTTTTGGGCAAGGTCTTCCCACATTCTGTCCTGTTGCTCTTTGGACCTTGCCCCTAAACCCACACCCTGAACAAGGGCACGGTGCGTGGACAAGTAGTCCAACAACTCCTCAATTTGAGTGTTAGAAACTTTATGTATTTCCATCCTAAAAAGAGCAAAGAAATACAATTGAGTCTTCAAAATATTCCATTATTTTAACCATCGTGATTATACACGTTATTACATCATATTTACCTTATTTTTTCACAAAACACAACAACAATCTTTTCTTATAAATCACCAACCACAGAACAATATACTTTCTGTCACCAACTGACATTCATTTCAAAAAACTTTCGGTTTCTGCCGTCGGTAACCATGGCGCTAGTTTCTATGAAGATTTCGTTGTGAGCGACAAATTAGAAACTGAGCATAAACTGAACTGCGACCGCGTACAAAATACCAAATCTGTGATTCGGTCACGCGACGATTTTGCAACGGTTTAGGGACTGGTTACTAGTCACTCATTTTACATAGTCGGTCAGCGGGACCCATTTATTGTGAAGCAGAAGAATGATGGTACATTATTAGAGCTGCTTTATGGGCAGTCAGTCCTTGGCAGTTTTTGCAAAAAGTTTAACAAGCCTTATGTTGATCAATTTCGTTATACGTTAAATATGTAGATTTATTTATCACTCTAGTTACCGGGGATCTTTAAAGTGAACGAGCTGTTCGGTTTTATCTGTAACTAGAATAAAGTGACGCGTTTATGCAAAACGTTTAACGAGCCTTGTGTTCATTCATTGTTTACATGTATATATATCATTTATACTATATACATCATGACCACGACACATCCATTTATGCGTACGTTAAAGGCGATCCGCTAAGAATCTTAATTATATTGAAAAAATATATTTTAATTTAAATAATTAGTAGTACCAACAATGAATTCATAGTTCATTCAAGTGTCGGTAATTAATCAGTTCCAATCTCATGCTGTAATAAATCGTGGCTGTTATAAATATTTATCATGGTGATATTAGTCCAGGGTATAAATATGAAATGTAGTTATAAAATGTTTTTCAGTGTCATCTAACGCCGGCCATACATGCTACGGTCTATTGAGAAAGTCTACCGCCTGCGCAGACAGCCACGGGTGCAAAATCGAATTTTTTTTTATTGAGTTACACCGCACGATGAACCTGTGCGTGTGTACGTGTCCATAGACGCTAGGAACGTGCAGTCGACTTACAAAGACACACCTGCACAGGTAAACCTCTTCGGGACCGTAATGTGTATAGCCGGCGTAAGGTTTGAGGAAGTTCGCATCGTTCGAAGTGACAAGGGTACACTAATCATTTGTGTTAACACGCACTGCTAATTTTCATCTCGGAATTTATACTTCAATTCTATAGGCGTAGAATATGAATACATATATATAATCTTAGTAAAAAAAAATCGTGCAAGTTATTCATTCAGAGGGAAGAGGCAGGCAAACAAGGGAAAACTAATCTAAACTAAACAATATCTTCAAGTTGATCTATAAAAAATTGCAGTATTTATGTTTTTCCAACCATTGTTACACATAATATTGGAGTATTTACATTCATGCAGGTCAGCCATCACTCGCCTTACCTACACTCTGAAAACTGCCCTTAAAAACCACCTGGGTTTGAGAATAGTTTAGGGTAATTTTTCAAATGTGGTAAAATAATCCAAATTTAATAAAAGAAGGTAAACGGCAAATCGGTGTCGGCAACACCATAATTATAGGTTCAGTTAAATATAGTAAAATGTTGGTCGGAAAATCACGGGTTCAAAAAAAATTCTTCGGAATTTTACATTGATAACAATATCCGCTGACGTGATAGTTCCCTCGTGTTTTATTATTGTTAAACAAAAAATAAAAAGTTTTAAATCTATGTGATTTATTCAAAATACTATTAATTTACATAACGTATCCGTGGATTTTATAAAATATAATATTCTCAGTAGGTATAGTTTAAAATTGTGTAAGTACCTATGCAAAATTTAATTAATAATGTAATATGTTGTTATGAATGAATCAGTTTAAAGTGAGGTCATCACGAAATTCGCCTTACTCTTTATACGGTAGTTTATTATTAACTGGTTTTACTTAGTACTGTCACTTGGTTCTGGCATTGCCTTGGTATCAATGAAATGTTATTATTACGTAAGTTATATTAATTATTCCAATGGCAAACTACTAAGGAATGTTATTAGGTGTGTTTAAATTATTGCAACACTCATTAATCTTTTCCATAAAAGTGAAGATCATTGGCTTG
Source organism: Saturnia pavonia (assembly GCA_947532125.1). NCBI lineage: Eukaryota > Metazoa > Arthropoda > Insecta > Lepidoptera > Saturniidae > Saturnia > Saturnia pavonia. The sequence continues at coordinate 3,468,389 of OX383899.1, read as the reverse complement.
ATGTTTTCAATCTGGTAGAACCTGTGCAAGCTTTGACTGCGAAAGCATAAATTTCTGTCAAAGAATAGCAGTGCTCGTGCTGCTGTGCATGAAAGATCGTTGTAAGATCGCTGGCTCGTCTCCCCTGAGCCTAACCCAGAATCCCTTTAAAATTCTAGTTTTTGAAATAAAACTCCCTGACGTTATTATTAATGTTAAGTGTGAGCTTTTTTATAACTTTACTTCTAAAGACTCGCGCTGAGAATAAAAAAGTAAAATAGCTACATGCGGGATTTCTAGTCGGGCGACCCTTTCTTTCGGAAAAGTTTTTTCATTTATTTTCATAAAAAAATAAAAGTCCCGAGTAAGTACAGTCGAAAAATATAGGTAATTTCCTATCTAAATTTTGTTTCCGTAAATTTCCTCCTAGAGTCCTAAAAACCCCTGAACACCCTGATCTGGCAACAGTGTGGAAAGGATGTGTTTGCATTACCGGTCCTGCTGCCTCACTCTTGACGCATTCGAGTTCTGAATCGAATTTGGTGCAATTTAGCACTCTTGGAATCAAACCTAGCGCACGATCATGCTGTGGCTCGAATCGGAACTAACTTCGATCGACTTTTTTCGTTAGGATCGAAAAATGCATATTCTTGACTAAGTCTGACAACTATGAATCGAGTTTGCTAAATCGAAAATAAACCTCAAAATACATGATAACAAAACAACAACGTTAAAAAATCTCTATCTTGATTTTCGATTCGGTTTGGTTCAAGAGTACGCTTATAGGATCGAGTACGAATCAAAAGTGAAATCAAATCAGAATCAAATCGGAATCAGTTTCAAGAGTAACCCCAATGAATTAGAGCGAAAGGAGCATTTTCATCAAAATGCGAATGAAATATGATGCATAAAAATTGAATCAAAGATAGTGTTGTTTATTAAAAAAATTGTTATTATTAATTTTACAAAAATGAAAGGCCGATTGGCAACCTTGCTCTACCTTGACAAAGGGTATAATGGCCAGCCTCCCGTTCCTCGGGGAAGGGCGCTCGGAGGAAAACCAAAGAGCTCATCGCCAAAAAACTCATCGCCCCGGTCGGCTGCGGTGATTGTTACACTGCGGCCTGAGGCGGTGGAGAGGGGAGTGACTTACAAGGCGGCCCTCATGGGGGTGAACCGGGACGCGTTAGCAGACCTGGGCATCGGCAACCTGTCGCTTCGCCCCGCGGCCATGGGATCCAGAATCATTGAGATTCCTGGCGTCCGTGATCCGGAGCAAGCTGATGGGTTGGATCAAAGGATCCAAGAGGCGCTGGCGGATGTGGCCATTGTGGTCAGACCTGTGAATAGAGCAAACGTCCGAGTCATAGGGCTCGACGAGACAGTGTCGGTGGCAGATGTCGTCGCGGTGGCGGCGGCCAAGGGTGGCTGCGAGCCAGCCCTTATTAGGGCTGGCGAGTTACGCCCTTATGGGAGAGGCAGTGGAGCGATCCACCTGTCGCTCCCGGCCGTTGCCGCCTAGGCGTTGATGGAAGCAGGGCGACTCCTCGTGGGATGGAGTGCTGCTCGCGTCCGCTTATTGGAAGACGGACCGTTGAGGTGCTACAGGTGCCTAGACGTGGGCCACACTCGGCCCGTTTGCCAGTCGGCAGTTGACAGGGGAGCACTCTGTTTCCGGTGCGGGCAGCCTGGCCACAAGGCGCAGCTGTAAAGCTGTACTGTGCTTTGTGCGCTGATGCCGGAAGGCCGGCGGAACACCACATGGGGGGCGCCAAATGTAGGCCACCTCTCATGAAAGTGAGGGCACCATCAGCGCCTACCTTTGTAGGTGTGATGCGTAGACGTTGGGTGGTAGGAGAGGGCGCTTTCTGCCTCTTTCCTCCGCCCTAGCTGAACCAAGGGGTGTCGGGTCGGGGGGCCCGTCTTCCCATTGCACTGGTTCAGCCGTCTGGGAGACAGTTGGGGTTGTACCAAACTGTCTCTCTTTAGCGCCGGAGGCCCGATTGGGGCCGGCCGCCGGGGCGACGAGGTGAATGCAATCGCAGTCCCGTTTCGCCCCACTTTGGCGGCCGATGGTACACCGTGGAGGTTTAGTGAGTAGGAGTCTCACACAGAGTTCCTCCACGTTAAAAAAAAAGGGTATTATGGCCGGTACAACACACGCCGCAATACGACTCAACTTATTTTTAAAAAGTAGTGAGTAACTGACCTCCGATATAAGCGCAACCTGTTTGGAGATAAACAAATGTTATAACGTCACTATAACTATACTATAACGCATGCTCATTTACTATTAACCTCCATTGTCCGATCTGCTATGGATTGGCAAAGAACTCCAGCAGACTCGCATGGTGAACGTGATGTTTGATTTTCCTAGTTCCTGTAAGAATGTCAAATGCTTAAACGGTTGCAAATATTAGATCGCTTTATTGATGCAGCCGGTAGACAATATAAAGGTTAATTTTGATTGACGGTATTGTTCAGCCACATATTTTTGTGTACCTATTTACATGATTCTGAAGGCCACGGTCAATTAATTTGAGACTATGAGCATTCGATGAATTTGTGAACTCAGGTGACCTGTTAACAAACAAGAATTGTTGTTAATTCCTTCGACATGCTAACACAATTATGAGGCGAACATGCACTCGGTTAAAAGTTCTAATACAATGCTGTTATTTATATATAAATTAACATAGATGAATTACTGGAATTTGAGCGCAAGTATGTATTACATACAGGAAACATGATTTAAGCCAGCGCGGCAGCGGTTACTTAACTTCTACAGCTAGGGAACATTAAAAAATCTCAATTACCTATTTTATGGAACCGATGAAATATTAGTGATAACATATAGATTTAGCGATATGACCATCTTTATTTGAAATAATTACTAATTTTATGATATTACTTGTTTTTTTTTTTTTTAAGTATTCTATTTGTCTTGAAGCTTTCAACCTTGCAAAGGAAAAAACATGAACACCAGACAATGCAAAGTTGTAGACCGACTTTTTAAAATTGCGTCATATTTCATTTACATTTTTAAAATGTCTGTTTTACTCTGAACTATGTCCTTTATCTATTTAAGGATATATTATTACGACCTATAAATGATATGAAACATATGTCCTATTTTCTAGATCTGTTGAAACGCTTTTAAAAAACTTGTATTACCTAAGATAAACAGCACAAAAACATCAGTCTCACACGATTTACAGTGTCGTTAATGTGGTTTATTGATGTTCAGTTGACATGAAAAGATTCCTGATCAAATGAAACCAGTACGAATTGAAGTAAAATTATACTGGAAATTGATATTTTTTTTATCTGTTCAAACATGAAACAGATAAGTTGAAAATAGAATAAAATGTCTGAAAGATGTTCTTGTTAAATAGATTAGATAGAATCAGATAGTAATAACTGGCCACTCGATGATGGTGATTGATTATTATCGTCGTGACATGTTTTAGAGAACTTGGTTCCTTTTTCAAACTTTGCAAAAAATATGTGAACTGTGTTTAAAAACAAATTTTTGTTTTTAATTGTTATGTTTAATGTTTTTGTTGTCATTTATTTTGTTGTATTCAGTCCTTAAAATGGTATTACTAATAGTAGTTATAATAGTATAAATAGTATCTATAAAATGCTACTTTCTATAAATTTTTCAGTACATAGGTAGGTATTTTCAGAGGGATTTATTTTAAAAGAAGATTCTATTTCGTTGATTTCTATTTGTATTGTTGGGAACATTAACAATTTATCCACAGCCATCTTAGGGAGGGTGGGTTGAAAGAGAGGTGGGGCACAGATAAATTTCTTTGGAGGCTTCGTTCTATTGGGTGAGCCCGACTGGTGGAATATTTCCACCATACAGAAGATCGCAGCCTAATAACCTTGTTAGTAGTAGGGTTTCAAGAGCTATTTGGGGTAGGAGGTTGAAGGTCGGCAACGCGCTAGTTATACCTACACTGAAAAAAAAGTTTTGATAATTGTAGCTCAAATTTTATCTATTAGTTACAAAATTCGGGGGACTACTAAACTGAGGCCTACTAGTAACCAAACTCAGTTTTGTAAAATAATTTTAGTTACTTTTTGATAAATTTATTTTGTTGGCTGGTAATGAACTAGTTTTGTGGTATTAACAAAACTGTTTATGTACCAATAGCTTAACAGCTTTGCAATTACTAATCAAACTGCTTTGTTTAAAAATAACAACAATATTTAGCTGTTTTCAAAATTTAGTTTATTTAACACAGCTTTTAAATTGCTTAAATTAGCTTAACTTTTTGGTTACTACTAATTAATTGTTTATCTATTAATAACAAAATTTTTATGTTACCCGATCAGTTTTATTAAGCTAATGCTAACTTAATTATATAGTTACTTTAAAATAAAATGTTTTGTTACCAGATTGAATAAATTTGGCTACTGCAACCAAAGTTTATCTACTTTTAAATAAAATGTTTTGTTACTAGATTTAATAAATTTGGCTACTTCAACCAAAGTTTATCTACTTTTAAATAAAATGTTTTGTTACCAGATTTAATTAATTTGGCTACTGCAACCAAAGTTTATCTACTTTTAAATAAAATGTTCTGTTACCAGATTTAATTAATTTGGCTACTGCAAACAAAGTTTATTTACTTTTAAATATAATGTTTTAGTTATTAATAACTTAACTGTTTATTTATTACTTACTAATATTGCTTTGCTACCTGTCGCTAGTTGGTTAGATGAATTTTTATTTGTTTTATTAAACGAATTATCACGATTGCCATTAATTTAAATTACATTAAAATAACTTACATGAAACTTCTAAAGTAGAGATCTGGCCTGCGTAGAAATCCTTATGGGAAGTTCTCTAGTCAACATTTGATTTGTTGTTGTTTTTTTAATATAACAATATTAGCCAATTGCAATCGTTTTAATTAGTTAATCTAAATAAAACAAATAAAGAATCAGCTAACCACCTAGCGACAGGTAGCAAAACATTGTCAGTAAATAATAAATATACAGTAAAGGTACTAATAACCAAAACGTTATATTTAAAAATAAACTTTGTTTCAGTACAATAAATAAAAGATTATACCAATTTATATTTTGTTTTTATTGATGTAATAACAAAAATTTACAATTAAAATTGGTGTCGCCATAAATGTAGCTAAGTCTGCAGCCTCTTCGTTACCCTCTGCAACAAAAAGATTACTCTAATAATTGATTGTAATACAAATGTATAGTAAAATATATTAGCATATTAGCCCAAATAGGAACTTACCAGCTATGTCTTCTATAATTTCTTTTAAAATTCTGTCAGTTCTTTTCATTGCAATCATTTTGGGTCTTGTTATATACCAATTATTACTTAGTTTGTCATCATTTTCAGGATACAAAACCCTGAAGTTCTTCTTCAAAAACTGCAAAAAATTAATTACGTATTGCAAAAGTATAATTAAATACTATATTTATACAATGTATTATATAATTAAGAAACTGTATCACATTATTACTTACTAATAGATGAGATAGTGGTCAGCCTCTAGCCTATCACATATAAAAAGTTGACAAGATGGTGGCCGCCTTGTTAAAACTTATCAGTTCAGGGAGTTTTTGTGACATCTCAGAATTCATATTTCGTGTTATTCTTTGACATCCCATTCACTTGTACACGATAACCAAGCTATATTAAGCAAGATGCCACTAACATTACACAAAATAGAGTCAAACTACGCATGATTACGAAAAAATACTAAAACCAATAGTTACATAAATGACTAAAATCCCGCCAAAACTTAATTCTACCTGCCAGTTGATTCCTATTTTCTTGAAAACTAAATAATAAATAATATTGCGTACCTGCAGAATTATCGATGTAGATTTCAAGACCCCATGATCGTAACTCATCGGCCATCGGATCGACTGGCATCTTTCTCCATGTAAGAAAGTCGTCGGTGTTTCGTTTTTGAAAGTAATTTAACATACACCATGAATATTAAAACAGAGAACAGAGAACAGAGAACTTGAAAAACGCATAAAGAATACTCTTCATAACAACAAAGTAATTCAGCAACTGTCGTCGACGGAAAGAAGGAGAAGAATAATATAATTTTAACACAATGTACCAGTGTTTCCATATGAAAATTAAAAACTACCGTGTTTGTAGCTTGAAATTATCGTGTTCAGAACTAGAAATACCGCGCATAAATAAAAAAAAAATTATCTTGTTTGTATAATAAAGACAGTTTCAGACAAATCTTGTAAAAATCATGTCTAATACTAAAACTTTCTATAATTTTTCGAAACCTGTTTTTTCTAGTGGTGAAACATATATTTTTAAAACTTATCATATGGTTGGCACAATTTTAATAGGGTCTTCAAAAAACTCTTGAAGGAAGCGCACCGAAAAAGAAAAAACGGGCGATAAAAACATATGTAAACTTTTAAAGAGGTATGCAAAAGTAGATTGCAGTGGTGCTCTATTCTTTCTACCTTTCTTCCCGTGAGAGACATTGCGTGAAGTTAATTAGTAAATAAATCTGTGGAATGCAGTGGTGGAGAAGAGTGTCGCCTAAAGTTACAGGGTCTCAAAAATACGTAAAAATAAATAACAAAATATTAACTTATTGTATTTTAAAGAAACTTCATAATTATTATGGTTGCGATCAAATAGCGCTGAAAAACGCAAAAGCAAAATAATTCACTTAACTATAGAAAAATTTCGCAAAAGGGCGACAAAAATCACCGAATCTAGAGAATAAATCGCTAAGGTGGCAACACTAATAAGCGCAGAAACGCGTACCGCGAGTGTATAGGAGATTCGTGTCGAAACAAGTTCATTTAGTTGAAAAAATTTGTTAATTTATCTACTATTTATTAAACAATTTGAAATAGATAACCAAATTTTAGCTAGGAATGTTTTTAATAACTTAGTTACATATAACTGTAAAAGTTTGTCTTCTAATTGATAATAAATTTTTGCTACAATAGGAAAATAAATTAATAAACATTTAATGGATTTGTTAGTCTATTATTTACTTAATACTTGCTTAGATATAACTAAACATTTTGTATAATAATTACTAAAGTGTTTGCCTATCAGTAATCAAATAGTTATTTTTTTACTAAACTTTGTTTTGTATAAAGTAGATAAACGAGTTTAGCAAACCCATTTCATTAAATAATAGCCAATTTTTTATTTAATAGCAACAAAAGTACGAATAGCTGAACTAGTTTGGGAAGTGCAGCAAAACCAGTTTAGCTATTTTAACAAAAGTTTGGTTACTAAGAAGTAAATTTAAGCTATTTTCTGATTAGTCAAACTAGTTCAGCTATTCATTTTTTTCAGTGTATAGTACAAGCGTCCATAGGCTGCGGTGGCCCCTTACCATCAGGAAGGATGTATGTTTGTTTATCACCATTATAGTATAAAAAAACTGTGAAGAATGCGCGGACCATAAAGTTTGAATATTAATAATCGCCAATAGATATGCCACAATAAATCCAAAGATTTCTTATCTAGGGAATGCACTCGTTGAACTTAAAACTTCAGAAAACGGAAGTACGTAATAGTAACAATGATAATAAGAATATATGTTAACCTTATTGTCTTGGCATTAATTAAAATGTTTTAAATTTATATAATTAGGCACAGTAGATTCTAAAGAATGGAATTTAACTAGTGAAAGATTGGCCTGATTTAAGCCAAAATTACTCGTATTCATATATCCTTCCAGCCTTAGCTTTTTATTAGATATCACTACTTTTTTTTTATAGAGAAATCATGTCAATTGAGACATGGCACGTTTTTTGCAGAATGTTTTTTATGTTTTAAATTTATTTTTGTAGTTTAAATCATACATTTATACGAGTATTTACCATTAGAAAATGCTCATCAGATTGAATAACTTTTACTTAGGCTGCATTTCCATAACTCTTATAGGTTTTTAAGTTTTTCACTTAATGTACTCCAGACCTTCAATTTTTATGTGCCCTCAGGAAACACTCATCGAATTATCAAATAATTTTTACTAAGGCAGCATTTCGATATCTCTAATAGTTTGGCTGGATTCTCGGGTTTCACATCAGGATCATCAGATATTCCAGATCTTCGGAAATCCAGGTTTAGATAGTTTTCTATTTATTTGCGTATTAAACTCTATCTCTGTGCCAAATTTCAACTCCCTAGGTATTTGAGAAGTACTAGTTCTATTTTGATGATCATGAATCATTCAGTGTTGAATTTTCGTAACTTTGCATGCAAAGACTGAAGTTTAGATGTTATTTAACTTCTAAACGGATGAAGCTATAAACTTAAAAAACTTTAAGTTGTAGGCTTCCATGAGTACTCTTAATAAACGGAATTTCAGTCTTCTACAATAACCCAGTGCTGCTAGACAGAGGCGTGAAAATACGCCGAAATGCTTGATCTAAAGATGGTACGGCGGTTTGCGCTCGTCTTGGCGGGGGCACTGCGTGCACCCAGACATCTAAATAGTTATGTTACCAATATTTTTTGTGTTCTTATATTTTAATATTATTGGTGTGAACTGTGTGAAGTCACGCCACACGCGAGACGATCGTAAAATACTTCTATATTCGGTGCTTACATAACTGATAAATTGATAATAATACCATATTGGTCACGACACACGGTTTGTGAAGTCACTAGTTTCATACTCTTATTTTAAATAATAAAATTTTAACAATCATTTGTTAGGATGAAGTCAAACTCTAAATATACTATGTAGATTTATGGATAAACTAGCTGTGCCCGCGGCTCTGCTCGCGTGGACTACTAAAAGACCTTTTTTATATTTTGTGCGGAACCCTAACTATTTTTGTAAAATAAAAGTAACCTACATTAAAATGTGCTTTTGGAACGAAGTTCCTTATGGGGCGTTGCGGAGGGGTACTGGAGAAAAACGTCCGTAACGTGAAAAAAATAGCTTAAGATTTTTATGTATAGTCTATGTATGATGGCTATACAGTGTCTAATGTCTACGTGGTGACTGTTATTATTTTATTATATATTTTTATAAATCATTGTAAATAAAATAAAGGTGTTAAGATAATTTTGTAAAGTAGTTTTTTTTTATTTTTATCGATAAAAAAATGTATACCCGAATAATCATTTTATTTATATCTCGAATAGAGCTGGAAATTGATATTTTATAATAAGGAACTTCGTTCCTATCTGGTGTCCCACGACACTACACGGTTTTTTTTTGTTATAGGTAGCTTGTATACTTTCATATTACATTTAGTAAAAACCTGTTATTTTGACATTACAAAGAGACACTTCAATTTTATTATATGTATAGGTATAGACGAACTACGTCCATTTCTTATGATCTATACATATTATAAAACTCAACGTCTTCTATTATAATTCACAGCTATATTATTTGGCAAGGTTATAGCATATATTTTGTTAGATAAAATAATATACGAAACAAGCAGTGGTGATAATGGTCAATAAATCCGGAAAAAAGACGCTTTTGGGGTGCTTAAATGGCGTACGCTGAGTAAACCACAGGAAATATATTAAATTAACATGGTCGATAGATGTAGATTTTAAAAAGATCTACAAAAAGTCAGCCATAGCATGTGTCTGTCTTCTAAGGATGACCCATAATAAGCATTTTTGTGGCAACACAATCAACGTGTGCGTTTGACCGACAGCATTCTGTAGCATGGATTTCGATCTCTCGGTGGTCGCCGTTGTGTTTGGATTGTACTGTGCTTACCATCAGGGACAGAGCCGCCAATTTGCCAAATTACCATTTTAAAGTCCACGCGGGCACGCCTAGTAAATATTATTTTTCAAAGGTGCTTTTTCCTGACAATTATTTATTGAAAAATCCTATTGAATTGCAATAATATATTCAACTAACACGTAGAAGACGCCATGTACATTCAATTAAAAAAGTATCGGGAAGGAATGATTTGTTTATGGTTCCAAATTCATTTTTTTTTGTTAGTTTGTTGTGACGAGATGTGGGTTTACGAGTTTGACATGCAAACTAGTCAACAAGCTTCGGAGTGAAACCACGCCAAAGTCGATCTAATGTCTCAAAGTCATGTTGACTTTTTTTTCTGACTATCGCGGTGTTGTGCGTTTGAGAGAACAAATTGCACGAAAAAGGATAGATTTATGAAAATAAAATTCTTAGATTTTGCACCACGATAATGCGTCTTCGCACAAGGCCATCATTGTGAAAGAATTTTTGACAAAAAACTCAACGACTACCATCGAGCAACCACTTTATTCACCAGATATGACTCCAGCAGACTTCTTTCTTTTTCCTAAACTCAAATTACCACTTCGTCGCACCCGTTTTCATTCGGTAGAAGACAAAGAAGAATTCGCGACGAGAACTAAACTCAATTCCGGAAAAATCGTTTAAAAAATGTTTTGATGATTTAATTATTCGTTGGCATAAGTGTATCGTTTCTAAAGGAGCATACTTTGAAGGCTTTAAAATAAATTTGGATGATTAACCAACATTTTGTGTATTATTGATATTTTCCCGGTACTCTTTGACAGAGTAGTATTAACAATCTGTTTAACTATAATGACAACTATTAGATTATTTACATAATGTAATGTGCGAAATGTTCGTTAAGGTTAGCTGGTTAAAATTAAATAGATTTAATTAACTAATTTGTTGTAACTTTTTATGTCGGTATCGGTAATAGTTTAATGATTTTTTTTAAATAATTAATTCGTTCAGCATCTTAAATTAATATAACAACAGATGAATATGTCATTTGGTTCATGGTAGATATAAAATATTTCACAGCTTTTGTGACAAAGATTGCTAGAGCTGTTAATGTAAATTGTATAGTTTACCTAATAACTTTTGTCCGTGACTTCGTTCCCGTTATCTTCGCAATGAAACAACTTGCATGCCATCTATTGTAAACTGGTCGAACTAAGACGGAAACTTTTGCGGGTGTGCGCACAATGTTTTACCAAACTTTCTTCGCATTCAGATGAATAGCATATTAAGTACATTAAGTAAGCATAGAGGACACACAACAAAATAATATATAGGATAGGTGTAGATTATAAGAGGTGGTTTTTGGTAAATTAAATTATTTAGTGTCAATTATTTTTTTATGAATTTCTCTTGTGTTTGATTTGTAAACAAGCGAAAAAAATATGAGGATGCTAAAATTGATATTTGAATATCAATCGCTTCAGCGAGCATCGCTCAGTGGTTAGCGCATTCGGGCACTGCGTCAGTTGAAATAGGTTTCGGTAGGTTTCGGTGAAGGATTCAGTACCTGTCTGGCTAGCTACCTCTCCAAGTTGAGAATCTGTCGCCAAGCGCCTAAAGTTGTGTTGTAGCAGCTGCACTTGAAAGCCAGTCACTCCCCTCTAGATTTAGTGTGTTAGGCCAAATCTTTACTTAACAGCTAGTCCGACGTGTTAAAATGCTAAACCTATAAAAAACAATATGAATGACTTCACTTTAAGGGACATGAAATAATATAGCGGTACTTATAAGTTGTAAGGTCAATGACAAATATTGTATTGAATCAAAAGCGGCGTTGTCAAAATTATTATGCGCCCTTGCATCCGGACCTCGTTGATTTCATTCCGATCACGAGCGGTTTCTTTGTAACCACATAATAATTGTACTATGTTTTACGATCATCTATATAGGTACATATTATAAAACTCAACGTCTCTCTGTCTGTCTGTCCGTTTATGTTCTTTTCGCTCGAAAACCACGTATCCTTTACCTCGACCTTATTTTTCTTGGTATTGATACAATTTCGTCGTTGCGTTTTAATTAATTGCGGATTAACTAAAATTTAACAATTACGAATTCTGGCAGAAATTACAATATTAACCGCATTAAATAAATAGTATACATTTTAAATTTAACTAACTTGATACTTATTTGCGTGTCGTAAAATGCATTAAAAAACTTTAATACGACGAAATATTTTAGATTAAAAAGAATTTATACTGGCAAATTCTGAGGTAAGTATTATCTATACATATTATAAAACTCAACGTCTCTCTGTCTGTCTGTTCGTTTATGTTCTTTTCACGTGAAAATCATTTATCCTATGTACATTTTCATTCATAGCTATATATTGTAAGAATAGACATATGCCCATGTTATAGGATATGTATTGTAAGATAAAGTAACATACGAAATAATTTTTATCTTCCGGGGACAGCGAGAGCGCTCGACCGAAGGCATTCGCGAGCGGAGCTGCGGGCACAGCTAGTTTATAATATAATCATGGTTGTGCTGATTCGTAAAAATCTGATTCCAAGATTAGCCTGTAATGTCAGCCTTTTGCTGTAATATTTGAACGTTTGTATGAAGATACGGTGCACGTTTTTAACCGTCTTACCAGAACATTGTGCCGTTAACGAGTTAAAAAAAACGAAATATACCAAAAACGTATTATAAGTTTTTTAATGCATTTTACGACACGCAAATAAGTATCAAGTTAGTTAAATTTAAAATGTATACTATTTATTTAATACGGATGATATTGTAAAATCTGCCAGAACAATTCGTAATTGTTAAATGTTAATTAATCCGCAATTAATTAAAACGCAACGACGAAATTGTATCAATACCAAGACAAATTAGGTCAAGGTTGGATCAAAGCTAAAACCATTTGTAAACTAGATCCTTAATCTGATGTCTCTAGTTAAAATTAAAAAAGTCTGATAACGTTTTTATTGAAAGATTTTAATCTTTTGAAAGTAATTGGTATAACATCTTTTTTATTGTGCATTCCATTGAAAAAAAAAGACAATATCATCAAAATTACTACCGGTAGGTAGTGATATAGAAAAATATTTTACCTAATTGTCGCAAATACACTATCTTAACAAATGTAAAAATGTCACTCAATCTACGGGAAATACGCTTTGCGATTCTGTTTAAAAATACTTATGTTGAAATAATTCTGTGAACGACCTCATTAAGTCTCGCTTTCCAGCCAAATATTTTTTAGTGCGCCCTTTATTTTGGTCTCCACTTAAGCGTCCTATTAATGGAGTTTTTGAGAGGGTAATTTGTCATTTACATTATGGTATCCATTATAATTTATATCCTTCCTTTGTTAATGTTTATCAGAATACGAGTACTTTTTTTATTATTAAAATCTATTAATCATGGAAAAATATATACCTCTTCGGTTTCTTTAACATTGTTAAACGCCCTCTATTCGCCACAGTTAATACTATTATAGGAAGTGTGTACGTGCTTTTCTATTACGTATTGTTTTCATAGATGATCATGTCACGAGAAAATAATTCCGTCATCGTAGACTAGATGGCGCTTGACTATTTACATACAATAATTTAAAATGGTTAAAACAAAATTAAACCATTTATTTAATTGCATTCCAGTACATCACATTAAAAATATTTTTTTATTTAATTTCGATAACGTTTTTGATCATATCTTCCTGACATCTTCATTAAATTAATACAAAACTCGAAAGAGTAATTTTACCATACTAAGTAGGTAAGTCACAAGTTACAACTGCATTGCAGACCACAGTTGAAGCCTATGACGTCACGGGTGTATTGCCTCGGGTTGCGATGCGTGTATAATAAATAGTATATATATATGTAATTTGTAAAGCGCCAAGGTAGAGGTATATCTTTGAACCTCTAATGGGGAACTTATTCTAACTTATCATATTTTAATAATGTCTGTTCACAATTTAATAATTTTTTTTTTTTTTTTTTTTTTTTTCGAACTGACTACACTGTTAGCCTGAGGGGCCCTGGAGCCTTTACGGCTTTTACAGCTTTACCGGGCTTGGGGGCGAGCGCTTAGGGCACTCAGCCACGAAAGCTAAGCAACAACATCCGAGGGTGCCAAAGTGGCCGGACCTCGGCTCGGACTGTTGCGCGTATGCAATTAAGTCGCGATCTGACTAATTCCCTACCCGTAATTCGATCTAAACTAACTATACATATATACATGTTTCTGCCCCCTGGGAGGAGGGAAGGAACATGTGTATGTGTATTTAGTGGTCTGAAATTTTTGTCTACTCTAACTAGGCAAAAAAAGAAAAAAAAAGGTCCCTTACAGAACCTATGTACCTATGTGTGTTGTGCATGTGTGTATAATGCAGTGTCATGTATGGCTGTGAAAGCTAGTGATTGTACAGTCACTTGTATCGCGCGAGCGGCTGCTTGGCTCAAGGGCTCCATGCCGATGGATCGGACCTAGGCTTGAGTTGCCGCAGAGGAGGGCGGTCGTGGCGGGTGTGCGGGAACGAAGTTAACCGTACGTCCCCTGCGGAGGGAACGGTGGTTTCGCGGGCGTGGGCGCGAGCACGCATATGTTGCGGGAGCGGACGCGTAGTAATTATTAGCTTTCTCGATGTCGTCGTCGGGATCGACAAAGAGATTTCGCGGACGGCGTTTATAACGTTTGGCAACGGGGATCGAGTTGTCTGGGACGTAGTTCACGGTGGATTTTACGAGCGGGTTGGGGTGATTCGAAGCGCTATCGAAGTATCTCCTGGTGAGATATTTCACATAGGCTTCTATCGAGGGAAGCCTCATGTCCCTGTGGAGGTCCATGTTCCTAACGAAGGCTGGAGGGTCAAGCAGGCGACGGAGAAACCGATTTTGGACTCTTTGCATGCGGACAAAGTTATGTTTGGACATATGTGCGAACGCTGCGCAGCTATATGTCAAGATCGGACGGACGCACATCTTGTATAGTGTAAGCTTATGTCTTAAGGACATTTTGCTTACCGAACTGAGCAGGGGCCGCAAGCGGGAAAGGATCCAGACGGCCCTATTCCGGACTATAGTAACGTGTGCGTTGAAGTTAAGCTTCGAGTCGAGGGTGACACCCAGATATTTAGTCTTGGTGGCCCAAGGGATATTCCTACCGAATAATGAGAGGGGTCCTACCGTGCGTGGTAGTTTACATGTATGCGGTTCGAACATAATCGCGGCGCTCTTTACCGGATCAATTTAATAATTATGTCTGGTTTCCAAGGCGATAAAACCAACTAGTTTGTCCGTTACAAAATTTAAATTAGAACCATTAAGTATTGTTTATATTCTAGTGTTTACAAATTATACTTAGACTTATACTTTGTTCAACATAAGACGTCTTGTATGAGGTGTCCTTAGAACGTAAATTGTTAGGTCGTGCAAATTACGACATAACCTAAAACCATGCATTTCGACTATCAGGTATTATTATAATAAAAATATGATACTGGTAAACGTTATAAAAACATTTCGTACGAAAAATCTTAAATAACTTCCTCTATAAAATGATTTTTGTGAATTTTCATATTTTTTTCTTTCTACGTGCTTTGTTACTTTCTGTGTTACCTACTTAAAACTGGAGTAGACCAAAATAATACGAACAATGAATCAAAAATTATACATTTAATATAAGAATTACTTTTTTAATTTTTAATCAAATATAATATATAGTTGAATAATTATATGTAAATAATTACGTAATTCCTACAGTTTTACTGCAGCAACACGCAAGAAAGGATATTATTGACTGGAAGAATTAATCTTATTGTTTGGCGTCAGACATTCAATAATTCAAGTGTTCCAGATTGCGATCTCAATTGTTGTTATAGTTTATTTTTGTTATTTTATTTACATAGCTTACACAGCACTCAAGTGATTTAAAACATAATCGTAAAATATCTTCCAATTTAACTTATGCTGCTACATCTCTAAAATAAACATAGTTGTGATCATATAATTAAGATCGATTTGAAGTTCCAGATTTTTTTAATCTAAATCATAGCATGTGTAGTTGTTATGTGTTCCTTCTTAGAAGTAATTAGTTATGTTGTGAAATAGCCACATGAATAGAGCAAACGGAATTAGGATTATCCTAACTTCCTAACTATTGTTATAAAGGCGAAAGTGAGTTTGATTGTTTGTTACTCAATCACGGAACACCGGCTGAATGGATTTGAATGAAATTTGGCACTCATATAAATAAAAAATAAAAATATTATTCAGCGTTCTTAATTATGTGACCAGCCAGTAAGTAGTAATACTAGGTTAAGATCGAATGTATGAAGTATATGGAAAAGTTTCGCGATACCGAAAGAAATACAAAAAAATACATGCAATTAGTTATACTTGTTAGTTTGAAAAAAACCTTCCCACTAAGTAAGCGTTCTTAATTATATGTTTTTTTTTTTTTTCGAACTGACTATACTGTTAGCCTTAGGGGCCCTGGAGCCTTTACGGCTTTTACAGCTTTACCGGGCTTGGGGGCGAGCGCTTAGGGCACTCAGCCACGAAAGCTAAGCAACAACATCCGAGGGTGCCAAAGTGGCCGAACCTCGGCTCGGACTGTTGCGCGTATGCAATTAAGTCGCGATCTGACTAATCCCTATCCGTAATTCGATCTAAACTAACTATACATATATACATGTTTCTGCCCCCTGGGAGGAGGGAAGGAACATGTGTATGTGTATTTAGTGGTCTGAAATTTTTTGTCTAATCTAACTAGGCAAAAAAAGAAAAAAAGGTCCCTTACAGAACCTATGTACCTATGTGTGTTGTGCATGTGTGTATAATGCAGTGTCATGTATGGCTGTGAAAGCTAGTGATTGTAGAGTCACTTGTATCGCGCGAGCGGCTGCTTGGCTCAAGGGCTCCATGCCGATGGATCGGACCTAGGCTTGAGTTGCCGCAGAGGAGGGCGGTCGTGGCGGGTGTTAATTATATGAGCATAACGGTAAGCCATGCAGGACTTCTTATGATGAACAAAATATAGTTGACCCGTGCGAATATTTCGCACTTTATAGAATGTAAACAATCTATTTAACAGCTATCATGTTATTTAAACAGGTTGTTCATAGATGGCGCTTTTAATACATTTTCACTGGCAACAACAGATGGATTCTTAATTAAGAAAGATTTTTAAGCATTTTTTAACGAAAATACTAATTTTAAACTATTTGTATATGTTTCGTCTTTAGTGGGGAACGTAAGCTTTAAAATGATGTTCAAATCATTAATTTTGTTGAAGAATTAACGAAGATATGGCATTGCCACGAAATACACCTTGGAAAAATAATGTATATGATGTGGCCAACGATATCGATTCAAAAGTAGCCCTAAATTTAGATCAGTAGTTAATTAAAAAATCATTTTAAGGTGCGGTAACACGTCTATACATAGTTCAATAATGTTTGGCTACCAATAGTAATCTCAGCTGTTATGAAACACATATGGCGGGAACGCATTCCAGCGCGAATATTCTGGAATAACGCAGTTCCGCTACGAACCTCGTTGAAAATCGCGTGTCTACTGTGTTTTGTAGTTAGTATAGAATTTAGTTTTGCATATCATCTCGAATATAATGGGTGAGTCAGCTAATTTTGGTTATTTCTTTGTCAATGTTAATTAAATGAAAAATTCTTCTGTTAAGAGATTTTTAATGGTGAACCGCTTTGATTGTGGGCTGTAATGGGGTTTTTATGGCGGTATTAAAAACGGTAGTTTATGTAGTTCTTGGAATTTTATCGAAATGACATTTCGAGAATATCTCTTCGAACACCTAGCAGTTGTTTGGTATTTACTAATAACCATTAAAACATCTGACAGCTTTGTACAACATAAACTTAGAAGTAGGTATACTGCGCCCGGTCAACTTTTATTAATAAAAATAGTTTTATTACATTGGATTGATTGATAATGTTATAGGTCGGTAAGTAGTACCAGTGGCGTCTTGGCGTGGCCAAAAGTATTTTTTTTATTTTGATATTCATAATGGATCGGTTGTTTTTTTTTAATTCTTAATTTTTAGAGGCTTTTATGCTATTCGCATATGTCAGCCTACGGTTGTGTTTATGGAAATATCTATCTACCCTTCAGTTCTATTAAGTATATGTAAATTATAGTGTACATATTAACGATGTGATGGATCTTGACAAAAACTCGTTTCATCAAGGTTGTAAATACGATTGGGTGCAGACGATAAATCCAAATCTTGATCAATATTTTCGAGTATTCCAAAATACTTATAGACCGTAAAGGGATTGCATGTTTTTCTTCTGGCGATTTCCACTGATTACGGCTTTTTGAGCGACAAATTGTGTCTTTTTCTAAAACCTCGTAACCAATCGTCACCTGGTATGTCATTTTTAAATACTGTTACGATACAATTCCTTCGGATATATTCGCTAATCAATGATGAGATTTCCTTGCGAGTTAATGGAAAACCACACTTCTCCATTATGTGAATACTGTAGTGCTATTCTGTAAGAACGTTTTAAGATCTCGATAGCTGAATCCGCGCTGCGGTATTAACGATGAACGTGTAATATATCGTACATCTTGTATACATAGTTATAAAACAGTATATATTTTATGTATTCAACAATCTTAGTGATAATATTGCTGAAACCTTCATTCTCTTCGGTGCGGCGTAAAAATGCCAATCTATACATTGAAGTGTCTGTTTGTAATGTCAAAATAACGAGTTTTTACTAAATGCATATGAAAGTATACATAATACCTATAACAAAAAAACAATTTTTAAAATGATTTCTGGATGTTTGTTCCGAGTAATCTCCGAAACGGTGGGACCGATTTTGATGGGACTTTCACTGGTGATAACTGATGTGTTAAGGCATAACAAAGATTACTTTAATTTCAGAAAAATAATTAGGGTTCCGCACAAAAAATAAAAAACCTTTTTCGGTAATCCACGCGAGCGGAACCGCGGGCACAGCTTGTTTATTCATATAATCACAGGGTCACCCGTAGGGCAAGTCCGATATTTCGGTGCACTATCTTCAAATTACTAATGGTTTCGTTCCCATCCAATTTGTAGCGGCGTTTTTTAATCAAAGAAAAAAGTCGGCGCTAGATTTAAAAATCGTTGTTCTCTCACAGCGCTTACTGACGTTTGAGTTTCTATGTACTTTATTAGTGAGAAAAACTTGAAATTGTTTGGGTTCTTTGATCTAATAAAAGCACACATTTCCATCACTGGTCAGAATTCTGATTGCATGTATTAGCTCTAGAATTACCACAGTTATCCAAGTAACTGAGTAAGTTCTAAGGAACCGAAACTGATATATGAGCCATTCGTGGTATCGCCTTAATACGGCTTGCACTGAGACATGCATGGCTTAATCTTTGAGACAAGCATATAACTACTGGCAGGATCAACCAGGGAGCTATTTCTCCTTCCTTTTTCTTCGCGTAGGCTTCTGTGTATTTTTTTAAGATGTTTGACTTGGATGAAATTGTTTATAGATCGTATAATTTATGAATTGGATTTTTTTGCACGCCATCTGTTGTAAAGTGGTCGTGCTTATACAGAAAACTTCACGGGCATGCGCGCAACAACCTATCAAAGTTTCAGATTTTGATAGACCTGTATCCAGCAGTGGATTGATAAAAGCCTATGATAATGAATATGCGAAAAAGGTTTTCAACTACCGACTATGGCATTCGGCTACCATCAATACATTGATATTTCGCGTGTTAAATTTTACTAGAAAAGTCTTGGTTGGTTATTGGTGGTGATAGTTGCTAGCAGAATATTGTTTCGATGTTCCTAGTTTCAATACCTCATACGTATCACGAATATATTCTAACTAGCAGTGCCCGCGGCTCTGTTCGAGTTGGCTACTACACCCTGTTATGCTTATTGTGGCTGATTCTTAGAAGACAGATATATGTAGGTCTTTTTAAGATCTACAATTATGTAGAACATTAATTTGATATAATATCTCGTATGGATTACTCAGCGAACGTCATTTAAGCGCTCCAAATGCGTCTTTTCTCCGAATAGGTTCACCATGCTCGTCACTGCATATGTTGTATGTTATTTTGTCTTACAAAATATATCCTATAACCTGGCCAGATAACACAGCGATCAATTAAAATTAAAAAAAAAAACATGTAAATCGGATAAGTGGTTGTTGCTTGAAAATAACATAAACGGACAGACAGACAAAGAGACTTTCGAATTTTATAATATTCATAGAATAGACGAAGTAGCAAACACGCATGCCGTCTACCTGATATTAAGTCGTTATTATAACCTTTAGATATTTATAACCAACCACAAAAAGACCTCAGTACTGAGGCCAGTCATAATTCCTTTTTACTACCTAGAACTGAGTTGGAATGCTGCGTGTGCTTGTGCGTGTTACCAGACACACACTCTCGGGGCCCGAATACAGCAGAGAGAAAATAGCTGCTTTGCAGTAGAAAGTCCTTCCACAGGGGAACCTTACACAGGCTCTATCACTGTCTTAATCAAATTAAATCGAAGATCTTCAGCCAAATCATCACTTTGGTATTGTACTCCAACGTTAGGTTATATAACCTTTTTCAGCTTCAGCTTTGGACTCAGATATTTTGTCTAAGTCTTAATTTAGGCAACAGCATTACGTAATTGATAATATGTAAATGTGACAAGCATAACAAGGACTCTATGATGAACATTGGAGAATTTGCAGACAATCGCCTATAAATAGTGAGATGTTGTATTCACCATGTCGCGATCGGGTCGCAGACAATGACACGGACAAAGAATCGCAATCACTCAAATGGACAGTCGTGTTTTGTTTATTAACAAATTTTTGATTAATAATTAATGACCAGTTCCCACGATATTAAGGCCCTATACGTTGGCCAGCTTATCATATTAATTTAACTCACGTATTTACTTCGAAGTTCAAAGTGTGGAAATGTTTATTGAACCTGCCATCCGAAACGTACCTAATTTAAAAATCTACAATGGCTTTGGAATATATAGATATTAGATACAATTGAATAATTTAATTTAGGTAATTTAACAATATTTAAAGTTAATTAAAATCCCATAGTGTCTACTACTTATTTATCTACATGTAATGGAGAAATCTAGTTTTTTCTTTCAAGTATTTAAAAATTGAATCTTTTCTTAATGGCAAATTATATGATAAATATATCATCCGAAAACTTATTTATTTATTTTACAGCGTCCATTAATTACGTTAGGTGTTTTTGTCGATTTTCCAACCCCTCTCCTCCCCTAGTGAGATGTCGTGAGATTTTGCTCAACCACCTCCACCAACCACCAATCTCACATGAGATTTATAAAAATGCGTTTTTATAATGTAAATGCGTAGTATTTATTGTAAAATAAAACTTAATACTTTTAATTTAAAAAAAATCGTTATATTGGCCGAGACCCACCGTCTCCAAAGTAAGATTAGATGAGATTCGGCTCGATCCACTCCCGTTGAATGCAAACTGTAATTACAAACCCCCTAACTAATACAAAAACTTGTTTATAGAAACCAGGGTATTAATTATGTTTTTCCCTTAAATCTCAGACATTTCTCAGCTAATTTTCTAATAGCCTTTTACATAATATACGGTAATTCTTTTGAGATGTTGAACATTAAATTTACCCGGGCATTTTTTCTAAGCTAGTTATTATTCTTAAATTTAGATCGTAATGATTATATGAAATGATAATCACGACTCGATTTCATGTCTTAATGTTGATATAAATTCTGTTTTACCAAAAGACCATATGTATCAAAGACAGTCTTTGATTTTCTTTTTAAAATAATTTATTACTTCCGTACTGTTGTTTAGTAAGTATACTACTGTTGAACGGTTTAACCTAAAATAAATGAAGCAAATATTTGAAAAGTGTTGTATAGTTACCATTAGGTTAGAATTTAGGTTTTATCAAGGTATTACATGTTTTTATCCCTACATAATGGTCACCTATCAGACTTGTATTTGTGTTTCCAATATTATTGTTGGTACATCTCAATACAAGATATTTTTCTACAAGGCCCTCTATAACCGAACGAAAACAAATTGAGTTCTCAAAATCTAATGATATTATTATGCGCCCTATAATTATGTTGACGAAAATGGTCCGTGGATTACAAGTTGCCAAAAATAGCGTTCGATTTCTCACCCACTCGCAACCTGTCCGGAAGCCAGCACAATTTAATTATGTTACGATAAAACTAAATGTTAATGAGCAATAATACTAGAATGATAATGATAAATTCGATACCTTGAGAATGGAAGAGAAGGGGCACCCAATAATTGCCAATGTAGTATTTTTATCTTTCATTAGTCCTTATAACCAAAGCTAGATTTACGTTTTTGTCAAAATTATTGATAATTGATTCAAGATCCATGTCTACATGTAGCCACTTGGTCCTTATTGTACTTCAATTCATAATCATGTTTAATTTAATATTGAGGTATTTCGTCTATTCGGCTATTTCGTCCCCAAAGGAGTTTTGGGCAAGACTATTGAGATTTCTTATATAAGAAGCAATGCGGATCCTAACCATTCATCCGGTCCTATTCAGAATTTTAAGGCCATATCGGAAGCTAGTTTTTCGAAGGCAAAATCGTATACAACTTATAAAAGATTTACTGCTTTTATAATAAGTTTATAAGCAACGATATTAACGACTTTGTGGGAACGGAATTTCATAAACACTTCTGTTAATAAATTTAAATTAACTATCTTTAATTATAAAGTATTAACGGTACTTTAATTATCTCTAGACAATCTTAATCAGCATTAAAACGTAGTAAATTTACGTGAATTGTTAGTGGGTATCGTTTCTGTCGAAGCCGGTAATACATCTCAAAGAGCCGCCCGTGTCCTGCATTCCCATCTCGGGAAGCTTCCGAGAACCCACGGAACCGCTAGTTCTCACTAGGTATAACACGACCTTCCCTGGTTACTGGTTAGTTACCGATGCGTTCGCCCACACGGTACGATTAATCGCGCAATTCCACAATGGATATAAGATCATTAGAACACAGTTTGTACGGTGTTGCGCATGGTTGTCAGTCGCTTCAACGACATCATCCAAAGACGCCGCTGCATCAGAGCGCGCATTCTCAATTAGCGCTTACGCTGTTAGTGTTCGGTTCGCGTTAGGTAGTAGTATCGTTAGCGGAATCGATTCGATACGGTTGTGGTTGTTCGGTTTTTGTGAAACGAATTCGGTAATTTGTGTTCGTTAGTGCGTCTCACTGTGAACTGGTTGTAATGTCCCTTTTGTAGTACAAAGCGATAATTATTGGAGCGTGCATGTAAAAAGCATTACTCATTTTTGTAACATGTCGTTATGAATAGTTTCTTGAGCTTCAACACTGCAATATTGCATTAAGTTTTGCCTAATTTCTAGAAATCATTGACGAGTCGATAATCAGATAAATCACATTCTACGGTTCTGTAGGAAACTGTATTATTGCATCTAATATATATAAAAAATATTATAAAGTAATTAAGAAAGATAAGTTATACTAAAAAAATTTTTTTACATTATTTGACACGATATAGCTTAAAAAATAAAAAGTTCAGATTATTAGTAAAAATGTATCGTATTTGGTGATGATATTAGTTATCGTCAAACTGGTATTATATTGTAGAATTTTTAATTGAATTTTTCAACGAATCCGTGCTGTAACGACATTAGGAAATAGTTCTAATATTAATACACTTACGATATACCACTATCCACTAAACAATAATAGGTACTGTACCTAATAGTTTCAAAGCTGCCGGTGAAGAACACTTATTTGATATCCTTGGATCACTGATGTTATTCAAACTCGAATTTTATACAAGCCACAAAGCGTATAATCAAAGATTTCTAACTAAACCTTTGATATCATAATACTTTTTAACATTTACAAACTTACTGAGGGAATGAGACATAAAAGCGATATTTTAATTTTCGCAAAGTTTAAATTTTAATTCCGAATTTTTGTACCTATATAAATACATAATTATAACGATACGATGTTCGAGCCCTTTTCAACTTTGTTTAGCGTTAGCGGAATCTCAGAATTCGCAAAAAATAAAATTCAGAAATTGTATAGTTTACGGTACCTATGTTGTAAACTAATTTATATACATTCCTTTGTTGATCGTGACGGTGCGGTAATGGAAACTTCACCTCCATACCTTTTTGAACGGTCACGTGGGTTTGAAGGGTTGAGTTGGTTACACGTATTTACACAGAAGGCACTCTACCTTAGGAAGTACAGCAACAGTGATAAAATCAAAAGTACTGCATGCACGTTTCCCACTACTACTACTATAAAATATTTGTCCTATAATATATTTATTGCTTGACTGACAATGACAATGTCAATCAAAATGATCCATGATTTTATACCTGGAAGTTATTCTGTATGCGACGCGTCGACCTTAGGCTGTACGGTGTGAAATTTTGTAACTGTATGTCAACTACCGAGTGATTGAATTATTTATGAACATTCCCGTTTAGTATTTATTTACATGTGTATAGGAGTTTTCCGGGGTTATACGCCAGTTTATTATATCGACGATGAAAAGGCTAATCGTTTAACGTGCATATGACAAACTTTACACGTTAATAAACTACCCTTTCCACTGTCGATATGTAATAAATTACTTTGAGCTTTGTAAGTTAATAAGGGATCTGTTTATAATACTTTGAGTTGTATTTACTTGGATAAAGTAACTAACGTATTAGCTTTTGGCTGTTGTCAGGGCATACTAGTTTTATATTTGTTTAGAAATATGAGTTATTTAATAATCTAATTTATCTGTATCGAAATGACCAGCAATAAATGCTAAGAATTGATCCACTACCAACGATGGGTTTCACTTTTTGTTAAAGTAGAGTACATATACTTTCTTTTAAAAGTATTTATATCATGAAATCTTCACATGGAATCCCTAGAAATGTACTGTGTTTGTGACTTATGGTCTCTTATATCATCCAATTTAAAGGGATTACTTGTAATGGAAGGTAGTAGTTATAAGTAGAAAGTAATTATTTGATTTGTGGCTCGAATGTAGTTAATTGCAAAATACACTTGTCAACTTGTTCGTTAACTATCAATCAACTCTGAAACAGTCATACACGATAGGTACTTATCGTATCAGGTGACATACTTAGAATGTCCATCTGTGCAACTTATACTTGATTACTAAAACCGTGCTTATGGTTAAACGGGTTAATTCATGGACCAAAGATACGAGATAATTTCTTGATAGTGTTTTGATTTTAAGTCAATAAGAAGAACAAAATTCTTTAGATGACAAATAAATTCAATTTTATATAACCGTCATATTGAACGTACCTTTTTATAAGTGTAAGAATTTTTCTGATCAAATCAGTTGTTACATACATTACCTCCTACAAACAAACATTCAAACTCACAAATTTTACCTCTTTATAATAGTAGTGTAGGTTACAAACTTTATGTCTACAGTTTACTAATTCACGTGCTCCAAAGGTTTGCAAAAGTAATGTATTTGTCTTGAAGAAAACAGAAGTTTAGCTAACGGTTGGTCTAATGAATTGGCCTTGCCTCCATCTGTCCCATGATTAAATTTCCTATATACCATGCTTTGGGAACCGCTTGTTATATTCAAACAAGATGAAAATCTTCTGATGGCAGATCATTGAAAGCTGTTTTGATATTGGGAGTTTTTCCAATATGGACTCGTTGGTCAACAAATCACGGAGAAATTTCAATGAAAAGTTTAATCGAAGTCACGTGTCCTTGTATAATTAACTTTTTGTCCATTGGATAACATAAACTGTACCCTTACTTTAAACATTGCAAGTGTATCTTGTTAAATGTATGAACGTGTTTAAACAATTCTTCGTTGACCATAAAAAGATCAAGACAGTTATGTAAAGTGTTAAGATGACTTAGTTATGTCCGCTATCTGTTTTGCTGTTAGTTCAACCTGCACTTAAAAAGGTTTAAGTACTCTGAATGTTTACTTTAAAATTGGTAAGTAAGTGTCCCTAATTTAGTAAATGTAATAAGAAAATGGTAAGACCTTAATGGTTACCGTTTATATAGTTTTCTGAATAATCAATGATATAGAAAACTTTGTCACATAGTTTAAAACTGATAATATGAGAATTACAATATAAATACTAATATGGATACTACACAAATAATAATGGTGACAAATGTAGTCTAGTTTCTTGCTGGTTTCTTTAGTCAGCAAGGATATTTCCCGGATCGGTGGTATTGTGAGGTCATTAAATACTTTCTCGGGGCCTAAATCAAGTAATTTGGTTGTAATAATAATTCAAAGAAATTATGAATTCCGCTTCGAACTTCAAAGATGATGGTCCATTGTCGTGTTCAGAATTTCAGATTTATTTTAGAAAATATAGTGTATTTTCGTAGATATATATATATAGAATACGGCATGGTTCACATATTGTCTGTGTATCTGCATTCTGTACTGTTAAAGATACATGTGATAATTATATTATTGAATACCTTCGATAAAGTATTTACGATCGTGGTACATTAGTGGTGTTACCCACACGTGCACATGGTGTTAAGATAAATATAAATCTTTTCTTTATAAAGAAATCATCTCTTACCTTCTAAAGAAATAGTGGCACTAAATCATGGAGTTTTATGATTCTATTTCTAAGTTGTCTACACGTTAATCTAAAACGATTGAACTACTTAATCGATATAACTCCTTTCATCATTTATAATATTTGTCCCTTTGATTCAGTAAGATTGACATATTTTTCGTCGCCTTAATTAGTACCATAGAGGTTGGTTTCCTATAAAGGTATCTAATAAAAGATCACGATAGAGAGTTAGCAAAGTTAATTCATAAAACAATGATGTATCAGGTTAAGGTTATTCTTTTATAATACCGTGAATTATCTCCGATTCATATCGTTATTACATTTAACGTTATATTGTAGTGACCTTCGACTTCCATAGTGGACCCACCCACACGGATGGGCTCGCCTACGTTATCTCGACTACAGAGCATATTCTTATAAAGTTAAGAAAAACTACGCTACGAAATACGTGATCCACGTTTACATTTGTTAACATGTTTATAGATACTTGACTTGTTGTTACACTTACTTTAACTTATTCATTGTTTGCTACTCTTGTAGATTTTATTGAATTGATTTCAACTTCTTCTATATCTTAAGCTAAATATGGTCAGCATGTTTTCCTCTTACACTCTCTTCTATCAGCTGTCATCTCAGTACTCACACCTTTTATACACATAATATACAAGTCATTCATAATTTCTACGATATTCCTTTACTCCTATATCCGTCTACCTTTATAATTAACTCTTCTATTTATATAACTCGTCATATAGACTTTCATCCCACCTCTTGACATGGTCATATCAAGCTTACTTCTCAACTTCTCTCTGTAATTTGTGCTATTTTCATACTTCTGATTACAAAAATTAAAATAAATGAATATAAATGTTTAATATTTATATATCAGAATCCGGCAGAAGACTGCAGACAAAGTATACTAAAAAGCTTAGGAGAATTATCTAAATGTATTGTTAAGTAAAACGTTATTTTTTTAGCGAAATACAATACTTCAGAGTCCACATATTCTTGTTGACATTACTATGTTTAAAAACTTTCCATTACTCTCATTGCCTAGACAACATTAGCTGTTCAAAAGTACATCTTTCAGCCTGATTTTCTATAAACGTCTTGTTGAGCCACACCACAACAAAAAGGCCATTAATTTATAAGTGCCCAACTGTTTACATGATTACGAACATTAAAGCCATCCGAAGTTCGACCCAGTTTTTTGTACCGATGTCTTTACATCATTATGTGTGTCTGCTGCAATCCTTTGTGTAATTGTATCTAATGATTCTTGCGTATGTTTAACATCAATTAACTCTACAAGTCTACACTGATCATTTATTAATGTGGTAAAAGTTAGACCGGGTTCTTTACAGTTTATCGAAACGTTTTTCTTATGTAGTTTCCGGTGGCATTTTTTATCATATAGGTGTATTATCTTATTTCTTATCATACGGTTAAACCGAATGCGGTAAAAAAAATGTTTTGATTATTTTGCAGCAGTGTACGGTAAAAAAGCCGAAATGTTCGCAATAGCGAGCAAAGCAGCAAAAAGCAAAGACAACACTTATATAAATGTAAACGTTTTAGAATTTTTAACGTATACGGTTAAACCGTATTAGAAAACCGAATCGAATAAACCGCAATAGCTTGAACCGCGGGTTAGCTGATGTAAATTTACTTTGTCTATATGGAAACTCGGTGATAAGCGTTTTCGAATTCGTAACCGTGTCGCTTCGTCTACAATATCAAAGTTTTTACTATTGTGTCAATTTTTTTAATATGATTTGATTTTGTCTTTTTTTTAAGTAGGAGTTTATTATGCCTCTTATTACATACATATTATGTCTTACTCGCATGTGCATCTTGAATACTACTGTACTATACTGTTATCACCTGCATACTGTAATTACATGTTCAACGCATAAATATTTGTTGAAGGTCATTTGTTTGACTCTGTAAGATTCGGGTTAATTTTGTTTACGCTCGCCGGCCACGTGAACTTTACGAGTATATAGCAGGGCGCCGCCCGCCTACGATATGCAGACAAACATGTCACTGATGTAATTCGTTCGTGTGAACCCTACGCGCCTCGTATACTCCCTCAACATCTTTTACATAATAAAGAGGTTAATGAAGTCAGTTCGCGATTGAGCAAGTTAACGGAAATGACCACCTGACGGGAATAGTTCGTCTTGTAACTGTCGCCAGTTTCACAGTGCGACCGCATAATCACAGACCGATACTCGCTCTGCAGATAACCCTGTAACGAGCCAAAAATAATCAGTTTACTCTTAGCCGCGGTCGGACCACGACTGCCCGTGAATTTAACCCGTCCCCGCTTTATATACCAAGCTCAAGGATGACATCGGTGCGCACGCGCTCTGCTTCCCCAAAATCTGTATCGTTCTCCCCCGTTCTCGAACGAAAGTACAGCTTGGAACGGGGCCCTACGAGTCCTCCTGAACTAAGAACGAATGACTGGAAGAAATACTTCACGGATTTCAGTGCATATCTCGGTGAGTTAACCAGACGAAATGTTCAAGTCATATTTATGACTCAAATCGTTTTTATAATACGACCTTGCGCTATATTGGTTACGTGTCAGTACATCATTCGGGAGCGATTTAGTAAACAAACTTTGCGTAATTGCATAAAAGCAGTTTTGCACATTCTTACTTGCTGTGTGGTTCACTCATTTTTATTAAAATAATGAATCGAATGGTATATTTCATTTTTCAATAGATAATACTGAATGGGTAAATTAATCATCATTAAAACTTTACTATTGGAATATATTTGTATAGTTACTTTTCCTTAACAGTACAAATAAATACTAAAATGTTGTACCTACCTCGTATTCGTACTTTATTTTTAAGAAATCGTGTGACAGTTTATTATTTTTAATATAAATAGTTATATAATTAGGTGTGATTAGGGTTGCCAACCCTATTATATTAGGCGTACTATATTCTAAATATAAATCTGAACCGAAAAATATTATTTCCCATACAAGCTTTGCCACATCCTTTAACACCTTTTTAGGTTGAATTTTAACAACCCCTAATAATATGTTTCACTAAATTGTGTGGTAAAATATTAATACCAAGTTTCAAATAAATCTGACTCGAATAATATTATTTTCCATTCGAACTTTTCCATCTCCTTAGGAGTTAAATTTTGAGAAATCCCTTCGTAAGCGATGCCTAGAATATAAAGTCAACATCCTCCCTAATATCCAAATTTCTATCCTTAGAAGTTGGGCTGGATGGATGAAAAGTCAGTCAGGGGCCGTCACGACATTGCCTTTTATGTAAGATAATAAATAGATTACTGAATTTAAACTTCATTCTTTTTAAAACTATTTAATGATATGTCGTTTTATAAAAAAATATATATATGGATTAAATAAATATCTCATTTTAAATTCGTTTCTGTACGGAACTTGATAGGAAGACAAAAATCGAAGTTCATACTAAAGTAATTGTTATTGTTTTTACATGAATTTTTCGTTGTAAAATCAATATCCCTATAAAAAAGGTGGATGTAGTTAGGGGAATATTATGTTTCACTTGACCGAAGTTTTATATTTTATTTTTTTAAAGGCGTTATATCGACTGCTGATGGATAACCTTGTGGCCCGAACCGCAAAACGTGTTCGTGATACTTCAGTGTATTGTTCAAGAATTGTATTACCTAGATGTAGTATTGCTATTTATAGCAACACTCTTGCGTTCCAATTTTATGTTTTATTAGCTTCTGCCGCTTTCGTGGTCTTTTTCTGTGTGTCCTTCTCCAAGTCCCAGGCTGCTTCTAGGCCCAATTGCCAAAAGTAAAATCAAAAATACTTTAATTCTCTCTATATTAAAACTTATTAACGCTTGCTGACCTCTCTGGTAAGTTATCTCTGGGTAAATTATGAACGCCTGTATATGATAACGTATTATTTTAATTTATCAGAAGTTCTTCAATGAATTCGTTTTACACAATGAATTCTTCTCTATATCTATTGAATGTAAGTAATTTTCGTAAGACATTTTACCTACAACACATGCCTGATCATAAATTACGTGACTGTCTTTAAGTTTATTTTAGTTTATCGAACGTAATAACAAAATGCAGTTTGTTACTGGATATCTGAGCAGTGTAGTTTTTACACATTTTGTAATAGATACTTATATATTATAAGAGCCACTGATTACAAATATGTCATTTTTTACATGTCTGTCTATCTGTTTGTAAGTCTGGGCTTAATAAACTCATAAACAACTAATTTGATGAGATTTTGTATGTACTCCTTATTGTCTTTTTTAAATTGATATACTATAAAAATTATCAATATAAGCTCTAATGAAATAACGAGATGTAAATAATTACTGCGTAATAAACGCGTGCAGAGCCGCGGCCACAGTTAGTCTTCAATAAAGTTATGAATTATAAATATAGCGCCTGCGATTTAAATCATACCAATCAGCTGTGTGATACAAGCATGCATTGCTAATAGAACAAAATCAGGCGTTTAGAATTAACTTTATCGTTCGCGTTGCGGCGATGCGACGAGCAAAGTTACATAGCTTTTCAAGACTGGAATTTATAGAAGAGACACAGATCATGTTAAAAATTGTACAATTATCTTATACTAATATTAAAGCCAGTATTTTGTATAGTTTTAAATACTTGTACAACTAGCATGTACGTAAGTTGAATTACAATAACAAATAATGTAAGACATTGTCTGTTTTGACTAAATTGCGACTACATACAATAAATACTGAATTCGAAAAAACCATCTTTCGGTATCAAGCACTATCCTATATATCCAGTTTCCGAAGCGAGTTTCGCTATGGTACGAGTATATGTAGATCAAAGTGAATATGGCGATTTTTTTAACGAGTGTAAAAGTTTTAACCGATACGTTCTTTATAATGCGACAGACCCAAACACTTTTATATCTTCTTGGTAAAATAAGTAATCAATACAATAAATCTGTGTCTACTAGACAAGCCTTTCTGAGCAGTAACTATTTCACGAGTTCAAAATGTTTGACTGAAGTGCAGGTTGCGGGGGGGGGGACTCGGACGCAATGAGGTATTATGTACTAAATACTACATAATACTCACTGCTCGGACGTCATAATATAAATTGTCGCACATAAACAATTCCAGTAAAGGGTAAGCGATTATTTACTTAGATACCCGTGTATTTTTGATTATTATAAGCATTATTTTGTGCAAGACAAGAAGAATTTATATAGTATCCGATAAAAAAAGTGTGTACTTATAAAGTTATACTTGCTTCTTTGTCGTAACAAAACAACTCCAAAACTTTTACCCCTTGAGCCAAAAATATTATAAAATTAGCCATCATTGAGATAATAAAGTACTTTTAAGCAAATTGAAATAATGTTTATTTATACAACGTTAAATATTCTATACATATAAAATTGAAGTGTCTGTTTTTTAATGTCAAAATAACACATTTTTAGTAAATGCATATGAAAGTATACAAGCTACCTGTAACGAAAAACCCATTTTTTTTAATTTTTGTCTGTCCGAAACGGTTGGACCGATTTTAACGGGACTTTCACTGGCAGATAGCTGATGTTATTAGACATAACTTAGGCTACTTTTATTTTAGAAAAATAATTAGGGTTCCGCACAAAAAATAAAACCTTTTTTAGTAGTCCACGCGAGCGGAGCCGCGGGCTCAGCTAGTTTTATATAAAACAAGTCAAAAAAATGCGTTTAAATTATTAGCATTGATGGCTAATTTCATCATGTCGCATTTCCGTCACATGATGCGCGCGCAGTTCTCAATTTTATCCTCAACTAAACGCGCCAAATAAAGTATAACTTTTTTTTTAACTAAACATTAAAAAACTAAATCATCCAGTACTTTCTTTAATAGCGATTGCGCGGTTTAATAATATCTAGCAACGATTTCTAAATGGGGTTACGCAGAAATGTTTCGCGAATCAGTTACATTAATTGTCATTGAACCTTTGATTATTTTTTTGTCATAGTGGCCACAATCTCACCTGATGTTAAGCGACGATGTGGCCCAAGATGATAACACGCTAAACCTAGTGTAGGACTGGCTCTCAAGTGCAGCTGCCGGAACCCACCTATTGGTGCTTGGCGAGAGATTTTCAACTTGAGGGTGGTAGCTAGCCAGGCGGCTATTAGAAAAAGCCCTACCACCATGCTATGGTTTCCTCACGATGTTTTCCTTCACCGAAAGCTCAGGCTCATTACAGGGATTCGAACTCACGTCAATCGGCGCGAAGTCGTACACGCTACCACTGAGCCAACATTGCTTATTATTTTGACTGTTAAATTAATAACATATCAGCATTAACAAAAATTCTGGACTTCCTGCATATAAATGAACAATAGTGAATATTTTCTACTTTTATATAGGTTTCGAACGGTGATCAGCGCTATACATGAAGATATACATAGACAAACCATAAAGTGTACGATGTAATGCCTAAAAACTAAAAACACCGTATTCCGCGGTCGTGTATACGATTGCAGAAAACGCCGTGGCAGGTTCCAAGATTGTGAAATCGCTGGATGCCCTTTGAAAAAATGCACCCAGACGGCACAAGACTATCATTAACAGTCATTATGTGACAATTGTAGGATGTTTTTCTCATGATGGCGTAAATGACCTCCGAAAAAAGCATTCGACCCTAAGTACACAAAAATGACATTAAAGCATGGTGGGGGAAATGTAAAAATATGGGAGTGCTTTTCTGCACATGGTGTTTGACCTGTTAAGTCTAATTTCAGTTTAAAATGTATTAAATAGCTTTTTTTCTTTACGCACTTCACATTTATGTGATTTATTTAATCGAAGTTTCATATAAAACAACTCTCGAGCAGTTAAATAAATCTTTCTTAATTATTTATTTATTTGTTACTATACAGAATAAATAAAATTTGTAAAAAAATACCTATCGATTTTATTAATCGATCT
This sequence comes from Saturnia pavonia, assembly GCA_947532125.1. NCBI lineage: Eukaryota > Metazoa > Arthropoda > Insecta > Lepidoptera > Saturniidae > Saturnia > Saturnia pavonia. Next base: position 3,435,038 of record OX383899.1, on the reverse strand, counting down.
AATCCTACTCCCTTTTGCTCTATTCATGTGGCTATTTCACAACATAACTAATTACTTCTAAGAAGGAACACATAACTACACATAGCATGATTTAGATTAAGAATATCTGGAACTTGAAATCGTTGTTAATTATATGACCACAACTGTAATATTTCGAATCTGATAGGTGGTTAACCTAGAAGATCTGAAAAACTCTGCTCCCGTCCAATGCACGACTTTCTTTTAAAACAGCTTTTCTAGTATTCTTGAAGTATTATACTTCAATGGTACCTGAGACAATTAACTAAATCCAACTCAATTAAATTGATTTTTCTAGACGAAAATTACAACTCGAACAAAAATATTAGCCACTACGGTAATTTACACTTCGCAAGTATGTAAGTACTCTATTTATTGTCTGACTCTCTTACTTATCTTTATTAGGAATATATTCGCTTTCTCTTAAACTGAAACGATCCATCCATTTTCAATTCCATTTTGTTGTCATATCCTTTTATTAATTAACCTTAGACTAACTCTGTGTTGTGCTTATAGTACTCTTAAAATGTTTGCACGAATTTGAAAGGATAACTAGCTATTTAAATTCTTCGAAATATCAATAGCGCTGACTAATCTTACCCTCACCCTTTTGTTTGGGCACTACCAACTTGCAAGAGAGAGTAAGAATACAAATTCCGCTGAGTACGCGTCACCGAATGACGCCTCAACTCTTCATTATCAAGGCATGCTCTTTGATGACGTAGCACCGTCAAGCATATAAAGCGCTGCAATGAGATCGAAAAATAAATTATGCTAGTTCACGTCAAGTTTACTTTATAGGAGAAATCGCTTGATTTGTATTTATCTCATCTGCGAATCGAAATCACTTTCGTTTATCTCGACGTGAAAAGCGAGTACTCGGCGTCGCGTCGCGACGGAATGTAAGCGATTGAAGCGCTGTTAACGAGTGTGATTAAAGAATCACAAATATTTATGTGAACAATGTGTTAGGCTGTTAGGGTGAACGCGATTTTTGCGGTCTGCGCTTGAGGTGAATCAGACATCAGTATAGCGTTAGTCCATAAGAACGTCGCTCGCGCGTTGTACGAATACAGAGATATATTTAAATTTAGAATCCCTTCTTCTGCCCTTGGTTGCATAGCTTTATTTTTTATTTTTATGGCACATCTCGCGAACTCTGAGCGACAAGTTTCTCGCGAACCACATACTGAGTCACTGTTGAAATTGTTTTAAATAAATAATTTAAAAAATGGCGAATTCTCATTACACTGTAAATGATGACATTTATGGAAAAATTTTAAAACCACATTCGAATTCATCACCTGAAGTGGAATATGCAGAGGTTTTCGAAGCTGTCGAAGGATTGGGTATTTTAATTTATTTTAATTTTTATGGTATTAAAAATCTGGTATTTATTTCTATATATGTAGCACAGAAAACAAAAACCTTCTTTGTAATTTGTCTATAGACGAATCTACTATTATTATCATCACAAGTCGTTTATTTAAGAGATAATTTGTGATACAAACGTCTATACACAAATTCGCTTATCAACAACGTACAAGCCCCGTATTAAATGTGATCGATAAGGGATTATGGTTCTTAAAACCTGAACCATAGGGAATAATTATAAAATTTAGTGCTTATATAAATTAAGTTAGTGCCAACCAGGGAGACATTGAACCCACCGAAATGCAAACTAGTACTTGTCAAACAAGTCGGGCAGGGTGAAGGGATTGACCGGGAGATTCAGTCCAAAAAAAATATTTGCATATTTGTTATAAAATAGGTATTAAAGCAGTAATGTGTAGTTTTCCTTAAATAATTAATATTATTAAACAATGAGAACAATTTGTTACTTATTTTGCAAACAGAATTCCATGTATTTATTGTTTTTAAATGAAAATACGAGGAATATCATCAAAATAGAGAAAACGAATTAATTAGGCTACAATGTATTTGAAATTTATTTTTCTCCAAAGTAACTAAGAGGTTTTTTTTAATTAAAAACGTTTAATAATTAATATCATCGGAAAAATGTTGTCCAGGTATTTTGAAGAAAGGCATGATGTTCGTAAGAAACACATAAATTGAAAATATTAAAATAAACCGAACTGCAGAACTAAATAAAAGATAAATAGAATTTAAAACTGTTGAAATAATTAACCTCTTCAGCTCACATTAAGAATCATGCGTTTACTTTCCGCTTAAAAATGAACAATCAAGCAGTTTGCGAAAACCTGCATGATAAAACTTACAAGACGTTTACTTACAAGTTACAAGAAGCAAATGGTGTAATGCATAGGACCAAAGTTCGTGGACAATAACGTTTCTCTGATGAGATATATTTTTCGATTAACTTATAGACCAAGTCCGGTACCTAAAGCTGTAAAAGCTGTAAAGGCTCCAGGGCTCCTAAGACTAATAGTATAGTCAGGTCGAAAAAAAAAGAAAAGATTAACTTATAAAAAGCGTAAAATGAATAATTAAGAAAGATGAGGAGGAGATTTGTTAAGAACGTTTATGTTAGATGAACTTAAGTCATTGTTAGTCAATGAAAGAGATATTGGGAGTAGACAAAATATTCAGTTCGCTTGCACGGTGCCCCTTCTAAGAATTATGCACATCGATTTTGGTTATTTCTGAGAAGGGACATTAGAAGCAAATCCCGGAACTACAATTATTGTTCTTGGAATTTATAAAAAAAAAATTAGATCTTTAACTGAGTCGACAGAGTGAATGCCGTTAAGAATCGTGTGGGTTACTTGTTCCCATATCGGGATACACAACTTCAATCGCGGATGTATTCGGAATAGCGTCGTTCATAAATCCAGAGCGGCATTTAGTCAGATCTTAAAATGTATGGTCTCAATCTATGGGTGTAGGAAGAAAGAAAGAAATCATTTATTCGCTAAGCATAGTGAAAATGACAGATGTGGTTTCATTCGTTACTGATCTCTGATAACCTGACTGTATTGTGGATTATTTTATAAGTTGTTATAATTACAATTATTAGTATTGTATCGTATCTAAATCTATATATCTTTAAATGCTTTGTGTTCTGCCTCGTATGTGAAATTTGGGGTATGAAAGTGGGTGACAAAATTGGTAATGGAAATAATATTATTCGGGTTGGATTTATTTGTAATTTGGTTATAATATTCTCTGATACAATTAATGACACACATATATCAGCGTTTTTTTAAAATTCAACCTATAATAATTGATAAGGGTATACAATTTTGTATGAGAAACACTACTTTTCGGGTCCGTCCCAGAATTAGTTTCAACAGAAGTTTGGTATTTTACTACAAATGTGATATAATATGTACAAAGAAGTGTCTTTTATTCATTGAATTTTGTTTACATATATTAGATACACTGTTTGCACAATTTGTTGATTTATATATGGAAATAGACATAACAACATAATTCAATTAAAATAAAAAATATAATCTTATAGTCTACACGAGCGAAGCCGTGGGAGGAAAGCTAGTTCTAAATAAAACTTTTGAAAGATCTTTTAATTATGTAGAATTGTAAATTAGGGGCCAAGATAGAAAGTAATCTTACCGTTAAACTTTACAGCTTGCCTTTGGGAAACAACACTGCCCAAACCCAAAAAATATTGATAAATGATAAGTAAGAGCCACTCATTCTTTATTTTGTGAGGAATTACTATAATTTTTTTGACAACACCTTATAGTAGGCTAGTTTCTAAGTTCACTCAGTCGTCCCTTAGACGTATTAAAATATAGCCCTATCGCAGGTGGTTTAATTATTGCAGAAATATTACATTAAGGTGTAAATAAACGTAATAAAATTTATTGAAAAAAAACCTTTGTCAAAATTTAAAAAAATATAAGAAAATGCGGTCAAGGATGTTAGGTGTTACGTCACTATAAGGAAATGTATTAGCTACATAGAATTCATTGTATGTTCAATAGGTTTATGTGTTAGAGTGAACACTGGTTACAGAATGAATTTAAAAGGACTATTTATAGCAATATTAGTTGCCGTGACTCACATTGTCGTGCACAATGTCTTCAAAACATCATCTTCAAAAGTCTTAAGATACAATATTTAAAAGTACTTATTCAATACATTTTATCAGGATGTTGTTTACTTTTATGTTTTATTAGCTGTGTCCGCGGCTCCGCTCGCGTGGATTACTAAAAACCTTTTTAAATTTTTGTTCGGATCCGTAGTTATTTTTCTAAAAATATAAGTAGCCTAAGTCATACCTTATAAAATCGGCTATCTGCCAGTGAAAGTCCCATCAAAATCGGTCCAACCGTTTCGGAGAGAACCCGGAACAAACCGACAGACAACAATTTTAAAAATGGCTTTTTTAATATATGTACCTTGTATACTTTCATATGCATTAGTAGAAAGCTGTTATTTTGACATTACAAACAGACACTTCAATTTTATTATATGTATATGTGTATATGTATGTATATTTATATTTATGTATATGTATTTGTTATATGTATATGTATGCGCGTGGGATATTAAAACAACATACCTACCTACACTACCTGTGTGTCTTATTTTTAGGTGTGTTATAAAATACGAATGCAAATAAGAACATTTTCATCAAGCTATGTAAATAAAAATGTAATTGGATGAATATGTTAAATTTACGAAATTTCTTCACCAGTTGCTTTGAAATGTTGACACAGCACTGCACTCGAATACACACGTGTTCTTATATACATTTTAAACAGACAGCCAGGTGTGGCCGCTTATATATATTATAATACTAGCAGTATTAATTAAAAATATACCTATTGTCCAATCATAACCTATATAAACCCATATGGGACTGGGACATGGTAAACAATGTGTTACAATATCACTAACCTTTTTTTGTCATTGGGCCCGTTAAAAATGAATCTCTGAAATATTAATATCTCGTTCGTATCTCCAATGTACGCATGTACGGGGTAGAAAATGTTGCTTTTGTCCTATTCATATCTTAAGCTGAGTTAATATTTTTTTAAATGAATTTGAATTCATCGTAATCTTAGTACAAAGCGAATTTTAAAGCGATCACGGCTCAATGGTATCTTATTCTTACAATGCAACAATCGACATAGGTTCGAATCAGACAAATGAGCCTGAAGTTTTAGTGAATGAAAAAATTGTAATAACGCCCTAATATAGTGGTAGGATATTTTCTAAGCTTAGATTGAGAGCAATTTCCTCTAGGCTTGGGCTCGTCGTCACTTAACATCAGTGACACTGTAGTCAAACGCTAAACCTATAAAGTATTTTAAAAAATCGACTGCTTTTTGATTATACTGAAATTTCACCTGAAAGAATGTTAGTATTACTAATTATATTATTAATTAATTAATAATATAATTAATAAAATATTTAATAATTATTACTATTACATACTAGTTGTTAAATCTGTTATGTAAAACAGATTTCTTGTATGTTAACTACACAAAATTTTAATTAGCTGCGATGGAAATCAAGCGTGTACATATAAACGTAAAGTATGTGTTTTGTGTAAATATTATATTGAATACCCCTACCACTCACTATTTACACAGGTCCATCGTTGATATTAATTCCGACCAATTATAAGAACTTCAACTCTGTCTGGCGCATATGATGTCACCGGATAAACTAGGAATTGTGTTTATTTAACTCAATTGATAATAATTCATTATATATTGTCTTTACTAAGTAAACGTATGGGCTATGTATAACTATGTCAAGGTGTGTTGATATTTATGTATATTGGTTGTGAAGAAAATCTACTGAGTATATGTTATTAATGTAAATGTTTATAGTTAACTAGCTTATGCCCGCGACTTCGTTCCATATGAACCATATGAAGAGGGTAGCGCGCCACCTATTTTAAACTGGTTTTACTAAAACAGTACCGCAGGCGTGCATAAGACAAACAATACATCAAATCACTTCGGTTACGACTTATAGAAGTCGTACACGAACTTGACTCCGATCACCGCCCGGTTATCTTACAACTCGGGCAACCGTTCGACCCCAGTCCGCCAAAAGTCAAAGTAGTTGATTACGCGATCTTAAATCGCTACCTAACGGATAACGCGACCCCGTCCAGCTTAGCTAGGATCCCCGACGTATTAGAATCAACAGCAGACGCCGACTTAGCGATCGATTCCCTGGTCGACTACCTCCAAATCGGTGTAAGGGAGGCCTCGAGAGAGGTGCAAGCGGCGAACGATCGCCGCTTTATACTCCCCCCCGGCTTACGAGCGTTAATCACGGAAAAGAACGCCGCGACACGTGCACACGATTCTTATCCAACGAGGGATAACACCCGTAGGTTACGACGACTTCAGAGAGAGGTCAGAACTCGCATCGACGAGTTCAGAGGTCACCGGTGGGATAACCTCTTAGAGGGTCTCAAGCCGTCCCATCTGGCTTACTGGAACCTCGCCCGCTCTCTGAAGTTAGAAGCTACCGCCCTAATGCCGCCTCTCGAAAGAGGCCCCGATCTCCCACCCGCGTTTGATAGCGACGATAAGGCAGAATGCCTTGCCGCAAGCTTGGAGAGCCAGTGCTCTCCAAACTGCGACAACGTAGATACTGCCCACATCGAAACTATCGAGACCGCCGTTCAGGAACTAACGACGAGTCCCCCCGCGGAAACCTTAACCCCGGTCACGCATGACGAGATTTGTTCTGTTATTAAAGGCCTTAAGCCTAGAAAGTCCCCTGGCCCCGACGGTATCAGGAATGAAGTACTTAAACTTCTTCCCGATCACCTCATAGCTCTTTTGGTCTGCATCTTCAATGTAGCCATAGCCCACTGCTATTTTCCAGCCGTCTGGAAAAAAGCTATAGTTGTAGGTATTCACAAGCCCGGCAAAAAAGCTTCGCTTCCCGATAGCTATCGCCCGATCAGCCTTTTAAACACACTAGGGAAACTTTACGAGCGGCTCCTTCTGAACCGTCTCAAAACCGTTATAGATATTAAAAATCTATACCCTCCCGAACAGTTCGGTTTTCGCGCCCGACACTCATGTACACATCAAGTGCACCGCCTCACGGAGCACATCACGAGCAACTTTGCCAAAAGTAGTATCGCCCCCGCCCGTACGCTTGCGGTCTTTTTCGACGTAGCTAAGGCCTTCGATAAGGTCTGGCATGCCGGACTAGTCCACAAGCTACATCAATTAGAAGTCCCGGATAGGTTAGTTCATCTAGTTCACGATTTTCTACGCGACCGCACCTTCCACTACCGAGTGGAAGGAGTACTATCTACCGCCCACCCTATACGCTCAGGCGTCCCGCAAGGTTCCATTCTGGCGCCTTGCCTTTTCAATCTGTACGTCAGCGACCTCCCGAAGCCCCCCGGGGTCGAGGTAGGGCTCTACGCTGACGACACAGTCATATACGCGTCAAACAGACACAGAAAAAATCTCGCCTGCGCAGTCCAACGTGCCGTAACCACTCTCGGGGAGTGGTTTCGAACGTGGCGAATAGCTATTAATCCGGTAAAGAGCGCCGCGATTATGTTTGAACCGCATACATGCAAACTACCACGCACGGTAAGACCCCTCTCATTATTCGGTACGAATATCCCTTGGGCCACCAAGACTAAATATCTGGGTGTCACCCTCGACTCGAAGCTTAACTTCAACGCACACGTTACTATAGTCAGGAATAGGGCCATCTGGATCCTTTCCCGCTTGCGACCCTTGCTCAGTTCGGTAAGCAAAATGTCCTTAAGACATAAGCTCACACTCTACAAGATGTGCGTACGTCCGATCTTGACATATAGCTGCGCCGCGTTCGCACATATGTCCAAACATAACTTTGCCCGCATGCAAAGAGTCCAAAATCGGTTTCTCCGTCGCCTGCTTGACCCTCCAGCCTTCGTTAGGAACATGGACCTGCACAGGGACATGAGGCTTCCCTCGATAGAAGCCTATGTGAAACATCTCACCAGGAGATACTTCGATAGCGCTTCGAATCATCCCAACCCGCTCGTAAAATCCACCGTGAACTACGTCCCAGACAACTCGATCCCCGTTGCCAAACGTTATAAACGCCGTCCGCGAAATCTCTTTGTCGATCCCGATGACGACATCGAGAAAGCTAACAATTTCTACGCGTCCGCTCCCGCAACATATGCGTGCTCGCGCCCACGCCCGCGAAACCACCGTTCCCTCCGCAGGGGACGTACGGTTAACTTCGCTCCCGCACACCCGCCACGACCACCCTCCTCTGCGGCAACTCAAGCCTAGGTCCGATCCATCGGCATGGAGCCCTTGAGTCAAGCAGCCGTTCGCGCGATACAGTGACTCTACATTCACTAGCTTTCACAGCCATACATGACACTGCATTATACACACATGCACAACACACAGGTACATAGGTTCTGTAAGGGACCTTTTTTTTTTTTCTTTTTTTTGCCTAGTTAGATTAGACAAAAAATTTCAGACCACTAAATACACATACACATGTTCCTTCCCTCCTCCCAGGGGGCAGAAACATGTTTATATGTATAGTTAGTTTAGATCGAATTACGGATAGGGAATTAGTCAGATCGCGACTTAATTGCATACGCGCAACAGTCCGAGCCGAGGTTCGGCCACTTTGGCACCCTCGGATGTTGTTGCTTAGCTTTCGTGGCTGAGTGCCCTAAGCGCTCGCCCCCAAGCCCGGTAAAGCTGTAAAAGCCGTAAAGGCTCCAGGGCCCCTAAGGCTAACAGTATAGTCAGTTCGAAAAAAAAAAAAAAAAAAAAAAAAAAAAAAAAAAAAAAAAAATACATCAAAGTTTCATTGCCATACGATGAATTGTTTAGGAACGTGTAGCATACAGAGAAACAAATAAAGAAAAACATTTTATTATTTAATTAAAATATACAAAATCTTTCACGGCGGATACTATTCTATAATAATGTATTTCATATCTGCGTACTATGCAGGTAACATAGTAAGCTTTTGAAGTTAATATGTCTATAGACTTAGATAATTTTTATACAGAAAAATATAGTTTTTAATAAAAATAAATAAGTAACAATATACTTTTTAACATATAACTAACTATTTATTTAACATTAATTAACTATATATTTTTTATAACTTACTATGAAAAATACATAGTATAATCGATTGACAAAATACTGGCAACCCTAGTGGGAACTGAGAAGCTCATAATATTCCTTAGAATAACTTCTAAAGATGTAACTGAAACAAACATTGTATTCAATTCCAGATGCGCTGTTAGCCGATCTGCAGAACTCGATCAACCCTGGTGGCCGCGTCGGCAGCCCTGGCGGCAGGACATCGTCCCCTGGAGGGCGGGCCACCTCACCGCTCGGTAGGGGGGTGTCGCCCGGGCGGCTGAGCTCACCCGGCGGTAGCCTCAGTTCCCCAACTTCAACAGGTTACGGCTCCATCAACGGATCCAGGAATATTTCCTCGGACTATGCTAAACCGGCTTCTGTAAGTATTTATATTTTATTGTACAAAAGCATGTATATTTGATGCCCAAAGGTTGCCGATTCAAATATTACAGTAGTTATTTTTTAAGTTATATTTTTAGGCCGTTATGAAAAATAGTGAGAATGTATTTTTACGATGCGCGCACATTGCAACATTAAATCTACTATGAAGTTGTGTGCTAAACCTCTCGTCTTATTGTGGTGAAGATAGTCAGACAGTCAGTCAGATAGACAATCGATGTTATGTGTTAGATATACATACAATACGTTTACTTATAGAAGTATTCAGATAAACTTTAGCTATTATAATAATATGCGTATGCCATTCTATCGTCTAAAAGTAAAATGGTATATCGTAGCATGACAATCTTAGTTTCAAAGACATTAAACTACTTACTACATATATAACTAATAACTACAGTTATAGACAAGAAAAGAGAAAATCCTTATCAAGTCTAGTTGCCAATCGTCAACTGTTCATACAGTTATTGGTTGCTAAATAGTTGTTGTCAAAAATATTAAAATAATGATAAATATGTAAATTTGTAAAACGTTACTACGTTTGTACTACGTTTTCGTTCGTTTTGTACACATGAAAATATTTGTATAACATTTTTATAACGCTTAAAACGTGTTTGCTTAGTCCATTATCAATCTATATCCTCTATTTATGTTATAAAACTCAACGGCTCTCTGTCTGTGTGTCTGTCCGTATATGTTCATTTCACGCGAAAACCACTTAATCGATTTCCATGTTTTTTTGTTTTAATTCATTTCATAGCTATGTTGTCTGGCCAGGTTCTACAATTTATTTGTAAGATAAAGTAACATACAAAATTAGCAGTGACGATAATAGTGAATCAAATCGGAATAAAGACGCTTTTGAGGCGTTTAAAAAAGGGCTTGCGCTAAGTAAACATGCGAGATATCTAAAATAATGTTCTACATAATTTTAAAAGACCCACAAAAAAGTCAAGCGATCTTCTACGGATCACCCACAATAAGCATTATTGTCTTCCGTCTTTTGAGCGGGGGCAGCACGGTTCGCGCGTGCGCTGGACCGCATTCTGTAGTCCACGCGAGCGGAGCCGCGGACACAGCTAGTATAATGTAATTGTCAGCTAACAACGTACGTCTTTATGGACTTATCTGCTTGTTGCCTAAGAAATATCATTGTTTACTGATATTGCGAGATTTTATACTGGTAAGTGATAACGCTGATAACAGATACTGTTAGTCGTTATCATATTATTACAGTGTCAATATAGATAAAATTGATTTTATAATAACATTACTTACTTGAACTTTTATCGAAGACTTTACTTGTGTGTCTAATTAGCCATATGGCCTTTGCCTTGCAATAATTGTACACCTCATATTTTAAACTTAACGGTGTTTTTAAGTTATGTTTCTTATGGCGCGTTTAGGAGAGAGTATAATTACAATAAAATTGTAAGTGCGACATGATGAAGTTAACCATTCAACGCATTTACTCAAAAAACGCATTTAGGAAGCCTGTATATACATTGTTCGAAAGTTAAAAATTGCGCTCCGTTGTATAGCGCAATAAAAATATATAGGAATTTCACCAAGGAGTTTTACATTACGAGAATAAATAAGCTGAATGATCGAACCTTGGAAACGCTTTTTATCATTACATTTGTCTCACTTTAATACTAAAGAGAAAATGAGTCGAAAAACGTAGTTCTAATTTTCACTACTCGAATGTGACGCCATTGTCGTATTAGAAACGTCAAAGATTGTTGCGACTTTCCAACTGAAATTTATAAACAAAATAATAATATGAAATCTATTTCACCTGATATCTTGAATGAGGCGCAAATTGCAGGTAAAATTTCCAACAGTAGTGACCTATTTGTATAATTTCTTATTTGCTATTAAAAATAATCTAATGAATAATTTTGCTTCATTACCTATTGTACTGTTTTCTCCCAAATGTGTTGAAAAACGTTGTATGACACGCGTGCTGAATTGGTTTTTACAAACTATTGACTATGGTAAGCCCTCGACTTCGCTTCAGGTTTTCATTCGTCCACTCTTTGTAAAAACTAACTTACCGCACTAGTATCATAAATAACTATTACTGAATAATTATTTATACAAAATTAAAAAAAGTCAGTAAAATTAATTTACATTATTATCATTTATCAAAAAAGATAATCCCGATCGAGTTTCTTGCCGTTTCTTCTCGATGACTGGAATGTTTTCCGAACCGGTAGTAGGTAGTGTTTGAAGTTCATAAGTGCTTTCTTTGGGCCTAAATTGAAAATATATTTTTATTTTGAGCAGTGTTTTCTTACATTATATCTGTCCAAATAAAAACTTATTATCAACATACAAAAAAGTAGACTCCAAGATTCAAGTGTATTTCACCCCTCATTCGTTCATACCATCTATCTTTTTGCTTCATGTAGAAAGAGTAATTGCTCGGTATATCATAAAAACCGTGTGCCAAACATTTAGATAAAGAGACGAACAAGAGTAGCCGGCACTGCCCAGAAAGTGGTCACATTGAAATGGAGATGGGAAGGTCACGTATGTGATAGAGAGAGCGGTTGTTGGAGTCTCAAAATACTGGATTGGCAATCTAAAAATAGGTCGGGGGAATGTACGATGCTGTGTCAAAAGTGGATGAGAATAACGTACGAGAAGGATGAATGTTCTGCAAAAGAAAAGGATCTTTTCCTGTGGTAGACTGACGATAACTATGCTACTCTCTCTATATACAGGACTTTACAAAGTTTACTGAGATGACAGGAAAAAACTACTTTTAAATGTTGACTTTTTATTTAAGTTAAACTACTTGCAAGAAAAGGTCTCTTGTATTATAAAATGTTTTTTTTCTTGCACAATATGTATCTGAAGATTTCCTTCTGCAAGTGGTTAATGTACAAACCTACAACGTGGTAATCGAAAGTCTGAGTCGAGTCTTCTCTGTTCTCGGTTCAATCAGCCGCTACAGTAATGCTCACGTTAATAGGTCCAGAATAAAGTTTCTGGTCAAGGCGGTTACAGGGCAAACCTTTTGGGTCAAACAGTTTTTTTTTTTTTTATTAGTATTGAAATATGTATTTTTTATTAAAGTGTTTAATTTATTTTATTTTGTCAACTCGATTTTTTTCATTTCGTACAACGCCATCTTATGTTTCTTTTCAGTAGTATCATCTGTCTTACAAGTTGTATCTGGAAAACATCCAAAGCTAATTTGTGATGTTGATTGTAGATGGCATTAATTGTAGATCCAGGAATGTGTATCTGGAAGTAGCAGTGTTTTTTTTACTATCTATAAGGAATCTTGATTTTTTGGCGGGATCTTGATTTATCATGCGATGTTTTTTATTTTAATTCATAAAGTTATGTTTTTGGCCCTATATTATGTAATTTTGGCGGTATTGTACGTGATGTAATTTGGTTATTGTTAGTTATTGTTAGTGTTAGTATGTCAGCCAAGTTCCGAAAAGAAAAGGGCGACACACCAGATAGTGTTTATATTTACACGAACTATTATATTTCGAGCTACTTTCGACCCATCTATAAGTCAAAAGCTATTCGACCTACACACACACTTGTAATTTGTAAGTTTAATAAACCTCCATTGGACACCTAGAATCCCAAATTCCACGTATAAACCTATAATAGTTCTTGTGGTACTAGGGTCTGAAAAGTAGCATTTTACAAGCTTTTATTTAGTTTTACCTGTCCCGGTGTCTGTCTGTAATCGAATCTTGCAAGTTAAATTTGACACTTCCTCTTATTCTATTGACAATTAAAACTTGCCAAGTTAGAAATCCCATATCAAAGAAAGTAATAAATTGTTTTGTAAATTTATTGAAAAACGTACATTCCTATAGCTATAATTAAAGGAACTAATATGGAACTTAGTACCCGTTAGATATGAACTCTTTTATCAGTGACAACGATTACTACAAACGTTGTTTCTACCGAACATGGCCTTTTTTCACATCTATGTTTTTGTTGAGATAAAATAATAACTAAAAACTTGCCTTTACCTTAAAAACTACCTGGACAGTTTTAACAAGGAAGCCGCCATAGTATAGCCATAACTATAAGCCGCCTATCACAAAACGAACTTGGTATTGGGTGTGATCCGACCGGATCCTGAATGCTACACCCAATTCCCTTCTGGAATTATTATAATATATATAATTAATTTATCACCTATGCATAGAATGTGTTTCCGTGACTAACAATGAAAAAGAAAGCAACACGGTGAATTCCCGTGTGATTTGACAGTTGTACACTTTTCGTTTGTTGGTTACAAAGGTATAATTTATGATTTATATTTCTCTCTGTAAGGGTGATTTGTGTTTTACATTTATAATGGAATGTTAAAAAAATATTTGTTATGAACTGTGTTCCTTTCGCGTGGACTACTAAAAATCGTCTTTTAATTTTTTTGTGCGGCCCCTAATTATTTTTCTAAAATAAAAGTAGCCTAAGTTATGCCTTATAACATCAGCTAGTTACCAGTGAAGTCCCGTCAAAATCGCTCCAACCGTTTCGGAGATTACCCGCAATAAACAGACAGACTGACCAACAAAAAATAAAAAAATGTTATACTTTCACATGCATTTAGTAAAAACCTGTTATTTTGACATTACAAACAGAAACCTCAATTTTATTATATGTATGTATAGATTTTTTGAATATTTTAATAACTGAAGATTGTGTATTACGATCCTCGCATTGAAAATAATACAATTTTAAAATTATGATATATTGATACGCATTCACAAAAAAGCGATTTCTCTGCAAAAACATTTTAAATTAATACAGTTTTTTTATCGTGATAGGTTTAGCGTAGTGGCCACAATCTCACCTGATGTTAAGTGGCGATGTGGCCCAAGATGATGATAACACGGTAAGCCTAGTTGAAGACTGGCTCTCAAGTGCAGCTGCCGGAACACACCTATTTGTGCTTGGCGACAGATTTTCAACTTGAGAGTGGTAGCTAGCCAGGCGGGCTTAGAAAAAGCTCTACCACCATGCTATGGTTTCCTCACAATGTTTTCCTTCATCGAAAGCTCAGGCTCATTGCAAGAATTCGAACTCATGTCAATCGAAGCGAAGTCGTACACGCTATCACTGAGCCATCATTGCTTCAGTAATACCAGTCTGTAAGTGCCCACCTGCTGGGCGAAGGCCTTTCAAGGGGGAAGGCTCGGGCTTAATCAACAGGCCGTATTGGCGATATTAAAAGCCGAAGAATTTCTCAGGCCACTATTTTCCCACATACGGTAATACCATAAGAACATTGCTCAAGCATTCCGGTTTCCTCACGATGTTTTCCTTCACCGTCATCGATAGTGTTACCAATTTGAATCTATACAAATTTATACTATATCTGTATGTCTATATATAATAAAATTGAAGTGTCTGTTTGTAATATCAAAATAACATATTTATACTAAATGCATATGAAAGTATATACGGTACTTATACTAATAGCAAAACCACTTTTTTTTTAATTTTTCTCTGTTTGTTTGTTCCGGGTAATCTCCGAAACGGTTGTAAAGCTGATATTATAAGGAGTAGATTGGGCAACTTTTTTTTTTAATGAGTTGTGGTTCCGCGCTAATAGAAATAATTCGGAAAAACGAGCACGATTTGCGCGTTTGCCCGATCGACTGCTTTCTGTATTTCAAGCGAGCGCAGCCACGGGCACAGCTATAGTTTAAAATAATAGTGTCTTAATATGTTTAATCAATTAACTATTTAATTTTGTTTGTCCGCAGCCCACGTATCAAAATACAAGTTCTATACACGAGAAGTCGTTTCCGGCTAAATATACGAGCACCAGCCAGGCGAGCTATACTAGCCACACGCCTTCGTACAACGTGAGCCAACAGTCCGCCCCGTACAGCAGACCTGCAAGAGGAAATCTCACTGAATTGGACACTCTTCTAGATGATTTAAGCAATGCTCGCTACGGAGACTACGCCGAGAAGTCTACAGTATACGGCGACAGAACTGGTACGTTTCATGGTTTTGATAACTTAGGCTTATAAGGCGTTAGGAGGGCTACAAAAATACCTTAAGACTTGAAACACCCAAGTCAATTTTATCTGTACTTGGTCCAAAGAGAGAAAGTGCACAGAGAAATTTCTTTAGAGATTTCTCTCTACTTGGGGCAGCCCGACTGGTGGAATACCTTCACCCTACAGAAGATCGCAGATAAATAAACTAGTGTTGTGTTTCTGAGGTGAGTAGGGTTTCTAGAGCTCCTTGGGATAGGGGGTTCAAGATCGGCAACGGGCTTATGATATCTATGGTATTGCAGGCGTTCGTAGGCCACGATAGCCGCTTACTATCAGGCGAGCCGTATGCCTGTTTGTAGTATAAAAAAACCCTGCAGAGTAACGAATGGGGAGATGGCGATAGCGGGGTAGTAGGGCTGTATAACCCGACTGGATCACGACGACGATGCTTACGGTGAAGAGCCCGTCATAATGGTTTGCTTATACGCATCACGTTTACCCGCCACGACCGCCCTCCTCTGCGGCAACTCAAGCCTAGGTCCGATCCATCGGCATGGAGCCCTTGAGCCAAGCAGCCGCTCGCGCGATACAAGTGACTCTACAATCACTAGCTTTCACAGCCATACATGACACTGCATTATACACACATGCACAACACACATAGGTACATAGGTTCTGTAAGGGACCTTTTTTTTCTTTTTTTGCCTAGTTAGAGTAGACAAAAATTTCAGACCACTAAATACACATACACATGTTCCTTTCCTCCTCCCAGGGGGCAGAAACATGTATATATGTGTAAAGAAAATATATTTCTTTAATTGTATTTTAAGTTTTGTAGGTTTAATATGTAGGTTGTATATATTTTATCTATTATTAGAAAGAACATTTTGACAGACGTATAAAAATGATTGATGTCAAATTGTACAATAAATTATAAAACTAAAGAAAGGTATTGTAAAATATAAACTTATAATGTCGTTTCTTTATTTACAGGTATTTAAAATAACATTGTTTGTGAATAGTTTAGTAATAGATATTGTAATTAATAAAATAAATCTTTATTTACAGAGCAACACATTATAGTTTAATTCATATATTACCAAACAAATGACTATAGTCTTATATATGTATAGTTAGTTTAGATCGAATTACGGATAGGGATTAGTCAGATCGCGACTTAATTGCATAAGCGCAACTGTCCGAGCCGAGGTTCGGCCACTTTGGCACCCTCGGATGTTGTTGCTTAGCTTTCGTGGCTGAGTGCCCTAAGCGCTCGCCCCCAAGCCCGGTAAAGCTGTAAAAGCCGAAAAGGCTCCAGGGCCCCTAAGGCTAACAGTATAGTTCGACAAAAAAAAAAAAAGAATCACGTTTCCATATTAAGTTTATATTTACGCAGGCCAGAATGACAGCAGCGTTTGGCGTTAAATTGTTAATCTTTCACTGTTCTTGGATTGTACAATGTTTACCATCAGGCACAGTTCCATCACTTTACCATACAAAAAAAATCTGTGTAAATTAGGGAGTATATATACTTCTCTTCAAAAAAATCTAAACATCCCTGTAGTATGGCGTTTGTCTCTTTTCTTGCAAAAGATTATCGAAACCACGATGATATCCTACGAAATGCGTGAGAAAAGATTTTTGAAATTTTTGACAATTTTAGTACTCTAACCTCACTGACCAAGTTTATTATTGACCATTATAGTAGACAGGATCGTTTGGCATGAAAAAAAGTTTTTGTGTAAAATGCGAATTTTCTTGCTGACTGTACACTTTAAAAAAAAAGTGAATGCGGGTCAAAATATCACAAAAAATTAATGCAAGTCTCCTCAGGAAGTTTTCCTGTAGCTACAACGGTTAAGGTTAACCTTTTAATCCTTTAATACTCCTTTAATGTTATTAAATTAATAACCCCTTTAATATTATACCCTTATAATTTTAATTACCCCTTTAAATCCATCTTTTATATAGGAAAATAATAAAGAAGTCATCGCTTATGCAAAAAAATTTATTACTAAAAATTATACTTTTAAATTTTTAATATATTCACGTCACCCGATAGATTAACTATAACTATTTTAGAATTCCGTAGTCAAAAAGGAACTCTTATAGTTTCGCCATCACCGTCCGTCTGCCCGTCCGCGGCTTAGCTCAGAGATTCTTAAAACTAGAAAGCTGTAATTTGGCATGGGTATACTAATAAAACTGAATAAATCAGAAAATAATAATAATATAGAGGTAAAGTGCGGATGAATTTTTTTGTTGTCTATCCCATGGTGTGCGGTGTCGCTGGATAGGTTGTTCAAAAATATTGCGGGTGTGTGAAAACCATTTTTCGATTTAGTTAACTTACAAAATGTACTTAGCGAAGTAAATAAAAAGGAAAAATTCCATTCAAAATTACTTAAAGCCTCTTCTTGGTCTGCATATTGTGACGGGCAACTACGAAGCCCTACACTGCACGTGACACGATACGCACTTAGCCGGATTTTTACTTCTATACGCCTATTATATTAGACCAAACATACGTATATAAATAAGAAATCTCTATTAGTTGTGGATTACATCAGTTGTATTCGTAAAATTAGTCATTCTCTGCATGTAGCCTTGTAAGACGGTGTTCAATGTTTACTTAATTTGACATCCGACCTCAATACATTATCATGTATATTTAGGAATAGATTCGGATCGGTTCATTTCACGTCTTCGAAATTATCTTCATTAATATTAGCGGCGGCTCTGGGGGTAGAGCGAGAGTTGCGGTCGCTCTATGCGCCAAGTAGCAAGGGGCGCCAATATGCTACATGTGAAAAACAATTTCGAGAGAAAAATATAATTTGTATGGAGCATTTTGCAAGGGGCGGGGCTGCCCCGAATGAAAATGAAAATTGAATTCAATAAAATACAATTAAGCATCGATGCACGGCGTCCGCACTTCTTTGTGTGTGATATAATACAATTTACGGTGTGAAAGCATCGACCAAAGGTCGGAGAGCACTCTAGGGCCTGCGTCGATTAATATTTTTATGTACGAGTATAATAAACGCGGAACTTCAGAAGTTGGTTTTCTAAGTACTTTTCAACGCATAGCATTATATATTTTATATTTTTGAGCCATTATTTTTTGATGATACTGTATGAAAAATTGTAAAAGTCATCATTTACCATTTGAGGTTGAACTTTAACCTCGAATAACTTTTAAACGAGTCATTAGTCGCGAGAGGCAAGAAATCATATTACATATTTTTTGTAGATCATTTAATTTATAATATATACATATATATGTTTTCAATTTCACTGAACGATAATACGTTCGTGAGCATAAAATTCCAAATAAAAAAAACTGTGTTATTTAAATGGTAAATTAAAAATCACGATGAGTCACCTCTTAGTATTAATATTAAGAGCTCAAAGTTTACCAGATTTTTTTTTCGTCATCTTGGAAGATATATTCATGGAAACTAGAGGAAAAAAAGTTTTCTTTAGCCTACCCTAAGGTATATTCCAGTAGTTCACTCGAGAGCTGGTTCTTTAAAATAAACTTGGGCAACATCGAAATTTAACACCAGATAAGATTGTAGCCAAAAACTAAACCTATAAAGAATTCAATAGTTTGAAGAAATGGTTCAAACATAGCCAATAACCAATTTCACTTAAACAAGTAATTCAAAATATAAAAGGTAAATAGAAATTACTTATATCAAAACTGTAAAGGTAGTTACTAGTTACCTTGTTTATAAATTTTACAATAAAATATAATATAGTATGGTAAACGTATGGAAGTTATCTAAAACGTTTAAGCAAAAATACATATAAATATATACATATATTTCATTATGAAAGCTAAATTCATAAACTTTGTAAAATTAAAAATAACAAAGTTATAATATAAACATGATGTCTAGTTGACATCAGTTACCAAAACTGCGATAGATAGTTATTTGTTTACAGCGATGTAGACTGATCTCCAAATTGTTAGTGTTGGCAAGGCTTCAGTTTTACTCCCGCCTATAATAGAAATAGACCAACGTCACCGTGCTCCATTTCGATATGTTTAATACCTATAATACATTTGCGTCGTGATGTTGTTTTTTTATACTGGTTTAGTTAGCTGTGCCCCACGGATTCACCCGTGTTAAATTTCTTCGACCAACTCTTCACATCACCGCTGCCAACGTTTACCCAACCCGACCCGTTTAGCTTGTCGTTGTTCTTACTTCGCTCTTCCAAATTGCTTGTCGTTTGTGGTTGCTGTTTCACTCCTTAAAATCTTCTTCTTACCCTTATCCCACTTAAGTAGGGTCGGCACATGTTTTTCTCTCCCACTCTACTCTATTAACTGTCATCTCTGTATTCACCCCTTTTATACGCATATCATTCCTAACACAGATTTTTTTTTTTCGAACTGACTATACTGTTAGCCTTAGGGGCCGTGAAGACTTTGCGGCTTTTACAGCTTCACCGGGCTTGGTCCTAACACAGTCGATCCATACCTTCTTCGGTCTTCCTCTACACCACCTCACCACCTCACCACCTATCCACCTTCATACTTAACATTTTTCTAATTATATGACATTCATCCCTCCTCATGACTTGCTCTCATACCACGTTAATGTATAATAAATAACCCCTCAACTTCTGTGTGACCTGTGTTATTTTAAACTTTCTCTGATATACTTATTCCTGATTTTATCCATTCTAGTTACACCACATATGCGCCTTAGTATTCACATCTCTGCCCCTTACTGCCGATATAACAAAAGACTGTTTAACGGTTCCTTAAAATTGTGAAGGTTAATTAAAGCGCGCCACTGACGTCGAGATGCCATATTTTATCTTAAGATAAAATATCGCTCGCCATACAATCTCATGGACCATCACATACGTTGAATATAATATATATTTTCTTAATATACCAAACGATATGGTTATTTCATCTTAAGATGTTGTGACGTGTTCTCAGTGCGAGGCGAGGGGTGTCGATGACGGCTCAGGTGATGCGACTTTCACGAGTGAAATGTCGTGCATTTTTATCTATGTCTAGTTTTGGTAAAAATAGATTGTATGCAAATCCGGATATTATGATTTACCGAATATTTATTGAAGTGAAACTTCTTATGCGACTTCCAACACGTTAAACGTTTAACGCACATTATCGGTCTCTCCTGTTTGTGTGAGCTAGAGCAAGAGAGCAAATGTCGCTGTGTATGTATATTACACACAGTTTAAATAAAATATATTTTAAAATGAAGTCTCACTTCTATCGTGTGTGAATCGCACACACACCTTTTTTAGAATTAATATCCTTATGCTCAATGGAATAATTATGAATTTCACGCATTTACGCTTTTAAGTTAATATACCACTCACTCCATAGAAAAAACCACAATCTGTTTTACAACTCATTGAAAATGTACACAAACGATGGTGTCCTCTTTTATTGGTGAATTTGAACCACGTGACTAACCATATATTCTCTCTATTGACTCAAAATACATTGCCTTATCAAAATCAGTTATCAATTTAGATGTGTACTTTTTAATTAGCACCATGAAGATAATTTTGTTTTCAATTCAATATTTTTAAATGGAGAAGAAAAACTTCTTACCATTAAATTTACTTTACGTTCATAACAACTTGGCGCTTTGTTTACACCAGCATGATAAGTCGGGAAGTACTTTTGAGACGTATGTCATGTACGTCTATTATTTTATGTGCTTGCATAATCATTATTATCTACAGCTATCGAATTGTATTATTGACAGAATTGAATAATTTGTCATTATTTTATATAGTAATTAGAAATTGTAAGACATATGGGTAATACCACTTTCATAGAAACCAGAGCCCGCTAGCGGTCATTACAATTAAATCTGAATTGTACGGCTGAAAAACCAAACCCATTATTTTAACAACTCAAGTAAAACAATTAATAAAACTTGCAAAATAAATAATTGTAAAAATGAACAATAAAACAAATTAAATTCTTGTAATGTATGCTTTAAAGGTGATACGAATAAATATATGTGATCAGCGATATCAGTCTACATTTTCGAACGGTTTTGTTTAAAATAGTATACGAAACAAAATTAATAAAATACAAATAAATAAACGTTCACAATATAATAGGTACATACATATTATATTACTTATACACTTTTTACTTTTGTGTATATAAACATTTTTTTTACTATCAATTATTTCGTAGTACGGAATTTAAGTGGGCTCGTCGAACGACCACGCCGTAAAAAAGTTCATTCGTGTTCAGCAGTTTGCTAACTTGATGAACTAAAAAGCTCATTCGCTCAAATCTTTGTTGTAATCACAAAAATACCCCGTTTTATCTCAATTATCGATTACTCGATTTGCTAATGACTATTCATTAATCAATAGTTAATCGATGTTTTAGCAACACTATCTACGTTTTCATCTACGTCACGACTATCACATCTTTTAGAATGTGCTAATGCAATTTGCATATCGAATTTAAAATCAAAATTATCGTCTTATGAACTCTGTAATAAATCGAATAGAAAGCCGTGTTACTCATATTTAATCACCTGTAAATATAATTCGGACAAAAAATAGGTGCGATACCTAAGCAGACTTTTAACAGACTGAAATGATTTCATATTATTAACGTATCTTAGCCGTCTGTGATACTTTAAGATGCTATAATATATTATTCTACGATATTGTAACATAAAATTTTATAGTATCTATCTTCTTTGTGTGTGACGCGCTTAATAGATTCCATGACAGCTCTTGGCATTGCGTCGACACATTTATTTACACGTTTGACATTGAATAGCGTATCATTTGTTGAGCGTATTTTATGGAGATTAGTGTCACATCTTCTTGAATTTATATGTATCGTCTACATAATATTTTGAATAAGTTTTATAAATCTAAAATTGCTTATCTACGCGTCTTTTATTGAGAAGACGTAATAATAAACAATTATTTGATATATATTAAAAACGTTAGGATTTTTTGTTTGATTACGCACACTAGTTAAATGTAAAATCTTAAATATTTTTCATTGAAACACATATCTTTAATTCTATTGCGAACTGCAATTTTTCTACGCTTTGTATTTTCGAAATCTGTTTTCTAGACTTAGCTTCAGCCACTTCATCACTTACTAATAAGTTGGTATTGTTGTCCCAACGCGGCAACCTTAACAAATATGAAAATAAAAACATTGTATTATTATTGAGTTTTCATCCTATGAACTTTCCACGGTTCTAAACACGTTTTAACACAATCTATTATTAAATGGACTTGACTTTGATCTTTAAAGTGTATCCGTTGTCGAAACTTATTTGTATGTCATTATACATTTTTGTAACGTGCCAATGTGAAGCTGGAACATAAAACTTAGATTCTTATTCCAATGTCGTACAAGTATAACATTATTATCATCGTCATGTGTAGCTCTACAGCTACGAATTGGCCTTGATTTGGTGAAGTTTCACAATGTGATAGAGCCTATGCACTGTTCAACTGTAAAAGCAACAAACATTTTTTTGCTGAAAAGCTGTAATACCAGTATGTGTTCCGGTTTAAAGAGTGTGGTTGTCTATACAGCCTGACACACAGAACTTACCTTCTTATTCTTTAGATCCAGTAACCTATTCGAGATTGGCCTCGAATAGGTCTACAGTTTTATATGAGGTTGGTTAAAGATACTCCGTTTTATGTGATGAGTCATGGCACTCGATGTACTCGTAGTGATCCCCTCATATCAGATGAACTGTATTTTAATTTAGTACTAACATTACATTAAAACATTTCCTAATAATTTAATAACAGAGTGAAGTTAATAATTTAATTGTTATTAAAAAAAAAAAACAATTATCATATATTATTTTTCATTAAAGTTTGGTCAATTGTCTCATCAATCTTGCCTCATAGTATTGAAACGAACATGACGTCGTGACCACCCACGCGTTCCACTTACAATGTTTAATATGACAGTTCATTAGTTTTGGCCCGATAACACTTGTTCGATTTACATGTTTTTAATTTTAGTTCATAGTTATGTTATCTGGCCAGGTTTATAGGATATGTTTTGTAAGATAAAGTAATATAAGAAATAAGCAGTGATGATAATGGTGAATCAATTCGGAAAAAAAGACGCATTTGGGGCGCTTTAAATGGCTTACGCCGAGTTAAGTATACGAGATATATAAAATTGATGTTTTATATAATTATTATTGTAGATTTTAAAAAGACATGCAAAAAAGTCACCGATAGCATATATCTATCTTGTAAGGATCACCCACAATAAGCATTTTTTTTTTCGTCTTTTGTACGGGAATAGTACTTTTCGCGCGTGCGCTCTACCGACTGCATTCTGTAGTCAACGCGACCGGAGCTGCGGGAACAGCTTGATAATCTAAATAAATAATAAAAGAGGTATTTATATTGAGAGTATTCTAAATAATAATATTGAAAATCAAACAAAACGTTCCAAAATAAAACTATATATATAAATAAATTTGTAAGTTGCTGATAGTAAGCTGATTTTTCGTTTTCTGACAGTATCTGATGGTTACGCACGGACGAACGGCGCCGCGAGTCCTGCAACTACAAGGCCGAGTGTCGACTCTCTTCTCGACCAGCTCAGTGCCGACATTCCTAATGGGTGAGTATATCATACAATAGATAGAGAGTACGAATTTTACTGTTTTTTTTTAATTCTTTATATTGAAGTGAAACTTCTTATGCGACTTCCAAACGTTAAACGTTAAATGTTAAACGTTTAACGCACATTATCGGTCTCTCCTCTTTGTGTGAGCCAGAGCGAGAGAGTAAATGTCAGTGTGTATGTATATTGCACACTGTTTAAATAAAATAGAAAATGTCTTTTAAAATGAAGTTTCACTGCTATCGTGTGTGAATCGCACACACACCTTTTTTATTTTATTTTTATCATTTGGCCACCGTCTCGTCTAATGTTAAATTGCCATGTGATCCAAGATAAGAATAATGTGGTAAAATATTAATCATAATGAGGAAACGATATTTCCTTCACCAAAAAAAAGCTCAGGCTCATTGTAAACATTCGAACTCACGTCGAACGACGCTTTTCCTGTCACACTACCATAGAGCCATCATTGCTTCTACTTGTTAACACTGAGGTTTGAGGATTGTTCAGTTAAGGCTCTTATCGACTGTCCGAGTTACATTTTATAAGACTTTTTCAGAAGCAAGACGCGAGCTTAGCACTTGTGAAGAGGTGTTGACGTATTTTTTAATTTGGCAAGGCTGTAGGAAATGTATTAGTCTGTAGTGATGAACATGTTTTATGTCCAAAATATTAAATAAATTATGTAATTTGTTACATTTTAGCAAACAAATCATTCTTGCAAAACGTATGATATAGACGTAAATTTATGTACGTTCTCACTTCAACATGGGATGACGTAAATTACGAGGATAAATATGAAATGGCTTGTTTAATGCATATTTCATTATTTATGAAACTGGATATTTTGTTTTTCCCGGAGTGCGGTAAATAACACCAGTAGAAAATTAGACGTTACATTAGTTAATGAAAAATTTTGTTTGTTTCGTTCGAATTAGGTTGTAAAGAGTTGATTAATGTCAAACCGACCACATGATTGAAGACCCTTCTTGTTTCTATAAGTGATGAAATCAGGATATCACTGTAATTTTAAAATAGGATTAGAATATAGAACAGAATTCATATCTTGTACAAAATTATCAACTTTGCCTGCACTTTCCTAAAATGCATTCTTTTAGAGAAGTTAAGGGACATTGACGAGCGAGCAATGGTGGTATACCCAAAATATTTGTTAGAGGAATTGTTACAGTTTTGGGAGTCCAAAAAGCAACATCAGTAAGGAACGTAAAAGTACAAATAAAACTCATTCACTAGCTAATTACATCAAATAATGAATTAGGCATACTGTAAGGAACCGAACGTAAACATTCGCTATTTGAAAAGGCACTATAAGATTAAGAAATACAATTCTAAATTATAATAACAAAATTTGTTACAAAAAAGCGTAGAGATATTGAAAGTTCTTTGAGCTTCCATTTTCGAACTTAATAAGTAGAAAACAGCGTTCTTGTAGAACCCATTCGCAATGAGTTGATGAACTTATGTTTTTTTGGCACATTAGCGATAACAAATTCGTTGGCATCTTGACAAATTAACAAGAATAATAACCGTAATACAACTACACACGAAGCGGCGCGGCTCAGCGTGTCGATCTAACTAGGGCTCTGACATAATAGTGACGTTCACAGCCTTATAACTAAGATGTGTTTTAATATAAGCCCGCAAAAAAACGCACCGTGGGAATCATATTCGTGCCTGTCGGCGCTTTTATGCAGAAGTCCATTTTATACGATAAGAGTAGGGACATTTTAAGAATACATAAGATAACATAGGCTGGTTATTAATGGACATTTCGTAGCTTTAAAAGTAATAGCTACATATGTAAATTTCAAATCTTATCTTCCGATGCAAATTCCTTCAATAGTAAAGCAATACGATTTTGAGATTTTAATAAAATTGTAAAAACACCGAACTGTTTTAACGCCCGGAAGCGTAAACTGTTTTTATGTTTCCTGCTTTGGCCTCGATATTAGTACGTTATATTTTCTTCCAAACAGTTGGTTTTTATACTTCCAAACGAAACTTTAAATTTTTTATATTTGTAAAACCAACTCTTCTTTAGTGTCCATGGTTGCTTATGTCAACTGACATTAAACACTTATTAACTATTAAAGTCACTGGATACTCGATCTTTAGGTTTAACTTTATACTATTCTCTAGGCTTGAATGCTCTATCAAAATTTACCCGTTGTTAAAAGTTCTTAAATCTAGTAATAAGACCAAAACTGTTTGGCATATAATAAATAAGGAAACAGGAAAACCTAGAAAACATGGTAATTCGCTTAATCTAAACGTCGAAGGAGTACATATCTCAAACAATTCAGAGGTACCAACTGTTGTGCAAGATTATTTTACAAATATACCTTTAGAAGTTACAAAAAAATAACATAATCACTTCATAGTGCCGCATCACATTTATAAATGTGAATTCTAAATTTAATTTTACATCCATTAGTGCAGGTTAAAATGATAAGGGCTTTCAAACAAATAAACTTAAAATACACTGAAATCATTTGGGGAATGTCGGTAATAGTAGTTCAGACCTTAATTGTCAATATTTCACCAAATCTGGTTAGTATATTTAATCAGTGCATAGAAACAGGATCTTTCTCTAATCTAATTAAAATGAGTAGTGTTTAAATTTAAAGAAATAATCTTGAAATTATCGATCTATTTCTGTACTTCTGTCGGTTTTTGATTACAAGATTTTCAAGTAAATTATGCTCAATCAGCTAGTAAGAGATTTTAGATGGTCGGCAGTATGGTAACGCTGACACAGGTGCTAAGTCATTTATTGTCAGGGAGGTGTCGCGGAATGCAATTAGTATGTTTTGTAATCTCTCAATGGCCTTTGACTGCTTTGACCGCAGTACGCTTATACTTAAGCTGAAATACTATTGTATTATATGTAATGAATTTCTCTCGACCTCCAAACAAACCGCTGTCAGAAAATAGGTATAAATGGGGCAACCTCTTCGGGATCATTAGCTAGAATAAAATATCTGAATGAGTTGCTCTAAATAATTTATTGCTAAATGCAAACAAACCGAAACGTAATTTGCCTTGCCCATGTTCAACGTGTTTATAGTAGTAACAAGATAAAAGACAATTTACCACCAACATTACACAGTCAAATAAAGCAGAATATATGAATTAAAATAAAAACCAATATAATGTGACAAACTAAGATCCCGCCAAAAACTCGTTGACATCCGTTCAGTCAGTAATGTGTTGCCACAGATAAAATAGAAGCAAAAAACACCTTGTTATTGCTCAATGTGACCTGTGATAAATGACTTTTTTTCTTGTTTTACTTCCCACGCCTTTTTCTGAATAATATATATAGAATAGCGGGTTTATAAACACATGACATTTGAATATGCACTTCATTTCAGTTAATCAAGTAAAAAGTTATCATTTATATAATAAGCACTTCTGCAAAATCTATTCAAGTTACTAATTCCTATATTCCAGCATGGTTCTCTAAAATTCATGTGGTCGTATGCCTCGTCTTAGATCGTATTGATATACTAGCTGTGCCCCGCGGTTTCACCTGCGTATAATTTAAAATAAATCGCTAATTGATGATTTATAATGCTTATATGATACCATATAAATTACTATGTACACAAATTCTTTATATATCTTCGATTAACTCTTTCTCTTAACCATATTGTATTAAGAAGAATAAAGAGATGTCATTTTATGTAATTATAAAGTGACTAGAAAATATAGTCGAATTAATAAAAATAAAAAAAAGGATACAAATTACCTACGTTTAAAGTGAATTATAATTGTTGGTTTTGTTGTCATAAAGATGTTCAATGTTGAGTTCATCTACTGGAAAGAGCCGTCTTAAACTAAATTGCCTATTACTGAAAATCATGAATCCTGCACCGAGGAAAGCGTATATTCATATATAATCTTATATAATATCCGTATATTCATATTAATCTATGGAGGAGAGTGCAAATATGCGTTATAAAATACAAATACTGACGTTGAGAAAAGCGCGGGAATATGTATGACATAAATCTTCGTTGGGCGCCGACTGTATTATATTGGCCGCAAGGACCGCGTCCGGGCCGTGTGAACTGTGAACACCGCAGAGTATTTTTGTGGCGCGTTTGCAAATAATTCTTACCTGTGACGTCATGGGCTCCGTTTTGTTGTCGTAAATTGTTATAGCCACGATGCGATGGAATAGCCACACAGTTTCATACTTTCCTAATAGATTTCGTTGAAACATAATAGGTATACTTAGATAATAGCAATGTTTTTATTTTTATTTTAACATCTTTAATAAAAAAAATATATTTGATTATATATTTGTATTGAAAGTCTTATCTATTTTGTCAATTTATGTCTACTAATATGTTATATAAAATATATACATACCCTCGATCCTAAAATTCGAATAATTAAAAAATAGTTTCGAGTGGTGTGTGTCTCTTTGTTCTTTAATCTATTTAATATTACGCAAATACTTAGATTAATAACTAATCATTAAACTAAAGCCATAATATTAACATTTAATTCATTTTAATACTACCTACCTATTACTACCTACTTTCTAGTTTTATTTTAAAAGTTTTCAAATGAATTTGTAAATTAACAGAAAATATTACAATTGAAACAATTTGTATGTGAGAAACAAAAACGTCAAATTGTTACATTATAAATTTTCATTATTTCATTTACTCTTACGTTTATGAATATCAGGGATTGATTGACGAATTATATTTTAAAGCAAGTGCCGATAACTGTAAAATTCATTTTTATTTGTAAACGTTTTATAATTAGTATTGTTGCGTGATTTGTGAATAGAAGTAATGTCAACTCTTCTTTCAGTGAAAATGGAAATTGTTGTTTTGTTTCTATATGCATCATTATTGATCTATCAATACATATACATGACAGTATATATTTTTATATTCATTTTCTCAATGACCTCTTAACTAACTAGAGTGAGTTCTTGGCGGACACAACAAAAGTAAAATTAAAATAAAAACACGAAAATACATTTGTAAATGGCGCTATATATTCCAAGTCGCTATAGTCGCAAAATACTCGCTAGCAACTATGGTAACTGATGTTATTACTCAAAATGCAGCGGTTACGATAAGGTTTTATTTGGTTTGTAGTTATATTAGCTTTTATTACTAAAGCCGTAAGCAACATAAAATAATGAAGACCGTTTAAAAATAGGCATCGATATCGAAAAAAAAAACTTTACTACCAACTCAGTATTACTCAGTGTATAAGCTGAAGCTCCCGTACGCAGTTACGATTTTAACTGGTTTATTTTATGCGTTCCTGGTATCTACGTATTTGTGTTTCTAGATTGCTATAAATTTTCTATTAAATATTTGATGAGCTTCCTATTTATACATGGAGAAGCTTTAGTTCTCCAAAGAAAATCATTATTCAGAGTGTATAATTCTACGTAAAATACAGTTCTGGTGAAACTTGATTTTTTTCTTATCATCTGCGTTTGTAAGACGGACATAGGAAGGAAATTATACAAAAACAAATCAACAGAGCAAATAAAAATCAGTTTCGATCAATAATCAATTTCGAATGGCAAAAAATATTTCAGTCAAAATTGAACACTATTTTTCTAACCTTGTATAACCATTATCGTTACAGTTCTTTATAGGACTTAAAGATTCATTTTTTTATATTTTTTTATTATACTTCGTTCCCATTAAAATCTCAACATGTAACTTATAGTCAGAGTAAATATATCCTGTATAACTCGAGGCCTAACCTAGCTTTCTATCAGTGAAAGAATATTTTAGAATCCGACCAGTAGTTCCTAAGATTACCTCCTAGAAACATACATACAAACTTTATATCTTTATAATAGATTAATCAAAACTTTTCAAACTTCTAATTTGCGTGCTACTTTTTGAATATAATTATTAAAGAAAGATTAATTTAGGTCCAAATAAATCATATACTTACACATAAAATTTATACGAAAGATTTATTACGTCTTGTCCTGCCTACGATAGTGATTTCAATTCGGAAGGGTCATATTTCATGATCGTATTTTTGGCATAATGCCAATATTATATCCACTTATAAACTTTAAGTATGTTTTATAATAACATTTCATTCTTTCATAGCGGTAAATACGTTTTGATAAAATTTGTTTCTTAGTAACACATTTATATTGCGTCATAGATTCTACTATTCTTTGAAATGTTATTTAAAAAAAATGTAATGTACTTCACTCTGTTTTTGGTTATTATTTTTTTACAAACGTTAATGTTTTTTTATGTATTCTACAATTTACATATTTTACGTGGACGAAATCAATAAAGAAAAGAAAACAATATTTTTAACACTTGTAAGTGGTAGGTCCCGTCTATGCTTCTATCGGTTTACGTCTTAATAAATTTGCACGCAGAATTTATTAGTCGTGTGGGTTTCTTCACAGTGTTTCCTTCACCGTTAAATGTAATGACGTCTGTATATCGTTACTTCCTAGACTATATTTAGTAACCAGTGGCACATATTGCTCTTTGCCACCTTATCTGAATTTCGTGTATTTAGTTACACCAATATTATTGTTTAATATTATCTAAACATAATTATATTTGAATTTAAAGAACTCTGTGGAACTACTGTTTTTTCAATTTAGTAAATTTATTACTGTACTAGCTGTGCTCGCGGCTCCGCTCGCGTGGACTACTAAAAATACTACTACTATTTATTGTTTGTGCGGAACCCTAATTATTTTTCTAAAACAAAAGTAGCCTAAGTTATGCCGTATAACATCGGCTATCTATCTGCCAGTGAAAGTCCCGTCAAAATCGGTCCAACCGTTTCGGATATTACCCGGAACAACCAGACAGCCAGACAAAAATTTAAAAATGAGATTTTTGTTATAGGTACCGGGTATACTTTCATATGAATATAGTAAAAATCTGTTATTTTGACATTACAAATAGATACTTAAATTTTATTATATGTCTATGATATGTTATGAGACTAATATACGGACCATAAATACCATAATCATTACATAAGATATTAGTTTGTTTATATCGGTCCACTGCAATAGTTCACTTTAAATGTTATTGTCTCGAACAGAAATCGAACTAATGAAGTCAACGGTAATTGACGTATCGACTTAAGTATATGTATTTATTCAGTGATGCAACGCTAGAAAATTGTAATATAAAGATATATGCCCATAATATTTAGGTATTTATTATGTTTCGTTTATCTTCCACAAAGTTATAAGACAGAATATATTCTGTGGTTATATTGTATACCACAGATTTGTTTGTTTGACCGCCGCGTGCGCCGCTCAAATGTATGGAAAGTTTAACGACAGTTTTACGTTCACATAAATAAAAAAATTCTAAACCTCTCCAATACAAAAATAAATGTGTACATAGTATAATAGTTGTTGGCTGACTTTGGGTTTTGGTTTGCACACGTTTCCCAACGCTAATTATGCGCTACATTTGAGAAGGCAATGCCACCTGTCTAAACGTATACACGTATGTACTTCAATCAATAATATTTATCACAATTATAGCTTATCTAGCTGGAAGAAATAAAAAGAAAATTGTCATGTCACTCGTATGTAAATGAATAAATATATAGAAATATTTACATTGTATCTATTTACTAGCAGTGCCCGCGGCTCCGCTCACGTAGATTACATTAACTAAAATAAAAGTACCTAAGTTACTCCTTATAAAATCAGCTATCTGCCAGTGCAAGTCTCGTCAAAATCGGTTTAAACGTTTCGGATATTAGTCCGAACAAACAGACAAAGAGACAGACAGTTTTTTTTATTGGTTCTTATCAGTACCTTATATATTTTCATATTCATTTAGTAAAAAGCTGTTATATTGACATTACAACCAGGCACTTCAATTTTATTATTTGTATGGACTATAGTATCTAATTAAAAATCAAATGTATACGAAAATATATTTCTTTTCGTTTTAGTTGATTTAATATTTGCAGTATATTAAAACATATGTTAGCAAATTCATGATTTAAATATTTAATAAGGAAACGAAGTCAAATTATCACTTTCACCCAAATCAATAATAGACTGTATGAAAATTTGACAGTCGGTATCTGGACTTCCATTTCGAATTTGTCTTCTATGGTTAAGACGTAAAAAAAACGATATTTTTCTACTTCTCACATGAAAATATGTTAATTTAAATACGATTTAAGAATGCTCATCAAAAATCAATATGAGAGACCGTTAAAAATGTTTTATGGAGTTTCTTTGGTAGGTATCTTTAATACGTGTGTAATTACATATTTTCATGTGAGAAATAAAAAATATCTTTTTTTGGCCACCTTTATATTTACATATATGTACATATATTTACATATATATAGTTCGTACGAAACCAGATATCTAAAATTGGTTACAACCCCTCCAAAGCACTACAATCGTTTACAACTGATTTATTATTTATTGTAAGATATATTAGTCTACAAATGAGTCTAGGATGTAAGTCACGACGCAGATTAACTAGATCAAAGCCGGTGTAACGTTTTGGAAGGATAAAATCTATTTCGGTGGTTTAAGACGTAGCATGGAACTGTTAATTCGTAAGCCAAAATTATTATTATGATGATAACTAGTTTAACAATATTATATAAAAAAATATATATACCAAAAGCTGTCACCGCAGCTGTCTGTCTGTATAATCGGATTTAAATCAAAAACTACCATTCTTATAAAAATTTGTACACGGGAAGCTTATGTCACGGGTTAAGTAATAACTTGCTGTAAGAATCTATACAAATAAAATGATAGAGGTTTACCGTTGTACGCACATCACGCAAAAATTACTGGACAGATTTTGTTTTACTCCTTACATTACGATATCTTCATTAAATAAAAACTTTATTAAAGTTTTGTGAACAGAGCCGCGGGCACAGCTAGTAGAGAAATATAAAAAATAAATAAGTAAGGAAAGCAGAGTTACCTATTCAATTTTATCTATTTATCATCATCAACTCGTGAAAAAATACTATGGCACACCACTTGGCAATTTACAGGAGACTAGACTAGACTTTATTATTTGTGCGGAACCCTAATTCTTTTTCTAAAATAAAGTGAAAGTCCTGTCAAAATCGTTCCAACTGTTCCGGTTATTACCTGGAAGAAACAG
Source organism: Saturnia pavonia (assembly GCA_947532125.1). NCBI lineage: Eukaryota > Metazoa > Arthropoda > Insecta > Lepidoptera > Saturniidae > Saturnia > Saturnia pavonia. The sequence goes on along the minus strand of OX383899.1, from coordinate 3,401,749 downwards.
ACAGACAGACAGAAATTATAAAAATTTAATAATAATAATATATTGAAATTAGAAAGGAAAAGAAATAGAAACCTGTTATTTTAACATTACAAACATACACTTCAATTTTGTTATATGTATAGATTTAATTAATAAATTTGAATGCAATTTTGAGATTAATATAAGACTGTACCCTACGAAGGATCTAGTCAACATATAATTACGCTTTTCTGAGGATGAGTAGTAATTATAAAATTACTTCGCGTGAACGAAGTCGCCAGTTGGTAAATACCTATAAAAGTAAACCGTTGGTTTTTTTTTTAACAGTCGGCAATCTATATCACCTGTACCACCGCCATCTACGGGAGGTACACTTCCTCGGCCGGGAACAAAACAAGTGACCGTCACCGTTCAGGAGACAGTCGTGGAACCAGCGATGGCTCAGCAGCAACCGCCGCCGACAGCCACCGTCGTTCGCCATCATCACCACGCGTCCAGCGCAACAAAGGAACTGGATGACCTCATGGCGTCGCTCTCTGACTTTAAGGTACTTTTTTACATTTAACAATATTATTTTCTCATAAATCCATCTTTAACCTTACATGTGGTTTTCCACATCGCTAATTCTTTTCCACGTGAGAAAATACTCAACACGCACTACGATTAAACAAATGTATTATTGACTATTTTACTGACAATCCTAATGTTTCTTCAAACCAAGTCTTTCCCAAAAAAAATCCTAGATATAATCTACTTTTAATAAATCATCTTTATATTAATCACCACGTCGCGGTTTTTATGCGTATTGATATTTTCGCGGTTTATTTACCGAATTACGTGTACAATGTTTACATCTACTACTGTTGTGGGTTTCTACAAGTACTACAATGTTTTTATTTTTATTTTTGAAGTGAAACTTCTTTAGCATCGATGTGATTTGAAAAGCGACAATAAAAAGAGAACCATATACATCTATATGATTTAGCTTACGACAGAATGAGATAGAATACATTTACATTATGCTCGCTTAATGCAAGTCCTGATTATCATGATTGTGATCGTCGTCGGATTGACCCAGTGGTGTGAGACGACCAGACTTCATACGCAGTACGCACGAGTGGTCGATAGTTCTAATCCCGCTGATTTACGGTATTTAAAAAGAACATTTGTTGGCGACATATGAAACACGTAATTTGGATATAAGTATTATTAATAGAGATAACAAATAAGTAACTATTTTATAGATATATTTGATATAATTATATTAAGAATGTGTTTCGAAATAGAATATTGATATTTTGTTTACAATGTATGGAATATGTATAGGGTTGGTACTAGATAATACGATTTTCTTGAGATGTATGTTTCATCGGTTTAAGTAACCATTAATTATTGAAATATGTATTGAATTTGTGTTTAATATTATAGAATTATGGATACAGAATAGAATGCAACAAAGATAATAATAAGATTTATAATAGTTTAATAGTAATATATAAAATACATAGACCGGACGGCGGGTTCGCCCATAGAAATTAAGGTTTTTTGTAAATTATTATAAAATGGTAATTTTTACGAATAAGATTTAATTTGCATTATATAGAGCATAGAATAAGGAAAATAATGATGTATAATACATGTATGTAAGGATTATAAATAAAGAATTATAGAGCGGGAAATAGGCCGACCAAAGTGAAAATAGATAACAATAGTGAACCGAGCTCTCTAGGCGATAGGGGCTCTTTTTAAGGTAACGCCTCGGAGTACTTAAGCTCGCGAGTTTTGTACTGGGGCATGTGATTTAGCGTCTATAGATAGATGTCAATCCGACAGATGTCAATAGCAGCAATACGAAGATTGGTCGGCCTAAGAACGCTCCGCTACTAAGAAGATTTTGGTGTTTCATTGAAGAGTCGTCGCTTCGGGTGGATATTGAGGTGCAATATTGCACCCCCCCCCCTCTCCTCGGACCCTTCATCTCCGCCTCGAGGCTTCGAGTCGCCGGTACATTAGTAGGGGTGTCACGAGACGGGCATCCGGCACATACAAATTTCGCCCGTCCCCCTCCCGGGTACTCGTCACCCCCCCTCTCCTCAGTCGAGGGAAGTGACGCGGACCCAACAGTTGGTCCTTCGAGCCGGATCCTCGACACCACTACGAGATGCCAGTCACAAGAAGCCAGAAGGGTTCATCGAGGGAACAGGCGCCTGAAAACACAGAAGCCATCGCGGCAGGGACTCAAGCACAGCAGAGTGGCTCGGGAACTACGGAGTTCACTTCATACGAGACCACCATGACTGGCACGACGCGTGACACGACGACGACTTCCCAGGGTCATGAAGACAAGGAAGCATCCACCGTGAGGAGGAACCGCCCTGCATCAGTAAAGTCACAAAGAAGACGCAAGGAACTGGAGGCCCGCGCCGAATTAGCCGAGAAGGAGCTTCGGGAAGTACAAGCAGCCACGGTAGCCGCCAGGCTGCGCTTAGAAGTCATACAAGCCGAAAATGAAGACTCAATTATAGAAGAGCCATTGGACCGGGTGGACCACGTCAGGGAATGGGTCCAAAAGTCTGCAGAAGGATTCTCCAAGAAGGGACACGAGGGGGAGGCATCCAAAGAGGGGTGCATAGGGATTCCCCCACCTTCCGCCGACAAGCCCGACACCAAGGCAGATATGGACACGAGTCACAGGAACCTCGCAAGGGCTATTGCTGAAGAAATGAAGAGCGTTCACATCCAAGGTCAAGTGCTGCAACCGGACTACATGCATCAGCTGCCATTCTTCGATGGTGACTCAAGGGAGTGGATGGCATTCAAAGCCGTCTACGAGGACACAGCCCCACTCTTCTCCGACGTACAGAACATGGCAAGGTTAAGAAGAGCCTTGAAGGGGGAAGCAAGAGAAGGAGTCCGCAGTCAACTATACTCCGAGAGCACACCGGGGGAAGTGATGGAAGCCTTGAAGCGGTGTTATGGAAGAGCGGACGCGCTGGTTCTGGCAGAACTTGACAGAATAAGGAAGCTGCCACCGATCAGCGACAACCCGTACGACGTGTGCCTGCTCGCAAGCAACGTGAACAACACCGTGGCGGCGATACGAGGACTGCGGAAGCCACAATACCTCCAGTCACCAGAGATACTGAGGAGCATCGCCGACAAGATGCCAGCCATATTGAAGTACCGATGGTATGACTACGTCGCAGACAAGGCTGAAGGGGATCCTGACCTGAACCTGATGGCAAGGTTCCTGAACAAGATGGCGGACCGATGCGGACCACACGCCACACCAGAGGCTGCTACGAGGAAGCAGATACCAAGAAGGCAAGCTGCGCATACGACGACTGATCACATCGAAGAAGTGAGACCAGGAAGAGAGAAGCAGGGGATTGATCAAGGAGGAAGAGAGAAGACTGCATGTCCACATTGCCGCGAGGGACATTTCCTACATGAATGTCCGAAGTTCCGTCAAGCACCTGTGAAGAACCGATGGAATATCGCGAAGGAATCGCGGTTATGCTACAAGTGCCTGAGCGGACGACATCGAAAGGAGACCTGCCGTCACCCTCCATGCCCAACCTGCAAACGTTGGCACCACAGCTTGCTGCATGAAGAAAGAAGAGAAGAAACGAAGCAAGAAAAAGAAGTGGCCAACAACGTGAGACTTCCTGTGAACTGCACCAGGTCATCGAGAGCGTACCTGAAGATGATTCCCGTCGAGGTTTATGGACCAGCAGGAGAAGCCAGGGTCTTAGCTCTGCTGGATGAGGGGTCAACGGTCACCCTATTGGATTCGACGGTAGCTGAGCAGGTGGGCCTCGAGGGACCCAAGGAGACGCTTCATTTGGAAACCGTGGGTGGGCAATCCATGGTGAAGAAGGATTCAATGAAGCTCAACATGCAGATAAGAGGACTGCACCAGTCAAAGAAGAGAACAGTCACCGGGGCACGCACCATTGACGACATGAACCTGACGCCTCAGCGACTGGAGAAGAGCACCATAGAGAACTGCGCTCACCTTAAGAAGCTGATGAAGCAACTGCACTATGAAGAGGATTCCCCCAAGTTGCTGATAGGACAGGACAACTGGGAACTCATCATATCGAGAGCGACGCGCAAAGGAAAGAAGAACCAGCCAGTGGCTTCCTTCACTCAGCTCGGATGGGTGCTGCATGGCTTCGATGGAGCCACGTCGCGACCAGTCAACTTCGTGACATGTGCACACGTGTCAGCCCGTGAAGAGGCTTTGGAGAAGTTGATGAAGGATCACTTCGCGGTGGAGTCACTGGGGGTCCCGCCGAAGTTGCCAAGCACAGACCAAGACCAGAGAGCACTGGACATTCTGGAGAAGACCAGCCGGCGCTTGGAAGATGGACGCTTCGAAGTTGGACTCCTCTGGAAGAATGATGAAGAGGAACTGCCAGACAACTTCAAAGCCGCTGAAGTGAGATTACATGGAATTTTGAAGAAGCTGCATAGGGATCCGGAACTGAAGAAAGAATACGAAAATCAAATAGAAAACCTCGTGAATAATGGATATGCAGAGGAAGCCGATCAAGATACAACCTCAAGACGGAAGTGGTATCTGCCACATTTTGCTGTCACGCATCCAACGAAGAAGAAGAAACGCCTGGTGTTCGACGCCGCAGCCAAAACAGGAGGGAAGAGTCTGAACGACCTGCTCTTGTCTGGGCCAGACCTGCTGCAATCACTCTTCGGTGTCCTGCTACGGTTCGGCAGAAACCAATCGCCGTGGTGGCTGACATCAAAGAGATGTTTCTGCAAATACGAATACGAGAAGAGGATCGTGATAGCTTGAGGTTCCTATGGAAAGGCGAGCAAGCTAGTGGACCCATCAAGGAATACAGGATGACATCAGTCATATTTGAGGCCGCTTGTTCTCCAAGTGCTGCGATCTTCGTCAAAAACAAGAACGCTGCTGAATATCGAGATCAGTTCCCGGAGGCCGCTCGTGCAGTGGAGCACAACCATTACATGGATGACTATTTACAGAGCTTCGATACAGACGACGAAGCAACCAAGATAGCCAACGAGGTGGACATCATCCACAAGAAGGCGAAATTTGAGCTGAGAGGATGGGCGTCCAACAGTCCCTCCGTGTTAAGAAGCCTCACCAAGGAAACTGGGCAGATGGAGATCGACCTCGGACCGAAAGAGGAGAAGACCCTGGGCTTACGCTGGTACACGGAGGACGACGAATTGGGATTTAGGACGTGTCTAGGGAAATTTAAGGAAGATGTCCAGCAAAGAAGAGGACCTACCAAGAGGGAAGTGACGAGCGCCGTGATGGCCACCTTCGACCCTATGGGAGTGGCATCACCGGTTCTCATACAAGGGAAGGTTCTTATACAGAACATATGGAGAAGCGGCATTGACTGGGACGAGGAAGTCACCGCAAGTGATCAAGAAGCATGGAGGGAGTATCTCGCGAATGTTCAGGTGCTAGAGACTCTGCGCATTCCAAGATGCTTCACGCACTCAAGCGACGAGGGGGAGCTGCACACGTTTACCGACGCTAGCGAGACTGCCTACGCTTGCGCGGTATATTATAGAGTGCGCAAAGAAGATGGAGGCTACCATGTTGCACTGCTGGCAGCCAAAGTAAGAGTGACTCCCCTGAAGTCGGTATCCATCCCACGGCTAGAACTGCAGGCAGCGCTGTTGGGCACTCGGATGACACGGATGGTGGAAGAAGAACTGGACTTGAAGATCAAGAAACGGACGTATTGGACTGACTCAAGCACGGTCCTCTCATGGATCAAGTCGGATCCGAGGACCTTCAAACCGTTCGTGGCGCATCGGCTTGCAGAAATAGAGGACCTCTCGAAACCACAAGAATGGCGCTGGGTCCCGACTAGCCAAAACCCGGCGGACGACGCTACTAGAGGAGTGCCTCGAGACTTCGGGAAGGATCATCGGTGGTTCAATGGGCCCGCTTTTCTGCGTCTAGAAGAGACCGGCTGGCCCGAACCTCGAACATTCGGGACTTACAACAGGGACCTGCAGTGTGGGTACATAGTGCTGATCGTGGATTCCACGCTGCCACGAAACACATGGCCCAGGGGTGTGGTAACCCAAACGCACCCTGGACCAGACGGCCGCATCCGGATAGTGGAAGTGCGCACCGCAGGCGGGACGCTGAAGAGACCGAGCTCCAAGGTGGTGCTGCTGGTTCCAGCGACGAGCAACGAGCAACGTGACGCCGGTACCAGACAGCCTTCAGCAATGTCGCCATGACTGGAGTTGGTGCTGCGCACGAGGGGGAGGATGTTGGCGACATATGAAACACGTAATTTGGATATAAGTATTATTAATAGAGATAACAAATAAGTAACTATTTTATAGATATATTTGATATAATTATATTAAGAATGTGTTTCGAAATAGAATATTGATATTTTGTTTACAATGTATGGAATATGTATAGGGTTGGTACTAGATAATACGATTTTCTTGAGATGTATGTTTCATCGGTTTAAGTAACCATTAATTATTGAAATATGTATTGAATTTGTGTTTAATATTATAGAATTATGGATACAGAATAGAATGCAATAAAGATAATAATAAGATTTATAATAGTTTAATAGTAATATATAAAATACATAGACCGGACGGCGGGTTCGCCCATAGAAATTAAGGTTTTTTGTAAATTATTATAAAATGGTAATTTTTACGAATAAGATTTAATTTGCATTATATAGAGCATAGAATAAGGAAAATAATGATGTATAATACATGTATGTAAGGATTATAAATAAAGAATTATAGAGCGGGAAATAGGCCGACCAAAGTGAAAATAGATAACAATAGTGAACCGAGCTCTCTAGGCGATAGGGGCTCTTTTTAAGGTAACGCCTCGGAGTACTTAAGCTCGCGAGTTTTGTACTGGGGCATGTGATTTAGCGTCTATAGATAGATGTCAATCCGACAGATGTCAATAGCAGCAATACGAAGATTGGTCGGCCTAAGAACGCTCCGCTACTAAGAAGATTTTGGTGTTTCATTGAAGAGTCGTCGCTTCGGGTGGATATTGAGGTGCAATATTGCACCCCCCCCCCTCTCCTCGGACCCTTCATCTCCGCCTCGAGGCTTCGAGTCGCCGGTACATTAGTAGGGGTGTCACGAGACGGGCATCCGGCAAATACAAATTTCGCCCGTCCCCCTCCCGGGTACTCGTCACCCCCCCTCTCCTCAGTCGAGGGAAGTGACGCGGACCCAACAACATTTTTTATTTTTTTTTCTTAATGTTTCACTTCTGACACGTGTGAACTGCTGCACACATTTTTTGGGCGAATTTTAACGAAATTTCCCATGATCGAATAAAATGCGAAAATTTAATAAATACGGGGGGGGACGACAATTTTCACACGGACATCAATTATACTCATCCCACAAATGTGACTCATGTACGATGATTGAATCCGCGACCTCTCGCCACGAGGCCTGCGTATCACGTGCAGTTTGGTTAATAAGTATGGACGCATAGCTATTAATTTAGTTATGCTTCAATGATCACTAATCTCGATATAACATAATTCCCAAATAATTGCCTGAGTTAGTGTGATCGCCAAATTCCGAAGCGAAAACGACACCATATAACCGATATTTATAAATTAATGTTAGGGTATTCCAAACAGCAAACCAACACGTATAGGTAAACCACGGCTAATAAGATTGCAGAATTATATTACCGAAGTATATACTGCTATTGTTTTGGCAAACAATTCTCTTTGGGATTAACTATCGAATTTTGTTGAACATTTGTGTTAAACATACATTACATCATGTACATTGAGTTTAGGTTACATATATATTAAATTGCCTGTTCAGTTTTATTTGTGAGTTTTATTTGGTGGTAGAACAAGATTATTGTGTCCGACTGATTCGGGACCACTACACACCAGGTACACTGCACACTTGCCATAGTGGCACGCTTAAGCGACAGCCATTCACTTTTTTTTTTATACTGCAAAGGTGGCAAACAGGCATACGACCCGCCTGATGGTAAGCGGCTGCCGTAGCCTATGAACGCCTGCAATACCATAGGTATCACAAGCGCGATGCCGACCTTAAACCCCTCTACCCCAAGGAGCTCTGAAAACCCTACTCACCGCAGAAACACAACACTAGGTCATTTGGCTGCGATCTTCTGTAGGGTGAAGGTATTCCACCAGTCGGACTGCCCCAAGTAGAGAGAAATCTCCAAACAAAATTTCTCTGTGCCTTACCACTCTTAAAATACGTTATGATAAACCCGTCACAGTGACTCCCTTTTGGTTTGTTGCGTTTCGGGATCAGCCAGTGTGTATCCAGTTGTCGAGAGGCTTGTAGGCTGTCATGACAGCGACATCTGACGATGGATTTTCGATCTCTCGGTGTTCGCCTTTATTTTAGATTGTACGTTGCTTAACATCAGGTACAGTGCAGCCACTTTACTTTGCAACGATAAAAAATATATAATTAAATCTTCTTCTATACATATAATGATACTCAACGTCACTTTGTCTGTCTGTCTGTCCGTTTATGTTCTTTTCACACGAAAACCACTCATCCGATTTACATGGTTTTTATATTAATTCATAGCTATGTTATCTGGTCAAGTTATATGATATATTTTTTACGAAATAAGCAGTGATAATAATTGCGAATTAATTCGAAAAAAAATGCATTTGAGGCACTTAAATGGCTTACGCTTAGTAGGAGATATATCAGAGTAATGTTTTACATACACTAGACTGCAAAGAAGAAAGAAAAAGGGTCGGTTAGAAAATCGTCAATATCTTCAAAAGTACCTGACCTATCTTTATAAAATAAAGACTATTTATTAAAGAATATTTAATGCCACAAAAAATAATATATGAAACCTTTTTATTTAATTTTGATAATTGTATAAAAAACTGAAATTTTAAAATAATGGTCGATGAATTTAGTACCAAAAAAATTTTTGATGTTTTAGATGTTTTAACATCTCTATGGTACACAATTCGCAGAGTATATAAGTAATAATATGATGTTAATATATTTATGTACTTATGTACCCGATTCTTTATTTTCTAGTTGGAATATATTTTGTTCGTCGGATCGAAAATATAAAACCTTTATTATACTTGTTAATTTTCATTCCCATTTAAAGTCAGAGAGAGTATTTAAGAGAGAGAGTATTTAAAGTCAATATTTATCAATCAAAATTTGGAAAACCCTTTGTATGGTAAAAGGTACTTATAGATATAAAAGAAAGTATTTGTTACGTCTAATGTTCTAAAACTAAATATTAGGGGTGTATTATTTATTTTAATGAAATCAGTTCGTCGAATAATTTAAAATATAAAACACTCGTGGAAACGCATTTTGTAGCACAAGGTTACATTTGATATATATGTCAGCTGACGAGTTTCATCGCCGATATGAGCCTGCCAAAACGACACTTGACCTAACGCTTTCAAGAAAGCTTGTAGTATTTCATTCTTAATTTTACACTCAATTTACAATGTAACACTACAATTTTATAATGTTAAGACATATGAAGGACCAACGCAAATGACGTTGATTAGCAAACAGTAAATGGGTTTTATGCGGCAAGAATCATACGCACCAGTGCACTGAAAGAATAATTTCAATGGTTTAAAAATAACAGCTTTCTTTTCAACTATAGATATCATTGATCTGTTTTCATTTAGTGAATACTGAATACGTCCTCAATTACTGAATAAACGTGTTTATAATTCAATGTTTTCGTTCGTTATTCCACGAATCGTATTGAATGTGATATGTAGATGTTGTGTTTGATGAGTCATCAACATCCTAAGGTCCAGTATCGGGCGGCAGCTGTCACGGCCACCTCGGCACACTGCACCACAGTAAACTCCTGTTTATTATAATATTTACAACTCGCCTTTCTTGGTCGACGGCTATTTCCAGCCGCGCCAGAGACCGTCACTCCAGCAATACGTCGGTCCCCCTCTCGCACGTCCCCACAACCCCCAGTCTAAAGATAGTTCCGAGCGTTACATCACGACCGTGGAGGGGGCACTAGCTTTTAATATTAGAGTACACAGAAAAACATTTCACTCGGACGGCAATCGTTCCGAATCACCGCGACCGGCCGGTCACCATTTGTACGTTGATCGAATGCGAGCTTACGATATATTTTTTTGGTCTCGCTAATTTTGTAATCCAAGTCCTATATTGAAATTGCTTTTTTGTTCATTTTACAAGACGAATCAAGCGAAACATTTTCCTCTTGTATCTCCAGGTAAGCGGCCCAGGAGGTGAAGGCGGTACCCACGTGCATCGTGAGAAACGCGCGTGGCAAGAACACTACCGCAGCAACCCGCGCCAACCAGAGTCCGCCTCTCTCGAGCATATGCTCGGATCCCTCCGGGCAGACATGAGCCGCCAAGGAGTACAAACGCCCCAGAAGGGATGCTGCAACGCCTGCGAGAAGCCTATCGTCGGGCAGGTGGGATATATGCCTCCACTTCAAGCGTGTGCTGGCCAAGAGTGATCAGTGATAAACACGGACTGTTTTGTGCTTCAGGTCATAACAGCGTTGGGTCGCACGTGGCACCCTGAACACTTCACCTGCGCCCACTGCAACCAGGAGCTGGGCACGAGGAACTTCTTCGAGCGCGACGGCAGACCATACTGCGAGCCCGACTACCATAATCTGTTCTCGCCGAGATGCGCTTACTGCAACGGCCCCATCCTCGATGTTAGTCCTCGGAGCTTACTCATTAAAATTGAAACTTGTCAACTAATACTTAAAGTTTAATATCGTTTACAGAAATGCGTGACGGCGCTGGAGAAGACGTGGCACACGGAACACTTCTTCTGTGCTCAGTGCGGGCAACAGTTCGGTGAAGACGGGTTCCACGAAAGAGACGGCAAACCTTACTGCCGTACTGATTACTTCGATATGTTCGCACCCAAATGCGGTGGATGCAATAAACCCATCATGGAGAATTATATCTCGGCGCTGAACACGCAATGGCATCCGGACTGCTTCGTTTGCAAGGTTTGTATTAATTCCCTTAGGTTAGCCCTCTGGACTTGAAATACTGATTATCTACTTCAGAAAGGATTTTCTCAAGCACCCTTTATCGATGTTAATAAGCGCCAGGTTAAGTATGCTAACCGAGCGATCGTTCAAAGTAAGAATTTGAACGTTTGCAAAACAATAAGATAACAAACATTTTCGGTCACACAGGACTGTCAAAATCCGGTTAAAGGGAAATCGTTCTATGCTATGGAAGGGAAACCAGTTTGCCCGCAATGCGTCGGCGTTGATGAAGACGAATGAACAATGATGAACATGATGCTCCCCAAAACGAATGCCCTCCCCCCATTTTCTTTACAGCTATGCTCGTCGGGAGATATTATGAAATGAATCCTACACACGATACAAACACAGATGTTACAACACACACAGAATCCAAATAATCTAGTCTAGCCTACACTCATTAGGGAAATTATTAATGTTAATACTATATACATATTATTTTTATATTATTATTGTAATTGTAAGAAATAATAATAAAGAGAACAAAAAATAAAAAAAAATAAACAAAAACAAAAAACATTTAAAAAAAATATTTAAATTAGAACTGCATCATGCGTTTACGGCATGTTGGTAAGGTCACGCAAGGTCACGTGCGTACGCGCACGCCAATGACCTTTCGTATAATTCATTGTTATACTCAAACGAAGGACAATCTGTGAAAAATACAACAAAATTATAAAGGGGGTCAAGTGTTAGGCGTATAGGGTTTCCCGTTCGCAACGCTAACTCGGCCGGCTATAAATAGGTGGGTGTGACGTCACACGGCGCAGCGTCTGCGCAGCCACACCGGCTACCGTTAATCGGGCCGCTACGTTTATAGGCCATTAGATTAAAAAATAATTCATATTATTTTATATTCCATTATCATACGGTCGCCGAAAAATTATGTTTACACAGTTAACGGAAATTCTTAAAGATCTCTTATGAACTTATAATGAAATTATTGAGTCTTAATAAGCAATATTCACGGGCATAGTTACTATAGCTTTTACATGGGGGGTTCTAAAATGCATAAAGGTAAACTAGTTTTAGCCTGTGACATCACACGTTAAAAAAGCATAGCTTTAAATGTTAATAAAATCAATCTATTGAAAATTACAGTTTAGATATTTAGTACATTTGTGGCATAAATACAAAAGAGGGGTTTCTGTCTCCTTAAACACACTATATTCCCTAAAACTATATTCCCAAAGGATGGGTTTTACTACAAGAACATTTCCCAAGCGTTCAAGTTTCCTCATGATAATTTCTATGAGTAATGTAATTCAATTTAAATTAGTTATTTTTTGTGAATTAAAAATCCAACATTTCTACAAATCGAATGCCGAATCTGGCGACATTGGATCAATCTTGTTTATCCATTCGATACATAATGTTATCTAATTTTCAGTTGAAACGAAAATTCTTCTATTTTTTGTATACACTAAATTATTATTACGTTTTTTATAACGGACGATAACTAACAGAAGATATTAATATTTTTTATGGGAGATGATAAAAATAAAAGTAAATATAGTCAGCATTTTGAGCTGAGTTGAGCTAGTTTTTGTTCAAGATTAAATTTATCTAAGACTATTAAGTGTACTAAAGGCGCTTTTTGTAGCAACGCTACTTCATCATCAAAATTATACAAATAAAACTATACAGCTTATTTTCCACGCTATTGACGAAAAAAATAGTTTGATACTTAAGAAAATTGGTAAAAAAATATATTCGGCTAACATATAGGAGGCGCTATCTTTTGACAGTATGTTTAACTTGATACTCTGTAATGGCACATAGCAAGGATGGTTCAAATCCCATCTCATTTGTTGTCTTTCTTGCTTATAAATCTTTGTTAGTTTTTTTCAATGCCTTCCCTTGTGATAATTAACCTGTACTGTGTTATGTTATTCGTGCCATCAGGCATCCATTAAGTATCGCCTAGGCAAACGCTTTGCAAACCGTTACTTACCTAATACGAGAAAACATTGTAATTAGGATAATGTGATTCAGCTCCAGTAGTTCTATAAAAAGTTTGTAACAGTAACACATACTTCATCATCATCTACGAGAAATGCTTTAGGCAGCGTCAACATACCGATACGGGAGCGGCAGCTACAGTCACCTTTGCTTTATCTAATCAAATTATTTGTCAGTCCAGGGTTTGCAGACCATTCATGCCTTAGGATACGCTTCTCAGTTAGTTTTTTAAGTCAGATAGTTTCATGGACTTTGCTATAATCAGTGACCTTTTTCCACGCGTCACGATCTTCGACTAGTTATTGCCAGCAACGATAATTTATAGAAAAGTCATCCATGTCGCTTTTCGCGCTATCTTTAAATCTTAGGTAAGGTCTGCTAACGGGTCTTTTTGCAATTGCGATCTTCTCGAAGATAATCTGCCGTCCGAACCACCGCAAATTCTTCTGTTTGAGCAAAGCAGTTATGCTCTGCAACTGTGAAATATACAGAACCTTCCCATCTACCACTCTGTCCCTCCAGGAAACACCTAAATTACTACGAAGACCAAGACTTAGCAAAAAAAGAAGATACTTAACATAATAATAATACCATATCCACAAAAGCGAAAAATATTTCCTAAAATTATATGAAACAGCCATGAATCTGTTGTTACATATAAGTCATTGTATTAAAAAAATGTTTCCTTCGATAATATTATGTACTCAAAAGATGTTTATGTATAAACTTACATAATTTGATATTTTAAAATACGAAGAGATTTAGTAAACCTGTAGTAACAAAATAACATACAAGTAGTTCTTATTAATTACTCAACATATCACCGTGACATAGGGAGAGTGGCAAATCGAAAAAAACTCTTGGCCTTGCGAGCGAGCAATTTTGACAACTCGCAATGATCGAGTTGCTGCAATTAACAACACGGGTCGAAGGTGAAAATATGGAGGATAACTTAATCAACAAGACCATGGATGGACAATTTTACCTGATGTCAAGAGGCGACGCAGTCAAACGTTTTAAGTCTAGAGAGATTTAATTCCCAATTGCAACCACCAAAAGTTACCTTGACCAATAATAGGCTCTTCGTTTTTTCAATTCTTTATATATTTCCACTTACATAATAAGTGGCGATGTAGTCCAAGATGGTAACAGGTTAAGCGATCTGGTTCTCAAGTGCAGCTGCCGGAACACATCTATCGGTGTTAAGTGACAAATTTTCAATTTGAGGCTGTTAGCTGTCCAATGGCTGTTAGCTGAAAATGTCCTACCACCATGCTATGGTCTCATCGTAATGTTTTCCTTCACCGAAAAATATCTATATCTTTCTTATTATAGGCATTCGAACCTATGACTTTTAAGGCGCTGTAGCTAACATAGAGTCATCATTGCGCATTCAAACGAAATATTTCAAAATTATTAGCCTCCACACAAATTGAATTTATACTAATTTTATATTAATTTCAGGAGTGCCGAGAACCTTTCCATGGTGGATCCTTCTTCGAGCACGAGGGCCAGCCATATTGCGAGACGCATTACCACGGGAAGCGGGGCTCCCTCTGTGCCGGCTGCCACAAGCCGATCGCAGGGAGATGCATCACTGCCATGTTCAGGAAGTTCCATCCTGAACACTTCGTCTGCGCCTTCTGTCTCAGACAACTCAATAAAGGCACTTTCAAGGAACAAAACGACAAGCCATATTGCCACGTTTGCTTCGATAAACTGTTCGGTTAAAAATTCATTCGATAGATGGCGTTAATCGGTTAAAGATGATTATATCGACTATCGATATTTAGTCATTCAATATCCAATCCAATATTTAGGATCGTCGAAGTAAAAATAGGTGAAACTTGTAAACTCGATAATTTGAACTCGCCTATAGCCATATAGTGATCTCACAAGTTTTCAAAATATAAACATCTTGGCAGAAAGCGACGTTACTCTGTGACGTCATAATGTTACGTGAAATGCGGTTTCTCATGGCTGCTTATTTCTATAAAGCATATTATAATTAATAAGGGCTTCATTTTTTCGATTAAATTTTGTATTGGTAAAATTAAAAACTTATTGGCTACAATAACGATGCTATTCGAAACGATATTCTATAACGACACATCGCTATAAAAATGACTTCCCCCGACGACTTTTATACTTTTGACATACGAAAATTGTATCGCATATTATCAAATTCGATAATGTTATTGAAACGTTTGCCAGTTTATCTATGTTTATAAAAAAGTGCTAGAAGAGAAAAAAACATTTAGTTGATTGGACATTGTTACGTTTCGGTTATTTCAGTGCGAGAGACAAACAAAAATATTTTTAATGCAATAAAATGATATTTTCGTCAGAAAATTATTAGTAAATAATTTGAAAAAGTAATTTTGTTATACAAGTTATGAATAATTGTTCATGTTGTATTTTTATTTGTATTCAAAATAAACTTGTATGTAAAACCGAAACGCAGCAAACGCCGAGGAGGTCTTCGGTTATAGGGACGGGGCGGGCCGTAAGTCACCAAGTCTTATTTACAAATATTTCTTTCTCGAAAACGGCTCTAACGATTGGGATGGAATCTTGTTTTAAGATAATGTTTTATGTTCTTAATTTACCTAGAAAGGTTGTTTTTGCAAGACACCGAATGTCAAATGTCCTTATTCACAGTGCAACTGGCTTAGTTCTTCTACAGCTTTATTCATCCCTGTCGGATTAGTTTAAACTTTATAAAATATACATAATTTAATTTTTTAAATTATTAAAATTTAGTAAGTAGTTTCCGACGATAGCACCCGATTGCGAATATCGATGGTTTCAATCTACGAGAGATATTTGCAAACTTTTTTTACTAATTATTACTAATGGAAAAACTGCAAAGTCAATAAACAATTGCTAACCATTCAACAACATACAACATATTATTCTATTCCGCTCATGTACTCTTTCGATTTTTCTCTCTTTGGTCAAGTACCCATATATTACCACAACGTTGCACATAAAACTTTGCACTGAAATCCGACATTAGAATTTTATTGTCATTGCGCCCAAAGAAATTTCACTTCAAAAGTCAACAATTTGTCTAAAAGATTCACACCAAATCTTACTACTACGGTACTATATGGGTACTTGGCCAAAGAGAGAAAAATCGAAAGAGTACATGAGCGGAATAGAATAATATGTTGTATGTTGTTGAATGGTTAACAATTGTTTATTGACTTAGCAGTTTTTTCCCATTAGTAATATTAGTTATCGTCAAAGAAGTTTCACTTCTGTCACACGTAATGAGACTCACACGCACTTTTTTTCTTAAAGCAATAGGTTTTAAGTACTTTAATGATGAAAGAGCGAAAGTAAAGAAAATGGAGAACATGAAAGTATAAACGATAAAATCGACACTAACAGAAAATCTTTTAAACCATGGCGGTTACTTTTGTAACTGATTCGATTTCACTTTTGATTCGAACTCGAACCTACAAGTGTACTCTTGAACCAAACCGAATCGAAAATCAAGATTGATTTATAATCGAATCACAGTACACACACAAGTCACCGTAAAGTATTGTAAATCTTTGCTTGCATTCTTTTAATTCTAACATTTTTACATAAAAATGTTAGTTTGAAAATCGATCGAAGTTAGTCCCGATTCGAGCCACACAGCGCGATCGTGCGCTAGTGTTGATTTCAAGAATGCCAATACTCACCAAATGGAATTTTATTCGATTCGATTCAGAACTAAAATGCGTCAAGGGTAAGGCGGCTGGTCGTAACAACCAGGCCTGTTTTGAGCCGATATGTCTAGATTACATCGTTGATGGAGGACTTAACTCGTTTGTTTCATACATTTTTTTTATCGACAATATCGATAAGATTAAAAGACGACTGCGAGCGGTGTCGCATTACTATAATCAACGGGACTGATAATAAATGACCCGAAGATGATAAGTGTGACAGTATAACACCTAGTATTTATAGGTATTTGTCGATTATAAAGTCGGGGGTTTTTTATATTATTTACTTAGTGATTTTTTTATCTAGTGGGAAAATACAAGAAAAATTTTAGACGTTTCTTTGTCAGATTTTTGTTTTTAAAATTTATAAAATTTCAAATGCTGAAGGGAAGGTTTTCCAATGTCAAATTTTGGCCCGGTTCGGTAACATCGTGGATTCAGAACTGACAATAAATTATTGCGATGTTGTCGCTATCGAAGTGAGCTATTGTTCTAAACCTTTATGTCTTTATTTACGTGGAATTGAATGCTTCATTGTGCAACGCCAGCATTAACCTGCACAATAACTTGATGAGATGACGAAAATACAAACATTCGTTTAAGTTATATTATATAGAGAAGAGGTGAAAAAAAAATAATTGATGAATATTAACTAGTACACTGTTATGTAGAATGTAGTGCATGTGATGACTAATTATACTATTTATATTTTAAAAAAGTTCTACAAGTAGATAGGTTAATGTGTATTCGCTAGATGTCGTTTAAAGTATGTCACAGACAGATTGTTAATTTAGTGATAGATATAGGGTTAAGCGAGATGAATAATTCTGATCCAATTCGTACAGTATACGTTTGACAATTATTCGTTTTTCGGATAGCCGTGAGCTTGCTGCAACTATCAATTTATTTTTCCGAAATAAATAATTATATACGTATTTCAAATATTTATATTCATTTTTGTTTAAAACGAATATGAATATTTGAAAATGTGGTGAATATTAGCATTGGCGTATTTAGGGTGATTTTCCAGGGGGCCTGACTCCTAAACAGCGATGGTCGCTGAAGCCAATATCCTGGAGTGAACACCACACTATTCTGGAGTGGGTATGGACTAAACATCCTCTAAATACACCAATGAGTACTACATACGAACGTATAAAATAATACTTAAAAATATTATATACTTCTTTTCCAATCACTGATCTTACCAAAATTCAAACATAGTGTTTTAAAAAAATAATATTAAAATTATGAGTTATGTTGCAAGCTCTCAGTCGCTGTATAATTTTAAATGCAGTTTATATTATTATATGTATCGTGCGCTTAAAGCGCATCACACTAATAAATAATCTATAATATTTTATGTTAAGATATGTTACAGCATCTTAAGGCAGCACAAACCGGTTAGATAGGATAATATATGAAATCATTTCAGTCTCTTGAAAATCTGCTAAGTTAATTTATATATTTTTTGTCCAATTTATATTTGCAGGTGATTAAGTCTGGCACACGGCTTTACTATTAGATTTATTAGACGGTTCATCGAACAATGAATCTGATTTAGAATTTGATTTGGATATCGCATTCTAAAACAAAGAAAAGACCGCGTAGAATTTTATATTTACGAAGACAGACGGTCTTTCATCGAAAAAGACTGCAATGCACTCGTTAGAGAGAAGCGGGAGTCGCGTCATCGACCCGCACCGAGAACATTACAATATCTTAAGATAAAATAATCAAAACGCTTAATATTTGCAGGCACTGTACGATGCAAATATATTATCTTCGCCGTGTGTGTTAGTCCATTGAATTGTATGGCGAGTGATATTTTATCTTAAGCTAAAATATTATAGCATCTACACCGTGTGTGACGCGCTTAATGCAGTATGTAACTCATTATTATATTGTAATAAGTAAGTTTCTAAATGCATCTTCCATTAGTAGTAATGTATTCATCGCTGTAAATTTATTTAATCCTCGTTATTCACAAGGTATATTTTATTTGTAATTCAATTAACGTTATCGTTTTGAGTTCGTTAGGTGTCGAGTGCCAAACTTATCGTTGGGCCGGACACGTGTTACGTTTCGGTGAACGATAAAAAATAAATAAATACAGGTACGTAGTCAGACAGTTAAAAAAATACACAAGCTTTTTAATCGGTATAAATATCAACGATATATACTTGATTGAATAATTAATATAATTTTATATGAAATATGTTTAGGAGAGAATTTCAGTGAAATAGTTTCTTTGTTAAAATTTGCTAACTTTAGTTTCTATGAGATATGTTTATGATAGCGTGATTAGAGTATTTTTATTATATATCTGTCACGTTTTTTAAAACGTTATTGATATGATTATGAAAGAGACATGCGACAAGTCAGTTTAAAATCAATTGTAAAATTTGTAGCGAACAAATAAACAGAAACACATGAAAGCTAGTTAATATTACCTTATTGTCATATAATTGTAAACTGTTAATACTGGCTTGTAATCCAGTTGTAAGCTATGTTATAATTGATGTAGATTGTAATGGATTGCAAAATTTACAATAAACAAACAATCAGACAGAAAAAAAAAGCGCGTTAATAAAATCAGTATTTCATGGAAACTGAGCATTGAACAAGAACTTTCTACATTTAAAAAATCTATCTAGCTTTACTAAATTAGCATTATTTTTTTCCCATACATATAATATATTTCTAAAGTTTACATTTTCGATACCTAAATATTTTAACGAGATGATTTGTGTGATGATACTAAGACAAAACAATATAACTACAAATTGTCCCATAGTTCACTAAATAAATTCAAATTTTTGTAATGAATTTGTCCCAGTATATACTTAGTGTGTTTGATAAAACAGTGAACGAATGTGATTTGTATAAACCACGAGATGACTCGATGACGGCTCTAATATAATCTAAATGATACGGTTTTATTGAATCTGTAATATTTTAACAAATATATTTAATGTTTTTTATCACACTTGTTTAATTGTTATATCCCACTTCTGAGTTTTTGCAACTTTATCACTTTCATAATGAAATGAGTGCATTCCATACATTGTGAGACTAATCGGATTGTTGAATGTTCAACCGAATGTTTATTGCATAAAATACCTATTTAATTATTATCAATTTTGTTGATAAAAAATAGACAAAATCTGAAATAACCACTATAATCCATAAAAAATATATTATCACACGACATTTACTGTAATTTCAATTATCAGTACACAGACAGTAAAGTTCTTCCCCTTTTTAATTTAAATATTATCTGTATTTAACTGCCAGTGTAAAATACGAATTACATGGTAATCTTTCCATACTAATTACATTATAACGTAATCTTTCCGTCACTTGAAAACAACTGAATCAATATGAATCTAAATGTGTAATATTCAGATGAATACAGGTTTGAACCCCTGGACGGGTCTAGGCTATATGTACACCTATAAGGATTTTCTATAGAGACTGAAGTAATGATAAAATCACAAAAACAAATAAAAGACAGCTCACTTTTAAGCCACACTTCCTGTAGAACATAATAAGTACCTATATTTACGTGAACAATAGCTAATTAATTAATTATTTACTTGTAGTTAACTTTGTATAGGTATAATTTAAAATTATCTTTATTCTTACGAAGGAATAATTAAAAAATATACAGTAATAAAGACATAACAACAATTTAAGCGCGTTTAGCATAAATTAAACTTTTAATTTTAATTTATTTAATACAAAATAACCTTCGATAAAACACTCCAGCAAGTATTATTGACACAAGTGATATTATGTATATTCTCTTCAAGTATAGCATTCAAATGGCATAGCAAATACAAGGTTATTTGGCTGCGATACTCTGTAGGGTGGAGCTGCCACCAAGCTCGTGGAGGTATTTCACCAGTAGAGCTGCCTCAAGTGGAGAGAAATTTCCAGAAATCTCTCTTTGCCTTACCTCTCTACCCTCCGTCCATATTTTTACCATTTGATTTTACTAAGTAGGTGCGTCTGCGACACTAAGAACGTGGAAGAATGAGCAATTAATGAGCTATTGCCCATATTTTTCTCAAGAAGAAAGCTTATGTAAAAATGTCGTAGAAAGGGGGAGAGTGGAAAACTGCTCTAACAAATATAACAATGTTAACTTACTCGTATGTACCTTTCTGCTTCGAATATGCTTACAGTTACGCAAAGCGAGGCGTCAACAAACAATGGAAATTCCAAATGACTTTGTTTTGTACGTTTTCAATGTATCAACTTTCAAAATGATTCATATTACACAGAAACAAAATATTTATGATTCAGACAGCAACTAAACGTTAGTACGGAAATAAAATATTACCCTAATAGGTCAAGAAAAAAAAAACCGCCAACGCGTATGTAAAGCAACATATTTACTTATATGCTGACATTTACCATTTCACATACACTTGGAGCATTTGGCTGATGCAAGAGTATTAATTATTGTACTAATAAGTAATGTATTTCTTTTGGACGAAAATTATAAATAGCGACTTTGTAGAATGTGTGAGGGGATTAGGAAAAAATTCTTGCTTGCATAATCCCAGCGTTTTTTGTACGATCTATGAAAACAACAGTTGGTTCAGTAAATAGATATAATAAGCAAAAAAAAAACCTTTACAGGTTATTAAATAATATTTAACATTGATACAAAACCATTTAAATGGTAGACGATAAACTTTCTTAAAGCGAAAATTGAGGCCATTTCTATATACATGACAGGAAGGTGATTATAATTAATTGATGTCATTCTGCGCGCTATCATTACTAGTTATATAAACATAACAATGTACCGGAAACTGCACGCGACTACACAGCAAGGGTTCATTTACCATTATTCTGCAAATATAAAGCGAAGGAAATTTATATTTATGTATTTGTGGTAAAAAAATGTTTCTTTCATTTTATAAATTTAGGAATAATGCTTTTTTTATACTACCAAGGTGGGAAACAAGTATACGACCCGCCTAATGTTAGGCGGCTACCGTAGCCTATGGACGCACCATAGGTACCACTAGAGCGTTGCCGACCTTGAACCCCCCCTACTCCAAGGAGCTCTATAAACCCTACTCACCGCAGGAAAACAACACAAGGTTATTTGGCTGCGATCTTCTACAGTGTGGAGGTATTCCACCAGTCAGTTTGTCCCAAGTAGAAATAAATCTTAAAAGACATTTCTCTGTACCTTACCTCTCTCTCTCTCTATATTGGACAATTATGAACGGTTTTTTTTATTAGTCAGTCCTACTTCGTCTTAGCGTCCTTAAGCATTTACTAATCTTATAGTGAGGTTATAGAGATATCGATTAAAGCCGATTGTTAATCAGTTTCACGATTATAGAATTAGAGCCATGGGTACTCCCAGGTGCTAAAAGAATTATCTACATTATAATATATTAAATACTAAGATCAAATTTTCTTATTGTGAATAGTATATTTTAATATGATATCATAATTCTACAATTAGATTGGATATCATCAAGGTCACTTCCAATTTGAATACGATTCGTTAATTATATAACTAGGCTGTATCAAATAGCTGATAAAAACAAACGATAAGTCGCAAACAACTGTGCAAATGATTACTACTACTAGATTTGCTTGAATTTTGATTCAGACGTCTCTACAGAAAATTTGTCATTACCGAGTCTTCATGGTTCTTGTTAAAAGGTACTATATGGGTTTAGCGTTCGGCTACATTCTCTGCTGATGTTAAGTGACGGTCTAAAATGGTCACACGCTAAGTCTATAGGAGGAACTGGCTCTAAAGTGCAGCTGCCGAAACACACCTGTATGTGTCTGACGGCAGAATTCAAGTATCTCTAGCTATGTGGTTATTATAAAATACCCAATCACCGTGCTATGGTTCCATCACGCCGTTTTCCTTCACCAAAAACTCCGGCTTTATTTAGAATTCCAACTTACGTCAATCGACGTAGTGTCCGAATACGCTAACACTGAATTATCAACGTTTATTACCTTGATTATCGCTTCATTGTAGAATGTATCACACATTCTAAAAGAATGACTGACTTCACGAAGCGAACGAGAATATTCTTATGGGAACTTCTAGAAGGATATGAATATAAACATAATATTGATTTACAGAAAACACAGTTTATTTACAACACTTATATATGTACATCCCTATGACATTTGTATGAACAAAAATAATTAACATTTTAGAAAGCATATGAATAAAACTTAATTTGTCATTTATTTGCAACTTAATAGATTCAATAACTTAAAAACTAATCAGTCTTTGGTGGTATAAATACACAGAATTGTGCCCGAGAATTAATTACGCTAAACCCGGGAATAATTCTGAGAATGATTCACACCAAAAATCTGATAAGTCCATAGAGTCAGATTCACTGAGCGGTGAGGAGAGCGACTCGTAACCGAGATCCGAACTGAGGCTCGCGTGCGACGGAGACAGAAGCAAATTGTCTTCAACTGGTTTAGGGGAAAGACTCAAAGGCGACAACATCTTCATATCGCATTCGAGCGTTAGCCCCGTACCATTATTCGTAAGGGAGTTAAAGTCCATATCGATCTCAACTGGCTTCACTTCGTCGACAATCTGTTCCTCGCACGGTACTTCAATTGTGATGCAATCGTTCGCTTCGTCACAACTAGCGTAGAATATGTCTCCTTTGTCGTTATTTTCTTCCTTTATTTGTACTGTGTCCTCGATGAGAGTCGTGTAGGGATGCGCGTACGAGTGTTGCGACAGTATCCTGTCGACATCGTGTTTCATGTCTACGACAGCACCTTCATCGGATTCCAGGTGCTCTGCTGCGGTCCCCACCACTTTAGATCCTTTAGAACACTCTCGAGTGTCCCTGACTGGGACCTGTGAACAAAAGAAAAGAAAGTGTAAACATTTGAAGTCTTTTAGTAGAACAGCTACGTGACACTGAAGATTTTTTTATTTTAAACACGGTAAAAAGTTCATGTGATACTAAATAAAATGTTATAAATAATGTACAGTAAAAAATGGCGTATAATAAGATTCACTTCTATACATCTACAAGTATACATGTTATAAAACTCGACGTCTCTCGTGTCTGTCTGTCCGATTAAATTCTTTTCACGTTAAAAGAGCTAATCCGGTTTACATGGTTTTTCCTTTAATTCATAGATATGTTATCTGGCCAGTATATATTTTGTTGCATAAAATCACATACGAAATAAGCAGTGATGATAATGGTGAAATAATTGGGAAAGAAGACGCTTTTGTGGCGATTCAATGGCTTACGCTGAGTAAGCCATAAAGAGATATATTAAATAAATGTACTATTGTAGATCTTAAAAATACCTACAAAAAAATCTGCAATTGTATAATATGTCTATCTTCTAAGAAACACGCATAATAATTAGCAAGAATAACTAGCAGCTAAGCTAGATATATATAAATAAATTACTATAATGTAACTTTCAGATCATTTATTTTATTGCAAAATATACGAAATCATCTACATCAATCAACAAAAGTAACTATAATATATCACATTACTATATCAAAACTGCAACATCGGCAACAGAAACTAGAAAACTAGAACGTTGCTCGTTGTTACGAAAACAAAACGTAAAAGTATCAAGAATCATGATGACACAAGAATAGAAGCCAGTTTCATCTGCTTTACTTAAATAACGAAAATGTAGGCTGAGTTTTCCTACTGATATTCTAGGACGTTAATGATAAATTTTAAAATATGTAATTATTTCGTAACACTTTATCATACAAATGAGGTCAGTGAGTATGACCGGACATTGACATGAATCAGAGATTGTATTATATTTTTTCAATATTAAACAAAATAGAATAACATACATAGTAAATGTACTTACATTTTCAGTCTTTCCTGTAACACTTGCATCAATCTCTTGGAGGAGGGAGTCTGCAAGTTGATTGAGGGTATCGAGGTACTCTTCAGAGTCGAAGTGAGCGAGGAGGTCTGCGAGAGGAGACACATCACCAGCAGCAGGCGTGCCGCGCGAACCGCCTCCGGGTGCCCTTCCTTCTGCCGAGGAGTAGACTCTGCCGGTCTTTGGGCCTCCGGGACGCTTCGCGCCGCCGCCTCACTGCGTAGTGCTGCGTTCTCGCTCAACAAACGCTCGTTCAAAGCCTTTAGACTTTCCACTTCGCTTAAGAGCCGCTCGTTCATTTCTTTAAAGGTCTTAATTTGATTATCCATCTCGTCCATTTTTGCTTTCTTCCTGTCACGTGAGGTTTGCGCCGCCACGCGATTTTTCAACTTTCTGTCAACAAATGTTTTATCGTAAAAACAGTGGAATGATTATATTGATCTATTTTAGACAATCTTTTGGTTTTATTTTAAACTAGCTGTGCCCACGGCTTCGTTCACGTAGACTACCAAAAAAACCTTTTTTATTTTTTGTGCGGAACCCTATTTTTTTTATAAAATTAACAAAATTTATAGGTTATTAGCCTTATAACAACAGCTATCTACCAATGAAAGTCCCGTCAAAATCGGTCCAACCGTTTTAGAGATTACCCGTAACAAACAAACAGACTGACAGACAGGCAAAAATTTTAAAGACTGGTTTTTTGTTATAGGTATCGTATTTACTTTCATATGCATTTAGTAAACATTACATTTGACATTACAAATATACACTTCAATTTTATTATATGTATAGATATTTACCAGCTGTAACTATTGAAACGATAATGCCATTTTCTTCAACTATAACCATTTAATAAGATCGACAAAAAATACGTAGCATCATAATTGGTCGCAATCTAAAATAGCGCAAAGTTTCCCATTCGCATTATTTATTGCCACATTTATCCTCAAATTCGTGGAACTTCGTCCTTTGAACTTCAAAGAACTGGTTTGGCAATTACTTGTTTGTCTATATCTATAATTGAATTTTGCTGTTTGCATCAACACTGACTCATAAGTAAATCAGTCGGCATGGTCAAATGGATCTTTCCAGATAGGCACATCATCGTTGCAATCGAATAACGTAGGTAATTGGAAAGTAAATTGCCATTCAACTTTTAATCGTCCAATATTGTAAAATGACTCATCTGGTAATAGTTCACAAACAGAACATTCTGTTTCAAAGAGTGTGAAGTTATTCGTATGACATTGTAAATTATTAGTATGTACCTACTAATGAAAGGTGAAAATTGTCGACGTAACTGTACACAACCGTTTGAGAGGTCAACGAAATCCATTTGTGTCATTTTTCATTCGCGTGTGTAACGTATTTCAATAAAAATTCTAAGTTCCTGACAATGAACTTGATCTTTATTTATAATCCTGTATTTCTAAATAATATTTGCAAAGGTAAATGATAATTATAAAACAACATAACTACTAATTCAGTTTTTGTTCTTGACACGCGAGCAATTAAAGTTATTTTAACGTTTGATTTGTATTCCAATGTAAAACAAAATACTTACTTCCTTTGCATCTTTTCTTCCCATGATAAATGATCTAAGCGGCGCTTCCTCGACGGTGCCGACGGTGTGACGTCGACAACCACTTCTGTATCTCCGTCATCCATTATGTAGTTCTTCGGCACCGTTATTATGATTGGAGCACTCATCTTGCCTTATAAATACACCACACTTAACCACAATATAACTTAGTGTTTCATTACCATGCTATCTAGAACTTTCTTTGATCGTTTAGCTAGAGCGTTTTTATATGATATTCTTGCACGCGTGCACAACAACCGATTGCGTCGTTCATATTCGACCTCCAAATGAATAATAAAATACTTCCCAGCCGTCTCAAAGCGGGTATGTGGTCGTTTGTGATTGGTTTAGTGTTATCAGTAGGCAGTGAAACTGCATTGATTGTGTGCTAGGCAGAAACATAAATAGGAATCCTTTTTGCTAGAGAGAGATAGACACATATATGAAACAAATACATGTTATGGATATAAGTGCGAAAGAGATATAAGCATCCAAATTTGACTGTCACCTTGAGGGGGAAAGTTAATGATTTTGAAATTTAGACAATATTTCTACGATCTCATTAATTGATATCATTGGTCACAGATGTTAAAAATGTTTTTTTTTTTAATCAGAGAATTTATAAATATAGCCGTACGTAATTCTGCACCATCAAATGTGGTAAAAGTATTTACTCAAACTTGTCAGTTTTAACAATTGCGAAATAAAAGTAATGTTTACATAAGCAGAGTTTGGAGATTATTTATCTGATGCAACTTTGATCACTTAGATGAAAAATCAGTGATGTGATTCATAATTGTCTACAATAATGTGTAAATAGATTTAGCAATAGCGTTTGTACTCAATCTTATTGAAACAACAATTTTAGAGAGTCGCACTTCCATTATTTATGACGATGACTTATTTTTAGGTCCTAAGGTGGTGTGAAACTCTGTGGTGTGAAACCTATGCTGTCTCTTGATACCTTTATTTACTGGTTGGGCATTTACAGTCAGAGAATATACTGTTATAAATACATAATATATGCTATCTGTCACACATTAAAGTGTTATAAATATAATGTCAAAACCTTTTATCACGCAGACAAATAAAAAAGGGATATTTACGTTGTTCTATTTTTACCTCATTATAAATTTATTGATAAACCATCTCGCCAAGAAACTACTGGGTTGGGTTAAAAGAATTGTTTTACTTCTCTGTCTATCTTTGAAATAGTGAAGTGAATTATTTGAAATACATGTATTTGAAACGAAAAAGGCTAATACGTACCTAGGCCATTCCTTTTTCAAGAAAAATAAAATAAAAGCGTGTTATTCGTGACACGCGATTGAAGTAAACTTAAATGGTCACCACCATCCCGACGGTCGCCACCATTCCAACGGTCGCCACCATCCCGACGGTCGCCAACATCCCGACGGTCACCACCATCCGTGATACGATATAATACGTTAATAATAGTCGCGCCTAAATAAGTTTTACTTCAATGCCGTTATGGACTTTCGTTACATATATTGCCGTAACGGACTTCCGTTGCTTTATCGTCCAGTTACCTAAAAAAGTTTTACTTCAAAAACATTCCATTTTATTTGGAATACTTAAATATCCTAAAATATATATACACATTTTATATTTGACAATTTCAACGTCATTTACGAAATCAAAATCAACCAACCACTGACACTGGTACAACGCTGATAAGTCATGTCTTTAGGGCCTGAGAGGAGTTGCAGGAAACAATCGGTGTGTTCTGTGATCTCTCAAAGGCTTTCGACTGCGTTGACAACAGTACGCTTATACTTAAGCTGAAACACTATGGTGTTCATAGAACTTCTCTCGACCTACTCATATCTTATCTAGAAAATAAGTATAAATGGGCAACCTCCTCGGAATCATTAGCTAGAGTCGGCGTTCCTTGGGATTCGATTTTAGGACCATTTCTATTTCTCGTATATATAAATAATATATAGAATAATAAATAAAAATAGTGCTGACATGGTTCTTTTTGCAGATGGCACTTCACTTATATTCAAAGTGAAAAGAATAGATTCAGAGGTTAGGCAATTAAATAATACTTTAGTTACAATTTCTTAATTATTTATTTTTATGCTACAAAGGTGGCAAACAGGCATACGGCCCACCTGATGGTAAGCGGCTACCGTAGCCTATGAACGTCTGCAATACCATAGGTATCACAAGCACGTTACCGACCTTGAATCCCCCTGCCCCAAGGTTGAATGGTTTGCTCTAAATAATTTACTACTAAATGCAAATAAAACCAAATGTATGAGATTTGCCTTGCCTAATGTTCGGCATGTTGATAGTAGTATCTTATTTTAATTTTTAAATGAAGTTTCTAATTTAGTAGGCTTAGTTGATAATAGTGTTTTTTGGGTATTAGGCTTTATTTGAAATTAAAATGAGGCCCGCATATTAAAACTTTAGCGGGAAGATTAAGCTCTGCTGCTTTTGCAGTACGTAAGATTCGTCAGTTAACAGTTATTGCCAATGCTATATTGGTCTACTTAGCTTTTGCTTCTATAGCTTAATGTCTTACGGTATTTTACTGTGGAGTTCAGTAGCTGAGTTAGATACCATATTTACATTACAAAAGCGGACAATTCGAGCAATCTACAACATGATATCTCGCGAATCACTGAAGAACAAGTTCCAGGAATTTAATATCTTAACTTTGCCCTCCCAATACATCCATGATAATTTAATGTATATTGGTAAAAACTTTGACCTGCTAGATTTTATAAAAGATTAGCACAGTTTGAATACTATAAATATACATAAATTAGTCGTACCGTTTTTATACTTAGTAAAAGTAATAAAAGTTTATTACATAATACGTAGTGTTAGGTTCTATAATAAGATCCTCAAGCACATTATTTGCCGTACAATAATTCAAGGACAATGTCAAGCAGATTTTACTGCCAAATTCTTATAGGGTGGATCATTATGTGAATGACCGGGAGTGACTCCCTCTCTCTGCATCCACTAAATTATTAATGTGATTACTATCTGAAGTTTTTTTGCGGGATCTCAAACTGTCATGTAGTGGTTTTTGTTTTTTATTCATAAACTAGCTGTACTCCGCTCGTGTGGACTACTACAAAAGGTTTTATATTTTTTGTGCGGAACCCTAATTATTTTTCTAAAGCCAAAGTAGCTTAAGTTATGCTCTATAACATAAGCTATCTGCCAGTGAAAGTCCCGTTAAAATCGGTCGGTCCGTTTCGGAGATTACTCGGAACAAACAGACAGACAAAAATAAAAAAAATGTTTTGTTGTTATAGGCACCTTATATACTTTCATATGCATTTAGTAAAAACCTGTTATTTTGACATTACAAACTGACACTTCAATTTTATTATATGTATAATAAAAATACATAACATATATATATATATATATATATATATATATATATATATATATAATTGTATTAAATGTATGTATACAAATTTACATAAATTTGTACACCTACTAATTCCTACATTGTGTAATACAGGTGGCATTTTGCATAATAAAGCTTGGATATTGTGCACAAGTGAAGTGGATTGGAAATAAGGACATGGATCATGAGAAGCCATAAAAACTCCCTAGAATGTCCTAACAACGGAGCCACCATCTTTTTAGGATCCTGAAATCGTCATAAGACTGGAAACTCCACTCGAATATCCACTCGATAATGGCAGTAATGGTTTTGAATAAAGAGGATCAGTTGCCAATGTAGGAAGAAAAAGAAGATAATTAACTGTAAACAGTATTATAGTACCTATAATTGAAAAAAGAAAAAGAAAAATCCAATCGAGTTTCTTGCCGGTTCTTATGGATGAGGATGTTTTCTGAACCGGTAGTAGTGTTTTGACATTCATAGGTGCCTTTTTAAAGCCTAAATTGAATAAAGTATCTATTGATTTTAATTTTGATTACGTGTTTAGTATGAAACTGTAATAAAAAGTGTCAAAAAATGTATTAACTGATAAAAAATATTTGAAAACCATATAAGGTTGCAAGTGAGGCAACGTCCTAAAAACAATTTTGTTCTATTTACCATTAATATTGTGGTAAATTGTGCATTTATGGTAAATAAATAAAAACGCACAAAAGCTTTCTTACGCATTACGAATGCTGTGAAAACACTGGTTTTTATCGTTATTGATTTCGACTTACGAGATTAGTATTTCCCCATTTTGTGGAAAAAAATCGTGCTTTGCTAAATTTAGGGGAACTGTAATCCTTGGGGAAAAGTTTGGGGAATTGAAAATCAGGTAAGGGGAATTTTGTAGTTTTTTCAACATACCTATTTATTTTACATTTATTTATTTATTTTTCAGTAATATTTAATTATTATGACAATGTTTCTCGATCTCATACCGAATATATGGAACTATCTGAGTTGACTTCTCGAATTGGACCAATATCGTTCCACTAGAGGATATAATTAGGTTCAATACACATATACATTTTAAAATATATATATATATTTAAATAAACTACTTGTATGTCTTTCCATTTGTTAGGTTTTCTGTTTGAAAAAAAAAACGAAGAAAAATGATGCAAAGAAAATATGAATATGGGGATAATTCAAAATTTCGACCTACATGCTCATGTCATTCAATTTCAAATTCAATTATAAAAAGAACGTCATTACTGTCAAAAATCGGATTACCAATCGCCATTCGTTGAATTTGGTTTTTGTTATTTTCTCTGGCTCACAAACAAGAAAAGGCGATATACGTTTATTATAAGTTTCAAACAGAAGACCAAGTTATATTTATTATCTTTTCATTAACCTAACAGCACAATGGCATCAACAAGTGCTGACTCACAGTCAAATATTGCTCAAAAAACTTGGGTAATGGCAAATAATATGGAAATTGTGTCCAATGTGGACGATATATACAGATATGACAAGAAGCAACAGCAAGATATTCTTGCGGCGAAGCCATGGGAGAAAGAGTAAATAGACCAATCGTAGATTTCAATTAGAAGTCATTGGATAATGCACGGTAACGTATTATTAATAAATTTGTTTATTCATTCCAGTCCACATTTTTTCAAAGATATCAAAATCTCAGCTCTGGCGCTATTGAAGATGGTAATGCACGCTCGATCTGGTGGAACTTTGGAAGTAATGGGTTTGCTGCTAGGTAAGACTAACAAAACTTGAAAAAGGTTTAATTTAGATTCGTTTAGCACATATTTGAGATTGAAATTGATAGAAATTAGATTCCTGATTATAACAGTACCACTATCATTATAAGGTCACTGTTTTTGAGAAAATTAATAAAAACCATTCTAACCTCCAAAACCTAAAAAATGATTTTTTTTTGTCAAAACATTCACTACAAAATGAAACTCAAAATTACAATTTAGTATTCTTATTCTGTCATCCTACATAAAGTGTACTATGTTAAAACATAAGCCGGTGAAACGAAATGCAAACACCTACTTAGACTGAACTGCTTTTGTACAGTATCTCAGCGGAGCTTAACAAAATAATAATCAAACTTGTAATTAAGCAATTTTTCAAAATTTGATGTGTTTCTGTTATTATTCCCAGCTAAAACCATGCACTTTTTTGTAAATACATGATGGTTCTAATAAACATAAAATAGTAAAAAATATTTGAACAATAAATTTCTTTTATAAAATTTAAATATTGTAATTTATATTCTTTAAATAAAAGTGATACTATAGTGTTACCCAAAGTTTAGTTATTCAAAAGCAAATAGGTAGCCAGGAACGGCGTGTTAGGTTTCTTGAGATGAGTAAAAATTTCAGAGTCAAATTTCATCACTTATTATTGTTACTGTAAGAATAAATTCAAAAATTTAAATTTGACTTTGAAACCCTTATAATTCGGGCCAGTGATGTTACTTTTCTACGTGAATGGCACCTGAGGATAAGAAACTGTTTCCTCCACCCGCTCTGTACCTTCTCCTCCCACTCAGCAAAATAACAAAAATTCAAATTTGACCTGGACAGTTTGACCACCAGTAACTCAGGCCAGGTGAATTGCCTTTAATAAGAGTAGTGTCAGAGGGTTAAGGGGCAGGCCCCTCTCCTCCCTGACCTCTCCCTAAATTATAACCTTTAAAACATATATATTTACATATCTTTTAAAGTTTTGGTTTTTTGTTTCCAATTTTTATATATTTTGTGTTTGGCCTTGATCTCATATTTTGTACCCCAAGATGGTAACACCCTAAGTCTAATGGAAAGACTGGCTTTTAAGTGTGGCTGCTGTAACACGTCTCTAGGTGCTTGACAGCAGATTTTCAACTTGAGAATGGTAGCTAGACAGGAAGGTATTAGAAAAGGCTCTACCACCATATTATGGTTTCATCACAATGTTGTCTTTCACCGAAAGCTTAGATTCAATTGCAGGGATTGGAACTCATGTTGATCAATGCTAAATCTGTACATGCTGCCACTAAGCAATCATTCCTTACTAAGTCATCATTTATTCTTGGATTCTGTGTAATTGCTAAAAAGTGAATAAAGAAAAGGATAAAATTATTATTTTATTGAATGTAATAAAATTAGCTTTATTTAAGTTGCTTTGCAACTAAGGTTGCTCACACAGAAAACTAAAAGTAATTTTATAAGAAATTTAAATATTTTGATTTCTGTTGACATACAACTGTAATTTGTTGATAAAATCGTCACACATAATCATCTAGCATCTCTGAGGTGTATAGATTTATTTTTAAGTTCCAAGTAAGCTGCTGAAAGCTTGTACACACTACACAACTGTAGTACACTTATTTAACAGAACCAACTGATAGTCATAAATGAATCTTATTTTTACAGGTAAAGTAGACGCGAACACTATGATAGTTATGGACTCATTTGCTCTTCCCGTGGAAGGTACCGAAACCCGTGTCAATGCCCAAGCACAGGCCTATGAATACATGACAGCTTACATTGAAGCTGCAAAACAGGTATACATAACCACAGTAATACAATTTGAATCATTAATTTGAACAATAGCAGAGATGTGTATTATGCATTTAAAAAAAATTGAATTGTTGTTTATAAATTGATTGTAATTGGACATACAGAGCAGATTCTCTTAAATCACTGATTAGAAAGAAAAATGGATTTGATATTAAAGTTTGAATATTTGTTTAAATAATAAAACATTGATTTAGTTTATTATGGTAATTAGAATGACGAAACATTTTCAGGTTGGTCGTCATGAGAATGCCATTGGTTGGTATCACAGCCATCCAGGGTATGGGTGTTGGCTCTCTGGTATTGATGTCTCTACACAGATGCTCAATCAGAACTTCCAGGAACCATTTGTGGCTATCGTCATTGATCCTGTGAGGACCATTTCAGCTGGAAAAGTCTGTCTCGGTGCATTCAGAACATATCCAAAGGTTTGATAATTTCTTTATCTGATTTCTTAAAACAGCTTTTGTAAATAGCATACAAAATCTATCATACATATTGGTACTTTTTTTTTTTAATGTGTGTAGTCTGTAGAATTATCAACTCATTTTTTACAATTCTCAGGGGTACAAACCAGCAAATGAAGAGCCATCTGAATATCAAACAATTCCACTCAACAAAATCGAAGATTTTGGTGTACACTGTAAACAATACTATTCACTTGAAGTTTCTTATTTTAAATCCTCATTGGACAGGAGATTATTGGACTCACTGTGGAACAAATATTGGGTGAACACTTTGAGCAGTTCCAGCTTGATCACAAATGCTGACTACACTACAGGCCAAATATTTGACTTGTCTGACAAGTTGGAACAGAGCGAATTTTCTTTAGGTAAGTGATTTTAAACAATTTAAAAATAAGTAGTTTGTCTGTATATAGCAATAATTGATGTATTGTACACAGTTTTGTGAAAATAATTATGACAAATTAGTATATAATGAAATATACAGCAATATGTGATCTAAATCTCTGTTAAAACTCATTTTAATAAATATGTATAAAATCCCAGATTTCTGATTATTTAATCAGTTTCTCTATCTGATTAAATGACAAATTCAATGATTTGCTCACTAATCAAATTCCTACATTGCTCAGATTTCCATGTGATATTTATATATTTTTATGGATAAAACTAATTTATTAGATTATTTTAAATTTTGTTGTAGGTAACAATTTAAGAGTTCTAATCAGCTATATTTGGCTATCATCTATTTTCTATATAAATAAAATTATTGAAGTTTGCCATTGTGCGCTCATCAAGCAAAACTATTTGATAGATTTTGATCATTTTTTGTTTGTTTTACTCCTTAGATACATACATAAAAAAAAAAACACAGAAAATATTATTTTTATAAGTACTACGGTTTCTTCTGTCGTCTACGCGAGCGGAGCAACGGGTACAACTAGTTTTTAATATACAGTTAAGAATTTAACCTGTAACCCTATCATACCATGAAAAACTCACATGATTTTTAATGTGAAACTTTTTAACGTGGAACTAAGGACTTATTTACGTCAGTGACAGAAGCTTAACAGCAACACAGTTTTGCTTTCATACATATTAGGATCTTAAGTATGAAATTTCTGTTTTATATAGAAAAAATCAAACAGTTGTTTAAATGAAAAGTATATATTTACAATAAGTATAAGTTTAGTACTGGCCATTATTGTCGATGCACTTGATGGAAGTGCATTGATACCTTTGCTATAGAAATACTGGGTGCAGGAATCAATGAACTATTTATAAGTGTTTTTCACCACCTCATCGCATTTGAACCAAACCCGGTGAAGCTGTAAGCCTTCTGAGGCACAGGGCCGGCTAAGACTAAAGATAAATCGAAAAAAAAAAAATCGGATTTGAAGTCAATAAAAGCGTGTGGGAATACCAGTGTGCATGTACGACATGTACGTTTCAATGATCACCGCGAATTGAAATAAGTAGAACTTTAATAACGTTTAAAGGTTACTCACATGTTTTTTGAAGTGAAACTTCTTATGCGACTTCCATCGCGTTAAACGTTTAACGCACATTATCGGTCTCTCCTCTTTGTGTGAGCCAAAGCGAGAGAGTAAATGTCGGTGTGTATGTATATTGCACACTGTTTAAATAAAATATCTTTTAAAATGAAGTTTCACTTCTATCGTGTGTGAATCGCACACACACCTTTTTTTATATTTTTGCTAAGTGTATGTTTATTGAACAGGGCGAGGCGGTTTAGTAGCCTCTGTGGTAGATCCCCACCATGAGAAACGAACTGAAGATAAACTGGGAAAGGCTACTAAGGACGCTTGCAAAACTACTATAGAAGTGATCCACGGACTGATGGCTCAGATGATAAAGGACAGGCTCTTCAACAGTGTCAGCGGTCGGCCTGCACCACCGACACCGATGATCGAGTAGCTTTTTTGTTTTTATTTTCTGTGTATTTTTTTGTAAGGTAATAAATGAATGTATGATCCATATGTGTTATGTATTAAACCATTGACATATATTAAATAATGTGTAGCTTATTATTAATGAGTAGCTTAGTAGTACACATAATATAATTGAATATGAAAATATAATTAACATGCTCTTATCTTTATTATAAGTTTTATACCCAGTTGACTTAAATAATTGTTTAGTTTTCGTATCTTCTATCTATATTAATATAATAAAGTGGAAGAGTTTTTGTTTGTTTGTTTAAACAGGCTAATCTCTGGAACTACCAGTAGGATTCGAAAAATTCTGTATATGATAGCTAGATTCAAGAGCAATAGTATAGACTATCTAGCATTAGGATACACATTGGCTAGCCTTAAATATTGATTTTTGTTATAAGTCAGAAGCAACATAGTTCCCGAACCGCTTTATTTGTTTCATATGTGATGTGGTGATCATGCCCGTACCTTCTTTCGGTGAGAAGAGAGAGGTTTTTGCCCAGCAATGGTACAGGCTGGTATTATTATATGTAACTATTCATTAATAATAATAATTTTAATATATGTTCGAAGAATTAATTCGATAAAACTCAATTTTT
The DNA here is from genome assembly GCA_947532125.1 of Saturnia pavonia. Lineage (NCBI taxonomy): Eukaryota > Metazoa > Arthropoda > Insecta > Lepidoptera > Saturniidae > Saturnia > Saturnia pavonia. The sequence continues at coordinate 3,365,529 of OX383899.1, read as the reverse complement.
TGCACATATTTGTGTAACCACAACTTTTGTGGTCTTTTCTATAACAATAATGTATTTAATTAGATAAACATTTTAATTGTACTTACATGTGAAATGTATTATTTTGTTGATTTTCTATGTTAAACTAGTTACGTCCATGTACAGAATACGTAACCACAATTAAACACGTCTTGTAAATAATAAACTACATTTTGAAACCTTAGCTCTCGCAAAAATAAATATGGTTTGTTATGGAAAATTTAAGTTAGGCCTAGCACATACGAAAATGGGTCTCGTACTGCTAGCAATCTTGTTCTGGTACTTATTTTATACAACAAAGGTGGCAAAGAAGCATACTACCAAAAGGGGTCTGGAAACCACAACACAAGGTTATTTGGCTGCGATCTTCTGTAGGGTGGAGGTATTCCACCAGTCGGACTGCCCCAAGTAGAGAGAAATCTTCTGTGCCCTACCTCTCTATAACTCTCAAGTTGCTTATCTTGCTTATATTCCATCTATGTTAAAACGCTTTATTGCGGCCATGGTCAAGGAGAATGTTTGTAATCGCAAAAATTTAAGACTGCACAACAGGTGACAAAAAAAAAAAAAAACAAAAAAAAGTTGATTATATAAACATTTTCAAATATTTATTAACCAATTTACATAAAATCATTATAATTGTTATTATGTACATCTTTAACATAGCTTCAGTTATACACAAAACCATAACATCTCACAACGTGGAGGGCCTTCTATTAAAACAGATATTGTAAAACTAAGCACCAAATTACGATATAGGTAAATCTTTAGCCAAGCTCACTTTATACAATGAAAAACACATTTATATAATAACATTAGCAAAAGCGTGTGCAGGATTTCCTATTATAAATTTTCATGTGTTCCGTTCAAATTCTACTCCACACAATTTTCAAACATCGCCTACACTATACATTATAACTGTTAAAAGTGTTGGTTAGTTGATTAACCTAAAATAAAACATGGTTTAAAATAAGAAACGATAAAACTAATGTCTAAGAATTGTTAAAATGACCCGAGATAAACTAATATGGGTGTAATATTCTATGATAGTCAATAATTAATTGTAACTCTACCTACTTCATAAATTTATTAAAATTATTTACATCTTTCCAATTTATTACAATCAGGGAACGATTCGACCGAAGCACGTCTAGTATAGTATCTCTAATATACTCCGTTTTTTTACTCATAGAGTAAATTGACAGTCACTTATGTCAAACTTGGTTTTACAAGTTAATGTTGCCACATTCATTTTTCTTTTATCTTTCGATTTATTTAGCAATATTAATATTAGGTTGAGTTTGATTTTCATGTTAACATTTTGTATTATGCCACATACTAATTTTAATTTTATTTAGCAAACTAATTTTTTTTAATGTCATTATACAAAAAAGGAACGCTTCGGTTAACCTACATTAATTAATCCTGATTTAGTTTACTTTATTCGACCTTTACTTTCGCAAAGTTCGATGTCTTTTTTTTTTTCAAAAACAACGAATTTATATCTCGTACGGTTTTACCACGAATTCCGATTGGTATACATCGCTATTTTTAAAATTCAATTAACTATACAGCAACACACAAAAAGCCATTTTACTCTATGGAATTAAAAAACGGGCTGTATATTGAAGCAGTTGACAAATTACGTACACGAAAAAAAGCTACAAATAATAAAATGCATAGGGAATAAATAACGATATCACTAGATTCATATCGAACACGCAGCACTAACAGTTCAATTTAAAATATAAAGTTGTCAATAAAATACACAATTGAACGAAATATCGAATTTACAAAATACATTTCTGCGATCGGCACATTCTTAAAGACTTCTTTTTCATCACAAACATATAACTGAAGTCGTGCTTCTTGAAAAAATGTTATTCGACTAGAGACGATGCGCCGATCATAATTAAATTATTAAAACAACATAACCTACAATTTGCCACAAAACTGTGAGGGGCTTGTTGATGTTCCGTTCGACTGCGTATAGTTATGTCCTCAGTTTTCTGTTCGTATTAATAATAATTATCACATACAAGACGACCATGATATTAATATTATATATAAGTCTATTTAAATTAAGTACATCCCGTCCAGCCCTCCAATTCACAGCGACTCGCAATAATACATCAAGAATGTTACAGTTTCATTAATCTCATTTAAATATTTACATCACGAGAGTCCGAATTAAAATTATATTTAAAAAAAAAATTAAATTTCATAATAACAACATTTTAATAATATATAATGAAAATAAAATTCATACAAAGTCGACTTTTTGATTACTTTTTATCCGTTTCAATAATAAAGACCTCAAGGGTTTTATGATTCTGTTTAATTTAAAATGTTATGTGATGTGATTTCAAAATAAAGTATAGAATTAAATAAATACCCGGCTATGTACCAGCCGAGTCCCGACCGCGACTCGGACATAGGAGTCACTATGACGGGCTTTTCGCCACATGTATGGGTGCTGCGACCCAGCCGGGCTGTACAATCCTACAACCCCGCTTTTTATTTCATTGAATTACTTTCACAATATGGAATATTACATAAATGTTTCATGAGATTATTATAATACTGTAGAAGACACGGAATAAAACAAAAATATCCATAAAATAATAACCAAGCAAATTACAAAATGCGTTTTAAAAATCATGTAATAAGGTTATTCCGCAACCAATAAATATTAATATGAAAGTATTTCTCTGGTTAGTGCAGCATAAAAATACTTAATAGGAAACAAACAAGTATATCTGATATTTTATTCTCTTATCAATCGACTCTCAAACCCTTCACGTGCGTTCTCGTGAACCTTAACATATCAGCCTGAATAATTATTTAACTTCTAAATATTGGAATGTCTCAAATATATAAAAAAAATATAAGCTAAAAGCTGTTAATCATCTGTCGATGACCAAAAGATTTTTCGATAAACTCAACAGCATCATTTTTTAAAATAAACTTTTCTAGAAAAAAAATGGTGATCGAGTTGCCATCATCACAACAGAGATGTGAAAGAATTAAACCTAATTATCGATTATTAAAACTGATTTTTTTTATCGATTAAACTAAAAAGTTGAAATGAATTATTATAACTATTATGTAACTCTCATAAATACATTTGAAATCTTTTAAAAAAACTTGAGAGTAATTTTATTTCCAGTATTATACATGATATCTTTAGATAAATTTATTGATAATAAGTAGCTCGTACCATTAGTATGCCGTTAAAAAAACGTCTTAATTTCCTTTAATAAATGATTTTTACATTATCACTTCTGACATTATCTATTAACCAATTGGCGGACTTAATTTTTTTTATTGAAACTGCACTGCACACTAAAAACGTGTAAAACACAAGTCGATAATTGTTATATACTAGGTCCGCTATCGATATCGATAAACGTCCGCGTTTACCGTGTTCGCTTGTGTCGGCCGGTGGATGGGCGTGCACTAGCGGCTCGGGGGCCCCTGTGGGCGTGGCTAGAGGCAGTAGCCGGGGGGGCTGGCCCCTCGTCAGTTGAACAGGTCCGGCGGGAAGTTGTTCACTTCGGTCTGCTCTAGGACCGGGTTGCCTTCGACGTTGTACGAGACACGTATCCGCAATCGGAGTGGAGTCTGAAATTGTTTCTCACTATTTAGGGTAGGCTCCAGTGGGCTACTAGTAGCTCGCTATACAATCTAATATCCACATTATACTATGTTCATCATAAGGTTGCATGACACATGTCAAATGTTTTTTTTTAGAAATGTATAGTAGTATAACCTAAATTGGAAATTGATTTTACTATTATGAATGAAATCAATTAACGGGTGCATAAGCTGTGTACTTGAAATAACAAAAATAAACTACTAACAACAATTGAGATCGCAATTCGGAACACTTGACATACATTACAGTTTTCGCACACGCACTGAATGTCTGAGACGCCAAACAACAAGATCGGCGTCCAGTCAATATACTTTGCTCTATGTTGCCGCAGTAAAAGTGTAGGAATTGCGAAAACCTATTTTTTTATTTGAAAATAATAAACCCATTAATCAAATAAATATGTACAACATCTTTCGCTTTAATTGATTGTGTATTTTGATCTACTTTAGTTTTAAGGACCATTAAATTTAATAGTAAGAAATTAAAATTCTCAAAATTAATTGTATAGGGAAAGTTATTTAGTATTTTATCGTGCAAAATGTTTTTATAGCGTTTCTCTGTATAACTATTTTTTTATCATTGATAGGTTTCACCATTTTAAGTTATGTCGAAATTTGGACGACGTAAAAATTTACGTTCAATAGTTACGTTTCATGTCAACCTTTCTTATAATAACCATAGCATAATAATAATATAAAAATTCTAATAACATAACCTCTGAACCGATCGCAATGAATTTGTCACACAAGTAGCCTAGAACCTGATGAAGGCTAAACGGGAAAAACATGCAGATGAAGTCGTGGCAAAAAGCTAGTATATTATAAAACTAGCTGTGGCCCACGGTTTCATCTGTGCTAAATTTATTCCACCACGTCCCCACCGCATAGCCCGCAACGCACATATGTACGCTATCTAAGCATTGTTTTCACTTCTTGTACTCGCCTACAGCTTTCCAGACAGCTTGAAATTTATGATTACTGCTCTGCTCCTTAGGGTCGAAGCGTGAAGTTATATAGCCTAAAACCTTACAGTCTGTATATATAAGCAAAATACCACTCACTCACTCATCACGGGATCTCCGATACTATATGTCCAATTGACTTGAACTTTAGCAAAGTTACTCGTTTCGCGATTTAGACGGATTTTACGCAAATCGTATAAGCAAATACACACGGGTGAGACGGTGGGACTAATCTGACTTGTAGTACCAGATATTAAGACGCTGTTTGAACTTTTATATAAGTATAAGCCGAGACTATATATAATAGATTTTAGTATGTTTGTTTCTATCAATCACACTCAAACAGCTGGAAATTAAATTTGGTATTACGTCGTGTAATATAACATACAGGATACTTTTATCTAATATTATATTATTACTAAAGTTTAATTTTTGCCAGCGAAGCGGACTGGCAATAGCCTAGTATTTATATATTTTAACAACATTTATATTAAACAGTTGAGACCAGATTCATTATCTGAGATCATGCTCCATAAGATTTTCATCAAACATCAACTCGTTATGTGAAATATAACATGAATCTATGACTTTAAATGTTTAATGCAGATCATAACACTAATTTCAAGTGGAGTTGAACTGAATGACATAATAGGACTTACTCTGGACGGGTTGGTGATTCTGAGGACCTGTGTGATCTCACCCTGGGCCGGGAGTACCGTTCCCGACGGAGACATCATGTCTAATTGGAGTGTCTGGAAATAATAAACATTATATCATTTTTCCATACATTCTTTCCTATTAACAAGCCGAAGATAGTTTCTCTTCTATATTATAAATAAAGCTAAGAAATCCGTGTTGTTAATAAGTAAAAAAACATGATTTTTTCTCAGCAACATTCCTTAATTTTGAATTAAATATTAACTTTGAGGACTGGTATACACCAATATTACTCCTACTATATATATATATATATATAGATTTATTGTCTGAAGTTACTAAAACAATCGTTTAACTATATGAAGTATAGGTAATTTGTTTTAATTGAATTACGGAAATATTAACCTCTGTAATCTGAAATTTGAAAGTACTCATATAACAACTTCATTCCACAAATACTCAATTGAGATTTATGCATCTTTCACAACATGGAACAAGGAATTCTAACAAACGTTTAAAGTAACATAACATGTGCTGAGAAACATTTAAAATAAGACAAAGTATGCTGAGAAATATTTAAACTAAGACAAAGTGTACTGAGAAATATTTAAACAAAGATAAAGTGTACTGAGAAATATTTAAACTAAGACAAAGTGTACTGAGAAATATTTAAACAAAGATAAAGTGTACTGAGAAATATTTAAACAAAGGTGAAGTGTATTGAGAAATATTGAAACAAAGATAAAGCGTACTGAGAAATATTTGAACTAAAATGACGTGTACTGAGAAATATTTAAACTAAGATGAAGTGTACTGAGAAACATTTAAACTGAGAGCAAGTATGTTAATAAAATATCGTTACCCTGGGCACGGCGGCTTGGAACAGGAAGTCCGTGAGCGTGGAGCTGGCGGAGGTGGCCCGCATGGTCAGCGTGACCGTGTCGCCGCCGCGCTCTATGCCGAACACGATACGTACTCCGTTCTTATCTAATGCGGTCACCGACGGCATTTCTATACGTTAAAAGATCATATTATAATAATTATTATACCAGCTGTGGTTGGCAAAACTCACTCGCACGAGAGGCATTAAACTCAGCCCTTAAGAGCAGGAATTTATTAATGCCTGGTCCCAGAACACCGGTCTTTCGGAGACGGTTATAAACATTCCTATCTTGTTACTTCATAATATAAAAGAAAGCTTATAAATATTTTACTGTTCAGCTAAGGTTTCTGAAACACTAGAAATTTTAAATTCAATATTTCTCTCTCTATCTTTACTATTATGTAGTGGACATATGAGAACATATTTACTAAAGAGTTAACAAGATTTTCCTCACTGAATAGTTAATTGGATACATTTTATTTGATTTTCATAGATATAGAACAGACTTCATGGAAAGTAACCCTATTGTTTAGTTACGAGTTCTCAGGATGACCTTTATGCAGTGATTAGAAATATTATTTCCGCATCTGGGATATACGTACTGTTGTTGTTGGTTGTCCACTGTACCATATTTACTCCTACTGTATGGGAGTTTAAGTATGCTGGGGAAAGAAGATAGAAGATAATGGAAAGCAGGTAACCTTGTGTGGTAACTGCTGGTAAGTGGTTGCCCTGAGCGAAGAGTCCGTCCAGCAGCAGCGAGGACGGCGGCGCGTTGTTGTTCAGCGCGACGCCCGCGCTGAGGGGGAGCGCGGGGGCGGGCGCGGCGGCGGGGGAGGGGGCGGTGCCGGACGATAGCTCCAAACCGCTTAGCAGGTCCAGTATATCCTGACAAAATCGAATTAATCCTTTATCAAAAAAAAACTAAGATTAAGCTCCCGTAATAATTAATATTTTGTAAAAATTCAAATAGTCCTTGTAAAAATTAAATGTAAGCCTCGATAAAAATTAAAAATTAGCCATTGTAACAATTCAGTAACATTTCGACTTTGGGTTAGCGCTCAAACATTTCAAATATAATACAGGAAATATGTACATATCTATATCTAATTGTAAATATTTATTAAAACTAGTTGATTTTTTTTAAAGTAGATTTAAATTATTAATTACTGTTCGATTTCAAGAAAAATAATTACCATATTTTTTAGGATTTAGAAAATAGCAAAACTTGATTTAAAAAGTTTACATTTCACAAACAGGCGAAAACATTGTCAGCCATATTAATTTATATATTATCTTTGCTGTGACGTTTATACGGTCTGAAAACAAACATTTGACATTTAGCTAACATTGTCATTTTAATAAAAAGCATCAAGCTTTTTACAGTGATAAACAATTTGCTAAATGTCAACCTGTATGACGTCACAGTAAAGATAATATATATAGACTAATATTACAGACAGCGTTTTCAGACTTGAAAATTAAAAAACAAAAAAAAAACAATTTTTAAATTAAAAATATGTAGCCTTATTACACTTTTTATATCTGAAATCGATAAATATTGGTTTCTTAAATGAAATACTACAGAAAATACTTATTTATTGCGCTAAATTTGATATGAAACAAGTAGCCTATTGACCATATTTATTGCCCTTATTCTCCGAATTCATTGACAAATTATTACTACTCATGTTATATATAATGAAGCCATGCATTTATATACGTACGCTTATCATTACTTTCTTTAGTATTACAGGAGTTACCGCCATTTCACTAAAGCAAGACCAGATTTCCTTTTTTTACCACAGTATTCTAATCTGAAGTGACTAAAGAGAGGTAGGGCACAGATAAAATTCTTTACAGAGTAGTCTCTACTTGGGGCAGTCCGACAGGCGATATACCTCCACCCTACAGAAGATCACGACTAAATGACCTTGTGTTGTGTTCCGAGGTGAGCCGGGTTTCAAGAGCTCCTTTGGGTAGGGGGTTCAAAGTCGGCAACGCGCTAGTGATTCCTATGGGCCGTATGCTTGTTTTCCAATTTTGTATTTTATATATTAAAAAAAAATCTGACTGAAGCTTGTATTATGTTAAACATAGCAAACGCAACTTGGCTCTTAAGTGTAACTATCGGGACACACCTATATGTTCTTAGAGATAAATTGAAGACTTCAGTATGGTAACACTGGTAGCTAGCTAAGCAGGCATTACAAAATACTCTATTACCATTTTATGGGTTCATTACAGTTTCTTCACCAAAAGTCCATGCTAACTGTTTGATTCAAAGCAACATTCTTCAGTGTTTCAGTGTTTAAACTACTGTAAATCTCAGTGTACGATGATATGTTGAATACCGCTTTTAAAAAAAATTACAAACCACGTTAAGTGAATGAGAATGAGACAGAAATGGAAAACTTACATTAGTGCTTGTGTTATTGTTGGTCGGTGCCGGCTTGTGTTCGACGTCACCGTTCGTCAGGGGATCAGATCCGATGATCAGGTCCAATAGGGCATCCTGCTGGTTCAAATACCATTCGAATTATTCCTTTTGTATAATCGCTCATTTAGACTTTGCTGAGTAGCAAGTTCAGGTGACAAGTGATAAGTAAAATCAGTGTGTAAACAGTGGAATCTCGTCCTCCTTACTATCAGTTTTTGGTGTGACACCAGACTGAGAAAATTAAAAACTAGGTATACAAATTATAACGAATCTTTTGAAATATTTGCAAACCTAGGAGGTCTTCTTAGGTGTTTTGTGTACTATAAGTAGTATAAAATAAGTAAATGTAAAAAAAATATGAAAATAAAGTTCATTCTTCCACATATTTTTTAGTTTTTCTGGTCTAGCCGCCTTTGAGAAGCGCGATTTGCCGGCCCGCGTGCCTCCCATGCTGCCTACGCCACCGAACGCATACGCTGCTAAGTGATGAACGAGAAGTAGTGATTTCAGAAGCCTTCTTTAGTTTCTCTAATGTAGAGGGAACTTTTAACCTATGTTAAACGTGTAATGTGTACAGGTCGAGATATTCTTTTATTTTAGAGAATTAAATTAGAAAAAAAAATGTGTGCAGCAGAAGTGAAACCATCAGAAAAAACACAATACTAAGTAATTTAAAAATTATTTTTAAATATCCTAAACCATCGGGATTCGAACTATCGACCACTCGTGCGTACTGCGTATGAAGTCGGGTCGTCTCACACCACTAGGCCAATCCGACGACGATCACACTCATGAAAATCAGGACTTGCATTTACCGTGCATAATGTAAATGTATTCTAACTCATTCTCTCGTAGGCTAAATCCTATAGATGTATATGGTTGTCTCTTTTTACTGTCGCTTTTTCGTTTCATCGAGTTTCAAATCACAATGGTGCTAAAGGAGTTTTCACTTCAAAAAGTACAGATACTCTTTGGACGTGTAAAGATCACTAAGCACTGTCTGAACGTTTTGTTGATACTTAAGATTTTACATCATAAAAACAATGATGGTTCAGTGGTAGCGTGTACGGGCATCATAGCGATCGACGCGAGTTAGAATCCTTGCAATGAGAATGAGCTTTCGGCGAAGGAAAATATCGTGACGAAACCATAGCATCATAGTAGTAAGTAGGGTATTTTCTAGTGCCCATAAGTTGATAATCATATGCCACCACACATAAGTTGGTAATTTTTCGCTAAGCACCAATATGTTCGGCAGCTGCCAGTCCTCCCACTAGGCTTAGGGCACACACCGTCACTTGAGATCAGGTGAGATTGTGGCCATAATGTTAAACCTATAAAGATTTTTAAAAATCTTGTTGTCAACTAATCAATTGTCACTTGTACTTTCTATTTAGCAAAGTGTAAATGAGCCTATATGTAGTTTGTAGAACATTGTTGAACTATCAAGAAACTTGAAAATGTAATCGTAGAAATGTAAAAAAATGTTTAGTTTTACAAGGATTCAAACTATTGCATTATGGGCGGATCTTTATGAAATATCGATTCCTGGAATACGACTTTGACAATTTATTTAACATTCCGTCTGAATGAAGACTTTCAAGTCACATCAGTTTGTTTAATTAAAAATACGTTTTAATATATCTGTAGCGTTTCGTCTCTGTAATGAAAGTTATTCGCATCTAGCAAAATTTTGGAAGTGTGTAATGATTTGTTATGACCTGGTCGGGCTTGTGGTCGGGAGCGGAGTCGCAGAGCGGGTCCGGCTCGAGGTCCAGCGCGTCGGGCCGGTCCCCCGCGTCGGCGGCGCCCTCCATCGGCGGCATGCGCTCGAGCAGCGCGGGCCGCAGGTGCGCGTACTCTCTGACATAACAAACAACCGAATTACTTAACAATAACACTAAATGGAAATATGTTTTTCTAACACTTAATTACTATTATTGATCGAATAAAAGACGCATTCTGGAAACTATGATAATTATATGTATGAAAATTATGCCTTTTGTCAATTTTTGCATTTACAATGTTGTGAGAAAATGTTATTTTTTAATAAATGAAGGAACCATTATCACACTTTTGTGGTGAAAGACTCAATTTGAGACGAAACGAATAGAACAAGTCTTAATTTAAAAAATGTTTTTTTATATACAAACTTTTATCGTTAAAACGAGCTATCATTATTAAATGCGCATACAAAATTTCGTGTCTGTGCTGCTGACCGTTGAGGAGCAAGGCAGCAGTCAGCCTGAATCAATGTGTAAACTTTCAACTCCGCAGGATAAGTAAGTAGGTCAAATTTAATTTGAAAAATTTAATTACAAACAGACACCGGGACAAATGTAACCAAATATAAACTTGTAATAATTAAATAGGTATTACGTAGAATGCCGACGGTACTATATTATTATTACGTTATATATCACAACGAATCATAACAGAGACTCTCTCAATTAATAAGAAATTAGTTAATTTATCACAATATATTATATAAAAAACAAAAAGAACATATAATTTTTATGTATCGTAAATAATTTAATTGGCAGATTAATCCTCATTTTACGAAGCTTCGAGAAGTAATTATAAAGTCCACCTGTAATTATGTAACGATATTATAATGAATATTTTACCTGTAGAGTTGAGACAGCTCGACACCGCGCTGTTGCAGCTCAATGTGGATGTGAGACCCGAACGTGTCTATGATCACACGGATTTTGCTATAACAATAAATACATAATTATAATTGGGTATTTAACCATATTGAAAATGTGAACCTTATAAGTAATAATTAATAGTAATTTAACAACATTTCTTATTCATAAACGTTACTTATCTTTAACCAGTTGATTAGTGACGTCTTAAATAGCTGTCAAATTAAACAACAATGGGCCCTTGTTTAGCGCCTTCTTAACGCGTTAAGTAACAAGATGGCGGATGTATATCAGCTGATTTTACCTCTGTCATATTATGTCTTGTTGAGCAAAATTGTTATGATATTATTTTTAATATGGATATTTTAATACAACATATTACACAAATTCGGTTTTGGAATATTAAAAACTTAGATGCCTATGAATAATAACGTGAGAAGGGCTAGGAAATCAAATATTTATAATAAATGGGTAAATCTGGTACAGGATTTCAGCAATAAAGAATTTGGACAAAGATATACGAGTAGATTTACCAAAAAAAAAATTATGAAAATAATTGACATTGTAATGAACGACTTGAAAATATATCATCGAGACAGTCGCACTCGCATACCAATAGATTTGAAATCATACTACGCCATTTTATTTACAATAACATTGAACTCGCTATTGTAAGACCTCATAGAATTTGTTCTCACTGATTTGTTCACAGATTTGTTCTTGAAAATTTAACTTTTTTTGTGTGAAAAATTGTTGCCATTGTTAAATTGTTAAATGTAAAAAGTTTTAGTGAATCATCATGGAAATCATTTATTTGCTGTCAACACATGATAGTATTAACAAAGTGTGGCAAGAGTAAAATATGTTTGTTGTTAATAAACATTCATTAACTAAGTCGCGCTTAAGCAACGTCTATAAGTACAAAAAATTTAATAAACTTCCGCCATGTGATCACAAACGCTCTATGATTAGTTCAATCTCTAATTACGTCACACGCCAGTAAATTGTCATTTTAAGCTAGTTTTAATATAGATGTTCTATCTTATTAAATCGATGTCATTTTTGCTATTCCACCCATTGAATTTAAGTACCTAATAACACAATGATTCCACCAATACAAGTTCAGAGTATAGAGAACGTCTTTCATATTTATTCATTCTACGGATCATTTATATACTAAACAATGGGACCTTAATTTTATTCATGATTTGTTATATAGATCAGTTTATATTTAACTAGTAACAAATTTATTTAAAAACATATGTAACTAAGTTTTGATTGTTACGCAGTTCATTTCTGCGATCTCTAATAAAGAAGGATCAGTTTTCATTTATAAATCTGGCTCAAACCTCTCAATATTGTTATGATAGTAAAGAATTTATTTTTCTATACCACTACTATGGCATACAAGCGTAGGGCCCCCATCTGATAGAAAGCGGTCACCGCAGTCAATGGACGCTTGCAATACTGTAAGCATCAAATGAGCATTTGCAACCATTTAAAAACCGATTCACTCCGCAATTAATTGAAAATATCGATTAGTGGGCATACTATCATGTTCATTTTGTATATATTGAAATTTCAATGTCTAATCTCAAACTATAAAAGTAGCAAAGTATGATATAAACATATTGTGTAGGTATCACAAATCATTTTGTTGTTAAATAACAAAATATATATTATGTTTACTTATATTAAAATGATCCTCACGGAAAAAAATACATTCGATGTAACCGCTATAGGTATCATTTTGGAATCCTTCGAAACGTTCACAAACGGTATTTTGGGGTTTTTATAGAAGCGGTACATTGTAGTATACAACATTTGTAGACTATTGTATCTTCAAAATGCTCTAAAACAAAATTTTACCCGACAATAACACACAACGGTTACGTACCACATACTCGAACTGGCGTATGACGTCACAGCGATGTTTACAAATGGGAGCGTTTACGCGGGTTTCTTAGTTATTTGAATTTATTTGTCGACATTTATTAAAAATACACAACATTATTATTACATAGTTGATAATGTCAGACGGACTTTCAAAAATAGTCAAATACCCTATTATGGCATCCAATCTATTACAACCAGAGTTAAGAATAAAATTAATAAAGAATGTTTCTTTTAATTGACATAAAAAAACAAGTTTCCTAAAATGCTTTTACAGATATTTAGTGGTTTTTTTTTAAACGAAATCAATATTTTTCATCAACCCTACTGTTTATAATATGAAGCAACTGTCACAGGTACTGTAGAGAGCAAAGTACCTTTCACAAACATTTAATTATATTAATAGTAATAATATTTTATTTACTACTTACTCCTGACTCGGCTGAGTCGTGAACCTAGTGGAGAGTTTCGCGAGAGATAGCAGGAGATACTCTTTAGTCGTGATGGACAGCTGCGTAGACCAGAGCAGCTTCTGGTAAACGTCGATCACGTACTCTTCCGATGGACGCGTGAACTCGTCTAGTATAGTAATGATATAATGATTATTACACCGCGCCAGCCCACGAATTATTGGTCATTTCAAAATCGAGAAATCAACAGTTTTATGTCTTCTCACATACATTACTACTAAAAAAATATTACTCAAGCGTTCAGGGTTCATAATGTTTTTCTTTTTCACCATTTAGAATTAGTAAAATACGCGAATTCCGAAAAATTCGTTGGTACATGCTGAGGCTCGAACCTGCGGATATCGGACCGATATTCCGCTGGCCGAGGAGTTAGGTATCCTGCAGATTTCAGATGACGGTGTAACACCAGGGCAAGATTCCCACGTTCTTTTAATATCATTGAAGTAACAAAATACCAAATTTCGACTCTATCACACCTGTGCAAGATGTTCACATCAATTCATTAACTAAAAAAGAGCTAATAATCTTCAAACGGCTAAATAGATTGTCGTAATCAAGTCACCTTTCAAATAAAAAAGAAAAAAACTATAAAAAAAGCAGTTGAGCCGTTTGGGATCTAGACAGACACAGATACACAAATGTACACATGTTAAACTTGTACCCTTCTGTTAGCGTTAGGGGTTAAAAACGGCTGATCGCAGAACGCGATAAATCGAAGCGTGCTAATATGACGACAGGTGCTATACCTGGTAGTGATCTATAGTCACACACACGCAAACACACACACACACACACACACGTCGTGTCCGGTACGATCACTTTAGTCTTGAAAACGTCTTAGAAGTGTTCTATTATAATATAATTAAGATCGTGGACACCAAGCAGTAGTGCGGTAATTCCTATGAATTACATTCTCCTCACCATATGTTCGTTTTAGTTCGTGTAAAAACAGAAAAATAAATTGTCGAAATACTAACCGACGCCGTCTTCATCGACCATTGATATAGCGTTGCTCGCCTCAGACACGAGTAGGTCGCCGTACTCGCCTATAGTCCACGCCGCTACCTACAAAGTATAGCCGTTTGACTTTGTCTTCAGAAGTAGCTGTTACTATATTATGACTCTAAATGATTTATATTCACAATAAATATTGATTTAGCGGCAAAAAAGAAATCACAAAATCTGAACCCGCTGAACAGCAATTTAAATCATATTTAAGTAAATGTAGTTTTAGAGTACGTTAAGCGCACTAAGAACCCCAATTCAATTTCTTCTATAAAGACCATAAATATGTTAAAAAATGGAGGAGCCATTTACAGATGCACCATAATACAGTGTAATATTTCAATTACATTGATATTTTCCACATAATATGTAAAAATTAGTTTCAGGAGTACTTGAGGAAGCTTAAAACACTCAAATAACACAAACAATTATTTCAAACATCCTAAAAACACAATTATAAACGTTATATCTTTATATGATGAAACTAGCTATAAAGTAAAATATATGGAGTAAATCTCAATTATAAAAGCGCTAGTAAGTGAATATAGTTACCTGAATGAGCGGTTGTTTCTCAGTAGCGTCACCACAGACGGCGGAGCGCTCGAGCGAGCTCCAGAGGCGCATGGCCGCGTACGCCTGCCGCTCGGCGGGCGCGCCCGACACTATCTGCAGCGTGCTCGACACCGTGTCGTCGCGCAGGTAGTTGCCGGCCTAACGACATTCTTACACTGACTACCACGCCAAACTAACTACACTGAGCCTGGTGGTAACCAAACGCTGTACAATCCAATAACAACGACGTCCACAGAGACGTCATCAACAGATGGCATTCCAAATGAAGAGAATCTTTTTTTAAACAAAATCATTAGTTTTGAACTATATGTCAACTGGATAGCAATGCTTTAAAATCACGTTAGAATCATTAACTTTGATAAAGAATGGCATTGTTACAAAAAAATAACATTTTATTATACCCGTAGTGAAATGCCGTTATATTTCACGTACACAATTTATTCGTTCTAAAAAAATACAAACTCACAAATCGCTCTTTGAATTTACTCGGAGAATCACCTGTATGATTCTCTTGTAGATGTCTTCTTTTATATCGCTTGTTGTTTCCACTACGCTTTCGGAATTAGAACTTTCGTGGCTCGCGATACGGCTCGCTTATATACTCAAATGAGACGATCCCATAATCTCTAGAAAGTGCTTGAACTCTTAAACATGTTGTAAACAACTTACGTCATTGTTTTTAAAAGGAAGAGAACGTTCTATTTATAGACCATTGTTTGTTGACGCAGTTGAAGCAATAAGGTATTTTCATCATCATAATTTCAGCCGAAAGACGTCCACTGCTGAACATAGGCCTCTCCCAAAGACAAGGACCGGTCCTGTGATGCCCGCATCCAGCGGCTTTCCGCAACCTTTACCAGGTCGTCGGACCACCTTGTGGCGGGTCTGCCCACGCTGCGTCTCCCGGTACGTGGCCGCCACTCGAGAACTCTTTGACCCCATCGGCCATCCGTTCTACGAGCTACGTGGCCCACCCACTGCCACTTAAGTCTAGCTATTCTTCGGGCTATGTCGGTGTCTTTGGTTCACCTGCGGATCTCCTCATTTCTGATTCGATCACGCAGAGAAACTCCAAGCATAGCCCTTTGAGCTTTCTTATAAGGCCCATAGTTAGCGACCACGTCTCAGCACCATATATAATCACTGGCAACACACACTGGTCAGACATTCGCCTTGAGACACTGCGGTATTTCGGATGAGAATATTTATGTAGCTTCCCAAATGCTACCCGGTCGTGTTGGATAAGGCTTTGTATGTGTGAAAAAACAATCGAATCTATTTTTAAAGACTCGATGTTTAGGGCACATTCTAGGCGATTCCTGAGATTTCGATTATTGTTTTTTTTTCTACTTTTAGTCAGACCGTTACCTTGAGCAACACTCTGAAGAGCGTGTCGAGATGCCACTTGTTGGAGGGCGCGTATCTCTCGGCGGCGAGAACCATCGCGCTCGAGCAGTGCGCTTTGAACTCTGCGTCGGACCGCTCGAGGAACGTCAGCAGCTCCTTCATCATGCTGCGGATGTTCTGACCGTTGATGAGAGCGAACGACAGCTCCATCGCACGACGACGGATCGACACGTCCGGGTCCTGGGAAATAACAATCACTAAATTCAATATTGTCCTAAATTAAGACCGTGGTACCCCAATAACTATTTGATAGCGATTTTAATAACGGACTGCACTGATTGCATTTTTTCAGCTTTTATTTGTTGCTGGTTTTTTGTCATCATGTAAGATACAAATTACTTAATTTATCATTTTAAAAAAATGTTTTTTTTACTATCAGTGTTATATTGTCGTCCATTTCCTATAACAGATTGCTGTCAATTTTCAATGCAATTTAACGTGAAATTAGTAGTAAGTGTTCCTAGAGTTCCTAGTGTTCAAGAGTATCCTTTAGCCGTGCGGTCAAATTAGCGTCAAATGGTGAGAAATATTTAATAACTTAAGTATTAATAATCTGCGGTAGCTTGAAAGGCACTTTAATACGAAGAAGAAACAAGATATGTTTGAGACCTACAGACCGTACTTTGTTAATATGAAATATCCGTATGAATGTAAACAATTTAACAGCTGCAATGATAGTTAAACCGATTGTTAATAGATGGCGCCTTTTTCAAGTTAGTTCAATATATAAGTTTTTTCAAAGAATGTAAATGTAATATTTGAATGTAAATTTTTAACTATTCTTCGTCAATAGCGGAAGACAATCATCAAAATGATGTTTTAATAATTAATTTTCATGAAAAATTAAAGGGCATATGGCGTATGAAAAATTATATTAAGAGATAATATAGCATTACACGAAATTATTCAATTATATTCCTCTCCCCACTATTTTCAATAAGAGAGAAAATAAGTCATAATTTATTAAGATAATTTATTGTTTAGTACGAACCTTCAAACATTCCAAAATGGTCGTCCGATGACGTTGCACGGCGGACGTGTCGACGTGCACGGTCCTCAGGAGCGTGTTGAGAGCGACGTAACGTATATTCTTATCGTTGTTCAACAGGAACCGACCCAGTATGTTCACGGCGAGCACTCGCAAACTGCTCTCCGATTTGATGTCCATTATCGATAGAACCGTTTCGTACAGTATCGTGTTACCGACGTTCTTACTCGTTTCAGTGTTGGTCGCGACTTGAGCGAGTATGTCGTTCATAGCTTCCGATGCTTCAGCATCGTTCTTACCGAGTATTCTTAGAAGGCGGAGTATTTTCACCTGCAATTTTTATATTATATATATATATATAAAACTATGCCTGATAGTAAGTATAGTGGAATACAAAAACAGTCGCGTAAATAGAAAGAAATGATACATCGGCTGATTCCGAAATGCGACTCAGTTGGGTTGTGTACAGGCCCTACCCCTCTATAGCCATTTCCTCGTCATTCAGCAGTGTGTAGCATATTGCAGGTGAGGTTGGCTCTGGTGTCTCAAGTCTTAACGTGACAACTCGCTAAGCCTAGTGCGGGGCTGGCAGCACACCTATATACCTGCACGGTGTCAGATTTTCAACTCGGATTGTATCACGATGTTTTCCTTAACTTTGGTCCTTCAAGCTCATCGTAGAATTAGAATGTACGTCGATCGACGCGGTATCGTTATAAGCTACCACTAAGCTATCATTATTTACTTTTAAAATCATAAATAAAATCATTCCATCTATTTCATTCATTAAATGATACAAACAAATTTTACATTTTATAAGATAACATATATAACAAAAAAATAATAAAAGCTATTTTTCTCATTTAGATATAATAGGTATCAGTTGTTTGATATTGTAAACAGCATTTCACTCAAAAAGCTAAATAAAGTTATTATTTAATATTTCTATGTGATATTAGCTTTTTTTAAAGCATAATAAAACGCCAATTCAGTAGTTTATCGTAATCTCACCTGTAGGAATGGATCAGAAACACCGCTGACGTCATGCTCCGGAGAATATCCAGCCAAAATTAAATTCTTCAATATTCTCACCAAATTTGGTACAATCTAAAAACAAGGAGTGGAATTTATAGCAATTGAAATAAAGTTTACGTTCGTACATCGCCCAAAATGCACAAAGATAATATGATATGCAAAGCATAATAAATACAAGACAAATTTACAAGACGACTGTACCAGGCAACTTTTAAATAATCAAATATTACTATTACATAATAAATGCCTATCGATATACTTTTTCTTAAATTTATAACAACAATTGCAAGGCGATTTACGTACACAATAACAACAGCAAAGATACATGGGACTGGGCGATACATTAATGATAATTAAAAAAAAAAAACTAAATATATTGTATGTTCCATAACTAAGAAACCCAATGACATAATATTTATTAGTCACATTTTGTGCACAGTTCAAACTTATGTGTTTAACCCTTTATAAGTTAGTAGGATGTTTGAATAGTTTTGTTCATGTAATGTAAGTAATTATTTACACGATGTGGTGGAACAAGTGTTCTTGGTCATATGCATACAGTGAATATATCAGCCACCCCCCCCCCCCCCAACTCCAGACGAAATCCTGGCTCCGGCTATGATAAGAAAAATTCTGATCCCTTTAATTAAATATTATTTACGTTATATATATTTTTTACTATTGTATACACAGTCTATTTTTCATACATTGAAGTTGAAGACTGAGAAATCGCTGAAAACTATTTATTAAATAAGCGATAATGCTACGAAATGAATGAATTCTTAAAACAATATCATTATTAACTAAATATTAATTCAACATTAGATACCCAAGAGCGTACTTGAGAAATGAAGAAAATAATTAAAATAAATATTTCATTAAACTATATATTTGTACTGATATTTGGTACACCCCATTTGTAAAATCACTTCAAAAGCCTTGAATAAGAAGCATTTATAATTGTATATAATATTTAACTGTATATAATTGAAACCTATTAGACAAATACACTACAAAAGGCTGTCAATAAACCATTTGATATACATGATATAATATGGATTTATAACCAACATAACATTAAATTCATGCTTTTATAATAATCTGTTGATATTGTATATTATGTTAGATGGATATAAACTATAATAGAATAATTTCTATTATTTCATACAACGCGGAACAGAAATATGCAATTTCAATAAATCCAATTGATAATTGTAAATTAAAGTTTCAGAAAATGTGTGTACTTAGTTAGGTACCAATGTAAGAAGTTATACGTCTTTGTACGTAAATATTACATAACAAAAATAACTCCAAAAATTTTATCCCGTGTGCCAACAACACGATGAAGTCCGACATTCATGATAATAATGTAAATTCAATGTACTATTTTTTTAATCATGCAAATTTTTATTTAATTTGATTAAAATAGTATATTTTTATACAGCTTAATTTGTTTACAAATTAAAAGCCATTAAAATGAATTCATATTATTATCATAGATGGATAACTTTGTCATGTCGCACGTGTTACGTTACGTGATACGCTATGTTAAAAGCGCCAAAGGGTATAACTTCAAAAATGCCCGTTATGCTCTAAATTGTAGGTGTACGCAATTGCGTACGTGCCCGTAAAAGATACGTATACTATTTGCCTGTGACTCATTAGTGAACTGTTTAATATACAATATCATCAGATCTAATTTAGGCATATCAAAGTGCAAGGAGGATCAGCGTTTTGACGTTACCTCGCGCTGTCCGCTTTCCTACGGGACAACACAAACAAATAATTAATAACTTGAAAAATCACTTAAAATAAAAAAGTTAAATCAGATGGTAATAGGTACGATATAACAATTTTTTTATTCACTGATATCTGTCTTCATTATTCAACGTTAGGATTGTGAGAATCGTATTAAAATAGCAATTACATTATCTTAGGTAACAAAAAATATGCATGCGGTGTTTGTCCATAAGAAATTGTTGAATTTAAAGCAGTTTATAATTAGGATTAACTTATTACGGCTCTAGAATAAGCAATTGTGGATGAACCTATCTAAATAAAATCAAATAAATGGGCATGTAATGTGTATAATTTTTTCGGAGTACTTTACTAAGAAAAATATTATTTTCTTTGATGATATTAAAAAGTAAAAAGACATTCTTAATTCAATTGTGTATGATAGTTAACTACCGTGTAATCAAATGCCTAATAATTGTTTTATTTTACAACGATAATTTGTGTACCAATTATTTTTCAACATAGCAAAATTAAATTATTACATGCTTTTTATTCCATGTTATCTCATTTTCATTTTAGAATAAGTGTTCAATTTAATATGTCTGTTGGCTTATATCATAACTTTTTAAATATAATTTTCATTGAAATGTAGAACAGCATGTTGGTAAGTAACTTATGAGTTTTTGTCTGGCTGGCTAAATAAATATCTGTGTGCTCAGACAGGTTAACTCATGATAAAGCCCCCTTTCTGGCCTGGAAGTGTTGCCACCATGGAGACCGATCACGACCGCCGGCGGGAACGGACGTGTTTACGACCGCTCTCTGCCGCCTTTGTGAAGTTTTACGACCGACCGGCTTTGCCGCACACCTGCATCGCACCTGCGCCGCACCTGCGTATCGCCGCCTCGCTCGCACCCATTGTACGCTACACAAACATAAACTGCTCTTTTAAGAGCAATTTGTTTCTATTCGACGAAATCCACACTTTAGTGGTCACTTGCCTGATACCTGACGGTGCCAACGAAAGCAAGTGGGTGCGTGACCCAAGCGCCCCTCGGTTGCCTCCTTCAGAGGCAAACGATAGTACTTGGTCGGGCTCATGAATCTTGGCCCTTGATAGAGTCATAGTCAAGCCCTGAGTGTCTCCTTCCCACCCTTCCGATCCTGCTACACATCCATCCCCGAGTGTCTGTTTGGGCGTAGCTAGGTATTTATACCGGCTGCGTTCTCTGCCTCGGGCTTGATAGGGACCTCCACGTAGGACCCGGTAGGTTCTTTTCCTGCGAGTCATTACACCGTGACCCGCAGGTCCCTTTGCACGGCTCGGGATAGCCGTTTAAATTCACTCGGCGCACCCCCCTGCCTCTCCGGCAGGGAGGTTTAACTTCACCCCCGCCCGCCCAACCGCCACCGCCGGAATGGCACACGTTACTGATTTGGAACGCTTCAAAGCGTTCGCAACGACTTTGCATCCGTCGCTCTGGACGGAGTACAATAGGGCCATCGCGGCCGAGCAACCCGCCGTCGTCATCGCTCAGGGCACCGAGCCCACCAGCGACCCCGCCGCGCCACACGCGATAAACAAGAAGCCCGTCCCGCGCTCCCGCTCGACGGCACCCCGCGCTCACCGTCAGACGCCGTACAAACGGCCATCGTCGCGCTCACGTTCCCCGGGCATTCAAGCCCCGACCCCAGCGCCCTCTGCGCTACCAACCAACAATTCATTTGCGTCGCTAGTTCCCGAAGCGGACACGCCGACGCTAGTAGCTACAAACGTTAGCTACTCACCCGCCAGTGCGGATCCCGAACCCGAGTCCGACGAAATGGATACGGCGATAGTCAATGATAACGAGGGCTTCACCCTCGTTCAAAAAAACAAGCCCGCCAAACGTGCATCACGTTCGCGTCCCGAGTCTCCGGAGACTCAGTCCCGCCCTCAAAAGGCACAAAAGACAGGGCTCAACAGCCACGCCCCCCGCTCCGCAGCGCCCTCAGCGCCTGCCGGTACCTTTGCCGGCAGAAAGGCGCGTCGCCCGCCCCCCGTCACGGTCCAGAACAAATCGGTCTGGACAAAACTCTCAGAGAAACTGAGAGAACTCCGTATCCACTACACCCAGGCCAGTAACACGGCCAACGGTATCCGCGTCCAAGTTTCCACCTCGGACGAACACCGTCAATTTACCAGGTTGCTCCGAGACAGCAACCTCGAATATTTCACGTACTCCCTGGAGGAAGAACGTCAACTCCGGGTTGTAATCCGCCGCATCCCGGTGGAAATCACACCCGAGGAGGTCAAAACTGACCTCTTAGCCAAGGCCTTCCCTGTCCGCGAAGTGCACAGAATGCACGGCGGACAATCCAAAAACAGACCTCTCGACATGGTCTTAGTCATTCTGGAACTGACCCCCGAGGGCAGAGCCATTTTTAACGTTAGGAAAGTGTGTGAGCTCTCCGGAATAGCCGTAGAGCCCCCACACAAGAACCGCAGTCCTCCGCAGTGTCACAACTGCCAGCTGTACGGTCATTCGGCATGCAACTGCCATCTTCGTCCCAGGTGCATTAAGTGCCTCGGGGACCACGCGACGAGCGAGTGCTCGCGCACTCGTGAGTCGGCTAACCCTCCGAGCTGCGTGCTATGCGGCAACGAAGGTCACCCCGCGAACTATCGCGGCTGTCCCCGTGCCCCGCGCCCCACGCGCCCTACGCGACCCATGCGCCCTACGCGACACACCCCTCCTCAGAGGACACGTCCCGCCGTAGGACAACCAAAGCCCCTGCTCACGCCAGAGGCTTTCCCCAGCCTCCCGGGCGCCTCCAGCGCCCCGGTGGCAGCCGCCCCCGCGCCCCGCGCACCCCCTCCGGCCATGCGAGCTCCTCAAGCAGCATGGGTCTCCACTCCCCGCCCTCAGCCTCCTAAGGCTCAGACCCCCCCGCCCGTCAACACACGCCGCGGCGTTGACTACATGGTCATGCTCTTCCGCGAGCATGACCCTCAGGAAGTACTGGCGTACGAACAGTGCGTCGCTGAGTACGGTCCCGGCGAATCCATCAGGCGTTTCCCCCTGATGACAGCGACGCTAATGCGCCTGGCCCGTGCCGGGAAATAGATAACGGTTATCAATGGTACGCATTAAGCCTAGAAGCCTCAATATATCTTTTTTTAACGCGCGAAACCTCCTTCCACAACGGGACTTAGTATCCACCTTTCTTAGGGAACGGGAGATAGACGTGTTTCTAGTACAAGAAACACTTCTAAAACCCAGTAGGCGCGACCCTAAGATAGCAAATTACAATATAGTCAGAAATGACCGTGCCACCCTAGGAGGCGGCACGCTCATCTACTACAAGCGTTCCCTCTATTGCATGCCAATAGACCCTCCCGCACTTACCAATATGGAAGTGTCCGTCTGTAGAATAGGCATGACTGGCCATCCGTCAATTACGCTTGTCTCTGCATATCTCTCCCCGAATAAAAGACTCCTTCAGTCCGATCTGGAGGCGCTTTTTTCACTCGATCAATCAGTCATAATAGCAGGCGACCTCAATAGCGGTCACACCCTTTTCAACAACCCGCGCAACACCCGTAACGGGGTTATACTAGAACTACTATGCGACGTGCTCGGCTTTGACGTCATAGCACCGCTAGAGCCCACGCACTTTCAAGACAACTGTCAACCGACAGTACTTGACATAGCCCTCCTCAAAGGTGTCTCACTTCGGTTACGACTTATAGAAGTCGTACACGAACTAGACTCCGACCACCGCCCGGTTATCTTACAACTCGGGCAACCGTTCGACCCCAGTCCGCCAAAAGTCAAAATAGTTGACTACGCGATCTTAAATCGCTACTTATCCGACAACGCGACCCCGTCCAGCCTAGCTAGGATCCCCGACGTATTGGAGTCAACTGCAGACGCCGATTTAGCTATCGATTCCCTGGTCGACTACCTCCAAACCGGTGTAAGGGAGGCCTCGAGAGAGGTGCAAGCGGCGAACGAACGCCGTTTTATACTCCCCCCCGGCTTACGAGCGTTAATCACGGAAAAGAACGCCGCGACACGTGCACATGACTCTTATCCGACGAGGGATAACACCCGTAGGTTACGACAACTTCAGAGAGAGGTTAGAACTCGCATCGGAGAGTACAGAGGTCACCGGTGGGATAACCTCTTAGAGGGTCTCAAGCCGTCCCATCTGGCTTACTGGAACCTCGCCCGCTCTCTGAAGTTAGAAGCTTCCGCCCAGATGCCGCCCCTCGAAAGGGGCCCCGATCTCCCACTCGCGTTCGACAGCGACGATAAGGCAGAATGCCTTGCCGCAAGCTTGGAGAGCCAGTGCTCCCCAAACTGCGACAACGTAGACACTGCCCACATCGAAACTATCGAGACCGCCGTTCAGGAACTCACGCTGATTCCCCCCGCGGAAACGTTAACCCCGGTCACGCCAGATGAGGTCTGTTCTATCATTAAAGGCCTTAAGCCTAGGAAATCTCCCGGTCCTGATGGTATCAGGAATGAAGTACTCAAACTTCTTCCTGATCACCTCATAGCTCTTTTGGTCTGCATCTTCAATGCAGCCATAGCCCACTGCTATTTTCCAGCCGTCTGGAAAAAAGCTATAGTTATGGGTATTCGCAAGCCCGGCAAAAAAGCTTCGCTTCCCGATAGCTATCGCCCGATCAGTCTCCTAAACACTCTAGGGAAACTCTATGAGCGGATCCTTCTGAACCGTCTCAAGGTCGTTATAGACGACAAGAATTTATACCCGCCCGAACAATTCGGTTTTCGCGCCCGTCACTCGTGTACACATCAAGTGCACCGCCTCACGGAGCATATCACGAGTAACTTCGCCAAGAGCAATATCGCTCCCGCCCGCACGCTTGCGGTCTTTTTCGACGTAGCCAAGGCCTTCGATAAGGTCTGGCACGCCGGACTGGTCCACAAGCTTCACCATTTAGAAGTCCCGGATAGGTTAGTTCACCTAGTTCATGATTTTCTACGCGACCGCACCTTTCACTACCGAGTGAAAGGAGTACTATCTACCGCCCACCCTATACGCTCAGGCGTCCCGCAAGGTTCCATTCTGGCGCCTTGCCTTTTCAATCTGTACGTCAGCGACCTCCCGAAGCCCCCCGGGGTCGAGGTAGGGCTCTACGCTGACGACACAGTCATATACGCGTCAAACAGACACAGAAAAAATCTCGCCTGCGCAGTCCAACGTGCCGTAACCACTCTCGGGGAGTGGTTTCGAACGTGGCGAATAGCTATTAATCCGGTAAAGAGCGCCGCGATTATGTTCGAACCGCATACATGTAAACTACCACGCACGGTAGGACCTCTAACATTATTCGGTAGAAATATCCCTTGGGCCACCAAGACAAAATATCTGGGTGTCACCCTCGACTCGAAGCTTAACTTCAACGCACACGTTACTATAGTCCGGAATAGGGCCGTCTGGATCCTTTCCCGCTTGCGACCCCTGCTCAGTTCGGTAAGCAAAATGTCCTTAAGACATAAGCTTACACTATACAAGATGTGCGTCCGTCCGATCTTGACATATAGCTGCGCAGCGTTCGCACATATGTCCAAACATAACTTTGCCCGCATGCAAAGAGTCCAAAATCGGTTTCTCCGTCGCCTGCTTGACCCTCCAGCCTTCGTTAGGAACATGGACCTCCACAGGGACATGAGGCTTCCCTCGATAGAAGCCTATGTGAAATATCTCACCAGAAGATACTTCGATAGCGCTTCGAATCACCCCAACCCGCTCGTAAAATCCACCGTGAACTACGTCCCAGACAACTCGATCCCCGTTGCCAAACGTTATAAACGCCGTCCGCGAAATCTCTTTGTCGATCCCAACGACGACATCGAGAAAGCTAATAATTACTACGCGTCCGCTCCCGCAACATATGCGTGCTCGCGCCCACGCCCGCGAAACCACCGTTCCCTCCGCAGGGGACGTACGGTTAACTTCGCTCCCGCACACCCGCCACGACCGCCCTCCTCTGCGGCAACTCAAGCCTAGGTCCGATCCATCGGCATGGAGCCCTTGAGCCAAGCAGCCGCTCGCGCGATACAAGTGACTGCACAATCACTAGCTTTCACAGCCATACATGACACTGCATTATACACACATGCACAACACACATAGGCACATAGGTTCTGTAAGGGACCTTTTTTTTTCTTTTTTTGCCTAGTTAGAATAGACAAAAATTTTCAGACCACTAAATACACATACACATGTTCCTTCCCTCCTCCCAGGGGGCAGAAACATGTATGTATGTATAGTTAGTTTAGATCGAATTACGGATAGGGAATTAGTCAGATCGCGACTTAATTGCATACGCGCAACAGTCCGAGCCGAGGTCCGGCCACTTTGGCACCCTCGGATGTTGTTGCTTAGCTTTCGTGGCTGAGTGCCCTAAGCGCTCGCCCCCAAGCCCGGTAAAGCTGTAAAAGCCGTAAAGGCTCCAGGGCCCCTCAGGCTAACAGTGTAGTCAGTTCGAAAAAAAAAAAAAAAATTGCCACCATGTATCTCAAATGACAATTGTGGAACGTTCCAGACTACACAATATAAATAACTTAGATAACAATGACACTTAAGTCGAAAGTGGCGTAGAAAGAACTAAAAACCTTTGCGTAACAATTTAAATAGGTTGCGAATATTTTGAAAGTTGATAAGAGTGCGTCGAGTCATGTGTTTAGTGTGTAAGTGTAAAACTTAACGACTGATAAGGGCAGGTGCTAATATTTACATTAAGCTGTAATTTTATTGTACAGTAACTAGTTCCAATTTATAAGTAATAAAATATATCATCAAACTGTTTCTTTTCAGTGGTAAGTAAATATTGGATATTTTAGTACTGGTATTTTGTACAATAGTTGACTTTTTGACACCAAAACACAATATAAATGTATAATTTTTATTTAAATTTATTTGATTAAGTATAAATATGATTTTTTTTTATTTGCAAATTTTCAATGAAATATTCTTAATATAACTACCTCTTTACTAATATGAAATGTAATTTAATATAGGAAAAGTACCTATTGAAAAATTTAATATACCATTATAGACATTATAAGTATACGGATTCATAGGAAAACTGCTGAATTGAATTGAACTGATAAATGAAATGTCATGGACTAGTCTGAATTCTATGTAGTGATAAAATTGCAATAGAAATAGTTTGTTTTCTTTGTTCTATATTATAAACATAACTATTTAATTTTAGTTAATTATTTTGTATGAATGATAGTTACAGCCTAAAAATCTTTTTTTTTTTTTTGAAATATTTTAATCTTACAATTTCATCATGTTAACTCTTGAGGGGTAAAACAAAGCAGGAAAATACATTATTTTAAATAAAGGCATTTGTACACGACCAAGTGAGAGCCGACCCCCGACAACTTGTCCTCACAAGAAGTAATACGTTTGCGAGGGGGCTGAACGCGGCGACCAATGCCCGTCCAGCAAATATGTAGGAAATTTTATGATTGTGTAAATATTAGGTTAATTAAATGTTATGTTATAGTAACAAGTATAATTAAGGAAAATAAACATTGCTCAATAGCGTCTTTCATTGTAGCACCTTAATTAAGTAATAGAAATAAGAATTTGTATAGCGATAGTAATAATAATAAGACATTGTCAAAAACGGTAGGGTAAATAAATTGGCGGGGGGGGAGGTAAGGCGATGACTCTTCCGTGCGAAATTGTTATAAAAGGCGAGCCGATCGGCGGCTCGTCAGTCCTTTTCAGGATTCGCCACTGTAACCACTAGTAACCACTAGTAACCACGGAAGAGTTCCTGCCGCGCCTCCAGCTGCCCTCTTGAATACTGTGAAGACTGCGTTTCATTTTTTATTCCGAAGCGGATTCAAAGCCACGGACTTGAAGCCCTAGGAGAGTAACCCACACATTTTAATGGTCCTTCGCAAGCCGAATATTGAAGATTTGTATTGAAGATTATTGAAGATACAGTGAAAATATATATTGAAGATTTGTATTGAAGATACAGTGAAAATATATATCGAAGAATTATTTTGAAGAATTTATATCAAGGACATATGGAAGATTTTAGTGAAGATTTATATTGAAGATATAGTGAAAATTTATATCGAAGATTTATTGAAGAATCTTTATCGAAGATATAGTGAAAGTTTATAGTGAAGTTATCTTGAATATTTATTGAAGAAATTACGTGTCCACGATATATTGAGAAATTACAGCGCGGGATTCAAGCGGTATATAGAAAAATAATTTGAACTACCTACTTCGAAAGATAAAATTTGAAAATGCCAGTTACGCGTTCACAGAAGGGAAGCACAGTGGATATGTCAGAACGACGTGCAAACATAGCAAACCAGGAACAGGGCACGGCCAGAGGTGCTACGACCTCAAGAAATACTGAATTGTTAGCGCGAAGTGCTTCAAATTTGGCAAGAATAGCGGCCGGTGCCACGGGCAAGGACGATGCGTCCACGTCGGCAGGTACCATGACAGGTTCGGGAACTACCGTCACGACTACGGAATACACGACGTCGACGGAAAACACCGCAAGCACGGGAACTGACGTCACGACGGCCACGACTCAACAAACTGAGAACCCGAACGAGACGGTCAAGCCGGCAAAACGTACCAAGTCGCAACGTTCTGACGCGAATAAGAAGAAATTGGCAGAACTGGAAGCGCAGGAGAAGCTAGCTGAATTGAAGCTAGAAGAGATACGAGCGGCAGTTGCGCTCGCTCAAGCGAGGCTCGAGAGGCAGCGCGCCGCCGCCGATGATGATGAAGCACCCTCACTGTCGGAGGGTGAAGAAGAGCAATCAAGCCGAGTACAGGAATGGTTGGAAGGTCAAACTAAGGATCCTTCAACGGAAAAAGTAAAAGTGCCAGAGGACAGGGAAATGGAAGGACGAGGTCAGGGAGCCCACAAGCAAGAGGATTGTGAGCACCGGGGCGGCCATGAAGGCACCCGGCCTGCGCGTCACCCGCAGAGTGTGGACATACCCTCGCTGGCAGCTGCTTTCTCTCAAGCAGTAAGAATGTCGAGAGACGCACCGAAGTATCTACAAGAACTGCCTGTATTCAACGGGCATTGCGACAGCTGGC
Source organism: Saturnia pavonia (assembly GCA_947532125.1). Classification (NCBI taxonomy): domain Eukaryota; kingdom Metazoa; phylum Arthropoda; class Insecta; order Lepidoptera; family Saturniidae; genus Saturnia; species Saturnia pavonia. The sequence goes on along the minus strand of OX383899.1, from coordinate 3,336,039 downwards.
TCGCGTTCCGTGCCGCCTACTATGAAACTGAAGCTTTGTTTTCGAAAAGTGAAAATGTGTCAAGATTAAGAAAAAGCATCAGGGGGGCAGCTCTGGAGGCGACGAGCGATCTCTTCATCAGCCAACCGGACCCAGCAGCCGTAGTACAGGCCCTGGAAAGACGATTTGGACGTCCGGATGCACTGGCGATGAAGGAAATTCAGAAAATAAGGGCACTAGGGAAACTCAGCGAGAACCCGCGAGAGTTGTGCATATTTGCAAGCAAGGTGGCTAACATTGTAGCCACTGTAGAAGCTCTGAAGAAAATACACTACCTGTATAATCCAGAGTTAGTGAAAATCACTATAGAAAAACTCACACCGATATAAGGAACAAGTGGTATGACTACGCCGCGAAAAATAAAGACGACATACCCGACATGAAGAGACTAGCTGCTTATTTAAATGAAGAAGCGGACAAGTGCGGAGCCTACGCGGAACCAGAGGACGTGTCTGTGAATTCCACGCAGGAAAGATTTAAAAGGAAGAGATTCGAACATACCTTCGTAACGGACGCCAAGCAAGAACAATGCCCGGCATGCAAACGTGACCATCGGCTGCTGGACTGCAAGCGATTTAGAGACGCTGACGTTCGCGAGCGCTGGAATATGGTGAAGAAATATCGAATCTGCTTTTGTTGCTTGAGAGGTACACACCGACGTGCTACGTGTAGAGCCAAGAAGTGCGGACAGGACGGTTGCGCGATGGCTCACCACCACTTCTTGCACAATAAGAAGCCGGGGACGACGCCATCGCCGCCTCCTCCCCAAGCTACTGAAGAAGTGACGACAGCCATCGAACTAGTAAAGAGCGCCGACAGCATCAAGAGCCGTCAAGCGTTTCTAAAGATCGCGCCTGTAACACTCACCGGTGAAAACGGCACCCGAGTCGACACCTACGCTTTGATGGACGACGGAAGTACCATTACTCTCGTCGAAGAGGGACTCGCTGAGATACTCGGTTTAGACGGTCCACACGATCAAATGTGGGTACAGGGTCTGAACCAGACAGTCCGACATGAGAACAGCAAGAGAGTCGACATCAAGATACGAGGCCGATACAACAGTGACGAGTACACGATGCGTAACGCGCGCACTATACAACGCATCATGTTCAGCAAACAGAGCATAGATAAGAGAGAACTTCGAGATTGCGAGCACTTGCAAGATATTCAGGACGAGCTAGTCTACAAGGACGCGTGCCCCAAGATATTGATCGGCCAAGATAATTGGGAACTTTTGGTGGCACTTGAAATAAAAACGGGAAAGCAACATCAACCTATCGCATCTCGCACGCGATTAGGCTGGGTGTTGCACGGATATCGTACGTCATACCACAAACCGGTGATGTTCTGCGGCTACACTATCACCACAGAACCGGAAGAATCAATGGAAAAAATGATGAAGAAATTTGTGAGTTTAGAAGGTCTCGGCATAGAACCGAAAAAACAAAAGAACGATCCAGAGGAGCGAGCAATGAGAATATTGCAGGAAAAGAGTCGAAGATTACCCGATGGACGTTTTGAAACTGCCTTACTGTGGAAAGAAGACGACTTCGAAATACCGAACAATTACGAAGACGCCTACAAGAGGTTGAAAACGCTAGAGAAGAAACTCGACCGCGATTCAGACCTGAAAACAAAATATGAAGAGAGAATCGACAACCTTCTCACGTCAGGATACGCTACCGTGGCTAGCGCACCCGCGTCTCCGGGGAAGACGTGGTATTTACCACACTTTGCCGTGTGTAACCCGGCAAAACCGAAGATACGCCTAGTACACGATGCAGCAGCGAGATCTCACGGACGAAGTTTGAACGATATGTTGCTCTCCGGTCCTGATCTTCTACAATCGCTACCCGGAGTTATTATGCGATTCCGGCAGCATCCCGTCGCGATCTCTGCGGACATTCGAGAGATGTTTATGCAAATCAAGATAAGAACCGAAGACAGAGACGCCTTGAGATTCCTCTGGAGAGGAGACAACAGAGGCGAGACAAGGCCGCGAGAGTATCAAATGACGTCAGTGATTTTCGGAGCGACATCCTCGCCATGTACGGCTCTTTATATCAAGAATAGAAACGCCGAAGATTTCAAGGATACATTCCCACGGGCAGTGCAGGAAATATACAAGAATCATTATATGGATGATTACATCACGAGCTTCCCGAGCGAAGAGGAAGCCATCGAGGTGTCAAAAGATGTGGACTACATTCACAGTCAAGCCGGCTTCATCCTGAGAGGCTGGGTGTCAAACTGCGAGTCCGTGCTATCGCAATTTAACACGGACACGGCAACCACCACAGTACCCATAGGCGGAAACAACGTCGAGAAAACGTTAGGCTTGCTATGGGAAATGAAAAACGATTGCATCGGCTTTCATTACAATGAAACGAGGACGCCACCTGCGGTGTTACGAAACGAGCGACCACCGACGAAGCGAGAGGCTCTGAGTGTCATTATGTCACTCTTTGACCCACTCGGACTGGTCTCACCGCTCACAACACCGGCAAAGCGACTGATGCAGGAGACGTGGCGATACGGCACCGGCTGGGATCAACCGATTCCTGAGAAGTTACAACCTCGTTGGGTCGCGTGGATCACAAACCTGCGTGCCATGAAAGAACTTCACATCCCACGATGCTACAACACGGGTCCGGCAGTCGTAACAAGAGAGCTGCACACGTTCGTCGATGCAAGTGAGGAGGCATACTCGACCGCTGTCTACATTCGAATGCAACGTGTCGACGGGACAGTACACGTCACGTTAGTGGCAGGGAAGAGTCGCGTCGCACCACTGAAACCTACGTCTATACCACGACTTGAGCTACAAGCGGCCCTGCTAGGCGCGCGTCTCGCGAAAACGGCGGAGACCGAACATGAACTCCACATCACGAAGAGAACATATTGGAGCGATTCCCGCACGGTTCTCGCGTGGATACGAGCGGAACCACGCGCATACAAAACATTCGTAGCACACCGACTGGCTGAAATAGAGGACCTGACTAAAGTGAGCGAATGGCGTTGGGTTCCCACCAAGGAAAATGTAGCTGACGACGCAACTCGAGAGACTCCGACTGACTTTGACGCGCGGCACAGATGGTTTCACGGGCCAGACTTCCTGAAACAACCCGAGGAAGAATGGCCAGAAGAGGTCGAGACACCCAACCCGAACACGGGAGAAGAGCGATGCCTCGTAGCACGCGAACCGGACACCTACGACTTTCTGCCGAATATAGAAAGAATAAGCAAGTGGCAAATACTCGTGCGTGCCACCGGGAGAGTGCTACAGTTCGTCGATATGTGTCGAATGAAAAAACACATCACAGCCGTCTCAAGACTCAAACGAACGAAGGCGAACACTGCAAAAGATCCTGCGTGGGGCAGTAAGAACACGACACCGAACAAGAAGAAAGATATAAGTTCAAAGGGAAAGACAGAACAGAGAAAATTAGTCTGTTTGGATGCGAGTTACCTCAAAAGGGCAGAGTTACTGTGGCTCAGGAAAGCTCAAGAAGATAGCTACGCAAATGAGATACTGAGAGTACAACGAGACGACCCTCCATCGTCGAGCGACCGCCTCGCTACACTCAGTGTGTATATAGAAGACGGATTACTACGCTTGCGCGGCCGAATCGCGGCGGCGCCGAACATCAGTCCGGATACAGCGAACCCTGTACTATTAGACGGACGACATACATATACGAAGATGTACATACATGAAAAAATGCATCACGGAGGAGTAGAAACAGTTGTGAACGAGATAAGACAACGTTTCTGGGTGACTAGAATTCAACCGGCAGTTAAGGGCGTGCTACGAAACTGTCAACACTGCCGGGTGAGAAAAGCGAAGCCTATGATCCCCTCGACGGGTGATTTACCAGCCGCGCGTGTCGCACATCATGCGCGGCCCTTTTCATACACAGGACTCGATTATTTCGGGCCCATAGAAGTCACGGTGGGAAGACAACGGAAGAAGCGATGGGTAGCTCTATTCACCTGCATGACTATGAGAGCCGTTCACTTGGAGATAGTCGCTTCTCTAAGTGCGGACTCAGCAATAGCCGCACTTCGAAGGTTCATCGGACGAAGAGGACAACCTACCGAGCTATGGACAGATAATGCGACTTGTTTCAGGGCAGCGGAGAAGGAGCTCAAGGAGGCCACGGAGGCGACGCGAGAGGAAGCGAATGCGCGCCACATCAACTGGCGCTACATTCCCCCCGCTTCACCCTTCATGGGCGGGGCCTGGGAAAGGCTGATTCGGAGCGTCAAAGAAGCCCTGCGTGTTACCCTACACGCAAAGCATCCGAGTGAGGAGACCCTTCACACTCTACTGGTCGAAGTTGAGAACATACTCAACTCGCGGCCGCTCACACACGTGGCCGTGACACCGGACGCGCCGGAGGCGTTGACCCCCAACCACATCCTGTTGGGGCCCAACAGCCACGTCGCAGCGCCCGGCGTCTTCACCCCGGATGACGAGTCTACACGGCACCTCTGGCGGCGAGCGCAGCGGCTGGCGGACGAGTTCTGGGGGCGCTGGGTGGTGGAGTACCTCCCTATACTCCAGCACCGGCGGGAGCCCCGGACCAGCGGAGCACCCCCCAAAATCGGTGACCTGGTAGTGGTGTGCGACCCGAACCTACCCCGGAACGTCTGGCCGAGAGGACGAGTGACCCGCATCTACCCCGGTGAAGACAAACAAGTAAGAGTCGTCGACGTCACTACGAGCAAAGGACATGTCCTGCGGAGGCCGTGCAAGAAGATCGTCGTGTTACCAGTTGAATCGCATGCTGCGACGGCGGGAGAAATGTACACGACCAAGTGAGAGCCGACCCCCGACAACTTGTCCTCACAAGAAGTAATACGTTTGCGAGGGGGCTGAACGCGGCGACCAATGCCCGTCCAGCAAATATGTAGGAAATTTTATGATTGTGTAAATATTAGGTTAATTAAATGTTATGTTATAGTAACAAGTATAATTAAGGAAAATAAACATTGCTCAATAGCGTCTTTCATTGTAGCACCTTAATTAAGTAATAGAAATAAGAATTTGTATAGCGATAGTAATAATAATAAGACATTGTCAAAAACGGTAGGGTAAATAAATTGGCGGGGGGGGAGGTAAGGCGATGACTCTTCCGTGCGAAATTGTTATAAAAGGCGAGCCGATCGGCGGCTCGTCAGTCCTTTTCAGGATTCGCCACTGTAACCACTAGTAACCACGGAAGAGTTCCTGCCGCGCCTCCAGCTGCCCTCTTGAATACTGTGAAGACTGCGTTTCATTTTTTATTCCGAAGCGGATTCAAAGCCACGGACTTGAAGCCCTAGGAGAGTAACCCACACAGCATTTCAATTAAAATGACGAATAAATGTTCAGTTTAGGCCAAGTTTTTGTAACTACCGAAAGGCAATTGACCCGCTCAAACGGGTTTTAAAATGGCTCAGAAATGATGTCTGCTGTTTTATCATATATAATGTATGAAATTTTCGAGGTATAATACAATTGAGGCGAATTTATGAATGGGTCACTGAGAAATACAGGTACTGTTTTCAACTAAATATTTTCATATTGAATTTGGTAAACAATATTAGAACTGTGCCCTAATACTTTAAATATAGTCAAAATGGTAAAATACAAGAATTCCACAAACACTAACCTTGAAGGTTCTAATCCTACTATAATAATATAAATGTCAAAGTTTGAATTTTTGTTACTCAATCACCCAAAAACGGCTGAAGCGGATTTCGATGAAATCAGGCACAAAGACAGTTTATAACCGGGATTAACAACACACGGGATACTTTTTATCCTGGTACATTGCATATTTTTCATTTCTCTCTGGGCCCTATTCCGAAGTCCACGCAGACGAAGTCACGGGCAGAAGCTAGTTTATAAGAATTTTATAACAAAAAATAATATACGGAACCGATATTGTGAATCATAAAAATTTCAAATGTAAACTAAATCGAATATTTAATGTTTACTGTGATTTTAATACTCGTTGGTTGAGTGTTGAAAAAAAAAACAATAATTACTTAACTGACCTTTTTAAAATGATTGAGCGTGTCAGGGCTGTTTTCACACATCTCGGTGATAAGCGTTACTCCAGTGATAAGAACACCTGCAAACATAAAAACGTTTCTTCATTTCCATTATGATGAGCAATACAATATTTAATGTTTCTTGTAAAATACACTACAGCTATTTAATTTTGGTAAAACCTTATGAAAAACCACAGATTGGCAATGACATTTGAAAAGGCAAAAAAAATGTACCATCAAGCAAATTGCAATTTTTATTTTTCATTTGACTTACAGTAACATATACTTAATTAAAATTAAGATGATGATTTCAGTTAGCCAAGATGATTTCAGTTATTATACATATAATAATAACCTATACCCTAAAGAAACTATTAATTATTATCTTGGCTAAACCATTATGTTAATTTAGTATGTATTGTATATGAATTTAAAAGCTGTAGATTTCTTCAAATAAATAATTAATTAAAAATAAATAAAAATTCCTTCTCGCAGAGCCATCATTTGGGGACAAAAGATAGATTTTTCCAGAATTAATATCACCAATAAGTCGTACAGGTTGCCGCGACTTCCATCGGCAATAGGCCTTTGCCCGATAGTATGACATTAACAAGATAATATTATTTCATGATATACAAAACCTGAATCTATATTTAAGTATATATGGATACACTACCATTATAAAGAGGTCATGTTTGTATAAAATTTTAAGAGGTAATCTTCGGAACTATTCGATTCTTTCATTAGTAGGAAACTACATTATCCCTGAAAGCTTAATAGGGTTTTAAACTTATTCAATTTTATGTTGTAATTAATGCGAACAAAGACGCGGGTACTTGTTAGTATTATGATCTACTAGCTGTGACCGCGGCTCTGCTCACGTGAACTACTAAATGTTTATTTATTTTTTGTGCTATCTGACAGTGAAAGTCCCGTCAAAATCGGTCCAACCGCTTCGGAGATTATCCGGAACAAACAGACAGACGAATTTTTTTGTTATTGGTACTGTGTATACACTTTCATACGCATTTAGTAAAAACCTGTTATTTTGACATTACAAACAGACATTCCAATTTTATTATATGTATATAATTATTTGTATATGTATGTGAAGGCGATAATATCTGGATCTACCAGTCAGATTAGAAAAATACTTTTTACATTTTATATATAACTAGCTGTGCCCGCGGCTTCGTTCGCTTGGACTACAGAATGACGTCGGTCGAGCGCACGCGCGATTCATGCTGCCCGTGCTCCCAATCATGGCGGTCGCCTTTCGGTTATTATGAAGACAAAAATGTTTCTTGTGGGTGATCCTTAGAAGATAGACATATGCTATCGCTGATTTTTTGGAGGTCTTTTCTAGATTTAAAATTACGTAGTACACTAATTTGATATATCCTTTCCGGTTTACTCAGCATAAACCATGTAAGCAACCCAAAAGAGTCTTTTTCGATTTGATTCACTATTATCGTCACTGCTTAATTCGTATGTTACTTTATCTTGCAAAATATATCCTATAACCTGGCCAGATACAAGCTATGAATATTTAAAAAAAAACATGTATATCAGACAAGCGATTTTCCCGTGAAAATAACATAAATGGAGAGACAGGCAGAGAGACGTTGAGTTTTATAATATGTATAGATTTATATTTTAACATTAACATCTTTTAAAGATACTAGCAGTGTCACTCGGTTTACCCGTACTTTCATACATCTTGCCAGATTGTATGAACCTTATGGTTACTCCTCCGTTCTTTAGGTTCGTAGCGTGGAGTATACGGCAAGTGAGATCAACGATAGGCCAGAAGGGAGTATTGGCAGCGGCGTGGTGGAAAGTTTCGACTAAATTTAACACGGAAAAAGTCGTGGGGAACAGCTAGTATCTTTATAACTATATATTTTTAAGAGGTAAAATATGGAACTGCCGATTCGATCCTAAAAAATCTTTCATCAATAGGTCCACATTATATCTCTCAGTTCTCTATAAGGTTTATTTTATTCTTATTAAATTGTATATTGCATCAAGTGCTGGGTAGTTGCCAGTAACTTAAAAAATATATCCACAAACCGTGATTTTTCTCAGTCAACAAACTCCTGGTCGCCGGTAAGAACATCTCCATCAAATCTGGTACACGCCGTATGATGCGGAACGCGCAAAGCGCCGCTTTCTTCTTTATATACGCGTTCGGTGATTTTATTAACCTCTCCACTTCCGAGGCCAGGTCTCTCGCCATCTCCGGCGAGGCTATGGCCCCGAGCGTACACAAGGCCAAGCCGACTACAAACTGTGTGTTGCTGTTGAGATCGCTGTTTAAGAAAAAAAAAGTAATTTATTTATACATGCCATTTTTGTACATTTTAAAACCATTTTATGAGTTTTAACAATAACTAACAAAGTTAAAAAAACTTGTTGAATTTTAGTAATTCCTGGGAATCTTTGCTAATACAAAATGCAGTGGTGTAGCTAGCATGGGTGACACCCTAGGTGGCAAATAGCGCTTTTGGCGGATAGAGCAGAAAAGATAAAATGTGTTGGTCTTCCAGGTGAATCACCGCTCCAGAAAACTAAAATATTTGGGAGCCTTTCAGCTGCACGACCTTTTTTTAGTGTTTCTCTACATTTACTCACTTCTTTTATTATCTTACACAAAAATAGGACCGTAGTAGGACGTAGTTTACAGTTTCAAAATTATTATTTTTGTAAAACAATAGTTTTAGCATATGCAAGTATAACATTACAAGTTCATAACGTTAAGTAATATCATAACATGTTTCTCAAATAAACATGTAGGATGACATCACAATACTTAATTTAATATATGAAAGAATAGACCGGTAAGTTACTGTAATATCGGTGATAAAACATGTTTCAGTAGATGTTCTTAAATATGATTTTTTTATAATTCCAATATTCTGAACTATAACATCTGCCATTTTACTGAGGTACAACATATGAAAATGTTTTAACTTCGGTCAATAAGTTCAAGGACCATGTCAAGCCGGTTTTACTGTCAAAAGGTCAATAGGGTAGATCATTATGTTAATGATAGTGATGTCTGGAAGTGACTCCCTCTCTGTGCATTAACTACATTATTAATATGAGTATTAACTGTTGTAAATATTATTTGTATCTACAGTTGTAAAAGTTTATTAAAAAAAGATTAAGCCCGATCGATTTTCTTGCCGGTTCTTCTCGTTGACTGAGATGATTTCCGAACCGGTAGTAGTGTTTTCATATGGGAATAAATTTAATATTTTTAGATTTAGATTTTTTATTTCATTGATAAATTATCATTTTATATTATATGACGTGATGCAGCTGTAGTAAACTCTATAATACCGAGTGAGCCGAGTGGTCTCGAGTTCGATCCACGTACATGACTGACTTTTGTTTAATGAGCATAATTTTCAGTTGTCTTTATTTATTCGTTATATAGCTTTAGCGTTTTCGCTAACAATGTAAACGTTGAGTGAACAATGTGGATCAAGCTGATAACACGCAAGTTTAGTGGAAGAACTGTTTTTCAAGTGCAGCTGTCGGAGAACACCTATTGGTGCTTGGAGACTGATTTTCAGGGTGTTAGCTTGCCAGGCGAGCATTACAAAATACCCTACTACTATGCTATGGTTTCATCAACATATTTTCCTTCATCGAAAGCTCAGACCCATTGTAGGGATTTGAACTTAAGTCGATCGAGCGATTGTATCACTGAGCCATCATTGTATTTTAGTATGTAAATTATATCAGCTGAATAGTTACCATAAAGCTATGCTCAGTTTAGAATTAAATAGTTGTGTATGAAATAGTGTTATCATATTGATTTTTATTACAACTAGTATAAAGGGGAGTTTGACTAAGTTCAATGTTCGAGCCTGTTAACGAAAATCGATGCCGAAACGCAGGGAGCACACGAAAGGCGGAACATGTCATTGGCCCGAAGCAATTACGGTAAGCGAGCGATAAAAATTGTGAGTAATGGTGCCTGCCTTATCAGATAATTTTATGTAGAAAGTAGCATAACAAAAGTCGATATGTAGTTAAATACAGAAGAAAACTTGGAAATAAGAACGAGAAGGTAAATTATAAATATTAAATTACTGGAAAGCGAAGTTCAGCTAAAAAATTAGTTCTCGTTTTACTTGGCACATCGATTAAACTCCACTTTCAGGTATTTTAATAAATGGACCATTTATTTTGAAAGTGGTGTAAGTCCATTTTTGAGAAAAATGAGCTATCACGTAATTCATGCTTAATTTAATGTAATTTTTTTATATATAACTAGTCCGTGTTTAATTTCTCAAAAAATCCCATGTTATGTACAACTTAAAATCGGTCGGTAAATTAAATTGCATAATCATCGATTATGAAAGTGATGTAAGTCCAATTGACAGAGGTAGGTGGCATAGCAGATGGATGCCGATCAGTGTTTTGTTATTTTTCATTTATTTTATACTAGCTGTGTCCCGCATCATAGAAATGGCATTGAGAAAAATGAATTTTGTGTACACACCACAAGATTACTATAATGTAATAGCGCAATGTAGAAAACAGGATAAATTCATTTTATATGAAATGAAACGGGAGAATTTCATTTTAACAAAAAATCTCCTAAATGCAATTAAAAAACAGATAAAAAAAATACTAATGGGGAACAGGTCAATTGGTTGCAAATATGTTGGTTGAGGTTCCTCAAAATTGCACCATATACCTTTTTTTATAAAACAACGATGACGGACGCAGAATTTAAAATTACCAATTTATTACCCCTACGTCCTGGAAGACCGTTAAAATTTGAAAAAATCGCCTTGGAGCCTTTGTACCAAAATGCCAGACCTATTACGTACGAAAAATATAAAGACATGAAGCAGCTACTACCCTATATACCTCCGGTGCATCCTGCATATTTTGAAACACTACCATATGCAGAGAATAAGTAAATTCTTGTAATCAGTATCTTGTAATGATAATGTAATTGCCGTCTAAAATAAAATTTTATGTGTTGTTATGCGTATTTGTCAACAAAATTATATTAAAATGAAGTATATTTTAAGCGATATTTGATTTTTCAAAATTGAAATTAAACGATTTTTACAATTGTCTAATTTTGAAAGTGGTGTAAGTCCATTTACAGCACATAAATATGTGTTATCGTAGTCTAATTAGCCAAAAACAAATTTATATAAACAAATTAAATGTTGATAAAACAATAGAAACAATGCCAGACCTCATATGATTTGCCTGTATTTTTAAATCAACAAATATAGTAACCTTTAATTTTCTCGAAACAAAAGAAAATGGACTTACACTACTTTCAAAATAAACGGTCCAAATATTAATGTCAAAATACTTTATTGCCCCGCTAACTGTTTATACAATATACATATTAAAAATAAATTTATCTGATAATGTAAATGTACATCGTTTATTTGAATATATAATTTAGCAGGAATCTTTAATATTTTTTTTGTACTTGGAGGAAACTGACTGGTGAAATACTTGGAGATAGCAGCCAAATAACCTTTGTTTTATGTTACTACGGTTAGTAGAGTTTCCAGGGCTCCTTGGGGAAGGGGTTCAAGGTCGGCAAATCGCTAGTGATACCGCTGGTGTTACAAACGTCCATAGGCTAAGGTAACTGCCTACCATCAGGCGGGCCATATGCTTATTTGCCACCTAAGTCGTATATTTAAAAAAATACTATTCTCTTATTTTTTTAAACTGTTTATATTTTATGGAGTTAATCGATTTGGTAAATAAAGCATTCAAATATCTGTTATGCATTTATTTATTTTAGTTATTTTTTAATTTGATACGTGTTTTTTTATGTGTGTAGTCCACCAGTACTTAATGTTATTACTATTAATTAAACTTTACATAATTACAAAAACACTATTCCTTATTCATAAATAGCGAGATTTTTTAATGTGAAATCTTTACTAATATTATGAAGAGGTAAAATTTGTATGTTTTTAGGACGTAATCTTCGAGCAATTCTGAAAATTCTTAAACTGATAGAAAGACTACATTCTCCCGAGTGACAGGCTATATTTTTAAATTGTATCTTGTAATTAATGTGAACAAAGTCGCGAAAAATTGCTAGTGTTAATATACATATAAAGGAACAGCAAAAAGACATTAACAGACAGCAAAAAGCATTAAAACCTTTACAATAGATATTTTATAATCTTGAAATGTGTGCACAGAACAATATTAAATATGTAATATATTTTTTAATTATATTAATGAGAGCGAGAATGACCGACTTAGTTGACCTTTTAATTAATAATTGCGTTTTTGTTTTTTTTATTGTACATACTAATGTATGATTATTTAATCCAACCTTTCACATTTGACCCTAATATTCATAGACCTAAACTAATAGTTAGAGAAATCAGTTTTCATAACAATATGATACCATGAAACAAAGCCATTGAACTCAAGGTCGTTCTCATTATGTTTTGAAAATCGTGATTGTTTAATTTTCTGTACAGATGGTTTATCCACTCACCTCTTTAAAAAATTAATTACTATTGCATTACTCTTTATACTTTTGATTTGGTATTAATAAGGTTTTTTTTTTTATCGTAGCATGGCAATGTGACGTCACAGTACCTGATGTTGATCTACAAACAATCGCGAGTCATCGCTGTGATGCCGGCCTGCTCAAATGTCTCTTCACGTTATGTTTGAAGGACTCGCATGTTTAAGGAAGGAGGGAACAGGCCGGGAGACAGTTACACGGCTCCACAGTACGGCAAAGATATAACGTAGATAACTTCTTTGTTGGGCCGAGATCGAGGTAACCATAATACTGGGGCTCCGGTGCCAAGCTCGTTTCGCCCAGTTTGAATTTAGTACAAGTACATGCGTTCGTTCGCATGTAATTACTATTTACACAAATCAAATAGATTTGAAGGGCTCAGAGGTCCCTAGACATGTAGAAAGTGGACTTTACATACTACTTGATCTGATAGCAATGTGTAGAATATGCCTGAATTATGTATAGTAGTTATTTAAAGTAGTCAATTTTTTATACACTTATATTTCATTTTCTTCTCTAGAGAAGAAAATTTATAGGAATATTTTTAGGGAAAATTTTGTTTTCAAATAATTTAAAAGTATGGACTTAGAAACTTCTGCTACTTTATCCTCCATTTGAAAAAAATAGCTGGGTAGTTTTAAATTGTCAGCAGAAATTGTTAAAACAAGCAAATCAAGTGAAGGCGCCTGAGATAAAATTGTAAGTAATTCTTATACAAAGTAACAAAAGAAAGGTCTCCTAGAATATTTTAGTTATGGTTAGAGAAATATTTTAGTTATGGGTACCAATACCGCTATATTATAAGTATTTACTTATTAAAATATTTATATCATTAAAATATATACAAAAATAAAAAATGGAAATTAAATTTAGATGCAATAGTTTAATAATAAAACATTTTATTATTAAACTAGTATTTGTATTTATCATCAGTATGGATTTTAATGAGTTTTTATTACATAATAGTTTACTTTTCATTAATAATTTGATATAAAGATTTACTTCAATTATTAGAAGACTCATCGTTCAATTATTAGAAGACTTATCGAAGTAACTGAAAAGAAATATTTCGTCTGTATTCGCCGTGAAATAATTATTATTGAACAATTACTAGTTAAATTCGTCGTTAGCGAAGGTTAACTTCGTCAGAAGTGGGATTATTAGCTCTATTCCTATTTGAAAGGGAATTCCTTAAATTAAATAACTTTCAATAGGAATAATCGTAAAGCACTCACTTTTTCAAACAATTTGTGATGAGGAGGTGGACATCCTGACGCTCGTCGAGTAGTAACATTGCGCCTAAGTACCCGACCCGCTTGTCCGTAAATCTCGGACTTGCGATGAGTTTTAGGCATTCCAACTGGCCAAAGTGGGCCGGGTAGCCCAGCATGTGGATGTAAAGGAGCTTCGCGATGTTCCGACATCTGTATGGAAAATGAACTTCATTAATAAACATGTTAAAGGTGTACCAAATCTATACTAACACATATTTTAAAAGCTTAAGAGATTATTTGTCTTGAACCCGCTAATGTCTGGAACCACCAGTTAGACTTGAAAAAATATTTTTGCATTTTCTTCACGCTTCGATTCTAAACAGTGGATCAGTAACCATCAACGTCAAGCAATCTGGAAAGCTGTAGACAGAAGATCATGAAGATACATGAAGATCGCAGCTAAATAACCTTGTGTTGTATTCCTGTGGTGGGTAGGGTTTCCAGAGCTCAGGGGTTCAAGGTTGGCAATGCGCTAGTGATAACTATGGTATTACAAGCGCCCATAGGCTACGGTAGCATTTACCATAAGGCGTGCCGCATGCTTGTTTACCACATTTGTAGTATAAAAAAAACTTCCCGTGTACAAAATCTCATCAAAATACGATAAGAATTAATAAAATTTTATTTTACTGGTTTTATTCTTACGATTTCTAAAAGTATTATTGAAAATTCTCATGACCTATAAATTTACCAATGCCACAAGCTTACCGTGTACAAAATGTTTGTTGATAATACCTTCAAAGACTTAAGGATAAAATATCGTGAAATTAAAGTTTTACATACGATACTGTTACAGTAAATTAAAGTTATAAAACATGTGATAATCATTAGAACTTCGAAAGCTACACTACATTGTATACGCGGCTGTCAAAATATATATATTTAAATTGTTATACTTTGTCATTGTAGTCCGCATAGCGAGAGTACGTGGAACTACTTAAATTTAGTGTGACGTCATTTTGTTTTCGTATTCTGCTCAGCAAACCCCTTTCATCTGATAGCCATATCATAGGGATACATAAAAAATAACTGATCCGCCATCTTTGAGAGTCCGCCATATTGGATTTAGACGTCACTTAGCTAACCATGCATTGCCATCCTAACTAAACGTGTATCCAAAATTTCAGCTTAATCAGTTGAGGATAACTGTTTTAAAATTCCCTTACAAGATTTGGCCCATACTAACAAGTCAAGTTAAATAAAAGCTTGCAATAAAACTGTTAATACGTGTGATAAGTATTAAGTATATTCTTATTTATTTACTTTTCATTATACTATAAGATGAACAAATTATGAAATAGAATATTTAAAAAAAATTGCATTAGTGTGTACAACATAATTTACTTATTTGAATGTAATAGTGACCTAAAATATTTAAATAGAGTTAACATAAGAAAAACAAGTAACATCTAATAATACAAAAATTCTCATATTAAATCTAGTGGTTCTAAAATCACCCATACCTCGTAGAATTGCGTGTCCGCTCTCCCCTCGGGAGGAGACCTTTACCAAGCCGTCACACACAGACTGGTATAATTATTATAGTTAATACTTAATAAGGTGGTTGTTTAATAATAACTGACAATTCCCACACATCACGATGAATGTTTTATTTAACAACACAAGTAATTCATCAGAAGGACTCATCAAGAGCAATATCTCTCTATCACGAATTAACTATTTTCATATAAGATTAGATTGCACAATCAACGTTCAGAGAAAATATAAACGTATTGAATATCGCAGTGATATGAGAAACAAATCAGAATTGCTATTGTTTCAACACTACATACTCAAGCAAGGCATGTAAATATTTCTCAATAAACTTAAATACTATTTCTTGAGCAATTAATATATTTTCTGACTTCTTTTAAAGTTTCCAGTGTCACGCAATTTTTTTAATTATTATTTTATAGTAGGATGGCAAATAAAATTAAAAATCAATATAAAAAATAAATGTTTTTCTTTTATTTTTATTTATAATGTTATTTTTATTCCACTAATACTTAATGTTATTACAATAATAAAACTTTTAAAAATTACAAAAACATCTTTCTTTATTAATAAATAAAGTACGTATGGGTATACAAGTTCATTGTTTGTTATTTTAATTAAGACTCGTTCATTCAACTAGGCCGACATAACCTAAAGGGTTAAAAAGGCCTTAAAAAAAGAAGAAAAAAAGTACGTATGAAATTAAATTATAAACTTGAAAAGATTTGAGATCCCTAAAACCCTGCTTGTTTACTGAATTACTACCAGCTGATCCCATAACGCGACACGTTTAAGTGGCGAGTGTTACACCTGGCGTATGGTGGTGATGATCCAGATTTAGTGTATGTATAGTTTTTTTTTTATTGAATACATCCCACTACTTGGATCCAAACGACATCGTCATTCTACAAAGACAGCTTAATGTTCTAAATGCAAGAAATATGGTTTCCATAGTTTTGCCTTGCAAATAATATTGTAGACAACAGTTACACGATTGCGGTTATTCGTGTGGTTTGAAAGACCTTCAATACATATCTATAACGTTAACTTACACGGTCATTCACATACATCGTATAACTAATAGAAGTTAAATTGAATACAAAGTAACATCAAGGTGACTTTTACCTTTATTCTTTTATTATTCACGCTAGTTTGATCGACAAAAGTATCACGAAATAATAATAAACAATTTAATGCAATACGTTACATCTTCTATATTACCGAGAACTTAGTATAGTTATTGTATATGTTTATTTTAGTTCTTTAATTCTGGTTGGTAAGTAGTAGGTATACATTATTATGGCGACTACATCTCACACCTGCGATTCGCTGATGACATAGTCTTAATGGCGGAGTCGCTAGAGGAGCTAACCCGGATGCTGGACGGCCTAGCCTCAGCCTCGCGACGTATCGGTCTTGGCATGAATTTGGATACAACCAAAGTCATGATCAATGGCCGCATTGATCCGGGACCGGTCGTCGTAGATGGCCACCTTCTTGAAATTGTTTCTGAGTACACTTACCTCGGGCAGATTGTGCAGTTAGGTAAAAACAATTTTAAGAAGGAGGCCAAGAGGAGGATCCAGCTGGGCTGGGCAGCGTTTGGAAAACTACGTGGAGTCTTCTCGTCATCCATACCGCAATGTTATGTATGTAATACATCCGACAGAGAACCAAAGTTATCGACATAGCTCAAAGAATTAGCAAGCTGAAGTGGCAGTGGGCCGGCCATATCTCGCGAAGAACCGACAACCGCTGGGGTAAACGGGTTCTTGAGTGGAGACCGCGACTCGGCAAACGTAGTTGGTGATAAAAGTCCCTAAATAAAATTAGGCAAAGAAAAACACCATGACGACTTTATATTATGAAAGCGGAAATTTTTCTAATTTCAAGTGTTTACTAAAAAATAGTAATACTCGTCCACTAGTGATATTCGTCCATTAGTGATTTTAAGATCAACTCACCTCCAAACACTGTCTTCTTCTCTAAAAGTCGATCGTATGTACGCACACTCCTTGTTGACGACGCTTCGTTCTTCAGCCGCCGTTCTCGCCGCCCTGATCTGCCTGATAAGATCTCGCAGGCGTGTCGGCGTAGGCATCCGTACTGAAACCGGCGCGACTGTTACGGACGACACACACACATAGAAAGCATTGATCAGTGCATTTGTTTAGAGTGCGCTAACTTACTAGCAAGTGTACGATGAGCTTTTATTGTCGAAACGAAAACTGAAATACATGTCTTTGCAAGTGCTTCATACGCACAATTTCTTCATTTGCCAATTGCGCTGTACGCTTTGCTTCTAAACAAACGAAGCTCTGTCCACTAGACACGGGTAACTCAGCAAAATTTCTTGTATCAATTCAATAGTTCAAACGCAGCTTACTGCGCCGGCGCATTGAGTTAACTCAAATATGTGCCATGGCGCAGCAAAACGTTACGTGCCAAGTGAGTCGCTAGACGCGTACCACCCGAATCCTTGACCGGTGCAGTGCTGTGCCGGGGCCGGCGTGCTCCTCGGAAGTGCGCTCTGCGCTAACACATTTGGTATGAGTTGACTCATCCGGCACAGCAAACTGAGTTGCCTAAAATGCGCAACGTAGCGCAGTTTTTTTTTCGAACTGACTATACTGTTAGCCTTAGAGGCCCTGGAGTCTTTGCGGCTTTTACAACTTCACCGGGCTTGGGGGCGAGCGCTTAAGGCACTCAGCCGCGAAAGCATTTCAACAAGTTCCGATGGTGCCACAGTGGCCAGACCTCGGCTCGGACTGTTGCGCGTATGCAAAGAAGTCGCGATCTGGATAAGGCGTAGCGCAGTGTTACCCATGTCTACTATCCACGGAGCTGCAAAGTCGCATTTGCGTAATAACTACTCAAATGTATTGAAAGATCCATTTATGCATAAATAAAACTTTCTTTGTAATGGCGGCCTTGGCAGTCAGTTTTGTTCATATTAGTGAGCTTCTGCTCCTCGTCTATAAGAGAGGTAGGACACAGAGAAGTCTCTTTGGAAATTTCTCTCAACTTAGGGCAGCCCGATTGGTGAAATAACGCCATCCTACAGAAGATCGTAGCCAGATAACCTTGTATTGTTTCTCACCGGTGAGTAAGGTTTCCAGAGATTCTTGGAGAAGAAGGGTTCAAGGTCGGCAACGTGCTAGTGATACCTCTGATGTTATATGCGCGTCCATAGGCTAGGCCAATCGCTTACCATCAGGCGACCCGTAAGCTATTCTGCCATCTTAGTTGTATAAAATAGAGAAGCCAGGATTTTATGGAAGTTTGCTATTCCAGAACACTAAGTTTAGGTTACTTATTGAATAAAATTAAAAAAAAGTTGAAACCGACGGAATATCAATTTGATATCCGCAGATTCGAGTCCCGCATGCACCAACGATTTTTTCGGGAATTGTTAACACTATTGATTTTTTTATATATCATACACGTGTATGTGACGGTACTGTGTCTGATGTTAAGCAAAGTACTATTTAAAATAACGGCGACCACCGAGAGATCTTCAAGGCTATCGTGGATATACACTGGCTGATTCGGGAATAGGAGAAACCAAGAGAGTGACTATTTTAACCCCATGCGTATGGTGGCCGCGACACAGTAGGGTAAAGATCTTTACCATCCCAACGTCGGTTAACGTACATAGGTTCGAATCTTATACTGAACTTGAGTAGATATAATGTATCTACAAAACAATCTGAATTTGCCATTTTGAAGGCTATATATTACTTTGCTGTTGCGAAATACGTCATTAGGAAGCCGATTCTAAAAAATATTTTATAGATGGATAACTACGTTTCGGACTGGTGATAACAGGCATAGTCTATATATATATTTTAATAAACGTGCACAATGTCGCGTGCGGTTGCTAGTTTAGAATTTTAGATAACACCTTTGAACTGTAAGATTTTTTCAATTTTTGTTTCGACATAAAATATCATCTCTATATTAGTATTTCTATAAATAAGCGAAGCTAATAATTAAGTTGTTTAGTAATAGCAACAGCTAATAATTAAGTAATTAAGATGTTTAAGCTTTAAGGTTATGTTATTAGTTTGTAAATATATTCATGCAGATGGTGTTAATAAAAATATTAACCAAGTTGTCAATTAAAAACGGTGTTAGTAAAATTGCAATGTATTGTGCATTTCACGCAAAATATTTATTATTTATTTTGTGCTTATTATAAGTTAAAGTTAGTTCATTATCCCAAATTATATAGGCCATTTATAACATTTTATTTGCAAGTTCGTCCCCCGTGATACCTTAAAGAAATTAATCAGTATAAAAATCCATAATGTATTTATTTATCAAGATTTGAACTTATCTTTGATAAAACTGCTATGTTCAGTTATCACTTTTAACATTAATATTATAGTAATGAGGTTATCGTTTAATAAGGGATATATCGATAGTTAATATGAATAACAATTTAGCAAGATAACCAGGATAGCAGTTAAAAAAACAACTTCACAATTATTATCTTTTATTTTCATTATGATTCAAATTTCAAATGTAAATTAGATGAACCAATTTTTAAAGTTCTCTCTACTTACTCAATATTAGTGAACTGTAACTAAAAAATTAATTAACGATGACGAAATATCTTTAAAAAAAATATTGTAAATATTTTTTTAGTCAAGTAATAATGATTCTATTATTTGTAGAGATAAAATGCTGTTAAACTCATATACTTATAGAAAAAAAAATTGATTAGTGTTTGTATTTTAGTGTAATTAATGTTACGATATTATTCATATTGGGTGTCGATAAAATAATTGAGGGCATGCATACTATAAGTGTTTAACAATAATCATAGTAAAAATTATATATGTTGATATATAGATGTTTATTTTACAAAAAAATTTAGATATACAAAAAATCGAGAAAAAAAAAACTATGATAATCTTAAAATAGATATTCATCTTAAAACTTTTTCATTAACAAGTATGTAGTGTAATCAAGACGACAAAGTAAATATATGGTAAATTTGAAAAGAAACATACCTAGCTTAGATTTTGTTTACCGGGTAAGATAATTAAAAGAGTGTGTGTACTCACCTCTTTCTATAGCCTCGTTTACCACTTGCTTAATGGTGGCTATATTAAAGGCCGGGTTGAACCTGCAAACAAAAAAGACTCATTTTATTTACGAATACATAATATAAAACGTATGCCCACTTGTTTCACAGGGAAAGTGAAATTCGAATTGTATTTGTAATTAAAACAGATTTCTTCCTTTCTTTTTCTTCCTAACTTGGCAACCAGTCCTCTTTATTGAAAGCCATTACTGCTATTATTGAATGAATATAGTTTCCAGTGTTGTCGATTTCAGGATTCTAACAAGATGGTGGCTCCCTTGTTAGAACTTTCTAGGGAGTTTTTGTGGCATCTCAGAATTCATGATCCATGTTATTATTTCCAATCCATATCACTTGTGCACAATAACCATACTTTATTAAGAAAAATGCCACCTTATTACACAATATCTTTTCTTATCTTATCTTTATTTTGTCAGTTTAGATTCCTGCTATTCACCATCGACTCTCTTTCGATCTTTTTCTTGGCACACTCCATCAGTAAGTGATGCATATCATCAATCTTCCCACATACATTACTAGGACATGCAGATATGCTTATCGAAATAAAAGTCTGCCTATATGGGTTTTACAATTCTTACCAGATGGCTTGTGAATGAATTAAGGCTGCTTGTAAGGAGCACAGATCTAAGCTTGGACAGCTGTATAGGTCCATTTTTTTTTAAATTCTTTACATATTTTAGCATTGGGCCACAATTTCACCTGATCTGAAGTGACAATGTGGTCCACGCTAAGCCTAATGGAGGAACTGACTCTAAAGTGCAGCTGCCAGAACACCTATAAGTGCTTAGGGACAGATTTTCAACCTGAGGATGACAGCTAGTTACTTGGGTATTAAAAAATGGCGTACCACCTTTTTATGATGTCATCACGATATTTTCCTCCAACGATAACTCATGCTCATTGTAGAAATTTGAACTTACGGTGTCCGTATATGCTACCACTGAGCCATCATTGCATGTAATTACATTTGTTTTATTAATGTTTTTTATAATCGATTGTATGCTAAAGGCTACCCATACTTCTTCCAGTTGAAGTGCTTCTTAACATACTATGTCACTATAACTACTTACTAAAATAAAAATGGATGGAAAAATTTATTATATTAAATAGAAACACTGCTTTCGTTCCATTCCATTATTTTTATGTTCATTAAAATGACTGAAAATAGAAACTTTAACAGATTGAATCATGTTCAAAGCCCACAAACATTATCTATTAATTTACAGGTACATTTTAATTTTCTTTACATTTATATCCATACTAGCTGAGCCCGCGGCTCTGCTCGCGTGGACTACAGAATACCGTCGTCGAGCACACGCGCGAATCGTGCTGCCTCCGTTATCACACACGGCGATTGCCCACTAGTTTTTTTAAAGACAAAAATGATTACTGTGAGTGATTGTTATACGCTATCACTGACTTTCTAGGTCTTTTTAAGATTTACAATTATATAGTACATTATTTGATACATCTCTTATGGATTACTCTGCGTAAGCCATTTAAGCGCTTCAAGAGCATCTTTTTTCCGCATTGATTCGCCATTATGTTCACTGCTTATTTCGTATGTTACTTTGTCTTACAAAATATATCCTACAACCGGGCCACATAACATAGCTATAAACTAAAAAAAAACGTGTTAGTAGGATAAGTGTTCTTCGCGTGAAAATAACATGAACGGACAGACAGAGATGTTGAGTTTTATAATATGTATAGAAGACAAGCTGTTGCTACATAGTTTTATATTTTGAGTTAACCAGTAGAACACTACTTTTGTGGTCAGTAGATTAATATCTATGTATTGTGTAATGTGTTTCCTTATATCTTGAGTATGATGATTTGATAGAAATCTACAAAAATAATAAATACATGTTATTGAACATACTCACTGAATGAAGTGTAAAGCAAAGATAATTGAATCCACTCCTACAAAGTGTCTATTAATGCCCTAGAATAGACAAAGTCAATATGGTCAATTAGGATCAATTACCAATAACCATGATTAGACATCAATTTGCATAAAGAACTTGATTTGAACCTACTTGTGTTCATGGTACGTAAATTTTACATTCTTGAAGACTATTCTAGCTTGATCTCTGTCTAAAGTCATATTTTTTAATTCCCCTCTCTGCCTTACAATATCATTTTTACTTTTATATTCACCTAGTGAAGAAATTTTTCGCCATATGTATCACCTACTTTTTAATATTTCTCTCAGTATGTAAGAAAATAGTTCAAATCAAAGTTTATATGAAACAAAGATAGTATAAAAAACAAGAAGCAATTATTAATATCATCAAGCAGGCGAGTTTTGATTATTTAAAAGAAGTTGTTTTCTTATTTTAATATCTATAAATACCATATATAATAAAAAAAATACTAATATAGAAATAAATATTTAAAAAATCACTATATTTTTTAAGACTAATGACCTTACAATATATTTACTATTTGAAACATTGAGAAACCTATAGTATTTTACCCACTATGATACCAATTACTTAGGTTTCCAGACGCATGATACTGCATTATACACACATGAACACCACATAGGTACATAAGTTCTGTAAGGGACCTTTTTTCTTTTTTTGCCTAGTTAGATAGACAAAAATTTTCAGACCACTAAATACACATAATCCTTCCCTCCTCCCAGGGGGAAGAAACACGTATATATGTATAGTTAGTTTAGATCGAATGATAGGGAATTAGTCAGATCGTGACTTAATTGCATATGCGCAACAGTCGAGGTCCGGCCACTTTGGCAACCTCGGATGTTGTTTCAAAGCTTTCGTGGCTGAGTACTTAAAGTGCTCACCCCCAGGCCCGGTAAAGCTGTAAAAGCCGTAAAGGCTCCAGGGCCCCTAAGCTAACAGTATAGTCAGTTAAAAAAAAAAAGGTTTCATAACGACTTATCATTCTCCATCAGCAAGTTTTATTGACTATTACAGAAGATAAATGTAATGTAGTGTACATCTAATTTTTAATAAGAAGCAGTCAAATAGTTCTGTGGGGGCCTCATAAAAAATAGTGATAACTCCAAATTTAATTAACAAGACACTTAACTTTTTTACTAGATATATGAAAAATATTATTACTTTTCCATTGAAGCTGGAAAATTATAATAACACAAAAAATTTA
Source organism: Saturnia pavonia (assembly GCA_947532125.1). NCBI lineage: Eukaryota > Metazoa > Arthropoda > Insecta > Lepidoptera > Saturniidae > Saturnia > Saturnia pavonia. The sequence continues at coordinate 3,312,392 of OX383899.1, read as the reverse complement.
TCTCAAAACTTAACTGGATGTATAAAGTGACATAAAAAGAGATTATTTTTTAATAAAAACTATTTATGGAGTATACATATAACAGTATTCCATTAAATACATTTCAAAATATAATCAGATTTATTATTGTGCACAGTGGACTTGCCTGTCATGGCTGTAGTTTCACATCCTTTGTTGGAGAAATGTCAAAGCTTTGTTCATTTATTACAATGTTGTTATATTATGCCAGAAATAAAACTTTGTAGGTCATTGTTGCATGAACTTGATATTATACTTTGCATCTGATGATCTGTGGTGTTATTTTCTGTTTATTTGTTACTGATAACTACAGTTGCTATTATATTTTACATGTAAAGTACAGAAAATAAGGGAATAACCATTTGATCAAATAAATACATATTTATCCAGTAACGTGTTTATTATAGACACAGGTGCCTACTTTTGGTATACAATATAAAAGGTATTTATAAGATGAATACAGTAATATTAAAATTAATGCATCATTTTTTTTTTTCAAATTTTGTTGTTATTAAAACATATATTAAAATAAATATATGATAATTGAATATACTTATATGTTATGAAAAAAAAACTCATTTTTTAAACAATACATTAGTTATAAAAAATAGTTAGGTAATGAAACTAATGAAAAAACTCCAATAATTTTATACCATACTCATCATTAAATATTGTAAAACAGGCCCTCGGCCATATCTGTCTGTCTGAACATGATCAACTGAAAAACTACCATAAGGATTTTCATAGTTTTCATCAATGGATGTAGTGATTCAAGTGAAAGGTTTAGGTATACAATTCATTAATGATTTGTATAAATTGACTTAAATATCATGATAATTGTTGAAGATGTCTGAAACAATCATGTCGACTGGGAGCTTTACTGGCATGCTCCTCGTAAACCAATAGAGTTAGTTATATGTATGATGGCATTATTCTTCTATGAGAAAAAAAGTATGTAAGCATATATGCTCTGCCACCCATGCGAAGCCGGGGCGGGTTACTAGTTTATTATATGTAATATGAATCCATGAATGAGAAATATTAAAATAAATGTATCAAAACTTATCATAAATCTAAGAAATTTAAATTAATTTTCTAGTATAGTTGGTACTCTATTTCTTATCAAACCATAATATTTTTAATGTCATATGACTCTTAATAATAAATGTTATTCACAAACTTCACACAACTTTATTTACAAATACTTATACCATTTCATCATGATATAAAAAATATTTAATTTCACATTTGTTTAGATATAGGCTAATAAATACTTTTTAGCATAGGACAGACTCAATTCAAACCAACTTTAGAGTAAAAAGGAAATTATATTCATGTGCAATATGTTCAGTATAGTTTAACAATGATCAAGATTTGGTTTCTTTATAATCAAAGTGATTATTCAAGTAAGTATGTCTTTTCATTATAGTTTCTTGTTTTGATTCGAGTTGTATAAAATATCTATATGGCAGGAATTGAAATATTTAAAACAGTGACTTAGATATAGCGTAGTTACGAATGAGCGGATCATTCACAAACACGTATGTCACTTATATCACCGAAAAAGGTGTGCAGTGTTATTCAAGACCTACTATGTCCAACTTTGATATAACCTTATTCAAGAGTATATAATTGAAACTTTACCCAGATTCGGAGCCGTTCATTTTGTGCGTTTATAAAATCCTTGTTTTTTCACAATGACAAATGATCTTCTCCTTTCACGAGCGCTCGTAATCGTTCTTGATGAAGGCAGGTGTAAGAACGGTTCAAAATGTATTACAAAAACACTATAATATAAATGTTATCACTTAATTACTTTTTAAATTATAACTTTAAGGAACTCAAGATTAATTTACACGTTTTTAGTCAACCCTAAAAGCATTTTATTTCGTCACAAACCATAGAAATGCAAGTGAAATCTCACGCCACCTCCGACTAATTTCATTCATATTTTTCACTTTCAGTCAAGACTAAAATTAAACATTTGTGGAAAATTAAGTAGATTCGTTATCATGGAATACAAACTCTAAACAAAATTCAAATTTTTATCACAATAATTATAAAGAAATAATACAATTGCCAGCTGACATTTCCGTGGTGCGTTGCACGAAAATCAACATGGCCGCCATGACTCGCACATGACGTTTACGTTTCATTCTGATCAAATCACTTTCAATAAACAGAGGCGCAAAAAGATTATGCTATATTTTTAAATAAAAATGCAAATATGTATTTATAATTTATAAGTATTAACAATGAATATTTCAACGACTTTTAGCTAATAACACCAAATTAGCAAATATTTAAGAAACTACTATTGAATCCTGAACGAACGCGTGGAAAATGGAAAGCTACGGTCTTGCCTTACCATTTCTGCAAATTTTAAATTTATTATCAGCAAGACAATGCATAAAAGACCGTAAACTAGACTGTAACAGTATAAGATAATTATTTTACCTACCTCCTATTTTGCTCTGGCGGTAAAACACTCCAATCAACTTCATACATCGGATATGCCATGGTAATTATTAAAACAACACAATAGTTGGACTAAAAACGTTTTAATAAAAACATTTCACAAAGTATGCCACAGTATGTCACGAAAGCACAAACCAAACTGTTATCAGAGTTGTTTTATCAGGTGCAGGTACTCCTCAAATATTCAGTCATAGCATATCTCTTATCAAAGGTATAATTTATCACTAAAAAAGGATAGCAATAACACTTCTAGTAGTATTTTATTCTTAAACCTCTATACTGTACATAACAATGGTTCGTGCGAGTCACATCTATTATCTTAATAGGGTAACTAATTAATATTCATTTTTAGGGGGAAGTGGGGTACGTTGATACAAGGGGAACATTGATACACCAACAATATTTCAATATTAACAAACATTATTAGGTACTTGACAAAACTAAAACGTGTGTCTTAGCACTACAGCTATAACCACGCTGACCGCTAGTTACAACGTTGGCGCTGGAACACAGTAAGTATATTTTTAGTGCGGCAAACTAAAAGGTACTTAAGTATGTATACGTATTTCTATGCTATTTTATATGATATCATTAAAATGTAAATTCACCAAACATAAGTTAATCTATTCAATATGCGGTATTAGAAGTATTTTTTAATGTGTTCGATGGTTTTAATCATTTATTTAAGTTTTTTTTAAATGTCTGCTGGGGCACATTGATACATCAATACACGGGACACATTGGTACATATCAATCACGTTCATGCAAATGATGCGAATGTGATAACTTCTTTAAATACACAAGAAATAGTCTGTGGTCACTGATACTTGTGCAATTAATGATGCGGCTGAAAATTGTGAAGAAAATGAAATATCCGCAATTAAAACCGACCCCTTTTTTGAGAAAAAAAAGGATTTAATAAGTTTGTGTTTCTATTGTGAAAGATAAGAGAAGAGTTGATTTTACAGTTGCAACTGCAATACCTGTGGTTTCGCTTTTTAATGAAGACGTCTCAAACTTTGTCCTTTCATAGTTTTTTAATTATTTGAAACGCATATAATGTGCAGTAATATGCTCAATCACACAACGGTGGTAATAGTGCAGCATAAACTGAGGTCTCCTTAGGAACGTGTTTACTGAAGAGAGCTCAGCTTATGCCTGAAACTGTTGCCACTAATGCAAGGTTGACTACACCTTAAGCTATTTTTTTGTTTATTTATTAAATAATTAAGTACATAGTAATTTCTGTACTTTTGTTTTTAAAATATGTCTTAGAGAAATATAATTTATACTTTATTAATAATTTTAAGTCTGATTATAATTTCCAACAGTTAAAAGTTATTTCCTTAAAATTTTGTTTTTTATTATAATATCCGTACATATATATTTTCACACCAAAGTGCCTCATTCTATGTATCATTGTCCCCCATATGTGGTGTACAATGATACAAAACACACTTTTTATTAAATTAATTATATTATCATTTTTATTTGACTTTAATGATTGTTATGACTTATAATATTGATAAAATGTTATATTCCAAAAACAAAAAAAATATAATATTTTATTAAGTGTTTATGCATAAAGTATGACATTGCATTTTTCTGTATCAATCTGCCCAACTTCCCCCATTAGTATGACTTCGAAGTCGTATTGTATCATGCGTCATTATCGATACTATAAGCTGTTATCATTTTGATTTCGCGGCGGCCTGTCAACGCTGTTTCGCTTTATGCAGTCGACAAGCCACCTGATTCCTTCATCAACACCATCTCTGTAAAAATACATATATTTGTGAATAATTGTTATTATGTTAATAACTTTTTGGCTCAGTTTTCAAAATATTACTTTTATTTTAATTTAAAAGGAATTCATTTGTATACGATTTTAAATGCAGTGTATATGTAAATGTAGTGGAAAAACAGGACATTGATTTTTACTTTATTATTAAACTATTAGCAACTGTCCGTAACTTGGTACACATTAATTAAAATACCTATAAATATTAACAATAAAACATAGCATATCTCACTCTGGGAGAACATAGTTTTCTATCAGTGTAAGAATTTTTTAAATCGGATACAGTAGTTGTAGGTTGATCCTTAAAACAAATAAACTTTACGTTTTTATAATAGTTGTATAGTTATTTTTTGTCAAACTTTTTGTATAGATAAGAAATAATGAGATGTGAAATATTTAGGACACTTCATGCTTACCAGGTAGATAACTTAGTTTAATTCTAAAATATATGTAAATGGCTGTAGGAGTATTTCTAAATAATTTCTATGTTTTGCAAAATTCACTTTCAAAATATATGGCATGCATAAAATTAAGATAAGTAGTGAATGATAAATAACAAGTGTGTTGACATATTAGTGAGGTAATTTTATTGATGCATAATTGTCGTTATCTTTATGTTTAATTAACCTACTTCTCCAATTTGCTGTTTAAAGAAATAATGCCTTATGAATGTAATAATAAAGAAAAGATATATAAATAAAATGATTACAGTTTGCCGTAATGTTGTAAACTATTGGATAGATATTGTTTTACTTCTTAGATACTTAGCCCTTATATAAAAAAAATCACGGCAGTATTAACCCATTAGCGCCCAAATGCAAAGAATTCATATTAACATAAATATATATTAATAAATTACCTAGGTATATATTGTTGATAATAATCATTTATAGAAAAAAAAAAACAATATTAAGAAAGTATGTACTTAGTATTTTGTACTTTTTTATAGTACAACAGACATAAGTGATAATGACTGAAACAGTTTTTATTGTTTTCCTCTGTATTTTTTCACTTGCATAAAAATTCATTATTAGGCTATTAGCATAGGTAAGCCATTTAAAATAAAAATAAAACATTTTGTCATAAGAGAGCTCTAAAGTAGTGTTATTCATTTAGTACAAAGGTTGTAAATGGGATAAGCAACTTTTATTATAATCCTTAATGATAGAAAAATATGTGTTAATTTAAAAACAATAAAATAATCGTAAATATTATGTAAAAACGAAATATATATTTGGACTATAATAATCACCCAGTAAGTGCAGATGTAGCCATTAACATGATGTCCCTTGCACCAATTAGATGCGCATTTTGATTAAATATGGGTTTGACAGTGTGTACACCCATGCAATCAGGAATGTCTTGTTTATTAGCCAGCACTAGAAGCGGCACACCTGACAGGTGTTCTGAAGCAATCATCCTGTCTGAAACATTTGTAGAGAAAAACAAAATTAATTAAAACTAATATAGTTTGATACAAAATGAAATACACTTTATTCAGTTTAAGACCTACAAAGGCACTCATGAATGTTAAAACAAGAAGAGCCAGCAAGAAAGATATTAGTGAAGGTACATAGAGGCAGTCATTTTCAGACCACTATCATTCAAGTAATGATCCACCCTATAATGACCTTTTTACAATAAAACTTGAGTGGCATAGTCCTTGAACTTATTATCCAGCAAATCAGTAATGTGCTTTGGGATCTTATTATAGAACCAAACATCTAAAAAACTTATTATCGATCTAAGTCTAAAAACACAAGACGAATCCATTAAGTGTATATTCACAGTTTTTAAATGAAAGTCTTGTATATTTATTTAATCAATAAATTATTATGCTACATAAAAAAACACATTTTCTTATGAATATACAACAGGGCCTAATGATTCCTGAAATAAGGAAAATAACCTGGCTGGTAGGGTTTTTGTATGGTAGTTTACAGGAGGTCTGGCTACTGTTCAAAAGTTTCATGTTTGATTTCCACACAGGAAAGACTTTTGTGTATAATATACAGATATTGAAATAGGCAGACTATATTTCCCTAAACTTAGAAGGAAGGAGACTGCCTTCCGACAATATTTTTTTTTCGGTCTTTTTGGCGTGTATTTTGGGACATGATTTAAGTATATTAAAAATAATATTTTTCGCAATAGGCAGATTATATTTACCTAAAATAGTGCAGGTGCATGGTACCTAGGTGCAGTGGTGCAAACTAAGTTGAAGGTGAGCACCGTTAATTGCTGCAAAAACCAAGCACATCGCTTGCATACAAGTGTGTGAGTTGGCAAGCCATGGGCGTCCTCAAGTACTATTCATATTACGTCCACGCAACTTTCTTCCTGCCGACGCGGGATGAAGGTGGACCTGAACCGCGTCAGTGTAACAAGTCGTGAACCTTGGGCAATGTTGAGAGATACAATGGTTTCACACAATTCACCATCTTACCCATTATAGATAATATGAAAGGCGAACAATCCTAGTGTCCATTTGGGCACTCCCAAAGGTGCGGGTTCCATGGAGGGTGGGAATCCAGTGCGATGAAAATACATTAACAATCAATATGGAAGTAAAGAGATTCCGAAAACTATCAAAACAGCACCAAGTTCAAAATACCCTGGTGCCTCTAGAACTAACAAAGAAAGTAAAACCTCTCTTGTAACTACAACAGCAAAAGCGAGGTTGTCTGCTGACGTCAGGACCGCTGATTTATCAGTAGGGTTACGAAGGCCAGATGAAGTGCAACTTGCTGCAAATATCACCACTAAGCCTGGGAGGGAAGGGCCAGTAGAGCAATCGAAAACCCAGTACCACCCAGGAACGCAAGTGGAAACCAAAGCTGCGACTGATACACCCACTCCTTTAAACGAACTGGGGGTTAAGTCAGATACAAAGAGTAACGACGACCACTTCAGTACGTCAGCGAGTGCCACCTCTGCAAGCGACCATGCAGGCAACAACAATAATACTCCGGGGAACAAAAAACCCAGAAGAGCCAAATAACAAGAGAAGCTCCGGCTGAGTAAACAGCTAAAGAAAGCTGAAGCTTCTAGACAAGACGATACACCACCAGCTCCTGGTAGCGTACAAGCAAAAGAGGACTAAGTGGAGACTGGTGGGACTACACTAAGCACAAGCTGGACACCAAAACCTCCTACACAGAAAGAGCCTGAGCCAAATGGGAAAAGAGACACCAAGACAAAGTGAACCTGTCTGCATGAAACCATCTCTCCCAAAGGGGATCATAAGAAAAGGAAGACTGGGCCAATAGGCAAACCAATTACTTTCAGCTATGCAGAAGCTGAACAATCCAAGCTCATTGTTGCCATTACAACCCCAACAACAAGCCATATAACACAAGAGCAAAGCGATTACCTTGTAGTCACTCTTCAAAAAAGAGTAATAACAGAAGCTCGCCTCGGTAGAGACAAGAGACTATCATTTCGAGGCAACCAACATAGACGGCGAGTTGCGGAAATTTAACACATGTAAATCAGATATCTGATAGTTATTAACGGACAGACAGACAGAGAGATGTTGAGTTTTAATATGTACAGAAGATTTCCATTACTCTCCAAATACCATATTTACATACAGTTCTTGCAGGAAGGTGGTCATAAAATAATTTTTTTAAAGAAATTATATCATAATGTAGCATTTATCATAATACTTACCGAAAGTTTCTTTTGATTCTGAAACCCTCTCTCTGTCTGAGGAATCTACTATGTAAATAACTGCATGGCATTCTGCATAGTACTGTAAAGTAATATCATCATTGTTACTACTTTTTTTAGTGCTAGAACATATTGGATACATTTAAAATTATGAGAATGTTATGATGTTACAGTATATTTTATTTAAAAATAAAATAGAACTGACACATTTAATCATATTTCTACTGATATGCATGCATATTATCGTAAACTCAATTAACAACTTATTTTCAAATTTATTAATTATTTACCTTGTCCCATAGAGATTGGAGTTCTTGTTGTCCACCAAGGTCCCAAAAATTGAGTCTCACTCCATCTACATCTATTTTACCTATGTTTAAGCCTACTGTTGTTGTTATTCGATTAGGGTTCATTGCTTTATATTTTTTAGTAAATTTTGTTTTAGTAGCCTCCAAGTATGTCTGTAAAATCATGGGATTATTAATTAATTTTGTATAAACACCAGAAATAGTTCATTTTACTTAATAAATAACGATGGACACATTTTAATTTACCGTTTTCCCTGCATTGTCGAGTCCTAATATCAATACGCAGTACTCGTCTTTTTGAACAATGTACTTGTAGAAACCATGAATTAAAGTATACATTTTATAACATTTTTAATTTGGGATTATATACGATATAAACAATACGTTGCACATATATATAAATATTTCTTTATTGACAGACCGGGATAACTGTATATAATCTGTCTCTTTTAATCATATAACGTTAATAATAAGATAAAATTAAACAATGCTAAATATCTTTGCACATGCGTATGGTTACTTGGAAGTCTTGGAACTAGTGCTTGCTCCGGTGAGGAATTGATCGGAGATTTGCCAAACCGGTAGGACCAGGTTTTTTTTTGTAACCATCGGAGTTTTTTTGTTATTATTGTTATTTTTTTTTTTTAAGAATGCCGAAAGCTAAATCAAAAATTAGGAATCATTTTGAATAAGTTGACGATAAAGTTAAATGTAAAATTTGGCAAAAAACAATAAACGTAACTGGCGGTGGAACATCAAATATGTTGGCACATCTGTCAAATGTGCATCCTCAAATTGCCAACAAAACCTCAACTAATGAAGAAAGCCAAAGCCAACTTGTAGAACCTATTACAGTCAACTGGATCATCTAGCCTGGTATAATCTACTTTAAAAATACCGCAACTACTTGTAACATCCTCGACAAAAAGGTTGCTTTAATGCTGGCAACACTTTACCAAATGTTTTCTATGTTGGAAGAATCATATATACATATATTACGCCTCTTTCCTAGCGGGGTAGGCACAGACCACGTCCTTCCACTTGCTACGATCCTGACATACAACTTTCGCTTCCTCAACATTCATAAATCTTTTCACGCATGCTCGTCGGTTTAGAGTATCAAAAGATTTTAAAAGATTCAGGTTTTAAAATTTCCATGGAAGCTCTCTGTGAAGAATATTTTTGATTACTTATACAATGATAAGAAATGAGTAACAATATTTTTTATGTATAAATATTATTGTTTTTGTTTATGTTAATTTTTTTTAATACAACTATTTTGATTATACTATCATTATAAAATACAATTAAATTTGATTTTATACATAAAAGATTCAAAATGACCACAATCTCCCGAGAATCACCGGTTATGAAAACAAACGGAGAAAATTTTGTTTTCTCCGGTGTAAACCACTACTTGGATCCACTTTGAACTCTTTCTGCGCTGGAACTAATAGTCAACAAATATTAGTTCATTGTTGACGTTTTAAACAAACTTCAAAACCTGTGCAAAATTAACCACAGACGATCTGCGTTATTTGTCTCTGATCTACATATTTTTAAATATTGATCAGATTCTGTTTCTTACCTTACCTTAGATTAATTACCTGTACATCTAATAATCTGTGCTCTAAATTATGCCCGGTTCACATTATTCAAGTAGCATACCAGTTCAGTGATGGATATCAGCGCTGGATTGCAACTGGAATAATCTAAACCGTGGTCCACTTTTCAATCTAACGCACATATTCCTGCGGAACTGATATTGTGTAGACACCCAATCCAGCGCCGTTCCAGTGCAGGCAGATATGTCCACTGATACGTCATACAGTGAACATGTGTTGTGTTTCTTGCAGATAGGTTGCTTTTCATCGCAACAATGATGAAAAAGTTAACAGAAGATCAAACTGTACAGTTTGCTATTTTATACAGAGAACATGTGTGTTTATGGGACATAAATTCAGAATATTATAATCAGTTTCTATTTTTTTTCCTTATCAACCTCATCAATAGCTTCTCGCATAAGCAATAATTAAGCACGATTAAAACATTTTTAACTGCCTTCTTCTAAAAATCAATGTCACAGTAGTGTTGACATATTAACGGCTTCTAAATGACTTGAATAAAGCAGAAAATCTCCATTCCAGTCGAGCACTGAATTTGATCACTGGAATGGAATTCTACTGAAAAACGTGAACCAGGCATTACACTATGATTATTTTTATATATATATATAATATATTGATTTATAGAACATGTAGTCTGTGCAAAGTTGGTTAGCACTATGGACTGTCATCAAAACAAGAATTATTGAGTTATTATAAAGTGTGACGTTTAATAAAATTTATATTAGCGGGTATTATTTTCTGATTTTAAGAATGCCGCCTAAACCCTTAATGATCGAAAAATCTAGTACAATTTTTGAGTCTGAAGAAACGTACGTTACCTCTTGTAATGTTAGCCTCTCTCTGTATTTACAAGGCGATTTGCCAGGGCCAGGAGATTGGTTATTTCTTGTACTATTTAACGGACAAATTGTGCTTGACGGACAATGGCTACACGGAACAATTGTTGAAACTGAAGCATTACCAATGGATTTGAATGATATATATTTTCAAGACTTAGTTGCAGATAATCCTTTAATATTTATAGTTCGTATTGCAGGCGGCAAAGGAGCCAAAGATTCTGATCCTTTGCTCAATATTGACAATCGTTTTGGTGGAACTCTTGATTTGTTTCCGTTATTGTTGGGCGAAGAAAAAATATTTATTACAGTGCCGCTTGTATTGATTAGTACAGGATTGCCTTCAGAATGTAATGTTGAAGTTCGTGCTGTTACTAAAGGCACTTGCGAAATTACAAAGGTTCCTTTAATAATGACAATGATTTCTGCTCATTGTTTACCTTATGCAAGAGAAGGAACAGTTTATCTTGCTGCCGTAGGTCTTGATGGCGTTCTCGATCCTATGTCTGTAAATTTTGGGATGTCTGTTAGTTTTCCTGACGCTGAGAAGATAGTATGGTCTTCTGCCAGTAATGCTGGTCAGGCAGCAAATACAGCACTTAATGTTCCTAATCAAGATGTATACATTCCATATGATTTAGTGCCAAAAAATAACGAAATGTGCCGTTCAATTTATTGGAACGCAATGAAGAGAGTTCTTATAGATTCGCAACTCTTAAAGCAGAGATTATCATCTCCATTGCTTTTAGAGGTAGCTGGAATTCCTAGAGCTGGCAAAATAGATGTACGTGGTCGTTATATGGGATTCGTTGACGCTGGTGTACTATTGGAATCAGGTCAATATGGCGTCTCTATTTGTACCAAATTATTATTTTACAATGAAGCTGAATTACCCGAAGGCGTTGGTGCTTTATTAGAACTCCCTACAACGAGCGCAAAACCTAGTGCACGAGACTCAAATTTAGTAATGGATGAAAACGGGCATACCGCGTTTGTCATAGTCAGATTTGATATAGTGGAACCTCTTGTTTCAAAAGCAAAAATGGCTACTTTGTTCGACACTATCGGGGTTTCTCCACCAGAAGGCCCAACAGCACCAGTTGACGAGTTAGAAATAGAGCCACCACCAGAGGATACCGTTGTAGATGTTAGGCGTATAAGAAAAGAAGGCGGGGCTTTGGCTGTTCACAAAGAATTAAGTGGTTTAGCTTGCAAAGGACTGGTGTCAATGAATCAAGGGATTAAACGCACAGCAGCTAATCGTCTTCTAATGCGTGTAAGAACAATGCTAAAACAGTTTCCACCTGGAAATTGTTCACTTATTGATTGGCAAGATATAGTAACAGCTCAACATGGGGCCAGTAGGAGAGCAGTAACGTCCTCCTTCGCTCCACAACCTCCACCTTTGCGTCAACCTACCCGAGTTGCTTCAGCGAGATGTCGTATTGCTGGTGATACTAGAATAGCAGAACTGCATATTCAAAATAATCTAAATATTGGTGGGAATCACCCTAGAGCGCTACTTTCGAAAGCCTTGCGCTGTTTAGAAGGAAGAAATGATATAGATGCTAGTAATTATTTGCTTGAAGCGTTAAGTGTACAGATACGAAATAGATATTTATTGTGGACTTACGCGGGACAGGAATTCGATAAAGGCTTTGAAGGTGCAGAGGCAGCTGCCGCAGCATTTCGTATTGCGGTAAAAGGGGATTATTCTGATGGTACTGCTAACGCTATTGGTTGGGCAGCCTTGCATGCTTTCTATCATTACCTCGGAAATCCATATGCGGCATTTGTAGCCGGCATGAAAATGAGAAAAGCATATGAATTATCAAGGGAGTGGAAAAAATTCTTTCAGCGATGGACTGACATAACCGGTGAAGAAGAACGTTTGTGGATTCCGTCTGCTGTGTCATCTGATAATCCTATGTTGATAACGGCTACGTTTTTTTTGTGTTTAAGATGTTTTAAATTTGCGGAGAAAATTTTGTATTGTTATGAACACGAGTGTGCTACTCGTGGCAGTCGTAATAAATTGAAGACTAAATTAAATCCAGATTTTTATTATTTAAAAGCTACATCACTGCTCTTAAGACACCAATATGACAAAGCGTTGGAAATAACTCAAAAAGGAATAAAGATATTTGGTCCTTCCCCCATCATGTCTCAAATGCTCACTAGCTGTTTAATGTGTATTCGTGGATGGGATGGAGAGTGTGAGAATGCATTGAAGGAAACTGAACGTTTTGGTGCAGAAGAATGTCCAGCAATACTACTAAATGCTGCGATAACTGGACTTACAACCTATCCAAAGATATCTCTGCAAAGAGCTGCTAGAGCTCACAAAATTGCACCCTGTGCTCATTCTGCTCTTATAATTGGTCGAATTTATAAAAAACTAGGCGAAGACAGTTTAGCAGAGCGTTGGGCGGCTGCTGCAGTCAAATTGGAACCATCTTTAGCTGATGGTTGGGCGTTTTTATCACTATTAGCAATGTATGAAAGGAATTTGGATAAAGCAAGAATGATGCTACGAACATCAAAGCAAGCTGGTCCCATAAGTCAGGACATAGAAGAGGAGATAAAAAAGGTATCGGAAATAGTCCAATTGGAAACGCTGCCCGATTCGCTCGTAAAGAATTTGTGTTTTTGTGACTATTTATAATTTCTTATTTTTAATACTTAAATATACCTTTTAATTTTGGCAAAGACAATATAATTGTATTATTAGTGGCTGGGATTTTTAATACTAAACCATCGATGTATGTAATTTATTCTAAACTAGCTGTGACCGCAGCTCCGCTCCTGTGGACTAGTAAAAAAATATTTTTTTGTTAGGTACCTTAATTTTTTTATAAAATAAAAGTTGCCTAAGTTGTTCCTTATAAAATCACATATATATCAGCGAAAGTCGCGTCAAAAGCGGGCCAACCGTTTCGGAGATTAGCCGGAACAAACTGACCGACAGACAGACCGACATACAAAAAAATTTAAATTTGTTTTTTGTTATAGTTAAAATTAGTAAAAATGTGTTATTTTGACATTACAAAGAAACACTTCAATTTTATGATATTTATAGATAAATTAGTCAAGAATTTCTAGTTACGAATATTATGAGAGCATTGCAGAAGAGAACGCACGGAGAGATGAAAATAGATATGTCACTGATTTATTTTTATAGTGTGTGCCTATCGTCTGAAAGTTAACTCGGTTATATATCAAGCTGAAAAGTAGGTTAGATTACAAAAGCTACAAAATAACATTCTGGTATCTAAATGATAAACTGATAAGATTGAACAAAATACTAATAACGTAATGTGTCATTCTCACAAATATCTTTTCATGTATTTAGTATTGTTGACACACCTTTCTATTTTATTTCGTTATAGCATATTAAAGATTTAGATAATACGATAAATGGTGTTCATGTTGACTAAATGTCGAATGTTTAATTTCGTACGGGGTTATAGTCGCTCGGTTGCATCACTAGTAATAGTAAGCGGCGGGACCACAAAACAAACATTCTTTGAGGTGGAACGGCCTGACTCTTTGTTTTGAGTCGAGTTTTAAACAGGATCTGTGATATGTGAACGTGTGAAACAATGGGCATTTCAACGAATTGTTGGAAATATTTAGTTTTAACTTTTAATATCTTATTCGCGGTAAGTAACTGTTTTTTCTTTCGAAACTTCTCATTCTTTTGTTAAATAAACGCTGAATCAGCGCTTTTCCAGGTAATTGTTGTTTTAGACAAATTTATGAGTCTGGATTATAGTAAACTACTAATATTTACCAAGAATTAATGTAATCAATAATTACCACGAATAAACTAATAGTTTTTGTGACACAAATATTTTTTATAGCACAGTGCGGTTTGTTCAATTAATAAAATGAATGTAATTTTAATTGTTCATAATAATTAGTGAAATCACTCTTATCGATATAATAAAGACTTAAGTGTGAAAGAGATAGATGACGACCATTTCTCGGTATTAAATTTTGTGGGGTTATCATTGGCTTTTAAATAGTTGTTAAAATTTGTCCACAGATGTCGGCTGTAATGCTATTTGCGACGAGTGGATTTCTTTTATACAGACTATTTATTTACCGGCATTTTATTGGAATAAATGTGGAATATCCAGCGATACTACTTCTTATGATGGCAATAATCACGTGTTCTATAGCATGGATCGGTTGGAGGACAGCCACATCTTTGCACCAAATTCACGTAATAATAGTGGGTATTCATAGATATATTAAAATAAATTAAATACACATACATACATTCCAGTGAAAATATTGTATTTTGAATTGGTTGGTCAGCTCAACTACAAACATATCATGAAACAGCAGCCCAGACTTGTTTTGGATAATATAGGTACGCTACGAAGATGTAACTACCAAGTTCTAACATCTATAGCTTAAGAGACACTACAAGAACAACTGAAAATTGTTATATCTTTGCCAATTACAGTTTTCAAAGTGACAGATAGATCTGACTGTTACTGTTTGCCGTTAAAACGGCGCATTGGTAGTAAGATTTACTTTTGACCCGAGAGTAAACGGGTGGTAATGGTCACAAATGTTGACACAATGTACTGCATTTGGACGCTGCTTAAGAAGAATACGCGGTCGCCAAGATATTGGAAGAATAGTTAACTGAAATCTATTGCATTTTGCCCGAACGACTAAATAGTGTGCGAATGAGACAACTGCAGTTCGGACTGACTATACCAATTGTAAAATAGTTAAATTAAAATTTGGTATTTCCCTGTTTCCTCATTCAAAACTGGACCGGTTTTAATATTTTTTTCAATAATAATATAGGGAATTTGACTATGCCTGTGTTTCTTTTATATTCGTCGAATTTGTTTTATTTATCTAGTGATCTCCTGCTTACTAAATTGTAGGTATTTTGCAGCGGTTGCACACGAGGGGCATTCCTCTTTCTTGGTTTATCTAGTTATCTACTTAGACTGTATGACCTATCCCTAATTTAAAAAAATCCAATCTTTCCAGACTGGTTTGCTCATCGTATTGGTCGTGGTGATAGAGTTCTCTTGCTTCGTATGGGCGATGGTGGTGTGGGACAACGTTGAGATCGAAGTGAAAACCACCATGACAAAGTTCTTCGAAGAGTCGCATGTTGCTGAATCGAATTCAGTGAATACGATACGTTGGGACAAATTACACGTGATGGTAAGAGAGTTAAATAATATACTAGTGGCGGATTTAGTTTAGTTTGGGTCAGGTGTAAGTTGGCGTTCCAATGGGGGCGCTTCCCTACGCTTTTGTGTGCGACATGTAATTTTAATAACTTTTCTTGCTCAAAAAACGTTATACAGTTCTAACTACACCGCGCACAATTTTTGGCAAGTTTTGAAGGGATTATTTCGAGATAAAAGTAAAGATTACTAGCACTGTCGCGTATGAAACAACGAAGCACTGACAACTGTCAAATTAGTTCGTGTTTTGCCACGTGTCAACTTATACTTGGCGCGCTGTAGACTGTGTCCTAGGTTATGATGGATGCTCGTTATTCATCGATGTTTTAGAAACATCCATAATGAGTTTGAAAATATCAATGTGTTGCCTTGATATTGGGTTCTCTAAATCATACACCGATGCTATAAACAAATACTTGGAAAATCAATGTTTGTACATCGGCTTGTTCTGGTGTAAATGGAGTTCGAGGTTCCGTACATCAGTAAAATATGAACAGAAGTGCAAGTTATCCTAAAAAAAGTGAACACCTAAGTCCCGCTACTAACTTTTCTTGGCAACGTTGAGGTAGCACCCAAAAAAGGAAATTCCAAATGCTGGAAAGAAGGGGTGCTGTTGTCAAGGTTCGGCAGAATAAACTAATTATTTATTTTGCAAGAGCAGACCAACAGTAGAAATGGTAAAATATCGGCTTCAAAATGGCAAATTCAGATTATCGCTGATACAATTTATTAATATCATACGAATTTATATGATCAAAATAAGTATTGTAACTACTTTTAGCGTTTTGTTTATTTAAAGTCCTGAATTCCATCAATTGACAATATATATGGTAATTTTATTTTATACAACTAAGGTGGCTCACAGGCTTATTGTCCGCCTAATGGTAAGCGATTACCACAGCCTATTAACGCTTGTAACACCAGACGTATCAATAACGCGTTGCCGGCCTTGAACCCCCTATCCCAAGAAGCTTTTTTTTTCGAACTGACTACACTGTTAGCCTGAGGGGCCCTGGAGCCTTTACGGCTTTTACAGCTTTACCGGGCTTGGCCAAGAAGCTCTGGAGACCCTACTCACTGCAGGAACACATCACATGGTTATTTGGCTGCGATCTTCTGTATGGTGAAGGTATTTGACAACAAGTAGAGAAAAACCTGATAATTTTCGAAAATAATTCTTTACGATTTAGCTACACTAAAGTTGTTGCAATTCCTGTAGAAATATGTTACATTCCAGTTCGAATGCTGCGGTGTCATCGGACCCAGTGACTACGCTTCGACGGGCCACGTGCCGTTCTCATGCTGCGGCCAGGGGCCTCTGGACGATGTCCACAAGCCATACGCTTCAGAGTGCACCGCGGTCTACCAACGGGGCTGTGGAAAACAACTCTACGTGTACACCAAGCATCAATTGCTGCTGGTATCAATGTTAGCGCTCTGTGCATCAATTCTACAGGTAAGTAATAATAATAAAATATGCAAATAAAACATAATTTCTGTCACGAGATTATGGGAAATTGTTGCGTGACGTACACGGAAATAGTCATGGTTGTGAATGAAAGGGCTAATTCTAACAATGACCAACGGTCAAATAATGCTGGGATTACATGAAAGTTTGACAACAACTACCTTCTTGATGCCCTGGACAGGTTGCATGTTGCTGTCCTCTTGCGAATGATACAGACGTCACTAAGTATTTAGAACCGCTTCACCTCCCTTCCACTACAGAACGACGCGGTCTACGAAGCCACAGCTACACGGTAACGCCCAACATGGCGCGAACAAACAACTAAATAATTCCTACTTTTGCCGTACCGTGCAGATGTGGAATAGTCTACCTTCCGACGTGTTTCTTCCTTCCTATGATATTGGATCCTTCAAACGAGATGTGAAGAGACATTTCAGCAGGCCGGCATGACATCGGCGACTGCCGATGATATTTGTGTCACCGACAGTCGCCGTTATTTTTGGACTGTACCGTACTTACCATCAGGTGATATAAAAACAGTCATTTTGCTGAACTAGTATAAAAAATAAAACATTTTATAAGTTTAACGTTGGTACCGCAATCTCGTTGTCCCTCTGCCCTTCCTATCCATACTAATGGCTCAAGCTCATTGCAAGATTTAAAAAAAAAAGGCGCTCAAGTTGAAAATCTGTCGCCATGCACCTATATATGTATTTCGGCAGCTGTACCTGACAGCCAGTCATTGTAGAGCCTAGGCTAGGGTAAGCCTAAGGTTAGTATGTTATCATCGTCACTTAACATCAGGTTAGATTGTGGTCATACGCAAGAAAAAAAGAAACCACGCTAAACGAAGTGGCATCGCAGTACTATATAATTATAAGAATAATAATAAATATGGGGACAAGCCAATATCGCTTTAGTCTAGAGTTTTAGAGCATCGACGTAGCTAGGTAGCTTGCCTATCAGTGTTTTACTGGTTTCATTTTGGAGAGTGTGGCAGGAAATGCACGACTAAATTCCACCCAACTCGTTCCACCACAGAACAACTAGACGCCGTGAAGTTTTCCACTTTATATGGTGTATATTCCTCCAATCCATACGAAGCGGTTCGCTTAGTCGTTCATTAAGCGAACGGCTAAGGAGTGGAACTCACTCCTGGCGTCTCTCTTCCCGTTGAACTATAAGTTGGGAGTCTTCAAGAACAGTGAACAGGCATTTGATAGGTAAGCGCGATCCATCGTTGGCGTCATCTTTACTTACCATCAGGTGAGATCGAGACAAAGCGCATATACCTCCTATACTCCATTAAAAAAAAAACACTTATTCTGTGAAGATTTAAATTGGCTAACTAATCGAAAGATCTTTTTACAGTTGGGACAGGTAGGACTTAGCAATAAGGCATAGCATTGGCAAAATATTATTATTTTAGCGCAGTTCTGACACATGAAATCAAACAAAAACGTCAAAGGAATCTGCCATAGATCAAATCAGAAGAGTAATCCTACCCAAATTGCAGAATCCTGCCACATATGGTCACATTGGCTGTAATATGGGAAACTGAATATGCAACGGCTAGCCCCGAATAAACTAATCTCTATTTCGAATTTCCCAAAATAGTCTATACAAACCAAATAAACAAGGAGCATAAAAATCACTTACTGTTGGATGCATCACTGTAGTTAGTCGATAACCGATGTCAAACATCACTTAAGTTCAATCTGAGGTCAGTCGGAACTGTCAATAGTTGAGTAAATTGGAATTCCCCGCGTGTAAACTGCCAGTCCGTATTATCAAGCTTGAACATAGCAGCGGGAACATTATTACCCTTTCAAAGCTAAATAAAAGCAACAATAAAAATAAATAGGTTGATAATTTTATAACCTACTACGCTTAATATATGCATACCTAATTAGTTTGATAAATACTAAGTAGAGGGCGACACGATCGATGGAATATTACAAGTAGATAGAAGTCTCCATAGGGGATTGTATGACGGCATCAAATTTAATTATGGCGTGTGATTATTTATTACCGGGACCATAATTATTATTCAGTTGGTCTCTAATGTCGCATTGTTTTAAGGCTAGAAGGTCTTGTCGGCCCTGGGGTATGTTTTTAATGACTAAAGGTCAAATGGCATATATTGTTTTTGCATTGAAATAACTGCGGTTTGGTTATGCCTTTTAAATACTAAATACAAGGAAAAGTTTTGTTTTATTAACTACTAGCTGATTGATACCCGTGACTTCGACTGCGGTGTTTATTATATTAATACCATGGCAAAATAAAAAAACATATTTGAACGCGTAGTGCTTATAAAAACAGTAGTTTCTTTAAACATTTTTTTTTCTCAACCGACGGAGTTTGTAAGCCACGCGAGCGGAGCCGCGGACACAGCTAGTTATTTATATAATGAAAGGGGCGAAGATATTTTAAGCAATAATTGCTCAGTGGTAGGGTACAAGTAGGACACCTCGTCGATAGACGTGAGTTCGAATCCTACGACTGACTTATCAGTGAAAGACAACATAATGATGAAACCAAAGCATGACGGCAAGGCATTTATTAGAACCGGCCTGGATAGTTATCACCTTCAAGTTGAACACCTATCGCCAAGCACACACATATAGGTTTGTTCTGGCTGCTGCATTCGACAGCCAGCCCCCTCTAGACTTTAAAAGTTAAAGTGAGATTGTGCCCAAAGGCTAAAGAAGAACACATCGCCACAGAAACTCCCAAACTCAGCGAAAAACTATGTTTTCAATAAATAAATGTAAACATTTGCCACGCAAGATGTTTGTTTCGTTTTGCTGGCAACGAACCTGTTTTACCTTCGAATTTTAAAGGCGCGTTGAGTGTGGAAGTATTTTAAGAATAGTGTATTTTACATTTTACTCATCGAACTATTTTCATTAAAACGCCTATGTATACACTAGCATCGTCAAAGCTTCAAAATAAACGATTAGAGATTTATAATTTAACTAGTTGTGCTCGCGGCTCCGCTTGCTTGAACTACTAAAAAAGTTTTTTTATGTTTGTGCGGAACCCTAATTATTTTGCTAAAACTATATCTATAGCCTAAATTATTCTTTATAACATCAGCTATCTGTCAGTGAAAGTGCCGTCAAAATCGTTTCGGAAATTACCTGGAACAGACAGACAGACAAAAATAAAAGAATGGATTTTTTGACATTACAAACAGACACTTCAATTTTATTATATGTATAAATTACTTGTTTTTCCTTATGTTTTATTACATAACATTTCAAAACATGATTTTAGTAAAAACATCTGTAAAATAATAAAAAATATGCACCGACTTCTGTTAAGTGGTTCTTGAGTTATAAGCGCTCTAACAGAAATACAGACGGACAGACTGAGATACATTAGATAATGTAAGGATAATATATTGTTTAGATATTAAAAAGACGGTACAATAATGTAAAGTAAGTAATGTAATTAGTTTGGAACCCTCAGGGCGCAAGTTCCACTCGCTACTTGTCCGATTTTTATTTCATTATCAAAGTAGTATACCTTAAATGTTTTCGAGCGATCTGTAAATGTATATATTATACAAGAATTGCTTACTTAATAGTATTAGATATCATAATGAGTTTACAGCTATTTGACTAGCCTTGCCTTTACACCGCTATCTATTGTATAAATAAATTTGCTTACGTAATGTAATCATATATAGACAGAAACAATTTCTCAGGATGGAAACGGATATACATATTACATTCGATCAAGTCGTAACTGACACCGATGTGGTTTCTAACTACAATGAAAACTAGACAAAGCCGTCTCCCGCAAGAAATATCTGCTTCAACACAACAAGTCATCTTGTAAATCAATAGAGTTACAATTATAAAGAGGCAAAGTTTGTGAACATGTTACATACTTACATAAATCACGACTCTTTCCCAACGGGGTAGGCAGAGACCACGTCCTTCCACTTGCTACGATCCTGACATACAACTTTCGCTTCCTCGACATTCATAAATCTTTTCATGCATGCTTGTAGGAAGTAATCTTTAAAACCGATATACCGAGTCGATTTTAAAGTTATTTCATTGATGGAAAGCTACGTTCAGACAGATGGTTAAAATTCTTATTATATTGATTTTGTTTTTTGGGTTTTGTCAGATGGAGAAAGTAAAAATTATATAATATTCGATGTAAAATACAAAATAGTTACAGACATGATAAACTAAAAGATTTATTATACAGGTGTATAAATAATAAGGCGGCAAAAAAACAATTCTTTATACACATACCTACTGATTTAAACTTGGCGTGTTTATAATGTTAGAGTATACAATTCCCGTAATTGTAAAAAAGTTAAATCGGAATAGGAAAAACAATCTCGCCAAACCGGTCACCCACAGTAAACGCAACCAGTTGCCGTTGGTTACGTAATCTGCTCGTAGAAAGCTGTACAATAAGCCATTCGCCTCGCCCACTTGTAACGATGTAAAGACCTTTACACTTCTATCAATTTCCCCCATTGTTTCATAACATTCGTATATCGCAGAGATCGAGGAAGATCTTTTTAACTGGACGACGTAAGCTATGGTCTGTATTCGTAGGATGAAAAAATATTGAGGTTTTATTGTATGTTGGAGTTCGTGGTATAGTGAAAGTGGGATGTTTGCATGGTAGCTTCATAGATTCCATATGAGAGTAGTAGGTAAGAAAGTATTTTGTTATGTCAAGCCTCAAACCAAATATATTATTATTGTAGTTTATGTATCAAGATTGCTTCAACCCATGCACATTGGACATAAAAATATATTGCGTGTACTTATATAAGAAGTAAACTTCTTTGGTGTATCTAACCAACACGAAGTTAGAATAATGATAATGATGTAAATTCATTTTACTGACTACTATATATTCTTAATTCTTAATTAAAGTAAATAATATAACTACACTCTTTCTTGTAGTTTTTAATGAGTGTAAAATTATTGCTTATTTTGATTAAAATCATGTTTATTTATACACTGTAAATTTACATTATGAACTTCATCATGTTTTTTTTATCGTTATAGGGTTGGCGTAGTGGCCACTATCGCACCTGATATTAAGTCACGATGTGACACGCTAAACCTAGTGGAAGACTGACTCTCAAGTGCAGCTGCCGGAACACATCTATTGCTGCTTGGCGACCGATTTTCAACTTGAGGGTGATAGCTAGCCACGCGGGCAATACAAAATGTCCTACCGCCATGCTTTGGTTTCCTCACGATGTTTTCTTTCACCGAAACCTCAGGCTCATTGCAGGGATTCGAACTCACGTCAGTCGACGCGAAGTCGTACACGCTACCACTGAGCTATCATTGCTTCATGCATTGACCATGTTGCACTTAGCAACTCTCAGTTTTCGATATCACCTACTTAACACGACAAAAGAAATGTCACTTTATAAACACATAAAATTTATTTACCATTTATATACAAATCATTTACAATATTATTCTTATCTATACATAAACATTAATAATAATCGGAGCCGGAAACCGATGTTTGATGGCACGCTACTAAAAAAAAACGTTTATAATCGTGAGAACACAGCGGATATTCCTACAGAATGCATTCTAAAACTAATTCTTGTTATATTAGATGGGCAAGAAAATTGTTTCACCTATTTAGTACATACATTGTTTGTTACATTTTGAAAAAAAAATTTTTCATTGTAATCTCGGTACGTATACTTCAGTTTTTATAAAGATTGATAGACAATAGTGCAGTTGTTATTTTTTTATATTTACACGTGTAATTACTAAACTTTGTGCAAAGTTCTCCACGCCTTTCTGCCTTAAAGCAGCTAGCTGGCTAGCAGTGGCATAGCTGTATTTCACTTTGAATTTTTGAAAGGTGTGGTTGGACGCACCGACACACTCTAGCTGTTCTAATTCAGTCATAAGGAATAGTAATCAATCAGTGACAACCCTACTTTATGAATGCTGTCGTATTTGAAGTTAGTTATAGGAGTATTTGGCGGAATCTTAAGTTTGTCATGTAGTGGTTTTTATTTTTTATTCATAAATTTGCGTTATTTTAGCCTACGAGTATATTGAATACTATTGGTCATTTATGATATTTTGCATCATATAGTTTGGCTATTTACTACTGGGAAAAGTGAAGTGTATTAGAAAAAATAATATGAAATATGAATTCTGAGATGCCACAAAAACTACCTGTAAAGTTCCAGGGCACCTTTTTGTTAGAAGCAATGAAGTCACCAGAAGGCTTACTTTATAATACGAAGCGTTTACCCACGTGATAATGATAGTACAAATGTTTAATAGCGAAATAAAGAAGAATATTGGTAACAGGTAGCTATAGGAAAGCCACATAACATCTTCTCCTCTGTCATCTCATCTTCGTCTCTGTCTCAAGACGAAAGTATTTGACGAGCGTGGGTTCCAACGATGACTTATGGTACTAAAACGAAGTCGTTAACTATGTGGGTCTTATAAGGAAGCTCAAGGTCACTCAAAGGGCAATGTAGAGGTATACTCGGAGTTGCTTTGTATATTCGAAACAGAAATGAGGATCCCAACAAAACCATAGTTCCTTTTAGGGTACAGTGACAATTTAATAAACTTCTCACAAAAATGCTTACATATATAATTTTTGTTGATATTTACCATAAATATTCACTACAATCTCTCTTTAGAACACAAATGCTCTGAACTTCTATTAAATTCTAAAGGGAACGTGTGTCTCGTATTATACGTTATCCGATATATTTTCTCCTAAGTCTGTGCGATCATTACTCCGCCCCAGCCGAACCAAGGGAGATGGGCTCAGGAACCCGTCTTTCCATTGCACTGGTTCGTCCGTCTGGGAGACAGCTGAGTTTGTGAAAGCTTCTTTCTAGACACAGAGGCGACGCGGTGGATACTTGCGCGACCCCGTGTCGCGCCATGACGGCGGCGGATGGCACACCGCTGGGTTTTAGTCATTCTCAGTCAGTCTTTTATTTTTTAGAATTATCTTAAAATTATCTAGAATTATGTCCATACTAGGTGAATCTTCAGTTGATTTGCTGACGTTTTCCTTAAAACCTGTTATACACGTAACTGTATATTTGAGAAGATTGCATATATGTACAAGTATTTTTCACAAGTACCTATAAAATTGTTTTGATCAAACTTTACTGATTTTTTTAAATTACGGAATGTATAACATTATGTATACATTTTACATTTATACATTAACGTATAACATTTATATAAATCGGTTAACAAACATCAACTACATGAAGAGTCATAATAATTATTCAACTTTTTATCATTCTCCTGATAGTCCAGTTTAAAAACATTTGTATTTATATTCGAAGCATCGGGGCTCTCAACTGGTGGTATATATTTACTGATAAGTTCACCGCACATTCTTTCATGACAATATATGTATTTAATTTAATTTTAATGACAAAAATAATTTGAAGATGTCACATATTCATTGTTTCATATATTATAGGCCGATCACTGTAAGCGCGATTCTCGTGATGGTTTGCGGGACGCGGGGCGGCGGGTGTGCACGGATATACATGGTATTGAGATGATACCTTATATCTTAAGATCAATATTTTATGCATGTTATTGCAATAGGGACTTAATAACTTAAGGGAATATGTATCATGTTATGATAAATAATACATTTAATACACATAATATTGTTGTCTTTATTAAAATGCTAATCAAAAAAGTACTATATTGAAAGAAAATTATGCGTGTTGTTATATTTACACGCAACTGCGTGAAACTTTTATGAATATAATCTTATATATTGACAATATAATTGAATAAAAACGCGTTAAAACATTCATTTTGATTGACTGTATAATTTTTTCAAACCTAGCGTCCGTAACTCCATCTTGGTAAAAAATCTCATGTTTCAGTCATAAAAATAAAACCGCGTAGTACCGTACTTCAAACGTCTATTGCTACCGGCGATCGGCAACAGACTAGCTTATTGGTGGGTCTTGTTCCCCTCCCGCGACCCGCAGACCATTCTTAGGGTCACGCTTACGACGGTTAAGCTATAGTGTTCGTTATTTTCTTAGGTTAATGTCTAAATCAAAGAACCACTTAAATTTATTTCAATTTGAAATAGCATGCCAAAATGCATATTAATGAAATTCATAAATTATTATAAAATTATGATATTTTTTAAAGATTTCATATAAATTGTAGTGTTTAACTTGTACGTAGTATTGGTTAAACTTTAATTAAAATGATTTGCTAAATAAAGATAAAAGAAAGGAAGAAACATTTACTAATAGGCGCTTGAACTGCATCTAACAATATTAATACTCTTCTCAATAGTAAAGTATATATAGAATGATTGCGATTTTGATTAATCCGTTAGTAATAAATTAATTCACCCATGAATTGAAAAATGTCTCACAGTGTCCTTTAATCATTGTCACCTTATTAGTTTGTATCACAGTCACGAGTGGGTTGCTCTCGCTCTGCCCTTCATAAAAGATAAACAAATATTATACAATGTGTTTACACTTTTAAATAAATTAAATACATCAATCAATCTTAACGGTTGAATGAAGTGTGAAAACATTTTGATTAGAAAGCACTCTCTCATTTTTAAATTGCCCAATTAAATTAATGCTCGTTGACCTAGGTAGTCTCCAAATAAGTTGTTTTTAAATTGAACATGGACAAGATCAATGTAACGCCTATGTAGCACGAACTTTCATTAAGATCGTTACTGACTATGTAGACATGGAGCAAACTATTTTTTATAGAACTAGGGTGGAAAACAAGCGTATGGCCCGCCTGATGACAAGCGGCTAGCGTAACCTATGAATGCTTGTAATGTCATTGCATGTAAAACCAAAGATATCAGTAGTGCGTTGCCGACCTTGAACCTCCCTTCCTCAAGGAGCTCTGGAAACCCTACTCACCGCAGGACCACAACAAAAGGCTATTTGGATGCGATCATCTGTAGAATGGAGGTATTTTAGCAGTCGGCTGCCCCAAATAGAAAAAATCTGCAAATAATTTCTCTAAAGCCAACCTGAATGTTCAGTTAGATAGGTCCAACTTCAAGAAAGAGGTTGATCATCGAATTCGACTCGGTTAGGCAGCGTTAGAAAAGCCACATAACATCTTCTCCTCCATGATAGAGAAGTGTTCAAGACGAAAGTCTTTGACCAGCGTGGGCGCCAGCGATGACTTATAGTACTAAAACGTAGTCGTTAACTATTGGTCTTATAAGGAAGCACAAGGTTACTCAAGGGGAAATGTAGAGGGCCCTTAATTATAGTTATAGGAATGAAAATTCTTCAATTCATTTATAAAACAAATTGTTACTTTTTTTATATAGGATTTCTAACTTGACAAATTTTAATTGTCAATAATTTACGATCAAAACATTTGACCTCTTTAATTAGAAATTAAAGTAAATA
Source organism: Saturnia pavonia (assembly GCA_947532125.1). Classification (NCBI taxonomy): domain Eukaryota; kingdom Metazoa; phylum Arthropoda; class Insecta; order Lepidoptera; family Saturniidae; genus Saturnia; species Saturnia pavonia. Next base: position 3,285,522 of record OX383899.1, on the reverse strand, counting down.
TTTGTTTACATATAAATATGTAAGAGAAACGTGTCTATGTCATTATTTAAAAAGAAATCATGTCTCATAGTAACGAGATAACAGACCCTGTCAGGTATTCAAAAATACGGCGTACATAAAAATAAATGGAAATAAAGTGGAGATGACACCACGCCCTTGCAACAGGTGTGCTCTGTGATCCACGCAATCACATAAGCAGACAACGACGGGCTTGAAGGATGGTTCTAGCTCGAGCCCTCGTAACGTGCAGATCTCCATTAATATTGGATCCTAAGATTGTTCGAGACCACCTACTAAGTCGGAACCCGAAGAGAAGATTATTCTGGGTGGAGCTTGTCGGATCGTGAGGATGTTCAAGATGAATTACTTGGTCACCTACGGGCAGCGATAACACAGATATGCGAGGCATGGGGTGGCTATAGGGGAGGTTGGAGGCCACTGGGGGCAACCCCAAATAAAACGACATCATGGTCACTTGGATTGTCGGACCATGTGCATCTCTACAATGCTTGCACTTACCCCAGATTACGCCCACAAGATTTATTATTCCGTAATGAAGAATGACATCAAGGAAAACCTTGGTGTCTTCGACAGTATATTCTGATGTCTCTCTCTCTTTTACAATTATAACAACTCAATAAATAAGAAATGAAGTAAATATTTACTTACAATTAAAACTTGCCAAGTTAGAGGACATACTGGACACGTCATACAGTCATACTATCGATTGTTGGAACGCATCCAAATTGATTTCTGAACGCATGCGTAGTTTGTATTATGTCTCTGCCAGGGGAACTCCCGTCGCATCTAGAATATTAAAAACTGCAGAGAAGGTTCGTCGCGTCGGCGTCAATGACATGCCGATGTCAATGTTTTGCCCCGGTTCTAAAAAGTCTTAGATCCAGGGCTGTTAATAAGTTCAATTTTATTTGACGTTATCTCACGGAAGTCAAGTTTTAAGCTATTTAGTCACTTGATGAGTTTCATAATTGACCTTCTATCGTTATCGACTTTGAATAACAATTGATACTGTGGCACTACTTCCTATGGCGTTTAAAGGTATGCCGTGCGGAGATTAACGAGGCCTCGCGACTGGGAGGGGGGCGGCAAGATGCGCATGAGTGCCGATTGCCTGGTTAGCTGAGGTCATCGTATTATGTAATGTTTGAACAATAGCATATTCTACTGGCAAAGGTGACAAAAAATATAATTAACAGTTTTAAGTTGAGTACTGTTTTGTTGTTGTAATTTCTTTGCTTCCTTGTGTTTAATGATAATTAGATATCATCATTTTGTATTATAGATAATCCATTTTCATGCCTTAAAAAATGGTCCAGTATCCAATAAATAAATTATTTCCTTTTTTATTGTAGATCTATGATAAATGGCTAAATATAAAAAAAAAAAACATTTTATATTTTAGTACAAGGATTATTGTCGAGATAAATGATCGTCAAGAAGCAATGAAACAGGCGGACAGCCTTGCTCCGGATTTGAGCGCTTACGCAGGTGACGTCATCGGGCGTGGTCCGTGGACGCGACGCAGGCGTAGGCGTTTTGTCTCCGTCTGTTGTCGTGAATAATCGTTTCAGTATCGATTCAGTATCGTATTCGGTATTCTTGTTACATCATTTACTACCTGTTCCTCACGGTTTTACTCTTGTTAAATTTATTCAACCAACGCTGCCTTTTTGACTATCTTCGTTCTCGCTTTCAGTACTTGCCTCACTACTTGCCAGATTGCTTGACGTTATTTCCAGAGTTTAGTTCAAACAAAAAATCTCTTGAGTTTTATTATATTACTATAGATAAATAAATGGGGATAAAATTGTTTCAAGCGTTTCAGAGTTATCGTATAAGGATACATTAATATTTTAAACCAAATATTCTTGTTGGTTAGCTCATACTTCGCGGACAATTTAGCAATTCCATTCATGGTCACATTAAATAAGCGTTCACAAAAAAACTGCATCATTTTTTACAACAATTTCCTACAAACTTGCTTACGTCATATTTGTGAATGTTATTATTACACGAATGTTTGTTTTTTGCTTATAAAAATCGCTATGTTCGCGTAAATGTCAGGATTTTGTAAAGAAATTATTATGTTAAGTAGGGTTGATACTTCTTTTTTATTAAGTAACCTCGTAAGTGAAAAAAACCGGCTAGTCAAAACGAATCCTTTTTCCATTGATATTTATTAGAACCTGTTATCAAAATAAGATTTCTTTAATTTATTATCTGGGTACAGATATAATATTCTATTCTATGTCTATCCAATTCTATTCAAATCTATAATGAAATTATATGATTATTATATGATCCTTACTGAAAATGTAGTTGAGGAAGTCAATGGTTTGGGGCCATTCATTAATTACCTAAGAAGAGGGGGGTGTTCGAGAAATCTTATGTACCCTTACATGGTACAAAAATACAGAAAAATAAAAAAATACAGAAGTCAAAAATCGCTAAAATCATCCTTACGTAATTTGTGAATGACTCCTTATTGCGGGGTGTTAGGGTATCTGTACCCAACTGGGTCGCGACCACTATGCACAAGCACATTTTAAAATAGAATTGTCTGTTATGCACTCACTGGTGTCGTGTTTTATAATGTGTCTTAACCCACCATCGGCGAATTGGCAGGGAAGTCGGATACAATTATTTTGACCGACTAAATCACGACCACCATACACCCGCCATAGTGGCACGTTTAGGCATGTCGCGTTCCAGGATCGACCAGTGTAAATCCAGTAACCAAGCGTGGTAGTAGGGTAACTGTACCCGACTGGACGCGAATATTAAGGACATGGTGATTAATCCATCACAGTAACTTTTTTGTTTGTTGCGTTTCGGCACCAAACAGTGTATATCCAGCGGCCGACAGGCTTGCAAGCCAGCATGACAGTAACGACTGACGATGGATTGTGATTCTGTCGGTCATCTCCATTGTTTTACGATTAAACAAAATAATTGATCTAATATTTTTTTAATGTAAATTGAAACGTTATTTCACGTATATAATTTATTAAATACTTTCTTATAAATTAATATTAAATTTTGAAAATGAAATATAGTTGGCATTGCCCCATATTAGTTTATCTTGTCCTCATTCATTCATATTATTATTTCTCGCTTAGGTACTCTTGTAGAAGAATTGACTTGGTGCGAGTAGTTCCGTCAAAAGTCAACAATATAACACTTGTTATATTGCTATTTTCTAACTGTTGGTATTTGTAACAGAACTGCAAATCTAAGAGAATACACTATAAGTCAGTATTGATAGTGTGAATGTTAGTTGATTTAGAGACGAGTGTAATTTATCAGCCAGTTAGACTACATCCTCTGTTCTACGTCGGGGAGCAATTTTCATATTCAATATCGTTGATCTCCCTACTCTAATAAGTAGTAGGTAACCGTTTTGGTTGTCAGTATGACCTTATGACGCTCCTGTCGCGTTGCGTCATGCGTCGGTGTCATTACGAACGCCAATAACAGATTTAAGGATATTTTAAATTGTCTCTTCTAACAAATGCTTTCGTTATTGAAAGTTGTATTTTACACACATAGGACACTCAGATGTATAATGACTGTTAATGCAAGCCATACTCTAAGAAGAAGTGGCGCTTCGTGCCGTTCTTGTTTGACTATATTGTGTATTTGAGCACGGAACAGCCGTTACACTCTTGACGCGTTCGTTTATTCGATTAGGTGCCATTTGACACACTTGAAATCAGCACTAGCGCACGATCGTGCTGTGGCTCGAATCGGAACTAACTTCGATCGATTTTTGATCTATCATTTTTATGTAAAAAATGTTAGAATAAAAAAATCCAAGCAAAGATTTATAATACTTTACGGTGACTTGTGAGCGGATACAGATAACATCGTAGATATGAGTCGATCGTAACTCGATCTTGATTTTTGATTCGGTTTCGTTCAAGACTAATAGGATCGAGTTCGAATCAAAAGTGAAATAGAATCAGAAAAAAAATCAGATTCGAATCAGTTTCAAGAGTAACCCCCCTGAACAGGACAAGTAATCTTAAGATATTGCAATGTAATGGTCAAATAAATTATGGAATATTTGTTATTAGCTCGGAAAAGTATCGTTACAGTATAGTCACCAAAATTTTCTTAAAAATTGCTTCCATTGTTGTTTGATTCATTGTAAGAAGGCTTGCATGACATATGTCAATTATTTATTTTAGAGATACATCATAATTTAAATAGGGATTTGATTTAAGCGCTTTAATTGATCTTAATAACAGACAGTATAAATGTAGGAATTACGTAAATATATATTTGTATTCCAAATCAAAAAAGAAACTAATAAATTAAATGTAAAACGGCGTTCGATCAATTCGTTAAATTTTCAATTCATTTGATTAATACGATTAATTTTCGATTCCTTGGTTTTATTATTTTGGTCTACTCCAGTTTTAGGTAACAGATAGTAACGTCGAACGTAGTAATAAAAACAATACGAAAATTCACAAAAATCATTGTATAGAGGAAGTTATTTAGGATTTTGTCGTGCAAAACGTTTTTATAACGTTTATCAGTATCCAATTTTTTTTAATGAAAATTGATAGTAAAAATGCATATTTTTAGGTTATATCATAATTTGCACGACGTAACTATTTACGTTCTAAGCTTCGATCAATAATGCTGGTATAGGTTCTGTGGATGTGTCATGCAAGTCTTTGTGTGATTAACAAACACCTGGACGAATAAGTGATTTTTTGGAATCCCTATCTTATTATAGAGGTAAGGTACATGCGCCTAGTAAGGACCATTTTTTGCAATACTTTAACAGATAACAAAATTGTAATAGTTTAAAAAAAAAACTTTTTCATAATATTCCTTATTTGTTTGTAAATAAAATCAATACACAAATCAACAGATTAAATTAAACTTCTTTAAAAACCAATCATTTTTAAAAATCTCTTATGTGAGCCTTCTTAGGAACATAGGTACCTATCACAGCCCGATATTAAACAAGTAATTTATTAATGCTATCAAAACAAAAAACATGTTTATACGTGAAACTTAACCTAAAACAAGCGCTCCTTAGGTAATCAGTCTTGTACAATAGTTTTGTTTTATCATAATTTTACGGTGGGCTGTCTTAAGTTTAGAATAACTTAATCTACCTACGAAACAAAAATCTCTAAATGAAAACCAATACCAACACTTTTCGTCTCTTATTCTAACATTTTTTAAAGTGAAACAAGAATAATTTTGCAAATTAATACAAAAAGTTTACTCACAATTTCGATGGGCTTTATTAGGAGGAACACTTTTTTGATCCGAGAACTTTTAATTTCTAACCTAAATTAGAGTAAAGTACCCATACTTTAAATAAGTTTCAGTGTTCTAATACAACATATTTATCGAAAATTAACCAAAATGACTCTTTGTCTGTTTTAATAAGTCCCGAGTCATCTTGGGAACCCTTGTGGTGGGCCTTTTTCCGACATCAATAACTGCTTATTTAATGAAAACCAACAAAGGATACAAACAATACTTACCTTCTTAGGAATGCCCATGAAACTAAGAAACTTTGTTTAAAAAAAAACATTAAATGGATTGTTAAAAATAAAACACTAATAAGTTTGTATATCTGAACTTGTAAATCGGGGGCAATTTGCAACGTGACTGACAAATTGTCAACCACTACAAAGATGGCGGCTGCCTACCTTTGATATGAACCATAAAATACCGTTGGGCAACCCTAGTTGTGGATATGTCGCGTTCGGTGATCGGTCAATTCAATATGCAACGCGAAGTCTTTCGTCCCGGGATTATGTGCAATGTACGTATCTATTGATACTTATCTGTAGATTGTATAATATCATAATGTTCATTTATACAGATGTTAAGAAGTAACAACAAATAAGCACCTATTTAATAACTCTAGGAAAGGGAAAGCGATAAATTTTAATAATTTCATAGAAAATAATATTGTTAACTTTAATTTATATAAAGATGCTTTATTGTTTTGTCGACTAATTGAAATTTACGAAGAAATACTGTGATAAAAGAATAGAACTGTTTAACTCGATATCTTGAAGTACAATATAAAACTCTTATCTAAGACGTTGCCTTGTAACATAAGCTCTTTGATTATTATTTACTTTAGCTTTTGTATCGTATTATGTTCATATGAGACGGTTGAACATTCTTCTTTGTATAAGATCGTTTGAAATATAATAGTATCACGAGGTCAAATGTGAAATAATAACTGAACATTGTTTGAGTATGTTATCAAACGTTATACAATAATATAAAAATTTTAATTGTTTACTTTATGTTACGTAATTCCTCGTGTTGTATTTTGTACTCGAATTGTTCGCGACCGTTAATATTCACCAATAAATATATCTTTAATATTATATACTAGGTATGCTCACGGCTCCGCTCGCGTGACTACAGATTGCTGTCGGTCGAGTGGTAGATAGACATATGTTATCGCTGACTTTTTTGTAGGTCTTTTTAAGATCTACAATTATGTAGTACATTAATTTGATATAGCTTTTATGGTTCACTCAGCGTAAGCCATTTAATCACGCCAAAAGCGTCTTTTTGAATTGATTCGCCATTATTGTCATCGCTTATTTCGTATGTTACTTTATGTAACAAAATATATCCTATAACCTGGCCAGATAACATATCTATGAATTAAAAGAAAAATCATGTAAATCGGATAAGAGGTTTTCGCGTGAAAATAACATAAACGGAGCAGACGTTAAGTTTTATAATATTGTATTGATTGAGGAGGAAGTTTTAGAATCCTTTTGGATTTAAATTTAAGGGGAATGCGAATTTGGTCTACTCCCCAGGCGAGTAAACCCCACGCTACATTACTAGTTATAAATTTGAAGAAAATCTCGAGACCTTCGATCCGGCTCACTTATAATTTGGTGTTTATACCTGGCTAGATAATGATCTGAACATATAATTAAAAACTTCTTAGTGTCTCATATCGGTGCACCTCCGTAACTACCTCGTAACCGTCCATAGATCATTGGTCCGCGTTATTTTTGGCCGGCAATTTTTGGACTAGTATCTTACTTACCATAAGGTAAGGCGCACATCACCGAGCTCCGATATAAAGTAAATAAATAAGGATACATAAAGACTAGGATAAAGCGCGATGGCGTACCTTGAGAAGAGTTACATGTTCAGTAATCGGGCTGACGATGAATTTTAAAAGTTTTACATACAAAATACACGTTGCATTTTTATAAACCACACGTTCGATTGGTGTGACTTGTTATATACATGAGTCATTTATTAAGAACTGGTTGTGATGGTCGTGACCTTCGCGCAGGCGAGGAGAGCGACGTCACGTTAACAAACATGCGGCTGCGTCGGCAGTTTTACTCGGTGATGACGTCATCAAATTACCATTGCTAATTTGTATCCATGAGATGTACTAAAATTACTCCGGATCAGTTAACTTCACGTCGAATGACGAGAATTCGAAACCTAAGGAAAACATGATTAAGCTGTGGCACGCTGCCCACTGGGCTTTCCAAGTATAAGTCTAGTCAATTACATAATATGAAGAGCATATAAAGATTATAAAAATCTACTCAAAACATTTCTTTCTCTTGTCATTACATTTTAGCAATACTTTTACCCAGGTGCTTGGTGATATATTTAAAATCGAAGGCAGATTTTAATAATATATTGTAAATTGATTGTTTCTTCGCTTTTAGGGGTATTTGTCCTAATAAGTTGGTCACCCTGGATAGTAAGTGTTTAACTCTGAAAAAAGTGTTTGAAAAAAGTGTTTATTGATGATCTTTGTTTGAAAAATTATTTATCATAGGGAGGAAGATACATGCTTATGTGAATTATGGAGTTACTGCTTACTAATAAAGTACCTACAGTTAACAGTAATAAGCGGGCTTGGTTAAGAGCATTAAGACTAATTAAACACGCAAACGTTATGACTAAGAGCTGATGTAGTTACACATTCAGGGCTTATCTGTTGTTGACTATAAAATAGTTCAAAGGTATGAAAAGGGTTTGTCATACTTTTGATAATTATGGAAATTACATATGGATGTAATATATGAAGTAATAAAAATGTAACTTTTAAATAGGTATAATGTATAAAACCCCCATTCCCTAATGACGTTTCGCAAGATCAAAGCGATAACATTTTGTTCCAAGCCCAGGTGAAGCTGTAAAAGCCGTTTGAGGCTTCAGGGCCCTATGTCTAATAATATAGTCAGAACGAAAAAAAGCCCGGTGAAGCTGTAAAAACCGTAAGGCTCCAGGACCTTAAGGCTAAAAGTAGTGATAGACATTGAAAAATACATAGTGGCATCGATATATCGAAAAATACATCGATGTTTTCCTTACAAATTACTTACAAAATACAAATTCCTTACAAATTCGATAAATATGAATGTGTAGGAGTGTGTGGCGCAATTTCATACTGTTATGTAGTGGTTTTTGTTTTTTATTCATAAATTTGTATTATTTGACCCTATAATGTGTAACACCGGTGGCATTTTGCATAATAAAGCTTGGTTATTGTGCAAAAGTGCAATGGATTGGCAATAATAACATGGATCATGAATTATGAGATGCCACAAAAACTAGAAAGTTCTAAAAATGGAGCCACCATTTTGTTGGGTTCCTGAAATTGTCATAATACTAGAGACTATATTCACACGATACTGGCAGTAATGGTTTTCAATAAAGAGAACCGGTTGCCAAGTTAGGAAGAAAAAAATATGTAGCTAAAATATGCTAAATTTCCAACGCTGAACGAGAGGTCGGTCATTTGCATTTTTAAATATATTTTAACTGCATGACGCTTGCCTAGCGTGGTAGCCATTCAGCCATTGTGACATAAGCGCGACTATCACTTGTTTGACAGTTGACACTTCAGACGTTATTTTACGAAAGTCAATTCAATGAAGGAAGTAACTAAATTAATGACAAAAATAATTCAATAGATATTCTACGTAGGCATAGATAATTGTTTAAATTATCTATAAACGTAGGTTTCAATTACAACTAGTTACAAAGTATTTGTAGCAAGTTGATAGCGATGCGCGCTTTGTCTAAAAGCAATGGTATCCTAGTTTTTTTGCCTCTTCGATGCATCGAATAAAAAACATCGATGTTACTCAATGAAAATGATGATTTTCATTTTATGTAAAGAAGACAGGATGTAAATTTATATCGATATGGAAAAATTACATAAACATGTAGTTTCACATGTAAAGTGAAGGCTACGAGAGTTGAACACGCTAGTCGGGAGGCGATTACACGGCTTCACAATGCGGCAAACAGAAGTTTTCAAACTTCTTTTGTTCTTGCCGAGATGGATGCTACTGTGACTTCGAATACCAGCCCGCGTGGTTCTGTAGAGAAAGGGAAATGATAGGGTTAGATCAAACAACTTGTTAATATAGCTAAAATATTCAAATTTCAACTTATGCACAATGTAATATGCTGACAATCTTGCTTGCTATAAGTTATTACACGATGGCCGTAGTTAGGTTATATAAATGTTAAATAAATTGATGCTGGATAATTTTCCTAATTTCTTTGTCTATTCGATTTTGATAAAATATTCACAGACTGTAATGAAAATAAGCCGCCATGGTTTTGTTATTTTAAATGTGGAACACGATTGTTTGGGCGTCGCGACCGGTAACTATACGCGTCGTTTTACAAACATCACGAACAGTTTAGGTACATACGTGCGTTTGCCTACTTAACCGTTAGGGTTGCCAATATTCAAAATAAAGTCAGAATAATAATTTTATTGTTATGATTCCTCAAGGCAGTTTCGACCACGCTGAAAGGGATCTAATTAAGACATCTCTATACATTATTTCTCAAAGGTATTTTTGTGGGAACGCCATATTTATATCATTTAATATTTCATGAAAAATTCTAAATTAATTATTGAAACAAATATTTCGCACATTTGTTTTTCGCACACAACAGTTGTGATGTTAGGTACAGGTTGTTAAAAGATGGCGCCTCCTACATGTTAATTTTTTTTTATCAATTTCAATTACAAAATAACATATTTCAAAAACATTAATTTTAAACTATTTATTTATTTTTAATATACAGTGTTTAACATAAGTCATAACATTATATTTGTATTATTAGTTTTGATGAAGAATTAAGGAAGATATGACGTTGCCACAAAAACACATTTAAGAAATAATATATAGAATTTGATAAATACTAAACTCAAAAAGCTACTTTGAAAAAATGACATCCCTATTTATTATTGCGTTTAAAATAGGATTTAACTACATGGAACTAAATACATTTAGTTCTTAGGCTCTTTGAAAATGAGTAACTAGAATAGAAAATACAAATTCCTGGCTCTATTGTTTCAACTGTATTCATTATTCGCTAATTTTAATTTGAGATCATCATTAAATACTTAGTTTATTCAAATGCATATCAATATTCTTTAGTAATGAATGGGAAGATATTAGGAAAAAATAAATTAAAAGTGCGTGTACGCAGTATAGGGTTCCGTAGTTGCCCGTCATAATATGCAGACATAGAGACTCTCTATTAAAGAGGGGGCTTTAAGTAATTTTCAATGGAATTTGCACGAAATTACTTCTCAAAATGTATTTTATAAGTTGATTGGCTATTACTCGTTAACTTGTAAAGCCTACTTATCTCTGATAGTTTTTCTTTTAACTTCATTATATATACTTACATACATACTACTACCATGTTTTTTTTCACTTTTCACAAAAAAACCACTTAGCTGGCAGAGGGGGGATACTTGACTCTAACAAACTACACTTTAAAGCTTAATATCTCATAAATTAATCCATGAATCAAAAAATGGTTAATTACAGATCCGCAATATTTTTGAACGACCTATTCAACGACACCGTACACGAAAAGATAGACGAGAAAAATAAATCATTCCCACTTTACGTGAAGGGGAGGTACCCTAAACAATTTTGTTTTTCAATATTTTATTTGACCACTTTGCCGACGTGATTAATGTGTATACCCGTTCCAAATTACAGCTTTATATTAGTACTAAAAATCACTGAGCTAAGCAAACAGATAGTCGGACATAGCTAAACTATAAGGAACTGACTTCGGAACCCTAGAAACAACATACCGTAACAGCGTCACCGATATCTTTTACGTAAAAATCTTACTTATCACTTTCACAAATCCGTTTTTTTAATATAAATATTGTTACTATTTAGTAACATCATCTTAGAATTAAATATTGTGTATATTTATATCATCAATCATCTGATTTTACTGCATTTTAAATTTTATTGGCATCATCAAAATAGGACAAACAATTATTTTCGACTAGATCGCGACCACTATACAGCTGGTGTAACACCCGCGATAGTGGCACGCGTAAGACATGTCACTTTCCACGATTTGCCGCAGTGTATCCAGTAGTTTGTCTATGCCAGTATTCAAGCAAGGCGGTACGGCATCTTTCCCGACTGTCGCGACCACTATGCACATGATAAACTCGTCTCGAAACTCTTCTTCTTCTTGTTTTGGCGCCGCACAAAGCACTTGCCAGTGTCAATGTGTTTGTCTGCGTACTATTTTTATATACAAAGTTGGCCCAACAAGATGGTGGCTCTCTTGTTAGAAATTTCTAGGGAGTTTTTGTGACATCTCAAAATGCATGTTTATGATCAACTGCACGAATGCACAATAACCAAACTTATCACGCAAAATGCCACCAAAATTACATAATGAAAAATTAAAACCACAACATGGCAGCTTAAGATCCCGCAAATAACTCCACAGTGACTCTTTAGTGTCGTGTTTCGTCGGAAGAAGCCCGTTTATATTCAGTTGCCTAGAGGCTTGCAGGACGGCATGACAGCGACGTCCGGCCACGTATTCCGATCGAACACGATGATCGCTGTTTATTTGGATTGTACTGTGCTGGTAAAGATAATCAGGAACAGCGCTTTCGCTTTTCTACGCTACCATATAAAAAAAGCTGCTTTTGAAGACGCACTACGATATGTATTTTGACAAAAAACACAATTAATGGGGACAGTGAGTGTTAAAAAAATACTGCTATCTATAATAGTAGTGACATATTACTGTAAGTTGTTCTTGTTTCTCAGTATGTCTGTATACAGTATCCAATTCACGCAGTCGGTACTCGATATACTTATTGAATTAACTCGCTATTGCGTTGTGGGCGGTATAACTCCACTACTTTAGTGTTTGTCAAATCGTCATGTTTCTAATATAAGACATAGGTCTGATTACCCAGTAAAATACATCCTCTTTAATCAATTATATTTTATAAAATAATTGCCTATAACAAGGAAGTTTACGGATTGTAAATAAGGAATTTTTTTGTGTGTAGTTGGAAAACCACAAATTTCAGAATATAAAAAAATAAATGAAACTAAGACCCGCCTCTTATCTGACGGAATATTATAAATGAACAAATTTAGTAGTAATATAAAACATTTTATGTAAAAAATATTCTATATATTTGGTATAGCGCTACAGAAACGTATACTACTTTGGTTTGACATAAAGTTCCGCGAGTTCCGCAGTACCTATGTTTAAAAACTAAAGTTAATTATTTTATATTATTATATAAAAAGCCTAAAACAATACAAATATGGAAAAAATAATTGTTTATTTATTTAATTTTAACCTCCGAAAATGAAACAATTTTGTCTGCGAGTCACGTAATTGGAAACGCCATACAAGAAATGTGACGTCATAATTCCTTGAATATACACTGATGAATATTATCTTGTGATAAGTGACTCTAAAATTATTACTAAGAGTTGAAATAGTAGCTTTAATATTATATGTATTGAAGAACTGAAATTCTAGTAAAGCCAACTTTGCACGTACCTTTTAACCTTAGTTTTATTTCCTGGATGATGGCGTCAAGACGCCTTTATGCGGCAGGTTTTTTAATTAAACTAAAAAATATTTTTACATTACTTTTAAAGGTGTAGTAATGAACAAAAATTTATTTTCGGGTTTTATTCCCCACATATTAACTGTTTAAAAAATTGTTCCTAAAGTTGTCAATTGATGGATTAATGACCCCATCTGATAATTTAAACAAATTTCTATAACAAAATGTTTTTGTTTACACTACAAAGGATGGCCCGCCTGATGGTAACGGCTACCGTAGCCTATGAACGCTTGTAATACCATAGATTATCACTAGCGCGTTGCTGACCTTGAACGCCCCTACCTCAAAGAGCTCTGGAAACCCTACTCACCGCAGAAACACAGCACAAGGTTATTTAGCGGAAATTTTCTGTAGGGTTGAGGTATTCCACCAGTCGGGTTGCCCCAAGTAGAGAAATCTCCAAAGAAATTTCTCTGTGCCCTACCTCTCTTATATATAAATTAGAATTAAATGTATTTAATGCATGTCGCATGTCTTAAATGTATTAAATACTGAATTATTTATGAGTTAATTAAAATCTTTTGATCATTTGTATGTATGAATATGTATATATGTTGGTATGGTACGTGTCTGTATGAGATAATTTGTGTGTAAAATTGATATGCCCCAATACATTTATAAGAATTTTAATATGCATCGGATAGTAAATTAATTATAGTCTTTTTGTAATTAATTTTTTCAAGTACATTATAATTAAAAACGGTTTTTTAAATGTGAAAATTAAGTTTTTAATGTACAACGATGATGTGTTTAAAGTTTTAACCTAGTCTCTGCTAATACACATAGGAATTAAAGTTTAGAAGACTGAATTTAGTTGTCCGAGTCATATTACAACCATGGCGTACGGCAAAGCGTACGATGCCGCGCGGCGCCATGCTGACGTTAATGTCGGTATATGTTTAGTATTTTAATAGCACGAATAGGCAATATAAAAGAAAAAGATTTATTGTAATATCGATGTGTGATTTACGGTCTTTATAATAGAAATAGAAATTAATAATTGTAACGTAAATCAACAAACATAGGTAGAAAATTTAGTCGCCGTTGTCTTTGAATTTGTACTGTGCTAACACTTTATTTATTTGTTTTTTTTTTACCTTTATTGGTTTGGCGTAGTGGCCACAATCTCACCTGATGTTAAGTGACGATGTGGGCCAAGATGATAACACGCTAAACCTAGTGGAAGACTGGCTCGCAAGTGCAGCTGCCGGAACACACCTATTGGTGCTTGGCGACAGATTTTTAACTTGGTAGCTAGCCAGGCGGACATTAGAAAATGCCCTACCACCAATGCTATGGGTTTCCTCACGATGTTTTCCTTCACCGAAAGCTTAGGCTCATTGCAGGGATTCGAACTCACGTCAATCGACGCGAAGTCATACACGCTACCACTGAGCCATCATTGCTTCAACTTTACCTATTACAAAAAAATAAATTATAAGTAATTTATGTTTGTTACAGAGCACTGGGATATTTTGCACGTTCTTCCTCGCCCATTCTATAAGCCAAAGACGGCGAGCATCTATAAGGAATTCCACCTCGATACGTGAGTCAACGTTCGCAGCTCCGGACACATCTTTGCTGTCATCACCTACCGCTCCTACCCCAACCTTGCCTAAATATTAATAGATTACTATACCCAAAGGTTACTCATTACGATATATGAATTATTTAACACCTTCTGGGTGTAAAGCATATGCACAAATGTTCTAATACGATCACCCAAATATGGAGCAAAGTTAGTCAAGACTAATCTTATGATTTGTCAGTATGTCTTTATTTAATTCTTCATGTATTCTAACTTTTCGTATGGTATTTGTAGTAAGCCCTGCTATTAAACCGAAGTACATATATAGATATTTAACATCCAGAAACACAACTGACAATTATGATCATAACACAATAGTTAGTCATGTTCAGTGGGGTGGGCCAAAAAATACTTTTTTTTTCTTTTTTACCATTATATATATAGTTATTGAACATAACTATGACGAATAAAATCCTGGTAAAGTTAGAGCTTTTAATATTAATACTAAGAAGTTGCTCATCGTGATATTTAATTTTCCATTTAAGTAAATAACACAGGATTTTTTTTATTTGGAATGTTAACGCGCTCGAACTCATTATAGTCCAGTGAAATTGAAAACATATAGGTACTTGTAGGGAATTAAACGATCTACAAAAAAGGTCTTCATGTAAATAAGTCTAGTTAGGAATTAAAGGACCGTATTTGAAATTCTGTTCCCATATTTGTTTATTTATTTATACTATTGTTATAATGCAGTAAAATTATGTATGTTGGTAGGACGTACTCTCTATAAATATTGGTAAGATTCTCAAAATACTTTCACTTTATAGAAAGGTACATTATTATCACTAAGATATATAGACTATTGTGTATTGTTATTACAATGGTATATAGTAAATAAAACGAATGAAGTTGATGACGGCTGTTAGGAATATACACATGCGTTTTTTTTTCGAATAATCAATGACATTAAAAGATCGTAAGTTTGATTTTCATATCTGGGAGTGATCGTATTATATAAAAGATTTGTACATTTATATTATATTACACTCGGCACTCAACACGTGTTCAAAATATTTTCATGTCTAGTTTGAGTGGCCTGTAGTATTTTAAGTTATATTAATAATTAATATAAGATTTTATTTAAATATTGAACTTTCCTTATCAGTTTTCACATAAGCTGATAGTTTATGTGTAAAATTATATGAATTATTTTATTGATATAAATGTGTTTTTGAAGTAAAACGTGTTTAGGCGCGTTATCAAAAACGATGAAATGATTAAAGTGAATTTTTAAACGATGCGCGTAAACGGTTGTCACAAAATGTCTACATGTACAAGTAGTCTATGAAGTTTCTAAACATTATTGTGGTGAAGATATTCTATCCAAAGAAGTATTAACTTTTAATACGCCTAAATAATTATACGTATTCACTTTATTATTGTTTTATTTAGTTTACTGTAAAAGTAAGAGTGTGACAATAATAAAAAAAATTGTTAAATTAACATCTTTGTTAACATCCGTCATATTTTCCAAACAGCTAAATAATACATTTTATTGCAATAGGAATGACGAATAATGAAAAACCAATCAACAATAAGGGGGTAAATGACTAAAGGAATGACTAAGTATTGTTACAATTGTTTTCAGAGATGAGCTTCACTGAGATCATAATATTGACGTATTATTTATTGTCCAGAAATATCTGAGGTATCGGAATGAGTTTGTTGAGTTGTTGTTTATAATTACTTCATATAGGTACATCGAATCCAAAGTAAGAATGATAATATATGTCATTTTTCTAAAAGCATTATTTGAGGTTAATAATTGCAAAATGCATTCAGTGTAGACAAATGATTTAATTAAAATGAAAGTATTGAATTAAATAAAATTGCAAAGAATTGTACGTGTCTTTCTTCGAATATATTTTTAAGTCACAAAATTAAAAAAAAAAAAAATATTATAATTATTAGTTTTATTATATTGGTCAAGTGAAGCATTTGTTACTTTTGTTAAATGTCTCTGGAAGGTTTTTTTTGTAATTCGAGTGATAATTTATGTGAAATGATTCCTATACCAAACCCCACTATGAATAACATCGTAACTTTAGTTACAACAACTGCGTTTTATATATCTACTAGTTTTAGGTACTTGCGACTTCGTCCGCATGGAAATTCGTGTGTGAAAAACAGCTATAAAAAATAATATGTAGGGGTGTTCTGAAACTTAACATCGGCGGTTTAACCGTGTTTAATACAGTAGTAGTTTATTACATATACATACATACCTTTTTTATATGTATATAACTTAAACGCAATGTACATACCATACAAATGTCCATACGTGTACAAAGTAACAGACATTCAGACAGGCAACAATTACATAAACCGTAGAAAAGTTTTCTGTCCATTATTCTGAACCTCTGTAGTTCTCAAATATCTTATAATGTACAAATTTCGATTCTGAACTTTTTTATTATAAGTATAGTAGTTATAGTATCTATAGTATATAGTAAGCAGTGACGATAATGATAAATAAATTCGGAAAAAAGACGCTTTTGAAACGCTTAAATAGCTTACGCTGATTAAACCATTCGATATATATAATATTAATGTACTACATAATTGTAGATCTTAAAAAGACCTGCAAAAAAAGTCAGCGATAGCATATATCTATCTGCTAAGGATCATCTACAATAAGCATTTATGAGTAGCACTACTCGCGCGTGCGCTCGACCGACGGCATTCTGTAGTCCACGCGAGCGGAGCCTCGGGCACAGCTAATATACAGATAAAAACTCTATATTTGAGTTTTACAGCCTTACAAAAGACTAAAAGATCAATTTTTATTTGACTATAATTGTAACCGTAATTTTTTTTTAGTTTTTTCACTTGATAATCTATAAATAAATAACAATTACAAATACTGTGTCAAAAGAGCTTGAAAAATAGGTTTCATTAATAATCATTTTGAAATCATGATGCCACAAAAAAGTTGTGAAGTTGATATTTTTAACTGCTTTTCTGAAAATCATGGCTTAATGAGTTAAGATGTTATTCATTTTCGGTATCGATATACGAGTATGGATAAGATATATGGTACTTTAGTTGCTGCGTAGTTTTAGGATTCTGTTGTTCTATAGCCTCAAATCCATGTGTTATAAATTATAATGTATTTTTATTATAACTTTTGTTTATTATTTACGGAAACAGTGTATGTACCTAAATTTATTTATTTTCTACGGCTACTATATTATTTTGTGATTATGTATGGTTGTGTGTTCGATTTATGTTAAAATAACTTAAAGTTTTGTTACCTATTACTATAGATATTTATGATTGGAACAAATTTTTTTCTACGTTTTTTTTATCGATGTGTTTATTTATATATTAATAAATAATACATGATGGTACTTTATGTTTTATTTGTGGTCATATATCTCATATGACGCTTCACAGTTCACCAACATTGTGAGTTGTTGATAACTGGTAGTCAAAGTGAACTAGTCAAACTGAATGACTAAGTTCCAGAGGAGGAAAACATCGTGTTTTTAGTATATTTTCGAATTTTCGTGAGTTCAGTGTGATTCTGTAATTCGACTTGTCAATCCCTTTTTTGGGCTTAACCTGTCATCATATTTGACTACGTCATTATTAGCAGCAAATAAATTAGGCCTAAAAGTGTCTACAATCGAATGAAAATTCGTGTGTACCTAAGTATGCAAGTAAACAGCTCTACTTTGACGTAACAAAACAATACATAAATAACTAATAAAATTTTATCCAGCATGCCAACAACATTATGAAGTTAGCCACCAATGATAACAATGTGAATTCATATTATACTTAAAAGATTCTGAACGCTTGTCAAGTCTAACTGGTTTTATATATTTATCTATACATATTATAAAACAGTCTCTACGCCGCGTTTGTCTGTTTGGACGCGATAAACTCAAAAACTACTGAACGGATTTGCATACGGTTATATATTTATGATTTGCATACATTTCTTCAGCAGGTGGAGTGATTCATGAGGAAGGTTTAGGTATATAATACATTAAGTTCTTGTAAAAATTGACTGAAATATGACGATGATTGTTGAAAATGTCGGAAAAAATCATGCCGAATGGGAGCTTTACAGGCGTAACCATGTAAACCATGAGTTATATGTTTTACTCCGATACCCGTGCGAAGCCGGAGTGAGTTGCTAGTAAAGTATAAATTATGTAAAACGAAAATTATATACACATTTCTCTACTTTGGCCGAGTTGTCATTAAATGTAGGTCCCTCGTTCTAAAGGAAAAACCAATACGTCATGCAGCTGGGTATTATTTTACTTATGGTCATCTATATAAAACCACAGTTAGTTAAATCATCTACACATCTTTTCTTAGCAACTAAATTATACAGTATGAAAAAAAACGAATGGTACATGAAGGAATAGTACATTAAATATTGAATATAGTAAATTTTACTTAAAGGAAACATTCTTTTATTTTTCAAAATAAGAATAAATACATTCATTTTTTTTTACTTTACCAATGTAATCGGTAATCGAACCAACTAAAAATGCAAAAAACCGACATTCTCTATGTTATTGTGCCAATCGATAGGGTCTATGATAAGAATAAAATCTCCCGAATAAACATTCTATCTCACAATTCAAGCAGACCATGAAATTTAACTTTAATTAACATTACCCTAACCTAGACTATTAACTTAAAAACATTTTAAGACATCTAAATTTTCTTAGAACTTCACGATAAGAGTACCTACCTAATTAAAAGAAAATATTATGTATAAAGCAATAATCACCTTAATTGGTTTTACATTATTAAAGACATTATTATTACATTTTATTAGACGAGATACTGTCACAAAATTGTAAAAAAATGTAGTACGTTTAAATTTCACACACCTCGATAAGCTCTTGTTTTTTTTTACACTTTTTATGTCTGGATATGTACAAATGTAACAATTAAATGACCTGCGAGATCTTCAGACCTTACGCCGCTGGACTTTTTCTATGGGGTCATGTAAAAATTAACTTATAAAAAGTTCTATGAGACCGTAGAAGAGTTAAGGATTGAAGCTCAAGATGTTATTATGAACATTCATCCCAACACATTGCACATCAAGAATATCTGAAAAGACTAAATCTGTGTGCTATAAGTACATGAAAATGGATTTCATTTCGAGCAACTCATTAGTTAATTTATTAAAATGTTGTATGAAAATAATAATTTTAATTAATATCTTATTTCAGTAATAACTTGCATATTCAATGCAATTCTAGGTATCCTTCATGTTAGTTCGATATGCACGAATTGTTAAATTTCATGGTCTTCTTGATTTGTTATGTTTATAATAGACTCTATCGATTGGCACAATAAAATAGTTAATGTCGGTATTTTGCATTTTTGGTAGGTTTGATTCCCGGCACTGGAAAGCTTTTTAAAAAATCTATGAATGCAATTGTTCTTGTTTTTAAAAACAAAACAATGTTTCCTTTAAGTGAAATTTGCTATCTTCAATGATTAATGTACTTTTCCTCCATGTCTTATTCGTTATTTCCAACCTGTATAAATATACCTCATAAGCCCATTGCTTGTTGGCAATTTTATGTACCCTTGTACAGCATTGCTCCCATGGATCATGGATGTCGGTGGAACTTCCCCTATTCAACTTCGCATTGGTCATATCAATTTCAGAATGTCACATAAAAACTATATAGGAAATGTACAAAATACAACGTCACAACTCGATAGTTTTAACGTTCTTTGTTTTGGCTTATAAAGTAATATGGTGCGAAGAAACATTTATTGTAAATGTAAAAAGAAAAATAAATTAAAGACATAAAATTATTAGTATTTCTTTTTAAGCCTATACAACCTTCATAATATAACGGAAATGTACTCGAAGCTATATTTTTTTTGCATACAAAGTTACATAACCTTAACATAAAAATAAAATTCGGGAATTTCTTGTGAATTTGATGAAACTGTTTTGATAATAACAAAAATTTTATTGATGCTTACAAATAACTGTGAATCTTTTCGAACGGGAGCGCTTTTTAACGTGACATTTTCCATTTGTATTACTATGGTGAAACCTTATACAACGTATGATTTAACAACGCGTGTCCGTATGAGGTACTAGTACAATTTTTATTTTATGAGTTATTGATAAGTAATAAATAATTGCAAGAATTGTTATTGTTTTAGCCAATATATTTAAAGCATAATGTTTGCGTCAATGAAATTCATACAGAAAACTCATAGGCGATACAGGGAAAGTGTCTTAAGAATTAAGCTGAAGATGAACTCGGAATAAAATTTTTAGAACTTCCACTTAAAACATTTTACCAATTACTGCTAACCCGATTTTTTTTTCTTACAATACAATGAAATGATCCTTACGTGAAACTGAGACGATCACAGGAAAAAATGGTACATTTTATATATTTTTATGGACATCGACGCATGACCAAAGAATTCACTATAGCAAAAAATATCTCACAAAAAAGTGGTAGATATATAAAAATATTTGCTGTTTTATCTAGGGATAAAACTGAGAAATACTTTTATAAGTATGGAGGTATGGACTAAAAGTCGTGCCGTGCCGCCTAGATATTAAACCTTTTTTGTTGACATCGACAATTAGGAGACAACTAAACAAAGAAGCAAATAAAAGGGAACCTTAACAGCAATGTTTTTTTTTTTTCGAACTGACTATACTGTTAGCCTTAGAGGCCCTGGAGCCTTTGCGGCTTTTACAGCTTTACCGGGCTTGGTAACAGCAATGTATTGGAAAGTGTTTGTACACCGAGCGCCTGCCCACTTTCTCCCATAGCACCGCACTCGTAAGGTTGTTTTATGGTCTGGGCACGAAGCTACTACTTTTTGCAATGTGAATTGAAAACGACACAAGTAGGTACATACTTGCTGATTTATATTCCATTATCGTAAATAGATTTTTGCCGGAAAGCTTGATATCCTGTTTCATTCCTTGATTATATAATTAGCGGTTTAATTTAGAATAAATGTTTATATATTTTAGAAATCTACGGTGTCCTACAGGGTCGAGCCAAGGGTGTACCTATTACCCGGGCGCAAGATATAATTTGCCGCCCAGGTACAACATATAATTTCCTTATAGACAGACCTAGCTAATGTTAATTGTAACATTTTGTATTTTCTCGACCAATTACATGCCTGCCTAATTTCAAGTAACGCTATACTTCTTCTTCTTCCTAACTTGGCAACTATAATAGTCCTCTTTATTGAAGACCAATTACTGCTATTATCGAGTGAATATACAGTGTCCTGTCTTATGATGATTTTAGTATGCTAACAATCCTAACATCGTTGAATTACGCAATAAAATTATATATTTGTAATCAAAGTTTGAAATCAAAAATTACCTAATATTTAAGTATTTTGTTTACAATAATATTTATCTTGCCGATGTGGACTTTATATGTTTTAAATATTCATTTAATTAATTCACTCATATTTCGCGCAATGATAGATCTGATAACGTTATATGAAAAAGTGTTCTTAAAAATTACAAAAGATTAATAAAGTGGAACTTAAAATACCTAAATCGTTTTATTACAATTTCAAAATGTGAATGGAAACAAAGAGAACATTCCCACTACACGTAGGTACATGGCTTTCGACTGCGGTTTACATTCATCATCATATCAACTTACTTTTATAACATGATATATTTAATAATACATTCTAAATTCGAACATAACATACGTAGACACATCTAACCACAAAGAGATTTTATTTCGATGAACTAAGATGCTTTCTCGAAGAAAACTATTTTACCATACACTTAGTGTACCTTAATGTTTATATCTATTACTAATGATTATTAAATTACAAACTAAATTCTTACATGAAAAAGAATAGGTCCAAAGTAATTTCGATGGCATCTTTTAACGAAATCCCGCCGAGATGAAAAGTGAGACAAAGATATATCGTTGAGTGTATAAGCGCAAGCGAGATAGATAGCCGGTTGTATGAGGGGTCATAACTAGGGTGACATATACCATTGTGTGATAATTTGGGACAGAGATCGTTATATATTAAACGATATTGTGGTGTTTATTAATGTTACAATTAGTATGTAGTTTTACACGAAAATACTATAGTGCATAGTAACATAGTAAATATCGCTTATAAAGTCAAAATTCTGTCTCAAGCAACGATACCAGTTATAACTTGATGCCGTTTTATGTATTTGTGTTTCATTTTTCTCCAGTGCCAGCAGATTCGAGTCTTAGCTTGTGGGAAGTTTTCAGGAATTGCATACATTTATTAATTTGAAAGTAATTTATACAAAAACTAATCTAATACAACACAGTCGGCTGGCGAGTAAAGAAAACATGGTGAAAGGATATCTGAATATTTGAAAAATATTTTCGTAGTATCACAACCTACTTATAAAACAAATAATTATAGATTTATTTGATTAAGCCAGTCCTTATTTCGTTTAGACACAGTCCTATGGTTAGTAGTGGGATATCTGCGATATATCCTTAAAAGTTAACTCGGTTACATTACGTCTAATGTCAAATGATAATGAGGTCAAAGATATTAATCCACTGATCTTGGAAGTAGGGCATTTTTATAGCAATGAGTTTCGATAAAGCGTATGCATTCTTATTAATAACTTCTATATTATGTGTATTCTGCATCAACTTTTAAGCTGTGCAAATATAATAATTATAATAAAATTGTTACATAATTTTAAACATAATTTATGATTGTTTTTAACCTAACTATATAATATTATCGTATCAGGAAATATATTAAATACTAATCTTATACTAATATATATATATCTATATATATATATATATACATATTATAATAATATTAATACTATTAAATAGATTAAATAATAAAGTTAAATTGAATTTAACTTTCGCTAAATCGTCTCCTTGTTTTATGCATGCTTAAACGAAGGATTAAGTCTTTTTAATGATTTTGTAAATAAAATATGTGTTAAATTAGGTACTTCAAGTATGAGCCTAATTTAAACTGTATGAAATTAGTAGTATTCTTTTTTATATATTTCTAATTGAACAGTACAAAAATAAAGTCAAAGGTCTGACGCCGTTACTCTCTCTTGGTCACCTTTATTCATTTGTAGCTGAGGTGCGAGGGGAACGCGCCGCCATCGCGATCTTCCACTCATTTTCATTTAGTCGTATTTACTACTTCGAAGCAAGCGTTGCGTGCTGCGTCGAACAAAAGAAGTGCGTGTGTAGTGTTTGTTTGTGAGCAGAATTTAATAGTGTCCGTCAAGATGGGATGTGGAACGAGCTTTGTGAAATATGTACTC
Source organism: Saturnia pavonia (assembly GCA_947532125.1). NCBI lineage: Eukaryota > Metazoa > Arthropoda > Insecta > Lepidoptera > Saturniidae > Saturnia > Saturnia pavonia. Next base: position 3,261,672 of record OX383899.1, on the reverse strand, counting down.
TTCTTCTTCAACCTGGTTGTCGCGGTGAGTTGAGGGAAGGGAAGGTTATAATTATTTAAAACCGGTTTTTATGTTCCGGTGGACTTGGCTTGTGTGGTTTGCCCTAAGCGTGGTTGAATGCTTCGACTGCTGCCTTGGGCTATAAAAAAAGTAACGTATACAGGTTTGATTTGAATCACGTGGTCATAGAAATATGTTGAATATCTATCCATATTATGTATAACCTTGCTGCTTGCTTTTTTAGAAAGAATAAATATAAACTTATTTACTAAAAATCACATAAGATTAAAGTAATTTTACTTCGAGAGCGGTTTTGATTGTGACGATTCGCTTGTCCATTGTATAATGTAATATCATACTTTTTTTAATGACGATATGCAATAATTTAACAAAGTTAGTGCTTCTATTCTATTTTTTGTTTACACTCTACAGACAAAGGATTATGCTGTCACCACTTACTCGAAGAATGAAATGTTTTCCGGCAATGTACTAAACCTGATTTCAAATAATGCTGGCTTTCAACAAACTATACCTATATATTTTCTTCATAATTATTCAAGTATAAAATACTCCTATATGTATAATAGGTAAATAATAAATAAAATATAAAAGTACTTGAAACGATCTCTGTTTTTTTTTGAGTATTGATGGTCTGAGTACCATAACTGAAAATTGAAAATACTATTTCGCATCGGATTAAGGATCTATGAGAACTGACACAATTCCTGTTCACTTCTCGCGTGCTAAATGTATCTACCACTTTTGTTTAGAATAATTTCCAGATTATAACTAATTATACTTCTAATTATTGCAGTGACGACTTATAGTATAATCTAGTATCTACTCGTACAGCTAATTATATATCTGTAACTACTCTCAATAAACCTGCGGCCACATAATATGCGTTGTTCGGCGAATATTTGCGTTATCGCGACAAGTGTGGCAAGAAGTTCGCGAATTTTTATCGAATTTATGACAAGAACGAAAAACGAATGGAGCACATAATGAATGTTACAATTTATATATAATTATTGTATTTATATAAAACAAGCTGTATCTGCGGCTCCGCATAAATTTATTACGTAATAATTATTTTCTTCTCGTATTTTTTAATGGATATTGAAAGTAATGTTGTTTGATTTTCATAGTTTACCAATATCGACGTAAAATATACTCTCCGTATAAAAAATATATTAAAATCACTTGATAATAAATACAATGTAATTTTAAAACGATTTATTAATATTTGGATAAGCCTTAACAGCTTATCAATTGATGAGTTACATATTTCTCTTGATCTAAATTACATTAAAATCGGTCAAGCCATTTTTCAGTCAAAACCAAACATACGAACGGAAATACAGATATCTGTGTAGCAAAAATGCCCACTGCTCAGAGAAAAAGGCCCACCTGATGGTAAATCGTTACCATCGCCTAAGAACATTTGCAACACCAGGGGCATTACAGCCATAAATAATTTAATACATACATTAATATAGATTTATTTTATTATTTCTATAATTTGTTAAAGTTCAGCAATAATTTTTATTAAAATAGTAAAAATACAGTAAATAATTATTTGATGCCATATAATACAGGGCGACTGCATTCATTTCATTGTGCCGCGCCGTATTTGGTTTAAAATTCGTCCTAATATTCGCCAGCAAGTGTGGCCCCACGTTAAGAAAATGTCACTTAAACTTGAATCTAAGTGTTCCATCACCTGTACTTCAGAGCCACTCTTCATCTAGGCTAGCGTGTTACCATTCTCAGCCACATTTGCACTCATCATTGGGTCTAGTGTTACCCGATCAAAATATACTTCAATTAAAAGAATTCTCTGTATATATTTATACTTATACCAGAATGGCTTACATGAGGAGGATGTTTGTCATTTGTACAACGTAAATTCCTAAGTAAACATGACTGAAATACTTATGATCTAAGTATGAATTCATCTTGAGTCACAATGGCGCGTCATTTATTACGCTTTGTATACCTTAGAAGAACTGACGGAATGCCGTACAAACAACAATAATGACGTCATATTTATAAGAGGTTATACCTATTGCAGGAAGATGCGGCCTACGTCAACCGCTGCGCTCGCTTTTATCGGCGTTTGCAATAATATTATGCATTTTAAGAATGGTGGCATATTTCACTGTTTTTGAAGAGTTTTACGTAAGAATCGTAGTTATTAGATTAGTAACATATTTTGTTGAATTGATTAATATCTACTTTTTAATATTATTACTGCGATTGGATGATGTAAGATGCGCATTAATACAACGTAGGTACTTAGAAGTTAAAATCCTAATCAATTTCGCATGTAAAAAATTAAAGATTCCTTTTTTTATTGAACAAATAAAATACGTACATAGTGATGTTGCTAAATGTCACTATTTATTAGGTTTATATCACACGAACAGTTTATTGAGAATTATTTTCTTATAAAATTTAATTATTTTGTTATGGCAGTCAAAACGTATAAAAATACTAGCTAAACAATTATTTTATACCCCTTGTTGTTTTATCTATACTAATCTTCGATCAACTGATCGAAGATACTAATATAATTAAACGGAAGAGTTTCTTGTTTGTTCAAACACGCTAATCTCTGAAACTACCAGTCGGATTCGAAAACTTCTTTTTGTATATGATAGCCAGATTCACAAGGAATAGTATAGGTTATCTAGCATTAGGCTACACCTATCAGCTAGCCTTAAATATTAATTTTTGTTAAGTAAGGCGGAATAAATAGCGCACCCTGACTGCTTTATCCGCGTGCATTGGCGTACTGGTTAGTGATACGTAAATACAATGTTCTACAAAAATATTGCTCCTTAGTACATCAAAAAAAAAGTCCGCCATACCATATGTCTATCTCTTATACATAACCAACATTACGTAATAATGTGACAGTTCTTGAAAATTGATTCATAAGGTTGTCGAATTCATTAGTATGGAATTTTAATCTATGATAATTAGGATAATACGTTTATAAGTTAAACAAAGTTATCTGTTTATAATTAATTTAATACATTTTTAATTTAATTACATTTCGGTTACGTAAAATAACAATTAATTCTATTAATGGCCTTTTATTACGACCCATTAGGACAGTAGCTTATTCCTGCTGGGAATTAATCTAAATCAACTTGCATTGGCGATGTTAATGCTGAAGAATCTTCGTTGGTACTATGAGACCATTTTTGGAAACGTCTAAGTTAAATCCGCAAAATCTTTGTAACACTAGTAGCATTATTATAATTGTGCCAAGATTATATGGAAGCAATAAATGTTAAAGGTTTTAATAAAGCCATTTGGCTACAAATACGTTCACATATTGAATGTGACAAAGTGATGACAATGGTTTAAAATCTAAAGCTGTAGGTGAAATCATTAATGGCTTTTTTTTTGTCTGTCGTTTCCAATTTTTCAATAAAAATCTATTTCGAACCAAATATTTGTGTGTTTGATTGTTGCGCTTGACGAGGCAGTCCTTTTTCTGGGCTTAGAATGTTACTAAAAAAATATGGTTTTCAATAAGAATAACATTAGATGTTTTTGTTTTTAAATGAAAGTTTATATCAAATTAATAAAAAAACTTAGTAACACAGTATGTGTTGTAAGCATAAATTCTTCAAAATCATGTCATAGTTAACGAAGCGTAATGTTAAATCAGTAGGCAGTTCATTAATTCCATTCACAAACTGGGTCGTAGGATCGTGGCGTGTTAAAAGTTAGTTTCCCCTAAAACGTCGCCCTCGGATATTAGTCAACAGGTGAAGCCGTTGAATAATTAACGTATCGGCGACTCTGTCGTCGATTTACTTCATTTTATAACTTTATTTTTTGATGGTTCATTATTTTAATATTTGTCCGTGTCTTCTGTTTTGATAGTAGTGGTCCTTACAATACACGTGCTAAAAAATTAAATAAAATAACAAATAACACAAATCGTTGTCTATCTATACTATTATAATAAAGCGGAAGATTTTTTTGTTTGTTTGTTTATTCACGCTAATCTGTGAAACTATTAGTCGGATACGAAAAATTCTTTTTGTATATCATAGCCAGATTCACGAGGAATATTATAGGCTATCTAACGTTGGCTATACCTGTCAGCTAGCCTTAAATATTTATTTTTGTTAAGTAAGTCTGAAGACATAGCGCACCCTAACTGCTTTATCTGCGTGCGCTGGCGTAATGGTTAATTAAAATGTTCTACAAAAATATTGCTTCTTAATACATCTAAAAAAAAATTCCGCTCTACCTCAACTATCTCTTTTTTTTTTTTTTTTTTTTTTTTTTTTTTTTTTTTTTTTTTTTTTTTTTCGAACTGACTACACTGTTAGCCTGAGGGGCCCTGGAGCCTTTACGGCTTTTACAGCTTTACCGGGCTTGGGGGCGAGCGCTTAGGGCACTCAGCCACGAAAGCTAAGCAACAACATCCGAGGGTGCCAAAGTGGCCGGACCTCGGCTCGGACTGTTGCGCGTATGCAATTAAGTCGCGATCTGACTAATTCCCTATCCGTAATTCGATCTAAACTAACTATACATATATACATGTTTCTGCCCCCTGGGAGGAGGGAAGGAACATGTGTATGTGTATTTAGTGGTCAGAAAATTTTTGTCTATTCTAACTAGGCAAAAAAAGAAAAAAAAAGGTCCCTTACAGAACCTATGTACCTATGTGTGTTGTGCATGTGTGTATAATGCAGTGTCATGTATGGCTGTGAAAGCTAGTGATTGTGCAGTCACTTGTATCGCGCGAGCGGCTGCTTGGCTCAAGGGCTCCATGCCGATGGATCGGACCTAGGCTTGAGTTGCCGCAGAGGAGGGCGGTCGTGGCGGGTGTGCGGGAGCGAAGTTAACCGTACGTCCCCTGCGGAGGGAACGGTGGTTTCGCGGGCGTGGGCGCGAGCACGCATATGTTGCGGGAGCGGACGCGTAGTAATTATTAGCTTTCTCGATGTCGTCGTCGGGATCGACAAAGAGATTTCGCGGACGGCGTTTATAACGTTTGGCAACGGGGATCGAGTTGTCTGGGACGTAGTTCACGGTGGATTTTACGAGCGGGTTGGGGTGATTCGAAGCGCTATCGAAGTATCTCCTGGTGAGATATTTCACATAGGCTTCTATCGAGGGAAGCCTCATGTCCCTGTGGATCAACTATCTCATATACATAAGATACAATAAGGTATTTTGTGATAAAGTTTTATTGAAAGGTGATTTATGAGTATTATTATTAGGTAGGCATGGCATATTAATCTTTACGAACGAACGAATTTAAGAAGATAAACTTTGCCCCTTATAGCATGTTATTTGGACGAATAGTTTAGGAGATAATGTAAAATTAAAATAATTCAACACTCGGCTCGGGCCTGTGAATATAGATGTAGTGGCGCGAACGAGTCGTGTGAGTTGCGACATACCGCCTGATAAAAATATTGTCTGTACTGAAGTATTATAAATCATCAATTAGCGATTTCTTTTAAATTATAAGTGGGTGAAACCGCAGGGCACTGCTATACTTTATAAATCTTCAAAGGTAATATTTTATTCTACCCTCAGTGTTCTAAACTATGTATAATTTACATGTTTATTATATTTAATGTATATTATTATTGAAAATGTGACATATTTATATTTTCCTAAATCATTTACAAAATTCATTGAGCCATTTTACCGGGATTATTTATATGAACATACATAAAAAACGTACTTTTGACCTTGTTATATAAACATATTGTATATAAAAGAAACTATTGTTATACCACTTTGATTGCAGTCCAAATATTAGAGGAAAATGTCGAGTTAATAGGGCGGGCATGTTAAGTATTAGGGGCGCCAGCACGGCGACTAAGAAACCATTGTGTTGATGATGTCACCAGTTTGACTCTATCACGTTTGTAAAGCATGCTATAATCGAGTTTTTATAAGTGTACGAGAAACTCTTATCCAAGTCGTCATAAATAATGTTTATATAATGAAAATCAATTTAACTCAGTTTTAACGCTGCAAATTCTTTGTTTATAATAATATCTTTTAGCTAATTGAAATCATATAGGCTCAAGGCCTTTATCCTTTTCCGAGGAGATTCATTTAGATATTTGCGTGGTAGTAGAGCATTTATTTTTATTAATTGCCTGCCTAGCTAGTTAGCTAACACTATAGGTATAGGTGTGTTCCGACAGCTGTACTTAAGAGCCAGTTCCTTTAGGTTTACAGGGGCATCTTGGGCATTTCGTCACGCTAGTATAACTAGTATAAAAAAGGAAATAGTATTAAGGAACTAGGAAAAATAATAATACAAAACCCTGGGTATCTTGTGAAAACTGGTTATCCAAAAACCCACAATTCGAGTATCAGGTGTATGGCGCATCGATGACGAATCATGCCTACCACAAGGATAAACTTACAAGAAACTTGAGTGAGTATTACATACCTTTTGAAACTTTCCTTGACAATTATGGATTTACCCTTGACTCACTTACTCATAAGGTGGATTTACGTGGTATTTCGCAATATATGCGGACAAGAGTTGTCTTCCAAGCTTGCAATAAAAGCATTAAATGAAGTAACGACATCTTTTAAAAGACTAATGGCTTATTAAAAGTTTATATTTTGTTAAGTACAAAGAACCTATTTCAACTTGCAAATGAAATCCATCAAAAAGATAAAAGTTTTTAGGTTAATGCTATCAGGTAAAAATTGTAACGTTGTATAAGAAATCTAAGTACCTAAACTGTTGCCGACACAAAAACGCTAAGCTAACCTTGTCACAGGCAATAAAAAACTGCTATAGTGAAAACTAAATACTCATCAAAAGTAAAATCAAGTTACTAACAAGTATCGAATGTGCCTTTTTGCATTCAAGTTGATAGCCATAAACATTTTCATGCAGAAAACGTAGAAATTAAAATTTCCGAAAGCTTTCTTGAAAACTTTTCAACGTTTGGTGCAGAAGTCTCCGCGATCTTGGAAACTCTCCTATAATAAGTACTTGACCCTTTTACACTATTTCCGTTTATTTTCTTCTCAACCAAAGTGTTGAAGGTCAAAATACAATCCATTATGCGAGCATATCAAATAGAGAAAGGGAACACAAAACTAATTATAGTAGCCGCATCCTATGATGGCCGTTATGACGTTTGTCCGCTCATAAAGTTTCGTTTTAATTAATAACTACGTTTGAAGGAGCAAATTGCTATTCTTTATTGCAATAGTGATGTGTAGTTTGTCAAATTTATCGAATGTATAATTTTAGGACACAAAATTAATTTATTACAATGATTTTTAAACTATATATATTATGGAACAATCTTTTTACGTTTTCACTAACAAAAAAACAACTCCATTTGACAGAATCCCTAATGGATTATAATTATTAGTGTACGTACTTATCACACGACTCGGCATTTCTGTTTTTCAAAATTCGATATTTAAAAACGTTAAATTAAATACGATCGTCACATGGGTCGCTGGCCAGCACTACTACTTCCGGCAAACTCGAACCAATGCTCAATGCAAAACAAAAGATTTGTATTTTCGTTTTATAAAAACGTTTTAATTAGCTACTACTTGCAATACTAGTTGTAAATCCAAAAACTTATAGATACTACTCGCATTTAATTATATATTTTTTCGAAAATAAATTGACAACTCACGTCACTATTGTAAAGTGTCTAAACGGCCATCATAGCGTGCCGCTACTGTCTTGTTTGCAAGAACCCCTCCTTGGATGAAGGCCTCCTCTAAAGAAATATTAATTAAAAAACAGTGAAACTTATTTTAACTACCCTTGCAATATTACTCACACAGCAACATGCTATAAGGAGCAAAGTTTATCTTCATAAAATTGTGTTGCTGATGAAGTAATTTTCGTTCGTAAAGACTAATATGCCATGCCTAATAATAATACTCATAAATCACTTTTAAACTTTCAATAAAATTTGTCACAAAATACCTTATTGTGGCTTATGTATAAGAGATAGGCATATCATATCGCGGCCTTTTTTTAGATGTACTAAGGAGCAATATTTTTGTGGTACATTGTATTTACGTATCACTAACTAACTATTAAGCCAGCGCACGCGGATAAAGCAGTTAGGGTGCGCTATGTCTTCCGACTTACTTAACAAAAGACATTATTTAAGGCTAGCTGAGAGATATAGCCTAATGCTAGATAGCCTATAATATTCCTCGTGAATCTGGCTATCATATACAAAAAGAGTTCCGATCCGACTGGTAGTTTCAGAGATTAGCGTGTTTAAACAAAGAAATAAACAAAAAAGCTTCCGCTTTAGTATAGATACCATAGATAGTTCGTCATTATATATCCAAGTTATCGAAATGAGCGGCCGTTCTACCGAGCGTTATTTTTTTAATGTTTTTATATGTACCGAAACTCTACAGTAAAAAACAGGAGATGGTAAACGATACTCTAATGTCTTTCGAGTGACGTTGGCTAATTTTCATAAGAAAAATTTATGTTTTGCTAAGTGAAGCGATATTCAAGCGACTTGAGTAACAATTAACTGATGTTTAACTGTCGTAAGAACTTTAGTAAGAACGTAATTTTATCAGATAGACATTGTAATTATTCAAACCGGGTAACTTTCATTTTGTTTATCAATCAATTTAAATGTAAATTTAATGTCAGCGTCAGTATTTTAAATACTTTATAGGTGACGTAGGAAGGAAAATGTATAAAATAAAAAGTTAAAAAGTGAAACAGGGGATTGGATCTATTTAATTTATTATAAACAATTTAATATCAATTTGTGGAATAAAAATAATTTTATTATTGATCACAGATTTTTAGAAAAAGGCAGATGGAGCCTCACAGAACACGAAAATGTCCTAAACAATTTTAGTATTAGTATTCATTTGTGTCAATTTTGTAAGGAAATGTCATGCAATGTCAGCATCCTCTATATTTTAATAATATAGAAAAATATGCCGTCTTGTGTGTAATTTTACACAGTTAAAGTTCTTCAAGAAGACAAAAAAGGGAAAGAGGGAAAGTGTTTCATAGATAACAAAGCTTATTTTGATATTATTTTCCGTGTTATTAGTTACTTATTACGAAACTGCAACAGTGTTGCTAGGTTACAATGAAATATTTTCCTTGAAGTTATAGTAAAATATATGTATGTAGGGTTGGAAGATCATTTATTTACAACTTAACTATTATGAAGCAAAAGGTAGGGTAATATTTGTTTCGTAATAGTTATTTTTGTTTGACAACGACCTATAAACAATGAAGTTTTTAAAAGTAAAAATTAAAAAAAAATAGCAAAGTAAAAATTATAGAGAACCCTGGACAATTCAGAGTACCAGTCGAAAATCTAAAATCCAATTTGTTCGCCAAAAATTTCAAATGCTTACGTGGCCGGAACTATAGGTATAGTATGTTAAAACAAAAGTTAATCAAGTAAAGACAACAAGAAATATTAATTGAAAAAAAAAAAACAAGATGGCAGACATAAGTTTAGTAGAAAATTGGTATGTAAAGGTCCTTGGGGCCCTCAATTTCAAGTAGAAACTGAGTTTTTTGTTGACGGATGATGAGTTAACAACTTCACATCTGAAGTGGTAAAAAAAGTAAAACTTATGTTAACTACCCCAGGGTAGTTGTAATAGTAATAATGTTGCCAGCAACATTATTCACACGGTCGTACGTGTTGTTATCGGTTGCTAAGGACACGCAACTATATGCATGTCCTACTTTTGTTGTTTGTAAGGCTCCATCTCCCTTTTTCTCAAATCTGTGGTATTATTAATGTTATAAAACTCACGAGACTTTTTTTATTGTTTGAACGCGCGAATCTATGGAACTACCAATCAGATTTGAGTAATTATTTTGTATTTCATTACCTATTTATTTAGGAAGGTTATAAGTTATATAGCACGGTTTTAGATTAGCATTAAAAAGGTTCCTTTCCGAACACCAAAAGAACCAATAAGATCAAAGACTTGACACAAGTGCCATTTAAAATAAATGCAACCTAAATAAGTCTTTTGTAATCATTAATGTTACGCTTCCTTTAAAATTTTAAAACTTACTTGCCCTATGTTCTTTCTTACATATAACTTTATTCCCCTAAGGAGCGGAGCAGTAAGCACCATGTATGCCAATCAATTTGACAAACTGTAGGCAAGCAGGGGTATTAAGGATAATGATAGGTTACCACGGGTGCGTTGGCGACGCGTCTTTGCAGCGGTGCGGTGGAGAATTGATTGAATAGTTTTAACACTGCGCGTGAAACCGTAGGTCATTTTGGTATACAGTTGTACCAATCTCAATTGTGTTGTAAGGTTTATGTAAGCAATTGTAATTTAGACGGTAATGTAGAATGCAATTTAGAATCTCCATCACAGTATTACGTTTCACTTTTCATCGTTTGCAAGGTTTTATATCGAGTATAGTAAATGATTTTGCAAATCTTACAGCAGGCTGTTTACGGTGATGCAAATTGTGTCAGTGTGGCAATCGGCAGTGTGATCATATTAACGAGAGAAGTGTGGTGTTGTTATATCACAAAAACTCATTTAGTCTTCATAGATGCATGGTCGCATGGATATCGGTTGTAATTAAACCTTCAGATTACCTTATTTTATACTGGTAACCCACCCGTCTTCACACGGATAGCAGAAAATAATACATATAACGCCAGTACAGCCCCTAGTCGGCATGATATTTTCCGACATCTTCAACAATCATCGTCATTTTTCTGTCAATTTTTACAAAACATGAATGAATTATACACCTAAACTTTCCTCATGAATCAGTCCGTCCATTAATGAAAACCGTATGAGTCTGTGTTTTGAGTTTTCCACGTTCAGACAGACTGACGCGGCGGAAAGGGTACTTTGTTTTATAATGTGCATATTTATTCGTTATTTAAATGAGATTATTTTTTGTGCTTACGAATATTGTTGCCAAAGTTACAAATTTAATTTTTGTACTTTGTAATTAACATAAAAATGTGTTTTTTTTTACGTCGGAAAGCAGAGACAAACAGAGGTGATGAGACGCCTATAAATACTATCTTGATAAGGATATCGGCGGTATCAACCATTGATGAACCTGAAATGCGATACATCGAAGCAAGTCACTGTGACTGCTTTATATTGTATATAGTCATATGTCGGACACGGTCTTGCTTTTGATATTTCTTTCTTTGTTGTTTTTACATCTCAATATTATAGATTTTTTAGTCATTAAAACTTTAATATATTGTAATTAAATTTATTAAACTTATAATAAATTAAATTCGTCAATAATACGATCCCCGTAATATATACGAGTTGTTTCTCTTTATCCTAAGAGGATAGGTTAATCTACCTATTCGTGAATTACGGTAATATAGTTGACTGATTACGATATTGTCATCCCATTATGATGTAATTCGACCACCCTTACAAGTGGCTACTTATGGCATGACGTCATTTCATCCTCTTGTATTTACAAGAGAACATTCGATATACTGTAATGTAAGGATAACTTTAATATATTGTAATTAAATTCGTAAATAATACGATCCCCGTAATATATACGAGTTGTTTCTCTTTATCCTAAGAGGATAGGTTAATCTACCTATTCGTGAATTACGGTAATATAGTTGACTGATTACGATATTGTCATCCCATTATGATGTAATTCGACCACCCTTACAAGTGGCTACTTATGGCATGACGTCATTTCATCCTCTTGTATTTACAAGAGAACATTCGATATACTGTAATGTAAGGATAACTTTAATATATTGTAATTAAATTCGTCAATAATACGATCCCCGTAATATATACGAGTTGTTTCTCTTTATCCTAAGAGGATAGGTTAATCTACCTATTCGTGAATTACGGTAATATAGTTGACTGATTACAATATTGTCATCCCATTATGATGTAATTCGACCACCCTTACAAGTGGCTACTTATGGCATGACGTCATTTCATCCTCTTGTATTTACAAGAGAACATTCAATATACTGTAATGTAAGGATTTTTACTTTATTTTGTACAGGGTTTTTTCATTACTAGCCTCACAGTAACTTAAAACTTGTCCACCAGAATTATGTCGTATAAGTATCTAGTAAATATATACATAGGGTAAAAATAGTATAAAAAATATGTATCGTAACCGTGAAACTAACGAAAAAGGTTAACATCAAATAGCAATAGTTTAAGTGAAATGATCTAACTATAGCTACATACAGGTCATAAGTTAAAAGGTAGGTACTCGCTTGTTAGGAGAGGCGGCACGACATAAATATTAGAATTTTAATTAATTAATTAATTTAATAAATTAATTAAGTAATTTCTACATACCTGCAAAGTGGCCGGTCAATTAATTTATTTTATGTTGTTTTATAAGAGAGCAGGAGAGAGATTAGATGTACAGGATACTTTATGCACAGGGAAGAGATTTTAACGTTACTTTATGAAAGAATATCGTCATTTTTTTAAGAATCAACTTTCATAATTCATTTTATAATTATTATTTATCAGGCTTTTTATTTTCAAGCAGCTTTTAGTAATATAATAATAATACTATTAAACATACAATATAAATTAATATAAAACATAAATTCTTAGTTGAATAATAATCGTAGCATTATTTTAACATTCTTGTCAAAATAGGACAGATATTTCTTACCATAAAAAAATATATTTAAAAGTACCGAAAACTTTTTAATCCTTATAATCCAAAATATATAGAAAATAAACATTAAATCAAAAGATATAAACTTACCATTATTAATTAATTCATTATTAGTTAATTAATATTCTAAAGGAATCGAACAAAAATCAAACTGAAAAAAAAAAAAGACAGATTCTCATACACATTGCATGCATAGAAAATTCGTTGCCCTTTAATTTTTAGATTTGTTGCAGGTAGTTCTTCTATATTCTGATCCCATGTGATAAACTAAATACCATTGTAAATTTTGAAATTCTTTCCAAAATTCTATCACAGATTTTACAGAATATTAGTTGAACTTTATCATTTTCTTCAACACGTGCATATGGCTACATAATGGTATTCTGTTTTTCTGTGTAGAAGTTTGAGAAGTTGAATCGCAATCGCTCAACGATTTCTCCTCAGATGTTAAGGGCTTCGGGTCAATTTCTAGCTGTCTCGTCTTTTTGTAAAATGAGACTGGCAGAGAGCTGTGGAAAATCTCGAGCTTTCTCTATGTATTTATCAAATATTAGTGACTACAGTAGTTCGTCATCAGAATCAGTAGTGGATTCATATATATCCTTAATATGAAGACACGGCTTAGGATTAATTTTTGAATAATCCATGGTACCCAATGTAAAATGACTGCAGTTATCAAGGTCGCAAAAACAGCTTAAACACTTCAAACACGAAAAAAACACTTCCGATACCTCGGTGAACCTTAAGTGTCCGTAAAAATGTTGTTTTGTTTCCTGCTATCATATTCTGTGAATAACATTATATATTATACTTAATTAAAAGTGTAAGATAGGCTAAAAGTGGAAAATGTAAATCGACTAAATTAAAGAACGAAACTTCACGTTTTTATATCTCACAGACCCTGGACGTAAAGAATTTCCCCTGTGTCGTTAAGGGCCAGGGGAGATACTTTTTGTTTAGAAATATTCGTAACAGTATTTATCGTACGTAATTAACAAAGAGATACAGGGATCTATGCATAAATATACAAATAAAATGAAGTTTTTATTTGGGACAATATTGGTGCGAAACAAAAACGACTTTTAAGTTACCACATTGAACGAAAGGGAGAAAACATTTGAATTATCTTTTCCCACACTCTTCAATTCCCTTGAGTTATATTTATTTAACAATTTTTTATTCAACATATACCTATTATTCTCTAATGACTTTGTATATATAATATAACCCTGTATATGTTTTACCTAAAAAGTATTGTAGTATGTATTAAGGTCGTATTTTTGTTGTCTTGAAATATACATGTCGCTAGGACATTGGATACAAGAGTACGGAATAACAATACATAGCACCGTACTGCACGTGACGTGCATATAAATATAGTAATTTCCTCTTGTTTGTACTTACGACCTATTTACGCATTCGGCCGAAGTAAAAAGACTTGGGACATCATGACGAAACTCATTGAATGTTTATTGATATACACTTCACTGAAGAGGTTTAGCTAGTCTACAGGTGTAGGAGGCATGGCAGATGTTTAAAAATAATACAGAAGATTTCTTTGAAAGTCGTTAAACGTGCTATAAAAAGGTATACATTTTTTTAATGTAATTGAAAAGAAAAAACTTCAATACCATCAATATCTCAAGGCATTGGAGTACAAATATATTACAACTTATTTTGATGAATCATTATTTCTAATACATAACTGATCCAATATTTATCAAAACCTATTGCATTTTTCTTACGTATGGTTTGTTCATAGATTTCAAGATTAAATAAAGTTTAATATTTGCTAACCATAGAATATTACTGGCATTATCACGCTTGCTTGCTCATTGTCTATAGTGCCCCTTCGTGCTATTGTCAAACGGTCGTTGACCCGACTTATGCAATATTCATTTGTTCACCTGGAAGCTGTTCCGGGAAAATGAGCGAAGTTCTAAATAAAAAAAATACGAGGCAATAATCTGTACAAATAATAAAATTTTAGTTCTTAGTTTGTAATGTAAAAATAACAGCTTTTTACTAAATGCATAATATGGCAGTATATACGGTACTTACAACAAAAAAATAAAATTCTCTATCTGTCTGAGTTTTCCGGCTAATGTCCGAAACGGTTGGACCCATTTTGACGATACTTCCACTTATAACTACTGTTTTGTTCATAGATAAATTATTTTAGATTGTATTTTACTTTTCATGCATCATACCTTTTTATTCAACCACAGTCTTCCTGTGGGAAACGACAAAAGGTAAAAATAGTATTGAGGTTACAAAGTGTCTATCTAGTTATCTATCGTGGTTTCTGCTAAATTTATTTTTTTATTGAATTTACTTGGCAAGCTAAGGAAATATATTTGTAAAATATATTTTTAACAATCAACGCAAAAATAGGGGTGTTATAAATTTAAAATATGTTTTTGTATGACTGTGTATCTGTGTGTGTCTGTGGCATCATAACTCCCTAATGGCTGAACCTATTTTTATCTAGGTTTTCTTTGTTTGAAAGGTGACTTGAACGAGAGTGTTCTTAGCTATGATTCAAGAGAATATGTTCAGTCGTTGGAAGATTATCATCATATGAGTAGGGAATGTAATCTCGCAAGATAATTTCAATCCGGTATTGGCGGGACTGAACCACCTTATTCCCGCTAGATCCAGGTATTTGTGTGATCCAGCAGGGTGGACTTAGACCTCAAATCAATCGTAATAGAGACCTAATATACTCTTTTGTTCTACAGAATGCACTTATTCTAATGGTTCCGATGTAGCTATTTTTTCTTTGATTTGTAGGAGGCGAGTGCATTTTGTAGAACAAAAATGTGAAAAAAAATTATATTAGATCTTACGTCTAATCTGGCAAGATGTAGGCAAGTACGAGAAGTGGAACAATGATGAGGCTACACGGGCGCGTCGGTGTTGGCACCGTGGAAAGTTTGTAGAATAAATTTAACTTTGGTGAAACCGTGGGGTACTAGTACATATAAAGGTGCACATAGCTTGTAGAACGGTTGGCCGATGGGGCCAAAGAGTTCTCGAGTGGCGACCGCGTGTCGGGAGATGCAGCGTGGGCAGACCTGCCAACAAGATAGGCTGACGATCTGGTAAAGGTTGCGTGAAGCCACTAAATGTGTGACATCTTTGAGGGAGGCTTATGTCAAGCAGTGGACGTCTTTCGGCTGAAATTATTATATAAAGATTTACTAGCTTTGCCCGCGACTCTCGTTACCCGTTCTCTTAAGAATGAATCGACTCGCCCGCCACCCGTTTTAAACTAGTTGTACTAATGCTTACGATGGTGTGTACAACAACTTATCAAAGTTTATTCGCTATCGGATAAATGGTATAGGAACGCATAGGTAACGAACAAAGAAACATTCATTTTTATTTATAAAACTTCTATCTTCTATACATATTATAAAACTCAACGTCTCTCTGTCTGTCCGTTAATATTATTTTCACACGAAAAGCACCTGTCCGTTTTACGTATTCTTTATTTTAATTCATAGCTATGTTATCTGGTCAGGTTATAGGATATATTTTTAAAGATAAAGTAACATATGAAATAAGCAGTGACGATAACAGTGAATCAATACGACAAAAAAAAGCATTTGGGGCGCTTAAATGGCTTACACCGAGTAAACCATACAAGATATATCAAATTAATGTTGTACATAATTGTAGATCTTAAACAGACCTACAAAAAAGTGAGTGATAGCATATATCTATCTTGTAAGTATCACCCATAATAAGCATTTTTGTCTTCCGTCTTTTGAGCGGAGGCAGCACGAACCGCGCGTGGGTTCGACGGACGTCATTCTGTAGTCCAAGCGAGCGGAGCCCCGGGCACGGCTAGTGTATAGATTTACTAAATGAGACACAGAATTTACAGCTATATTGACAAAGCAAGACGCAACATCTCGGCACAACAGTGGGACACAATATTGGAAACTGTACCGCCATGCCTGTTGAAATAAAACTACAATATTTCTTTACTCATTAAAGCCATAGTAAATCACCTATGAACATAAAATTGTATAAATTTTATATTGTGAAATATTAGAATTCTGCTTTCTTAATCAATTTCGTCGTTAGCGGAACCTCGACGAAACCGCATGTGACCTAGATAAGGTTATTTTACTTACAAGTAGGGCCCATGTTTCGACCATTACAAAATCTAGGTCGGCGTAGTAAAACAACTGGTGACAGAAGTTGTAAAATTTTACCGCCTTATTCACTCAACACGAGTAGTCGGTGATTGTTTTGGTATTTTATGAAGTGATACTTCTATGGGCGGCTTGAGAGTAAAATTCAAAGGTTGAGCTTTAATGTAACGTGCTTGCAACGTAACGTTTCTATTGCAAAAAGAACGGAAAATAATTACCTGTCCTGAGTGAGAAAATTAAAGAGCAAAAGAGAAAGCAGAACGTGGACCTAATGTCTTTTCACAGATAATAAGTGACACTGATAAATGATAGGAAGAAGGAATGGTAGGCAAGGAATATTGACTGATATTGGGTTTCAACTGAAACGTTTTCCATCATAATACTTAAAATAAGGGTTTCAAAAATGATCAAAACGGAGATAATGTAGCAAAAGAATATGACATTTTTGCAACAGAACATCTTAATTTCACTCGACTTCGACTCGAACATCTCACTACACTTCACGTTACCCTTCATAGGCCATACACACACTTATAGAACTGCGTTCATATTCCATAAATTTATTTTAGAATTCTCATGTTTCTTCTGAATCATCTTCGTTACAATTGCAAATATTAGATCAGCGCTTTTTAGATTCGCTGGCGGTCTGCCATCAGGGAAATCCGAGTTTATACTTCGTTGAGTCATTGGCTTTTTATTATCAATTAGCTTTTGTCAACGACATTGTTCCATGCATGTGTACAACAAATCCCAAAGTTTCATCACAATCGGATAAATGGTGCAGGAACTCATATGGGACAAACGAAGAAATTATTATTCATAATCATTCTGTAAATCCAATAATAATCATGTATTAATTTTCGAAATAATAATCATGTACTCATTTTCGATTAAACGTCTTGCAAGTCGACATTTTCTTACGCAATCGAACATGTGCACAAAATTACTCACCACGGTCACAGTATCGACAGTACAAGACGGTTAAATTCGAGCAAGTAGTTTCTTTAACGTTGTATCTTAAAATATAATAATATTAAGTGAGATATATAGTTATAAATTATAATCTTTCTTTCTGATTCTATTACAGTCTGGTCTGCGGTCAATTAAGACCGAATAAACTTGATTCAATTAAGGCCCTGAACTCTAATTGAGGTCGGAAACAGCATGACTAATATTCGGAAAACTGAGTTCACATGCAATCTACAAGCAACTACATTCGAACGTAAGAATTTGTTTCTTATACATAGATAGCGATTTGCGTGACTTGAACAAATTAGTCTAAAAATAACATTTAGATCATAGAGGCGGCTTCAAAACTTTTCCCGTTTACTTTCTTTTTATTTCTGTAATAAATAAAAAGAGACCTCAAGTAATTAGCAAAACAAGCATTAAAAACACAAATTTTGACATTAACAAAATGGCTGCCTACAGCGTCATCCCGCCATAACATTTCGTATTAGCCACAGACAATAAATATATTATCGTTTGCATCGACACACCTCAATAATTTATTGCGCTGACACTGCTATATAAACAAATTATTTTCGAAAAAAATTAGTCAATGAGCTGTGAATGGTGGATGTGTCTGAATGTTTATGTATAAATTGACCTAACAATTACCTACGACCGCAGTTCAAAGATTTTAAAAAAG
This sequence comes from Saturnia pavonia, assembly GCA_947532125.1. Classification (NCBI taxonomy): domain Eukaryota; kingdom Metazoa; phylum Arthropoda; class Insecta; order Lepidoptera; family Saturniidae; genus Saturnia; species Saturnia pavonia. The sequence goes on along the minus strand of OX383899.1, from coordinate 3,243,179 downwards.
TAATCGCAAAGCACCACCCGAAATTTGGTTTCGCTGACGTCGATGGAAACCTTACATTCTTTATTTAGGCTTCAATCCTCACTACTTAACAGAAAGGTTGGTTATAAACTAAACTGTTTACGAACGCGAAATCCTTTAATTTGCGACTGGAAAAACGTATTAAGTGTTGAGTATTCTCTAGCAAGCTGTGCTGTGTCCAAACAAGTTTGTTACAACGCAGTTATGCAAACGCATTCGGCTGTGAAATATCTCGACCGTAGCGGCGCGGTAGGGCGCGTCGTATACCCCTGTATTTCTACATACACGGGTTTAAACCATATATTTGCCATTATAAAAACAGGTTTCCAATCGTAACGTTTCCTAAATTAAAATCTTTTTAAGATTACATATAGCATCATTATAATAAATTGGTAAAAAAAAATTGAAACGAATTCATAATGTCAATGCTATGTTATCGAGGTGTAAATAATATCAAATGCTTCGTTTCTTTCATACATTAACTACCAACACTGCTGTACGTGGTCATGCGAGGAACTGACAAGTCAGTTTATAGTTTCTACGGATTTTGCTATGGTATTTGCAGGGAGGCGAAACGGCGACATTTGTCCATGGACATTTAGTTGTTGCTGTTATTCGTTTGTAATTTACTTACCACTGTATTGCAGCAGTTTTGACATGCCTTTGACTACACTTAGAGATACCATCCTTTTCGCAAAAGCTGGCGCGTTGTGTTTCTAAGATCAAGGCAGAGTCGTCCTGTAAATGTTGCAAGCGAGAGGCTAGTTATTTCAAATGGCGTCTGGGTATTAAAAATGAAATATATTTATGCACTAGCCGTGCCCCACGAATTCACCAGTGTTAAACTTATTCGACATAAACGCCGCCAACGCGCCCGTATAGCCCTATCGTTGTTCCACTTATAGTACTTAACTAAGCTTGCCAGATGTTCATATTTTCTGCTCCTCTCCTTAGGGTCGTAGCGTGAAGTTATATAGCCTATACTATTCCTCACAAATCAAGCTATCATATAGAAAAATAATTTTTCAAATCCGAAAATTTACTTCACTAATCAACCTTCTGCTGTTTCAGCGAATTTCACGGCTTTCTATATTTGAGTCACAGTTTTTCCAGGTTCATACGTTTTAGCTCCGTCCTGCATAACTAAATACTTCCCGTAAATATCGGTTCTAGAGATGGCAACTCTAATGAGATCTACATCCCTTTTTAATGTTCAAAATGTATTTGTAGAACATTCTCGCGTCTCTCCAAGTCCGTCGCGACATCTGGTCTAGACGGGGTGGTTTGTCTCGATCTACCAAGATTTGCAGCTGCGCAGTACGAGATTCAAGGACAAAGACTTTCGTTATTGAATAATACCATATATTAGTTTGATTCATTATCATCCGCTATAACATTCAATTGCGTTGCAATATATGCAATATAATCCTTAGTCTTAAATTTAAAACTTTTGAAACTCTTGAATCAAACTTCTATATAATTACATAGAGTCTATCCTTGATTATCTTATTTTTTGGCGACTGTACGATTAAATGGAGTATGGTATTCTTCAAAACGGGAGTTAATAGGTTTTTAAAGGGCGCATGCGATGCGGTAAACTCACATGTTATGGTTCTGGTGTAGCAAGCTTCCATAGACTGCGGTGACCGCTTACCATGAGGCGGGCCGAATGCTTGTTTGCCAGCATCGTGGTTAAAAAAAACTACTGCATTTGAAAGGTTTATTTATGAATTTCATTATTCACCCTTTCTCGTATTACTCCTTTGGCCCAAATTCTTTATTTGTCACTCGTGCAACATCCAATAGACCGCAGGATAAACAAATTTATATTTCGTGATGTTATTGTTAACATGAATATAACATAAATTTCATAGCGGTATTCTTATAGTTTGAATTAGAGAGACACGATATCAGAGTAAGTGCAATGAACGACCCGATATGACCTCAAATTAGAAAAATATACAATATATGTACCGTATGGTGATGCCGCATCGCAAGTTGTTGATTGCTTTAGTTTTGATCTAATCTAAAGAATTTATTTTCCTAAATGATAATGATGAAGAACGTACAAGATGGAGCAATTGAAATTTGAAGTAATAACTCTTGTTCCCTCGAACAGAAGTTCCGGTGTTAGTTACACTTTGTTTGGAATCATATTGATATTTATCGAGTGCGGTATGAATTAATTTTCATTATAATAATTTGATCAAGTAACTTAAAAGACATTAAACTACTACCCAAAAATTAAATTAAATTTGAGTAATATTTTCTTAAAAATTTAACACCAAATATTACTTAATCGTTGAATAAGTTTTATTTTGTTTTCTCCACAAGTTTTCTGCAGTGAATTTGTTACTAGAGTTTTTTTTTAATAAGTTAAAGTTTGGCTTGTAGCTGTCGAAACACCTATCAACTCTAGGGTGGTTAGCTAGCCAGGCGGGCAATAGAAAATTCGGCATATAATCAGTTTAAGTTGTAATACTATAAAGAACTTGCACTTTCGGCGAAGGAAAACATCGTGATGATCCTAAGCATGGCGGTGGAGCTTTATCTACCCTACTTTAAAATCTCATATATATGTGTCCCGCCTCTACACTTGAGACCCAGTTCCCATATCGGCTTAGTGTGTACCACCACGGGCCACATCGTCACTAAACATTAAATGAGATAAGGAAGGAAAGAAGAGATTAATAAATATAATTGTTCCAATCCAGGCCCTCACCGACGGTTAGCAGTTATATTAAATGAGCAAAAAAAATACGTGTACTTCTGTACTCGCGTTAGTAAGTTATACTTTTAATAGTTTTATACTCGATGCTGTGTGACGCATAACATTTAGTGTTATTATCTTCACCCCAATAAAACAAAAGACGTCTAGCAAGGAACTTCATAGTGTATTGTCTTAATTCTATTTAATAATGCTCCTAAAAAATAATAAGTACAAAAATGTAGAATATATTGTTGATAACTCATAAATTTATTTTATTGATATGACAAAACGCTTTTTTATTAGTAAAGATCTAATTAAGGTGTAACTATTTTTGTATCGTTCTGGTAAAATTAAAATGACCTTGCTAATTTGCGTCGTAACTTTGCTAGTAACACATTTGTTAATTTACGAATGACAGTCTGTTAGCGATTAGATAATTGTGTTGACGTGTTAATTTTTGTATTTATAAATCCAAGAGGTCGCCTCGACTGACATTATCTGTTGGACCTTTAACCTGATTATTTGGAATTGACTAAACGCGGTTTACATTTTTACAGTAAACCAATCGTTTTCGTTGTATATTTACTCAGCGAGATCATTCTTCTCAAGAATTTGGGTTTTCAATATCACGGCATAATGAAATCATTGTAGGTATAATAATATATGATTTCATAATTAACCTAAAAATATTTATAAAAATGTCTTCTTCTTTTTCCTAGCTTGGTAAACGATCCTCGTTATTGAAGATTCTTTAGTAGGTAATTAGTTCGTTTTAAAGAATGACTTGTGATGATTTCAGTTGTCTAAATGGTTAGAACTTTTCAGGGAGTTTTTGTGACATCTCAGAATTTATGGTCCATGTTATTATTTTTAATCCACTTCACTTTAACCAACCTATATTATGCGAAATCCCACTTAAATTATACAAGTATCGCAAATTAATGAATAAAAAATAAAAATCACTACATGACACACTCCCGCCAATAACGCCTACGAATATTATTTGTTTCTTATTTTTCGGTTATATTAACATTTAATTAATAATTTTACATGCAATTTATATTTTAGTCATAAATTGCTTAGTAAAAGTTGAATGCAATCGAAGGCTTCATAACAAATGGGCGTATATGTCGACCTGCCGGTTTTTTTTGGGAAAAATAACTTCTCAATTTTTTTATGCATCACAGTTAAGATTGGAAATAAAGTATTTTCGCATATTTCATTTTTAGGCAAACGTATAAAGTATGGTTGACAACCCTACCTGTCGTATTGTCTATACGCACATTTATTTCGTTATGAAGCCATCGATATATTCATTTTCAACAAAATAGTGGTTAGACACCGAGACCGGTGCGTATAAACCACGCGGCAGCGAACTCGGTTCGCTCGATGTTAATTTTAGCTTGTACACCCATCACGTTTTCGCTATAGTTCTAAAATAAGAACTTATATTAATGTTGATATCAACAAGTATATTAGACATACACTCTATATACATCCCATGTTTAATTAGTTTTATATGACGAAGAAAAAAATAAAAGAAAAAAATGAATTTACATTAGTTAGTACCTACTTATTACATTATTTTACATACAATAGGTAGATATTTCATCAAAATGTAATGAATGTATCGGTTTATTTCTACCTTGACCTTTACCTATCTGATTTTGAGAATTGATTGGATGCTCGCTACGTTGTTTCTAGCGTGGAAAACGTGGAAATGGAGAAAACTATCTCTGAAATTCTTTCCCTGCCTAGTGATCAGCTCCAACTACCTTATCATGTAGCAGTGATTTCAATTTATTTTTTAATGACTGTGTAATCAATGGTTAAGCTGACTTCGTCAAGAACCGAAGAGATAGACATATTCACGAACATATTATCTCCCAAACTATTCTACCAAATAACATGCTTTAAAGGACAAAGTTTATCTACATAAAATTGTCATAATGATGAAATAACTTTCGTTCGTGAGGATTAACATGCCATGCCTAACAGTAATGCTCATAAATCACTTTTCAATTTTCAATAAAACTTTGTCACAAAATACCTTATTGTGACTTATGTATTAGAGACAAGCATATGGTATCGTGGATTTTTTTTTGGTGGACTAAGAATCAATATCTTTGTAGAACATTGTATTTACGTATCATTAACCGTTACGCCAGCACACGCGGATAAAGCAGTTAAGGTGTGCTATTTCATCCGACTTCTTAACAAAAACGAATATTTAAGGCTAGCTGAGAGATGTAGCCTATACTATTCCTCGTGAATCTGGCTTTCATATACAAAAATAATCTTTCGAATCCGACTAGTATTTTCAGAGATTAACGTGTTTAAAGTAACAAACAAGAAAACTCTTTCGCTTTATTATATTATATAGTACAGATTTTAACAGCGCAGTAAGTTATTAATTCATAATATTCGTAGTATTCTTCTATTTTTCATATCAAATCTTGTTGGTGTTTGTTTAGTATAAAAATGAATCTTTGTTTGTAGCCTATGTGTTTCTTTTTATACCATTCATCCAATTTTGGCTATTTATTGTGCACACACTACGAAGGTTTCTGTATTACTCCAACCAATTTACAACAGATGCCGTGCAAATCGTTTCGATATACGTGCACTTATTTTCACACTTTTAGATGCTCTGGTTATGCAAATTCTCACACAAATAATTAAACAAACGTTTTAAATTAATTCATAAATATAAAAGATAAAATCTTTTCAATAATAATGTCTGCAAAAAGATATGTAACTAATGTAAATAACTGAAACAAAGAGGAATTATATTCCTTAGAATACGCGTTAGCTGCAAGGCTTCCTTCAAGGGGTTAGCTGCCTTCCACACAGTATTGATGCCTAAAGACACTAGGCAATGATTAGTCTTTTTCAATTTGTTACGATAACTCGTACTAATCAGAAAGTCACGTGAACTATACAGCCTCGCATGTCGTATTATAGATTTTTCCATTTGTTCTGGTTATGCTAACGTTGGTTCTATATAATACATCTAAAATATTTCGTATTTTATTTGTCGAGCATTCTTCCGCGATACCTATAGCCCAGAACAAGTTACAAAAATACTTAAATAATAAAATATAATATTCATAAATGTATCAAAAAGTCGTCTGCTATAAAGTTATTTTTTTTACAGTTGCTCGGTCTCGCCCTGATCGGCATCGGCGTTGCCTTCCTCCTCAACTGGACCATCATTAAAGATGAAGTGAAGTCTCACTTGACGGTCGCCCCGTGGCTGTTCATCGTTATTGGGGCCATCATGTTCGTGATCGCGTTCTTTGGCTGCTGCGGAGCGATACGGGAGAGTCACTGCATGGTTGTCACGGTATGTTTATTGTTAATAACCAGATGAACTGTGCGGATATTTCGTACATCATAGAATGTAAGCAATCTAACAGCTGTCGTGATAGTTAAATAGATGGCGCCTCCTACATGTTAGTTATATTTATGGCATTCCCAATTAAAAAGTTTAAACTATTTGTCAATTTTTGGTCAGTGGCGGGTAGCATAAGCTTTAAAATGATGCTTGAATCATTTATTTTGATGAAGAATTAACGGAGACGTGGCGTTACCACAAGAATACCTTTGACAAATTATATATATACTTAATTTTAAAAGGAAAAAGAAATTACAAAGAATTTAAATTTACTTTTAAGAAAATTGTTAAGACTGATTGACAGATAATGCACAGCTTAAACCCATGGGTCTGAAACCATGGCAATTTGCACAGGAACTCCTTGTATAACGTAGGTGAGCACTAATAGAGGATTTATGAAAGTTCATCTAAGGTGGTTACATAGGTTGTTCATATATGATGATAATTTCTGAAATATTGCCAATGGAAATTTTCATCAGGCACACACGAGGGTAGTAATCTAATAAAACTGTATATTCATTGAGAATGGTAGCATAACCGGTAGCAATACGGTAGCATTACCGCCACATCTACTTCTATACAAATGTGCATTTCTTTTATATGAAGAGTATGATGGTCAGCAACACGCACTGGCACATGGGCATTCAAATTAAAACTTCTACCTCAGGAATTGCAAACTATTAATTCAATTGGTAACGAAATCCTGTTTGTTCCTTTTTTGTCATATCGAATTTTGGATTATTTCGATATGGAGTTCAAATAGTATTTTTTTTCTTATCGCTCATTTACCGCATAGGACAGGACTCGAATACAGGACAGGAAGCACTACTTAAAATGTAGCTTTGCATTTTGTAATGCCCTCCTGGCTAACTACTACCCTCAAGTTGAAAATCTGTCGTCAAGCACCTATAGGGGTGTTCCGGCATTTTCAATTGATAGCTAGTCTTTAAATAGGCTTAGCTTGTTACCATCTTGGGCTATATCGTCACTTAACATCAGGTGACATTGTAGACAAACGTTAAACATATAAAGAATTTAAAATATATATATTTTCGAAATGACGGAATAGATAGCAATAAAGTATTTTCCACTGATGAATTCTTGGAAATAATAATTAAGAAGGCGTGGACTTTATTTTCATGCCATTAAATTTTCCAGTTTGCTTAAGTAATTCCACGAAAAGCTTTGCCACTTGAGAATTCCTCAGATGAATATGTTAGGTAGGAACATCTGTTATTTAATTTATTTAATTTTAAGAGAGAGTTGGGGCAGCCTGTGCGTGGAATACCTCCACCTTACTGAAGATCGCAGCCAAATAAATTTGTGTTATGTTCCTGCGGTGAGTAGGGTTTCCAAAGCTCCCTGGGCCAGGGGTTCAAGGTCGGCAACGCGCTAGTGACACCTATGGTATTACAAGCGTCCATAGGCTACGGTAGCTGCTTACCATCAGGCGGGCCGTATGCTTGTTTGCCACCTTTGTAGTAAAAAATATCTACTTGGGGCAGCGTGATTGGTGAAATACTTATGGGAAATGAAATATGAATATGAAATTCCTTCCATCCTACGGAAGATGGCAGGCAAATAACCTTGTGTTTTGTTCTTGCGGTAAGTAGAGTTTACAGAGCTTCTTGAGAAAAGGGGTTCAATGTCGACATTACGCTAGTGATACCATCAGGCTGGTCATGGACTTGTTTACCACTTTAATTGTATAAAATATTGTAATTTCTTTTCAGTACGCCATATTCTTGCTTGTGATAATCATAGTGCAAGTCGCGATTGCGGTCATACTGTTCGCTTACGGCGAAAGCATCAGGGAGGAACTGGTCAAGGCTATCGATTCGCTCTTCGACAAGAGATCTGGATCCGATGTGGACAAGACTACGGATGCCATATTCATGAACCTCCAACAGCAGGTAACCTTTTATGTATTTTCGAAATTTATACTTCTTTTGGCGCGTTTATTTATTTTCGAGTTTTTTTTGCTTTGTTTAGCCAAAGATATTATCTATTACGTGCGTACATAAAAGTTAACACAATTTGTTTTTACAAATTTTCTATTATAATATGAGTTTGTTTGTGGATATGATTGTACCAAACAATTAATGGACATTTACGGTTAAAATATTTCTATGGCATATCATATAATATTTTTATCTCAATACTCAGTGTTAGTCAGTCAGTTTGGATGTAAGAGGTTTCGTGAACATCATGACAACTGAAACATCTAAGCTAAATTCACCTGAACGTGGTTTAGCCTGCTGAACAACGAAAGAGAAAATGACAATAGCAGGCTGCTAGGGCTGCTCTGCCCGACTGGGTCACATTCAACATGCAGTGGTGAAATGCCTGTCATAGATATACGCTTATGTGGCTTGTGTTTCGTGATCAGCTGATGCATTATATTCAGTTTCTAATTACACAGGCCGACTTGACAGCGGCGACTGGCGATAAAAATTGTTGATGTATTTGTGGTCATCACTGTTTGTGTATTGCACTGTGCGTACCATCAGGCACAGTTCAGTTACTTTGCCAAGCTGCTATAAAACAAATATCAGTAACTAATCATCTATAGTATTTATACTAATAGTATAATGCTCAAGAATTTGTTTGTTTGAATGCGCTAATCTCTGGAACTATCAATCAGATTTGTGAAATTCTTTTTGTATCATAGCCTATATTTATTGAGGTAGGTTATAGGATAGAACTTCACGCTACGATCATTACGAGCGGTGAGGTAATCATGATCGTCAAGCGATCTGGCAAACTGTAGACAAGTACGGGAAGTAAGGGGGCTACACACGGGTGCGTGGGCTGCTCGGCCCCGCGCGGTTGAGTCGGTCGACAAACTTTAACACAGGAGAAATCTTGGGGCACACCTAGTTTTTATATAGTTGGTGATGTATTCACATAAATATATTATCCACAAGAAGACCACGAGCACCGATTACTTTTCTTATTTCATTTAGTAGATATACATATATTTTATAGATATAACAATATAAACATAATGTGATTTTCTATTATTCTTCTTTAGTTCGAGTGCTGCGGCAAGAGAGGTCCCCAAGATTATGTCGCTGTCACTCTCCCAGACTCGTGCTGCAGCCGCAAGAACAGCGTCCTAGGCACGCTTGTCGGCGGCCATTGCACCATAGACAACGCGAACGAAGGCTGCTCGACCAAGATAGGAAACTTATACCAGAAGTGGAACAAGCCTATCGCCGGCGTGGCCATCGGTGTTGCTTGCGTTGAGGTATGTTGCTATTTTAAGCCTCGATCCACAAGATACGGTGCTTAGTGTCATGGAATTTTTGCAACAACATGTGTGGCTAGTAAGAGGCGGTATTATTTGTAGGCCCTCAAAATCTTCAGAAGTCTCCTCGAAATATTCTGAGATCCTCGGACGAGTTTCGACATAAGGCTCATGTGGGAACACACAAAACATTTAAAAAAATGGTCGTCTGCCTGGGAATCCAAACAGCTTAGTTTATTTATTTTTCTATACTCAGAGGCTAGAGGTAGGACCAAAAAAGGTCCATCTGTGGATTCCCACGGTTTTTATGTTGGCAAAAGTGCCTGGGGCATTGTTTAGTTACGCCGACCACGGCTTTCGACGGGGTTTGTCCGCCATTACAATAAGATCCAAATAGGTTCTTTGACGACTTTGACCCTTAATATCCTTCTAATTATAAAACTTAAAGTACGAACCTTCGATGTACTTATTAAATGATCTGTAGTATACACGTTTTTCACGCAAGGCAAGGGCTGGTATTAGGTTAAAATAATGAATAGATATACCGTTGTATGTTGACCGATTAAAATTTTTATGACTGTATAGAGATAATTGTGCCGATATTTGGGGGAGGCCTATGTCCAGCAATGGACGACTTTCGGTTGTCGACACTTTGATTTACTAAGGGGGCGTAAAGAACATTTTGGCGAAAATTGGCTTTTTAATGGTATCATAATTAATTTTTTTACGCTCTTACCCGTAGCGATATTCACTAAAAATGTCATATATCATTTTTTTGTACTCAAATATGAATTTTCAAATTAATAGGGCATAAAGGACTCGCTGCTAATATATAAAAAAATAAACGGGTGTATGAGAAAAGCCATTTCAAAACACATAACCGTAAGGTATCTGATTCTAAAACACCGAATATTAGGGGTGTAAGGTACAACTGCATCACTTGAAACATGGATGTAAGTCACATGAAAACTCTTATCTGTATCGTACATCCTCGAAAATGTATAACTATAAAACAAATATCTATAGTAATTATATAAAGGTAGGGTAAACTACTAGTGATTGGACGTTACGAGTTATTGGACAGTTCAGTGATTATATGTCAATAATAAGGATATTACTGAACTTCAACACCATCTATGATGCTTTTTCTGTTCTCTAGTAAATAACAATTCTTAGTTATTCACGATAATTTTGATAGATGGCAGTAATAGTATGAAAATATTTAGTTGCATTCGGCGTTGGCGCGGTAAAGTGAAATTTGGCAAAAAACAAAATTTCGTAATTTAACCGGCGTCGTTCGTAAGTCACAGTGTTAAGAGAAAAAATCTTTGGTGTTTATCTAACTGGTGATAGGTAACTTACAGTATTATCTATAATATTCCATAATTTTTAAACAACTTGGATATTATATTTAGGTTATTTTTGCTTGTCCGATGACTATCTTTACTAATCTCTCAAAATTCAGTTATTGGATATATAATACAATACCTAGATGATACCTAGATGTTAAAGTAATTTTAAAATATGAATGTCCTATCAATTTTTTTTATGTTCTGTTGTTGTTTGTAAAAATAATTTTCTTTTATATTTAGTTTACATTGAAAGATCTCTACACACTATACACTAAGACTGATTCTAAGTTGTGCCAAAAAATAATTAATCAAGTGTAAGTGTCACATGTTTATGCTCATTTGTTTTTTTTTTATAAAAGTAGGTAAAGAAGTTAATTTTTTATGTTTTACATTGAATTTTTTCCTATTAAAGACTAATCTGTGTTGTGCAAAGTTAAAGTAAGTAATTTTGTTAGTCACAAACAGTATTGAGAGTTTAACTGAGATATTTTTAATAATGTTTCAATAAATATGATTGGAAGTTACTCATTTAGCCTTTTATTAACGTAGCATTGACATTGGTGGCAATTTATATATGCTTTTTATACTTAAAGTAGTATCAGAATATCTGTCCATTGACTAGTATTGAGTGTCCAATATTAGAATTTCTGTCCAATAACTGTATATTTTGCTTTCTTTTTTTATTTAATTATTTTTTCCTATAAATCATTACACTATATATTAAACAAAGGTAACTATGATAGAATAAAACATTTACTACTAAAATTTTAATTACTAACATATTTACCTTTAAAAACAAACCCAAAAATTAATTATTATTGTTTAAAGACACTTAAGTGTCCAATCACTGGTAGTTTACCCTATATATAAAAAAAATAGTTATATTTGTTTTGTTACATAAAAGAAATATAACGGGTTACGTGCTACATAAATACACACATTTTTTTATATCTTTACAGCCAAATCTTTGATATACGTTAACTAACAATTACGAAACATGTTTAATTCAAAATTCTAGAAATTTCGGGTCAAGGACACAGTAGCAACTGATTTCCAGGGGCGTATGAGACATCTAGTTTTGAAACTATTCACTAGACACTTAAAATGTTATCACAGCAATATGGGTCGTGATTTTTTAAGAAACTTCTTCCTCAATTAAATCCTTATAGCAATTATTACAAAAAAGTAATAACCTAATAACATTTTAAATTTTAGTCTTGTGCTTCTGCTGAAAACTTATGTTTTGTCCTTTAAGCCCTTTGTAATCTAAAGTGACTCAGTTCTCATCACTGGATCAATAATAAACCGTCAGTGACATCGGTATTTGAACTCGCAACCAATACAGTACATTAAACGTATTTACAATATAAACTGCAAAACAAGTTTGTTTTTATTATGTGTATTATTTATCGGAGTATTAATTGTTTATTGATCTTTTCATTCAAAATAAATATATAATATGTCATCGTATAATTTTACGAAACTTTAGTTTATAATCAATGTAGTCAGATTGTAAACTGTCAATGGATTATGTACGGATACAAATTTACAGTCTAATGGGTAAATTTTCAAAGGTTTATAAAGTAACCATATGTTTGCGTTAGGTTGAAAATGTCATTATAGCGGAACGCGCCAGCGGTCGGCGACGGCTAGTAACAAATTAGGCGTTGAAAATTCACATTTTTTAAGTCCTAATATCATGGTTTTGCTTTTTTAGTAGGCATAACATCAAAAATTCTAAATTATTAGTGCCCGTTCAAAGTATATTGATAGTTTACAATCTCACTAGATTGTTTATAAACTAACGGTTCGTACAATAATTATCCGGTGACGTATTAAAATAGTAGGTATATTAATATCTTTGAATTCTTCATTGAATTTGTTATTTTATTGCAATGTTTTTTGTGTTTTCCAGGTGGTCGGAGCTCTGTTCGCGCTGTGCCTCGCCAATTCTATAAGAAACATGGACAGAAGGTCACGCTACTAATATTTTGTACATTTAAACTGGTACCTATGAACACAATATTATTTGGTTTCTTTTTCTAATTGACTAATTTAGTTATGGGTTATGTTCACCGCATGCCTGACTAATCGTTTTGATTACTTCGGGAGATACCATTCCATATACCTAATACTTGTTCATTTTTGGTCAATATAAAATCATTAATTCAATAATGAACAATAATGTGTTTTTAGTATTAAGGTAAAACCACCAGTAATTGACACTACACCAATAGTTGACACTCTGACGAAGAAAATTAAATATTAAGAAAAAAAAGGAAGCCGAAGATCGAGATGGCCAAAATCACTGATTACTGATATATTTTTAATGTTATAAATACATATAGGTACAGTCAGTTATAAAAGTCGCTTAACAAACTCAAGACTTCAAATCCATTTAGTATCAAATATTTAATTTTCTTCGTCAGAGTGTCAACTATTGGTGCAGTGTCAATTACTGGTGGTTTTACCTTACATTCCACGCCGTTGGTGTCTTCTTTCCTTCGAGATTAAATTTAATTAAATAAAGAATTTTTTAAATAGTGTATTTTGGAATGATTGCTCTATAATCACTTGAATGCCACTTCAAAAATGTTACTAAATTGATATATCGGTTTTATTATATATAATATAAAATTCAAATTTTTATCTTTTTACAATCTTGAAGTGTTATTCAAAACTACTAACACATAAGCACAATAGCAACGTTTTCATAATATCCGTCAAAATTACACGTTAATTCACAATGATCACTAATGATTGATATTGATGAAATATTTATATCGATATGAAATTATTTAATGTCGTTAAATCGTTATCGATATTAATTGTGTTTACAAATTAATGAATGTAATAATATTTTTTCAATTAATATCGATTAATAGTAATCAAATTTAAAATCGTAAAACATAATGGTAACGCATGAATAGGCACGCTTGTGTAACGATTTGACCCGGTGTTCTTTTTTCTATTTAGATCGCCATTGAACGACGTACTTCTTACACGATGTAAAGTAGATACGATTTATATTATTCACTGAACGCTAAAATTTGATAAAAATTATTCTATATAATTACCTACTCGATTTAAAGTATAATGCTGATGTTCCGATGTTACCGATTAATCAATGTGGAAGACTTGTATATTTTCGGTAAATGAGTAAATTAACGACCCTTTTGTATTTGTATGTTTTAAGAAAACGTATTTTTTCCTGATGTGTAATTTATGACAAATCATATATTATGATAAAATATACAGTCTGTTTAAATGTAGTAAATATATTTTGGGTTTACTATGAATCTTTCTATTTCCAAATAATACGAAATACATTATAGTAAATTAATTTCATTAATATATACATCAAGATTATTAAAACATTTTATTATTATATTTTTGCTACTTTAAATAGACTGTATATTTTTGTACTATAACCCAATTATGCACCGAATGTATGATTTTTGGTCAAAAAGCTTTACTAACAACTTTGTGTAAGTACCTATTAGAAAAGAAGTAAAATTTTAGTGATATTTTGTGACTAATATCATTTTGGTCTGATAATTAATTAAACTATAATAAATAATTATTGATATATCTATGTGAAAACTTTATATCAATTTCTCATAAGTTATAATAGACTTTATTTTTTATGACTCTGAATTATAAGCCTCACAGCATAAACCTAAATTTTCATATATCAAAAATTAAAAAGAAAGAGAAATGGAACCTAATATTTCCATGTGCAATTTGATAATTCTATTTTTGTAGTAATTAATAATAATGCAAAAAAATCTCATTTTAATTTTAACGATATTATGAAAAGATCTATTAAGGAAACACGAATCTGTTCAAGAGATTATTACAAAAAAATAAAAGCAGTTCAGGGTCGGACTGGACTGAATCTCTTAACTTAAAATATATATTAAAAACAAATGCTTTGAAATAAGTGTGTAGGGAAATTTTTAGTTAAACTCATTGCTTTCTATTTCTCTCAAAGTATATAGCCTATATTGTCATGTAATGGGATGTTATAAAACATGTAATTTCTTCTATATCTTATATAATAATTCGTCGAAAATATTATAATATATTTATTATACCTGTGTCGATATTCAGAAACCTAAGTATTTTATTATAATATAATTCATAAATGTTAAATATACTAGATATTTATTACTAGATTTGATCCTTTTAATGAATCTCTGTTTATTTTTGTACTATGTATCAAATAAATATCGCTTTTTGTATTTTTCTACTACTAATCGTAAATTAATATATTCCAGGGTTGCTAGTTGTATCCTTATCCTGGGAAATGCTATAAATTATGATCTATATCATATGTTACCTTGATTTACATTATAACAGAATTTAAGTATGTATGAGTAACAATAATAATAATATGAATTATGGCGTATGGTAAAAATATTTATATAATATCCATATTACATATATGGTACATACTATACTTAACTTTTTCGGCTATATCCAATATAATGTACAAGTATAATATTTTTCACAATTTTAGTAATTGGCAACCCTTATATAATTCTGTATTATAATATTTAAATTTTCAATACATAATGATATAGTACCTAGTTATAAAAGATTTCAGGATAAATATATTATCTACCTATTTTTTGGATGTTTGTAATAAAAAATTATCTAGTGGCCGTAAATATATAATTACATCATTTTTCTGCTTTGGATTGTACTGATTTCCTTCTAATGAAAGAAAAACTGCAGAAAGAAGTAAAGTATTATCTATAAATATGCAAGTAGCATAGAAAAAATTAATAATTAATAATAGACAATTTCAATTAAGCTGCATGCACTGTTAGATTTACTAAAATGTACTGCTTAAAACAGCAAAAAATATATGATAATAATTAACAATATACTGAACAAGTTTAAATCTGTACAATAAAATGAGTATCAATACATGACTGTAACCGTCATTCAATTTATTGATATAAAAAGGAATAATTGAAGTCCTAGAATCTACTATGTGCCAAAAAAAAAAATAGGAGCTCGACTGAGCAGTAGATGTGATGGTGAATCCATTAAAAATTATTCTTGTGTATAATACAATATGATTTTGGAGTTAAAAAAAATACTTTAAATTATTATAGATATATAAACCCATATAAATGCTGGGTGTATGCTTATGTTTGCCTCTTACTAATAAAATATATGTGTCGTAACTAAGTGCTTTTATTGTAAATATAAATTGTCTGAGAAACCGCAGAACATTTTTAAATTATTACATAAACATATTCGAACATTAAAAAAAAAACATTTTTTACGTTGATGGTGGTAACACTGAAGTGGGCTGTCATAGAGATGAACGATATTTTTAGGAAAATGAAATGTGTTTCTGTTTATAATATCTTTTAGTATGTACCTACTCATGATTTTCATTTACAACGCACATACATGTGAACATAGTTGTATCGACATTTTTGGGAATATGATATCGATAAATGTTTCCAGTTTAAAAAAAAAATGTGGTTAAATAACTCATTTTGTAAATAATATATGAAACTTAATAAAGGAACGCTTTGTGATTTTATGTGGTAAGTAAATTGTACTAATATGCATGTTGTTTATGTTTTTTGTTGTTGTGTGTTATGTATTTTGTGATTAATGTTTATTCAATTACATAGATGTAGAAGTGACTTCTGTAAATAATTATTTATCATCAACGATAA
The DNA here is from genome assembly GCA_947532125.1 of Saturnia pavonia. Classification (NCBI taxonomy): domain Eukaryota; kingdom Metazoa; phylum Arthropoda; class Insecta; order Lepidoptera; family Saturniidae; genus Saturnia; species Saturnia pavonia. Next base: position 3,226,747 of record OX383899.1, on the reverse strand, counting down.
AAAATATTCTGCATCTATATGAATTGAAGTTTTTTTTTGAAGTGAAACTTCTTATGCGACTTCCGAGCGTTAAACGTTAAATGTTAAACGTTTAACACACATTATCGGTCTCTCCTCTTTGTGTGAGACAGAGCGAGAGAGCAAATGTCGGTGTGTATGTATATTGCACATTGTTTAAATAAAATATAAAATATCTTCTAAAATAAAGTTTCACTTCTATCGTGTGTGAATCGCACACACACCTTTTTTTTGTTTAAGATATCTTTACCAGAATTTTTCAACATATTAACAACTATAATAATTAATCCCAGAACATGAAGGGTTTGATGCTTAAAAATTATAAAATCTCGATATAATATAAGACAGTAAATTTGAAGTCATTGTTTATAAGTTTGTAGCTATTTATTTTTTTCTGGTAAACATATGCATTAGCTTTAGGTGTACAGTTTTTGTGATGTAACCTTTGTGTTTGTTGTATTGTTTTTTATTAATTTCTCATTTGGTACCAGTGTTCATATATTTTTTATTTTTTCAATTTTATGTTTTCGTTTTTTTTAATATATTTCAGAAAATTGCCAGTATCAAAAATTGACTTTGTCCTATTTCATTTCGCAGGTACGCATAAAACGAAGACATCACGTTGGGACTTTTTTAATAAGCAACGATACACAATACCTACAAAAGTCTCTTATGTACAAGTTAAAATAAATCCGAACACGCACAATCCCCACCTTTACGTCTTGTAAGTTTGCTAGATGTATGTGTTCGTAATTTAAAATTTGATTATTTTGTTTAATTAATTGTTCTTTTGAAGACATTGGTATTATAATAATAAACGAAATTCGAAAAGTACGAAGCTATGAAATTGATATCTCTTAAAACAAACAAAAAGCTTGTGGTTTGAACACTGTCTTTTATCACTACATTGAATCTATACTAAGATTTACTGGTATATTCTAATTTTATCAGTTTTGCTTTTAAAAGAGAGATCAAAAGGCTTCTAGAAATTTCAATCTATTTGTTTGTGTAAACTATGGTGTTTTTTTTTATGTAATTCATATATCAACTATGCAAACTTTTCTCAGTTAAGACGATATTATTTTGTTTTTATTTTATATCTACACAAATATCAATATCACATTGATATTTAGCGTAGATAATATGGAAGAAGCACCTTACCATTAATTAAATATTTTTCTTTTGGTACACGTATATGTATTGAGTGAAATATAAATTTAGGATATTGTTAAGTTGTTAAGCGATTTATATGTATTTAATTTTAATAAAAAATAAAGAATTTCTGTTACGTTCAAATTAACATCAAAATTATATGGTTTTATAAATATGTGGATGATAAATTGTGAAGTCGTCCTATTTTATGTGACTTTATATTTGTTTACTTTAATTTGACGGTTTTACAACTCTAAGCATTATTAATAAACCTTAATCACTTAAATTATAAAAATAATGAAAAATTGGTACTGTAGATAATATACCTACTATACTGCTACTGCAGATAGTACATACCTCTTAATTTCAAATTTAATAGCAGTCGATTTTTGGCCATCGATTATAGTTTTGCAGTGATTGCATTTCTAACATCAATTCATATTGAAACTAAATAATAATAAAACAATATACCTCCAATACAAAAGGTTTTATAATTCTAATAAATTATTAGCATATGAACTGTCCCTTATTATAATAATATCTAAATAAAACAGTAAGTATTTTCTTAACAATTAAAATTTTACGTCCAATAATACAAAAAAATATTAAAAATGTTATGTATAATTAATATCTATGTATGCATTTCTAGTTAAAAGTAATTCGTGTTTAAAAAAAAACGTTAATAATAACGGGAGCAAATATTTAACATGTTTTTTGAATCTCTTTTTTGCATTTCTGATGAAACAGCTTTGTGGATAAATATATGTTATATGTCGATAAATAAATTTTATATTCTACGATTTATTTGTTTTATTCAACTATTGATTCAATAATTAATCGGTGTTGCTATGTTTTATCCTTTTTAGCAGATTTCCAACTAAGAGAGTACCTACCAGAACTTCGACCAAAAGTTCCGACTCAATAGTAGAGATGGGCCGAATGTGGTTTATACCGAAACCGAACTTCGTTTTAATTTTGGCGCTAATAACGTGTCAATAAATTTGTACGGCGCGCTTGCAATTTCTCTCGCACGCCTCTCGCCCATTTCTTCCCTTGGCCCATACAAAACACTCAAGATACCTACTGATTTCTCGAGGTGGCAATGGTCTCACTGGATCTACTTCCGCATTTTCGAACCATCTTAGAAGGAATCATAAAAAGAGTTCAAGTAGCTGCAATATCCAATTCACACCATGGAGCACTTCGAGCAATAGTGTTTCTACACCGGTGTCAGTTTCAGTATTTGAAGATAATTGTCAAACAAAGAGACTATTACGTAATAAATATTTCTTTTGTTTTATTTTCATGTTAATTTGGTTATAAATAAAATGATCTTCCAACGCTACATAAATATAGTTTAGTGAAACTTCCAGAAAAAAATTTAATTGTAACCTGACAACAACCTAACCTAACCTATATATAGCAACACTGTCTTCAGTTTTGTAATCAGTAACAAATAATACAGAAAATAAAATATGCTTTGTTACCTATGAAACGATATTCCGTTTTTTATGTTTTTGTCCGTGTAGTTACACACAAGATTGCATAGTTTTTATATAATATTAAAACATACGGGACATTCACTTTGCACGACGTTTTTCTTTCAAAATTTACACAATTGAATATTAATATTGTTGGCGATCTTTTCTTGTTCCGACGGCTCCATCTGTAACAACCTTTTCCTCAATCTGTCAGATTTACGAAAAATAATACTGAGTTTAGCTAGTATTAAAAATGCAATGACACTGTTAGATAAGCAAACCGTAACTTACCATAAAAGAAAAAAGTAGTCTTCTGATCTACTAATTTTATTAATATGTCTCCTGATTTTTGGTATTTTAAATAAATATTTACGTATAATGTATAAAATATCCGTAAAAAGAAGCGTATTTGAGTCTTCCAACTCAACCAATAATTTCTAACAGTATCAGGTTTTGAAAATAGATACTCTATAACATATCCTAACTCAATGGCACAAGAGTGTTTTTGCAATAATCTTTTTCGATTGTCGATCCTGTAATATCATGTTGTTGCGCACGCATACGGAAAAGAAACTCTACTCGCCAATACTACAGGACTAAATTAAATAAATATGTTTAACGGTACACCTTGATATGTCTTAGGTTACATTTAAATGTTGAATATAAAGAATTTTGAGTTTAGTTATTTACAATGTTTGAATCAGAAGTGGATACGTAAAGGACTCCGACAAATAAAATAAAATAATTCTTAATTTTATAATAAAGACTGAAAAAAGAAAGACGTACTCAAAGGTTGGCTGAAAATAAGTTTAAAAGGTATAAACAACAAATTTTATGATTTCTATTGGTAGCTTTTTGCTTAAATTAGATACTTCCTGAAAGAGAAATGTCATAGTAATTAAACAAGCGCGCGAGCCCAGAGTCTATCCGGCTCCGGAGGACCACTAAACAAGGTTGCCCAACGTGGGGCGAGGTCTAACTCTAAGGACCACTAAACAAACTAGCGAGGACAACCCACTATCGCAGGGTCACTGAACGATTGACGAACACACAATGACTTAACTATGACTCACTCGGTAGGCGAGACAGCCCGCAAACCACAATGAGCTCTCTTCCCGCACACCTCCGTCCCTGCTTACACCCAACCTACCGGGCGTAAAGAAGGGGAAACTAAACGGGATGCACGGAAGAGACACGATTGAATTGTCCTCGGCGTGACTTACAGTGAACTGGGCGCTGGCGGGTAAATAGAAACGATGCCGAATTTACGTTCACTATATACTTGATACAGTCCACTTTTCTACAATAATTTTCCCTTTAACACTAAAGTGTCTTCTCGCAGGGTTTCTTCAGTCTTGAGGTATCTTGAGGTATCTTGAGGTGGATTGACTTCTGCGTATAGCGATCTGAGCGATCTGAGAGCGATCTGACGAGTATGGAACCCGTTGCTATATTTATATTATTTTCAAAGAAAGTGACGCTGCTATCTAACTTTATTTTCCTCTCTGTCTAATTCTATGTATTACCTCGGTTCCTAGAAGTTTTTATGTATAAACATTCTTACTATTTTTACAATATTCTTATAAGATTCTAACAGGTATTAACATTTTCTTATCTAAACATGTGTTGAAACTTGTAATTTAATTTATTTTACATTATTTATGTATAAACTACCTTGAAATACTCTAATTTTTACAATTTTGAAGACTGCTAGACAAGGAAGCCTTATTTATCTACCTGTCTTTTTCTAACAATTTTACATAACAAGCGTTTGCTCTCTTTATCGTGATTGGTCACCTCGCGCTTGTTGTCAAACATTCTTCAACTACTATTTGTGATCTTGATATAAATATGGCGACTCAATCTTAATAATTCTATAACATAATATTAACAAACATGAATATTTCTTATATTACGTGTCAAATTTCACATTAAATTACATTAAATGATTGCAAAGCAAATCCTATGCACAGTCACTATTACAAATCTTTTCCTACAAATGAGCATAGCTTATTTACGTAACTTTTTTTTTTTTTTTTTTCGAACTGACTACACTGTTAGCCTGAGGGGCCCTGGAGCCTTTACGGCTTTTACAGCTTTACCGGGCTTGGGGGCGAGCGCTTAGGGCACTCAGCCACGAAAGCTAAGCAACAACATCCGAGGGTGCCAAAGTGGCCGGACCTCGGCTCGGACTGTTGCGCGTATGCAATTAAGTCGCGATCTGACTAATTCCCTATCCGTAATTCTATCTAAACTAACTATACATATATACATGTTTCTGCCCCCTGGGAGGAGGGAAGGAACATGTGTATGTGTATTTAGTGGTCTGAAATTTTTGTCTATTCTAACTAGGCAAAAAAAGAAAAAAAAAGGTCCCTTACAGAACCTATGTACCTATGTGTGTTGTGCATGTGTGTATAATGCAGTGTCATGTATGGCTGTGAAAGCTAGTGATTGTACAGTCACTTGTATCGCGCGAGCGGCTGCTTGGCTCAAGGGCTCCATGCCGATGGATCGGACCTAGGCTTGAGTTGCCGCAGAGGAGGGTGGTCGTGGCGGGTGTGCGGGCGCGAAGTTAACCGTTCGTCCCCTGCGGAGGGAACGGTGGTTTCGCGGGCGTGGGCGCGAGCACGCATATGTTGCGGGAGCGGACGCGTAGTAATTATTAGCTTTCTCAATGTCGTCGTCGGGATCGACAAGGAGATTTCGCGGACGGCGTTTATAACGTTTGGCAACGGGGATCGAGTTGTCTGGGACGTAGTTCACGGTGGATTTTACGAGCGGGTTGGGGTGATTCGAAGCGCTATCGAAGTATCTCCTGGTGAGATATTTCACATAGGCTTCTATCGAGGGAAGCCTCATGTCCCTGTGGAGGTCCATGTTCCTAACGAAGGCTGGAGGGTCAAGCAGGCGACGGAGAAACCGATTTTGGACTCTTTGCATGCGGACAAAGTTATGTTTGGACATATGTGCGAACGCTGCGCAGCTATATGTCAAGATCGGACGGACACACATCTTGTATAGTGTAAGCTTATGTCTTAAGGACATTTTGCTTACCGAACTGAGCAAGGGTCGCAAGCGGGAAAGGATCCAGATGGCCCTATTCCGGACTATAGTAACGTGTGCGTTGAAGTTAAGCTTCGAGTCGAGGGTGACACCCAGATATTTAGTCTTGGTGGCCCAAGGGATATTCCTACCGAATAATGAGAGGGGTCCTACCGTGCGTGGTAGTTTACATGTATGCGGTTCGAACATAATCGCGGCGCTCTTTACCGGATTAATAGCTATTCGCCACGTTCGAAACCACTCCCCGAGAGTGGTTACGGCACGTTGGACTGCGCAGGCGAGATTCTTTCTGTGTCTGTTTGACGCGTATATGACTGTGTCGTCAGCGTAAAGCCCTACCTCGACCCCGGGGGGCTTCGGGAGGTCGCTGACGTACAAATTGAATAAGCAAGGTGCCAGAATGGAGCCTTGTGGGACGCCTGAACGAATGGGACGTGCGGTGGAGAGTACTCCTTCCACTCGGTAGTGGAAGGTGCGGTCGCTTAGGTAATCGCGGACTAAATGTACTAACCTATCCGGGACTTCTAAATGGTGAAGCTTGTGGACCAGTCCGGCGTGCCAGACCTTATCGAAGGCCTTGGCTACGTCGAAAAAGACCGCAAGCGTGCGGGTGGGAGCGATATTGCTCTTGGCAAAGTTACTCGTGATGTGCTCCGTGAGGCGGTGCACTTGATGTGTACACGAGTGACGGGCGCGAAAACCGAATTGTTCGGGCGGGTATAAATTCTTGTCGTCTATAACGACCTTGAGACGGTTCAGAAGGATCCGCTCATAGAGTTTCCCTAGAGTGTTTAGGAGACTGATCGGGCGATAGCTATCGGGAAGCGAAGCTTTTTTTCCTGGCTTGCGAATACCTATAACTATAGCTTTTTTCCAGACGGCTGGAAAATAGCAGTGGGCTATGGCTGCATTGAAGATGCAGACCAAAAGAGCTATGAGGTGATCAGGAAGAAGTTTGAGTACTTCATTCCTGATACCATCAGGACCGGGAGATTTCCTAGGCTTAAGGCCTTTAATGATAGAACAGACCTCATCTGGCGTGACCGGGGTTAACGTTTCCGCGGGGGGAATCAACGTGAGTTCCTGAACGGCGGTCTCGATAGTTTCGATGTGGGCAGTGTCTACGTTGTCGCAGTTTGGGGAGCACTGGCTCTCCAAGCTTGCGGCAAGGCATTCTGCCTTATCGTCGCTATCGAACGCGAGTGGGAGATCGGGGCCCCTTTCGAGGGGCGGCATCTGGGTGGAAGCTTCTAACTTCAGAGAGCGGGCGAGGTTCCAGTAAGCCAGATGGGACGGCTTGAGACCCTCTAAGAGGTTATCCCACCGGTGACCTCTGTACTCTCCGATGCGAGTTCTAACCTCTCTCTGAAGTTGTCGTAACCTACGGGTGTTATCCCTCGTCGGATAAGAGTCATGTGCACGTGTCGCGGCGTTCTTTTCCGTGATTAACGCTCGTAAGCCGGGGGGGTGTATAAAACGGCGTTCGTTCGCCGCTTGCACCTCTCTCGAGGCCTCCCTTACACCGGTTTGGAGGTAGTCGACCAGGGAATCGATGGCTAAGTCGGCGTCTGCTGTTGACTCTAATACGTCGGGGATCCTAGCTAGGCTGGACGGGGTCGCGTTATCGGATAAGTAGCGATTTAAGATCGCGTAGTCAACTACTTTGACTTTTGGCGGACTGGGGTCGAACGGTTGCCCGAGTTGTAAGATAACCGGGCGGTGGTCGGAGTCTAGTTCGTGTACGACTTCTGTAAGTCGTAACCGAAGTGAGACACCTTTGAGGAGGGCTATGTCAAGTACTGTCGGTTGACAATTGTCTTGAAAGTGCGTGGGCTCTAGCGGTGCTATGACGTCAAAGCCGAGCACGTCGCATAGTAGTTCGAGTATAACCCCGTTACGGGTGTTGCGCGGGTTGTTGAAAAGGGTGTGACCGCTATTGAGGTCGCCTGCTATTATGACTGATTGATCGAGTGAAAAAAGCGCCTCCAGATCAGACTGAAGGAGTCTTTTATTCGGGGAGAGATATGCAGAGACAAGCGTGATTGACGGATGGCCAGTCATGCCTATTCTACAGACGGACACTTCCATATTGGTAAGTGCGGGAGGGTCTATTGGTATGCAATAGAGGGAACGCTTGTAGTAGATGAGCGTGCCGCCTCCTAGGGTGGCACGGTCATTTCTGACTATATTGTAATTTGCTATCTTAGGGTCGCGCCTACTGGGTTTTAGAAGTGTTTCTTGTACTAGAAACACGTCTATCTCCCGTTCCCTAAGAAAGGTGGATACTAAGTCCCGTTGTGGAAGGAGGTTTCGCGCGTTGAAAAAAGATATGTTGAGGCTCCTAGGTCTAATGCGAGCCATTTCTAGTTGGTGTGTTTAAAGCTGCAGCACGGGACACACGCTGGAGCGTGGCTGTCAGCTGGGGAAAGCGTTTGATCGCTTCAATCATGCCGTACTCAGTGCCGCACTGATCGTACGCTAGCACTTCTTGGTAGTCGTGCTCGAGAAGAAGCATGGCCATATAGTCGAGGCCGAAGCGTTGACTACATAGCGGGGAGGCCTGAGCCTTGGGAGGTTGCGGGCGGGGCCTGGGGCCCCATGCTGCCTGAGGAGCTCGCATGGGCGGAGGAGGCGCGCGGGGCGCGGGGGCGGCTGTCACCGGGGCGCTGGAGGCGCCCGGGAGGCTGGGGAAAGCCTCTGGCGTGAGCAGAGGCTTTGGCTGTCCTACGGCGGGACGTACCCTCTGAGGAGGGGTGTGTCGCGTAGTGTGCATAGGGCGCGTAGGGCGCGTGGGGCGCGGGGCGCGGGGACAGCCGCGATAGTTCGCGGGGTGACCCTCGTTGCCGCATAGCACGCAGCTCGGAGGGGTAGGCGACTCCCGAGTGCGCGTGCACTCGCTCGTCGCGTGGTCCCCGAGGCACTTAACGCACCTGGGACGGAGATGGCAGTTTCGTGCCGAATGACCGTACAGCTGGCAGTTGTGACACTGCGGAGGACTGCGGTTCTTGTGTGGGGGCTCTACGGCTATTCCGGAGAGCTCACACACTTTCCTAACATTAAAAATGGCTCTGCCCTCGGGGGTCAGTTCCAGGATGACTAGAACCATGTCGAGAGGTCTGTTTTTTGATTGTCCGCCGTGCATTCTGTGCACTTCGCGGACAGGGAGGGCCTTGGCTAAGAGGTCAGTTTTGACCTCCTCGGGTGTGATTTCCACTGGGATGCGGCGGATTACAACCCGGAGGTGACGTTCTTCCTCCAGGGAGTATGTGAAATATTCTAGGTTGCTGTCTCGGAGCAACCTGGTGAATTTACGGTGTTCGTCCAAGGTGGACACTTGGACGCGGATACCGTTGGCCGTGCTACTGGCCTGGGTGTAGTGAATACGCATATCTCTCAGTTTTTCCGAGAGTTTCGTCCAGACCGACTTGTTCTGGACCGTGACGGGGGGCGGGCGACGCGCCTTTCTGCCGGCAAAGGTACCGGCAGGCGCTGAGGGCGCTGCGGAGCGGGGGGCGTGGTTATTAAGCCCGGTCTTTTGTGCCTTTTGAGGGCGGGACTGAGTCTCCGGAGACTCGGGACGCGAACGCGATGCACGTTTGGCGGGCTTGTTTTTTTGAACGAGGGTGAAGCCCTCGTTATCATTGACTGTCGCCGTGTCCATTTCGTCGGACTCGGGTTCGGGATCCTGACTGGCGGGCGAGTAGCTAATGTTTGTAGCTACTAGCGTCGGCGTGTCCTACGACGTAACGATTACAAACATAGCTTATGAACAATTATTATTATACGAGTTATATTATTATTTTTTAACAAGTTGATTAGCCTATACTTATATGTATTCTAAATAGTTTTAAACTAACTATATATAATATTATTAAGCCATGCGATATCATCATTCTGCGTCGCTAACAGTAATCGTAACTAATTAAGTAACAATGTCACAGCAATCGTAACTAATTAAGTAGTGTACCTGTTTGGGGCCAGCTAGCTTAACAGAAAATTTGACGCTATGAGCTACGTTATTGAGAGTATAGCTAATCACAAGTTAGTAAGCCGTTACTCTTTTCTCGATTATTTTTTTAGAAGAAATAGATTAACTACTAGAGTTATCCAAAACTAAAAACGTATTAAGAAACATTATTCTTTTTTATTTCCAAGTTCCAAGCTAAAATACTACAAAAATGAATTGAGAAATATATCAATCAAATAAAGTAATTAAAGTAAAATAAACAAAATGGGAAGTATTTTATTTACCTACCTGATTTTAGACCTATCTCCTTAATTTTTTGCTCTTATTTGCTGGATCTTGAAATTTTAGTCTGGCAACACTGAAAGTTGTTATCAATATGACTTTGACGTTTATGTTCTTCATTTATCATTCCAGCGCAAGAATCGTAGTATTTCTATTTTTAGCATTATGACCACTAATAGAACAACCCACGGTATAAGAGTGTTACATGAGCAAAAAGGATCACACTATCAGACTGACCGTAATAGTAATTCCTGACGTGAATTTACCTAACAATTTTCTAATCTTGTTTTTAGAAACAAAAATCAAATTATTGGTTGTCAGTGTCAAGTGTAAGTTGTCAAAACAGTTCGCTAAGATGAAAAGTGGGAACGTTTTGTCACGCACGTCCACCTTATTAGACTTTGGTATAATTACTTTCACTTTATGTTGAATACTCATCGTTCTCAAACATTCGTAAATGTGCAGTGACGGAATAAAGTCGTCAGTATTATAATATCACTTATGCCATGGGTACGATGTTATCAGAAATGGCAAATAGAAATTATTGTGTTGTGTTTATAATTTTCGCTCTCGTGATAGTTCAAGCGGTCAGTTACGACACGGTGCTGTACGAAACTAAGCCTTGCGACAGCGCTGCTTGCTTCGACGAGCTCCACGGTGCTCTGGGCGACTGTTCATGTAACGTAGATACCATTGATTACTTTAACAATGTAAAAATTTATCCTCGGATACAAAGTCTTGTAAGGAAAGATTACTTTTGTTTCTACAAAGTTAATCTGAAAAAGGAATGTCCGTTTTGGGCCGACGACAGTCGCTGTGCGATGAAGTATTGTCACATCAAAACATGTTCCAAGGAGAGCGTACCTGGGTATGAGAATGGGTACAACAATGATCATATTGATGATTTACCAGCGACAAAATATTCCAAAGAAGCTCAATCTGAGTGTAGTTCTGATACTGATCATGATCCGCAGTTGGGCTACTTGAATATGACTATTAGTGCAGCCAATCAATTTGAAATTGCTAAATGGAAAGTATATGACGATGCACATGATAATTTCTGTGAGAGTGATGATAGAGATGCTGATGCAGAGTATGTAGACTTGACTCTAAACCCAGAGAGATACACTGGCTACAAAGGACCATCAGCGCATAGAATTTGGAGAAGCATTTATCAGGAAAATTGCTTCCGTCCCAAACTAAATCCTTATGAGTCTTTCCCTTATGTACTTAGCTCAGATTTGAGTAACATGTGCTTAGAGAAAAGAGTATTTTATAGAGCCATATCAGGCTTGCATACAAGTATTAACATTCATTTATCTTCCATATATTTGTTGTCCGAGCAAGGCATTGGATTTGCAGCTCCACCAGAAGGAGAATGGGGTCCTAATTTGGAAGAGTTTCAAAGGCGTTTTGACCCATCCCAGACAATGGGTGAAAGTACTAATTGGCTAAAAAATCTTTATTTTGTTTATTTATTAGAGATGCGGGCTTTGGCCAAGGCTGGACCATATTTAGAACGTGAGGAATATTTCACAGGCAATGATGCAGAGGATGAAGAAACACAGCAAGCCATTAGAAACATGCTCAGTATAATTTATTCATTTCCTGAGCATTTTAATGAATCTTCCATGTTTAATGGAGGCAGCCAGGCTGCAACTTTAAAGAATGAGTTCCGTGAGCACTTCCGTAATATTTCTCGCATTATGGACTGTGTTGGCTGTGATAAATGTAAATTGTGGGGCAAGTTACAGACCCAAGGTTTGGGAACTGCTTTAAAGATTTTGTTCTCTGGTTCATGGAACAGTCTGGAGAGTGATGATGAAATACAAGGAAAATTACCACTGAGACACAAATTGCATAAAAGGCTTCAGAGAACTGAAATAGTGGCATTGTTCAATGCCTTTGCAAGGTTATCCAACAGTATAAGACAATTGGAAAACTTTAGAATTATGCTGAGGTGAGTGTGGCACATTTAAATTTACATTTAACATTATATTATGTGCATGATTGGTCTTTATTTTACCTAATCATTATCATTTTGTACATAATTTCATAATAGATGCATGACTTTCATGATATAAACAAGTAAAATTTGTCTATAAGTGTAATCAATTATAATTTAAAAATACTGATTTAAAAAGAATGAAATTATGTTAAAAATACTGTGATTTTTCCCGCTTCAAAGCTTCCTGTCTTAGCCTCACTAACAATGGTATTAACATCAATTAAAAATATTGTAAACAGTCATAGATTAATATGTAATAACAGAGGGAGTGCTTGATAGTTTTTATTCTTTTGTTTCTTGAATAAGGTGCCTTAATTTAGTCTAAGTCTCTTGTGGAAGATTTCTTCAATTTTCAACATTTTCCAATTACAGATTTTCCTCTAATTAATAATGATTATTAATCATTAAAAAACCTAAGATTGTTAAATAGTAAAGTTTTACTTGACAATTGTGGTAAGCAAATAATTGTACAAAGTTATATGATAATTTTATCTATTAGAATTGTATTTTGATAGTTAGTAGATACTTATAATATGTAACAATTATTCCAATGTTTTTTCCTTTACATTGGACAGCGTAGATCTCTTAAGTTCGAAGACTAATTTTTAGTAATGGCCACTTACACACCCAAATTTATTGAGAAAATTATTAAGAAATACAATTACTACAATTGTTGTTTATTAAGTATTTGGAATTGGTTAACAATGACTTATTATAATACATGTTTCTATTTTTATTGTTCATTTATATATATAATGTTGCAAAATGGTATAAATATTACAAATACTTTTTCTTTATATTTATATTAGATACATTTCCTTTTTCTTTGTCTAACAGCACTTGTGTCGAATGTAAGAATACATTATGCAAATTTGTGTATCAGTTATAATGAATTATTTACAATACTTATTATAAAAGTAGATATAATATTGTTGTATTAAAGTTTGCACATCTGGTCTATTTCTTTACAGACTTGGGAAACAGACATTTTATTGATTCACCTATTAACTGTTTTGTAATATGTAGTAGATGGGTAAAATTTTATTTAATACTAGCAAACACCCGCGACTTCTTACGTATTAATTACAATATGAAACTTATTACAAATAAAATATTGACTCAGGGTTAATAGAGCATCCTATTAGTGGAAGAATTTTCAGTCGCATAAATAGTTCCTGATATTATCTCCTGAAAACATGTTTACAAATTATACCTCTTTACAATAGTGATATATTTAGAAATGACGCTCAGAGTTCAGCTAATATAAATTTTAAGGGCGAAAACCAAGAACCTATGATAGAGGTAGGCGGACTATCTTTTCTTGTAGGTATATAACATAAATACATGTCCTTGAGTATTTCTTTACCTGCGATGAAGTAGTTCTCGTAGTAACACACAAGGCGTTCCAACTCAGTCCTCAGCAATAGCAACAGTATTGATAGGCCTCAGAACTGCTACTTATAATTAGCAAGGGTGTCGTAGAACCCCGCGTAACCGTAACAGAAACTATCGAATATTAGAAAAAAAATTGAATCGTAAAATTATCGTTCTCATAACTGTTACTGAATCGTAAATGTTATCTGGTCAGGTTATTGGATATATCTTGTTACATAAAGTGACATACGAAATAAGCAGTGACGATAATGGTGAATCAATTCGGAGAAAATATTCTTTTGGGCCGATTAAATAAATGTCTTACGCTTAGTAAACCATAAGAGATACATGAAATTATTGTTCTACATAATAGGGATTATGCATGAAATATTTTTAACATTGGTAACATAACCGTTAAAATATTGAAATTGATAAAAATATTAAAATTGAAAATCCAAATAAATATTTTAAAACTGCAATAAGATTAGGGCGATTTAAATGCCACCATTTTGGCGCGCTGTCAGCGAGTATCGGTGACGCCAGCGTACGCAATAAAATAGATATCTTGTATAAAACTTAAAATTTTATGACTAATTACCATATAAATGGAAGAGGAAACCATTTTAGAAGTACTGTATTGTACCAAAGTGTAAAAATATGCTAATAAATGCACCGGATAAAGTGTATTTCCATGTACCGCGGGATACAATTTACACGTTAGAATAATTGCCCGGGTAAAAAACAACTAAAAAAGTTATATAACATATTTTTATAAGCTAATAGTTTTAGTATAAAATTTTACGGAGAACATTCTTCGAGAAGTTCCATCGACGTTCATAATAAAATGTTTTGTGAGGTTATTTCCTATTTAATATAAAAGTATCCTATTGAACTAAGGCTTTTTTGCTAGGTCGGGCAACATAACTATGTCCGACTGGATCGCGGCCACCATACACCAGGTGTGTAACACCAGCTGTATTGGCATACTTGGAGTGTCGAGTTTTGGGTATCCAGTAAATAAGCGGGGTGGTTGGGTATCTGTACTTGACTGGATTGCGACCACCACGCACATAGTAATAAACTCGTTACTGTGTTTCTGTTTTGGTTATCCTATCATTTGGTTGTCATATCCATGCCGATATGCTTACAGGCCGGCATGACTGCGAGGGTTATCAATGGATTGCCCTTTTCACAATGGTCACCGTTGGATTGGTTTTCTGGATTATACAGTACATCAGTGTTGTCTGCCCGTCACTTTGTAGTGCGACTGTAAAAAAAGCATATATGTTCTTATATTACAGTTGTATTTAGTTGAGGTTTTTGGTAGTCACTTATCATAGGGAGGTCTGTCCGAATGTACTTGACCTACGATTCCCAATTTGCATTCTAAGAATGCAATATTTCAATAAATACTTACTAATTATTAATACATAACGATAAAACTTCAATACAAAACCATAATGACAACCAGTAACTGCGTCTTTGTTAACAAACTGAACGCGTACTTTGACGTCGCGATACAATTTGACAAATAGCGTTGCGATTTGCGATTTTTAATTTCCCCCGTATTTATTACACTTTTTATTGAAGGACATTTATTAAAGAAAAAGTGAATAAATAAAAAACATGTTATTGGTTAAATTGTACACTAATAAAGATTCCAAATAAAAATACTAGATGTATATTTTAATTACATGCAAATTCCCTATGGTCTTAAAAAGACTTACAGAAAAGTCAGCGATATCATATGTTTATCTTTTAAGGATCACCCACAATAAGCATTTTTGAGGCAGCACATCTCGTGCGTGCTATCGATCGATTGCATTCTGTAGTCTACGCGAGCAGAGCCGCGAGCACAGCTATCCTATATAAATGTTTCCGAATTATTTCGTATAGAAATGGAGTCGAACACCAGAAATGACTTAAAATGTAACTAAATATTATTTAAAAGAAGTTAATATTGTATGTAATGTCAAAATAAAAGCTTTTAACTAAATGCTTATGAAAGTATACACGGTACCTATAACAAAAAACCCATTTTTAAAATTGTTGTCTGTCTGTTTGTCCCGGGTAATCTCCGAAACGGTTGGACCGATTTTAACTGGTAGATATTATAAGGAATAGGTTAGGCTATTTTTATTTTAGAAAAATAACTAGGGTTCCGCACAAAAAATAAAAACCTTTTTCTTTAGTCCACGCGAGCGTAGCCGTGGACACAACTAGTCTGAAATAATTTCATATCCGTATCTGTAATTGAAACAGATTTATTTAATCGCAAAATTAAACCGCATATTCGTTACATCTCCGACTCGGACCAAAATAATAATTATTCTTCTTTTGCTTTGAGATCCCAGATAATTATTAGCTATAGGTTTCAGTGACCACTTAACATCAGATGGATTGCATACTCGTTTAACACTTCATAGGTACCATTAAAATACGGAAAGCATGTTTGTCGGTGAAGAATATAAAACGTACTTAAATTTAAAAAATATATATATGTTTAGTGCTGGGAGCTATCACTTTATGTGTTAGGATACAAGTGCAAGCAAGCGTAAAGTTTATATGACGTTGTCGGTCATGGACGTATTTTAAGAGTCCTGTTAAATAAATAATGTTGATATTAAGACGTTACGTAACAGTTGAAATAACAAAAATAAAAGGTATTGAATTAAGGAACTTTGCATGTAAGCAATTATTAAGGGGGTTGGAATTCACTTTATACTTATGTTTGAAAAGTGACGTAATATTTCTTACGTTAATCGTGCATTGTAAATAAACGCTGATAAAATTATCAGTTTGTTACGTGCGGTATTTGAAGACACGTTAACATACTTTTGTAAGAATTTGCATATTTTATTATTAAAATATTTTCATATTTTCTCTCCGCAATAAAATAAATTACGTACAATTATTGTTAAGTGCCATATATTGAGTGCCATATTTTTTTTTATCACTTTATAATAGAATTATTATGAAAAATGTTATTTATACTTATAAATTTAAACTGCAATGACTAGAGTCAATATTTCTAATAGGTATGTGAACATAATTGGCGAAATATTGCAATATTCATTCTTCTTAATTATTAAAAAAGGCTATAAGTAGTTATTTTTCCTATTTGCCTAGTCATTACAGTGAAGCTCTGTCATCGTTTCGGAATATTATCAATCAAAAATGGAATTTATTTCTTTGTAATAACTTAAAAGTTAGTCTAGGTAAATATGCATTGTGCATGCTAGTTGTATTATTGAATACTTTCAAAAGACCGATTTACAAAAACGAAGATTTTTTTTTAATATTTAGAGGATTTCAATTATTAATCAAAATTATATTTAACTATCAATCAACCACGATTTCGTTTGAGGTTAATTACAGTATACAATTTAATAAGAGACACTTACTCACTCACTGAAGCACTCCGGGATAGTGTTACTTCCTATTACTGAAATTATTTTACAACTGGTTCATCAGTCGTTCCAGTGATTAGAAGTGTACTCAAGTAAGTGTAAGCTTAGTGTGATTCTTTGGCTAGCTTGCCTCGTAGACGTTGTTAGTAATTGTGGTGTAATAATAGTGTTGTAGTCAATAACTCTATCACCACGCAGCTCCATAGAGATACGGAACGTCCTTCGATCGAATCATATGTTAAATTCCTCGCGAGATCCTATTTCGACACAGCGTCGAATCACCCGAACGCATTAGTGCCGCCGTAAATTACACTCCAGTCCCAGACGCCTCAAAGGCAAAACGCCAACCGAGGAGAAATTTCTTTGGAGACTTCTCTCTACTTGGGGCAGTCCAACTGGTGGTAATACGTCCACCCTACAGAAGATCGCACCCAAATTACCTAGTGTTGTGTTCCTGCGGTGAATAGGGTTTTCAGAGCTCATTAGGGTTAGGGAGGTTCAAGGGCCAGGCGTCCATAGGCTATACGGTAGCTGCTTACCATCAGGAAGGCCGTATGCTTGTTTGCCATATTTGTAGTATATAAAAAAATGGCGTAATTTCTCCAGCCATAGCGAATGGTCCCAATATTTATAAGTAGAATGTTAAAACTATTGAAGAAAAATATAAATCATATTAAAAAAACAGTAACCATTATCATTTATTATAACAATGACAAAACATAAATTGGGAATTTCCAGCCGTTTTACCCAACAAAACCAATTTAGATCATTCATTGGACTAGACAGTCTGAGTCGCCGTAAATCCTACGCCTCCGTAGACACGTAGGTCGTTAGCGAGTAGGAGTGAGTCAGACCGCATGCTGTCAACAAAATTTGCATCGCGAATACTATCTGTACACGTCATATTGTATCTTGACTTTTGGTGATGTGTAGAATACTGATTGATAAGTAGATTGTAGAATGCTCAAGACATTGATAATTTAACTTAAAAATAGTTGATACATAAGAAAAAGATAAACAACAATCAATTAAAAAACTTAAAAAACAAGCGCTAGTTAAATTTACAAGCTTATATTTTGTGCATATTTATAAAGAAATCAACCAATATACACCTATCTTAAGTTTTTTTTAAACATGATGTTTTTAAAAACCAAATTGTTTACTTTTATATAAAGTTCCGCTGACTTAACTTTTAATTACAAAGAAACAATTTCCATTTTGGATTGATAATGTTCCGAAACGATGACAGAGCTTCACTCTCATGACTAGGTAAATAGGAAAAATAATTACTTATAGCTTTTTTTAATAATTAAGAAGGATAGTTATGATAAATTCTTAATTGTTTCCACTGATACTTTGCCAATTATGTTCACTTATCAGCCGTTTGTAGATTATCAGCTACTGCGTAGTTCATGAATGGATGTGAGCACTGAGCATCTTCCACGGGTCAGATCGATTTGAAATTTGGTATTCTTACTTACTTACTTACTTACTTATTGGTTACTTCAATGGTATTGGAAGAACATGATCACATGGTCACAATCTCATCTGATTTTAAGTGACGATGTGCCGCTCTAGTCTAAATTTATAAGTATAAATAATATATTTCATAATAATTATATTTTAAAGTGATAAAAAAATACAAAATAAGTTTGCATTAGATAATTAAGTACTCAATATATGGCACTTAACAATAATTGTATGTAATTTATTTTATTGCGGAGAAATAATCTGGTAGTTATAATTTCACAATATATTTCTTTATCATAAATAATAGGAATCCTTTGTAAATTTTTAGCTTTGCGTCATGACAAATTATTCAATGGAGTTGATTTTTGTGAACGGTATTCAATTAGTTGCGTTTATACGATTAGTGTAAACAATTTAAACGTGGAAACTTACAGACCAGAAAAAGTTAAGTGATATTATATAAGATATTAAACAGAATCACGAAACTATCATGAAAACATGTGAATGTGTAAGCCATGCACCTTTTTTTTGGCTGTAACTGCACAGGTCTGTATACAAGTGGATATTTTTGAATCAATTTAATTGATTGACAATTTTTAATAATTTTATTATCGATGTGTTCAATTATCAGTTAATGATAATAAGAGGGATTTGATAATATTTATGTAAGTGGATGGAATTAAATGATATTGCGTTTATATCAGTCCTTTTTTCATTAATCAATAACTCGCCTTTTATCTTTTGTTTAGTCTAGATTTTCTTAATTTTTATTGGCTCTTGAAAACTAGCTTGTACCGTTGACGTAGTCGGCCTGTATTTGTGTATATAATCATCCTTACGACATAATTATATTTTTCAAAGCTGGTAAAATACTTTTTTTTTTCTTTTATTTTCATGCCTCTATACTTCAAAATTGATAGCAGTCAGTATATAAATTATAATCACACTCCTAAAACTTAATTTAAAAAAATCTTAACTATACACAGCCTTAAATCACGTTTGCCTATATGTTATATTTGTAATTGAATTCTCGTCAGTCAGGATCAGTAATTCTACAATAGAATATATGAATTTACATCCAGTAGACACTTTGCTTTTTTTGCATTAGATTAGAACCGACTTTGATTAAGTTTTATTAATATAATTCATCACCATCTTTTATTAACTTTTGCCTGGGGCTCGTTCTTATTGTATAGCCTTTTTCCTTTTCATAGGGAACAAAAAAAGATATATTCATTTATGTGTACATATTTTATTATCATTAGCACATTTTCTTTCCACGTATGCTTTGTATATACTGCTTGTAATATTTCTTTACTACTTAATAATTTTGCATGATTTTGGGACATTTTGTAATACTTGGTTAGTTTATAATAAATCTTATATAAAACTGTGGATTATATAAATTGTCTGTAAATAAATTAGATTAAGCAAAGTAAATAATATATATCGTTGCCGTAGGGGAGAATTAGATAACTAACAACAACAGATTTGCGAAAAAATGCCGATCGTGTTTTTTTTTTGTCAAAAGCGTCAGTAACTTATTACGTACAATAAAATTTATTGTCGATGTTTTATTATATTTTATACACTGATACAGTTGTTATCTTTTGAATCTGTTATTGAGACTTTGGCTCTTTTTGGCATTTATGTGAAAAGTCTAAAAATAAGTTGTCTAATATTTCCATTTCTGACATTTTGAAATTAGTTGTAGATACCTGCTACAGATTTTAGATAATGGCAAATGGAGCCTTACGAACAAAAACCTTTACATACCAATTTTCAACTAAACTTATATCTGACTGATTCTTTTCAATGACTATTTCTTGGTTCTCTTTACTTATTTACTTTTGTTTTAACTTACTATACCCATGCCTAATGGTTTCGACGACGTAAGCATTTGAAATTGTTGGCGAAACATCTTGGATTTTAGATTTTTTACTGGTTTTAATTGTCCTGGGTTTTCTGTAATTTTTTCTTTGGAACCATAACGCTATCTCTTTCAGTGTTTGTAGGTCGTTGTCAAACAAAAAAACTATTACGTTACAGATATTACCTTACCTTTACTTTCATGATAGTTAGGTTGTAAATAAAATGATATTCCAAGGCTACATACATAACTATATCGGTAAAAATCAGTAAAAATGTCATAGTTCATTTTTAAATAAAATTTTCGTACTTATTTATCACTATAAACAATAATATCGACAATTAATTACAATAAAATACAACTATTGACTAAATGCCAAGAAAATACAGAAAATAACTATGTTTGAGTTTCACCACCCTATTTCTATTAATAATCGATCCATTTTTTACTTGATTATCATTGTAAATACAATGAAAATATATTTAATGCACAATATCAACGTTAATTAAATAATTAATTAGTTACAATTCACTAATCCATTTACATTTGAATCATAATGCCAAAAACGCAATCATGTAGTTTTTTTTTAAATGGATTTTCTAATGTGGATTAATTAAATCTTTTATTTAGTGTCTCATTTTATGTTTTAATATCGGCAGTATTATGTAGTTAATCATTTCCATCTTTTATGCTACAAATAATTTCCATCTCTTATGCATTAGATAAATATATCTCTTTTTTGAGTGATTAACCTGAATGCATAATTTAATCGGTTTGCGCATAGTTAAGATTTCACATCAAATATATTTTAGTATACAAAATTATCGCATTATATACGCTGTGCACAGAAAGCGCAATCAAAGCAAAGTTTCACTAATATTTAGTCGAAGGAGCTTTAAAAATAGGTACCATCCATTTACATTTGAATCATAATGCCAAAAAGGCAATCATTAAGTTGTTTTCTTTTTTCAATGGTTTTTCTAAAAATATTATGAATGTGGGTTGGTTCACTTTTTTCTTAGTGTCTAATTTAAATGTAAATGTCGGCAGCATTATGTAGTTAATCATTTCCATCTCTTATTCATTAGATAATTGTATCTCTGATTTGAGTGGTTAACCTTAATGCACATTTTAATCGGTTTGCACATTGTTAAGATTTCACATCAAATATATTTTGGTATACAAAATTATCGCACTAAAAACATGTAACTTGAAATTTTCGTTTCTTTTTTTATATATGCAGTGCACAGAAAGAGCAATCACAGCAAAGTATGTTTGGAAGATCTCAAGAATTCGTCAAAACTGACGCTAGCAAGGAAGATTGCAGTTCTGGAGGAGCTAAACCAGGGATATGGAGTTAAAATTATCGTCTAGTTCTTTACAAATAAATGTGTTGGCGTTATAGGAAAACTGGTGTTAAATTTAGAATAATTTCATAAACCAATATGTTTTTTTTTTGTAATTATAATATGATGTCTGAATTACACCTGATTGTTCGTTTTAGCAAAATTTCTAGATTTTTCCATTTTTTTGACGTAAAGTATCTTCGCAGTAGATTTTTATATAGTATTTAAAAAAATCCGATTGCGATTCTTTTCATTAGTGATTGTTTATTAGTGTGTATGACGTCATAAATATAGGCGTAGTTAATATATGAAAAGGAACTGTAGAATTTTAGACACTTAATTTCTTAATTTTATCTCAAGTTACGTAATGATTAAAAATACTTAAAAATCGTAATGTAATTTAAGGTAATTAATGTTACTTAAAGTACAACTTTATCAAATGCTATTTTAAATTAATAATTTTCATTATTTTTTTAATGTTTCTTTATAACGCCAGTAACAAATCATCACAAGACTTAATATTTATTAGCATCCAGTGACGTATTGTGTTTTTAATTCTGTAAAAGCGAGGCGAAACTGTACATTGATTTAATGTGGCCTCTGCAGTAATTATGGCGGTCATGTTATTATCAACGAATATCAAATTACATTTAATAGTCGAACAGAACATATCGCTTTTGATTTTGTAGTGATAAAATTTGTCACGAAGGCAATCTGGTAGGTATAATTCGTTGTAGGTATATTAAATGTGGTTCTGTTTTTTCAGCTTGTTTTATCTCTAGGTAGGTAATTATGATTGATTTTTATTACCTGTGAAGCAATGTTATATTATATTGCCGTCATACTCCAAAAGTGTTTTGCTTTTTTTATATTATTAACAGTTGATAATTTATATTTGCGTTTTTGGAAAATTATTTAAAGAGTTTTTTAAATACAAAGTAGTACAGCTTATATTTGTATTTTCTTCCCTTCCATCTGTACTTTTTCGATTCAGGTCGGGTTCAGTTATCCTGCTTTGTGGTTTCTAATAGGACCTTATGTCCTATAGTGTAAGATTGTTTTTAGCGATACCAAGTAAATTATTTGGAAGATATACAAAAGCAATATTAAAAAAAAATAACGAATAATATTAAAATCAATGTTACGTTTCGCCCTTCGTTTTAAAGTTTAAGATTAAACATTAAATTATGTAAGTACAGAAAATGAAATAAACAAACTTTATACTCATATAGTAGAGCTTGGTGTATTAGATGCAGTTAGAATTTATTAAAAAAAAAAACATTTATTTTGCTCATGGAATTCCATTATGTGTTTTACAAGTATACGTATCACCCAGAATATCGTTTATTTTTTTATCTCTTTTCATTGCTATGTGTCCCACATGGTGGTGAGGGAAAGATTTCTTATCAATTTATAACTGGAGACATTTCTAGTCAATTCATTTAACCGGTGAAGCTGTAATAAAACCCTTAAAGGCTCCAGGGCCCTAAGGTTAACAGTATAAGTCAGATAGAAACAAAAAAGTGCATGTCAACGAGACATTCCATCGTCAATGCTTTACAAGAGAGTTTTTTCGTCCAGAATAAGTATAACATATTGTGGTTAGCCATAAAATGCGATAAATAAATGAAAATCTTTTTCAGAATCCACATAAAGTTTATTGTTGTTTTCAATTGATTATTCTGTTATATTATTTGCATAATATCTTTTATTGCTTGATGCTCTTTACTTGGTAACGTGATTTGCATGGGCTAAATGGATCGTTTCCCTTTAGACGTCGTCATGAAAATGGAACAATATTTAACTTCATTTAATTTGTATAGTTCTCGTCACAAGTGGTGAGCACGAAACGGTTTACGTCACAAATTCGCGTGATTATCTAATCGTGTGCAGCTTGCCCCGCATCTCCGCTCGCACTTGCAAACACATACATTAATCGTTTATTTTGCAACTCAAGGTCAAAGTTGTGCTCAGAACTCATGACGGGAGTTCTGTATTGTTAATGCACAAACAGCTAATTATAATTTTAATTTCATAATTGCCTGTATTTTTTTGGTCACAACATTTTTAGAAAATAACTTACTTCATACTAGATTTAACTTAAATTTAGACGCTTAGTTTCATGCTATTTCATAGTGTTCTTGTGAAAATTAATCAAGGTAATCATTATGTATATAGGATTTTTGAAATTTATTGTAAATATTTTAGTATATTCCGCTCCTCTAGTTCCTAATTGGATATTTATTGATAGACCTTTTTTGAAATGTATATTTTTGTATTATTGAATTTTATTGTATACTACTATTTATTTTACATTTTAAATCTATTCCTTTGTATATAATTGTATACAAGAATGTAATTATTTCTTAGTTTAATTTTCCTATTGTATTTTTATAAAAGTTTATTTCTATTTCATTAAAACGTACCTTATAGGCTAACTAGCATAATATACAATAAAGATTTAGTATTTACCTGTAACGTTTTTACATATTAATTTTTATTGCAAAACACTAAAGATTACTTGAATGTTAACAGATTGCACGAAATTGCCAATTTGTACTCATGCGCACTTTAATTGCCCATAAAAAGTGAAAAGGGAATTGGAAAATGTGATTAAAATGTTTGATTTTTACGTTTATTGTCATGACAAATTGTTTTTTATTTTTAAATAAATGTCTTAAGTATATATTTGTTTTTATTTATATGTACGACGTGTGCGTGTGTGTTTTTTTTATCAAAAGTTGTTTTGTGTGTTTTAGATTATTAACACAATATGTTGTTTGCAGGCGAGTGACTAATGAGAATGAAATAAAACGGAATTTGTTTTAATATTGAATTCAATTTTTATTTCACACTTTTCAGGTCACACGAAAGTGTTCATGCGGGTGTGCCAGATTTTATGGCATGCGCTCAACGAGCGGACTGAATTTTATTTTTTTATTAGAAGCTGTAATGTTTATAATGTCATATTATATAAAAGATTTTTAACTGACAATTTTAATTTCATTTTGATTATTGTTAATATATTTTACCAGTGACTTTATTTATAAATAATTAATGGAAAAAAAATTGATTTACTTAATTAATAATGTAATTTTCATACTTAACTTACTTTTTGTTGTAAACGAGTCTCCATTGCTTCCGTGAGCTCAAAATGAGGGTGGGGTCAGGAAACCACATTTAAGGGGGGGGGGGTCAATGAAATAACACGTCAACTTTTTAATTTATATAATTTTTTTATCGTGTCTATACAGACATGTCTCTGGAATTCCCAAACAAGATATCAGAATTAACGCAAAGGTTTATTGCCAATAAATAGTGACATGAAGCAAAATACATTAACAAATCAAATAAACAATTACAGTAGAACCTCGATAAGTTAAAGTCCAAGTGAAAACGTGCAAGCAATAAACACCGAAACCTTTTGTTTTGCACACTCTTTCAAAATAACTCATTGACAAACAATTTTATGTTATAGAGGTTGTGGAAACATTTCTTTCAGTTACTGAGAGCCAATAAAGAGATTACTTATTTAAGTTATATAGGTTGCGTATTTTAAGCTATAGAGGTTTTGGGCTCTGATGGGAAGGGAACATATTATTTTTTGAAGTTATAGAGGTTTTTAAGTTACCGAGATTTGAGTTATTGAGGTTCTACTGTATTTAATAATTATAGGCAAATCTCATATGAAGCACACACCAACACAAAAACACCTCATTTATTTCGATCTGACTATACTGTTAGCCATAAGGTCCCTGAAGCCTCAGATGCCTTCTACAGCTTTACCAGGCTTGGGGGAGAGCGCTAAAGACATTCTGCCGCGAAAGCGTGGCAACAAGCTCAAGGGTGCCAAAGTGGCCGAACTTAGACTTGGTCTATCGCCAGGTATGCAACATTGTTATCTGTCTAATTCCTTATCCGTAATTCGATCTAACTACGAGTATATTCTCTCTGTGAGGTGGGAAGAAACAGGTTTACCTAAATAGCATTTAGTAATCTGTTCGTTTTGAGTACACTAACTAGCCATAAAAAGCCATAAACAGAACGTATGCACTTGTTTGGTGTGCATATATGTGGAGATGCAGTGTAATGATTGTATGTTGGTGGCTAGTGAATGCAGTATCACTGTATCGCGCGAGCGGCTGCTTGACTCAAGGGCTCCATGCCAGAGGAACGGACCTAGGCTTGAATTGTCGCAGGAGAGGGGATACGGTTCTAAAGCATTGACAGTGGCTCATGGTTGCATATATATTTAACGCGTTTGTACAATATATATGTTTTTTTTTTACCGTTATAGGTTTGGCGTAGAGGCCACAATCTCTCCTGATGTTAAGTGACGATGTGGCCTAAGATGATAACACGCTAAACCTAGTGGAAGACTGGCTCTCGAGTGCACCTACCGGAACACAACTATTGGTGCTTGGCAGCAGATTTTCAACTTGAGTGTGGTAGCTAGCCAGGCGGGCATTAGAAAATGCTCTACCACCATGCTATGGTTTCCTCACAATGTTTTCCTTCACCATTTCAGTTCAGGCTCATTGCAGGGATTCGAACTCGCGTCAATCGACGCGAAGTCGTACACGCTACCACTGAGTCATCATTGCTTCTATTGGTTGCGTTCAAGTCTGGTACACATGTTCCATCAGCCACATTCGCCATATTATCGTTTATTGTTCTACTGGTTGTAACAAGCACAGTTTTGCTTTGCAAAAAATGTATTTAAAAAAAAACGGAATTCTAGAAATAGGTGATTTTTTGTTTGATGAAGAGTCCCTACGGTTGACTAAAAGATACGATATTTCTGATAAAGTTGAGTTGATTTTAATATAGTAGAAATGTGTTTTAATTATTCTTATTGGAACTGGAAATAAGTGAATCTTATACAAAATTACTAATTCATAAGCAATTGTTTTTATCTTGTACAGAAACTAGAAGAGACTAGTATGAAACAGAAGGTATTTGGAATATTTCCGTACCAATCGTGATTACGTTGACAAGTCGAAAATGCATACTTTTCGGAGAGGCTATTTTAAAGTTTATAGTTGTGTGGTATGGTTGTATAGTGTTTGTATGGTACCTAGGTACTACTTAAAAAAAAAGCACAAGTGCGATGTACCAAAAATAAGTAAGCCTCGTTTGACTCAAGTGACTTATTTATTCAACATAAAAATTCGTATGTCAGTATTAAATAATTTTGAAATTTTATGCAATTCGACTTATTCGTTACTTATTAAACTGTATTCACACTCGGTACGGATGTTTTCTTTTATATTTCTCCGTGAATTGTTAACAAAATGCACTTTGGTTCTTATAAATGAGGTAATCAAAAAGGCCTGCGTGATTTTGTGTGCATACGACCGCTGACTAATAAAATTAGTCAGAAAATACTGTAATTTTATATTTTTATCGAATATCTGGGTAACGAATACATAACTAATTGAGGCGTCATTTATATAGGTAAGTAGGTACCTAACAAAGCACTTGGCGTTTTCGCAATTGTAATCTTCTATGATTAACTCATTACACGTAAGTGTTTTCCTTTATCACTATACTTATATACGCCCATATAAACATGTTCTTTAAACAAATAAAAAAAACTTTGACGTTTGATACTTACGTAACAAAACAAAAATAATTCGCGTGCCAATATAAATGAACTAACTTGTCAATGTAATTGTGTGACAATAATTTAAAGGAATATAAATAAACATTAGGAGTTTTTGGCGGTATCTTAGGCTGCCATGTTGTGGTTTTTATTTAAATTCATTAACTTAGGTTCTTTGACCCTATATTACTTATGTAATAATGGTGGCATTTTGCGTAATGTTTATTGGTATTGGCATTTGGTTTTGGTTATTGTGCATTCGTGAAGTGGATTATAAATATTAACTGGAAACATGCATTTTGAGATGTCTTAAAATCTCCCTACATAGTTTAAAAATGGAGCCACCTGGTCTTGTTGGGCCAACTTTGAATATAAAAAATACTACGAAGACAAACACATTGATACTGTCTGACTATCTCGGTGAAGGAGAATGCTTTGATAAATGGTAACATAATGCCATAATAATGGTCTAGCGCTCGTATATCTTACCTATCACTCATAGGTTGAGTCGTATAATAGATATTATATATCGTCAAGTACCTGCAAGGGCTGCAAATATCGTTGTCTGGTGGTGGTTACTCCAACACAATAGAAATAGCTACATTCCGAACAGGGAAACTATATGTTGCTAAGCATGGGCGTAGTTACGATTCTGACGAGGGCGGGGGTGCAAGGTAAGGGAAAACGAATCTTTTTTTTTACTTGGCAACATGCACAAATAAAAGTACAGCACATGCACATTTACGCACGTGACAGTCCAAAAATAACACCGACCATCTACAGTCTTCGCCGTCATGACGGCCTTTTGAAATGCCTCTTTACGCCTAGTTTCATAGGAAGGAGCGAAAACGTTGACTGGAAGACGGTTCTACATCTGCACGGTTACCCCTGCCTGTTCCTGGCTAATATGTACGCCTATATAGAAAAAATATATTTTACTATATCACCAAAAATAGGTAGATATTTTATTTTATCTGTTAACACTAATTATGGCCACAATCTTCTCTCCTGATGATGTGACGATGGTGGACGAGAAAACACGCTACAATGCTTAGTGGAAGACTGGCTCTTAAGTGTAGCTGGCGGAACACACCTTAAAGGTGCTTGACAGATTTTCAACTTCAGGTTGGTAGTTAGCCAGCCGGGCATTAGCGGGTAGCCGGGCCACGCTATGGTTTCATGAAGATGTTTTCTTTCACCGAAAGGCAGTGATTTCAACTCACGTCGATCGACGCGATGTCCGTACACATTACCACATTGACATCATTGCTTATGGATCATAATATTATAGGAAATATTTTGTAAAATTATGAAATAAATACTGCTGCTCTCTTGGTGGATTATCAAAGATGACCTTTTTAGAAATATATTTAGTTAAATATCTTAAAAAGCTGTAAAAACAATTACTGTCTTTTGCCTGTACCTGCTTTTACTTTTACCTGCTTTTGCTTTTACCTTGTCTTTGAAGTGAAGCGACTCGCGCGCCATCTCTTGTAAAATGGTTGTATTAATTCACCGAGCGTGCGCACAACTCCAGTTTCATCGAAGTCAGGTTAATAGTTGGTACAGGAGGCCATATCAGGGAAGACATTTAAATAAAACAATATGTAATTTGGGAACGGAATCGTTTATTGAACCCATCTGTAATAGTAGATAATTATATTGTAATTCTACACATTTTTGTACTGTTCAAAGTACCTACCTATCTCGAGTATCTTCTATCTCTTATTTCAATACGTACCGACAAATCCAACCAGTATGTACTTTAAGCCCTCCATTTTTTTCTCAAGCATGTTCCAAAGATTGGTAGCTACCAATCACAATACCTCTTGGCTTCTACATATATTGGGGTAAATATATAGTTTACTTTTTTTTAGATTATCATTCTCTTACATGACGATGAAACTAATGTATGATAGAGTATAACAGGTTGGTCGTTAGGGAAAAATATATTCTTTAACAATAATTAATGATTATTTGAGAAAAATATCATACTAATAAGTTTATTGTTTTGTCATTTTGTAGGTTTTGAGGAGTTATATCACAACTAGTAATTAAACGTTTCACAAACATTCAGATACATGCATCGGCAAAACAATAAAAAAAAATTTTTTTTTCCTTAAAGTCAGTAAGTATATTTCACATTATAGGACAAAATTCACTGATTTATAGTTAAATTATACATATAAAAAAGAAATGCTCTATACAAAATAAGAGAGTATCACAGTATTTTGTCATACTCTCAATCAGTGTATGAGAAAATTGTAAGTTCGGTTTTGTTTAGCACCAATATTGGTGCCTAAACTATGAGCAGCCATTTGTTACAATCACCATTAATCAGACCGTTCACGTACCGCTGTACGATGTTTTATACGACGCTTCGTATAAAAAATGTCAATTTACCAATTTGTGTTTTATTTATCCTCATCTCAATAATAATGCATTGGCCAAATAATCATCTTCGCTCGATGTTCAGCCGGTACATGTATCCGAATGTCATTAAAGTACGTTATTATTTTAAACGTCAAATTAAAAATAAACCGTAGCCTTTATTTTGCTTAGACTAAGTTATTTTTAGATATCGATCGAGTCGTTTCGTTATTAATAATAGGTATAAATCTCCTTTATTGTCTTCAATCTTTATCATACAAAAAATAAGCTGGGGTAAAATGAAAAATATTGATAAATCGTGTAACAGCATAACAAGTGGTGGCAAATTATGATCGTTTTAAAATCGCTTTGGTTCAGCCATTAAATATAACTAAGTTTCAAAGGGTTTTTTAGGTTTATAACCGTATCCAGATAAAATAGTATTAAATAGCAAATTATTTAGCTAAAAGCCGAAGGTGCGTATAACAAGCGATTTCTATATATGTATGGGCTTGAACGTTATATTTGAACTTGCTTTCAACTATTTTTTCACCAATAGATGTTATTACACGTATTTTTTTAGAATGAAAAAAAGTCATAAATTAACGGAAAGGAGAAATGCAGGCGATGTCCGCGAAGATCATGCAAACGTATTCCTCTGTTTCATTTCTGAATAATGATACTAAAGCAAATGTTTTTTATATTTAATACAGCCTACTGACTGAATTGCCTAATGATTTAATTCATGAATTAAATGATTGAATAATTGAATTTCCTATGTTTTGATTTTTCCCATAAAATATTTATTATAAGAACTAGGAGACTTCTAAAATAACCCAGTTAAACCGCTGTTATCATGCATCCAGCAAAACAATTCACGAATATAAAAGAACATATAGACCTAGACATTTCTTTGTTATAATATTCTAGAAAAAAAAATATTTCGCTCCAGTATTGGAGAAGGAAACAGGGAAATACGAAATAATGATTTCGCCTATTTTACAGAAGTACAATCAGTCCGAACTACAGTTGTCTCTCTCGCACTCTATCCGTCGTTCGCGCGCAGGTTCGAACATAAAGCGTCATTAATAGATTTTTTTTAAATAAATTCTTCAATTAATTTTGCCGACCGCGTTTCCTCTTAACTGATAAAATAAGAAGCCTTTCCTAAACTTCTGATCAATACATTACTTTTAAGGATGTGGGTAAACTATCGATAAAAAATCGCTTGTTATTCGCAAACATGTAAAATAACTCTCATACAGTCCACAGAATAGTCGTTGCCTTACGAAATACACAATAGAAATCCATGATATGTACCTAAGTATACACAAATGATTCACATTACGCAAAACGATACAAATCAATAAATACTATTCAATGACGTCAATATTATATACACATTAAACAATTATTTTAGTACCCTTCGAATTTAATGTATCTCTATGATGGTTAAACGATTGTTATAGTATTTTTAAATGACTATTAATTATTTATAATTATTAAATTTATAAGAAAATCATTACAATCAATATTTACATAAGTTACCTACCTAATATTATGAATTCTTAGCTGCGATAATTCGATTCAATCTCGATGAAATATGTTGATGTATTTTGTAACATCGTCAACTTTAATGCTTGTGAAAACTGTGTGAATAAAAATTGACAACGGATATTTAGAGAAGTACCAATTATAAAAGGAATAAAGGATGATCCATTAATTCTGACACCATTACAGTTTACATGTACTTTATTTTATTCAGAGATCCGTCTATATTACATATTTCCTATTTGTGTTTGAGAGCTAAATTTCATTCGAGATTAAATCGATATCCAGCTTATCTAGATGTGCAGACTCTGTAACGCAGAACTCCGCCACATAATATCAAACATTAAACGCTTCGTTCGGTTAGAAAGGAATCCATTTAAATGTATATGAAAATAAGTGGGACTTACAGTATATACAAAAATATCACATTACTTCGAGGCCGCAGCTTTCAATTACTTAGTAATTATATCGTCTTCTTACCTAAGTTGTGTACTGGTACGAAGCGTAAGCAAACAGACTGAGGTTAGACGTTTAGTTTGTTAAGCTATTTTTTTTTGCTGAAAGTGAACAAAGCGCAACTGATCAATACAGTAGCTTATGTATGTGTCAGCTGTTTCGTGTATTGGCGACATATTTTAATATTATTCTTGAAGTGAAACTTCTTTGGGCGCGATGTTTATAGTCCAACGTTTCCGACGCAAAAAGGACGGAAAATAGGTACGGAGATAAATGAGCGTGATAGAAAAAGTGTGTGCATGCAAGAAATGAAGCTAAATTTTGAGAAAAAGATACATTAGTGTTAAATTGATTAAATTAATAATTGTTTAAACACCGCCAAAGAAGTTTCACTTCTGTCACTTGTACTGAATTGGACGCGCTCTTTTTTTCAATTACTTATATAAATAGTAGCCATAATCATACCTTACTACTCGAAATCTAGTAAGAAATCGAAAGGACTCTAGGTGCTTAGATTTAGTATATAAAGTGAAAGTTAGAATAACTACGAGATCTATATACGTTCGAAGCTGTAAATGTCTAAAAAGCTGCAGCCTTGCGGATCATGCAGCCATTGTCTATACAACGCTACATTAGAACATAAAAACTATTTGGCTTAACATCGACACTACGCGTAAGCGAGACAACACTATTAGGCTCTCATTCTGCTGTAGTGATGCTACACCATTAATTATAAATGATATCGATTGTGAAAATGTATGTATCTTATTCAAAATTTCTCTACAATCTGTTTTTTTATTACAGCAGAAATGAGAGCAAATATTATGATAACCGTACTCGCGTCATTCGTGTCGTTTGTTACCACGATAGTTTAGTTGATAATGGCAGATAATAATTTCCGCTACTTAATTAAAATCCCGTAAAAGTAAAAATATTAACAGCGATACGATTCTCACCAATAGATAAAGAGGTCAACTTAAAACTATATCGTTATAGTTAAAAAATAGTCTATAACGTATTTTTTACCTAAATGAGCGAAACTTAAAACTTTACAAATTGCATTTTCATTAACAATTAATTAATATATAATGGACTATTTGAGAACATAAATTTTATTGTAATAATTGTTCCATGTATCAAAATTTTACTCTCTGAACAATAGTTCTATTGAAATATTGCTATAGAATGTTTATGGAACAGTACGAAAGTGTTATTGCAAACAGAATACAGGGGTTGACTAACGCGAGCACAGCGATCACGGCGAATAAAGCGGCACACACCGCGAGCGGACTATCACAATATAAAAATATAACGTTTTTGGGGTAGTTTTATTGCTAATTTAGGTACAGTCTTTGGTGTCCGGCGATGATCCACCGGAGAGGTCGTCGAGGAAGTCGAAAGTGGCGACGGCGGCGCGCTCGTTGTCCCCGTAGCGCACGAAGAAGCCGTCTCGTCCGAGGATGGTCGGGCGGCGCGTGCGTCCGACGCGTACGACGCGCACCTCGGCGAGTCCGCGGCTGCGCAGGGCCGCCGCTGCACCGCAACACCGCACGTTACTACCGCATACCGCACCTTACCGCTCACACCGCCTGCCTACAAGCGAGCGCCTTCTGCGCGACACGAACACGCGTCAGCACGCGCCGCGCCACCACACAGTGCCCGCTCACTGCTCCACATAGACACCGCTCCGATTTGTTTATTTACATACCTATCTATTATCATACCATATCCCAATGAAATGTTATTTATCCCCTAGTAAACTTACCATACTCTTTTTTAACAGTTTTTTTTTTAAATTATGGCGATTCAAATGTCCTGTTTTGTTGGTATTTCCTCAGTAAAATGCAGCAACATGCATCACTACTTTTTCAATACACATCGATACATTTCTTATCTATCTAGGCACTTGTACTTCTTCGTAAATTTTTAATACAATTGAAAAGTGTATTTATTTATCATTGACAAAGTAGCGATTCCATTTAATTTTCATTTAATCACAGATGCCATCATTTATCACCTGAATGACGTGTTTGATTTTTAGAATTATCATTTATCGACAGTTTTCACAAAAGTAATAAAGTTCAAATTATAAATTATTTTACAAGCTTCATAATTTTATCAAATTGTGTATGAAAATTTGTCAAATTGAAATATTTTTGTTGATGATAATTCAATCGGGTATTGTTATTAAACCCAATAAATCTTTCTGATAAAATTATCGATAAACTATGTTTAAAATAGGGTTGCCAACCCCACTATGTAATATAGTATCATACTATAAAAGGCGTCGAACTACTACGTTTCTAAAAAAATATATAGGCGAAACTACTATATTTATTGGATAAAAAATTAGGTAACATTATTTATTCCAAAATGTTTAAATGTAAAACGGAACGTAGGCAGCAGCCTTTATCTCTTTCTGGGATCTCAAATTGTCATGTAGTGGTTTTTATTTTTTATTCATAAATTTCTGTTATTTGACCCTGTACTGTGTAATACAGGTGGCGTTATGCATAATAAAGTTTGGTTATTGTGCACAAGTAAAGTAAATTGGAAATAATAAAATGGATCATGAATTCTGAGATGATACAAAACTCCCCAGAAAGCTCTAACAAGGGAGCCACCATTTTGTTAGGATACACAAATCGTCATAACATTGGAAACTATACACACTTGATAATGGCATTAATGATCTTCAATAAAGAAGACCGGTTGCCAAGTTAGGAAAAAGAAGAATAAGAAGACACTTGATGTGTCATTATCAATTTGATGATTTGTCATTATCATCATTCAGAAATAATATATTTGATATAAAAAAGTTGGCAGCCCTAGTTTAAAATTATGTGGCCAGTACTAGTAACAGGTATTTTACATCGGAGCGGTGTTCCTAAACAGATCCTATTTTAAAATATGAGGCGAGAGAGTGAGATGGTGAGCGTGAGTGAGAGCGGAAACAAGTGACGTGGCTGCACGTGTGAGTCAAACAAACATGGATGACATCAGAAATGACGTAATGACGTACTTATTTTTATAGATTTCGTGGTATGAAATTGGCTTTGATATTATCTCTATACACAATAAACTGAAAAGTGAAAATATTAATTCCAAGTAAGTTATTATTAAATAAAATAATAGTTACTATTATCAATTAATTCGAATCTCATGACAATTAAGTATTAAAATTAATGATTGCAAAGAAAATTTCACACCTACTACATATTTATTGGTGTATATTATTTTTAAATAAAGCGTGTTAATTTGATACCACAAAATACATGTATATACAAAAAAGAAAAAAAAAGCAACTGAATGTTTAATCCCTTAACCTTAGGTAATATGTATTCGCAGTTTTTAATTTACTTTCCATAACAAATTCTTCTGGAGTAATGTATTAGGAGCTATATAAAATCTTCTCATCTGTGATATCTCATTGTCTTAAGAGAAATGGATTTGACACAGGAGGAGATCTGCACAATAACTAAAGCCACCTAAAGAGCCCTAAAAATTGTAATTCTTAGGTGGCAGTAAGCCACAACTTTTTCAATACGTGTCTAATAGAATACAAATAAAATCACTGTCGCGTGTGAGTAATGCAATTAATATAATTGGTTATAAAAAAGGTAAAATATTAGAGACAGTGATTAAAATAAAACCACGATAAAAATAAAGTAAATTAGATCAGCAGTTACGAGACTAAGAAACAGTTCACCATAGTAATTACAAAAATGAAAATAATTAAGTGGCGACGTGAAGGAAAAGAAACAAAATATAAGAGCACAAAGAAAAAAAAACAAATGAGTTTATGCCTGCCTGCCATGCTTATTTAAAAGTCTTCACGTTACAGTATTTATATTATTATTATATATTTATATTTGTATATTTTCCTTCTTAATTTTGCTTGGATTTATAAAAAAAAAATGCTTTTTTAAATACTATGTCTATATGTTTATCTATATGAATTTACCAAGTTTCATTTCTAGTCATTTCAATATAAAATCAAACGGTTATATAAAATCACTAATAGCTGCTAAATAATATTATAGTCACACTTGAGTCGTATTACTCGTATAGAATCAAAAGCGGCAAAGTAGGTCTGATCGATAACTTCGTAATTAAAATAAAACGAATAACTAATAGTCAAATATTCGCCATAAATGTCGATGGACATAATAGAATTACCCATCGGTCAGACCTACTTTGACGCTTTTGATTCCATACGACGAACGAATTAACGATTAACGAATATTCCTTCGTGGTCGTATTATTGGACAAATATGGCGTGAATCGTATTTGATTCATGGGATTATTAATATGTCCAAATATTGATGATATCTTTTAACTAAGCATAACAGTATTGTAATTGAAATGAAAAAATGAAAAAGATAATATTATTATGATTCTTTTTAATGTACATATATACGCGAGCACAGTGTAGGTGATAGGGTAGGGTAGGTAATTTAATAGATTATTAAATATATACGGTTTGCGACTTTAAAATACATCGTTTTGAAATTTAAAATTTTAATTAAATTTTGCGAAAGGCGCTTGCTTGGTATTTTACTTGACGAAAGTTGGTAACTCAGAAGTGGGAATAACACTATCTAGCAATTTGATAACCGGTGAACGAAGAATTCCTATCGCTAGTGAAATTTGTCTACTGTGCTGATATTTATTAGGTAGTATTTATTATACATAGTTATATGGATGTGAAACATCTAATGCCGCTGATGTGGAGCTTTGTTTAGTACTATTCCGGCAACGTCGTCTAGTCGGCCCTTACCGACTTATCGCTCTGCTCTCAACATTTATACTGGACGTAGTTAGTGTATCAGCCTGGTTCCTTATAGTAGCTAGGTAGGCCTTATAGGTAGATTATTGACATCAGTGAGTTTAATCAAATGTAACAATAACGTAAAACTAATTTTCAATTTATTCAAATATAATGTTTTGTAAATACAAATACGAAAAAATTTCAATATGCAAATTTGATTAAATTTAGATGTTTCACATCTGCCACTCGTTCCATGACGCCCCAATTTTTTTTCGGTAAACTTTTAAATGGTTTTAAATTAAATAACTGTTAGTAGTAACCGGCTTAAATTTACCAGTTTTCTGCCGTCTGGATCTGTGGAGGCGGTGTAGCCTCGAGTAGGGGGGCGGCGGTTCCGCGGGGGAGGAACCACACGAGGATGGAGATGAGTCACTCGAAGCCAGCATCACATCCAGAAGGTTCGCACGAGCCTTCAATAAAGGAATAAAGTTTTTTTTTATTTCCAATGCGATAGACATAGGAGTAATAATTTAGAACATTGTTTTTCAACGTTATTTAATACATGAATTCTTTAGATGTAAAAAAATCGGGTGACCCTCATGCCAGTAATTTCAAAAATGACGTATGTCTGATAAAAATCTGATAGCATGTTTAAAATGGGATATATTCGCATACGATTGACATGTACCAGGTATTGAGAAAAGAAGACAAGAGAAAGAAACAGACTCTAGTTAGAAATGATTTGATTATTCACGTTTGAAACTTACAACCAAGATTCGAAAGTTTGTTAAAAATAAACAAGCACATTATTCTCACAAAAAAATCTAATTTCTGTGTGATAAATTTTCTTAGGTCTTACATCTTGCTTTTACTTTTACTTGTCTTGCCAATCTGACTTCTCTGGTAAGACTTGGCGATCCTCACAGGATTCACAGGTTGAAAAACACTCATATACGCTTCCAAGATGGGAAATAAATATGAGTTACTTTTAAAAAAGACCAAATGTTTTTTAATACTAAATTGTATAAGTTTTTACCGCGAATAACGTAAGTATCGGTGTAAAATATTCTCCAGATTGGATTACGGAGATGTTTATCTGTTCAGCTCAAATGTAAATAATTTAATAAGTGTAGGTAGTGCAAGATGTACTGCATATCATACGACCAAAATCAAGCGAAATACAAGATTTCGGTTACTAATAAAATTATTACCTTAGGATCACTAAAGTCGATGTCCTTCTCGACGTGCACCCAACCAGTGGGCGCCCACAGCGCACTATCTTTCTGGGATTGGTTCTTGTCAGATTTATCGTCAATCTTCGCGTCATTCCCCGGTGGTGTGCCTTCGCTTTGACGTATCATCCTAATAAACGATCAAATAACTATCAAGTGCTTTGCTGAAGCTATTTAGAATTTTTTCTCTCTTAACAAAAATATATAAATTTGCAGCTACATCGTTGTAAATTAAAGGACGTTTTGGTAACTAATAAACTTTATTGTCAACACCGTGAGTCTGTTAGATCACGTAGGTGAGAGATCGTTTTCTCTGGGTTCTAAATAAAATGTGGTCTGACAGGTCATGCCAGGAATTTGGCTAATAGTACTCGTAGTGCCCGACAATAATTAAACGATTCACCAAGATATGTAGATGGCATATAGTATGAAAAGACAGTAGAGACTTAGAAAACGTAAAGCCTTACCTGTTTAGTTCTTCAATAACATCCTTGGAAGTTGCCGCTTCATGGAAACTTAATTTGTGCTCTTGTTTAACTATTATAGGCTCCGGTAATGAATTGCTTTGTGCTATTACAGGCCTATTCCTTTCAGCTACAGGAATCTTTGATTTAGTTTTGTTTGTTGGAGATGATGGCGGTTTCTTACCCATTAAGGTTGGTATACGGCTCCTATCGGTTTTCGGTCTAATCTCTTTAAGAATTTCATTCTTATTACTTACTATCACAGTTTCCGCTGTCGACGTGCTTGTCGTGTTTGATTCAGTCATTTGAGGAGAGCTAGTTTCTGGAGAAGAACTCTCTTCTTCTTCCGGGACGGTAAGCAAGCTTGTGCTTCTTCTACAAGCGCTCATGACTTCCTCGACTAAAGAGATATCAGTATCTGTAGATAGGAACGGTATACTTGATGATTTCGGCACTTCCTGTTCTTTTTCATTTGTTGGTTTTTTGAGCATTATATTTACAGTGTTTTCTTTTAAAGCTGAATTGTAGTCTAGAGAACGACTAGATTCCGTTTCACTTGGTTTCTCGTCTTTAATTGACTTAATAACGTTTACTGCTTCAGTTGAAGTGCTTTCGTCGATAATTTTGTTCATTTCATTCTTTCTTTGAATTTTATTTAATTGATCAGTTTCATTTTCAGTGTTTTCTGTTCTTGACAACTCTTCAAAATATCCTTCAGATTCTATATAAGGATCTTCTTTCTCGATGAATCTTGGAGTAGATTTTGACTCGGATACGGTTTCACAAAATGCGACTTTCTGTCTATCGGTAATAACATCGCACGAATCGTTCTCGGAAAAACTGCCAAAGGAATCTGGTCTTCTATCTTCGGAGACTTCACTTCGAGGACCAACGGAATCATCGTCGAAATCAGCCGCAGCGTATGGAGGTGGCAGCTCACGGATCTCAGAAATGGGCCGCGAGGACATTGAGTCAGATTCTTCTCTATCTCGACAGTATTTTTGTTGTTCCGCAATAAAGTGGAGAACATTTTGTAATGTGTGTTCTCTGTCTTGGAGAGTAATTGCTTGAACGTCATTAATTCTTAAATGAGTATTCGCGTCTTGCGAAGGTAACCCTCTGGACGAATTTGAGGCTAAGCTCTTTGTGCTTTCGTATTTGACTAGACGGTAAAAGTCTCTAGTGAAATCTAAGCCAACGTTCGTGCAATCTCCGTCTTCGCTCAATGCCGTACTGGATCTTTTGTCAGCTCCATCAGATGTACTTGACCAGGATCCTTCTGGAGAATGGGTTCTATTACAATCCCATCTTTTCTCCGACGTTTCGTGATCATCTCCCGATTTACATTCATCTATTTCCACAGTTGCAAAGCCACAGTCATTCCATAAACAATCACCTACATCCTCTTCTAGCTCTAACGCGTCATCCTCTCTGATACTTGGTAATGTTGACAGTGATATTTGACCAGGTGTCGTTATCTCAGCAAAAGGAGACTGTCTATCTCTGAGATCTTCACATGAAAGTGATAAACTCCAGTCTTCTAGTTCCGCCCTATCGTATTCTAGATCAGCTAAATCTCTGTGTCGTTGTTGCAATGCTGACCTAGCATCGTCTAGCTCTAGCCAGTGTTGAACATAATCAGCATCATACTGCGAACCGTCTGCCCTATCATCTAATGTACTACCCCATGAAACTCTCTCTGAACTTGTTGTCGATGCTATAGCAGGTCGTCTTAGAGGTCTTTCTGGGTTTGGTTTGAGATCTAATACTAATACTCCTGAACTAGGCGAAGGGCTATCGAGACAACTGGTGGGGCATGTGGTGCCTGCTATCAATTTTAAGCATAAGTGCGAATCTGAGAAACTACGTACGACGTGTTGGAATGGTAATATTGGCCTTGAAGGAGGATAACTGCCTCTGACTCCAGCAAAAGCAAGACCGAATGGAAAATAAATATAATCAGCCTCAGCTAATAACCTAGCGTGTCTCCGAGATTCTCTAGGGTTGATGGAGACAATTGTTTGATTATCAGTTTCATCTGAGGCTTCGTTGAGGTCAGGTAACGCTCTATCGGCGGCGTGGTCGCTTTGCCTTGACGCATCAGCTTGGACGTCACTGGACATGGTAGAGTAACCTTCATCCTTAGCACCACTTTCAGGAGATTCTGCACCAGCTTCACATGCTTCACCACTTTCTTCTTCAGTTACTTTCTCTTCACTTGCCCCTAAAATTGGAAAGTTTCATTAAGTATTTTTAAGCATTATGGAAAAATGTGGAAAATCAGTGCTAAGCAGTAGCAAATTACTACTGAAATTCATTTGTGTTACTTATACCTCGAACAGGGTCAGCATGTGGTTGCGGCATGCTGAGGCTTAGCGTAGCTGGTCGTGTTGGAGTAGCCCACAAAGTTGGGTCCACTGCAGACAAAGCGCGCGCAAGATTCGCTGGGGTCACTTCTAGACCCTGAAATTACATGATATCATTTTTAAACATGTAGTTATCGTTTCTATAAATGTGATTTTTCAAGTTCATTTGTTATTGTTAAATCAGTTTCGTTTTTTTTTATCGTTATAGGTCTGGCTTAGTGGCCATAATCTCACCTGATGTTAAGTGACGATGTGGCCCAAGATGATATCACTCTAAATCTAGTGGGAGGACTGGCTCTCAAGTGCAGCTGCCGGAACACACCTAATGGTGCTTGGTGACAGATTTTCAACTTGAGGGTACTAGTCAGGCGGGCATTAGAAAATGCCCTACCACCATGCTATGGTTTCTTCACAATGTTTTCCTTCACCGAAAGCTCAGCCGAAAGCTTATTGTAGCTTATTGTAAGCGTATTCGAACTCACGTCAATCGACGCGAAGTCGTACATGCTACCACTGAGCCATCATTGCATATTTTACAT
The DNA here is from genome assembly GCA_947532125.1 of Saturnia pavonia. Classification (NCBI taxonomy): domain Eukaryota; kingdom Metazoa; phylum Arthropoda; class Insecta; order Lepidoptera; family Saturniidae; genus Saturnia; species Saturnia pavonia. Next base: position 3,185,949 of record OX383899.1, on the reverse strand, counting down.
GTTGTACTAAATCTTTTAGAATTTTGAACACAAGTATAAATAGCAGAAATCTTTTGTAACTACGTCCTTTATTTAACATCATATAATTACAATTTTCTATAAATACTTGTAGATACTATACGGGGATCGTACCTTGAGTTCGGTCCAAATATCAGCCAGGATCTGATGGCGTCGCTTGTCGTCGTGGCTGAGAGGGTGCGGGTGTGGTACAGGTGGAGCTGGTGGCGGCGAATCTCGGAACGAGACCAGAGATCCACACGAACCCACGTCTACTAGGTGAACTGAAAACGTCAGCAAACCATTACGTGTATATTTAGCTTCAAAATGTACAAGAAATTCTTAAAACCAAGGTACAAATACACACTTTCCAGCGGATGCTTTGAGTTTCTCATAGGGCATTTTAAATAAAAACCACAGTTTTGATGGATTTATGTATATATAGAAATAATGACTGATATTTACTAGGGAACTGTTTGACATTTTTGTAAGTTTGCGGTGTTGTCAATGTAAATAAATGATAATTGCAAAACAAAATATATTTTTTTATATCTTTTCAAAATTATTTAAAATTACTAGGTCAAGTTAAAAATAGTTTTCAGTACTTTTTAAACTTCTAGATTAATCTCATGAGCTAGTTCTCCAATATGACTGTACCTACAGAAATGCTATAGATTATTAAAAAATACGAATTGTATTTTTTACCTTGCAACTCCCTAGGTGTATGCGGTGTGAGAGGTGTGTGTGGCGTTGCTGGCGAAGGTCTTGGCTGCGGACGCAGTTGTCGCACGAGGAGTGTGCTTAACGCACGATTCTGCGCTTCCAGCTCGCGTACACGTGCACGAGCACATCCCAACTCTTCCCGTATGCTCTGTGTATAAATATTATAATGAATATTGTGATATAATGAATATAATGAAAGAGTTGATTCAGGCGGCCCTTTTGTTTCGTATGCAGTACTTGTCGGACAGGGGAGTTCTTGCGGGATATTAATCTGACATGTAGTGGTTTTTATTTTAATTCATAAACTTATGTAGGTACATTATTTCACTTTATATTTTACAATACAGTGTTTTTTTTTAATATTGTTGGGATATCCTGCATATGTGAAGTGAACTAAAATTATAACATAGAACATTAATTTTGAAATGCCACAAAAACCACTGGAAATTTCTAGCAATGCTGGCAAGTGACAACCCACTTTGCTAGAGCATTGTTTGAACTTTAAAAATTAGAGTAATATTCTATCGACGTGAAATTGGTAGAATTGTGTATAAACAGGTTTTTTTTAATGAAAACTTTTTTCTAATTAAATATTTTTCTTGGACTGTACTTTAAAGTTCTGTGCTAAAGCGAGACAAAATGGCGGCCTGACAGATATCAATTCAGCTGACCAGCACCTATTTGTAACCGAAATTATATAGAATTATCAGTAAAATTTATTTCCTATTATAAATAGTGATCCTGTTGTATTGTATGTGTGTATGTAGGTACAATTTTTGCAGTTTTGATTTCACACTATGCTGGATTGGGTACAACAGAAGGACCTGTCTATCTATTCCTCAAGATCTTGAGAAAAAGGATTAAGGATAATACAATATATACATAATATAAGGAATATATACATTTTTAAGTTTACTAAATAAATAAATATATTCGTAACCTTAACAAGGAATCGTAATAGATACTCATCTTTTGCGTAGCGGTTACGAAACTTTCAAAATTAAATCAACCGTAAAAGTTTACCATATCTGCTTAGCACCCCACCTACCCAGCACCCCCTCTCCAGTCAGTCCAAATAACCGTGTACATTTTAATTATACTTCATTAGTTAAATTAAATTCGAGACGGTAATTGACGGGCTGTAATTGTAAAGGGGATCTTAGGATAGCAAGATATTGCACTCAATGTTGCCAACTTCGAGGCGTCCTCAAAATTGGATGTAAAATTTGTTTATTAAAAGATTTAACGTGAAGCTTTACGTTAGGTATGAGGTTTGCATTTAATATTGCATAAATAATTAAGACTGTTATAAATTTAAAAGGCTTTTAGATAAGACAGGAGGTTAATAAAATGAGTTGAGTTACTTTTCAAAATGTACCTATACTTAAAATTTGATATAATTTGAACTATAAAGGTTAATTCAATTGTTTATAGGCCTGGGTGGTAGGAAACAATTTTGTCCAACTGTATGGCGACCACCACATACCAAGTGTAATACCTGTCATAGTGGCACGCTTAAGTAATCTAGCGGGGTCGTGACTGAGTCGCGACCACTATGCACATGGTGATAAATCCGTCACAGTGACTCAGTTTTCAGACCATCCAGTGTATCCAGCCGTTGAGAAGATTGCAGGTCGGCATGACAACGAATACCCACGATGGATTACCGATCTCTTGGTGTTCACCGTTTTTTTGGGTTAAAATGTGCTTTGGCTTACCATCAGGCATAGTACCGACTATAAAAAAAAAGGACAAAATTGTGCGCATCGGACAGATTGTCTCAAACGGTTTTGGGCTTGTATTAATTCTAAATTGACCTTCAATATTTAATAATAATTAAAACGAATACTGCAAATATTCCACAAATGGGAAAATATTTCTATCTAAAGAAAGGAACTGGTCGAATTACACCATGACAGCCAATGATGTTTGGTGATTTCAATGGCTAAGGAATCACTAGTTCTATCCTTTGGTGTAGTGGCATATGGATATACTAGAATATAAATTACTAACAATGCTCCACGGTTTCACCCCTGTTAAAGTTGTTCGATTAATTCTCCATAGCGTAGTTGTTTTCACTTCCTGTGTTTACCATATTGCTCTACGTTCAGAGTATTTCTCCGCTCTTTAGAGTCGTAGCGTGGTTTTACATAATTATCCTAAAAATGCAAAAAGAATTTTGCATATTATGCTATATGCTTTATATTATTAGTATAGATTTCCTTTTGTCCTCTTGGTTACCTATTTTGTATGTACCGTGATTTTGTCAAAGACCAGCACAGTTTTAATACTAGAAACTGTGTTTTAGACTTAGTAAGACTAAAAAAAGTTTTTTAGGAAATAGTGTTAGGTTCTACAATATGCTCCCGACGCACATTACTAATTTGACGGACAATTAATTCAAGGATCATGTCAAGCAGGTTTTACTGTCAAAAGGTTATTTATTATACGGTGGATCATTTTGTGAATGATAGTTATGTCTGGAAGTGATTCCCTTTCTGTGCAGCCGATAAATTATTAATATGATTATTGACTGTAAATATTATTTGACAAGTTAGGAAAAAATAAAATAAAAAAAAGGTAAGCCCGATCGAGTTTCTTGCCGGTTCTTCTCGATGACTGGGATGTTTTCCGAAACGGTAGTAGTGTTTGACGTTCATAAGTGCCTTCTTAGGGCCTAAACAGGATAAAGTATTTTTTGATTTGATTTGATTTTTCATATAGCTTGAATTTGCTTTAACTGTAACTGCGAAGTCTTTATAAATTCATAGAATAACTATTTTTAGCAAAATATGCACCGTGCTACAAAGGTATAATACATGAAACCAACGATTAATATGTATTAATTAAATTTAAAAATACTATTTTACTAACTACTAAAGACTAATATATCACCCCCAAATACTGTCTATAACTTAATATATCTACCCTAATTATCAACCATAATTATATTGTACAATATTACTTTGAAATCTACGTTAAGCGTAATCTTTCATGAGTTCGATCCCTCGGTATCTAATTATTATTTAAGATGGTTTCAACACATGGTACCAAAGCATACACTCCCAATAAACTCTGAAGGGGGATGAGCATCTATCAAACGTAATGTGAAGATGACGTTGATTGCTTTATCATAATTGCATAAGTGTCAGGCAGAGGGGGCTGCTTTATTATGTCGTAATGAATTTAAATCTTCAAGAAGAAAGGGTTAAATAACGTAGTAGATATATACATCAATCAATTATATTTTTTTTTCGAAGACAAAATATATTTAAAATCTTAAAAAACAATGAAATTAACTCAGCAGTTCAAACGTTGAAAACAGAAGCCTCGACAGCGCCATTTTTATCTAGAAACTTCGTCCATAGTTCGCGCGAAAACTGAGCAAACATGGCAGCCACACGCAAAATGGATTTAAACACAAACATTTGTATTATCGGGCAGATTATGCCCAGATTATAGTGGGCAGAAGCTTCTGAAATTATTACGGTGCCAGCTAAGGCCGAATTGTCCCATTTCGTAAGATTTATGTGTGAATGTAGCAGTGCGTAATCCGTGGCCGCGCGAATCCGGCCTTTATAATTATGAGGAAACAATTTTCGAGATGCATCTTAATGTTCAGACGGATTAAGCGATACGAGTATAAAAGTTTTTTTTGTGGATTAACATTCTAGGTGAGTGGTTTTGGATAATTTATGATAAGATCTGTATGTTTTTTTAAGTAAGACCAAAAAGGTCGTTCGTGTAGTTAGAAACATCTTCGTATTTAATGTCTGAAGAAATATGTTAAATGTGAAGATAACAAAGAAGTGCTTACATTTATTCATACATTCTATTCGCATTTCAAATAACGAATGAATTAGACGACATATAATTATAACCTAAATTATGAGAACTTAACTTAGATATTTAACGTAATCATAACAAATTATGGCTCAGCTTTGGAAACGCTACCGTCGGAATCACACTCGCACTCCTTTTTTACAGTTAGATCACTTTATAACTAGGCTTATTATAAAATTTTACACTCCGGAAATTTATAGTTTATGAGATAATCACAAGTTTATTTTTATTAATTAAATTTTAAAAATCGTATTTAAATTAGTAAATTTGACAATACAAATGTCAGATCAAGCTATTCTGAACGTATAGCACAGAGTACGTAATGTATAGACAAGAGAATTTCACTCATAGAGCCTAATTATCTTAAAGTTTCTGAACGTTTTTTTTGAACTTTTACAAAATTTTCGTATATTATTGCATATTATTATTAATAATTAATACATATTGTTATTAAAATACAAGCTTTTAGTTATATATATAATTTAATTTAAAATTTCGTATTTTTTTCTTAACTTGTTTTTATTAGTTTTTGAACGATCAATGTTTTGTTTGTTTATTCTGTTCCGAGTTTTTCGTGTCTGGGTTATTTTCTTTGTTCCGTTTGTTATTTCTTGGTATTGTTCGTTGTTATTGTTCATTGTTATTGTTAGTTTGTTTTACTGTACTTTTGTTTTTAACTATGTTGGATTGTATGACGAATGCCGATTGCTCGGATGTAGCAGCTGCAGTTGTGGCTGCGCAAACAACGCTGACATCGTACTGTATTGATACAATTGGTTAGGTTAGGTTTGTATTGTGAACAAAACGCACGAGCCGAGCGAGCGAAGCGAGCGGGCCGCGGGAGCGGCCGGCGAGTGCTAGAACACTAATTACCTGTTGGGAATTTATATACAAGTCTCAGTAGGTAACATAATTTTGCTTATTGAATGACTTAACCTCAAAATTTTCAAATATGATTTCTCGAAAACTACTTGTTTCCGCACTTTTTCTTTCACTGTGGAGTTCCCTTTCACCCTCCCGACCCTCCTCCGTCCCTTAGCGTCATCAAATTTAGCGTAGGTGACCTAATTTTGCTTAATAAATGACATAACCTCAAAATTTAAAAAAAATTATTTCTCGAAAACTATTAATTTCCGGAATTTTTCCTTTATAGGGGGATTATCTTTCACCCTCCCCCCCCTCCCCCACCCCCTTCCATATTCAAATTCAGCGGTAGCGTTTCCAAAGTCCAACCCAAATTATGGGATTTTTTAATTTAGATCATCTGTTCGATCATTCTGTCATTAAGAAGCACACAGTATAATCCAAACACTACGGTGATCATATAGAGATTGGCAATCCATCAACGGTCGCCGCTGTCATGCCGCTCGATATAAATATTTCTTCACGTTGCGCTTTTTTTTTTTGAGCTGACTATACTGTTTACCTTGGAGCCTTTGTGGCTTTTACAGCTTCACCAGGCTTGAGGAGGCGAGCGCTTAAGACACTCAGCCGCTAAAGCAAGGCAACAAGTTCCGAGCGTGCCAAAGTGGCCGGACCTTGGCTCGGACTGTTGCCGCGTATGCAATGAAGTCGCGATCCAACGCATTCCCTATAATTCGATCTAAACTATCTATACATATATACATGCTTCTTCCCCCTGGGAGGAGGGAAGGAACACCTGTATGTGTATTTAGTAATCTGATTTTTTTTGTCTAATCTAATTAGGCAAAGAAAGAAAAAAAAGTCCCTTGCAGAACCTTTGTACCTGTGTGGCGTGCATGTGTGTATGATGCAGTGTAATATGTTTCTATGATAGCTAGTGAATGTAGGGTCGCGGTCGCAGTGTCATGCAAGTGGCTGCTTGGCTCAAGGGCTCCATGCCGATGAATCTGACCCAGGCTTGAGTTGCCACAGGAGACGGTTGCGGTCGTGGCGGGTACGTTGCGCTTGAAGGACCGGTATGGTATAAATGAGGTAACACTTTGGCCGGTAGAATAGAGAACTTTTTAGTTCGTGCCGCTGTGGAGGTTACCGTAAAACTGTGAATCCGAAGTCCAGCCCTTGTGGTTATGTTGTTGAAAGGACAGGAGGGAATTAGAGCTACATGTTCACCTTCTGAGAAAGAAGCGCCCGTACGACCTGCTGGGCTACATCATCTAGCTTCCGCTCGTGGTCACCGCCGCCTAATCCCACTGACAACGCTGAGAGCTGCCCCCGAAGCCTCTCGTTCTCCGCACTCAATGTCGCCAACTGTCCTTGATAATGGGCTGCGGATGCCTGGAATAAAACATTTTTACCTTCAAATCTACTTCTTATAAATTCAAAGTTTTTAATGACGTACAATAGCGAACAACAAAATTATAAATATGAAATTTGGTTCTTTTTAGACAGTGATAAGATTTGTAATATTAAACTATAAAATAGAGTGTGATGGTGATATTTCTTTGACTCTTTGAATTCTAATAAAGGTTTTTGCTCTTATTTAATACTGAACTGTTATTCATTTGTTATCAATCAGTAGCTTTAAATGATTAGGAAACGCTGTCTTAGTCGACAGGCTGAGTGAAAATCCGAAACGAAACCGGCGCCGTGCCTAATATATTTTTTATTTATTCTACTGTTATATTTTCACAGACATTCATCAGCACGTCACAGCAGCGCTTGTCGTCAAAATCGCTTTAGTAAAAAAAAATGCTGTAAAAACAGCCCATCATTCACACTCTTAATTAAGAGACCGCCCGAGGCCTCAATACAAAACGAACCAGTTTAAACAGACACCTCGAGCTTTTGTTTGGCTAGAAAAAAATAAAGTTCGGAAAATTTCGTACGTAACGTTGGAGGTCTGCTTAAATTTGACTGTCATTCGATTCGAATGCGCTCGATTTCTAGCCAGGGTATTTAGCGTTTTATTTTGATCGCAATAAGGGTTAATAAGTCAGGAGCGTTTGTCGCAATGGTTTTCATTAGTCCTCGAGTGAGGTCGAGATACAAAGTATTTGTATGACTGTCTGAAATAACACGCGATTGATACAGCTTAAAGGGGTGACATTTCAATGGGTACATCAGTATCTTGGTATATTTTTATTTCATTACAAAATGTGTGCACTAGGAAGTTATACACTTCTTTGGAGTAACAAAAAAAAAACTCCAAAATCTTTATCCCACGTGCCAACAATATAATGAAGTTGCCATCAATGATAAAAATGTAAAATGAATTTGACAGACTTTTGTATTTCTTTTATTGTATCAAAATGATTTAAGGGAGTATAAATGATTATTATTTTAAGCAAATTAAAAGTGTATAAATAAATATATTTAAACAATTCAGTCTGTACAATGAATCCATATTATTATTATTGATGACTAACTTCATACTGTCGCACTTGTCGAGCGAAAACACAGTTTCCAACTATAGTGGTTGATAACGTTCATAGGGTTTTTTATGTTAAGTAGTTAAAAAAAACTACACAAAATGAACATAAACAAACAAAAAATATGTAGGTAATACAAATATATGCGAACATTAAAAACTCACACGGCTGTCGTGTAGTCCTCGCGCAAAAAAAAAAACATTTTAAATACTTAGTTATTTATCATTCAGAATAATAATCATATCATTTTAAATTGATATAGTTAATACTGTTCAGCATTGATATCGAGTCTTCACGTTCATTAGCTGGTTTAATTAAAACTCCCAGAAATAACAGCCAGATGAGACATGTACACCGCGGATTTATTTTCAAAATCCTGGCATACCGCACCGTCTCTACCGTCAGCAATGCTGTTGTTTGAACATTTAATTTAGTAAATTTATATTTTGAATTTCGAATGCGCAGATGTTTAAAGGATTAGGGTAATTAAATTGAAGAGTGGAATTGGTTTTGCTTGAATTTGGAACGTTAGAGAAAATATGTTTTACTTTGAAATTAATCATTTATAATGCTTGTAGTATCAGGGCGGTGTTGCCAGCTTGATAAATAAATGTAAGGAGCTTTTGCCATAATAATTGGAGACCGACATGAAGACGACCATTATTGGAATCTACTGGTCTCTAAAAGACTATACGACTATACTATGATTAACGATGGAACTGTGACCACAATTCAACACGAACCCATAACTTTCACGATCCTTCAATGACTTTTCCAATAAATCACTCGAACCCTTGCTAAATTAATTTGTCAAGTTTCCTTTGATTTTTATGAAATACTCTATGACGTTCAATTATATAAAGGGAGCGGTTCCAGATATGAGAATACAGATAGTATATACTCATTTTTTGAGGGCATGATAATCTACTTTTTAAGAATTTGTACTGTTTCTTGTATAAAAATAATGAAATAACCAATGTCATACATACATAAATCACGCCTCTAACGGGATAGAGACCTCGTCCTTCCGCTTGCTACGATCCTGACAAACATCATTCGCTTCTTCAACATTTATCAATGCTTACATGCTGCGCGTCAACCAAGATCGTAATATCACATATTATTTCTCGAAAGTGTGTTTCCTTACAACGCCATTTCCATAAAAACTAATGATTCAAACGTCACATTAAGCTCATTTTTCCGGTTATTGACGAAATATATAAAAATGGTTTAAAATTAAAGTTGTCTTTAAATAAATCGATATTTTTTTTTATGAAATTGCATTTCCATCTCATTGCTCTATCTCAAAGACGAAAAAAAGATTAAAGATGGTGTTCCCAATGAAAATATATTCAAGTAATATGTACGAGGTGCTACTGATTACTTAACAATCAGTTTAACACTCACATGACAGCTGTCAATGTACGAAATATTTGCACGAGTCATAAATATTCGTGAAGTGATCTTTATTTGTTTACTGCTCCAACAAGAAGAACTAGATTTGAATGAGAGCCTTTTGATGAGCTATCTCCCGTGAACATGTGACCTTAGATTGATATCATATTCATTTTTCTATCGTTGATAGGTTTTAGCGTGATGGCCACAATTTCACCTGATGTTAAGTGACGATGTGGTCTGAGAATGTAACACGCTAAGCCTAGAAGGAAGGGACTGGCTCTCAAGTGCTGCTGCCGGAACACACCTACGCGACAGATTTTCAATTTGAGGGCTTGTTACGATTTCATCATGGACCACGGTGTTTTTCTTCACTGAAAGCTCAGGACTCATTGTAGGTATTCGAACCCAATGTCCATTGACACGATGTCCGTACTCGCTATCACTAAACCATCATTGCTTCTTTCACATCATATGTATCATATTTACATACATTATATACCCGTGTGGGTCATGTCAAATACGCGTCATGTGTGTCATGGCTATTTTATAAAGTTTATGATTAATTATGTGTAGTAATTTACCTAATGTCATTATAGAACTTATTTCCCTTCCCATATCCTGATAAAAAATTACCGGTTTTGTAATAATAATAGTACTGGATTAATCTTGCTTATGCAAAAACTAAATATTTAATTTATCTATCTATCAATCGCATGAGTGTAGCCAGGATTTTGTACGAGGGGGGGCAGGCTATACTAGCTTGAGATAATTATTTACCCCCGGACGTACCTGGCTTCGCATATGATAAATCGGCATGTATTGAACAAGCTGTAATCATTTTTCTGTAGAAATTATTAATACTGAAACAAAAGCAATCTCCCAAATTAAGTTACTTTGTATTATAACAATGAATAGGGGCTCTACTTAATTAAGCTTTAGTGAAAAGGTATGGTCACGGTTTTAAAACTCCTCCATCATAAGGTTGATGATGACGTCACAATTTGTATTTAACCGCAAATGTTTTAATTCAATGTAGTGCATTTTTTACCCGACTACGGATGAACCAAAAGGAGAGTTATGATTTCAGTAGGCTATATATGTACCTGCATATCTTCTATACTATCTACCATTATTTGACAAATAAGGTATCATTAGAAGCGTCTTGATTGCCCGCTGTTTATAGAATTCATACTGAATTCAATATTGTGTATTTTTTTATTGATAATTGTGTAAAATTAAAATAATTTTTATTTATACAACATTGAATTATTTTTACATAAAAAAAGTCAGTAAAATGAATTACATTATTATCATTGACGGTTAAACTTCATCATGTTGTTGGTACGTGGGATAATATTTTTGAAGATATTTTAGTTTTGTTAGTTTGTAGGTACACAAGTACACACATTTTTTAAAGTGAAACTTTATTCTATCGCCCCATATTTTTTTAGTTCATCTATCGCATGTCACATTACATTACATTGTCGCAAATAAAATTGAATTTTTTGCCGTACAGTCATGGATTATAATCGTACGGAACATAGCATGTCGTGTTATATTACATTTCCGCAAATAAAATTGAATTTCATGCCGTGCAGTCAAGGCTTATAATCATAGGGAACATAGCATGTCGCATTACATTACATTGTCGCAAATAAAATTGAATTTTTTGCCGCGTAGTCAAGGATTATAATCGTACGGAACATAGCATGTCGTATTATATTAGATTGTCGCAAATCAAATTTAATTTTATGCCGTGCAGTCAAGGATTATAATCAAAAATTCGGAACATTGTATATTTTAAAGTGCGTTATTAAAGAATGTATGTCACATGTCCTCAATAATTTCTATTTTTTTAAAGTTTCACTTGCATAGTGGTTTCATAAAACCACAATTTTTTTTTTATATATTCTTACGTCACGTCACATAAAACCCTAAACACATCGATATTTACCGACTTAGTCGATAAAAACAAAAAATTTCTATGCAAAAAGTTCAAATAGGTGATACTGATTATAACTCATTCTGTGCACTGATTCTAAATACAGCAATAACTAGAAACAAACAGTTAGGCTTTGTGTACAATTAATCATGACCGGCAGTGTAGACATCATTAGCTTTGTTCGGTCACGCATTGCGAACGCGGGACTTTAGGTGTGGTATGAACCAAATTACAGGTTTGAAGTTTCTTATTTTTTTCAAAATCAATATCAATTCAAAAAATACTTTATTCAATTTAATCACTTATGAACTTCAAAAATCCCGGTTCGGCAAAAATCCCTAGTAATCAAGGTGCGCCGGCAAGAAACTCGATCGGGTGTGTCTTTTTTTTACAAACTTTACATATGATATTTAAAGTTAATAATCATATTAATAATTTAGTGAAATTAAGCACAATGAGGGAGTCACTTCCAGACATCCTGATCATTCACATAATTATCTACCCTTTAATAACATTTTGACAGTAAAACCTGTTAACATGATCCTTGAACGTTTTGACCGGCAAATTATTAATGTGCTTCGGGATCTTATTATAGAACTTAACACTATTACTTAAAAACATAAGTCCACAATTTTCACATTATTAAAGAACGTTTTGCACGTGTTATTAAATTATTTTTTTTAAACCAAGCCTCTATGCTGAAAATTATTGTTGATTTAGCGAAGGTGATAATTGTTTAGTTAACAAATTCTGCTTATAAAGTTGTTTTAAATGTTGTATTCGACTAAAAATACTTTTCGTTTAGATTTTGAGTTCATTATTTCGAATTTACCCGATTTTGTTCTATTTTTTTTATTCCATTTATATTTATTATTAAATTTTGCCTGGAAGAAATCGCTATAAGCCATAAGGCCGCTTAGTTATACACAAGTAATGTAATTAATTATATAACATTTATGCTTATTTTCGTGTGAAATAAAGTATATTGCATTGTATTACTTGTTCACAAATCACCGAATTGTATATCGAAAATACCACAAAAAACTTCATAATATGCGGTAACATAACAAAAGTTTATGAATTAAATATTAAGACAATACAGAACAAATCAACTTCTCTAAATAAATATTTACATTTTAAATTATTAAAATTAAAACGTACGTACATAAAACGATACAACGACTTCCATGTATTTCACCGGACGTCAAAAATCTGCTACTTATAAAAATGCAATTATGATGAACAAATGTATAATGTCAGGTATGAAATCTAACCGGCCACTTCTACATGCCAGACTGAAGGGGATAAAGGATACCACTTCATTATAATTCAACCGCATCTGGATAAATAGGAATGGTATTAAATATTTCTTTGGTGTCGACCAAATCACGCGACCATCAAATTATAATAAGAGTATGAACCTTTACTTTCCATGTAGGTACTGTCACATCTCCAATTTTTTAAGGGTATTCTTCTTTTGGCGCCTTTAGTAGAGGATAAAATTGAGAGCTTCGCGCGCATCATGTGACGGAAGTGCGACATGATGAAGTTATAGGCCGCCCGCAGTAAGCGCGCGGGGCGGCGGGTGTGCACGGATATACACGGTATTGAAATGATACTCTATATCTTAAAATAAATTTGAGTTTATGTATGCTATTGCAACTGGTACAGATATCTAATGAAAAATAATATATTTAATACATACAGTATTGTTGTCTTTATTAAAATGCTAATCAAAAAACTTGTGCCTGTAATCTTTACATGCAGTCAAAATGAAACTTAATTGTATATTGTATGTTATTCAATATAATAGAATGAAAACGCGCTAAAGCACTACTTTAGATTGATTGTTTAGTTTTTTTTAATGCAGCGTCCTTAATTCCATCTTGTTAAAATAATCTCTCCTGGAGAGGTCTCAAAAATAAAACCGTGTAAGCCCATACATCAAACGTCTGTTGCTGCCGGCTTATTGGTCGGTCTTGTTCCTCTCCCGAGTCCCGCAGACCATTAGGAAGGTCGTGCTTACGGCAGTTAAGATATAGCCACCAATCATTTTTAAGGTCTAAGCAAGCTCATATACAAATAATTACTTGTTTAAAAATAAATAAAAACACTAAGAGAACGCTATAAATACCTGATTTCATCGAAACAATTATTATTCTAAACAAATAAATAAATTATTTTCCTCTATAACTAGATAAATATTGAAAGTTCTGCCCGTTGCTGAACGTGGATATGCGATTCAAAGTGAACATATAACGATATAAACCGATCAATTATGCAGTATCTTTGAAGCGGCAGAAGTTAATAAATTAGATCGGTACCTATCCAATTTAGTCGGATTATCTTATCGAGAAGTTTGCGAGTTGGCAAGAGATGTGAATAACAACACATACCTTTGAAAATGTTTCCATAACACTCAGTCATCTGTTACAATTACATTTATTATATACGAAATTGGGAATGAAAAATTAAATTAACTGTAATAAACTTTAATTAATAAATGATTAACCAAATTATGATCCATTTAATATATTAATTATTATTTAAAAAAAACAGTATTAAATTAAGTCTTTAATAGAGTGAGAAACTTTCAGAGCTATTTACTTAAAACGAAATTTAGTGTTGTAATTAAAAGGTAATCTTTCCTCGCTTCCTATAAAATACATTTGCCGTCGACGCCATCTTTTTTCCTTTCACCGTACATAAAAAAATACTTTATTCAATTTAATCCCCAAGAAGGCGCTTATGAACACCAAAACACTACTAGCGGTTCAGAAACATCTAAGTCATCGAGAAGAACTGGCAAGAACTCGACTGGGATTTTAAAAAAAAAACAACTGTATAAATAATATTTACAGTTGATAATCATATTCATAATTTTATGGATGCACTTCTAGACATATATACACACTATAATCATATCATAGTTCGTCATTCGAATTTTAATAACAAACGTGTCGTCACATGAAAATCCTTATCGTATGAAACAATGGACAAAACCTAATTGGTTTCGTTAGTTCGAAACTATGCGGCTGCAAGTCCCGTCTCTACCGGACGCGGTAACGTGATTATGTAGAATCACCTCTCTACCCGCCCTTCGGACCCGGTAGATAGCGTAATGACACTAATGACTAACTCGCCTCGTCCGCAGATTAAAATATTTCCCGTGATTCCCAATTTGCCAGGGAATTGACTTTGTAACTTTATTTAATGTGTATATTTTTGAATTACCTAATGCCAGCAAGTGGTGAAATATAGAAATTGACTTTTGCTTGCTTATTTTTATATTTGCTTATGTTTTATTTTATACTAGCTGATCTCGATTATTTCTGATTCTGATTATTTTTTCCTGAAAACTCTCCCAGGACCATAACAAGCAAAACAAAATAAGAATTACTTATATTCATCGTTTAAATCGTGAGTCCATAAAGAAATCAAATACAAAAAAGAAACTTCATTTTTTTCTTTTATTTATATACATATTAATACTTGTGGTTAATACACCACGTAACGATTAAAATGAATGAAAATTGTTTAAACATAAAGAAAACGAGACTGACCCCCACAACGTGTAAACACATCTAGATAAAAAGTCTACACTACTTAAAGCTTTTTAAGGGTACAATTTAAATACCATAACGGATAACAACTATAACAAACGGAAAATCATCAGCAGATCACGACGGTAGTGCGCTTTTATAGAGTATAAGATACAAATTGGTTGTAACACAAAATTGTTACTCAAAGATGTTTTTGTGGCAACGTCATATCTCCGTTAATTCTTCATTAAAATAAATGTTTTACACATTATTTTAAAGCTTATTTTTCCCGCTATTGACAAAAAATAGGCAAATGTTATTATTTTCGTAAAAATATAGCATTCCTACTTAAAATATCACAATTATATAACATGTAAGAGGCGTCATCTATTAACAATCTGTATAACTATCATAACAGCTGTCAGTAAGTTGTTTATATAATATATTGTGTAATATATTTGCACGGGTCAGCTAGTTATAAATGTAATCTTTGATCTTGCTTCAAATAAGCAAATGTATCTATATAAGATGGTTTTCGATTTTTTCTTTCATTCCCCGTTAATTTTCCGGCGTCGACGCGACGGTGTGGGCCGACGGTTTGGCGCCTCAGCTACAGCAAATTGCATGATTAATGGAATATTCAAACCACATCGTACAAATCACAAGTATTTTATCACTAACTGAATCTCTTTAATCAATTCCTTGAAATAGCTTTAGACTACTTGTAGGTATTAGTGTAGCGCGTTCAGGTCCCGTGTCAGTCTATGTGAGATCGGATGCAACAATGACTGAAATTTCATTGAAAGAAAACATCATAAAGAAACCACATAGGACATAGGACATTTTCTATCTAGCTACAACCATCAAGTTGGAAATCTTTCGTCAAGCTTCTATCGGTGAGTCCTAGAACTGCACTTGTAAGCTAGTCTCTTATGTTAACATCTTCGACTACATAGACTATAAACATCGGCTGAAATTATTGATAAAAATAAATTATGTGTGCAGCAGTTCACACGTGACAGAAGGGAAACCTACAGAAAAACATATGTTTTTCAAAAATTATTTTTAAATATCTTAAATCAGCGGGATTTGAACTATCGACCACTCATGCGTACTACGTCTGAAGTCTGGTCGTTTCACACCATTAGGACAATCCGACGACGAGCACAATCATGAAAATCTGGCATCAACCGTGCACAATGTAAATGCATTCTATCTCATTCTCTCGGAGGCTAAATCCTATGAATGTATATGGTTGTCTCTTTTTACTGTCCCTTTTTAGTTTTGTCGAGTTTCAAATCACAACGGTGCTAAAGAAGTTTTCACTTCAAAAAGATTTTATATTTGCTAGGTAGTGCAGTAACGGAGACGATTATCCATTCAATAGTCACAGTAGTCACACCGTTTTTAATGGTCTTTAGTCTACTCTAAATTCATTTTAACTAATTAGCTCTACTTTTGGAACTACCAATCAGATTAGAAATTATTTTTTTCATTTTATATGTAGCCTATTTATAATGTTTAATATAACTATACTGAATTTCCTTAATAACGTCAAGCAATCTGGCGAGCTGTTAGCAAGTACGGGAAGTCACGAGTTAAAACCATGGTAACGTAGACACGCAATATTTAAAATGACACCAAAATGTAAAAACAAGAGACAAATAGATGAAACAAACTGCATTTTAAAGCCAAATAGTTCCATTTTCAGATGTCGTAATTAGTTTTTAAATATGCTTCATGTAAGTGGCCAGTTCCGGAATTTTTTAGTGCGCCCTATGTCTAGTTATAAATCTGGGGTTATTTTCAAATAATCATAAAATCTTTACAATGTTTGTCCGTCAGTTCATGCATCAGGACGTCAGTACTTTTAAGCAAGCTCAAAATCTTCGTTTACAAATAACATGCAAACAGAATTAGCGTAAATTCGACGAGCGCGAAGCATTGCGCGGCATAGCGGGGCGGCTAGGGTACGTACAGATAAACGATGCACCCTATTATGACCAGTCATATAGTGGTGTGCGATTACAATAGATATCGTCATTAAGTTCTAAAACAAAATTAGTGAAAATTAATAAATTACAGGATAAAACTGCTTGTTACATAAATTCTATCAGAGGAAGTATGAAAGTTGCACGGGTGACGTGAGAAATGGTTAAATGGCATGTCATGAGAAGAGATGAAAGTAATTAGAAAAGTGTTAAGTATGAAGATAGATAGGCATAAGATTAGAGGAAAACTGAAGAAGGTATGGATGTATAAGGAATGAGTTGAAGGCAATGATAGCTCGATGGTAGTGTGTACGGAGCGTCGGTAGACGTGAGTTCGAATCCCTACAGTGAGCCTGAACTTTCAGTGAAGGAAACATCGTGATAAAAACATAGCATGATAGTAGGGGCTTTTTCTAATTCCC
The DNA here is from genome assembly GCA_947532125.1 of Saturnia pavonia. Classification (NCBI taxonomy): domain Eukaryota; kingdom Metazoa; phylum Arthropoda; class Insecta; order Lepidoptera; family Saturniidae; genus Saturnia; species Saturnia pavonia. The sequence goes on along the minus strand of OX383899.1, from coordinate 3,168,738 downwards.
GCCTGGCTAGCTACCACCCTAAAGTTGAAAATATGTTGCCAAGCACCAATATGTATACTCCGGCAGCTGCACTTGAGAGTTAGTCTTCCACTAAGGTTAAGCGTGCGGTACTTGGGTCACATAGTCACATAACATCAGGCGAGATTGTAGCCACAACGTTAAATCTATAATGGTAAAAATGACAGCATATAGGAGAGAGTGAAAGAGGAAAACATGTTGTGGCAACCCTAATGTTGATGATTGTTTAAAATGATCCATGTTTTTTTACTGATTTGTATTGTGTACTTATTTCTACATGTGTATTGAATTACCTTGATATTTTAATTGCATTTCTTATTAGGGCAAGTTAATTTAGAAAATTCTTTGAATAGCATAGAAGACTCTTCGCCATTTTATTGCTCGAATATGGCTGCTGGCGTAACCGGATCATAAAACTTGTTGAAACTGGAAAATATTTACTATTGATGTTGATATTGGACAAAGACTATCCCACATTGTTTATTATATTCTTTTAAGTTCTCCTTCCCTTAAGAATGAAAAAATAAGGCATTTAATATAGCTGTTGATGTGATTATTTGCAAATGGAATGAATCAACGACAAGCAATATTATCGAACCTAAAAGAAAGGCATCATCGTTATTAATAGTTGAGAGTTATCGACATAATAACAGACATCACTAGAATCGTGCCCTCGGTAACTGCGCCCTTGCACTTCGGAAGGGTAAAGCTGAATTATTGTTTAGAGGGACGCGAGGGGGACGGCTTTTAAACCGGGGAAACCCCAGCCATTGTGCATAGCCGATTTCCAGCTGTACGCCATTTTAATGTCCTTCCGTGTGTTACGTGCGTGTGCGTGCTGTTTGGTACAATTGCAATGTTTGATTCAAATATTTATTTATTATTCGATTCATTAGACTTGGGCAAATTTTCATTTTTTGTTATTATTTGATCATATTCGTATCTAATGTTAAGAAACAATGTGGCCGAAGATGTTAATACGCGTTACTTAGTGGGAGACTGGATTCGAAGTGCATCTGCTGGAACACATATATAAGTGTTTGGCGAGAGTTCCAACTTTAGGGTGCTAACTAGTGAGGCGGGCATTAAAAAATACCTTAACACAATTCTATGGATTCATCACGATATTTTCCATCACCGAATGCTCAGGCTCATTTTATGAATCAAAGTTGAATGCTGAACCAGTATCAAAATTACAAAACTTAAGAGACACTTTCAATTTGAACCTATTATTCCATAATTATTTATTTATTAAATTGCAATATACATATTAAGTTTCTAAAATTAAACATTTTTTTCCCTACTGTGGGCCACCAACTAACTGGATTGGAACAGAAGATGGACATGCAGATGATGGAACTACACCCATCAATAACACAACTACGCCAAGAATGGCTCATTAAGATTAGGAAGGCTGACCCCATAAGATACGGGAGAAGACGAAGAAGAAAGAAAAGTACCGTTCCAGGCGTAAATGAGGTAGATAATAAAAATTTTCAGCACGAGACACTGGACGACGTAGCAAATAGTTTTTGTGCTCATTTTTTATTCTTCTCCATTTAGACTTTGTTTCGTACTTCGTAAAGCAAAAGATTTCGTGAAGCCGGAAACCTTGCAGTTGCTGTATACTGCTCTCATTCGTAGTAAATTAGAAACATCGTCTCTCACCTGGAATCCGCATGAAAATCTGTACTTTCTCTTCCTTGAGAAAATACAGAAGGTCTTCCTGCGGTTTCTTTATAAGAAAAAATATGGTTACTACCCGTTTTTATACCCAACTAAATTTTTGATTGGCATGTTAGGTTTAAGTTATCTTACTTAAACTCTGATTGCATAGAGCTTACTTCTAGAGTATGTAGACACTTTTTGCCAAATAAGTATTTAGCTTCACACCGGCACGAACTATTCAGTATAACGGCATGTCGCACTATTATAGCACATTACAATTCACTTATCATCCGAGTACTACGATAGCTTATCGAAGTCATAGTAGTTTCCACTTATCGACTTATTTGCTGATGAATAGAAGGATTTATGTGCATCATTGAAATTGTTTTGTGAAGGATGGAATAAGTAGGAATATTTCATAATAAGTATAGATATTGCAATGTCTAATATAATGTTTATAATTTGTTATGTTAAAATTTTTCTTTTACATGGTTTTAGATGTGTCTGTTATACTGTGTAAATAATTAATAAATAAATAAATATATTTCGTTGATCAAAACAAATCTCTTTTCACTTGCACCAAACGTGACTTTATTTCATGTTTATCATTATTTGTCTAAAAAATATGTCCGTACGTATGTGTGCGTTACGGGGTTGAAAGGCTTTTATTACAGTTCCGAGTATTTTTCGTATTGTGGCCATTTGAAACTGAAAGGGTAGAGTTTCGAGTACCGCTTAGTCGATGACTTTTTGCGGTAACCATGCACGTTCCCTATTGCCCTTAAGATATTTTTTTTATAATATTTATTTGGTTTAATTAATAATCAATAAAAAATGAAGCGATGATGATTGTAGTTTAGTGTCCGGATACCGCGTCGATAGATGTGGCTTCGAATTTACTATGAGCCTGAGCTTTAGGTCAAGCAAATATCTTCAACTTGAAAAGCTGTTAGTAAGTACCACTAGGTGTGTTCCGAGAGCTGGACTCGAGAGCCAGTTCCTCTAGACATAACGTATTACTCCATCGGAGAAATTGTTGTAAAAAAAAAATACAAAAAAAAATGAGCACTTAAAACCACGTTTAACTGTTAAATAGCTATATAGTGCCTCAGTTGGTTCGTTTAATTAAGTCGTGGATTTCCGATTCCCACTGGAGCAGTAAACTTGTAATTGACCTAGCTAGGTACGAAAGTTGTTGGTATTCTATTCACTTCATCTGCGAAGAGAATTTGTCTCGCTAAGCGTGTTTTATCAACTGTATCATGGTGAATGTTCTGAAAAGTTGTTTGACCTTATCCTCTCTTGCCCCTTCCACTACAGAACCACGTGGACTGTTCTACGGAGCCACAGCTACATGGCAATATCCAACACAGTACGAATAAAGAAATTCGCAAAATTTGCCTTTGCCCCTTACCGTTAGGATGTGAAATTGTTTACCAGCCAAGGTGTTCTTTAAAATGAAGTATTTTGGGCAGGCGACATTTACCAACGACAGTCGCCTTTGTATTTGAACTGTACTGTACTTAGTTAGCATCAGATGCTGTAGTCATTTTGCCTAGCAAATATAAAAAAATAATGAAACTGATTATTTGAAACGTAATTTAAACGCATTAGCAATAATTTCTAAAACTGTTTTTATTTTTCGGTAATGGAATTTAGCCTGATGCAAACATACTATACGATTTACAGGTTAGTATTTGTAAACAACCTCAAGTTTTAAGTGGCAATATGGTCTAAGATCTCAGTATCTCAGCTGCAGCTGGCGGAACACACTGATGGTGTTTGGTGCCACATTTTCAAGGGTGATTGCAAGCTAGTTAGTAAATACCTTATGTTTATGTTTCATCACGGTGTTTTTCGTCATCGAAAGCTGTGGCTCTTTTTAAGCTCGAACGCACTCTGGTTGAGATGGTGGCCGGGAACGCTACCACTGAGTCATTAACGCATCAAAATTGTAAAGCTTTCTCTAGTGGATTGCTACCACCCTCATTTAAAAAAACTGTTGCAAGAAACCTACCGATTTCTTTATCATTATAGCCACAGTTTGGCGATATAGCCACAATCTCACCTGATCTTAAGTGAGGATGTGGCTTAGGTAGCACGCTAAGCCTAGTGGAAGACTGGCTCTCAAGTGCAGCAGCCGGAATACACCTATTGGTGATTGGCGATAGATATTCAACTTGAGAGTGGTAGTGGATGCTTTCCTTCATCGAAACTTCAGGTTCATTGCAGGGATTCGAATTCAAGTCGATCGACCTGATGTCCGTACAAGCTACCACTGAACCATCATTGATTACGTGTATTCTGACAGGAGAGATACTTCCCAATAACAAAAAAAAAGAAAAGATACCGACCGTCCATCGTTATCAAGAAGTGTAGTATGCTATTAAACTAAAAAAAGTATTATTATTTTAATAATAGTTATAATGCCGAAGATAAAATTATCCTCATAAAACGGTAGACTCTAAACTTGTTACAATGACGTCACAAACTACGTTATATAAGGAATTGGTTCATAACAAATTCGTCCGCCCATTTAGCGACATTAAAGAGCGTTTATCGAGTTTTAGGGAGCGGGGCGGGGGATGGGGTACGCGATCATTTTTGGATTATGACTGCCCCTGCAGATACGAGAATTAATTTGCGAAAGTACCACTTTACACGGACCCCTGTCACTTGAACAAAACTTGAATTTTCTGGGTACTTGTCCTCGGTTATGTGTAAAGGACGGATCAGGTATACTTGGACCGGTCATAACTGGACGTTCTTTGAGGGATTAAGCCCGCTGCAGCGTGTTTTAGGGGAGCTATGATGTTTTTGCGTAATTAGTAGGGCAAGTTCTTTGCTGATAAGGGGTTTGTTGTTAGATTTTGATTATATAATAGCTGGTATATATTCACATACATACATTATACATATTCTCCATCACCCGCCTTTATAAGTTTATATTTTCGAATATTATTTTTCACTTAAGTGTAGTCAAATAAAGGCTTTTTAGCCACTTGAAAAAGGGCATTTTATATATATATATATATTCCATTTATTTTCTTACACCTGCAATATATTATCTATATCTTATCTGTATCTATATCTTATTTTTTTGCAATCTATGGTAAAACGTAGAACACATAACTAGTGAAACTACTCGGTCCTTGTATTCCTCGAATAATATTCTCTTTTTTCACTTGTTGTATATCTACTATTATTCCGCAAATTAGAACGGTTTGTAAATAATTCCCTTTGGTAGTTAAATATTAATTCCCATTTCTTCCCAACAATTTAAATAGAAAGGGAGACACCAGTTTTTGGCGACAATTTTCAAAGTGATGTTCTGCTTGTTTTACTGGAGCTCGGAAAAGTGACGTCACTATGCCTGATAGTAAGCACTGAACAAGTCAAAAACAACGGTGACCACCGATAGATCGGCAATACATCGCCGGTCGTCACTGTCATGCTGACCTGCAAACAGCAAGCAGCAGTTCTATATACACTGGCTTCCTCTCCCTTCCACGACACAACGACACACGCTGGGCTTCGGAGTCACAGTTTTACGGTAACCTCCATCAGGCTCCATCTCGACACCAACTAAAAAGTTTTCTATGTCTTATCTTTATCGTACCGTGAAACTGTGAAACCATCTCCCGGCTATTGTATCCTCTCCTTCTTATGACAGCGGGTCCTTCGAGCGTAACGTGAAGAGATATTTATAAAGGCCGGCATGACAGCGATGACCGTCGATGGATTTCGATCTCTCTGTGGTGGCCATTGTATTTGAATTGTCATGTGCTTATCATTAGGAACAGTGCCGTTCCAAGGATCTTAAGTGTAGTTTGCGTCAAAATTCATCGACGGTTTTAGTGGAACTTCTGTCATTTTACTAAGGTATATAAAATATAAGGTAAGGTATAAGGTAAATATTGTAGTAAGCAACAATTTTCCTTTCGATGTTTACATTAATGATCATTAATTAATCAACAAGCTCAGTTGAAAAAATAAAGCAAAGGAAGAAAAACAGAGATGTAACAAGGCTTGAATAAAGTACTAGAGCGTTCATTTTTATACGCTAAATAAAAGTACCTGACCGGAGCAAAATATTAAAATACGATATTAAAAGAGGGTCCGTACACAAAAGAGCGCGCAGGTATGTAGGCAGCGCGGGGTATCATTCAAAATGTGTCGGGAAATGGAAAAATCAAAATTCGCATCCGTCATTCAAAATATCAGATATAAAAGTATCGCAGTTGCAAACGGAGGGAACAATGAACGAACGAATGAGGGAACGGCTCGCTATGGCCTGGCCGTTTCGTTTTAGTTAAATTTCATTGTAAGTACGTTTTGTATCAACAAGTTTTATGTAAGACTAACTGTGCCCCACGGTTTCACCCGTTGTTCTCACTTCCCTTACTTGAGTAACAGCTTGTCAGATTGCTTGACGTTCATGATTACCGCTCCGCTTCTTATAGCCGTAGCGTAAAGCTACATACCTTCACTTACCTTAGTTAAATAGGCTATCATTATAATTAATTTTGGAAGCAATGATGGCTCAGTGGTAGCGTTTACGACTTCGCGTCGATTGACGTGAGTTCGAATCCCTGCAATGAGCCTGAGCTTTCCGTGAAGGAAAACATCGTGAGGAAACCATAGCATGGTGGTAGTGCATTTTCTAATGCTCGCCTGGTTAGCTGCTACAACCCTCAAGTTGAAAATCTGTCGCCAAGCTCAATAGGTGTGTTCCGGCAGCTACACTTGAGAACCAGTCTTCCAAGTAGGTTTAGCGTGTTATCATCTTGGGTCACATCGTTACTCAACATCAGGTGAGATTGTGGGCACTACGCCAAAACTTATAACGATAAAAAAATCTAAATTGACTAGCGATTTCAGATATTAGGTTCAAACAGACAAACAATCTTTGAGCTTTATAATATGGTATAGAATAGCTTGTATTCCTTTCTCTAGCTTGCCTTTTCATCATTTCAACAGTTAATTTCCTAAAAGTAATTACCTGTGCACGTTAAAAAAAACCTGCATTATGTATCTAAATTAAATCTAAATGAACCACAGTACAATTTTTAGCTTCATGAATATTCATTTTAATTATTATTTATTTCCTTTTTTATGTAACAATTATACAAAAAAATCATAATACTTAAAATATTATTAACCTCCGAATAGAATAATATGTATCGAAATAATGGGACTGCAGGAAAATTGTTAACAAGTATTCCTTACTTCGGGCTCAACTTTTATATTGAAAAATGGGGGAGCCAACAATGCCGTCCGGAGTAATGAAATATTTTGAATATTTGTATATCAATCCTCTTTAAAAGTCTATATTAACGTGACCAGTAACAAAAGAACTTTGCATATTATAATTTACAAACAAAATCTAACACTGGTCGGATATCCATTTATATTGGTGACAGAAATTCTTTCGAAGCACGTCCGTTGTTTAGAGTTGAGTTTAGTTTAGAGGATATTATGTTGGGGATTTTTCAATGTTTAACTTTTTAATGGTAGCTTTTTATTTTATTCTTAATAAGGAATAACGTTTCATTTTTAATAATTTTACTAAAGGATGTGTCGGTGTTTATCATTCAGATACTAATTTGTAACGAAGAATTTCTTTCATTAAATATTATTGGCAAATATAAAATTATTCTTTGGGTTTTTTATGTTTTAAGTAAATGATTTTAAACTAGCTGTGTCCGCGGCTCCTTTCGTGTGGAATACAGCATGCCGTCGGTATTGTGGTGACCTTTCGTCGCTCGCCGGTTATTTTAAAGATAATGCAGCTTATTATTTTATTAGTGTGGAACGCTAATTATTCTTCTAAAGTCCAAGTTACTACTTATAAAATCAGCCAGTAAAAGTCCCATCAAAATCGTTCCAACCGTTTCCGAGATTAACCGGAACAGACAAACATTTTTTAAATTGTTAATTTATTTGTTATAAGAACCGTATATACTTTCATATGAATTTAGTAAAAAGATGTTATTTAGACATTACAAACAGATACTTCAATTTTATTTATTTGTGAAGATGTATAGATAAATGTTAGAAAAGATGAACACATCTAGAGCTTGAATTATATATTTTTTCTGTATAGTGGTTACTAGTATTTTTTTTTATAGTAGTATGACAAAGTGTCAACACTGCGACTGATGATAAGCACAGACAAATCCAAAAACAAAAACGACCAGAGACATTGATCATCTATCGACGGACGTCACTGTCATACCAGCCTATAATCCTCTCGGAAAATGGATAGATGCTAGCTGATTCAGAAATACGACAAACAAAAGGGAGTCACTGACACGACACAATAGATGTGCATAGTGATCGTGATTCAATCAGGTAAAAATCCTTACCGCCGAACTTAATATTATCCACAACACGCGTAATTTTGCCACTATAGTGGATGTGCAATTAGTGTATCGTGGGTCGCGATCCAATCGGACACACTCATCATGACCTACCATCCAGCAGTTACAATCTAGAAGCAGAATTTATCTCACTTCATGAGTTGCTCAAGCCTGGCCAAGTAGAGCTGACAAAAAATTTGTCAAAGCCAATCATGTAAAATGCATTCTTTTTCGTTTTACTCAGTCTAGCTTTGAGAGATGGCAACACGTTAGAAAAAAAAACACTGTAAGATGGATAAATGGATTACTTTTAAACGTGCATTCTCATAGTTAAACTATTAGTCTGAAAAGTTTATGGAACCCAGATGCGACTCCCGTTGGCACAAATCAATTCAGTGCTTAGTTTTTCAAAGGTACAGTTTAAAATTTATTATAGGTTTTTTTAACTTACTTCCAGGGCCGACGATAACGAAGCCTTCTCCTGCTTCAGAGTTTCCACGCGGCTTTTGTATTGTAGCAACGATCTGACTGTCTCTTCCATCCTGGAACAATTAGAAAGAGATTTGAATAAAAACTTTTTTTCTGTATAGAATTACATACAGTCTTTTTACTATCCGTTACTGTATAACTACATATAACATAAATTAATGTATTTATATTACTCAAACGGATCAATCTCGTGCAGAAGTGTAATCTACAAACCTATTTGCATGTACTATGAGGAAGCAAGATGGGTTAACATTTTTGTTTAGGGTAAGAAAGGGAGAGCATCTCGTCGGAAGCGCACTTGAGCTTCGTCGCCACTTCATTAGCGGACGACATCCGTCAACTGCGTCGCGGCACTGACAAATGACGAGTTATGTAGTGAGTAACCGAGTTCTTTTTTAAAATGTTTTGTCTTTACGAATAAAAATGAAATGCTGTTCGTTGCTAAGCGCATCACTTTAGAATGGAGAAATTTTTACCTGGATAATTGGAACAACTAACATTGCTGTGTCCTATTATCTTAATATACTCGTATATTGACTTTTTTGTGGACTCAAGACCATAACTCACGATTAGACCGATAGATATGCATAATTCCTTTTTGTTTTATTCGAAAAAGCTTCCGAGTAAATATAATTAGGATAGGTGGCGCAGTGGTCGAGATAATGGTTACTGGAAAGGACGGAACAATGTCTATCCTATTAGTTAGTCTATACTCTATACATATTACAAAACTTAACGTACATATTCTGTCTGTTCATTTATGTTATTTTCACGTTCAAACCACTTATCAGATTTACATGTTTTTATTTTAATTGATAGCTATGTTATCTGGCAAGATTATAGGATATATTTTGTAAGACAAAGTAACATAGGAAATAAGTAGTGACGATAATGGTAAATCAATTCGAAAAAAAAAGACGCATTTAGCGTGCTTAAATGGCTTACACTCAGTAAACCATACGATATATATCAAATTAATGTTTTACAAAAATGTTAGCGATAGCATATATCTATCTTCTACGGATCACACACAGTAAGAATTTTTGTCTTCTGTCTTTTGAGCGGGGGCAGCACGAATTGCACGTGCGTTCGACGGACAGCATTCTGTACTCCACGCGAGCGGAGCAGCGGACAGCTAGTTTTTAAGTTCATTACAGGTCCAAGTGTCATCTTAAAGATATCAAATTTTGTACATTATTAACAGAGATTGAATATTGAAAATGTCTGATATTTTCGTAGTGATTTAAGGCAGTGTTGTATTTATTATAAAGTTGATAAACCAGTCAAATAATTTACCGGCCTAAGGAGCCTGAGGCACATTTGCAGAATCTTTTTAAGCCGGGCTGAGTTGTTAATACTTGAAACAAAACCGACGTTAGAATCATTCCATTCTGTTTTAATTATTAATAATACACCGTTGAGAGCACAGATTATTACGGGGAACATTTACCGCGTAACTACGAGTACTTATTCTTTGAAGTACTTAAATCTTTATTAAGGTTTCTGTATCTCATAATGAAAAAAAAACCGTTATAGGATCACTATATTTTAAGATATACTTATTTTGGTGAGTTTAGTAACGAGTAAATTTGAGAGCTGCATCATGTTACGGAAATACGTCATGATGAACGTAGCAATCAATGATAATAATGTGAATTCATGTTACTGACTTTTTTATTGTGTAAAAATAATTTCACTTTGTGTAGAATAAACATTATATTGATTTGATTTTAATTTGATAAAAATAACATTCATTTATACACAGTTTAATAATTTTTAAAGAAGAAAATCAGTAAGCGGAATTCATTGGTGGCTGGCTAACTTTATTTTGTTGTTGGCACGCGAGACCTTTTTTTTTAAAGCTAAGAACTATAACTTCTAATGTGCGTACACACGTTTTTCTTGTTTAGCGCCCTGGATCATAGTCTTTTGAGCATACCGCTTTGTTATATTTATAATTGTTAACAATAATCAACGAATGTATATAGTTTAGTTTAGAGGTGTGACTTTTAATTAAAAAAATCATTATTTGTTATTGCCTCACTCCCTTCCTCCTTACTTCTACTTATTCTATCCATAATTAAATATTCTATATTCATGTAAAATATTAAGCTTTAAGCATAAGTATTTCTATTGTAAATCATTAAAGTTTTAATTTACCGGTTTCAATAATCATCACCTGAATTTCATAAAAGCAAATCATTCTACTATGAAATAGGTACTCAACTTTGATTTCAACTCAGTAGACGCTTCAAAACACACTTTATAGATTAAAATAATTAATCCGATTCAAATTCATTATTCGAAAGATCCGAACGTTTATTATTGAGCGTAGAAAGGAACTTAATCCATTTCTTGAGCAGATACTCCCATAAATCGAACTTTTCTAATAACTCAATATCAAACTGGCTGGATGGAGTTGTAGAGCCTCACATTATTCCTTTTTCAAATACGATGTTCAATTAGAATTTAAAATTTGAATAGAAACATTTCATAGTCATAACGTTATATGTTTAGAAATATATAAAAAATATTTTCATGGTTACATTCAGCAATGGATTTTCTGAAATTATACATTTTCTTTTAGAATAAGGAAACTCTACAAGGCTACATATATTATAAGCTTATTATAATACATATTACATACATATCTATAAGATTATTCTACAGTATGCCGAACAATTGGCAACTAAACTAAAACTGAGTACTTGTCACACCGGACATTGGCGAAATTACCTACGTAGAAGCCATAATCGTAAAAAATAAAGAAAAAATAAGGCTACATATCTATTACGACCTTTAGATTTTTGCAAAGCGCTAATAATAGCCAAAGTGGATTTATTATAGCAAAAATTAGGAATCCCTAAAAAGTATATTAAGCTCTCATCAAAAGGTTATGTAAAAAAAGTTTTATAATAACCCTGCAAAAATATATATAACCAGCATAAAAAATTGTGCGTTTTCGCAAATTTCCCACGTGTAATATCTAGAAAACGAATTTGTTGCGGGCTCTGGTGGATCACCCGGACTACGGGCGTCCGTGGCTTATTACACTGTAATTTAATGTAATTTTTTTTTTTTTTTCGACTAACGCACTTTTTTAGGTGTATACTGGTGCTTACTACCGCTAGTCACGGCATATTATCGATCGATGTGAACACATTTTTACGTACTTTCTACACTTGATTGATTATTATGCACCTGCCTTTTTGTCTTTATATATCATTTTAGTATTATTATACAAAAAAAATTATGGCTCGTTGTTAGCGTATATGGTTACAGCGTTGATCAAAGTGAGTTCGAATCCCTACAATGAGCCTGAGCTTTCGGTGAAGGAAAACATTGTGATGAAACCATAACATGGCAGTAGGGCATTTTTATGTCTGCATGGCTAGCTACCGCCCACAAGTAGAAAATCTGTCGCCAAGCACGTATAGGTGTATTCCGGCAGCTGCACTTGAGAGCCAGTTCCTCTAAGCTTAGCGTATACCTCTCTTGGGCCACTTAAGAACAGGTGAGATTTTGGTTAAACATTAAAACTTAAAAAGAATAAAAAATAAACTTGTAGAACCGAACCTCATTTTTATAAGAATGAAGTAAGTACAAAGGCCTTGAAATAGGTTCTATAAAGCTGTATCCAGTTGCAACACGTAGTTTGCAATATTTCTTTAATAAAGTGGAATGCGTATGATGAACAAACAACGGAAAATTGGGAGATTTCTTTCTACTTGGGGTAGCCCGTCTGTTCAAATACATCCACAGAAGATTGCAGCTAATAAACCTTGTGTTTTGTTCCTGGGGTGTTCAGGTTTCCAGAACTGTTTGGGGGAGGGCGGTTGAAGGTCGGCAACGCGCTAGGAATGTCTCTGGTGTTACCGTTGTCTGGTGTTACGGTAATCGTTTACCATCAGGCAGGCAGTAAACTTGTTTGCCACTTTAGTTGTGTAAAAATCCTAATATTTGATCCAAAACACGAAATTATTTATGAGTTATGATATAAAATTGTAATAAAATTCTTCCATTCCATGCATCAATTCATTAAAAAAAAAATATTCCATTGCTTGTATGAAAATTTAGCAATCTCTGGAACTCTTTATCCGATTTTAAAATCGCTCTGATAGATAGCTACAGTTAGGCTGATCGTTAAAGGGTCTCTTTTGTTGTTATTAAATATTTTATTGTAATTAAACGAGTACAAATTTGATGGCGTTCGTTAGAGAGAATGCAGTGGTATCGAATGAATTAGGGGATACAATTTCACACACAACCATTTAAACAAGAGCGCAACTTACTTAAATATTAATTCTTATTTCATTAAAAACACACACAATTTAGGAAAAAATGACATTCACCAGCAGGCAATGGGCCTTTTTTGTCCGATCCTATCTAAAACCCATGTTTTTTAAATGTCAATTTTAAAATTCAGTTCCGAATACATCGTTTCGCCGCGTTGTCATAAATTTCAATTACCACATTTCTGTGTTTTTATTTCAGTGGCAACACTCGCGCTGGGGGTGCTCTATACCGCTCCCTCCAGTCGCGACAAATTACGCGTCGCACGTCCATTCAACCCTTGACCAGATGAGCACCTCGTAAATCTTATCTATTAAAACCTGCATCAGTGTTGGTAATACCTCTTTGGTTGTGGGATAATGGAAGAGCGGAAAGGCATACTTTTTTTTTAAGAAATGTATTGTCCGTAAATAGACTTTTGCCTCTGTCAATCTATTATTTAAATTTGTAACAGGCCATGTAGTGTAGTAGTAGTATTTAGCTATTTGAACTGAGAGATTTAGGGTACGATTTCAACACAAAAATTATATAGTACAAGCTTTGCTTAGTATAAAATTAACTTCTACAGGAATTTCTCGCCTAAATAAAAATACTAACGAGATTTATACGTATGAAATAGTTATACGTATATTTGTGTCTTTTATATGTAATATTAGTGGCATACTTTGAGTATAATAATATAATAATTTTTATCATTTCTCGAAAAATGACTTGATCGAATAGAATTCATCGTTAAAATCTAAGTGGTAAGTGTTTTGCAGTAAACATATAGAAATATCATTAATACATAGTTGAATTTAAATAATACTTTGTACATTTAAGCCCGCAAAAAGTATCTTTTTATATTGTGTATTATCGAAAGATTTGATAGGATTTTAACAGAATTAAATAGACAGACAAATATCATATCCAATAAATATAAAGACGCAAAGAGTGACGTCTGTTGAATAATTTGTATTATAAAACTCGCTATGCGGTTACGACTTGTACTCCAAACTTCTAAATCACATCGTGTTCTGTATAACGCATTATCCTAAACACCATGATTTACCCGGGATTTAAAGTCTGAAATGCGGTAAAGCTTATTATAGCATGTTCGAAATTATTATCATTAAAATTTTAAATGAGTTAAATGATAATTATTATTAATTTTATAAAAGAAAATTTTGTGATTGTACGGCTACTAATCATTATTTATATTCAAAATTATTAACTATTGAATGGGTACTGATCATGATGTATTTAATTATTAGAAGATTTTTCATATATGGGTAATGTTCGTTCGACTGTCGATGGATTGTAAATCCCACGGTAGTCGCCATGTTATTGGATTACACTGTGCTCACCATCAGGTATAGTGTACATATTTCACCGTGTTACGATTAAAAAAAACACACACAATACATGCATACCTTCTTCAGTCTTTATTTATTTGGCACGCCAACAGATTATCTACATATACATGTTTATATGTTAGTTAGACGAACACATTACGAGTACAATTAAGTACTCCAATTAGAGGCGAGAACAAAATGCAATATTTTAGTAATTAACAAAACTGATTGAAATAACAATAACTAATAATAATAGAGATATTTAGTCTAGTTATAACTGGTGAATTTCATAAATAGAAGATTTAAAGGAGGTCAAAGAACCAGGACTCCAGGATTCCAGGACTTTGATTATAAGTTTCATTAAATGTTTTAGATATGTACGGATGAAATTGGTAGAGAAAGGTGCATATGTGCAAAATATAGAATTTTGGCGTAGTACCTTAAGTGTAATTAATTATCTGCAATATTTCCGGACTGTCAGCCTAACCATTCAGTATTTTGTACAGAAATATTACTCCAAACATAAAATGTCTGGCTTGTTTTAATAACTATCGTAGCTTTTATTGCTTCATCTACTCCTAAATGACTCTGATTCCTTCTCATAACATGCCCATATCACGCTAACCTATTACTTCTCAACTTCTTTGTCACTGGTGCTTTTTAAATACTTACTCTGATATATCCATTCCTAATCTTATCCATTCATCTTAACATCCGCTACTCTGCAATATGTAATCTTCTTTCATCCAACTCTTTCGTTGCACATCACTCAGATTCATACACCAGTACAGGTTTTATAGATTTTTCTTTAATTTTCAGGGCCAGTCATGGATCACATGATTCGTGAGACCTGCTGTCATTTCATTCACCTTGTATATATTCTAAGTTAAAGTCTCTAAAGTTATAATAAAGGAAAACGGAAAAAAAATATTTTTCCCTGGAAAATCAAGCTTTAAATATTAAACATTTGATGAAGTCTAGCTTATCCTTGATAAATATTCCGGTGACTTAAGTTTTGCGTAAATTTTCATACTGTGAAACGTGGAATGATCTTTCCTTCCTTCCATAACCAAGCACTTGAAGGCCAATTTCCATAAGACGTAGCGGCTCGTAACGCAGCGTGGGAAACTCAAACGACACGTGTAATGACGGCCTAAGTCTGCCGCAGGTGTATCCTGACCCAATTTGGTTTTATTAAAAATGTATACCCCGATCCACCACGATGTAATGCCAATATAAAAACGGTATAGCATCTTTTAAAAATTAGAATTTCTTAGAACATACTGATACTTATGAAATAACTTTTTTTTAAGAGATATCTGTTCTAGTAATAAAGAAGAAATTCTAAGCAGCACGGCGATCTAGTCGGTGGTTGGACACTAGGATAATTTTACCCGCCATAGTAGTACACTTAAGCGTGTCGTACTCAATTTTTTTTTTGAACTGACTATACTGTTAGTCTTAGGGGCCCTGGAGCCTTTACGGGTTCTATAGCTTTACCGGGCTTGGGGGCGAGCGCTTAAGGCACTCAGCCACGAAAGCTTTGCAACAACATCCGAGGGTGCCAAAGTGGCCGAACCTCGGCTCGGACTGTTGCGCGTGTGCAATTAAGTCGCGATCTGACTAATTCCCTATCATTCGATCTAAACTAACTATACGTATATACATGTTTCTTCCCCCTGGGAGGAGGGAAGGAACATGTGTATGTGTATTTAGTGGTCTGAAATTTTTTGTCTAACTAACTAGGCAAAAAAGAGGTCCCTTACAGAACCTATGTACCTGTGTGTTATGCATTTGTGTATAATGCAGTGTCATGTGTGGCTGTGAAAGCGAGTGAATGTAGAGTCACTGTAACGCGCGAGCGGCTGCTTGTCTCAAGGGTTCCATACCGATGGATCGGACATACGTGTCGTACTCCGGAATCAGCCAGTATATATCCAGCAATCAAGCGGGTGCAGGTGACACGAAAGGTCTGTACCAGACTGGTTCGCGACCACAATATATGATGCTACCCTGTAAACCCAGAATGGTGATTCTCTTTAGCCAGTATCCAGCTACCGCGAGGTTTGCAATGAGCCGGAATGACACCAGCGACCGGCGATGTATTGCTGATACTATCAGCGGTCGCTGTCGTTATTGGATTGCATTATAATAACCATCAAGTAAAGTGCCTTAATTTTGCTATGATATTATAAAAAAAATGAGTTGGAGAGATTAAAGTAATTACTTAGCGTTCAGGTGTAAATATATTGCTTTTATAACGAAAATTGACTCTTATTATTAATACTGTAAAATACAAACTCCTTTTAATTTGCTTGCGACGTTCGACCCGAATAAAATAAAAATGTTTAATATAATTCAGTATTCAGACGTTGCCTTACTGGATATCTAATATTGTGTTGTTAACACTAAGTTGGCGCTATCCGGGGAATGGGTCCCGTAAAACTGTTGCCTTGTAAATTTATATGGCGCGAGGCTATGAGGTGTTAATGGGGGTAAATTTTGACGATGTAAAAATTAACCTGGATAAAAACAGCTGGAATGTTTGTAGAGTTAATTTGATACAACTATTTTATGTTAAAGATTAAATACGATTTTCTCTATGAGTTCTCTCTGTTTTAATTTTCTTCTATGAGTGTAGAATATTGTAAAAAACACCTTTGAATAATTATTATCAGAAATCATTTTTACCACGGTTGTAGCTATAATATGAAGGCTTTTTATTCGCTTAAAATACAAACTGGCCGGCATGAAGGTGACCACCGCCGATTTCTCGGTGGTCACCGTTGTTTTTGGCAATCCTGTACAATTATTGCGCTTACGATCAGGCATAGTCCGGCCCCATTGTCGTGCTACTATTAAAACAAAATATCGGATGATAGGGTACTTGAGTCCGTTAGCAAATACAATACATATAATGAAAAATTCAATATTGTGACTCACATCGGCCTAACGTCATAAATAAAACAACCTATATATATCTGGAACAATTACAACTTATACTTAATGGCCAAAGCTGGGTCTATTAACGTTGACCTGTTTGTTAACCCACATTTAGTATATATACGTAGAGGCCATTGGCCATAGTGGAACCCAATTAGAGACTAGGTTGAGCACGCCTGTCGATAACGGCAGGTTAATCCCGTACACGAATTGTATATCGTGGTCCATTCTGAAAAAAAAAATACTGACATATAAACTTTATAAATTTCTTTATAAACATCGTATTTCGTATCTATTTTGTGATAATAGTGAGTTTTAATGAATTATAAAAAAATGATAATTGGTTTTTGAACTCCTTTTGACGCGTAGCTCGACCGACGTAAGCGCGACCCTCCTAATGGTCTGCGGGATGCGAGAGGGGAACCTGATCAACCAATAAGCTATTCGACAATAGACGTTTGACGTATGGGCCTTCGCGATTTTATTTTGGTGACTGTTACAAATGAGATTATTTTACCAAGATGGAATTACAGATAATACGTTTAAAAAATATACAGTCAGTCAAAACTAATGCTTTAACGCGTTTTTATTCAATTATATGGTGAACTAAACATATACTATTAAATTCATAGAAGTTTCACTTAAACTGCATGTAAAAATTACACACGCATTTTTCTTTTCAATATAGTAGTTTTTTGATTAGCATTTTAATAAAGACAACAATATTATGTATATTAACTCTTTTATTTGTATAAATTTATATTTTATAAAGAGTAACTTAGACTAATTTTATTATAGATTCTGTAATCCACGCGGGCAAATCCGCGGGCACTTGAATATAACTATATTTTAAAGACAGTAAGGTAAAGAGAGAGAGAGAGTGATTAAATTAGTCACGTGGCATAAGATAAACAAATATAGCTTTATCAAAAGATTTATCAAAGTCGACTTTCAACCACAAGAGCGCCCGCGAGGCGCGATCAATACTCTCAAGGTTAGCTGCTGTAAGTTATTTTAGACTGTTTTTATGAGTGATGACTGGCGTGATTCTATAATCACATATTTATATTCAGCGATACAGGCAGGCGTGAAGAGACCTTTGCGTTTGTATGCGTAAACGCTAAAAACAAAGCAATTTGGATAGGATAGGATTTTTAGGTATGGAAGGTAGGAAGGAAGGTATGTTTAGTAATATACTCTGTGAGAGTAATCCCCAGAGAACAAAAATGATGATAAATGAAAATTTGAAACAGTGATGGTTCAGTTGTAGCGTGTACAGACACCGCGATTGAAGTGAATTCGAATCCCTGGAATGACCCTTAGCTTTCGGTGAATCGAAACATCGCGTTCATGAAATGTGTGAAAATTAAAATCAATGTGTGAAAAACAATATTCCACTTTTAAAGAACAACCAAATCGATCCGACCGTGATAGCCCTTTGATATTAGTCAATCTTTTGACAATATATTTTAACGACCATAAATACTGTGGAATTCTTTTGACTATATAACAGTTTATACAATACTTTAGATAGATTTTATGAAAATTACCACTTGCTTTTTTTTTAATCTTCACATAAAAGGTGTTATTATAAATCCGTCGAGAATTTTCCAGAACAATGAGGTTCACAATAGAACAATGTGTGGGGTAAGCCTGTTTTGTCGAGTAGCTCGCTTTTAGTGTAAGCGTTTGCGCCCTCGAACCGAAGCTTACGGAAAAAATGCGGTCTACGTGCGAGCGATTTTATATGCGTAATGAACGCACACCTATTTATAATCTGACTGTTATATTTTTAAAATGAAACCAGTTTTAGATAGTTATCCCAGGTTTGTTTTCATTTATTCAAAGTTTCATAGATTTTTCATTGGTATCATTTAAAAATATATTTGTCTTGTAATATGAGATAACACAATTATTGAATGTTTGTATGCATTCTACTTTTTAATAAAACACATTTTTACATCGTGTATAGAAAAAAATGTTCAAAAGTAAGTTTTTCGTTGATGTAAGTAAATCAGAATTATTAACACGGTTAATAACGATTTTCAGGTTTTTTTGTTCCATACTAGTTGCGTTTATAAATGCTTGAAACATTTTCGAAATACCTGAAAATGATTTTTACGAATTTATTATAAATACACCTTTTTGCGACTTCGTACGCGTTAATAAAATATAAAACTTAATAAAAAGAAAATACCCATATCACATAGGGACAATGTAGCTTCCTTTCAGTGAAATAATTGTTTGTTAGAATCGGATTAGTAGTTCTAGAAATTACTTCATACAAAAAATTCGCAAAGTTTATTTAAAAATTATGTTATGACACAGGAAAATAAACAATATGTATCCCTACATTAAGAAACATATTCTATAAATAAATAACTATAAAAATATTATAAAAAAAATATTTGAAATACCTATGTAAGTTTTCTTTATGTAAATCGCTTATGCTTGTATTTTGGGTGGCACCTCGCGGCGTTTGCAGCATTACCCCTCAAACCTACTTCACAATGCTGACTAGGCGTCAGTAAGGGATATTGGTTGCAGGAACTATTTTATACATCATTTAACTTACATTATAATAACCAATAAATAGCATATTTTGATTCTTATTTACATTTTTACCGTATAGAAATTATTAAGTAGAGTATGAACACGCCATGTATATGGTATAATTTGCCCATACGTTGTCCAATGGCTCGAGCGTAATATTACTGATAAAATGTAATTAATTATTAAGACTTTCGGTTTTGTATAAGATCCCCACCACTAGGTGGACCGACGACCTGGTGAAGGTTTCGGGAATCCGCTGGATGCGAGTAGCGTAGGATTTGAAGCAATGATGGCTCAGTAGTGTTGTGTACGGACATCGCATCGATAGACATGAGTTCGAATCCCTGCAAAGAGTTTCCTTTTAGTAAAGGAAAACATCGTAATGAACCCATACCATGGTGGTAAGGCTTTTTGTAATGCCTGCCTGGATAGCTACCACCCTTATGTTGAAAATCTGTCGCCAAGCACTTATAGGTGTATTCTGGCAGCTACACTTGAGAGCAAGTTCTACCACTAGGCTTAGCGTTTTACCATCTTGAGCCACATCGTCATTTAAGATCAGGTGAGATTGTGGCCAGAATGCTAAACCTACAATGATAAAAAAAGGATTGGTTTGTTGTGGTGATCTTTGATGCGAGTCTATGTCTAACAGTGGACGTCTTTTGGCTGAATGGGTAGAATTAAGAAAAAATAACTTAACAAAACGTGTGTTCCTCGAGAAATGTTTTCTCGTAGTTATCAAAATTTTGTAGGGTAAACACAAAATTAACATTTCTGGGCGTTCAAAATCATTAAAACGTCGTGTGCTGTCGATTGACTTTTGGTTCTATTGCAACCAAGACAAACCTTTGCGAGCGGAACAGTTTCCCTTTTTGAGATTTGGGTTACATATATTTTGTTTTTTAAAGTTTGACCAAAATGTGACTAATGTTAAATAATTTCGACTTTAAATCCTTGTACTTTAATAAGCCGTCCGCTTGTTACCATTAAGTAATTAAACATTTCATGCACTTGTCTATGCTGATTAAAAAATATTACCGATAAAAGCTTCAGTTTCAGGATGAAACTGTAACTGTAAAATACTCAAAAAGGGCAATATGATATGATATCGCTCCGCTTGCGTGGACTACAGAATGTCGTCGGTAGAGCGCACGCGCGAATCGTGCTGGCCCCGCTCCAATTTCCGGCGATCGCCTGCTGGTTATTTTAAAGACAAAAAGGCTTGTAGGTTATCCTTAGAAGATAGACATTTATTATTGCTGACTTTTTTGTAGGTATTTTTAAGATCTACAATTATAAAGAACATAAATTTGATATATCTCTCATAGTTTACGCAGCGTAAGCTATTTAAGCGCCCCAAAAGCGTCTTTTTCCGAATTGATTTACTATTATCGTCACTTACAAATATATCCTATAATCTGGACGGGATAATAATCCCGGAATATAGCTATGAATTACAATAAAAAACATGTAAATCGGATAAGTGGTTTTCGCGTGAAAAGAACATAAACGGACAGACTGACGGAAAGTCATTGAGTTTTAAAATATGTATAGATATAGATAATGAGCTACACAATCTTGTCCTGTTTCCTACCTGTGCCCATTACTAACATCTGGTGGCTATCCCTGCCAATATATATGACCGACGGCCACTTCGGATGGTTGAAATCGCCTCGATTAGTCGAATAATGGCCGCGGCTTACGACCCGTCCTCATAAATAGCGGTCTATGAATTTATGGACGATTTATTGAAGAAATTTCATTGATCTATTAATTTCATTGATAACAATCTTTTTTATTGTTTAGTCAATGCTGTTTTTTATTTAAATTATTTACTTCTCACATGAAAATATATTAATTTAACACGTTTTAAGCAATTTCACCAAAAATCAGCTCGATAAAAAAAATTACTCCCTCAAGATTTTTTTAAAAGCTACATTATCTGTGATATTATAGGCTATTTTTTATTCTTATTAAATTAACATGAACAAAGTCGTGGGCAGTTGCTAGTAATTTTTTTTTGAAGTACGTGGATAATAAAACTTATTTTATAAGAGATTGTTAGTTTTTTTTAATGCCCTAATCTACCTAACGACCAGGCAGATTTTAAAAGATTATTTTTTAAATTCTGCCTATAATTGCCTATTTTTTGAAGAAGCTTATAGACTAATATAACTTGACGCTACAATCCTAAGAAGCAAAGCGGTAACCATTAACGTCAAGCAATCTGAAAAGATGTGCGCAAATACGGAAAATGAGAGAAAGATAGGTTTCGCGGGTGCACATATATTCAATTATATTTATACCTTTTCCTTACCTTACCTCTCTGTCTATCCGTTTATGTTCTTTTCACTCGAAAACCGCTTATCCGACTTATATTTTTTTTATTTTAATTTATAGCTATGTTATCTGGCCAGGTTATATGATATATTCTGTAAGATAAAATAATAAATAATGGTGAATCAATTCGGAAAAAAGACGCATATGGGGCGCTTAAATGGCTTACGCTGAGTAAACCATACTAGATATATCAATTGAATGTACAGCATAAATGCACAATAATTTTTGTCATCCCATTACAAACATTTTTGTCTTTCGTCTTTTGAGCTGGAGCAACACGATTCGCGAATGCGTTCCACTGACAGCATTCTGTAGCCCACGAGAGCGAAGCCGCGGGCACAGCTTGTAATTTATATAGGTATCAATGTTGAAACTACGTGCCAGGTGTTTAGTGTGTAAAGTGAATTTGCCTCACTACACGGTATTCTACTCAAAGCGCTGACTAAACGGGTTCCATGCACAACTCCTGTCGATTGAGTTACGTGCTTAGTTCGGAGACCAATAGGATTTATTGACAATCTACATCAAAAGATCGTGAAGGTCTTTGAATTTAGCTGGATTAATACGTATTTGATGCGTTATGGTACAATGATAGTAGGCCATTTTAGAAGCCACTTTAAAGGTGTCGATTTGAATTTTCTAATATGCTTTAATACTAATATTAAAAAGATAGAGTGCGAATTTTGCAAGTTTGTTTATATGAAGAGGGTAATCTTTGAAACTACTAGTTAGATTTAAAAAAAAACTCTTTGCGTTTTATAGCTTATTTATTGATGAAGGTTTTAGGTAATATAACTTTACGTTACGTCTCTAAGGGGTGAAGCAGTAACTATAAACGTAACGTAATCTAGCGAACTGTAGGCATGTAAGGGAACTTACACCAACGATAGGCTTCAGTTTTACAATAAACAGCCTTTGAGGTCTATAAATTAGTCCGTGAAAACCCTTAGGTAGATAAATAATACACACCAAATGAAACTAGTGACTATAATAAGTTTTTCTTCAAGTTTTAAGTTACCTTGTTAGTTATAGTTCTATAGTGTACGAAATTAATACGTTTACTTTTGCCTACAGACTCTTTTGAAACAAATATTAATATACAATGTATAAGACTTGGTAATGTTATAATTGTGGATATGGAATGGTAAAGGATTTGCCAGTATAAAAATCACTCTCGTGTTCAATGATTTACGCCATCTTGATAGGGCGGCTGCCCAAAATAAAATACATACATTGTTTTGCTGATTTCGATCGAATCACTTGTTTACTTGCGGTTTCATATTTTTAGATATTGTTAGTTAAATTAATATTGTTAGTTAAAGTTATATTGTTAGTTAAACTTATATTGTTAGTTAAAGTTATATGGTTAGATATTGTTAGTTAAAACTTCACACATAGGTTTTGATATGATAAAAACTTATAGTTTTTCTAATGCATTAAAATACGAACGGAACCGACAGAAGGAACTAGGATTAGCGAACGAATGGTCAATGCCAAGGAAAGGATGTTGCCAGCAAATAGGAATTTTGACTCTTAATGTATTTATTATAATTTCACGGGAACTAATTAAAAAATTACTAATACAAAAATGTTTCATACTTAAATAAAATATTCTGCGACTTCTCACCTTAATCTTTGTTCAGGTATGCGCATCGCAGAAGTAATGCCATAGTTAATTGTTGTTTAAATGTTTCCCGATGAGAAACTTCGATCGTTACGCAGCGAGGGCTACGTTTTTGTTGAATCCCGTAAGAGATTACCGTTTCCCGCTCTCCACTTATTAAATTTTGGAACACGTACCGTCGCTGCCTTAATATGTTTTATTGCTTAATGCATGACGGGATAGAGTTCCTTTACACTGTACGTTGTATAACGCGCTGTTTTCGCAATTATTGCTAGTATAAAAATATCACACGAGCATCGTACTATCAATTGTCTTCAATTAGTTAACAACAACAATTATTTAACAAGTTTAAATTAGTGAGCTTTTTGCTTCTTGATTTGATTACCATATACGTGTACTAATTAATAATTGATAAGTTGTTGTTCAAACTAAAATAAAATCTTCTATTCTAAAATTAGCCATATAAATAAGTATAAAATTTAATGGAACAAAAACCTATTTCCAGTTCAATTTAGCGTAATTTAAACAAAAAACTCGCGCTTCACTAAGTTGTTATGTTAGCTCTATAATCTTGACGAGAATTAAAAGGACGCCATCTTGCTTCAAGGAAAGTTCTCGAAGGATTTCTCCGGTAATGAGCGCTAGGCGCGTAATGTAGCAGCATTTAACTAAATGTGAATTATACTGAGGAAATTTCTTAACATTCGTCACGTGTCTTATGTGAACGTTTAAGAATTAACATTGTGTAAACGCGTTGGTGCTTAATGAAACTTTACTACGTTTTAAAGTTTTACATGGATTTAACTTAATCCCAGGAGACTAGCATTCTAATGTTAGTATGTAACATGATAATTTTACTGACTGATAACGGCACAGAACAAATAGAACTATTTTTTAACTGTATAGTTTTAGCGTTGATCCAATGTCATCTGATGTTAAGTGGCGTTGTGGCCTAATATGGCTCTTGAGTGCAGTTGCCGGCACATACCTCTTTGCGACAGATATACAAGTGTAGGGTGGTATTTTTTTCATACGAACACAGCAAATTGACTGCTCTGTACAAGGTGGTAAGCAAAGTACAAAGTACCAAAAACAACAGCGACCACCGAGAGATCTGCCGCCTTACACATTACGCGTTCGAGTTCTGAATCGAATCGAATGAAATTTTAATTGGTGTAATTTGACACTTTTGAAATCTACACTAGCGCAAGATCGTGCTGTGGCTCAAATCGGAACTAACTACGATCGAGTTTTTTCGTTACCATCGAAAAATTCGTACTCTTGACCTTTGTCTTGATACAATCAGACAGCTATGAATCGTGTTATCTTCAAATTTACAATTTACAAATAAATAACTCAACTTGATGCCGGTCATATTTTACTGATTTGAAGTTTTCTTTTACAGTTTTCGACAAAGATTAAAAATAAATTTTGTTCATAATATTTATGGTATATAATTAAATATGAAAATAATAATAGCCTCAACGTGTTAGCTTAATATATGTATATAAATCACTGATCTATCATTTACAAGTAAAATACGCTAAATAAGTAAATATATTTAATTATTGAATAGAATGAAACCATAGACATACCATAGTCAAAGTGTGACGTAATCAACCGGACACACTTAACGGCGTTGACATGAGACGATCGTAACTCGATCTTGATATTCGATTCGGTTTGGTTCAACAGTACGCTTATAGGATCGAGTTTGAATCAAAAGTGAAATCAAATTCGAATCAGTTTCAAGAGTAACCTCCCAGCATCCATTACCAGTCGATGCTGTCATGCCGGCCTATAAGCCTTTCAGTAGCTAGATATACACGGGCTGATCCCGAGATGCAAGAAACCGAGAAACCAAAAGAAAGTCACTATGACGGAATTATCACCTGTATTTGTACATGGTGGTCGCGACTCCGTCGGGTTGAGATTTCTCTCACCCGCTTAATTAATGGATACACCTGGTTGATTCCGGAACGCGATACGCCTAAGCGTGACCCTATGGCATTTGTTACACCGGGTGTATAGTGGTTGTGATTCCGTCAGACACAATCCGTGTCTTACCATCCGGCAAAATTATTGATAGCCAGGTGGGTATTAGAAAATACGTTACCACCACACTATGGTTTTATCACTATGTTTTGTATCAAAAAAGCTCAGGGTCATCGTAGGATTCGAACATTCGAACACGCTACCACTGATCAGATGTTTCGGTTTGTTTGCGTTACGTAACAAAAGTTTACAGCTTCAATAATAATTTGTTCATTCATTTGACTGTTAAGTTAAAAGTTGCATAAGTGATTGATTTAATTAGATGAAGCAATGATGGATCAGTGGTAGCGTGTACG
Organism: Saturnia pavonia; assembly: GCA_947532125.1. Lineage (NCBI taxonomy): Eukaryota > Metazoa > Arthropoda > Insecta > Lepidoptera > Saturniidae > Saturnia > Saturnia pavonia. The sequence goes on along the minus strand of OX383899.1, from coordinate 3,142,763 downwards.
GACATCGCGCGATGGATGGGGTTTCGAATCCCTACAATAAGTATGAGTTTTCGGTGAAAGAAAACATTGTGATGAAACCATAGCATGATGGCAGGCTTGCGTGTTTTTAGTTTTTAAATTTATTTCTATTAGAATTTTTTATTAACTCATAATCATTATCTATTGATTGAAAGATGGGAATTGCGTAATTCTTTTTTTGTTTTGTTTATGATAATGGAAAGTGTTCAGGAAAAAAACGGGGTAGGACACTGTGGTCTAGTTATTGATTATTGGTAAGAGCAGAGAATGTCTACCGGGCCAGCTTGTAGGTAATAAACTGTTAATCCGCTCAACAACGGAAAAGCAATTTAATTTGTGGTTTGGTGGATTTAGATTCTAGGGCGAGAAATTTATTACCTATCATTTTGTTTTCTATAATTTTTTCTTAATGTACAATGAATTTTATCGTCATATTTTAAATGGACTAGCGTGACATATTCGTTTTAAGCTAACCCTTGATAAAAGTACCTCGATGAATAGGAAACATCTGTCGAAATAAATAAGTGCGCAGTATAATTTCTAGTACTGCAGCATGACATTTAGGAGAAAAATAAATATTTTCTGTTCGTATCTGAGCCGACCTTGCCGGAAGTCGTTGCGTCGTAGGATGGCAGTCACTTGGCAACCGGAAGTGACGTCTGCGACACAATGGCGCCCGAGTTATTAGCGATCTCGAGGGCCGCGGAGACGTTTTCATATGGAAATTATCTTTAGGAAGTTATGAGGAGAATTATTACTTTAGTATTGTGTCTTCATAGCTATTTTATATTAACTGTTTAAATTTAAAATACGCGTTGCATTGTTGTAATTATTTATGATAAGGAAGTAACTAACAGGTAGCTCATAGCTACTTATAAACAGAAATAGGTACAGTTCCGAAGTCAGTCAATGGCACATTGCTATGAGAAGCATGCTCTACATGCTGCAAATGAATTACTCTTAAGTTCTCCTTCCGCCTCCAAATTTTCTCTTTCTTTTAACTTATTCTACATCTAGGTTACCATTATGTTACGTCGAAGAACTTGTCTTTCGTTTGTGTTCTTTTAAATTTTGAAGTTGCGTCTTTCAGGATATTCTTTGTATTATTTATTCTGTTATTTTTCTTTATTTAGTATTTATTTATCGTGATGACATGTTTATTATTATATATATGTCTGCATGTGTGTAGCAGACATAATAGCCAAGACTTATGGCTATAAAAAGAGCACAAAGGCACCTCACCGGCTCTCGCCTCTCGTCTTCATCTGAAGTGCTCACTCGAGGTCTTGCAAGTTTTATAGACTTTTGTGACCTCGCGCTATTGTTGTTCGCTTTTGTAATATTTTATCGTCGCCGACGTTGATCATTTTTTTAGGGTTCCAAGGGTAATAAGTAGTAACCTTTATAATTTCGCCATGTCCGTTTGTCTGCCCGCGGTTTACCTCAGAGATTCTTAGTACTAGAAAGCTATAATTTGAAACGGGTTAATATGTATATTAATCACGCTAAAAACGTGGTAAAATCTTAAAAAATGTTTTATGGTACCTTCCCTAAATATGAAGTGGGGATGATTTTTTCCTCGTCTATCCCATGGTGTGAGTTGTCGTTGGACAAGTCGTTTAAAAATATTGCGGGTGTTTGAAAATCATTTTTTAATCCAGGAGGAATACGTTTGCGAAATATTAAGCTTTGAAGAGCTTAGTTTTGATAGAGTTAAGTGTCCCTCCCTGCCAGTTAAATGGATATGTGCAAAAAATTATGATAGTTAGATATAACGAAGTTAATAGGAAAAATACCACAGCTAAGTAAGCTTTACAAGTTAACGAGTTAATCGACCAACTTATAAAATGTACTTGGAAAAGTAATTTTGTACAAATTTCATTGAAAATTACTTAAAGCCCTCTTCTAAGTGCATATTGTGACGGGTAACTACGGAACCTTACACTGTGCGTAGCCCGCTCGTACTTGGCAATTGTCTTTATATTATTACGAATTTCTTTTAGACATTTTGTAACCCAAATTTTGTATAATATTTCAAAGATAATGCTTAAATTTTTAAAGTAATATTACACTTGAATTACTCCTCCGGTGTGATTGTCTTATCAGCTGATATATGAGGGCGTGCTGTTAGAAATTATTTATGTAAATTTATACCTCAACTTACACCCACCTGTCACCCCCTCCCTTTCCCCCGCGAACTCTCTGACGCTCGCATTAATCATCGGTTGTCTGTCAAAACGTTCTTGATGCTTACGTGATACGTGTCGGATATTTCATGTACCTACCGTATATCAAAATTTTTGTCTACATATATGCAATTTAATATAAGGATGCGAATCAGAATAAACTAGACTAGTTTACGTTCTTATAATTCAATGGTATAAAATTTATGTTGCCTATATCCGAGCTGTTCTATGAGAGATAGGCCACAGAGAAAATTCTTTAGAGATTTATCTTTACTCGGGGCAACCTTGTGTTGTGTTCCTGTGGTGAGTAGTGTTACCAGAGCTTCTTGGGGAAGGAGGGTTCAAACTCGGCAACATACTAGTGATATTTATGCCGTTACAAGCATCAAGAGGCTACGATAGCTGCTTACCATTAGGCGGGTCGTACGATTATATGGCACCTTAGTTGTATAAAAAAATATTAAAATAAATTTGACCACTGGAATAAGAAATCTGAAGAAAAATCATATGCCACATATATCCAGCTACCTCATAATCCTTTAGACAGAAATAAAATACCTTGTTGGCAAGAAAAACTTAATTAGAAGTCATGTTTATGAGTTATCTAATACTGTATGATATTTGATTAGAAAATTGAATTTTGTTATTGATGAAGTTGTGGTGAACCATTCGTTAATACTAATGATTTTTTTGGAACGAATGGTATATGAAATAATTACTGGATGATGATAAAGGTAGTCATCGTTCGCAAAGTATCATCATTTTATGATAAAAATAGGATTATCGATTTTTTTGCGTTTGTAATCGCCAAAACGTTGCAAGTTCTCATATAAAATAAATAAAACTATTCACTTACAATATGTTACGAAAATAATAAATCTATAGAGTAAGTTTTTGTAGTTTCATTATGACGGTCTACGAAGTTCGTAGTAAATTGCTACGCCGTAGCCGCTATCAAAGCTACGACAGCTTTATCTATCGGAACCCGAGCTACGTGGCTACATGACAGTGGACCACGCCCCCAGAGAAAGAATTACAAAGGCTCTGTTCTAAAGCTTTATTTGGTCGTAAGTTTGTGCTGCCCTTTTTTGTACATGATAACTCACACAGATATAGACAGCTGGGCAAAAAATGGTGAGGATTAATATAACCGAGGCTCGGTTAGGATACCAAAAATATCGTTGAGGAGAACAAAAATGTCCCACTGCCGGGTAAAAGTGATGAATATGAACGGAGAACGGCTCAGTGGTACAGCGTCTAAAGAACGTAATGGTTATGGAATCTTATAACATGCGTGAATTCTGGGTGTTGAGAAAAATCACGATATCATGATGACTCACTTGGCAACCAGTTTAGTTTCAGCATAGTCTATAGTTATATTCGATCATATTGCTATTGTTGTTGTGCCGAAGATAGGCACACTGGATGTAATTTTTTTAAATGCTATATTAGTGTCATATAGAAATAAATTAAAAAAGGTTGAAATCAACGTTTTTTCTTTTTAATCATTATATTCATTAAAATATTTCGTGTAAATTAAAAACCACTTCGATCACGTCAAAGAAGTTTATCTCGAAACGCGTGTACATAAGTACCCACTTTTTTAAATTAAAGTCTATATACTAGTATATATAAAATAAATAGACGTTCTGTATATATATTTTAAGATAAAACATATGAAAGTATACCTTGTTAACATAACATACGTCTAGTATATTTTCGTCGAACTCATCAATTTCGTATAACACGTGTACTCACTTCTCAATATCTCTCCAAAATATTTTCCCCGAGTAATTCACGTTAAAGATAAATTCATCCGTCACGCCTCTAGCGATCGTCTAAATGTTCGTCATTAAGGCCTCTGCTCGAACATGCTCGCTACTGTATTTTTCACATAATATATCACTTTCTTCAATAACGTGCGAATTTGCTGGTAAGCGTCATGAAGAAATAAAACTGTGTTGGATGTGGTTTTTCTTTTCCATTTTACTTGACATTTGTTTTATTATTACATAATTTCTATAAAGTACACGAATTACAACGAACAACAGCTCTTTATTTTTTGACAGCTACTACTTTTCTTTAAGTATTATGATATACTTACAGCAAACAAACAATCTGAAGTCATTTTGATGAGTCATAAGAAACATTTTTTAAGTAACTGTTTCTGTCATGACTTGTGAAATGTCTCAGATACTAATGTTCTTTTTTAATCTCTAAAATTTTATGAATCTATATATATACAAAAGAATGAGTTTTTATTTGTTTGTACTCTATGCGTTCCTGAACCATTTATTCATCCGATCACGATGAACCTTTGACGAGTTGCTGTGCACATGCCCGCGAAGGTTTCTGTATTAGTGAAATCAGTTTACTACAGATGGCGTGAAAGTCGTTTTGTTATCAAGTTCAAGTCGCTGGCAAAAGCTAATGTACTGTTTCATGCCAAGAATCTATAACCAAGGGTAACGCGATCGAACAACGTTGCCATGGATATGAGTTCGAATTCTATGAATAGCCCGAGCTTTCAGTGAAGAAAGATATCACGTAACCATAGCGAGATGGTAGAAGACCTTCTAAAAGCTCTTGATTAGTTACAAGTGAAAAATCTGTAACTAAATATTTATCGCAGCGCTTAGACTAACTTGAGCACATAATAATAATTACTTCAAATTATAAAAAAAAGATAAAGAACTTGAGGAAAATTAAATTAAATGTTCATTATATTACAAGACAAAAGACAGAGCGTCTTCTCTCTACAAACACACGATACACAATGAGGAGATAGCCGCCATTACATCTGTATAATATTTCCAACAACATAAATTATTTCTACCCTAAATTATCTTATTAATTGGCAAGGTTATTAAACAATATACTATAATTTTATATAATACAAATGTATCTACCCAGAGAAGTGATATTAAAAAAGTGATGTGTCTCACATACGCTGACAAATTGCAAATTCACGTTGAACGAGGAATTTTACATTGAACATTGTACAATCGAATTTGACCTACTAATTTTGCAGTTTAAAACCACTCAATAATAACCCTTACGTAATTATTGATTAGGTTTTAAGTTCATTGAACGAGTGTTAACATTAATTTAGGTGGCAAGTTTGATAACGTAGACCGGTTTATGAACCCATCAAAACGGTTTGAACCGTTATTCTGCGCACGAAACCGTAATTCATATTTTATCTTGACACCTATTACTCCTATTACTGGGTAAGTAGAGACGATAAAGTATTAAAGAATCGAGTCGGTTTTTTGGATCTTAGGGAAAAAATTCTTCGTCATACTGTAATGTAATAAAAATGAGACATTTTTATGATATGCAGTCAGTCAGATACTCAGTTCACCTGATGTTGATAGCCATTTATAAACAACCTTAACATCATTGCAGTTCTTAATGCGTCCTGGCAAAAATTGTTTGGTACTCTTGAGGTATGAGTTGGAACGGCTTTTATATCAGTGCGTGTTTGTTAACTTCACCCTCCGGACCGGAGAACAGTATCGCAAACAATTCTGCTGTGAAGCAAAAGTAAGTGTGACCGTTTAACTATCATAGTCGACTCTCAATTAAATAGTTCTTTGTACGGTAAAGTGACGGAACTATGCTTGTTGGTATGAACAGTACCTACAGTCCAAAAACAAAGGCACCCAACGAGAGATCAACAGGGAGTTTGTGGCGGGATCTTTAATTGCCATGTAAAGGTTTTTATTTTAATTCGTAAACTTAGGTTCTTTGACCCTATATTATGTAATATTGGTGGAATTTTACGTGATATAGTTGGTTACTGTACATTCATGAATTGGATTGTAAGTATAAATTGAAAACATTCCATTTGAGATGTCACAAAACTCCCTAGATAGTTTTAACAAGGGAGCCACCATCTTGTTAGACCAACATTGAATGTTTAAAAAATACTACGAAGACTTAAACACATTGACACTGGCAAGTGCTTTTTGCAGCGCTAAATAAAGAAGAAAAAACCTTAACGATTTATTGCCAGTCGTCACTGTCATACGTAAATGGAAACTAGATACGCACCTGAGGATTCCGAAACGCGACATGCATAAGCAAGCCTTTTAACCATATGTATGGTAGTCTGTACAGCCCTACCACCCCGCTATCGCCGTTTCCTCTTGTAGAGTATAGACAAAGTTACATAGAGCTAACAGTTCAATACAAACACCAACTAAATGATTATTCCGCATTTTCCTTTATACTTTATATGGCAGCGTAAATCCGACTCGTTTTCACGCAGGTTTCTTTAAGATATGGTCCCTTTAAAAGCGGTAGAAGAATTAATATTTGCATAATTAGGCCGATTGTTTGATTATTGAAATCTTAAAAAGATATTTAAAACGTATTAAAACCCATTTCACTTTTGTACAAAAGCGAACTTAAATGGATAAGCCATAGCAATTAATTTGCAGTGTAAGTGTTTAATGAAAAGTAGGTAGTTACAAGTTGGAATAAGAAATCGAAAGTGAGTAAATTATTTTATTATTATTACAAAATAATTAAAATGTAGCTGTGTCATAACTAAAAATACATAAAATATCTGTAATTATACAAAATAAAGTACAAATAAGTAATTTTTAAATGAATGAAAAACAATATGATTTTAATTATAAACCCATTTTGTTCAGTGCTACTTTCATGTCTTATGTCTAAATAATTAATAATAAACACATTTGTATATGTACGCGAGAAAAAAGTTATTTTTCTTTGTCGTTACAAAACAAAATTAACTCCAATAAGTTTATCCCGCTTGTTAAACAAGATTATTAAGTTAGGACATCAATGATATTAACGTAAATTTCTTTTACTGGCTTTAATTTACTTTTAATTGTTTAAAAACAATTTAAAGGTGTATAAATAAACATTACTTGAAATCAATTTAAAATAATGTTTTATTTCTAGATGACTTCCGGCACATAATGCGCGCGCACCTTTCAATTTTACAATCTAATAGACAAGCCGAAATAAGGGTAACTCAAAAAAAAATGATAAACATTGCTGTGATATTATTTCCCATTAATAAACAATTTTCATTAGATAAAAATGTATATTTCACGTCTGACGAATAAATATTTAAATACTCGAATTGTTCTTATTAATTGCACCGCATGTAGACACGTGCGAAATCGTGTTGCCCCGCTCAAAAGACGGAAGACAAAAATGCTTATTGTGGGTGATCCTTAGAAGATCCTTGATCCTTGATCTTTTTAAGATCTACAATTATGTAGAACATTAATTCGATATATCTTGTATGGTTTACTCTGCGTAAGCCATTTAAGCACCCCAAATGAGTATTATTTCCAAACTGATTCACCATTATCACTGCTTATTTCATGCTATGAATTAAAATAAAAACTAATTAAACCGGATAAGTGGTTTTCACGTGAAAAGAATATAAACGGGTAGACAGACGGAGAGACATTGAGTTTTATAATATGTATTGATAATACATGTATAAATTCGTGTTATCAAGAGCAACGTGAATTTATTTAACTATACTTTTAAGAATTTCTGTAAATCGCTTAATAAAATCGCTAACAGTGGAACCCCGAACAGATATTTATGTAAAAGCTTTATGAGTCAATCCCGTGAGTTACGTTTGATGTTATTATGCGTTTCGTTTTTATGTTACCTCCGTTCCACAACCGTCACGGAATAAACTATTTTTGGACGATCAACGATACCTCGTAAAAAGGAACGCGATTCCGCTTTTGGTGTCGCATTGAATTTTATAGCAAATAACCAAACTCATCGCAGGACCCTACATTTATATGTTTCGTGTACATTAATATGGAAACATAAAATTCGTATGTATACAGTTCACATTAAGGAAATTACGTATCAAGTTAAAAAAAATTGTAGAAAAGCCGCGACAATACGAAGCCGAGATGATGAAAAAAAGATTATCTATATAAACAAAATGTTAGAGGTTTGACGTTGTTCGCGCATCATTCAAAAACTACTATATAAATAGATTTCGATATTTTTTTGGTTTACTCCTTAGGAACTTGGTCCTTATAAAAAAATCAGGATATTTTCATTCAGTAAAAATTTATTAAATATTTAAAAAACTACGATTTTTATAAGCACTACGCGTTCTTCTGTCGCCAACGCGAGCGGAGCCGGGGTTACAGCTAGTATAATATAATTGTAAACAATCAGGATATTGTTTTTATTTTAGTGTAAATATAGTTTAGTATTGTTAAAAAATCCTATATAACTACTTAATTATAACACGTACAATAATGTACCACGGTGAAACCGTCAGGAAGCTAAATCTACACTGAAGTGGGCCATTATGACGAGTTTATAACTGTGTTTAAGGCGGTTGAAAATAAGTCAGACGTAAGAGCCTAATTCACTCTCTCTGTGCTCCTAGCATAGAGCTAGAGACCTTCTAATAAAAATTTTATGCCGGGTACAGACCAACCGAAAAAAGGCAAGCGAAGCAGGTCGAGCGAAAACTACTGACGCTCTGCGAACTACCACGAGTCATGGACGTCAATACTACGAAAATCACAAAACGACTTATAAAGTGAGAAACCTTATAAATAATTTCATAATTTATGTTTGGGAACCCATAGAGGAGGTCTTTTTTGTATAATATTTTGACGAATCCATTGCAACATCTTAATGACACGTTCACTCTCTAGTGTCCTCGTGTCGTCTGATTGGTGAATGAGTATTCTTTTATAGTAGCACGACAAAGTGACTGCAATATGCCTGATGGTAAGCACAGAACAATCCAAAATTCCCAGGTAACACCGAGGTACCTGTTATCGCTGTCATTTCGGAATGCAAGCTTGTCGATAATTGGATATACTTGGCTGATCTCAAAAAGAGAGTCACTGTGACGAATTTATCATCACGTCGGTACAGATCTCTACCACCCGACCCATCCAAATTGCGTGCGTTGGTTTGCTTCGTATTTCTCGTGTTTTCATTAAATCCTCCATAGCTACTCGTTTGTGTTCGTTCCTTAATCTTCGCTTCGTCCGTAACTAGCACTAAAATTGAGAAATAAATAGAAAAGTTTCTCATAAACTCAGTAACGCCCCTGCCGTGTCGTGATCGATGCAATAAATATCCCGCTATTCGTCAAACTTCAAAGGTAGTGATTAACCCATAAAATCGTTTGGGATATGCGCCGTAGCATTTCAAATTACGCTCGGTTAGGACCCAACGGCACGCTAGCCTATTCCGTTGTTTACGCTTCCTTAAAGGGCGTTGCTTGAATATTTTCTATAAATATTAAGTTTTTACATTAAAATTGAATTTAATCATTTGTAAGAATACATAATCATATTAATTTGTATCACTGATGTATAACCGCGGTAAAATATTTAAATCCCAGTATAAACGTATACTTAGTATGGAGGCTTATACGGAGGAATTACTCATATGGCTTCTTCTTTTCCTTATTTAATGGTAACGTGTGCTTCTAAACAATTCTGTCAATGTTACGTGAATATAATATATTTCATATTTCTAATGTTCAAAGATCAAACGACGTTTTAACAAGATGATGTATTCCTTGTTAGAACTATTCAGTTTTTGTAACAACTCGAAATGCATTCTTCTTCTAGCTATTATTTATAATTTACTTCACTGCAGAAATTATGAATTTATAAAAGAAATCATAAAGAAATATTTTTGATAACAATATTATATTATTTAAAATAATTTGAGGTTATGTAATTAATATTAATTTGTGATATATAAGTATGACATAGAATGACATATAAGTATTATAAATGAAATAAACATAAATCTGTGTACTACTTTTTGTTACTTTTTAACGTTCAGAAGAGTTTAGAGGCGTACTGTGAATTTGTAAATAGTCTAAGGAAAGCTAGTGACGAAACCATAGTATGATGGTAGGGAGTGTTCTAATGCCCGCCTGGCTAGCTAACACCCACGAGGTGAAAATCTGTCACTGAGCACCTATAAGTCTGTTCCGGCAGCTGCACTTGAGAGCCATTTTCCTCACTAGGCATAGCATCAGGTGAGGTTGTAGTCAAATGCTAAGCCCACAAAGTGCTAAGAAAAATTAATTACCTAAATTGGTTTCTTTCAACCGGATGAATATCGATTATTCAAATCGTCTCATTCCCTTAGATATCTTCAAACAGAAAATTGATTTCAGATTCAATTTAATAAAACGCAGATCTAATTAAATCCATCCCCTACTGCATTCTGGTTTTGAGATTTTTTTTTCATTTAATTATTAAGGAAGTGGGAGGGTATGGGGTTTTATAAATAATAATTTCGTTCTGATTCGCAACACCAATTGTAACGCTCGTCACAGAGACATATATTTTTACATAGCTGCTGAGAGGCGTGCTGGCCAGTATAACGGCGACAATTGGCGATCATATGTCAATGTCTTGATGAGCTCCGTTGCTTTTGAAAAAAAAATACTCTTTCGGCCCGCATGCGATCCTTACCATTTTATCATGCGACCGTTCAAAGATTTTACATTTAGACTTAAAACTTCCTAGTGTTCCATAGTTTTGGATACTGACATAAACTTCAAATAGGTACGTGCCCCGTAAAAAAAGTGTAACTGGCCCGTTGTAAAAAAAAAATGTTATTCGTCTAGGGATGAGCTAGACCAGAAATTAGCCGAGATTTTTAATATCGAGACTATGACGTAGCTAATAAAAAAAAAAACAATGTTTAAGTTTAAGTTCACAAGGAAACGGTCATTTATCGCGATCGTGTAAGAACATCAAAAAGTTAAACTCACTAACACGAACAAAACAGCTTCAGTAATTAAATATTTTAACTGATTAACTAAACAAAAGACCTCAAGTAAAGCAGGCGACCCCTGGAGTACTTACGGGCGTTATAATTTTTAATTTCATCTCGAGCCCAAGACGTGCGGCCGACGGATGAAGGGGTTAAAAGATTTTATAGTCCACAAGAGGGTAGAAACGAGTGTTCTTCATTGGTTATGGCTGATATTAATAGGATTTGAGCTATTTCTCGGAATTAATTTTTATAAGGGAGTCGTAACAGGTCAATAAGAAATTACCGTTTTTTGTAGATGGAGCAATTTTAATGTAATCCGTCTGAGGCTTCAGGGCCCTTACGGCTAGCAGATCAGACCGATTTAAAATGTCTAAAATATAGTTACTTACATAGTAAACTTATTCATACGAACGTTGAACTAAAATTCAACTATATACATTTTCAAAGAGCTCGATATTTTTAGAATTTACATTCTTCACATCTTCGTTTACGATTTCATCAAAACAAATGAAGAGGATTTCTACAAAAGACGTTCAACTTTTACGGGCTATAAATCGTAACAAAAATAAAAAAAAAGAAGATTGTCCCATCCTTGTTTAAGATTTTATGGAGAAGAACCGTAGAACAAAAGTGACGGGACATTATGAAACAAAGCTGCGCAGTTGTTGAAGTCCCGAAACTCTTTAAGGACAGTCTGAACTTTAATTACAACAATTCTAGTAGTACAATATTACAAGGAGGGGTTGAGATAATTTCTTACAGCCTATTCGCCTTCAAGAGGGGACTCACACAGTTGCTGGAATACAGAACTGCCAATTGAGTTGTGACTTTTGCAAAGTTACGTCTAAGTATGGGATTGGAGACCAAATTTAAATAATTTCTTTATTTTTTTCTCTTAACTTTAATCGACAATCATGCTTTATTTTATAGATGTAGTAGCAAAAAATGGTCTAACTTTACGTCTAAAATAGTAGGGACGACCCGGCACTCGCGTTCCGAGATCAGGCGGTGTATATGTAGTACACAAATGAAGTGAGGAAATTTGGGTTGCGACTAAAAAATAAATATTTTAGTTAAGTCCGAAGAAACAGCGCACCCGAACTGTTTTATCCACGCGCGCTGGCATAATGGTTATTAATACGTTAATACAATGTTCTACAAAATACATATAAGTCCGATTTATTTTAATATGCACGTTGGTTATAAACCCATCACAGTAATTTTATTTTTCTTTAAGGTGTTTTATTAGCCAGTGTATAATACAACTACCGAGATTATATCTATAGAGTAATTGAGATCTCTCGGTGGTCGCGACTGTTTTTAGATTGTACTGAGCTTACCATCAGGCAATGTGTCGTCATTTCGCCGTTTTACTATAAATAATATCTCTACAATAATGTTTTGTTCATTAAAAGTTTATGCTACGATCTTTAAATAGATGTGACATAAAGATTCTCGGCCTGTACGTTCCACAGCATGAAATAAAAAAGATAGAGTATCGTATGATTTTCCGGCAAAGCGTAAATTGCTAAACTCCCGACAGAATATCACAAAGCTTTGTCATCAGTAACACTAGAGGTGTCCAACTACAAATCGAAAATTTCAAAGAGTTGAAACACTGCAGCGTTTCCTATATCGCAGGACAAGAGGGGTGTGGCAGGATGGAGGGGGAGAGTATTTAATCACGGCCGCCCGTCGCGTCGACCGGCCGATAAATCCCTCCGACTGTACTTCGACGGTTCCTCGTATTAAATAATTTTACAACTCATAATAGTTCATTCTCGGGTTGTATGAGATTTTAACGCGTCGTAAAACGTTGAATGAAATATGTATTATTAGTATGCCTATCGTCACGCTTAAAGCCTTATGGAGCCAGCAGAAACTTAATTAGAAAAAAAAAACAAGATTTCGGTGAAATTCAAAACTTTAAAATACACATACCCCATAACCTACATTTCGTAGGTTCTTAAAACCTCTAATAACTTTTTATTCAATAAAGATATCGTGATATTTTTTTTACATTTTATATTTTTTATTATCGTGATATTTTATTTTGATAAGGCTTAGTTAAGTATCTATGGAGTAAAACATTTTTTATTTAATCCTGATCTATCCAGTAGTTTTTGAGCGATACACGCACAACGCAAACCTCAATCATTTTATTTACATCATTATGTAGATAGCTTATTATTTTTGACCATACGAATCTTCTTTCGCCATAGTGGCTCCCTTAGGCGCGTCGTGTTCCAGGATCACCAAGCGTATTTTGATAAGTCCGTAAAAGTGACTCACTTTTGGTTTGTCGCATTTCGAGATCAGCCAGTGTAAATCCAACTGCAGGGTGGCTTGCAGGCTGGCATGACAGTGACAACCAGCGATCGATTGCAGATCTATTGATGGTCGCCGTTGTTTATGCATTGTACTGTGCTTCATCATGCGGTACAGTGCCGTCTCTTTCGACGGCTACTAAATATATATCATGGTCAAAAGTTAGTCTTAATTAAAAGCTTTAAAGTTTACAAGATACATCTTTATCAATTGTCAAGTTTAAAGTTATTACACACACCTACACGTACAGTTATTTTGTACAACTAAGGTGTTGATTATATTAGCAGAAGTTGTTACACAAGTGCGAAATACCTATTGATATAATCTTGTCAAGAGTCAAGTTATATATGTGTGTCATCATCATCATCATTTCAGCCGAAAGACGTCCACTGCTGGACATAGGCCTCTCCCAAAGATCGCCACAACGACCAGTCCTGTGCTGCCCGCATCCAGCGGCTTCCCGCAACCTTTACCAGACCGTCGGACCACCTTGTGGCGGGTCTGCCCACTAGAGAACTCTTTGACCCCATCAGCCATCCGCTCTACGAGCTACGTGGCCAGCCCACTGCCACTTAAGTGTAGCTATTCTTCGGGCTATGTCGGTGACTTTGGTTCTCCTGCGGATCTCCTCATTTCTGATTCGATCACTCAGAGAAACTCCGAGCATAGCCCTCTCCATTGCCCTTTGAGTGACTTTGAGCTTTCTTATGAGGCCCATAGTTAGCGACCACGTCTCAGCACCATATGTAATCACTGGCAACACAAACTGGTCAAAGACTTTTGTCTTGAGACACTGCGGTATCTTGGACGAGATACGTCCAAGATATGTGTGTAGCCGTATTAAAATAAAAAACGAGCCTTACAGTAGTCGCATATGATGTGTAACATCTGACATGTTATGCTACTATGAAATTGAGATGAAATATATGTGAAGTCAATTTATTTGTCATATTATTGGTCGATATTAGAGAAAAACAAAATTACCTATGTAATTAATTAGTTAGTTTTTAAATCAAGGAAGCTTTTTAATCACAATGAAAAATATTATATTGACACCGACAGAAATTAACTTAAAAGTATGAAAAATATCCGCACTAAAATATTTATTCGAATAATTCCTTATTACTTACTCGCATTATTTTTAAGAATGATGAACTTTGTTAGACTTTTAATAGTAAAGATAATCATTAATATAGTTTACACTTATAAATATAACCTCAGATTTTATATACAACAATGTCTGGCTGTAAATGAGTGCACAGCTGATGCGTTCTCCTTCTCTATTTCCCTTTCCCTTCTTGTCACACACACACACGCATACACTATGTTGGCCGAGAGTACATCGTGGTACCAACCTCACGCAAAACGGGTTGGCACCATCTTTAAAACCATCTCTCTACCACCGCGCGCGCTCATTGTCCAAATCAAATAGCGCGTTTCCTGTAACACATTTCCGCTCCTTTTCCAAAATCACTCCCACAAAAAATATTCAGCAACAGTTACACATCAATAAGCATGCAATAAGTTCATGGCTGACCATAATACCTGACCTAACAGTTTTATGTTAATATGTTTATGAAATAGCAATTTAGAACGGAATAGTTTTTTATGAAGTTATGTAGAATTCGAACTCATGTTATGCAGTCTGTCGTTCCAGCTCAGCTTCATTATAATTAGGCTTATTATTATGGCTAGACCAAATACGAACGTTCCGATCAAAAGACGAAATTCTTTAACCAGCTCGTTTAGCTAGTCCACAAGTTAAAATACATTCAGAGAGTTGTGGAAAGAGCTATGTCAGGAGTTTCATTGAGAGATAAAATACGTACATGAAACTATATGTCAGAGAAACAACATTGTTTAAACAGTAAGTAAACTAAAATATGCCGGTCATATTTATCTAAGAACCGGCAACCGATGGAGTGGTAGAGGTCTCGAATGGAAACCACGTCTTAGTAAACTTAGTGTAGGACGCGCTCAAACTAGATAGAGCGCAATGACATGAAGAAAGTTGCTGGAAAGTGACTGGACACGGAAAGCTTGAGATCGGATCTGATTGCGAAACTTGGCAGAGACCTATGTCCAGCAATGTACTGATAAAGGCTGATAACGATGATGATGTAGCTAGCATAATTTTATTCACTCAAAATTCACAAAGATTATTTCATTACCGGTACAAATTTACACAACGCGAAAACAAATCTAAAGCTCTTTAACCAAAAATCTCGATATAAAATATTTATAAAACATAATGCAACTCGTCAAACAGCTTAATGGGGAAATAAACTGAATTTTAAGATGGTAGATGTAGGCTTTAGGTAATTATTTTCCCATGAGATGGAACGTCGAGGGTTGGAGTGGAAAGCGTAGCAACGAAAAACGCTGCCTGTTTTTATATTTATAATTTAATAAGGATGCTTTCCGATACTTTATTAAGTTTGAATGGCTAAAATGCTTCGTTAAACGAGCCTCAAGGGAAATGATTTTTTTTTTTGTATTTCCTTTAATATGAATTTTATTAAAATGTTTTATGATTTCTATAAGTATAATAATTTTTCCTTTGTATTATAACACATTGGCTTTGTATTATAACTTCATATCTACTTACATAATATATTCATGATTGTAGACAGAGAAAGTTTCCGGCTAAAAACTTTTGAGATTAAAACTAACGTTTTTTTACGACGTTGTTGGCAAACAAACGAGATAAGTAAGCATTCGGACCGTAATCTTACCTGATGTTAAGTGACGATGTGGCAGATGATAGTAGATGGTGATGTTAGTCTAGAGGGACTAACTTTTGAATTTCAAAAGTTTTAAAGCCGAAATCTTTCTTCTATATACCTAAAACCAGTTTTAACATAATATTAATATGTCTAACCAACAAAAAAACCTTTTACAATAAAAAAGAAGAAATTACGAAATTTCAAATATAACCAGTAATAAATGATATATCATATCATATACATATACAATATCAAATTCTAATAAAGAAATTTGTGAACAGAAAAATATATATCAAACATCACGACGAATCATTTAACGTCGGTACTTACATCTGAAATTGTTATTATAATTTTGATTGCTTTTCGTTTGATATGTATTGAAAATGAAATTATTTCGTATTCGTTGTTCGCTATAAAATTGATTAAAATGGAAAATTTAATTGAATTAATTTTTATTCAAATTAGAAATTAATTCAAAATTTTACTTTTAACGCGTCTATTTTTTTCTCTTAATCTAAAACGTAGATGGAAGGTAAGAAATGATAATTGTGTGCGACTGGATCGTGACTGCCGTACACCAGGTGTACCACTCGGCATACTTACACGCTTACGTGTGTAGCATTACGGGACAACCGGTGGATATCGAGTAATTAAACGAGATGGTAAGATATCTGTACCGGACTGGGTTGCGACCTCCATGCTTATGGTGGTAAACAAGTCACTGTGAATCTCTTTTCTTATTCTCGTGTTCGGGATATGTATATACAGCTTAGAAGAACAGAAGAATGTAGAATGATGAAGAATGTATTGCCTGTGCTTACCATCAGGAACAGTGCCGTAAATTTATCGTGGTATTATAAAAAAATCTTTTAAAGGAGACGGGATAAAAATATGATGATTCCTGAGATGTTTACAAGGGACTAATTTTCGATAAAATTCTATTTCATTACGGTTTTATTTTAATGAAAATCACGTACTCCCATACATAACGGCAAGGGTTGTGTAATTGTGACGGACAGAAAGGGTTCCCTTGATTGCATTAAAAATGTCACTTCTAATAACATTAACTAATGCAATTTGGTTTTTAACTTTATGATTATTTTCATTTTATTTTTGCTCTCACGGATTTCATTTGTATAGTAGATAATTTCTTTTTTTAACTCTTTTAATATTTTATTATTTCATTTTTATTAGAAACTTTGTGTCAGCGATTTACAGAATTAGTTATTGTTTTATTATCCATGCTGCTTACATTTTCTTGTATCTTCTTTAATATTTTATTTTATTAATTTTGCTGTATTGTAGTTTTTTGTATTGTGTGAATGCTGTGAGCGCCTGTAATAGGTTGGCATATCATAATTAGATTATGGATAATTAGAAAAGTGGCCAATGTATTCGTTACTGGCGCTGTCTTTGTAAACTTTTCTACGCCTAAAATGTTCGAAGGCGAACGGGTAGGAGCATTGCTGATGTGAGTATTTTAATACTGCAGTTCAAATTTGAATAAAGGGACCCAATGTTAATGTCCATTATAATTGAAAACTCCTTTTAGAGGAAATGCGGGTGGGTTTTAGTCCATAGAGATGGATTTCTCTGTGTTATCGCTCCTAGATGGATAATGGTACTAGAGCAAATATTTTTATACCATACAATGTATATCTCCCACTGCCATGTTCCTATATTTTATTGCAATTTATGTTTTCCATTAATTAATTCTTACAAGAACTAGGAGCCCTCTAAATTAACTTAAATTGTCCAGGTCCGTCATTAGACATACAGAAAATGAATCTGACAACTTTATTTTTGACAATTTAATATGACAACTAATTATTAAATAATATAAATAGTCTAAATATAAAAATAATACAGGCATACATACCCAAACTAATTTTAAATTATAATTTAAAAAATCGGTCCAGTTGTTGAAGAGATAATAGGGGAATACGAAATTATGATTTGTGTTATTTTAAATAGGTACGTAATATCAGTAAACATTGCAGTTGTCTCTCTCGCGCCCTATTCGGTCGTTCGGGCATAGCGCGACAGCAATAGAGTAATGTCAAAACGTATTGTTTAAATGTATTACGGAACGCGTTTCATCTTAATACTTACATATTACAACTTATGCCTTCCAAATTTGATCGCACTATGCAGTTCTGAAAAATTGAGCATGAAATTAATAATAGTTTTAATCTCGAATGGTCATAATACATACGCGGCAACAAATTGATTGCACTGGTCTACAGTGGTTTTGTTGCCCTAGATATGAAAATGATTAAAACGAGAAACAAAATAACATATACATTTATAATGTCAGTTATGTTGTGATAAATTATCATATATCGAAGTAAATAAAGAGGAAAATGTCGAAAATATATTTTATATTTCCATAAAACGCCTTTCATGAGCTTTTCTTTTATAAATATAATCTGCCATCATGTGACAATCCCATCGGCCCTGATACCTTTCATAACTTTTAGATCTTGAAAAATCATGAAAACACGAACACATTGAGGACTTTCATGAATATATTCGTAATCTGGGCTCTTGAAAACGTAAAAATTTGCGATGGTATGCAGGGCAACAAAAAAAGTTTTTTTTTGTAGAGCTGTGTTATGACAATATCAATGCTTAAATTACGAAAATAATACTCATTTCGTTCTATCTGATTTCTAATAATCAATATAAATATATACGTTAAATTTACTTACGTTTGAATTATATAAATTCATAGAAAGTAAACAAAACCACACAGTCCTACATACTTATACCATAGAGTCCAGTATACCCATTTCGTTTACTCTTTACTGGAATTATGTTGGTATGAGTAGTACCGCTAATTACTACATAAGACGGCTTGACTTCGAAGCAGTATCAAAGTTTTAGTTCCAAAATGCTTGTTTAGTGTGGACATAACTGATTAATCTAGAACACGATGTGTGGCTAGTGAGTTACTAAGACAAATTCTCATCGTATTTTGTCAACAGTAAAACCATCGTAAATTATAAAGTAATTTGATACATTTTATTATTTTCTAAGACGCCTTCATGTATAGAGGCAATTTACGGTAACGTAAATAACGTTAAATGCCTTCCCCTCCTGTTGAAGTCGCTCCCAAGCATTATATCATATTAGGGAGCTAATTATTACTCATATTTGCCTCTTGTCCAGGGAGGGAACATTCGAATAAAAAATGGAGCTCATTTTACGATCACTTCAAAAGATTTCATTTCGTATTGTGAGTACTCATTTTAATGGATGAATACAGGCAATTTAATTAAGTTTTTTTTAGTTACATGAACGATATATTAATATAGAAATGAGCATATTAATAAAACACAGGTTCGACCACTCTTGAATTGACTTCCACTTTCAGAAAATAATCCATACAGTACAATACATACTGATCAAAGTTAATGTATGTATTATACTATCAGTTTCACAAGCATAAAACTATCGAACAAAACCAGACGAGACTGCCAGTCTACAATAACAGTAAAGAACGTAGTTGGCATGCCAAATATGCGAGCGTAGTAAAAATATTTTCGGTCCATTTTTGGCTCGGAACTTCCGCATAAAGTGAATCGCCGCCAAGAAATCTTTAATACCTCCATATCTATATATATAAATATATATGTAAACATTTTCTAGTCGCCTCAGAATTAACTATCAGCTATTAATAATGTACAAGTTGGACGTATTCTCATATATATATATATATATATATACATATATATACAAACAGACACTTCAATTTTATTATGTACAGATTCCCGTCTGTCAAAGTATTTAGTAATCAATAATTATTTTAAATCTTCTAATAATATTTAACAGCCTTTAACACTAGTATAGATAATACGTCTTGAAATATATGATAAAAAACTATCGTGTGCCGGTAAGATACGTTTGTACCATGCCTGAGATCCACTTAATACACAGACATATAAATATTATATACTATTAACGAAGATCAGACCTTTACAAGGGTCATGCAAACAGACGAACGATAATAATCCTTCACCCCCAATGCAGGGGTACAAACAAACACAGGATCCCAATTAAATGGTTCGCAAGATGTGTGCATAGGACCGGACCTCGGATACACTGCCTTTTCCATTTGTGTATCTTGAGTAGATGTGATTTTACGGATATACAGTTTGCTAAGAAGACTTCTTTATATTAAAAGGTCGTACTAGTAATTCCGTTTGCAAGAAATATTTATTGTACCATTGAGGTTTAGACGGCGTATGGCAAATGAGCAACATTGAGAGCAATAATTTTTTTATTTGATTCATAATTCAAATCATTGAAAAACCTAATATGAGGGTGGCGGCTACTGTATGAAGGTGATTTAATTCGAGAGTTTGATGTAATATTTGTAATATTCGAAAAAAATAAATTAAACAATAATAGTATAATTTAATTTGCTAGCCTCTAAACAGATTTTAGATTATATATATAGATATATTATATATAGATAGATTTTAAATTTAAATATTATTAAATTTTAGAAAACTTTTTTTAGTTTTTACATTTATTGATTGATCAAACATAATGTAGTTAATTTTGTTAATATATTATTTTATTGGGAGATTTTTTCTTATATTAAATAACTACATAATTATTTTTTCAAATATATTTAATAAGTTTTTGATTTTTTCAAAGTATTTTTGATTTATATTTTTTAATTAAATTATATATTCTTACCAACTGAAACTTTTAACTACAATGATAATCTATATATAAAAATATAATAATAAAAATCGTACCAAAAAACATATTTAACCGATTTTCAAGATCGCAGTGATGTTTTCTTAAGTAAAATATATTTGATTTTATTTTCTTTCGCAATGTTTCTATACCAATTAAAACGAAATCATGAGCTATTTAACTAATGACCTGTATTCGTATTTTGCTTATGCGTGGAACAAATTGCGTGAATAAATCAGCGATATATGCCAGCACGAAATCTTAAGATTAAGTCAAACTACAAACACATTCAATGTACATTCAAAATAAATATGTTGAAACACTAGTAACATTTTACGGTGAAAGAAATCGGTATAAGGAAACGGCCGCATTTCGTCGCGTAATTATGTTTTGGCATGGTGTAGAAAATCACCAATATTATAGAATTAATTTAACGATTTAATAATAATGCCTCAAAATTTCAAAGGAGCAACTTCGTACTCTTAAAGCGAAATATATTTACAAAGTAAAGTGAAAAACTTTGGGCACTTTCGCAATCTATATCTACAAGACGGGCGAAATTTTTATTAAAACATAGTCATTGCAGGGCCGTATTAAAATATGTTTGGGAGATCTAGGCTCCTTTCGCATTAAATAATAAGGATTTACAATACTTCAGAAGTACACAAAGTTTAATGAAGATGTAGGTTAGAGGGCCAAAACGCATCCATTAAAAAATATATATATTAAACACTAAATACAGATGCGTATGTGTATATTACTTATCATATTATTGATATATGCATATTGTGACGGGCAGCTACGGAACCCAAACCTGCGCGTGACCCGACACGCACTTGCCAAATTTTTATACATAAATTACTTCGAGTATAGATTAGTGTTATTGCTGAATATGTCACCTATATATTTTGCTAGTATTTTTCAGTGTGTTATAGAAGTATTTTATGTTAGATATGTTTGTGTGACGTTGTGAGAATAATTGAAAGGTTTTGGCTTCTAAGATATTTTGAAAGTTAAAAATAATAGAATTAGTTAGTAGGTTTTGGGCCCCAAAAACATCTTGATCACGCCCCTACCGAATCAGTTCGTTCATAATACAGATTGAAATAAAAATTGCGTTGACGTCAGACGTCCGGAAGGACGGGGCCTATATTTTTTTAATTTTCCCAAACAAGATCTCGAGATTCGATTAAAAAGCCTGCCGTTTCGGTATTGCTAAATTTGTTTTGTAGCACCGCGGCGGGGCGTCGGCATCTTGTTTATGTGATGATGTTATGTTTTGGCAATGTTTTTGATGTTGGGTTCAGAATGTATAATATGGTAACTGAGTTTGTCACCGCTATTAATTTCCCCCTTAGGGTTTGTTACTTTGTTAGTGATTTTTTATGTGATAGAAGTTAATCGGTATACAGGCCAGCTGATGTAAACGATCTTAGCAAGCGGGCATTCAGGACCAAACAGAAACAGAAACAGGAGAAGTTGGTAGGCTTTGTATTTCAGAGCATGACACCAGGCTTATTAGAGTTCATTAACTGTCGGTTGTTTCTTAGTACCGCATTTAACATCTATGGAATCGAGCGACCAAAGTGAAGAAAAAAGGTATTTTTCTAGTGATCTCTTGGGCTTTGTTGCAGTTAAAGACTTACTCGTGAAATAAAGCAAATTTATACTGTTGATAGTTTAAGTCTGATCGATTGTTTGGTAGTACAAATGACTGTCAATTAAACGATTGACAATCAATGTTTAATGAACAGTAGTACTTACTTTTCAGATTGGGCTACAGCAGCAAGAGCAATGCTGCTTCCAGGTAAAAAAGGTATTCTGCAGCACCTGTGCAAGGTTCTACTATAAAAAACTACCGGCACACCCATTTCTGCAGCAAAGTACTCGTGCTGCTGTGTTCCGGCCCGAAGGATATTGTTGGCAGCATGTACTATAACAAAAGGCGTTTCAACTCATTCTTCAGGAGCGACCTATTAGTGACTGGCATCAGTTGCGACTATCACGTAAAAAATAAAAATAAAGTTCTTCCTTTGAACTCTGAATAGGTTCCGCCAAGGGATACATTGCAATTTTCACCTTGCAGATTGAATTATTTTAGTTCGACAAGAAACAAAATGCATATTGTTTTTGTAATTTAAATTGAAGTGTTGAAAGTGACATAAAAGCCAAGCTTATCAACATCAGCGTGGTAACTAGCGAAGATCAAAACGAAGAATCCTATTGTTAGCAATCTAACAAAAAAATAACTCGCAAGGAAAATGGAAAAAGACGAAAATTTACAACAGATCCGAAAACTTTTCGAGTAATTGTTAAGCTCAGTACAATCGGGTTCTCGATTGTAACGAAAGACATTAATTTTTTTCCATCCCCCATTTTCACTGAAATTTCAAGTTTAATACCTACAAAGTTTCCCTTTTGTGTGTAATAAGTTTTCTTTTTCTAACAAGGTTACCGTTTTATGAGCACGAAAATGAAGGGAAATGAATTTAAATTCGAGTGTCGTGGTGTCGACTTGATTTAGAAAATGTTCTATTATCTATGAATATATTAGTATATAATAATCATAATAACATTGTTTGCGTTTTAAATGATTTTTTTTTATATTGCATCATGGATATTGTATTTTTCTCTTCAGAAAAATTAAATATACTTTATAACATACCAGCATTTGTCAGTAACTTCGTTTCCATTATCTTTGAAATGAAACGACTCGCGTGCCATGTATTGTATACTGGTTGTACTAATACAAAACTATCAGAGATGTCCACCAACAACTCACTAAAGTTTCATCGCAATTGAATGAATGCTTTAGGAACGCATAGGGGACAAACAAAGTAACATTTAGATTTAAATGAATGCTTTCCTTGTCAAATCGATTAAGTCCACTTTATATTTTTTTATGTTTAAACACCAACTCGCAGACTGTATATGTATATTCAAAACAAACTTCACTGTTTTTTTTTCGATCTGACTACTGTTACGATACTGTTAGCCTTAGGGGCCCTGGAGCCTTACGGCTTTTACAGCTTCACCGGCCTTGGAAATTTCACTGACAATATAATACAGTCTATATCGTTTATTTGGATTTTTAATTTAACAGGAATAAAAATATAGAGGTACCTATGTATATATATATCCACTATTTTCTTATTTTCTCAACAATTTGTTTTACGAAGTGGACCGCTTTGGCAAATGAAGAATAAATATCAAAACTATTTTTATTTAGTCCGGTACTGTCGACAAATAACGGTGACCATCGGTGACACACGTTTCATCGTCAGCCGTCGATGGTCGTCAGTTGAAGGTTACGATATTATAAGAAGGACGTTATACGTTGAGAGACCATTCCACATCTACACGGTATTTCAAAGGTAAGAAATTTGTAAAGTTCTTTGTACATGCCATGATGATAATACAAAAATTATCGCAATGTACGGATATGCCCTTGAAATTTCCCCACGCCTATCCATTATTGCTCATATTCGCTAAACTTGACAATTTGCATTAAACAGTTCATCTGTCAAGTAAAATCCTGTTCAGAGCCGTGTAGGGTCAGACCAACCGGATTATCATATCGCATGAATATTTTATGAGTTGGTTTTATTCAATTATATTGCGGATGTCGCTACCCAGTCGACGTTACGGTTAAAATTAATTGCATAATATAAATAGTATCTATTTAATTAATAAATAGGAGATAATCATAAAAATATTTTGCATTAATATCATATATATTATTACTCAAAGGTATTTTTTCCACGCAACGCCATATCTCCGTTAATTGTTCATCAAAATTAATGATTCAATAATAATTTTAAATCTTACGTTCCCCACTAATGGCGAAATAATAATTTCTATAAAAAAATATTTAAAAAGTTTTTATTTGGAATGCCATCTGTTGATGCTAATGAAAATACATTCTATGAT
Organism: Saturnia pavonia; assembly: GCA_947532125.1. Lineage (NCBI taxonomy): Eukaryota > Metazoa > Arthropoda > Insecta > Lepidoptera > Saturniidae > Saturnia > Saturnia pavonia. The sequence goes on along the minus strand of OX383899.1, from coordinate 3,118,078 downwards.
TTGCGAAGTATTTGTAGTTTGTTGTATATTTAAATTAGACAATTATTAATAATGATTATAATATAATATGTAATTAATATTAATTATGTTTAGATTAAAAGAAAAATATATATTATATAATTCTGAACCTGGTTTCCTTTCATATTATAAGTAGTATAAAACTTTAAAATGTGGTTTAATGAATACAATATTTAATTATTGTAATCCTATTAAGTGAGCACTTATATATAACTAGCTGTGCCCGCGGCTCTGCTCGCCTGGACTACAGAATATCGTCGGTCGAGAGCACGCGCGAATCGTGCTGCCCCCTATCAAAAGACGGAAGACAGAAATGCTTATTGTGGGTGATCCTTAGAAGATATATATATATGCTATTGCTGACTTTTTGAAGGTTTTTTTAAGATCTACAATTATGTCGTACGTTAATTTGATATATCTAGTATGGTTTGCTCAGCGTAAGCCATTTAAGCGCCTCAAATGCGTCTTTTTCCGAATTGATTCACCATTATCGTCAATGCTTATTTCATGCATTACTTTATCTTACAAAATATATCCTATAACCTAGCCAGATAACATAGCTATGAATTAAAAAGCATGTAAATCGGATAAGTGGTGTTCACGTGAAAAGAACATAAAGGGCTAGACAGAGAGAGAGAGAGAGACATTATATATATATATAAGATACAGATATGTAAATTGGTTTCATGGAAACGGCTCAAACGATTTGGATAAAATTTAGTATTTGTGTACATGTTTTACTTTCCTTTATTTAGAAATCTAGAAAGGTATTTTTTCAATTTATCGAGCTTACTCTGTCGCCCAGATATTGTGGATACACTGTCACAGTGACAGTATTTTGTTTTGTCGCGTTTCAGGATCAGCCAGTGTATATCCAGTTGCCAAGAGCTTGCAGGCCGCAGCATGACAACGACGAGCGATGATGGATTGCCAATCTCTCGGTGGTCGCCTTTTTTTATTGTACTGTGCTTACCCTCAGGCACAGTACAGTCAATTTACCGTGCTACTAAATAAACAAATAATTAATTGTTGATAAAGCAATTAGTTTATCAACAATCAGTAAAGTCAGCGCGACAGCGGGTTGAAAAATTGAATTGAACTTGCCCTAAGTTAGAGTTAAATACTATATCCGTATTGAACAGTTTGGTATGTGTGTTGCGAGTGAGGATCACATTACCGCTTGAACAATGATCTCGGTACGAATTTTATCTACTCACTAACGTATATAATATAGAATGTACTGTATTGGTCTAAAGCTTACAGCGGTCAAACAAATTATATTTAAACCATTTTTTATTAGCATAATATTTTGTTACATAATGATTTTCATTTGCAAACTTAACTGAACATGATAGATATACTCTTCTCTAGAACTAATAACCATATATTTTCAATACGAAAGTACGTTTGTTTAAATTTTTGTCCATTAATCATGCACAGACAGCTGGACGGATTCTGATGACGTATGACATAGAAGTCGGTTATATGGTGTAATAGGACATGGCTTATTTTTTATATCTTCTTGCCAAATAGTATTTTTTTAAACATATTATACAAGTTGAATGATAAATAAATAATTAATATTGTGTCGGTTAGTGCTGAAATTCTGGAACCGTGGGGTCTGAGTGTACACAACCTTTTCAAAGAACTTGCGAGTCAACTGGTTCACGCCTCTCGCTACCAGAGAGCTGGTTTTCTCGGTCAGCGAATACAACGAGGTAATACTGCCTGCTTTCTGGGTAAGTATCTTTCTAGCGGCGAGTTGGATGGCATCCACTCCTTGTAATTTTATTATAATTATACTAATTAATATACGTGAAAGTACAAAAAACCTTACTTTATAGTCTCAAGGACAATTTGAATTATACACATCCACAAACATACACACAAAATCTAATATAATTTAATAATTATAATTCCCTTACGTCTCTGTGTTTTTATTTGAATTATTTTTTCTCTAACCTTGTCGTATTTTAGTGTTACCGTTTAGAATAGAAACCATTGACAACTATAGCATAGTTAATACTAACTATTACTGTCTCAAAATAATGATTAAAGATTAATGTGTCCTAATAACTTATATTATTTTAATTTGTTGTTAACACATTTTGTGATAATATTATCGCTGACGCTTATGATTTCCGCCATACAATGTAAGAGCGACAGCGGAACGTGGGGATCGTAGTAAATCAGAGCCTGCTCGTACCGACCGACCTTCCGCCATCTTTTATTATGTTTATTCATGAAATTGCTCATCCAACGAAAGTGAATCTTTGTTTATTCGCATCGACGAAATGCTACTTTATCCGCGGTTCTACCGCTTTCGATTTCATTCAGTATTTTTGGGTAATGAAGAGATTACCTTGTTCATTCATGTTGATGATGGAGCAATTGACATACTTTTTGATATTAGGTATGCGAAGAAATATAAATCGCTATAGATGCTTAAATAGGCAGTTGTATTAATGTTGTGTTGTGTTGATGTTGAAAGTAAGTTACGGTTTGCATATATTATAGTTTGTAAATACACATGATTTTTTTTGTGCAGTAATTTAAAAAAATAAATTTATAATCTCATTTGAAAATAAGACTTTTATATTAAAACGTAAATAATCATGTAACATTTAACGAAATTCAAGTTAATTATTTTTTTAGATAAGTATTTATAAATCCCAATGCAATTATTTTTGTAAGTACGTGCCATTTTTGTTTCAGTGAATATATATTTATCTATGTCGCGTGGGCGGCCCAATTCGAGTTAAAGCGAGTGAAATTATTTTCATGAAAGGAATTGTGCACAATGCACGTTTTCATTTAACCTATTTTTGCGGAGATTGTTATTCCACATTAGCGCATTTGAATGTAAAGAGCTCGTCTCAAGCTCAGGGGACCGACGAAAAAATGTTTATGCAAAGTGTTATTATTATTTTTTAGACGAGCTGAAGCTGATTTACGCTACGGATGTAGGATTTCGGGTATGGTTGTACTGTTCGCGAGTGTTAATTTATCTATTATTTACTTATGGGGGCATTTAAGTATTACATAAGCTAATTTTCAATGACTTTAGACCCTCCCCTTGTAAGGAATAATAAGAAAACTGTGAACTCCCTCTCCCCGAAATGATAAAAGATAAGAATTTATTCAAAACTTTTATAAAATAAACGGAGTTATATTTATTTGTTTCAAGGCGTTCTAGTACATACATCTGGAATTCGTCGAATTGAACATCGGTAGGTACATTTAAGAAAACTCTATACTTAGTATACACTACTAAGTTCAGCCGTTTTTAGTAACATCCAATTAGTTTAGTAAGAAATATGAAAAGTAATTCGGTATACCGTAATAAAATAAAATAGTATTATTAATTTGAATTATAAGCATATTCATAGTTTCATAAATAAAGTCTGACGTAGCATTTATAATATTCTCCAAAGGGAGCGCCCTCCGTCCTTTAAATCGGCATACGTAATACTTGAACGCCCCCTAAATTGTGTTCATGTTAACATTTGACCACAATTACGCTGATTAAGTAATTATAAAGCTTATGATAGAAATACATTAAACTTAGAAAGAGGACCAACTTTCTAGTCCAGCTATTGGTACCCCACGAATTGTGGTTGAAGGTTTAATTTTGATGAATATGAATGAATTTAACTAAAATACATTATAAATGGTCTACCAGCTTGAACGACGTTTACAGAAAGCTGAAGACTATTGTACTATTTAAACCTAGATCCTTCAAGGCTATTCTACAACAAGCTACCTACTACTGAAAATTGTCGCTTGAAATTTTTTGGGTCATATATTGGTGCAACTGGTACGAGTAACTTTTGGAGCATAGGAAATGCTACACAGTCTGTAAAACTTAAATCAACCAAATTATATTTTTCATATTGCCACTGATATGTATAATTTTTGTTTGGAATATTTTATTATAATTAATCTTTTTGATTAATCAAATCCGCAGATCCGATAATGACAGTTGCATTCGTAAATACTATATAATCGCCTGCAAAAGAACCCTACGGTAGTCGGAAGTTTGTTGGGCGCCATTACGCGGATTGAGCGGAAATAGGTCAGACCAGGATTTGGATGTAGCTCTTATTGCCGGCTGATTTAAATATAAGTACATAGGATTTGAAAGGATATTGAATTAATGTTGTCAATATGGATACTTTTTATTTCATGTTGTGTTGTTTTGAAGACATTATTTAGGAGTAATAGAGCAATCTAGTTCTACAGGATTAAACCACAAAAGAACCACGTCTTTGTTATGGCGGTTGTTTTTTGGAGAGTACCTTGCATTTTAACAAGAGCTATGGTGGAGTTACGTGGTATTTTGTGTTGGGTAGAGTGTAGAGCCAATATAACTCTATATAATCGATCACGATCTATTTAATTTTCTTTCGCACAGTAAAATTTAGTAAATTTCCTAGTGCAGATCCATGAATATGTTTTCAGATTTTTTAGTAAGTAGTTTGAAATATATACGCTGTAGGAATACACCTATAGAAACGCTTTCATAATGCCTTACTATAAAGCTGAGAAGTTTAGATTTTGATTTCGGACACGACGCATTATGTTTAATATCAATAGTTCTATTTGGCTACAATACTAAAAGTAATATACTTAGTTTACACTACTTAGTTACAATACTTACAATACTTAGTTTGGAATAACAATGCCGTGTGTGATTGTCTTCCTTACAATTAGTATGAGGTGTAAATATATACTTATTGAAGAATATATTGAAGTAATTGAAGAAATTTTCACGTTGCTTTCAAAAATAAATCACTTTTATTATTCCCGGAAAGAATATTAATTCGGGAAACGGTTTTGTGTGCGAGAGAGAAAGATTATTACGGAACACTGTGCATAGACAAAACTACCAAGGTATAGAAACGTAATGTTTTTCGCGTTCTGCATTATTTACAAATAAATATTATAGAATTATCTTTATAAATTGCCATATTTTGTTTTGATATTATAAGTTTGTATGTTAAATATTATTTATAAAGTATAATTGAAATGATTTTTTATCATTAAATTACAATAAATTAATTGGTTTAAAAGTAAAATAGTATAAATACTTGTACATTATAAAACGATAAGGCTTGAGGCTTGAAAAATCTATAATGAATAAAATCGTTATAAATATGTATAACGATTAATAAAAGAATAATAAAATTAATAAATTCGTAAAATTATTGCTTAATAGTGAAAATAATAGATAACATTTTACGGATAATATAATGTTGAATTTATTTGTGAATAATTTTATTTGTCTAATTTTTGTTATATTTGTGAATTAATAATATTTGGTGTGCTTTGATTGCAGAAAATGTTTTGTGCAAATAAAAAAAAAACTAAATCGGCAATTACTTATTAATCATATAATTATTGTAGATAACTATTTATTTAAATTGATAAATTAAGTAATGTAATAAAAAACCGAACAAATAGCGACAATGCAACGTTGAGTGAAATCAATTCAAAGCCTATGGGGACTGATAGAAATACGATTTGATCCTTAGTCTCGGAGCGTTTGCGATCAAAAGAATCAGCTAAGAAGCGCCGATGGCCCCATACAGCTCGTTGCGACTTTCCCGGGTCGACTTCACCGGACCCTTTGTCTCTTACCGTTTAAGGTTGCCACAATAGTAAATTATAAGAGGCTATGAGTTTATCCATACTTTTTATATTTCATTACTGTCTTTTATTCTTTCACTCAGAAACAATATACCAAATTGTTAAGTTATAATTTACTAATACTGAATATTTCTAACCCGCTACACCATCGAGAATATTTTATAAAAGAGAATAAATAAAAGAATATTTATTAAATTTTATAGAAGAAATACAAAGGTGTTTATTTACCCAATAAAATACACCACTTAGAGTTTGAAAATAAAAAAGATCATTAAATAACAAAAAATATTTAAAAACTCGTAATTTTAAAACATAATTCATTAGATATAACTAATTTTTACAGACATATTTAAGTTTTAAATTATATGTACTATTTTATACTTCTGAGTGTAAAAACTTCTTAGATAATAATTGTAAAATATAGTAGAGAATTAAATTATTTGGCAGCCCTAAGAAATCTTCGCTTCCCTTTTTTACCGGAAAGTTGGCAATGGCGACAATTTATGACGGACGCTGACGACGTCTAATTCTGTTCTCTCTCTCTCTCATTAAATGCGACTAAACGCAGAGCTATATTCACTTAAAGCGAAAATTATTTTTTTGTCGCGTCCCTGCTTTGTGTGTTTCTTTTAAATTTACGACGTTATTTCTTTATCCTACTTTGAAATTTTTTCTGCTTTGTCGTATTATTCGTTGACCTTATTAGTGATGACGTCGAATTGTCTATGCTATAGGCAATAAAAAATACCCAGCAATGAATGAAATAAAGATAATTATTACATACTTTGTCTACTGTTGTATTGAGGTTTGTACGTCATTTGTAAATTTTCCTACGCATTCCATTGAGACCGTGCCACTCGCCGACCGCCATCGCGGCAGGCTCGCTAGTAATTGTTCGCAAGTCTAACCTAACATAACCGAGTCGGTATTTTGTAACGTAAACATTCTATAGAATGCCTAGAAAATGTTATAAACGACGTGCATTATGCATACCTCAATACAACAATCCGTACAAGTCTGGTCGTCACATCGCTAGGCCAATCGACGACAAATATAGCCGTGAAAATCAGGACTTGCATAACCATGTATATTCTATCTCATTCTCTCGCAGGCTAAATCCTATATATGTATGTATTTCATACTTTGCCGGTTTTTCATTTGGCATTCTATAGAATGCCTAGGAATGTATAAAATATGAATCATTTCATTTATTGTCTGCTAGCTTCATGCATTCTATAGAATACCGGGATTCTAATCATTGCCTATAACATATATACGAGTACAATAAAGATGACAGCAAAAGTATTTCCTTATTTGTACGTATTACTTTCTTTACTTCTTCAAATTCATAAACAATTTCTTAACCTTCCGCAGCTAGAAATTATTTAGTTGTTTCTATAATTATCATTTCAATTATCTCACTTGTATGGTAGAAGTAAGTGCCTAAACAAAATATTTATAAATAAAGAATGAATGAAATTTAATAATTATTATATTTTTAATAATCAAAAAAGTTCAAACTATTGTTACGAAATAGTGTATACTATGTTATCTAGCAGTGCCCTCGGCTCCGCTCGCGTGGACTACAGAATGTCAATGGTCGAGCGCATGAGCGAACTGTGCTGCCCTCGTTTAAAAACGGAAGACAAAAATGCTTAGATAGGATATATGCTATTGCTGACTTTTTTGTAGGTCTCTTTAAGATCTATAATTATGTAGTACATTAATCTGGTAGGTATATCTCGTATGGTTTAAGCCTTTTAAGCGCCTTAAATGATCCGAATTCATTCACCATTATTGTCACTGTTTATTTAGTATGTTACTTTATCTTACAAACTATATCCCATAACTCGTCCAGATAACATAGCTATGAATTAAAACATGAAAATCGGTGTAGTGGTTTTCTCGTGAAAAGAAGATAACCGGACAGACAGACAGAGAGACGTTGAGTTTTATAATATGTATAGATATAGAAGATGGGTATAGATATAGAAGTAATTAATAATGTAATTACATCAAAAAATAAACATTAGGTGTTAGTTTGTTCAACATTTATAGCGAGTGTTGCCATAAAAATGCGCGTAAACAGGCCGCACGGTGCGGTGCGGTGCGACGCGACGCCACGTTGGAAAGTAATTTACTCACTGAGTCTATAAACTTTACACTCGCATGATCATTCGCTAGATAAATTCGTAAATTAAATTTCCACGTTCAAACAGGATTCTAGCCCTTCGTCCTTATGTCGTTCGGTCCTTTTTAGTCTGACATACACATGAGAATTCGGGCTCGCCTTAAAATAATGTAAGCTTGAAAATACGGGGGTCATTGCGCTATGGAATTAGGTCAGATAGTGATATTTTTCTGGGTTGACAATAGATTTTCTTTTGTTTTTCGTATAATTGAGTAACGCGACTTACTTCTGCGTTAAGTGTCGTATTTATCTGTTATTTTTGATTCAGTTTTTCCAAGTTACATTATTTTATACTCAAAAATAAGTTCATTATAAAAAAAATAGTAAAAAGAATATTTAACTTTGTCATAAAAACGGCCATAAACTAATTAAAAAAATTCGAACAATTGCGTAATCTTAATCTGCACAGATTTTCAATTGTAATCCATTTCTTCCATTTTTCATGGTTTTTTCAATATTCTAAAGTTATTAATTTTACCGGTACATACAACATTTGAATTATTTCATAGTTTATGAAATATAAAGTAATTTAGATTTTATATCATTTCGAATATTCTGGCATCCATAACCAAGAGCTGACTATACTGGTTAATACTTGATAAGTACAGTAATGAAAATCACGATAAAAAAAACATTTATAAGAAGTATTTATTAGTAGCATTTTGCCTATTAGTGCAATTATTAACAACAAAGCTGTAATACGTATAGACATGATTCAATCAATATTGGAGATCTATTTAAAACATACAGTTTAGAATGTACAAAGGAAGGGCATAAACCACCGCAATCCGAGTTGAATTGAAACTAATAAAGAGCAGTTAACTGTTATAGAGGATAGTGGCGCCTTAAGCGATTCAGACGAAGTTGGCACTCAAATAGGAGTAGACAAAATTCAAGTAGATATATTCAACAAATATAGAACACTTGCAAACATTTCCCGCTTATTTATATTAACTTTAAGTCTTACAAATGATTGGAAAGTTACATATATATGGATTTATATAACCTGAGATAATAATTGGAATGAATATTAACCTTAATAGTGTTTTTGAGGAGTTCTCAATATAGTGTTTTGTTGATAATTTCTTAAATCTGATCGCTGACATATTCATGCAAGTATAATTACAATCCACTATATAAATCTGTTACTTTGGTTTTGAGTTTGGGTAAATTTGCAATGTGCTTGCTAGATAGTATAATAATAATTTTACTCCATGTAAGAAAATCAATAAAATTATAAATATGCGTGTAAAGAGTTTTATAAAACCTAAACCACTTATGTTTTAAAAGATATTGTAAGTCACGGTAAGTCACTAAAATGAAAATGTATATCTGTACCTATTGTACAGTAGAAATGTTTGATGGTAGAGGTCCAGCATAGGGTTGAAAATGATATGGTTTTAACAGTTTCATCCGATAGGTTTTCAGTAATAATATATTTAACAATAATCATATTAAAATTAACTCTCAATTATCTTTATCCTTCCCATTATTTATAATGATTCTTCGTTTATTTCTGAGTAAAAGAATGTCCAAAACTTTAACCATTACTTTGTTATCTTAATTCACAATGATAGGTTTAAAAAAAGTCATAACAAATAGATAAAAGATGCCTTTATCCGAGAAGTCCTCCAGTTAGGAACAATCCGCAAAGATATCCAAGCTCCGACGCTGAGGAATTCAACTTAAATTGTTGCACAATCGGAAATCTAAGTTCGCAGCTATGTCGGAAATGCGCAACTACAGTTGCGGCCACAACGATCAGATTAACTAGTACCCGCATAAAGTGCAACTGTAGTGGTAATAGAAACATATTTAAATTCATAAGTGAATCTATATTCATAATAATTATTGTTAAGATTTTCAAGATTAATTTATGTCCTTATTATTTTATGATAAGCAAGTAGCAAACAGATATATGTATAATCTTCCTCCTTTTATGTGATCATTACAGCCCATGGCTTCCTAAAACCATTACAAGAACTAACTGAGATCAATCATAGATTGTTATTTCTAAGGACTGAGTTCGTATTCTTGTTGAATTAATTTGAAAATAATTTACTAAAAAAATTAACGATAATTTTAAAACTATAGCTAAATCCATTTAAAAATAATTTAAAGCTTTATCTTATCATTATCTTTCCTACATAGAACATATGTAAAATACACTTTTACACATTGATCAAGAGAACAAAGTTTCCGATGTTGGAATGAAATAGTTGGCACTAGTGTCCAGACGTTTCAAACAGTTTAGGTACTGTCCCCAACATTGTAGTCTCGGAGGCACGCCGCGCCGTCAGGGATAGTTCGCCAGTACTTTAAGATGAAACGTGACTAGGATGTTTCAATGCATGCAGAAAATGCAGAAAATTGTACGGAAGTGTTTATCCACAATTTCTTATTATATAAACGTGAAACCGGTCTCAGTTTGCGTTATCAGAATGACTGTCCAGAATTCGTTAGGGCGCGAATCAATTCACACGCCATTAACTTGATGAAGAAAGTATTTTATGACCCAACTTGCGCGTTTCGCCCCATCTAATTACTTACCAAGCTACCGAGAGACGATAGTAAAATGATTGTTCATAAACGTTGTATGAAAAAAGTTTACGGCTTCGCCTTAATAGAAAAAAGGTGTGTGTGTGCGATTCACACACGATAGAAGTGAATCTTCATTTTAAGAGATATTTTATTCACATATACTTTTAACGCACATTATCGGTATCTCCTCTTTGTGTGAGCCAGAGCGAGAGAGTAATATATTATCAGTCTCTCCTCTTTGTGTGAGCCAGAGCGAGAGAGTAACATATTATCGGTCTCTACTCTTTGTGTGAGCCAGAGCGAGAGAGCAATATATTATCGGTCTCTCCTCTTTGTGTGAGCCAGAGCGAGAGAGCAAATGTCGCTGTGTATGTATATTGCAACAATTTAAAATAAAATATATCTTTTAAAATGAAGTTACACTTCTATCGTGTGTGAATCGCACACACACCTTTTTGTTTTTTTTTTTAATGTGGAATTATATAAGATTTATAGTTAGTTACGAACAAAAAATACTAGCAAACTAACATAAACAGCAAAGCATTTTTTTAAACTTAAATATTATTATGTAATTGCATTTTGGGATACAATTTTGCACACGGCCATTTAATTTCAAACTAAGCAAAGCTTGTTTTATGGTAACTAAACAGCTGATATATTACACATATATAGAAATTGAACACTCAGATACACAAATGATAATTATTTTGATCACACAAAAGTCTGATATGTGTGGGGATCGAAACCGCGACCGTTCGGCTCAATAAAAGGACTTACGCATTTGTAATGCGCATTTTATTTCATGTACAATACCATACCTATCAAAAAATGAATTTCCAAAAGAATTTTCTATTAGCCGATAGATATCAAATCTATACGTTGTATGCATTGGTCACACACGTTATTTCCGGCTGTCCCCGCGCTGCCAACCTTCACGCACCATTCGTTTCCGGAACACAACGACCGGGACTGCCTGTTCGTATCCGATCTGCGATTCCCGCTGCAGTGCCATCGATAAAATTCGATATTTGAATATATTCTGTTTTCGACAATCGAATAATTATTTTGAACTTTAATACTACATTTATTTTACAGTAATCAGTAATCCTTGCAGTTTGCAAGCGATTTGTTGTGTAATTAGCTTTTGCACAGTTAAAAAAATATTGATATAAATGAAATATGTTCTAGTTTTATTGTTGCTTTATAGTTATTTCACAAACATATTTGCTATTTTCTGAAAATGTCACTTAATGAGCTGTATGTAATACCTACAACATCATACTAATAGATCGACTTCCAGACACATAGTTATGGGTAAGAGCATAAACATATCCCTTCTATCATTCTTTAAAGTTCGGAGTGTAAGCAATCTTCGTAATAACCCCCATTATCTGCAGGCGAACATCTAATGGGGTGCGATGGACGTTGCATCTAATGTCGGAAACAGGACTGCGGGGTGTGTTGGGTGGATTTCGCCTACACGTATTCTGTTTTTAAGCGCTTACGTCGTGCTTACGAGCAAAACCTGTCCGAGGATTCCTTAACTATATTTCTGTGTAATTTTATATGATGTCTCGTTACATCAAGAAACTGATTTTGATAGAGATAGAACTTGATTGAAAGGGATGGTAGATAGCTGCCCAATAATCCTGGTATGTGGTACGGTAAGAAAAAAGTTGGTATCCTCAAATAAACAGTAAATACTTAGGCTTAGAGGGCCCATTTTTTTTAGCTCGGTTGTACACAAAATTGTCAAACGCCAGAGGTGTTATTCTGTCTTTTGCCCCGTACGACGACCTATTTTTTTAGCTCTTAGGTGAACAAACCATCAAGCGCCTTAATTTACATAGAAAGTTGGTATTATAGCGTACCAGCTTAATGTTTCGTGTTATATAGTATAAGACACTGAAACCTGGTACGTCTACCATTTCTGTTGATTGGTCATGTAGTGTTTTTATTATTGATGCCCTATTTTACCGTATTGCATCCATTACGGCAGGAACAAAAAAGTTTTCAAATGTTTACCTTTACCGTACCGTGAAGATATGGTATATATATCTTCACACTACCACCTTAAGGAACGAAGCAGTGACCCTGAACGTTAACAAATCTGGCAAGCTGTACTAAGTATGGGAATTGAAAACAATGATAAGCTATACGGGTGGTTTGGCGTAGCGTGGCGGAGAATTGGTCGAATAAACTTATAAAGGGTGAAGCCGTGAGGCACAAATAACATTTCCATTAGGTAATGTGAAAAATTTACTAACTAATTTCATTCAACAAAATCGCATAATTTATGTTGTGTCATAAGTTGTCAGAAAAGGAATCTCTCTTATCGTGGCTTCTATAACTTGCGTACGACAATAAAAACCGGAACGGCATAAACAAAAATTGCTCAATAAAGACATCAGAGGGAGAATCAGTGGCGCCAACCGCGCGGAATGGCGATAACCCAATGGCGGAAATGTAGGTTAGGGTTGTTGAATTGAAAATTTAGAATTTTGCCCGGTTTGGTTTAGCTGTTTAATAGTAGTGCGTCATAGTGACGTCACTGTACATGATAGTAAGCAGACTACAATCCAAAATCAACAACGATCACCGAGAGGTCGTTAATACATCGCCAGTTGCCGCTGTCATACCGGACCGCAAACGCGACAAAACCAATGAGAGGCACTATGAGGGTTTTATCACCATGTGTACGGTTGTTGCGACCTAGTCTGCAACAGATCATTACCTTTCTGCCTGATTACTGTTATACACCAAGATATTGAAACTGTCTTCAAAGTCATAAGCTAATAGGTGAGATTATATCTGTATGTAAGTAAACTTTGTGTTGTACCCTTTTGTGATATTTATATTTATGATTTCTTTTAACAAAATATAGAACAGTTTATTTTCATGAATTAAAATATCTAAATGCTTTCCTAATGCTATAAATCAAATGAAAGAATCATAATCATATTTTTTGTATTATTAAATAGTATATAAGCAGCTGAGATTTTTTTTATATAAAATTAATCAAGGCCTAATACACACATCATTTATCTTCATTATTTTATTTCCAAATAACTCAGAATATTTATTAGAGAATTGAGAATATTTATTTTATAAAATCTCTGTGGCAACCATTAAAATCTCGACCGATCTCCAAGCGTTCGTTGCCGTGGAAAACAGTCCCGTATTTGCGGCAAGCGTGAAAATATCATCGTTCAATGTACCGTAAACTGCGGATTAGCGAGTACGATTCCTTAAAACTTACATACTCTGTGACAGGTCCATGAAGAACAGGATTAATTACCTGGAACAATTTAAAAAATATTTTATATTTTTCGTTAACCGTAGCAAGTATAAATAAAATACTATGGTATATTATATTTAAATAATTAAATTGAACTGAGTTTTTTAAATCCTATACAATGAGCATGAGCTTTCAGTAAAGGAATATGACAGTTATGGATGTTACCTAGCGTTCGTTTGGTTAGCCAATATTTAAGGTTTAAGTCATATAGAAGCAAATTCAGCAATGTCCATTTGTACTGGAAGAGGTCTAGAGATTTTTTTTAAATATCCATGCAATAATTCTAAGTTAGAAGTAATTTACAAATATATATGAACAATACCGTTGTCTACGGAGTAATATTGTAGAGTAACCATAGAATAGAATTCTTGTAAAAATCTCTGATATTTATAGAAATAGAAGTCATTAATGAAAATCTATAATTCAAAAATGAGATTCAATTACATTTGCCGCAAATAAAAATATCGTTGTGTTCCTGAGGATTACACTAAAGACTAGAGGCTACACTATATACTCTGTATGTGATCATCCTCAGGTATGTCATCCTTTTTCAGGTGAGATTATAGTGAAAACTACAGCTAGATGAAATATATATTTATTGAATTGTTTTTAATCATATGTCATAGTTATGTTAAACTAAACAATTGTAATATAGATTCTTGTATTTTAATATTAAATTGTTATTTATAATGAGAAAAGGTAATATCTTGTGTTAGGACTCTTTATCTATGCATGGAATATGAAATTATTATCGACTGGGCTACGGTATCTCTTCAAAGTAAAATATATTCTGTCTTTTGTTATTATTAGTAAAATATAAATTTATTTGCAATCCACATACATATAAATATTAAAAAATAAAGATAACGTTGGCAAAAGGTAGCATGTCACGCTTTAGGGCAGAAATGTATGAAATAATACAGTATACTCGCTAACACAAGTTCGAAACGCTTTTTTTTAAACTGTTTTATAACTAGTAGTGTAATGATTCACGCATTCATCTTAAACAGATCATTATATATTTTTATTTTTAAGGAGTACAGATATGCGTTTGACGTCGATGCACTTGATGGTAAGTGAAGATGAGGTTAACGATGGATTGCCTTTACCTATTAATGCCTATTCACTCTTCATTTGAAGACTTCGTAGTTTTTTGCATAATAAGAACGACGAAGTGAACCACTTCATGTGAATTGGGGGATTACCCACCATATAATAGTGGAAACACTCACGGCGTCTAGTTGTTCTATGGTGTAAAGGGTTGGGTGAAACTGAATCGTGCAATTCCTGTGCACACTACAAAGTGTAACCTATAAAACACTGAGATGCAAACTACCTTACGTGGAGGCTCTAGACTGAACATTTCTACCTTCATTGCCAACAAGTTTTTATCGGAATTAACATTATTGTCAGTAATGTGACGCGATGGACGGAAAATCATGTGCTATATTATAAGACCATAATTATTATAAGACTGCTCCTTCACGAGATTTCCAATAGTTTTTAAAATGAGACTATTTTCATAATTATTTTTGCATTGATTTAATTTTATTTTCAAGATTTTTAAAACACTTTAATATACCTTTTACGTAATGAACAATATAAACCGGATAATATCAATGCACAAGGCAAAATTGTCTCACCAGTTCCAACCTATTTTTACACTGCTTGTTTTTATCAATTAAAGGAAAAATGATTTAGTCATTGTCTTCTTTTAAAAAGCTCAATTTTTTCACGTCTGTTCATAACAGTACCTTCAATATAAAAGTTATCTAATTCCCATAATATGCGTAACATGTCAAACTTCTCAGATAGAGGGCATTTTATGGCGTTTCTTTTCCCATGTCGGCATTATTACCAAAGCGTCAGTCGCGTTTACATCGGCGCCGTAGGCCGCGACGCGTCCGGGGAATAGAATGTAAGCTTCAACTTGGAATATTATTTGTTTGAATACGTGTATAAATACGTAGGCTATATTCTGTTCATGTATATGTTCGCATGTACCATGTAACTATTTTATTCGAAATTAATTCCAAAATTAATAAGCGAAACAATAAATATATGATATTTTCTCAAATATGAACTTCCAATTACGACGTAGTAAGTCTCACAATTTTTATTTTATAATTTTATTTTTGGTCTATATGTCAGAATGTCCGTCCTGCGATATCACCGGACGGCTCCAACGGAAGAACAGCGTTGGTTGTTTGCAACCAACATTATGCTGAGCTGGAGCCGTTTTGTAACAACTGGCATTTGATTTTTAGTACTTAGTATGTATCGTAAAGGTATTTTTAAATTATTTATTTTTGTCAAATGTGGTTGGTACAAATCAATTAATCTTTCTTTCAAATTAATAAACACTACTTTTTAGACAGAGCCGGAGCTTTATTTGGTCAACACTACTTTTTTTTATAATAACACAGGATTGTGATGGTGATCACCGGGAGATCGGCCATCGTTGTCATGCCATCCTGTTATCGTTTAGGTGGCAGCTGCATATTCACTGGCGCCCGAAAAACGACAACCAACAAAATACGTCAGCGAGACGGGTTTATCACAATATACATGGTGGTTGCTATTGAGTCGGATACAGATACCTAACAAACCCGCTCGATTAAACCGGCTGATCCAGGCACGCCTCGTGTCTAAGCGTGCCACTGTGACGGGAGTTAGACCTGGTATATAGTAGTCGCAATCCAGTCAAACAAAACTCTCATGTTCTACCACAAAGATCAGACCATCGGAATGAAAATTTATAAACAAAACAAAAGTAAAACAAGGCTAAGACCAATTATAAGTTTCTCAAATAGGTAGAAGAATATTAGACAGTTAATAATAAAATGATATTTAAGCCTACTGAATACGCCGATGAATGTGAAAAACAAACAAAAATTCATTTTTAAAAGAATCAGGACAAATAGAAGCGTAATAACGTTAAGAGGAACTTCGTTTACCCGAGCATTCGTCGGGAGATTTAATTTGTCCAACCGAATTACTACATTGTTCCCGACGACATATGCACCGGACAAGGGGAGAGTAAAAAACTTAATTTGCGAGTTGTCCCACGGTAGATTGCGCTGACTATTGTTAGGGATCACTGAGAATAGAAACGTGAACCTCTCGACTGGATGACTGAGGAGGACTCTCGTGACAGAGTAGTGGCAAAAAACTAAGAAGTAAAGGATTTAGAGATACTTGCTCTGGATATTATGTTTGTCCTGGGTATCACAAAACGAAGATAAATGTCAACAATATACTTAGTAGTATGGTTCAATTTATTGATCGAAATTAAAATTATGTCCTTTAATCAATAACTGAATTTAAAGGATTGATCGGGGACAGATTCTGCGACGGATTATAATTAAAATCCTAAGTGAAAAATGCGCATTGTGTGAATCTCGTGAAGAATATCAAACTTCTTTTTTTTATCCTTGTCCCACCTAAGTAGAACAGCCCAGGTAAGTAAATTGGCACAACATGTTCTCTTCTTCGGCTTTCCTCTACTCATTCTTATCTCAGTAATTACATACTCGTTTTATACATATATAACTCTTCATACAATCGATACAGATTCATTCTTATCTTTATCTTCATTCTTAGATATTCATCTACTTTCACACTTCTTAAAACTCTTCTAGATATATGACTTTCATTTCTTCTCTTGGCATGTCCATACCACGCTAACTACTCCTCAACCTCTCTATCACTGGTGCAATTTTCAGGTGAACAGATTTTACATCATTCACGTTGAATTCTGTTTTCATTCATTTGAAATTATAAAGTAATTTATCGGGCATCAAAAAACTGTGTCAGTAATTGAATGCTTTAGATATTTATTTCCTTGAAGTTTTGTATGTACTTCGTTCTGTTCGGCACACGGAATAAATATTGTCACCTTGATCGGACTTTTTACAGCTTTATAAGGTGATATTTGTCTAAATGATAATTAAAAATACAAACAAATATTTCATGTAAATATTTTTTTGTGTACGGAACACTTTGTAACAGGTTTGGAATATCCATTATATTTATGATTTTATTTGCTCCCCGAATAGGATTAATTCTGTACTAACGAAAAATGCATGTCTGCTGCAAACAAAAAACTGTAAAAGTTTGCACTCAAAGAATTAAATGAGACCTACGTTTATGACAAAGCTTGTTAATCCTCGTTTGCGTTATGACTTTACGAGTGTTTTTATTTATTTAACCGGAAGGCTAAATAAATAATTTCATTATAATTTAATGTCTTTATCTTTCAGACACTTTCGGTTGTCGTCGGTATGTATGATCAAGTTTTCGGACGAGCAATTGTACCATTATACAGGTGTTTATCAAATTAGACATAATTTCCACAATCAAGTATCGGGTGTATCAATGAGTTTCATCGGGTTTTTGATATATTATTCACTGTAAAGGCTATAAGCCAACATTTAAGAGGTATGTATAACTTCAAAATATTCATCATGAATTTTTCAAACATTCAGGTGCCGCAATACATATATTTTATTGCACATTTTATTTTCGCTGAACTTGTCTTTAGGTATTAGACAAGCTAGACATAAGTTAGTCCTACCGTGTGTTAGACTTAGTAAAACTAATAAAAGTTTTTTAGGTTATTAATAGTGTTAGGTTCTATTAAAAAATGCATATTACTGATTTGCCGGACAATGAGTTCAAGGATCATGTCAAGCAGGTTTTACTGTCAAAAGGTTATTATAGGGTGGATCATTATGTGAATGAAAGTGATGTGAAGCGACGCCCTCTCTGTGCTTCCATTAAATTATAAATATGATTATTAACTGTAAATATTACTTATATAGTTGGGGAAAAATATAAAAAAAAGATAAGCCCGATCGAATTTCTTGCCAGTTCTTCTCAATGACTGGGATTTTTTCCGATCTGGTAGTAGTACAAGTACTGATCGACGTTCATAAGTGCCTTCTTAGGGCCTAAATTGAATAATGAATTTAATTTATTGATGATAATATATTGAATATAATTTTTCATTTTGATTAAATTTTGTACCAGAAACTATCTACCAAAGTTAATTTTTTTTTTGCGTAGTGGTTCACAATGCCTACTCTCCATTAACGACCTCGACTTAGGCATGCTTAAGTAGCCGTATCTAAAGAGCAGCACTTACTATCTAATACTTCTTCAGATCATCCGGGGCATTAAGTGCGGCGAGTAATTCTCATCGCGGTGGACATGGAAAGGGCGGGGTGTTTATTTCTGGGGGTTGTTTTTGTGGCACACGTATTTTGTCCGTTTGCTTTTGAAGTTTATGGTTAGATGGTATTAGTATTGTTTAACATATATACTTAAATATTATTATTTTTTCTAGCATTTTATAGTTAAGTTGTTGACGTAAATTAGTCTTGAAGAAAAGTGAAGGTATATTAGTAGTACGTATGAATGTAGCGCATATTAGGAAATATTTGTTTACTCTTTGAGTGAAGAATTTCATGTTGTAAGTAATAAATGCGAATATAATAAATTAGTCATTATTATCGTCAGCTCTAAGTATTAAGCTAGTAGTTTGACCTATATACCTTTTATAAAATGCCTATACGCAAATATATGCCACATTTAAGATTCTATCATACAACTGCAAGATACAAACATAAAATCGAAAAAAAAACCATGGGCCTTTGTCCGGGTTGAGTTTTCCATTAAACTTTTTACATCTACTATGTACCAAGTTCGTTCCCTAAAACTTTTTGAATCGATAAGACAGTAAAAATTGATAGATTTTTTGTGTATTTAAAAAGGAGAATCTTAATACAATATTTTCACATGTCTCGCTTTACCTTCTCTTTCGGTAGTAGGTACCTTAGTGTAAACTAATATGTAATTATTATTCATTCATTTGAATTATTTGCTAGTGTACCTTGCGTTAACAAATACTTGCTTCTTATCACATTTGGCATGACATTCGTACAGGCTACATTATACAAAATATTGTTGTTAATTTCTCTACGATTGAAACAAGATACAGTTTCATTATAACACACTACATTATATAGCATTGTAAGAACATGAAATGATGCTGAGTGAAGCTGCGGTCACGATACTCCCTTACTTGAAAGCTCTTCACAATTTCCACTTAAGACAGACCTCTTAGAAACCACTTAGACTCCCTTTCGTGCAATCTAAATTAACCCAACGAGAGGAGAGAGCGAGACCATTCTAATCTGGCATAAAAGACGTGACCACTTCTAAAGACTGCTCAAGCTTCCATTTTAACTAGATCTGTTTATTTATTTTAAACAAAGACACGAATGGGTCTAAGATGTTGGTCGTTGTGATCCATTCAACTAATGTAGCTTGATCTCTATTATAAATGTAACTGGTTTGTAGGAGAGTTCTTAGGTAGTGGTTTTGTAATGGATTACTGTCAATAAATAAGCAGCATTAACATTATGTCTGAATGGTGATGGCGCTTCATTTGATACGATTTCGGGTTTCTACTTAAAATCTGTACTATGTAATTAATGAGTGAAGATTTGCTTAATGTTCCTCACCTTTATTAATTGAATTAACAATTGAACGTTTTGAAATGCGAAATTCGAGATATACGTAATCACTATATTGTGTTTTCATTTCGTATTCGATGAGGAAATTTGTTAAATCATTGAATTTTGTTATTACAAATGGTAGGTATTAGAGATATTGAGTTGGTATGAGTTAGCTATTCTATTTAATAGTTAATCTACAAGTACACATTTTTTCCTAGAGAATTTTGGTCTATTATCCTTAGGGTTACGTCAGCCTAGTTGTTTCCACAGATTTATCTAAAATCACTAGCAGCTAAGTTGTACATCGAAAGGACGTCATCACTATCAGGTTTTGACAATATAGCATGGAAGGCATCCTGATTGCACACATTGAGACCAAGGCTCCCTCAAAATTCCCCTCCTCTTTTGTTCAAACACATTTGATCAATACATGATGCATATTTTCAACAATTAAATAAAGTAATAACAATAAAACACGTTTTAAGTTTAGAAAGAAGTAATTATTTTCGGAAACTTTTGATAAGATAATCCAAAATTAAGTAAAGGAAAATTACTATAAAAGAACAAGGAATGAAGGAAGAAAGAAGTTGAAATGGACGCTAAACAAAGTTCACTATGTATCGTAGGAGAAAAATTGTTTTTCACATAACAAATTTGAAAGATTTCCATAAAAAAGTCAGATGTGTTTACTTCGATACTATTCGACTATTATCAGAAAAAACTATAAAATTTTCGTTATATTATATTTGAAAACTTTCTATATTAATAACAGTTGTTATTATATCCCAAAAAAATTGAGTAAGTATTTAACAATTGTATATGGAATGAAACGGAATCAAATAGGTGTTAATTCGAGTCAGATTTAAGAAATGTACAAGTGGTAAGAAAATAATTATTTTCGTACTACTTAATGTAAAAAGCTCCCATCCTCCAATAGAAATGATCGATTTTCTATCAAACAATGACAGTAAAATACGTTGTAAGTATAGCCTCTTTAAAGCTGCAATTATTGCATAAATATAAGATACATATATGTATACTTATATAAATAAAATTAATTAATGTTTGTAATAATATTGCAGTGTAAAACTCCAAGCCGAGGTCTCGAGTGGCGTCGGTTTCAATTACAAACTGCGTGCGGTACTACTTTATTAGTAATTATCACGGTGAGAGCTTCCAGGGTTGAGCTTAGTTTGCTTAACGCGAGTTGCACTGTTCAATGCACACTGGGCTTCGTATGGATATACAAGTCGTTTCACTGCACATTCTCGCATATAACAATATTAATGGGTTTTTGGAATTTAACAAATTATGATTTTTCTATCGTACTAAATAGTGTTTTTTCGGACCGCGTCATCTTCGAGATGATAAAACCATCAGTTATTAAATCTCAACTGCACCGATATTTACGTAATAAACATATAATACCGTTGGTTATTTGGGCGAAAAGGCCTTGTAGCTTAAGCTCTCCAGTATAAGACATAGCGTGCAAATGTGTATTTTATATATTGGCAGGGAAATATCTATAATACTTTAAAATATTTTTTTATGTAATGGCACGAATGTAGTAATAATATTGTTGATTTTATTCTACAATTTACAATTGTTTATATTGATGTTTATTTACCTCAAAAAACTACCTTTTCGCGCAAAACATCACGTTTTGATAGGGTGCAGATTTTCAACTTTCGGTAGGAAATGAATTAATAATCGCTTTCACACTGATATATATATTACGTGTATGCTCGTAATTGCAATGATGTTATTGTTTCATATGTTCAAAGATTTCATTGAAACATTTATAATTTTTATTTCGTTGTTATTTATATGCAACTTATTACTGTACTTGTTAATTTTGTTTGGACGTGATGATTTTAGCTCTGTAACATGTGAATAATACTATAGATACTTTTTTTTACAATTAGGTACACACTACTTGTACAAGTATCTACACTGTACCTAACATTAAGTTCAGTGCAATTCAATGATGCACTTGAGAGACGATATTTTATTTATAGTTAAAAAGAGTGAGAGAATTATCTGATTTAATATATTTATAATCCCGTGCTCTCCTGACCAAGATATGTGACTTTCTCTATATTCTGAAATATATAAGATATAAAAGGAATACATAAATTAATATATCATAGTTTTTTGCTGCCAAATAGTCATAATTTATACTATAAACAAACAGATTGTAATCACAGATATGTATTGTATTTACTAAAATTCACGATGAACTTATGTGTCAAAATTAGTATACATCTCTAAAGTAAAAGTTCCAAGAAAAATATAGCATTCGTTTATAATAAAACCAATACGGTGTCCCTCAAGGGAACGTCTGGGCTCGCTTTCCTACATCTGTCGTCAATCAGTCTTCAGCCTAAAGCCTGATTTACGAGACGACCGACTTTATAGTACGCCTTAAGCGACAACAATAAAAGTTACGTTGTAAACGTAGTAGGTGGAGGCACTTAAAGCGTACTTTTTATTACCTTATTGTTATATTGTGAAGCTGTATCTGGGTTAAAAGATATATTGGTTTCTAAAATACTTTTACAATACCAAACAAAACCGTATATAGATTGAAATCGAATAAAAATAAGTAGACAAGATATATTATATAACTCAATATTAATACTGTTGTTAAGCAAAGTACTTAAATACGAATAAGTGAGGCTATGCGAAGTAAACTGCTAACTTTACTATTGACAAGTGCTAATAATAAAATGTAATGGTTTAAGGTCAGATAGCCTCCAGTCCACTTCATATACTGCAGTCTCTGGATAGTAAATCTCATTCATGACTAAAGCAACCTCGTGTGACAGGTAAACATTGGTGAATTTGGAAACACCGGCTGGTAAGTTTCATACAATCCAAATACAGTTTTCTTCATTCCCATTTTTTAATACGGCAGAGAAAACGGTTTGGTTTATCTGGAAATTTAACGCACTGGATTGAGACATCATGTAGGGTTATTAATTATTACTGTGTATTGTCTTCGTCATTCATATTGCTCAGTCAAAAAATTACCTTATCCGTATCATACAAATTCTATCTCGTTTTCTTTATTGTAATTGATATTTTAATATACTTTTCAACCTTATTTGTTTATCTTTCATTTATATATGAGTACTTATTCTACCATCATCGTTCTTGGGAGGGTCTATTGCTCATTTGTTATAGTTATCCAAACTTTGTCTATGATGATCATATAGGTAATATTAATTTTTATGAGAGATCCTAAAGTATTATTTACCTCCAATATAGCAAACTTATCTTCTTCATCATTTTTCCTACGATCCACATAATTCCGTTAAGCGAAAGCCGATAAACATACACTAGGTATAACGCTTAGTGTTGGATAGTGGCACGCTTAGTTTGTTCATAGTGTCACGCTTAGCCTGTGCATAGTGGCACGCTGATACGTATTGATACACATGGTGATAAATCTTTCAAAGTGACTCTCTTTTTGGTTTGTCGTGTTTCAGCATCAGTTATTGTAAATCCAGCTGACGAGAAGTTGCAGGCCGGCAAGACAGCGACGAACGGCGATGGCTAACCGATCTCTTAGTAGTCGATGTTGGTTTCGGATTATAGTGTGCGTACTATTAGGTACAATGCCGTGAAAGAAAACAATATAGTATTGTATAAGGTACAACTTAATCAACGATGGCTATTACAATTCAAGAGATTTCGAAAAGAAGGAAGATTTTTTTATTTCAAAATAGTGAAAAGCATAAATTATTCCCGCATACGTAAAACACGATCGTTAAACCTTGTATGTATGCGGGCTCGGTTACTGCGAATTTCCTATCTTTACCGTGATCCGGGTGCCCCTGCTTAGGTCCGAGGATTTACGAACGCGCCTCGCCGTGGCATGACCCCGCTACTTTGTCACTGCGGACACAGTTTTCTAATTTTATTAAATGTTCTAAACATACAATTACGTTATCATCCGAGAACTTATTAAGAATTTGGTTACTATTTTATTAATAATGATGGTGATTTCTCTAAAAATGATAATATAGGATTTTAGATTCACATACTATGTTATATAAATCACTTTTATCGACGTGAATTTGAATCCCTGCAATGAGCCTAAGCTTTCGGTGAAGGAAAACATCATGATGAAAACAAAGCATGGTGGTAGGCCTTAGACTATTACAATCTTGGCCACATCGTCATTTAAAACATCAGGTGTGATTACAATAGTAAGTGAAGCACGTACACGTGATAGAAGTGAAACTTCTTAAAGTATAGAATGTAAAGGTCTCTTTCCCCTTCTCTCTACGTTATATTTTTATTCTCATGTAACTAAATGTGCCTAAATGTGACGCGTTCTTGAAATTTCACTCTTAATTCTCATCCAATTAACGAATGGCCGCCTATGAATTACACTTCAATAAAGCGATGCTACCAAGAAACATTACAAATACATTGTAGATTATATTCTTTATAATGCTGTTATAATAAATACCTGTATAAATAACTCTAGTTATTTCTATACAGATTTTAATTTCGAAGTCGTAATATTTCGTGCGCAGTCAAACGCGGCAATAGCCTGCGGTCTTCAAAGCATTGTGCCCTAAAGCTAACACTACGCGTGCGAGCCTGAATAATGTTTGCGGAAATGCCTGTAGGACTCGCACGTCTGCAACGCTGATGTTGTTGGCACATCTAATTCGACACACTGATATTACAGTCGTTTTACTTGACAGGAAATTTTCATGCATGCTTAAGACATAGTAAACTATATAGTTTCCAAAGTTTCAATGTCGAGTGTTTCTATATATATAACTTCATATTCTACTATATCTTGACGTCGGTTGTATTATATTAAAAATACTAAAAAGGAGTTAAAATAAATACCCATATGTATAATAATATGAACTTTCTATAATATAAACGTAAAACTGCCTAACTATTCCTATTATCGTCAAGATACTTGGATAATCTTAAGTCCTTAACAATATTATAAACACGAAATTACGTTTGACAATTCAATGGCTTATTAATTTTGAATTTAATACAATATATTCCATGATATGTACATATATTATATTTTAAGAACTATAAATAATAATCAAAATAAAAAATGGTATTCTATAAGTTACAACACATTCAAATTACAAATGAAACAATTTATTTAATGAAAATTTAAACTTACTCAAAACATAACACAAGGTGATCGCTGTAGACTGGAACAGTGTGTATAGAAGCGACAGTCAATATTTATATGTAAGGATATTGGAGGTGGACTCTGTGACATACGTGTTAAGCTAAATTCACGAGGACATTCTAATTACAATTACAATGTGGTCTGCTACAATTTGTGTAAGGATCGAAATACGCTATTTCAATGGTAGCACTTAATTATTTGACATTTACATGAACGTCAATAATCTAGTGGTGGAATGAAATACAGAGGTTAGTGTTGACCGATACAGCATTTGGAAAATTATATTAGTTTGTGGGGACAGGTCTGAATGATATATTGAAGAATGTAAATAATTAGTTGAAAAGATAAAGGTGTTGGTATTTATTAAGACGTAATAGGTAATATTTCTAGTCTGGTAAGAATTAAGCAGATGATTTTAGCATGCAAAGTGAATTCCGATGGTCGGAAGGTTGTAATTTTGTTCGATTTGATTGCAATAATACATGAGAGAAAAAACGATCTCTTAGAGATCGAAACTATATGAAGACTGATTAAAATTGAGAACAATTGAGAGCATACGCATGTCTAGACGACTTTCTATAAACAACGATCTATGTCTATCCTTCTACCATAACGCCTTGTCCCAAAGGGAGTAGACACAATGAACGGAGCAGCAAAATTAGTTCTACTCCTCTTACATTGATTAATACATTCCTTCATATCATTCATAATAAATATCACTATTAATTACTTCTATAATTATAGTCAATTCAGTAAATACTTCTTTATAATTAAAAGTAGTCTGCTTTAGAGTAAGGATTTCAACTCCATACGCAATTTCAACGAAATCTAAAAGTATTTGCAATTTGTTTTCGCAATTTCTCTTTCGAAGATTTTCGCTTTCCATTTGCAGCGTTTCGAAACATTTCATTTTTAAGGTATTTTCAGATCGTGGCTGTTTATTTGTCGAACATAAAGGAACAGTTTGTGGCTGGCCGAGCTTTCAATTCGTTTCTAAAGTCGCTGCTAGGTTTATGGTTGTCGAATTGGATAGTAAATACTTCTAACAGTTTTGGATATCAAGAATACGATTCATGCTAGGCCAACTAAATTGAAAGTTATGCTTATCTTGGCAAGTTAGGCTCTGCTTGTACTCGCTAAACTTGGAATAATAAAATAGTACTTCTACCTCACAGTAAATAATGTATGTGCCTAGTAAGGTAAAAACCACTGTTTTAAGCGACTTAGTTGTAACAACGTAGTAGATAAACTAAGTTAAGCTTAACTATTCTCTTCTTTATTATATTCACAGTACATTAAACGTTCGGATGAATTAGATTTAGCATTTTTTTTCTACATTTAAATTAGAATTTTTAGCATCCTTACCTAGAAGCTATCGCCAATAAAAACGATTCAGTGATAAATCAAGAACCTTGAAGAACAAATGATTGTTCATTGAAATAAAATCTATATATCATATGTATTTTAACCCTCATTACTCTCCTCGCTTCTAGGTTTTATTTTCCAAAATTATTACAGTAGCTTTTCATTTTATTGTTCCCGTTATCTAACATTGTAACATACAAAATATTTCATTTATCTTTGTTAATTTTGAAATGTCTATAATTTCTTAAAAATGATTTAAAATAAAAGACATTATAAAGTGTATGTCTGTGTTACCTATAGTGTTTTGAAACCATTTACTGCAGCTTCAAGATTGTGGTTGGATTCATCGATTTCTTTCACTTTCTCATCCTCCCGAGCTTACAGACGTCTGCACCGCCAGACATATTGGGATAAACGGATTTTACTAGGTTTACTTAAATTGAAAAAAATGATCCATTTTAGATGTCTTTTTTCTTACTATTGTAATCTTCTGCCC
Source organism: Saturnia pavonia (assembly GCA_947532125.1). NCBI lineage: Eukaryota > Metazoa > Arthropoda > Insecta > Lepidoptera > Saturniidae > Saturnia > Saturnia pavonia. The sequence goes on along the minus strand of OX383899.1, from coordinate 3,090,817 downwards.
AACGTCTCTCGCATCGAACAAATATTATATAATTATACTATTAGTATGTAAGTCTTCTAAGAGATTACACAAAATACTATTTAATAAAATACAATTTACAGTATTCAAAATTACACCCCTTAGCAAATTAATCTACATAGATATTTATGTACAAATTGCTATTCAAAATTATTGGATTTTCCCACATGGATAAATTACCGGGAGACAACCATATACATCTATAGGATTTAGCCTACGAGAGAATGAGATAGAATACATTTACATTATGCACGATTAATGCAAGTCCTGATTTTCATGTGATTAGTCGTCGGATTGGACTAGTGGTGTGAGACGACCCGACTTCATAAGCAGTATGTATGAGTGGTCGCAAGTTCGAATCCAGCTGATTTAGGATATTTAAAAAGGATTTTTAAAGAACATTTTTTTTCTGGAGTTTTTTCTGCATAATTTTTTAATTCAATTTAGTACATACCATTTATAGTATCTTAAGGTAATTGAATTAATCGAATTTTTTTCATCCCAAACAAAAATAAGAAACAGAAAAAGGTGACAATCAACTCAAGACTCACAACACTAAAGACAGATTCATCATCAACTACATTTAAAATAATTAACCACTACGTAAAAACTAATTTAAAATTAGTTTCTTTGAAGTTTTTTGCAGGAATATAGAGAACATCGTCAAGATGAAGCCGTGCGGATATCGTTAAATCTAAGCAATCGATTGGTAGATGTTCCGGATTGCTCTGTCGAGCTGGCGAAAGCCACAGCCCGAAGCAACAGTTCCGATCGGCTGCGTCTACGAGTAGACTTATATAGTATTTTCTTGCAGTCCACTAAATTTGCGAGTAAATACAAAATTATTTTATTTGTTATACCGCAAATTATGTGTGTTTAATCGCATTTCATTTATTTTATATTATAAAAGGAAAGATCCTTCTACCATTTTTAACGTTAGCTAGTACTTGGTTATTTGCCAAATGTCAATAAAAAAATATTTTTGAAAGACATTTTTGTGTAATTGTTCATTTATACTAAAATTGATTTATGCCTGTGTAATTTAATGTGTAATCATATTTTATTATTAATAACGCAACTTTGATAGAAATACGAATATATGTTGACAATACTCTATAAAATATTCTATTCAATGCTATTGACGCCTAATAATATGGTTACAAGTAATATTTTTCTATAATAATCAAAATTTCTTTACAAAGCCGTTTCATGTCCAATAGCAAATAGCTATTGTATTCACAATTTCTGCACATCTTAAATTCCTCTCATCTCCTGGCCGCAGACGGCGTCTGATATTTTGCAGCGAAGCGTTTCAGATAAAGGCTTTCAGTGTTTCGCACATGGACGGAAAGAAAGCTCAGAGTGCGGTCGGGCTTTAGTCAAACATCTGTGTTAAATTCAAGTTAGTTAATAGGTTTCAATTGAAGGAACTTTAAAAATATATTAATAAAGAAACAATACTGACGTATTGGTGAGTTTTAATAGTTTATTAAATTCTGCATTAACTTAAAATAAACAAAATAAACTATATGTTTTAATACAATTTATCAAAATAAAGTCATGGAAAAACCGTTAAAATCGACAAAAAACAAAAATGAAGCGAAGGTAATAAATCCTTAATAGAAATTCTGTAAGCTAAAATATTTAAAACACGAAACCATTTGTTAGTAGTATAAACTAGACATTTACACTTATATTATAAAATTAGATGAACTGTATAAGATTACATATTAAATGAAACTACGATGAAGAAAACAAAACAGACAGCATAAAACAAGTAACAGTACGATTCCAAAATTTTAAAGAAAGATGATACCAATACTATATAAAGCGCTCAGACAATAGTCCAAAAACAATCATTCGTCATGTAGAAGAAGTCCTTCCATTAGGAACAATATTGCTAAAACTTTTTATTCATCGGCATCAGAGGCGTGGACAGTGAAATTGGGTATCATCGAATTACGACAGCAGGGAGAGATAAGCTCACTCGTAAATTCAATGCTCGACTCTCAGTTGCGTAGTTTCTGCTTATGCTACCTAAATAAAAGCAGTATATATCATTAATAGAACAAATTCAAACTGTCGCAATTTGATTAAATTTCTTTACCAATAAAGCATGAATAAATAATGAAACAGCAATAGACTAAAGAAGAGAGAATAGAGTAAAGCGGAAGAATTTTTTTGTTTGCTTGTTTAAACACGCTAATCTCTGAATCCACCAGTTTTCGAATAATTCTTTTTTATATGATAGCTAGATTTACGTGGAATAGTATAGGCTAGCTAGCATTAGGCTACAGCTCTCAGCTAGTTTTAAATATTGATTTTTGTTAAGTAAGTCTGAATAAATAGCGTACCTAACTGCTTTATCTGCGTGCGCTGGCGTAATGGTAAATGATACGTAAACACAATGTTTTACAAAAATATTGCTCCTTAGTACATCTGGAAAAAAAAACCAAATGCCTATCTTTTATACATAAGCCACAATAATGTATTTTGTGCCAAAGTTTTATTGAAAATTGAATCATGGCATATTAATCTTTACCAAAGAAAGCTTCAAGACATCATCATCATGCCTGGCTGCCCGATAAAAATATTGTCTATACTAAAGTATTATAAATTATGAATAATCGATTTATTTTTAATTATGCGCTTGTAAAACCGCGGGGAACATCTAGTCATATTATAAGGTATAAGCAATAATATGTTTAATATCACGCTGTTACTAAGTATTTGCGATGTGGTAGCACCACCTTTACTGTGGGAAAACCACAGTCCTGTTGTATTGTGGTTTCTATGGTTTGGTTGGCAACACGGGTTGACACACGAGCCGTTCCAACTTAGTCCTCAGAAGTAGTTAACTACCTGTTAGTGATTGACCAAGGATTGGTATGTATTCTTATTTAAGGCCAGAATTATGGTTATGTCAACGAATCCCCAAAGATTTATTATAGTTTTTGAAGTCTCTGATATCAATATAATTCTAGGAAGGTTGATTTCCTGAAAGCTATTTAATATAATTTCGAAATTATATAAATTATAGAGTAGTAAATCATTGTAATGCATATCACATAGAAAACTAACCCTTTCAACGCTATTATGAGCATACATTTTCATACGAATAATATTGGTAACCGACGTTAATTTGACAGGCGTAACACAATAGCGTTTAAATACACGTCAAACACAGGAACAACGTTGGGGCGATGATAGGCTTGTCTAATACTATATGTACACAAGTACGTTTGTATCGAGGTATCATTATTACTGCCCGTATTGTAAGCGATTTGGTTTGCAAGGGTAGGGAAAATTTACGCACTGATGAATGCATTTTGCAAATCAATTATTATTGCATTCAGAGATTACCTGTTTATGTTAGCTAGTATACAGAAGAGAGCAAGAAACTTTTATGGTCAATTGTTAACATTGGATGTGTATTCAAAAATGTAAATTCGGCCTCTTTATAACGGCGACACAAATGATATCCGAAGCAGGCAACAAACTAACGATAGCTCTTCAGCTACCCACTAGATCCCCTCTCACCAATATCATGGAAAGAAACGGTCTCATTCACCTGGTGGTAGTCTAATTTTCGAGACCATGAAGTTCGAGCTAAGAAATTCGTTGCTGTCCTGTCCACAATACACACATAAGACATATAGGTTGTTAAAAGTTATTTAAACACGTCACCAAAACAATAAATAGTTCATAAGCAGAAACCGCGAGGCGAAATACGATGTATAAATTTTTGTATATATTTTAAATGTCGGCTGCAGCTGCTAATAGTTAGTGTAGAAGATTCTAATCCTATATTCGATAATGTTATTGATTAAAAGAAGAGTTGAACTAAAACTACCACTAAAATTGTTTTAACTTGCTGAAGAATTACATATAAATATCCCACCTTGACTTGAATGGATGGATGGATGAATTCGACATCTAAACCTTCATGAATCATATTATAATAAATAATACCTCAAATATTTCTCTAAAAAAATGCTAAATTTAACGTTTCTACAACCTAAAGAATACGTATAAATAATATTAAATATACAACAAAGTTTTATGTTAAAAACATTTTCCGACAACAAATAAAATCGTAAAAGAGCATCGTTGCTCTCAACAAATGATATCAAAGTGTCTCTGATAACTTCAGTGAAATTATGCCGTTGTTGTCTCTTTTGCGAACATAAGAAACAGTATTTCCCACCTCGCTTCCACCTTTAGCATTTCCCAAGGCAGCCGACGAGCGAAATTGTGTTTATGGGTATTGGATGGAGAAAAAATATTTCTTATGAGGCGACATTTTTTACGCTGAGCTAGTCTTGCGGGCATGACGATAGTTTGATGTTTCCTTGTGGTTTCAAACAGTTATTTATTACTATTCGTTATCTTGCTCCATCAAGTTGTTAGAGAAAAGTTTATACATAAAAAATAATCATCGTAGGTACTAATTTAATTGAAGAAAGTTGTTATTATTAAAAAAAAACAGAGTACTTCGAAAAATTTTAATAAATTTAAGGTAGAATTTGTTTTCCACCTTTGCCCTTGAATATATTAAACAATAATACAAATTAAGATTTCATATTTTACTATTAATTGTTTGCTTTGAACTATACTTGTTATAAAGTGGACATTAAGGCTGAATACCACAATTTAAAAAATAAAAATTTTGTTGGCGTAACGGAAACACGTAATATAGTTTTTTTATAGTAGCATGGTAAAGTGTCGATAGTATAATCCATATACAACGGTGATCATCGAGAAATCGGTAATCTATCAACTGTCACCATTGTCATGACGGCCTGAAGCCTCTCGGTAGCTGCATATACACCGGAGTCCTTAAAACGCGACAAACTAAAAGAGAGTCACTTTGTTGAGTTTATCACCATGTGTTTGGTGGTCATGATCTAGGTGAACACAATTATCATGTCCTATCATCCAACACAACGAGTATAATGTAGCCATTTACTTCTATAAAGAAGTCATTTCAAGCAAAACATATACAACCAAAATGCATATTCATTTCGCTTTTCATTTATGTTGTGTGGAACACTATAGGCCATAAAACATAACGCATGACATCGTCTCTTGGTACTAATACGTATTAGCGGAATATAAGCATCGTTTATAAAATTAACATGTTACTTTAAATGAGTCAACCCAAAGGCACCGGGATTTACAAAATAAAAAAGTCAAAACGAGAACAAATTAATTATCGAGAATCTGCAGGCCGAGTGAATTTAAACTTCGATGCGGAGTCACGTAGCGGACTCCCCTTGAATTTTTGCAAATACCTGCAAAATTTGCGATAATGTTTTGAAAAGTGGTGTCAGCTTAACTCCTGTTTGTTTGGGACGTACCCTTCTTCGATACTCAAGTTGATCATTGTATAATCATATAATTATGTTTCAACTCTGAATTAGTCAGATTAAGTAAATCACATTAGGTTTTGATATAACACTATCTTATACACTCACTGAACAGCAACCAATTCATATTTATGAGTACTTTATTTAGAAAGGCCGAAGAAGGTATGGATGTATTGTGTGAGGAATGATATATAAAAAGTGTAAATACTGAGATGACAGATGATAGAGGAAAGTGGAATAGGGGAACATGTTATGCCGACTCTACTTAGGAGACATTAGAGTAAGAAGACGTGCTTTATGGCTTGTTTGCTCTCACTATTAATATAAGCGATGCGCAATACTGACAAGCAGAGAAAAAGCAAATAAACTAATTTGATGATTAACAAAATTCGCATGTTATTCAAAGATTAGCTTTTAGAACATTTACAAAAAAGCCTATGGGTAACTAAAATGATGTAACAGTATCTTTTGATGTGCACAAAGGCTCGAAGCTTTTGAATGTTCCCCGTATATTTGGTATCTTTTGGAAATTACGACAGGACCGATCAGGGAATGAGATCTCTTTATGCAAGCCACTGGCAATTGTGAAGGAAATAAGCCACGGGATGGCTTGCGAAAATACGAAACGAAAATGTTATTTGACGACAGAATTTTCTAAACGGACGGATTTTCTAAGGAGACGGAATGTTACAGAGTATTTAATATTCCTTTACATTAATTTTATGCAGTTTTATATCCAATTTAATTAAAAGTTTGTAACATTACTAAAGAAAATACGCACTCTCTAAAATCATTTTGTAATTCTCTTTATACAAAACATTTTAAGGACTTACTATTTGTAAAATGTATTGCATCATGATGATAGTGTTTCATCATTTATCCCTTATATAAGTATGATACCGAATAACTAGGAATCGTACCAGACTGTTATTCAAAAGTTACTCTACAATTTAAACAGGAAACGGAAAACGTTATCAAAGTTGATCTCAAAATAATTATCGATCGTTCACTATAGCTGATCCTGTCCTGATAGCCACATCGAAATGGATCGCTATCGAACACCATTGTTCACGACACACTATCTACGTAATTGATATTAAGTATCTACTTGTGAGTTGATACAGAGTAACAGCGCTTAGTTGGCATCAAATTAATGTGAATTATTCGTGTTGGAGATAATGTATGATCTGAGATGTATAAGTTTAAGTTAAGTTTTTTAATTTAATTTTATATTAAGTCGATCAGGTATAATATTGAAGTATGAACTAAAATTCCTTCTTCCCATTAAACGTCTTAAGACTGTTATAAACGTTAACTTATATCTACATAACTTATATAAAAGATTAATAAATTTGTATTTTTCAGTTAAAAATTTGCTATTTAAAAAATATTCTGAAAGTTATGAAATTTTAGTGAAAAATTGGCAATGATTTTCAATTTTTTTCTGGAATAGTATAATACCTAGAGTAGAACCTATACACATATATAATATATTTTTTATGCAACTAAGGTGGCAAACAAACATACGGCGTGCCTGATGTTATCGACTATCGTAACCGATGGAAGCTTGTAAACCATAGGTATCAGTAGCGCGTTTTTACTATATAGTAATAATACTATGGATATAAATAAATATAAAAAGTATATTTTCCTTTAGAATTTCACAATCCTTAAAAGTATAGCCAAAAATGGAGTAGGTACTTCTATTGGAAAAAAATGAGCTATATTTTGATCTATGTACATTATGCCTTCGATAATTATGGTGAAATAAAACTCATTACTGAAGATGGATGTTCCTAAAGAAGCTGCATTTAATATCTAGCCAAAATGGTCCGATTTTTTTCGAGAAACAATAAAACCCAATCTTGACTTATAAAGATAAAAAGATTAAGTATGAAGGATGCCGCAAAAGAATCTTCATTAAAAATCCCCGGAACCAGTTCAAATAGAAAGGAAATGTAATTCGCGAGACGTGCTTGTGACAGCAAAGATTTCGACATAAATCCACCGCTCAAAAGGCGGGGAACATTAAAAATAAATAAATGGATATCGGTAGGTGACAGAGTTTGAGTTTGTACAGCTTTTAGCGGTATTTACAGGGAAGTGTTAGTGACAGTTATGTCAAATATTATAACGTAGACAACTTACATTATTTTCGGTTCATGGAACAACTGATTGCAACAGAACGTTGATGTCGTTTAACATGAGGACACAACAAATATGTTCGATTGGACAGCGACCACCAGGTTTAACACCCGTCATATAGTCTCCTCTCTCTTGATTTGTTGCGTTTCGGGTTCAGGCAGTGTATATCCAGCTGCTGTGAGGCTTGTATGTCTTTCTTTCGGTGGCCGCCGTTGCTTTAGGCTCAAATATCTTTAATGTAAAGTGTTTATACCTTTTAACAGTTTCCGAACGCACACATAACACGCACAAAACACGCACAGCCGAAAGCAATCATAGGTCGGTTCTTTAACGGACTAATGTACGGCTGCTTTGGAATTGAAAGCGAGTGCGGAGCGCGCGCGGTGGTATAGTAATTCTTATATTGTGATTATACTACGTTCAACGCAAAGCTTTCGGGTATTTTATGCCTCTAAACATTCTACCGAACTCGCCAATCTCGAAAGTTTATACGACTACTACTACTATTAATCTACCGAGGACAACTAGAAGAAATCAACGAGCTGGCCGCTGACCGTGACGTGCATTGTATATGATTTGGCAGATAACTGTGCAATTACATATCTCGTAGAAATCATAAACAAAAGGATTGATTTCACCCAAATATACGAAGGTTATAAGTAGTGATTTTCGTATATACAGACTTTGCCTCTTTACTGTATTATATGTATAGATATATAGCTGAGAGTAGGTGTTTTAACTTTCAATTATATTTAAACACGACCCATTTACTTTAAATTCGCTAAAATAGACTGGAGAAAACAAATTCTACACAAAAAACTAAAAAGAAAAGTGCGGAACAGTACGAATAAACGAGTCTAAAATACGGGTTACACGTCCAAAGGCTGGCCAATTTGCATCAAGATAGGCGCCGGGCTTCACAGCATAATCCCAAACTCGGGCCAACTGATTTAAATTTTGCATCAAACTTACATAAACGCGGAAACGGGGTAGAGCTTTGCAAATATAATGTACGTGCGAGTTGGTTACTACCGTATTTTGACGTTACGTCGGAATACATCATATATTTACATAGAAATTATCTCTACCAGTATTCAATCTTTGTTTTCATTTATAAATGTACTTAGACTTACTTAAATTATCAAAAGTTTTACTTCGTTGCAGATTCATCACTTACCTGGAAGTAAACAATACTAATGTTAATTGCAGTGTAAAACACAAATCAATAAAATTTAAAGAGTGCAATAATATACGCAGCCCAGATGGGCAGCGAGACAACATTCAAGAACAATGTTTATTGACGTCGACTTATTAACTGAGGTCTTCACTATTCAAAAGCTCGAGCGAGTATGTTATTAATTTACGGCTCAAGCGAGAATGCTTTCAAGTAGGTCATTGCCTGCTTATTTTTTTAACGTTTATAGGTTTAACGTTATGACTACAATCTCACCTGGTCATAATTGACGATGTGACCCAAGATAGTTAACACTAAGCTAATGCTAACGCTAAGCCTAGTAGAAGACTAGCTCTTAAGTGCAGCTGCAGGAACTCACCTATTAGTGCTTGTCGGCAGATTTCCAACTAAAAAGTGCGTGTAGTCACAGAGCATATCTGTTGTTATCGCGCCCAGCTAATAATAGTGCGAATCAATAGTACTGATAGTGAGTCATTAGTACGGATTCCATAAACACATCGGCGTGATTCACCGATATATGTCAAATAGTATATAATTTAATATGACGTTTTGGTAGAGGAAGCCGGTCCTTGTAACAAGAGCGTTTTGAAGATTAAAATATATTTATACAACTAGGATGACATAATATATTCAAATATTTCTTAATAAGATTGAAATAAAGTTGAAACAAAAATTTTGAAAAACTTCACATGGCCATTTAAATCCAATCTATGCAAATCTTGTATTGTCCAGACTTAAGTTAGGCGTTAAATTAAAATATAATTAAATCTAAACGTATTAAAAGCTTTATTTTATTTGTTAACTAACTGTGCCCGCGGCTTCGCTCGCGTGTACGACAGAAGAACGCGCAGTGCTTATAAAAATCGTAGTTTCTTAAAACTTTAATAACTTTTTATAGAATAAAGATATCGTGATTTGTTTTATAGGCAGCAAATAAATTAACGAGTAAAACTAAAAAAAAAAACAAAATCTCTCCAGTAGTTTTTGCGTGATGCACAACGGCTAACCTCAATATTTATGTTTATATAGTTAACAATCTGAATTATATCTTAAAATTAAATGTTTTTTTTTTTTCACTAAACTTTATTTATATTTCACGGTATTTACGTATTTAGAGACCTTTTGTAATAATAGGTGCTGAGTCCTAGAATGATTTAAGTTGGTAATGGAATAGATAACATAGTAAGAGAGGTAGGGCACGGAGAATTTTCTTGGGAGATTTCTCTCTACTTAGGACAACCCGACTGGTGGAATACCTTCACCTTACAGAAGATCGCAGCCAAATGACCTACACTGAAAAAAAAGTTTTGTTAAGAATAGCTCAAATTTTACCTATTAGTTACAAAATTCGGGGGACTACTAAACTGAGGCCTACTAGTAACCAAACTCTTAACTAGTTTGGGAAGTGCAGCAAAACCAGTTTAGCTATTTTAACAAAAGTTTGGTTACTAAGAAGTAAATTTAAGCTATTTTCTGATTAGTCAAACAGTTCAGCTATTCATTTTTTTCAGTGTAGTGTTGTGTTTCTGCGGTGAGCAGGGTTTCCAGAGCTCCTTGGGGTAGGGGGGTTCAAGGTCGGCAACGCGCTTGTGATACCTGTATTATTGCAGGCGTTCATAGGCTACGGTAGCCGCTTACCATCAGGCAGGCCGTATGCCTGATTGCCACCTTTGTAGTATATAAATATGTACCTATAACATAATTATTTTTAAATGTATAAATAATGTGAATTATTTTTATATAATTTTAAAGGGTATTTTGTAGCATCGGCGCTGATTTTGCGAAACTTAAAACGCGATTTGTCAACATTCATGGTTTTGGGTTAATTCACTTTATTATTAAAGGTGCATGGTATCGAATAACGTGAACGCGAACTTCGCGTGTTTATCCCGACACACCATGGTAGCCTGTAGTTCGTAAACGCCTTTACGTATAAAAGCCCCGATGACATTAAAACAATGGCGAGCACATCGAACGTGGCATGACAAAGGCCGCATCGGCCAGAACTAAATGTCAACAGTCGTAAATCAGTTCATATCGCGTTAGAAGCCCGCGTTACTGACAGAATTTATGAACCGCGCGGCGTGTGACGGGGCATAAAGCAAAAATCATCGCCTATTGATTTTATTTATGCCCGTTTATTCTGTATAATTATATTATATGTGAAAAATAATCCTCATGTAATGAATTGTAAATGGTAAACAGAGTTACATAACGATAACTAAAATGGTCATATTTGGTTGAATGTGTAATTATTATATTCCATTTCATTTAATGACTTTTAAGTATGTTTTGTTATGTAAATAAATAAAACGACATTTATATATTGTTAAATTACTTCATATGAAATGTATTTTCTGTTTGTATTAATAATAAATTAACATCAGTCGTGCGAAGAAATCTTTAATCAAAATCCTTAATTAGTTAAAATAACATATAAGATGTTCTATTGTATAAATTTTTAACTATTTATTTATTTTATTAGATACGCCAACAATATTACAAATTAAATATTCATAAACAATAGTTATTATAATGCTAAATAAGCAGTGTACTCGATTCGTATGTTATTAATAGGATTACACAGCTTTTCAGAGCGTCCTTACATTGCTTTGAATTAATGATGGCTCAGTGGTAGCGTGTACGGACATCACGACGATGGACGTGAGAAAGAATCCCTACAATGAGCCTAATCTTTCGGTGAAGGAAAACATCGTGATAAAACCAATAGCACGGTGTTAGGACTTTTTCTAATGCCCGCCTGGCTAACTACCACCCTGAAAATCTGTCGCCAAGCATCAATAGGCGTGTTCCAGCAGCCGCACTCGAGAGCCAGTCCTCCCACTAGGTTAAATGTGTTACCATCTTGGAACACATCGCCAATTAACGCTAAAAATAACCTAAAAAACAGAAAAATATATTAACGAAAACAAAACAAAATCAAATTAGAATTTCAATAATAACTAACAACAGGAACAAATGGAAACATAACTATTAGTTAAAATATATATACCTAATTTAGAAAAAGAAAAAATCTTAATATACTAAAATTAATGTGAATAATAATATCAATGGACTACAATTGAATAAAGTAAATTTAAACAAATCTATGACTCTTCTCAAAAGCATTTCAACATCTGTCTTTTAATAACAGCGGGGATTTTCTTAGATTAGTTATAGTTCCGTCACTATGTGCGTTTTAATTTCAAAGTAATTTAATCAGAAACGGTTTTTTAACGTTCATTAAACTCAAGCGAGTGAGGGAATTCTTTGACTTGTAAATTGGACACGGTGCGGCGGCGGGATGTTAATTGAAAGAAAACTCTACAGCGAGATTGGTCGATTTTATACAGACTTAATTTATTTCACTAAGTCGTTAGAAATTGACTTCACTTCGAGCAAAAAAAATAAAACAATTAGATCGCAGTAACCTGGATATAATTATTAATCTTCAAAGTGATCTAGACGGTAATCTTCTGTCTAATTATAACAAAAAATAATTTTATATAAAATAAGCAAATGACGTTAGGGAACGTAATAAGGACTGGTAATCGATGCGGACGTAGAGGTAAGGGATTTTCTTTGGTGATTTCTCTCTGCTTAGGACAGCCCTACTAGTGAAATGGAACCACCCTACAGAAGTTCGCAGCTAAATAACCTTGTGTTGTGTTCCTGTGGGAGTAGGGTTTCCAGAGCTCCTTGATAAAGGAGGGTTTAAAGTTGGCATCGTGCTAGTAATACTTATGGTGTTACAAGCGTCTATAGGCTACGGTAGCTGCTTACCATCAAGAGGGCCGTATGCTTGTTTGCCACCTTAGTTATATAAACAAATGCATGAAGGTATCATATAAAGGAAGCGGAAGCAAAACTATCCAGAGGAAAAGAAGTGCTTAACGCTTTCTATCTACCACAGTAGGGACACGCGTGATGATAGACTGATAGATAATATTATAAGAAGTAGTATCAATAAATTAGAAATGTATATTACTTTATATTTAACTAGTTGTGCCCGCGGCTCCGCTCGCGTGGACTACAGAATGCCGTCGGCGCGCGAATCTTGCTGCCTCCGCTCAAAAGACGGAAGACAAAAATGCTTATTGTGGGTGATCCTTAGAAGATAGATATATGCTTAACTTTTTTTCTAGGTCTTTTTACATGTACAATTATGTTGAAAATTCATTTGATATACATATCTCATATGGTTTACTCAGCGTAAGCCATTTAAGCGCCCCAGATGTGTCTTTATTCCGAATTAATTCACCATTGTCGTCACTGTTTATTTCATATATTACTTTATCTTACAAAATATATCCTATAACATGGCAAGATAACAAAGCTATGAATTAAAAAAAAAACATACCAAATTAGATATGGTTTTCGCGGGAAAAGAACATAAACAGACAGACAGACAGAGAGACGTTGAGTTTTATAATATGTATATTGTATACATATACGCGTACTGTATAATCTATGCTGCTCAAGCGCAACATGGTCATACCTATAGCTATAGATATACTGTTAACATTAACATGTCGGTGTCAGTGACGCGAACTCACACCCATACAAAAATCGCCCAACGTACCTATAGAAGTTTTCACTTAAAAATTCCCAATATTTTTTATTCAAACTAACTTCACGAGGGTTGAAGTATAAATAGGTACAACTAGCTTTAACTAGCCGGATTGAACCGGATAAAACCCAAATTAGGATAGTTCAATTTGACACTTGATTGTGAAAGACTATACTGATTGTCACTTGTATTCAGAGATTTTATTTGATTAGTTAACTACTGTCACTCGGTAAAGTTCATTAAAACGGAACTTAATAAGAGTTTGGTTTGAAAAAAGTGGAAATAAAATTGGTAAATGAATAAGGAAATAAAACACGAGAAGTAAGGAATGTTTGATTCTAAATGAATAGATTACATACGAGCAAACGATATTATAGCCATTCATTATATCTATAGTACAATTTATATGGAACTAGCTGTGGATATATTTTCTTGTTTTTAAATTATATAGGTATTGTAATTAACGCGAACGAATTTACGGGCATTTACTAATCAACCTTTGTAAATAAATACAAATTGCAAACAACGTCCTTCAAACGCTGGATGCTAAAATTGTTAAAGGAATGTGAAGAAGAATGTGAATGTATAGAGACAAAATTTCCACGATTGAATCCTGTAGTTGAATGTTTTTATCATTTTTAAATATACGAAAACAATCTGAGATAACGTCTTTCATTTTAAATCTAAATTTACCATGTTTATTAAAGAACGGTTCATATAAATTTTATAGTATCGAATGCTATAAAAAAATTTAAAGCCTATATAAAACACATTATTACCTTTGCTGTTTTAATTTTGTGAACTTGATACTCCTTCGCTCAAACGTTCAAAACATATAATAAATTTATGATTTACGATCGGCTGAGCACGTGGCGGTACTGGTAAGAACATAAGTTTTTTTTATTTTTTTATTTTGCATCGTTGAAGGTCCAGTGCTTCGATGGTCAATAACTAAGGATTGATTTGTAAAATGATGACCCTGAGTTTTCGGTAAAAAAAGATAATCGTTATATTTTATAGTACGGTGTTTGAAGATATTTTTTAGTTCTCGCCTTATTAGGCTCCAATTTTATCACCAAGCACCCATTAGGTCGCATTAATACAAGCGCATTTACAATACTCGAAAAAGTATTCTAATCTAAGAAATGGCATATCGTCATTGTTTCAAAAGGAGGTCCTTTTTTAGGCGAAGGTAATCTTAGCCATAACCGGCCTCGATGAACTTTTAGTAACGATTTATTGGAAGATTCATGTTAATCCTAGGAAGAGAGCTTACAAAGGCAAAGGAAGTGAAATTCCTAAGATCATGTTTGACAATCAGGTAGTAGACAACTTTTGCAAAATTATTTTAATTGAAAGTAATATCCGCGAAGAAAATAGTATAAGAATATGTTTTGAACTAATTGAGAACATTTTTAAAGTGAAAACTTCTTTTGGCGGACCGCCCACATATTTTCCGTAGGTAGTAAGTTAGGCTGATCCGTCATGCTCTGAGGTGAAAGGCTCGATTGGGTGAACTCGAGACCGTCGAGTGTACCCGAGCGAGAAAGATACAGTCAGCTGCTCTTCGTTGTTGTGTCGCTGTGTTTAGTATATTCAATTCATACGTAATAATTGACTTTATGAAGTTTTCACTTCTGCCGTGCGGTCTTAAGCACACACTCTTTTTTTTTTCGTTATATGTTTGGCGTATTTGCCACAATCTCACCTGATGTTAAGTGACGATGTGGCCCAAGATGACAACACGCTAAACCTAGTGGAAGACTGGCTCTCAAGTGCAGCTGCGGGAACACACCTACTGGTGCTTGGCGACAGATTTTCAACTTGAGGGTGGTAGGTTGCCAGGCAGGCATTAGAAAGAGCCCTACCTGGAGCATTATAAAGAAGGTATAGTTGGCCGGGCGTGAAAAAGCATCGCACTCTGTTCAGGATGCTCATATTATAGTAATAAATTGTTCGATCGTTTTCATATATAGTAATTCAGATTAAAAAAAACCGACAGAGTATCTGTTCGTGACAGTATTTTTATAAGGTGTTACGTTTCAAACAATACTCTTTTTTGAGGGTTGTATTTTATTCTGACACGAGCGGCCGGTAGCTTATTGGTTTTCCACGTATCGAATGGCGGCCAGACGTTTACTTTAAGGGCAATAAAATTTAATTTATACTTGGCGTTTAGGTAGTTGGTGTTTCTATGCAGAATATACCAGATGAATGGCGTTTATTTTGATGATATCACATGATTACACTATCATGTTAGAACTGTTAATACATTGAAAAGCTTTTAAGAAATTAGACTAACTTACTCTATCTATTAGAATATCGATTTAGAGACTTTTATTAATAAATTAGTTCCTAAAGTTAAAAGTAAAGTTTAATGTTCTCACGACACGTTGAATTGCTGACAGGTAATATAGGATCAATTCGTTGTAATATTCATAATTTGACAGGCCTCGTGGCGCAGTGATAGTATTATGGAGCTATTTCCACTATTTAGTTTTTTTAAGGTTCTATAATATTATGCTTGTATAGCCTATATAGATTTATTTTAGGCATTAGGGTTTACATTTGCGTACTACGAGATTTTGCATAAATAATGTCTAATTGTAAATAATAACTATAGCGAAATGGCATGTAATTATATGAAATGCAAATTTATAGATTTTATCTTACTTTTTCGCACTCTTATCAATACTTTTGAAATGAGGTAAAATTAATAAGGCTATAAATTGAATAATATTAAATTATTTTGGTTTAAAATAATCAACTATGAAATTACTTGTCCTTACTGTCTGATTAATCATCTTACAGTCAAAACTACTAAGGCTAGGACCGTGAAAATTTGCATGCGGCTTCCTTTTACATCGCAGCTGAGAATTGAGAAAAGATTTTTGGAAGTTCAACCGCTAACGTGGTGAAAAAGGAATGAAAATCCGACATTTTTAAAGATAGATCTATAGAAATTTGTTTTTAGCAATTCAGTTACAAAGTAAAAAAAAGTGTACAAGTGTACAAAGGCTGTACCAAAGAATGCTTTCATTTCTTTAAAATGTTGTTCTATCCGTGCGAAGCCGAAGCTGGCCGCTAGTGTTAAATAAGAGAGACTAACACTTTTTAGTAATCAAAATATATCAGTATACTTACTATGAATATTTACATATGAAAAGTTAATAAGCACGAGCGCAACGAAGAACATATTATTGACAAGGTTAATCCCGCGACTTCATCTGCGTATATTCCGTACTATGACCTTCTCCAGGTCTCAGGCTACCCATATACCAGAATACATTCGGATCGGTTCAGAGGTATATTCTTGACAAGGTAACAATCGAAAGGTCAGAATTACTTTCACATTTATATTATAAATGATATTACACAGCCCGACTGGTGGAATACCTCCACCCTACAGAAGATCACAGCCAAATGACCTAGTGTAGTGTTCCTGCGGTGAGTAGGGTTTCCAGAGCTCCTTGGGAAGGAGGTTCCAGGTCGGCAACGCATTAGTGATACCTATGGTATTTACAAGCGACCATAGGCAACGGTAGCCGCTTACCATCAGGCGGGCCGTAAGTATGGTTGCCACCTGCGTTGTTAAAAAAACATTGTTACAGTTATTAACTACAACAAATTTTTATGACGTCAGCAGAATAAAAAAGCGACTGTAACACGACAAGTTCTGTAAAAGAAATTCTTGCAGAACTTGCAAATAAATAGAAAAAACAAGCTTACGCCAGAACAAATGTACGAAAGCCCGTGTTTTGTCACGTAGAACAAATTGATACGGTGGTTTTAATAATTACCATCGTTACAGCGCGGCGCGGCCTCAGAACTCTGTCGAGTTCGTGGACTGTTACTGTTTGGGCAAAAGTGTACTTAATTTTGAGCTTAACTTCCAAGACAAGGCTTTTGTTAAATGGAGTCAAAAGCAGTCGTTTCTTCGGAATCAGTGACCGAGATTATTTCAATGAATTTAGATTATACTTTTGTTAGCGTTTAAACATATTTTTTATATGTTTTTTTTTTAATACAGCTAATTTGGCAAAGTAGCGTACGGCCCACCTGATGGTAAGCGGTTACCGTACCGTAGCCTATGGACGCTTGTTAAACCAGAAATATCATTAGCGCGTTGCCGTCCTTGAACCTCCCTCCAGGGGGAATTTTAGAAACCCTACTCACCGCAGGAACATAACACTAGGTAATTTAGCTAAGGTGTTCTGTCTTCCAAGATATTTCTATGTGCTCAAAAAATATACGTTAGTGTTTTTAAATATACCAAATATATTATGTCAACATAATATTCCGTCTGTGTACAAAATATACATAGAAATCTCTTTGGTGAAAACTTTACGTTTCAGTCAAAACATCGTAAGTACGCGTGGACTTCAGAATTGGTCTTTACAGGAATAAAAAGTATCATATCTATTACTAATACAGGTTATTTGGGTCTTTACCGGGATAATAAGTTTCCTATGTATTAATCCAGTTTATAAACTGTGTGCGTCAATACTCACCCAAATCAGCAGTTTTTACCTGATTGAGTAACAAACATCGAAACATACAAAACTTTTATCTTTATATATAATAATATATACTAGACGTGTCTGCGGCTTAGCTTGCGTGAATATAAAAAAAAATTATGTGGTTTTATGAAACCACGATGCAAGTGAAACTTTTTTTTAAATTTAAGAAATTACATTTTTTCACTTAATTACTCAAAAACTCACAAGATAGCTTGGCTGGATTAATGGCAGTTTCCTTTACCTCTTCTTAATAGATAAAATAAATAATACAACGAATAATAGAATGTATTATTCCTAAGAAAAAAATACAAATTATTGAAGACATGTGACATACATTCTTTAATAACACACATTAACATATACAATGTTCCGAACTTACGATTATAATCCTTGACTGCACGGCATAAAATTGAATTTTATTTGCGACAATGTAATGTAATGCGACATGCGATAGATGAAAGAAAAATTTCTTTACCGGGATATAAAGTATTCTATGTTTTAACCCAGGTTCTGTTTGGCAAATTTCAACCAAATCCGTTTAGCCGATTTTGCGTGACTGAGTAACAAACAAGGAGTTTTTGGCGGGATCTCAGACTGTCATGTAGTGGTTTTTGTTTTTAATTCATAAATTTGTGTTTTTAGACCCTATATTGTGTAAAACAGGTGGCATTTTGCATAATAAAGCTTGGTTATTGTGCACAAGTGAAGTGAATTGAAAATAATAACATAGAACATGAATTCTGATATGCCACAAAAACTCCCTGGAAGGTTCTAACAAGGGAGCCGCCATCTTGTTAGGGCCCTGAATTCGCCATAAGACTGAAGAAAATTTCCCTCGCTTTGGTTACAAATATAAAATACTTGACACTGGCCCAATGCACGAATAGTGCGAAGCCATAATTGAGAAGAAGAAGAAGAGTAACAAACAAACAAAACAAACCAACATTTATAATATTATAGTTAGGATACTATAGGATTATAAAGAGCTATGCTTGTAGGAGATAATCTATGGATCCACAGATACGATTCTTAAAATTCTTTCATTAATGGGAAGCAATCTTATCCTAGAGTGGTACATATATTAAATTTTGTATTGTAGTTACGCGTATTATATTGTAAGTCGCGGGCCGTTGCTAGTAACATTATGAAGACATATCAACTAATAGGTTTAACATACCCTTTATTTGGTTAGCGGTTATTGAAAAAGTCACGCGATAAACTATGAGGGCGGCTTTAACGAGTTAGAAAATATCAAACATCAATTAAATTATAATTCTGATCAAACTGTTCAAAATCAAATTTAGGCACTGAGAAGACAGTGGCGAATGTCAAAAACGACCACCGTTCTAGAAAATAAACATATCATTCCATAGAACGTGGAACATCTAAACATCCAAACAAAACTTTTACATTTATAATATTATTATTAGTAGAACAATACGGTATAATTACCTTTTTTATTATACCATGCCGAGTGCAATAGTTTTCCAGCTCGTCTATTTATTAATTTTGAAAATTACTAATTAATTCAATAATTTTATATTGATTAATTCTTCTACTTAAAAATAGAATTATAGTTCTCTTAATTGGTGTAACTTATTCAAAATTTTATAATTATGATTTTTCTCTGTAAAAATCTGTTAACTTTAAAAAAAGTTATTTCTTAAACCACGGGTTTTAAATATTTCATATAAAAATCTACACTTAATAAAACACTTTTTAGAAGTATTTTATTACCTCGACAATGTGAAATTTATCGACTAATAGATTCCACATTTGCAACCCCTATTTATCCTATAAAGACCATGGTTTACATGGTATAACTATTTTATAATGTTAGTTTTATGGTGCCCAATTAAACATAGTAGTTAAAGTGTATCGTTTATCAAACCAAGACATTTATAGCTTTTAGGGAAAGGTTTCCAAAAGCTATTAACGTTTGAATATAAAATATCGTCATGATCTAAATTAGGTGATAGTAATGTTTCAAAAACACGTTTTAGAATTATTTACCTATTCTTGTTAAGTTGTAGAAATGTGTGTTATTTAATAACTCGTTGTAAGGAGTAAATAAACGAATTAAGTGTGAATTATTCCAACACAAGATAATTTATTTTCGATATAATTTTATGTTTGGAATTATAAGTTATATCTACATCTTTCGATGCGTTATGAGAAAAAATATTAGAATGATTTATTACGATGCGCGCGCACGTTTTATCTACAACATGAAGTTACTCGGTAAATCTGTTTTTTTTTTCGAACTGACTATACTGTTAGCCTTAGGGGCCTTAGAGACTTTACGGCTTTTACAGCTTTGCCGGGCTTGCCAAATCTCGTGTTTTATTGTGGTGAAGGTAGCCATATTCGATGTTGTGCGTCTCATGACATCGATTATGGCTGTACCAAGAAGTATAAACCTAAAACGAGCCTGCTTAATACACGAATCCGATTTATTTGTAGTTTTTAGGTATTGCGGCGTGTATACTGTAAATTTCAATGTATACATCTCTATTTTTTATTCCACTTCCTCAGTGTAGTGACTGAAAAACAGCAATATATATATAAATTTGTTTCTCCTGATTAAATAATTACAAAATTTCAAAAGTAATTTAACAGCTGTCAATTTACATACGAAACTTAAAAAAATATGCGTTCCAAATTCAAAAAAGGAATTTGTACTTTTTTAAACTGCACCAACAGGCAATCACACGTTCTAACCGTTGTCGGCGCAAGTTTTCGACAGTCGCAAATTAAAATGGCCGGCCGTGCGTGATGGCGTCCCAGCCCACAGCGTAATCGCTCGGGCGCGTGACACGAATATTGTGTGCTTGTGACACAACGTCAGATAAGGATGAACTTACAAGATTATAAAATGTATGTGGAGGTGATTCATCAAACAATATCTTGAGCTTTATAATATTAGTGTAGATAAAATATTAATAACGAATTTAATTCACCTCCCTATAAAGTTAATAAGCTACTACTACGGTGGTCAATACAAACATTATACAAAACAAGCGATCCGTTTGGTCCTAAGCTACACAATTCCAAAGTTTACCTGGCGGCGACTCACGATCTAGACAGGCTGAGATTATGCGGCTGCTGCTCCCTTAGGCCCTCAAGTGGTACGGAGCTTGCTTCATGTTTACCACAGTCACTATTTACATTCGATAGACATTTACAAGAGTTTTGTTGTCTATTCGATTTACATCTTTAAATTGCCATTGCTGTGTTGATGATATGAGTAAATGAAATACGGTTATAAAACCACGTAATTTTTGAGATTTAATTTTGTATTTATTTATACTTTTTTTATAAATTTAAGATGGCAAACGAGCATGCGGCCCGCCGGATGGAAAGCGGCTACCCGTAATGGACGTTGGTAAGGTATCATGAGTGCGTTACCGACTGTGAGCCCCCTCAAGGTACAAGATTAAGTATTTGGCTGCGATCTTCTGTAGGATGGAGGTATTTCACCAGTCGGACTGTATTAAGTACAGAGAAAATTTCTAAAGATATTTTATCTGTGCCCTACCTCTTTTTACCCTATATTCTTGTTTACAAATCTTATTTTTCATCTTTGCTTGTAAGCTTCACTTGTAACTAACTAAAAAACAAAGTAATAAAATCTTAGAAGTCAATTTTAACCTACTTCTAATTGTCGTATCGAAGTGAAACTTTGTATGTATATGTAGTTCGAATTACGATAGAATAATTTGGTATCTTGGAGCTGATCTGATGATAGGGCCAGGAGGTGGATAGTGGAACACTTCAGTGGCTAAAGTTCAATAGATTGGGCTTGGTAATAAGAGTCTGGTGATGGAGCCATGAGGTGGACAGGGGAACTCTTCAGTGGTTACTAGCAAAAACCTCTTGAGTTTAGGCTCATATGATTCGTTTTAACAAGTCCAATAGATTGGGCTTGGTGACGAGATGTTATTATAACACTAAAAAGTTTTATAATTTTTTTAGCGTGTAGTTAAAGCGTGTTTTTAGTTTTTTAAACTATTTAAACTTATTCGTTTCTTGCGATGTCCACATGTTCGAGATTTGGCATTTACCAAACAATCTTTCGGAATTCACGTACGTTTTTTAAGTTATACATATACTTCTTTGAAAAAATGATGAGAGTGACTTTTTACGTCTTTCAACATTATGAGGATGTTTGCCAAACCGGTTGTTTTATTTGTTATGAAATTACATTTACTTAATTCACTTAAACTTAACGATGAGACCCTAAGGAGCGGAGCAGTATGCACGGATGTCGAGTAATCTCGCAAGCTGTAGGAGCTTCGGCGATGTACGAGAACAACGATAGGCTACATGTGTGCGCAGGCGCTGGCGGCGGCGCGCTGAAGAGCTGGTCGAACAAATTTAATTATATAATAATTGTGTTTAATTTTGCCATTCACCGCAAAGTTTTCTTTAAAAAAAATACATTTTACTAATACTATAGAATATATGTAAATTACTAAATGAAATTTACTAAATTGTTACTATTTCGTTCTTTTTTTGCATCCCATCGAATAGGAATCAACAAATTGTTCACAAACATTTTCCGTCTCACCTCGTCCTATTGACGATAACTTTGGTAAACAATTGAACGGTGCTTGTAAGCGGTTGTTCGGGTAAGTGTTATTTACTCGGTGTTCCGAAATCACAGCACTTTAGCACCCGTGACACGAATACAAAGTGGGTGAAGTGGGGTGATACAGTTACACGGGGTTACCAAATACGAAATTATACAGAGTTTTAGCGGATTTTTTGAAGTAAAGCTTTATGTAGGTGCGGTAGGGCATCGCTTGTACACACAGGCGCACACACACATACACACACAGATACATGCGCAGTGAGTATTGTGTATGTACATAGCATTTTTTGTAGCAACAGTAGCTGATATTAGTTGGCCCGGCAGACGTTGGTCTGTTTTTCCTGCAGTTAATGTCTCAACTAACACAGATATGTAACATTGTCTCAATAAAACAAATATATTATGTGGACATGAGCTCAATCAGTCATGTCGTTCAAAGGTTAATACACGATTTTTACATATAAAAATATTGATGTACATAATATTGCATTTTTTATTTATATATAATTTTCATGGCAGCGTAAAGGTGTACCGTGAAATTATGAAAACTATTTCTAGATTAATTTACCCAATAAAGAAACCAGACCAACGAAATATGAGCAAAACATTTTGAAAGATAGTTTGTTTTTAATTGTGCTTATAATTATAGTACGAATATGAGCGAGAATATAAAGCATATATACAAATATATTTGCATTATTCAAATTAAGAACATTTCAAACCATTTAAATTCAAGTTAGTTCTTTCGTACAAAAATTTTAGAAATACAATTTTCAGGCTTGCAACACTGACAAGTAAAGAGCGGTGGTATATAGGGCTATTGTTTTCACTCGGATCCCTTTTGTTTTGAGTGTTTTAAAAGGTGTTCCCATTATGCAAATACGAGTGTAGGTTAAACGTAAAACTGCAGCCATTTTGAATTACGTAGTTGCGACTGTTTCTGTTTTTACTGGGTACCTACTCAAAGAATTAAAACAGTTGTATGTAAGCTAGATTAAATAACTACACTTTTTGCATGTTTATATTGGGTTGTGAAAACTGTATATGTACTTTTTTTCTATATGTTTGGTTTGGCCACAATCTCACCTCTCTTGTAAAGTGACCATGTGGTACAAGATGGTAACACGGTAAGCCAAATTTTTGCTGACTCTCAAGTGCAGTTGCCAAAAATTACCTAGGTATTATGAGCTTGTATAAAAAATATCCTATCATCATACTACGTTTGGCTTCCTTCCCCGAAAGCTCAAACTCATTGTGGGGATTCGAACTTACTTTGATTGACGCGGTTTCGGTACAGGCTACCACTAGGTTGTCATTACTAAAAATAAATTTCTGTCTCTTTTCTAGGTTCAGTGTTGCTATTTTCACCAAAAAATCGACTCAATTTGTTCGCCGACGTAGTTATAATGACGAAATTAGATTTATTATACAAAAATAAAATGTCAGTCGTGGTGGTCGGGTGGTTTAGACCGGCGGAATAACGATTCAGTATCCGCAGCATCGAACCCTGGCATGTACCTACAAATTTTTCGGAATTCGCATATATTCATTAATTTAAATTGGTAACTATTGGCTGACTGTGAAAACATCGTGAAGAAAATCGAACGATTGAGAAATGATCCTCTTTGTGGGAAATATATAGCACTGTGGATTTCTCGGCGTTTACAATCGCCTATAGTTCATGGGCTGGGGTGATAATTGAGCCCGTTTTTTTTTAGGTGGCTTACCTTTTAAGGCATTGCACAGAATTGTCTATTAATTTTAGATGGTTTGAAAACGCATCCGCAAACAGAAAAGCGCGCTCCGTCAAACACAATTAGGCAGTTAGAAATCTACTAACAAGGATACGCAGAGCAGAAAATGTACAGTGCGCTCGTTAGTGAGTCTCGTTCGGGACCAACTCGACTTTACTATTGAAAGCCGGTACTGTCGTGCTCCATTTCATTTTATTATTAAACGTATGTATATTTTGAGCTTATGATATTATTATTTTGTAATGCCTGAAAAGTAGCAAACAGGTAGACGGCAATAATAATGCTCATAAATCACTTTTCAATTTTCAGTGAAAAAAAAATCACAAAATTAGATGTACTAAGGGACAATATTTTTGTACCGTATTATATTTACGTATCACTAACCATTACGCCACCGCACGCGGATAAAGCAATTCGAGTGTGCAGTTTGTTCCGACATTCTTAACAAAAATAAATATTTAAGGCTAGCTGAGAGGTGTAGTTTAATTTTAGATAGCCACGTGAATGTGGCAATCATATACAAAAAGAATCTTTCGAATCCGACTGCTAGTTTCAGAGATTAGCGTGTTTCTCTTCCGCTTTATTATATTAGTATAGAAGTACAGATGTTTAACTAATACTAAACAGTTGAACTATTTTTATAAAATTAAAGAAGTTAGTAAAATGTATTTACATTATTTACCATTGATGGCCAACTTCATGATGCTTGTTTAGCACGTTGATAGAATTTTTGGTGTTACATATTTTTTTACAAATTTCCTTTTTTCTGTTTAATAAAATATCTGTAACAATTTGAAATGTTTAATCTAACAAAAAGAAGTAAACTGTATGTTGTAATTATATAACATTTTGTTTGTATTATATTTATAATTAATAATAATGTAAATAATATATTTATTATATTTCTTTGACTATAGCATACATTCATTTTATTTTACCCTTGATTTTCACTCTGAAAAATATCCAACCAAATGTTGCCTGGAAGAGATTACTTTCAGGAATAAGGCCACCCTTTCTATTTATCATATAATTTAAATATTCGATTGGATCTGTAATTAACGGTGTACAATAAAGATTAAATAAATAAATAAAATAAGTGGAAGTAGGTTAATAAATAAATAAATAGAATATTCTTGCAGGAAAACACGAACTCCCAAAGCAAAGAAGCCAATTTTCCGTATTATTAAAAATTCAAACTCGCTAACAAGATCCGAGCCAATTATATCTCGGTGAAAGCTAAAGGGTTAATTTTAATGAGCTACGTTCATCCCTTGTTCCTAATGCGATGTTACAATATTTGTTCATACAGGTTACGCGACTATTTCAGCTAAGATGCGAAAGGTATAGGGCAGATCTAAGTTTTTAGTAGGTATATTCAATGCAATCCAAATGTACATATATGAAGTTTAAAAGAATTAACTAATGTAATATGCCCTATTTAGTTAATCGAAGTATGTATCATTATTATCTATGCACTTTGCTATTTTATAGGTAGTTCATTGATTCCATTGCTGATAACATTGCTGAAAAGGCGTTCGGACAGCCTCATCGGAAATGAATTTTCGTTGTTGAAAAAGTTAATAAATTTACGGATGTTTTTTGTTTGGATTTCCGAAAATAAACTTTGTACATTCGGCTACGTTATATTATTGGAAATAGACAGATCTATAGAAACTGGATATGGTATAGTACATAGCATATCATTTGAGCAATGTATACATATAATACACGCATACGAAATCCGTTTGTCTTGTAAGCAAACATCGTGATTAGACAGGGCGGGACGTGTTAATTGGAATCGGTTGATTATTTGCCGGCTTTGTTTACATAATTAGAATTTTCGAATTAATTATAGTAATACCTAACTCACTTGTTACATTGCAAATACCATTCAAAATGAAAAAATAGGGTATTGAATGAGATCCATAAATAATCATACACTATATTTTAGTATGCTTAATTACAAATATCTAATATATTTCGTAGTTAATGTCGTTCGAGCGCACATGCGCATTTTGCTGCTCCCGCTCAAAAGACGGAAGTCAAAAGTACTTATTGTGGGTGGTTCTTAGAAGATAGATATATGTTATCCCTGACTTTTATGTACGTCTTTTTAAGAATTACAATTATGTAGATTACTTAATTGATATATCTCGTATGGTTTATTCAGCGTAACGCCCCAAATGCGTCTTTTTTCAGAATTAATTCACTATTATCGTCATTACTTATTTCGTATGTTACTTTATGTTACAAAATATATCCTATATATAACCTGGCCAGATAATATAGCTATGAATTAAAATAAAACATTGTATAAGTGTTTTCGCATGAACAAAATAACACAAACGAACAGACAGACAGAGAGACGTTGAGTTTTATAATTTATGTATTGATAAAATATAGGTTTTCTAATTTTACAACGATAATTTTAGTCAAGTAAAAATTTATCTATAAGTCCTATAGATAAGGTTGTAAATCTCAAATATATAGTAGTATTTTTCTGTATTTGCTTGGCATGTTAAAGTTACAATGTTATTCATATTGGGCTTCGATTTGATTTCAAGAGAAGCATGGCATATACTATGCTAACCAAACAGCTGAAATATGTAGTTACTTATTTAACGCCTAAACACAGAATTGACAATCATATTCATCAGATAAAAACCCTATCCGGATATTGAATCAACATCGGCTCGACTCAATTATTAGGGCTTACTACCTCAACGCCGCGAGACCTGTCATCTGGTTAAAAGGAATCTGAGTTAATGAAACCATATATCTTTCAGTGCGTAATTCAATTATACGCAGCAATCACACTCGCCCACTGTGTATAACAGGTGCGTTTTATATTGCCGTCCAAGGAACCCTAACACTACAATTTGCTTACAGAGTAAGTCGGAAGAGAAAGCGATTAAAGATTTAAAATAAAAATTACCGTTTACTTCTCTCAGTCATAACGGATTGTGTTTAATCAGTATTATTAAACGAATAGGTTTTTTTTTGTGTGTCCAGTTTTTTTTTACTTTATTAACATTATTTACAGTTTTCTTAATTATTTATCATAATGGTTTTTAAAAGTATAAGGAATTATGGCTAAATTAAGCTGTAGTATTCGAACGTGATGACATTTGCGATTTGATACTTTTTGTCATAATTGTTAAAACATGTAATGACTAAGATTAATATTATTACAGCTAAGTGAATACAATAAATATGTTGCTTAATTTTAATATATTGTCTATAGAACAAAATTGCCTGCATAATACTAACGTTAGTTAAATTATAAAAAAAACGTTCAATTTAAAGTTACAAACTACCTATAATAGATTACCAACATAAAATTTACAAAGTTTGCCAAAATTTCTAACATTTACATAAAGAGGTAAAATTTGTGTATGTTTATAGTAGGCAATTATATTATAGACACAGATATATTATCTTCACGTTGAAAATCTGGTTGCGCAGTCTATTATATAAGTTGAACTCATGAGCAGCACATAGTATACGAAAAGAGCGTAAGTGAAAGACATAGCTATCATAGTAAAATGTCACAATGAGTGCGTTTTCCAGTTATCAATTTGCGCGCGCCATTAACATATCTACTTCTTTTCTATATATATATCATTGGTATGGTAATCTCTGGAACTGCTGATTCGATTCTATAAATTCTTTCTATGACAGGTAGCTACATACTTCCAGGCTAATTTATATAATATATCATCAAGGTTATACGCTGTATATTATCGATAAATTTTATATTATAATTAATACGTACGAAGTCGCGGGTACTGCTAGTAATTTAATAAACCTATATATTAAAAAATCAAATACAAAGTAATAGGCGTAATTGAGAATCAAAAAGGGATATGAAAGTTATCAGGCCACCAGAACGCTTTCGCGTATGATATGCGCCGTATCGGAGGAGCGGACATAAATCGTGGAACCCTTCGGTCTTCACCGCGCCCATTAACACGGTCCCAAGTTAGATTTTATATTGCTAAGAATAGAGTAAACAAATGTAGATTTTGGTAACGTGACACCGAAGCGACGTTTTCGGTTAGTTCTGATTTGTCAACTGATTAACATGGATCATGAATTCTAAGATGTCACTGAAATCATCACACGGCACTCTGTAAAACATACAAATTACTCACTTGATAATAGCATTAATAATATCTTCAATAGCGAGAATTGGTTGTCAAATTACGAAAATTAATAATAAAAATAAAAAACTGTAATTAATTTGGAAACAGTTTATATTATTTTAGCTGAACTGAGTTTAGGAACTCAGTAAGACCTTTTGGTTCCTTATGAACACTTGATACTCGGAACAACGTATAACATATTTTAATGATATAGAATACTATAACTAAATACATTTTCATGTTCGTAATTCGATAGAAGAACTCTCGTAAAACAATCTCCACCCTTCGCATGTAAGTCTCCGCATAACTGCCACATAAAAGAATACAACACGCCGAAGCGTTGCGAAATACGTTGTCTTCGCTGGTCCGGGCTTCATAGCACCTGATACTAGATTTATAGCCAAGGGCCAATGATGCAGTGCCTTTGGGACAACGTGTTGACACCTGCTTACTCGCTCTGGTGTTTTAATTTGCCATAAATATGCTTAGGGTCTGTTGGGGATGTCGACTATTACTACTTGGGCGACGTTCTGAGAGTGGAATGCTACCAACTTAAAGATTGACTATATATGGGCAAATACTTTCACATTTAGGCTTTGGATCCGTTTGTATTTCGCAATTCACTTCAAATTAATTAAGCATTATATCTATAGATTAATACGTGAAGCAAAAACTTTGTACCCCTTTTTACGAAAATTGCGTGGACGGAGGACTATGAAATTTCCTACACTTATAGTTTATATAGAGAAGGAGTGCAGAATGCTAATATTTATTTAAAACTATGCGTGAAAAATACATAAAATCAATAATAGAACATTACACACACTGCCATGTATTATGTATACCATGTATGACACACACGCAAATACAGACTTTTGTTTATTGTTAAAGTCTATGGTCAAATTGAGAACAGATTAATATTATTTGTCTATATTCTTACTGAATGTCAAACATAACCATAATAAATTAATATATATCAGAAAATCGTGTCTATGTCATTATTTAAAAAATAAATTATGTTTCATAGCAACGAGATAACAGATCATGACAAGAATTCAAAATACGGCGTATATAAAATAAATGGAAAGAAGGTAGAGATGCCGCGCGCTAGAAGCAGGTGTGTTCTGTGTACCCATAAAAGCAGCCAACGACGGGCTTGAAGGATGGTTCTAGCTCGAACCCTCGCATTGTGAAGATCTCCAAATATGAACCCTAAGATTGTTCAAGGCTACCTACTAAGTCAAAACCTTAAGAGAAGATCATTCTGACTGGAGCTTGTCGGATCGTGAGGACGTTCATGATCAATTACTAGGTCCTACGGGCAGCGATAACATCAGCCATGCGAGGCATGGGGTGGCTATACAGAGGAGGTTGGAGGCTACTAGGGGCAACCCCAAATAAACCGACATCATGCTCGATTGGCTTGTCAGACCCTGTACATATCTACACTACCTGTACCTAACCTAGATTACGCCCACAAGATCTATGATTCCATAATTAAGATATCAAGGAAAATCCTGGTGTCATCGACAGTCTATTTTGATCTCTCTCTCTCTCTCTCTGTCTGTCTCCCTTTGACATATATATTAGTTATTAGTGAAATACTGCTCGCTCATTATACAAATATAAATCGAATATAAAAACTCAATATAAAAAGAAAGTTGTGTAGCAATATCATATAGGTAAAAATATATATATATTTGTTATTGCTGGTTCAAATATCTTTTTGTATTTCTCTTCTCGATTTGAGTAATTTCATGAAAGTTTTTTTCTACTTTTATTATGCCTTGACGGGTTTATATTAACAAGTCGGATTGAGACACAAAGAAGAATAAATCTATATTCGCGGACACATAAATAATGAAAATTCAAATAGTGTTAATATTATACAGAATGAAGAAGTGTATTTGAGAGATAAATGTTTTGCAGAATGCAGGTTTTGCAATGTGAAAGATTTTGAATTTGAAGTCACTTTATGTGACAGAATTGTATTCCCTTCATGCTGTCATAAAGGTAAAGCAATATTACTGTATCCACGTATAAATTGAACTTAATTCGGAACTATTTTATCATTCAAAGAACTCAACTTCCTATAATACTTGCATATGCGATGACAATAAATTAGTCTCAAGGACAAACATTCGAAAAAATTGGAATTATATTGAATCGGCCAGTTTTCACCACATGAGCAATTATATGTCGCAAGAAGTAGAGTTCGAACATTCCGACGGTTTGAATTTTTCTATTTCCGAATATAAAGGTCAAAGATATTTAGCAAACGATGAAAGAGTTTTTACAAAAAACATCATCTACAAAGAAGTTTTGTATAATTAATTAAATTATCGAAATATGTATGTCAAGTTCAATAGACAGCATATTCTTTATCGAATGGTTTTTGTTTCAATAAAAAAATAAAAAAGGTATTCTATAATTTAATATTTCTTTTATATTTCATGTAATTTGTTTGAAAAAATAGGCAAATTAACAGTGTAGCCTTGGCGAAATCTGTGATTATAAAAGTATATAGTCTTTGAAAATGAAACCCTAATAATGTTCAAACTTATAATTTAAATTAAGTATGGTCGAATTTCGACCACTGGGCGACCACTAGTTATTATAAAATGATATTTTTTTATACCTTTTAAGATTAATAACATTTGACTAATCATCATAAATTCAAAAATTTACATGACTTATTTATGACACGTGTCGTGTCTCGTAGTGTTTTTAAGTAGGTTTCATTTTTGGTCTTATTCGTACTGGATTTTTGGTCAATAATCAGTATGGAATAGGCACAAGTCAGACCTTATAATCAGTGATAAGTAAAGAAGTATTGAAAGTTGGTCTTCTGCTTTCTTTTACTAAATAAATCCTGTAAATTTTTGTATATATGATGAGTAAGTAGTCAAATGTTATTAATCTTAAAAGTTATAGAAAACATTATGGTATAATAACATAGTACATAATTAATTTGAACCGACGTGTGAAATACAAACGGATCCAAAGAATAAATGTAAAAGTACTTTTGATTGAAAATTTGTCCATCAATCACATTCAGACGATTGGGTGGATCTAATGAAATTTTTCCATACATGTCGATTATGTCGTTAAATAGGACATAAAATATTTTTATAACGATATAAAAAATACGCCCTGGGAAAATGCAGGGCAAATATTTAATATACCTATGTGTTCAATATGAACAATGTGCATTAATAACGTAATCCTGAAAATCAATGAATATCTTTCTCTATAGAATATATTGCTTTTACTGTTATTTTATGAACCACACGAAAAGATTCGGCCAACGTTGAAGATTTGAGGAAAGTTCTTAAATAAGTAGATAGTATACAAATATGGGATTGTACATCTAGAACAAGTAAGGATTTGGACAGGGATACCAATTTCAAAGGAATAATCATTTTAAGACTCAAAACAAATCCCAAAATTTCCATTTCAATAACATTTCCACTTCAAACATCGACGAATGAAGTATTAAGTCCAGAATAAACAAACGCAACCCTTTAACGCACACGGGGTATATTGCACCCCATTTTACGAATCTGTAATTGAAATGAATTTAGAAACCTTATTTACGGTGAATACAATTGTTTTAACAACAAAAGTCGTCGTAAAATATGACAACAATAGGAGTATAATATGCTTGAAGACTTGTATCCAGTGGCCATAATAAATTAATTAAAAGAGCATAATATTGAGCGCTTAATATTTTCTTCTATTGTAATACCTTCGCTTTAAAATTTAAAATTACAGGTTGTTGGTTAACTTTGTCCTTACTATATACACTATCTATACAATTAATAAAATTGATATATCTGTTTGTATTGTCATAATAACAGCTTTTTACTATATGCATATAAGGTACTTATAACAAAAAATATTTTTCTTAAATATTATTTCTGTCCGTCTGTTTATTTCAGCTGATATCCGAAACGGTTGGAACGATTTTGTCAGGACTTTCACTGATAGATAGCTGATGTTATAAGGAGTAACTTAGGCGACTTTTTCTTTAGATTCTGTAATCTACTAGAGCCGCGGGCACAGCTAGTAGTATCTATTATAAATACGAATTATCTATTATAAATTATTTGTTATTCAATCACACAAAAACGGCTTAACGTATTTGGATGAAATTTGGCACACAAATAACTTATAGCCCGGATTACGACATAGGATACTACTTATCTCGGAAAATGTATGCAGTTCAACCAGATATTACTCGCCTATAGCTATATATAAGTAACCACAAATAGGAACATAATCTGCAAAGTGCACCGCACTGCATAGTGACGAAATTATGTCTGATGAACACATTACAATCCAAAACAGTGTCAACCACTGAGAGATTAACAGTCTGTCGTCAGTTTCTGCTATCATGCCGGCCTGTCTTAATAGTAACTAGATTTACGCACGCGCATAAGCGAATCACTATGACGGGCTTTTCACCATATCCATGGTGATCCCGAATTAGTCGGACTGTACTGGCCTACCCCTCCGCTAACGCGATTTCCTCGTTCATCACTCAGCAGGGTATCACTGGCAGGTGAGGTTGGCTTGAGTGTCTCAAGTCTTAAAATGTTATTTGACCCCCTAAACGTAAAATGTAAAAGCCAAAACCATTTAGTATAATTATGTTAATTTTTGTTATTCGAAATAACCTTTTACGGTTATACTTAAACAGAATTTTAGGTATAAACTCTAAACACAAGGATACCTTCCTCGCCTCCGGATAAGTAACCCACTACATCAGGTTTCGAGACATTGTTCGTGATGTTTACGAGTATTCGACACAGGATAGGCACAGTCGACGTATAATCTCAATCTTCTTAATGTGTACCTGAACAAACTGTAGCTATCGATATAGGCCGGCCGCCGCTTTGTCTCCTTTGTTCGCGATTGGGGTCTATGGGACCCCATTAGCATTTAAGGGTTATCGCCTTTTGTAGGCTCTAACTTAATCGGTTTGTGGCTGAGGCTCGAATGAATTTGAGTTCACCTACCATCAATGTATTACACCTTCCGCATAATATAAGTCAAAAGCGAACAGCGATTATCCCTTATATTTTTAATATAATTTGGATAAATTAAACTAATGCAAACTGTAAAATTGATACTATCAAATTACATTATGCGTATTATTTAGAATAAGTATATAGTATAAATTTATCATAAAATCTCCTTGAACATAGTTTAAGACAAGATACGTCTCTTTTCCATTGTAGTAAACAAAGTTTATATTTGTTGTTTTGTCTGTGTATTAGGTTTTAGTAAAACACTTGTATTAATTTCATATATTTAACTGAACTTTGAAAGAACATTCCGTCATAATTATTTTTCTATAGTCAATATCATTATTCTACTGTCATATACGATGACTTATGTCGATGTACGGTGACATACCAAGCCGCTAGAATAAATAAATATTGATTTTTAAGCGTTTCTGAATAAAACACTATAAAAAAATCCTGTAATCACTGTACATTTATGAAGGCAAAGGCGTAACGAAATAATAATTTACAAGAATACCGTTTGAGCGATCAGTGTGTGTAATAATTATAAACATTTCTATTTATGGCCTCTTCGCGTATAACTTAGGCTACGAAGACATCGTTTTTATTACTCGCCAACGCGTTTCTGGAACAATGGACCGATCGTTCGGTTTTAAAGATTACTTTCTATACCCTATTGTTGTGTCAGTTGAATATTTCGCAAAGTTTCTGTAAATCTCGCTTCACGGCTTCACCGCAGAAAAGTTGTTTATTTATTTTTAATCCTAGCTCGGAATGATCGCTTCGAAATTTATGAAAAGTAGTAGGTATGGGTAAGAGGAAACAAGGTCGGCAAGAACTTTGAATAATAGGTTTTAAGAAAAATCTATTGCTGTCCTGCTGTAAACGATAACGATAAACGACCGGATGGAGCGCGAGAGAGACATATGCACCTCGGACTCATTATACCTATGTGAAATGGAGGAAATTATAATTTCGTATTTCCCTGTTACTTCTTCAAATACAGCATCGATCTTAATATTATTTTGAAGAATAATATAACAAAGACTTTGGCTATTGTTTACATTCGTCAAATTTATTTGCTGGATGTCTGATAACGGCAGTATAATTATTGGCCAATTTTAATAATTTTAGATAGCTTCTAGTTCTTATAACAATTAATTTATGGAAAAAATCAAGACACAGGAACATGGCAGTAGTAGATATAAATTGCATGGCATAAAAGTATCTACTTTAGTACCATTATCCAGGGATATACATGTTCCCGCCTTCCTCCCAAAAAGCAGGAACATGTATATATGTATAGTTAAACCGAATTTTAAGGATAGGGAATTTAGTCAGTCCAAGCCGAGGTTCAGCCACTTTGGCACCCTTGAGCTTGTTGCCTCGCTTTCGCGGATGAGTGTCTTCCGCACTCGCCCCCAAGCCCGGTGAAGCTGTCAAAGCCTCTAATGGCTCCAGGGCTTAAGGCTAACAGTATAGTCAGTTCGAAGAAAAAGATTACTGATGGTATTTTTCACCGGCGGTTACAGTTTGTTTCTGGACTGCACCCTATTTTACATTAGGCACTGTGCAGTCATTTTGCCTAGCTCTCTATATAACAAAATCTATGTTAAGTGAATTATTTTAGTTTTTTTTTCAACTAGCAAATGTATGTAAAAAATGTGCAAATATACTCAATGTAAATGTATCTGAAGTAAGCTGGATGGTTATTATTATTGTTGAAATGAAGTTAATTATTTGAGTAAGAAGTTTCAGGTGACGCCTCCCTTAACCGAAGGGATCGACTTACGCGGCTCCCGTAAACGGCTTGTAACTCATTATTTTGTGCCCAAACTTACAACATCAAAGAGGCAACATTTTCAATATTTGAATAGCGGATTCCCTACTCAAATAATTACCCAAATTATGGGGGAGGTATTTTACGCACGCATAAATAAATGATGAACAAGTAGATACACACGCCTACCTGTTAGGTATAATATACAGGCTGATTACGCTAAAATACTTTCCATGCAAATGAATGATGGAATATTGCTTTAATGATACATGTACACTGTACAACTGTACATGAATTATACGAAATGCTAATTTATTATCTTCGCTATAATTTATGATAATAAAAAAATAGTTTTATTTTATACTTTACTTTGTGTCACGGTGACTTTAAAAGATTTTTGTTCATCAAATAATCATGGAAAATTATTTATTGTGCTTTTTAAGGTGAAAAATACATACAATTACTTAACCTAAAATATATTTAAAAAACTATTTATAAACTTATCTGATACTGTATATTAAGTGACATTAAGGCTTAGTATATTATTTAATATTACATCAATCACATATATTATGTATTAGAAATGATAAACAAAATGATATCAAACATTTTCAGCAGTAACTACAATCAACCTGTATTTAAAGCACGCGTACAATTTTAAGATATTTATAGCTTCGGGGGATAATAAACTTGATTCACTAATGGATGATACCTTACATAAATACTTTCTTAAGATAACTCAAAATAATAATAACTAGTTAATTTTTTATTTTAAATAACGTGACTTATAAATACTAAATACTATAGCTTAAACTTTGGAAAAGATAAGAATAACACTCACTTTGACACCGGCAAATATTTCTGCGACGACAAATGAAAAAAGCTTTGTCTGCTTTATGAGTACACAGATGTTTTTTCTTTGATAATGAATACCTCAGTTCATCAGAGGTCCTAATATTGCAATCATTCCTACAAAAAATAGTTTTATAGGTTACGTCCAACATAATCTAATGGAATGTATAAAAAAATAACTTCAAGATCAAATATTATGACAAACTTAATTGTAATGGTTAACTGAAATAAACGAAATATTAGTGTGCTAAATAGAATTAAATAGAAATTTTTAATGAGGTTGTTAAAATGGTTTATTAAATTAGTGAAAAATGTTTTTTAACAGAGAATGTACAAAAGGTTTCAATTTTAGTATTATTAGGTTATTATAGAGTAGGTATGGCTATTATCATAAATACCCAAAAAAAAGAAAAACTTTTGCAGGTCATAATATTCTACAATAAAAATAATCGGAATATGTAATTTATTAATGGACAACCTCGATTTTATAGCGGAATCTTAATCTGCCATATTGTTTTTTTTAATTCATATACTTACTCTATTAAACTCTATTTTATGTAATATTGGTAGAATTTTGCATTATATTGTTTGAATAATGTGCATAAGAGAAAATAATTACAAACAAAAAGTAGAAGCATGAATTTTAAGTTGCCACAAAAACTCCCTGGACACTTTTAACAAGAGACCAGCAAGCCACCATCTTGTTAAAGCCATTGATATATATTCTACTGATATACGAGAATGTTCATGAAAACCATTTGTTCGAATACTGGTAAGAGTTAGAACAAAAGTTCGCTGCAGCGCAAACATATTATGTCCTCTAACCAAACTATTAAACCATGCAGTGCTAGATCGCTTATATTAAAGAGTATTACTGGGAAGAGTTAGAACTAAAGTTCGCTGCAGCGCTAATATATTGTCTAACCAAATATTGTTATAAAACATGCAGCACTAGATCGCTTCTAGAGTGTAGTCTATTCGCAACCAAACAAACCGTAAATATACCAAGACTGCGTAACATTTAAATGTTTTTTTTTCTCTTGTGTTATTACGATATCATTACCAATTTATTCACTTGAACAACAAATAATTTTACTTACTTGACTACTGTTTTGATATTTACGTCCAGGTTTACGCTTTGATTCGAATTATGCGAATTATCATATTATTACAGCCGCTCTGCACGCACCCACACTGCATAAATGCCGCACTAAAAAAAATGTGTGTGTGCGATTCACACACGATAGAAGTGAAACTTCATTTTAAAAGATATTTTATATTTTATTGAAGTGAAACTTCTTATGCGACTTCCAAAACGTTAAATGTTCAACGTTTAACGCACATTATCGGTCTCTCCTCTTTGTGTGATCCAGAGCGAGAAAGCAATATATTATCGGTCTCTCCTCTTTGTGTGAGCCAGAGTGAGACAGTAAATGTTGGTGTGTATGTATATTGCACACTGTTTAAATAAAATAGAAAATGTCTTTTAAAATGAAGTTTCACTTCTATCGTGTGCGAATCGATCGCACACACACCTTTTTTTTTAAACAGTGTGCAATATACTTACACACCGATATTTGCTCTCTCGCTCTTGGTCACACAAAGAGGAGAGACCGATAATATATTGCTCTCTCGCTCTGGCTCACACAAAAAGGAGAGAACGCTTGGAAGTCGCATAAGAAGTTTCACTTCAATAAGGTGTACAGAATGCAGTACAGTTCTGTCGAACGGAGTGAGTGTTCGGATCGCGAAATCTAATAAGTGTATTTTCGAAATTTAAATCCTTAATCGAAAATCCTTAATGTTTATTGCATATGTTGAATTTTAGTAAACAACATTACACATGTTAAAAATTACGTGCGGATAAAATATTTATTTTGTGAAAACGGACTTCTCAAAGTGACGTTCGTCGAAAAATCCTTGTCAAAAACAGGTAACAGAATTACGGTACAAACATCTAGGGTTTTCCCACTTCATCTGCATACGATAAACGTAGGGGTGGGTAGCGACATCTGTCCCGGACCGAGGCCGCGCAAGTTTGATATTCGCCCAATTTGGCAACGTGGACCCTTTGAATTTATATTTATCTGGGTTTGAACTATAAGGGGTGTTAATATATAGCATGTCTCTTTTCTTCTTCTTTATTAATATTTACGACTATGTCTTGCGTGTTCAACTGAGGTAATGTTACATTATATTTTTGACTACATATGTTATAATATTTATCTCATAATAAAACCAGTGGTATTGCGTTGACGGGAAAGTCAAACACTTTAATTTAGTATGATCACACGAACAATATTCACAATAAATGCGCGTATATGCGTGATTTTAGATTATGAGACGTAAACGTCTCGCGCAAATCGCCGCGAAGGAGTCCGCGTCCAATCTTCCATTTTGTTCTAGAGAGTCTTAGCATTAAAAAATATACATATAGATTTATTTACAAATATTTATATCTAATATAATATCATGATTATATGTTGATGTCCTGCGATGGCCATAATTAAGAAATCATATTTTTTAACGGTTTATGTAGAGAATTTCAAACATTGTTTGAAGAGAAATGCGTGTAATTTCCATGTTTTTTATCAGCATACTATCCGCACTTTTTTATAAACAGCTTATCTAATTTTAAAGAAACAAAACAACAGCCCCTATACGTTCAACTGCTGCATCCCCTATTATTATGAGTTTTCCCGAATTTTCCCTCAGGTTTTCATTAGCGGGGTGCGTTTTAGTGACTTATGCAAACACGGGGAAGGGTGCCTGACAACCGGTAGTAAGTTGCAGTGTGCATCTGTACCTCGATATTTATTAAAATTCGTATTTTTTTAAATGTAATAAATCTTTGATATTTATTGAAATGTTATTTTGCCAGTGTTTTTGTGTAGAGTTGCAATTATTTAACATATATTTTTTGTGTTTTCAGAATATTTATATTAAACATACATCTAATACATTTTATCTATAACTAGCTGTATCCGCGGCTCCGTTTGTGTGCCACTTGGGCCACTTCGTCACTTAAGATCAGTTGAGACTGTGGCCACAACG
This sequence comes from Saturnia pavonia, assembly GCA_947532125.1. NCBI lineage: Eukaryota > Metazoa > Arthropoda > Insecta > Lepidoptera > Saturniidae > Saturnia > Saturnia pavonia. The sequence goes on along the minus strand of OX383899.1, from coordinate 3,051,791 downwards.
TCAAAACTAAAACGATAAAAAAAAATTGGCTGCGGTCTTCTGTAGGGTGGAGGTGCTTAATTATTTCAAAAATAATTTTATGTGAATTAATTCGATTTATTTTATTATTAAGACATTAACTACCATAAATAAGTTATGTGTTTATATCATTTAAGAACAAACCTTTAATTGTTCAAGTCAAACCTAATTGAAATTCTGTTAAATTTAATAATACCCTTTCCTATAGCGAACAAGACGATTAATAAACGAATAACATTTACACATCGCTAAATACAAAGTAGGTAGCTGTTTACTTTCAAACTTTATGTCTAATTTACATCAAACAATATTGAAAGGGAGATAAACAGATCGCAAAAACAACCAAACTCTTAGCTTCGAAAATAATCGGACATGTTTATGCAAACCAAAACCAAGCAAACAACCAATTCAGTTACGCTTTGCCTCGCTGATCGTGTTCGTGTATCATGGCAAGTGTTCTGAAAAGCCGTTTAACCCAATTCCATCTTCTCCCATACATAAAAGAACACACGCACTGACCTCCGGCGACACAGCTTTTCGGTACCTTCATCTCGACATGAACAAAGAAGTTTGCTGACAAATCTTAGCTGTAATGTGAAGCTAACCTATCAACCAGTAAATGTGTCCCTTTATTTTTACAAAACGAAATGTATTTTAAACATAAAGTGAAGAGACATTTGAGAAGGCCGACTTACGATTGCCGCTGTTGTTGGATAGCACGTACAGGACCGTCACATTGTCGTGCTACGATTTAAAAAAATGTGACTATTCATATAATTGTATTTTTAACAAACGGATGTAAAAACCTTTTAACCGATTTCATTGAGCATGGCAAAACCTCGTGATTCCAAATGCGTATGTCATTCATTATCACTCGAGTTGTGGGTTGGTTCTGGATTGCATAACTAAGTCCAATTATGGATCGATTAAGTTTCAATAAAATTAATAATATGCAATAATACACATCGATAATGAATCTTATAATTTAATGATTTCAAAATAATGTATTAACAATTTTATACGATACTTTTGAAATAGAAGTGACGAGTTTTAAAGTAACAAACTAGCCACCGTTGAAGCTGAAGAATTTTAACGTTTACCCTTATGAATGTTGAAAAATTCGTTAATAAATTACATATGTCTATTATTGCTATTGGAAAATGTTTATTGGAATTAAATGAATAAAGTTTATTAAGCTTTGGACCCGATTTATTGCATTCACTAGCTATCCACACACACATGACACTGCACTTCGCACATGCACACCACTCAGGTTCTGTAAAGGACCCCTTTTTTTGGCTAGTTAGTTTAGACAAAAATTGCCAACTCAATAAATACCTTCCTACCTCCCAGAAGGCAAGAACATGTATATTTGTATAGTTAGTTAGTTAGCTCGAATTTCTATGGATAGTTATTTAGTCAGATCGCGACTTTTTTGCATCATCGGCAACAGCCCATGCCGAGGTTCGGTCACTTTAGCACCCTTGGAGCTTGTTGCCTAGCTTTCGTGGCCGAGTGCCTTCCGTGCTCGCTCCCAAGCCCGGCGAAGCTGTCAAAGCCTCTAATGGATCCAGGCACTATACTCAGTTCGAAAAAAAAAAAGAATGAATTTGATCATCTGTCGTGACGTTCGTACTACTTCTTCTTCTTGATATGGCGCCGTAAAAAGCACTTGCCAGTGTCAATGTGTTTAAATCTTCGTAGTATTTTTCAAACATTCAAAATCGGTCCATGAAGATGGTGGCTCCTTGTTAGAACTATCTAGGGAGTTTTGTGACATTTCAAAATCCATGTTTTCAGTTATATTTATAATCCACTTCACGAATGCATAATAACCAAACTATATTATGCAAAATGCCACCAATATTACATAATATAGGGTCAAAATAGCTAACTTAATGAATTATAAATAAAAACCACAACATGACAGCTCCCACCAAACACCCAACATTCGTACTAACAAACTTAATTAATACATAGCAGTTAAGTGAAACTAACCGTTTAAGAATGAAAATGACTATTGATAAGATATTTGACAATTTGACGTACAGTAGGTGCAGGTGCAGTGTTGACAACTTTAAAGATTGAAATATTTAGCGGTCGCCATTTTGCTTACGAAAGCTATCGAGTGCTATTTTATGCAGAACGTCCCCATTAATAAGATCGCTAAATGTATTTATGTTAAAATGTATTTTCAAGCCATAAGTATTTGAAATACTAACTACAAAATACTTCTGCGTCAGGTATTTGAAATACCAATTACAAATTACATTTTTAAGAAGTAATTAAAATACAAATACAAAATATATATTTGTATTTCAATTACGTATTTTAATTACAAGTAATTATTCTGTATTAGTTCGTTATCATGGTTTGAAAACAATTTCTTTAAATTTTTGCCGCATTCCGCAATCTCGCAATTACCGTTGGATTCGATCGCGGCGACGATTTTACGGGGAATATTTTAATGGTGCAAACCTTGGAAAGTTTAGGTATAGTATAATACCCCTGAAACGTCTAGACGGGCGTTGAAAGCATTCTCGCTGAGAAGTTTTTTAAGGGAACTTCTTAATACTTAAAAGGAATTATTTGTCAGCTTTGTATTTAATGCATTAGGTGTTGTTATTATACATACGAAAATAGTGTTATAGTTTCTAGTTTTGTAGTAATTACCTGAAACAAATATAATGATAAGAAATTAATTATGAAAAATTTACAATGGTTTTTAGTTGAAATAATACTTCTTAAGGCGCGACTTCAGAGTAACTCACGATAATTTTTTTTCGAATAAGAAATGACGTTCAGTGATATCTATAGTCAAATTAGTTTCTAGTTATTTTAAATTCAAGGATAATTTTAAAAACATAATTTTATTAATATTTATTGATAATATATTATTGACAGACATACTTACACCAAGCATTACAAATAACTACCAAATAAATACCCAAAATCACTATAGCAATTTATGATAAGTCATTTAGTTCTTAGAGACTAATCAACAAAGACTTTACACTGGTACACTGGTTTACACCAGATTTGTAATTTTGTGAATGTGTTTTATTGATTGAATTATTTATAATATTGTTTATCAACCATAAACACAATACCGCTAGTTAGCTGGAAGAAAATGCCATTAAGCTGTCCAGTGTACAAACTAAAAAGTGTATTAAAAAGTATTCATTCAAAGTGGTATGTAATTACTTCTCAACATCAGTTAGGAACCTCTGAAAAACAATAATTTAGAACTGTATAAATTGTTATAGGGCGAATACGCGAAATACTATTACACACTTTCTCCCAACAAAATATCACACAATTCGAATAATCGTTCTGGGAAGTGCGATGGTCGTGCGGGTCGAAGTGGACATCCGATGAGCGGTTAAGTGGTCAATTGATCATTCCGGGTGGTCTTCCCTGAGAGAATGTACTTTCTGAGTAATTCTGTCATGTGAAAGAGCATGTGTAGAGCTAAATTGCTTTTTTTTGTCGAGGTCAATTACCATGGACATTTCTTTAATTATATCATTCGGGGTATTTTTCTGAACGAATATGTTCCCTGTTAACGTTATCTATACGAATATTGTAAGGATCAAGAGATTGTTTGTTTGTTTGAAAGCGCTAATCTCTAGAACTACCCCTCAGATTTCCATTTTTTTTTAATATTGCATTTTATACCTTATTTATTAAAATAATAGTCTATATACCTTCACGCTACTACGTACACACGTACAGCTACACGTACTATTCACATCAAGCACATACACATTGGCAAGCTTAGACAAGTACGGGAATTGGAACAACGATAGGGGACTACACGGGCGTGTTGGGGGTGGCATCGTGGAGGGTTTGTCGAATAAATTTAACACGAGTGAAACCGTGAGGCACAACTATGGGTATATAATGGTTACTAACAAAGGCAGTGCTATAAATCTATGGTCGATAATGACTGATCAAGTGTGTTCGGTTCGAATCAATCAGGCAGAACTTAATATCAGAATTAAGAAATTTAACATATCAATCTGTTGGTTTAGAATTTTATTATAAAGTTTCATGTTTTCTATTCTTTTTACTTCGGTGAAAGTAAAAAGAATAGAAAGGTAGGAATTGTAAAACAAAAATAAATAAACACTAAGTAAGTACTTTTTTTCGAGGCGGACACAAACGACAATGACAAAAATGTTTTTTTGTTGTACCAATTGAAATGCATTTTCAATTTAGGATCACTATCTGTACTGATTATAAAACTCAAGCTATCTCTGTCTCTCTGTCCGTTTATGTTCTTTTCACGCGAAAACCACTAATCTGATTTACATGGTTTTTATTTTAATTCATAGCTATTGTTATCCGGCCAGGTTATACCTACAATATATTTTGTAAGATAAAGTAACGCATGAAATAAGCAATGACGATAACGGCGAATCAATTCGGAAAAAAGGCGCAATGGGTCGTTACAATGGCTTACATATCAAATTAATGTTCTACACAATTGTAGATCTTAAAAATACCTACAAAAAAGTCAGCGATAGCATATACCTATCTATATTCTAAGGATCTACCACAATAAGCATTTTTGTCTTCCGTATTTTGAGCGGGGACAGTACACACGTACGCTCGACCGACAACATTCATAATTAACATACCTAAGACACATTGTACTTTATTTATTAAAAAAACTAAGCAATAATTTTGTAATATATTTTTAATTTGCTTGAATAGGCGTAAATTTAAAAAAAACATACTGAAACAAAATTCTATGTGAGTATATTATGTAGAAATTATATTTCTTTTTTTTGTCAAATGGCTTAGTAGTATTTTTTTATTTACTTTATATTAATAATTTAGTTTATCACATAAAACAGTTGTCGACTGAAAAAAAAAAGTTTATGAGCTGTAAAACAAGGCAACTGTGAATCGAATAACATGATAATTGAGTCTAATTTTCAATGGTATAATATTTCAAAGGATGATAATACATGCTAAGAACTCAGATTTATAGGTACGGGGTGAAATATATTGATGAACTTAAAAACATTGTAAATTCAATAAAAACTTTAATCTTGCAAATCTGTCACCTGCATGGACTTATTGACTGCTCAAATGTAATTTGGAAAGTTGCATAATGTGCAAATTTTATATAATTTCCCCTCTTTGAAGAGGGAGCCTTGGGTTATTAAAGGTCGTTGTCGAATGCAAATTCTACAGTCTTTTTAAAAGTATAATCTTTTCAGCAATGAACGTCATTTTCAGTAAATATATATTCATATAATGTAATATTTTCGGTATCAATTTTATTTCCACTTTGAAAGAATACGTTTTTAATTTAGAAATATTAATAAAAATGTATTTTAACAGAGTTTATGTAATTCTTAACTAGATAAGTTAAAAATAAGTTATTTAACCGAAAACAATTAAATTCAATTCTTAGCATTTTTATACTGAAACTAACAACTGCCCACCACATCATTCGCGTTGATTTAGATATACAATTTTATCTGAACAAATAATAGCCTATATCAGTCAGGGGCAGTGTAGAGTATTACTGAAATAAGTTTGGATCACTAATTCCAGAAATTACCTCCTACAATCATATAAACTTTACCTGTTAAAGCGCTTACCATCAGGCACAGTACTTTCTCTTTGCCATATTATCATAAAATAATAATAACAATGCATCTAGAAAAAAAACTGGGCGGTAAAAAATAACTAAAAAGCTGTTAAAATGAAAAATTACAAAAAAAAGTGTTTCAGTTTAACACCGTCGCGTCGCCGTGATGAAATTCGACTGTTAATCAAAGCCCTCAGCAATCCTCAACGAAATTCGAAATTGGAATAGCTAATTGGATCAAACTTTTCAACTGTATTGCAAGGCATCTGTAGCGATCCGAAGCGATCATTTGATTCCTTCAATAGATTTCGTAATTAGTCTACACGCTTTTGGGCTATTCTTTTTATTATAGGTTTTGTACATACGAACTCGAAAATAACAAATACCTACGGACATTTACGAATAGGATTTTGCCTTGTTTTATTAGAATTATCTTTTATCATATTGAAAATTAATTAATATGAATCTTGAGATAAGCGAATAATTAACGGATACAAATACGTATGTATAACTTAAAAGTTAACAATTTTTATCACCCGCCAGTTCTTCTTTTATTTTTATTAAGTTATGGTAAAAAATGATCACAAATTTTGAAATATACGATTAATATTCCATCGGCCTTAACTATTGACTCACTATGTTTTTTTAGTTCCTATCTTGCCCCTAACGCATATCAGGATGTTTTGTATTTACAGAAATTTATTTAAATTTAACTTTATTTTCTATACCCCGTTTTTCTCGTTCGTGTTTTGCATCTATGGCCCAAGCTTCATATACTGTACTTCCAGTTTCTTAAATTGATTTATCTATTATATTTTGTCTTCATCTAGTCTCTTATTTTTAATCAAAAGCTTGTCCTTTTCTTTTATTACTGCTTTAATTTAAACTATATTATCTCTAATACATTATTACATATAATTATTAATTTGTTTTACAATCTTAATAATCTTTTTTTTATATTTATTTATTTTATTGTCAGTGCATTAGTCCGTTAAAATTTAAGCCTATCTATTTATCACAATATCAGTTTATCAAGTTTAACAAGACAATGACGCACTCATCTTTCCTCAAGTACAACGCTGAAATGGCCGAATCTAGTACTTTAACTAAGAAAAAATATTTTAAGAGTTCCTTATTTATGTAATGGCGACTGTTTAATATTTTTATTTAAAATCAAACTACATCACGTAAATTGCCTCCAAAATTACATAATATAAGGCCAAATAACATAAGTTTAGAATTAAAACAAATACCGACACATGACAGATCTCAATATCCCGTCTAAAAAAAATACGTTTTCATTTTAGAAAGATACCATCTAACTTTTTAAATTTAATAACGCTTATTCCATAGTTTCAAATGTCGTTAGAACTGCCCGAAACTCCAAACTCAGGGCGGGCGCGATTAATTCTTGAATTTGCATCACAATTAAGTTTAAACAAACCGCCGCTAGAGGAAGCGGTTCCGTCTACAGCTCAACGCCGCGATTCGCTTCCGGAACTTGTTTCATTGTTGTATTACTGTTTTAAAACATTGTGGATTTTAAAATTCAACAATAGAAAATTATGTAACTATTATAAAGCTGTATTCATAATTCCTTAACTATTGGAATATCGAAGTACGGATTATGAGTCCAATCCGAAGTATACTGAGAACGACGCCAGATATAGTATACTTAAAACATTGCAACAAGGTAAATTGAAAATTTAAGAAACTCCCGACACAAGTAACCTATTTATTGAGACCATTCCAATGAGTCCAAAAAATGATATCTCTGCTGTAAGTTGGTGATGAGTTAGATATCTTGCAGATTTCAGATGATTCTGTAACATCAGCTCAATGTTGCCATATTCTTCTAATATACATGAAGTAATAGAATATCAAATTTTGACTCGATCAGGCCTGTGAAAGATGCTCACACTCATTTATCAACTATAAGAGAGAACAAATTTTCTTCAATCATAGCTAAATAACACTCTTGATCAAGTCACCTTTAAAAACAAACAAAACAAAACTACATCAAAATTGGTTCAGCCGTTTGGAGCTACGATGCCACAGATACACAGACATACAGATATAAATTTTAAACTTATATATAACACTTCTCTTTTTGCGTGGAGGTTAAAAAGGAAGACAAATAAAAAATGAGCATATTATATTCCAGATGAATGAAGAATACTAGTTTAAAATAGAGATGATGTGTTAAATGTTCATAATTTTACAGAAGCCTTGCGTTGAAACAATTTCAAGTTTTTAGAAAATAAAGCGTTATAATAAATATTTGTTATATTTTAGTTCGAATTTTGGAAGATCATTATTTATTTACTAAGAACTTTTTTTTTGAACTCACTATACTGTTAGCCTTAAGGGCCCTGAAGTATTATTTAGACGCTTTGACAGCTTCACCTGGAACTGTGTATATAACATACTTTATTATATATACAACAACATAATTTGTTTCCCAACTGGCAGAGTCGCTCAAAAATTAAAAAAAAAACATAACACTATTAGAATTAAATAGCGGTGCTAATGCGGTGCGCAGTTCTGCAATTTTATTTCTGCTCATATTAATGACAACTCATATAATATAGCCTAGCAATTGAGGAATGACATGTACTTCCACTTTACAAAATTTTATGGAAGCCGTTTCTGAGTTAAATCCGGATATATAAAACAAACAGAGAGACAGAATAATTTGAAAAAAAAAATACATGTACCTACAGAGAAAAATACAGATATATTAATTTAGAAGATTAAGTGTAATTTATCTTAAAATATTTGTCTCTTTTGCTTAATGAACCATTAAGCATTTATAAATTTTCAAATAAATAAATGAAGTGTTTTAAATATTTTTTATTAAAATACAATATATTATTTTGTTAGTACCTACATAAATAACTATTTCAAAGATGAAACTTATTTGAAATCATCTATAGTTAATTTAATAACATAACTATTTGTTTATTAGTATAGATCAAGAACAGCATCAAAAGGTTAACGGTGGCAGACGTAGCTAACCTAATTTATCCGTCTGGCGTTCCTTCGTCGCTAATTTCATAACACGCCGTACCTAGAGCTTTGTTCCAAAGCCAGAACACAATCGTAACCATAATTCATAATAAAACAGGACGTAGATATGACGAACACATTTTTGTTGGAAGATATTTTTCTGTTTTATCCATGATGACGAAAAATACCGAACAAAAGAAGTCTTATAAAGGCGGTTTATAATAAAAAATATTTTTGCTAAAATGAGTTATTAGCGTTGAAACAATGCAAATTATGCTTTCCCAACAACAAAATTAGTTTTAAAGATGGTTCTTTTATTTAGAATCTAGTAAAAATTAGGCATCTAAAGTGGTACCGATCGGTCTTCATGCAAGGCTCTCTTTCAAAGTGCAACACAGACGTTTTTGAAAAACTACCTGCATAAACGTTTAACCTTTGGTATCAAAATCGGTTATCAGCAAAATTAGAAAATATTATATTTTTTGTGCAAAAAACACTATATGTTTAGTTTAGTTAGTTTAGTTTAGTTAGTACACAAATGACATTTGATAACTTGTATGCAGTGTAACAAGACGTATTTTTGTCTGTAACGAATATCAAACTTATTTTTTATCTAATAATCTAGATCACCGTCTTGTAATCTTCTACGACTAAGCAGATATATCGTATTATATTATATTAATATTCCTAATGAATAAAATTTAAGATTTACTGCTAGTGTGGCTTAAGATAATGTATGTTAAATGTTACAAACCAAAAGTTTATAATTTTAAGCTAATAAACTATGTACATACAGTAAAATATTGTTTAATTGTTATATCATAATACAATGATTCCAATAAATAACAATTTTCATTAAAATTCCGACAGACAAATTATTGAGGTATACACAAAATAACAATTTCACCAAGGTAATTATTTCATCACAGCAAACACTCGCAAGTTGTCATCGAAATTAAACTCAGCGGAGCTGACAAGACACGTGTGACGACTAATAACTTCCCCCGGCGTCGTTTATTAAGAAACCACTGCACCCGCTGCGTTCTCAATAAAGCCTGTCACAATTCCCGCTGTAGCGGCGCCATCTTGAGACGCCTGTGACGTGAGATTAACGCGCGAACGTTAATTGCGGCGGGAAATTTGAAATTCGAACATTTTGATACAATTTCAACTTCTTCCATCGAAATATAATTGGCAGCCATTAAAACTTTTGGTACGGAAACACCTGCGTGGATTGTAGAAAGTGTACTAATTTTTAGAATCAAATAACTTCGATTTTACTAAAGTATTTAATTTCTTTCAAAACGGTAGTATATTAGATTAGCGTAACGTACGATTGATGAAGACTTTTACAAGTCTATCTATGGTTGTCTATGTCTTATAGTCGTCATGGGATAATTGGACGAATTATTTATTTTATAAACAATTTGGTTGGTAGATTGTGAACGGACAATAAAATTAGCAGTCTAACGGTTACAGTTTCATAGGATTATAAACTAACTAGATTGTTAGGTTAGGTTGAAACTGTGATCATAAGAAGCAAGTAGGCCGCGATAGTGCCTATCAAATGCCAGCAGCAAATTATCTGAGAAAATTCATATTTTTGAAGTCCTAGTATCATTGTTCTACTTATTAGATAGACACATAACCACAAAAAATATAAAATATTAATATCCCTTCACGATCTAACGAGAGTTTACAATGTAACTAGAATGTTTATAAACTAACGGTTCGTTAATTATCCCGTGATATAGTTAAATAACTTAATTCTTATAGCAACTACTACGTCTCTCTGATTATTACAGCATTTAATGTCTTCCTCAAACTAAATGTCATTGCTTTTCAGAAATAGTATATTAAGTTTCATACCTAACTTTCCTTTTTTTCCTGAAAACCAGAGCAAGTATTTCTCATTCTAGGTTTACAGATTGATTTGGCCTTTTCTGTGCAGCCTATATATATCTATATATATATATATATATATATATATATATATATATATATATATATACGATATTTCTTCCAGCTGAACGGTTACCAAACAACAATTCAAATATAAAGGTAGATAAAGGAATCGCTTGACAAAAAAATGCCCTCTTTGAATACGAAGGGAATATATCAAGTGGCCTCACAAATGAAATAGCTAAGGAGACGATTTCTCAAGACAGACAGGCACTCTCTAAGGGACACTCTAGGAATTCTCCGGACCCTTCTTACTGTAATCTTGGCGATTATTAAAATCATATATCTTAGAAAAGAAACGGGGGTATGCACCCTGATTTCTTGAAGGGTGCATTCCGTCTCGTCTTGGATTGTTTTATGCATGAATTTAGTTGCCTATGTTTATTTATAAGATGTTAGAATAAAAATGAGAGCCAATCATATTTATTTACCTTTTATGGGTTATCATCATCTCTATGCTTTTTATACTTGTCTTCTATAAGTATACCATATTTAGTGTTTTGGTAGATATGGTATTTGCCTTACAGATATATACTTATTTAAAGCTTTAGTGTTTTTAATTAAAATTAATAAATTTTGATATTAATGCTAGAAAATTATTTAATGAATTGATGACATCTCCCTAAGATATTCAATTTAGTAAGAACACTTTATCCGTTTTAATTTTAGCAAATTTATTACCGTATAAGCTTAGTGTATAATAAAGTTAATAATAAAATTTAATAGACCAAAAGTCGGTTAAATAGAAAACAAAACTTAGGTATGAAACCATCTAAAAAGTTTTGAAGTAAACGTAGTTGAGGTCTACAGGCTGTCGCAATATTATTGCTACCGATTCCGTGCCTTTTATTCATTCTGTCATTCTTCTTAGTGCTTTTAAATCATTCTTCATTCATCACAGATAACAAAACAAAATATTTCAATTTATCTCGATTCCTTTGTAGTTCAATTTGATATATTTTGAACTGATCTATATTATAAACCAACTGTATCCGTGGCTACGCTCGCGTGGATTACAGAATGCAAGTCTATCGAGCACACGCGTGAATTGTGTTGCCTCAAAAATGATTATTGTGTGGTAATCCTTATAAGATAGACATATGCTATTGCATTTTTATTTCTAGGAATTTTTAAGATCTACATTTATTAGTACATTAATTTGATATATCTCTTATGGTTAGTTCAGCGTAGGCCTTTTAAGCATCTTTTTTCCCGAATTGATTCACCATTATCGTCACTGCTTATTTCGTTTGTTAATTTTTCTAACAAAATATAATCTATAACCTGGCCAGTTAATATAGTTATGAATAAAAATAGAACCATGTTGGTTGACGCGTGAATAGAACATAAACAGACAGACAGACGTCTGAGGAAGTTGAGTTTTCTATTATGTATGTATAGATAACATACGATTTTTATATACTAAAATTCAGAATTTTATAGAAAATTGTAAGCTATAAAATCCAAATATAATGTTATTAATTATATGGAAAAGTTTAGTAGATGGTAAAATTGAGAACTACATTTAATATTTATCGAAATTAGATGAAAAACAACTGTAACCCCGTACATGTTCCCGTTGGCAACGGAAAAGGTCATTTCAGCTTGTTTCAAGGAGCACTACAATCTGCGCCGAGATGACGCCTGGCACTCATGTCAGCCTGGTACAATACGAGACGTAGCGCTTTGTGTTCGTATTACCTACATACACACGTCTCTACACCTTTTCATTACTTTCTCGGTAATTACGATGCCTTTTGTCTATGAAGTAATTTATTTATATTAGGTAGGTACTTCAAGAAGAAGCGATTCACACATTAAGCGTTCAGTTTGGTCTTGGTATATATGATTAAGAAAGTTTTACTTTTTTATACGATTGCCGTCGCAAAGTTTTGGCCAGTGTCAGTATTACTATTAAGGGGTGGGGTTTAAACCCAGATGGGGTATTTATTAGATTTTCGGGATATATAAGTTTGTATAATTTCTTTGAATTTACATTGATAATCATTATACGTTTATAAATCAATTTAATTGATATTTAAATATATGTCTCATAAATGTAAAGTGACATTGATGTGTATAGAGATAATAGAAACAACCGGTATAGTGAATAGCTAGTTTATTACTGACTAATTAATACTACACTGTTCGTGGACAGTGCACGTTGCATGCGGGGGTGAGGGGTGAGGGGTGCGCATACATGTCACTCCTCCACACTTAATTTTTGACACCTGGCAATTACAAAAAATCATATACCAAAAAGAACTACTAAACAAAATAACACAGAACAAACAATAACTTATTAAAAATATTTCTTATAATCTATTATCTTTTTATTACGCTTCTGGCGCGTGGTTACCAGCAACGGAGGCTGAGGGGCGTTAGCAGGCTCAGCTACGTCACTCCGAGGCACCGACGTAACGTTGTCGGTGGGGTCGATGGAACAGGAATCACCCTCAATTTGGGTAGCCAGTTCCTCACTCTCCGCGACCATACCTTCATCATCCCTATTCCCATCTCCCTCCTCCGAAACGAGTCTCGTATCGCAAACCTCAGTATCATTCGCAGCCGGCGCCACGGAAGCGGCCATTACAGTTCTGTTTTCCGACTCATTCGAACTAAACGCTGGCGGCGAATGAAACCCGTCAGGTTCATTTCCTCTATTTATAATTAAAGGATGATCTTCATTACCGGTATATTTAATTATTTGATCGACATGTCTTATACCGGAAATATCAAACTTTTTAAATAATATTTTATACATTTTAGTGCCAATTTTTTCCTTAATGATACCTATCTGCCAAGATTCTCTGCGTGCGCTGTACCATCGAGCCCAGATAGTATCACCTATTTCGAAAACTCTTTTTCTGGTTACTGGAGGCAAACTGAATTCGATATCGTTGGATGGAATAATTAAGTCGAGCCGAGACCGGAGGTTTCTACCGAACATTAACTTAGCGGGCGTTTCGCCGGTGGTACAATGCACGGTATTCCTATAATTAAATAAATAACCTAACAACAACTCATTCATTTGATGCGTCGGTATATTATCTCTCATAATACATTTTAGCATCTTTTTACAAATTCTTACAGAGTTTTCGGCTTGGCCATTGCTAGGAGGATGGTATATGGGTGATGTCATATATTTAATTCCATTACATGAACAAAAATTTTTAAATTCATTTGAATTAATTTTAATATCATTATCGGATACAAGAACGTTTGGTATACCGAAGGTTGCAAAAATATTTTTCAATTTCATGATCAGGGCTTTACTTGACGTACCATTATGCATATAAAGACAATCCAACCATTTACTAAAAGAATCTACCACTACAAGATATACCCTTTGCCCAACCGTCATGTAGTCAATGTGTACGCGCTGCCACGGACCAGTCGCGGCAGGCCAGGGAGCCGGCGGGTCGCGCGGTGGCGCACATCGCAACTCCACGCAAGTTTCGCAAGATCCGATCCAACGTTCGATATCTGCGTCGATACCCGGCCACCACATTCTACTACGCGCGTTACTCTTAGTTTTTATTATACCTAAATGAGAGGTATGCAGTTCTTTTAACATTTTTTCTCTTAGAGAGGACGGAATTACTATTCTATGTCCCCTAAATAGACAGCCGTTTTCGAATTGTAAGTCCGATTTACATTGAAAATATGGTAGTACTGATTTACAAGCTATTTTACGAGGCCAGCCGTGTCGCATGTACCCGGTAACTGTAGAAAGCGTCGCGTCTCGCTCTGTTACTAGTGCGATCTCACGAAACGTAGTTGCCGGTGTTACTTCATTCATAAACATCAATGCATAGTATGCATCTACGCCGCTATCGACACCCTCCGATTTGTCAGTACACTCTAGTGGCGCGCGTGAGAAGTAATCTGCCACTAAATTATTATCGCTGGAAACGTATTGCACTATATAATTATAAGCTGATAATATAATAGCGTACCTCTGTAGTCGTAGCGCTGTTGTCACCGGTATACCAGATTTATTATTAAATATAGAGACTAGTGGCCTATGGTCCGTCCTCAATATAAACGGATCCTTTCTACCGTATAAATACTGATGAAACCGCCGTACCCCGAATATAATTGCGGTGGCCTCTTTTTGAATTTGACTATAGTTACGTTCGCTGGGTGTAAGTGAACGGGATGCATAAGCGAGGGGTCGCTCGTGATTATCGCCAGTACGCTGCGTGAGAACGGCACCTAGACCGGCGGGCCCGGCATCTACGGAAAGCACGAGCTGCGCCGCGGGCTCGAAGTGCGCGAGCACTCGTTCGGAAGCCAGCTCGCGCCGCACGGCTGCCATGCTGCGTCGCTGAGGCTCGCCCCACTCCCATATGACATCTTTACGCAGTAATTTATGGATAGGGCCTAATAAATCTGATGCATTGGGAATAAAATTCCTATAATAATTTACAACTCCCAAAAATCTTTTAACTTCTGTTACGCTGGTTGGCTCTGGTGCGTTGACAATGGCTTGGACTTTATCGGGACTGGTTCTCAAACCAGTTTTACTTATAACATAGCCTAGATACTTAACACTGTCCTTGAAAAATTCACATTTATCTTTCTGTAGACGTAAGCCCGAATCATTTAATCTACTTAAGACATCATATAATCTTTTGGTATGAGTGGACCTATCTGGACCAGTCACACAGATGTCATCAAGCCAAACACTGACGCCCTCTATATTAGACAGAAGTGTCTCCATGGCTTTTTGAAAAATTGCCGGAGCATTTGCCAACCCATACACTAATCTAGTATATTTGAAAAGCCCTTTATGAGTATTAATCGTTGTAAGGAGTTGGGAAGGCTCGTCCAAAACAAATTGGTTGTAGGCGTTTTTTAAATCAATTTTACTATAATGTTCGCCGCCTCCAATTTTAGCGAACACTTCTTCAATACGAGGTAGGGGATACTTTTCTATTAGTAAATCTTTGTTTAAAGTGACCGAAAAATCTCCTGCTATTCTAACTTTGTCGTTTTCTTTTAAAACAGGCACTATGGGAGTTGCATAGTCCGAGTGGTCAACCGGAACTAAAATACCTAACCGAACTAATCGATTCAGTTCGTTCTCGACTTTATCTTTGAGGGCAAAGGGTACACTCCGAGGCTTAAAAAATTTTGGCAATGAATTTTCTTTTAAATGTAAACTAACTTTAAACTTATTGAATGTACCTAATTCATCTCGCCACAGATCAGGAAACCTTTGAAATAAGTTATGTACATTTGTGTCATTAATACTACTTATTGATTTTATATCCGTTGTGATAATTAAATTAAACGCAGACATAAAATCCCTACCGAGTAACGGGGGCCCTCCGTTTTTAATAACAAAAATTTTGATATATTTCCTAATTTTATTATAGTATGCTTCAATATAAAAATAACCCAGCGGAGAGATTTTATGTCCATTATATAAGCACATTTTAACATTACATGTAGTTAACGGAAATTTTAAAAACTTTTCAACGTACAATTCTTCAGAAATAACGCAACTACCTGATCCTGTATCTAGTTCCATACTTAAAGACTGGTTTCCTAATACTAAATCGATTACAATAGGTTTATTATCCACGTACCTCAAATTAAAGTTCTGGCATTCCTCACAAACACTAACATTGGCCTTGTCAGAATCGCAATCCTGGTTTGCATCTATGTGATGAACGCACGATTTTTTATTATTACCGCACACTTTCTTTAAATGTCCTTTTTTTCCACACCTTTGACACTTATATCCTCTGTATCGGCACTTATCACTGGAATGATTATTCAATCCACAAACCGAGCAACGATTTACCGCGCGGCGCGATGGCTTTACACCATCACCGTCGGTGCCAACAGGACATGTTCGACCTTGAAATCTTGTACGAAATATTGGCTCCTCCTTGATGAGACCAGCTTCGCTGGTACACAGCATAGTCTTCGCCTGCCTTGCACCCGCAACCTGCTCTGCCAATTCAATTGCCTTCGCTAATGTAAGCGATGAAGGGTTTTGTTCGAACAGCTTATCGCGTTCTGGACCTGGGTCCAGGCCAAGGACAAAACGATCTCGTAAGTTCGTTTCCAGGGCGATGCCAAAGTCGCAATAGCTTGCCAAACCCCGTAGTCGCGCCGCCCAATCTCCTATAGATTCGCCTGGACCTCTTCTTGCCCCATGGAAGTTCGCCTTGTCCAGAAATGAGCATCGTTTCGGTTTAAAATGGTCATCGAGTAACTTCACTAGCTCAGTATAACTTAGCGATTCCAATGTCTGAGGGTATGCTAAGTTACGTACTAACCGGTACGACTCATCTGTTAGGTGAGTTAACAGAATTCCACCTTTTGTTTCTTCTTCTTTTACATTGTTTATCTTCAAAAACTGTACGAGCCTACCACTAAATATTGACCACTCACTGGTTTTGTGATCGAATATAGGCAGATTTCCTAAGTAAGACATTTTTTTTCGTTTTTTTTTTTTTTTTATATACACGTAGGTAGATCCAACTTCGTTCGCCAAATGATGTGTATAGAGATAATAGAAACAACCGGTATAGTGAATAGCTAGTTTATTACTGACTAATTAATACTACACTGTTCGTGGACAGTGCACGTTGCATGCGGGGGTGAGGGGTGAGGGGTGCGCATACATGTCAGACATACATTTGACAAATGCTTGAATCATTACGAAAATACCTATATCAATTCCTTTTTTTTTGTACGCAATACGGTTAAATGTGATGTGAATAGACCTATAATAATAAAATATTAAAAGCAGGCATAGTAATTGAAAACTGAAAATTTACAAATTATTACACATTATAAGGGACTTTTTATTAAATATCTTGTTTTTATAATATTAATTAATTATATGTAAATAAATATTTAACCTATTACATTAATTAAAAAATGTATTTTCATATGTTTCATAGTTTCGGTATTTTCAATACCACAACTTAAATTAAAACAAGTCTAATCTATATTAATAAATTTGCAGTTCTGTCTGTAAATGTAATTTTTCCAAATTTCCGCCTTATAAATCTATTATACAAATCAACATTTTATTTGTCTTCTATGCCCAGATATAATTCTAAAGCGGGAGCATCTTTGCATTATTTCGAACAGTTCCATCTAGGCGATAACAACAGCTGCTGCGTTATAAACTCCTGGTATTCACTCAATCAAACTGTATTTTATACAATGAACCTTAAAACAGGAATATCCATGTGCCCTTACTTTTTTATCAGGCGCTAAGCATAATAATATACATACTTCTCGTATACCTTTGTGGTCAAAGTATATGAGTAAATCATTAAACACATGATTTAGGGAACTTGGTTAATTCGGATCGGGTAGGGAATTTTGCATTTCCGATACAAAAGTATACCATCGAGAAACGACTGAGATCTCAGGATTCTCTCAGTATATGCAGAAGGCTTATGATTAAAAGAAGAGGGCAAATTCTTCGCTTACCTACTTAGTAATTATACCAGACCGTCATTACCCCACTACTGACGTGACTGACTAAAGCACTGACCGCTTAATCAGCCTGCCAACCCATGACATATTGGTGAATTCAAACTTCGAGACGTGCATAATTATACTATACTAAATCTATGGCGTTTACCCACAGCATGAAGAAGTGTTCGTGTTTTTTTACGAGGGTATTCTTCACTGCACACTTATTTTCGATACAACCATCCGATATGCCTACCACTTAGTTGTTTTAGTTTCTAAGGGTAAAAAAAAAGTTCAACAAGATTAAATCGATTTCTACAATCACCTATGTTGAGTGCGGTTTCATAAAAGGTCATAAAAGTTACGGCAGATTCCCTCGGTTCCGAAGGTCAAGCCAAGGATTTTCCCGGTACAGGCTAAGCCCGGAGATCGATAGCGCGCGCCGCCGAGGGTAGGTCACGTAGGGCGCCCGCGGAATACCAAGCAGGTGGAGCGGACAATGACATCGTAGATCAGTCTGGACTTCACTTTCAATATAAGGTACACTCTATGTTTATGTGACGTATGTTTACTATGTTACGTGTGTGTGTGTACTGTATTTACTAATAAATTTTGTAAATACAATTGTAAATAGAATCCATTTGATCTTCATGGTGAAGAATTTTTCTTCTAAAGTTTCAATTCATGTCGTACCTATGACCGCACTATGATCTAATTAGCAGTGGTTTTGTCATGTATTTTACGTGGATTAGCATCGTCATAAGCATATTATTCTATGCACTTTTACTAATATACAGGGAACGGGTATTTGAAACGATTTCTGCATCGTCTGGAATGTATCCAAGACAACCATAAACTGTGCTTTTTATATCCATTTCCGAAATGCTGCAGGTTTAAATTGTACTCTAGAGTACTTGTGTGGAGTAAAATTGTTATATTTTATCGACCGGTATACAGAAATACATAATTATAGACTATGAAGAAGTAGCTTACTAACTAATTAAAAGGCTATAGCGTCGCTGGCCGAACGGACAAACATTTTATTTCTCAATAAATTATACTTTTCGTAGATTATTGCCGACAAATACTAACGATGTTGCTATATTCAAACTGCGCGACTTAATGTCATAGAAGCTAATGACAAAAGTCGACGCCTACATAGCGTTATTCGATCAATTATTCGCCTTCAGTATTACAAGACATATTATGTAAAAAAAAAACTTTTGTCTTCGATGCGAAAATGTGTATGAAGGGCCGTTAATAAATAAAACACAAAAGAGTGAATTAGGAATATATATTTTGAATATGGCTGTAATTGTAAACTATTGTTGTAAGTATTCCCTATTTAGAATATAAACTATTAAATTTATTTCTAATATAAATTTAAAAATATAATTACCCATTATTTATGTAAAATGCGAAACTGTTTAAATTTAAATTGTGTACGGCTACATTGTATGCAAATGCATCTATTCCCCCGCAGGTTGTTAAATTGGGGATGTTTATATTGTTTACATTTCGTTTATTCCTGCCAATGTTTCTTCCATACATTTATAGATTTGATATACACCTCGATTTTTTTTTTTCAAAGACAAGTTTGTAAAACGCATTATATGATAATTTGTGTTAATCTTAATAATCAACTAAGAATTAATATTAATATATTTGATATGACATAATAATAATGATTTTTTTAAGATTCATGATTTAAGATTCATGATTCATTACAACGAAGCGATTATGTCTTTTAGGTAACGTGTGCAGACATCGCGTCAATAGATGTGGGTTTGAATCTTCCATTTGAGGTCTTACTAAGGAAAACATTTTGAAAAAATCACGCTATAAGGCATTAGAACCTATATGGGTAATTACTACCATCAAGTTAAAAATCTGTCGCCAAACCTATAGGTGTGCTCCGGGCTTGACAGCCAGGCCTTTCTAGGCTCATTGCGTTTCAATCATATGATACATCGTCACTTAATCATCAGGTGGGTTGTGGTCAAACGCGAAATCTACAAAGTATAGAAAGACTAAATATTGGATATGAAATTGTAATACGAGGTTAAAATCATTTTGCCTATAGTCAACTGTAGAAGTCATCCACAATTTAATATATGGTGATATTAATGTACATTCCCATTGACCGAAATATTTACAGAAAAACATTTTTAAAGCTTATTTGCCTGACAATGTATCGAACCGAAATTTGAAGGAATCATGGTTCAGTTGGTAGCATGCATGGACACAGCATCGTTCGACGTGATTTCAAGTAGAAAATCTCTCGCTAAGTATCTATAGGTTTATTCCGGCAGCGCCACGTAAGACCTATTTCCCCCACTAAGCTTAGCGTGTACCATCTTGGGCCACATCATTACTTAACATCAGTTGAGATTGTTGCTATGATACTGAATATATATAAAAAAATATAATAACCGTGAATTCATTGTTCAACACAGGACAGAATTATGTGTCGCAAGAAATTTAATAATAAGCCACAGTGCAAACGTCAGTCTTGGTAGTGATCTATCTATAGGAAGCATTAAAATATCCTTCAATTTTATGACTGTTAATTCATATGATATATTTTGAAACATACGGAATGGAATGTTTTTCACTGAAATAGGCGTTAAAAGGTAACTAGCTAAAGATAAATTTACAAATGTATATGTAGTCCACATAACATCCGTTGAGAAGAGTCAATAAAAACGTCGATACCTTGTTATTTTCTTTATCTAAAATGAAACTTCTTATAGTTTTATATTGATTTGAACGAATAACTGCACATCACATGACGGAAATTACTGCAAAAACAAAGACAACCGCGACCGCTGAGATCTCGAAAACACTTTAGTATGATTTGTGACATCCCTTCTTCCTTGTTTTTAAAGAGAACAAAAATGCAAAACGAAAAAGTTCACGGAAACATCAAGAACACGTAAGAAACACGACATCCATTAAACCTTCCCTTTCACTCTTCAAGCTAATTGCGAACCGTGTCACAGTCGAATGAAACTGTGGCAGTAACATACCTCATACTATGACATGTTCATGGTTATAAAATTAAAACCTTAATTATACTAGTCCTTGTTGCAACCACCTAAAGTTGAAAATGGTATAACAATAGTTTATACGTCTGCAAAATTTATCTTTGCAAACGCCATGCGACAATAACTTCGCTCTGTAAATAATTCCAGTACCTAAATATTTAGGTTTAAAGTTCAGATTTCAATGACTTTGTTTTGGACAAGTGATAAATATACATGAGTTTCTTTAATATGGAAAAATATGAACTGCAGTAATGCAAAGAAATCTCAAGTACATATAAACTTTAGCATCATGTGCTAAAGTTGAGATTTGAATAGTTCCCTTGAATGCCAGGAAAATGTATCTGTTATTACGCAAACAAAGATGAGAGCTGCTTTTCGTTTAATTTTCATTGACTACTGTTTCCAGAGCAGCATTAAATCTTCAAAGTATGTTATGCATTATGTTGAAATAAACAAGTAAGGAAATTCTTAATCTTAAAGAATTTAAAATGTTTTTAATTATCATTTATTATACAAGGACATTAATTTCAAAATCACAAATACGTTCTTATTGTATCGTCTCTCTAGCTACGTACTGGAGGTTTGAACTCAGCACTTTGTATGGTTTTTCTTTTCATGATACAATTTAATATAATGACTCACATGAATTAACTAATGTCATTCTTACGCGAATTTAATCTGACGTTGAGAGCCAAAAGGTTCATTGCAGTAACTTAACTTAGAACTGGCTTGTTGGCACCTCCCACTATTAAAAAAACCAGTTGCTATGAAACAAATCGATTCCCTTTTAAAAAAAGGCATCCAAAAATTCGTGACCGTCCCTTTCAAAACACATTTGTGTAGACAAAAATAAACTAAACAAGTAACACATTATCCGAAACAAAATGGTATACAGGAATAGATTTTTCAACACAAAACAGAGGGAGATAATTAGGAACATTACAAATAATACTAATTAAAGTTGACATATATATTTGACGACAGTTGTCGTTATTGTATATTTTGTAACTCATACACTAATGCAACCTTTTAAGGGATTTTTTTAAGACTGGAGTGTAAGAACAATATAATAAATATTCTGATCAACTAGTTCAAAACACATAACAAAGTTAATGAGTATTGCTATTTTTATGTGCTAATACATCCTCGAGATACATTTTTCTAAATGTAATTTCGAATCGAACGAGCTATAGCTCATATTTTTAGGAGCTTTATCTCGAATTAACACCATTTTGAACTTGTTTACTAGTTACTAGAAAACTGGTTTCTCAATGCTCAAATCTAATGGTAAATAAAAATTGTATTGTAAAATTAAATAAGTCACAGAATACAAAAAGAGTTCATGTACATTTTTAAGGAAAAACGGGCTCTTTTTTCAAAAACCCTAAAATAAACGAAGCTATTATTAAGTTAAATAAAAAAATAAGGATAGAAAATATATTTAAAAAAAAAATAGAAAATATATACCATATGGGAATAGGTCTTTGCTTATTAATAATATGACGATTTAGAAAGGAAGGCAATATTCCCAAACCCAGAACGGAACCATAAATATTATTATACATATTATCAAACTAGGAACAGACAACATTAAATTCCTTTTTTTAGTTGTAATTAACTAGATAAACATGTAAAAATAAATGATTTCCAAGCAAGTACAACTCAGAACACATGTTGGCCATTAATTTAGCCCATAAACGTGTGAGAGTACCACGTACTTGCGCATCTACTTATCTACATTGTTATAAATCATTGGAATCATTACCTATTATCTTAATCGTTTTAAACTATTTATTGATATTGGAGAGAACTTCGAATACATAATAGGCAATTATGTTTTATACTCTTTAGAATTATACCTTATATCTTGTTAGTTCTGATTTCGATTAGTTTGTTAGTATTTCTTAAATTAAGTATTAACTAATTATCTGATTTTACATAATCAATGTAGATCCCTCTTTTGATAAAAGTACTGTGACAATGAGAGTAATTCAAGTCAGAGAATCAGGATTTTGCATAATATGTGCATACTAAGAAAAAGTATATAGTAATTTTTCATCTAATTTACAAAGGCCATTAAATTAACAATAAGTAGCGTCATTTTTAAGAAACTATTAAGTAAAAAGAATTTGACTTGGCATTTATCGGTACGATCTGTGAATTATTTGTAATAAGTCGTAAGTCTTGTTGTAAGTCAGTTGTCTCTCTGAAATTAATATGTTGCCATTTTCTACTACATCGGCAATTATTATCAGATGTGATTATAGTCAATAAAACACAGATATAATGAAATCAATAAGTAAAAAAATACTTTATTCAATGAAGGCCTTAAGAAGGCACTTATGAACACTACTAACGGTTCTGAAAACATCCCAGTCATCGAGAAGAACCGGCAAGAAACTCGATCGGGCTATGTTTTTTAATAACTTTTTTCCCAACTCTATAAATGATATTTACAGTCAATATTCATATTTATAATTTAGTGGATGCACAGAGAGGGAGTCACTTCTAGACATCACTATCATTTACATAATGATCCACACTATAATAACCTTTCAACAGTAAAACCTGCTTGACATGGTTCTTGAACTCATTGTCTGCCAAATCAGTAATGTGCGTCGGGATTTTATTAAAGAAACTAACACTCATTACCTAAAAAAAATTATAGGTCTTACTAAGTCTAAAACACGGGACGACTAATTTATTTCTATTTCTAGTATTTCTAGATGAAGTTTGATACTTTACGGATTCTTTATTACCTTGAAAGAATCATCAATATTCTTTATTTCGACAGTAATTGATACTTGAATTGATAGATGATCGTCGAATGTCATTTTGCACAACACTATACTTCATTTCGTCACGGTTTAAAATTACACTTAAATTATATTGGAAGCGAAGAAAAAACAAGGGTGCATCTTTAAAGTTCCAAGTGTCAGTTTACAAATAAAATAGACAATTACAGAATGCCATCAGGGGAATGAGATCATTACGCAGGAGTATCGAGTTGCGAGGACATCTTAATTTTATTGCTTTATACCTAAACTTTATGGATATTATAGTACTAACAAGAATGGAACGTAAAACCTTTCATTCCTAAATCGCTCGACAATTCTATTTATAAAAATAGTTTTCTAACGAGAATGTACAACTATAAAAGTTTTTAATTCAAAAACTATTAGGCAACATTTGTTTTGTTTAAAAAAAAATTATATTAAATCACAACAGACATTTAAATGCATAAGGAATGACAATGTATTAAAAATACTTAAAAAAAAAACGAATGTATTTGCTCCAAATTAGAATAGTGTTTCTGTCTGTCTTCTTTCTTGTTCAAATAAATACACTAAAAACTATGTATGGTTATATTTATCTTTTACTATCCTTCAGACGAACAATTTCTAATTCCCGTAACCTTAACTTAAATATAATAAGAACACAGACTGATAAAAACTTCATAAAAATAATCTAAAATCAAAGCTCCGCACCGCGCTGGTGTATTAAATTCCATCACACTCCGCAGGGTGTCAAAAGGGAGGAGTAAATATCGAATGTCTTATTATTTTTAGACGAGCGCTCCCGACTCTTGACAATCAAGTCGACTTCAAAATGTCGTCGAGCGTGACATCTACTTAAATATTTTATCAATCATAATAGGTGTCCAATTTCTTTGTAGGTAGACGATACAGATTTTTACTGATTTACTTTTTAGTATTTCTATCGTTTATTTTGAATTACGAAATTACGATACTTTTTTCGTTTTATAAATTACGAATTAATTGTTATAATGTCCAGCAGTGGACGTCTTTCCGCGGAGATAATGATGATGATGATGAATTATATTATAATTATATTTATATTATAAATATACAATTTGTTATCTATATTAATAAATCTGTATTATCTGCCTGTACATAATTTTTTTCCAAATTTCGTGATAGTAAATATGACATTAAAAACTCAAAATCGGCTTGACCGATTTTAACGAAATTTCGTACAGGGAAAGTTTATAAAAATTGTTAAGCGACAATAATATGAAATATATATTTATTCGTGACGATTTTACATTCATTAATTTATTGAAATGCATGGCCACACTAGTTTACATTTATAATTTAAAAAATAAAGATATTTATTATTGTATATACCGTAAGTGACTTTTACGCAATACAACAAATCAAAAAAAAGGAAACAATCTAAAAAATACACAACAAAAAATTAAAAAGAAAACTAATTGAGAGTTAAGAATGTCAAAGGTTGAATACGTCAAGAAAAAAGTCTAAAAGAATGTCTATAGAAAAAAATTGTGCATATTAAAAAAAAAACTTACATATAAAACAATATAAGACCTAACCTAACCCAACATAAAACAAATAACGGCATATCTAAAAACGTAGTACATTATAGTCTCATACAAACAACACATATATACACAGACACATATGCATTTAACATACCACCATATTATTACCTTCACCGTTCCGTAAGTTTATTATTTATAAGTTTACGACCAAGGGGATCCCATAAATAGACAACGTGGATTAGGTCGGGGCTGCTCCGAAGTTCACGGTTAGGTGGTGTTTTGAAAGATATTTTTATGAGGGATGCTGATATGATGTACGTACCTACACTCAGTGGAGTGTATTATGATTTGATGAAAATAGAACATTGTGTATCGACATGGAATCTTTGGTACGTAAACCTGATTTATCTTTAGTTTATTTCCTTCTGTAGTTCGTTTATCTTGTAAATTTCTCTTTTACAATGTAAGTATTCGCACACCGCGTAGATCGATCTAGGTTCGAATCCAAGAATGAGCCTGAGCTTTCGGCGAAGGAAAACATCGTGCTAAAACCATAGTCATTTTCTAATGCCTGCTTGGTTAGCTACCACCATCAAAAGCTGGTGCTAAGCATGTAAAGGAGTGTTCTGGCAGCTGCACTTGAGAGTCATCCCCCCTCTATGCTTAGCATGTTACTGACTTAGGCCACATCGGCACATAACATCGGATGAGATTGTGGTCAAATGCTAAACGTATTAAGTATTTTTATTAAGGTTCCGAAGTCAACAAGGAACTCTTATAAGTTACGCTATGTACGTCTGTCTGTCCGCGGCTCTTAGCTCACAGATTCTTAGTAGTTACTAGAAAACTCTAATTTGGTATGGGTATACATATTAATCACGCTAACAAAATGGTAAAATAAAATCTCGAAAAAATAATAATTAAGAATACCTTCCATACCTGTAAAGTGGGAGATGATTTTTTTTTCGTCCATCCCAAATTGTCGAGTGTCATTGCATTGGTTTTTAAAAATATTGCGGGTGCGTGAAACCCATTTTTCGATTCAGGGATCTGTTTGCGAAATATTAAGCTTTAAAGTGCTTCTTTTTAATTGGAGTCAAGTCTTATGATTCTGTACAGTCAATTTCTGCATTAAACGAAATGTGTTTCAAACGGGCTGATTTGATTGGAGGATAGCAGTTGTCAGCCATTATGGTACCTTAATCCCTCTTCCCTCCATATTTATTCCATTTGCTTCATCATATGCACGTGCACTCGCATGACCACTGTTACGAATAAGAAACTGTGGATCTAATAGCTTCTCAGTGTCCTGAATCTTGTATAAATCAAAACTGATGAGTAATTGTGGTCTATCGAACAGATTCCATCACTAAGTATCACGTACTGTAAGCTTTACTCCGTGTACTTAAAAACGTACGAGTTCTTGACACTAAATGAATAACACTGCATGTTTAATTACAATAAAATACAGCTATATGTTAAGCTTATATAGAAAAAAACTATGTTTGATTTTAACAGTCTTATCTCTGGACTAATAGATCCATTTTTACATGATTAAAATTGTCATTTTAAATTAAAATAGAAAAAATATTTCATTTATAATACAATTGTTAATTATGTCAAAAGAGCTTTAAAAATAGATATCATCGAATTTACATTTGAATCATGATGTGAAAAAAAAAATGTTTATTTTTTATTTTTAAAACAGCTCTTCTGAAAACCAATTTTAAATATGTTACGATGTTATTCTTATTCACATGATTTCTTCTGTTTATATATTAAATGAGGATATAGGATATAGGAAATGCATATACCTATAATAATATAATACATAAACACAGTGTTTATTCATTCTGGATGATCCATAATGAATATTAATGACGGCATGCAAGCAGTTTACCGACTTGTACGTGCCGATATCTCCAAGTATACTCGATACACAACTAGTGTGTCTCGATAATTGATCGCCGTAACTCGTATTTATCGAGAAATTATTAATTTTGTTGAAATGTGGTAAAAATTGTTGTAGTATTTTAATATGTGGGAACACTGACTTACAGACAATGACAATTTCGCACATGAGTTCTATGAGTGGACACCAAAAAAGGATATTTCAAAATTTTTCACCTAAGGGGGATTAAAAATATAATGATTGTAGAGTTATTACCGATAAGAAATCCCATCAAACAGATGACCAATTTAATAAGTTACCAAGAAAAAATAAGCGCATATTATTTAGAAAGGAAAAAGTTTTTTGCCTTTACATATTTATAATGTCTAGAAAACATCGTTTAACATTCATGCCGGTTATGACTCATGTGTATATGTTACAAATTATTGTATTACCACAGACTTAGATACGGGTTTACTGAACTGTCGGAACAGACTGTCAAGTACTTAGTAAAATATTTTCAAGTTGAAATTGGTAACCAAGCGAGTTCAAGTTTAAGCTTATTTCCAAATTCGAAAACGATAGCTCTCTAACATCGTAATCAAAGTGGTACTTACTGCTGTTTAACTTTTAATGTGAAATATTATAAGGTAAAAAATATATTAAAAACGCATGGCATTCGAAACTATGATACATAGTAGCATTCATCTGGGCAAGAATAAAATGTTTGCGAATGCCTATGTTTTTTATACTGTGTACAAGTGGAATCACGTTCCGGCCAGCGTGTTCACTCCGTTCCATGATGTCGGGTCCTCAAACGAGGCGTGATTAGGTATTTTTTGTAGGCCGGCATGACGTCGACGAATGCTGACAGAATTTGTTAATGGCAGTCGCGGTTGTTTCTGAGCTGCACAATATTGTATTAATGCACAGTCCATCAGATACTGTGCAGTCATTTTGCGTAATATAATAAAAAAAGTGTACAATCTCTATCGATTATCGATAAGTCTGTACTCTATTATGAATATTGATGATGTGTAGCGACGATATTGAACCGGAACTATATCTCAAAGTCACTTGACTTTTAAACGATAGTTCTTAATTATTCAATAGGGATTAATTTCTGGTATACTTTAATATTAATAACTTATTCATATCAATAATACTATTAAGTGAACTTCATGTACAATTAAAGACTCCTTACGTATGGAGGAGTCATTACTCTCCAAACCTTTCTATTTTTCGCTAACTTTATCCAGTCTTTACGAGCAACCTTGATTATCTCATCTGCCCCTTTCCCTTTTGATATTACCACTTGTATTGGTTGGTCATAACCATGTATTTATTTTTTGACTTCATCTATCTCTGTTCGTATGCACGACATTACCAGCATATTTACATTTGAGTTTTTTAAAGGGTTGTACAGCAGCAAATACATTTGTTGTTTTTCTTATTACTGAATATTTTATTGTCTTTTCATTTTATTTTTAACTAGGTGTGCGCGTGGCTCCGTTCGCGTGGATTACTAAATCTAAAATAAAAAGTAGCCCGAGTTACTCTATATAACATCAGTTATCTGCCAATGTAAGTCCCGTCAAAATCGGACAAAACTTTTTGGAGATTAGCCCGAACAAACAAACAGACAAAAAAATTGAAATTATTCTTTTTTTTTTGTCATAAGTACAATGACTATGAAGGTATGTAAAGTCGTGGTGGTCTAGTGGTGTAGACAGGCGGAATATCGATTTGATGTCCGTATGTTCGAATCTCGGCATGTACCAACGGATTTTACAGAATTCGCGTACAATTCTAATTCAAATTGGTAACACTATCGGGTAACAGTAAAAAAAAAAAAACATCGTGAGGAAACTTGAACGCCTGAGAAATATTCTTGTATGTGGGAAAAATATGCAACTGTTGATTTCTCGGTGTTTGCAATCGCCAATACGTCGTAAGACTATTGTGATAATTAGGCGTAGGCCCTATACCTTCCCTTGGGTAGAGATGTTTGTCCAGCAGTGGGACACGTACAGGCTGATTTTATTATTATTGGCCAGGTAGTAACCATGTATACTTTCATAAGCGTTTAGTAAAAAGCTCTTATTTTGACATTACAAACAAACACTTCAATTTTATTATTTGTATGTAGACATATTATGCTCCATCGATCTCTAGCATACTTGTAACTTACTTTCTGTATGGGAATTAAATATCCAAATCAGGCAGGCATAAGTAAGGCATAACAGTAAACATGAGTTAAGTAGTTTTTTCTTAAGTTTTACTGGCAACTTTAATTTGATATCATTTCAGATATATTTAAACTTTATTTTTATGAAAAGATATATTATGATAAATGTTTATTATACATGTATGGCAGCCTTCAAAGGATAATACGCCTATCTTTGTTATTTAAATAATCCTCGTACCTACACTGGTGTATTAGCCATTGGCTCTACTAATTAAATGAATAAATTAATTTGTATTTATTTGGATATACAATCGGCTAACGGTGAAAAAAAAAACACCGTGAGGAAACCTGATCACTTGAGTACTGTTCACGTAATACTATTGCTTATTAAAGCATTTTTCAAAATGAGAAACGCGAATACAGGGAAGGCACCGAAACTTTCATTCAAAAACTAAATGTACATGCTCTAATTAACATATACAAACAAATAATCTTCAGATTGTAACGTAATAATGTAAATAAATTGTAGTTTTCATGTAATAAAGCTATTATTTAAAAGATATCTATATTATTAGGTATAACTGTTAATACACAGAAAGACAAGAAAAAAAAAGGTGTGTGTGCGATTCACACACGATAGAAGTGAAACTACATTTTAAAAGACATTTTCTATTTTATTTAAACAGTGTGCAATATACATACACATCGACATTTGCTCTCTCGCTCTGGCTCACACAAAGAGGAGAGACCGATAATGTGCGTTAAACGTTAAACATTTAACTTTTAACGCGTGGGAAGTCGCATAAGGAGTTCCACTTCAAAAATTTATCAGGTCTAGCTCCATTAAAAAAAAATTATCAAACTATAATAACCGGCTTAATAAATTCACAACACTCAATTTATGTTATCTAAGAAACGTCAGACGTTATAAATCGATTGTAGTCAGTTACCGGAATACAAATAGGGTACATATGAAGGGCATCGAGCCTACCCCACGTCCGAGACGTGATCTGAGTGACGATAGAAAGCCTGGATTATACAGACAAATTGGTTATTCGTAAGTGGATAGACCGAATTCAGTCTTGAGTTTGAAGTTTGAGATGATATTCAGGGCTAAGTAAAGAACAGTTAAAGCGATCCTGAGCGCCTCAGAAGCAAAATAGAAACATACAGAAGGCGGCTTGAATTACCAAGTTCCTAACCCAGCAGTTAGATGTAAAAACGGTGAATGAATCCTAAAAAATCACTTTTCAATTGTTGTTATGTTCCTTGATCAATCCAAAATTCCTTATGTATCTCTTGCTAACATTACTAACAGCACAACATACACAGGTACAATATTTGGTTGTGCCTAATAGATACCTACATACATATATATACCTAGAAACAATCCTATAAAATAAAACAGATCGCCATTGGAATACTGGACGAAAAAAAAAGAAAGATGAACGAGTACTAGTTTAATAACATAGGTTGCAACGACTGTAAATAATGCATAATAGACAAATGCGCGCCCAGCATTCAGTAAACAAACAAAATGTAACAGTATCAGTGTTTTTTAGACCGCAATGATCGGCTTATCTCGCCCCCGGAAATATTTTGACGAATTCAATTTATCTCTCTACTGTTTTCAGATACAGGACCGTATTTAAGTCACATTCGATGGAGTCCAAGACTTTTAATACCATATAAATATGATATCTATAGGAACATATTATGGAGTACATGATTAATACTGAAATATTTACAATATTTAATGTATGAAAAAAACTTCATTTTACTTTTACCAATTTTTGGTAGCATAGCATAGAGATGGCACGATGTGTGAAGTGAAATGTCGCGACCTAGTCTGGTACAGATCTATACCACCCCACTGGATTACTGGGTGTGGGGGATGTTGCTTTGTATGATGTGGTTGTTGTAATTCAGTAAAATACCCTGTTAGAATAATACTACTATGAATTATGAAACAAATTAGTTGCTATACTAATATTACGAAGAAATAAAAGTTTTGACTTTGGATGTTTTAAAGACGATTCTTAAGAGAGGTAGAGCACAGATAAATTTATTTGGAGATTTATCTCTACTTGGAGCAGCCTGAGTGGTGAAATACCTCCACACTACAGAAGATCGCAGCCAAATGACATAGTGTTGTGTTTCTGCGGTGAAGAGGGTTTGCAAAGCTCTTTGGAGAAGAATGGGTGAATACCTATGGTATTACAAGCGTCTATAGGCTACGGTAGCCGTATACTATTAGGCGGACCGTATTCTTGTTTGCCACCTTTGCAGTATAAAAAAGGAAGTACTGCTTCGATGCAAAAAAATATTTCACTGATGGAAAGATATGTTCAAGCTGGTGGTTATACGCTATTTTTCATTATCATTAAGTTATATTGTAATATATGTGAACGAAATCTTGGGTGGATACTATATATAAGTAGGTGGTACTAGCAACGCTCCCCAGTTTCTCTCGTTTTAAATTTGATCGACTGACTCTCCGCTACGCCGCCGCTAACGCACCCGATAGACTACAGTCTATCGTTGTTTTCACTTCCGTACTTACCTACAGCTTGTCAGATTGCTTGACGTTCATAGTTACTGCTCTGGTCCTTAGGGTTATATAGCCTATTTTAGCTTCCTCAATAAATATGCTATAATTTTTTTTAAACTTGCTAGTTGTTACATAGCACGGTATGAAGAGTTATTCCGGATTACAGAGATTAGCGCGTTAAAATAAACAATCTCTTGAATTGTATTGCATTAGTACCTAAAAAAAATATATGGTGAAATTACATATCTGTAAGAAAGAAAGAAAGATTTATTTGTACTAAATACATTTGACAATCTAAGAATACCTTTATGTCTAACTAATAAGAACTAAAAGTCAAATGCCAGTTGTTACAAAACGGCTCCATCTCAGCATAATGCTGGATGTAAACAACCAGCGCTGGTCTTCCATTGGAGCCGTCCGGTGACAATACAGGAATGAAATACTGACATAAAAAAAAAAGTGAGACATAGCACAACAAACTATTTTGTTATTAGTCTGAATACACACCTGTGATCAGTGTAAGGACTTCATAAAAATAGGGAGACCAAACAGATGCGCTTGTTCCCATCGCAGATTTGTGATTGACACCGGATAAATTTGGAATTCGCGCTCCGATGGTAAAACGATCCTATTATTTTGCTGAATAACGACACTGTTGTCGAATTTTCCGACCCCGGATTGTTGTTGGTATACGGACCTTCATTGAAGAAATATTTTGACCGGCATATTGAAATTTGTACTCCAGTTAATAAGCTTTTAGACTTTTCTTAACTATATATATTTTCTACTACCCATTAACATAAACAGAAAGAGACAATTAGGACAAAAATTTAAAAAGAAAAGAAAAATCTATACAAACTGGAGTTTTGTTTTACAATATATTGTTTACTATAAAAGTCAAATATAATCAGAAGTAATTTTAACTATTATTATTTGACAAAGAAGATATTTTATACTAGTATGTATAATGTAACAATGCTTAAGCATTGCAAAAATATCCAATATCGAACAAATTGGGTCAAATACAGAACGGTCGAAGCGTAGTAAATCCCCGAAGTTCGTATTTCGAACAAAGTTAAGGCCAATCGGCCAATCGGACGGGCGCTTATCGCCATCCAATGACATCGCCCTATTACACCGGATACCGTAAATTCGAAATTGGAACTTGAGTTCGTTAATTACCGAACTGGCTTGATATCGCCCTATAGATCGCCGAGTTACGTATCCATTTTCGAAATTAAATTTCAAAATTAGATAATGTTTGTTTATGGTCGGATTTGTACAAACTTATTTTTCCGTTACTTCCTACCCATAACGTTAAGCTAACATATGAATTATAGCATTCGTATTCAAGTGTATTAAAAACGTTTTAGTTAAAAACGACAAGTTTTTTAAGTGAAAACTACTTTGGCACCGTTGTGATTTAAAGCTCGATGAAGCGAAAAAGCGAAAGTAAAAAGAGACAACCATATACATCTATAGGATTTAGCCTACGAGAGAATGAGATAGAATACATTTACATTATGCACGGTTAATGCAAGTCCTGATTTTCATGATTGTGATCGTAGTCGGAGTGGCCTAGTGGTGTGAGACGACCAGACTTCATAAGCAATACGCACAAGTGGTCGATAAATCGAATCCCTCTGATTTTGGATAATTAAAAAGAATTTTTGATGAGTTTTTTGTGATGATTTTACTTTACCTTTGTTACTGTTTACTTCTGGACACGTGTGAACTGCTGCACACATTTTTATTTAATAAACTGCGTCTGACCTCAATACCCCTTGATGTTATGTAGCGATATGACGTATGATAAAATACGCGAAGCCTTGAGGGCATGGCTCTCAAGTGTATCTGCTGGTCCTTGGTGACAGATTATAAGCTTGCAATATTGTCATCACAATGATTTTCCTTAACGAAAGCTCAAGCTCACGTACATCGACGCAGTGTCCGACTCGACATACAACTACAACTCACCCATCATCGCTTCATTCGTGAAAATTGTCAGTGAAAAGTGTTCAGAAATTATGATATACCCATGGGAATAATAATTCCAATTCACATGACAATTAACCGGTTTCGATGGACAAATGCTCTGCGGTTAACGATATCGGACATTAATAATATATCAAACAAAGCAATAATAGTCATTTAACGACACGGCGCCGATAGGCAAATACGAAATTGGACGGTTTCATTCATTCCCGCAACAAAAACCAGGAGCGAAATGAGGCGCATTGTATTCAAACTGAATACACCCGGAGCGGGATTTTGCGGTGGCTTTAAAATTAATTGTAACGTAGATTAAATTGGTCGCGTGATTGATATACAGTTGTATTCATATTAATAACGGAGTTATCGATTAATTTTTTCTATGTTGATCGGCTCTCTAATTATGTGTTTTGCAATATCAACGCGACAGCAGAATTGGCTCTATGTCGGCTTCAAAATCGCAAGTTTGGTACATTATCTGAGATGATCTGAAATGTTTTTTTTTATATAATTTGGGACTCTATTCCACACATCACTGTTTAATTCTTAACTAAATAGCTTATACACCATCGTACTCATCTCAGTCGAAAGATGTGTACTGATTGACATAGGCCTTCCCCGATAATCGTCACAATATACGGTCCCGCGCTGCATTATCCAGCGGGACTCTGCAACCTTTACCAGGTCATCGGTCAATTTTGTGGCAGGTCTTTCCACGCTATGTCTTCCGCCACTCGAGTATTCTTCGGACCCATCGGTCATCCGTTCTACGAGCAATGCTACCCCACTACACTACAAGCTACCCACTGTCACTAAGTCTAGCAATTCTTAGAGCTATGTCGGTAACTTTAGTTCTTTTCTTCTCATTTTTCATTTGATCACGCAAAGAAACTCCGAAAATAGTCCTTTTCATGGCTCTTTGAGTGATTTTATATCTATATATAAAATATCTACACGTAGATATTTAACATCCAGACACACAACTGACAGTTATGCTTATCACACAAAAGGTAGTCATAGGCGGGAATCGTACCTACGACCTCTGGTCTCAATAGTACGCCTTAACCACTGCGTCACAAGTATGCAATTGTATTTGCAATTTTGAAGCTGATATTAAGCCATCTCTACTATTGCTTTGCTTTTGTTAAACAATTAAGGGGCTAGTTGGCATTCCCTTGGCAACGATCACGTATGATTGAAGCTGACGATTATATGTTATTACATGTTTATTGGATATCGCACGTGACTACTGAGTATGCGGAACTTATATACCAGATTGGTTTGACAAAGCGTTCCTGACTTTTCACGATGATCGATGTGATAAAATCACTGTATTTTTCTTTATTTTCAGGGTTCCCTTCACAAAAGAGAAACCTTATTGCTAAGTCATCTACGCTGTCCAAAAAGTAAAATATTAAGAGGAACTAACCTTCAGAGCGATAGCAGCGTGAGCATTGCTGCATAGCAATAAAATTGGTACCTATGGCAGTAGTGCTTAGAATTACTTATATGTAATCATTTCAATTTATTAGTACAACTTGCAACGGTCGGTGTAAGAGAACATCTCGAGGAAACCTGAACGCTTTAGGAATGTTCTCAGAGTACCGTTGTTAAAGTGGCACATGGATCATTTAGTTCGTTAATATAATATTTGTTAATCGTATACCTGGTGATTTCTCGTTGTGCCGCGTGCAGCTTGCCGGCAAGTCGCGCGGCGTCTGCTTCGGCAGCGCGCGCCCGCGCCTCCCAGTCGCTGCGCGCGCGCCGCTCACGTTCAGCATCGTTGCGCGCCGCTCCCTCGCGCTGTAACAAAACATAACGTAGATGTAGATAGACTGTTTATATAAGCGTGCCGACCATAATGATGTTCTGAGTATAACTGTACACCGAAGTATACTACTATTGACCAGACAACCGTACTATTGACTAGTCGCCATCTTGATATGGTACTTAATCAGGTAAATGTGAAAGTTAATGGCGTTCGTAGTCGGATATTCAATACTGAGCCGTCATAGAGGATGGAAGTGTTTCCAATCTCTTATAGTTTAACCACCACGAGGTGGTTGAGGTTTATATTTTTATTGAGTTATTTTGTTGAATTTTTTTTTGTAAATTGATTCTTTTGTATGAGATACTTAAAAATATTATACATTTATAATTACGTTATGCTTCTACCCATGTAGTAAGAAAAAATGGAGCACACATATCACTTTTCAAAACTTATTCGTAGTCTTTCGATTAATAAATTTGGTTACTGTATTAAATGTTTAATACCAAAAATACTACTAAATGTCTGTATAATATAAACAATTAAACTTTATAAATAACATTAAATAAGACAAAAAAAAAACAAAAAAAAAAACAATATAAAACTTATGTACCTACTATTCATGGATATTGCTTTTTGAATGTGCATCAAAAGTTCACGTAAACTAGAACTAGATTTTTACATACGTCTGTACATTTCTATCATGAAGAAAAGATATCAAAAACTATTAAAATGAGTCTATAGCATCCAGAAACTAAAATATGGATCAATCAACAAATATACCAACGCTTAGGAGATATTAGACATTTTTTGCATATGGTATATCGTTCAACCAACAAATATACCAACTTTTATTTATTATAGGAGAGTTTTTTCAGGAATAAGAAATTTTGCTTTTAAACTGACTTCAAAAAAGGAGGAGGAGGTTCTCAGTTCGAATGTATATTTTTTTATGGATCTTCAGCCATAAATTCTTTGTTTATGAACAGATTTAGACGATTCTTTTTTGGTTAGAAAGGGGATACCTCAAAGGTGGTCCCATTTTAATTTAATTGTCATTGGACCTTCGACATCAAAGTTATACCAGGGAACTCCTCAAAATAATAGAAGTAGGTTTTGTTTTTTGGAAAAAAAATACTTGTTGTTTATTCTGATCAAAGGCCATATCAAAGGGTACCATCGCGCCCGTACGAGTGATCGCTTACAATAGAAACTACTTAAGGCCACAAAGCTCACCTAAAGGGTTTTTGAAAAAAATCATGAAGACAGACACATTTTGTAAGGGACACAAATAAGTAAATTTGTAAAAGTGTTTTGTCTTATTGCTATTTTGTAACACACACGATAAATTATATTATGTCATGTTTTTTAATAAAAATTATAACAAGTAAAAGTTCATTTATATTGAAAGTTATGTTAATGTGAACTTCGGACAGAAATATTTTGGAACGGATATTTCGTATGCCTAATGAATATCATTTCATAGAAAGAAAAGATCTTTGGAAACGACTTGCCAAACAAAAATCAATATTTAAGAGGCTAGCTGAAAGGTATAGCTTTATGCTAGATAGCCTAGCATAGCGTGTTTAAACAAACAAAACAACTCTTCAGCTTTAATTTATTAGTATGGATTTATATTTTTTTATGAATCCTCTCCGTATATATATTTAGCAGTATAGATAAATAAATACTAAATTCTAATTTCATATATTCGGTACATTTATAAATATCGCTCTGAGGTCGTATCATTAAGAAAGATGTTATGTTATGTTTCTAAATAAACGATTATTTTACAATTCTTATTTCATAATTAATAACAATTTAAAATTGAGCAGAATACTGCAAACCGGTCTGAGGTCTAACGGAAATTGAAATACATGCTTGTTTTATCGATATTCTGTCAAGTGTTTCGCCTGCTTTTCCGATGTCAACGATGTAATTTCTACTAGATGAGCGTTCCAAACAGTCGCTATTCCATTCAAGTGTGGTTCCGAGACCACACCTAATTTTAATTAATTTTATTTAAT
Organism: Saturnia pavonia; assembly: GCA_947532125.1. NCBI lineage: Eukaryota > Metazoa > Arthropoda > Insecta > Lepidoptera > Saturniidae > Saturnia > Saturnia pavonia. The sequence goes on along the minus strand of OX383899.1, from coordinate 3,013,975 downwards.
TAATTATTATTTAATTAATTAATTTTATTTAATTTTAATGAAAGCTATAAAATTACGTTCGTTACTCAAGTTTTTTTTAACACTTGAGTAATACTTTCTGGTAATTAACAACAAATAAACTGAATATTTTAATTATTATGTTTTAAGATTATGAATATTTCAAAACCAAATGAAAGTAGTTTTAATTGGTAAGTAAATATTATACATATGCGTATATATACATAAATGCACTAACACACAAACAGAAAAATCATGAACAACATTCATTTTTAACATACTTATAAAAGGAGGAGAAGTATGTTCAGCTATAACTTCTTTGTTTAAGAACCGACTTAGATGATTCTTTTTTCGTTGGAAAGGGGATACATACCTCAAGGGTGGCTTCATTTTAATTTCATTGGCAATATACCTTCGACTTCAAAGATACACCAGGGAACTACTCAAAATAATTGACATTGGTTTTTTTGTTAAAAATTGTCTTGTATTTTTTGTATAGTTAGTAATAATCAATTATACATACATATAATTTAAACAATAAAAAAATATAAACGGCAAATGTTCTGAGTACCAATATAGTTAATATTATATGACGTCAAAGTTGTGAATTTTATTAAATAAAATAACGGTATTCATTAAAAAAATCTCTCCGCGATGACGAACAAGACCAACGTCAACTCTCTATATTTGTTCCATAACCAAACGGCACGTGTTAAAAAGAAAACGTATGAGAAACTACTAATATGTGGCGTATAGTTTTCCGTAGTTGGCTATTCTAGTGCCTACGTTTATTTCGATGATCAACGTTCGCACTGATAAATAAATAGGAAGCTCATAAACTTCGTCTAGATGCAAAACTAGACTCGTAAATAACAATTTCCAGATACAGTTATAATAAGGCAAGAAGGTTGAAGCAAAATTTCATATATACGAATTTTGCAATCGCGTAAAGTGATTTTCCCCTTAATTACTTAAAACGCTAAAAAGCTTCTAAAAATAGCAATTTTGTATTATATATCAGCCGTTTTGAAGCAGATATTTAGCTATTTCTGCTATCGCTTTCTCTAAATAAATAATTAGGGGGCCGAATGGTAAACAGCATTTTGTATAATTATTTTGCTTTCGTACGAGCTTTTGTATAATGGAGCGTCTATGTTTTTCCTTTGCTTATTTAATTTTATTTCGTGGACTTTATAGTAATGTATACATCAGTCCTTAATAGCTGCTTAACAAAAAAATAAAAAAATATTGTACTTAGATAACCATGTTATAGGTACCATTAATGCAATAAATTAAAAAAGAAACTAGCGAAGGAGAGAACATGTCGCTAAGAGACCATTCCACATTCGCACTGTGCAGCTAAGGTAAGAATTTGCGAACTTCTTTGTTCGTGCCGTGATAAGCGCTACCGTGAAGCTGTGGCTTCGTAGACCAGCTAATCCTTCCCACTTCTATACATATTATGAAAGTCAACGTCTCTCTGTCTGTTTCTCAGTTTATGTTCTTTTCACGCGAAAACCACTAATCCTATTTACATACTTTTATTTTTAATTCATAGATATGTTATTTGGCCAGTTTATAGGATATGTTTTGTTACATGAAACAACATACAAAAAAGCAGTGACTATAAAGGTGAATCAATTAGGAAAAAAGACGCTTTTGGGGTGATTAAATGGCTTACGCCGAGTAAACCGTAAGATATATATCAAATTAATGTAATGCATAATTGTAGATCTTAAAAAGACCTACAAAAAATCACCGATAGCATATGTCTGTCTTCTAAGGATCACCCACAATAAGCATTTTTGGGGCAGCACAATTCACACATGCGCTCTACCGACAGCATTTTGTAGTCCGCGCGAGCGGAGCCGCGGGCACAGCTAATATAAAATATTTTAAATCGCACACTAAAAATCGGGACACGTACAATCACAATTAAACTGTTTCGTTTTCGAATAATTTTCGTTAAAAGTTTTCAAATGTCATGTTCCTTTTTCTTATTCATATATAAACCTGGACATACCATAAATACGATCATGTTCTTTGATCCATCGATGCGGAACCATCGTATTTTATCGGGATAACAGATAAAAATCCAATTTGGTCGAGCATCTGTTGATGTCACACGCGTTTACGTCGTGAACACGCGGCCGCGACGTCACTAAATTGAAAATCTTAAGACAAGAATTTTATTATGTACGTACTTTGAGTTAATATCTAAAACTGGCAATGCAGCCTTATGAACCAAAAGTCGGAAATGAAAATAGGTTATTGCGTATCTGATTGATAAGTACTTTGACGATAATTGTGTCTAAATGGATCGTGACTATGCACTAGGTGTCACATACGCTATAAAGGCAGGCTTAGGCGTGTCACATTGGGAGATCAGACGGTGTATATCCAGGTGTCGAAAGGCTTGCAGGTCGGCATGACAGCAACGACCAGCGATGGATTACTGATCTCTGAATTGTACTGTGCTTACAATCAGGCAAATTGCCATGCTACTTTGGAAAAAAAATTGAGAGTTGAAACAAGCTCCACTCGCTTCGCACGGGACGTGCCTTATAATAAATGTCTCAGCATTTATTTGAAAATGTTATTAAATTGAAACTTTTATTCTATCACTCCAGAATTTCTTCGTTCATCTATCACATACCACATTACATTGTCGCATTGTTTTTTTTTAAGATTCACTTTCATCGTGGTGTCTTTAAACCACACAATATTTTTTTGTAGTTGGTTATAGTACAGTAAACTTAATTATTAACGTACTATTGAATGTGGTTTCCATTATAGTAGCAATGTAGAATTACAATTTAAAAAATATATTCCAATTCTTATAATACCTCCAACGGCTTTAAGACAAGATTTAACGTTGATTTATAAAAAAAAATACTCATTACTAAATGAGTGTATAATAATAGTAGAATAGAGAAGAATAGAGAGAAGAATAGATAGAATAAGGAAGATTATAGAATAGAGAATATATTAATAATGTAACTTAACCATTCACAGATATTATGAAATTATATTTTTCCTCATTTTTCCTTTCCTTTTAAATAAAATACTACCATTTATATTTAGTAAATAAATTATTATTGTTTTTTATGTACATATCTAATACAGTGTGCGGTGTGTAATAATATTAGTAGAAACTTAATTTGTGAATGAGTTTGTTTGTTAAGATTAGTTATAAGTAAAATCATTTGTATGTTTCCCAAAGGTAATGATTGAGTTACACAGAATTAAATGAAAACCTAGGTTTACATCAAATAATTAATTACGGTGGCTACGGATAGGGAGAAGTGGAAATCCTTTAAGGAGGGTTTTATCCATAGGGAGAGTCCATTCAAATTTTTTAACAATTTGTATAATATTATGTATATAAATATTTGTGATATTAATTACCTAATTATAATGTGTAAGATTGTAACAATTTGTAAGGGATATTAATGAAACTTTATTATTATAATTATAACTAATATTAAGTTTTTGTTAACTATATTTCATTTAAAAAAAGCAGAGACCAATAAATTTATTAAAGCTCCTCGAATGGTACTTTTGTAAGTAACCTGCAGTTTTAGTTTAGCGGCCATCTTATCTTTTGTGTGGTACATGTAACAGAGAAACGCGATTGAAAATGTAATTGAAATTATTATTATGTAGCGATGATTTCTTAGTGGCAGTGTATTTGGACATTTTATGCACACGCCGATGAGCTTTCAGTGAAGGAAAACATCGCGATGAAACCATAACGTGGTGGTAAGTAGAGTTTGATTCTAATACCCATTAAGCTAACTATTAACCTAAAGTTGAAAATCTGTCATCAAGAACCTTTAGTTACGACAGTGTACTTGATATTCTCACTTGAGGTTATTAAAACCGAGCCTTTGTTCGATTTTAGGAACACCAAAAGGATTAAGAACAGCAAACGTTGTTGTTTTTATTTTAATACTTAAATATTGTATAATTTTGTTAGAATTTTTTTTTTCAATTCCGCTTCAACTTATAATTTATACCGTTTAAAGATATTCTCTCGGCTAAGTTTGATGAAGTTTTAATTGAAAATTAGTCTGGGCCGTATCTCGTCGGCTTCAGTTCATTTGGCCCCGGTAGACCGGTAAATGAACTTAAGTTTGGTCTTATCGTACACTCAACTGTTATCCTTTGGGTCTCTTACCGACTTTTGATCAATGAGTGGTTTTTTTTTTAAATTTGAAATTAATTTTAGTTTTACTATCCTCAGATAACTTTAATGATCTTTTTAAAAGTTATATCTTTGTAGGTTAGATCAACAACATTATCAACGATCTCTTAGTCTTATTAAAAATATACCCAAATAAAATAAGAACTGTCAACTGCTAATCTACCATCGGTTGCGAGCGGAAACAGACGAAAATAAACGCCAGAAAGAGTTTCCTTCGTTTTTTTTTTCGTCGGTATAATGGGTCGCGATAGTCCTCCTAATGAATCGTATATAGCTGATTTACTTAGATAAATCATTGTAGTTTTTAAAGACGTTACATGATTTTCTTCAACAGCGGCAGTTTGTTTGGATTTTCCCGTAACATCATTGTTAAAATAACGCAATGTTTAATGGTCAGCATAGAACACGAATACGAGGATATTATACAATTTGTTTTTATTTCCTACGATTCATCAAAATTATCTAAAATATCTAGGTTTACAGATTTTTCAGAGAGTCATAAAACGCATACAGTTAACATCTATACATATTATAAAAATCAACGTCTCTCTCTGCCTGTCTATCTTTTTATGTTCTTTACACGCAAAAATCTCTTTTCCGATTTACATGGTTTTTCCTTTGGTACACAGATATATTATCTGGCCAGGTTATAGGATATATTTTGATACATAACGTAACATACGAGATAAGCAGTGGTAATAATGGTGAATCAATTCGGTAAAAGACGCATTTGGGGCGATTAAATGGCTTACGCTGAATAACCCATAACAGATATATCAAATTAATGTACAACATAATTGTAGATCTTAAAAAGACCCGCAATGAAATCAGCGACATCATATGTTCATCTTCTAAGGATCAGTCACATTAAGCATTATTGTCTTCTGTGTTCTGAGCGGGGGCAGCACGATTCGCGCGTTAGTAATGAATAAAGTATAAAGTCAAAGCTTCATGAACTTGTTTGGAGTTATTCGCGAGATTTTAATTTATTATAGAAAGAACAAAGAAAGAAAGAAAATTATTTATTGTCACAAACAATAAATACATATAAGGAAAAACAAGAACAAGGAAAAAAACACGATAAACGTAAAATATTAAAAACAAGAACAGAAAAAAAAACGATGTGACAACAAGATTTAGCATCAGCTTTTGTTGATTGTGACGAAGATCATCAGACGACGTTGCTTTTCAGCCGAACCTTCGGATTTAGCCACCAATCATTTGATAATCAAATTATAAAATGTTCGCGCTCAATTATAATTATCATCTGTCATTGTTTGATAGCAAAAACAAAACATTAATACAAATATATTTGATGTATAATATGTGATGGTATTAACGTTAATATTTAAATTAATATTATTTGACACTCTATTATGTAATATTGGTGGCATTTTACAAGATGTATTTTTTTTTTTGGGTATTCAAAATAATAACCAGAAACATGTATTTTGAGTTGCCACATAATATCCCTGGTCAGTCTTAACAAAAGATCCACCATCGTTAAACATTTTTAACTTTTAGGATTGGAAAATATTCTGTTCACGTGACACTGGCAGAATTGTATTATTGCTATTAAATAAGAAGAACGATTTCGTTTTATTCCATCCATTCGGACTTTCGGTGTTGTCTGCTTAATATCACACTATATCTCATTTCTCAAGAGTGTTTTTCCTAGGAAAGCGATTTCTTCGTTAATATTTCAACAAAATTAATTATTCAAACAGTTAAAATTAACGTTTTCGTTAAAAAAATGATTGAAAACTTTTTCATTAGTAATGCCAAGATGGACAGAACAACGATGTTGATGTTAAAAAAATATTATATGAAAATATGACCAACACAAATTTGTCTATACAAAGAATATAAACGCAAAACAACTTCAATACCCTTAACACTATTTCACACCTGTCACGTGTCACTTTTGACAGCGCCATTCGGGGTAATGTGGCATGCCCTTAAGACAGGGTAACCTCTACATTGCGGTACTCGAACACGTAAATAAATAATGCGGGTAGATCGAAATTATAACACAGTCAGATCCAAGGGTAAAATTTTCCTGCTTTTGATATTTGTTTGTGTCGAAAGCGTACACCGAGGTGTCAAAATGCCGTTTTTATTCCTTCGACTTTTCCGGTCGATGTTTAAGCTTTTAATAATTATTCTGTAGTACGTATGATAATAGTAATACACTACCTACAATGATGATATAATGATGGCTCAGTGGTAAGGTACCGCGGTAGGTAGGCATCGCGTCGATCGACGTGAGTTTGAATCCTTGCAATAAGCCTAGGCTTTCGGTAAAGGAAACCATCGTGGTGAAACCATAGCATGGTGGTAGGGCTGTTTCTAATGCCCGCCTGGTTGGTTACCACCCTCAAGTTGAAAATCTATCGCCAAGCACCAATAGGTGTGTTCCGACAGCAGCACCAGAGAGCCAGTCTTCCACTAGGCTTAGCGTGTTAACATCTTGGGCCACATTGTCACTTCCACACTGTCACTGCCAGATGAGACTGTAGCCATAACGATAAACCCATAAACTATAAATAAATAAATATATATAGTGAAGATCCTTCCAGAGCATATTTAAAAATATTTAGACTCTTTGTTTGTAGAATAATGATTCGAAATTTATTTTTTACTAATCATAAAGTGGATTCGTGCACTTATATATGCGCGTTAGAAGATATACCTACTTCTTTGAATAGTCACACTTGATGTCATGTAACTTACGAGTCACATATCGAGTACGACTATTTGCACCACCATAAAACAAGACGTTTAGCAAGCAACTTCATAGTTGTAGACTTTTTTCATAACTCGCCTAAAGAAGTATAACTTGAACAAATAATGTGATGTCATAAAATATTTTAATGAAACTTAAGTAACTTTTATTCTATCGCACCAACATTTTTCGTTCATCTATAGCATGTCGCATTACAGCTTGCCGTAGAGTAGGGAACTGTAAGACTCAAGGCGAAGCGTAGAGTAAAAAAATCTTAAGCCTCGAGGCGAAGATGAAGTTATTTTTTATTTTTAAAGTTTCACTTGCATCGTGTTTTCATATAACCACACAATAAGTTTTTTGTTACAAACCCTACCTATTCACCAATGGAAATGCATAACAGTCAATTTGCCTCAAGCATCAATTTTAATATGTTAATCATAATATTTATCTTAATATTAACACAAGATAATCTATCAAAGTCATCTTCACTAGTCACGACCCGAGTTTCAATCGCTGACGTTTTCGAGGTTATTTTTATATTTTTTGGGTTCTGTTTTCTTAATATATGATAACAAAACGTTAAAAATCTTCTTTGTACTATAAATAATTTATATTTGGTACCTTACCAGTACACACCGCGCCTTTTAGATATTTGTGATGCGTAATACTGAATACGTGGTCGATTCAAAAGTGAGAGACAGCGTGAACGGTGAATGACTAATTAAATAAGACTTTTGTAAGGATTTCTAAAGATTCCTCTTCTTATTTCCTAACTTGGCAACCAATCCTAATTATTAAAGATCATTACTGCAATATTATTTCGTTTTAGAGTTTCTTGTGATGTTTTAGAACTTTCCAGGGAGATTTTGCGTGTTATCTCAGAAATCATGGTACATGTTGTTATTTCCAATCGACTTCATTTATGAACAATAACCAAAGTATGTTATGCTAATTGCCATCAGAATCCCGTAGCATAGGGTCAAAAAACGCAAATAATATAAACCAACTACATGAAAAAGATCTCGCCAAAAACTACACCGTCATTAAAATCGTAAAATGTTTACGTCAAACTCAACGTGTAACAATTGAAGCAACTCATAGCGATTGACGAGACATTTATTCTGTTTGATCGTACATTAATATTTAATATCGATTTCAACCAATTTGTTGTCAATAAATTTGATAGCAATTTAAATAGCAAATCAACAGTCGTGGTTGTATAAATTGGTTGTTTGTAATTCACAAATAGACGATTTTAAATTAGACATAAATAGCCACCACCGCGATATCATTCGCGTTAAGTACGATTAAAAATTTAACAAGAATAAAAATAGCCTATATCAAGGATAATGTAGCATCCTATTAGTATAAGAACTTTTAGAATATGATCAGTATTTCTAGAGATTACATCCTACATAGAAATAAATTTTAACTATTTATAATAGTAATATTGAAGAAGTACAGACAACATAAAATTTATAAGATCACTTACGACAATTACGTGTACTGCATTTTGCCGTGAAATTTATTCCCTTCACGTGCACATTTTAATATTTACTAAAACCGGTCCTAGAAAACACGCTGTCAGTCTGAGATTCATATTTTGTAAATGAGATATTTTATTCTCGAGACTTTGACTAATGACCGAGGTTAATGCACCTGGCTGCCATACTTAGAATGATGTCTGCCAAATGTACATTACTTACGTATTTTTATTTTCTTTTCCTAATATTTTTAAAGTGGTTGAAAGACAAAGTACTCTGTGTTAAATTGCTATATTTTTAAATATAAAAAAAAACGATAATCCATTATTTTTTTAAGTAAAACTTCTTTAGACGACAATGCAACGGAGGTTCGTTACGACCATATATGCAACGGCAAAATAAAAAAAACTTCTTAAGGCGCCACTAGGAGGTAACTGGACGACAATGCAACGGAAGTCCGGTGGTGACCATCGGGGTGGTGGCTACCGTTGGGATGGTAGTGACTGTCGGGGTGGTGGTGACCGTCGGGACGATGGTGGCCGTAGGGATAATGGGGTCACCATTAAGTTTTACTTCAATCGCGTGTGACGGTTACACGCTTTTAATTTGTTTTCAAGATATACGATTTCACGTGCTGTTAAGTGACTATCCGGTCGAACATGGTACTATGTCATCAAGCTTATATAGAACTTGGTTTGAATTAAAGCGTGATTAACGAAACATACCGATATGCCTAGTGACTATTCGCAAATTGAAGGTGTTCGCTGTTGTTAGGTGTTGACTAATAACAACTATCCGTCTATATCGCGACCACGGTACACCAAGTGTAATACCCGCGTTTGTAACACTGTACTCAACTTATTTGCGACTACCATACACGGTGACTCTCTTTGGTCTGTCGCTTTTCAATATCATGTATATCTAGATACCGATGATCTTGCATACCAGCAACGACCAGCGATCTCCGCTACAAGTACACATTACAATATACTACATCAGTGATCCGCAAGAGCTAAATTATGGTCCCAAAAAGTTTCAAAAATTTATTTATTTTTTTAGTTTTTAATTATTAATTCTGTATAACGCGGGTGCACCCGTGTATAGTGATTAGCGTGGGTGGCTGCGATAGTGATGCCAATTTTTTTTCTACCAAAAATAGTATTTTTGAGGCAATTACCTGAAAAAATGTAGAAAAAGACAAAAAAATATATAAAAGATTTGGTTGATAAATATTTCATTTTTTAAGGAATATTTTTTTACTGCTCGATAGATAGATAATGACAAATAATCAAATTGGCAATGACATATGAAGTACGCAAGAACTTCAGAAAGAGATAAAGGCTGCGACCTGCGTCCTGTTTTACAGTTAAACATCTTGGAATTAATAATGTTGCCCAATTTTTTTATCCAATAAAAATATAGTAGTTTCGCCTACTATATATTTATTTATAAATATAGTAGTGGGACGCCTAATATAGTATGATACTATATCATATAGTAGGGTTGGTAACCCTAGGCTGGGGCGACGGCAAGTGATCAAATATGTTTAAAGTTTCAATTAAAGTTTATTTTTCTCGAACCTTGCGGTCCCTGTTTACATTAAAGGTTTGATATCACAGGTCTAGATTATTACAATTTTGCACTGGAATTCCTTAAATAACGAAGGTGAGCAGTAAAAGTGAATTTTTCAAATTCATATTCTAAGTTTTTTTTAAATAGGATGATTCCTAAGTTGACAATAAAATAAATGTTAAATAAAAATAAAACTTAAGTTTATTACAATACTGAAAATATGACAAATTACTAAAATGTAACCAAATACATTAACTTATTTTCTCCAAGCTCATGTCACTTCTTACCCCTCTATCCAGTGTGTAAAGTTACTAAAGAAAAAAGTCATCCGCAAAATTTTCTCTTAGAGCCTGTCACCCTTCTTAATTCGTCGCCAAACATCCCTTATTGACAGCTTCCCTGTACTTAGGTACTCCGTTTGCTTGGGCATTAAAGTAAACCCTTCGTAGGGTGTTGCACAAGGGTTGTAGACAAACAAACACTTGCCAAATATTTGGTTAACATAACAAATAAGTTTGCTTAGTTCTGATGCTTCTGTTACAATTAGATGCATCTTTTTTATCCAGATCTTAAGATTCGTGCATTTAAATCGATCTCAAGGTTGAAAGTATAACTAAGATACATTCCAAGATAAAGTCAACATCGAAATGACCCTTAAATTTTCTAATACACTGGATGTTTCCCACGAACTGGCAACACACGGTGACGTCATCAAAACACTGTCCCCCGATTGATCAAAACGAAGCCACGTGACCGGCACACGTCAACTCTTTTCACTATAATTAGTCAAAGGGAGCCACTGGGCCTTTTTATTACATTCAATGTGAATAATTGCGAGTATTTGAAGTTAATACTAGGTATTTTCAAGTCGACTAAGCTACGAATATTACACGGGATTAATGTAAATTGTTCTACTAATGGTAGGTAATCATACTAATAAATGTGATTGTGTTGTACCTTTTTAAAATCATAAACTACTGTATACATTCGGAAAAGATGAAACTAACAAATCATCTGGGTGTATGCATTGAATAGCAAATGTCAAAATGGTCTAATGGAAGCCGTTTGATGTTTACTAGAGAACTAACGAGAAATCGACAGCAAGAGGTTTCAAGTGCCTTGGAGTTAAATAACTAATAGATGTACAGTGTAAAACAACTAGCAACTACAGTTGCAATATCCTTTCTTTGTGCAACCCTAACTAATACCTTGAGAATAAGGAGCGTACTACTAATCGCAAGCCAAATGTACAGTGGAAAACAACTAGAAACTATAATTGTAATATGCTTTCCTTGGGCAACCCTAACGAATATTTTCAGAATAAGGAACGTACTGCCAATCACAAACCAGATGCATTACAAGAAGAGATACATAAAACAAATTATCATAAAAACCCAAATGTCCCAGCATATTTATAGTCAGTCTAATGTTAGATTAAGAGCTCGTCAAATGGTTTTCTATAAATTAAACAAAAAGTGAAGCATTTACTAAGTCTATCAAAGCGTAGTTATGGATTAAGGGTTGATAAAGAGATAGAGATTAGAGATAGAGCGCCCGGACATTACTTTGAACGCGCTAGGTTCAAACTATACAAATTCCTAGGCTTTTGACGAAGAAAAAGATTTTGATGCAATTGATTACTGCATTGTAAAAAAATAGCATTAGTACTCAAGTAAAAAATCTCTACATGGTTGCATGTTATGTCGTATTTAATTATGATATTAATGTAATTTTGATTAAACACAGTAATAAATTGATATACAAAAGTTGGCAACTCCAAAAATGACTCAACTAAATCCCCTACAGCAAAGCAAAGTATTATTTATTACATCTCACAGATTTGCCAATAGGGGTCATTGATATAAATAATTCAATAAATGCTTAGCTAACGAGAACTATAAGAATAATCTACTTATTCTAATCCAATCCACCGTGCATCAGCCCGATACAGTCTTAGGAATTTCGAACTAAGTGAAGCCATCAAAAGATAATGCTATAAAATTGCCACTACTAAGATATACTACAAAAATAAAAAATAAAAATTACATTTTTTATGTTACCTTACTTGGAGTTTTTGACGGGATCTTGGTCACTCATGTAGTAGTTCTTATTTTAATTCATAATATTATTATTTTATTCATTATTTGAACCTATATAGTGTAATTTTGGCGGCATTTTGCATGATAATATTATAGTTTGGTTGTTATGCACATATGAAGTGGATTACTAGGAACATATATTCTAACTTCCCGCAAAAGCTCAATGGACAGTTGTAAAAAAGAATTCGCCATCTTATTAAAGCATTTTTTGAGAATTTTATTAATAGTATGAAGTAAGGGTTAAAGGACTTGTATCCAAGGGTCTTAACAATTAAAAACAACAACAAATCCACTGTACTTTAAGGTAAGTAGTACTTTAATAATTCAAGAATACAGACGGAAAATGTTTTCCTTTATCAAAAATCTAGGCTGATTGTAGAAGGCCTATTATCAAGAGAAGGCTCGCGCGATTTTTAAATGCTGAGAAATCAATAGTTCTATATTTTCCCCACATATAGTGGTAATATAAGACCATTTTTCAAGCGTTTAGGTGTCTCACGATGACCTTCTCCATCAGCCATTATCAATTTAAATTAATAAATGTCTACGTTTCAGTTTTTCGCAGGCTACAACTATTATGGTAATACTGTGACAAAGTACTCAATACTCCGATATGCGGTGTTCCAAGTCAAGGCTGCAAAGTGGCCGGGATTGCATTTCCAAGCCAAATGAGGAGGCGCAAAGCGAGACGCGCCACACCTAACGTAATTCACGTCTCGGTGAGATCGTCCTGATTTAAATATCTACGGTATATAAATGGTCTCGCTAAAATATGAGCTAACACTGGCAGATAAATAGATTACAAAATTTAAAACTAAATATATCGATCTTCGTCATTTGGTAGAAGTATGAAAGATTCGATTAATTTCTGCACCTAAAAGTTTACTTAAGCTCACATAATACACAGATGAAAAAATATCAGCAGTTCACAGACTGAAAACTCAGCAAGATTTGCGAATATCATTTCTACCCGTTTAGTTAAAATATATCTCTATACTACAAATAAAGTGAACATGGTTAAGGATATTAAAAGACAATTTAAAAACATGAAAATGTGTGATAAAATTACTTGGATAATAATAAACATAATACCCAATAACCAGCCTGTAAATTTACCACTGCTGGTCGAAAACCTCATCTAGATGGTGTTTAATTACGAAGACAGTTGAGGAATATGAGGAGAAAAAAAGTATTGGGAATTAAGAACGCTGAGAAATATACAATTATATTTTTACCATTAAATGGTGATATAAGTTTTCTTCATTATCAGTCGATGGATTGGATTTGGAACCGTGAAAGTAGCCACCTACTACTGGTCAAATTGGCAATCTGATGACTAACAACGATACGAAAGAAGAAGTCGATGGATTAATAAATTGAATTCAAAACAAGGCACCAATCAGTAACTAATATTCCATCAGTACTTTTACCCTTAAACCATTGTGACGGATATAAAATTTGTATTTATTTGTATTCAATGGATTTAACCAATTAAACTAATACCTATTTGGTAGATTTTGATGAAACATTTTATTAAATGTTCCTTAGCATTTGCTATAAACTATAACCATTTAAAAAATACGCCTACTGTAACAAGCGGGGCACCAAAAACTTACTATACCAATCAGCTCAAAAGTAGCTTTTTATCTGTGATAAAAATAAATCGGATAGGTAGTTCCAGGGATTACCTTCTACAAACATATTTACAAACTTTATCTCTTTATAATGAGTAGTAATACAGATTTAACTTATTATTTAACTGAAAACATAGATTATTTCGCAACTCGAGAAACCAATAAGAACGCTACTACTCGAAGTCAAACAAAGGACTGATTACACAACTCGAATATCAAGGAAATAATACCTCAAATGCTTTTTGGAAATACAAATTCATTGGTGTAACCAAGCTTCAATTTACACGGGCGAATGAATAGACGAACGGACAGACCGCACGGCCCGGCCCGGGCAGCCTACGGTCCTTGATCAAATTGACGAATGACTAATTATCGTGGAATTCCAACTATACACGAGTGAAGAGCTTTTGGGTGATTTAGATCACTTACTGTTAATAATAACGATAATTTTTTTGAATACCTACGTGATTTCTGATCATCTTTAATAAGTTTAAAAATATTGATATTTTCAGTAAAAAGAAACACTATACTAAACACATAATTTACTTTCTATCGGAGTAGGAAACCATAATGATAACTAATAGAAAGGTCGGCATAAATAGTGCATTCATAGAACTCATAACGATACTGGCATAACGTTATTAAGTATTTAACGGTATTTAAATAACATTATTAAAATTTATACTTAAACATCACTACTTTAACGTTCACAAACATAACGCTGTTATTTTGTAATTTAAAACGTTACTATATATTACCGTTATTTCAAATCGTGCCTACTTTTCTTATACGTTTGAGTTCTACGATTATAGTTAACTATGGAGACAATTTATTATTTAACTTAATGGTATTACAGCTTAGTTTTTATGTACACTTTTATGTACTGATATTTCAATTCTCTTATTTATGTAAGTTTCGCTAATATTACATTTGGATAAAATAAACGTTCAATGCGTTCTGAAAGACTTTTTATTTTGAAGTAATTTGTTTAGGCGCAACTTGAAAATAACTCTGAACTTTTTCTGGAAGGAAATTAAGTTCAGTAAAAACACTAAAAACTATAGTCAAATTTGTTTATATTTATTTTTACATAAGACAATTCTTATAATAATTATTGTTGTATTAATAATTAATTTATTAACAAATTTAAAACTTTTAATAAATCAAAAAGAAACATTAAATGAACTTATTTGTAATTCTTGTTATAATTATAAGTGTATATTATATTAAAAATCAATACCACTTTTATAAATTCTAAAAGGACTTATTTAGTTTTTAGTATAATCATAATATCTGCTACAAGGTCAAACAATTTTTACTTTAAACTGTCTGAGTCTTGAGAGAATGCAGATACATATTATATACTGAAAGCTGTATGTATATTTGAAGGATACGGTATCAGTAATTTAATAAAACCTCGCCTTATTTGAACACGGTTCCTGGGGGTAACATGAAATTGAATTTGATAGCTTCGTGTAGAATTAATCGGTGAACAATGTAACCGAAGACTGGTTACTGTTTTACAATACTACTGGCTTTTCCCGCGGCTTCGTTCTCGTTGTCTTCGAAATGAAACGACTCGCGCGACACCCGTTGTAAAATAGTTGAACTAATACAGAATTTGCGGATGTGCGCACAACTCCGTAAACTTTCATCGCAATCGGATAATTAGTTTAGGAATGTATAGGAGACAAAGAAATATAAAAAGGAATATTCATTTTCAAGTATATGACCGGATAGTTGTACGAATCGTTACATTCTTGTTTTTGTTCGAAAGCTACGAATATTTTGACTTACTTACGACCTAGAAACATAATATTTTGTATATTTAATAAACCTCCCTTGAACACTTAGACTCCCAAAATTCACAAATGAACACACCTATTATTAGTTCTTGAGTTATTAGGGTATGAAACATAGCATTTATATCACTCATACATCATTTCAGCCGAAATACGTCCACTGCTGGACATAGTCCACCCCCAAAGATTGTCACAACGACTGCGTCCAGCGGCTTCCTGCAACTTTTACCCGCAACCTTGTGTCGGGTCTGCCCACGCTGCGTCTTCCGGTACGTGGCCGCCACTTGAGAAATCTTTGACCCCATCAGCCATCCTCTCTATGAGCTACGTTGACTCACTCACTCATCAAAAACCCAGATCACTTCTAGGCGACTCAGAAAATTCAAATTTGGCATCTAGGTAGATCAAAGAAAGTAACAATCCTATATCAAAGAAAGTAACAAATTGTTTTGTAAATGTATTGAAGAACGCACATTCCTACAGCTATAATTAAAGGAACAGCTATGGAACTTGGCACCCATTAGATCTCAGCACTTCTCAGCACTTCGGTGACAACGTCTACCCCGAACGTCGTTTCTAATGAACTCTACCCCCTTTTTCAAATTTTTGTGTTTAATGAGTTGTTATTACGTATAATTACAACAGTTTTATAACTTAGCAAGTAAACTTAACGTAAAGGAAATTTTCAGTAATAATCTGACATCGCATCGTGACATGCAAAATACCGATGAACCGTGCGTTCAAATTGCGTAATTTTTCAACTTAGTTTACTATACTTTTCATTATGGGGAAAGTTGGAAGTATGCGGGAAATGAAACTTTGTATGTATATGTAGTTCAGATGACAAACTTATTATTGTTACTTGAAAAGATGGATATTTTTCGATTTTTGTTGGCGCAGTGATGAAAATATATCATCTTTTTAAAAACATAACAATTTTATCTGACAAAGGAGAATAGAAAAACAGAAAAAAACTTTTAATAGCACTTCTGTGAACCCTGACAATTAGCAAAATAAACAGAAGAACATTATATCTGTCCAATAGGCACTCGTTAAAAATATCCATCGGACCGTACTCGTCTCCGGAAGGCTCAACGTACTTTGTTTAAGCTACTCGCAAACTTCAGATTATGTACAGTCTGCAGGTAACATTATGTTCATGATATTATAAATAAATAATTATTAATTAATTTATACAATGTTACTGTAAATGTTAATTTTTAGAATGAGCAATTTTCAATCAATCGCGATTCATATAATATAATATTTAGGCGAAGAAGCTGTACTCCGTTTCTTGAAAGAAAAAAGAGATCCTATATAGGGAAATTTGGATAGCAAAACATTATCTAATTACAAAATTTCACCCAAATCCTTAGAGCCGTTTCAAGAGAAACCAATTACATCATTACTATATTAGTAAATCTATAGTATTGTCCGTGCATATAATTATTTTTCTAAATATCGTGATAGATAACCATTTTTACGGGTATTGATGACGAATATGTTATGCGCATGCACCTTAAACTTAAGGGGAAAATATATAAGATAATTATCAGATCTGTCGTTTTGTGTGGATCAGAGTGCTAGGCTGCGAAGGCGGTGGATGAAAGGAGAGTGCATGTAGCAGAGATGCGAATGTTGAGATTGATGTGTGGAGTGACAAGAATGGATAGAACAAGGAATGAGTACGTGAGAGGAAGCTTGAAAGTAGCACCAGTGACTGAAAAATTAAAGAGTGGAAGATTATGTTTGCATGGTCATGTTATGAGAAGGGATGAAACTCATGTGGCGTAAAGGACAATGGGGATCATAGTAAGCGGTAAGGCGAGAAGAGGGCGTTCTAAAAGTCTTGGATGAACTGTGTAAAAGAAGATGCGAGTACAGGGAGTGAGTGGACAGATGACTTTTTTTTTCGAACCGACTATACTGTTATCCTTAGGGGCGCCCTGGAGCCTTTACGGCCTTTACAGCTTTACCGGGCTTGGGGGCGAGCGCTTAAGGCACTCAACCACAACCTGATAGTTGACGGGTGATAGGCCAGAATGGAAGGATGAGTTGTACTTGCCCTGCCTAGATAAGGGCAAGAAGAAGATCACGAATATGTTATAAAAAATATATCTGCCTGTCTGTTCGTGTGCCCAGATTTAACTTCAAAACCGACTTGATCGATTTTTACTATTATTTGTACTCGGAAGTATATGTCATGACTCAGTTGGTAGACTATACAAGATATAGAATATAAAAGGACAGTATTGGACAGAGGCAAATAATATACCTACGTACTTGCAGTCAAATTTGACTAAACATTTAAAATTTTATCTTATATATTTATATGATGCGGTATCTGTAGTATGTGATTTGGATTTGGATGCAAAATTAATTTTTATTGCGTCATCATCACGGATGGATTGATAGCACGACGATAGCGCCACCTGTCGGTTCCGAACATATATATATATATATATATATATAAGCCTCCGTCTTGATAAAACAGATATTGTAAATATGAGTTCAATCGGTTAAGTTGTTTAGAAGTTATAGAATCACTAACAGACACAAGATTTTTATATATATAAAACAGTATAGATTTTCACAATCCTCAAATGAAATCAAAACCCGAAACACGAAAACTGTATTAGGCTTCTAATTAATTTAAACTATTAAAATTTGAGTTATTTGCACACCGTACGATGTACACAGTCTCCGGGGATTATAACCCCCTGGACTAGCTGCGGATTCTTAGTAAATAGTGTTCCAGCCCTCTTCCCTCTTAAAACCGTTGGTATTTTACTCCGAAGAGAAGAGGATTTAGTTTGAGTGAATATCTTGTGAATAAATGATATTTGGATGGCTTTAAAATAATAAGTAGCTTGCGTACTGTACATTCATAGTATGTTTTAAATATGCATTGAAAAATTATACAGCTTATATAGCTGATTTAGTATATCTCCATCTAATTTAATATCATTATGTACCTGTTTTTATTTTTGAAGTGAAACTTTTTTGGGCATGGTAAGGAATAATTTGAGTTACGTGACGTTACGTAATAGTCTAAAATATACAACAAGTTTCATATCAACCACATGTAAAAACAACTATTGTTTTCTTTTATTTATATATTATTTGTTTAATGATCAACAAAGCTAAATATGAATGTTTGTTCGTATGTCCCCTATGTGTTCCTAAACTGTTCATCCGATTGCGTTGAAACTTTCTTGAGTTGGTGTGCGTACGACCGTGAAGGTTTCTATATTAGTACACCTAGTCTACAACAGATGGCATGTAAGCCGTCTCATTTTCAATACAACGGGATAGAAGTTGCGGGCAGAACCAAGTTACAATATAAAAATCGACATCTAAGTTACATACACCCAAACATAAACTCACCATAAAATATTTAATACAGAATGCAAGAGTTTAATAATGATTTAATTTAAAAGAATAAACAGATAAAATAGAAACCAATTCACAAATAAGAACATTATGTAGATTACAGCAGGTATTTAATTTAGTTGAATAGAAAGTTCATGTGGTTTTAAACAGATGATGACTTTTTGGTAGCAAAGTCGGACAACCCAACGAAAAATCTGACTTTGGATTCTATAATAAACCTGAGCTCTCCGTAAGGAATTGTGATGCAAAAACATCATAGTATTGAGTATTTTCTAGAGTTCAAATGATTATAATTGATGAAATTGAATATCTGTCGCCAAGCACCTGCGAATGTTTCCATCATCTGTCAGTTAAAATCGACAATATATGATTGTGGAAAAATAGAAAATATTTGTAAACCCAGAACAATAAATAATATAAAATGCAAAACAACCCTTTCATATATCGATGTCACGACTAAAATCAAAATAAATCTTCACACCACCGCACACGAAGGGTGACCAGCGATTTACATGGTGGACACCCATAAAACTGTCACCGATATATCTAATGCAAGGATAGAGAGATTTATCGGAAGTTTTCCGATACTTAGATTTGATATTGTGCCCTTTGTTACGAGGTTCAAGAAAAGCTGACTATAATATATAAGGACACAGTATTACATAATTTCTCGTTATCCTTACCCTGTACAATACACTCGTTGCTAAAATTTGCAACGTTGCTAAAAACTAAACGCAGAAACCATTACATTTAGCTTAAAAAAGACTAGCGTGCCCCACGGTTTCATCCGTGTTAAATAAATTTGGCAAACTCTCCGCCACCTACAAAGCGCTCTTGTAGCCCTATCGTTTTTCGAATTACCGAACTTGTCTACAGCTTGCCAGATTGCTTGCCGTTTAAAGTTACTGCTCCGCTCCTTAGAATTTTATCGTGAAGTTATATAGCCTGTACTATTTCTCATGAATCTGGCTATCATAAACAAAGATAATTTTTGGAATCCGCCTTGTAAATCTAGAGATTAGCGTGTTTAAACAAACAAAAAGTTCTTCTACAGCTATATTATACCAGTGTAGATATGAATTTTCAAACATATAATCAGAGTCACAAATAATATAATATGTAAATCAGACAATACTACATTAAAATGCATACAACTAATAATAAACCCAACAAGATAACCAAGTATAGGTTAGACTATTTTTAAATAACTTAGAAACTTAGTTGTATCTCGCTGTTGTTACTTTCGGTTAGATAGGTAGTTAAATACTAAAAATAAATGAATATTTATATTTGTGGTAATGCACAAGTGATACATTATGCGATAATTTAAAATCATACTTCGATAAAGCCAGAGTTTTAATTAATAAGTCCACTCGTAAACAATATAAAGCTAGATTCAGTTAAATAACTGACACAATTCACCGTAATTTAACAACTGTAAGCAAACAAATTTAAATTCAAAGCTCCGGCCGGAATCCCATGGATGTAGCAACTGATGTTTCTAACTATACACCCGTACCAACAGCGGGTAGGTGATGAAACATTACAACTTTGACAAACAACAGCACCGCCGTTCAAAATAAATTAGATCTCTGAGGAATTAATTCAATAATTCTAGTAAACATTTCAAACCGACAGTTGTGGAATATCGATCTTTCTGGTAAACCCGAGTACCAACGCTGTTTAAGGAATAAGCGCTAAGCGAGTCGCACACTATTGATTAAAAAAAATAATATTATTCTACTAAGTTGAGGAGTGCATTTTTTTTTTTTTTTTTTTTTTTTTTTTTTTTCGAACTGACTACACTGTTAGCCTGAGGGGCCCTGAAGCCTTTACGGCTTTTACAGCTTTACCGGGCTTGGGGGCGAGCGCTTAGGGCACTCAGCCACGAAAGCTAAGCAACAACATCCGAGGGTGCCAAAGTGGCCGGACCTCGGCTCGGACTGTTGCGCGTATGCAATTAAGTCGCGATCTGACTAATTCCCTATCCGTAATTCGATCTAAACTAACTATACATATATACATGTTTCTGCCCCCTGGGAGGAGGGAAGGAACATGTGTATGTGTATTTAGTGGTCTGAAATTTTTGATCTAGACTAACTAGCCTCAAAAAAAGAAAAAAAAAGGTCCCTTACAGAACCTATGTACCTATGTGTGTTGTGCATGTGTGTATAATGCAGTGTCATGTATGGCTGTGAAAGCTAGTGATTGTACAGTCACTTGTATCGCGCGAGCGGCTGCTTGGCTCAAGGGCTCCATGCCGATGGATCGGACCTAGGCTTGAGTTGCCGCAGAGGAGGGTGGTCGTGGCGGGTGTGCGGGCGCGAAGTTAACCGTTCGTCCCCTTCGGAGGGAACGGTGGTTTCGCGGGCGTGGGCGCGAGCACGCATATGTTGCAGGAGCGGACGCGTAGAATTTGTTTGCTTTCTCTATGTCGTCGTCGGGATCGACAAAGAGATTTCGCGGACGGCGTTTGTAACGTTGGACAACGGGTATCGCGTGGTTAGGCGTGTAGTTCACAAAGGACTTTACAAGCGGGTTTGGATGGTTCGAAGCGCTATCGAAGTATCTCCTAGCGAGATACTTCACATAGGCTTCTAACGAGGGAAGCCTCATGTCCCTGTGTAGGTCCATGTTCCTAACGAAGGCTGGAGGGTCAAGCAGGCGACGGAGGAATCGATTTTGCACTCTTTGCAAGCGGGCAAAGTTGTGTTTGGACATATGTGCGAACGCGGCGCAACTATATGTCAAGATCGGACGAAAGAGGAGTGCATATAGTACTTTACATTTATGTCAATTTTGTTCTTAAAATGCTAACATCTCATATATTATTTGCATTATGAAATTGTGAACAGATTAGTCGCGTCAATACAAGATCCTATTCATCAAAACATAATTATATATCACCAATTTCATATTAAACTTATCAAATCGATGATCACATTTGATGTCTCTTTAATAATTGTTAGTATTTTTTTTTATCGTTCAATCGTTATAAAACCAATTCATTTGAAGAGCCGATCATACATTTGGTCACAGTACTATAAATGGGCTTTGATTGTTGCAATTTCTATCACATGTTTCTGTACTGCTTAAAACGCATAGAAGTACGTCTATATTGAAATTCCACCATAATAGACGTTTATATTTCACATATAGCGTTGATGTATTTATAGCAACTAATCAAATCTTACAGAATACAAATTTAAAATTAATGAAACAAGATTTGCCCATTACAGAAAACTTTATCGAAGATGTTTCCAATTAAATTTTTACTAAACGCGTATCGCTTCTACCATCGTTCAATGCTATAGCACCCCACAAAACAAGGGTGGATTTGCAGAATTAAATAAAAAAACTCCACCTTGCCGGACACTAGAATGGCGTCAAGTCTATTGGATTTTTTCGTAGACAGCGATTTTTCGGTAATATCATTATGACGCAGTATTGTTATGACACGGAGTACAGAGGGTATGTCGTTTGACGGTTTGTGATGTCTCATTCGATTACAAAGACAGCTTATGTGACAACGAATGTGTCAGGGCTATAATATCATGATATTTTTTCTATTCGTGATGATAATATTGTAACAAACTGTGGCCTTAGGGGGATCTGTTTTATTTATTTACTAGTTTTATTACTTCTATATTCTTTTACTAAATAAATATGAAAGTATATATACGGTACTTATAAAAAACACCAATTTTTTTTTTATTTTTGTCTGCCTGTGCTTTTGTTGCGTCTAATCTTCGAAATGGTTAGAATAACTTTGAAGAGACTTTCACTGGTAGATAGATGATGTTATAAGGAGTAACTTAGGCTACTTTTATTTTCGATTGTAAAAACCACGCGAGTGGAGCCGCAGTCATAGCTAGTTTTCAATAAAAATAGCTCATGCTGTGGTGAAAAGATTGACGAGACAGTAAAGTTGGAATTGGAACCGACTGTCCAGGGTGCGCCTTTTTATGCACTATCCCTCCCCTTCATACATCTACATTGTATTTAACTTTTTTGATTTTTTAAATGGATGCAATTACGAAATGTGCTATGCAGTTCTACTACGTATGTGTTAATGGTCTAACTAAGAAAAAAGTTTACCTTTTATCGTGCAAGCAGAAAGTTAGTTTGTTGCAGAACTAATTAAGGTAAATTTTATATGAAACTAATTTAATATTTAGAATGTATTAGTATCAATACATAAACTGTTTTCCATATTAAAGTAACTCTTTGTATCCATTTTTAAGACACGATACGCTTATATCGACGTAGACTCGTTCCTTCATAACATTAAATTATTATTTTTATGTTAAAACCTTTTGTACACGCAAAGTTCTTAGCAAAAATGTTAGAATTTAATCAGTACGAAGTTGATATCTAAAGCTCCATCAAACTACCCTCAGCACATTTAGTTAATAAATTATGAACAAATAAATCCTTCCACCCAATACATACATATAAAGTATTCTGTTTAAAAATGTGTTATTTTTTCTCAAATAATTAAAGAACCAGTTGCAGAAGTCCAAACTTTGAAGTTTATCGATAAGTTATTTGAAGATAACAGACTGAGATAAGATAATAAGATAAATTTGATCTTTGATCATAAGATAACATAATATTCTTATCAAGTTTAGAGAGAAAAAGATACTTTGGAGTTATAAACGAAAATTTTGTTCTTCTTCTAAATAAGAATTGCAAATACAGAATTCCGACAATAAGTTCTACACATTAATTTTTATCAGATTTAGGGACTTTTGCAACAAGTTCCTTCAATTATTGACATTGCCGCATCTATGCAAATCGGAAATTTTGCATGAGATACCGGTTTTTTGTTGAAACGTCCGCCTTTACTTACGTAAACTATTTAGCAATTTGCATAAGTAAGTGTGGTTAAGCTTCCACGTGTGGACCGAAATTTAATAACAACTAATATAATAAAGTTACTAAATTTAATATCAAAGTTATACTGTAGTTAGTCTGAAAGACACAGACAGCTTTTTAGGTCTTTATTTAAATTTAACTAGAATTTCCCCTGATATATCGAAAATTCGTTGTATTTGCAGAACGAGGGCCGATCACAGGCAATGCATCATGCATAGACTACGTAATGCATTTGAACAAATAGAAAGGGTGCTTTTAGTTCGGTCATGACAAATATTGACTTATTGTGTTAGATTTATGGTTTGCTTACGTGAGTACTATTATTTGATGCATTTGGTGGACATGGTAGAGAAGTATTTATGTTTATATGGAAAAGATCTGATAACAATTTTTAATCTATATAAATGCATGTCCGCTATATTTGTACGCTTGAACGTATAACGTATGACATCTAAGCCATGAGTGACGTCTCGACAAACCGTGACGTTTTATTGGACGAGGGGTCCTTTTGCTTCCCCGCGTGTCGTTTTCTATTACCAATTAGTCTCGAAATATACACTTTTGTATAGCCAAAGCCGGACTGCATGCCCTATACGAAATGTAATATTCATTTCTCTTGCAAATCAAATTCGAGATTATCGAAACGAAATATATAAATACGACAGTTTCAACAATATACCAATCGAAAGGGAGACAAAAACAGTTGAGAGTATACGTAACCTAAAAGCCTAATAAATATCATTCAAACTAAAACAAGGAGGGAGTACCGCAAGAAATATTCTACTAAGTAGTCAGAAATAAAGAAAAAGTAGTTTGTTTATCCTATCTAACAGAGTTACAACATAAACAAGATAAAAAGCTCGGCGCCGCGCCGGCCCGTCGTCCAATCGTGCAGCCGAAGCGATCGCGATGTCTTCCGGAATGAACGGGACAAAACTTAATATCCGCTCGTACACTGGTATTCGATTACGCTTTTACGTGAGAACTGATCGCCACGGCCTCCCCTAACAAAAAAAGCATACTTTTGCACAAACAAGTGTGGAGTCTTATTCATACTTGTCATTTAAATTAAATCAAGATTATTTTTTCTACATCAAATTAAAATTTGACTAGGTTCTTCAAAATGCATAAATATGAATCCCATCTATTACGAGGAGCATTTCACTTTGGAGCATAGGTAGATACAAAATCGAATAAAGTATATACATTTCTGACAGAGTGTTTTAGAACTGAATCACTTGAAGAGACATGTGAAATGGCTGAAGATATAAAAGGTGATCTAATTCACCAGATGACCAATGGTTATTTATAGTTTATGTCATACAATTTGGAACTATTGCGAGACTTTAATAAACCACTTCGATCTGGAAAACCGCCACTGCACAATAGTAAATGTCGTATACACCGATTTAAATCACTGTACGATTATAGACACATTACTAATAAAAATGCTAGTCTACGGTACAGATAATTATAACAATAAATCTTCCAGTTAAAACAAAATTAAAGAAAAATTATGGCTTTCATTAAAATGAAACTTTTAAAATATAGGACTTTTAAAACAAAGTCTCCAAAGATGCAACTTTAGTGATCTCTTTAATAATATAATTAGGCAAGATGCAGAAGCTAAGTAGGAATTATCATTTGAACTTAAATAAAATTATTACCGTTTTTTTTATTATAGCACAATCCTAAAACTACGGCGATCACCGCGAAATCAAGAATCCATCGGCAGTCGCCGTTCTGATGTTGGCTCGCAAGCATCTTGATTATCAGATCTAAACTGGCTGATTGCGAAATACGACAAACCGTAAGAGAGTCATTGTGAGATTATCACCATGGGCATGGTGCTGGGTAAAGATTGTTGGATTGCTAGATATACACCGGCTGAACTCGGAAAGCGATACGCGTAAGCATGCCTTTGTGGCGGGTGTAGTCACGATTCAGTCGGATTTAATTGTGGTATATATATATATATATACACATATTGTTATATTATAAAACTCAACGTCTCTTCGTCTGTCTGTACGATTATGATATATCTACGCGAAAACCAGTAATCCGATTAACATGGTTTTTCCTTTAATTCATAGCTATGTTATCTGGCCAAGTTATAGGATATATCTTGTTACATAAAGTAACATACGATATAAGCAGAGACGATAATGTTGAACCAATTAGGAGAAAAGAGACGTTTGGGGTGCTTAAATGGCTTACGCAGAGTAAACCATACGAGGTAGATCAAATTAACGTTCTACGTTATTGTAGATTTTAAAAAGACCTGCAAAAAAGTCAGGGCTAGTATATGTTTATCTTCTAAAGATTACCCACAATAATTATTTTTGTCTTCCCATCTTTTGAGCGGGGGCAGCACGATTCGCGCGTGCGTTCAACCAATGGTATTCCGTAGTCCACGCGAGCAGAGTCGCGGGCTCAGCTAGTCTTATATATAAAAATCTTTTGTGCGTCTTTAGTTTACCTTTTGAATGCCCTGATCGATTGAGCTCGTAGTCACACAATATATTTGTTTTATCGAGACGATGGTTCGCAACTATAGGATTCGATAGGTGGTCTAGCCATTCACTACTGGAATGGGCTTGAACAACGTCTGCCGAGCCAGCCAGTACTAATCCAAAAACTCAAAGAGAGGCAACTATGACTGATTACTCTTCTAATAACTCACAGATTAAGCCGATGTCTCGCTTGATTTTTGAAGCTGTTCGTTATTATTGGCTGTCTAAATGGATATATTGTCTATGTTTTAATCCACACGTAATCGTCGATTCTGTCAAGAGACACGTGCGTGATTGATAGTGATGAATTATTATGTAGCCGATACATGATCCGCACGCATCTGATCCACGCGATGACGTACCAATTTCGCAAATTGCCTGATCAGCGATGATGAATGATTGTGTAAGCGCGTTAATCGATCGGTAAGCGGGCGAGCATTAATTCCATTTGACGCTTAGCGCCATTTTTAAGGCTTGTTTAGGGTGTTAGTTATGGAACTAATGATAAGTTATTACACTTTTATGACAAGACAAAAGGTGATGAATGAATCATGTTTTATGGACACACAATTTTACACTTGGCCATTTAATTCCAAACGAAGCAAAGCCTACTTGTATTTGTACGCATTTCAAATCGATCTGGGTTAGTACTGATAATTAAGCTAAGTCAGTCATGGGCGGAGATCGAACCTGCGATCTATCGGATCAACTAGTAGGACTTAATATATGTATTGTTGTTTTTTTATACATAGTGTATAAACCAACTAATATTTTATTAGAAAACTAGATGGGTCCTCAATTGAATTTCCCACTGGCAACAAGAGAAAATATAAAATATATACATTTTTATCCCCCTTCAGGGGATGAGTTATTATTATAGCTCACCTACCCTATATAAGGAACGTTTGTGCAAACTTAAAACTTAATTAGTTATCTATCAAAAGTATAATATATTTGTTCTTAAATAATTGTAATTGATTATGTACTATTTAAAAATAAACATAAAAATACTTTTCATTAATATTAAATTTTTATAGAACTTGGCACTACGGTTTATATTCATCTTAGATATATTACCTTCTTCAATAATTTTATTATCACTCTGTTTCTTAACCAATATAATATCACTAGATGGACTGTTTCACAATATTATTTTTTTATACTACAAAGGCCTCAAACAAGCATATGGCTTTATAGTAAGCGGTGGTAGGACATTTTCTGCATGATGTTAGGGTATTTTCTAATGCCCGCCTGGCTAGCTACCACCCTCAAGTGTGTTCCTCAAAATCTGTCGCCAAGCACCAATAGGTGTGTTCCGGTAGCTGCACTTGAGTGCCAGTCTTCCACTAGGTTTAGCGTCTTGTCATGTTGGGCCATATCGTCACTTAACATCAAGTGAGATTGTGGACACTAAGCCAAACCTATAACGATAAAAAAGCGACTACAGTAGCCTATAGACGCTTGTAATACCATAGGTATCACTAGAGCGTTGCCAACCTTGAACTCCCCTGCCCCGAAGAGCTCTGGAAACCCTACCTACCCACCGCAGGAACACAACGCTAGGTTATTTGGTTGCGGTCTTCCGTAGGGTGGACATATTACACCAGTCGGACTGCCCCAAGTAGAGAGAATTCTCCAAAGAAATTTCTTTGTGCCCTACCTTTCTTCTTTTCTCCGTGCAGAAGGTGAGTTGATGTGCCAACGTCTGTATAGAGGACTAGTTTTGACATTTAATTCAAATTGGAAATCTTGTCAGATTTGGTAATTAGATTTTCTATTTGAATATAGAGTATAGAATATGGAGCTGTTATATTTTATTTTATATTGTGTAATTATGAAACGTGCGAAAGAAATAATGATAAAATTTAGTTAATGTAGCAAATATAGTTTGACAGTAGCGCCTATAAAGTGTAATAAATTAATCAGGGCTCTTAACAAAAACATTATTTTATATTAATATAAAAATAACTCTCGTCTTAATCTGTAAATTACACATATCCTCGAATGACTTGCATTATTTTGGCACAATATCGTCCCAATACATCATAATTTAGTCCAAGCGAAAGGAAAAATATATATTTATCTCTTTTTCTCGGGAAAAAATAAAACTGATTCCCAAGCCCCCGTGTAATATATACCTCTCTTTTTAATGGTTCATATTTTCGTGTATCAGATAAACGGAAATTCACGCAATAAAGCGTTGATTTATCACAGCGCGGCGGTTAGGATTATTCAGGCGTAACGAGCGATATGATAACGTACCTATATTGTATAGTTTAATGTCTTATAGAGCTTTTAAACACACTCTCAGTTGTCGATATGCCAGAAATGCTCAAAGATGGAAAACATTTCTTTGACGCGTATAGTTGAGGGTAAAATTGAAAGCTGCGCGCGCATCTAGTGACGGTAGTTTGAAGTTAGCCATCAATGATAATGATGTGAAATTATTTTATCGCTTTTTTTTATTTATTAATTTGTATAAATAAACAATATTGTAATCAAATTAAAATAATGTTTATTTATAAAACGTAGTTTATTTTACAGAATACAAAAAACTAAATAAAATTAATTTACATTATGATCATACAACTAAAAAGTGCTTTATATCTTATTTCTGTCGTACCATGAAACTGTGGAACCATCTCCCGGTCAATGTGTTCCCTCCTTCTTATGACATCGGGTCCTTCAAGCGTAACGTGAAAAGTTATTTATGAAGGCCGGCATGACAGCGGCGACCGTCGATGGACTTAGATAGCTTGGTGGTCACCGTTGTGTTTGGATTGTACTGTGGTTACCATCAACGACAGTGCCGTCAATTTGCCGAGCTACTATAAAAAAAGTGATGAAATTTTTGGTGATATTTTTACGACAAAGAAGTACAACTTGTTACGTACGTACAAAGGTACACACATATTTTTTTAGGTTATAACGTAACAACCAGGCGTGCGGTCTATCTGATATTAAATGGTTACTACAACTTATATACTAGCCGAATTCTGAACTGAGACCAGTTAATAACATGTGGTTACTCCGGGTACTGAGTAGTACTTCTGATTTGCGGTAGAAATAGATGTGACGTGGTACTTAGGTAGACGAACATTGCATAGGTTCTACAATATACCACGTGAGGCCGGATTTCATATCACTGAACCTGAACTATCAAGAGAAGATGGATCGCGTTTACCTATCAGATACCTATTCACTCTTCGCTTGATGACTTTCAAATTATAGTTGTGCGGGAATTAATTCAGTCCTTAGCTCTTCGCATAATGAACGTCGAAGCGGATCGCTTAGTGTGATGCGTGAGAATAATCACAACATGCGTTTGGAAATCTTCACGACGTCTGGATGTCATATGATGTGGAACGGTTTGCGCGGAATTACGTCGTTCAATATCCTGTCATTTTCTTTTTTAGCGTAACATATCACATCAAATTAATATAATATAGGTATTCTGGTTCTTGGTTCAACGCAAAATACCGATGTCACGTATTCGATTCCCGCTGGTATAAACTGGACATGTAAAGAAATCAATAATATTTGCAATTTTACACAAAAAACTATTTCTACAGAATAAATAAAATGTACTTTGAGCCAACTCTACAAAAAACAAAATGTATTTCAAATATCTACAGATTAGACATTTATAAGTAATAAAAGCACATTACAGAAATTATATAACAGAAGGCAAGTGTATACTAACATGATTTACACCGGAGACTCTGGTCTTGTTCAATTTAGATAGGTTGGTGCCCATCCGTAGCCATTAATGCCAGTCCACCCAAACAACTTCGATACAAACTTGTCCTTTATTTCGTACACATAGAGTCAGTGTTTGTCCAAAGTTCTAACGAGAGTTTGATCAAATATTTGGCACAATTTTATTAAGGACACACGACTTGCACACTATCACAAAATAGTCTTAAAATATTTTCTGAACACAATAATTCATGAGCTGATTAAGTCTTTATAAGAGCCACTTTTGGTTTAGTCAATTATTTGGAAGCGCTGAAATTGAAATTCACTTATTAATTAATTTTGTGATTAAAATACTAATTTATATCAAATAATAAGTAAATAAAAGAAAACAAATATAAAAAAAATAATAGTAAAAATAT
This sequence comes from Saturnia pavonia, assembly GCA_947532125.1. NCBI lineage: Eukaryota > Metazoa > Arthropoda > Insecta > Lepidoptera > Saturniidae > Saturnia > Saturnia pavonia. Next base: position 2,983,550 of record OX383899.1, on the reverse strand, counting down.
ATGTTTTCATTGCGTCGATTTTTGTTGTTAAATTACGTGTCGCCCGACTTTTTGCTGGTAGATTAATAGTAACCTATGTCCTACTAATATAATCAACATCTATGTCACATTTCCTCAGAATCCATCCGAACATACTTACGCATTTATAATAATAATTATATTAGATATATTTTAAAATATGAACAACCAAAGCACATATACAAAACCTTTAGTGTGATCAAACTAAAATAATTAAATAATCGTTTTATAAAGTCTGTTATTGTCTGATGTATTTGATATATTTAAAATGTAATTTTACATACAATTAGCTATGCCCGCGGCTACACGCGCGTTTATGCACAAGAATAATTTACGAATCGAAACACCTTAACCCTAATTTTATGAATTGTATGTGGTTATTTGATAATTTTTAGAGTCTATCATTTTCGGAATAACATACACTGCCTGTATACAAAATTTCATTACAATCGGTCATGCCATTTTTGATTTAATCCAGATATACAACAGACAGAAAGACGAGACTACTATACACATATTATAAAGACAGAGAAAATCGAATTAATCGAATAAATACAGTAACTACATCGTATAAACAAATACAATGCTTAAAAGCTTACAACACAATAATGTTTCACAATTGTGATCGTTGATATATTCGCCGATGCTTACGAAATCGTCATCTCTGTATGGGCAAAAACGAGCGTCTTGTTTTCATTCAAGATCGAGTCGCCTACGCTCAGTACGCTCGCCCGAGCGCAAGAGCACGTGGGTGAACTTGATCGAGCGCAACCATCAATGAAGCTCTTACGAAAGACAATTGTGAATATTAATGGCACCATTAACTATATGTTTCTCTCCCAATAAATCCATGATAATTTAATACATGTTCGTAAATACTTAAATAAGCTAGATTTCGTATCTATCAACATATTCTAACAACATCGTATAGGTATATCAGATAACGAAGAACTATTAAAATCACTGTTATAAATGTAACTTATATACTTGCAAAATTAAAAATACATATATAATATTCTTATTGTTAAAGAGAAACCGGTGTTATTGTACTTTTTGTGTATTACATTAGAATCTTCACTAATCCCTTGCAACAGAAATATTGGACAGTAGTCTTCAGAACCATTTAATTCCCGTAATTATGGAATTAAAAAAGTTATGCGTGTAACCTTTACGCGTATTTAAAGTAAATTTTCTTTCACCTTGTAGCATAAATATTATTTTTTTAATAGAAATTAAATTAATTTATTAGTAATGCTTTATGTAAATTATATTATCAATAAATATCTCAAAATTCTTTTACTATGACCGCGCGTAATGGTTACTCGCACAGCTCTTTATTTTATTTGCGAATAAATTAATTATTGATAAAATGATTATTATTACTATTGAATTATCAAAAATATATTTACTATAGATTTTATTAAGTTCCATCAGAAAAAAGTGTTACTTGAGTTAAGTCGCGTCATCAGAAGTTGCACACATATTTTTATTAATATATAGAAGCTTGTGTTATTTGTTTATCTGTTTAATATCAGGTGTTTCATTATTTTTTTATAGATGGAAACAATGGATCTCCAAAAATATTTGGTTCTTTCTATAAATTTTATGATTAAAAAGTATATTATTATTGATAAATAGGATCGAGTTGTGCTGCACTTTTAATAATAAATATCCGCTACTTCACTAATTCTTTGGATAAGGAAGCAGACTATATAATGAGTGGTCTCCAAAAATATTTAACTACTGTAATAAAATATTTGTGTGCACTTATGTATACAAGTAAAAAGTTACATATTTCTTTGGCGTAACAAAATAAAGACAACTCAAAAAATTGTATCCCACGTGCCAACAACTGGTGAAGTTAGCCACCAATGATAATAATGTGAGTTCATTTTACTGACTTTTTTATCATATAGGTAAATAAACATTATTTTAATCAAATTAATGAGTTCAATGAACACCAAGAGAGATTATTATGATTAAAAAAAAAACAAATAAGTACATACAAAGTCATCATTATTATCATAATGGAGTTTGTATATATCATGTTGGAGCAAAACCCAGTGAGTCATCAAACCCGCATCGACCGGCATACAATTCTGTTTGCGTTTGAAAAATATTTTTTAAATGTTTAGGTTAGGTACAGAAAGCATCATGTTAATCTTCTTTAAATAACTATGTATTAGTATTATATCATTAATTAGTATAGATTATAAAAAGACCTACAAAAAAGTCTGCGATAGAATATGTCTATCTCCTAAGGATCACCGATAATAAGTATTTTTGTCTTTAAAATAACTGGCGGGCGATCTCCCTGTGTGGTAGCGAGGGCAGCACAATCGCGCATGTGCTCAACCGACGGCATTCTGTAGTCCACGCGAGCGGAGCCGCGGGCATAGCTAGTATATATTATTTGTCAAAAGAGTTTTTTCCTGGCAACGCTATATCTCCGTTAATTCTTCATTAAACTTTAGGATTCTAAGATCATTTTAAAGCTTCTAAATGGTTTAAAACTAATATGTAGGTGCCAAATATTTAAAATAAATGTTATCGTTGGAAAAAATGATTAAAAATATTTCATTATGAATGCCAAGGTATGATGCCTTGTATATTAAAGGCGCCATCTATAAACATGACAGCTGTTACTGTTTAGGTAAATTGTATAAATTGAGAAATATTCGAACTGGTCATTTAGTATATATATTTTTTGCTGTTTATTGAAATGTTTAACAAAAAAAAAATTATGTTCTAAAAAAAAACTTTAATACCACCAGTACGTCAAAGAACTGGCAATAAACTCAGTGTATGACATCTATTTTGTAGTCCAAAGGTAATCATATTAACATTCTATTGTTTTAGCAAGTTCCAAAGTAGCAGAAAAACATATTATATAATTTATCTTTAAATATGTATTTTAACGCATACTTTAATGATTTAATTCCAGCAACTATTATTAATCCCTTGGCTTGTTAAATTTTGATTACTTTGACAATTCCAACAATTTTACAGCAATTTTGTTCGGAGATAACAATAACTAACTTACCCGTGAAAATATTTCGTATGGTATATTATGTAAACAACTTAACAGCTATCATGTTAGTTAAACAGATTGTTAATAGATGGAGTTTCCTACATGTTAGTTGAATAAATTTCCATTGAATGCCATCTGTATTTTTAAGAAAAGCAAATGCTTTAATTATTAATTTTGATAAAAAATTAAGAGTTATCGAGTTGCCACAAATAAACATCTTTGAGAAATAATATGTTATATTATTTGTTTATATTTTATATTGTTGTTAATATATATGTTATATATATATGTATAGTTGTTTATATTTTTTGCTTGTTTATATTTTTTATCTGGTAGAATGCAATATCTAGAGGAGAAGTTAATTGAAAATAATATAAACACGCCAGATGTTATTTTTAAAGCAAAAAAAATTTAATGATAAAACTTGTCCCAAGATCTGTACTCTGTAATGACGAACAAGTTTTTAATACGTCCCTTCATCGTGCGAACAAAACCCCTAGGGAGACTTAGTCAGGGATTTCGTAATAAATGTGCTACATATTCGAATGAACCACATGTGGTCGTGTATCGAGGACAATACGCGATGTTTGCCGATCGATCGCGACTAGTTTTAAATACGTCAAACGAAGGGTTGCGGCCCTTCTCGAATATGCCGATATAGATTAAACACATCACGGAATTACTAATTTATCATTATGGAAATTTTTTAATTCTATTTTTTCATTTTTTTATAGTTAGTGACTGATGGTAAGCACAGTGCAATGCAAAAACAAACGCCAACTATCGAGATATCGGTAATACATTGCCAGAAACAAATCAAAGCAGAGTATCAAAAAAAGAAATAAACAAATCAAAGTCACTCGGACAGGTGTATCACCACTATGACGGCTGTTACAAACTGGTGATAGTGATCGCGATCTAGTCTAACACATTTATACTGTCCTACCTCTCAGTTAGCCAGTAATGTTAGCGTTTGGTACCACAATCTCACCTGACGTGAGCATCTTAAGTGACGATGTCGTCGCAGCTACTGAAACACACGTATTTGGCTTACGTGTAAGGAAACGTACATGCTGGGTAACAGATTTTCAACTAAGCGATGTGTTGGTAGATAGCCAGGCTGTGGCCAGAGTGAGAAAATTACCCATTATTTTAATACAATCTTTTCCTTAACTGAATATTCACTGATTGTACGATTTAAATTAATATCGATCAACAAAAGTACGATCACTGAGCGATTATCGTTTAAAAATCGCATATACTGGTTTGTGAATGAAATTAAAGAAATCATTCAAGCCCGGTAAAGCCGTAAAAGCCGTAAAGGCTCCAGGGCCCCTAAGGCTAACAGTATAGTCAGTTCGAAAAAAAAAAACCATTCGAATTCATCTTTAAAATATTTTCACAATAATTACTTCTAAAATCCCAATACAATTGGTAATTAATATTCAATATTGGTTTTGAATGTTGAAATTCAGGAGGACTTATTGAAAATTTAATTCTGACATGTTTGTACGATCGTTTGCTTAACTTCATACCTATTTCCATAAAAAAAGGTTTCATTACGTTCAAATCTATTGAATTTTACAAAACAAAAATTCATTACTTTATCGTAGTTTGAATTAGGTAAAAAAGAAACATTAGTCTTATTGCATATTTTACAATCCGTAAATTACGTCTGCTGAGGAAATAGCATTATCATGAAAACATTGAATTCCATAATATCATATTCCAAATAAGAAATTTCACTGTTATTTCAATATATGCCAATTTTATAGTATAAATACAAGGAGTTTTAAATTTCAAACTATAAAGTTTACAATATTGCCTGTAATAAATCTTTCAATATCAGTTCGTTATGTAAGTCTTCAATGCTTGACTTAACTCAATCAAAACATTAAAGACGGTTCAGTGTAATGTATAAATATCTCTAATATTTAGTTTTCCATAACTTTAGAAACTAAATATTCGTAATTTGAATTTATGCCAAAACTAATTTCAACAATGCAGTATTTGAATAATATTAATGGACGGTGTATTAATAACAAAAAATAAAACATAATAATAGAAATAAAAGAATATACATATAGAATAAAATAAAAAATCACCTTGAAAAATTGATATAAAATAATTTTTACTCCTTATTGTTGTTCGTTACACGAAGAAAAATGAACGCGACTTGATAAGGTGACACGCGTTAAAATTTTCACTCACAATTTTTATACTTAATTATTGTAGTGTTGTGTCACCGTATTTTTGTTTGTAAACATTGATTTGTTTATTTTCAGTTCAAGGTCACTTCATTGGGTACACTTGAAGTTTGAATATCGAATGAGGATTAGATTTTTAAATTATTAAGTATTACACACACGATCAAACCAGCGCGATCCCTGACGTTATCCCAACCGAGCGCACGTCCACTCCGAATGAGTGCCGACCCCTTACTAGTCTGTGCCCTTACTGAATGTTCGCTCTCCAGGAACTCTCTCGCTCCCTTATTTCGGCGCTGTGAGGGCGACTTATTTGGCCTCTTTGTTGTGTCCCTAAGAGGGGTAAATTATTACGGTTTTGCGATAACATAATAGAACTATGCACTAAATAATCGGGAAGATAACACTTTTTACACGTTAAATATTGAATTTTGTGCATTCGATGTGATTTGAGATCTAGTGTTATAAAGGAAATTTCTTTTATATAAGTTTACGTTGTGTTTTGCAAACGTAACGTGGATTACTAAAAAAAAGGATAAACTTCTTTTTATTAAAAAAAAATATTGTGAGTTATCTTAGTTTTTTAATTATTGGGTTCGACAACTAATCAGAACACAGGGCATTTTTCAATGAGACATTTATTTTGACATGCAAGTTGACTAATAGAATACTTCATATTGAAATTAAGAGGCAATATTACTCTTCCGATTATGCTAGACAATTACAGACTGTATTTGTATTAATATTACAAAATTTAAAATCGCTAAATATATAAAATTAAATGTAAAGTAATAATTAATCTGCGAAAATGAATAATTATTGAAGTATTTGCGCTATATTAAGAACAGTTTCTTACCTGCCTGTACTATCAACGTTAAATCATTAACGATTTATTGAAGTGAAACTTCTTATGCGACTTCCAACGCGTTAAACGTTAAGCGTTATACGTTAAACATTTAACGCACATTATCGGTCTCTCATCTTTGTGTGAGCCAGAGCGAGAGAGCAAATGTCGGTGTGTATGTATATTGTACACTGTTTAAATAAAACATAAAATATCTTTTAAAATGAAGTTTCACTTCTATCGTGTGTAAATCGCACACACACCTTTTTTTTCAATACAAATATTCATAAGTAGCATTTAATATTCAAATATTAGGGTATACGAGTACAATTGTAAAAACCAAGAACGTTGGAATGGATAATACATGTTCTTATTAAGTATTATAATATTTTGTAATGACAGTTTTATTTCCAGTTTATAAATCGTAATGCATTTCGTTAATTGCGAATTTATTAAAGTCATTAAAAAGCATTCCAAAAACTAAAAAGCCTAATTAATAAGTAGTGAATAAAAATTGAAGTGAATAATATACGAATAAAAACTGATAATTAAATTTATATCATATTATTATCTTATGTTATGACAGTTATAAAGTTTCGATCAGCGATGCAAGGTTGCGTGGCGTCGCCTGAACGTCTACGAACGGTACTTAAGTATTGGCAACTTTACGATCGGTCAAGAAACTCAATCATATTACTATACTATCACTGTATACATACATGGGACAAATATTAATCATTAGCAGATGATTAGGTTATTATAGTTTATAAACTGTCCTTAAGTTGTTCACGGTTCACGGTTCACTGGTTGTTCAATATAACTTTATGATTCAGAAAATCTCCGTGATTTGGTTTCAGTTTTTTACGGTATTTTTAATCGTATATTGTGTAATAGGTGGCATTATCGATGGTTATTATGCACGAGTGAAGTGGATTGGCAAATGGACCGAAAATTATGAAATATCATAAAAACTGTCGGAGAAGTTCTAACAAAGCGGCTAGCATATTTAAAAAAAACATAAATCATCAGAAGAGACTTGGCTAACTTTGTAAAACTATACAATTATCCATTTGATAATTGAATAATCGTTGATAACTAGGAATCGTTGCCAAAGTAGTAAAAAGAAGACAAAGTAGGATTATTCAGTAATATTAGCATTAATGCCACGTTGAGATGTTGCAGGTTCATCATTCATCATAATTCATTCCAGCCGAAATACGTCCACCTATGGACATAGGCCTCCCCCAAAGATCGCCATAACTACCGGTCCTGTGCTGCCCGCATCCAGCGGCTTCCCGCAACCTTTACCAGGTCGTCGGAGCACCTTGTGGCGGGTCTGCCCATGCTGTGTCTTCCGGTATGTGGCCGCCGCTCGAGAACTCTCTGGCCCTATTGGCCATCCGTTCTACGAGCAACGATTCAGGTTCAATCTTTATTAATTAATTAAAGGAACTTCAACAAATATCACAGTATATTTTGTTGGCAATATGAAAACGACATAATGTTAACTTCTTATAAACTACCAATTAGAGATGAATTTAGATTGATGAAGGCGTTACTTTGCGGAAATCCAACGTAAATAACTTATTGGAAAATTTCTTCGCTACTTCCGCCTGGAACTTATTAACAGTTCTTATGTTTTTTTGCAACAAACAATGCTTGTTATTAATTGTTGATGTGAACTCGAAAATTTTAGATCAGAAACGAATAATAGAAGTAATGAAATATTAGTAATTGAAACAATAAAACAGAAATGGTCGAGCCCGTAGACATTATTAGCCCGATGTTTATTGCTGAAAGACTTAACAGCTAATTATTTGTTCCAGGCGGAAATTGCAAAGAAATTTTCGAATAAATTAATTAGAGGTTAACATAATATTTTCTAATAAACAATATTAACACCTTAGATAGCTCATAACCATCTGCGGATGCATCACCGCCACACATATTTCTGGCGCGAAGTAGCATTGGTCGTGCTGCTGTTTGCCGCTCCGAAGGGTGTGATTCACAACATGCACAAGGACACTAGACATTCCAACTTAACCCTCAGGACTAGCTACTTATTCACTGGCCTCAATTAGAACTTAATTTTAATTTAGAACAGACAGAGTAGAAAAAAATATTGTCATATTTTTATCAGTGTCTTTAATTATTATTAAGCTTAATAACTATCAGAAAATTTTGAAAAAAATACATGATAAAGACAGAATCACAATAGATTAATGTAATATAGAAAAACTGTACAAATTTAAATACATATATTATAATAGGCTTTCAATGGCGGTTAAAATCTCACTTGAAATTTTGCAACTCAATTATTCAGAGTTTTTATATGTAAACTATGATAATGCACTGATAAATTCCTTGATCAGAAGTAATCTTATGATCATAAAATTTTGGATATTATCCAGTATCATTCAAAATACACACTGGATTAAAGCTGTATGCTACCTCTGCCCTTGAGAGGCGCCGTCTAATTCCTTCGTTATCCCCGCAAACGCGGATATCCATCACCGAAGCCGGGAACTTTATCTTGACGAGGGCCTCATTACCTCCGCGCGTAAACTACACGATCCATCAACTGACAACACTCACTGAGAGTAGCGTGAGATGAGGGCTCATCGCAATCAGCTGTATCTTTATAGAGGTTCCGAAGATATGCTTGACTTCCTCACATATTATAAAACGTAGTCTTACGAATTTTATTTTCCTATTTGTGTGCTTATCACTGACTGACTTAAACAATTAACGTATATTTTAATTATGGACTTGGTGTTTTGCGTCTGATGTTGCAGTCTGCTTTCTTCAATCTTTTCCACACTTACAAAGATGGCAGAGCGCCAAGATGACCGTTTTAAAGAGAGCTCCTCCCGACACGCTAACTAGTATTATAAGCGTTCAAATTCCCTTTGAATACATCCTCGTAACGCAGATACTAACTACAAGCTTTCGTTTAGTATCGTTGGTTGTCTCAGAGTAAAGATGACTTTTGATAAGCGATGAAGATCCATTCGAACCATATCCATCCATCCATCCATACCACCTGAGTTAAGTTATAAGTGGTATAAGTGAAGCAATGATAGCTCAGTAGTAGCGTGTAGAGACATTCGCAGTCTATTGATGTAAGTTAGAATCCCTGCAATGAGCCTGAGCTTTCAGTGAAGGAAAACATCGAGATGAAACCATAGCATGGTGGTACGGCTTTTTTAAATACCCGCTTGGCTAGCTGCCATCCTCAATTTGAACATATGTCGCCAAACACCAATGGGCTTAGCGTGTTACCATCTTGGGCCACATCGTCACTTAAAACCAGATGAGATTGTGACCTTATGACCTTAAACCTTGGCTAAACCTATAAACGATAAAAAAAGTAGGTCTTCATGTCATACATTAATGAACAACGCAGGACCTCAATGTTTAGCACTCAGTACTGCAACTTTTTCTTTATAATATAAAAGAAAATACGACGAATATTAAAAGACAGGCCGAAGTTTTCTTACATGTATACATATAATTTTAACGGCCAGCTGTACTGCTCCATCTGTGATTGGGTTTTCAAAGGTAAGTAAGTTCGATTTCGCCAGTTACATAAGGGCACACGCTTGTAGAAAATAAAACGTCTTTGAAGTGCCACTCATTATTATGGGTTTATGAGTATTAATTACTATTTTGAGTGGCGCAAAAATGTATATTTTTTCCAGTCATATATATAACTAAAGCTCATTCAAGATCAGCTCCATTAAACATTTATTAGAGGTCGCTCATCAATTCTAAAAATATATAAAATTTGTAAGTTATTTTTTTTTATTTCTATCGCTACGGTTTATTTTTCTACACGAAAATTGTTTAAAAGACGCTCAATCTTAAAACATTGATATAAAATTCTAAAGTCGTATTGTACCGAAGTTATTAATAGTAGTTAGTGAGCAGTACTGTTATTATTAGTAATTTGCAGTAGTTGCAATTGCAGTAATTGTAATAATTAGTTACAATTTAGTTAGAACTTACTTTGGATTCTCTAACAATGTTTTTCTGTACCATCGATATGCACTTTTATAAATTAAGGTCTCTCTATTTATTCGACCATCAACTCGAAGGCGGGCGGCATCTATCTCTTCTTTCTTCTGGCAGATTCAGAAGCAGAGGCCTGGACATGTGATCTTCTTAACATTTTTGTATATGGGTGTAACATCTGAAGCGGTTTTGGGGCATTCCGTTTGTGATTGGTGCGACTTTAAAGCTATCATGTAATATAGATACTTTAGGTTCTTTATCAACTTGAGTCACACCCCACTCCTTCTTTTTCCCTGACACGTACTTTTTTTCATAAATCTTCATAATTGTCCAGCATTTTGTTGCGTATAATAGCGCCGGACAGACTGCCGTCTTGTAAATTTCCACAAAACTAGAATCAACGAGCCTTTACATAATAACTAAATAAACTTTAATATAAATTCGCAATTAAGTCTAGACTAGAAACGCTACTAAGCGTTGAAAGAGAGTTTAGGTATACAGCCGCGTTAAAACACAAATATGAAATGAGACGGTAAAGCAACTTTATAAAAATCATTTTAATAAGGGTTCCTGGGTTGGTATTCAACAACGAAATGAAATAAAAATTCTAAGAATAAAAATATGTCAACTTTAGTTACATAATAATATTAATGAAAAATTGATCGTGATAAGTTTACTAAATGTCATGGTATAACAGACGAGTTTCACAGCAACGTTGGATTTTGAAATCACTGCGATCATAAATGTTTAATGAATTTGCTAATTATAAATATATATTATTTTATCCATAGGTTCTGGACAAACTTAATCCTTTAAATCCTATGCTCTCCTATTGCAAATCTCTTGCCGAACCGCCGTGAACAGCGACACGTGCAAAACTTGTGCCACCTGGCTTGGAAAAATCAACAACTTTCTCCACCGTGGCTCATAATATGGCGTAAATGGACTCCCGAGTGCTCCAGATATGAATCTAAAATGGATACTTGTAAGTTCAAAGTAAATAACAACTAAGTGAAGGGAACGGTTCAGCTGTACAGTAAGTTTAAGTTTGTCTTCTATATCAAAACTTATCGTAATTTAAGATACATAGGTTATTTCGTCATTTAGTTCATTGGTGGAGAAAGAGCATAAATAAACGTGCAGTGGTGTTTGAGATGGGGATATTCTTATCGAACTGGGTTTAGGGCGGTTACTGTGTCTGTCTTTAGTTACTCTTTGTATGAAGTATTTTAGAAAAGTGAAATTTGATTACGAATACATATTTTGAATTTCTCTAACAATCTCTCACAACCACTAACACATTTTTCTAATTCCTTTATGATAGGATCATTTAAAAAAATATAATATAAAGTATTTATGTGCGTTCGCAAACTTAACTTACTGTATTTGTCCTTTACATGTATCAGGCATATCTCCATTGTACGAAGCAGACGGGCAATGGCCGACCGTTCAAGCTTCACGCAGCCTTAGTAAGGGAATAATATAAAAGACAATATTTACTCCAATGCATAATATTTTTCAATAATATTTATGGTCAAAATTTAGTGCTTTTACGCGTTTGTTAATACGTCTAGACTTGTAGTTTTAGTTGATGTTGTTACATATTTATTTTATTATCCCTATTCTCGTATTGTAGAGGTTAAGGTGACCGAATAATATCACAGAAGTCGCGAGTTCGTATCCTGTTTTGGGCTGATAAATTCACATTTAATCGGTTCTGATTAGAGTGTAGTCACAGTGTCTCGCTACGGTATGCCACCTTTTAGGGTAGATAGATTTCAAGTCTAGCAACTTAATGGCTTCCGCGGTGGTTTCATAATCCGGTGTATCGACGACTATCATCAATACATTGTCATCACTCACTGGTCACTGATGTAATTAAACTATACTTACAATGAGGTACATTACAATGACTGCTTATGTATATAAAAATGAATAAAATATGTATATAAAGGTCAGGTCAAGAGTACTAAATCGATGAGAATGCATGAAAAGATTGATGAATGTTGAACAAGCGAAAGATGTGTGTCAGGATCGTAGCAAGTGGAAGAACGTGGTCTCTGCCTATCCCGTTGAAAAAGATGCGTGATTTATGCATGTATAAAACTGAATGTCTTTTGTATGTCGCCTTTGCGTTCCTATATCATTTCTTCCAATTGCGATGAAACTTTGCGAGTTGTTTTGTGCATACGCCAGCGAAGGTCTCTGAATTGGTACCATTTTACGATAGGTGGTACATAAGTAGATTCATTTTCAAAACAAACCTAGTAATAGAAACAAATCAGATTTTTTCATTAAAATTTATTTCCTTATGTAATAAAAATATCTATGAATTATTACATAACATAAAAATATTATATACAAAGTACAAAATATTAGTTTCCTATTTTCTCTTCGCAGGTGAAAATCACCGTTCACATGATTTGTTATAGAGAACCTTCTTAATGTCTGTCTGGCGCCTACTATTTTTTCTTAACTAGATTTTTATGATTCGAGAATAGAAGAGCAATTATTATTACACAACATACAAGAAAATACGCAGTATTCTGTTAATGAATATATAAAAAAAAATAAGAATACCTCTATCAGAAGTTAAGATATTTTTTTTAATGTATTATCGTCCATTATATAGTTTAAAAGAAAATTTAATGCAAATACTTTTATAGTACAAATATTTATTTTTATAACATCATTGATAAAATTATATAAAAAAACATGATATTATTTTTAATTGAAATTATTATGGTATAGTAATTCGAGTTACCCACAATTTGTCGTTAAAGCACCAATAATTAGCTTAATAATATAATTGAATTTAAAATATTTAATTTCTTTAATTGTATATACACTTAATCATATTATCGAGCAGTTTTGAAATTTCTCCTACCTTCTAGTATCATTGGCAATGACTCGAGCATCCAAAAAATATCGAATATAATAGGGTGAAAAGTAAATGAGTTTTTCTAAAGAGGTAATGATCGGTTACCGAGTGTTTCCTTCAAAAATGAACGGTTAATATTTTTAGTGAAACATCAATATCTCAATGCATGAGACAGTTTATGTAAGAAAATATTATAGGTTTTATTATTGGCGGTGTTTATAAAAATTACTGCTATACTGAAACCAATGCTATTCGTCGCAAGTTATAATATGGAATGTCGCATGATAGAATATGGAAATCTTAAAATAGAAAAAAGAAGAAAGTTTCGAAGACCGCTTATTACCTCTATTTACTGCAACAAGATGGAACAAGCAAAATTTATGAATACCTGAAGCCTGAATTCGAAACATTAAAAGTAGAATGAAATCCATAAGTGTTCCATAAGTATGGTAAGATTTTATGTAACTTAAATATGTGGTATGTTAACAAACCTACCATTATGGAAGAAGTTTTAACATATTTACATCAATTATTCTTTGGTTATCGAATGTCTAACCAGAAAGAAAAAGATTGGTAGAGACCACGCACCACCATCTGAAAGGGAAACATATATTTATCGGTTTCTCAGAGTTTGAAATCGATAATACGTCGTGACCTCTACCATGTCTTGGAATGAAGCATTTGCCCTGTATCGGAACATTTAAAAGCTGGTATTGCATTATAATGGAAAGATTAAACAAATCTATAAGTTTTCCATTATTATCGCTTATACATAACATAGCTCATTTTTATTCAAAACATTTTAACAAAATACCGTTTCACCAAGACGTCCCCCGGTGAAGCTATAAAAACCATCATAAAATTTCCATTACTATCCGTCCGGGCACAAAACGGGCTCCTCCTTGTCAAAGGTTAAGAATGTTGTTATAAATTATAGCAAAGAAAAAAAAATTGGAAACCTCCGTGAATGTTTCGAGTAAACAATAGGCTATTTACGTGGTATTGATTGTTGATATTTCCCAGTGAAATACATTCGTCTGTATCATGGTGAATGTTCTGAAGAATTGTTTGATCGTATCCCGTCATCTACCTACCACTACAGAAGAACCACATGGTCTGGTCTACGGAGCCACAGTTTCACGGCAGCGCCATCAAGGAATACAAGGAAGTTCGCTAACTTTTACCATTGCCATAGCGTGCAGATGTGGGATAGTCGTCCAGCCAACACGTTCCCTTATTATGATATTGGGTCCTTCAAATGACGCGTAAAATGCAATTAGCAGCCTAGCATGATATCGACGACTGACGATGAAATTTGTGTACCGTTGATCGCGGACTGTACCATAGTTACAATCAAAAAATTCAACTTATTGTCAATTTAACTGTAAGTTATTAGATATAAAAAAGAAGAAGCTCGTCATAATTATAACATTATATAAATATAATTCAAAAACAAGTCTGAAAAGGGCACTAGTTCACATACAAATGCATTTCACGTGATGCGGACACAGAAAAAATGTGACGTTCTGAAATTCGTTAATTTTCGGCCTAAGTGTACTCTAGTAGGTATGAATATGTACATACGTTTTTTTATGAAGATTATTTATCAACTTGTGGGCTTTTAAAGAAATATGAAAACTTTTACACACTTTAAATGTTTTAAAATTACTTAAGTTATAAAAGTGTTAACAATATCGAAAAGTAACAATTACATCATTATCATTAGTTTAGTTAATAATCACACTTGCTTACTTGATGAGTTCTTTATTTAAAAACGTATTAACTGGATTAACATTAAATATGTTAATTCAATCAATGATCAATGAATGAATGATCACTAAATTGATCAATGATCTTGTGTGTTAGTGCTGTTATTTGATAATTCGGCCATGTGATGCTTCCGGTATTGTAAGCGTCGATAGACTGCGGTGACCATCACGCGGACCGCAGGCTTGTTTGCCACAGTCGTGGTATTAAAAAAAAAGTGGAAGTAAAAAGTTATGTATAATTGACAAGTATATTTATTTCTAGTAAATTTGATTTATGAAGTTTTAATAGTTTCAAAATTAAGTTTCATGTTAAATAATAGTTGACAGTGAGTTTAAAAACAACTACTAACCTTTTTTGCAAACATTAAATTTTATAATCGACGTTACAAGCTCAAGCTTGAAACATTATCCATACACGCACTTACATATCTGGTTTAGAAAAAATGTTAGCAACCGATATGCAACCAAAAGTTTGATTAATATAATGTATGTTCGAAAAAAATTTTCAATGACGCATAATTTTAATACTAGAAATAAATATAAAATAGTCATTCCATCTTTTAGAAACAGTCAGACTAATAAATGATTTTTAGTTAATGTGTTAGGTCCTACAATAAATTTCCTAAGCACATTACCCGATATGCCGTATAATATTTTCAAGAATCATGTTAAGCAAGTTTTATTGCTCAAACGATATTGTAGGGTGGATCATTACGTGAATGACGGTGATGTCTGGAAGTGATTCTGTCTCTATACATCCATTAAAAATGATAATAATTGTAAACAATAAAAAAAAAACAAATAAAAAAAATTTAAATTGATCGAGTTTCTTGCCGGTTCTTCTCGATGACTGGGAATGTTTTCCAAACTGGTAGTAGTGTATTGACATTAAGAAGTGCCTTCTTAGGGCCTGAATTGAATGACATATTTTTGATTTTGAAACGTTTTAGTAGCACATTCATTTGTAAATTCATCAACTTTACGTTATAAAGGTATGTGAACTGTGTCGAACCCCTTCTGAACAACTCTCTAAATGAACGATGCGAAACGTTGCTATTGGCAACTACACACGGCTCATTTGCTTGGTATTTCATTACTTCTGTCTACGACAGAGCTCACTTGACAAGGGCCGAGGACCCTAAACAGAACAAATTTTGCTATAAACACTTGCAAGCCGAAATAAACTTTACCGTCAACAAAATAAGAGTAAGGGATATATATAGCTTAAGTATGCAACGTGAGTTTGAAGGTTTGTTTTAAAAACAAGTTTGCACATGCAATTTGAAGTCTTATGCTAGAAATAATAAGGTTCTTGGTAGATGCATTAGACTGTCGATGAGAGTTTGTAAAGCATGAAGTAGTGTTAATATTAATACGTAGGTTTGTTTTTGATGTGACCTCAATTATACAGGCGTTTAACGTGAAACGGAGATTAATGAAGGAAAACTTTTGGGTACGTGAGATTTCATTGAAGTTACGAAAATTTACCTTTTTGATAATTTTCTCGTCCCGAAACTTTTGCAAATTTATATTAGAACAAAGCAAACTGATTTTAAACTACATAGAATATAAATTTAAATAAATTAATCTACGTCATACCTTTGCCGTATTGTGAAGCTGTGCAACTATCTCCCGGCCAGTGTGTTCTCTCTTTCCTACAACTGGGGTCCTTCAAACATGACATTTGAGTAGGCCGTCATGCCAGCGACGATTATTTTAGGATTGTTAACCCACGGTGGTCGCCGATGTTGTTGAATTGCACTGTGCTTACCGCCAAATATAGTGCCTATACTTTGCCTACGAAAAATTGCCTACGAAAAATAATAGTTACGTAATAAATATCAACATATATGTCGTAGCGTCGGTATGGTGACTTCATTCGATACCTGGTAAACAATTTATGACTATTGGGGGTTATTCATAATTGGATATTCATAACTAATCTACTGCTCGGATTGAGTGGAAGAGTATATAATACGTAACATTCAAGGCGCAGGGGCATTTAGTTAGCCTTAGACCAATCTTCAGATTACTAAATACATGTACGCGTGTTTCTTCCTTCCTCCCAAGAAGCAAGAGACATGCATAAATGTATAGTTAGTTAGCTCGAATTCGGATAGGAATTTAGCTAGGTCGCGAATGTTACGGCAACAGCCCAAGCCGAGGTCGGCCACTTGAGCACCCTTGCGCATGTTGCCCTTATTTACCGGCTGAGTGCCTTAAGCGCTCGCCAACAAGTCCGGTGAAACTGTTAAGGCCTCTCGGTCTGTTCGAAAAAGAAAAAAAAGAGCAGGGGCATTCTCACTTAGATTTTCGGACAAAAACGTCAGTGCATTCGATGCTAGTGCGCTGTGGTTGTTGTGGTTACCTGGTTATCTGGTAACATTGCGAATCTGGGGATAGGACGCTGTGCCTGTGGGTGGGCAGTAGTGAGTTAACCAGGTCAGTTTAACGCGGCAAGGAGTAGCTATAGGGGAGGTTGGAGGCCACTGAGGGTAATTCCAAATAAAACATTCTCACTTGGATCGGCAGATAGTTCTCATCTCCTCATATATTTCATAACCTTGAGAGTATAATTTTATCACGTGCTTTTAGATTCGATCCTGAAGTGTGATCGTTGCTTATGACGATATATCGAGCAGAATTCTTGCTATGTGATGCTTATGCTGATACTCAAACGGGTTACGACATCATTGCTATTTTCTTTTGTATGGTTACTCAATCCTGATATTTGCTAAATTTTATATGAGCGTTAGCTACCTTAGCTGTAAGTCAAATATTAAACTTACTTATTCTATCGCAATGATCGATAATTAAATCAAATCAACTAAAAACTAAAACTACGAGAACTGAGACTATGCCATCTGCGTTTATGATTGGATACTTTGCATTAGAAGAACATAGTTCCATTGTAAATGTAATATAGGCAGCATAATATTTCCTCATACAAACCTATCTTATATGTTCACAGGCGACGTGTCCCGCAACAAATCAGCACATAACGCTACAGGTAATCATGCGGAAACTATTCCCCATTCAGGAGCTCGAAATTTTACACAAAAAGGTCCGGGGAGATCCGTTCACAATTTTCACGACCATGCAAAAAGGAGCTATTCAAATATATTAACGTATACTTCCAGTCTTTCAATTTTTAGTTGCTAAGGGAGGGAAGGGAGATCAAGTCAGGTGGGTTTTAAGGGACAACAAGAGACGCGTGCATTCAACCATTATTTCCACGTGATTAGACGTGTCATAGCCATGCCTTTAACGTCAGATAATGTTAAAAAGTGAAGTGAATAAAATCAAAAATGGGTGATCATTTTCGTGTTCAGTTAATAAATCTGTGTTATTATTATAAATATACGTAAAATATTGTAATATTTGCGTGATCCTGTTTTTTTTTTTATTGCAGATTTCTTTAGCAATAATAACAGGATCTATCCATAGTTGTCGTGGTCATAAATACCTTTTTGAACTAGTTCGTTTCAAGAGCTTGATGCCATGTATATTAATAAGTATGTAGTTCTATATGCATGTCTAATAATTTTTTTTCCAAATTATGTGTAAAGCGCGTAACACACGATGAAGATACTATAATATTTTATGTTACCATATCGTAACATAAAACATTAAAGCATGTTCAGGTATCACAGACGGGTAAATGCGTTAATATATGAAATAATTTGTATCTTATACTAATTATGTCCTCTATAAAATTGAAGTACATGACTTTGCTCTATTTGATGATTTTTTTGGTATTTTTTTCACACGTTGGGTTAGATTATCGAAGTTTTCATACGAATCCCTATTTTTTGAAAATATTCTATCGCCTATGTTCATCAGGGATAATGTAAGATTCTAATGGTGAATGAAGTTTTCAAATCTGTCCTGTAGTTTCAGAGCCTTTTCAATGCAAACAAACAATCAAATCTTTCCTCTTTAGTTTTAATATTAGTTTAGATATATAGTATCTTTGCAGTCTATGACGTGCTTTAGATATCTATATCTGTCTGTCATGTTTGGATTTAACTCAAAAGCGGCTAGATCGATTTTTATAAAATATTGTCAGTGGGAATTATATGTCATATCGCAATTGATATCGGAAATAATTGCAAGATTTTTTTTATTTATTCTTAACCGATTTAATGAATTGTATACAGGGAGTATATGTCATTCCGAAATGAATACTATTTGGCAATTATCAGTAAATAATACTTTAGAAAATCTTTAAAATTATATTTAATCTTTGTAACAGTTTTATTATACAACTAGCTGTGCCCTACGATTTCACTCGTATTAAATTTCTTCGACCAACTACCAACCGCGCCGTCGTCAACGCATTCATGTGCCTATTGCTGGTCTTACTTCCCGTACTTGCCTACAGGTTGCCAGATTGCTTGAAGTTTATGCTTACTGCTCCGCTCCTTAGAATCGTAGAATGTAGTTATACTGTCTATAATATTGCTTAATAAATAAACTAAAACATGCAAAAGGAATCTTTCAAATCTGACTTGTAGTTATTAGTATTATTAACATATTCAAACAAACAGACAATCTCTTGAGCAAAACTGCAGAACTATGCAAAATGTAAAATAAGCTTAAATAGTTTAAAAAACTAAAAACGCGCTTTAACTACGCACCAAAAATTATAAAACTTTTTCGTCTTATAATAAGATCTCGTTACCAAGCAGAACCTATTGGATTTGTCTATACAAATCATATGAGCCCAAACTCGGGGGGTTTACTATTATCCACTGATGTGTTCCACTATACACCGCCTGGCTCCATAATCAGATCAGCTCCGAGATATCTAATTATAGTGTCATTCGAACTACATAAACATACAAAGTTTCATTTTGATACGTAAAAAAGTAGTTTAAAATTGACTTGATTACATGGTATGTTCGTTAGTTAGTTAAGCTAATATAAGCGTGTTAAAACTGTAAAAGTGCGAAATATCTGATTTATTATTTAGAAGTCACTAGTATCATTTAAGATAAACAGATCCCATCAAAAACAGATTTCCTAAATTGTTTTATATAAAATAAACGCCACGAAAGCATAAACGTTCCGGTGAAATATATTCGGTATGATAAACCGCGAGCATTAGTTTTGGCCTGCCAGAACCGAGCATGTTAATCTGGCTGCCGTCCGCACACTCTCAGACATTTATCTTGGGAAATTACGCGATATAGCCCCCTTCTTATATACTCTACATCTATTATGTCGTAGGTATTTATTCTCATATATTATAACACGTCAGAATATTAGTAAATTTTATTTTTTTATCACATGCTTGTCCCCTACAGTTTTCTTATTTTAGAAATTCGAAGTGTCACATTTCATGTAAAAGAAAGAACAAATTTTGATATAGCAAAATAGAAATTAAAATAAGACTAAGAAAGATAATATATGCAAGAATTTTTGTAGATTGGTATAAAGATTTCAGTATGATTGGAGTACATATAACAGTTATAAACCGCCGAAGAGGCTTTTATCAAATCTTCATACCTCATAAACAGTACGAACATAAATCTGTCGATTACGCAACGTGCTGAATCACGTTAATAAATTTAAGGAAACTGAGTGACACCCCAGTTTGACGCTTTCGTTGGAGCAATAGAAATATTGGGGGATCACGAATTTGTGATAAGCTCCCAAATGCCCTTGTCGCAAGGAGGTGGGATCGATTATTATTGAACGTTCGTGTCAGCATATTGGATTTGTCACGAGCTGTGATTTAGGAACAGATTGATGCATTCTTAGAGACTTAGGGATGATCAATTTATTTTATTATCCCCTAGCCTGGCCTCTAGGCATCTAAATTTGAACATTCATGAAGAGTGTATTTATTATCTTAGTTCACTATGTAACTATACTAATAAGTTCAATTAGTAGTAATCATAAAATGAACTTAGTGAATTTAATAAATGTAACATCTCATTAATTACATTTTTAGCTTAATAAAAATTCGATGATAAAATAAATCCACATTAATCAGTTCCTTACCATTTATTACAGCTAATTATTATATATTTTTTGTTTTAGAACTGTGAATAAGTTTTTGTGGCCCTGATACACTGATAGGGCATTTACAATTCACGTGATAAAACATAGCGAGATCGGAAAGCGCTTATGCAGTAAATACTCGTTTATCTTTGATTTGAAGATTGCCGTGTTTGACCGCACTAGATGTCGTAATCGGTTGATAATGCGATTATCTATCTAGTATTATCTATTAGAGTACCATTTCATATACGATTCTTCAATTTTTTTTAATATTAACTTAATTCCTTCATAAAACCGTACCAGTTCTAAATACTTTTCTTACGTTCTCTACGGTCTGTGTATTTCCTATTCCATCCGCACAAACCAGTCTCAGCTTCTACTTTAAGATACTTTCACGTTATTTAGCTTTTACGTTATTCTTTTATCATTCATATGTTTTTTATGAGATTCATACCTTTAAACATTATATTGGTGAAATTCTCTTCTAGGTCAGATATGTAGTCACGAAGTATTTGGGTCCTAAACATTTCATATTTAAAATATTAATGTCAACAACAAAAAATTATATGCTAAAACTAGCTACCACCCTCAAATTGACGTTCTGTCAGTTTGTGCCTACTTTAAGTGAAATGATTTACCATCATTTGTCAATAGAATGTGGTCAAACATCAACCTTTATATCTCGATTAAAAGGATCCAACTAAAATGCCCTTATACCCAAATCCGGCGATCTTTTTAATTCAACACGCATGTCGCAATACGTTGTGATGCTATCGACATTTTAGCCTGTGTTCGCTCGATAGGGCACCGGGTTCGTGCCGGCTTCTGGAGATAATACGTGATGGAGGTGAACGTGCTCCCGCATATGGTTCTTTATATTACCGCTAACAAATATCATTCTTTATTGCGTGAACATTAGAAAATATACCCTATTTTTTAGTATGACTATAGAATAATATGATATGAGAGATTTCAATTTTTTAAATGATGATCTAAACATGATTTGAAATGTAGTGGAAGAGAGATATTATCAATATAACGTTATGAGATATTTTATAAGCCAGTGTGCAATATGGATGCAACAAATAAGGATATTACTAGAGCGGAATCGTAGCGTACTTTCTACACGAGTTGATTCAAAATCAATATTTAAAAAAAAACTTTGTTTCATTTAGGCTCTAAGAAGACACTTCTGAATGTTAAAACATTGCTACCGATTCGAAAATCAACCCAATTATAGAGAAAAGTAATTTTTTTGGGTGTTTGCTATATCGGTTATTTTATGTTATTAGTGGATGTGCAGTCACACCCAGACATTACTACCATTCGAGTACTGATCTTCTTACTTACTTTCCTGCAAACCGGTAATGTGTTTGGGAAGTTTATTGTAGAATCTAACACGATTATTTATACAACCTTTACTTGCCTGACTAAGTTTAAAAGATGAGATTACTATTTTATATTTACTAGTTTTGACATTGTGTTTGACCTTTACAAGTTCAAACTTATCTAATCTAAATCCATGATAAAAATTCGGTCACCGTGACTTATTTCTGTGACTGTATTTACTTATCATAAGGTGACATGCAGTACATTTAACTGAGCTCATACAAACAAAAACAAAAATTCGTTAAAAATCTTGCTCATATTAGCGAGGAATGAATACTTACAGTCAACCTGCACAGTATTTTAAAATAAAAGAATGTATCGTTTATAGGTGGCATAAATAGAAGATTTTGCAAAAAAGAAATAAATAAATGGTACACAACTACATAACACATACAATGGATTACATACACAATAGCTGGGCACGTAAGTCCGTTCCTCCAGCAAGGAGCCCTTGAGCCAGCAGCTGCTTGCGCGATACAATGACACTGCATTCACTAGCTAACGACACACGCATGACACTGCACTCGGAAGCAGTGATGGCTCAATGGTAGCATGTACGACTTCACGTCTATTGACCTCAGTTCCAATCCCTGCAATGAGCCTGAGCTTTCGGTGAAGGAAACCATAGCATAATGCTAGGGCTTTTTCCAATGCGGGCCTGGCTAGCTAACAACCTCAAGTTAAAAAACCTGTCGCCAAGCACCAATAGGTGTGTTCCGGCAGCTGTACTTGAGAGCCAATATTCCACTAGGTTTAGCGTGTTTTCATCTTGGGCCACATCGTCACTTAACATCAGGTGAGATTGTGGCTACTACGCCAAAACTATAACGATAAAGAAAAATACATGCACACCACTCAGGTACATAGGTTAAGCCCGGTGACGCTTAAAGCCTGTAAAGGCTTCAGGGCTCTTAAAGCTAATAGAATAATTAGATCGAAAAAAAAGCTTGTCACGAATCGCGACAAACGAAATAAGAGTCGCTGTGAAGATTTTAACAACTAATTTTAAATTTTAACTAAATTTTAAAACTCTACCAGCCCTTTGAATTACTGTATATACACCGACTGATCCCGGAACGCGATATGCCTAAGCGTGCCACTATGGTGAATGTTACCATATATGTTACGCTTATCATTATCGCGATACAGTCAGACATACCTAATTGGGTATATGAAAAAAAAAGAATATCGATTTTTTATGTACATATTTAAAAGCTTCATCATAATTATGATAATAGTCAATTAGAAAAAACTCTTAAACCTTTTTTTTTCAAAACAACAAAACTTAAACAATACAAAATTGAAATATTTTAAAAAGAATCACATGACTACGAACGCGCCACGATTGATCGCCAGGTTTGTGACGTCATAATGTTATAGGAATTTCATCGATTAAGAGTCAAACCACTGTATCAGCTGTGTGCTACAATGAGTAGAAATTAACATTGTGACGGATTGCTCGGATTTATTCGGGAACGATCGGCGAGTTTTCGGTACTGAATTCAAAAATTAATTTTTATTTTGAAATAACTTTTGAAATATTGCGAAAAAAATAGTTTGTTATAGAAATTATTCATGATCTTTCCATTTATCACAAAAAAATAATAATTCAAAAACCCAATTGGACCACCCAGCAAAGTGTATGTTAAATAATGCTTTCTTTCCTTAATGTACTTAATAAGAGGTCAAATAAAATAGAACGACTTCTATAAAAGTACGTAAAAAATTATCAGTAATACATAAATAATTACAAGCGCTCCGACTCCGTGTAAACTGGATTTAGGCGAGCAATGTACACCGCCTTGGGAATTATTTTCCATACAAAGTGCCACTACGATAACAATCGGTAACACGAATATGTAATCAAATAGCCATTTTATTTGCTCCTGTCGATTTTCTTTCGCGGTTACATTCGTAAATTGGTGTTTTATTAAGAACTTTTCTTCGATTATTTAATGCCATGGATATTTATTGCACAGATTAAATCTAGGACAGTATAGATACGATTCTGTACCGATAATAGATCCGTATTCGGAATATATGATCAAACTTTACAATGAGTGGGTTTAAATAATATATTACAACTTGACAATCGGTAACACGAATATGTAATCAAATAGCCATTTTATTTGCTCCTGTCGATTTTCTTTACACACATAACTTTTCACCTCAGCAGTGAAAACACATATTACTTAGGAGACAGAAAATTCCAAAATCGAATTTCTAAGGGGTTTGTTTTTTCACTCGCTTTTTTATATGCATGTGAAAGAGACAGAGCACAGTAAAATTCGAATGTTTCAAATTTATGGCTGAACAATGTCAATTCGTGGCACTGAAGATTGAAAAATTAAAAAGCTACTTTGACTCACGCTCGAATTAAAATCGCGTTTTGTTCACTGTTGTCTCCCAGCAAAAGTGGCATGTTTGAGCTGCTGAGGTGAAACTGTAATTTCTCATACAATTCATCCGTACCTTCTTTTTTCTAAGTTTCTACTCCTATATCCCCTTCCAACTTCATTCTCAATGCTGGCTCACAAATAATCACGGAAAAAATAAATTGCGCAATTTTTCGCACATTAATTACTTGTTATCAGTGGATAGTATAATATATTGGCAGACACGTTACTACATTCAGTGTGCCCTTAGCGCCATCTATCGATAAAATGTAGTACTCCAGAAACAATAAATAGACAATGTTATATTAACACTTAAAAAATATCGTACAATATTCTTAGGCATATTGTAATTTTCTAAGACGTATATGAAATTAGTTATATATATAATTTCTTTTCAATAGCTTTATGAAAGTACATTATCGTTATGTATTGACCAATAATTTTATAACAGTATTCTATTATATTAATCGTATTTCATTATCTTAGACTAATTGCGACTTTATTATTATTTATGTTAAGTATTGTTTAATATAAATAAAAGTCGCCATCAATAATTTTTCCTTTAAAAATAAGTAGCTTATGCATTTAAGTTAATAGGACATAGTTACGAGTTCCTTCCGAGGTACCATTATTGTTTGTATCGGTAATGGGATTTTTCTTGTTTTCAACTCGGTATGTACTGTTGAATTATTGGAACTCGGCTAAACTAATATAAATGTTGTATAAAAATATACCATTTGCTATTTTTGTAATGGGTCTCAAACGACTACCAAATATTAGCGCCGACATATACGATAAATACAAATTTAAATAAAAAATGGCAGGACGAAGATTACTACGTCCATTAAACTGTCAAGGCTTAGTATATCAACAAATTATATTTAGTTTTCTATTCGCTAATGAATAAATCATACAATAGATATCCGGTCTCTTAACCGTGATTCAAAACCAACCCTTTGTTAGGAAGGGAGCCGCTCAGACCCATCCGAAAACTATTTGATATATGGCCGAATTAATACCTACTTAGAATTAAGCTTTGTCTTAAACCTGCTGTGGCGTAAATGACGAAAGTTTTGAGAGAATGGAGTGACAAATACTCTGACTCTTTGTTTAACTGACGGAATAAAATATTAATACTTTTGTACGAGTAAATAGCTGAGTCTATATTTACCTTTATACTTGTTAACTAGATTTTGATTTTACTTGTAAAAATATGCTTTATATATACACAACTTACTGTTAAACTGCATTTTGAACCAATGTTTACCTGAAATGAAAAATATAAATTTAATGTATCACAAAAAATATATATTTTAAATTAACTCGTAAATTCATACTGTATTGAAAAAGATACGTGTTTCTTTCTCTAAAAATTGTATTATAATGCATGCAAATGAATAAATCCACAAGAATACCGAGAAATTCACATAGTATATAAAACAGATTATAATAAGGCTTTAACGTAACGCATGTTTCCATACGCGCCCTTAACGATATAGTACATTACGGTTATTAGGTGCACTGAACACAAGCACCGTGAGGCTCCATAGCTCATCTACGATTCATTAAGCGGTCTACGGCAGATCCTTTAATTCCGCTGCCAATAATATCCCGAGAATTAATACCGTGTTTGTTCCGTAAATCGAATGCGTCGGGCTGGAAAGACCCCCGCGGTGGCTGAAGGGTTACCGCTTGAGGGGTTTCGATGTAATGTGTTCTGCTAAATGTTCATAGATATTTGATACGTGTTCAGATCATACGATGTAAGTTTTAGTGGGACTAATTGGAATATCACACCTATTCTTTAGCGAACAATAAACAAATTATGCTATTATAGTTTTGACCGGCGTATAGTTTTTCGGACTTTGCCTGTGCATTTATTTAGCTATCTATTTGCTCTGGGTGGTAGGACACGGATTGTTTTTGACTGGATCGCGACCAGGTGTAACACCTTCGATAGTGGCACGCTTAAGCGTGTCGTGTTCCGGGATTATCCGGTATATATCCAGTAATCGAGCAGGGTGATAGAGATCTGTAACACCCAAAGACATAAATGACAATTATGCTCGAAACACAAAAGTTAGTCATGTGCAAGGATAGAATCCGCGACCTCTCGCTTCAGTAGTAGGGCTTACTACAATTGCGCCACGAATTCTTACATTTTGAAATGACATGTAAAAGCTACTAGTCGCGACATAAAAATATCATATATTAATTTATTAATGATCGTATGATATTCTGAAATAAATTCGGTTCCTAATCCACACACACTTTCATGTGAAGCATAACTCTCTATATATTTAACGAACTAACTATTACATATTAAATTCTGTCTTTTCTCTTGATATAAATACAACAGTCAAGAATCGAATGGCATAAATATAAGAAAGCAATTTAAGTACTAAAGTAGAAAATAAATATCCTTAAATAAAGAGAAAACACAATATGGAAAATTATTATTTATGAAAGAAAAACAATCTTGAACTGGCCGAACTTACTAAAACAAAACTAAGCTCTTGATTGGAAATAGCATGAACGTTATTTTCTACGACAGAGAGGGCCCAAGACAAAGTCTACTGATAAGCAATGGAGAGACATATGTCGAATAAACGTCTGTATTGATCGGTAAGATACAGATCGGTAAAATTTTGATTATAAAAAATAACCAAGCTAAAGGTTCTATACATAAAACAGAAGTAAGATTTTTTTTTATACTACAAAGGTGGCAAGCAGGCGTACGGCCCGCCTGATGATAAGCGCCTACCGTAACCTATGAACGCCTGCAACACCATATCACAAGCGCGTTGCCGACCTTGAACCCACCCTTCCCCAAGGAGCTCTGGAAACCCTACTCACAGCAGAAACACAACACTAGGTCATTTGGCTGCGATCTTCTGTAGGGTGGAGGTATTCCACCAGTCGGGCTGCCCCAAGTAGAGAGAAATGTTCAAAGAAATTTCTCTGTGCTCTAACTCTCTTTGAACCCACCCTTCCCCAAGGAGCTCTGGAAACCCTACTCACAGCAGAAACACAACACTAGGTCATTTGGCTGCGATCTTCTGTAGATCACCGATTAAAACAGTGTGAAGATTTAAATATGCACTTGGCAACAAAGTTGATTCTTGATACCATACGCTGTGACTATTCAGAGATTTAGAGATTTATCTGAAACATGAAAAGCTTAACGTCATTTACATTAATACCCTTTAAAGATTAAATATGTCACAGATCAATTTTATTATTTGTATAGATATACGTAGCTTTACTTTTTTCCATTTTGTGAAAAGATATTTTTATGTTTATTTATGTTACACAAGTGTGCTACATTTCCCGTATAACATTTTCAAACAAGGAAACTTAAAAAGATAATCTAGACTTTATATTCTTGTCACAAATGAGAAACGATACAAAAACCAAAATGATTTCTTTGCACCACGATTACTTATTCTAATTTATTAAAATAAATGTAATTTCGAAGTATAAAAAAATTGTTTCCAATGTAACAAGGAAGTATTATATCTTAAGTAAACAAATAGTTATTTTTCGTGACAAATTAAAATAAATGAATACTCACGTGAACTATGATGAACACTTCTTTAAATTCTTAACGCTAGAGATTAAACGTTATCTGCTATCAAAGATTTTGATTTAAAACAATAAAGAATAGTAACTTAACAAACATTAGACCACTACCTACTTCACACAAATCATGCCTAATCATTATAACAAGCATCCTCGATGAGCTCAGATGAATGACACGACCGATAAACGATACAGAAATAATTTAATACAACAGATAACTGATTAAAATATCGATCACAATCGATCAGTCTTCAATACATATCCAAAGAAGTGGTACGTGCAAAATGGCAGTACTAGATTCAAACGACGTGAACCCTTGTCTTAGAAGAGTTAAAAAGTGCGTAAATAAAGTATGTTCAGTGAAATCTGTTAAGAAAAGATTGCCAATTATAGAATGGCTACCAAAATATAAATATGCTTATCTCATATTGGATATAATAGCAGGAATTACAGTTGGACTTACAGCCATCCCTCCGATTCTTATCTGGACTACTGATACTCATAATGGGTGTTTTTCAACTCGGTTTTCTTGTGGAGTTTATATCGATCCCAGTTATCAGCGGATTTACTACAGCAGCAGCTCTTCAAATTGCTGCTATGCAGCTGAAATCGTTATTTGGATTAAGCGGCTCATCAGGATCATACTTTGCCGAATCTGTGTATAATTTCATCATGAATTTTAGATCCGTAAAACTTTGGGAGCCTATTTTAGGTTTTAGTACAATGGTAATGTTGATTCTCTTGAAGAAAATGGGTCAAGGTTGCAAAAGAACAGACAATTTTATAAGACAAATGAGATGGTTCATATCTTTATCGAGAAACGCCGTAGTTGTCATAGTTGGAATGATTATAACTTACATTTTGAAAATTACTATTGATCAAGAACCTTTAGCAATCATTGGTGACATCGGTAGTGGATTGCCTGAGTTTAGTTGGCCACCGTTTACTACCATAGTCGGAAATGAAACTTATAGTTTTATTGACATGTTGCAAGTATTGGGACCTGGATCTATTGCTATACCCTTTGTTGCTATACTTGAATCAGTAGCCATTGCTAAGGCATTTGCCGAAGGTGCAAGAGTTGATGCGACACAAGAAATGATTGCTATTGGTCTTTGCAATATCATAGGATCATTTGGACAAAGTATGCCCATTACTGGTTCTTTCACTAGAACGGCGCTAAACCACGTTTCTGGGGTTGTAACTCCTGCTGGAGGGGTTACAAAAGTTTTACTAATTATAGTTGCTTTAACTTCATTAACTTCGACATTCTACTACATTCCGAAAGCATCTTTAGCAGGGTTGATTATTTTTGCTATGTTTTCAATGATTGACTATGCGATCTTATGTAAATTATGGAGAAGTAATAAGAGGGAACTGTTCATTTTAATTATAACAATGACTGTTTGTTTAGTGAGTGGCTTGGAGTATGGTATTACAACAGGTATATTTATTCAAGCTGCATTACTAGTGTATAATATGGCAAGACCGAATATTGGTGCAAAATTAATTAAAAATGAAAAAGGAAATTTATTAATTATACCATTATCCGAAAGTGTAACTTATTGTGCGGCTGAACACGTATGTCGAGCTGTTTTACAAGCTTCAGTTCAAACACTACCAGAAACTGTCATAATAATAGATGGAACGAATTTAAAAAGTATAGATTATACTTTAGGTTCGAATTTGATTTATTTGGTAAAAGAATTGGAAAAGAATTCTCGCAGAATACTACTGTTCAATTTTAATTTATATTTGAAAAACTTATGTGCTGATATTGATATTACCAGTAACAGTAAATTTGTCTACGCTTCGAATGCTATAGAATTGTCTGAAGCTTTCCTCAAGGATGTTTGAACCATTTTTGAATGATTATTATTTAATGTAGAAATTGAAGATAGGAAATTAACCAATTTCACGGAAGCTATATCATATGAATCTGAAGATAAATTTGACATTATGATAGTCATATTTATCGTTACTTATTGCATAATATTTCTAATATTGTTATGCAAGATAAATAAAAGATAAGATGTATCTACGTATAATAAGTATTTCATATACTGACCTATGTTTTTTTATATGTCACAGCAACCGACAAATTTAAAATCTATCATATTATTGTAATTTACTAGTTTAATTAAACATATATTTTATAATTTTATTCGTTATCTATATACCTAATGTTACAATTTTTAATAAACGTTAATTAAATGATAATTTAATTTATTTGAAATCTGCTAAAGCTTTTATAATCCAAAAATCTATATAGTAGGGTTCAAACAAGTCTCATATATTTACTAAGACTCTTATTTTTCTATAATAATGTTAAGTCCATGAAAACTATATCAATCAAATATCTAAGATTTGCCTACACATAGGGTCTTTGTTTGTGGTAATAATGAAAATAGTTGAGCAGCCTCTTATAGCGCCATTTGATTCCAAAACTGTTTTAAGTTATACTATGGTAACTAAACAGTTTCCATATGTATAAGTATTAATAGGGAGATTAAACAAAAATAAGAAACACGTTCATCACAGAAAAGTCTGTCCTATGTGGTGATAGATTATTCGACCTTTCTTCATAACTAACCTTAGTGCAAACTTAATGCAACTCGATGCAATACACGAATTTTTTTTATCAGTTCTTCTAACAAAGTAATTTTCCGAACTGGTTTTAATTTGCAAAATTTAACATTTACAAGTGACA
This sequence comes from Saturnia pavonia, assembly GCA_947532125.1. Lineage (NCBI taxonomy): Eukaryota > Metazoa > Arthropoda > Insecta > Lepidoptera > Saturniidae > Saturnia > Saturnia pavonia. Next base: position 2,952,700 of record OX383899.1, on the reverse strand, counting down.
AACACAATTTAGAATGTTCGATTCTGATTGTTAGAAATTGATGAAACTAGAATTACATTAAACTCAATTATAAAAACAATACATTTGATACGTCCATGTTTAAAGTGAATAATTTAAAGATATAATATGAAAAACCCTTTCAATAATTGAAAATTCCATATGATATAAAATGATTTTTTATAAATAATTGCATCTAAAAAAGAGGAAGTTATATGTAAATTGTAATATTATACGGTGACAAATTTGGAAAAGCTTTCGGAGAGGACGAAGGCTGTAGGTATTAAAAGTAGGTATTCAAATTTGTCACGTTATACTTGCAGTCGCTCTACGGTATGTTACTTGGAGTGGAACCAACGATGAGTACTGCAGCACATGCAATCACTTTTCTCTCTGTCTGTCTGTCCGTTTATGTTGTTTTCACGCATTTAACCATGAATCCGATTTACATGGTTTTTCCTTTAATTCATAGTTATGTTGTCTGGCCAGGTTATAGGATATATTTTGTAAGATAAAATAATATATGAAATAAGTAGTGACGATAATGATGAATCAATTCAGAGAAAAGACGCTTTTGGGGGCGATTAAATGGCTTAAGCCGAGTAAACCATAAGAAATATATCAAATGTATGTACTACATAATTGTAGATCTTAAAAAGGCCTACAAAAAAGTCAGTGATAGCATATACATATCTTCTAAGGATCACCCAAAATAAAAGCTTTTTTGGGGCAGCACAATTTACGCGTGCGCTCGACCGACAGTATACTTATAAAACTTGATAAAACGAAAACGATCTGAAGGTCACCTTATCCAAACTCGATGAATAATATATAAAAAAAGTAATACTTTAAAACTCGTTTTTAGTGTTCACCTCCTTTGCGAAATTTCATACTTCTTAACCCATCGGTTTAAGCTGTGTTTTGTTTGTTAGTAAATTTTTCATAATTATTAATTCGATTGAGAGTAGATTTTGTTTATGCTTCATCTACTTTAAATTTAGCTGAAACTTAATCAAAGATGGTGGTTTAGAACACAGAGCAATCACAGACAAAGACACACAAATTAAAGGTCAGATAGAAATAACGACACACAAGTTGCACATTGCAAGTTGTCATATTTAAGGAAATTTACCACATGAGATTGCAATTGTTAAATGAGACAAAGAAAAGTAAGCACGTCAAGTTATGATAAGAAATTTCGGATAACGATAAGGATCTTGTTAGTTAATCATAGCATTTTGAAACGTAATAATAAAATTAAATAAATGTATTGTTCTTATTTATAGTAATAGTATAAATATAGAGAATTATTGAAACAAATATTAGGCTATACAACTTCACGCTACAACACTAAAGAGCGGGGCAAAGTTGTAACTCGTGGGAAACCGCGGAGCATAGATTCAATTTTATAAACTGCTAAATTTATTTTTATTATGATAGTTAGTTGTATGCATAAGGATAGTAAATCTTCGTTTTATTTTCCCGTCCTTGTATTTACTATAACTTTTATGTCAAAATCAAAACTTACCGGTTCTTCATATGAACCACTTTGGAAAGCATTACTATGAATTTGCACAGTCAGCTGAGATTGTATTTGAAATAATTATATAATTATGAACAATAAAAAAAAAATTAATTGTATAATTGCGCCAGCACTACTACAACAACATCGAGCATGGCTTTTTTTTTTTTTTTTCGAACTGACTATACTGTTAGCTTTAGGGGCCCTGGGGCCTTTACGGCTTTTACAGCTTTACCGGGCTTGGGGGCGAGCGCTTAGGGCACTCAGCCACGAAAGCTCAGCAACAACTTCCGAGGGTGCCAAAGTGGCCGAACCTCGGCTCGGACTGTTGCGCGTATGCAATTAAGTCGCGATCTGACTAATTCCCTATCCGTAATTCGATCTAAACTAACTATACATATATACATGTTTCTGTCCCCTGGGAGGAGGGAAGGAACATGTGTATGTGTATTTAGTGGTCTGAAATTTTTGTCTACTCTAACTAGGCAAAAAAAGAAAAAAAAAGGTCCCTTACAGAACCTATGTACCTATGTGCGTTGTGCATGTGTGTATAATGCAGTGTCATGTATGGCTGTGAAAGCTAGTGATTATAGAGTCACTTGTATCGCGCGAGCGGCTGCTTGTCTCAAGGGCTCCATGCCGATGGATCGGACCTAGGCTTGAGTTGCCGCAGAGGTGGACGGTCGTGGTGGGTGTGCGAGCGAAGTTAACCGTACGTCCCCTGCGGAGGGAACGGTGGTTTCGCGGGCGTGGGCGCGAGCACGCATATGTTGCGGGAGCGGACGCGTAGAAATTGTTAGCTTTCTCGATGTCGTCATCGGGATCGACGAAGAGATTTCGCGGACGGCGTTTATAACGTTTGGCAACGGGGATCGAGTTGTCTGGGACGTAGTTCGCGGTGGATTTTACGAGCGGGTTGGGATGATTCGAAGCGCTATCGAAGTATCTCCTGGTGAGATATTTGATCGAGCATGGCCCGCACATGATTACGTAATGCGACGCAACCACCCGTAAACCCCAATCTATATGAATGACGACGACGGTAAGTGACGCAAGCCACAAACGCTACAGCTCTGTAAGTGAAAAACTGCTCACAACCGAACCTACGAGGCGTGAGGATAGGCGAAACGATAATGGTAGGCGCACATACAGTATATTACGAGATGCTAGCGAGAAAAGATCCACACAAACACGAACACCAATTTTAAGCAGTTACATTTTTATAAACAAGAAATTGTTATATGTAAATTTACAATGACATACAATTTTCCAGTGCTTCGCAGATTTCATGAGAATTTCTTGCTGTTTCTTCATATTTCTTCAGTCTTCTTTTATGCGTTGCGGTTGACTGCGTTTGATATTCTACCGGGGCCGTTTTTTTTTTCGATCTGACTACTCTGTTAGCCATCAGGACCCTGATTCCTCAGACGGTTTTTAGAGTTTCACTGGGAATGGGGGCGAGCACTTATGGTACTCCGCCGCGAAAGCTAAGCAGCAAGTTGCCGGTCATTCGAAAAAGTCGCGATATGACTAATTCCCTCTCCTTAGAAAATTCGAGCTAAATAACTATACATATATACATGTTTCTGCCTTCTGGTACGAAGAAAGGAACATGTGTATATTTAATGATTTGTCAAGTACTGCCGGGCCGCTTTTTTTTCGATCTGACTTTACTGTTAGCCATAAGGTCCCTGAAGCCTCAGACGGCTTTTACAGTTTCACCCGGGCTTGCTGACGTGGTCGCGTTCCAGCACGATTTTATAACCGCGGGTCCACGTGTGAGTGAGACGGACAACGTTTTCCCTATCTCTCTAATTTCTTATGTACTATTCTAATCGAATTATCTCCAAAATTCAATTAAAATCCTATTTAAATCTCAAAAAACGAATTACACATTTATTAGAATATTCAATGCAATTATTACAAACACAATTTAACAATCTTGATTAATAGTCTTCTCAAATATTAAACATTCAATATTAACACACAATAACTATTATATACTGATATCAAACCTATCAGAACACAATTAGAATACTATCAAACGTTACAATTATAAACTTGAACACAAGCATACATCAAGAACATTACGATTCAAAACATATATAAGTTTAAAAGTTAAATCATTATGTACTGCAAAATCCTATAAATTTTACTTATCGCTAAACATTAAAAAACAAACACTAGCAAGTAAAAACCACAAAGTACTAATACTACTACTAATACTAAACTAGCCTAATCCTACGCATTGCTAACAAATGCAGATAAACAAAGATGAACACTTTTTAAATACTTAAATATAAAAGATTTTAAACGGTAGCTTCTATCGTTTTAAATTGAAAATTTAAAACAATATACATAGAACACAATATAACATAGAAAACAATAGCGAATAAAACAATGTAATAAACATTTGAACACTACTTGACATATTTCGTAAATAATCTATTATATCAAGCCTACTTGTATACAGAGATGAGTGACACGACCGATAAATGATAAAGAAACTCATTTATTATAACAGATAACAGATTCAAATATCGAATATAATAGATCAGTCTTCAATACATAGCCAAAGAAGTGGTACGTGTGAAATGACAGTACTAAATTCAAACGACGTGAGCCCTTATCGAAGAAGAGTTAAAAAGTGCGTAAAGAATGTATGTTCAGTGAAATCTGTCAAGAAAAGATTGCCGATTATAGAATGGTTACCAAAGTATAAATATGCTTATTTTATCCAGGATATAATAGCAGGAATTACTGTTGGGCTTACAGCCATCCCTCAAGGTATTGCTTACGCTGTTATCGCTGGACTTCCTCCAGAACATGGACTGTACGCTTCACTTACCTCTGGAATAGTTTACGTCTTCTTAGGCAGCTGTTACAATGTTACAGTTGGACCGACAGCAATATTAGCCACTATGACAGCGAAATACGTGGCTAATTATTCGATTGATTTCGCTATATTGGCTGGATTCTTATCTGGAGTACTGATACTGATCATGGGTGTTTTCCAACTCGGTTTTCTTGTGGAGTTCATATCGATGCCAGTTATAAGCGGATTTACCACAGCTGCAGCCCTTCAAATTGCTGCTTCGCAACTGAAGTCATTATTTGGATTAAGCGGCTCATCAGGAAACTACTTTGCCGAATCTGTGTATAATTTCATCAAGAATTTTAGAACCATAAAACTTTGGGAGCCCGTTTTAGGTTTCGGTACAATGATAATGTTGATTTTCTTGAAGAAAATGGGTCAAGGTTGCAAAAGAACAGACAATTTTATAAGACAAATGAGGTGGTTCATATCTTTATCGAGAAACGCCGTAGTTGTTATAGTTGGAATGATTATAGCTTACATTTTGAAAATCACTATTGATCAAGAACCATTAGCAATCGTTGGTGACATCGGTAGTGGATTGCCAGAGTTTAGTTGGCCACCGTTTACTACTATGGTCGGAAATGCAACTTATAGTTTTGCTGATATGTTGCAAGTATTGGGTCCTGGATCTGTTACTATACCCTTAGTTGCTATACTTGAATCAGTAGCCATTGCTAAGGCATTTGCCGAAGGTGCAAGAGTTGATGCGACACAAGAAATGATTGCTATTGGTCTTTGCAATATCATAGGATCATTCGGACAAAGTATGCCGATCACTGGTTCTTTCACTAGAACGGCGCTAAACCACGTTTCTGGGGTTGTAACTCCTGCTGGAGGTGTTACAAAAGTGTTACTAATTATAGTTGCTTTAACTTCATTAACTTCGACATTCTACTACATTCCGAAAGCATCATTAGCTGGATTAATTATAGTTGCTATGTTTTCAATGATTGACTATGCGATCTTATGTAAATTATGGAGAAGTAGTAAGAGGGAACTGTTCATTTTAATTATAACAATGATTATTTGTTTAATCCGTGGCTTGGAGTATGGCATTATAACAGGTATAATTATTGAAGCTGCATTGCTATTATATAATATTTCAAGACCGAGTATCGATGCAACATTAATTAAAAATGAAAAGGGAGATTTATTAATTATACCATTATCCGAAAGTGTACCTTATTGTGCGGCCGAATACGTACGTCGAGCTGTCTTAAAAGCTTCCGTTCAAACACTATCCGAAACTGTTATAATAATTGATGGGACGAATTTAAAAAGTATGGATTTTACTGTAGCTTCGAATTTGATGTCTCTAGTAAAAGATTTGGAAAATAATTTTCGCAGGATACTACTGTTCAACTTTAATTTATATCTGAAAGACTTATGTATTGATATTGATGTTTCCAGTGACAGTAAATTTGTTTATGCTTCGAATGTTATAGAATTGCCTGAAGCTTTTTCCAAGGGTGTTTGAACGATTTTACATGCAAAATTATTTTTATTTAATGATACAAATTGAAGAAAGGAAATTGTTTCATTTTACACAGAAGCTATATCATATCAATCTTAAGATAAGTTTGACATTATGATAGCCATATTTATTGTTATTTATCACTCTATATTTCTAACGTTGTTATATAAGATAACTAAGATTAAAAGAAAAGGTGTACCTTAGACTGCGTCAGAATCTTATTTTTTTTTTGAGTAAGGACATTTTTTGTAGAGAGTTTGATTTCCTAAAAGAAAACGAAGGGAAAATTAGAAAAAAAAAATTTTTTTTTCGACGATTTACGAAAGGGGACCACATGCGCCAGCTCAATTTTCAAGATATCAAGCTTATCTTTTAGGAGGTTTTTCTTTGTCTAACGAAGAAACTTATTAGACGTACTTACTCAAAAAATTTAAAATAAAATTTATTCTGACGCAGTTTAGTGTACATACGTATAATGTGTTTCATTTTTCTGACCTATGACTTTTTTGTCACAGCAATCAAGAAATGTATAATGTATGATATCATTGCAATTTACTAGTATAACTTAAAATATATTTTGTGTTTTTATTATAATAAACAAGATCTATCTATTTGATGATACAATTTTTAATATATGATAATAAATTGATAATTTATTTTATTAGAAATTTGCTAAAGCTTTTGAAATACAATAATCTATTGAGTAGGTCTTTAGGCTAGAATTGGGCACAGTGACAATACCATTCTTGTCGCTCATTATTAATGTACACTTCTCTATCCCCACCCCTATTATCCATTGTTAGTACGCATTACGCAGCGAGTGAAGTAAACGGACTACCAACGTCGTAGCTTTCTATACTAAATTTTATTGTGTGTGCCATAATTATTAAGGTGTTTTAAGGGAACTTTGTGTGCATTGTGTACCGTGGAAGAAGAGGAGACATCCTACATGACGTGAGCGAATTAGTCCCAGAAATAAGGTTTAATAGCCGAGGAATAGCCGTACTCATCTGTGTGACCTAACAGCCAAGCAATTGATTCACATATTTTTTCATAGGCTCAACTGATTCCGCTACTTTATTTCCTTGTGGTTGAGCAGTTCTTTGCATTGTGTCGATACAGTCCACATCTCTCTTCCATTAAACCCGCAAGATTAACATTGTGAGCACCTAACTTGTAAAAATTAATTCAACATTTTTATTTGAACGAAATCCGGATATTCTCCAGCTATATATTCGAGTATGCATAGGAAGTATAAAAACACAAATAACAATGATTTTCATCATACAAAAGTCTCTCCTATGTGGTGATAGATTACTCAATCTCTCTGCTGAACTAGGTTTACCGGAATGCAATACGAGGATCTGTTATGATAATTTCATGATTGAACATGATGTTATTATCGTAGTGATAGTTTGTAGTATTGTATTTATAGTGTAGCATTTTGATCTGATGTTAATTGATTATGTGTCCGAAGAGTTAGCTTGGTTTAACCCCTACAATCACTTTTTTCTTGTCAGTCTCTCTTAGCAAGGCGATTTACCGAAATGATGGTGGTTTGCAAAATTTGACGTAGGTAAGTGACTTGTTTTGATTATTAGAAATTGACTAAAATTTAAACGTACATGTTTAAAGTGAATAACTTAAAGATATATTATGAAGTAAAGAATATCACTTTTATGAATACTTGAAAATTCCATGCGACTGCCAAGTACCGTAAAATGATTTTTTTTTAAATAAGTGCGTCTCTAAAAAAAAAACAAGTTTTATGTAAATATAGTGACTAATTTAGAAAGGCCTTCGGGAACAACAAAGGCTGTATGAATCAAAGGCCGTTTCAAATTTGTCATATTATACTTGCATTGGCTCTATGGTATGTTACTTGGAATAGGACCAACGTTGAGTATTGCAGCATACGCGATCACTTTTATTCATTGTAAGTAAAGTATAGTGGGAGAGAAAAACTTGATAAAATGTAAAAGACTGGAAGGCCGTCTTTTCCAAACACGATAAATAACGAAAGTTTCTAGAGTTGTATTAAATTGCTATTCACAAAAACTCTCATTATCTGGACATTATTAAGCAATCGCACTAATAATTACACTATAAACCTGAAGTAAGTTCCCTAAAAATATAATATACATGAATAAAGAAGAATATTTTCAGCGCTGTGAATTATTATGTCGTTTAGTGTTGTAAAACAGTGTATGATATGATTCCACATCAGGGTAATATATTTATTTATTTATATTATCATTACCAGTAGTAAGATATGGAAATCCAAGTAAGAGCAATTTAATCAGGATATGGTGCGCAAAGAATTAAAAAAAAGTGTCACTTCTTGTGGGATTATGAACGCCAAAGCAACAGTGTTTGTGCAGCTGTTTTCTGGTTCAAAGGATGTGGTTTACAACACGGACCTGCACACGAGCCATTTCAACTCAGTTCTCAGGAGTAGGAACATATCATGGCTGGTCTCAGAACTATAGTCTTTTAGAATTTGTTTATACACAGCTATAGGCTGCAGCGATCAATTGGCATAAGGTGCTACGCCTGTTTAATACTTATTATGATTTAAAAATATATTATATTTGCGCAAAACTATTAACTGAATATTATTAATACTTAACGTTTGACTTATACCATACAAACAGCGCGTTGAATAAAACCTCAGGTTTCAACATCAACATCCTAAGACAAACCTCAGAGGTTTAATAGGATGCCTTTAACTAAACAAATTGTAAAAAATATATTTGTGAAAATAAATATTGAAACTTATGATCCGGAGTGTACAGCAAACATTGCCTTGAGTATGCCAAAAATCAGCGTCTAGACTAGACTATCTAACGACTTGCTCTCGTGTATAATTTATTTAAATAACACGAATATTTTACTTTAAAACATGATATTGGAAGCGTTACTCATTTATCATCAAGCCAAAACTCACGTAGAGGCGCGCACGTAAATATACTTTTTGGCAAAAAAGCGTAAATGAAGTATATACTTAAATTAAATGTTTGGGTACTTATATTATGTAAGAATGAAACCCTAAGAATAGCTAGACTTAAGAGGCAGTGGGCGGGGCACATAGCTCGTAGAACGGATGGCTGATGGAGCCAAAGAGTTCTTGAGTTGTGGCCGTGTACTGGAAGACGCAGCGTTGGCAGACCCGCCGCAAGATGGATCGACGACCCGGTAAAGGCATCCAGCGGATGCAGGCAGTACACGATCGGTCATTGTGGTGATCTTTGGGGGAAGCCTATGTACAGCAGTAGACGTCTTTCGACTAAAATGATGATGATGAATGAAAGAACAACAAAGATGGAAACCGAGGCTGATCAAGAGTGACCTATATAATATACCAAGTATGATGAGAACCTTTAAGAATGTAATAAGCACTTGAAACTGGTACAGTGACGTAATAGCATTAATAAATATAAAGGAAGAGAAAAATATCTGAAAGGATTGAGAAAATGCTCAATTAACTCTGTTTCTCTCTGCAGGGATTAGAATGACTATATTAAAAAAACCCTAATGACGTAAAATTACTGCACTACACAATATAATTTTATAGCTGCAAAATAATCACAGTCTAGAGATATTAACCCATCTGATAATTATTAGCCTTTGTTGTTATTAGTTAGTAATAAGAAATGGGGCTGAAGTTGCGGACGAACACATTCAAAAAACCTATCCAGAACTCAGTAGTAAGTTATACAAATAAACTTTTTTTTTTAATGTAGAGAATATTATATTTTTTATATTCGTAAAAGTGTGCGGACCATAAGCATGCATGAATAAAAAAAAATTATGCTGCCCACGATTGTAACAAGGTAATCCTTGAAAAAGGCTTGTAAGTACAGTTAGCCGCACGCATCTATAATTGTTTGGAGACATTTTTTTAATTGAAAGTCGTAAACAAGCGAGTGGATCAATCAGAAATACCCTAAGTCCATAATATAGTTTCATCAGCATATTTGTCTTCACCGACAGTAAAGGATCATTATAAATCAACGTGCCTTCCTGTCAGATTAATCTGTGTATGATAAACTTTCAAACTTTATTATTCTGGCTAATAATAATAAAATTGTCGACAATATACCATTTCGAGCAAATCATTCTTATTAGAAAACTGTCGATGCCCGAAGAAATAGGGCTGTTTCATCTGACAGCTATAAAACAGAGGGTTTTGATTTAACGGCGTATTGGTAGGGGAGAGGACGGGCTAAGTCCTGTGAAGTGGAAAAACAACTTGTCAAATTTCAATTTTTACGAACACTTATTTTTCATTATTATTTTTCTTTGTTGTGTCGCTGCACTAATCAAAATATTTTTTTGATAATATACTTAGGACCGACATTTCAATCGTCAAATAACTTTATTTGAGGAATAATTTTGACGTTTTGACGGATAATCCATGGACGGATAAAAATTCTCTTAATCTTTTATCCTTACTCAAAAAGTGGTGACAAGGTGAAAATATGGGCGAATGTTTAATTATTTTTTTCTAAGAAATACTATTTCACTTATTTAATTTTAAATTAGAGGAGGATAAAAACAAATATTGTGGATGTGTAAGAAGACTGATAAATTTGAAAGAACAAAGTTACAGATAAAAACTAAAAAAAAAAACCCTCTAGGTAGAAGGTCGCAAGGTCCTTTTTTGAGGTTACGATTTAGTTTAAGTCCTTAATCCAACGGAGTAAGTAAAATATACAGAAGAAGAACATCATTATAATAGTGTATCTCAGTAGGACTATAGTGGCTGGCATAAATTCACCAATTAAATATATTTCAAAATACAAACAACTCAATACAAACGATAAACGGTACCGAACAAACAAAGGTGTGAGCCACCCTACAGAAATGTCAATTCCGCATAAAGCGAGCGGCGCCGCGCGGCAACTAGTTATCGTGGCTGCGTCAATCAATGTTTCCGCACTACGCATACAGACTTTGCGGTTTTAGATGAACAAAAGCGATTACGCGGCAGTTTTATTTTATTTCTTATATACTTCGTCCACAATGAAGTTGAAAATATGTCGTCAAGCATCTAATTGGTTGTTCCGAAATCTGTAATCGGGAGCTAGATACATTTCTATGACTAGCGTATTACCGTCTTCGAACTCATCGTCTTTTAACATTTTAACCGGTGTAACCGTGTAACATCTGCGCTTAGGCATGTTGCGTATCAGGATTATCCGGTATATATCCAATAACTAGGCAGATATCTGTACTTGACTAGGTCGTCATCATACAAATGATCGTAAACCGTCACAGTGGCTCTTTTTGAAGTTTTTGGCGATATGTTGTGGTTTTTATTTTTTATTTAATAACTAAGGTTCTTTAACCCAATATTATGTAATATTGGTGGCATTTTGCGTGACATAGTTTGGTTATTGTGCATTCGTGAAGTGAATTATAAATATTAACTGGAAACATGCATTTTGATATGTCACAAAAACTACCTAGAAAGTTCTAACAAGATAGCCACTATCTTGTTGGACCAACTTTGTAATTATTTGAAATTATGAAGCGATGATGGCGCAGTGGTAGCATGTACGACTTCGCGTCGATTGACGTGAGTTCGAATCCCTACAATGAGCCTGAGCTTTCGGTGAAGGATAACATCGTGAGGAAACCATAGCATGCTGGTAGGGCATTTTCTAATGCCCGCCTGGCTAGCTGCCACCCTCAAGTTGAAAATCTGCCGCCAAGCACCAATAGGTGTGTTCCGGCAGCTGCACTTGAGAGCCAGTCTTCCACTAGGTTTAGCGTGTTACCATCTTGGGCCGCATCGTCACTTAACATCAGGTGAGTTTGTAGCCACTACGCCAAAACCTACAGCAATAAAAATATATATATATATATATATAAAAATACTACAAACACATTGACACTGGGAAGTGCTTTTTGCGGCGCCAAAACAAGAAGAAGAAGAAGCGTCTCTTTTTTGTTTTGCGCATTTCAGGATCAGCTAGGCCAGCGGCTAATAGCCTTGCAGGCCTGCATGACACCGGCGAGTAGCGATGAATTGCTGATCCTGAACTTTAATATAAAAAAGTAGTACATTTTCACTCATACAATTCAGTCATACCTTCTTAGCTCTTCATCTACTTCTCCGTTTAGCTGTTATTAATAATGGAGAATGATAAACATAAAGTATAATTGCGGTTAAACGCAAACTGTTAACAAAATAAAGTAGATATTCAGCTGAAATTATTATAATAAATTAAACACAGTGTTCGAAGTTAATATTGATTAAAGTTTACTTAAAATAAAATTAAAGCAGAAGCTATCAAATACATTTACTTTACTAGATAAAGCATTACCAATAAATGTAACGTAAAATGTTATGTACGTTATTATTATTTATTGTTCGTATCCATTTTTATTAGATGAAAGACGACTCCCGTCGGACCGGCGCCTCTGTCGTGAAACTCAAATCATTCTTTGAGATCATTGTACGATGTTATATTGGCATTTTCGATTAAAACTGTTTCGATTTAAATATAAATACGGTTATTTATTTAAGAGTTATGAATGAATTATGTACGTTCAAACAGTAGGAAAGATTTATTTAAAAGCTTCGTTTATTTACGTTGTATAGTTTAGGAAAAAAAATTAACGAATGAATGTAAATAGGAAAACATACTAGTTTTCGGATATAAACATAGAATTAAAACACTATGTAAGTGGAGTGTAATAACTATATGGATATAAATATAATTATTTTTAATTACATTCACGTTACGTTTTTAAATAGATTCGATTGAAAAAAATGCCAAAAAAAAGTTGAAAAAAATCCATATTCGAATAGTATTTAAACATTTTTATCTATATAAATAAAAATGAAATACTTTTCATTTGTAAGTGCAATACTTGGGAACGGCTGGACGTTATGGCATTTTTTTTATGTTTACAATAGTGTGAATAAAGTTTTTAGGGACAGAAAAACCGGAATCCTTTTTTTATGAACACAAGAAATACTTGGGGCGGCCCAACTGGTAGAATACCTCCACATTACAGAAGATTGCAACCTAATAATCTTGTGTTGTATTCCTGCGCTGAGTAGGGCTTCCAGAGCTCCTTGGAGTAGGAGGTTCAAGGTCGGCAACGCGCTAGTGACATCTATGGTATCACAAGTGTCCATAAGCTACGGTAGCCGCTTACCAACAAGTGGAGCCGTATGCTTGTTTGCCTCCGTTGTAGTATAAAAAAAACTCACAATTAGAAAGATTTACGTAACTAATTTTTTGGTTGGTTTCTATGGTCCTGGAAAACGTTTCAGGAAAAAAGTTCGGCATAGGTGGCACTGTGGTCGAGTTATTGACTCGAACAACTACTGCTGGGCTAGATAGTATGTAAATATTATTAATAGCCACTTTATATACTGTAATGTTTTTGCTTGAATGTTACGTGAATATTATAATATTCTTTTGTTTACCGGCATAAACTTACGCAGCTGAAGGCGTCACAAATCTATACCAAAAATACACTACTAGCGTAAGACGTAACACTTATCTACTTGTAGATGTGAACGAACAGGGTTAAGGTCGGTCGACAATACCCTGTTTGTGTCCTTAAGAATTATTGTCATTTTTATGGCCACTCGTTGAAAGCTCGCCAAGTTTTGTCTTCGATTTACATTTGTCTGGAATGTGTGTAAAGAAATTGTAAATATATTGACTTGGAAATGATTGACGTGTTTATTTTCTGATATTATTTTTATTTGTTCCAAATACACATATAGATAATTATGTATTATTATGTATTAGGTATTTGCAGCAATGATGGCTCAGTGGTAGTGTGTACGACTTCACGTCAATAGACATGATTTCGTATCCCTGCAATGAGCTCAGGCTCAGGCTCAGGCTGAGCTTTCGGTGAAGGAAAACATCGCATTTTCGAATGCCCGCCTGTCTAGTTACCACCCTCAAGTTCAAAAACCTGTCGCCAAGCACCAAAACATCAGGTGAGATTGTGGGCACTACATCAAACTTATAACGATAAAAAAAATGTTTATATCAATTGGATGCTTATAAACAGTTTTTTATAAAGAGATTTCAACTAAACTTTCATCCTAATATCGAACAAAAATAGTATTTATTTAATATTTATATTGTATATTACAATAAATATTTACTTTATTTGGTGACAAATTAACAATACGAATGTTGATAATTGTTTTTATTTTTTTATATGATTCCAGTTATAGTTTGTCTCTCGAAGTAGAGGTAATGAAATTTATAGCAGCGGTCATAATCCGCTAGAATGCAAGTAGTCAACTTCGCTCTTGCTATTCATTCGTTCATCGCTAGCAACTGACTGAGATGTCACGCAGTGGAGGACTAAGGTCGGGTATTTATCAACCGACAGTAACCTGTCCTTTTGATTTGTTTTGTACAATTAGCTACAATTAAGTCAAAATATCAAGGAGATTGCAAATTTGATAAGGTCGAACAGGTCCAAATTATTGTAACATGTAGTCAAATAAAAAATGTAATTGAAGGCCGTATCATATTGATTTTCGTTTAGCAAAACAAAAAAATGCATTGGGTACTATGACGAGCATGGCGTCACATCCGGCCGCTGTGATAAATGGCGTCAGTGCGCATTTCCGATGTACACGTGACCGCGCGTTGATAATGGGTATATACCTCGCGCTTTATGGCGATATGTCGTCAATGGATTTTATTTATGCCACATTCGTGCTGTATTTATATCGGATACCTGATAACTATAGATAGTATATGCCATTATGTTTTATTTTGTTTGCAAAAAGTAAGTAAGCAATAAAGTATAATCATATTATTTTTTCTAATTTATCTCTAAATACATTATAGATAAATTTGAATTGTTCCTTTTTTTATCAAAGGCTTAAATACTTAAAATAGTAAATAAAAGATGTGAAAATATTTCTGTTTGTAAAACACGCTTTTGTTTGTAAATTATCGAACTCAAAAGTAAATAATATTTTTATGCATAAAGTTATAGGAGAAGGGTATATTTGGTCACTGATCAGAGGCGCAGGCAGTAGATACTAAATGTAATTTACATACACATACAACATTTTTAAAATATTTATTTAAAAGCTTGAAGGGTTCAGTTTAAGTAGAATTACGCCTTATGCTGTTAAAGAATTTATTTTTAATACTAAGTTTATATAATAGGTAGATTTAAAAAGTTATCGAGAAATAAAGTACTGGTGTTATTTTATTAATCTCTTACTTACAATAATAAAACAAATGATATTTCCCAATATAACTTAATTCAACAAGCGGTTAGTTGTCGATAAGTAAGTTTCAATAAGGTCGAAATTTTCAGCCTTTCCCTAATAATGTACCTCATTTTTTATGCACCCCGTCGATGCAGTATAGTTTGATCCCACATATCGGGGCAAGGGGGTGAAATTGGTGTTTTATGGTGAAACGGTATGAAGTATATTGCCTAGAAAATTGGGAGAAAACTTTACCCTTAAATCATTTTTTCTCGCTTTACACACTAAAGCGCGTCACAGACGACGCGGGTGCTATAATATTTTAGCTTAAGTTAAAATGTCGCTCGCCATACAATTTAATGGACTATCACACACGGCGAAGATAATATATATACGTAAGATACCGAGTGATATGGTTATTACATCTTAAGATGTTGTGACGTGTTCTCGGTGCGGGGCGAGGGGTGTCGATTATGCCACAGGTGATGTAGCTAGTATGTACTATAGTATTGTATCCCTAGTATAGGTAAAATATCGATTGTATGCAAATCCGGATATTATGATTGAACGAAAATTTATTTGAATTAATATCCTTATGCTCAATAGAATAATCGTGAATTGTACAAATTCACGCTTTTAAGTCATTAGACCAATCACTTCATAGAAAAACCACAATCTGTTCCACAATGCAGTGAAAACGTACACAAACGATGGCGTAATCTTTTATTGGTGAATTTGAACCACGTGACTATCTATATATTCCCTCTATTGGCTCAAAATACATTACCCATTAAGTAAAGTCAGTTATCAAGTTAGAAATGTACATTTTAATTATAACTATTAATATTATTTTGTTATTATTTTACTACCTGCAGTAATATTTACATTATATTTATTTATATCATTTAATTTTTAAATACAGAAGAAAAACTTCTTACCATTAAAATTTACTATAGATTCATGGCGCTTTGTTTACACAGGCATGATAAAGCGGGAAGTACTTTTGAGACGTATGTCATGTACGTGTAATATTTTATGTACTTGCATAATAATTATTATCTACAGCTAACGAATGTTTTTTATTGACAGAAATGAATAATTTGTCATTATTTTATTATAGTAATTAGAAATTGTAAGACATATGGGTAATACCACTTTCATAGAAACTAGCACCCACAGGGATCATTACTATTACAATCTAATTTGTAAGGCATGAAAAACAAAAACAATATTTAAAGAACTCCAGTAAAATTATTAAAAACACACTTCAAATTAAATAATTGCAAAAATGAGCAATAAAAGAAAATTAATTCTTGTAATGTATGATTTAAAGGAGATACAAATAAAACATATACGATCAGCGATGTTAGTCCACATTATCGATAGTAATATTTAAAATAATATACAAAACAAAATTAATAAAAAGAAAATAAATAAATGTTCATGGTATAGTGGGTAGATACATATTATATTACCTATACTCTTTTTACTTTTATAAATATACATTTTTTTAACTATCGATTGACTATCAGTTATTTCGTAGTACGGAATGTAAAAGTAAGCACGTCGAGCGACGGTGCAGCAGTTTACACGTATCAGAAGTGAAACCTTAAAAAAATATATGTTCTTTTTATTCTGTTTCATTCTCTCGTAGGCTAAATCCTATCGATGTACATGGTTGTCTCTTTTTACTGACGCTTTTTCGTTTCATCGAGTTTTAAATCACAACGGTGCTAAAGAAGTTTTCACTTCAAAAGTTCCGCAGCTTGCGTTGTTTGCTAAATTGGTGAGTTAAAAACAAGATCATTCGCTCAAATCTTTGTTGAAATCACAAAAATACCTCTTATATTGTGTATTGGAAATAAACTATCGATAGTTTTATCCCAACTATTTGATTTGTTGATTGGGTTGTTAGATTTGGTTAATTGATAGTTAATCGATGTTTTACAAATACTAGATACGTTTTCATCTACGTCACGACGACCACATCTTTTAAAATGTGCTAATGCAATTTGCATATCGAATTCTAAATCAGAATCATCGTCTGACGACCTGTCTGATAAATCGAATAGTACAGCCGTGTTACTTATATTTAATTAACCTGTAAATATAATTCGAACAAAAAATAGAAACGATACCTAAGCAGACTTTTAAGAGACTGAAACGATTAACGTATCTTAGCCGTCCGCTGTTACGTTATCGCAACATAAAATATTATAGTATCATAATCGTGTGTGACGCGCTTAACATAAAACTATAGCAGCCATATATGTATTACATAATCGGTTACCGTAGCCTATGTATGCTTGTAATACTAGCACGTTGCCGAATTTGAACCCTCCTTCTCCAAGAAATTCTAGACTCCTACTCACCGCAGAAAACAGAAAACAATATTATTTGGCTGTGATCTTCTGTAGTGTGAGGTATTTCAACAGTCAGACTGGCGCAAGTAGATATGGATTTCTAAAGAGATTTCTCGGTACCCTACATCTCTTATAGTAGTAAACCCGGACAATGTGTCGAAGGAAGAGGGTTTGAATCTAACATTGTCTGAGTTTTCAGTAAATATAATATTATGAATTTATGAAATTATAACAGCATGGGCACAGGGAAGTTGTAGTTTCCATTTTTCCTGGTTTATTATGATAACATCGTTAGCTATATGGCCACAGAAAATCAGATTTTAATATTGTTTGGGCTGGCAGTCCAATAAAACAAATTAATAATTAAAATATTTCAAAAATAGGCTGAAAATCCCTTGAGATATTCAAGCAAGGTCGGCCACAATCACATTTTAATGATTTTTAGGGATTTTTATAAAGGTCAACGAAATGTAAAAACTGTTGCCAACGAACTGTGAACAGTGGCGGATTTAGGCTTGCTGCCGCCCTAGGCCCCGTTTAATACGCCGCCCTTTTTGATTATATGAAAGTGATTATTAAAATTAAACATCTAATTTTCAAATATTTAAATTATTATGTAATACATAAAGATTATTAATTTAATTAAAACTTTTTAATTTACTTGTTCATTTATTATTAAATTATTGAATTATTTAATAAATTTTACTGGAATTTTTAAACATTCATAGCAAAATTACTTAATATTTTTATTACAGTTGTCCTTGACTTGTTTGAAATTTTGGCTTAGCGAAAATTTTGCCGCCCCTAAAATTATGCCGCCCAAGGCCCGGGCCTCACGGGCCTAAGCGTAAATCCAGCGCAGACTGTGAATAAAGGTCCTCAAGTAAAGAAACTGATGCAAAAACTTATTTGTGTGCTCCCGCAGATGGATTTGAACCTGTGGTAAAAATATCAACCTTTTAACTTTTCTTTATATGAATTAGACAAGTACTTAATAACAACTTATGTATTTTAAATCTACTCTATAACATGTTGGGATTTCATATAATCTTGAAGGGGAACTTGAAAGTCAATAACTCAACAGCACTTTCATAGATTACCGAGCCAACGGCGCCGATGTGGCGGCTTGCGACGGAATACTTTATATGTTTATATTTCACATTATGGATCGGTTAAATATTTTTCCTATTCTTCATCTTCATACTCTTCTCCAAACCAATCAAGGTCGGCACAACATGTGTTCTTTCTTCTTTTTGTGAACTGAAATTCATTCATATTTTACGGCCGACCGTCAAAACTTTTTGGGATCTCCTTGTTTGTGTCTAACCAACCATAGCTAAATAGATCCAATCATCGCCACTACTGCCTTAAATAAATATTATCTCTATTATTTTGAGAATCATTACAATTTCGATAGTGAAAAACATCACGATGAAACCATGGTCTGGTGCAAGATAGTTCAATTACGAGTTTTTTATACAGCATTTTTAATCACGTTTCTAGAAACAAATTTCTAGTTGAACTACTGTAGCAAAGTACTTGTCAATTCGTTTTTTTTAATTTAAAATTTGAAGTATGACATCACTTAAGAAGAAGTAAAATTGTGGCTATATATATTATAATTTGTATAGATAGAGTTGGACCTCAATTTTACCTGTCGTTAAGAGACGATGTCGCATTAGTTACGGTAACACGATAAACCTAGACTGGCTCTCAACTACAGCTGTCCTATTGTGGTTTCATTACAATCTTTCCCTTCATCAAAAGTTCAAGCTCATTGTAGGATTCGAACACATACATCAATCGACGCGATGCCTGAACACGCTACCGCTGAGTCATCATCATTTAAAACATATAAATAAATATTTAATTTAGTTGTTAAATTTAACTAAAAATTAACATTACTTTAGTTTATATGTACATTGTCTATTGTAATTCCCACCATTATTCGCAAATCATAGATTTATTCGTCGAAACCCCTTTCAAGGCGAACCCATAAAGCATTCACCATACACAAAAGCAAAGACTTAATTCACATTGCGCACCGGAAGTCCTACCATTAGCTGAACAGTTAACATTAAGGCAGTATTGAAAAATATGTTAAGACCATTTTTAGCCTACAAAAAACTAAATGTCATCATGCCAAAAAAAATTGTTGGGAAAAATTGATCGAAATATTTGAAATATCACAAATTATTCTTTCATAAAAAAAATTAATGAACTGTTGTTCAGAATTGTCATTTTACATTTTTTTATTGAATTCTAAATTTATATAATTTACTTACTTTAAATTATTATACCACTACGACTTTTCAAAATATAAGTCATTTATTTCAAGACAGTATTGTACGCATATTAGTTTATATTATAATAAAATATATTAAATTACAAAACAAATTATTAAAATTACCTGATTATTTTTACCAATACATATAAGCTAATTTAACTTTACTTACTCATTAATGTTTTACACGTGACAGCGAGCTAGAAGGTTTGGGCGGCGCGGCGCCCTATAAGCTTCCGACGCGCATTTGCATATGCGACAAAACTCATGTGTGGGCGGGGATGCAATTTGCTCTCTCATGTTTTAATGTTCAAATTTCAATCTATTTTATGTGCCGTGAATAAGTTATCCAATTTTGAAATGCATAGTCTATTGAATCTAATTTAAATCATAAAAAGTAAATCTAATACCGATTTATATATCTCTGGTGATAGATAAAATTCAAAAGATCGTTTGTACGAACGTGTAATCTCTGAAACAACCAGTCAGATTTGAAAAAACTGTTTCGCATTTTATAGTCTATTTGTTGAGGAAGGTTATAGGGTTATAGAACTTCATGCTACGATCCTAAGGAGCGGAGCAGTAACCATTAACGTCAAGCAATATGAAAAGCTGTAGGCAAATATAGGTACACGGGTCCGTTGGCGCCGGTGCGGCGTGGTGAAAACTTGGTCGAATAAATTTAGCACGGGTAAAACCGTGGAACACAGGAACATGTACGAAATAACCCAACACAAACACTATACGTATTCTTCTTCTTTGACCCTTATTCTTACCTAGGTAGAGTCGGCAATAGTAGTTTATGAAACTGTTGCATACTCATTATGCATATATTGCATGCATACATATGCATATGCAGTATCATACGAGTGTTTCAATACCTAGTTATGTGCAGTTTCATACAATACTTTATCTACTCTCATATATTGGGACTGAACCTACTAAATAAAAGACCAAAGTTAAAAGAGTAAGACCTAGTTTACTGGTTACAATAATCATTTAAGTTTAGTATGTTTTTTTTTCAAAATCGCAATTAGTTTCGTTTTTCGTTGTATGTGCTTACTTTACTCTTTATCATTGAGTATATAAAACCATAGAGAGGACACTTGAACTTGTCAGACAATTCCTGAAAATAAGCCAATAGCACGTTTTCTGCAAACAAAGAAGCTTTTTTTCATTTTCCATGCCATTAACATCGTGAGAGCATTTATCATATAATTTTCTCAACTTTGCTGATAATAGATTATGAAGCATTTCCGTCACCGCATTTTATTATTCACATTCACTGCTATCAGATATTTTTGAGCAACAATACAAAAATTCCCACGAAATTTGGTACAACAAAACGTATGAATGGCGCCAAAACGCAGCATATCACCGCGCATGCGCTAAAGCGGACGCTACCATAGACAAATAAATATTGGAATCAAAACTATTTTGTAATGCTATATAAATTTGCCCTGTATATTATTGAAAAAAAAATGTTCCTGATCATACCCATTTTAGTTTGATGCAATCTTCTTTTCATCCGTCTCATTCGTTGTCCAGCACTCAGATCCACAAATCACAACAGGTCTTATAATGGTTTTATATACATTTCCTTTAGTTTTGCAAGCATTCGTGGATCACATATGATCCCCGTGACCTCTAGCCATTATGTTCTACCTGCATTTATCCTGGTCCTCACGTCCCAGACAATGTTACTGTCGTTTTAGACCAATGAACCAAGATACCGAAAATCGGAGCACACTGGTATGGATACAACAACATGCTGTTTCTTGTACTTATTAATTTAATGGAACTTACAGATATTTTGACATACCTTATAGATCAGACCCGTAATATCGATAAACTATTACCTGTAATGAAAAAAACCTTAATAAGTAAATGATACAAAAGTATTTAAATATTAATTAAATTTTGATTATAAAGTATGGGTGGTAGGACACGATAGGTGTAAAACTCGTCATACTGGAACGCTTAAGCGTATCGCGTTCCGGCTTCCGCCCGTTTATATCCAGCATTCAAGCAAAGTGATAAGGATCTGTAGAGGACTGGGTCGCGATCACTTTAAACGTGGTGATAAACACCTAGCATTGAGTCTGTTTTCCTTTGTCGCGTTTTGGAACCAGCCAGTTGCCGAGAAGTTCGTACGCCGGCATGATAGCGTCAACCCGCAATGGATTACCGATATGTCAGTGATCGCTGGTGTTTTTGTATTGTACTGTACTTATCATCAGGAAATGTGCAGTCAACTTGCTTTCAACTTGTGTGTCTGTTGTTCCACGCGTATTTGTAACGCAGTGATAATTTACATCCCGTAATTTTATTTCTACTCATATTATTGACATTTCATATAGTCTATCAATTGAGACATGACATATTATACTTCTCGTGTACAACATTTCATCTGAATCTTTTACTACAATTTTTGTACGATGCCTAAATGTATTGTTAACGATTTTTATAGTTTATCAATTATGGACTTATGTATGCTTGTCGTCTACAAAATTAAATCAGAATCGGTTGAGAATTGATATTTTTTTTTAGATGTCTATAAGTAATATTGAAAATTGTTATAGCCAATCAATTATGACGAGTGCAAAATATCATCAATTTCAAACTATCATAAGAATTTTTTAATAATTGTTTTTATAATTTCTAATAGTATTATTGAAAATTCTTATAGCCTATAATTTGACCAATGACATAAGCTTCCCGTGTACAGAATTTCATAAGAATCGGCCAAGCCGTTTTTGAGTTACTTCCTGGCATACAAACAGTAAATATTTTTTAAGCCCATTATCTTAACCAGTGTCCTTTATATACTATGCCAATCGGGAAATTTCGAAACAATATTACATGTATAGACCATAACTACAGAATTTTTAATATGATTTATCGCATGCAACATAATCAAACCCACAATAAATCCATATATATACCATTATATTTTGATGTATAACGTATAGTATGTTTTGTTTGATGTAACGAAAAGAAAATGGATTACTTGAGGCGGAACGGTCGCGTGTTCATACGTAACTAATGAAGTGTGAGAGATATGGATGAATCATCTCGTGTGCGGCGACGTTGTACTTGTAACAACTTCGTGAAATATTGTTAAAGGTTTCAGTTGGTAAATTCATTGTTACATACCGTATCAGTACAATATAATGAAGAAATCTATATATTTCAAAATTAAATACTGTTTATTGGTAAGCGCATCATTATAGAAATGTTTTATAAAAATCCCATTTAAATCGGATAAGCGGTTTTCACGTGAAAAAAACATAAACGGACAGACAGACAGAGAGACATTGAGATTTATAATATGTATAGAAGATATAATACAAGTAACTGCAGTAAAACACTATAGTATGCCATACGAAACAATTTTAATGGTGTTTTTACTTAAAAAAAAAACTGTAAAATTAAGATTTTTACATAGCGGGTTTTGAAGGCGCAACATATCGATAATAAAAATATTTTTGATGATAAACAAAACGACGTAACGATAAATATTATATTAAATCAAATTAACACAGATATTTATCAGTTTTATTAAACGCTTTCTATAATTTATTTGTACAAATGAATTTCAGGGCTTTACGTCCGTAGCTCAATTTCCCTGTCACTGACGTGTTACTTATGAATGTTTAACGTCCACTCCCTTTGTACAACCCTCTTATATACAGCATGCTATGTTTAAAACAAAAAATCAATATTGCACATAACTATAAATAAATAAAAATGTACGTACGTAATAAAACAAAAATAATTAAAAAAAATCGCATGTGCCAACAACATCATGAAGTTATTATAGTCATCAAATGATAATAATGTAAATTTAATTTACAATATTTTAATGTGTAATTTATTTTTTTGATTGTTTTAATGGCTAACTTCATCATGTCGAACTACCGTCACGTGATTGATGCGCACGCAGCTTTCAATTTTAACTTCTATTAAACGTGCTATATCAAATGTTAACTTCAAAAATGTAACGGCAAATGCCAAATGGTTGTAAAGTATTAACAAAGAGTTTTTGAAATAGTTTGAGACTGACTTGAGAGTAACTCAGTTGTTTTTTTCAGTCGGAAATAACGTTGAGCTCAATCTATAGTCAAAATTGTTTCTGTTTATTTTTATACTAGCTGTGCCTGCGAATTTGTCCGCGTGGTATACGTGCATGTAAAACAACAATAAATAAAACGCATATGTAGGTGTACTCAAATTTCAACATTTGCGATTTAACCGTGTTCCGTGCTTTGTAAATGTGTTTGTTTTCTTAAATGCAGCGTGAAACTCACAGTTAGCAGTCAGCCGTTCCTCACGCCCTTCACTACTTTCGATCGATCTATATTCGAACATACGTCTCCGATGTGAATTTAACCTAACACTTCGTAATAATTTATGAGTATCTCAGTCAGTAGCGAGTCACGCCTGACGGTATTCCCTTGTTTCCTATAAGACTAGTCTAAAATTATTAATACACGCGCTTACAGAAAATAAACTTAAGTGTGAATATAAAAATCAAGTCAAATTCGTTATAATTTACAGTGAACAGTGTTGTAAGAATTGAGATAATATAAATATTTCCAAAGTGTTTGAATTTTAGCTGTCGCCAACACTCTCGATTTTTTCATAGTACCTTATTTAGCCGATCACTGAGGCAAATAAAGGGTAATTTGCGTGATATCTTAGGATTTGTTGCAGTCTGATAAATTGTTTACCTTAATTTTTTTATCTTATTTTTTGTTATTTTTGTGGTTTTCTTTTCTACCGAATATATCACTCCCATTGTACCCCATCCTTTATAACATCACATCAAGAGAGTCGCTGATAAGATAGTACTACAAGGTCATACAACATCTTGGCATCATCTGCAATAAGGTTCTGCCAAAATGCTGTGAAAAACACCTATATCTTGACAGTTTAAATTCCTGCTATTCACCAACGACTCCCTTTCGATATTGTTCTTGGCACACTCCATCAGTTGGTGATGCACATCATCAATCTTCCACATATATTACAATTGGGTAACTCTGCTTTTCTCATGAGATATGCAAATTTTCTGGATGGATAGTGCCTATCTTTATATATTGTCTTTATTTTAAAATATAGTAGTACTACCAATAATTTATGCCTGACTTTCGATCGTGCAATTGTGCTAATGACCATCGATTAATCTATATTTAATGAACACTATTAATTGTAATACTGTGTTTTTTTTATCTTTACATTTTTTATAGAAGTGATTTAATTTCCACAAACTCAAATTAATTACGATTCGAAAAAGTAGTAATTGTTAAAAATAAAAATTTCCATGAAACCTGGGAACGTAAAAACGCTAGTACGGATATTGACTCGGCTTCATACTGTATAAAGGTACACCTTTCGGTTTAATCGGACGTTGTGCAGTTAATAAACAATGAGTTTGGTAAACTCGTTAACGGGAGGCGGGGCCCAACTCTATTAATTCATTTACAACTTCATTATTCATACTTGGATAACATACGAGTAGTAAATACAGATTACTCGGAGTTATTAGAATACTGGACATAGGGAACTTCGTGGGAAAAAAGTGTGCATCAGTTCACACGTGTCAGAAGTGAAATTCAGAAAATATGTTCTTTAAAATTATTTTTGAAAAATATCTTAAATCAGCAGGATTCGAACTATCGACCGCTCGTGCATACTGCGTATGAAGTCTGATCTCACCACTAGGCCAATTCGAGGACGATCACAAACATGAAAATCAGGACCTGCATTAACCGCGCATAATATAATTTTTATTGTCGCTTTTTCGTTTCATCGAGTTTCAAACCACAACGGTGATAAGGAAGATTTCACTTCAAAAAATCTATTGCAAAAACAATGCTTAGTTGAATTTGTTACATCTGATGTACACCACAAAGGCATGTTTATGCGTGTCGCGTTTCAGGGTCAGCAGAAATTTATCCAGTTATCAAGCGGAGTAATAGGAATTTGTACTTGACTGGACCACGACCACCATGCATATATTGATATACTCTTCACAGTGAATCTTTTGGTTCATCTCGTTTCGAATCGGCCATTTTATATCCAGTGGCCAAGAAGAACAAGCCGGCATAGCAGCGACAACCTCCGATGGATTACTGACTTCACGGTGGTCACCATTGTGTTTGGATTGTACTACGCTTATTATCAGGCACACAGTCACATTACCTTGCTACTGTAAAAAAGGTTAAATCTACAATTATTTTGTTTCGTAGTTTATCAAGCGTTTACTAAGCTTGGTGGTAAGATGCTACATTCGCTTAACAGCAAATGTAATTATTATACCCGTTAAAAATAAATTTACCAGTGTTTATCTATAGTAATACTTGCGCTGTCATGTCAGCCTTCTTGTCAGCTGGCTGATACAGGAACAAGGGAAACCAAAAAAAAGTTATTGTAGTTGTATACAAGGTATACATAGTAGGTAGTCGCGACTGTCATGTAACCGTGCCAGATTGTTTGATTGTGGAAATAGACCGGATGATCGTAGAACATGATACGCTTAAACGTAAAGTTATAGGAGAATTTACTTCAATCTACTCGAAATTCATTAATTTGACTGAACAGTGTTGTTACAAAACACAATAAAAGCGTGTCGTGTGTATGACACTTCGTTTAATGAGTTGCAAACTTGTACCGCGCTGTTAGTTGGTGCCGGCTGAAGTGGCAAAGTTCATACAACCCGCAGAGAGCTCAAACGAGTTATACGAAAACTACACGACAAGCTAACTTATGGTAATATTATTCACTCGCTTACAACTGTTCTTTTATTATGACAGTGTTAAGTGGTTTTATGACAATGTAAGATTTTATACCTAACTCACAAATGTATACTAAATAAAGCTCAAGAGATTGATTGTTTGTTTGAACGTGCTAATCTCTGTAACTACCATTCAGATATGAAACAATATTTTAGTAGTTTTTAGCCTATTTATTGAGGAAGGTTATTAGTTATATATAACTTAGGCAAGTACGGGAAGTAAGAACAACAATAGGCTACGCGGATGCGTTGACGACGGCGCTGTGAAAAGTTAGTTGGTCGAAGAAATTTAACACGGTGTAACAGCTAATATAATCATATAAGCCGTATGTTAATAGGAAAATGAACAGAAAGTAAGATAAACATTATAAGTATTATAAAAAAAGATAACGTAAAAATAACAAACATTTAAGATATGTGCAGTTACCTATATAGTACGTAGAGTGAATGATAGATGGCGTTAAAACAAATCTGTCATTTCCGTAACCGTGTGTCACCATGACGGCATGTATAATATATTTTACCTCAAACTTCGTACTTAAAATGGTGAAATTTAGATATCTGAGATGTTTTTTTGTGATAGAGCATTTTTAGTACACCCTCTACTAGCTGTCATTATCATCATCTCAGCTGAAAGTTGTCCCCTGCTGAAAATAAGTATCCCCAAATACGAGTAATCGCAACAATAACCGGTCCTGTGCTGCTTTCCAACGGGGTCTTACAACCTTCACCTCTTAATTTTACCCTCTACTAAGCCAATCAAAAGGAGTATAACGTCGAAAAAAAAAAGAATCATGGTTAAAAGCGAAACGTGTGAACCTTAAACGCGCATGATCTCATTTATCACTTCTATGTGATGTTTATTCTATAAATGTATGTAGCGACGCTTAGTTAAATATTCGCGCTTTAATTAACTTTGTCAGCGGTACTGCGGTGGTGGGCTTCACCAAAACGTAGCTTTGCAGCCGCGGACATTACAATATTTGATTGAGATCTACACGGCACGCCGGAGGTGTGAGAGCATTTAAACAAAATACACGAACCTTTGTACATTTTACACAAAAATCAGTGATGTTCGGTTTGCATTTTAAAACGTGCTATTTAAAAGACTACACACAACATGAAATCGGTTACAAATGTCAAAATACAAGCGAACTAGCTGACCCGTGTAAATATTAATGATTGTACGAGTAATATAAAGAATTAAACTAACATCTGTCACGTTTGTTAAACAGATTGTTAATAGACAACACCTTCCTACATGTTAGTTTAATGTTTTCATTGGGAATGCCATGCCTTATTAAAAAATTTAACTTTTTTTAAAGAAAAATAAAATCTGACTATGTATCTATTTTTGGTCAATAGCGAGGAATATAAAATTTAAAATGAAGTTTGAATCATAAATTTTGAAGTAGAATTAAGTACCACTCTACTATTAAAGTGAAAATCTGTCGCCAAACATCTCCGAGGCAGTCTCTCAAGGTTTAGTATTACTAAACTCAAGCCTTATAGAAGAACCTTCTCTGTATACTACATTGGTGGTTGTACTATTTGGTGCAAAAATTTCTTTCTGCTACTAACTCTGGAACAGGCCACGCAGAATCTGAACCGAAAATTGGTATTCTTACTTTCATAGGAGTTGAAATCCCTTGAACGATTCCTACAATACAAAATAGTCCCCTCGCCAAATTTCATATTTCTATCCTTTATTTTGGGATGAGTGAAAAAAATATATCCACTGATATATTTGTTTTTCTTGTTTCAAAAGTAATGAAATATATGTCGCTCACAATTTTATATAAAATTTTAGTCAGGTTTCAATTGACATAGTTTATAATTTAAATTTAAAACTTATGTCTACATATTTTTCTTTTATTTTATGAAAATCAAATTATTAACTCTATAAAATATATTTGTACTAGAGATATGAACCGCTTCAAAAAAACCTAAATAAATATTTTTTTGAAAACCGGTTTTTTTTAAGATTGGTTTTCGCTGCCGAACGAGCTACATAATCTATTCTATCACTTTATCACCAAAATCAAAATCACCTTAAAGCTCCTGTACTGAGAAGCATATTACAATATGGTTACAATTGTCACAAACGACCTTCGTCTCTTGGAATAGCTTCAAGCTTGCGATCGATATTAATTGGATCACTAAGCACCTAACGCGGCACAAATAACGTCGTCTTTAAACATTTATCGGTGGCAGCAACTTCTATGACTTCAAAGCGCATTCATTGTCTCGACAGCAGAATAATATGTACTCTCGTACAAAAGGAGCTGGCTTCCGGTATTCAAATATGCTTCATTCACTAGAATGATGACTTAATTTAATAATAAAAACAAAGCACTTTAATTACTTCACTTTATTTGTTAAACTATTAGATTAATAAAATAAGGGATATTAAAACCGAAAATCAAAACCGTATTTTTTCGAAAATAATTGTTTAAAAACCGGTTCTGGTAGTTGTCACATCTCTAACTCATACGCTGATATTTTATAACGTTTTATATTTATGATATGTATTTAGTGAACTTACTGTGTTATTATTTTATTTACAACAATACCTGTGTGAATACGCAAATAAAATTTTAAATAGCTTCTGTAGTATAGCTACTATATTTACAAATTCGCAGTCAGTTGAAAAGACTACGAGGATAGATTATTGCGAGCCTCTCAAAGGGACGGCCACTAAAACTCATTTCGAATCTCATCTACAAACCGGCTGGAATGTGCAACGGCTCATTACAAAAAGCATTGATGCCGCCGAGCACAAAGATATTCAATTCAAAGCCTTTTTTTATACCAGTATATTAAATGTTTATGAAATAAATTTGAAATTCGCATGGTTTTCGAATTTACAACGCACTTTTGTTAAATAGTGGCTTTGTAAAATGACGGTACTGCATCTGATGTTACCAAAGTGCCATCCAAAAACAACTGTGACCTTTGAGAGATCTGCAGTGCATCACTAGTCGTTGCTATCCCGAAACGCGACAAATAAAAAGAGAGTCACTGTAACGTTTTAAACCCGTTGATTCATAGATGGCGCAAGTATTCCGTCTTTTCTAGAAATCCATAGATCATGTTCGTGTCGCCAAGCAATTATAAGGTGTGTTTCGGAAACCGCACTTGAAGTCTAGTCCCACTAAATTTGTCTTTCTTCGGTCACATTGTTCTTAACAACAGGCGAGATTCTGGCGAAACGCTAAACCGACAAAGAATTTAAAATAAGTTAGCAAACTTACATAAAGTCGTGGAGGTCGAGTGTTTTAGACCGGCAGAATATCGATTTGATATCCGCAGGTTCGAGCCCCCACTTGGGAAATGTTCTTGTAGTACGACTATAGCGCTATGCTAATATAGTATGTGGGAAAATATAGAACTGTGGATTGGCGTTTGAAATCGCCAAGCCCGCACCTTCCCTCGGGATATAGAGGCTGGTGTTATTGTTTAGCAAACTTAATTCCATAAAAAGAATAAATTATTGCCTAATTGAACAATCCTTTAGTTTTCTTATAGAACAGCAATAAAGCACTTCAACAAATGCAATTCTGCGTCCAATCATAAAACATAGCCCACACAGAGTTTATTACTTAAACAGATGTACAACCTTATGTAGTTCAGTATAAGGACGATTTCCCTTAAACAGAAAATTAATGTATTCAATAGCAAGAGTGATAAAATGGCACTATAATTGATGAGACGGCTATGTGAGATTTTGATAGGTTACTTGTCTTGTTTGAGTTATAAATTGTTAGTTACAAACAGATTTTTAGAATGGGAACTGAATTCAAAAATAAAAAGAATTAAAGAAGAAAGAAATTTAACAAAATAAAAATAACTCCAAGAATTATATCCCGCGTGCCAACGCCAATGAAGTTAGCTATCAATGATAATAATGTACATTCATTTTATTGACTTATATTTATTTCTTAATTTGTGTCAAAATAATTTAAAGTCAAATGAAATAAACATTATATGTAATTTAAGTCATGAACTTTTATGACGCAGTTCCAACACAGCTCTCAATTTTACTCTCTAGTTAACGCGCCAGAAGAACTGTAACATCAAAAATAAAAACATAATTTTTTATCTTTTTTTAATTGTACACATAATAATTTAGTAGATGCACAGAGAGTCACTTCCATACATCACTATCACTGACGTACTGTTTTTTTTAATTACACCACGCTTACAGTTATAATATATTATATAATAATATAATTATATTATACACTATTATCTTACAAAGTTATAATTATATTTAATACAAAACCCACATAATCCTGCATTCTATATTCACTGTACACCGAGGGTTGGAAAATTTCAATGATTCTTTATGGAAAACAGGAAAATAAAACCATACACGGACGAGACCGGAACTTCCGGTCTGCTCAGCGAAATGTGTTCAAAATTATGTCTGTATGTAATTTTAATGCTAGTACAGCTAACGACGTAGATTAAATTTAGCGTTAACTTTGTTGGTACAAGTCATAAGCTAGTTGCTGTTTTTAGATATCCTTCTTATACGTACTTGAATTACAATTCAAAAAGCTATTTAAGGATAAGTGTAAGGAGAAACGAAAATGGAATAGAATGAGAATAAAACGAAAATGAAGAGTGCATTTTGACTTACATTATGTTTTTATTTTTAAGCCGCTATTCCTTTAAAAATAAAAGGCTATATGTACCACTCCCCACTAAAGTGCTGCGAGCAGCATACAGACATGCTATCCTCATCATCTTTCCAAGCTTACACCTTCTGCCGTTGGTTGACTGCGCATCCTCGCACCCTATTAGGCTTACACGGGCTTAGTTTCCCCAACTCTTATGTCTACATAAATATGCACCAATTTTGTGTGATGATCCATACACCCTAAAACCTATCCAAAAAGCGAAAATACAACGGTTCTTTAGGATCTTTCTGCCACGTACACTAGACTTATATATTAGGATACCCAGTACGGTTTTCCTCCGGTGCTCTGATATTAGTCTCTTTAAAATGGAGTAAAAAGCGCCATCCAAGGTCAGCAACGTAACATTAATAACCCTGACACTGCGTGAGGGTAGCCATTTACCATAATATGGACCTTTAGCTTGTGTTCTACCTTTTTGTATAAAAAGTCCTATGCAATAATTTTAAATAATAATTAATTATAGATGAGTGTTATTAGAATCCGTGATAACATACTCGATTCCTGAAAGCCAAACCTTGTCTCGTAACAAGTTTTCACTTTAGTTGAGGGGCCCTCAAAACGAAATGCACATATTCAAACTTCTGCACGAACTATTAAAGTATGACTGATGATGAATAATAAGCTTCAGGACTCCTTGTTCTAACTTTTATCCCACCTAAGTAAGGTCAGCACGACACGTTTTCTTCTTTTACTCTATCAACTATCACCTCAGTGTTTACAACTTTAATAAATTTATCATTAATTCCTTACACACTCCATTGTACCTTCTTCGATGTATGGAATCTATATGCAATATTTTCAATTAATAATTTTATCATGTTATCACCTATGACTTGTAAGCCTCTGCTTAAACGAGTACATTTACGGGCAACACAAATGCTCTTACTCTGATAATTTTGTAATTACGCTTTGAAATATGTAATGTTAAGTGCATTTAAATTTCACTAAGAGTTGTAAGATTCTTAGAATCATATCAATTATGAAGAAAAGCATATAAACATACACATCGTCAATAATGTAAAAAAAAACTTTTATACATTATTTCCAGTTTTTTTTTATTGTTATGTTTGGCGTAGTGGCCACAATCTCACCTGATGTTAAGTGACGATGTGACCCAAGATGATAACACGCTAAGCCTAGTGCGGGCTCTCAAGTGCAGCTGCTGGAACACACCTATTGGTGCTTGGCGACAGATTTTCAACTTGAGGTTGGTAGCTAGCCAGGCAGAAGGCTAAAAGGCATTAGAAAATCTCCTACCACCATGCTATGGTTTTCTCACGATGTATTCCTTCATCGAAAGCTCAGGCTCATTGCAGGGATTCCAACTCACGTCGATCGACGTGAAGTCGTACACACTAACACTGAACCATAATTGCTTCAAAAGGACTTTTTATGACTTTATTCGTCAATTATTGTTCTATTTATTCATCTACAATATTTTACCATATCTCAAAACTACATTTTTTTAAACTTACTACTATAAATATAATAATATCTAACATTGATGTTATTATTCCGACAGGTATTCTTTATTGAAAATTATAGCTTATAGCAGTGATTTGCAAATTTTATGCTACAGCTTCATTCAATAATTGTGTTTTTTGCGCCTTCCTTGAGTACGGTCTGCGCGTTCCCAAGGTTTTAATAATAATAATTTTATTACAAAAAATACTGAAATATACAAGATTTTTACATTAGGATATGATGTTTATGTGTATATAGATATTAAGACATTAATTAGTATATGTAGAAAAAAGTTTTAGTAGCTGACAAAAATCCGCCCCTCCTAGGTTGGTCCACAGAATTACATTTAAATTTCTTCCGCTATCGCTTTTGAATAATTTTGAGACCAAATATTATTCAAAATTTAAGACTTTAAGGCTCCGATCTAGATTTTATGACCATAGAATAAAATTGTAGCTAAAAGAATACAAACACGTTAAAACCGATGACCGCATCCGTTGATAGTGGGTGTATATATTTCAGATTAAGCCATCAAAGTCGAGTCATTTACAATGTTGCAAATAACGTTAACTTTCAATGGTTGGATGATTATTACAAAATCTTTATTTACTTTGCAAACGTGTGGTCGTATATATCCTATAACACGAAGATGTGGTGAATCGGAATTATATTATTATATGTTTTTATTGTTGTAAAATTGTCGTAAAATGTTGCGGGCCAGTTTAAACGGGGAACATCTGAGGTTCGGTCAGTGACCGCTTGAACGGTTGGGGTGACATGATGATGGTGTTAAAATGACGCTATGGGGAGGAATAGATGTTTTTTGTATATGTTTTAATTGTGCGGTAAAGTGACGGAACTCTGCCTGGTGATAAGAACAGTACAATCCAAAAAGAGTAGCGACCAACGAAAGACACACAAACCATAACAAATCAGAGTTGTCATGCCGACAAGTTCTCTATGTCTTATCTTTGTCGTAACGTGAAGCCGTGGAAACATCTCCCAGCCAATGTGTCCCATCCTTCTTATGACATCGGCTCCTTCAAGCGTAACGTGAAGATATATTTATGCAGGTCGGTATGACAACGACGACCGCCGAAGGATTACCTATTCTTCGGTGGTCGCCGTTGTATTTGGATTGTACTATGCTTACCATCAGGGACAGTACAGTCAATGTGCTGAGCTACCATACAAAAAACCTACTCGCATATCTTATTCTCTCAGACTTATCCTATGTGTGATAGAAAATGTGAATTGGGCTAAAGTTGGGTCGTGGTGAAGCCCACGTTAGATTGTAGACCGATAAATAATAGATGATGATGCCAATTATGCTATATTCAGATTAAACGTTTATATAATAAGCACCTTGAAATATAATAAAACGATCAAAACAGAGGTGAACATGTATGTAATTGTTACTAATGTATTTAATGTGAAACAAGCTCTACAATAAAGGCGATGGGCCGATCAGGTTTAACTATTGTGGGCGGCCCGTTACATGCAATAAACTATTTGATGAATAGAAAAACTACCAATTGAGATTGGAATTAATTTTTTTATATAAAAGTTTGACTTTACGGTAAATATTCAGTGGCAGCATGTATGGGCACGGAGTCGATTGACGTGAGTTCGAATCCCTACAATTACCCTTAGCTTTCGGTGAAAGAAAACATCATGATGACGCCGTTGCATGGTGGAAGGTCATTTTCTAATGCCTACCTAGTTAGATACCACTCTCAAATTGAAAGTCTGTCACCAAGCACCTCCTGACAACTGGAGGTGTACTCTGGTAACTGCACTTGAGAGCCATTTCCCCTAATGGGTTAGCGTATTATCTTGGGTTACATTGTCATTTAATATCATAAGAGATAGTGACCAAACACTAAAATCTATGATGAATTTAAAAAAAATCATCTACAGTGTAATATTTCTAAGTCTGAATAAATAAAATCAAGACAGTTTTACCGTTACACGCATCATTTTAGTGACCAGCGAAAGGCCAGTAATCCGAATATTAATTTATATCGCCCACCTCCTGTTTGCGGTCAGAACACGCCCAGGTGCGAGTAATACCTTTACAAATGATCCAGTCTTCACTGGAATGACAAGCAGGTCCACCCGCTGTGTCTGTCCAAATAAATACTTGAAAACATTGGAGTGGTAAAGTCTTTCCCTATACAATGAAACACAGTGTATCCACTTAAACTAACAATAACAATGTTTTAAAATAAGCCTCGTGTTTCTTACTACATTTTAATTTGAAAAAATAGTTGTAGTTTAATAATTTTGCGCATTAAAATATATTTAAAACTAGCCTATCACTCAAATTTACAAATTATAAATGATATAAATCATAATCATTATAACCTTGCAACATATAAAAAAAAAACCATTAAAATAGCATCCGTGGATGAATATCGGTACTTACGCACAAGCAGTTGTATAATAGCTATTATATATTTTTATCCATATCTCTGAAATCTATACTTATAATAAAGCGGAAAATGTTCTTCTTTGATTGTTGGTTGTTTAAACACCCTAATCTCTGAAACTACCAGAATTTTTTTTTTGTTTATGATAGGCAGATTAACGAGGAATAGTATAGGCTGTCTAGCATTAGGCTACACCTCTCAGCTTTACATTTTGATTTTTGTTAAGTAAGTCTGAAGTAATAGCGCAACTTAACCTTTTTATTTGTGAGCTGGCGTAATGGATAGTGGTATGTAAATACAATATTCCATAAAAATATTGCTCCTTAGTACATTTAAGAAAGACCACAATAGTATATGCCTATCTCTTACACATAAGCCACAACAGGATATTTTGGGATAGAGTTTTATTGAAAATTGAAATGTGATTTATGAGCATTATTAGGCATGGTATATATAGTATTCCTTACGAACGAAAGTTACTTTATCATCAAGACAATTTTATGTAGATAAACTTTGCCCTTTGTAGCATGTTATTAGGATGAATAGTTTGGGAGATAATGTAAAATTAAAATAATTCAACACCCTGCTCGGATGTATGACTATAGGTGTAGTGGCGCGAATGAGCCGAGTGAGTTGTGACGCATAACCCTGGCAGCCCGATAAAAATATTTTCTATGCTGAAGTATTATAAACACTTAATATTATATCAATCAGCGATTTCTTTTAAATTACACCCGGGTTACGCCGCGGGGCATAGCTAGTAATATATAAACTGCAATATCCTTTTCACGTATTATACAGACTCTTGAAATTCCAAATACCCTATCCCTAAATCTAGTCGTCTTGTTGAAAAGGGTCGAAAGTACTTCAGGCCCTCGCTTAATATTATCAGATTTTTGTCTGCCAATGTAAGGAATGTTTGACAATCGCGGTAATACGAAACGCTCCTAAAATTCTCTCAACTCATTGAAAAGATCTTTTTAAAAGGGTATTTATCACCGGTTAAAATTTTAACTATTAACTATGAAGGTTAATTAGCCTTTAAAATTGGTTTAATAATGTAAACAGTTTTTTTTATACAACTAAAGTGGCAACCAAGCATTCGGGCCGCCTGATGGTAAGCGGCTACCGTAAACTATGGACGTTTGTAATACCATAGATATCACTAATCACAAGTGCGTTGCCGACCTTGAACCCTAAGGAGCTCTGGAAATATTACTCACCGCAGAAACACAACACAAGGTTATTTGGCTACGATCTTCTGTAGGGCGGAGGTATTCCACCAGTCAGTCTGCTCAAAGTAGACAGTAAGTTTTTCAGATAATTTTTTTACCGTTTTCTTAGATGTGTCCCAGTGAATGAGAGTCCCATTAAGATGAATGGGGAAAGGGGAACTTGGGTGTATTCGAGTTGAAACAGGGTTTTTATCGTTCTTGATTTTTTGGCCTTTAACCCTTAGGATTACGTCGGCCTAATTGTTTGCACGCATTTTATTTAAAATAACTAGCAATCAAGTTGTGTGCCGAAAGATCCGATATTTTTGTATTTATTCCCGTGAATATTGTAACAAAGCATTATCATAATAACCTAATTAAAGATTAAAGGAAACTCTCGTACAATTATAACGGTGGTTAAACACAGGTTCAGGTGTGAATTGTGATATCGCACCCCCTTAATTAAGTATGGGCGTGGAACGCTACGGGGCTGTTCACTTGAATAAAAGATATCACACGCGTGTGACCCAAAATTGACCTGGTTACGATGTTATCGTACAATCATCTCATTTTCCATATCGCGTGTGGTTGGAGAAGCTTGATTAAGCAAATGCGTGCCTTGTTTGATAATGTTCATAGGTCACCAAAAAGAATGTACTACAGCTGACGGTAGGTCTTAACCTAAATGTCTTTCCATTTAGACGGCATTACAAATTCCAGGTGAGAATTTGTTTACAATCTTCGTCATCAAGGCCGTCTGTTTAAATATATCTATAGTTTCCTGCAGGTGGTAGAATTGTTATCGGTAAGTCGGCTTATATTACCAGAAATTCTATAAAAATGAGGCGAAAGTGATGTTTTTTTAATATTTCGTAGTTTTATTGTTTTGAGAAGATATTTTTAAAGCTAGCATTAGCAAAAGTCTTTATATATATTTTTTTGCTTTGGAATATAAAAACGAAAATTATAATTAAGTTAAAAAATTGTGTCAGATGCCATTCAGCCAATTTCTACTCCAGATTTACTAAAAGTACTAACAAACGCTAACAGTGTTGCAGATGGATAATGGCTATTCATCAATCTATCAATCTATGTTGAAATAGCAAAGTGAAGAACATTAAGCTACCTAGTCTACGGTCGCGTATGTCTTAATCAATCAAGTAGCAATCAAGTTTTTTGGACATCCTTAATGAAGCAACTACGACAAAAATAAAAGAAAGGTAGATATTGTTTATTCAAGTTTCGATCGTGTTCGAAATCGATTTAGGGATTTATGACATTATTTTGCAAAACCCTAAAGGTTTTTAATTTTACTACATCATCTATAATATTTATTTAATTGCACATTTCATGATTAATACAACAAAAATGTGTACGACACATTTTGACAACCAACAAATATAGCAAAAATAATTTCAAAGCTTATTTGACGGAAGACAAATTTTTTTCATATCCGCTAACCTACGTTCATTGTTAGGTTTGTTGATGAATCGCATTACGGGGATATGAGGACCAAGGGGGACAATGAGATTTGTGATATTAATGACAGTTCTGCAACATACTAATAATTACTCGGATTTCCGTCTCTCGTGTCATTCTATAGAGTAATTTTTAAACTAAATGAATATCCCTAATTTTTTTCATGCTTTGGTCCTTCGTTGTTTCATAATTTACTATTAATTTTGCTTAGTAAGTAAGTGATTTAAGGTCGTTTATATCAACGAATACCTTAATATTGTGCTCATGTTTTTATTCTATTGTCGACATGTCACGTTGACTTAGATGTTAAGCATAGGTCCTAGCTTTGGGACCTTTTTTGTAATTACCTTTTATTATAAAGTTGTAGGACTAGTATCTGATAAACAGAAGTGGGTTGTTAGTGCAAGGGTTGACAAAAAGCAACTTGCGGGTCGATATGACTCTATCACGGATTTTTTTTTTATACTACAAAGGTGGCTAACAGGCATACACCTAATGCTAAGCGGCTACCGTAGCCTATTAAAATGATAAGTAAGTGCGAGCTCGCAGGCATCCCAGCATCCGTTCTTTCATGGTTTATAAGCTGAGAAGAACATCAATCCATGATAATATTACTGGTTCGTAATTTACATTTAATTCTAAATTGTTTGTATAAAAGCTCTAAAAACAAAATTGTAGTAGTGCTGAGATAATTAGCTCTTTTTACAAATGGGTACCAATTTCTTGGTTCGGTTGTTAGTTACTTTAAGACAAGCTATAAAAATATTCAACCCAAGTCACTGGAGCAGCGTCTAATAGAGATAGCCATGCTTCATCAATAGAATGGATTGGTATTTAATAAAATATGTCTTAGGTAATTGTTTTTTTTTATATCTTTTTAAGTTTAACGTTATGGCCACAATCTCTCCTTTAAGACGATGTGGCTCAAGATGGTAACACGTACCATCTAAAAAACCTAGTAGAAGACTGGCTCTCACTTGCAGCTGCCGAAATTGGTGCTTGGCGACAGATTTTCAACTTGAGGGTGGTACTAGCCAGGCGGGCATTAGAAAAAGCCCTACCACCATGTTATGGTTTCCTCACGATGTTTTTCTTCAGTGAAAGCTCAAGCTCACTGCAGGGATTCAAACTCACGTCACCAACGAGATGTCCTTACACGCAGCCAGAGCCATCATTGCTTCGGTTGATAGTTTAGTTTTTTCATATACATTACGTTTTGTTGTGTTTACCTTGGTTTTTTTTTAGGGTTCATGAAAAACGAAACCATTAAATGATTACTTTATTACTTGTCTGTCTATCCGTGTGTTATTTTTTCTACAAAATGACTTTAGGAATAAAGCTGAAATTAATATCATATACAAAAATCAATGGCTTCACACTACTATAAAAATATAAAGTAAAAAAATATAAACTGTTCTTACAATAAGTCCAACTCAGTGACTTTTTTAAAATCTATATGGTTTATAAGTTAATTTAAAACAGTATACCATAAAGACACGCAAAATAAAAGCCTATTGGACAATAAAAGCATAATAAAATTGAAAAACCATACGTAAAATAACTAAACCCTCAGGGCGCAAGTTGTACTCGCTACATGCCCCGGTTTTTATACTTTAAACGAAACAATCTCGAAGGAAACTTCGCAAACGTTATTGATTATCACAAAATATACAATACCAATACCTATGTAGGTAAACCTACTAATTTATTTTAAACAATAATCGAGGAGGTTTCAAGTGGGGTCCCATTCGTGAAGCCATCCCGACCCCTTTGTGCGGTCATGCTCATTAACCTCATAATTGCGTCTCGCAAATACGCCGATGTCGTTGACATTACTTAACAGTAAGAATAGGTAAGTCTAATTGTGAAATTCTTGTGCATATTGTTTTGTCCAATTGTATATTTAGCCTTTTAATATGTTTTAAAATGTCTTAGACTTGTTTAAGAATCGTGAATATTTAGATACGGTTATTTAAGAAATTAAAAAAAAAAATGAAAGGCATATCTACTTTTGTTCTCAATTAATAAGACCAATCCACAATCATCATCATTAGTCCATATCGTTTCACTGCTATACCTGAGCCCAAGGCCAATTGCTCTCCATTCCAGGTTAGTGCATCAAGATCTTTACAGATACAATTTACCTGGCATCTGGTTGCTACGTCTGCTGTGATGCGATCTACATTTGAGAATTTGTTTAATCAAAGAGATTGCTTTTAACAACTAACCTATAATCCACTATACAGGTATATGATTGATCTTTTCTTATCGTATAGTTTAATTTTAAAGTTCAGTTTACACACCACATTGAATATAAGTTTCGTTGGTACTCGAACGGATCGAAATATTGCTGGCGATATTTTTTTGTTGTAGTTAATAAGTACGTTAATATGATATACACTATCACTATTGTAAATCTGTATATTTTGTTTTAAATTGTATATATTACTAGAAGTGAAAGGTCAGGTCAAGAGTACTCTAAACCGACGAGCATGCATGAAAAGATTGATGAATGTTGAGGAAGCGAAAGTTGTATGTCAGGATCGTAGCAAGTGGAAGGACGTGGTCTCTACCTACCCCGTTGGGAAAGAGGCGTGATTTATGTATGTATGTATGTACTAGAAGTGATTCCAATTATATTAGTCATGAGTAATCAAACATATGAAATAAATCAAACCATCAGTGACACATTTCGGAAGTGACAGTGTATACAATAATTATACAGACATTTTCGGACTAACATTTGTTGAATATCAAAATCGCAAATGACGAGATACGTTGTATTCGAAATTCTTATATAGATGAGACGAATATTCCTAGGAATTTATATTTTAATACCAATTTTCTTAATCGCTATTTACTATGTTCTGATAAACATGTTCATTTACATCTTTAATAATTCCATCTCAGTTCCCTTCTCATTATAATGTAATTTTAATTATGAACCTAAATCTATACAGCTTAGAGTTAAAATTTATATGAAGTCTAAAAAAATATTTGGTTAACCATTTTAATTCAGATATTATTTCTTGTTTACTTAAATTTGAAGCAATGATGGCTCAGTGGTAGCGTGTACGACTTCGCGTCTATTCACGTGAGTTCGAATCCCTGCAATGAGCCTGAGCATTCGGTGAAGGAAAACATCGTGATGAAACCATAGCATGGTGGTAGGGCTTTTTTTACTGGCTAGCTACCACCCTCAAGTTGGAAATCTGTCACCAAACACAAATAGGTGTGTTCCGGCAACCGGTTACCGTCTTGGGCCACATCGTCACTTAAGATCAGATGAGATTGTGGCCACTATGCTAAACCTATAAATATATTTAAAAAAAACAGGAGAAATGTCGAAAAGTCTGTAGGAAGATACGTCTATTAGTTTTAGACTAAGTGAACAACAAGAACGTAAGGTAATAAGGCAAAAAAAGAACAAACAGATCTTTTCTTCCTAATTCCGAACATAATTATATAAACTAGCTGATCCGTACGAATATTTCGTATATGATAGAATGTAAACAATCTATCAATTATCAATCCACATGTTAGTTAAATAGATTCTTAATACATGGCGCCTTGAATATATTTTCATTAGCATCAACAGATGGCTAATGAATTACTAATGAAAAAAGTTTTTAAATTATCGTTTCAACGAAAACGTCAGTTTTAAACTATTTGTCTATGTTTTGTCAATAGGTAATATGACCTTTGAACGATCGAATAATTTTGATGAAGAATTAATGGAGAAATAGCATTGCCAGAAAAAAAAATTGAGAAATAATATCTATATATATTATAAAATTCAACGTCTCTCTGTCTATCAGACCGTTTATGTTCTTTTCACGAGAAAATCACTTATCCGATTTACATGTTTTTTCCTTTAATTCATAGATATGTTATCTGGCCAAGTTATAGGATATATTTTGTTACCTAAAGTGTCAGTGATGATAATGGTGAATCATTTCTAAAAAAAAACTCTTTTGGGAACATTAAATGACTTACTCTGAGTGAACAATAAGGGATATATCAAATGAATGTACGACATAATTATAGATCTTAAAAATACCTATAAAAATATCAACGATTACTTATATCTATCTTCTAAGGCTACCCATAATAAGCATACGAGTAATTCGCACGTGCGCTCGACCAACATAATTATGTAGTCTATGTGAGCGAAGCCGCTGACACAACTAGTATATGATAAAACTCAATTAGAGAAATTTATGATGCACCCATCTTTCTTTGGACGGTAGAACAGCAAATAAAAACTCAACCAACAATTACATCTTAATTTTTCAGTACATCGGTTTATCACACAAAATCCGACTGCATGAACCGCAATAAAAGAAATTCGTATCCATAGTAATTCTCTAAAACGTAATGACACACTATTCCAAACTTCATTCACGTGTGGAACAACAAAAGTACATCCGCTCTCATCTCGACAGACATCAAAGCTCTCTCTTTATTTTGATCGTAAGATCAATAAATACGGACGCGGTCACCCGGCTTTGTCCCCACCTGCTAGATACGGCTTCTCAGAACCGCATTTTTAAGTGCACTACTAAAGAAAGTTGTTTCAAGTTTGGACAGTTGTTCGCCACTCGGTACATTCAGACATTACTGACTGTCGACTGTGGTTCTTTCTGCATTGAAGTATAATTATTTCGATAGAGGATAATGTATTATTTTTCCATACTAATATTATAAAACTGAAGAGTTTGTTATTTGTTTGTTTGAATGCACTAATCTCTGGAACTACCAGTCACATTAGAAATTATTTTATTTTACTTTATATGGTATTTATTGAGGAATGGTATAGACTATCTAACATCACACTACAGCCCTTAGGAGCAGCAATTACCATACAAAGTGTAGGTTAGGAAGTATAGTGTGGGGTGTCAGGTGCCGAAGGCGGATTTTCCGCTTGTTGAGAACCGAAAAAAAAACGCGAGGTAAAAAGCACAGGTTGGTTAAAAAATAAATTTAGAGATATCAAATAGCATGGCATTCCTCCGAATCTACATCAAGACTTGGCCCCTTTAGTTTCATTACACATGATGAATGGTCAAGCATCTAATTCCTGGTCATACGCGTAGGTTTTAAAGACTATAGACGACATAATGGTTCCGTGGATGAACCATAATAAACGAAAATGCATCCCAATACTTAATCCACATTAATTTATATTAATCCCATAGGCATTACTTATGACGTCACAATAATTTCTGAATATCTATAAAGTGCAGTACCGCAGGGACCCTTATATTGTTTAATGCTTCATACAAATAGGAAACAATTACAACGGAAGGGAAGGCGTGCTTAAGATCAGAATAGACAAGGAAGCATTTATACTCACTGCGTTGAATAAACGCTGCGTTTATTGATGTAAAATATTCACAGTATACTGATCACTGTGAATGAAAGGCTTGATAAAGTTTATCATATCGTCGATGGTATGGTAAAAGGTCACACGCTTCGTAGTATATTATTCAAGATATTATTCCACTAAAGGAATGAAAGTTGCGGGCTCGATTTTACTTCAGAACTGATTGAATTTATGGTTTGATTGGCAAATAAAAGAAGGAAAGGGCAAATTGGTTTAATAAAGTAAGTTATCCTTTATGAAATTGAGCCAGATGGTGGAATATTGAATGTATTCTTCTTAATATGAGAAAAAGGGACTTAGAGTAAAGAATTAGAGATACTGTACAGCCAAATCAGTTTGGAAACGTTTTTGTGTTTACAGTAGTGTAATACACACAGTGACTACAACCGAAATAAATACTACTACAACGACGATACGCTACTACAAATAGCTACTATCTACACCCAACTAAAATCGCAAAAATGTCTCCAAGCTGATTTGGCTGTACGTAACAGAAAGAATACATATAAATGTAATTATAAAGTAATGTACATTTTATTACCACAATATATTTAATTAATAACTATTTTACTTTCATATAGTTTAGTATAGTTTTTTTGTTTTTAAATTCCTATGACTTATTTAAAAAATGTTATCAAAATACTATTATTTCTACTTTAACACTGTTAGCGATTTTTTCCGATAGCTTTGAAATAAAAGAAAAAAATGGACGAATCAAAATTTGGCATAACTAAGCGTTTCCGTTACGCGTATCCTTCCGCGAGTTATCAACGTAGTGCGTTGCAAACGTAACAGATAGACTTACGTAAAGATCTTGTCTCAGTAATGTGGAT
The DNA here is from genome assembly GCA_947532125.1 of Saturnia pavonia. Taxonomy (NCBI): domain Eukaryota; kingdom Metazoa; phylum Arthropoda; class Insecta; order Lepidoptera; family Saturniidae; genus Saturnia; species Saturnia pavonia. Next base: position 2,908,649 of record OX383899.1, on the reverse strand, counting down.
GTTGGGTCATCTTATGGTGGCGCATGTAATTGAATCCCCCAAGTTTGATTAGTTAGGGCATGTTACGATTATTGCCCCCGTTAACCAATGAATTTCGTATTTATGTTGTTGGGGATAATTATTACTATAATATAAATTTTGATGATTGAAATTCGAAGGTTATTTTGTTATTAATAAATAAAGAAATAGAATACATTTGCTAAAAACCCAAAACATTTGATTATCATTATCATTTTAGTCCGTAATCGCGCACTGCTGGCATAGACCTCACTTCTTGTACGCCAAAGATTCTGAGCTAATCTCATCCACGTCTGACTCCAGACCAAAACATCTCAAAACTATAATTAAATTTTATAGATTGTTTTTATTTCTTTTATTTCCCTGACACTTAGAACGCTTTTGGTTATGATGGCAGTACTATTTTGGTAAATAATATTATATATTTCACCACCGACAACAGTATAATTATCTCCATTTTCAATTTCAATAAGAAAAAAAAACGATAAATTAACTTACATAATTATTATAGTATAATTGTAATACTATATAAGAGATCTAGTAATATCTTGTCATTACATTCTAAAATAAATTCGAACCAAAACAAATCGAGGAAGCAAACCGAATGGATCAATCTAGTAATTAACCGCGCAACCGGCGTGGCGGCATACTCTCGGCTCAAAGGCAGGCGCGTGCGCAGGAATGTGCGTGACCAATGCAATTAGTTGGTCCTTCGAGCCGGATGCCACGAGGAGCAATATTAAAAACAATCCTCACCGTCAAAACATTCTTAAGTTTAACTTTATTAATTATTATTATAAACTCTAAAATATTCTTGCTAAAGAACAATATTGTTTGTAATTTATATTTGTTATTGCAGAATCGAAACACTTTAAGGAATCAGTATTTCAATTGTATTGTGGTGTTTAATACAAAGAACATAAGATTGTTTTCTTCTTGCATTCAGATTAAGGATTAATTGGCAACTGTCCAGTATGTCAAATATTTGCAACCGACTGACATGTTTTGATCGCGGTGACACCTGCGGTCATTAATCTGTAAGCCTTTTATATCATTTTACATTCTTGACAGCACTGATTGATGTTAATTAAACTTTGCTTTTGCATCTACTGAATTGTCTATACTCTAAGTTTATATTAATTGTTGTTCGGTTACTTGATATGAATGTAGATATGTAGTTTTTTATTATTAAACCTATTTTAGTCATCAGTACTGTTTTCAGAGTAAATTTTGTTTCAAACTCATCGTAGGGGTAAGAAACCTAAGTAACTGAAAACTGAAAACTGAAAGTTTCAAATGGTTTTTGCAACAAAATACCTATTTTAGTGAAACTAAGAATTTTCTTAGATTATTTGGAATAATCAATTCGGATGGAATATCTTTGAACCTTATATTCCAAATTATTTTAAAGAATATTAAAGTTTGTACAGGTGATGACGTGTTTGAATACAAAGTCAATCTTTCACAGCTTATTATTTGCTACCCTAATTTATTACCCTATTACTTGCATTATGTAAAAATTTATTTGAATTTTTTTGTCACATAGAAACACATGTTTTAAAATACAAAGTAAAATGAGAGTTTTTAAGTTATAATTGGTATTGTGTATTTAAAATATCTTAATTTTATTAATAAAATAGTTTTTTTTTTTGGAAATTGAACAATTACTACTGTATCAGCATAGCTCATAAGCTTGATCAGTTGGATACATACCTCCTTAAGTAAAAAGAACTTATTTGCCCCTACGTATCACAATTATTATTCAGGATTCCCTGTATTTTCAATTTAAACAAGCATTTGTTGAATTATCTGAATATAGATTCGCTTCTACAGTTCAACCCTTATCATACTCGTAGTTTCAAACCCTTTGCTCTTATTTTTTAATTTATACCAATACATATCTTCTGCCGTGCAGTCTGCGCAGTTAAATATTTATGTTTTGCACGAGCGAGTCTTAATTAGTAACAACATAGATTTCTTTTTTTTTCAACATCGTGGTTTTACCTCTGTTTATCTTACCAAGACAAAGCATTTTTAATTCCTCGGGTTTGTACCGTGTTGGTTCAATCTAAATTACTTGGTAATGTTTAATAATATAATTTTCAGTCATGTAGAAGATAAAGGAATGAAACTAAGAAAGAAAGTTATAAGTTATATAATATTTTTAAGATTTGCACGAAACGCGGTATGAGGTTTTTTTTGGTAAATGGGAGAATTTCTGTAATGTTTCATAGTGGAAGTCCCGTCTACACACCTTTTTATACCGTAACACATTACTGCTGGTACTGCTGTACTTCGTTCTACATACATGGTTTTGTTCGCTACAAATAATATATTTATCGCGAATATAATTTCATCTAAGATACTTGTTTGTTATAGTGGACTAATTTAAAGTATTTCTATGAAATTGTTATGACCGCGAATGACTTAATCTAGGGCTCGTCCTTTAACCATTTTGAATCCTAATAGACTATGTTAAGCCACTGCTTGAGTTTAGTTGAACAGATGCATACGATAAAGATGAGTTTTATTTGTAAATTGATGTTAGTGCACAACAATTCGAGAATACAAGTGAATTCTAAGAGTAATGCATCCAATTACTCTCTGCCATTTTTGTCTATCCTTATAAAGATCTATATTTTTTATATATGTTTATGCTCAGTATTAATGATGCCAAATAACTCTTCTACTAATTTAAATTAGTAGGTAGGTGTGGCTGAGGGATTTCTCTTAAGCAAGTGGCTATTGACTAACTACGAAATCAAATACAGACAGACGGCAAACTATCAGAGAACAGTTGATGTTGTTTGTCGAGACGATGACCTAGGGGCACTCAACTCGTAACTTGAAAATGTCCTTTGAAAGTGAATTGTTTGTGTTTAAAATTGCTGTATTATTTATTTTGGTTTTAATATACAATTCAGTCTTACGCTTATAAACATGTGTGTGTATTAGACGCCGCGCCGTATCGATAGACGTGTGTTTGATCCTGCGATGAGTCTTAAACTTTCAGTGAAGATAAGCTTCATGTTGAAATGATAGCAGTATAATATTTTGATGCTCGCTTGGGGATCTAACAACCTGTTTCTCCTGAAAAATCTGAAGTGTTTAAAAAATTCACTGGATCCCATATGTATTCCATCTAAAATTACAAATATTCTTTTTCATTTTTTAGGCTTCCGTACCTCATAATAAAGAAAACGGAACGCTAATAGGATCACCTTGTTATCCGTCTCTCTGTCCGTGTGTCAAGGCTTTTTTCTACGACTTGATGTATAAAGTTGAAATTAATATCGTATACTAAGATTGACCTCATATTGCTCTAAAATATCAAGTTTCTAAGTTAATACAGTAAAGAGATACAGAGTTCTATATAATAAAATTTCAGTTGCGCTCGACACACTGTCTCTTTAGCTTACTGACTTTTTAAGCTATGTCGATGCTTAATCGATTCAACAACGTGAATTTTATAAAGTTACCCCAAAGAAAGTATTACTTATAAGAAAAAATTAAAACGTAATTTTACAACCTATAACGCAGAATGAAAATAACCGATAACCGTTAAAAAGAACGTACAAGAATGAAAATATTAAGTAACGGTATTTCCGTTTATTACCCATCGCCGTTCAGTTTGGTGTTCAGTCGAGCAAAAATGTATTTCGCTGAATTTTACGGATAGCCTTCGTTAATTGAACAACCCTGTGAGATGATTATAAAATTATGCAGACTGGTCCTAAATAATACCTTTTTTGGTAATTTGCATTGAGCAAATGCATTGCAATTGCCATGCGCATTGAGCAATTTTTGAGATCTTATTATTACTGGGTAGGTTATCTACCTATTTGGAGATTTCAGTGCTCACTTGTAATGATTTGTAAAACACGTAAAATGGGTAAAGCACATAATTTTGTTCTAACCCCATAGAGTAGTAAAGCAATGATGGCTCAGTAGTAGCGTGTATGGACATAACGTCGTTCGACGTGAGTTCGAATCCCTACAATGAGCCTGAGCTTTCGGTGAAGGAAAACATCGTGATGAAACCATAGTATGGTGGTCTGGCTTTTTTTAATTTCCGCCTGGCTATCTACCATCCTCAATTTGAAAATCTGTCGCCAAGCACCAATAGGTGTGTTCCGGCAGCTGCACTTGAGAGCCAGTCTTCCACTAGGTTTAGCGTGTTATTATCTTGGGCCACATCGTCACTTAACATCAGCTGAGGAGAATGTGGCCACTACGCCATATAACGACAAAAAAAAGAACTACAGATTTATTAATCTGGATTATAATAAGTAAATTATACTCCATTAACAATGTCGACTAATTAAGAGTGTCTGTGGTAACTAGTCTACATATTTGAGGTACTTACTATAAGACACCTCTCACACTACACACAAATATAGTACAGTCTCGTTTAAATTATAATAGCTCAAAGATATGTCGCATCTGTCTCATTTATCTAATCGGTTTTTGGTTTAAAATACGTGATTCCTCGAACAGCACCGGCTATGGGGGAGAGGTTTTAATTAATAGAAGCCAAATATTGACAAGTGTTCGATTGTTAAGGCGAACCTTTTCATAATTATTGTACTTTAATAAACTATATCCATTTTTTAATGATAATGGACAATAATCAGACTTGTCAATATTCAGTCTTTATGGACAACCACTTTACAGGTAATCTTGCTTATATCGTTGAGCTGGAAGAAGTATTAAATGTCCTCATTTATTTAACTCCACTAATAATTTTGGTATTTTATGTACAAAAAAATTTAAAACTACTAATAGTGGTAATGAATTGCTGCATTACTATTGTTGAAATCCATCTCATTATTGTACTTTATTTGTTTTCTGATAGAGTTGAATATTTATTTTTGGATTTGATACATAATTTAAGCGTGTGCACAATTTCAGCGAACGGAATACAATGCAGTCTACAATGTAGACTGATGTGGTATATGATGCTACCATCATAGTAAATAAAAAAAATATAACTAGCCACCTCTGATCTACTCAAATAGAGACATACCTACAAGAATTAAGCCTGTGGTACTCAAATGAACTACCTAAATTTTCATTATGATATGGTCTATCAAGTTATAGGCTAAGCCTTGCCTACAGCTTTACCTGTTTTAAGTGATCATGTTGCAGGTGATATTAAGATACAAAGCCTAGGAAGGCTCTCAAAGGCAGCCAAAATACCTACATGCGCTCTTATCGACGGCTTATCATTTTAAAAATGGTGGATAATAAGATAAGACCTATCTTTATGATTTCTTTTATCATAGTACGTAACAGTGACGACACTGTACCTCATGGTAAGCACAATGCAATCCAAAAATGACGATCACCGAGGGATTCTTCACTAGATGTCACTGTCATGGTGGCATATTAGTGTTCTTGATTATTAGATACCACGTGAATCGATTTTGGCATCATTATCAAATTAGTTAATATTTCAAATTGTGAAATGAACAACGTCGCCTTAACTACAGGTATGTAACGCAACTGTCTATTGTTAACAGCGGCATCACCATAATAATTGCTTCAATCGAAACGTAATATTTGATATATCTCCAAGGGTTACCTCCCTTTCGAGATTTGTAGGAGAGTAAACGAAAAATTCAATCAACTCGTTACTTACCGTAAAATCCTTTAAAAGGTTCCAATCAGCGGCTGTCAGTCTCTTTGTCTACGAGATAGCAGAATCGTTTGCTTTATTGGCCGCGTCAAGGGAGTCGAATACGTCTACTGAATGTTTGAAAGGAAATTGGGAAATCTTCGAATATAATAAGTATACCAAAATAAAAATGACGTCTCAATAATCTTTTTCTATTGTCCCTATTGTCACACACAGACTGTAATTTTAGTCTTGACTGATTACACTTTATATTGAGGTTAAACTTTAAACTTTTTGTTTCGTGATTGATCTCGTATTAGTTGGTAGTCCTATCTCGAATAGGTTATACAGTTAATCGTCATCATCATCTCAATAGAAAGATGTTGGACATAGAACTCCTCCAATAATCGCCATAAAGGCCGATCCCGCGCTGTTTTCATCCAACAAGTTCTCGCAACTTTCACGACAGTGCCGGCCCGGCCCACCTTGTGGCGGGTTTGCCGACGCTGCGTCGTCCGGTATGTAGAGTTGATCACTTAAAGTTTATTATATGTCATGACTGCTTATATTACATTAAAAATAATTTAACACATGACAAAACTTACCTTAATGAGCTTGTTCTGTAATTTCGTGACAGTCATACGCTCGCGCTGTGTTCTTCTCTTCTCTTCTTCTAGCTGAGCTTCCAACTGTTTAATCCGCTTCTCCAAAAGCTCCTAGAATGAAAATACAGTTCATAAATAACTCGCTATAACCTGTGATTTTGTTCACTTTAAACTCTGTTCAGATTCTCATAAATATTTGGTTTGTAATTAAAAAAAAAAAATTGCAACTAAACAGTCAATAGACTTGTTTGCGTCTGTCACTAATCATGTATCTTCTGAACGACTTAACCGATTGAGCTAATATTCACATATTTATTTTATCGAAGGCGATGTCTCATAGCTATAATAGAAAATGATAAGTGGCACTTTAGGTGTTATTTTATCTCCTTCCTACAACATGGAGTCCTTCAAATATGCCATGAAGAGACATTTAAGCATAATAGCACGACAGTGTACGTACATGCCGCGGTGGTCGCCCATGTTATTGTATTGCACTGTGCTCACTATCACGTACATAGCAGTCTTTGCCGGGCTTCGATAAAAAAAAGTGGATCACAATTATTTATTTTATAATATATTCAGAATATATAATAGTTTAGTGCCATAAAAAACAATCATAACATTTCAACCTGATAAGTGGCGCTGTGGTAAGCCCTTAACTACCGAAAAGGGACCGGACCAGCTAGTATATCATAGATATAGACACATAACTAACAAAAATTGTTATTAGATAATAGTCATGTGCAGAGAGCTTACCCGAGAGCTCTTAGCTCCACTAAAGTTGCACCATAAAATACATTTTTTTAAATACCGTGCTACTAAATACGCTTAACAAATCAATAATCTCGTTAGCAATTACAAATACTTGACCATGATGTTTGCCAAGAGTCTTATTGTTATTATTTTTGAATAGCAAAAAACGTGCTGTGAAAATGTGGAACCATCTTCCGGCCAGTATGTTTCCTCATAATGACAACGCGTCCTTCCTTCAAGTGTAACGTGAAAAGATATTTATGTGGATCGGCATGACAGCGACGACCAATGAAGAATTTCCAATCTCTCGGTGGTCGCCGTTGTGTTTGGATTGTACTGTGTTACCAGGGACAGTGCCGACAATTTGCCGAGCTACTATAAATAAAAACCGAATGGATCAAGATATATTGTGTAAAATCCGGCTTCGGATCGTCAAATCTCGGCGTCAACATTATTCAGCGAAGAAACAGCAGAAAAATCTTAGGTCACTTAAAAATTAAAACAACATCCCGACATACGAAACATTTAAGAGGGGTAATTAAAAGACACCATTTTCATCTTCTTCTTTTTTAATTATTTTTCTCGTCCGCAAACGGTCGTGAGTAATGGGCTTTTTCTTGATTTAAATAAATTAATGGCCAACTGGTAATTTAAGAGATCGAAAGCTTCTATAACTAGTTACAAGAGGCTGCGCTCGCGTAAAATTCGTGTTTGTTTCATTTCCTTGAAATGTTTATTTCTTTATTTACAATCAAAATATATATATATACCAATTTTGATATATCGAACTACAAAACTGACGGTACTCCTGTACCTGTCCTGTATTATCTCTTTTTAAATATCCACTCCATTCAAAGTAAATTTTCAAAAAAAAAACCTTTTATAATTCCCTATTTCATAAAAGAAACCTCCTGAAAAATGTTTTATTAGTAGGTTTTTGGTCGCCGCTACCGGCCTGACTTGGTTTTTATATAGATAAGTTACACACTTCCATGTTTTGCATGATAAAAAGCAGTTAAGGGTTTTTAGTTAAGCAGTTAAGGGTTAGTTAAGGGCTATTTTTTGGTAAGTGGATACCGTCGCCAGTAAACAAGTGCAACAAAACGAATACTGCCGTTCCGTTACTGAAAAGACTGAACTCCTTTTTTGAAGAGTCTTATGTCATACCATAAGAAAGTATTGTTTTTTAATTATATCTCTTTTAGCGTGTTTAGAGGGTAAAATTAAAAGATGCGCGCGCATCATGTGACAGATGTACAACATGACGAAATTAATCATCAATGATAATAATCAAAATTCATTTTACTGACTTTTAAGATACCTCAAGATGAAAGTCTTTGACCAGTGTATGTTTCCAGTGGTGATCTGTTGCACTGAATCGTGGTCGATAACTATGGACCTCATAAGAATACTCAAAGTCACTCAAAGGGCTATTGCTCGGAGTTTCTTTGGATGATCAAATCAGAAATGAGGACATCCACATAAGAGTCAAAGTAACTAACATATCTCTAAGAATTGCAAGACTTAAGTGGCAGTGGGTGGGGTGGGGTGCATTGCTCGTAAGACAGATGGCCGATAGGGCCGAAGTGTTCTTGAGTGGCGGCCAAGTACCGGAAGATACAGTTTGAGCAAACCCGCCACAGCGATTATTGGGTGAGGTCTATGTCCAGCAGTGGACATCTTTCGACTGAAGTGACAATAATTAAGATACTGTACACATAAAAAAAAAGTAAAATGAATTTATAATAATAACAACTTCATAATGTTGTCACGTGGAATAAACTTTTTGGACTATTTTTGTTTTGTTACGCCACAAAGGTTAAACTTCTCAGGTGCGTACATACGTAGATACAAACAATTTTCCTTATTATTTCTTATCAAGTGTTTTATCGTAATTACTCGTCCATCTAATGATAATTGACAATGCGGCCAAAGATGATAACACGTTTGACAGGCCCGAAAGTCTCACTGATGCTGCAGTAAAACGAAAGCTTGGTGAAAGATTTTCAGCATGAAGGTAACGGGTACTCAGGCTGGCACTGAGAAGTTTTCCTACCACAAAGTATATCTTCACCGAAAGGTCTTGTAGTACTCTTTGAATTGCTTTCGACGCGGCATTCGAGCGGGATACTACTGAACCATCATCCTACGTTTCTATTAACGTGAGACATTGATAAATATTCTCCACTTAACTATATAATAGAGGATAATAAGAGCACCGTTCAACTTGTTTAAAATGTACATTTGTGAGAAAATTGCACGATCGGGCACAAAGCTAACCGGATGTGACGTCGTTTATTCAGTGTCATTAGCCGGAAATACTCGCAGCGGCCCCTGCAGGGTGGCTCGATGTGCAGCAGAGTGATTGCGAGCTCGCGCATCAATAAACAGGAGACTTCGTAACAAAAGTTCTAGATATTTAAAATGTATAATAATATGAATGAAAATATATGAAGAAATAACAAGACGAAAAATTTAATAGCTTTCGTAAACTATTATAACTCCTAATAAAACACATAAAAAATGAAAATGAAAGCAAATTGTACGAATTGTTTTCTTTGTGTTACTGTTAAATGATTGTTCTATCGTGGCCTGCGAAATTCTATTGTTTTTCCATGTATTTAAACTTCGGTGTTACGGATAAATGAATTCAAATTAATACACGGCATATTCATCAATATCACGTTGCCTTAAAACTTTTAAATGAATAGCGCGTGTTACTGATTTAGTTTCTGTATTCCCTAATATTTTTGATTAATTAAACACATTATTATAATTATATTAACATTTTCGAGTAGATCAAATAATAGGATATTACTTAGTTAAGTATATATTTATTAGATAGTGCCAAGAAAATATATGTAAATACTTTTTTTTATCGTTATTGGTTTTGGCGTAGTGGCCACAATCTCACCTGATGTTAAGTGACGATATGGCTCAAGATGATAACACGCTAAACCTAGTGGAAGACTGGCTCTCAAGTGCAGCTGCCGGAACACACCTATTGGTGCTTGGCAACAGATTTTCAACTTGAGGGTGGTAGCTAGCCAGGCGGGCATTTGAAAAAGCCCTACCACCATGCTATGGTTTCCTCACGATGTTTTCCTTCACCGAAAGCTCAGGCTCATTGCAGGGATTCGAAATCACGTCACTCAACGCGAAGTCGTATACGCTACCACTGAGCCATCTTGGCTTTAGACTTTATACTTAATGTTTGAGAGTTTAGCAGGTTTTCCAACAAATAGGTTGTTGCCAGTGCTCTATGGAATTCACATTATACTGGGAATAAAATATACAGCTTATATTAGCAATACCGTACGTAATGCCACTCTCAAAATTACATCGTGGATCTAGCTCCAAAGCTGCGAAGTAGAAGCAACATTTAGAGATAGTTACGTCTGTCATATTAAGGAGGGTCTCGTGTCAAAATAAAAATTGAATGATTATAAAGTGCCAAGAAACAGCTTCATAGTAGACCGAGACGAATGTGGCAAGTTAAGAAATTCATAAACAAAGACTTTACCAAGGCCTAAGAGTAGTAGAAGAAGGAGAAAGAAACGTTTAACCAAGAATGATTCATTTTATATTGAAAGTGAGGTTTCTTTGCAATTTCTACGTTAAATCGACCATTTTAATGCAAATTCACATAAATAATATGACAAACGCCATCTACTTCCTGACTAACGGCTCATTTAAAATAGGCCACCCTTTCCGAATGACATCTCCTGAACAATAGATTGTCCCTAAAAACATCAAGAAAAATACAATGCAAAATGGACTCAATGTAACTGTATTAACGGCTAAGTAACTGAAACGTTTTCGCGTCATTTGAACATATAAGAATAATGGAAAGTAGCGACAAAATTTTATCAAAGATTACAAATATAAATGTTAATTCAGATGCGATAAATGTAAAATAGTTAATAGAAAAACTGTGACTGGCGAAAGAACGATTTCTTGTAATGTAAACAACGTTTTGTCTATAAACTCACATGCTACTGAGTTTGTTTGTGTTGTTTGGAAGAACACTCTAAACCTAAAGGAGGTTTGTGTTTCAATTCAAATGATGTTTTCAAAGGACACGCTAAGTCTAAAAGGGGTTTGCATCTCAAAACCAACAGCTGAAACACACAGATCTTAACAATAGAAATTTCATTTAATTGGTGTGTCTAATATGGTATACTGTATTTGTAGTGCGTTTCCAGTACCGAAGCTGAGGTTGGGAATCAAATCATGAAGATGTAATTGGTGTAAGCTAAATGAATTGTAATATATGTATTTATATGTGAGCTTGAGCCTTAACACCTATTTCAGATCGCCAGCGACCTGTTCTCACCACATTAACTAACGGTAACCCAGCTAAGCGATAGTGTTGTGCCAATTTGATTTAGTATATGCTAGATGGTAACCCTTTCGATGCTGTTGGTAGCTTTTATATTATACTGTCCATACACTTTACATCCAGTTTCTTATTTTAATTATAATTATAATTCTTAAAAACCAAAAAAATGTTTTTTTTTTTTTCGTTCTTATTTTAGATATCTAGCAAATAGCATATCATCACGGCAACAGAGATAGGTTGACATTAAGCATTACTAAGGAATATAACTTCTTTATACCCTCTAACAGCGTTAAAATATATAAAATAATACTTTTTATTCTAATCTACACTATACACTCTAACCATTTAGCGTCTTAGCGACGCCTTAGTGGAACGGTTGTAAATAACAGTAACGTTCTATCTAAGGAGGGGATGAAATCTCTCGGAATGATGGTCGAATTAATGGCTTTCCTTATTGGAAAATGATATACAGTACAATTGACATTTGTTCGGGTACAAGAGATTATAAACTGAAAGCTTCAGTTGCATAAGCAGTATGAGGAAAAATTACTCTAAGGTCCAGAAGATGAACGCAGTACAACCTCATCTTATAAGTTTTTTGTTTACGATAGCAATAAACTGCAAAACGACCAACGCCGATAAGTATTATTTTTAGTTTCGTATAAGAAAACAAAAGTGTTTCGGATTACTCCAATAGATAGTAAAAATAGAAAAAATTATAATACATCATGTTTAAATAAAGCAAAATTTCAGATATTTATAGAACATATCTTCAGAACATTTTTTGTCACAATGGTGTGATTAATAAACGTATAAGCTATTGATTATGAGTTAAACTTTATACTCATTATTCATTCAGGAAAAGTAGAGTCCATCCATCCATCCATTCAACCATAAGACGTGCACTGCTGGACATAGGTCTACCCCAATATCGCCACAACGACCAGACCTGCGCTGCTTGCATCCAGGCAGGTCGTCGGACTACCTTGTGGCGGGTCTGTCCACGCTGCGTCTTCCCGTACGTGATCGCTGCTTGAAAACTCTACGGCCCAGTCAGCCATCCGTTCTACGAGAGATGTGCCCCGCCAATTGCCACTTAAGTCTAGCAATTCTCAGAGATATGTCAGTGACATTAATTCTTCTGCAAAAGTAGAGTATTCATGCCTTATTAAATCATGCCTCCCATACACATAGCGCCAAACCAAAATTTGTGGTGTTTAGGCCATTTCATTATTTAGTCAAATGAAAAGCCATATACAAAAATTAGTTCTTCCAAGTAATATTGTAATTTTAATTTGGAGCGTTAATTATGATCTCGATCTCCAGGGTTCCGGTGATGAAGTACCCCTACACGTTAGATTAGCCATTGTCCGTTAATGATGGATGAAAGAGGGTGAGCGAAAGTCACGGGCTATGGCTGAAGACACAAGAGCGAGCGAGTTCGATATATGAAAAATCTTTGGTGATATACATGGGCCGGACTAAGTACGGAAATCGGAGAAAGGAAAGCATTTCACTTGTCATCTGATCCACGTTAGTTTCAATTTTTTTTAAGTAATATTTTATTGCCCGCCACCAAAGCACTCGTGTAGGCTAAGGTCATTTTCACATGTGTTTCATTTCATTCATTGCATTTCATTTACGGTCACATGTAAGTAGAAATGTATGAGCTACATAAGACTGCTTTCACAAGGCACGGCGACCGTGCCGTGACCGTGTGTCACCCGTGCTTATCCACTATAAACACGGTTTAAACGCGGCAACCATCTTTTCACTAATATATTGACTTGTATAGACTCGTTCACATGACACGAGCGCAGAATGGTACGACGAGCGCGGGGAATGCCTTTCGACTGGCTAACATCACAGGCCTGGCCGTTTTTCGCAGCATGTCTAACGAAAAACAAGTTGACGTCGATGTGTTGATTTCACTAGTCTAGTCACAGTTTAATACATCGATAATACTGCGACCACCCCGTCTCGCCGCCGCCGGGCGACCGTGCGTAAGCCTTGCGTCGAGCTATTTAGGTGGCAACCATATGCATGTGCCCCTTGCAAACGTTGTTTTCACTTTTCGTACTTGCCTACGGATTCCAGATTCCGAACTCCGCTCCTTAGAGTGTTAGCGTAAAGTTATATGGCTTATAACCTTCCTCAATAAATAGGCTATAACATGCAAGGAAAAATATTCAAATCTAACTGGTATTTCCAGAGATTAGCGCATTCGCGTTCAAACAAATAATCTCTTAAGCTTTACAATATTAGTATTGATGACTAAGCCGAAAAAGCTTGAAAGTGTCGATATCAAGTAATAAAAATCTGTTCGTGTATATCCCGCTATAGTTTATGATTCGGGCCATCACTTAACCATATAGTAAGGTTTCACCGGGGTCCCGCTTAATTCGTTCGGGTTAATCTCGCGTCATTGTCTCCGAGCATGCCTCACCCGGGACTCGAGTACGGTCACATGCTTGTATGTCATCAACAATTCATACGAGTATTACATGTCGGAATTAATTAAATATGTTTTGAAGTAACTTTGAATCGCTGTGCGTCAGTGACCTATATATACCTTCAATTGATAAAGTCAACTAATTATTTATATAATCCTTTATTAATTAAACGATTGAAAACGGTAAGATAGGAGGATATAGTTATTGATAATTTAAGGTAACAGTATTGTTGAACTACTAATTATAGTAAACCACACCTTGCATTGAATCATGTAAAGTTAAAAATAAATAATTATTTAAAAATTTATATATCTATAAAAATCTTGTGACGCACACACGCACACAGTTCTTTGCTTAACATCGAGTGAGTGAATATAGTTACGTTCACCACAATGAAACAAAACATTTTTTTACATTACAATGTGGAAAACAAGCTTACGTCCCGCCTTATGATAAGCGGCTACCGTAGCCTATGGACACTTCAAACACCATAGGTATCGCTAGCGCGTTGCCGATCTTAAACCTCCCTACCCCAAGGAGCTCTGGAAACCCTACTTACCACAGGACCACAACACAAGACTATTTGGCTGCGATCTTCTGTAGGGTGAAGGTATTCCACCAGTAGGGCTCCAAGTAGAAAGAAATCTCCAACGAAATTTCACTGTGCCCTACCTCTTCCAAACGTTTGGCAAGCAACAAAGCTTTTCGTAACAACGTGCACGCGCATCGTAAAAATTAAATCTCGTATTTATTTCATAACGCACATAAAAAAGTATAAATTAAAAAACGCTAACAATATATTTATAAAACCGATTTATCTTCAAGTGCGAAAGACAATTTCTGACAGAGTTAACACTGAGGGAGTCCCTATTAAAACAATTATATTGAAAACATTGGAAGCCGTATAGTTGTATAGAGTTGGCAGTGGACAGCACAAAGGTATCACGTAGACAAATGAATGTAGAAACAATGCAGACGCGTCTGAACAACAGCACAATAGGACACTTAGCGCTTGCGGGGAACGAAACAAAATCTGTGTGCCGTTACATATTTAAGGCACATACTTAAAATTTTCAACTTTTTGTTTGCTACCTCTGGCATTTTTGAAGGTTAATCTTTAGGATCGATTTTTTTAATAGCCCGCGTTGCGTAAATTAGATGGGGAGCAAAATTTAGTTTTTACTTTACACGGAAGTAATAATCTATAGTAATGAAATAAATCGGAAGAGTTTGTTTGTTTGGTTAAACACGATAATCTCTGAAACAACCAGTGCGATCGGCTTTTTTTTGTATATCATAGCCAGGTTCACGAGGAACTTTTATAGGCTATCTAGTATTGGTTACACCTCTCAGCTAGCCTTAGATATTGGTTTTTGTCAAGTCTGAAGAAATAGCGCACCCTAACCTGCTTTATCTCTGTGCGCTGGCGTGTATGCATATCTCTTATACATAAGCCACAATAAGGTATTTTGTGACAAAGTTTTATTGAACATTGAAAAGTGATTTATGAGCATTATTATTAGGCATGGCATATTAATCTTTAAGAACGAAAGTTATTTTATCATCAAGACAATTTTATGAAGATAAATTTTGCCCTTTATGGCATGTTATTTGAACGAATAGTTTGGGAGATAATGTAAATTTAAAATATTCAACATCGGCTCGGGCCTTTGACTATAGGTGTAGTGGCGCATAACCCTGGTCGCCCGATAAAAGTATTATCTATACTGAAGTATTATAAATCATGAATCAGCGATTTTTTTTTTATTATACACGAGTGTAACCGCGAAGCACAGCATGTTTCTTAATAATTTAACTTCACCTATTGTATATATTCCAAGAAAATCGTTCTCAATGGGTACTTAAACTCCAGTCGCGCGTCGGATCAGGTTATAGCATATGGTTTTTAAGATAAAGTATCATACGAAATAAGCAATTATTACGATAATTGTGAATCAATTCGGAAAAATTTCGCATTTGGGGCGCTTAAATATCTTACGCTGAGTAAACCATACGAGATAAATTAAATTAATGTTCTACATAATTGTCGATCTTACTAAGACCTACAAAAAAGATATCGATAGCATATATCTATCTTCTAAGGATCATCCACAATAAGCATGTCTTCAGTCTTTTGAGTGGGGGTAGCACGACTCGCGCATGCGTTCCACCGACGGCATTCTGTAGTCCACACGAACAGAGCCACGGGCAAAGTTAGTTTAAAATCGTAAAATTTGAAAACGACTAAAATAATTTGCAAGTAACGATTTAACAAGACTGTGGCTAACTTGTTAAAACTCACTCGGGATTTTTTTTCGGCAACTTAAATTATTGCTTCTAGTTATCCTATTAATATTATAAAAATCTGGCTAAGGTTCTACTGGGATACCCTTTTCTGTTCAAAAGCACCAGTACATGCGGTGATAGATGATAAAATGATTTCTAAAAAAAGGATATTCATATTCAATATATTTTTTGTGAGGTATCAACGTGTGTACATACACGGAATTAAGCTATTTCAACGCGTTGACATCTCGACAAGGGGCAGGAAAACGAATTTATCGGCTACTTGAAAAATGATACAAAGCCAACGTACGATTTTACTGATCGAGAAGTTGCGGATATTTGTTAAATCGAATTATTAGCATTCGAATAATAATTATAAAATTTAATTTTAAATTATAAACTCTGTCTCTTTTTATAACAAGAATCCGTTAGTTAAATGTCAAATAAATACTAGTTGATCTGAGCGCACTTTATAGAATTTCAATAATCTAACAGCTAAAATCTAGCTTAGTTAAACATATTGTTAATAGATGGCGCCTCCTACATGTTAGGTCAAAGTATTTTCATTAGGAATACTTAATAATTGTTAATGATGATGATCCTAATAATTATTTTAAATGAATTTTAAACTACTTGTCAATAGCGGGGAACGTATTAAGCTTTAAAATTGTGTAAGAATAATTAATTTTGATTAAGAGTTTAGGGAGATATGGCATTGCCACGAATAACACCTTTGAGAAATAATATATACTTATATGTATGAGTGAAGGGGTGTTCCCACAGCACCTAATTTTTGACATTGAAGTTTCAGGTTTCAGGAATTAAAGGAACATACAGATTTTTTCCGTACTAACACGTACTAATTGCATTTTAAAATATAATAACTAAATTCCACAGATTCTCCACTTTCAATCGTGTATAATTTCCCTACAAAATGTTTTTTTTTTACGTTAATTAAGCAAGAAGCTTAGTGAGTATAAAAGGCATTTATTTACATACGTACTTTGAAGTGAAAACTTCTTCAGCCGTGTTGAGCATTTTTTGGTAGGGGAAAATCTTATGGATTCGCGTCACCGACATGCTAATGTTAATTGTATATCTATATCTATTAGTATATATATCTATAGCACATACTGCTCTGATATCAGACTGGCGCATTCACAGCGCCATATATATATATATATATATATATATATACGTATACGCGTATAACACATCGTATTAACACACCTGAACGCGTGCTGTGCGCGTTTGACGCTTTTTGGGTGGATGAAATTTTGTGAGTTCGCGTCACCGACATGCATAATAGCAGTATATATGTAGCTATACAGGTAACGTATTGTTCAACATTAGTGCTTTGTATACCTTAAATAACAAGAAAATCAAAGATTTTTTTAATTATTATAAAATTTTCGTATTTATACGTTTGAAAATAATTCTAAGTTATAAGTTTTCACTTCTATCGGCAGTCCCCATGAATTTTAGTTTTACACGAGCGTCTTCCTATGAAAGCGTACGGGTTGAAATTTAGGGCTATGGCGATTTTAATATATTCTTAACATTTGTTAAAAACTTGCAGGCAACAGCTATATATAATAAAGTAATTATATCTATGTATAATGTATATTTCTCCTCTTCTATCTATATAACTATACAAACCTATGGTCATAAATAAAAATAACTTTCTGCAACTCGCTGGCTTCTTTCTATCCCAACGATTAACTGAAGAGACGTTTAGTTCTTCATTTATTTTTCCCATCTCCTTCTTACCGAGCGCCAACTATAACCGTTCCGTAGAATGTCACAAAAACCTTTTTAATATTCCCTAGGAAACTTTAACGTACATTAAAACCAGTTTAGTAGTTTTTAATTAAACGTCACAAGCTGGATGTTATTTTGCATAAAGTAAATTGATTGTCTGTAACAGCCATATTATTATCCAGTAATCAAGCGAATTGGTAATGATCTTTACTTGACTGGGTCTTGAATATAATGCACAATGCACACGGTTATAAACTTCATTGACCATCTTTAGGATTGTCGCGTTTTGGGATCTGCCAGTGTATATCCAGCTGCAAAGAGGCTTACAGATCGGCATGACTACGACGACCGGCGATAAAATGCTGATCTGTCGATGGTCACCATTGTTTTTAGATTGTACTGTGATTACTATCGGTCACAGTGTCATCACATTACCGTGGTGCTACTATAAATAACCACAAAAAACATTATACTATGAAGTTGGAAAACAAGCAGCATGATGGTAAGTGACTACCGTAGACTATGGACGCTTGTAATAATATATATCACTTGCGCGTTGCCGACCTTGAATTCCCTTCCCAAGGAGCTCTGGAAACCCTACTCACTAGGAACACAACACAAGGTTATTTGGCTGCAATCTTCTTTAGAGTGAAGGTATTTCACCAGTTGGACTACCCCAAGTAGAAAGAAATCTCCAAAGTTTTTTTTCTGAGCCCTACCTGTCTTAATACAATAATGTGTTGTAAAAATGAACACAGTCATTAACGACATTAGCCAACCGAAAAAAAACCTAAGTACTTTATGCTATTTATTTTATTTCAAGCATCCTTTGTCCCGTAGTTTCCATTCGACCATACGACGTGGGTCTTGATTGATGAAGTTCATTCGGAAGCCCCCTAGAAGGCAATTTAGGGTTGAACTGCCGTGTGTAAAAAGAAAAATACAATTTCAAAATGGCTTCTTTAATAATGTTTCCATCAACTAATAACTTTGGCTATGTTGGTTACAAGCTTACAATTTTATATACACACTAGCGATGTGCTCGCGGCTCCGCACGTGTTTCTTACTCTTATTATTAACAATTCATATAGTGTAACAATTGGGTTTTTGAAATAATTTTTCGTGATAAATTGAAAGATCATATATAGGTTTTATAACAAAACGATTTTTTTTTCGCAATATTTCAAAAGTTATTTCAAAATAAAAATTAATTTTTGAATACAGTACCTACCGAATACGCGTCGATCAATCCCGAACATACCCGAGCGCGTGTGACGTTACAATGTTAATGTCTACTCATTGTAGCACACAGCTGATACAGTGTTTTGACTCTTAATCGATGAAATTCCTTTAACATTATGACGTCACAAACCTGGCGATCAATCGTGGCGCGTTCGTAGTCATGTGATTCTTTTGAAAATATCACAATTTTCAATTGTTTATTATTTATAAAACGTTTTAAGAGTTTTTCCAATTGACTATTATCATAATTATGATGAAGCTTTAAAATACATAACAAATCGATATACTTTTTTTTTAATACCCAATTGAGAAATGATACTATTCTTCCTGTGTATACTATTTTATCAGAAACGGTTAGGAAGTAATTCTTTAACAAGCCTAAATGTATTATTGGCTGTTCTTAAAGTCTATCAATACAGTGACGTATGCTTCTCGTCTATAAAATTTGATGAGAGTCAGTTGAGAATTAATGAAATTTAATTGTTTGGAATTCTTTTTTATTACGATTTTTAAAAGTTGTATTAAACATTCTTATATCCTTTCAACTGACCAATGACATGAGCTTTCCATGTACAAAATTTCATAAGCCGTGTTGAGTTAAATCTGAACATACAAGCAGACAATTTCATTAATGGCATAATCGTGATAAGTATCCTTTATATAGGATTAATGATTGGAAATTTGGAAAAAAAAATACATGAACATACAGATTTGTTAATATAAATACTCCTATCGATATTTAAATTCATGAATTGAAAATATTTTGTTTATATTATAATTAAATCATTTAACACACAGCACATCTATAAAAGTTATAAAGCGGTATTAATAACAAAAGTTTCATATTTTTATAAACTCTATACTTAGCAATGTCGATTGTATTTAAACTAAAATTAATGATAGGTTGAGAGATGAGTTTTAATTAAAGTTTTATAATTTAAATCCCTTGTTTATTTTATACGACTACTTGTGAATGTTACCGAATGAATTGTGAATGTTATGTACCGAAGGAGTAAAAAACCATGCATTTGGTAGTCAAATTCATGGCATAGAATTAATGAGATTTATGTCCAGGTTAAACAACTTTCCTCCAACGAACGACCTCCTAAGTTAAAAATATCCTTTATAAAAAAAAAAATAGTTGTTTGACCCTTCCATGAATGTGAATATAGTCTGCAGATGATGTGAAAGTTTTACTGGTGGTTTTGTTTTTCTCATTGAACATACTTCAGATACTTATATTATAACCCACAAAATTTTCAAAGGTATTTTTTTGCTAAGTATAACCCAAATGATCGTAAAGAAGCGTTCTATCGTCAACTTGTAAAGAGATCTCCGGGCGATTATTAACGTTTAACCTAAATTGGCGTCATTGTCAGGAATTGTCTGCTTGTCATACGCGTTCACACTTCTTCGACAACATATAAGTAATTTGGTAATTAAGCTATGTACTTTATATTAAATATATTACGTTCTGGATTTGTATAATTTCGCAACTATAAGTAATGAACGTAATACAATGCTTCGTATAGATATACATAAACTTGGACCGAAGCACGTAACAAAGAATCACACTTTACGATCACGTCGATCGTAATGGCTTCAAGTCCTACAACAATCCTCAACTTTTCGGTAAAGAAAAACACCGTAATGAAACCACAGCATGGTGGTTGTGCATTTTCCATTACCCGTTTCACTAGCCAAGCAACAAATGGCGTCATTCCCCCTACTAGAGACATAGTTATAACAGCCTAAAATCTCATACTAAAAGTGAGCTTCAGGTATAGCATAAAAACAATCTCCATGGAAAATACAGATTTACAAAATTCCATGGTGATCGATCAAACGGTTTTGGAGCAAATAAGTCTTGTAAATATAAATCATTTTTCGGAAACGGTTGTAACGATTTGGATGAAATTTCAATTTTTTATTCTTACATTTTAAGGGATTTTATACAGTTTGCACATGTCAACTCCAGATATTTTTTTACAATTTAAGCTTAGTTTGATAAGTGGCTATACATAAAAGGAGCAAAATACATAAAACAAAATTAATCGTCGAGATCTGTCTGAAGTTATATATCCTAACTCTAAAATTATACCCATAATATTTACATAAAATTGTATACAACATTTTGGAATGAAATATTTCGGAACTTATACTTATACCAACATTTATTTTATAACAAACTAGTTTAACAAAACGCAAGAGTGTGAAAGAAAGGCTACTTGTTACCGGCGTTGCTGAGGTTTACCGGGGGTGGTAACAAATGTAAATAAATTCAGTTGAGAGCCAATTTTCCAGTTTAGAAACTATATATATATGTATATATATATATGTACTCGTAGATATACAAGTAGAAGAACATTATTATTTGACACCAGGTTATAAAAGTCCACAGTCCGGTGGGTGATCTTTAGAAGACAGACATATGCTATCGCTCACTTTTTTGTAGGTCTTTTAAAGATCTACAATTATGTCGTACATTAATTTTATGTCTTTTATAGTTTATTCAGCGTAAGCCACATGATCGCTCCAAAACCATATTTTTTTCGAATTTATTCACCAATACCATCACTGCTTATTTCGTATGTTAGTCTATCTAATAAAATATATCCTATAACCTGGTCAGATAACATATCTATGAATTAAAGGGGAAACCATGTTAATCGGATTAGTGGTTTTCGCGTGAAAGAAACATTGAGTTTTAAATATGTATAGATATAGAAGATATTAGTATAGATATTTGTGACATTTTACGTGGTATAGTTTGGTTATTGTCCAAACGTGATTTGGATTATAAATATAAACTGGAAGAAAGCATGCATTTTGGGTTGTCACAAAAACTGTCTAGATAGTCTAACAAAAAAGCCACCATTTTGTTAGACCTCACTTTGAAGGTTAGAAAATAAAACGAAGGACTAAAACACTGACACTGGCAAGTGCTTCTGCGGCAAAAAACAATGGAAGAAAAATAATGTTCAATTATTAATGTTATTTTTTTTAAATATAAATATGCTTGCGTTTGGCCACTACCTCGCCTCATCGTAAGTGATGATGTGGTCTACGATGAAGCACGCTTGCCTAGAAGGTATTCACTCGTAACTTGAAGATACCCGGGTTGTAATTCTCGAGAAATACAAAGTCTGGCAAAGAGTTCCACTATTTAGCGGTTCGCATGATAAATGTGCTAGCAAAACGCTTTATAATAGAAATATCAACCGTATATCGATGACGCTTCGCCGTGTCTCTTGTTGTCCGATGATGGAAGTGGGAGGGGGAAATTAAATTGTGAAATTCTAACGCACACTCGCCGTGGATACGATGTTATGTTTATTTTTATTATGAATTATATCCTACCTTGATATATCCATTATATCTACTATCAACCAAGTTTTTAAACATATCACAAATCACAAACAAATTCCACCGTGAATAAGAATTTTCAATTATTTTTGTTTATTTTTATCCTGAATTGTTTCCTACCTTGATATATCCATTATATCTACTATCAACTGAGTTTTTAAACATATCACAAATCACAAAAAATTCCACCGTGAATAATATCACTAATACTTGTCTTTTACGTTATTCACACAAATTTTTAAGTTTTTGTTCACATATAATAATTCATAATACCATCGTATTTTATTGTTTAAGTGATAAACTACTATATATCAAGCCGGTGTAATGATCAAAGATGCGCTCGCGCATTCACTTGTATTTGAATTACAAACGATCGTGTACGAAGCGACGCTCAATTAATGTAGGTACATAGATTAGTTGGAACAGACGTCACAGACGGTACAGTTAAGCTCGTGTCGCTGAGCTATCATTGGCTATTATTATTGAAGTAAACTTTGGTAATTTATATCGTGTTGATTATAATTTCAGCCGGCTTTTCTAAAACCTATCCATAGTAAGTTTTATGACTGTATTCATTATCAAGTAAGATATAGATTTTTCAGAATCATATTTTTTATTGTAGCACGGCAAAGTGACTATACAGTTCCGAATGTTAAGCACGGTACTTGCTTAAAAGAAAATTATATTACCCACGTAGATAATTTCGCACAACAAGTAAACTGAAACGCAAATAGCAGATTTTTATACTAAACTAACTTTTGCCGGCGATATATAAAAAGTATCCTGTGATAAACCAGTTATAAACGATGTTCTGTAAGCCAAAGTTCATCCAAATCCATTCAGCTGTTATTACGTGATTGAGAAGAGAGAAAGTAAGAAAAAACATTTATTGCAGAGAACATATAGGCACACATATTTTAAAGACAAAATTGATATCACATAAATTTTAAACAAGAAGAGAGGTATGGCACAAATTTCTCCCTAGTTGGGGCAGAAAATCGCAGCCAAATAACCTTGTCTTGTTTTCCTGCGGTGAGTAGGGTTTCCAGAGCTCCTTGGGATAGGGGAGTTCAAAGTCGGGGCAACGTCCTAGTTGATACCTATGGTATTACAAGCGGTCATACGCTACGGTAGCCGCTTATAATCAGGCGGACCGTAAGCTTGTTTACCACCTTAGTAGTAGTATTAAAAAAGAGTAACAAACATCCAAACATACAAACTTTCACATTTGTAATATTATATAGTAGGCTACACAGGAAAAATTAAAACGATGCGAGATGCCAGCTAATTGGAGCGCGCTACAAAGAGATACTAATCCAGACAGACAAACGGATTACAGACAAGGCCTGGAGCAGACAGGGAGTGGCGCGGGGAGAACTATCGTAGAACCGCATGCATTTGGGAAATTTGTTTTTCCATTACTCAAATTGGGTTCACGTAGGGACCACCCCTGAAAGTGACGACGCACGTTGATTCTGTGTTAACATGCTTAGTGTACATTTACGTTACTATTAATGGGCGTATAGTCCTATATTCGTTAGAAAAACACGTAATGAGTTACAATTATCTTACAAATAAGCAATGTTGTAACTAATATATTTATTGTTCTTGTTCCAACTGGAATGACACACATCACTTACTACTTTACATAAAATTCAATATTAATTTTATATATATTAATAAATCTATAGTTCTCTAAGTGATATGTTTTTCAAATTAGATGATAGACAACTACAAAGAACTCTAATCACGAATTTGAACATTTTTTTAAACATATATCTGTATATTTGTATGTTTAGATTGAACTCAAAAACGGCTTGATCGATTTTTATAAAAATTATGTACCTACACGGGAAGCTTATGTCAATCCATAATAGATAGGTAACTAATAAGAATTGTCAATAATACTGTCAGAAATTGTAAAAAAATCGTAAACTATATTAATTGTAAACCGATTTTTAAGAATTTGTTTACACGGAAATTATATGTCCATTCTTCAATTATTGATAGGCCACATGAATTGTTAATAATATTATTTAAAATAAAATTACGAGAAGAAAATAATTACTGAGTAATAAGCGCATTAGGAGCCGCGCGCACAGCTAGTTTTAAATAAAAGTTCAATATGTTCAAGCTATCATCTCAACTATTTTAAAAAAATAGGTTCATACATAGATCTGTCATTAAACATTCTGTAACAAACTTCACGTTTGGCTTGCCGCCAGCGCTGTTACGTATCTGGATTAATTACACACATCGCCAACAGATGGCGATGTACGCCGGGTGTGCCGCGTACATCATTGGAGTAAACGCGCTCTATAAAATTTAATATTCGCTTTTACGGAGATGTGACAAATTTATGAAACATATTAACATATTAAATTCCTAGATATTGTTTTCTTCTGGATGCGAGAAAGATATACGTCTTAATAAAGTACAAATATTTTTAATGCATTTTTATGTAAAACTTCTTTGTCGTGAAAATCAGATATTTTTCAGATGGAAGCAACAAAAGAAATATATACATATATAAGTGTAATTTGTTTCTATTTACTTTTATATAATTATATACTAATAATAATAATAATAGTAATCACTTTAAATACATATTTTATTAAAAAACAGTACAAAACATAAATACATCAAAATAATGGAAAAAAATATATGATAAGTCATTTTTAAAGATGTGTAACTTGTTTCTATTTAGTTTTTTTGTACATTAATATAATTAGTATTTTTAATAGTAAATATTTAACAAAAAGTACTAAATAAGAAAAAAATCATTTAATTAAAAAAAAAACAACATATTTCTTAACTGCTTAGCAAATTTTTGTTTTGTTTGTAATGTTTATATTATATTATATACTATTTACTAGCATTATTTTCAAAATGACGGCCATTTAAAATCATTCAAAAATCATCTAAAACTCTTGAGATCTTTTAATTTTGTTATATTTTATTTCAGAATTTTTTAAGTACTAAGTTGAACTATGAAAGAATTTTACCAGTAAGTAATATGACTTGTTAAGGGCACTAAATAGAATATGTTCTCTTGATCACAAAACACAAAGGTTTAAAATTCATTAAACCTAATATGAAGCAATCAATATTAAAATCATACACGTATGACAATCGGCAAGTACCACGGGGCACAGCAATCAGTTATCTCCATGATTGATTGCATATGCATGTAAAAACTCTGAAATCCATCAAAACTTCTCTATAAAAGTATAACGTTCGTTAGGGTGACAATGAATTTTGCTAAGCTGGTATAAAAACTTTAACTTTTTTTACTACGAAGGTGGCAAACAAGCATACGGCCCGCCAGATAGTAAGCGGCTACTGTAGCCTATGGACGCTTGTAATATCATAGGTATCACAAGCGCGTTGCCGATCTTGAACCCCCTTCCCAAGGAGCTCTGGAAACCTTACTCAGCGCCGGAACACAACAGAAGGTTATTTGTCTGAGATCTTCAGTAGGGTCGAGGTATTCCACAAGTCGGGCTGCCCCAAGTACAGAGAAATCTCCAAAGAAATTTCTCTGTGCCCTACCTCTCTTTGATAAATAAGATACGTAGGGCGCAAGAGATGACGAATAACAACTGGAGGCACTTTTTTAAAGTATCCCAGCATAATGACGGCATTGTACCTGATGGTAAACACAGTACAAACAAAAAATGACGACAGTAATCGCCAATCCATCGCTGACATGCCGGCCTGCGAGCCTCTTTAAAGCTGGGTATACACTGGCTGATCCAGAAGCGTGACAAACTAAAAGAGTCACTGTGACAAGTTTATATATGTGAAGGGTGATCTCGACTCAGTCGTATACCCATAGATAACTTGCCACCCCGCTTAAATATGCACCAGTACATTATATAACAAGCGTGTCACAGTGGCGGGTGGTAAACACAAGAGTGTGATATGGCTGTAAGTGTATATTGACTCTAAATAGTTATTTAGATTGTAAAGTTTGGTTTAAACCTACACCTAAAATATTGTATACTAGCTGTGCCCGCGGCTCCGCTCACGTGAACTACAGAATGCTGTCGGTCGAGCGCACGTACGAATTGTGCTGCCCCGAGAAATGCTTATAGTGTGTGATCCTTAGAAGGTAGATATATACTATCGTTGACTTTTTCGTAGGTCTTTATAAAATCTGCAATTATGTCTTACATTAATTGGATTTATCTCTTATGGTTTACTCAGCGTAAGCCATTTAAACGCGCCAAAAGCGTCTTTTTTCTATTATCGTCACAGATTATTTAGTATGTTACTTTATCTAAATATATATATATATATATATATATATTCCCTGGCCAGATAATATAGCTATGAATTTAAAAAAATACTGTGAATCGGATAAGTGGTTTTCGCGTGAATAGAACATTAACGGACAGAAAGACAGAGTTTTATAATATGTCTAGATAAATATTTTCGATAAGATATTAATTTCAGACAACAATGTTATGTTTTATACCACTTTTATGGAACATAGTACTAAAGCTCATAAAAAGCTGTAGATGGGTAAAAATGCGATAAGGTCACATTTTTATCATTTCTTATGTATCCATAAATGATATGATGTTTATTTGCTCACCCTACATTATCTCTTTTAATCGACCAGCATAAAAAGAACCCGATCGCTTTGCAGAGTTAAAAATAATTGTACTGCGTTCATTTCGTTTTTTATATGAAACTTTGCACGGTATGTAATATATAATGTATATTTTTATTCATTGCTGTTATTTTAGTAGCATTCTCAGTAACTTAGACCAATAAGTGTAAGTTTATGTTTTTTTTTATGTCTATACCTATGAATTATGATTCTTATGTAATCAATTAACAAAATGTTGAAAAGAAATCTGATGTATTTTTTTAAACCTATCTATCTATTTGTACCAAATAGATACTTCTGTTAACTATTACAAAAATATTTTGTATTTTTCTACACGGTTCCAAATGTATGAGAATTATTAAATAGCTTATGTGTATTCATTTATATTTTTATTTAACATGTACCTATATTTTAAATCAAAGATATATTTATTTCACGTAGACAGACCTAATGATAAAAACTAGCTGCAATAAGCATTCAGTGCATGAGATATACAATAATAACTATAAAAACGATCGAAAAGGAAAAATAATTTATCTATATAATATAAATAAATGTTATCTATATAAATTAAAACTAAATGCTGTTCGTTGGCAAGCTTATCATTCGAGAACACCTGGAACGATTTGGCTAATTATTTTTTCATTGTCATCTTGTAAAGGTTTGAACCTTTATATATATATTCAACTTGACCAGTGTAATGTACATTACATTACATTTTTAAGTAGGTAGTTAGAATTGATTCAACAAAGAGTGTAACTAGGGAAGGCGGATACTATTACGTATTGGAGCGTTACAAATTAGTTACTATCATAATTTCTAACATAGGATTTTTTCAGTTCAGTTCTTTTTCAGTCATTACTTCTCTGTTTATGAACCGATTCAGGTGATCCTTTTTTCGTGGAAACGGGGAGACCTCAAGGATGGTCCTATTTTAATTTCATTGTCATTGCACCTTCGACTTCTAAGGTACACCAGAGAACTCCTCAAAATAATTGAAGTTGATTTTCCTTTTAAGTTAAATATTGACTGGTTTATGTTAGGCTTATTACTATAATTATGAAGATTTGTAGAAGTAAATAGGATGTTTAGTTAAAATATAAGTAGTTTATTAATATTTATTATATACTAGTAACCCGCCGCGGCTTTGCACGGATAACATTATAATACATATAACTCTATTTGTTTACGCGACGGGTTTATAAAGCTCTCACGGTCGGCATAATATTTTCCGACATTTTCAATAATCATCGTCATATTATAGCCAATTTACACAAAACGTTAATAAATTATATACCTTAACCATCCTCATGAATCATTCCGTCCATTGATGAAAACCGTATGATTATCCGTTCGGTAGTTTTAGAGTGTATCGCGTTCAGATAGACAGACGCAGCGGGCGACTTTATAATATGTATAGATATCATAGTTACATAGTACCATAGTTATGAATAATTAAAACAGAAAACATGTAAATCCGATAATTTATCGCGTTCAGTTAGACGCGGCGGGGGACTTTATTTTATAATATGTATATGTATATATATATATATAGATATAGTATATGTGTATATATTAAATACTAAAAGTAATTGGGTAAATAAAAATACACGAACAATCCAGTTTTATTTGATTTTTAATAGAATAAAATACAGTACTAAATAATTAACATTAATTACGAATCAGAAATTAACAAATAAGTTACCAATAAATCTCGAACTTAAAACTACGAGAGAGATAAACGACGCGAAAATAAAATCCAACATAAAACTTATCTTCGAGAGGTCATCTTACTCTGGTATATCGTGTTAATAAATTTTGTATTCATAGAATTTTTTAAAGCTCCAATACGGTGACACCGCGAATTGATTACGCCCAGTTACAATTTATAATACTTGTTTATATCGACGCCACGCTGCTGTATAATACTAAAACCGGAATTGTATCTTAATAATTATATTTTTTTCATGGTTATTAAGAAATTAATTTAATAGGTAATATCTGTTAAATAGTTTTATACAATTATTAATAAGGTTTAATTAATAGTACTTAAAAGTTAATAGCTCAACTTTTTACATGCCGTCGAATTGTGACTTCATATTGGAAGTAATTACTGTTTGATTGTTTAAACACGCTTATCACTAGAAATACCAGTGGGATTCGAAAAATTATGTGTGTATATGATAACCAGATTCAAGAGGAATAGTATAGACATAGATAATTAAAATAAGCCTTATTTTAATTATCTATGAGTATAGACTATCTAGCATTAGACTATACCTCTCAGCTAGCCTTAAATATTTATGTTAGTTAAGTAAATCGGAAGAAACAGCGCACCCGAACTGCTTTATCCGCATGCGCTGGTGTAATGGTTAATGATACGTAAAGACAATGTTCTACAAAATATTGCTTCTTAGTACATTTAAAAAAAGTCCGTGATACCATAGGCCTATCTCTTATACATAACCCACAATAAGGTATTTGATGATTTTTTTTATTAAAATTTTAATTGAATGCTCATAACAGCATTAGTATTAGGCATGGCATACTAATCCTTACGAACGAAAGTTTCTTCATCATCAAGACAATTTTATGGAGATAAACTCTACATAACATGGCATAGATTGGAATTTGCATAGCATTTTTTTATGACTGTTATTTGGACGCTTTTGATTTCCACGTCTAGATTCCTAGACCGGTATTTCAAAGTAATACTTTTCACGGAATTTCAATATAAATACTATGCTCCTAACAGCTGTCAGTACATTTAGCGAGCCATATAGTATGAACTTATTTTGCTCCCGCAAAAATTGCGTTTTGTGTAATTTAACTTTAGAAAAACTACTTCCTAAAAGAAAATAAGGATAAGAAGATTACATTCCATCAGTAAGTATTGTGATTCCACATATATAAGTCACTTAAATTAATTTATACGAATATAATTATTTCATATAAGTGAAGATGTCATTTCTTGTCAGTGTTGCTAGTATAATTGCATTAGAATTTTCACTGATGTTGTTAAAATTGTAACAATACTAGTGGACGCCCGCGGCTCCGCACTCGTTTATTACGTAGTAGTTATTTTTATCCCGTAATTTTACTTTTACTTTGAGGAAACGTTTTTATACATATCTTAAAAAATGCATTTTATTTTTGTTCATTTTAACTAAAAGGTAATTTAAATTTGTTATTTTCAATTGCTTATATTAACTTTGTCAGATGTGAGTCAGCGCCGTCTGAGAAAAATCAGAAATTGTGAGCTTTTTGGTGGTTACATTTTTTTGTAAGGCTATTGGCAGTCTTCTTGTTTTACTAGTCTCTGGCAGTAGTATTGTTTTTCTTAGATACTACAGTTTATACATATTGTAGCCAATGTTGGTTAGGTTAGGTTTTAACAGCGAACATAACGCATGAGCCGAGGGAGCGAATACAAAATTCAATTCTATATTTCTCAAAAACTAACTGCTTCCGCACTTTTTTATTCACCCCTTCCCATCTGCCCGCTTACGATATGAAAATCAGTAATATGTTCAACCATTAATAATATTTTTTATTCAACATATTATTAAGGTTTAGGTATGTTGGTTAATTTGGATCTGGAAAAAAACAGTTTTGTGTCCCGGATTCCAATATTCTCCTTTTGCTTAGATAATTATATAATCTACATATAAGTATATAACGGTTATGCGATAGTAGTAAATGCATTATTATATAAATATACACTTGATGCGTTATCGCATTGCCAAAGTTGCAGTCGAAGAAAGCCACTTGCTTAATAAAATGACTATAGTATATAAAACAGGCTACGTTGAACAGACAAAGTTAAAATAAATATGAATGTGGATAAGAAATATTTATAACGTTATTTTGGAGAACTGCCATAATAACACTACAATAGTGTTAAAATAAGTTTTTGATTTAGAAGACATTCTATCTACAAATAGGGTTGCCAACTATAATTTATAATAACGTATCTTACTTTATTTTCGATAAATATACTTAATACTTTTGCATAAAAATTACTGCACACTTTATTTTCAATATTTATAGTGAGGCGTAAAACACAACAGTCATATGGGTAATTACTGAAACTATTTATTGATACTTATATAACATATAAGTATAGTAATATAGATCCAAAAATCCCTATAAAAACTTTTTTGGAAAAAAAACTGTTGACAAAATGGCATGGCAATACTTTAAGATGCATGTGATCTATTACGTAGTAAAATATTTTTATTTACTCTCTGTTCCCTTCCACTTTAGCTTTCCTTAAGAAAGTTTTTTCACTAATGAAAGTGACGAGAAGGGAAACTGATCATCAGACCATAAATTTTATTTAAAAAATGAGTTATTTATTTAAAAACAAAAATTAAAAATAAATTGAGAAATACTTTTTTGTATCAATTACTTTATTCTTTTTCTATTCAAAGAATTTTATACGTTATTATTGACAGAAAAAGTTGGCAACCCTATCTACAAAGAAAGTATAAAGACGCAGTAGGGAATGATTCATTCCGATGTTATGAAATTATACCACCTATAATAATACCGTACATACCAAGTGTGAAAGAGTTCGTTAGATGAAATCACCTACTGTGGGGGCAGTATTTTTAAATGTTCATTTTATATGTATTATCTTTTTCTTCTTGTGTTCGTGCCGCAGTCAAGTACTTGCCAGTGTCAGTGTGTTAAACCTAACATCGCAGTCTTTTCTAAATTAGGTCTAACAAGTTGATGGCTTTGTTAGAATTTTTTAGCACCTCAAAATGTATGTTTCTAGTTATAATTCATAATCCACTTCACGTAACCACATTAACTAAACTACATCATGCAAAATACGACCTTTATTTCATAATATAGAGCCAATAACCCAAGATACCTAATGAATTTAAAAAAAAACATCACATCATGACAAATAAAGATCCCGCCAAAAGCACCATATGTATAATCTAAAGTCCGTTGTGTGTATTGGCTTTCCAAATAATAGATTTTATCTCAAAATACGTCAATTGCCTATGTATAAAAAAAATTGTCACATCAGACACGAAATTATAATATCAATAATAATCAGACACGAAATACGTGACATCTGTACACATAGTGAAGTGTCTGCTATGGAGCCTCGTTTCGGAATTTCTAAATTAGGTTTTTTTTCTGTATATGTCCAGGAAACTAGAAGCTTTTGTTGCAGTAAAACAATGACAATTAATTAACATTTATGTTTATTTCTGTGATCACTGGTATCCTCGGCTTGAAATATTAACTACATCATTACATATTATAAAACAAAGTCTACCCACCGTGCCTGTATGTCTGTCTGTCTGAACGCCATAATCTGAAAAACTACTGAACGGGTTTTCATACGGTTTTCATCAATGGACCGAGTGATCCATGAGGAAAGTTTAGGTGTATAATTTATTAAGGTTTTGTGTAAATTCGCTGAAATATGACTCTAATTGTTGAAATTGTCGAAAAAAATCATGACGACCGGGAACTTTACTAGCGTGTGCCGCGTAAATCAATAGAGTTAAATATTTTAATCTGCTACCAGTACGAAGTGTTATATATATGCTGCAAATATAAATTCTATAAGTTCTCAAAATTGATCACAATACGTTAAAATCTGCACATGTCAACTGATTATTACTGTTCATAAATTTACAGGGCAAACATAACATGCCCCAAATGGTTGGTAATACAGACAGAGGGCACAAAATAACATATGTGCCACTTAAGCTAATGTTCCTTGCGAATGGGACGCGCGTAGACAGGCCTGAGAGCTTTTAATGGGGGATTGTCATTACCTGCTATGGTAAGTTTGGATACAATGTGGCAGTGCTATGTCACGCTATATTACTTCTTTAGTAAATTTAGATCGTTTATTTATTTTCCTATATTTCATAAAATAATTGGTTAGTATGTAAATATTCATGCATATATATGAAGCAAGAACACATACCTAATTTTTTTCTAATAGGTTTACTAGTTTTTAGTGCTTGATTTAGCACACGCATACACTTGTCTTATTTTATTGTGCGCATCTGTCTCTCTCAGTTTTTGTAGTTTTTTTTTTTCTATTCTTACAAGGACCTCTTTGTGAATTTTTTCACGTAAATAACAACTGTTTAATTGTGTTAGGGGGACACATACTTGATTATAACAAAAATTAGCACTTTCAAGCTTAATATTTTACAAATGGATCCCTGAATCGAAAAATGCCCTTTAGACACCCGCAATACTTTTGAACGACCTATCCAAAAATACCACACACCATGCGGTATACGAAAAAAAATTCATCATTACTTTACGTGTAGGCGAGGTACCCATATTTTTTTTCAACATTTTATTCTACCACTTTGTCGGCATGATTAATATGTATACCCATATCAGTTTTCTAGTACTAAGAATCTCTGAGCTAAGCCGCGTACAACAGATTTCCTTGTTATCGAACCGTAAAAACCGTGTCAAGGCGTAGTGTGTGTCAAATGTATCGATTCTTAACCCTCTTCGTTCTCTATATATGAAAATCGGTATAGTAGTAATATAGTCGTAAATAGTAACGACGTAACATATCTTTGTTTAAACAATTTTATGTTAATGTTGAAAAAAGGCAATGAAACTGAAGTACTTATAGAAATGACAACATAACTAACTTATACAAAGTTGCAAATTTAATGGTAATAAAGATCTAAACGATAAGAGGAATCATAAAGAATTGAATTATAAAAGTGATTTTTTGTCCTGTTTTTTATTTCATGTATTTTTTCTTGCGCCTTGTTATTTGATACGGTTGTTTTTATAATTCAATTTATTTAAGCAGTGAAGATTTATTTAATATATATTATTATGTTATAAATATAAGATATCTTACAACTCAAGCAAGGACGGATATAATTAGTCATAACAACAGTTACAACATTGGTGACTAAACATGTTATTTTTCACAATAATTTAAAATTTAATTCTTTGCCCTATTATTCGGGTCAGTGTGAGCAAATTAAAAACTTTTTACATTTAATAAGTTTAGATCAATGACATTTGTCAATGATATATTGTAAGCGTAATTTTTTACTGAAATATTAGGTAAATAAACCCGATACAAAATTTCACATGGAACTAAGCACATATTATGTAGAGGAATTCATAAAAAGCAATGAACGACTGGCACGTAGGACAATGAATTTGGTTTCTCAAATCATTTGGCAACTGGAGGAATACCACCAAATCGTTTTCTTAATTTTGACAGTGATGTTTGGGATTTTCGTGATAATCGATAAGAGAAGCAACGTTCAGATACAAAACCAAGAGATTATCAAAGAAACTGCTTCAGTTTCAAAAGAAATGACAACATCAGGAACATACGATTTGGGTAACAAGAAATTCGATTGTGAGATAAACAAGTCAGAATAAAGTCATTTAATCTACGACATTATTTTATTGTATCGAGTTAAGGTATAATGTTCAATGTTTAATTCCCATTATTTTTTAGTGTAAATATATATTTATAGAGAATTATATTTTTTTATATACTACTAGATTGTTTCGAGATAAAGTAGAGTAAGGGATGTAGGACACAGAGAAAATTCTTTGGAGATTTTTCTCTACTTGGGGCACTCTACTAGTGGAATACCTCCACCCTACGGAAGATTGCAGCCAAATAACCTAGTGTTTTGTTCCTGCGATGAGTAGGGTTTCTAGTGTTCCTTGGGGAGGTATACTTCAAGGTCTGAAACGTGCTAGTGATCTTTTAGGTTACAAGCGTCTATAGGCTTACTATACTAACTGCTTACGTTTGTTTGCCACCTCAGTTGTATAAAAAAGAGGAGGACTACAGATTTATAATAGTAGAGAAAATCGTTAAGTGTAATAAGAGGAATTTAATAGGACCTCTGACAGTATTACGAGAGCAATCCATGCACGATCTTGCAGAGGACCGCATTGGCGAGGTGCGACGCGGCGCGGCGTCGTGAGATAGAAGCAATTGGAATGCATTAGAATATTCTCATAGAAGTCGATTTACTTCCACAATCTGCGCAATTAATTCGATTTACTGTCCTTATTTGCATGTCTGATGCGATTGCAAAATGCATACTTGTCTTTAACTATATAAGTAAAATGAATTTGAAAAAGTATTTGTATTTTTTTATTAACTACATATCTATAACTACAACTTATTTTAGATTATACCCTAGCTAGGAAGCTGAAGAGTCAATAATTTAAAAAAGTTTTGTTCGGTGTATGTGATGCCGTCACTGTGGAATTCATACTCGAACGCCATATATATTTCCAAATCCACGGCCACATCAGCCATCACATTGGCATCTTTACTAAATGGATTTGCGGGAAATTTGCAATCGTAATTAGGTGTCGTAATCTAAAAAAGCGAGACAAACTTTGAAACTTTTATAATTCGCGGATCAGAGCCTTCATAGCAAAATATATATTATTGTAGAGAATTGAACGGTGTACAAAAAATGGTCTATTGTGAATTTTTTGATAAATCTTTTGCAAGACGCAACTTCTAAGTGTCTAGAAACGGGACATTGCATCTCGGCTTTAGCGGAACAGGGTGCAACCCTAGCCACAACCAATGACTTATCTCCATTTTCTATTCTACACATGTTATAAAACGTAACGTCGTTTGTGACAATGTTAAAGGAATTTCATCAATTAAGAGTCAAAACAGGATCAGCCGTGTGCTACAATGAGTAGAAAATAACATTATGACGTCACATGCGCTCGGGTTTGTTCGGGAGCTGTCGGCTTGTCTTTCGGTACTGAATTCAAAGACTAATTTTTGAAATAACTTTTAAAATATTGCGAAAAGAAACAGTTTTGTTATAAAACTCATATATTATGTTTTAGTTTCTCGAAAACGTCTTGAGGTATAAATTTTAGTAAGAAGGGCTTCTTACCCTAGGGCACTTCAAACTAAAATTTAAAAGTCATGGATCGATTTTATCAAAACCTATAGAGTACTTCCAAACTACATACAGTTTTGAGACCCCATCCACAAGTTATGCATATAATGTTATCCGTACGTAAACAATGATCCGGGTCGCCTTTATTAGGGCATATAATTTATATATTCTTATTTCTCGTAAAAGCAACATGTTTTTTTTTTTCGGAACATTACTTGTTGTGGTTTAAACGTTCAAGTTTTGTATTTATATAACGTGTAGAGGACTTTTTAGATCTTTCTAGACTACGAAAATGTCTAGTAACTATATTGTACAAGAAGATTTCTTTAACACTTAATTTGTGTCGTTTCTATTATTCTATATTTGACGGTTTTGACAGCTTATTATAAGATTTTTTGAAGTGAAACTTCTTATGCGACTTCCTAGCGTTAAACGTTAAACGTTGCACATTATCGGTCTCTCCTCTTTGTGTGAGCCAGAGCGAGAGAGTAATGTCGGTGTTTATGTATATTGCACACTGTTTAAATAAAATTGTCTTTTAAAATGAAGTTTCACTTCTATCGTGTGTGAATCGCACACACACCTTTTTTATTTTTATTGTTATAGGTTTGGCGTAGTGGCCACAATCTCACCTGATGTTAAGTGACGATGTGGTCCAAGATGATAACACGCTAAACCTAGTG
This sequence comes from Saturnia pavonia, assembly GCA_947532125.1. NCBI lineage: Eukaryota > Metazoa > Arthropoda > Insecta > Lepidoptera > Saturniidae > Saturnia > Saturnia pavonia. The sequence goes on along the minus strand of OX383899.1, from coordinate 2,871,981 downwards.
GAAGACTGACTCTCAAGTGCAGCTGCCGGAACACACCAATTGGTGCTTGGCGACAGATTTTCAACTTGAGGGTGGTAGCTAGCCAGGCGGGCATTAGAAAAAGCCCTGCCACTATGCTATGGTTTCATCACGATGTTTTCCTTCACAGAAAGCTCAGGCTCATTGCAGGGATTCGAACTCACGTCAATCGACGCGAAGTCGTACAAGCTACCTTTGAGCCATCATTGTTTAACTTGTATGATTTTTTTCAGAGTTGATTTTTTAACTAGTTGTTATCTTAACTATGTAATGTAATCAATACGGATCACTCAGGGCGCGCTTTATAATCGCCGCTTCTCCGATTTTTTTTATTTAGGCTGAAAATAGAGAACTAGGACCTGCGCTAAATATAATAAAGGTAAAATAAATAATAATTATTCTTATATGGTAATCAATTTAACATAATTTGCAAGACAATACAAAAAAAAATTATATCCGTCGTTTTTATATCGAATAACTTTCATTTTGAGTTCCCTTAAGTTACCTTCCCTAAGCCTACAGAGCTTACTATAATTGGTACTGTGTGCCTTAATGCGACTTTAGTCTCACCTAAATTGTTTTTGAAAGCTTCTTCGATGACTCTAGAGATTGTGTTTGAAAAGATATAAGGGATGAGTTTTTGATAAACTTAGTTATTGGTATTTACGTCCCAAAATAGATACAGAGAATTCGCTTCGGCTAACGATGACGTATGGTATACATATAGAAGGTTAATAATAGGCGAGAAGTTTTTTGTCAATGTTATCTTACTAATTACTCAAAAACAAACTAACTATATGCCCCGAATATAAGTCTATGTAGTGTTAGGGCTAATAGAGGTAATTTCATTTCAGTTATAAAATTTGTTCAGCACGTATTATTTCCCGGCCCGGTGTAACATGAAACATCTTCTATTGAGGTTGTTTTGTCAAAGATTATGATTATACCAACATTGAAATTACACAGCTAGAAACTCACCCAGTCAATCTGTTAGCAATGCATACAATATTGCTTCTTCTTCTTGTTTTGGCACCGCAGAAGCGCTTGCCAGTGTCAATGTTTAAGTGTTCAATAAAACCAAACTCAATAAGGGGCCTGAACGTTTACTTCACAAAACTAGCAGTGATATTAAAAGGACAAAGTCTAACCAAAATGAGACGCTTTGATGTGTCGTCTTTCTTGAGTTTTTTAGTACACCAAAAAGGCGTTCCATAGAGGATCGCTACAATTACATAATATAGGGTCAAAGAACCTAAGTCAATGAATAAAAATCAAAGCTCAAAATCCCATTAAAAATTTACAATATTCATTTGCAATATTTTATAATCTCTACTACGCAAGACTGTTTTTCCACAAACTATTATCTGTTTCATATTTACTATGAACTTAAGCAAACAACACAAAATTATGTGTTTGAAAGTAAAACAATGAATATTTAATTTAATGTTCTCGTATTTACGAGTAAGTATAACATATAATATATATATATACATTTTAGCTTTCTGCGCTCCTCCTATTTGTATAAGATTTAACTATACAAAACCTCACGGTCCTCCGTGAGCGCAATATGCTTAAATAGGAGTCCGAAGTTTGCTATTAATATATAGATGTGATATTAGGTATGCTTAACTGTGCTTGATCTGATCCAAGCCCGGTGAAGCTGTTAAAGCCTCTAATGGCTCAAAGGCCCTTAAGGCTACCAGAATAGTCACATCGAAAAAAAAAAGTTAGAAAAAGAAGCTTTTTCATTAAAACACCGTCTACAATAAAATATGTAACAGAATTATTATTATCGCCACCTACCTTATCTCCATCGAACTTTTCAGTCGGTTCGTCGTATATACGGGCTTCACGTTTCTCCCTAGAACCGCGGCGCACTAGTAGCGGTGTCTGTGGCGGCGACGCTAGCGCCAAGCTATTCCTAGCGCTGTCTAGCGGCGACTTTATGAACTCAATTTTTCCCCCTTCCATGCAAATATTAGGCGTGAGGGGGTAATTTGGTGATAGTGCAACATTTGTGTTAGCGAGATGGTTGTAATGGTTTTCCTCGATCGATAGAGTCTTGGGTTTGTTTTTCCTGCGATACGAGGAATCGTAGGCAAGAAGTTGTGTGTTCTCTTCCGGAAAGATTTGCCGTGGTTTCCCGGGAGGCCTGTCTGGTGGCTCTGGAGAGATGCTACCATCTTTGCCCGGACTTTCGTCTCTCTCGTTGTTTAATGTTCTGAAACAATTATTTAAATATATGATAAAATTCAGAAATTATAAGGCAAGTATTTTATACTTTTAAATATAAAAGTAAATTAAAATACAAAATATAAAAAACCAGTAATTCTACAAAGATTTTATTCAATGATGTTATACTAACAATAATTGATTGCATTACGCATTTTTCTTTCATTCTGTGACGGATAAAAAACCATATTTTTCCTAATGAAGGATAAATAAACATGCGTTTTATATTTATTGTAGTGGAGAATCAAATGTATTTAAAATCCTTTACGTAGCATTCCTCGTGAGTACGTGAGAACTACCAATAAAAATTATCGCAAAAATGTAAAATTATATAGAAAAGGAGCTTCACCTATATTAACTTTGTAAGGCCAAAAATTAAATATTATGACTTTTGACTGCTCAAAGGATAGTCTCTACTTTTTTTTTTCGATATTGTTGTATTTTTTCATGTTGCAAATGAGAAGTAGAATAAATTAAAAAAGTCAATAAATTTTCCATATTTTTTTTTTTGAAAAAAAAAAGCAAATTTAATATTTTCAACTTAGTATTTTTGACTTCTCGGAGTAGAAAAAATTAAACAAAGGAGTCCCGATTCTACATAATTATGAAAAAAAATATTTCCAATAAAATAATATTTCCTTCTAAAAATGTATTTGGATAAACCTTCGATCAATAATACACTTGATCGAAGGGATAAACAATTTTTATTTTTTCAAAAAATTCCACCTATTATTATATATTTGTGAGTTTTTATGTAAATTTATCTATATTATTAAATAAAAATTCCATAAAAACACTGATATTGCTATTGCTAATTAATGTACAAAATTAATAAGGTAATAACTAAAAATACAAAAGCCTTTTCTACCTGGTATAATGTATTACGTTTAAAAAAAATACCGAAGCGACACCGACAATATTGTTAACTCCGGAGATCCATAGATGGCAGCACGAATCTTATGTTCTTACTCTTTTATTTAGTTTTGGATTTTTTAATAAAACTAACAATTAAAGCAAACAATAATTGTACGGAATATAATCTAGTATACATGTTTAATAGGATTATAAAGAAAAATATATGCATTTATAGAAATTAAAGTGATTAGAGACAATAATCTTACATTGCGCTAGTGAAATCTTATAAAACCGATTGTATATATACCGTGAAAGACACACTGTCTGTTGGAAGTGTGTTCTTTAGTGTGATGTTGCAACTGTATCTAGATCAACTAGCTTTAGTTAGGAGGTCTACAGCTCGTGACGTCACGCGTTCGTTGTGTCTGGCTACGCTCCTTGTAACGTGCGCTGAGGACGATCGCCCGCGCGGCTGCGACGTTCCGCCGGCGCACTTTCCTTGTGGGCTGCCCTCCAGAACCTTACGCGGTTTTAGTTAACTCGTTAGCTCGCTTAGCTCCGTAATTCTTGAGCACTTCCATAACGTGGCGGCGAGAACACTCGATTGCCAGATTTTTGCAATAAAAAAAAATTGTAAATAAATCAATAATTAAAAAATATCATGTACTCGTAGGGTTATTACATAGGGTTGCCAATCGAAAAATATGACTAAATTAACGTACTTGTGAAGCTAATTGTACTTACAAAATAAATGAAAATATGTTCATGATAACAAAAAAAATAATGAAGTCTATAATTTATTGAAGTGAAACTTATTATGCGACTTCCAACGCGTTAAACGTTTAACGCACATTATCGGTCTCTCCTCTTTGCGTGAGCCAGAGCGAGAGAGCAATATATTATCGGTATCTCCTCTTTGTGTGAGCCAGAGCGAGAGAGTAAATGTCGGTGTGTATGTATATTGCACACTGTTTAATACTTGCTTGTATTTCAGCATTTAACACACAGAAACAAATCTGACGATTATATACGATTATATAAATCACACAAAAGTTTGTTGCATGCGGAAATCGAATCAGCGACCTCTCAAATGAATAATAAGGCTAACAAACACTGTACCTCGAAACCTGTTCGATAATACTTAAAATACTGATTTAATAAAATTTAAAAAAAACATGCTCTACACTAAATAAACCTTATAATCTATACAGAGTTATGACTCTAAGTTATGAGTTCTATGACATTTTTTTATTCTTGTTTCTTAAAAAACTTAACTATTGACTAATTCTTGACCGGATTACTATTTGAGTCGTTTCCGAAATGCATTTGAAAGATACATCAAACCTTAACATCTAACTCGGAATATTTTATTCTTATCTGTAAGTAAATATTGGAAACAGCAGTGAGAGATACTTAAATGCACAAACAATCTACCTTTGGTTTGATAGTAAGTCCCATAGTAAGTAACAGATACTCTATAGAAATATGAGCCTTCTGTGTTCAATAGTGCTAAATAAGTTAACTGCCAACAGAAGAATGCAATATAATATGACTAATGTTAGTCTACGAGGTATAAACAGTCACCAAGCAATGCCATGTGTACCTACAACATAAGTAAACCTCGATCCCGCTGCTGTTTAGACTAGGTAAAAACAGACTTTAAAAAATCAAACCCCTCTTCTCGCCAAACAACGTAATCGGTGTTGACCTTAGCCACCGTTCCTTATCGTATGGCGAAAGTAGGGTAACCAAGATATAATCACATTTACGGATAGGATTTCTTACAAACCTATATCAGTGGTAAAGCTCGCGTGTTAATTTTTATTTAGTTTTTCATGTGTATTAATAGATAATATATGAATCTATACTTCTTTACATATTATATAAAACAAATTGTCCCTCGCCGCGTCTGTCTGTCTGAACGCTATAAACTCAAAAACTACCTACTGGATTTTCATACGGTTTTCTTGAATGGAAGGAGTGATTCATGAAGAATGTTTAGTTGTATAATTCATTATAGTTTTGTGTAAATTAGCTGAAATATGACGATGATTGTTGAAGATGTCTGAAAAAATTATGCCGACTCGGAGCTTCATCGGCTGCGGCGCGGCGTGCGACGCGTAAACCAGAGTTATATGTATTAAGGAATTATTCCTCACCACCAAAAATAGGCATATACGCTCTGCTATCAGTGCGAAGGTGGGGCGAGGTGGGTTTCTAGTAATATTATAAGAGATTGTTGTGTTATTGTTCGTTTTTTCTTTCTTCTTCTTTCATTCTTATTTCATTTATAGCCTTTGTTTGAGGTAGGTTATTTGCTATCTAACAACACGCTACGACCCTTAGCAGCGGAGAAATTACCATACAAAGTTTAGTTCAGAGAGTACGCTTATCAAGAACATTATCCAGAATATTATAAGATGCTTGGTAACGCTAAAAACCAATTGCGGGAACGTCAACACTTTTATGTTGAGACATATTCAGAAGAGTTTTACGATAAATCCAAATGTATTTAATAAACAAGTACAGTAAAATTAATAAAATAAAATTTTTGAAATTTTTCTCTGTCTGTCTGTACGCCAATCACGCAGAAACTACTGGATCAAATTTGATGAAATTTGGTATTATTGTAGTTTATACTCTGTAGGTATGTTTAGGATGCATTTTAACATGTTCGGTCATTTGCATAGACTAAATTGAGTTTAAATTATGTACATATAAAAAAGGAATTTACTCGTATGTGTATGTAATACTGTAATATATTTTGAATATAAAGGGAAATGAACTGACATTATCAAAATTAATCCAAATCATTTTATCTTCACGTAATTTTCAACAGAAATAATCAACTCAAACGTAAGTATTTTTCATTATTATTTATAGATGGCGCTATACCGATTAGTATATTAATTTAAAATGTGCTGAGAAGTACGTTGGTAATAATAATATTATTCAATTATGAAATAATTATCATATTAGGTTTATCCCGCATTAAATTGTCACGAATTTGCCTTGATTTTTATTGTCACAAATAAGTATATTTTTTGTAAGCACGTGTATTCATAATTTATGGATAATCTTATTCATTATGTAGATTTTAATATTGTTTTATTTTTCTGTTATTTTTATTTATTTTACAGATCACTCTATTTCGTTCTAAATTTGTTTGTCATATTATATATATTTCTTTGTCGATAGATGTCATTGATTAGTGTGTTTGCACAATCGAGATTTTTATAAAATTGTACTAAACAGACAAGTTAAATGCTTCATTATTTACTAGATATTAATGGTTAATAAAAATAAAAATATTCTTAAAGGATTGCATAACCTAAATTTTTATAAAGAACTGCTCAGCCCTAATGTCTAAACTCCCTAACCTCTGGAACTACCAGTTAGATTTGAAAAAAAAAAAAAATTTTGTATTATATAGGCTTTTTATTTAAGAAGGTTAACTTCACGCTATGACCCTACGGAGCTCAGTGGTAACAATGAAAAAGTCAAGCAATCTGGAAAGCTGTAGGAAAGTAGTGGAACTGAGAATAACAATAGGCTTCACGGGTGCTTTGACGGCGGCGCGATGGACAGTTTGGAATTTAACACGGGTGAAATCAGTGGGGCACAGCTAGTACATAGATAAAAATGTATTTGCAAAAACTTATGTAATAGAACTACTTTTATTCCCATTTCGTTCTCCATTCATTTATTTCTAATTCATAAACATTTCTTGGCGTCCATACTGATCTATCAATCATTGTGCGGCACATCAAAACATTGGCCAACACGACACTCGGGAGTCAGCGGACCGCGTAATAGCAGCTATAAATTGTGTTGCCAGGTGTTTAAATATTAAGAAATCGTAACCGAAATTTTATTTGTCTCATTTTATACGACGTAAAGTTACGGTTTCCTTTCATTGACATTTCTACTAGGTTGTAACTTGTTTTGGACTAAATTATAACGGTTTTTTTCACTAACAATAGATTCAACTTTACTAATATATAACTACGGCAAAACATAAAATTACACGAATTTAAAAAGTAAAAAACAATACAAACGGATTTCGTTAAGGATCAACAAAAAACACAATTATTATATCTAGAACTATATATATATAATTAAAATAAAAACTGAATTATTGTAAACCAATAATATAATATATATAGAAAAGAAGCAGATATGTGACTGGTACGCGTAAATTGAAGTCTTGAAAACGTCCTAATTGTGACGTTTTGCTATGATAGCTATGTCTTTCATTAACGCTCTTTATGTATACTTTGTGCTGCTCATTAGTTCAACTTGCCTAAAGACCGCGCGACCAGACTTTCGACGTCAAATACAATGAAAATAACATATCTGTGTATATGATATCATTGACTTAAACATTTCCACAAATGTATAGATTGCCCCATTAAAATATCATAAAAATTGGTTATGTAGTTTCTGAAATAATCGCGTACCAACATACAAACATACATAAGAAGCAAAGAATCTACCTTATTAATTCAGTTTAAAAAAAACCGTTTGGACTTATACAAACTATAAACCATTCAATCAATCTGAGAAAGATTAAAAGCGCCTACTAAAATACCCTAATATTCTGGTAAGTACGTAATAACTGGCAACACTATAACCGTAATAATTTAAACGGTTAATATACAAATTATCTTGTCAAATATAACACATAATATTGTTAATATAGTTGACCGGACCATAATAAATTGAATCTTACGCAACAGTATTTTGTAATTTTGAACTGAGTTTGTATTTAGGTGGTTTTAGTCACGTTTCTCGATCAGATTTACTATATTATCTTCTGTTTTTTAAAAGACTATAAAAATATCAACACATTTCTAATGACTAGCTGTGCCCCACGGTTTCTCCCGTGTTAAGTTTATTCGATCAACTCTCCACCGCGCCTCTGCCAGAGCACTCGTGTAGCGTATCGTTGTTTTCACTTAACGTGCTTGCGTACAGTTTTCCAGATTTTTTGACGTTCACGATAACTACTCCACTCCTTAGGGTCGTAGCGTGAAGTTACATAACCTAAAACCTTTCACAATAAATAGACTATAAAATTCGAAAATATTTTTTCATATCTGACTAGTAGTTACAGAGATTAGCGCGGTCAAACAAACAAACAATTTCTTGAACTTTATATTAGTATCAATACCTAAGTGTGATAATAGAAAATCTGTAATATGAATTAAGAGTAACATAGAATATTCGATTCTTAGCCATGTTTGAAATGTAGATCAATTTGATATGGTAGAAATGAGCAAAGTTGACTACAGCTTACCCGATAAAGTACTCGTATGAAAGAAGAAATAGGACTTATCTTGTTTTTTATACTTCCTCGTTAGAATGGCTAAAACACCTGATTGTAATAACGGTATAGTCTACAAGCAACGGCTACCATCGGTGACACAGATTTCATCAGCAGTCGTCGATGTCATGTCGGCCACTGGAATACCTTTTCTCGCCTCGTTTGAAGGTTCCAATATCGTAGGAAGGAGGGAACACGTTAGCTAAGAGACCATTCCACAACCGTACTGGACGACAAAGGTATCGTGTTGCTGTGGCTCCGTAGACAAGTCCGCGTGGATTTATATATAGTAGAAGGTAAATTCATCGGATAAGGTCAAACAACTCTCCAGAACATTCAAAATGATACAGACGATAAAACATACTTAGCCAGGCAATGTCTCTTTGCAGCTGAAGCGGTTTTAAATTCTTAGTGAGACCTGACTCAGTCAAAATTCGGAAAGGCCGTCGCTGTAACCTGTCCAAGTCACAGAGATACGAACAATATTCAATGCACCGCCAAACAGTTGGCGGGATTCGAAAAGACTCTCCGTTCTCTGTGTTCCAAAAAAAGGCAATAAGAAACTATGCGATAAAAAAATCATTTTCTAATAATAATGGTTTATATTACGGTAATCATATATTACGCACTCTATGTTGTTATATGCATTGCGAAATATCCTGAATACCGAATAGACTTGATTTGACATCGCTTTGATTTCATTCTTAGTACATATATCTGTCACTCGTTCAACAACTACCGACGTGCAAACTAAGAACTTGATGATATTTTGTATATGCTATGTTTAACGACTTCAAAAAAAGAACGTTTCCTCTCTCCCTGGTATGTTAGTGTGCACACGATTTTTTTTATTTGATAACTGGGTTAATCTATATATACATACTAGCTGTGTCCATGACTCCGCTCGCGTGAACTACAGAATGCTGTCGGTCGAGCGCACGCGCGAATTGTGCTGCCTCAAAAATGCTTATTGTGGGTGATCCTTAAAAGATAGACATTGGTGACTTTTTTATAGCTCTTTTTAATATCGTCACTGCTTATTTCGTATGTTACTTTATATAACAAAATATATCCACTATCCTCGCCAGATAAAATGCCTACGAATTAAAGGAAATACCATGTAAATGTGATTAGTGGTTTTCGCGTAAAAAGAAAATTATTATTTTTTATTATGATTTTTTATTATGATCACTGTATATCTTCAAAGAAGACGGATTGTTTATAAATAAAATTTTCTTTTATCTTGCCATTCTCAGTTATTCTAATAATTTTAAAAATACAAATGACCCCCAACTTCCATATGCTTTTTTTTAGTTCATTTAAGTAACTTTTCACTATTCAAACATTGGAATAGTAGAATAATGAAAGAATATCTTCGCAAAATAATAATTTAAAAGTTAATAGAGCAGAATGTAGGTATATTATTTTATGATTATATCTCACGTATTTTTTTTTATTCTTACACTATAGCTATACTAAATTAATAGGAATTATAAATTGCGTTCAGTGCAACAGTTTCTTATGGAGAAACATCGCATGCATATTTTACGATAGTGTCATTGCCATTTTAATATAATTTGATTTCATCTTTTCATCTTCAAATGACACAAGATACCAAAACATTCAACAATATTAAATAACCATATTTCAGTGTATTATTTTAAACAACTTTTAATGTCCCAATTTTACATATTACGTTATTAACATAAAACACGTCAAAAAGAATAAATTGATTTGAAGTGAAGAAAATATAGTCAGCAGAGTCCTTCGAGCGTACGTCTTATTACAATATGCTTTACTATTAACCGTTCTATTTCGAAAGGGATTAAGTATATTTTTATTTGTATTTACAAAAATGGAGATGTGTTATTATTCAAAGTGAACCGAGCGCTTCCTTCCCGTTCCCAGAGTAGCGTTTGGAAATGAACTAAATAAAACCGAAAACAAACAGCCGCTGATGAGTTTCGTTTTAATTTCTTATTCGATACTGATGGACGCGACTCGAATCAGAGCGTCGCGCTGTTAATTTAAATTTAATTCCAGATGAAGAGTTATGGTAATTTAATATCTTTAATGCCTTTACAACCTTTTTTTGAAGCTGGTATAATGCGTGTTATGAAAAAATATTTAGTGACTTAGCTGTGTGCTAAGTATGTAACGAATAATCTACTTCATGAAGTAGCTTTCTAAGCCACTTAAAATATTTTATTCGATTTAGGTCCTAAGAAATCACTTATGAATATTAATACAATATCACCGGTTCGGAAAACATCCTAGTCATCGGCATTGAGAAAAAACGACATGAAAACATTTTATATATATATATATATATATATATTATAATGTTTACAGTAATTATTATAATTTTCAGTGGATGTACACATAGGGAATCACTTCCATACATCACCGTACTTAATTCAAATAATGATCCACCCTAGAATAAATACCCTTATGATAATAAAACTTGCTTAACATGATTCTTGAACTTATCCGGCAAATCGGTAATGTGCTTAAGAACATAATTACCTAAAAATATTTGTCTTACTAAATCTAATGATGGAATTACTATTTTATAAATATATAAGATGAAACTACTCAATAGTCTTGTCTAGACAGCCGTAACATCGTAGTTCTTTGTGTAAAAACTTCAAATAGGAAAAAGTAAGAAGATAGTTTATTATTTGAAACGCAGTATACAATTCAAATGCAATGGCGACCTCCTAGATACCTATAACTCATCTTCAGTCGTTGCTTCATGCCGACCTGCAAGGCTCGGCAACTGCAATGGCCGCTCCCAAATGTGATAAATCAAAAGAGAGTAATTGTGACGGCTTTATCACCATGTATGTACATGGTCGCGATCTAATCGGATAACAACCTTTTGTGGTAAAGATGATTACTGAATACACCGAAGATTCCTAAAATTGTCACTATAAAAGTTTTTACACCTGGATTATGGTGGTCTAGATCCAGGTGGACACAATTATCTCGTACCCCACCTTACAAATATGAGTACATTTTTTTTATAAATATTGAAGACATAATATAGATTCCAACAAGTCGCATCATTAGACATCTATTATAGGAAATTTAACGCCATTGGTCATTACGCAAACCTCGCACAATACTCGGGTCTCGGATAAGGAATGAAAAGTCACGGTTTGGAAATGACCTTACGAGATTGCCCTCACTGTTATACGAGTATCTATATGGTATTTATACCGTCCGATACGATATTTCTTCAAATTCTCTAGATTAAATTTAAAAGAAGCTTTTAAGATTTAAGCTTTTGAGATCTATCTAAAAACCAAAATCAATAATATTTTATTCACGCCGCGAGTTGACTGTATGTTTGAAAAATAACGTTAATTATCAATGGACAAAAAGACAAAAATAGTACAAACCTGGAAAAAATATTTTCTCAAGATAGCCAACATTTTTTTTGTCACTGTGTTGCGTGATCGGAAACGCCAATCAGAACACCTGACGTCATCGTTAAATAATTATACTTACAAAGATAATAATGGTATTCTTATTAGGTTATCTTTTGATATGTCACTCTAAAATTATTACTAAGTGTGGAAATATGGGCTTTAATATTATTATATAGCCGATGAAAAAATTTCACAAATAAATTATAATAAAATCAACTTTACATATAATTTAACCTTAGTTTTATTCATTGAACGATGACGTCATGCGTGGTCGCGAAAACATAATGCTACCTTTTTGTGGCATATTTTTTTATTTAAATTAAAAAATATTTGTATATTACTTTTAGTAGTATAATAATGGATAAATGTTAACTACATAATTACAAGTAGTATTTTCAACAAATAAAGTATTTAATATAACTTTCCTCTACTACTGACAACGTCGACTGTCGATGGTTAGTCCATTGTTATTGGATTCTACTGTGTGTGCTTGTCATCAAATACAGTATTGTCATTAAGCCGTGCAATCATTAAGAAAATCGGGCATTATAAATGTTCTTCGTCGTGACTCTGACGTGGTGTTGTGATTGCGTTTTCATTTTAGTAATCATAAGGGCGTTCACATTAACACAATCTATACAATTCCCACTGCTCGATCTTCACGATTTCCACAATTTCTGTGTATACACAGAAAGTTGTCTCGATTCGATTTTTACAACTAGTTATTGCTTGTGACTTTCGTTCGAAACGGGTACAATTTCACACGCATTTGATGGATATATAAGGTATTCATCAAGACATTTAAGTATACATTTTTATTATAGCCTACGCTAATTTGTACATCAAAAATAATACTCTATATCTTATCCGATTTACATGTTTTTAATTTTAATTCTATCATATCTATGTTATCTGGTCAGGTTATATGATATATGTTGTAAAATAAAGTAACATACAAAATATGCATTGACGATAATGGTGAATCAATTCTGAAAAAAGACGCATTTGGGGAGCTTAAATGACTTACGCTGAGTAAACCATACGAGATATATCAAATTAATATTCTACATAATTGTAGGTCTTAGAAGGTTTTACAAAAAAGTCTGCGATAGCATATATCTATCTTCTAAGGATCACTCACAATAGGCATTTTTGATCTCCGTCTTTTGAGCGAGGGCAACACAATTCACGCGTGTCCTTGAAAGTACGGTATTCAGCAGTCAGTACAAATAGTATACTATATATATTGGTCCTCTAATTACGTATTTCGTAAGAGTAGAGGGTATTTCGCGTACATAACCCGCGTTATACGTCTTTGAATAGTCACTCGATGTTATGTGACGCATAGCAAAGAGTATGAATATCTTCACCGCAATTAAACAAGAGGTTTAACAAGCAGTTCTTAAGCCTAGACCTTTTTTTACAATTTGCGCACATCCTTAAAATTAAAACTCATCGTTTTTCCATAAGGCGCCTAAAGCATCAAAATTAAAAAAAATACATATTTTTCGTTATCTTTCGGTTTCAAGAACATTATACAATTTTGAATATAGTACTATATTGCGGTGTATAGAAACAGTTCGAATGCATTAAGTGCGTACTTTAACAGCATTCCGTGCGGTTGTCTTATTATAAATCTGTATACGAGAGCGGAATGATTCATACGATCTAGGTTAGGCTATTTTGGCTACGTACGAGAACTCTAACACTAACAAGATCAGATTGTTGGTAAAACACGGTGGTATATCTTAGAATATGTTTATTCTAACTTCTTACTTCGAGGCTTAGCCTTATTAATTAGAGAGAAAAGAGGATTAACTATACTTACCTAGATTGATGGAAAAAGATTCGTTCAAGATTAAAGAGAGCTATGGTACAGAGAAATCTCTTTAGAAATTTCTCTGTACTTGGGGCAGCCCGACTGGTGAAATACTTCAATCCTACAAAAGACCGCAGCCGAAGTTCCTGTGGTGATTACGGTTTCCAGAGCACCTTGGGGAAGAAGGTTTCAAGCTCCGCAACGAGCTAGTGATAACTTTGATGTTACAAGTGTCCTTATGCTATGGTAACCGCTTACCACCAGGCGACTCGTAAGCGTTTTTGCCACCTTAGTTGTAAAATATATGCAAAGAATTAGATTTTATACAAATAACTATAAAATAAGTAATGTGTAATAAATACGCTGTTCACGCAGCCTTTATTAAATATATATCTATCTATCTTCTATACATATTATAAAACTCCACGTCTGTCTGTCCGTTTATGCTCTTTTCGTGCGAAAACCACTTATCCGATTGAAATGGTTCTTTTTTAAATACATAACTATATTATCTGGCCAAGTTATAGGATATGTTTTGTTCGATAAAGTAGCACACGAAATATGTAGTGACAACATGGTGAATCAATTCGAGAAAAAAAAAACGCTTAAAGATCTTATGCTGAATAAACCATACGAGATATATCAAATAAATGTACCATACAATTGTAGATCTTGAAAAGACCTACAAAAAAGTCTACGAAAGCATATGTCTATCTTGTAAGGATCACCCAGAATAAGTATTTTTGTCTATAAAATAACCGACGGGCGACCGCCGTGATTGGGAGAGGTAGCAGCATAATTCACGCGTGTGCACAGCATTCTGTTGTACGCGCGAACCTAACCATGGGCACAGCTAGGAAACTAATAAATCCTTAAAGTCAAAGGATTTTTATTTCCAGCTAATGTAAAATACAGTTATGTCCTATTTATACTTTACTTTCCCGTTTTAATTATTATACCAAAACATATATTTTTGATACGGTTAATTGTCGCTATAATTATGACACACGTGAGGACGATGATGTTAAATAAAAATACCGGAAATGAGCTAGTAATTAGGCACGGTAAGCGTGAGTAAATAATTTTAAAGGTAAACCAAATCCTCTTTACCACGATTTTGTATATTTGATACTTTAACTAGTTCATCAGATCGCATGCTCGTTTGTTACTATAGTGGTACATTAAAAAATTACTTTGGTGTAGGAATCCGATATTTAATTAAATATATCATACAGAATAACATTATGCAAGCATAAAATAGTTACCATTGTAATAACTCATTATGCATATAATTGAAGCAACAAGTATATGATTAAAATGTAAAGATACAATTTTCCATTTAAAGTGATAACTAGTTTATAAACCTCTTCTAAGATAACATACCGGATCGTATGTTACATGTAATTATGATAAGCCGAAATTTACATCCATTCTGTGTTACTTTCCATTCATTGATGTGAAATTAATTGCACCATTAAGACAAGGATCTTTTAAATGTATTGCCGTCGTATTTTCGTTTAAAATGAAATTGTGGAATAACCTTTTATTGTTCTCGTCAATTTAAATATTAATTATATTATAATAATTTACATGGTACAAATTTATTATGGTACAAATAAGAAGTAAATATGGAATTGATGTGAACAATATCATTCCATTTCCTTATTATTATTATTGTATATACAACTAAGATAGCAAACAAGCTCACGGCCCGCTTAATGGTAAGCGGTTATCGTAACCTATGAACGCTGGTAATAACAGAGGTATTACTAGCGCTTTGCCGACCTTAAATCTCCTTTTCCCAAAGATCTCTGGAATCCTACTCACCGTAAGAACACAACACAAGGTTATTTGGCGAGATCTTCTGTAAGGTGGAGGCATTTTACCACTCGAGCTGCCCCGCTACCTCTCTTATATGCCTTGAAAGTTTTTCACGAAAGTCAATTGATACATAATTTGAAATACAAAAGGACTTTGTATAAGGATTGCTCAGTAATCTCTGCCACTTCTTCGTCTAGTACTGATAAACACAAGCACTCTTATTTGGATACCGCATCAATCGACATGGATTCAAATTCTAAATTAATCCTGAGCTTACGGTGGAAGAAATCATCATATCATACCATAGTATTGTGGTAGGTAATTTTGTAATACTCGCCTGATTACCTACCACTATCAAGTTGTGGTAACTAGCTAAGCGGGCTTTAGAAAATGCCCTACCATCATGCTATGGTTTCATCAAGGTGATCACGATAGACATCATGGATCGCGATGATCGGCGCGGTATTCGTACACGCTATCACTGAACCCTCATTTCTTCGAATATCATTATAACCATTGTTCAGACAGCTGCAATTCAGAGCAAATCTCATAAATTATAAAAATGTATCAAAACTATTCAAACGCAGTACCATTTCCACGTGGATAGTTACGAGTGTAGCTAACTATAAAAGGCAACAGATCTATCTATACTGCGAACTAATTGCTCTCGTGCACAACATTATGCAGTTCAGTGCACTTAATGTGTATCGTACGTTGGTATTTTTACATTAAGATAAATATGTAATAAGCGGTATGAATCAACCGGGTCTGTTCCTTTGAGATAAAAACGATTTTGTATGAATGACAAATTGTAATGGTTAATTTTTTTTTAATGTGACGGTAAATTAATTTTTCATTGCGAAGGTGAAATTTAAATATTGGTTTTGTTGTGAAGGGAGCTTTCAAGTTCGATGACCGTTTAGGATTCGTTTGGTAGGAGAATTTTAAGTAAACAACTTTTATTGAAAATTTATGTACATTATAAATGTGTAGTTCACTTCCAAATTATGATGATAATAACGAATATGATATACAATCTATTGGTCTGTTTGTATGTCCGAATTTAACTCGAAAACGACTTTGCCGTTACTTATGACATTTTGTACACGGGAAGCTTTCATTCGTCAATTGATAGACTACGAGTATAAGAATCGTCAATAACAGAGGCTTGCAAGCCGGTAAGATAGCGATGACTGGCGATGAATTTCCGATATTTCAATGATCGCTGTTATTTATAGAATATAATGTGCTTGTCATAAATCACAGTACCGTCATTATGCTGTGATACTATAAAAATAATTTACCCCGCTACTAACATGAACAATATCCACGTGTAAAGATATATTACATTTACCTTTTACGCTGTCATCATTGAATGATCCCATATTACATAAATTTTAAGTTCATCTTAAAATGGTGTTAAAAATACCAGAATAAAAAAACCTCACGGTCCAAATATAAAACATCGGGGAACAACAATGCGATTCGACGTTTCTATTGAATGTCGAACCAGTGACCATTTAAGGCTGCGACGCGACGGCAAACAGTCTCTCGCGATCGCCGTCCGATTATCGGGTTTGTCAGAACGGACGCTTTAGAATAGTGGTTTCTAAGCTTTGAAAACTACAGAATTCTCATCATCATCATGGACAGCTTTTTTCAACCCACTGCGGAACATAAGCCTTCTCCCTTTTACGCATCTTATCTCTGTTCTATGCCAATCTTGTCCAGGTCTTCCGACAAGATTTTTAATGTCGTCAAAACTTCTCGCCACCTGTCTTCCTACACTTGTTTGTCCTCTCTCGCCAACCGTTCTATCAAGTACCCACTCCTCCTGCCGTCACTACATATGGCCAGGTACCTGCCCAACACCGTTTAAACTGACTTATGCGGACACCAATATCCTCCTCTTTAGATATTGAAAACAATATCCGTATTGCTAACTCTATCTCTGACGGATAGAACTCATTTTAATTTTTATTTTATAAAACTCTTAATTATATAAAACAAATAAAAAGACAGATGAGTTTCAGCGATATCTTATGTGTCATGTGGTGATTTTTACTTGTATTACGAGTATATGACTCTATTTTATGTAATATTGGTGGCATTTTGTGCGATATAGTTTGGTTATTGTGCATACGTGAAATGGATTAGAAATAACTAGCTGTGCCCGCGGCTCCACTCGCGTGAATTACAGAATGTCGTGGGTCGAGCAGACACGCAAATTGTACTGCCCTGCTCCCAACCACGGAGGTCGCTTATTTTGCTTATTCTGGATGGTCCTTAGAAAATAGACATATGGTATCGCTGACTTTTTTATAGTTCTATTTAAGATCTACAATTATGTTGTATATTATTTTGATATATCTCTAATGGTTTACTCAGCGAAAGTCTCAAAATCGACTTTTTTCTGAACTCATTCACCATTATGGTCACTGCTTATTTCGTATGTTAATTTATGTAACAAAAATATATTATATAACCTAGACAGATAATATAGTTATGAATAAACGGATAGACAGACAGAGAGACGTTGAGTTTTATAATATATATATATATAGTTATAGATAAGTAGAAGCATGCCACAAAAACACCCTGGACGGAATTAATAAGGAGCCACCATCTTCTTGCGGTTTTACTTGAATTCTGAAGATTAGAAAAATATTACAAAACTTAACAAATAACTTTAATATTAAATAGCTTTCATCGCGCGATATAAACAGGATTAACTATATCTGTTTCTTTCTTTCACGTCGAAAAATGAATAGCGTGTCATAACGTGTTAAAAAGAAATAACACGAGACGCTAATTATCTCAAGTGCATACTTTTGTATTTGTTTTTCCAGTGCCTACATTGTTTTTTTTTTTATTGTACCACGACAAAGTAATCTCCGTGTTCCTGGTGGTAAGCATAATGCGATCCATAAACAACGGCGTCCATCGAGAGATCTAAAAGTCAACATCAGTCTTCGCTGTCATGCTGGCCTGCTCAGATGTCTGGTCACGTTATATTTTTAAGGAGCCGATGGAGGAAGGAACACACTGGCCGGCAGACAGTTCCAAAGTTTCACTGTACGGCAAAGATATGGCATAGTGAACTTCCTTGTTCGTACCGATATGGAGGTTACCGTAAACCCTATGACTCCGGAACCGAGCGGAGTGTGGTTCTATTATGAAAGAGAAAAGAGTGATTAGGTTGAACAGTTCTACAGAACACATATTTCATTTTGATTGTAGTAGACACAATAATCTTAATGTTTTTCATAGATCTAGAACGTTGATTAATATATTTCCACCTATCCTTTATGACGGCGGTAGTGGAACATTCCTCAGGCATTTAAGTTTCTTCATGATGTCTTCCTTCACCGTAGACCGAGTAAGTTAATAAAATAAATTAAAACTAGCTGAGTCGTGCTCATATTGTGTACATTATAGAATGCAAAGAATCTAACAGCTGTCACATTAATTAAACGGATCGTTAACAGATGACGCCTCTTACATGTACAAAATATATTCAACTAATATATTTTCATTAAGAATTTCATCAAGAGACGACATTCCTGATGAAAAGTATTCTTAATTTTTAAAGCTTTAAAATAGTTAATATTAATGAAGAAAGATGGAAATACGGCGTTGTAACAAAAAAGCTTTTGAGAAATAATAAACAGATATTATGTAGCTGTTTCTTAATATTAAAAATTATGTAGTTAACCATAAGTGAACGGAAACGCTAAAAAAACCTAAATCATAATATTGTCCTATTCTCTTCATAAAGAACACATGTTGTGTTGAGTGTTGGTATAATAATATCGCTTGACCCGAAAACCATTTCCTGGATAATTTTTGTATGAATTTTTTTGTAAAATGTGGCATATGAGACCGCGAAATGACGACCGGGGGACGGCGTGGTCTGACCACACAAGACCGATTTGGGACACGACGTATCGTGAGGTAATAAAATATATTTATTTTTTTAAACAGTTACTAATAGCTTTAGCTTTAGTCCCTATAGGTGATTCTGATTCTGTATTAGTGCAACTTAAAGTTAAGGTAAATAATTATAGTGGAAAGGTATATTAAAATCATAGTACCTATATGTAAAATTTTATTCCAGAGCAATAAATATTATAGTTACTTTTAATAGTTTTCGCGTTTGAGCATAGCCTCATCCGGTGTTCAGGGACGATGTAGAACAAGCCTAGTGGGAAGGCTGGCTTGAGTGCAGCTGCTAGAGCACATCTACTCAGCTACTTGGTGACAGATTTTCAACTTGAGGGTGGTAGCTAGACAGGCGGGCATTAGAAATACACTACCAGGATGCTATGATTTCTTCAAGCTCAAGCTTATTGCAGGGGTTCGAACTCATGTCGATCGACGCGATATCCGTACACGCTACCAGCTACCACTGACCCATCATTGATTGTACTGGAAATGGACGTACATCGAATCCATTTAATATACTCATAATTTTTAAAGTGGCAGACATATATAGGTGTTTTTAACGATCTGATTATCTTTGAGAATATTCCATTTTTTTTTTGTTAGTTACACGTCTTATTGTTCAAACTGTGTCTGATGGTAAGAATAGTACAAAAAAAGAACAGTGGCGACCACCGGGAGATCGAGAATCCGTTGCTAGTCACCGCTGTATTGTCGGTCTGAGTAAATAGAAACTGGTTATGTATCGGGTGATCCCAAAACGCAACGCGCATAAGCTAATTACTATGACGCGCTTATCACGATAGACATAGTGGTCGCGAACCAGTCGGACTATATAGCCCTACCGCCAATTATCTTCATGTACCTATATAGGTACTATGACGATGCTTAATTTCTCACCCAAATTTTATTCTATATGTCGGAAAGAGAAATCCCTGAAAGTTACAGCCATTAATATTAATTTTAAGTACATATAAACAGACAGAAAGACAAAAAAAAATTAAGTCATTTTTGTGATCAGTTTCCTTATATAGGATGTAAATCGAGAAAATTCTAAAAAAAAATTACTCGTGCAGACTGAACTAAAAATTTATTAATATAGATATGAGTTTAAACAACTGGTTATTCACGAATTCAAGAATTATCCATAATATTGGTAAAATTATAATCTCGAACACAATCACACTTACATATTTTACTTTAAATGTTCATGTAGAGAGATTACAAACTTTTAGGTAATAATTTGTAATATTAAAAAAAAAAACTAGGTCGCATTATCGTATACCTACTTCGCACGGTTTTTACAATGAGTTTCCGTTAAAAATAAAAATCGATGATAAAATTATTTATTAAAAAAAACGTAATTTCCTCTCGTTCATTAAAAGAGATCGCTTTCTGTTTTCATAATTTCATAAAAGGAAAGTATGGTATATATAGTTATGGAGTCCCCAGCAGTTAATTGGCTATTGAAGTCTATAACTACGATTAAGTAGCTTCAAAAAAGGTTGCAGTTTTGTAGTAGTGGTTTTTATAGTATTATTGTAAAGTGACGACTTTGTGTCTGATTGTATACACAGTACAATCCACGAAGAGATTCCATCGTGTCCATCCAGTGCAATCCATCGACAATCGCTGATGTCATGCTGGCCTGCAAGCAGCTGCAAACAACATGATATACACTGACTAGATATACATTATAGCTAGATATAATAAATTCGTCTATGTAGCGAAAACTCCCGTAAAGATCAAAGACTACGCTCGAAGTTGTTGATAATTATGTTTAGTTAGGTAGATAGAACTTCAAGAAAGAGGTCAATCGTCGAATCCAATTCGTCTGAGCAGCTTTTGAAAAGCTACGTAAAATCTTGTAGTCCAAGATTCCACAGTAACTCAAGACGAAAGTATTTGACATTTATACATGGTGCAGAGTCGTAGTCACTAACTATGGGCTTTATAATAAAGGGCAATGGAGAGGACTATGCTCCAACTTTCTGCGCGTGATCGAATCAGAAATGAAGAGATATCGAGACTGTAATGAATTTTTTGCAGAATACCAAATTAGTTACAATTTCGATATAATATCAGTAGAGTGTCGATATAATGATAATAGTATAATTCTTAAATGTGATATAGCAGACTTGGGCCCCTGGAAAGCTGTAGGCAAGTACGTTATTTGTGTTGGCAGCGGCGCAATTGAGACTTGGTCGGATAAATTGACCACGAGTGTTTCACTCTGATGGTTTCCCATCAGGCACAGTTTGCATGTTACCAATTTGATTTTAGATTAATGTGAGACTGAACCCGGGGAAGGATCTAGGCTAAATATCATTATTACAATAGGAAGACAAAAGCACATTCATGTGGACAAAATTGCGGGCACCAGCTACTTTATAAAATATCTTGAAAGTTTTGACAAGAACACATAATATTGAAGTTTCCAAAATATAAAAATTCAAGGTTCATTCTATTCATAAATAAACATCAAGTAATATAACCGTGGTTTTTATTTTGTATTCGTGATCGCAAAAGAAATCAGCGCTTCATCTCACGATCTTATATTATTCACGCTTCCAATAAAAAAATAAATTTCACACCGAAATGCCAAACGAGAGATGATATCGCAAGTGTATTGAGTATACCTTTTAAAAGCTTTTAAATATGTTACCAATAAAAATCTTAGCGGAATTTTCGCTCGATACGTCGTAAAATCTGTTTTATATCGTGACTCGTTTTACATTGTTAACAAAATTTGCTTGTAAAATATAATGTAGTTGTATTAATAAGAAAACTCTATAAAATTATGACAATTGTTAAAAACATTATTTTTATTCTTTTTCTTTTATTTATTGACAGCTATATTCGTCCACAATTCGGCCAACGTCACGTGAATAGAAATTTTTTTAGTCATTCCTGTAATTTTCAAGCAAAA
Organism: Saturnia pavonia; assembly: GCA_947532125.1. Classification (NCBI taxonomy): domain Eukaryota; kingdom Metazoa; phylum Arthropoda; class Insecta; order Lepidoptera; family Saturniidae; genus Saturnia; species Saturnia pavonia. The sequence continues at coordinate 2,849,605 of OX383899.1, read as the reverse complement.
CTCTAACAAGATGTCGACTCGCGGCACCGTCAAAACTGTCTAGGGAGTTTTTACGGCAACTTAAAAAGTATGTTCCTAGTTATCTTTTATACATATTATAAAACTCAACGTCTCTCTGTCTGTCTGTCCGTTTATGTTCTTTTCACGCAAAAACCTCATATCCGATTTACATGGGTTTGCCTTTAATTCATTGATATGTTATCTGGCCAGGTTAATGGATACATTTTGTTACATGAAGTAACATACGAAATAAGCAATTATGATAATAGTGAATCAATTCGTAAAAAGACGCTTTTGGGGCGATTAAATGGCTTACAATGAGTAAACCATAAGAGATATATCAAATTAATGTATTAAATAATTGTAGATCTTATAAAGACCTACAAAAAAGTCATCGATAGCATATGTCTATCTTCTAAGGATCACCCACAATAAGCATATTTGAGGCAGTCCAATTTGCGCGTGCGCTCAACCGACAGCAGTCTGTATTGTCTGTAGTCCACGCGAGCGGAGCCGCAGGCAAAGCTAGTTATTTATAATTCAACATGATAGTCGCCGTCTTCAAAACTGCCTACTAAACTATTCTCTCTTCATTATGGAAGCGGACCAATACTTTTTTTTTTTAATTTTACTAAGAGCCATGCAGTCCACCCAATTTTAAGTGATCATAGTAGCCTATAGCAATGTATTCAGACTGTTCACAACTCAAAAGGACCGCAATTCTGAGGTCTGTTAAAATGGGCTGTTTAGATTATCTCATTTGGCATCTTATCATGCAGATAATTTGCAAACATATATACATATTTGTGGACTATTAGACCAGATCTAAGTAGTAATACAATATCTGGGGAACACAGCATCACTCGGAGTCTTGCGAAGAAAATAAGATTGGTAATAATCTAGGTAAATTTAAAAATTAAATTTAATTAAAATTGTACATTTGAGATTCGTGTGTCTTATTAACTTTACCTAATCTTCAAATATAGGGCAAAAGATTAGAAACCTTGCAATTGCAATGGTTGGACGACTTATTTCCCAATTAACTATAAACTTATACAGTATAAATACTTCCCACTAAACAGTCGAATAACATTTAAAACATGTGATAAAATCCAAAAAAATATTGAACCTTTAATTATAGTCAAGTTAATAATCTTCATAATTAACTTTAAAATAGTAATCAAGTTTGACGAGACAGCTGTTCGATTCTATGAGTACATTTCTTACATCTGCCTCGACTCCGGTTTTGTGTAATTTATGGAATGTCTACTCGAACTTTATTAGCCGTAAACACCTGACCGTCATCGCATTGATGATACCAATAGCATGATCAGTTGATTCAATATTTTAAATCATCCGTACGATTTGCCCTCTATTGATATCTTCGATATTGATTCTGGTCATTTTTTATAATTTCTCGGTAAGTTGAACACCGGCACCGTGCAATAACATCGCCGGTCTTCACTGTCATACTATCAGCCTCTCGGCAGCTGCATATATACCAGGATGTATGTACCTACTGTCGGCATTTTGTAAGGGAACAACTTTTTTCACTAAAATTCTTTGTAAAGACCGCCGATCGGTGCCTAATTGTGTGGCATGTCGTCTGGTCGATACCGCGAGGGGTCTTTTGCGACATCGTCAGCCACAGCCGCATTATCCTCAGAGAACAGTTGCTCTGGGACCAAGCAGATCTGGCAGCATTTTGTGTTTCCCACTCTCTCCTAGGCAAGCAGCTAAACGCCGTAGTGTTTACCCAGTTGGCGTCGAACGACCGGGAAATCTGCACCTAAATTCACGCTCCGCCAATATCACGGACGAATTCTTTCCCAAAAAAAATTTAAGCATGTGTTCCGTGTTCTTGAGGAGTGTAGCGATTCATGTCTTATTGACGAGTATATCGTATCTGTTTACTTCCCAAATGACCAAATAGAACTATTATCTTCCGTCATTTGCTATGACTTTTGCGTCACCTGTTATTAGCTAATTAGCTATTAGCTAATCCCGAAACGCGACAAACCAAAATAGAGTCACTGTTAGGAGTATATCGCCATGTACGCAGTGGTCGCGACCTAGTCGGGTAAATACACCTTACCACCCCGCTTGACACTGAATAAACACTGACTGATCCCGGAACACGACACGCCTACACGTGCCTCTATATTTACACCTGGTGTATGGTGGTCGCGATCCAGTCAGACACAACTGCCAAGTCCTACTACCCAGCTGATAGAATTAAGACAGAAAAAAGATAATATTTTATTGCGTTGATTAATTTATTATTAAATAAATTAATTCTTATTATGGGCTAAACTTTAGCCGAGGGACGGGTAAACGGTAAACGGAATAAGGGAGCAGAAAAATTGAAGAAATTTCAGAAAGGGACTAGAGAAAGAAATAAAATGTTTTGAAATATTTCACAATTTAATTATTAATGTTAAAATTACAAATTTAGTACCTACTTCAGTTTTATTTTTAAAGGAATTAAATTTTTGTTTGAAGGCTTGCTATAGTAGGTGTGTGTGACATAATATATGGAACTGCTTTTGATTGACCATGATGTTCTCGTACGCAGGATCGAACTGAGACTACGTTACTTTAAACAACGAGAAAAGGTATTCGTTAGTTAGCCTGCTACGAAGTTAGTAGTTAGTTCTTCCGCAAGTAAATGGTAGATAACATCTGTTCACACACATTTGATAAGAAAAACATTGCCAAAGTTTTCTGGACATGAGCAATTTAATCTTTGGACTGTGTTCTATAAAAACCCTACTTTAGAAGGAACGACAGCGTGGCGGGCCAGATTAAAGCCCTTCGCGTGCCGGTGTTGACCTACGGGCCGTACTTTATCCACCCCTAGGATAAACCATACTTTATATTGTATAGTATTTTTACATTATGAGCTTCTTCTAATGCCCGCCCGGCTAGCTACCACCTTCAAGTTCTAAATTTATCGCCAAGCCTCTTACCCGCCAGCTGCACTTGAGACCCAGTCCAGCATGTTACCATTTTCGGTCACAACGTCACTTAACATCAGGTGAATTTGTGGTCAAAGTAAAAACCGGACACGGCACGACAATTCTCTGAACTATCTACACAGTTTTATTGTTCGCTCCTACATATAGGGTTAAAAACGTTTAATAATTATATTTAAAAAAAAACATAAAGAAACTCATAAGCAAATTGGATCAAACCCTTTTTTTGTTTTAAGGTCAAAAAGTTTTGTCTGCTATATAACGTAATGGTCAACATACTTATTGTCAACATAAAACAGTACTTGTGGAAAGATAAACAGGCCGTAAAATACGATAAACTATTATTATGAGTAGTGGAACATAAACGAGCGGCCCGGGAGGTGCGCGATAACATCGTGATGAAGCGACGTCCTCTTGGGAGACGCAAGAGCACATCTGTCAAAGAACAAATAACGCAGAAACTGTTTTTTAACCATCTTAAAACATTTTATAGTAATCTACTTCTTTTTTATTATGTTTACATGACATAATAGCGGCGCTTTACCTGTAGGTAAGCAAAGTGAGAGTAATAAATAAAAAGCAATGAATAATAACAGAGATAGGGCACACCGAAGTTTCTTTAGAGATTTCTGTCTACTTGGGGCAGACCGACTGGTGAAATACCTTCACCCTACAGGAGACCGCTGTCAAATAACCTTGTGTTGTGTTCCTGCAATGAGTAGGGTTTCCAGAGCTCCTTGAGGTTGGAGAGTTCAAGGTCGACAACACGCTAGTGATACCTGTGATATTGACGCACCTCTACAAAAGGCACCAAAAACTTAAAAAATAAATATCTAAATTAAATACATTCGCATATTAGTAAAAAATTTAGAATACATTTCTACATTTAAAACAGTTATTTAGTAAATTAAGTATCATTATAAAAATACACCTCTGCGATACTTAATCCATTTATAATAAAACTTACAAAAGAAACATGTTTTAGTTCGTTGTAGCAGATGAAATGCAACGTGCCAGTTAATTTTGTTATCGATTTTTTTCTTATTCTATCTCGTGACTTTGCCTGAGATATGCAAACCGCGATTAACTCTAATACTTTTTTGATTATTGTGAAACAGATAGAATCCATTTGTTTTTGACAGTTCTACGAATTAGATTAGGATTTGTAAATCGAATTATCGCGTCACGAACAAACGTTAAACAGATAACTAAAAAAAACTAGGAATAATACGTTTAAATAGTTTAAAAAACTGAAAACTTGCTTTAATAACGCACTAAACATTATATAACCTTTTAGTCTTATAAAATAACATCTCGTTACCCAATTATTTCACTTGTCAAAACGAATCATATGAGCCTGAACTCGAGGGGTTTGCTAGTAATCACTGTAGAGTTCTACTATCCATCTTCTGGCTCAATCACCAGACCCTCGTTACCAAGCCCAATCTATTTGACGTATCAAAACGAATCATATGAGCCTAAACTCGTGGGTACTAGTAGTCACTGAAGTGTTCCACTATCCGCCTCCTGGATCCATCATCAAATCAGACCCATTATACAAAATTGTGTTGTCAAAATTGACTTCTAAGATTTGATTACATTGTTTGCAACTAACAAGTGAAGCTAAAAAGCTTAAAAAGGAAGTATATTGTCTTTTTTTGATGGAAGCCTTCCTGGAAGCAATAATTTTGCAAGATTGATTTGATTTAGCACCAATATTGGTATAGAATAATTTACTTACTGTACACGGTCGTTTTTAAATCTTTTAATATAACTTGTTATATTAAGTGAATTGATATGCTCATGTTAAAGAACTATTTAGTACTTAGTATTTAGTACATTTAGGCTGCAAACAAAACATTAATATTTAAATATGACACACTAATGGTACACATACATAATAATGGTGAGCGCCGTTTTTTATTCAATTTTTCAATTAATACTATGTCCTAATCGAATTCAGTATTTAATAACGCAGGATTAAAATGTATTCTCAGTCTATTTCTTCACTAGATATACTCTAGAATTACGAATTCAATTTCAATAATCCGCTCTAAGGTCAATTGATAGTTGAGCCTCGTACAAAATCGTCAGTTTCACAATTTAACTAGATTATATTGTCGCTATAACAACAAACCTAATACGCGTAGTCTTACTCAATAAAATGCTCCGTTATCGTAAAATCTCGAGATCAAAAGTAATGTCATGATATTATAACCAAAAAACATGCGAAAGCTATATTATAGTGTATAGAATTTATTCATTTGACACAATCTCAACTGATATCAACGAAATCACCGAAAATGGTGAGAAGCTAAACCTAGAAAGAAGATTGTGCGAATCCGGCTCCATAATTAAGTATTTCATAAGAACAAAGCGATAGCAGAAATGGCTAAATATCGGCTTCAAAATGGTAAATAATTTTTGGTACATTATGTTTCATTATCCGAACCTGCCATTTAAAGTCATATATTTAGCCATTTCTGCTAGCGCTTGGCTCATACGTAATTAGGTGGCCGGAACACAGCCATAGGGCGTGCGACGATAAAGTTTCAACTTCAGGGTGATAAAAAGCATTGAAAGAGTAGAAAATTTGATAATACTTATGGTTTGATCACGATGTTTTCTTTCACCGAAAGCTCAGGATCATTGTTCAGTCATTTCAGGATTCGAACCCACGACAAATGTTCGAACGCGATACCATCGAATCATCGTCGTTAAATATATCCTTAGTTATGTAAATTATGAAATATTAATATTAAAAAATAACTGTTCTATATTATACAAATAAGGTGGCAGACAAGCGTACGGCCCGCCTGACGATAAGCGATCACCGTAAACTATGAACGCTTGTAACAACTGGGATATCACTATCCCTTTGCTGACCTTGACCCCCTTCCCCAAGAAGCTGTGGAAACCCTATCGCCTTATGAAACACAACACAAGGTTATTCGGCTGCGATATTCTGTAGCGTGTAAGAATATCTCCAGCCGGGCTGCCGCAAATAGAGAGAAATCTTCAATTAAAATCTCTTAAACTTATCTTGTTAATAACATATACCTACATTATGTAAACACTAAAAGTGTACTTAGTAACCACGGAGAGAGAGCGTTTCAAGTCTTATCTACCCTTTAAATAGTGATAAATTATATGACTCCTCTTAATGGCACGTTATCGGAACACTTAAAACGTTATTTTGCGCGCGCGCAACCTCCTACAATGATCAAGTACTTATTATAAGAAAATACTTAATATATGAAACACGTTATTATGCTGTATTTCTTGGCTGTTAATATTTATTTACAAGGTATGATAAGTGCGACATGTATGTAGAAGGGCGAGACATTGCAGACAATAAAGTTAACAGTGCGCGCGTCTTTTGTTTTTATCTATAAATAATATAATATAATATATTATTACTTGTTGACCACCCGCTTCTCAGAGCGATTAAAAATAAGTATCTTATGTACTGACATAATGCTGCTGACCAGGGCCGTTTAAGAGTGGTTGAAGGACGAACATACTTTTGTATTTATTTAGCTGATTTTGGCCCGCTTAGCAAGGTAGAAAAAAAAAATTACCTTATGTCCTCTTCCAAGGAATAACCGAATTTAATTAAAATCTACCTCGTCCAATAAGCGCGATTGATGGACAAACAAACATGGTTGCACGCTTATAATATAAGTACAAGCTGGTACTCGCCAAACGGGCGATTAAAAAAAGTATCCTATATCCTATTCTAAGACATTATCTAATATTTAATAAATAAATATAATGATCAAGAAGATTACTGATGTGCTCGCATCACGCAAAAACTACATCATCTCTTTTGTTTTACTCTACAAATAAATGGTCGTAATCCACAAAACTTTTTTTATCACTATGTCTCATTTTGTAGTCACATAAATAACATAAATTAACTTAAAGAAAAATTCACAGTTAATGTCCAACTTGATGTTAAACAAATTAGTCTTGAGATTAACATATTCAGTTTAATTTAAACTTTAGCAAACGTTTAATATACTATTTCCACCTGTATTGTTATGAAAGACATCCTAACGTGTACTTGTCACACTTGACATTGGCGAAATTGCTTACATAGCATAATTAAAATATAAAAAAACCCTACTTCCTATTTCACGACATAATCTACTCTGTGGCAAAATTATAGATAGTTTTTAATAAAGCAATCACATTTTACTCTGCTATTAATGTAATTGTAGGCAAATTAAAATAAATATACTGTGACCGAAAGAGATTTGTAAGAAAAAAATGCAATGAAACTCTTTTAAATTGAAATTTTACTCGCAATAATATTAATCAAGGCAAGAAAAGTTTTTCTAAAGTCATTAAGTTCTGATTTTACTAGTAGAAAATTAAAATCGAGTTTCCCAATAAGTTGTATAGAACGAGCTTATGCAGCCCCCTTAATAACAAAACAGCGTTACGTCAATTCATTGACTACACCTGTCAAGTGAATTCAGTTAACTGTGACAGAAGGCAGCCCCGACTTCCGCTTCAGAACACGACAAAAGGACTTGTTCCCGCGACCGCATTCGAACATCGTAAATATAATAAAACAATAAAAAAATTGAATGGAATTTGACGGAGTTTTTGTCGGGATCTTGATGTGTCATGTGGTGGTTTTTATTTTAAATTCATAAATTTATATTCTGTAACCCTATATTATGTAATATTTCGCGGCATTTTACGTGATGTAATTTGGTTTTTGTGTACAAGTGAAATGAACTATAAATAATAACAAGAAACATGCATTTTAAGATGCCACCAAAAGTCCCTGGACAGTTTAACAAAGGAGCCGCAGCCTTGTTAGAGCTATATTTGAAGATTATAAGAATATTAAAAAAAAAACACTTGATGTTGGCAGAATTGTGAATGAACACAGTTGCCATTAAGAAGAGGAAAAAAATTTAAAATTGAAATTATTTTAATAGGTCAGCGCGTTTAGTGGCAGCTTGGTGATTGGTCGTCGTTTTTATTCGAAGTTCAAATATGTGACGGTTAGTGCGCATTGTAAGCGGCATTGTAATTATGACGGTAATTTGACATTCATTTAAAAAGCACCTGTTCTGTTGTATGGAATGTTTTTTTTTTGTTAAAATTATTTCAGATTTCACGATACATTGTGTCAATGAAAACAATTTAATGACAGTTGTGGAGAAATAAATTGATACTTCTGTAAAAATGAATGTCATTGTGAATTTTGCTGCTCCCTTTTATTGTATTATATTCAAGTTACATTGTATTATTCAATAAGCGGTGTTCATTACAATCACGACAATGGCTTAATAATTCGTATTCATTTTCATAACTATTTCAAGTAGTAATGCAGTCATAAATGTAGTGTTTTTTTTATTTATTTGTATAGATTAAGGTTTGATTCAGTAGGTATAATTCTGTTATAACATGTTACGAATTTATTTTTTGGACTTTAATTTGCGATATTTGTTTGCAAACGTAAAGTTTATCTACAAATTCAAGGTCGGCAAATTCATCTTGCTGTATCATATGCCTACTATGGGCATAGCATTCCATACGACATTCAACTTAGGGCCATGAGCTTGTTCACTTAGGAGTAAACTAACTAAGGAGGCCGTGTGATATAATATTTTGCTTTCGGCCAATCAATCGACACGTACTTAAATAAGCTATTAATTTTCCGTAATTGACTTTTTTCCCGTTCTTATTACACGAACATGTTCGCAATTAATTAACAATTTATTTTCTGATAGTCAATTTATTAATGTATTATATTTTAAAATGATACGTTATGAAATCGATCGCACGTGTGTTTCCATGACTGTAAATTATCGTACATTTTTTTTATCGGTATAGGTTTGGCGTAGTGGCCACAATTCCATCTGATGTTAAGTGACGAAGTGGCCCAAGATGATAACACGCTAAATTTAATGGAAGACTGGCTCTCAAGTGCAGCTGCCGGAACACACCTATTTGTGCTTGGCGACAGATTTTCAACTGGTAGCTAACCAGGCGGGCTTTAGAAAAAGCTCTACCACCATGCTATGGTTTCCTCACGATGTTTACCTTCACCGAAAGCTCAGGCTCATTGCAGAGATTCGAATTCACGGCAATCAACGCGAAGTCGTACACGCTACCACTGAGCCATCTTTGCTTCAATTGTAAATTCATAACAATTATTTTACTAAAAGTAAAATAAAATGGTGCGCCTATTCTTTATATACCTTTTCTTCAAATCTCTTCTTAAAATAATTACCACGAATATGACACCCGACATCAATGAGCTTATCAAAAACTGCTCAAGACAATTTGCCCTATTCATTACTTTTATGTAAAAAATTATATTAACTATCTAACTAAATAAAGATTTTAACAATTCAGTGTGTGTTGTATTAGCTTTGAATTTTGAGTCTGGCCCATTAACACACCTTAAATCTTGTAGATGGCCCTTTAGGAATACCAATTTGACACCGTTCTAAATAATCTGACTAAATAATCCAGGACCGTCGTGGCGCGTTTTGAGTCTATAAATAAAACTGTTTTTCCAACGTTTCAGATCAGCCAGTGTATACAGCTGCTGAAACGTTTGCAAGCTACTCACGAAAGCGACGACTGGCAATGAATTGCCAATCGTGGTCACCCGACACTTCGACGTGCAACTATAAAAAATGCCAGTCTCAAAAAATCCATCTTATCATGAATTATGTGTGAGCTACACTTTACAATTCAAAACATATAGTATCAGAAACTGTCTGAAGCCGTGAACCGAGTTCTTCGATAATTTCGAAGTACGCAGCGGGAATGTCTGAGGAACGCGCGTCACCTGCTTCTCATTTCCTGCCAACGTTTTTGTTCCTGTACATCCCGCGCTTGCAGACACTAATATAATTGAATTGCAGTTCGGAGGTATATTATACTAGCTATGCACACGGCTTCACCCGTGTTAAATTTAATCAATCAACACTCCATCTCGCAGTTATTTCAAAGTTATGACCTATTTTGATCAGTCAAAATAGGTTAAGGTACTTTTGAAGTTGTTTATACACAATCATAGCCTGTAGTGACAATTGAACATTGAGAGAACTACTTACCTGTTTACTACTTAAAAACATAAACAAGACAGATTTAAAATCTTAAAAAAAAACTTTACACATACAACCAGTGAGACCATTCCAATAATTCACGACCACGATAATTCTACTATATGTTGGTGAGGAATTGGGCAGATTCCAGATGACACTGCTTCATCAGGTCAATGTTACTATGTCCTTATAATATCATTGAGGTAACTGAATACCAAATTCCGACTCGATCAGATCTGTGGAAGATGTTCCAATCAATTCATCAACAACAGATCTTCAAACGGTCTGGAGCTATGATGCCATAGATAGACACACAGATACACATTTCAAACTTATAACAGCACCATTTGCATCGGGCAAGGTTTAAAAAAAATGTCAAATTTTGTTTTCTTCTGGTAGCAACTCATGAGGACTGAATTGGGTCGCTTCGTGTCTTAGTGCGTTTTTGCGTCAACCACAACTTTGGACTGTCCCATTAATTACATATTTCACAAAAGCGGGGCAAAGCGATAGCAGAAATGGTTAAATATCGGCTTCAAAATATTATCAATTTCAGATAATGTTTGGTACATTATTATACATGGAAGACGCACACAACCATTCATCAACAAAAAAGGAGATTGATAATCTTTAAACGGCTTGAACAGTTTGAACGGTTGGTACAGATTCTTGAATCGTATTTAAGAACACTCTCGACTAAGTCACCTTTAAAAAAAAAAAAAACAAAAGCAAAATCAAAATCGTTTCAGCTGTTTGGAAGCTATGATGCCACAAACAGATACGCAGATACACAGACAACATGTTAAACTTATAAGACCCCTCTTCGCGTTGCGTGTTAATAATGTTTCAATCGAGATAATTTTTTCAATCACATTTAATGTGAAACAAAAAGTAATTATTAATGAAAATATTTAACGAACAATAGATAATAAATGAACGGAAAGCAAGTCTACCAACGTCGCCGCTCAGAAACCCGAGGCACGTTCAGCCTTCGTACAAAAAAATTCACATCCATCAATGGGACATACATATGCTCTCATAAATCAACGGGTATGTGTCCCTTTAATGTCAAAGTACCGGTTCGATATTGATACTTTGAAATAAGTTTTTATCGCAAAATAAATTGGAGAAACATTGTAGCTTAGTTTGGAAAAAACAGAACTATATGTGCTTGACAACAGGTTTTCATCTTGAATGTGCTATTTTTTACATACGACTCAGCTCGCAAATAAACATATGCCTTGACTGATGTTAAGCGGCTACCGTAGCCTATGGACGCTTGTAACATAGGTATCATTAGCGCGTTGCCGACCTTTGCCCAAGGAGCTTTGGAAACCCTATATTTGGCTGCGATCTTCTGTAGGGTGAAGGTATTTTTCGAGTGGGACTGCACCAAGTAGAAATAAATCTGCAAGAAAAATTCTATGTGCCCTGCCTGTCTAGCTCCTGGTAGCTCGCCAGGCGGGTATTTAAAAACTCCCTACCATCATGATATGGTTTCAACTCGATGATTTCCATCAACAGAAGCTCAGGCTCATTGTAGGGATTCAAACCGATTTCAATCGACGTGGTGTCTAAATACTATACAACTGTTCCATCATCGATACAAACTTGTTTATGTTGTGTTCTTCTTTAAATTACCTAATATTTTTTATAAATATATAAAAAGGACATTTAGCTGACCGGCTGACATATCAAAGCACAGCCCAAAGTACTGGGGCGACGACCGTGATAATTAGCATGCGAGTACCTTTTGCACTGAAGTTAAGCACTAAGGAAGGATTTTTGGAAATTTAGTCCCTAAGGTGGAGAAAAAAGAGGATGAAAATTTGTTTGAAAATCGGTCATTTTTGAAGGTAGATCCATGAAAATTGGTATTAAGCCATTCAGTTAGAAAGGGACATAAAACATACTAGTGAGTCATAACTCAAATATGACGAGAGCGAAGCCGCGGGATAAGCGTTAGTTTATTACATACGTAAATTAGATGCACTCATGGCAACGCTGATTGCGTTAATAACAAAAAAATTTAACACGTTTATCAAATATGCTATGTATATTTTTGATGGCGGTAGTTTGATAGCACCTAATGAAAAATGTTATCCATGCTGTTAGAGTATTTGCTATGAAAAGTTTTGTCTTATTGACGGATTCGAATCCTTGTAGCTACCAATCTAATTGCATCTCTTTTTTTCATTTGCTACAACAAAAACAAAAAAATGATTCCTATTTCAAAAGAATGTTATTATATTACTTAAAGTCTATCTCATGAAGCAAACACAATACACAAGTTAACAAGCAAATATTATACATTTTTTAATTATCCATTAAGAACTTTTTGTTGTGTGTGTTATTAGCAGAACGTGACGTTTTGCTAATTAACTTTTTCGTTAAGCAATCATATATAAACATATCGTAAAGAAATATTAGAGACAGATATATGTTTTATATATTTGACCAAGTGGAAGAGGGCATTTTTTTTTCTTTCAATCCCTTTGTCACTTTGAATATACAAGGTCAACTTCTTATAATGAAATATGCCAATCATAGTGCGCCATGGGAATATCGGCCATGTTTGCATAGTGTTATTGAAAATTTATGAGCATAGGTAAGTAACTCTAAAATAGATATTTTACTGTGACCAATTTAATACTTTTAATTAGCTGTATGACAGACAAAGACGTCCCTTTTTTATATCAGAAAGTTCTAGTGTCTTTTCCTAACCACTTGTCCAATATACATGTTTTTTGGTTTTAATTCATAGCTATGTCATCTAACTAGATTATAGGATAATATATTTTATTAGATAAAGTAACGTAAGAAATAAGCAGTGACGATAATGGTGAATGGTGAAAGACGCATTTGGGGCGCTTAAACATCTTACGCTGAGTAAACTATAAGAAATATATCATATTAATGTTATACATAATTGTAAATATTGCCGCCTGGTTAGCTACTACACTCAAGTCGCCAAGCGCCTATAGGTGAGTTTCAGCAGCTGCACTTGAGAGCCACTAGGCTTAACGTGATACCATCTATGGCTACATCATCACTTAACATCCGGTGAGATTGCGGCCAAAAGCTAAACCCATAAAGATTGAGAATAATGAAAAAAGTTCTGCATTATAGCAGAAATATATGTGACGGTGGTACTTCAAATTTTATACGTGTTGTACCGTTCTTAACATTCTCCTTCTTACCCTTATCCCACCAACCTAAGCAGGCTTGGTATAGCATATTTTACACTTCCACTCTCCTCTATCATTAAAAAAATTGCTAAGTGTGTGTCGAGCCACACGCAGTGAAGGTTTCCGCAGTTGCCCGTCACGATTTGCAGACTTAGAGAGGGGGTTTTAAGTAATTTTCATTGGAGTGTAGGAAATTATTTCTACAAGTACAACTTTTTTAAGTTTATTGACGATTACTCGTAAACGTTTAAAGCCTACTTTTATGTGTTGAAACTTCATAATAATATACACTACAAATTGAAAAAAAAAAATTCACACTTAAAGTGTATGAGGTACCTTAAACAATTATTTATTTCAAGATTTTATTTTACCACTTTGTCGTCGTGATTCATATGTATAGCTACACCAAATTACAGCTTTCTAGAACCAAGAACCCCTGTGCTAAGCCGCGGACAGACAGACGGACATAGCGAAACTGTAAGGGTTCATTTTGACTTTGGAACCCTAAAAAATATATAAGCTAATTACACTCTACAGTCTCATTTGAATTTAATTGGTAACTCCATCATAGGATGATGAAAGAAAACATCGTCAGAAAACCGGTATTTAAGAGACATGTATATTGTACTGCTGCCATCTAGTGTGAGATAGGACTATCGATTTTTTGTACTTTTTTGTTTCACGTTGTGAATCACATTTAGTGCGCCAAACCCTTCCCTAGGGAAGACGCCCTTCATTAGTCATAGAAAATTATCAAGCTGAGTTGAAAATAAAATGTATGACAATTTACTTGTAAAAACATGGACACGTATAAATTCGTAAAAAAATGTTTTTGTATGGAGCTGTTTAACTTCGTTGTAGCACAGCAAAGTGAAAGCAGTATGTGTGATGGTAAGCACAATAAAAATCAAAAATCAACGGCGACCAGCAAGAGATCTATATTCAATCGCCATTCGTCGCTGTCATGAATGCAAGCCTCTCGCTAGCTGGATATTCACTGGCTGACCCCGAAACGAGATAAACCAAAAGAGAGTCACTTTGAGGTACGTTGTAACACAGTAAAGTGATGGCAGTATGTGTGATAGTAAGCACAATAAAAATCAAAAATCAACGACGACCAGCAAGAGATCTATATTCAATCGCCATTCGTCGCTGTCATGAATGCAAGCTCGCTAGCAGGATATACATTGGCTGACCCCGAAACGTGATAAACCAAAAGAGAGTCACTTTGACGTTCGTTGTAGCACAACAAAGTGATGGCAGTATGTGTGATAGTAAGCACAGTGAAATCAAAAGGCAACGGCGACCAGCAAGAGATCTATATTCAATCGCCATTCGTTGCTATAACGAATGCAAACCTCTCGCTAGCTGGATATAAATTGGCTGACCCCGAAACGTGATAAGCCAAAAGAGAGTCACTTTGACGGGTTGGTTAACTTGTTTATGATGGTCGCAACTCAGTCAGCTACATATCCCTACCACCCGTCACTATGATTGTTGTTACACCTGGTATACGGTGGCTGCGATCCAGTCAGACATCATTGTCATGTCGTACCACCCAACAAACTGTTTTAAATTGTGTTACCAGCCTTTTTACGAAAAGCCTTTTTTCAAAAAGCATTTACATCGCGATTTTAGGCTTCTCGAAAGGACTGTTGGATACATCACAATTACTCACTATTTTTGATGAGGTCAAGTTCCGGATACTTGGAAACCACTAGATTCACAGATTTTGAATTTTGATGATAATTTGTTTCAGCAACGGTGTTCGTACCGGTGCGCGCGCGAGGGAAAAGAGTTGAAAGAGGTAGGGGTTGACCAAAATGGTTGGCAATCGCAATTCTCCAATCAAATCGGCCCATTTTGGAATTTGTACGTTTTGTTCCGCTTTATACAGGCTTCGACTGTATAAGGACCGTCCCGTAAAGAACACTTATTAAGTTACTGCTGGTTTTATTTACGTTACCTACTGGTAAACCTTATATTCCAAAAGATTCCCAGTGAGTGATAATAGCTGACTTAGAGCACATAAGAGAGGTAGGGCACAGATAAATTTATTTGGAGATTTCTCTCTACTTGGGTCAGCCCGACTGGTGGACTACCGTGGAGGTACCTACAAGAAGATCACAGCCAAATAATCTTGTGTTGTATTCGTGTGATGATAGAGTTTCCAGACTCCTCGGGGTAGAGGGATTCAAGGTTAGTAACTCCCTAGTGATATCTATGGTATTACAAGTGTCCATAGGCTACGGTAACCGATGACCATCACGCGGGTTGTATGCTTGTTTGCCACCTTAATTGTATAAAAAAGTACGTCCTGGGTAGTCAGTTTCGTTTCCAACTCACACGCGTTTATTAGGCAGAAATTATTTTTTAGTCTCGTAATTTTATTCTACTCATATTATTGACAATTCTTACAGTCTATCAATCGAGGAATGACATAAGTCAAATGTCATAAAAATCGTTCAAGCCGTTTTTGAGTTAAATTTCCACATACATAATCTGCTTTTGTTACATTTGTTTTCAGTATTACAATAGCATAATCTATCTGATAATTAAAAAAAAGTACACACAGATTAATTAATATAGGTATCTATAGTAGGATTTAATGCCAACATGCGAGAAGAAGAAGAATATTCCTTCCTATATTTGAAACCATATTTTATTTGGTCCCGTTATTTCAGTCTCTTCCAGCATTTGAATTGTCTGTTTCCCGCAATTGTGATTTCCAAAGTTGGCAACCACAAGCAATCTATACAATGGCTAGTTTAACGTATTCACAGCGACGGACATACTTAAATTTTAAAGTAATTATACATGCGAGGCGAAATGAACCCTTTGTCCTTTCCTCTCTGTCCTTTCACGTGGCTGTTACGCGTTCCGTGCATACTAATGTCACTAATAAAGTAGGTTCCCACAGTAACAACTTATGAATTTTTCAACATAATTTTGTTTTACGGTCGGTCGTTTTAACTCTTTCGCTAGAAAGCGACTATATTGTCTTTAGGGAAATTAACTTTTAATATGAATTTAGTCTATATATATTTTGTACACGGGCAGCATACGTCATTCCATAATTGATAGACTATAAGAAACGATATAAAACATTTAGGTATTATTTAAAAAGTACAACCGATTTTTATGAAAATTGAACTATTAATTCCTCAATTGATATGCTACATGAATTGTCAATAATATATGAGATGTCAATCTCATATGACGTTAGGTCTAAAAATTTGCCAAGTGTGTGTCGGGTCACGCGAATTGTAGGGTTCCGTAGTTGCCCGTCACAATATGAAGATTTAGAGAGAGGGCTTTAAGTAATTTTTAATGAAATTTGTACGAAATTACTTCTACAAGTACATTTTATAAGTTGATTGACTATTACTCGTTAACCTGTAAAGCCTACTTACCTTTTATAGATTCCATTTAACTTCATATACCTACTACTACCATGAATTTTTGCACATATATAAAAGCAACCATTTAGCTGGATTAGCATTTTAGACTCTAACATCAATTAGCACTTTAAAGCTTAATAATTCGCAAACGGATCCCTGAATCGAAAAATAGTTCACAACCCGCAATATTTTTGAACGACCTATCCAAGAACACCCCATAAGATGTGATATACGAGAAAAAAATAATCGTTCCTACTTTATGTGTAATTGTGTACTATAAACAAATACTATTTTTTATGATTTTATTTTATCACTTTGTCGGCGTTGTTAATATGTATACCCATACCATATTACAGCTTTCTAGTACTAAGAATCTCTGAGCTAAGCCACAGACAGACAGGCGGACATAGCTAAACTATAAGGGTTCCTTGTTGACTTCGGAACCCTAAAAATGCAATGCTGAATGCAAAGTTGAATACATGCATCACGTATTGATAGAATGTGTCCGGAACAAAAGAGACAGGTAAAAAGTCTACTAAAACGCTCTGGTCTTAATATGTGGAGTCAGGGTGACCTCCATGCTAGCTGCAACCTGACTGTACTGATGCTCTTTCTGTATACAACTTGGTTGCTAGTTACTTTAAATAAAATCTGTGGGAACAACTAGGTCGACGTAACCCTAAGGGTTGAAGATCTACATTACCTAGAAAAAAGATTTTTTTTACGTATTTATGTGGACTAGATAGAGAGCTAATCTCTCACGTGCACCAGCCAGAACACATGGTTAAGTGATTGGTGTTTGATCTTCAAATTAATGTTGGTCTAGCTAGTCAGCCGAGCATTAGGAAATGTCCCACCTCCATGCTACACTTTTTCATCTTACTGTCTGCCTGAAGGATTAGAATCGACATGATGACGAAACGCGCTGCCATTGGCCCATCATCACTTCGACTGCATATATGAAGTTTTGTAATTACAGAAACGGGATGTATTATTAGTAGAGTTAGTAAAATAAAGTACTATTTTAACTTTATTTTTAATTTGCTTCGATCTTAACGAATGCCTACATAAAATCTTCATTTCTCCTTCTTACTCCTATTCCACCTAAACAGTTCCAGCACATGTTTTTCTCTTCCACTCTCCTCTATATCCCGTCTACTTTCATACTTAACATTCTTCGAGTTAAATGAATTTCATCCCCAAAAACTTCAAATTCATTCAAAATACTGCAGCGTAGCTCATACAACAGCTGAAAATACTGGCAGATGAGAAGCGATGTTTCGAAATGAGACACTATTCATACAGTGAAAAGAACCAGCTGGAACCAGTCAACATTCAGTCCAAGTTCAATTCAAGGTATCAGATTTAAATAATTATCTAATACAAAATTTACAAGCAAGCAAGCAGTGACTACAATAAATTGTGGCAGGAAATTACCATAAAACTTCAATTAACTTTAATTAAAATATGAAATGTATTAATAAACAGCCGAGTCTTGCACATTACACCCCGCCCTTTGCTTATCGTGATCAAATATGGTAATTACTGACCACGCAGCCTACGCTCATGTGAATGCTGAAAATTGACACAGGTGTGGTGCTTGCTCGAATGGCTTGTTGACCTAAAATAAATCGTGTCTGGCCCGATTAAATGTGTCACTCTACTATTAAAGCCCTTATGTGGATATCACACTAGGATGTAAGTGTAACATTACGGGCAAAGGCTGAGTGAAGGCACGACATTCTGTGTAATATTCACGATAATATGTATGTCTAAAGTTATATTGTAAAGTTTCATTGAAAACGTACGCGAACATACATCCTAACGTAACGAACGTACATCCTGATTATTCCGTCATATATATAGAACTAACTGTGCCCACAGCACTGCTCGCGTGGATTACAAAATTATTGTTTATGAATTATAATCGTGATAGTTTTTCTGGTAAGGACCACATATCTAAAGAGTAAAACAAAAAAAAAAGATCCCATTCTATCAATTAGTGTTTGCATGATGCGTGCATAACGGTAAACCTCAATTATTACATATATATATATATATATATATCTTATATGCAAAAAAATATATAAGTATAGATAATAAAAGTATTAAAAAAATGAATCTACATACCGATACTGATTTTAAATAGATATGCTTCTTACCTGAAACGAAAATAAAATAACATCAAAATAAAAAAAATCTACAATACAATTCCTAAAGAACGAGCTAAAAAGAGATATAAAAATATAAAAGGACAACCATTTTGACCTTTAAATAACAGATTGAAATCCTGGCTAATATTTTTTATAACTCGTTGTACCGAAGGGACTCTTTCAACGGACATTTATAGGTTTTTACGCTAAGCTGCATTATTGCCTGCGCCGGCGCATAGCAGCGAACAAAAAACCCATTGCAATGCTTTTGTTCAGCTGTCGCATATACGTTACCGTAACAGAATGAACAACATAAATCATATAGAAAACAGGTACGCATTTAGAATAATATGAAGGTACTTTGGCCCTCGTTTTATGATCTATGCTGAATAGAATAAACCGTCATTCATGTATCTATATATTCGAAAAGATTTTTTATTAATATAATTAATTTATAAAAAAAATTGTATTTTATACATAATGGATAATATCACGAATAATCAAAATCCCAAAAAATAATTTGTCTCATAGAAACAGTAAATGACTATAGAAAAAATCACCTACTTATACACGATTCTAACACGTCTAATCCCGTTAGGTTTATATCACTTGGTGCTGACCAAGCTAAAAGCACTTTAGGTATTGTAAATTTTACGATTAAAATTTATAAGTATTTTACCATACAAAAATGGATTTAATAAATAGAAACAGGCATATAATACTGGCAACGTTAGTGTTTATTTTAAGAGGCAAATTAATAAAATTTAAAATGATAATTAATCACATTTATGTTACTTTAAATATATTATTATTTTGAAAATTATTATAAAAATATTTATATACTAGTAGTATTCGTTAAATGGAAATGTCAATTTTTAATGTATGTTCCACGTTCTTGGACCTCGATTTAACCCTGGCATTAGGGTCGTCACCCGATAACTTACATGACATACAACCCGGGACATATGATTTATTATCATAATAACGTATTAACAGTCGGGGATCTTATCGATTTTGTGAGTAAATTAGATAGTTAATACATGTAATTTATATATTAAATACTTCAACAGAAGCCCTCATGACAGTACTGAGTATACATAATGTATTAATGATTACAATAACTAATTAGTAAAACATAATAATTATTTTTAATATTTTTTATATGTTTTTAAATGGCTATGGTGAACATTGGTTATGAAATAGATGTCCTCGTGTAAAAGTCTAGGCAGCCTACTAATTTGAATTTATTGGTAGTGACAATGACAGACGGTGGTAGAGTGTTCGGAGGATACCGCTTTGATCTACGTTGGTTCGAATCCTATAATGCTTCCTTCCGATTCCTTTCTGTGAACAAAAACATCAAGATGAAACCATAGTATGGTGGTAGGACATTCTCTAATACCCGACTAGCTAGCTACCACGCTCAAGTTGAACAGTCCCCCAAACAATGTACGTTCATTTATATAAATATATTTAAAAATAAGTGTACTAGTATTATTACTCTTGGAATTTATGATATTTTCAAACAAGTAAACTGCCAAAGAACTTATAAAAAAAGTTAAACTGCAACGCTGTTCTTTTCAAAATCTGTTTCTGTTCAAAATGAAAATTCTTATATCTAATCGAATTTTAGAGATGTCAATAGGGAAGTCATTACGGATGTCAATTATATTAAACTGTTCACGTTAAATATCAGTTTCTCAAATTCAGTGTGTATTTTCTTAAGCGTTTGTTTGAAAGCGCTAATCTCTGGAAGTAACAGTCAAATTTGAAAAATTCTTTTCGCATTTTATAGATTACTAGCTTTGCCCTACGGTTTCACCAGAGTTCAATTTATTCGACAAACTCAACACGGCGCGGCGCGGCGTGGCCGCTGCCTACACGCCCATTTGGCCCGGCCCTATCGTTGTTCAACTTCCCGTCCTTGTCTACTGCTTGCCAGATTGCGTGAAGTTCATAGTTAATGCCCCACTCATTTTTTTTTAATATGTGGATCATTAGGATCGTAGCATGAAGGATAGAATAACGTCTGCGTAGCCAGCTAGTTCATTACATAATTATATTTAAAAAGTGCATAAACAAAATAAACCAAAACATTCTCACCCTCAATTTAATCGTAAATAACAATTCGGAAGCGTAAAGAGTTACTTTTATCGGACAATTTAAGCAAAGCCGAGTATTCTCACGATAAAATTACCTTTATCTGGGTTTTATCTGATTTAATATTTGTATTTTTTCCTCCGACATCTGACGCCGTGGCGCCCCGCAGCGCCTGGGTCACCGCGGACTCACGGTCATTTTATCCCGCACTTTATTTTTTTCCTTGTAAACCTATATTTTACTGTATTATTTTACTCGGAAATCTTATTAAATAAAGCGGGACTTGGTGATAAGTATGTGTTCGTTTTTTTTTTGTATTATAAATTACTTTTTTTATTACATTTAACTTTAACTTTGGAATATAAATGAAATGCTTAAGATTAGGTATATAGTAAGTATACAGATTACAGTTTCGAAAAAAAAAACTCAGTTCTAATTTACAGCATTTATGCAATTTAATGTTTATGTAGAAATATGTATGTTTTAATAACTAAAAATTCACGTCGTTCGAAGCAGCGTCGCAGGGCTCTCTCTGACTTAACCATAATTTTAATTCCTAGTCGATAATAATTACAGTCGTGTAGACATTAAGCAATTATTTATAAATTTTAACTATTCGATAGTTAGGCTTTATTGCAAGTCTAGATTACTAACATTTATCAAGGTTCCCGTAACGGGCGGCAATAAATTTTAGAAATTGGCTACACGGCTCCGCTGTATAATCAATGGGAATTACGGGATACTTCAACCTAGGGTTGTCTTATATTACACGGAATATTTATAATACTGGCTATGTTAAAGTATTACGAATTTTTTAATACTTTAGTTCTCTGTATAAATAAAATTATTGAGGTTTGCCGTTGTGCGCGCATCACGGATAAACTACTGGGTAGATTTTAATCTTTTTTTGTCTTACTCCTTACATTTTTGGTCCTCATAAAAAAAACACGACATCTTCATTCAATAAAAAGTTGCACAACCACGCGAGCGGAATCGCAGGCACAGCTAGTAGATAATAAAAATATGAAAATGTATTCAAAACAATATTTATAATTTAAATTGATAATTACTCTATTTTTATTATTGTTATTATGGTCTTACCTCATTATCATTGGGGGAAAGAGAGAGTTCAAAGTTTTATAATTTTTGCTTATATGGGAGGGTGTCCAAAATCATTAAAGGTTTGCTAACGTATAACCTGAACGCCCCCAAACTATATATACAATTATAGATAACGTATAATGGCTAATACATGAGACTTAGTGTCTGCTGTTTGCAACATGTAATAATGTCAAAGAGCAACGGACTGACTCATCCACTTAGTATAAAAAGTAAAAAAGTGGATGCGTTTACTAAGGTATAATAATAGCGTTAGAATGGAAGCTATACTTCTTACTCAATCACCAAAAAAATGTAATCTAAAAAGTATTATATTGAAGTCTAGCGTTACAATTATGAAACTACATAGTCAACCAAAAGTCATTCATAATAATTGTTTTCAACTTTTGTGGTTTATTTCTAGATGGCACTGATACAGCATTTTTAAAAATAACTTCCAGTTGAATATCTTCATCACATTAAAACAAGAGGTTTAGCAAGTAATTGTACGAATATAGTGTAGACTTTAGATTAGACCATACAGCGTCTAAGATATCAGAAGTGAATTCCTTACGTTTTTATTTACGAGTCTTAGGAAAATGAAACAGTTTTAAAACAATTGTAGATCATAGCGATATATGCATCTGGAATCTTTGCAAATCCTAGAAAAAACGCTGTGAAGAAATCTACAACAAATTAAATAGTCACTCAATATTGGATAATAATATCTGGCAGACTGTTCGACAGCCCTATGAGACGACAAGCAATGATGTTAGATTCATTACAACAAACGCGAAATTATTTAACTCGATTGAGCTAACTCGATACACACGAGTTCATCATAAATAATCTTTGATGGCTTTGCTATATATAGGATATCAACATTTATCAATATTCGTGTATTTCAAATGACGCAAATAATTACGAAGTGTCTTAAATTTAACATTACATATCACCGCTAGATGGAGTTATATGTTCGTTAACTTGTTACGCGATCATGTGGCCGAACATTTAGCACACTAAACTTAGAAACATTTAGGTTTCTCAAATCCTGTCAACATTCTAACCAAACTCTACCCTAAAGTTTATAAAAAAAGAAGTCTCAACAATAACAAAAGTTACTATAAAAATTGGAATAATGAAAATTAATTTCTTGTTACTTGTTAAAAATAATTATTGTTTAAAGCGGTAAAGCCCAACATGATATTTAACAATCGAGACATTTAGCTGTAATAAATATTTATTGCCACTAAAATCACTGTGTATTTCCATATTTATGAGGTAAACTTGAGAATGCAGATTTATCTGGCAATGTAGATATTTTATTGTGTAATTTGTATTCCTGACAACTTAAGACGAAGTTTAAGCAGTGTCAAATAAACTGACGCGGTCGAATCTCCGTAGCTATCAATCGATTGGTCACGGACCACAGTAAATCATGAAACGTAAACTACGAACGCGCTATAATAGAGTAAGGAATATATTTATATTTACTTCATTAGAAGCAGCTAGAAGCTATGTTTTTTTAAGGAATACGGTCATAGTTTAACAGTCACGTATCTACTATACTTTAGGTGTCCGCTAATTGAATAATATTGAAAGTTCGTACTTCCAGGAGACAATAATATCATATAATACAACTTAGTAATAATTTTCTGAAATTTACTGATATAGTGGCATCAATTTACAAAAGACGGCGCGCGAGTCGTTTCAACAAATAAATGTATTTTATATAGTTTTAGGTGTTAAGAATATGGTTATCAGGACTGAATTCAAGGAAAAATCTACTATCTTTAGAGGTTAAGCAGTAATAAAAAATACATAAAATACTCATAAGTAGCTCAAATAATATAACAGCTTATATATTACATATTATACGGTATAATAAAACTTTGGTGACCTTGTATAGAATTCTGTTCGTACCTTTTGTAGAGATCCGTAAAAAACCTCCTCGATGACGTAGACAAATTGGAAAGATGGGTTGTCTGCATTATAAATGGTGCAGAAGTTACTGAATTTATTTAGCCCCTTGAGCTGCGCAGTGACATTACCTCGCAGAGAGTATTTTACCATCTATATCATGGTGAGTTTTTTAAGGAACTGTTCGGCCTAATTCCTTCTTCTTCTTTTCACAACTGATCCACACGCGCTAAGTTCTGGAGTCATAACTTTACGATATCTTACATCTTGGAACGTATAAAAAATTCGCTGTCTTTTTTATCGTTATAGGTTCAGCGTTGTGGCCACAATCTCTCCTGAACTTTAATGACGAGGTGGACCATAATGGTAATACGCTAAGCTTAGTTGAGGACTGGCTCTCAAGTGCAGCTGCCGGAATACAGCTATTGGAGCATGGCAACAGATTTTCAACTTTGAGGATGGTAGCTAACCAGGCGTGCATTAGAAAATACCCTAAAACAATGCTATGGTTTCATCACGATGTTTTCCTTCACCAAAAGCTCGGGCTCATTGCTGTGATTCGAACTTAGATCCATCTACGCGATGTCCATACACGCTACCATTGAGCCATCATTGCTTCATTGAGTATCTTATATTTACCGTACTGTGAAACTGTCTCCCGGCCAGTGTGTTCCCTCTTTTTTACAACATGCGAAAAAGTACAATAATACATTACTCTATTACAGTACGATCAAAACATTACTCTAACTTTTCGTAATTCTTGGCTAATCTTAGATTAGTCACAGAGCCGTGACGTTTAAGACTCAAATGGGACTGTTATAGCTTTAGCCAACTACATTTTTATACACGAATATTAACTGCTTCCATTAATATAATACATATCGACACGCTATACAACAATAATTAAAGTTGAAACCGGTTCAAACGTCCACCGTTCCTGTGAATCGATTTAGATTTTCATGAATTTCAATCGAGAGCCACTAACAACGGACACGAGTTCGCCGTATTACGGTCTTGCAAATCGAAGCAATCAAACGAATCAATCGCAATTAGGTCACCAGTGGGAAACAATCACTGCCGACTATAAATTGGACGGTAGGTACCTATTCACGTTTACGCATGACTCCGATAAAGGCATTACTAATTCTATTTAATATTTAAAAATAGTAAAATTAAGTTTAGATGATTTCAAAATCAAGCATAAATAATGTCGTAGAACATTTACATAGTTTCAGATGCTCTAAAGTACTCTTAAACCATTGTATTGGACCATTGTTTTTACCATCAGATTTATAATGTTTTTAACCAATATTATTATAATTTTTGAAGCACAAATTCTAAAGACTCGTCTTGAGAATGATTCAGATCTTTTTTGCTACGGAATTAACGTTTTACCAAATGAAAAAAACGTTTAGTAAAATGTATAGTTACATTTGCTACCTTTTATTTTTATATATTTATTTTATTTTATTCACACATAAAATATGAGCGATAATATATTTTTTCCCAAATGCCCTAAACTATCTTGTTTCGTATATGATTTTCTTCTCAGTAATATTCCTCGTCCTACTAATGTCAATACATTACTTACAAATGTGTATTCCACTTTATTGAAATATTTCTTTATTTATCGTGATAATAAAAAAAAATTAATTTATTCTTTGCTCATGTTTATATAACTACGCTCATTACCTACGCCATTACGCCATAACAGATCATTTTATAATATCAGGCAGATACCATAACACTGTATTATTTATAAATTTGTGACTGTTTTGTGTTGTATCGTTGTGTTTTATTTTTAAGTTATTCCACAGTACACCAAACATTTGGCAACTAAACTCTAAAACATGTCACACTTGACATTGGCGAAATTGCGAACATAGGCTGAAGCAGGAAAAAAAGACAGATAAAACATTTTTAATAAATCAAAAATAATCATAAAAAAATATGCGTGTAAACTTTACACGAGTTTGAAGTAAAAGTTATTTGAGTTTGTAGTACTTAGATATGTATCGAATGACTAGGAATACTAAAAAAAGTATTTTTAGAGTTTAATTGTATAATTACTGATAATATAATATACAGTCATACTTACATCAAGCATAAAAAATATGATAATTGAACTTTTCTTAAAAAAAAATATTTTTTATTTTATTGTAAATTAAAAATAATATATATATATATATATATGATATAAAATTTTACTAAGTTATATTATATACGTAATACAACTGGTATAAAACCAATCTATAGAAATAAAATGATTGAGGTTTGCCGTCGTGCGCGCATCACGCAAAATGTACCTACAGGATAAATTTTGATATTTTTTTTTGGTTTTACTACTTAAATACTTGGTCCTTATCAAAAAAGTAAGTATCACGATATCTTTACAAACAATATTCTGTAGTTTACGCGAGCGGAGCCGCGGGTACAGCTAGTACAGAATAATTTCAATCTATATCTACTTTAGTTTACTTTTCGAATACAAAAGCCACTGATTCGCATGACGGAACTTTTCGTAACAATGAAGATACTATTCGAACATATTAATAATGTATCAATGAATATAATCTACATTTATAATGAAAGTTTAAATAGTTTAAAAACTGAAAAAACGCTTTAATTACGGACTTTGTTTTATAACTAACATTTTAGTGTTATAAAAACATCTCATTACCAAGCCCAATCTCTTAACCTTTTCAAAACGAATCATATGAGCCTAAACTCGATGGGTTTCCTAGTAGCCACTGAAGAGTTCCACTATCCACCTCCTGCCTCCTGTATCCTGCCTCCATCAGATTAGCTTCAAGATACCAAATTCTAATTTTATACATAAATACAAAGTTTCATTTCAATACGATAATTAGAAGTAGGATAAAATTGACTTCTATGATTTTATTACATAGTTAGTTGGTGAAAAGGGAAGATAATAATAGCATGTTAAAAATAAGTAAATATTTATATATATTTTTTTAAATTATTTATTTTATTGTTAATCAATTTTTTTTTTCTAAAATCTGATTAAGTTATACTATATACGAACTACACCTGGGATAAAACCAAAACAAAACAATTTAGAATCTATTCTCTGAATCTATATTTATTCAGTTTACATTTCGAACTAAAAAAATCACTGATTCGCCTAACGGAACTTTTCGTAACATTTAACATATTAATAGAATATTAAATAAACCACATTTATAATGTATACATATAATCTATAAATTTATAAAACTCAACGTCTCTCTGACTGTCTGTCCGTTTATGTCAGCGAAAACCGCTTATCCGATTTACAAGTTTTTCATTTTAATTAATAAATTACCGTGCGTTAGTATCGCAGTTTAAAAATGTTTCGAGCGATTGAGCTCAATTTATAAAATATATTTATTTTATCGAGACAACGGTTTATGGATGTTAGTATTTGATAGGTGGCGCTTTAGCAAATAATAAATAGCAAAGAGTTAATCAAACATTATAATTAACACCAAGTATTTAACAAATAATACCTTATATGTTCGCACTCAATGTGCTTCAAATGAAGTCTAACTAACCAAAGAACTAAGTCTTGTACTGTAAGAGATCATTTCCCACGTTGCTCACATATCGCTGCATTAAACATAGACTACATTTACTTGGAAAATGAGACTCTGACTTTCTTTCGATAATTCCAGATGTTTTGTAAAAGTAAGTGGAGTTGGAATAATTTGAATATACATTTTAACGAGTAATCGTTAATGCCAATGTATTTTGATCTTTTGCATTTATTAAACAATTTAATATTTTTTATAACTAGATGTTTTAAGGGCAGATCCAAGAGACCGATCACGACCGCCGGCGGGAACGGACGTGTTTACGACTGTTCTCTG
The DNA here is from genome assembly GCA_947532125.1 of Saturnia pavonia. Taxonomy (NCBI): domain Eukaryota; kingdom Metazoa; phylum Arthropoda; class Insecta; order Lepidoptera; family Saturniidae; genus Saturnia; species Saturnia pavonia. The sequence goes on along the minus strand of OX383899.1, from coordinate 2,821,819 downwards.
CCGCCTTTGTGAAGTTTTACGACCGACCGGCCTTGCTGCACACCTGCATCGCACCTGCGCCGCACCTGCGTATCGCCGTCTCGCTCGCACCCATTGTGTCGCGCTACACAACCATAAAACTGCTCTTTTAAGAGCAAATTGTTTCTATTCGACGAAATCCACACTTTAGTGGTCACTTGCCTGATACCTGACGGTGCCAACGAAAGCAAGTGGGTGCGTGACCCAAGCGCCCCTCGGTTGCCTCCTTCAGAGGCAAACGATAGTACTTGGTCGGGCTCAGGAATCTTGGCCCTTGATAGAGTCATAGTCAAGCCCTGAGTGTCTCCTTCCCACCCTTCCGATCCTGCTACACATCCATCCCCGAGTGTCTGTTTGGGCGTAGCTAGGTATTTATACCGGCTGCGTTCTCTGCCTCGGGCTTGATAGGGACCTCCACGTAGGGCCCGGTAGGTTCTTCTCCTGCGAGTCATTACACCGTGACCCGCAGGTCCCTTTGCACGGCTCGGGATAGCCGTTTAAATTCACTCGGCGCACCCCCCTGCCTCTCCGGCAGGGAGGTTTAACTTCACCCCCGCCCGCCCAACCGCCACCGCCGGAATGGCACACCAATCTGAGCTCGAACGCTTCAAAGCGTTCGCAACGACCCTGCATCCGTCGCTATGGACGGACTTTAATAGGGCCATCGCGGCCGTGCAACCCGCCGTCGTCATCGCTCAGGGCACCGAGCCCAACAGCGACCCCGCCGCGCCACAAGCGATAAACAAGAAGCCCGTCCCGCGCTCCCGCTCGACGGCACCCCGCGCTCACCGTCAGACGCCGTACAAACGGCCATCGTCGCGTTCGCGTTCCCCGGGCGTTCAAGCCACGACCCCAGCGCCCTCTGCGCTACCGATTAAGAATCAATTTTCTTCACTTGTCCCCGAAGCGGAGACACCGTCGCTTGTAGCAACAAACGACAGCTACTCTCCCGCTATCCCAGACCCCGAACCGGAGTCCAACGATATGGACACGGCAATACACACAGACAACGAGGGCTTCACCCTCGTCCAAAAAAACAAGCCCGCCAAACGGGCCTCGCGTTCGCGCCCAGAGTCTCCGGAGACTCAGTCGAGACCCCAAAAAGCGCAGCGAACCGGGCTGGATAGCCACGCCCCCCGCTCCGCAGCGCCCTCAGTGCCTGCCGGTACCTTTGCCGGCAGAAAGGCGCGTCGCCCGCCCCCCGTCACGGTCCAGAACAAATCGGTCTGGACAAAACTCTCAGAGAAACTGAGAGAACTCCGTATCCACTACACCCAGGCCAGTAACACGGCCAACGGTATCCGCGTCCAGGTTTCCACCTCGGACGAACACCGTCAATTTACCAGGTTGCTCCGGGACAGCAACCTCGAATATTTCACGTACTCCCTGGAGGAAGAACGTCAACTCCGGGTTGTAATCCGCCGCATCCCGGTGGAAATCACACCCGAGGAGGTCAAAACTGACCTCTTAGCCAAGGCCTTCCCTGTCCGCGAAGTGCACAGAATGCACGGCGGACAATCCAAAAACAGACCTCTCGACATGGTCTTAGTCATATTGGAACTGACCCCCGAGGGCAGAGCCATTTTTAACGTTAGGAAAGTGTGTGAGCTCTCCGGAATAGCCGTAGAGCCCCCACACAAGAACCGCAGTCCTCCGCAGTGTCACAACTGCCAGCTGTACGGTCATTCGGCACGCAACTGCCATCTCCGTCCCAGGTGCGTTAAGTGCCTCGGGGACCACGCGACGAGCGAGTGCTCGCGCACTCGTGAGTCGGCTACCCCTCCGAGCTGCGTGCTATGCGGCAACGAAGGTCACCCCGCGAACTATCGCGGCTGTCCCCGTGCCCCGCGCCCCACGCGCCCTACGCGACCCATGCGCCCTACGCGACACACCCCTCCTCAGAGGACACGTCCCGCCGTAGGACAACCAAAGCCCCTGCTCACGCCAGAGGCTTTCCCCAGCCTCCCGGGCGCCTCCAGCGCCCCGGTGGCAGCCGCCCCTGCGCCCCGCGCACCCCCTCCGGCCATGCGAGCTCCTCAAGCAGCATGGGTCTCCACTCCCCGCCCTCAGCCTCCTAAGGCTCAGGCCCCCCCGCCCGTCAACACGCGCCGCGGCGTTGACTACATGGTCATGCTCTTCCGCGAGCATGACCCTCAGGAAGTACTGGCGTACGAACAGTGCGTCGCTGAGTACGGTCCCGGCGAATCCATCAGGCGTTTCCCCCTGATGACAGCGACGCTAATGCGCCTGGCCCGTGCCGGGAAATAGATATCGGTTATCAATGGCACGCATTAAGCCTAGAAGCCTCAATATATCTTTTTTTAACGCGCGAAACCTCTTTCCACAACGGGACTTAGTATCCACCTTTCTTAGGGAACGGGAGATAGACGTGTTTCTAGTACAAGAAACACTTCTAAAACCCAGTAGGCGCGACCCTAAGATAGCAAATTACAATATAGTCAGAAATGACCGTGCCACCCTAGGAGGCGGCACGCTCATCTACTACAAACGTTCCCTCTATTGCATGCCAATAGACCCTCCCGCACTTACCAATATGGAAGTGTCCGTCTGTAGAATAGGCATGACTGGCCATCCGTCAATCACGCTTGTCTCTGCATATCTCTCCCCGAATAAAAGACTCCTTCAGTCCGATCTGGAGACGCTTTTTTCACTCGACCAATCAGTCATAATAGCAGGCGACCTCAATAGCGGTCACACCCTTTTCAACAACCCGCGCAACACCCGTAACGGGGTTATACTAGAACTATTATGCGACGTGCTCGGCTTTGACGTCATAGCACCGCTAGAGCCCACGCACTTCCAAGACAACTGTCAACCGACAGTACTTGACATAGCCCTCCTCAAAGGTGTCTCACTTCGGTTACGACTTATAGAAGTCGTACACGAACTAGACTCCGACCACCGCCCGGTTATCTTACAACTCGGGCAACCGTTCGACCCCAGTCCGCCAAAAGTCAAAATAGTTGACTACGCGATCTTAAATCGCTACTTATCCGATAACGCGACCCCGTCCAGCCTAGCTAGGATCCCCGACGTATTGGAGTCAACCGCAGACGCCGATTTAGCCATCGATTCCCTGGTCGACTACCTCCAAACCGGTGTAAGGGAGGCCTCGAGAGAGGTGCAAGCGGCAAACGAACGCCGTTTTATACTCCCCCCCGGCTTACGAGCGTTAATCACGGAAAAGAACGCCGCGACACGTGCACATGACTCTTATCCGACGAGGGATAACACCCGTAGGTTACGACAACTTCAGAGAGAGGTTAGAACTCGCATCGGAGAGTACAGAGGTCACCGGTGGGATAACCTCTTAGAGGGTCTCAAGCCGTCCCATCTGGCTTACTGGAACCTCGCCCGCTCTCTGAAGTTAGAAGCTTCCGCCCAGATGCCGCCCCTCGAAAGGGGCCCCGATCTCCCACTCGCGTTCGATAGCGACGATAAGGCAGAATGCCTTGCCGCAAGCTTGGAGAGCCAGTGCTCCCCAAACTGTGACAACGTAGACACTGCCCACATCGAAACTATCGAGACCGCCGTTCAGGAACTCACGTTGATTCCCCCCGCGGAAACGTTAACCCCGGTCACGCCAGATGAGGTCTGTTCTATCATTAAAGGCCTTAAGCCTAGGAAATCTCCCGGTCCTGATGGTATCAGGAATGAAATACTCAAACTTCTTCCTGATCACCTCATAGCTCTTTTGGTCTGCATCTTCAATGCAGCCATAGCCCACTGCTATTTTCCAGCCGTCTGGAAAAAAGCTATAGTTATAGGTATTCGTAAGCCCGGCAAAAAAGCTTCGCTTCCCGAAAGCTATCGCCCGATCAGTCTCCTAAACACCCTAGGGAAACTCTACGAGCGGATCCTTCTGAACCGTCTCAAGGTCGTTATAGACGACAAGAATTTATACCCGCCCGAACAATTCGGTTTTCGCGCCCGTCACTCGTGTACACATCAAGTGCACCGCCTCACGGAGCACATCACGAGTAACTTCGCCAAGAGCAATATTGCTCCCGCCCGCACGCTTGCGGTCTTTTTCGACGTAGCCAAGGCCTTTGATAAGGTCTGGCACGCCGGACTGGTCCACAAGCTATATCAATTAGAAGTCCCGGATAGGTTAGTTCATCTAGTTCACGATTTTCTACGCGACCGCACCTTCCACTACCGAGTGGAAGGAGTACTATCTACCGCCCACCCTATACGCTCAGGCGTCCCGCAAGGTTCCATTCTGGCGCCTTGCCTTTTCAATCTGTACGTCAGCGACCTCCCGAAGCCCCCCGGGGTCGAGGTAGGGCTCTACGCTGACGACACAGTCATATACGCGTCAAACAGACATAGAAAAAATCTCGCCTGCGCAGTCCAACGTGCCGTAACCACTCTCGGGGAGTGGTTTCGAACGTGGCGAATAGCTATTAATCCGGTAAAGAGCGCCGCGATTATGTTCGAACCGCATACATGTAAACTACCACGCACGGTAGGACCCCTTTCATTATTCGGTAGGAATATCCCTTGGGCCACCAAGACTAAATATCTGGGTGTCACCCTCGACTCGAAGCTTAACTTCAACGCACACGTTACTATAGTCCGGAATAGGGCCGTCTGGATCCTTTCCCGCTTGCGGCCCCTGCTCAGTTCGGTAAGCAAAATGTCCTTAAGACATAAGCTTACACTATACAAGATGTGCGTCCGTCCGGTCTTGACATATAGCTGCGCAGCGTTCGCACATATGTCCAAACATAACTTTGTCCGCATGCAAAGAGTCCAAAATCGGTTTCTCCGTCGCCTGCTTGACCCTCCAGCCTTCGTTAGGAACATGGACCTCCACAGGGACATGAGGCTTCCCTCGATAGAAGCCTATGTGAAATATCTCACCAGGAGATACTTCGATAGCGCTTCGAATCACCCCAACCCGCTCGTAAAATCCACCGCGAACTACGTCCCAGACAACTCGATCCCCGTTGCCAAACGTTATAAACGCCGTCCGCGAAATCTCTTTGTCGATCCCGACGACGACATCGAGAAAGCTAATAATTACTACGCGTCCGCTCCCGCAACATATGCGTGCTCGCGCCCACGCCCGCGAAACCACCGTTCCCTCCGCAGGGGACGTACGGTTAACTTCGTTCCCGCACACCCGCCACGACCGCCCTCCTCTGCGGCAACTCAAGCCTAGGTCCGATCCATCGACATGGAGCCCTTGAGCCAAGCAGCCGCTCGCGCGATACAAGTGACTGTACAATCACTAGCTTTCACAGCCATACATGACACTGCATTATACACACATGCACAACACACATAGGTACATAGGTTCTGTAAGGGACCTTTTTTTTTTCTTTTTTTGCCTAGTTAGAGTAGACAAAAATTTCAGACCACTAAATACACATACACATGTTCCTTCCCTCCTCCCAGGGGGCAGAAACATGTATATATGTATAGTTAGTTTAGATCGAATTACGGATAGGGAATTAGTCAGATCGCGACTTAATTGCATACGCGCAACAGTCCGAGCCGAGGTCCGGCCACTTTGGCACCCTCGGATGTTGTTGCTTAGCTTTCGTGGCTGAGTGCCCTAAGCGCTCGCCCCCAAGCCCGGTAAAGCTGTAAAAGCCGTAAAGGCTCCAGGGCCCCTTAGGCTAACAGTGTAGTCAGTTCGAAAAAAAAAAAAAAAAAAAAAAAAAAAAAAAAAAAAAAAAAGGCAGATCCAAAGTCGAAGGCTACGAAATATATATGATCATTAACTGTTACTACTTTGCTAGAATCCAATATATCAATTTTTAGCGTATTTCTGTTTAAATTTATCTTTCTCATAATCACAAATTCTAAACGGAACAAGACGCGAAAGGAATTTTGCAAAAACCTATACCGGTTACATAATATCATCTAGTGACGCGTACATGTTACTAACATCAAGAACTAAAGCGCTCCTTATAAGGGATGCTGTATCTTGTTACACGTCTTGGTATGACCGTGTAGGTCAGGCACGATACGTATTTACTTTCAACCTTTCATTATCAGTATTGCTAGATAAAGGCCTAACTTTGCAAATCATCGGATATCATTTTGGGAAATATCGTTGGAATATTCTCTTTAGCTTTCAACACGTTTGCTTATTTGTTTAAAAAGGACAAAAATATCATAGAGCGATTGTGGTATAATGAATGCCGGTAAAGTTAAAGGTTTAGCTGAAATACAGTTCCGTTCAATGACTTCCGTCATCAACGGCAATACGCTGACGAGTTTTGTTGTTACATCGCTTTTTATTATTATGTGTTTCTTTTTTCTATAATTATTTGGGCTAATAACAATGACAATATTAATTTTTATCAGTAATCGTTTTCTTTCTTTCTTTAACGATTTCCTGTGTATAATTTACTTATGCGATAGGAGGTCATAATTCGAGTCAAGTTTTTACGAGCAACATATATACACAACATAATATGATTCAGAATTGTATTTTAAGTTACTTATAGTAAAACAAATGTTTCCGCTTCATACTTTTAATATTGCCTGGTTAATACTATACGTGCCAAACACCACTATTTTTGATAAGAATAGACATGCAAGATGTCTTTTCGACATCCATTTCTAGTGAATGTGTTGACATTTCTGTTAAATGTGATCAAATTCACTGAAGTAAATGTCAATATATCGCACAATATTAATATTAACTAAAATATTTACAACCGTAGTCATAAAAGATAAGAATAGTGATTAAAACATATCTTCTATGTGTGATCAGAGCCATTGAAGCAAATGTCACAATTATCGCATCATAGCAGTATTTACTTGTATTATATTTACGTCCGTATTTGGAGTTATGCAAGATAAGGTATCCAAGATAAATCCAATCCGATATTATTGATCGCTAGTTTTGTTTCAATAGTAAATTTGTCTCCTATATACTGTATAGTCACGGCGCAAATACATGTAATGTTACGCAAAACCTGAATTAACTACAAAATTTGGTACCCAGGAAACGACCTTGTTAAGCCCGCTTTCTCACGGTTCACTGAACCTTTATAATTAAATAAACCTTTTTATTTTTAATACAGAATTACTTCGACCTTCATAGCTATTCAATAAGTATGCAAATCGAGACGACATGTGAGTAGGCTGTATATCAAGTACCGGTAATAACAAATTAGTCCCAAGACACTGGTCAGTTGTGACTCATGGACGAATTGGGGTCTCCATGACGAATTATGTAAAGGGATAATTCATTTAAATAAATAAACAACTATAATGAGGACATATTTCTTCTTTTTTAATTAAATGTCAAAGGATTTAACGAGCGTACGACAATTGTGTTCGAGAACACCATGTACAGGGTTTTTCGATCTGACTATACTGTTAGCCTTAGGGGCCCTGGAGCCTTTACGGCTTTTACAGCTTTACCGGGCTTGACATGCACATGGGATTTCGTGCTTCCGGATCGGCCATTGCAAATCTAGCAGCCGTTTTTAGATTGGAACTGTTTTGAAGCAATGATGGATCGTGTACGACTTCCGTGAGTTCGAATCCCTGCACGAACCTGATCTTTCCGTGAAAGAAAACATCGTGAGGAAACCATAGCATAGTTGGTAGGGCATTTTCTAATGCCCGCTTATCTAGCTACCACCCTCAAGTTGAAAATCTGACGCCAAGCACCAATAGGTGTGTTCCAGCAGCTGCACTTGAGGGCCAGTCTTCCACCAGGTTTAGCGTGTTATCATCTTGAGCCACATCGTCACTTAACATCAAGAAAGATTGTGGCCAAAATGCCAAATCTATAACGATAAAAAAAAACAGTAATCACCCAGTACGTCTAATTTAGTACAGTTCCATTGAATACAGGTTCCACTTTTGCGTAACGGCTTCTTTGCAAGAAAACGCACACCATGTCGTCACGTTGCGATTATATGCGTCAAGAAACGTATAGTTCTAAGTGAAGACATGGGGTTAATGTTCTGGGGTAAGCCGCAGAAAGGTGGTTTCCCAATATTTCTAAAGTTTTCATAAATTTGACTTTTATAATATTACTAACTATATTCTAATTAGTAGATAAATTTATGTATCTCTTATTGAACCTGTAATTTCGTATGAACTAACCAGCTATGGACGAACATTTAAAACCTACCTCGGTAAGATAAATAATCTGCAAATACGTATTTTAAAATTAATAGTACCAAACAATATAAAAAGTAAATACAGTAACAACTATATAGGTTTATTCAAATATTGTAAGGTATTACCTGTTCATGACCGCGCTGAGTAATTGTTACTAATAATTTGTTACAAATAATAATTGTTACAAATGTTACAAATAATAATACTAATAATTTGACAATACCGATATATAAGTACTAGTAAAAGTAAATAGTAAAAAAATATATTTATTGGCCGATGTACCTTATCTTTCAAAATTGATCACAAAATGAATGTTAGACATTCAATAAATAGTAAAAAGATCAAATACGAACTTAAAGAGTACTACATCACTACATCACAACGTCAACTTGATAATAGTATAAGTAAATAAAATAACAATGAAATATTAACTAAACGTTTCACTTATAAAATAGGTACATATATATTACAAAGAGCGCGTTGAATAATACCTCAGGCCATGGCTTGATAAGACAAACCCCAGAGGTTTAATAGGACGCCTTTAACTAAACTAATTGGAAAATTATTTATTAGTGAAAATGATTCCGATAAATTCACTCTTACATGCCGAGGTTAGTATACCTAACATAATACCTCTATATATTCAATACTTAATCTAATTTCTAGAGTCTGATAATCGACACAATCGATATGGAATAGATAGAATTCCATTATATCATGGAATAGAGTATAATTACGATATATTTTTTATAACATCTAAAATATAACGCTCGGCGAAGCGGACGACAACCAACGAGTATCAAATAAACATAAGATTAAATCGTACCATCAATTCAGAGCATCGCCTAATTAGTCGGCTTGCTGTAAAGATTAAGTATTTTTTAATTGGCATACATTTACCAAATTGAATTGATTTGGTAATACAATCTTTTGACAGTGAACGAAAGTATCATGGGAAAGCCTGATCGAGAAACTTGCAGGTATAAACCTGCAATAATATTATATAATACTAGCAGTGTCCTGCGGTTCCGCACGCGTTTATTACACATAATTATTTTCGTCTCATAGTTTTATATTAACTTATATCATTGACAATTTATATAGCTTATAAATTGAGGAATGTCATAATACATAGGTAGTTACCGTGTATAAAATTTCATCAAAATCGGTTGTGGGTTAATACAGTTTCATTTTTTTGTATATCTTTTTTTATGATTCCTAATTTAAAATCTTTTTATTTACGATTTCTAAAAGTATTGTTGACAATTCTTATATCTTATTATTTGAGCAATGACATAAGCTTCCCCTGTACAAAATTTCATAGAAATCGGTCGGGCCGTTTTTGAGTTAAATCCGGTCACACAAACAGACATTGACAGACAAAAAAAATGGCATATACGTGACCAGTGTCCTTTATATAGGATGTCTATCGGGAAATTTGGAAATAAATATATATATTTACAGATTTATTAATATAGATTTCAAATTGTGCCAAATAGTCCAAGTGTTCAGATTATGAGCATTTAATTTAACAAATTAAATACAATTCAATAATCTAAGCTTGTATTGATAGGGATTTAACTTAATAACATTATAAATAGCTGAAGTAGAGAATCTTCTGTAGCGAATAACATTTTTCTTTCTAATTGATGCCACTTAAGAACATGTATGAACAGCTCTGAACAGAACTGGTTCTATACTGCGTCCAGGTAAAAACTGTGAAACCTCACATCCTAGTTAGAGGCTCGCGAGCTTTCCTTTATCCCTCCTGACTCGTTGTCATAACAGCTTAGTAATCTCACGCGCGAGTAGTACTTAGGGCTGCCACTCCGGAGCTATTGGAAGGTACGCCATTTTTCGTGAAATAACACAAAACCGATATACCGAAATACAAAACGGATTTTTATGTACACTTTTGGGAAGATTTTAGTATAATATAGAATATTAAACTACCATTCTCATATGAATAGATTTATACGATACTAGTGGGCATCCTGCGGCTTCACATGCATTTTTTACGCAGGAATTATTTTCATCCCGTCATTTAATTTTTACACATATTAATGACAATTTTTACAGCCTATCAAATCGGATGTATTTTTTATGATTTCTAAATTATTATTGAAAATTCTTATGGCTTATCATTTGATCAATGACGTAGCTTCCCATGTACAAAATTTGTTAAGAATTGGTCAAGCCGTTTTTGAGTTAACTACGGACATACAAACGGACAGACATTTTTTTATGGCATATTCGTGATCAGTGTCTTTTATATAGGAGGTCCATCAGAAAATTTGATAATGTCAATACTCCAAAGCGTTTGCTGAATGAAGCTACTCTGAAACCGCACTGTCCGCAACCATTATGTTCCAAAGTGTGAGGATGGACTCTCGATGGTGAGCGATGCGATGCTGGAAGGTAACCGTCGGCATCATGCCAAAAAACTCCTCGAAACATATCCTTGGCCAAGGAAAAGCCTTATTCTTACATATAGAACGACGTTTCTACGTCTGTCTGTCATATAAATCGATATCCCGACGTGAGTTTTTAAATTATAGATATTATGTTCTTCGGTCGGGTTTTTGTACAGAATTATTTTGTTACGACAGATAACATAACGTACAAACCGCGATGATTATAGTGAAGCGAGTTGGAAAAAACTTGCTACCAACGCGTTATGCAATACGCTACCTAAGCTGAAAAAATTGGAACAATAAGTAATTCCACGCGAATGAAACCGCTGGCACGTCTAGTGACAAATAATGTGAGAAATATATAGAACATATTGATGTAATGTTCCACCCACTTAATATGTTGAATGTAGATATTAGCTGACTGATACGAATATTTTACACATTATAAGTATATAAACAATACATATAACACCTGTCAATTTAGTTTAAAAGATTGTTAATAGATCGTCACTTATTAGCAATCTTTTAAACTAAATGACAGATGTAATTCCTCCTACTCTTCTTCTTTTTTCTAACTTGGTAACCGGCCTTCTTTATTCAAGACCATTTCTACCTATATCGAGTGTATATAGTTTCCAGTGTTATGACGATTTGTGTATCCTAACAAGATGGTGGCTCTCTTGTTAGAACTTTCTAGGGAGTTTTTCTGTCATCTCAGAGTTCATGATCCATGTTATTATTTCCAATTCACTTCACTTGTGCACAATAACCAACTTTATTATGCATAACGTCACCTGTATTTCACAATATAGGGTCAAATAACACAAATTTATGAATAAAAAATAAAAACCACTACATGACAGTTTGAGATCCCGCCAAAAACTCCCCCTCACACTCACAAATCAAATATGTTTTCATCAGATGGCATTACAAACGAAAACATATTTTTTAACAGTTCTTAATGAAAACATTAATTTTTAACTATTTGTCAATAGAGAACAATATAAGTTAACATGATGTTTGAATAATAATTAATGTCTTTGTAGGCGATTGCCTAATACATCTACAACATAACACCATTACACTTGGAAATATCAATGTAATATTGAGGATCTAATATTATAATTCATGTTTATGAAGAATTAAGTGAGATATTACGGCGTTGCCATAAAAACGACTTTGAAAAATAATATGTAGATAATGAATTTACGATACGATTTCTAGGGACGGCAGTGTAGTAAGTACTACAAGTTTTTTTGCCCTAATGAAGCGTTGAGCCCGTGCCAGAATTTTACTTTCCATTCCTTAAAGTTTTTTATTTTAACAAGATATTTTAATAAGAACTTTTAAACTGTTAATTTTAATCAATGAAACGAAAGTAGTACAGTATGAACGGACTTATTTCGCGTCATGTGAGATATTTAATGTGTCCGCTTCATTCCGGTTTCGCTGCCACTCTACTCGGATTAATAATAATCACGGTTATTTTTTGCATTTTTTTTATCTTTACTACACCGGTGGCGCCAGACAACTTTTTGCTTCCTTTTCCATATGTAAATGTTGAAGTGAGGAATTTGTTAATTTGCAAATTAACCGGTTAATAAGTAGGCTCGGTGGATATGCAAAGTGTATAGTAAAATGAAGACAAACTAAATACACGTCTAATCGTATGGTATAAAAAACTTCTTAACATTTAATGTAATCTATTTAACTCAGGTAAGATTGAAACTGCGTTAATAACTAACCTATTAATATATTCGACAAACACTGGGGTGACACGAAAATTGTGTCAGACTGTATTGTGATTGTATTGTCGCACCCTCAATAGTAGCAAGCTTCCACGTGTCTAATATGAGCTGATGTATATAGAGTTATCAATCGGAATGGTATTTGTACCCGACTGGATTGCCACTACCATACACATAGTGCTAAAATCGTTACAAAGACTCTCTTTTAATTTGTCGCGTTTCATCTGCGAAAAGGCTTCCAGGCCAGCATGACAGCGACGAATATCGATGGATTGCCGATCAGGCATAGTGCCTTCAATTTACCATGCACACAATTAATACACATAATTTAAGTACATAGTAAGTAAATAGATTTTAAAAAGTAGATGCAGCGCCAAAGTGGTACTTGTGCTTGATTTTATTGCGGTTGGAACAGTTAAAATACCTACTACGTATTTTATTTTAGGCTACAGAAAAAAAAACATACCAGGCTGGAGAAAAAAAAACATAACGACTCGACAAAAGTACATCTGGTCGAATGTAAATTCTAAAAAAAATATATATTTTAATTCTTTAGTTCTTTTGTTTTTGTACTGCAAAAAGGTCTTTCATGTTTCTCTTAGGGTGTGCTTCTAGTAAATATATAGTTATGCGACCGCCAGGACGAATGATAACAACACGTTCAAACGAAAATGCTGTTAAAGCATAACAATTCCTCATAGCGTTCGTATAATTCATGGGAACGAATGGATAAGGCCTTAGACATAATTTTTGCTTGTCATAGGCAATCGTACTGGAATCTGTGAGTTAAAGGTATGCTTTAAAAATTTAACTAATTTACTGATAAATAATCTAAAACAATTTTTCTTTAACAAAATTTACTTATTTTTGTCTTCGAGTCACGAGATTGGAAAGACAAATCAGAAAACTTTTACGTGTTCGTTCAACAAATATACCTACATAGTTGAGTGTTCTTAGTTTATCTTGTTATAAGCAATTCTAAAATTACTGCTAATCTGGAAAATATAAATGACTTTAAAATTATTCAGGCGCTGAAGTAATTTCCTTAATATCATCACTGAAATTCTAGCAAAACTGACATTGCACGTAATAACTTTTAACCTTAGTTTTATCTATTGAACGATGACGTCACATTTGGACATTGAAAAATATAGACAAGTTACTACTAGGTCTACACCGTCAAAACTCGAAATTAAGCATATGTAAAAGCTAGTCACTTATACGAGTTCCAGGTATTTATTTTATTCTTTATCGATTTAGTGTTTGGCCATAATCTCACCTCATATTAAGTGACGATGTGACCCAAGAACACGCAAAGGCTCTAGCGGGAAGACTGGTTCTCCAGTGCAGCTATCGGAACACACCTATAAGTGCTTAGCGACAAATTTTCAACTTGAGGGTGATAGCTAGCCAGGTGAACATTAAAAATGTTCCATCACCATGCTATTATTTCATCACAATATTTTCCTTCACTGAAAGCTCAGGCTCAGCGCAGGAATTCCAACACAGTGTCCATCATTGCTTCAAAAATTACACAGACTTTTTAAACATTGTCAGTTTTGCTCGCTTCAACCGTAACTTATGGTTTAAACATGTTAATTTCGTCCCGTTTCATTTAAAGGGACGTATTCCGCGTGATGTTTGTATGTATTATTCATGTCGTGTGTACATTTCTTATATTCTGTAATCAATCAAACCGTATATTATTATTGTTTGTAGCGTTTCAATTTTTGTTTAAAATTTATACCGTTATTTTATATTGCCGTCTTAACACACGGATACAAATTATGAATTGAAAAGTATCGAATTATGCATTGGACGATAAAGTAATATATAGTAATATTATTGGTAAAGAGATTGTTTGTTGATTGCGCTAATCTGCGGAACTACCAGTCAGATGTGAAGCATACTTATTGAGGTAGTTATAGGCTATACAAGTTCACCTTACGATCCTAAGCAATGAAGCAATAGCTATGAACGTCAAGCAATCTGGGAAGCTATAGGCAAGTACGGGTAGTGAGAACAATGATAGGTTTCACGGGTGCGCTGTCAGTGACGCGGTTTTTTTTTTCGAACTGACTATACTGTTAGCCTTAGGGGGACCTGGAGTCTTTACGGCTTTTACAGCTTTACCGGGCTTGGGGAATGGGGGAGGGGGGGGGGGGACGCGGTGGAAAATTCGAATAAAGGAGAATGCTCATAGATATATGCAATCCCGTTTCATATTACATCTAAGTCAATCTTTGTTTATAATATTATAGATTTACTTTATTAATACTCGCAAATGTTTTTTTTTTTAAATATAACCGTGTTCCGAAAATATTTTATAAAATCCAAAATAACCTAAAAACTAGGTATGTGTCGATACGCAGTTTTACCAATATTATCGATTTAAAAGAGATAAAAATAAAATTAATATTAAGTTTCTTTGTCTAGGTTTAATAATTAGAAATGGTGTTTGTATGTGGAAATGTTATTACCTAATTCAAAGGAGTTTAAATAACGTATTTATTTATTAATTTATATCACATATTACAATAATATACACACAAATAATATACAAAACATTATTATACAGCCTAGAAGTTTCAAAAATAATGTTAATATAATCGAAGTGTCACATCGAATAAAACAACAAAGTTAAGTAAGTAGGTCAGTACATTCCCGTTTTGATATCGATATGAGATCCCTTAAAATATCTATTCATAGATGTTACGAAGAAAAACATCGACCATGTTCTGTTTCAATTGAATTTGCAATACAATGTTGCCATTATCTTAAGTTTGTTAGAAGCTAATTAATTTTAGTAAACATTATCTGCCATCGATGTCAAGATTTGAAGAACACCAATTCATCGATGTTTTCCGTTTTTTTAACCACCTCGATCCATGTTTTCGTGCAATGTCAGACTACGACTTTGTCTTTGTTTAGACATATAATGAATATATCAATAATTAGCAGAAACAAAGGAACAAAAATTAGGACAAACTCTATAGGCATTAAACATGCAACGAAAATATAAAAAAATTACAAACGAATACTAATTTATTTATAATGTTTTGTAATTTTAGCAGTTTGGAATAAGGATGTTATAGTTTATGTTGAAGTTAAGTTGGTACGCAGACATCCTTCAGTAACGTGAGGACGTGATCCTTTCCGCTCCACGAGTCACGGAAAGTTGAGAGCACTCTCCGCAAATATATGAAGGAAATGAAACATTTTCATGTAAAGAATATATCATAAAAGTTGCGCAAATTATTGCCATCTATAAAGTATATTATTATGTTCATTTATCACGCAAATCTCATGCAAACGCTGACTCCGATACATGGCTATCTGAGACAAGGATTAGAACACCAAAAAAAAAACGAAAAGCAAGAAGAGTATAAACGAAGTTTTTGCATGTTGGTGAGACATTTTAGTTTTTTTTTAATAATAGATCGGTACATTGACTGTACTGTCTCTGATGGTAAGCACAGTACAATCCAAATACAACGGCGACCACCGAGAGATCTAAATCCATCGGCGATCGCCGCTGTCATACCGGCCTGCATTTTTTTTTTATCGTTATAGTTTTGGCGTAGTGGCCACACTCTCATCTGATGTTAAGTGACGATGATAACACGCTAAACAGTGAAAGACTGGCTCTCAAGTAAAGCTGCCAGAACACACCTATTCGTGCTTTGCGACAGATTTTGAACTTGAGGGTAGTAGCTAGCCAGGCGGGCATTAGAAAAGCCCTACCACCATACTATGGTTTCCTCACGATGTTTTCCTTCACCAAAAGCTTAGACTCATTGCAGAGATTCGAACTCACGACAATCGATGCGAAGTCGTACACGCTACCACTGAGCCATCTTTGCTTCACTTTACATTTGAAGGACCCGATGTCATACAAAGTAGGGGGGAACACATTAGCCGGGAGATGGTTCCACAGTTTCACGTTACGACAAAGATAGGACATACAGAACTTTTTAGTTCGTGCCGAGATGGAGGTTACCATAAAATTGTGATTCCGAAGCCCAGTGCGTGTGGTTCTGCTGTGGAAAGGGGAGGCGGAGGAATACCTACTAATTGCTCATTTTTAGTCCATACTGTCTTTGTTCCGTTTTGATTATTGTTTGTTATATTTTTCACAAGTGTAAATAAAATTAATAAATAAAACCGTTTGACATATCCTTTTCAAATTTAAATATTCCATTGATAAAACAATGTATATTACAAGAGATACTGCCATTTAGAACTGTGCCGTAATGTACACGGTATTAATTCATATTTCAACAGGATACTTCGATATCTATTGTTATACACTTGATTGTAAACCACCTTAGTATAACCTCCATCGGCTACTATCAGATTCATATTGATAGCTCACATCTAACTGGTTTCAATTAATATAAAATTGAACTTTTCGTACGTTGCAATCGTTCATTACGGCAGTTCCAGTTGTAATGGTTGATAAAGCCAATACAAATTGGTCTTTCTCATGAGCACGCAAAAAGATCTCTATAGGTCTCTAAAAATTGGACTATGCTATTTTCGAATTGAACTTTGTTAGCTAATAGTTTGTAAGTTATAAGGGCTCTTCGTAAAATGGTAATTATTTCGACAGCATCAACTAGGTCGCCCTAAACAAACACGCCAACTCTACGTATATTTACACCAGGTTTTTGTGTCAGTAAAAGTTGATGATTGCTTTTTGATAGTGTTTTATTTATCGCGAAAGAATCGGCACTGTTTGAACACTTTGAACTCCCATAGGATTCAATTGTAATTTAAGGTTCAGTCTTTTCTTACTACCGATTTCCTATTCTAATAACTTTCTAAAGTTTCTCTTTTTGGCAGTTTTAGAAGAGGGTAAAATTGAACGCTGCGCGTGCATCGTTTAACGGAAGTACGACATGAAGAAATTAACCATCAGTGATAATAACTTGAATTAATTTTACTGAATGTTTTTTTTATTGTGAATAAATAATGTAACGTTCTATAAATAATCATTGTTTAAATTTCAATTCACATTATTATTATAGTGGTTAACTTCATCAGGTTACCACGAGGGATAAACTTTCTAGAGGTTTTATTGTTACGCTGAAGAAATATAAATTCTTACGAGCGTACATAGTACTAACAATTTTATTTATTAAAATTTAAACTTCTTCTTCAGAGTTCAGACTCAGAGTAACTCGATGTTTTTCAGACGGGAATAACATACATTAGAATCATTAGTCAAATATGTTTAATAATATATAATTCAATACCAATACTATTAATTGTATTAATAATTCGTGTATTATCAAACAATATATTTAAGAAAACAAATTTTAAAAATTTGTCAGTGTAACTTTTATTATTTATTTTTAATTAAGCAATAATATGTTTTAAACGAAAATCTAAATTAATTAATTTACAATGCTTAGTGTAAAAATATAGCTGTATATCATTTTACAAGCTGTGCCCCAGGTTTCATCCATGTTAATTTTTTTCGACAAACTATCCACGGCGCGGCGCGGCTCCTATCATTGTTCCACTTCGGGTATTTGCCTATAGCTTGTCAGATTGCTTTACGATCATAGTTACTGCTCAGCTCCTTAGAGACGTAGTGAAGTTATTCAGCCTATACTATTCCTAATGAATCTGGCTATCATATACAAAAAAGCCGACTGGTAGTTCGTTCCCTCCTCCCAGGGGGAAGAAACATGTATATATGTATAATTAGTTTAGATCTAATGATAGGGAATTAGTCAGATCGCGACTTATTTGCATGCGCGCAACAGTCCGAGCCGAGGTTCGGCCACTTTGGCACCCTCGGATGTTGTTGCAAAGCTTTCGCGGCTGAGTGCCTTAAGCGCTCGCCCCCAAGCCCGGTAAAGCTGTAAAAGCCGTAAAGGCTCGGCTCCAGGGTCCCAGGCTAACACTATAGTCAGTTCGAAAAAAAAGTGACGTTAAAAGACGTTCCAATGTTAAGAGCCAATATGGTTTAAGAAGGTATTGACGTTAATGCGCATTGAGATTTGGCGTTCAAATTTCCGTATCATACCTATAGGTATTAAGCGAGAAATTATTAACATGGCAGCGAGCTAGCCAGGCGGGTACTATAAAATACCCTACAACCAGACTATGGTTACATCAAGATGTTTTTCTGCGCCGAAAACTACTATTGTACGAGTAAACACGTTAGCAGTGAGCTATCATATCCTCAATTTTCTTGGTTTAAACTGCAATCTTTTAATGAACTCTTTCAAAATTGTCGCTTCATTGAGAACTTTCAAACATAACATCGATCATCGCTGTTGACGTAATTACTGACCCTCTTATCATTGCACAAGCATTAACATGTGCTATTAGATAAAGAAATATTACAAAATATGGCTGGTGACTAGCTGGTTATGTCATAAGTTACTATAAACATTCAATATTCAGATAAGTCGTGGAATATTTATTATAAAAACATTGCATTGAATGCAGCCGATACAATGCCCTTTTATACCAAACTAACTTCTGACACCGACTTTGACTTAGAGAATGACTAGCGATACTACTCGGACTAACATAATCGTATGATATACAATAAGATGAGTTTTTATTTCTATGTATTTACGATAGAAATTGTATTGTGTAACTAAATACAAAATATATAGCTTTTGTCCGCGCTTTCGTCGTTGCGTGGGAAATGAGACGAAAATAATTACTGCGTGATAAAGTGGATTTAGTAACCGTTTTTCACTTTTAACAATTGAAGTTAAAAAAATTAATAAACGTTCAATCAGACGACGGACTAAAACTCGGACATCGGGATAGAATCCGGTGACTAAAAAAAACTTAAACTTCGGATGCGATCGAGGATGTTAAATACTAAATACAATACAGTGAGTCACAAAAAACATTCACTGCAAGAATTTGATTTTGTTAACAGAATAATTTTTATGTTAACTTTGTCAATCGTCTGTTACTTGCTGTCACAGAATACAGAGTTCATTGATTACCTACAAATCATTTTAATTGACAAAATATTTATTTAAGTAAATGTTATTGATTTATTTGAACGCCACATATATACACGTGTCTACGCACACACGATTAAGTTAATTCACACACATTCTACCAAGTGTTTATGTTTGTATGCCGCATTATCTCACGCGTCGTATTTCAGTCATACAATACTTGTTGTACGAGACTTAAGGCAGAAGCGATGCGCGATTTAATAAATTATTATTTTTTCTTAAAAAGTTACTTGCTAACACCTGACAATTTCAATCAGTGGGTCTAGAAGCATGAAGTTTTCCACAGGAATTCCTTCTATAACTCAGGTAAGCATTAAGAAAGGATTTTTTAAACCATCCTCTAAGGGGTTAATTAGGGTAAAAACAATCTAATTCTTGAGATATTGCCGCTAGGAAATCCCATCGGGTATCAGCTAACAGTAGTAATATATAATAATTGAATATATATTTAACATCTGATTTTTTACGTTATTTCTTATTTATACATTCATTAAATTATTGAATAATTAGGTTCTTTATTTAACGTAAAGTTAAACTTAGTTAGTAGTAGTTAAAGTTAAACTTCGATAGAAAAATATGTATATATAATTTTTTGTATTGTTTCTTTGGTGATTAAATTATAGTGTTGAATTTTGAGATTAGCTAGTGTGTATTCAGTAATTACGTTATTATTTTTTTGATGTTTTATTTACACGTTAACATAATTAACATAGAAATGTATTTTTTGCATAGAAGCATACACAAACTGCATGACAGGAGAACTATATTATAATGGTTAAATTATAACAGTATAATGTGTCCTCGTCTGCGGGAAATGTTTTCTGTTTTTATTATTTTGGTACTATCTTTTACTTTAGTTAGCTTCGCAGTAGCAATTACCAACATCAATGCTTTATGTGCAATTGTATATTAAAACATTGTGTAACTAATTTCATTGCAATTTAATTCAGTATGGTAAATGTTAATACAGGAACACTTTACAATTACCAAACTTTATCAGGAAAAATATCACAGGTTATAGGGTAAAATACATTAGACACTAATATACAAATAAACAACTTCATAAAATAAAAAAAGAACAAAGAAAAAAACGATATGACTAATCACGTTCCAACCAAAAACTCATAATCATTTGCTGGTTTATATTTATACAACATACTCTAAAATTGTTACATCGATCATTAACCTTATCAGTTTCATTATAGCGTGGCATCATCGAACTAAAATTAATTGTAATAACGTAATATAATAAACATTTATAAGTATCTTATAACTTGAACCGAAACCGACTGTGCGATTTCCAAGAACCCTTTCTCATAAAACACGATGTACCAATCCGGGAATTTCTTTCTAGCGTTCGTATGTGAAACGAAACGCACCACTCTATTTAATTTCCCTTGCTAGTATGTATGAACGTTACTGGAGAGAAGCAGTTAAGTCTAGTTTGCGTTTCTACGTTTTTAAGTTCTCTTTTATTTATAGTTAAACGTTAATAAACTGTTATTCTTCTTATAGGGAATAAAAAATTGCGTACGCAGCACAGTACAAGTGATATAATTGAAACTTCCTAAAACAGGAGACGCGCGGATAGCCTAAACTATGTATTAAATATAAAATTAATAAATTCTTCTCCTTCTTTCTACATAATATACTTCTTCTCTCTCATGTAACGAAATGTGCCTAAACGTGACACGTCTTTGAAATTTTACTTTCAATTCTCGTCCAATTATCGAATCTCCGTAATAGAAGATTAATTTTAACAATTTTTTTTTCAATCTGACTGTACTGTTAGCTATAAGTGCCCTGAAGCCTCAGAAGGCTTTTACAGCTTCATTAGGCTTGGGGGCGAGCGCTTAAGGCACTCGGCCACGAAAGCCGCGGCTTGGACTGTTGCCAGATATACAACATCCACCATCTGTCTAATTCTCAATCCGTAATCTAGCAATTTTAGACTAAAAAAAGCACTTCACAGAACCTATCTACTTGAGTGGTGTGCATGTGTGTAGTAGGGATGCAGTGTAATGCTTGTATGTTGATAGCTAGTGAATGCAGTGTCACTGTATCGCGCGAGCGGCTGCTGGCCCAAGGGTTCCATGCCGGAAGAACGGACCTAGGTTTGAGTTGCCACAGGAGAGGGTTGTGGTGAGTTTTTTATTTTAATTCATGTCTAATTATGCGAGGTTGGTAGTGAGTTCTATATATTTTACTTTATTTTCGATACCATGTAAGTGGAGTTGACTGAGTAGGGAATAATATTAAATTTGACATTTTTTTCTTTTCATTATAAAGTTAGTTTATACTTTTCCTGAGTTTATAATAAAAAACAATCACGTTTGCGAATAGCTTGATTAGAACTCACAGGTTCCTTCGTAAAAACATAACATTAAAAGTAAATTGGGTTACCATGTAAATATGGTTATAGTAAAATTAATAATATTTCATGTTACAACAAGATCTAGTTGGGTTGTATGTTATCTGTACCCGACTGATCGCTACCACCATTCACATAGTGATAAACCCATCACAGTGACTCTCTTTTGAATTGTCGCATTTCGGAATCAGCCAGTATATCCAACTAAAGATACTTAAATACTTTGAAAGTAGTCCTTATATAATATTAAAGAGTATATGTCATCGAAAATAGTACTAGTAGAATGAGTAATCTATAAGTAGGGTATTTATATTTATTTATTTTGCGATTTAATTATTATATTATAGTTTTGACAAAATTTTGTATTGTGTTATCGATTTCACTGTGTACTGTAATATTGACATATCATGTAACATTACCGTTATAATATGATAAATATATAATTATGAATTACTTATGAACAACATGACAACAACGATGGGCATGAATTACCGATTTCTCAGTGGTCGCCGTTCTTTTGCATCGTACTGTGCTTACCATCTTGCATTGTACGACTGTCACTTTACCGCACTACTATAAACAAACTTATATTGTAAATACGTATCTTAAGATAAAAATCTTCAATATGAGTAATCAGTTACGTGTCACGAAGGAAGCGGTCCCTTATCAACCGGTTTTGATAACGGGACCCAATGCCGGCAATTAAATGCATGATTTATTCTTAATAGATAGCAAACGAGATATTGTAATTGATACTAACAGCTGATATATATGTAATTGGTTAATGAAATTATAGGTCCTTTTATTGGACGAGTATAGCGCATTTTATGCGTGGTCTTAGTATCAGTTTCTGCATATCACACAGCTGAACAAATAAAGGGCAGGAGTATTCACAACTTCAGCATTTTAGTAAGAGTCAAATATCTCTTCTCACTGCCAGCTAAATCGTTGTTTATGTGTAAGTACTATATATAATAAAGTTAAAAAGAAAACTATCACAGGTAAGTAGACTTTACAAGTTAACTTATAAAATGTACTTGGAGAAGTAATTGCTTACAAATTCCATTGAAAATTACTTGAAAACCCCTCTCTAAGTCTGCATATTGTGACGGACAACTACGGAACCCTACACTGCGCATGGACCGACACACACTAGCTCACTTTAAATAAAAAATATTTTTATTCATTATTATTAAGATATATTAACTATTAGCCATGTGGATTTTGAAGATTTGTTTCCCGGCAGTCGATAATGTAAATAAATAAAACATTCAATGGTAAATGTTCGCGAATTCCAAAATAAGTATAGACATAACTGCAGGTATGGTATATAAAACCTCTAGCCTAAACCATGCAGACACCACGACTTTCCCGCCACGACCGCCCTCCTCTGCGGCAACTCAAGCCTAGGTCCGATCCATCGGCATGGAGCCCTTGAGACAAGCAGCCGCTCGCGCGATACAAGTGACTCTACAATCACTAGCTTTCACAGCCATACATGACACTGCATTATACATACATGCACAACACTCATAGGTACATAGGTTCTGTAAGGGACCTTTTTTTTTCTTTTTTTGCCTAGTTAGAGTAGACAAAAATTTCAGACCACTAAATACACATACACATGTTCCTTCCCTCCTCCCAGGGGGCAGAAACATGTATATATGTATAGTTAGTTTAGATCGAATTACGGATAGGGAATTAGTCAGATCGCGACTTAATTGCATACGCGCAACAGTCCGAGCCGAGGTCCGGCCACTTTGGCGCCCTCGGATGTTGTTGCTTAGCTTTCGTGGCTGAGTGCCCTAAGCGCTCGCCCCCAAGCCCGGTAAAGCTGTAAAAGCCGTAAAGGCTCCAGGGCCCCTCAGGCTAACAGTGTAGTCAGTTCGAAAAAAAAAAAAAAAAAAACACGACTTTTGGGACGCCATTTGAACCTTTATCTCGTACTATTTACAACGGCCGATATCGATAAAACTCTTAATAAACCTAAATATCCCCAGTTACTTTTTATATATTTATGAATATTTTCACCTAGACAGGAAAGAGTGCCAACAGGCTGGCCATTAGCCTTAAAGAAGAATAGTGTTAATGTTAAACTGGTTAAGTTATAAATTGAAGAATCAAAACCGATTATGAGAATTCCGAACATTTGTAATATGCCCATAATGTGGTTTACCGCCTGCCATCAGCTCGACGTGAGAATATATTCAATAGAAATTTATACGGTAAAAACAACTTTTAATCAAGAGCACCCCAACACAGGGCTGGCAATCAAGAGAAAAACTAATAAAACTCCTGCAATACCCATAAATACATTAATGAACAACGTTAACGTTTGTTACATCGCGCCTGGAGCTCTTTCTTAGTACGTAATAAAACTTTTTACTGACGCCCCTGGAAATGAGTACTGTGTGAATGACTGTTTTTAATAAAAGAGATGATTCAGTTTCATTACCTTAAATACGATGGCTTCAATTTTACGACTTATCTATGTAGGTGCTTGGAGCATTAAATGTACTACACTGATTACTTTAAATTAAACTAATCTTATCGACGTTTTTTTAATTAGCATCTCGGGTTGTCGGTTGTGTGTTATAGTCAAATGAATCTGAACAATTTGAGAAGGTATGCTAAAGTATGATGAGGCAAGCTGAAATGGCATTGGGCCGGCCACATTTGTTGAAGAACCGACAACCGACGGAATAGAAGAATTTTTGAGTGGAGACCACATCTTGGCTAACGTAGTGTAGGACGCTCTCAAACCAGATAGAGCGACGACTTGTGGAAGGCTGCTGAAAGTGACTGGATGCGGAAAGGCGCAGATCGAATTTGATAGCGAGCCTTGGGACAGGCTTATTTAAGTAGACTGGACTGCTAGAGGCTGATGATGGTTGATATATCTGAGGTCGACAATGCATTTGAAAAGGATAATTCTCACAAAGTGGAATCTGAATATTCATACACTGCATGGATTGACGTGAATTCGAATCATGAAATGAACTTAAGCATTCGGTGAAGAATAATATGGTAATGATAGAGTTATTACGCTAAGAGTGACAGTTTCATACAATGTGCCGCTCAAAGTTGAAACCAAAACTAAATAAATGTGTACGTAAGCGACACGTAATTACAGTTGGCAACACAAACACAAACACACGATTGATATTGCGAGTAACTGAAATTTTCCTAAAAATGGGGTAATTAAAGTATCCAATGAGTGTTGGAGACGTTGAGTTTTATAATATGTATAGATGTATAATTCTAGAAGTTTTATCGACCCTTTTGATAACATATCTTCAATTATTTTATTAACAAGTTAGCGTAGAAAAAACGAAACTGAAGAAATACAGTATTTCAATAATTATGAGACAGATTTTACTGGTAGCTTGCCAACGTGAGTAGTACAAAAGGGGAATTTACTCTATATTACTATTTCATCAAGGTTGTTTTCTTCATCGAAAGGTCAGGCTCATCGTAGATTTTTAGACTACGTCACAGAAGGCCAACACTGCAGTATTATCGCTCCAATGTCAATAACTTGCCAGATAGTTACAAAAATACAACAACAGAGTAAAGAAAGTTGCAGTTTTATTTTTATTTCCGATGGAACCTTATTTAGAGAACAATACAATTGATTTAAATCAAGTATGGAAGATCTACAGCACAACGTGGATTATGGAATAGAGCGCATTGGCCCATGCCTGATCGTAAATTTCACTGTTAATTGGACTTCGTGTATAGAAGTTACGACTGATGGTTTCTGTAAACAATAAAATACTTTATTTAATGGGTTTTAAGGTGTATTTTAGGTTGTCGCCAAGTATAGTGACTGCAAAGATTTGCAAAATATAAACATGTTGCAAAGGGAAGAGGTCCTGAACCTACAGTGTTAGCTCAGCGGTAATCTATCGATGGCTTATGTCTATTTTATCACGCAGTCTGAGTCGGAGTTATTGGACGTTCACCTGACCTTCTGAACTTTGCTATAATTTCAATTGAGTTTACATATTTTCACACGAAGCCAATCTCTAATCCACTGGGTGTAATTTAGCATTGGTCTCATGTTGAGAAAAATATTATCTTACACTGTTTAATGCATATTATGTAAATAATGTAGAAAAGTCGCAGAGGCTGCATGGTGGAATCGTGGCGAGTGGAGAATTAATCCAACGTCGCAGGTACAGATGATTCATTTAGTCACACTATTAACTGACGATGAAGGAAGACATGATGATGTAACCTGAATGCTCGAGGAAAATATAGTAAACCTTTTAGTACCATCATTTAGTTGGTGTTAACATCGCGAATAAATACGTTATGAACTGGCGTGATGTTTCTCCCTCAAAAGGAGACCTTTGCCTAACAGTGGTGAGTTTATAGGCTGGTATTATAATGCGTTATTATTATTATTTGTTTAATTTACTTAATAGCTAAAAGTAAATATGAAAGTCCTAATGTGCATCACGTAGTTTGTGTATGCCATTAACGATTTTACGCAAAGGGGGTAAATTTATTCTATTATCTTATTATTAATTTGAGACACGATTGCTACCTCAATACAGATTTATTTCGGGTCTGATTTTAACTATCGCCAAATAAATGCACGTTCAAGGACCTAATTAATAAGATTTGTCCCTAAAATAATAGATATGTGGCCAAAATCGAACCACCAAACAATATCAATACACTTATAAAATACGAATTTTACCGCTGCCCGTTGGCTTCGCTCGCTCGGCTCGTGCATTATTATAATCGCAATTACAACCTAACCACAGTGCGACCAAGATTGGTTACAATATAAACCATAGCAAACAAAGCTATTTATTTGGTAACATATCTATTATTTTGATGATATAACTAATTAAATGATACCAATACAATTAATATGATGACAAAGATATTTATTGGGAACAGATATTATAATTAGATAATATATAATTACACTAATTATTGGATAAATATTAGTGACGAATATAAACTTTGGTGACAGAAAATATTGTTGCCATTTATTTTATTAATGCCCGATCAGATTCAAAAATTCATTTTAATTCTCATCTACGCTATACAAGGAACTGTTGTGTAAAATTTCAGTTTTTAGAAAGAATTTGAGACAAATACACATTTATTAACTTGTATATGTAAACGAATAGTTTAAAGTCATGTCGTAAATTTTATGATGAAGTAAATTACGACTTGGTTTTGTAGATTTTATACATTGGATTTTAATATAATTTAGCAATATAGATAAGTTGCTAGCGTTGCTAGATTCCTGTAGGAGGAATCTGGTTGGCAACACGCTCTGGCACACGAGGCGTTGCAACTCAGTCCTGGGTTCAAAGTGATAGACATCATTAGAAGCTGCAGTCCTTGAGGTTGGTTATAGAATTATAGGCTGCGGTGATCAGTTATCATCAATGGACTACATGGGTGTTGGCTACTTGTCCATGATAGAAAAATATTTTTGTACTTTACCTACTGGACCAACATACTATTTGCTTTAAAGCGGTTGATCGATAATCATTTTCATGTAATGCAAACATGTTATACCTGTGAACAAAATAAAAAAATATAATTAGCGACTTGGAAATCAATAAAATTGTTTGTCTTCTATGCCTTTCTATACCATTCATCGGATTGCCATTAAACTTTGGTGAGTTGTTGTACGCACAACCGTAAAGGTTTCTGAATTAATACAGTTATTGTACAATAGATGGCGCGCTAGTCGTTTCACTTCTATATGTTAATATTTTATATACTAAAACTTTCTCAATATATATAGATTTCACAAGTGAAAGAATAATAAAAGACTTGTGTTCGGTTGTATATTTTCTAAAAGATGGCGAATTCACAAGCATCCTTAACAAACAGAGAAACTTCCTTTTTATTTAAGTTGGTGAAAAACATCAAGATAGGTAGTAGTAACCTAAGTGGATTCGAGAGGTCGCTGGTTCGATTTCGGCACGATGTAAGTATATTTTATAGATATTATGCATTTATTTTTATTATTATTTATTTTGTTCAATTTTAATATAATATGTGTATACATACATGTCTATCGGGTGTTTTCTTGTAATAATACAATATATTATAAAGAATAAAGAGCGCGGTACATACCAGGTTTAGTTTAGAATCAAAATAACAAGTGTGAGATTGTTGAGAAAAGTAATCCTAATAGGTCACGAAACAAGCCTTAACAACAGGAATACAACGCAAAAAAATGATTCTAATATCTATATTTATGAACTTGTGTTGGGAACCAACAAGGTATGTTGTTTGGTTATGTATTGGCAACACCGCGTCGGACGTGGTGGGGGGGTCGCGGCATTCAAAATATCCTGTTCGCTTCCGATTTTTGTACTGTGTGCAAATATTTTAATTACAAACGTGTTTGAGTCTATTCAGCATATTTATTTCATCCATTAAGTCTTCAAACATTTCACACCAGCACGTAAGGGTTTAAACAACCTGTATTTTCGTCTGTAAGTACATGTTTTTTTTGTACAAATTTTCAGATAGTCCTTTTATGTAAAGGCCACTGATCACTAATATGCCATTAAAAATATTTTTACTGTGTCTACCTGTATGCTCGGATTTTACTCAAATACGGCTTGACCGATTCATATGAAATTCTGTACACGGGAAGCTTACGTCAATAATTCTATTAGAAATCGAAAATCAAATCGATTTTGATAATAATTATACACGAAAAGTACATGTTTTTCCTCAAACGATAGGCTATATGAATTGTCAAACGCGTCCGAGGCCGAGAAGCACAGCTAGTATATTATATCTCTACACATAAAAAATATAATAAGGCATTATCATAGTGAATGTGAAGTCTCTCGGACCGAGTATCGTGTATCCGTAACTTTACACCGACGTATTGTTTTACTGCAACCGTTATAGGTGGCGACAGGATCGGGTGTGAACTGCTCTCAGGAAATATATACCAGATTATTTTCTATGGTGTCATAATTTTAATACGGGCATCATACATATATGGTACTTGTTTTACTGCTAATTTCTCGAGGGCAGACATGTTCTATGTGGATTTTTTTTATTACATCTGCGTGCTTTTTTTTACTACGACGTTCTCCAGGTATGGATTTATTTATATTTTCCACTTTTATTTATTCTTATACCCTGCTTTTTAGGGTCTCGTACCTCAAAAAGAACCCTTATAGGATGACTTCGTTGACCGTCTGTCTGTCAAGACCCTTTTTCTCAAGAACGCGGGGAGATATCAAGTTGAAAATAATATGCAATTCTCAAATCTCCATTAGAGCTGTAAAAAACAAACACCTAAGTCAACGCAATCAAAAGATATGGTCTTTTATATCAAATATTTTGACACTCGCAAGGGAAATGATCATGAATCATGAAATTTGGCAAGAAGCAATGTCTTACAGCACAAGTAAAGGAAAAACGCGGAAAGAACGAATTGCTTGATTGAGTTTAAAGCAAATACGGCTCTCAGTGGTATTTTGTAAGGATACAGCGTCGATCGACGTGAGTTCTAATTCCTACAATGAGCTGGAGCTTTCGGTGAAGGTAAACTTCGTGATAAAACCATTTCATGGTGGTAGGGCTTTTTCTGATGCCCGCCTGGCTACTTATAACCTTAAGAGGCAAATCTGCCGCCAAGCACCTATAGGTGTATTTCGGTAGTTGCATTTGAGATTGTGGTATAAAATCTATAAAGAATTTAAAAACAAAATATAATTTGTAGTGGTAGACTTAGAGGGTTCTTAAATAATATAAAGTAAGGATTTTAAGGGTATTGCAATCTCTACTAACACTTCAAAGTCACTTAATGATTATGAGACCGTCATTACCGATTAGACACAGCGGTGCGCCGCGCCGTGACACGAGTGAAATATGTCGTTGTTGATTGATGACTTACACTGACGCAAAATTCCGACCGAAATACGGTACATTGCATATTCCAATACTACTTACTGATAATGGCGGAATAAAGGTCATGTGTAGTAGGTCGCTATCTCCAGGGCAGATCCGAGAGTAACTTCCGTCTAGGTGCAAGATATAATTTGCCTCATATCTGTCGCAATCGTAGTGATCGAGTAGTTTAGACCGGCGGACGTTATCGATGTAACAAATTCCCGTATATTTACTCATGCAAAATGGTAACATATCGGCTGACGATGTTCTTGTAGTAGGTACCACTGTATGTGGGAAAATATACAGTTCGAATCCCTGCAATGAGCCTGAGCATTCGGTGAAGGAAAACATCGTGAGGAAACCATAGCATGGTGTTAGAGCTTTTTCTAATGCCCGCCAGGTTAGCTACCACCCTCCAATAGGTGTGTTCAGGCAGCTGCACTTGAGAGCCAACCTTCCACTAGGTTTAGCGTGTTATCATCTTGGGCCATATCATCACTTAACAACAGGTGAGATTGTGGTCACTACGCAAAACCTATAACGATAAAAAAACTGTGTATAAATATCGAAAAACGTGATCGAAGTGCTTTAGTGAAAAAGTATTGATTTTCTGTGTTGCACTTCTGACAGTTTCCTACTATGTTTAGCGAAGCAGGATTAAGAGGGATGTGCCATTGTTATCTTGTTCCCCTCGCCCACGTGTGGGCTCAGCACCCGCCTCGCGAACAGACAACGAGGGCTTCACCCTCGTACAAAAAAACAAGCCCGCCAAACGGGCCTCGCGCTCGCGCCCTGAGTCTCCGGAGACTCAGTCGAGACCCCAAAAAACGCAACGAACCGGGCTTAATAGCCACGCCCCCCGCTCCGCAGCGCCCTCAGCACCTGCCGGTACCTTTGCCGGCAGAAAGGCGCGTCGCCCGCCCCCCGTCACGGTCCAGAACAAGTCGGTCTGGACGAAACTTTCGGAAAAACTGAGAGATATGCGTATCCACTACACCCAGGCCAGTAGCACGGCCAACGGTATCCGCGTCCAAGTGACCACCTCGGACGAACACCGTAAATTCACCAGGTTGCTCCGAGACAGCAACCTGGAATACTTCACATACTCCCTGGAGGAAGAACGTCACCTCCGGGTTGTAATCCGCCGCATTCCGGTGAAAATCACACCCGAGGAGGTCAAAATTGACCTCTTAGCCAAAGCCCTCCCTGTCCGCGAAGTGCACAGAATGCACGGCGGACAATCAAAAAACAGACCTCTCGACATGGTTCTAGTCATCCTGGAACTGACCCCCGAGGGCAGAGCCATTTTTAATGTTAGGAAAGTGTGTGAGCTCTCCGGAATAGCCGTAGAGCCTCCACACAAGAACCGCAGTCCTCCGCAGTGTCACAACTGCCAGTTGTATGGGCATTCGGCCCGCAACTGCCATCTCCGTCCCAGGTGCGTTAAGTGCCTCGGGGACCACGCGACGAGCGAGTGCACGCGCACTCGGGAGTCGTCTACCCCTCCGAGTTGCGTGCTATGCGGCAACGCGGGTCACCCCGCGAACTATCGCGGCTGTCCTCGCGCCCCGCGCCCCACGCGCCCTACGCGCCCTATGCGCACTACGCGACACACCCCTCCTCAGAGGGAACGTCCCGCAGTAGGACAGCCAAAGCCTCTGCTCACGCCAGAGGCTTTCCCCAGCCTCCCGGGCGCCTCCAGCGCCCCGGTGGCAGCCGCCCCCGCGCCCCGCGCGCCTCCTCCACCCATGCGAGCCCCTCAGGCAGCATGGGGCCCCAGGTCCCGCCCGCAACCTCCCAAGGCTCAGGCCTCCCCGCTATGTAGTCAACGCTTCGGCCTCGACTATATGGCCATGCTTCTTCTCGAGCACGACTACCAAGAAGTGCTAGCGTACGATCAGTGCGGCACTGAGTACGGCATGATTGAAGCAATGAAACGCTTTCCCCAGCTGACAGCCACGCTCCAGCGTGTGTCCCGTGCTGCAGCTTTAAACACACCAACTAGAAATGGCTCGCATTAAGCCTAGAAGCCTAAACATATCTTTTTTCAACGCGCGTAACCTCCTTCCACAACGGGACTTAGTATCCACCTTTCTTAGGGAACGGGAGATAGACGTGTTTCTAGTACAAGAAACACTTCTAAAACCCAGTAGGCGCGACCCTAAGATAGCAAATTACAATATAGTCAGAAATGACCGTGCCACCCGAGGAGGCGGCACGCTCATCTACTACAAGCGTTCCCTCTATTGCATGCCAATAGACCCTCCCGCACTTACCAATATGGAAGTGTCCGTCTGTAGAATAGGCATGACTGGCCATCCGTCAATCACGCTTGTCTCTGCATATCTCTCCCCGAGTAAAAGACTCCTTCAGTCCGATCTGGAGGCGCTACTTTCACTCGGTCAATCCGTCATAATAGCAGGCGACCTCAATAGCGGTCACACCCATTTCAACAACTCGCGTAACACCCCTAACGGGGTTATACTCGACCTACTATGCGATGTGCTCGGCTTTGACGTCATAGCACCGCTAGAGCCCACGCACTTTCAAGATAATTGTCAACCGACAGTACTTGACATAGCCCTCCTCAAAGGTGTCTCACTTCGGTTACGACTTATAGAAGTCGTACACGAACTAGACTCCGATCACCGCCCGGTTATCTTACAACTCGGGCAACCGTTCGACCCCAGTCCGCCAAAAGTCAAAGTAGTTGACTACGCGATCTTAAATCGCTACCTATCCGATAACGCGACCCCGTCCAGCCTAGCTAGGATCCCCGACGTATTAGAGTCAACAGCAGACGCCGACTTAGCAATCGATTCCCTGGTCGACTACCTCCAAACCGGTGTAAGGGAGGCCTCGAGAGAGGTGCAAGCGGCGAACGAACGCCGTTTTATACTCCCCCCCGGCTTACGAGCGTTAATCACGGAAAAGAACGCCGCGACACGTGCACACGATTCTTATCCGACGAGGGATAACACCCGTAGGTTACGGCGACTTCAGAGAGAGGTTAGAACTCGCATCAGCGAGTACAGAGGTCACCGGTGGGATAACCTCTTAGAGGGTCTCAAGCCGTCCCATCTGGCTTACTGGAACCTCGCCCGCTCTCTGAAGTTAGAAGCTACCGCCCTGATGCCGCCCCTCGAAAGAGGCCCCGATCTCCCACCCGCGTTCGATAGCGACGATAAGGCAGAATGCCTTGCCGCAAGCTTGGAGAGCCAGTGCTCCTCAAACTGCGACAACGTAGACACTGCCCACATCGAAACTATCGAGACCGCCGTTCAGGAACTAACGTCGATTCCCCCCGCGGAAACGTTAACCCCGGTCACGCATGACGAGATTTGTACTGTTATTAAAGGCCTTAAGCCTAGAAAGTCCCCCGGCCCCGACGGTATCAGGAATGAAGTACTTAAACTTCTTCCCGATCACCTCATAGCTCTTTTGGTCTGCATCTTCAATGTAGCCATAGCCCACTGCTATTTTCCAGCCGTCTGGAAAAAAGCTATAGTTATAGGTATTCACAAGCCCGGCAAAAAAGCTTCGCTTCCCGATAGCTATCGCCCGATCAGCCTTTTAAACACACTAGGAAAACTTTACGAGCGGCTCCTTCTGAACCGTCTCAAAACCGTTATAGATATTAAAAACCTATACCCTCCCGAACAGTTCGGTTTTCGCGCCCGACACTCGTGTACACATCAAGTGCACCGCCTCACGGAGCACATCACGAGCAACTTTGCCAAAAGTAGTATCGCCCCCGCCCGTACGCTTGCGGTCTTTTTCGACGTAGCTAAGGCCTTCGATAAGGTCTGGCATGCCGGACTAGTCCACAAGCTACATAAACTAGAAATCCCGGATAGGTTAGTTCACCTAGTTCATGATTTTCTACGCGACCGCACCTTTCACTACCGAGTGGAAGGAGTACTATCTACCGCCCACCCTATACGCTCAGGAGTCCCGCAAGGTTCCATTCTGGCGCCTTGCCTTTTCAATCTGTACGTCAGCGACCTCCCGAAGCCCCCCGGGGTCGAGGTAGGGCTCTACGCTGACGACACAGTCATATACGCGTCAAACAGACACAGAAAAAATCTCGCCTGCGCAGTCCAACGTGCCGTAACCACTCTCGGGGAGTGGTTTCGAACGTGGCGAATAGCTATTAATCCGGTAAAGAGCGCCGCGATTATGTTCGAACCGCATACATGTAAACTACCACGCACGGTAGGACCCCTCTCATTATTCGGTAGGAATATCCCTTGGGCCACCAAGACTAAATATCTAGGTGTCACCCTCGACTCGAAGCTTAACTTCAACGCACACGTTACTATAGTCCGGAATAGGGCCGTCTGGATCCTTTCCCGCTTGCGACCCTTGCTCAGTTCGGTAAGCAAAATGTCCTTAAGACATAAGCTTACACTATACAAGATGTGCGTCCGTCCGATCTTGACATATAGCTGCGCAGCGTTCGCACATATGTCCAAACATAACTTTGTCCGCATGCAAAGAGTCCAAAATCGGTTTCTCCGTCGCCTGCTTGACCCTCCAGCCTTCGTTAGGAACATGGACCTCCACAGGGACATGAGGCTTCCCTCGATAGAAGCCTATGTGAAATATCTCACCAGGAGATACTTCGATAGCGCTTCGAATCACCCCAACCCACTCGTAAAATCCACCGTGAACTACGTCCCAGACAACTCGATCCCCGTTGCCAAACGTTATAAACGCCGTCCGCGAAATCTCCTTGTCGATCCCGACGACGACATCGAGAACGCTAATAATTACTACGCGTCCGCTCCCGCAACATATGCGTGCTCGCGCCCACGCCCGCGAAACCACCGTTCCCTCCGCAGGGGACGTACGGTTAACTTCGCTCCCGCACACCCGCCACGACCGCCCTCCTCTGCGGCAACTCAAGCCTAGGTCCGATCCATCGGCATGGAGCCCTTGAGACAAGCAGCCGCTCGCGCGATACAAGTGACTCTACAATCACTAGCTTTCACAGCCATACATGACACTGCATTATACATACATGCACAACACACATAGGTACATAGGTTCTGTAAGGGACCTTTTTTTTTCTTTTTTGCCTAGTTAGAGTAGACAAAAATTTCAGACCACTAAATACACATACACATGTTCCTTCCCTCCTCCCAGGGGGCAGAAACATGTATATATGTATAGTTAGTTTAGTTCGAATTACGGATAGGGAATTAGTCAGATCGCGACCTAATTGCATACGCGCAACAGTCCGAGCCGAGGTCCGGCCACTTTGGCACCCTCGGATGTTGTTGCTTAGCTTTCGTGGCTGAGTGCCCTAAGCGCTCGCCCCCAAGCCCGGTAAAGCTGTAAAAGCCGTAAAGGCTCCAGGGCCCCTCAGGCTAACAGTGTAGTCAGTTCGAAAAAAAAAAAAAAAAAAAAAAAAAAAAAAAAGCACCCGCCTCGGGAGCTCTTCATATAATTGGAATTTTACGATCCTTTTGTTGCTTGTAAATAATATTAGGCATTGCATCTGCTTATATAAAAATAATATTAACAATATTTTACAAAAATTGTGAAACAATTTCTGTCTTAGATTACACCCAAAGATAACTGATAAGAATCCTATTTTTTTTTTTCATAATGAATACTTTTTTATCATATTTATATGATATTCACTTTTCATCTGCTTGAACCATGAGTCATGAACCATAAAACCTTTTACAAATAACAAAGATGATTTTTTGTATAAAAGGCATATTGTAAATAATAGTAAAACAAATGATAATATATTTTGTAATGAGTAGTTAAATTAACTTATTAGTAATGTTTGTAATTACTTATTTAGTTTTTAGTATAATATCATATCATAATATCTGATACAAGTTCTAAGAAGTTTTTATTTCAAACACGATTGTTTTATTTATTAAAAATATTTTATTTGTTAATAAAATAATTTCTAATAAAATGATCATTAGTATATAGGTATTGAAATATATAAAAATATTTAGAAACAAATTATAAGGAAA
This sequence comes from Saturnia pavonia, assembly GCA_947532125.1. NCBI lineage: Eukaryota > Metazoa > Arthropoda > Insecta > Lepidoptera > Saturniidae > Saturnia > Saturnia pavonia. The sequence goes on along the minus strand of OX383899.1, from coordinate 2,786,248 downwards.
GTTATTTCCATCGGAAAAATGGTTTAAGTTGCGCCTAATAAAATTGACATCAATATGTAATAAATAGGTGTTTTTTTTTGCCTTCAAATCATTTCTCCAACCATTCATACAATTTGTACAATAACTGTTTTTGTTATTTGCTTGAATAATTCCAATATAGTACCAATCCGGTAGGAGACGACATTGAGAAATATTGTTTTAAACACTTTATATGTCGATTGATTCATTATTATACCTTTAAAAATAATACAATAACAATTTTTAATTTCCATAAAAATATAGCCCGAAAACGCGGCGTAACGTCATTGTTTAAAAGGTTATTTATTATGTGCAAAGATGATTTTACTAGAATTTCAGTTATATAATTATAAAACTTTTCAGCATCTATATGATTTTAAAGCTACTGTTTAAAGAATTGGGTATTTGAAAAAAAAGGATATCGATTTTTGTACGTATTTTAAAGCTTCATCATAATTATGAAATTCAATTGAAAAAGCTCTTAAAACATTTTTTTTATTAATAATAAACAATTGAAAATTGTAACATTTTAAAAAGAATCACATGACTACGAACGCGCCACGATTGATCGCCAGGTTTGTGACATAATAATGTTAAAGGAATTTCATCGACTATGAGTGTGCAGTGCTTTGGCACTGTATCAGCTGTGTGCTACAATGAGTAGAAATTAACATTGTGACATCACACGCGCTCGGATTTATTCGGGAACGATCGGCGCGTTTTCGGTACTGAATTCAAAAATTATTTTTTATACTGAAATATTGCGAAAAAAAAAGTTTTTTATAAAACTTATAAATGATCTTTCCAATTATCACAAAAAATATAATAATTGAAAACCCCAATTAGTAATGATAGTAGTATGTGGCTCAAATGTTACTTCTCATAGAATAACTAATAAATAACACTCAATTGTTTGTGTACATTTATTGAACGTTCATTCGCGTTTTCTGTACGGCGTTTCCAATCACTTGAGTCGCAGACGTGAAACTTTTATTTTCCAAAGGAAAAAAAAACAGGTTTGTATTGTTTTAGGTTTTTTTATCAATATACCAATATTTTAAATAATCAACTTTAATGTTTAAGCGTACTGACAACTCGCGGATTCAACGTACAAATCGTTTCAAATATTACACATACCTATTCACATAGTTTAGCTGCAGTTCGTGTTTTCCGATTAATAAAGGATGGAACCATGCAAGGATAGATACATATTAAGCTTTTATAAAGGGGGTAGGCAGTTATAATAAAATTACAAAAAAGGCGATCTATTTTTAATAGCGACACTATCTGTGAAACATCAAATGCTCACGCGAATAAAGCCAGGTACAACAGTTAATATTTTATAAAAATACATGAATCATTTAAAATACTATATTTGTTAAGATAAAAACATAATAATATGAATTGATAAGCAATGCACCAACACAAAGCGACGTTCATAACTAGTGTACGGTTATCAAACCACGGTCGGGTCATCGGCTCCATACGTGCGGGTGGGTGGGTTACTGTGATAAAAATCCGTAAAGTGAAAACTATACAATATACACACAGGGGGTCATAAGTGTTCCGTAGTATAGTAAATATAATTTCACCTAAAACAATAAAGTAGTATGGGTCCACTACAAAATTATTCATATATTATAACTAATTGTTAAATAAATAAAATATTTTCTATTATATTATTTTCTAGGCTTAGCGAGTAGCGATCTTCAACCAAAATATTGAAGTGAAACTTCTTATGTGACTTCCAACACGTTAAACGTTTAACGCACATTATCGGTCTCTCCTCTTTGTGTGAGCCAGAGTGAGAGACCAAATGTCGGTGTTTATGTATATTCATAATCATCATCATCATGTCAGCCGAAAGACGTCCACTGCTGGACATAGGGCTCACCCACGGAGGTCCTCCGTGCATGTATATTGCACACTGTTTAAATAAAATATAAAATATCTTTTAAAATGAAGTTTCACTTCTATCATGTGTGAATCGCACACAAACCTTTTTTATTTATAGATCAGGTGTGATATGCTCGAAATAAAGTTTATTATAAGTAATACAATTAAAAATACACTCCAATTCCTAAAATTGTCCAAAATTTCGACTCAGGAATAGGGTTGCCACGGTTTATTGTTTTGTTTTCATAGAGTATAATTGCCTGAAATAAGATACAGTATTTTATTATATAGTACTAGCTGTGCCCGAGGCTCCGCTCCCGTGGTCTAAAATAAAAAAAATTTAGGGGTGGACCACCCTTAACATTTAGGGGGATGAAAAATAGATGTTGTCCGATTCTCCACCCTGGCCGATATGCACGCTAAGATTCACGAAAATCGGTCGAGCCGTTTCGGAGGAGTTCAATCACGCACACCGTGACACGAGAATTTTATATATTAGATTATACGAGCGGTAACTTTACTTGGATCCCGAATGTTTTACTGGTTAACGAACTATTTCTCTAAAAAATGGCATATTGTATTGTACTATGTAATATTGAATAATGTACTAAATAAATGACTTGGACGAACATATATACGACAAGCCTTTTCCATAAATTACAAATTCGTTTTTACAAATTCTATACGGAACGCTAAAACCTAATTAATATTCGACAAACGTGTTTAAAACAAAACCCGTCATATTACGTGCTTTTGTGTTTACACCTACCGCTACAGAGAATAGAGAAAGAACGCTAGATGGCGCTATATACAATTATAATACGAATGTAATATATTTTAGGCAAACCGAATTGCGCTATCGGCGTAATTCGAGAACTACCTAATTTTCATTTATTTCAAAATGTTAAGAATATATAATTATCGTTATAATATCGAGAATTAGATTATTATCAACAGTTTTAAAATCTGTTTTGTAAAAGAACCATTGCTTAAGCGATAGACTGTCGATTGTTTCTGAGCATCTTATTCGTTCTAGTGAAGAATATCCACCGACGACTGCGAAAGAAATTTTATGCTTTAGATAAAATCGGCATAAGTTTTTGGCTACAACAAAATTTCTCGTCGGTGTTTTTTTATAAAATATATATACACTGTTACAATGTTTTGAGTCTCTTATTGAGACCTTGGCTCTTTTCATCTCCCTGTACGGCAGCAATATATAAATTGATACCAATTTTTGAAGTGAAACTTCTTATGCGACTTCCAAGCGTTAAACGTTAAATGTTAAACGTTTAACGCACATTATCGGTCTCTCCTCTTTGTGTGAGCCAGAGCGAGAGAGTAAATGTCGGTGTGTATGTATATTGCACACTGTTTAAATAAAATAGAAAATGCCTTTTAAAATGAAGTTTCACTTCTATCGTGTGTGAATCGCTTTTTTTTTATTTAATTTACTAAACGCCTGAGATAGACCCAAGAAGAAGAAGAGATACAATACAGTTCTTGCACAATATTCTTTGCATTTATTTACTCAGCATTTTTGACATTTCTCTTAAGAAATTAAGGGATATATAAGTTTAGAGACATTGTTTTGAGCTTTTAACGATTGCGTCAAATCATGGATGATATCTAACATAAATAACATTGACAAATTAAGTGTTAGTACTCCATTCCTGTTTATTCTTAGTAAGGACAGGTGCCATATAAACTAACATAAAAAAGTCAACGGCATCATACGGGCTGCTTAGATAACGCTTGATAAATATTCAATAGACATTGGGCTAAGAGAAACACTGCTTTCGTAATAGATAATGAGGGACAATTAATATGATAATGGGATGTGGGTCGGTACTGGTACCGTCTAAATATTAGAAGTGTTTTATTGAACAAACATTTAGACACTCGCGTTTGGTAACCGTGCTCGGAATTTAAGAATATATCTGCATCGTTATTAACTTATCCTAATCCATAGGGCATGACCTCTCCTAAGGCTTGCCAGTCAATCAAGCCCGGTAAAGCTGTAAAAGCTGTAAAGGCTCCAGGTCCTCTCCGGCTAACAGTATAGTCAGTTCGAAAAAAAAAATCCATTCAATACCGATTAACTTTCATATGTCGATTAGATCTAACTTTAAATCCAAAATTCTAAGTAGATAAGATGAATAGTAGTTACTTTGTATATTTAAAGCCCTACATTATTTAATTCTTTTTGAGGTATGCGTCTATTACGTTTAGCTACTTTTAGGTTTTGGGTCAAGTTTATTTATGTTCCTATTTCCTCTGCAATTATATTCAGTGATTTTTTTTTAGTTTTTGTTTATTTACATAAAATTTGAATTGCTTAATGAATTAATTAATAAAGCAAAATTTTCTATCGCCCTGTTTCGTGGTACCAAAACTATTTTGAGAATAATACTTTTAATGATTATTTGGTTTAAAATTGCGGCTAAACCCAAAGAATTGAATAGAAATGATCCTAAAGCTTCAAAACTCTCCTAAAAATATGGTGTTTTTCCAATTTATTCGGGAATCCAAAAACTTTGTTAATAATTGTATAAACTTTAATTACTATTGATTTCTAGCAAGGTGGAAGCAATTTTTTATCGGTTGCAAAAAATTTACTTGAACAAGGTTACATCTTTGAATCCATGTCCCTATTGCCAGTTAATTTTTTTCTCATTTGGTAACCTGCGTGATAATGGACGAACGCTTGAATGCTTAGTCCAATTCTTACTCAAACACATGTATTAACGTACTAAGCAAATCTTTATTTAATATAATAGTAGCTGCGGTAGTTTGGGGGTTAGTAGATAGTTTAGCTTTGATATCTAGAAAGCTGGAGTATGAAAAGAAAAATTGCCCGGCAAGAGTAACAAGATTTCTGACATTCCGATCCTGGCAACTCAGTGAATCATCGCAATGTTCAAGATAAAGTTAAAAATATCACTTCATTGAAAACAAGTTAAAACACATTTATTATTAGTACTGATGACGGAAAATATTGAAAGCATTTAATTTATAACATAACGGGGAAAAAGAATCATCGTTGTATATTCACGTTTCCTAGGAATATTCATTGGGCTTGCGATCATTTATATAATTGTAATTGTTTTCACAATAAGTATGTCTTTACATTTGCAACACAATGAATGTTAACACATTGTTCCACCGTCCCATTGTTTAGGAGCACTCGGTAACTAGGAAACAACCGTTTGAAATACCTACAGCAGAATTCAAATTACTTAAAACAGTACCTGCATTCACTTCAATTGAAACCGACTAAGAATTTAGATTTGTAATATAAGCAAACTATATCATCGGTCATACTCTTGAAATTTAATAGAAAGTTGAAAAAATGAATCGATCTCCGGATGGTAGGGCTGTAGGTACTTTACTTTCGCAAACATCTTGCATATGATAAGTTCGTCATAAATTACACGTGTCGTGTTTCGGAATCAGCCGATGTATACCCAGTTTCTAGTGTGGCGTATTCATTGAAAAACGTCTGATTATTATTATTATTATTTGCAGAAACATGAATGATAAAGCACCTGAATTCAAAGGTCGGAAATACAGTGTGTTCAAGGTCAAGGACTATATACAGCGGATACCCGAGGTCAAAGATTTGAGTTTGTTGATGCCAGACGTTAGGGGTTTGAAACAGTTGATGCCCGAGTTGAAGGGTTCGAAACTGATGATGCCCGAGCCAAGATTTAGAAAAGAATGGTGTTAAAGGTCAAGGGCATTTAATCTGTAATACCAGAGGTCAAAGGTGTATAGCTAATAGAACCTGAGGTCATCAGGGATAGCAGGCAATGATAATCAGGCTTGCGAATATAAGGGCTGCGAATTTCCAATACCCGAGGTCAAGGTTGGCAGCTTATGATGCCTAAGTTCAAGGGTTAATTGGAAACTATTCCAGAGGTAAGGGGTTCAATATATTCCAAGGGCAGGAGCTACTGGAGTAAGTGGAACCAACTCCAGAAACTTCTCCAATAAATTTTAGCCTATGGAGAGGGTCTCTAATCGCGAGCATGCACGTGTTCACGAGTTGATTGACAGCAACGGATAACGATTAATTAATTGTTAATCAGTCGGTTGTCTCACTGTTTTTAGACTATACTGAGCTTACCATCAGGCAAAACTTCACCATCACTTTACCGGACAAGAATCAAAAAATAACAATACAAAAGTTTATTAAATATTCTTGAAAATCAATTTGACCTTAAAATATCATAACATATATGCTTGTCACTTTTAAAAGTCCAAAGACCTTGTTTAGAGTAAAATGGTAAAATCCCTAACTTCGTACTGACATGAGAATCGTTTAAATAAACAGAGCTACCACACACTATCGCACAAATGATTTGTATATAGTACAAATATATATTACACCCTTGGGTTATATACATATAAACATTTTGTTTATTCTTGTTATTAATTACTATGAACGCTACTGCTACTGCTCGGCAAATTGTGACACTTGTGGTGTATTTAAAGTATCTTCATTTCTATAATTAAACAAAGAAAACATTTTCATTTCCACGATGTTTCCGTGAATCGTACAAGAGGCGTGAAGTTGTTTTGTCTTTCCACATAACATGTTTAGCAATCAATTGACAAGCGATTCGCTTATCGAAGAAACTATGCCCGCAACCGTAAACGGCGTATGAGTGGGTGTTTAGAAAGTTTAGGTGAGATGTTAACATTTCTATATTTGTTTACGACTGGTTTTCCTGAACGAATAAGATAGATTTTTCTGTCTTCTCTTATTCTATCTTTTATTATTTAACCCGTACAGTCTATATTATTTCTGATTTCTCATTTATCTTTATTTATAATGCCCAAGAGGTTGCTTCTTTAAGCAATGTTTTTTTTGCTTTGATAGATTATTTATTAAGGAGTTATAGGTTAAATTACTTCATGCTACGACCCTAAGGAACGGAGTAGTTACCATGAAAGTCAATCAATCTGGAAATATGTACGCAACTACGAGAAATTAGATCAACGGTAGGCTACATACGGTGCATGGCGGCGGCGCGCGATGTGGTGCAGAGTTAGTCCAATAATAATTTAACACGAGTGAAACCGTGCGGTACAGCTAGTTTACTAAATAAATATAAAAATCAAGGAATTGTAAGTTGGTATTAGACCAATAAAGTTTTCCCATGTAGATATAATCAGACACTACCTAACAGCGTTCAGTCGAAATCTATGACCGCAACAATCAGTTCTGATATCGACAATAAATCGAGAAAACACTTCCCTATTAAAACTCGACACGTTCATCGACTATTAATCTGACGCCTACGTCTCAAAACGTTCGAACATTTTAAAGTGAATAATTTCTATCGGTTACTTAGCTTTATTACTTGGGAAATTGTGTCTCGGCTTTTATAATAAAATCACAGCGCACTCTAGTTATAGACTTACATAATGGTTAGTGAATTTCTGCGAGTATAGTATGTTATATGACCAATATTTTTTAGGTAGGCCAAACAAAAATTTCTTTGGAAATTTCTCTCTATTTGCAGCAGCTCGACCGGTGGAAAACGTCCACCCTACAAAAGATCGCAAACAAATAACCATGTGTTGTGTTCCTACGTTGAGTAGAATTTCCAGAGCTCTTTAGGGGTAAGTAAGTACACCGTAATAGATTTCACAAAACGGTTCTACAAAACAGATACAAACAGCAGATCATAATTCTCCTAATATGTAATACTAAATAAACCATTCTTTATAGCCCATGAGAAGAAATAAAGAGATAACATCGTCACGAAATATCAATCAATGGAATTGTCTCAGCTGGTCTGACTGGCATCGCCTGAAGACACGAAGGCGTGTACAGTTAACAACAATATTTACTACCACAAGAGCTCGCGACTTCACGCCTACGCGGCCGCTCGCAATAGCCCTGGGAATGTCGCAATCATAATGCACGCTGTTAACTGCACAGTTTTGATATTTTACAGGACATATTGCCATTAATTTATATGGGAACATTATTAGTCATAAAAATCAATTAAGTGTCTGAAACGATTTTGATGAAAAATTTTCATAATTTTAAATTTATAGATAACACTAACTGTGTATTGTTATTTATTTAATATTTTACAATACCACTGCTTTCCTTAAAAAAATATTTATATTTACGACTAATTTTTAATATATCAGTGTTACGAGTAACTTATACCATAATGAAAACTTAGATAACTTCCAAAGTTTATTTATTTTAATTAAATACTGATGATTTTTCTACTTATGCACTCAATAAATGAATTTTTAAAAACCTACACACACGATATCTATTAAAAATTAAAGATACAATAATGATAAATTAATATATATGTCGTAGCACTGGTATGGTGACGTCATTCGAGACCAGTGTAAACAGTTTACGTCGAGTGGGTTATGTTAATAATTTGAGATTCATAGCTACCATACTCTTCGGACTGAGTAGAGAGGTAACCTATATAAGGCGTAGCACAAGGAGCTAGCGGCCCAAGCCAGGTGAAGCTGTAAATGCAGTATAGTATAGTCAGTTCAAAAAAAAGAGCGGTATTCTTACTTAGATCGTCGGACTGTATATATCTCAAGAGATATTCTTGTTGTACTCGTCGCTAATGACGTTATATCGAGAATACTGCTGCTGCCTGATACTGATGTTGTAAGTTCGCGTTACAACATATATATTTACTGTATTTGAACATGTGTAAATATACTTGTAATTATTTTAGACTTTGAAAGTCTTCAAAACTATGTAATGTTTGGATGAAAGATAAAATTATTGTAAAGTATCAAGACACCTCAGGCGTCTCAGACAACACGCGCCGTCCAGTCTAGGGAAGTGATTGTTGTTTCAATGGAACACCATCGTGTGAAACACAATGACTGTAGGATTAATGTGCCCTCATTTCTTTCAACCTTGAAGCACCTCTTCAATGTTTCGTAGACTAATTTTATATTAACATAAAATATTGTAATATTTTTCCTATGATCTATACTAATATAATAAAGCTAAAAAGATTTTTGTTTGTTAAAACGCGCTAAACTCTGGAATTATAGTACTAATATTTATTCAAAATGGGAAATTTAAATTATGTACCCGCAATAATGTACTAAGCATTATCTGAAATTGATAATATTTTGAAGCTGATATTTAACCATTTCTGCTATAGCTTTGCCCTGTTTTTGCGAAATATACGAGTATAATTAAGGGGACAGCCCACAGTTGTGGTTGACAAAACGCACTAAGACACGAGGCGACCCAATTTAGTCCTCTGGAGTTGCTACCAGAAGAAAACAAAAATTATCTTTTTTTAAACCTGACCCGATGCAAACGGTGCTGTTATAAGTTTGACATGTGTATCTGTGTGTCTGTCTGTGGCATCATAGCTCCAGACCGTTTGAAAATCTGTTTTCTAGTTGATGAATTGATTGGAACATCTTCCACAGTTCTGATCTAGTCGTAATTTGGTATTCTGTAACTTCAATGATATTAGAAGAACATGGTAAACTTGACCTGATGCTGCAGCATCATTTGGAATCTGCAAGATACTCAACTCCTCACCAAAGCACAGTAGAGGTACCGTGTTTGGGCGCATTGGAATGCTCACAATGTTTTTTTTTTTAATTTACCTTGCAATTGAATTTAAATTTATTAAATCAACCTAACCAATGGGCTTAGTAAATTCACCCTGACTGAAGTGATAGCAAAATCTATAACACTCCGTCCATTTGGATCTATATTGAACTACCAGAGTAATCCGTGAAATTGGTTTACAATATTACTTTCTTTGAAACAGAGTTTTTTCTAAATTCATAAAAATATCTAGTAAGAATGAAACATTTACTCAATAAATAAACACGTTAAACATTTTATATTTAGATATAATACGATTATATTAATAAAATTGAGCATACTACAAGTACATTTCATTGTGAGGTAGCAAAATTATAAACAGTTATTATTTATCAAAATGATATCAATCGTACTACTTAGACATATGGAATAATGTCTTACTGTTAACAAACTGGTATGGAGGTCAGTTGTTACAATACCTAATAGTAGTCGTAATTTATTTAATATAAAAAATGTTGTATTCAAGACGTCATGTTGTGCCCGTACTCGACGCTTCTAATACCCAATGGTAATAGAAATATGTTATAAAGAAACTATAGACTAAATGAGAGAGAGACTGGCGGATTTATCGCCATGGGTTTCTTGGTCGCGTTACTGGCGAAGATCCCTACGCCAGAGTAATTACGCTAGAGTAATTACGGGGTAATTACTCAATATACACTGGCTGATTCTAGAACGTAACACTCCTAACCATGCCACTATGGTGGATGTTATTGGTCGCAATCCAGTTGGACACCTTACCACCCAGAAAAATATGACATGATTCATTTGTATTTTTAATTTTGTCATATTCCCAATTTGAGTTCTTTACAGTATTCCTGTTTATATTTTTGAACCTTTTTCTTTATAGTCGTTCAAATGAAACATGCGTTTTTAGGGTTCCTAAATCAACAAGGAACCCTTATAGTTTCGCTATGTTCGTCTGTCTGCCCGCGGCTTAGCTCAGAGTTTCTTAGTCCTAGAAAGCTGTAATTTGGTATATGGGCATAACATATTAATCAAAAAGACAAAATAGTAAAACGTTGAAAAAAAAATTGTTGAGGGTACCCTCCCTACACGTAAAGTAGGAATGAATCGTGTGGCGCGTCGTTGGATAGGTCGTTTAAAAATTTGCTGGTGTGTAAAAACCACTTCGTTTCAGGCTATTTTTTGTTAAAGCCAAATTCCCCCCCCCCCCCCCCGCCAGCTAAATGGTTGTTTTTAGATATGTGAAAAAATTAATGGTAGTAGCAAGTATATATAATGAAATTAAAAAGAAAACTATAGTAGGCTTTACAAGTTAACGAGTAATAGACAATCAGTTTATAAAATGCACATGGAGAAGTAAATTGGTACAAACTCAATTGAAAATTACTTAAAGCCCTCTCTCTAAGTCTGCATATTGTGACGGGCAACTACGGAACCCTACACTGCGCGTGGCCCGACACGCACTTGGCAATTTTTTTCGTTCGTAATTACTTAATCTACACTGATATAATAAAGGTGAAGAGTTTTTTGTTTGTTTGTTTATACGCGCTAATAATCTCTGGAATTACCAGTCGGATTCGAAAAATTATTTTTGTATATGATAGCCCAGATACATGAGGAATAACATAGACTATATAACTTCACGCTACGACCCTAAGGAGCGGAGCAGTAACTATAAACGTCAAGCAATCTGGCAAGCTGTGGGCAAGTATGGGAAGTGGAACAAAGATAGAGCTGGGCTACACGGGCGCATTGGCGGCGACGCAGTGAAGAATATTTCAATAAATTTAACACGGTTAAAACCATGGGATATAGCTAGTTATATAATAAAGTCGTTACAATATGTCTTGTTTATTTGGCCTACTCATCTCATTACGGTTAAGCTTAATGTAAATATTTGAACATTTCCAAACGTAGTAACGTGACATATGTTGAGTCGTGTATAGAAACAATGGTAGGACGCATTCAGTTGGTAAACTGAGACAAAAATAGGTTGCATCATATGGGTTACTTGGAAGTCAATTTCAATTATTTAAAAAAAACTAAATTCCAGAATAGAAGTTAATTCGACCACATCTTCTCATTTTATAAATAAAATTTTCCAGACTGACTGACAGACATATCTTAGACTGGTGTGGGTCTAGAAGCAGGCAATTTATTTTTCGGTTTGATTATACTCATAAGAACCCTGAAGCCTCAAACAGCTTTTACAGCTTCACCGGTCTTGGTCTTGCCATTTTGCACGGGAGCTCCTTATATAACGTGGGTGAGCACTAAGGCAATAATGGCTCAGATCGATCGACGTAGGTTTGAACTCTACAAGGAACCTGAGCTTTCGATGAAGGAAATGTTTTCCGTGTGAAACCATAACATGGTGGTAGGGTATATTCTTAAAGCCCATCTGGCTAGCAAGTTGAAAATCTTTCGCCAAGCATCTATAGATGTGTTCCGGCAGCAGCACTTGAGATCCAGTCCTCCTCGGTTTAGCGTATTACCATCTTAGACCACATCGTCACTTAACATTAGGTGAGATTCTGGCCAAACCATAAACCTATTAAGATTTAAAAAAAAAAGAATATTCACCCCTACGGTGTTTATATAAGGGATGAAAAATAAAACAATTCTTGAGATGATGTCGATGAGAACATCCATCAGCCAAATTAATAATTAAATGTCAACTTCGAATTTGCCATGACCTATAAGATAGCTATCAAGTATAAAATTTCAAATAAAGTTACATGTACAGAGAAAACTACAGACATATTTTGTTAAAAATTTGTTAATGCTATTGAATATATATTCAGCACGCCATCTTTTAAAAATTTGTTTAACTGCCATGACAGCAGTTAAATTCTTTACATTCTATAAAATAAGTAATATTCACACGGGTCAGTTGGTAAAACTTATTAGTAATTTAAATAGATACAATGTCATTATTATCAAATCCGGATTATTTCTAACAAAATTTTAGCATTAAAATTCAAACGTCGTCATAATTAATTAGCATTTTGTCGTTAAAAATATCATATGAGAATATATATTAGAGATTTTACTGACCTTTGAATACCGTTACGTACATTTTTTTTTTCTCAAAGCCAAATTTTTTTATGTAATCTATATTAATAAACATGGAGTTCCTTTTGTAGATATAATTTTTTCCTAATTTCCCATATAAACGATACTGATCACATAATTAATATGGCAATAAATTATATTTGCCTGTGTGTGATTAAACTTTTCAAATTGATACACGAATCATATCTATACAGGTCATATGAATATCAGCCCTGTGCATATACATTTCTATTTGCTCGGGCCGGCATGACAGCGGTGACTGGCGTGGGATTATTGATCTCTTGATGGTCACCACTGTTTTTGCGTGCTAAAGTAAAAAAGACGACAGTTTTTGGGGGGCTTGATCTATCATATTGAGGTTTTTATTTTAATTCAAAACCTTACATTATTTAGTCCTATATTATTATGTTGATAATATCGGTGGCATTTCATGTGATATATTAGTTATTGTGCTGAACTGTAGAATTATAAATAATAACTTGAAGCGTGAATTGTAAGTTGCCATATAAAATCCCTGAATAGTTATAACAAGAGACCCACCACCATCCTGTTAAAGGTTCGCTTGAACTCTAAAGATTAAAAATATATTATATCCGTGTGACATTGGCATAATTGTGTATAAATTTAGACACAGTGACGACGGTAACGGTGACGACAGTTGAGTAATCCTCCCAAATTTGGCAAAAAATAAAATATCAAGAGCAAACAGCAACGAATTTACGGCTGGAATGTGAAAACATGTAATAAATCAGTGTATGCGCGCACACGCATTAAGACATGCCATATGACGCAGTACTGCCACGGTATGCACTTCCATTGATCACTATTTATAGAGAACTGTCGCATGATGTGATTTCGCTAACTAAGCTTGATCGACTGAATAGATTTAAATTGCCCCAACTTTTTACGTTCAATATATATTCCAGTGTGTAGCCAATTTCGAATAATTATTTTCAACTTACAATAAGTACCACGTACATTATTCCTTATTAGTCAAATCGCGACGGCACCCTTTTGAGCTTGCCTTGCTTTCGCGGCTGAGTGCCATCCGCACTCGCCCCCAAGTCCGGCGAAACTGTCAACGCATCTAATGGTTCCAGGGCCCTTAAGGCTAACAGTATAGACAGTTCGAAAAAAAATAATCCGTCTATGACGTTTTGTTACCGTTGGATCACAAAATTTAAATCTCAGGCCGATATATTTATTCATCGTTGTATCTAAACGTAAGCGGTTACCGTAGACGCATTTATCATCCATCGGAGGCGTCACTAGTGCGTTACCGACCTCGAAGGACCGGGAAGAGACCCGAGGAGCTCTGGAAACCCTGCTCACCGCATGAACACAACACAAAGTTATTTGGCCTGCGCTCTCCTATGTATATATAACTCAATATAGAGATTGTAGTATATCAGTATACTTTATTGCTCTTCCAGTAGCCGTATTTAAGATACAGCTCCTTTTTAAGCTTTGTAAGTTGCCATATTCAACAACTTGGTGTTACATTAGCCACTGATTTAAAGCTAATGATTTGAGCCTATAAAATCACACATTTAAAGTAAATTCTGTAAAAAAATTGTGCGTGTAACCTAACGTATCCGCTCGTTTGAAGTAAAACTTATTTGACCTTGTAGCAGATAATATTATGATTATATTAAAAAAGAATATACACCATGTTAGAATTCAGATTGTTCATATAATTTAAAGTCTTATTTACACCCGTTATTAAAAACAAATTAAATTACTTAAGCAACCTTAAAAAAGGCTTCTTCGCGCGGAAACGTTACACGCAATTTTATTTTTATTTATAAGATGTATTTTATTATCTAATAAAAAAAAAAGTTTATTATTATTAGTATACATTTTACTGAACATTATTTTCCTCCGAAATAAGATTTGAGATACTTTCAATTTGCTCCTCAAGAAGTTATAAATCATTAAGGATAATTTATACACATTATTTGATCTCAATAAAATTGCCTTTAACTATTCCAAGTTATTTTTGTAAGCACCCATGAAAAAACACTGTATCATTCCCCTATATTTAAACACTTTCCTACAACGTCTATCAAATTGCGCAAGCGCACAGTGCGCACAGGCAAAACAGATATCTGCGTCTGAACTCTCTGAAGTCAGTGTTTATCGTCTGTAAATCAGCTTGTGAAATGTTCAACGGTATTTTAGGATAAAGGGTGCGTCTCCATTGACGTCATTTTATGGTTAGATGATTTTATTTTTTTACAACGATAATAAATCTGTGTAAATCATAGGTTGAACAAACAAAAGCAGCAGTAGATCAGGATACGATGTACAGTATTTAATTGAATAATAATTTTATTCTCATAAAATTCCATTAACTCTTGTAAAATGTGATAAAAAATCTCAGTTACTTAAATATTGTGTATCACTTTATAGGCATTAAACATTAATAAGCTCTCATTAACTAACCTTGCATTCATTTAAAAAAAGCTTTTATTGAGAATTAAATTTACAAAACATTTTATTTTTACACTTTTTTAGTTAAGTGTAATAATGCTAAAAGATGCTAATGCTAAGAACTGCTAATCAGATCCACGCCGAAATAGCAAAGAATTTTTTTAGTCAGTTATTTACGATGGTTTTCTCGCCTTCATAAATCAAATATCTTACATTTTAGTTTATATTATCGTTTTTTTTAAAACTTGAGAACTTATTATATTCGTGGAAATGCTCATAAAAAAACTGCGACGAACTATTTCTATTCAACAATACTGAGCAAATCGTATTCATAGGGTAATTATCTCGTGCGTCAATGGGAACAGGACGTGAGGGTCAGGTCCACGTGCCGCTGCGTTTAACAACTTTTTAATTTATGTCAGCCTCTAGTACTCGGGAGTTTAAATTTATTATTTTCCTTGAGAGCCATTTAACGACTTTCTGTCAGTATTCCGGCATGGTTTATAATTTGGATTTACCTAACCAAGGCCAAAAAGCGTTTGTAGAGATCACATTAAAAGATTTTGAAGCACATTGAAATACACCTGAGGGTTGTTAATTCTTCAAAAAAAAAAAAACTTCACGGGTTTAATCTCCACGCCAGCCCACGATGTAATGTTAATTTTAAACGCTAAGAAATGTAGATTTGTGTACTGTATGTATGTATTTGCAGTGTGTTTCTAAACTGTATACTTTTTTTTAAGTAGCATGATCAAGTAGTATCATTAGGTATTGTGTACCTAATGGTAAGCACAGTACAATTCAAAAACAGTAGCGATCACCGCGAGATCTACGGCCTATATATACAGCTCATGGGATATTGCCAATGGTAAATCTCATCGGGTACACGGATATTAGAGCAAGCATCAAGTCAAAAAGTAAACCACAGAGCAAATCAAAATGCGAAAATAATAGCTGACCCAAAATTACTAAATAGCTTAACCTATCAATGGTTGACTAAAATTTCTGCTGCTTTTACATAACGCTTTGAGGAAATATGATATCAGGTTAAGTACAGAATGATGTATGTTCTGAGATGTATCCCAGAACACACCAATAAGTGCAGTGAACAAGATGAAAAGCCGGTGTTTGACCTCGTTTGGAATTCGCACGCCGATAAATCATAGAACTTCTCATTGTTAAAGTTTTGGCAACAGGCCGCGTACAGTTCGCACTTGTTTGGGTGTCAATGCCAAGGTCTCTGTGAAACGAAACACTGTTTACAAACAAACACCTTTTATACCTACGAGATATCACGTTTGTATTATTAAATATTATGAAATTAGATGAATTTGTTTTCTCACTAGCGGACGGGTTTTGATTTTGCATCGAGAGTTCCGATTCGATTCGCATTTGGATGACTCCAAATAGGTTGAAATATAAACATTTATCTTCGTTGTCTGGGTGTTTGTGACCTTTCTTTGTAGGTATAATTTATGTATAACTTTTAGTGCTGCGTAAATCATCTGTACTCATGAATATTTTAACATTTGTTAAATTATACAAACATAATTGACAGATGTAGCTAGAAAACTGTTGACGATAGTAAACAACCAATAAACAAACGTACAGGTGCAAAATGTTGTTTTTTTTTATCGTTATAAGTTTTGGCGTAGTGGCCACAATCTCACCTGATGTTAAGTGACGATGTGGCCCAAGATGGTAACACGCTAAACCTAGTGGAAGACTGGCTCTCAAGTGCAGCTGCCGGAACACACCTAATGGTGCTTGGCGACAGATTTTCAATTTGAGGGTGGTAGATAGCCAGGCGGGCATTAGAAAAAGCCCTACCACCACGCTATGGTTTCCTCACGATGTTTTCCTTCACCGAAAGCTCAGGCTCATGCAGGGATTCGAACTCACGTCACTCGACGCGAAGTCGTACACGCTACCACTGAGCCATCATCGCTTCTATAATTGCGATTCATCATCGCGATTGGAATATTATGTGATAAAAAGTAGTTCACAAACAAGCATGCGGTCCATTTGATAGTAAGCGGTAATCGCAGCCTATGGTCGCATTCAAAAGCAGAAGCATCACATGCGCGTTGTCCACCTCTTTAAAAACTGGTTCACTCGTTTCTTGAAGAACCCCATATTGTAGTCTCCTGGGAAAACCTCAGCAAGCAGCTCATTCCACATCCAGAGCGTTAGCGAAAAGAAACTTCTTTGAAACCAGATTATCCTTGACAGTTTAGGTTCCAAGATGTGAGGATGAACTCCCTGCTAATGGCGAGCGGTGCGATGGTAGAAAGTAGCCGCTGGAACAATATAGAACAATTCCTCGGAACACAACCTATTGAAGAAACGGTATAAAACACACAAGGATCGAAGTCTCTCCTTAGATTTACAAGGTTCGTACTGCTTGTGAGTTTAGGATCGTCAACAATTCTCACAGTTCGTCTCGGAACCGAATTCATTTTTCGGTATTACTATTATTCGCTTGTAATAATAAATACCAGTCGATTTATATGAGTATCATACGCGGCATTATATAAAAAGTAATAAGAAAAAAATATCGCAGTAGATGCGAATGTTTACAAAAATACCGATGAAAAATACGTACCGGTTTGGACGAAGAGTAGAATACGCACTACGCCATAGTAACGCTTACATACTGCCGCATTTTTTCAAACAAGATCGCCACAAAGTTATATTACTTAACTATACATTTAAATTACAACAAAATCTAAATTCTAAAACACCTACTGAACATTATGCAAGAATTAAAAGTGAACGTCCAATAAATTTATCAACGTCACATAATCTACGTATGCAAATGAGTGTAATATCTAGGCTAGATTATGTCTAACATTGCTCCACTATTTCCTAAATAACTCGTCTTGTAAGCAAGCCTGTTGATACAACCAACCAGGTAACTGACCTTACGTAAGCCTACTTCGATAATTTGTTATCTTTTATAATATTTCGATAAAATTTTAAATTATATCTTATCTATCAATTATATTTCTTTAACAATGAAATGAGAGATTGCTACATTTGATAATTTTAAATATATTTATGTAATATATATTTAATAATTATTTATGAAATACATATTTCAAATAATTATAAAGTAAATTAAGAACAGATTGATTTTAGGTATACAAGCATCATATTTGTTTTCGTATTCACTGTACATTTGAAGCGATGATGGCTCAGTGGTAGAGTGTTCGCATACTGTCTATCACTGTGGGTGCAAATCCTGCAATAAGCTCGAGCTTTCAGAGCATTTTGTTATATCCGCCTGGCTAGCTACAACCTCCAAGTATGTATGTCTGAATCCAAACACCTGTACTTGACAGCTAGTCCTTCTAGGTCATCGACCCTAACATTCAGTGAAATTATGGTCATAAAAATTTTTGATAGTTTTTGCGTGATGCACGCACACGGTAAACCGCAATCATTTTATTTATACAGATAGATGTATTAGGCGTGCATACCGGCATATATGTCAAAAACTTGTAGACTATATTTGTTCCTAGTATAGATTTAATATAGTTCCTTGTGTAAAAATATTGTTCCTACATTCAAAAATATAATAGAAAAAAGTCATTATAGAATGTAATGCATATACATATTTTAACGCCTGGCACGGATTTTAACTGACCGTCCCCGAAATATGTTATAGGGGTACCTATATATTGCTTAGGTAAAGCAGTTCACTATAGAATTAAAGAAAAGAAAACATATTGTAAAAGGAAAAAAGATTATCGACATTCTTCAGATACCTTGTTCCACACTCGAACAGTCAGTACGGTAAGCTAGAGGTCTAACTGTGCTAGAAGTGTGGGAATGAAGGACCGCGCCGGGCGTTATCAGTTAGACTGATTAAGATACATAAGGGCAAACACCTTACTGATAATGTTCGAAAATGGAGATTGTGAGGAACTTTTAAGTGAAGTCTATGAAGTCTAATAGTAAGTTATTAATATTAATTTATTAAGGAATGTGAAAATAATGCTTAAATTAATGATTGAATGAATGATTAATTACCTTCAAATTTAAGCATCCTATTGCTTCCAGTTATATCACAAAGGGTTTTTCATTGTACGGGGCGTCCCTGACTTCTTTTGCATGAAAAGTTGTCTATTCGAACGGTTGCAGTTGTAACCTTTATTTCTGTTTGTGGAAATTTTAAATATATTGTAGGAAATTTATGGCCGGTAAAAAACGGACAAAAAGTGTGACATATTTGTATAATTGATAGATATATATAGAGACGGTCAGACGGGCACCATAAAATATCATGTAAGGTTTATTTCCTATTTAAAATACAAAAGTACATACAATGTTTTATTATGGCGGGTGAAGGAAGCGAAGATTACAGCTGTTGAACCTTGATTAGTTATTAGTCACCTAGCACAGGGTTGAGAGTAACCATTTTCGACAGACGATCCCCAATATTTTTATTATTTTTTAAAAGACGAAACCGAACCTAACCACAGCGAAAATATACACATTTATATTTCTTCAAAATTTTAATTCTTGAATGACATGTTTGTTACAAGGACTGGCTTCCTGTACCTACACGTCATATCAAATAACATACTATTTAATATAATATGTCGAAGAGTCGTTGATGAAATTATGGAAACAGTACTAATTACTTAGTATCCGTACTATTGACTTTATCACTATTGGCTGAGCGCGATAGCAGCAGGTGTGCTCTGTGACCGCACGGACTTTATAAGCAGGCTACGACCTACTTAAGGGCATTCTTACTTCAGCCATGGAATAGTAAAATTCTAGTTCGAGGTGTCGGATAGTGAAGACCTGCAGTTATTGAGTTAACTATAATTAAACGCGGTTCCTGAATTATGTCACGCTGCCCGTCTCGACCACGTTATACCTATATCGTTACAGACATTAATTTGTGATTATTATCTATTATTCAAAATTGTATGTTTTAATTGTTTTCAATTTATAAATCTATATTACTTTAACTAGGTATGTAATTTGACGCATGCTGTGGTTGATTAATTAGAATTTTTGCGGTATCTCAAACTGTTATTTAGTGATTTTTGTTTTTATTAATCATATTTGTGTTGTTTGACTCTATATTGTGTAATACAGGCGGCGTTTTGTATAATTGGTAAAGCTGGTTTACTGTGCACAAGTGACATTGTGATTGGAAATAATAGTTACATGGAGCATGAATTCTGAGATGCCACAAAAACTCCCTAGAAAGTTCTAATAAGGGAGCCACCATTTTGTTAGGATACTGAAATCATCATAAGACAGGACACTCTATATTCACTCGATAATGGCAATAATGGTATTCAATAAAGAGTACTAGTTGTCAAGCTAGGAAGAAGAAAAACTACTAATATCTTGTGTTGCATATTTTTAAAAAAGAATTTAATGTTGTCTATCTAATATTATAAAGAGGTATGTAATGTTTGTAAGAGGTAATCTACATCACTTATCCCAGTACTATATATTATTTTTATTACATTTTATATTGTATTTCACGCGAACGAAGTCGCGGTCGGTTGCTAGTGCTTAATAAGCAATTTTAAAAATTCTCAGTTTTAAGCAAAACAGCAAAATAGTCGTATTGTGAAGCGAAAAAAGTACTAAATAGAGTTGTCTGTAATTCTGTAATAGTCGAAGCAAATCCGAGATCAGCTGATACGAACGTGTTACAAATCCATCGTAAATTTCACATAACGATATACATTACTTTAAACATTATGAGTTCCCATCATTCGCAAACGGACAGACTGTACAGACAGGCAGTAATAAATTTTATATACATACCTGTCTGGATAGAAAACATTCGCTCCGCAAAATTTATTGTAATACCATGAAATTACGGATGTGACTTCGAAATAGACGTTAGTCTATGTGATTAAAATATGATACAGGAACAAGTTTTGAACATTTATGGTGTTTAAAAGGTCATCCAGTATCAAAAGTTTTCCATAAATGGTGTTTAGCAGTTTTTATAAAACATGTAGGACTATAAAGAAAAATCAAATCGCATTTGAAATAGATTCCCATGGACTGGAATTTGTGAATAATGCTTTGAAAAACAAAAACGGGTTTTTCCTTTATATTGGATGTGCTCCGCGGTTTCACCCACGTATAATTAAAAATAAATCAATGATTGATGATTTATAATACTTCAGTATAGAGAATATTTTTATCGGGCAGCCAGTTTTATGCGTCGCAACTCACACAGCTCTACATCTATAGTCATAGGCCTGAGCCGAGTGTTGAATTATTTTAATGTTACATTATCTCCCAAACTAGGCATACAAATAACATAATATAAAGAGCAAAGTTTATCTACATAAAATTGTCTTGATTATGAATTAACTTTCGTTCATAAAGATTTAACATGCCATGATGCCATGCCTAATAATAATGCTCATAAGTCACTTATTGTGGCATATGTAGACATATGGTATCGCGGACTTTTTTTAGATTTACTGAGGTGCAATATTTTTGTAAAATATTGTATTTATGTACCACTAACCATTACGCCAGCGCACGCGGATAAAGCAGTTCGGGTGCGCTGGTCCTTTCGACTTACTTAACAAAAATCAATATTCATGGCTAGCTGAGAGGTGTAGACTAATGCCAAATAGCTTATGCTATTCCTCATGAATTTGTACGCTACGATACGTGTCACAGCGATGTTCTATACATATTTTTGTAGAGAATTGTACTGAAGTACAGTAACGGCATAAAGTATAAACATAAAAAACGAGGTTAAAGTTTGAAATGCAAAATACATGTGCGGTAAGAGATATCTACAATACAAATACGAGCTATCAAAACTCAAGAGGATGTTTGTTTTGTGTTAGTTTGAATGCTGTAATCTCTGGAATTACCAATTAGATTAAAAAAAATATTAATGTAATTGATAGCCAATTTATTGAGGAAGGTATAGGCTATATAACTTCACGCTACGACTCTACGGAGCGGAGCAGTATCTATGAACGTCAAACAAACTTGAAAGCTGAAGACAAGTACGGGAAGTTAGAACAGCTATAGGCTACAAAGGTGGGCTGGCGGCGCGGCGGAGAGATGGTAAAATAAAGTTAACACAGGTTAAACCGTATCGAACAGCTAGTAGATAATTATAAGGAATACACCGTATAGATCTAATTACGCTGGTCCTAAACATAATATTAAACGATTTTCGAGACTAACATTAGTTACTGTTCTCCCTTTATGTTTTCTTACCCCGTATTGCGCTATGGCAGTATGTATTAAACAATTAAAAAAAAACTCATTGGCGCCATCTACATGTTCCAACGATCTCATTTCTACCTAAATTACTGTGACACTGACAGAGATATTTACAAAGTTGCAACACAAAACGGAATGGCTGGCTAAAAACATTTGCTATCGTATTTAGAACAATTGTGTAACCATATAACGCGGATCTCTCGCGTCTCCCGACTCCAGCTCAAACGTGAAAAAGTTACGGAGGTCAAATTAAATTGGATGCTAAGTATATCGAAGTCTGACGGCGGGTTGGCGAGAATCCAAAACGGCCGATATTACAGCATTTTATTATAATCTTTATTATTATGTTATGTTTTATGAGAATACACGTTTGGACGTAATTAGAGTTGAATAAGCGTGCACTATTGCCGCAGTAAATATAATACTTGTATCAGTGCGTAGTGATTAACTTGGAAACTATAGTTATTCAATCTTGACGTGTTTTTGCTAGACTGATAAATAAATTAAGAATTGCCGAAAGCGGGTTCTTCTTTTTTTTTATTTCATAGTATTTGTCATCCACAAATCTACGAACGTCATGTGCAAGAACTGCTCTAACAAGATGACGGTTTCCATGTTAAAATTGTTCAAGGAATTTTTGTGGCAACTTATAATACACGTTCATAGTTATTATGTTTAAACCACTTCATTGTGCACAATATAACATTACATAATAAGTTTATGAATATCACAGTAGTAGAATAATATAGATTATGAATAACCAAAAAGGTTTATGAATTAAAGTAAAAACCACGATTTGACAGACCAAGATCCCGCCAAAAAATCGAAGCAGGATGATTGTGCATTTTTCATTAACCCGTGTGCTAATTATGTATTTGGTAAGAGATAGCAGAAATGGCTAAATATCCGCTTCAAAATGGCAAATTCGTATTATGTACCGGTCATAATGTAACAAGCATAATAATAATTTGCCATTTTGAAGCCGATAATTAGCCATTTCTGCTGTCGCTTTAATCTTGAGAATTACGTCAATTGGATGCCGGACTGTCTTGAAACAGTTATACGTGTTTTGAAAACAAACCACTTCATAATGTTTTGCTTCAGCACGTTGCATTGTGGATACAAATAATTTGCCTAAAATAAAGCTTGAATCACGTAAACAAAATGCTTTTACATACACACAGTGATGTTAATGGTTTTTCCAATTTAGTGTTGTCTTTTTGTTTTATTCATATTAATGAATAATCTGTCTGAATGGACGTCCGTACGTCTCAGGGCCTCTTATTGGAAATCAGCGCTTTGCATTGCTGGGTGGTCTAGACGAGACACCTGTAACACCCGTCATAGTGTCGCTTTTCGAACTCAGCTGTCGTAACTACATTCAATAATTTTGGGGAGTGGTAGGGATTTGTATCGGACCGCCATTAACAGTGACTCTCTTTTAGTTTGTCGCTTTTGGGAACAGCCAGGTACTAAAAGGTTTGCAGGCCTGCGTAACAGCGACAGCTGACGATGGATTACCGATCTATCGGTAGCTGCTGTTGTTTTTTTTTTTTTATTCTACTGTGCTTAACATAAAACACAGTACCATCACCCTTCCGTGATACTATATACAAAAATACCGCTTAATCATTCATAACGTATTGGTTAAAGTCGTTTTTTTTTTGTCAAAATTAGCCACTATTACTTGTGAAAAATACACGTTTTTAGATAATTACCTATAGTCGCCAAATGTTCTAGTTACTATAAAATAACCGATGGTCAAAATAGATTATTTCAAAGTTATGAAAAATTTACAATTCCATTCATGACAATTTTATGATATTCATGAAAATTTTAATTGGGATTAGTCAAATGATTGCCAGCTAAATCTGAATGTTTTGTTGAAAAACAGCGTCGTCTGATAATCCTTTTGTCACAAACGACAAAAAGCTGATGCCAAATAACAATGTCACATCGTTTCTTTTTTTAATGTTTCTAATATTTTATGATTTTTTTTAATGTATTGTTCTTTATTGAATTTTTGACAAATAATTTTCTTTCTATCTGTCTTTCAATAACGAGTGCTGTCTCTGCACATCAACACCGGTTTTTAGGCGCATTACACACTTCTTGATTCACTTAAAATTCTTTCGTGAAATAAACAAGCCACACGCTTTTTAAAAGCAAGTTTTCAAAATACAATTTAATGCAAATTATATTGGCTTCCATTAAATAAATTGCGTTTATGAGGGTCGCCTGGTGACACAGACGTAACAAACCACTCCGTTTAAAGCTAAACTACTAACTACCGTTTTAAAAGAAGCTATAGCGAAATAACTGTTCCAAGTAACGGTTATTTTTCCACGCGTTATTAACTCGGGATTTGCACGCTGGTGTACAATAGGGTGACTGTGCCACATGGTGTTGATTTGACACAATCTGTTACGAATAGAACTACCTATTAGAAGTGTTAGTTTTAATTACCTCGTTTTTAGACGCAATCGAATGGATTCGTTCATGAATGTGGTTCGAATCCTTAAAATGAGCTTGAGCTTTGTGATGTTTAGGTAATTTTGATTAATATCCGCCTGGTTAGCTAAAAACCTTAAGTTGAACAACTGTCACTAAGCAGTGAGTGTTCAGGCAGCTGCATTTGAAAGTCAGTAGGTATATCCACTTAGCGTGTTACCCATCTAGGGCCTCATCGTCACTTCAGGTGAGATTGAAGTGAAACGCTAAAACCTATAAAGTAACAAAAACAAACTACTGAACCGATTATGAAAAATCTTTCACTAATGGAAAGCTACCTTATATCTGACTAACATAAAGTGATTTTTATTCTTATGAAATTCTATATTGTATTTAATACGAACGAAGTCGATGGCAGTCGCTAGCAACACGCTTTTCTAGTTGGACGTACGAAAAGTTACCATTAAACCGTAACCGTAACGTTCGTGTATCCGAAATTAAAAAAACCGTAAAATAGTCGAATGAAACACTGTAGAATATCAGAAATAACTTATTTAACTAATAATTATCTAAAATAGAGTTAATATTATTTCACCAACAAATGTTAAAATAATAACTATTTCTTTCTTAAAAATATTATATACATAACTGAAATTATGCGAAACTATCGGATATCTGAAATAATTTTAAATCCGTATCCATAACCGAAACCGATTAAATACTCAAGATATCTAGATATCCAACATCCAGATCCAAAATCACATATCCGTCATCATTGGAAAAAATACATTATTAATTACCATAAAAATTGTAAAATATGGACACCCGTTGCAATCCGATATCAAACTAAACAAATGAATTAGAAAGCGTTTCTTCTAAGACAGCTCAGTGCGTGAGTCATGATTGATACAAATCGAATGCAGGTACTTACAATCTTTTACAATCCCATATAACAATGCCAATGATCAACAGCCTACATTAAAGTTTGGCATGCCTGCAATGATATTTTATAAGGTAAATACGGCATTGACGCCCTAAATAATTACCTCAAGTTCACTAATTCGCAAACGATCTAACAATAAAGCCGCACGTTGTTTGCAGGTGTACTGTATTATGTTATGTTTATCCCTTTCTAACAACAGAGTTTCCGTCTCACGCCGTGGTTTTCCATCCTATTTGTCACAACTACTCGAAATTATAAACGAAATTGTTGATAATAATATTTATGCTGTTTGAAGATTGTTCCTTATTACAGTATTAATGGTGGGCCAGCGGCTTCGCACACGTTTATTAGGCATTAATAATTTTCATCTCGTAATTTTATTTTTAATTTTATTATTGACAATTAATATAGTCTATCAATTAAGAAATTACACATACTTCCAGTGCACAAAATTTCATCAAATTCCTTTGAGAATTATTTTTGTACAATTCTTAAATGTATTATTTACAATTCATATAGCCTTTATTTGAAATTATTTGTTTTTTACCACTTCTAAAAGTATTATCCTTTGACCAATGACATATGTTTCCCGTGTACAAAACTTCATCAGACTTCGTCAAGCCGCTTTTTAATTAAATCCAGACATACAGACAGTCAAAAATGGTTTTAAGGGTATATTCGTGATCAGTGTCCTTTCTAACGGAAAATAAAATAAATAAATTACATGTACAAATTTATTAATATATATTTATATAACGTGTCTATTTATAAAATGTAATTGCATAAACAAAGCATTTTTCAATGACATTTGTTTAAAATATTGCAATGCAAGTATCTATTACAAGAATCGTAAAATCTATATGATTATTGCTAACATTATTGCCTAAATTGTGTCAATTAAAATTTGAACGTGTCTCTACATTAGCGAATTGTTTTCAAAACGAAGTCCGTAAGAATTAACATGGTTTTAATTACATTTTTATAGTATAACGGTACACATTACAATTCTAAAACAAGGGCGAACACAGATATATCGCCAATTGCCACTGTCATACCATTCTTCTTAAATAATTACTGGGCACGCACCAACTGGTCCAGAAGCGCGACGCATATAATCGAATAACCATAGCCGGTTTAACCTTATACATGGTGATTGCGACCCTGTCGGACTTAGCCTTACGACCCCGCTAACGCTATTTGCACCACGAGCAAGCGAGATTGGCTATGGTTTAACAAGTCTTTAGATGTTGTTTAACCCTCTTACACCCTAAGCTTGCTCTATAAACCTACCACGAGGTAAATGACATGCTACGTTTATATAATGCAAAAACATGAGTACGCCAAACCATGTCAACATGACGCGGGCATAGCTAGTTACAATAATAAAACTTTATAACAATAAACTCAAGTATGCTAATAGGAATTAGCCAAAGAATTTCAGAATCGAATCAGGAACATCGCCTCGCTAAGTGTGTTCTACCGTGTGTATCATGGTGAGTGTTCTGAATAGCTGTTTAATCTAATTACCTCCGCTTCTTTCCATAACAGAGCCACACGCGCTGGGCTTCGGAATCACAGTTTTACGGTAACCTCCATCTCGGCACGAACTAAAAAGTTCTCTATGTCTTATCTTTGTCGTACCATGAAACTGTGGAACCATCTCCCGGCCAATGTGTTCCCTCCTTTTTATGACATCGGGTCCTTCAAAACTAACGTGAAGAGATATTGATGCAGGCCGGCATGACAGCGGCGACCACCGATGGATTTCGATCTCTCGATGGTCGCCGTTGTATTTGAATTGTAATGTGCTTACTATCAGGGAAAGTACTGTCAATGTGATTATGATGTGATTATAAAAAAAAGTAATAAGAGTAAGAGTAGTTGTTTTAAGAGAGGTAGGGCACAGAGAAGTTCTTTTGAGAGTTTTCTCTACAGGGGCAGCGCCCGACTGGTGAAATATCTCCACCTTACAGAAGTTCGTAGTAGGTTTTCCATATTTATATGGGGTAGGGGAGTTCAAGGTCAGCAACGCGCTAGTGATACCTATGTTATTACAAGCGTCCATAGGCTACGGTACCCGCTTACCATCAGGCGGGCCGTTGGCTTGTTTGCCACCTTTGTAGTATAAAAAAGAAGTAGTTCCGAAGGTTCCTATAAACATAAACTTTACTTCTTTATAATATTGGTATAAATATAAGTTTGATAGGTCGGCATTGCGTAATATGTTACGGGACCACACAGCATTGTAACCCGATCGTATATGTACTGCGACAGCGGCCATCCGGTGACTTCTTATTAGCATAATACAAAGCGATACAGTGCGACTACATTTTTAATTATTGCATAATGTCCCCCGTGGTGGAAATGCGTATTGCGGAGTCGCAAACGAGGCAAGCAGAAATCTTAGTTTTATTTGTAAACTAGCTGTGCCCGTGACTTTGCACGCGTTTGTAACATATAATTTGTATTTTTATAGCATATAAATTGAGGAATAACTTACTTGCATGTGTAGACAATAATTAAAATGGATCAAGCCGTATTTGACCGATGGACAAATGGGCAGACAGACGAAAAGCTTTTAAATGACAGATTTGAGATCAATGCCTAATACAATAGCTAGTTATGCGGCCACTAGGACTAACTATAATAACTCGCACTCACGAAAACGCAGTGTAAGCACGTTAATTCCTGGTAATCGTGTAACTCATGGGAACAATAAGTGGAGCTTTAGAGAGAGGTTCAACAAGTACAGTCAGTCGTACTGGGCATCCCGATCTGTCTGTACACTTATAAATTAGTTATTAATCTTAATCGTTTATATTTGAAATTAGTTTAATTAAAAAGTTTTGTATTAGTTTTTTTTTTTTTATTAATACATCGCTCCCACAAACTTGTCTAGCTATCTAGCACAAAATATGGAAAAATTATGTAAAAGTATTGGGCCATTGTTCCGAGGGCTGTGAACACTCAGATTCTTGGCTATTGTTGAAGAATTTATACTGATCATCATTGAAGATCAGTGAAGATGAATTAATAAATTCAGTGAAGATGTCCCACAATTAATCACCTGTAAATTGTACAACATATTTGGGCACTATGCCGAAATCTGTTCTTGTCACAACTCCACATCTGGTGTATGACATATGTCGCTTTCACACTTGCCAAGCGTTTGAATCAGTGCCAAGATCTGAGGTCTGCTAGGATGTTCCATTAAGCCAGGGGTGGGCTTATAGAACACTACTCAAAGTTAAATTTCCAAAGATAATTGTTCATGTCCACAAAACTGTGACAATGTTTGCGTCATCATATGTGTGTGAACGGACGTTCTCTACCACGAAGTTGCGGATGAAATGCCTTCAAAGCAGGCTAACTGACGAATACCTTTTCTCGCTGTTAAAAGTAACGTCGTCTCAATTCGAACCTGTATACGGGGTCATTATGCCCAATCAAAAGCAGTTCCATATGTCACACACACATACCATGGCAACGCATTAAAAAAAATAGGTTTTTTTGTTTAAATTATATACTTAAGTAGATAATGGTTGTTACTTTAACATTAACAATTTAATTTGAAAGGTTTCAAAACATTTTATTTGATTTTCTGGCCTTCTCTTGAAATTTCTATAATTTCTATAAACCAATCGGAATCATCGGCCTTACGTTCTTATTAATATACTAGCAAACCGCCCCGGCTTCGCACGGGTAGCAGAGTAATACATATAACTCTTTTGGTTTACGCAGCGCAAGCCAGTAAAGATACCAGTCGGCATGATTTTTTCGACATTTTAAAAATCATAGTTATATTTCGGTCACTTCAGTAGTTTTTGAGTTTATCGCGTTCAGAAAGACAGACAGACATACATACAGACAGACGTAAAAAAAATTGGTAAATTTGAGCTCTTAATATTAAAAAATTAATTATTAATAAATAATAATATTAATAAATAATAATATTAATGAATTAATGTTAACTAAGAGGAACTCGAATATTTATTAAACAAGTCGACTAAGTAAGAAATCATATCAGATCTTTTTGTAGACCGTTTAACTCCCTACAAGTATATGTTTTCAATTTCGCTGGACGATAATTCACCGAACGCATTAAAATTCCAAATTAAAAAAAAGACACTTGTTATTTAAATGGAAAATAAAAAATCACGATGAGCCACTTAGCATTAATGTTAAGAGCTCAAACTTTACCAGATTTATTTTTATTTGAGAAAAAATGTTGACTTTTTGAAGAAAATGTATGGAAAATCTGATAAAATATAAAAAAAATATTGCCCAAATGAAGATATTTGTTGATTGAAAAATCGGCCCTAACTTAAACATAAATACAAAAGAGTAATAATATTTCTAAAATTGACAAGACGCCATTACAATGAAATGTTGCTAATTATTGGAAAAATATATTACCCCACTTTTTTCTCTTTCTGAGTACAGTTATTAATGCCAATTCACATAGTCAAATATTTTTATTTTGTCAAAGTTTATTAAGTTAGGGATACCATTTGCTATGGTAAAAATCAAACGTGTTGATTTTATTTTGTTTTGATTTTAAAGTTTATTTGCTTGTTTTGTGGTTATTTAACATAAGAACAACATGCGGGTTTGTTGCCAGACCGTGCCCCATAAAGTGAACGCAGGCAGTTATCTCTAATTCATGGAGTAATTTTAAGGTTATCAATGCTGTATCTAAATTATTTTTGGGGAAAATTTCTATCACTTGCAACATTATTCATGCGATTGTGTGTGTTGGCAAGTGCAATTACATTTCGCTTACGCACACATTTATTTCGTAATAACTCTTTGTCCTTACGTATGTACTTATTATGCTAATGAAAGTCTTACACTAGCAACAGCATAGCAGCAAATGGAGATAAACAACGAAAAGCAAGAGAAAAAAAAACATGTGTGCTATAAACACAAACTAGGCTTCCTTGTAACAAAGCGAAGGTAAGCTGATGCGAGCCACCTGACGTTAAGTATTCGAAGATTGGCTTAAAGAAACTTTTGAATTAATAATTTTACACCAGATGTTGCAACCATTTCCCCACTTCACTGCACCGTCAAATAAGTGCCGGTTTTTCACGGTCTGTACCCATAATAATCGGTAATTAGAGACAGACGAACGATATTAAGTAGCTATTTAGTTAAACATGTACATTAAGATGCTATCCTGCTATAAGTGAGCATTTGACCACAATTTCACCTGATATTAAGTGCCAATGTGGCCGAAGATGGTAGCATGCTAAGCCTAGAGGGACTAGCTGTCAAGTGCAACTGCCGGAACACAGTTAGACGGACTTGATGTTTCAAATGGGTTCAATTTCTTTGAAGATTTCTCTTTACTTGTAGCAGCCCTACCGGTGGAAGGCCTCCACCGTACTTGTAGATGGCAGCCAAATAACCTTGTATCATGTTCCTGCGGTGAGTAAGGTTTCCAGAGCTCCTTGAGGTATGGGGTTCAAGGTCGGTAACGCACTTGTTGATACCTATGGTTATTATAAGCGTCCATTGGCTACGGTAGCCGCTTACCATTAGGCGGGCCGTATGCATATTTGCCACCTTAGTCGTATAAAAAAAGGTTATCTTTCACTCAAAGTTCAGGTTCGTTGTACTTAGGATATCGAGCTTTTTATAAACGAAATATTATTGTTAAAGGTTGCCTGAAGAGATTGCTATTGGTATTAAGACGCCCTTTGTACTTATCACGTAATTTGAAATGTTAAACTAGATTTGTATTTAATGATAAATACAATAAAGATTAAATAAACAAATTAAATAACGTAATTTTCCTATTTATATCTATCACCCAGCGTCTCAAGACGGAAGTCTTTTTGACCAATGTGTGTTGCCAGTGATTGCTAACTATGGGCTTCATAAGAAAGCTCAAGGTCAGTCAAAGGGCAATGGAGAAAGCTATGCTCGGAGTTCATCATCATCATCAACCTATATTAGTCCACTGCTGGACATAGGCCTCCCCTAATGAGCGCCAAAGCGCCCTGTCTTCAGCTGTCCGCATCCAGCATCTGCCTGCAGTCTTTCGCAAATCGTCATCCCATCTGGCTGGAGGGCGTCCTACACTACGTTTGCCGAGTCGCGGTCTCCACTCAAGAACCCGTTTACCCCAGCGGTTGTCGGTTCTTCGCGAGATATGGCCGGCCCACTGCCACTTCAGCTTGCTAATTCTTTGAGCTATGTCGATAACTTTGGTTCTCTGTCGGATGTAATCGTTACGAATCCTATCCTTCAGAGAAACTCCGAGCATAGCTCTTTCCATAGCACGCTGAGCGACTTTGAACTGGTGGACCAACCCTACCGTGAGTGTCCACGTCTCAGCTCCGTAGGTCATTACGGGTAGGACGCACTGATTGAAAACTTTCGTTTTCAAACATTGCGGTATGGATGACGAGAAGACTCTACGTAGTTTCCCAAACGCTGCCCAACCCAGCTGGATCTTTCTCTTGGCCTCCTTCTCAAAATTGTTTTTACCCAACTGCACAATCTGCCCGAGGTAAGTGTACTCAGAAACAATTTCAAGAAGATGACCATCCACGACGACCGGTCCCGGATCAATGTGGCCATTGATCATGACTTTGGTTTTATCCAAATTCATGCCAAGACCGATACGTCGCGAGGCTGAAGCTAGGCCGTCCAGCATCCGGGTTAGCTCCTCCTCCGAGTTGCTCTGAGTGATCGAATATAATGAGGAGATCCGCGGGAGAACCAAAGTCACCGACATAGCCTGAAGAATAGCTAGACTTAAGTGGCAGGAAGTGCGTCACGTAGCTCGTAGAACGGATGGCCAATGGGGCACAAGAGTTCTCGAGTGGCGGCCACGTACCGGAAGAGGCCGCATGGGCAGTCCCGCCACAAGGTGTTCCGACGAACTGGTAAAGGTTGCGGGAAGCCGCTGGATGCGGGCAGCACAGGACCGAACGTTGTGGCGATCTTTAGGGAAGGCCTATGTCCAGCAGTGGACGTCTTTCGGTAGAAATGATGATGAATGATCTATCACCTGCCATATATGCCGGTTTAAGCGTTTTTCCAGGATCAGCTTCTGTATATTAAGTAATTTAGTGGGTTGGTAGGGTCGGTAACTAACTATACCCCAATGAGTCGCGAACACCATGTATATGGTGATAAAACTTTCACAGTAATTCTCTTTTGGTTTGATGAGCTTCGGAATTAGCCAGTATATCTATATCCAGCTACCTAGAAACTTATATGCCGGCATGGCAACAATGACCGGCGATGGATTTCTGATCTCTCGGTGGTCATTGTTGTTTTTAGATTGTAGGTACTGTGCTTACCACCCTGTACAATGTTTTACATTATTGGGTTTATCGCTAATCTCTCTCTATATATTGTTTTCTATAAGTTATATAGTTAAGCAATAAGCAAATGAAATGTTACAGTTGCGGTGATGTTTATAATTTATTATTATATTTTGATCTAATATTTCATGTTCGGTGATAACAACAACCAATCATCAGCTATTCATTATCATGAGGTTGATGCTGTACCCTGTGAAATAATGATAATATAAAATAGCTGATGATTGGTTGATGATGTCGTCGAATATGAAATTTTAGATCAAAATATAATAATAAAGTTAAAGCAAAGTTATATACACAAAATATGGTAGAAAACTATACACAATGATACGAAATTATAGAGTAATTGACTAACAGTACGGGTAATAAAATAGTGTAAAGTACGAGTTTGTAACAAGGACTATTAAAGCTTCTGAAGTTGGTGATAATAAGTTTGTCCGTTTTACATAAGAATTTAAAGTAGACATCTCACTCATGAGAGCGTTTAGGTTGTAGGGTGATACTCTAAGGTTTCTCATGATCAAATCGAATTATATTAAAACATGGGCAATCCTCAAAATGATATTTACTGTACGGACTAATGTCTAATATTGACAAAACAATTCTTCCTACTCAAAAATAAGGTTAGAATCGGTAAGGTTTGGAATCAATATCATTTGCTTAACAAACCGGTCCACTTACCCTTTGAGCTGCAGATTCCTTAACCGTAATTAAACGTTACATAAAACACGGAATAATAACGAAGCGGCCGCCTTAACCAGCTCCGAACAAAAACTAGAAATAACTTAAAAATAACTCGGCAATTACCGTAACTGGATACGAAATTGACCGTAATTATATTTCCCTCGGAGATTGCGCTAAGGATTCTTAAAGCTCCGTCATGAAATAATTCAAATTATAACTAGATCTCGCATCGTCCGCTCATAAAATGAGTTTACATCCTACAATGAGCCTTGAGCCAATGAGCAATGTGAATGAAAGCCTTTTTCATAATAAAAAAGTTTTTATAAAGTTAGTATTTTGATCACAATCTTACCTGATATTAAGTGATAATGAGGCCTAAGATAAGTGAGACTGACCCTTAAGTGCAGCTGCCGGAACACAACTATATCGAGGTTTGACGACAGCTAGATGTGCATGAGAAAATGCCACCTTGCTATGGTTCATCATGAAGTATTCCGGTCTGGTTTCATCATTAAGTTCAGGCTTATTACAGGATTCGAACCTATGTGATGCAATTATAGCATGGTTGCAGGACATTTTCTAGAACACGTTTGGCAGCCTATCCTCATCTAATCAGTCACCACGCACCGATAGCTGTGTTCCGACAACCATACTCGAGGACCAGTAATTTTTCTTCACCTAGCGTTTTTGAACTACATGGTTATTTTAGATTATGTAAAATTATACAGTTAAAAGGTAGCCTATAAGTATAATGGAATTAAATAAGCATTAAATCGTGTACAGTGCAGTATGATAATAAATTTGCTAGGATGAGAACTAGATAATTTGAACGGTAGTTTCTTCTCATTGCTTGTCTTTGTAAAAGTATTGTGAAGTAATTTTACTGGAAGACCCATAGATTTAGTTTAATTATCGCGTAAATTTGGAGTTGACAATTGAGTGGTTTAAATTCCGTTCAATTTTTATTCTTCGAATTTCGGTGGAGATACTTTCAAAACGATTAAGTTAAAGTAAGAGAAAAGACTACAAAATCAAGCCGTGATTTAATTTCTGAAAAAAATAATTTTTTACAAATGTATTTAATGCAAATAAATCAGATAAACGCAACATTTAACCTTTAAAGCAACTATTTATTTACTTGAGGTATATTTAATTTAAAAACGCAATGCAAACTTCTGCTCGCTCTAATAAGATTCGATTCCGTAAACTTCCTACAAATACGTAAACAGGTATTACGTTCACCAGATTTAGTTTTTTTGTAAACTAAATCTTAGCTGATTCATACAAACATTTAACGTAAAATAACATTTTACGAAGCATCAAGTTTATTTAATCCATCTATTAAGTGTTGCTATTTGTAAAAACTATAAATTACATATACAAATTCATTCCTGTTCGCTCAGTATTCATGAAAATTATTTCGCTTCTTATAATTATTGTCGAAGTGGAATTCAAAAATAATTTTACTACAGCCTCAATTGACTATTATTAACATTATAGACCATCGATTCCTAAACTGTGTTCCGCAGAACTCTAGGGTTCACAGGAAAATTCACCAGGGTTTCGAGAATCAGTTACAATTGCCATTGACTCTTTGAATTATTTAGGCTGTTAAATTGTTATACATTAACAAATTTTATTTTGAAATTATATTTAAAACTAGCTGTTACCGCGGCTCCGCTCGTCTGGATAACTAAAAAAGCTTTATTTACGCGGTACCCTAATTATTTTTCTAAAATTAAAGTGCGTAAGTTACTCCTTATTATATCTGCCAGTGAAAGGCCCGTCAAAATCTGTCCAACCGCTTCGGAGATTTATTGGGAACAATCAGACAGACAAAAATTTTAAAAATTGTTTTTTGTTATAGGTATATACCGTATATACTTTCATATGCATTTAGTAAAAAGGTATTATTTTGACATAGATTGCAGTGACTTTCATTTAGTTATAATTTAATCAATGGTCCTATAAAATTAAAAAAATGTCGATTTTTTAATAATTTTTGAACTGTTTGTATAACCACAATCACACATGATCCCATTAAACCAAGAAAAGAAGCTAGTTCTTGAATACAGCTTCCTCAATACACCGGTGCGTAGTGACTCATTTTCAACAAGAAAGTGGTAGGTAATTACGTATGCGAATACTAGAACGTGTACCTACTAGCGCTATGTCACAGTTCTATCATAAAATTATTATCCTTTACCAAAATTGAAACTAATTTTAAGATTCGAAGCAACGTCGATCGATGTAACATTCCACTTATCATAATTCCTTAAAGTCGCTTCAAACGCTTTACCGCTTGCATCGCTTCAATCTGCGATGTGGTCAAACACAACAAGCTAGATCTAAAAAACTTAGTCAAAAAATTATATATGTAAAGCGTTCGAACCGATGTATACCTAAGTCATAAATTAAGACAGGAATAAATAAATACTTGATTTAAATTTAACTCCCAAGAAAACCTTCAGAAATACCCCCTAGTTATTTTTCATTTATGTATATATGTAAGTGGGATTAAAACGATTTTCATATTACAATCTACTCGTATAAAGGCATAAATTACATAGTTAGTGAGAATTTTACGATCCACCCACGCGACTCATTACGACAGAACAATAAAAGTACGATCGAAGAGCTGATTCAATGTGATCGTTTAATTTTGTCGCTTTATATGTCATAATCTATACATAATAACTTTTAAAACTTAATTAATATACATTACGATATCTACTTATTTAAAATCTTGAGTCTGAATGACAGACAACGCACATTTGACACCATGGGTTTAAAAGCATGCAATTTTGAGTAGGAGTTCCGTAGCAGTTAAGCACTGAGAAAGGCGCTTTGGTAACTGATCCCTAAGTGGGTTATAATGGGATGATCCCTGCGATATTACCAGTACCATCGGGCGTACAGTTGTTACAATATATACATAGGTATAAATAATTTTGTAACCAGCTTGCATTTCAAACGAAATGAATGTTTGATAATAAATTATGAAGGTCATTGTCGTTAATTATTGGCAATGGCATCCTTTTTTATATACTACTAAGGTGGCTAACAAACATACGGCTCGCCTGATGGTAAACGGCTACTGTAGCCTATGGACGCTTATAATACCATGGGTATCAACTAGCGCGTTGCCGACCTTGAACACCCCTTCTCCAAGGAGCTCTGAAAACCCTACTTACCGCAAGAACACAACACAAGGTTATTTGGAAGCAATTATGGCTCAGTAGTAGCATGTACGGACATCGCGTCGATCGACGTGAGTACGAAACTCTTTATTTTCGGTGAAGCAAAACATCGTGATGAAACCATAGCATAGAGGTACGGTTTTTTCTATCGCCAGCCTGGCTAGCTACCACGCTCAAGGTGAAAATCTGTCGCCAAACATCTACAGGTGTGTTCCGGCAACTGCATTAGAGAGCCATTCCTCCCACTAGGGTTAACGTATTACCATCTTGGGCCACATCGTCACTTATCATCAGGTGAGATTGTGGCTAAAAACGCTAAACATAAAACGAATATAAATAAAAACAAATCTGAAAGGTAGAGGTATTCTACCCATCGGGCTGCCCCAGGTAGAAAGAAATATCCCAAGAAATTTCTCTGGACCCTGTCTTTTATGAGTAAAAAAGATCTTAGAAAATTCATCACCTAAGAGGGATAAAAATGGGATAATTGCTGAAATATTTCCAATGAGAAATCCCATCGGGCATACAGCTAGTTACAATTAATATACATATAGAAATAATTTTGTAACCCGATTGCATTTCAAACGAACTAAATGACAGAAAAAAAATGAAGGTCATTGTCGTTAATTATAATTATTGGCAATGAAATTCCGTCAACATTAGACCTTGTAATTCTAGATCCAAACAGCATTAAGATCCATAGAGATTACATTCCAGGTGTAATTTATAAAAAATAATAAAAATACGTGTAGGAATATATAGGAATAAAAACATATTTAACAAACCTTTTTGGTTTCCACCTCTTTATAAAAACACCGAACATGTTGCCCGTATTGATATTCAATCACATCACTACGACACTCGACTCAACACTTCAGTTCACAACACCCAGCAAAAGCACTCAAACGATCAAAAAAACAAACGTACTCGAGTTTATATTCATAAGAAACGAAAGTAGAAACTACATAATCAACGTTAAAAATAAGCATTCCCTATTTTAAATTATGTGTTTACTAACAAATAGACAGTTATC
Organism: Saturnia pavonia; assembly: GCA_947532125.1. Lineage (NCBI taxonomy): Eukaryota > Metazoa > Arthropoda > Insecta > Lepidoptera > Saturniidae > Saturnia > Saturnia pavonia. Next base: position 2,748,327 of record OX383899.1, on the reverse strand, counting down.
GAATTACGAAACTTCAAAACAGGAACACCAGTTTCACGGTCAATCAGTTATAATAAACACTGTCATTCGGTTTTTTAAATTCACTGCCGCAGCTCATAACACAAGGTCTAGCTTTTTTTTATCAATAAAGTACACCACACACGTACTAACCGCGCGAACGATGCACGGCGACTGACTGGCTCACGGCTCCCAGTTGTATGCATTGCAATATGCAGCTGGTGTGTGTCCCGGCTTTGTATTAATAAATTTTAGATGTCAACCGCTTTGTGTGGTAGCTGGTTAAACTTGCTAGTTGGTAGGCTGAATGGGATAGTGTCATTGCCTTCTCTTTAGTCGATTATAGAGCAAAGTTCTATTATATTACATATTAAAATTACCTACTTATTATATCATTCAAATGATGTTATAGACTATAACACACTTTTCAAATGCAAAATTTTACGTTAAATTAAAAATCTCGTCATAAAAAATAAACACTGACGTCACTATATACAAAAAAATAAATTAGAAAGGCACTTCCATTCTTATAGTACCTATCATAAAAAATATTGCCTTACAAAATTTAGTCCTATTCAGGTCTACAAGTAAGTATGAATCAGTAAAGTTAATTTCACTATACAATTTTATTTAAAAAAAAAAAGAAAATACCACATATGACAAATTTAAAATTTTGCTGTGTAATCTCTGCAAGTAGTAAGCACTGTAGGGTTAATTCGTTTCAACGAGGCTCGGGTACTTTCAACGGGTTTGACCTATTTTATGAAGCTCTTTGCATAAATCAGCATATTTAATTTTGTACTATTCTAGAGCAGGTAATCAAAATTTTCATACTCACAATTTTGGCTTTATAGCATCACGGCAATGTTACGGCATTTTGTCTGATGGTAACTATTATACAATCAAAAGTCAACGACGACCACCGAGACTTCTGTATACAATTCATCGTCAGTCGTTATTGTCATGCCGGCCTGTAAGTCTCTCTCTAGGGTTTTTTTTAAACGTTCTAGGTTTGGCGTAGTGACCATAATCTCACCTGATGTTAAGTGATGATGTGGCCCAAGATGATAGCTCGCTAAACCTAGTGGAAGACTGGCTCTCAACTGCAGCTGCAGGAACACACCTATTGATGCTTGGCGACAAATTTTCAACTTGAGGGTGGTAGCTAGCCAGGCGGGTATCAGAAAAAGCCCTACCACCATGCTATGGTTTCCTTACGATGTTTTCCTTCACCGAAAGCTCAGGCTCATTGCAGGGATTCAAACTCACGTCAATCGACGCGAAATCGTACACGCTAGCACTGAACCATCATTGCGTCATCATTCACTGACCCGGAAACGCGACAATCCAAATGGGAGTCACTATCACAAATTTATAACCACTAAGCTTCACTACAGGATTTACTTACTTTTCTTACTTCATTTCTACATGGGATTTAGGACACCATTCTTTACTACGACGATGATTTTTTGATGAGGCAATTACCTGAAAATAATGAAAGGTGTTATTTAACATGTAAATATGTAAAAAAATATCTTTATTTCCACGCATTATCATGGCAAGTCGCAATACTATCAAATGGACATAAAGATCTATCATATTTGTCGTTTTTTTTAAGTTCATAATACGTTTTCGGTTGGAGTAATGATTAGGGTCGAAGTCCACGCCTTCCCTCGGGAAGAGTCCTAACCTAGTAAAGGAATATTTCATTATAAATTAATTAACTTAACTACAACATCACTTTTTTTTTTTTTTTTTTGTTTGCGGTATAGATTATTTTTATAGGTTACTAGCTGAGACCGCGATTTCACTCGCCTGGACAACTAAAAAACCTTTTTTTTATTTTTGTGCGGAACCATAATTATTTTTCTAAAATAAAAGTAACCTATAACTATCTATCGGCCAGTGGGAGTCCTGTTAAAATCGGTCCAACCCTTTCGGAGATTATCCGGAACAAACTCCTTACAGTCGTAGTGAGAAGCTCTACGTGTAGATAACCTTCCTCAATAAACAGGCTATTAATTGCTGAAACAAATTTTCAAATCTGACTGCTAGTTCCGGAGATTGGCGCGTTCAAACAAACAAACTATTCTTGACGGCATTAATTTTTTAGAGTGTTCAAAAATATTACTGGTCTGTAAAAACCATTTTTCGATTCAGGGATCCATTTTTTTAACTATTTCGCTACATACGTATATTTTATAGTTTCTTGAATTATGTAATAATAATAGTAAATTACCGGGTATGTTGAATAATACAACGTATTTCAATTAATAAATAAAAACCCCCAATTCAGAATTTAAAATCTTACGATTCAAATAATTGGAACGTAAATTAATATGTACATGTAGGTAGCACAGCATTACAAAAATGCCAACATAATTTTGAAGTTTGACATTAATGAATTTACTGCGTCGAATTAAAAAGCGGACTATACTAGGTTTAAATTTATTAATACCGTTATTATGATATGTAAGTGAGTTGATTCCACTGTACAAAAAGGCAATGTATAAATTTATAACTAACTTTAGACTTGGTAGTACAAGGATGCGCACGCGCAGCCTACGGATCTCTCACTCGCTGTTATTACGAAAACGTCAGGTGCTAGCCATAGCGAACGTTTCCTTGTATTGCATTTTCGTCTTTGTTTTCATCAAAATCAAAGCTACGGGAATAAAAAGATCATAAAATCTATTTATTTCATTCAATGCGTTTCAAACGGTCCACTCATAATGTTTAATCAATTCATTATAAAATGTAGTTGTCGAATTGGCCTAGCTGTGTCACAACCAGACTTGTACGGACTATTAAATTTATAAAATATTTATTTATTTTGAAGCTTGTATGAAGCTCATAAAATGATTGCATGCAAAACTATCGTATAGATTACTATTTAAATAATGCGCTTAATACGTGTGTAATTAATTAAAAACCGCATCTATTGCATGTCCATTTTAAATAATACATAGTAAATGAAATTGATTATTAAAATTTCATTATTTCATTTTCTTTTTTCGTTCAATTGGCACCGTAGATCATAGACTATGCACTGGGGTAGAACTATTTGCCAGTGTAAATATTTTTCCCACTGAAGTGCAAATTAATTATATAATTAAAATTCTGGGGTAATTTTTAAAGAGGTAAAAGTTACTGCGGATGTATCACCCCCATACTATATTTCATACAACTACATAAGGTGGCAAAATGGCGTACGGCCTGCCTGATGGTAAGCAGTTACAGTAACCTATGGACGCTTGTTAGACCAGAGGTACCAAAAGCGCATTGCCGACCTTGAACCTCCTTGACCTACTTCACGGAGTGCTGGAAATCTTAGTTACCGAAGGAACATAAGAAAAGGTTATTTAGCTGCGATCTTCTGTAGGATGTCGGGTTTTCAATAGTCGGGCCGCTCAGAGCCGCTCGGGCCAAATCAGAGAGAAATATCCGAAAAGATTTCTTTGTGGCCTACCTTTCTTAAACAACCCTTACACTTATTTCAGCCGCAAAGTAGCACTGCTCGCACTGCTATGTTCTGGATTGAAGGGTGTGGTGTATATTTTTATTCGATATTTTTTTATCTAATAATAACATTTTTATATAATACCCGCTCCCATTTATAGAGCTATAAACCCCGAACCATAAACCGTTTTCCCCATAACGCTGAAAAGTGTTAAATATCCCGATTAAAAATAACATCAAACAAGGGAAACGTTAATAGACAGTATCGACCAGCCTGAGGTCATCGATCCCATACTTAAGAGACATGTAAACATCATCACAAAGTGCTAAGGAGTTTAGACAAAGACTTCGCTATTCGTCTGTATACGGTCCTTCAAGTACAGTTTAGTGATTATACGGAGTTTGGCTAGAAAATATTCTGCCTATACTTAGGGGCGTATTTATCCTATAGCCTTAGTCCGGGAACAAATGACCCTTTTGGGAGCACCTAGATACGAGTAAGTAAAATATATGTGGGTCTTCAAATAGGACAATTTTTTTGGGCTTTGTTTGGACGTAAATTCTGCGTCAGGTGGATTACAATATTTAAGTGTTTTCTCTAAATGTGGTGACTTATTTTGTAATCATAAAAAAATCTAAGGCCTCCTAGTGACATCCGTTACACTTCATAATCATAACAATTTTTTTATTTATATTATTTTGTGGGGGCAAAGTTTAAAGGGCCATAGCGCCAAATCTTGAAATCCGTCACTGCAGTCTACACTTGTCATTTATAACCTAAATGAAAAATATGTCACGAAAAAAAAATCACCTTAAGCCATTTAAGCGCCTATAACATAAACGGACAGACAGAAAGACGTTGAGTTGTATAACATGTATAGAAGAAGAATGCACTTGTTTTTGTTTAGCAGCAAGGAGTGTCAGTGACCACTAGAGACTAAGAAGAGAAAAATAATCTATATTATAAAAGCGAGTAAAGTCATCGGCAGAAATTAGTATTATAATATGTGCAAAAAACGCATTAACGCCAACGGCGGCATTTCTGCGTATAGCAACCAATAACTAAATTTAAGCCTTTAAAGATGCAATAAGCAGTTTCCGTATACCCGTCTTATGTTCACAAATTGTACGTTGCATTGTAAGAATATCTTCACGGTCATTATTTTGTTAAGGAGTGAGCAGTTTTATTGAAGGCAGAAGTTATGATTGCGATTCATTGATGAATTATGAAGGCAAGTAAATTTGCCGTAGCGCTGCATTATACGACTAACTCCCACATCGCCAACGCACCCGTGTAAACTCAAGCTTATTGTTATTCTCATATCCCGTACTTGCCTATAGCTTGCCAAATTACTTAACGTTCATGGTTACGGCTCCGCTCCTTAGGGTCTTAGCGTGAACTTATATTGTTTATAACTTTCCTAAATAATTATATTAGGAAATATAAAAATATTTTTTCAAATCTTTTAAATTCTGTAAATCTTTAAATTCTGGTAGATCTAGAGTAACACGGTCAAACAAACAATCTCTTGAACTTTAAATACTACATCTATTGGTACAGTCACTGTCCTACTAGTGGGCAAAATCTCGTAAAGAAATTCACGTACGAGCGTCCATAAGCAGATTAAAGCCAACAAAAAGCAAATTAAAATGGAGCAATGATGGCTCAGTGGTAGTGTGTACGACTTCGCGTCGATTTACGTGAGTTCGAATCCCTGTAATGAGCCTGAGCTTTCGGTGAAGGAAAAAATCGTGAGGAAACCATAGCATGGTGGTAGAGCTTTTTCTAATGCCCGCCTGGCTAGCTACCACCCTCAAGTTGAAAATCTGTCGCCAAGCACCAATAGGTGTGTCCCGGCAGCTGCACTTGAGAGCTAGTTTTAGTGTGTTATCATCTTGGGCCACATCGTCACTTAACATTAAGGTAAAACCACCAGTAATTGACACTGCACCAATAGTTGACACTCTGACGAAGAAAATTAAATATTTGATACTAAATTGTTTTGAAGTCTTGAGTTTGTTAACCGACTTTTATAACTGACTGTACCTATATGTATTTATAACATTAAAAATATATCAGTAATCAGTCATTTTGGCCATCTCGATCTTCCTTTTTTTCTTAATATTTAATTTTCTTCGTCAGAGTGTCAACTATTGGTGCAGTGTCAATTACTGGTGGTTTTACCTTAGGTGAGATTGTGGCCACTACGACAAACCTATAACGATAAAAAAAGATGTCTTTTTAACCAATTTAAAATAGTAAATAATATTTTCATAAAGTTTTTCAGTTCCTTTTCTTGTGACTAACATGATATTTGAAGATCAACATAATTTAGGTAAGAGATACTTCGGTTCTCGGTTCTCATTCCAATGCTGCATTAAAATAACCGCCACGGCCGGGTGTAGCTCTAGGGTTGACACTTGGAAATCTATACTTGCGGTCTATATAAACGAGCGTAGTAGTAATGCACGTCAAGCAATACTTAAAGCCTTGTGCAAGTACGAGAAGTATGAACAACTATAAGCTTCACCACAAATAAATTACAGGTAAAGCTGTGTGGCACAACTAGTAATATTATAAGGCTGGATAGTTTTTATGTTCGAACGCCATTAACTCGGGAACTACTAGTCCGATTTGAAGAATAATTTTATCGTTGGCCATATCACTTCACGCTACGAATTAAGGAGCGAAATTGAATGTTAACTCTTAAATTGTATTTTTTTATATTTATTACAAAACATTGAAATAGTATACAGCATACGTAAAAACTAAAACAAATAAAAATCAAAAGTTTTGTTTTACTCCTTAGATACTTGATCCTTATAAAAAAACTCGATGTTTTCATAAACATTTATTCTATAGTCCACGCGAACGGAGCCCCGGACTTAGCTAGTATTACATAATACAAGTTCAAATAACTTTTAACTTTCAACGAAGAATTAAAATACAAACCAAGCATGGCAGCTCAAACAAAGTACTGCCAAAAACTCCGTTATACTTCTTTGAATGTGGCTATCTTCACACAGTAAAATAAAAGGTTTTAGCGAGCAACTTCAGAGTGTACAGTGCTTGTAACAAAGTGTGCGTCCATCGCAGAAAACATCTCTCATCATTTTTCACACAGATCCTAAAGAAGTATAACTACTAAAACTGTGGAGGGGATCAGTCAGATACTTTAATGTTAAGTTTTAAAAATTTGGCTTAACTACACTTAAAATAAACTGTCAAATTATTACTTCTTCTTCTTCTTTATTTGGTGCCGCAAAAAGCACTTGCCAGTATCAAGTAGTAAAAGTCTTCGTAGTATTTTTAGAACTATCTAGGGAATTTTTGTGACATCTCAAAATGTATGTTTTCAGTTTATATTTCAAACTAAGTCAAAGAACCTAAGTTAATGAATTAAAATAAAAACCACAACATGGCTGTTCAAGATCCCGCGAAAAAACTCCCAAATTATACTTACAGTTTATTTATTTGGCGCGCCCACAGAGTATCAATGTTTTAAACATGTTACAATAATATAAATATTGAATCATGTCATAATTGGTGAATTTTATAAATTGAAGATTTATGGGAGGTCAAAGAACTAGAAAATTTATTGATAATAGTGACAACCCTAGGTCTTATTTAATCCTCTCTTGTCGTTGCCCGGGAAGGCTTCCACTTGACTCGACCTACTTTTCGGAAATGTTTGAAAATATTACCAGTATTCTCGCTTTTTTTTATCGTAACCCAAGAGTTCGGTACTAGCGAGGTTTTGGATAAACGGTGTATAAAATATTACACTAGATATTTGAAAAAATAAAATTAATTGTTTTAATTTTCGTTTGTTTTAATTAGTTATTGGTTTATTGATAAAAAGTCAAAAAATACAGATCTGGATAATAATAATAATTTAATATTCCCTTGGGGAAATTGAGATTTTTTGTCTGGGACCCTAGTGATCTGAAACGCCAATCAGAAAATGTGAGGTCATGGTATATTATTTATGTACACAGTCAAGTGTTATTCTTATTAGGTTATCTTGTGAAAAGTCACTCTAAAATTATTACTAAGTGTATGTAGTAATAGTGAATTTAAAATTAATATAAGTGCTGAATGAAATTCGAATATAATCGTAAATATTATTTGTACAGTTGGGAAAAACGATAATTTAAAAGAGATAAGCTCGATTGAGATTCTTACCGGTTCTTCTTGATGTCTGGGATGTTTTCCCGGGTATTCAACATATAAAGTGTTTATAACCAATTTTCCAAAGTTGCCTACCTACTAACAGATTGATGATAATTATAACTTGTTAAAGAGGCGTGTAGAGGTACTACGAGCCGTGAAGCGTGTAACTATGCCATTCTGTCCGTGAAAATCTAATTTACTGTTTTTTTTGCTGTTTTATTTAAACTTCGACTTTTTTATCCAGTTATTTATAGCAACAACCTCATCTGATGTTAAGCGCCGATGTCGCTCAACATAGTAACACGTTAAGTTTAGTGGGGCGACTGGCTTTCATGTAATGTTGCTTGAACAGACCTACAGTTGCTTAGCCACAGATTTTCAACTTGATGACGTGGTCGGTGGTAGCTAGCCAGGCGAGCATTACAAAATACCCTATCACCATATTGTGGTTTTATCATGATTTTATCTTTCAGCGAAAACTCAGACCCATTGCAGGGAATCGAATTTACCACATCCATAAGGCTTCCATCAAGCAAACATTGCTTCAAATTATAATATTCAATTATATTATAATTTTCTCAAAGTACACGTTGTAATGTGTACAATGTAGAAATATTTCTTATTATATAATAAATACCATGAGATCGGACTTAACATCCGCTCTTTACGACCATTCACAACGTAATGACAGAATTTTGTCTTAACATTTTTTACTATACTTTCAATATCGATACATTTCCATGTACCCTCGCCAAGCTAAATTTATATCTAATTACTACCAACATTAAAAAAAATGCATAGAGCTTTTTTACAAAAAAAAAAAATAGAGCAGGCGCACAAGAATTTAGCAACCCCAATAATACATACAGTGCACTCGATAATTATCTACCTACTTCCTTTTTTTGTTACTTTATAATTCCACTAAAAAATAATTTAAAATACAGAAATGGATATATTAATTAAATTATTAACTGTTCTTTTTACTATATGAATTTGACATTTATTTTATTGCTAATATCATGTGATGAGCCGAGCTGGCTGATTGCGCGTAATGTTATTGTTTCTGTTCTGTTCCTGAGTGCTGTCTCGCTGCCCATCTCGCTGCGTATTAAAATTAATAAACACAAAAGTTTTGGTAGGTCTGTCTTGGGAGTAGTATATATTTTAATGTTTAAATTCATCAGTATGTCCTATTTTAGCGACCATTATTCTGTCGCAATTATCAGACCAGGAGAGTCTTTAATAAATAAAATTATTAGATCATATGACATCTTGGCATCACCCGTAACCTATTAAACTGTATTGAAACGCACAATTTTGTTTTTCTTTAGTATTTTAGCGTATTGTAATAAAAAGTTAATCAGAGTATATTCGGAAAATCCCGTATTTGGCGAAGCGAATACGGACGTTATTCGGAACAGCTCTGGTGCGTTTCAATCGGTAACAATAGTCAAGGGTTTGGGGTGGAACTCTAGAGAATTCCCGTTGATATTGTATTATCGGTTGCGGACGTGAACCGAATGCCTTCCTACTGATTGGCCGTTTGTATTTCGCTATACATATTATACAAAATAACTTTTAGGTTATTCTTTATTTGGCGCGTTTAGTTGAGGATAAAATTGAGATCTGCTCGCGTAATATGTGAAAGAAGTAGGTACGACATAATGAAGTTAGCCATCAATAATAATAATGTGTATTCAATTTACTTTTTTTTTTAATTTTTGTAAAAATAATTTAACGTTTTATAAATCATTGATGACTGAGTACATCATGGACATTGGTAGTTGGGATTAAAATTGTTGAGCTATTTGTTAGTTTCGTATTTTGTGAAACAAAAGTGAAGTACATTTTTTTGTGAAACTTTTTGGCCATCATAAGTGTAAAATAGCAAAGTTGAATTTTATTGCAACGTAGCGTTTTTGACGTAAAAAGGACGGGAAAATCTATACTTGGCTAGAGAGAGAAAGAGAAAGAACTATGCTATAAACCAAGAGAGATAGATGAGCGTAATAGAATGGGACAAGTGTACGCAAACATGAAATAAAACAATAAAACGATTAAAGTATTTGAAACAGTCGTGCTTTTTTATAATATCACGACAAAGAAACGGAATTGTGCTTGATGTAAGCACAGTACAATCTAAAAACACTGGCGACCACCCAGAGATCAATAATTCACGGCCAATCATCATTTCTTCGCGTTACTCAGCAGTATGCACCACGTTCAGGTTAGTTTGGCTTATCAAGTGTTAAGATATTATTTGCCCCGTTACACTTTTCATTGTATATGTATATTCAAAGTGAAAAGAATAGATTCAGAGGTACACAATGAAATAATACTTTAGTTCAAATTTCTGAATGGTTTGCTCTAAATAAATTACTACCAAATGCAAACAAAATCAAATGTATGAGCCTTACCCAATGTTCGGCATGTTGATTGTCATATCAAGATAGAAGGGATTTTAGTAGACTTAGTTGATAATACTGTCTTCTTGGTTATTACGCTTGATTCAAAATTACAGTGGGGTCCGCACATTCAAACTTTGGCGGGAAGATTAAGTTCTGCTGCATTCACAGTACTTAAGATTCGGCAGTTAACAGATATTGCCACTGCTAGGTTAGTCTACTTCGCTTACTTCCATAGCATAATGTCTTACGGTATTTTGCTGTGGGGTTCAGCTGCTGAGGTAGACACCATAATCACATTACAAACGCGAGCAGTTCGAGCAAAATACAACATGAGATCTCGTGGATTACTAAAGAACGGGTTCCTGGAGTAATATCTTGACTTTGGCCTCCCAATATATTCTCGATAGTTTGATATATATTCGTAAAAACTTTAACAAGCTTGATTTTGTCAAAGACCAACACAGTTTTAATATTAGAAGTAGACATAAATTAGTCGTACCGTGTTTTAGACTTAGTAAGACTAATAAAAGTTTTTAGGTAATAATGTTAGGTTCTATAATAAGATCTTGACGCACATTACAGATTTGTTGAGTTTGATAAGTTCAAGGATCATGTCAAGCAGGTTTTACTGTCTAAAGGTTATTATAGGGTGGGACATTATTTGAATGATACTGTCACTCTGTGTATCTACTAAATTATTAATAAGATAATATGATTATTGACTGTAAATATTATATATACCTACAGTTGGGAAAAAATATTTAAAAAAAAGATAAGCCCGATCCCTTTTCCTGCCGGTTCTTCTCGATGACTGGGATGTTTTCCGAACCGGTGGTAGTGTTTGACGTTCATAAGTACCTTCTTAGGGCCCAAATGCAATAAAGTATTCTTTGATTTTGTTAATAAGCTAATTTGTTTTTAATAAAAAGTACAGATTTCGTAATGGGAAATAGAAAATGATAGCTCAGTAGTAGCGTGAACGGAAACGTAGTCGATCGACACAAGTTCGAATCCCTGCAATGATCCTGAGCTTTCGGTAACGGAAAACATCGTTATAAAACCATAATGTGGTGATAGGGCATTTTCTAATACCCGTCTGGCTGGCCACCACCACCAAGTTGAAAATCTGTTGCTAAGCACCTATAATTGAGTTCCGGCAGCTGCACTTGAGAGCCAGTTCCTTCAAATAGGCTTATCATGCTATCATTATGGACCACATCATCACTCGAGAACAAGTGAGATTGTGGCCAAACTAAAACATATATTAAGAAAAAAAAAACAATTCCAACCGATACCTACGGAAATTTTATCGATAACCAAAATACGTGGCGATTAAAGTTGCATCACTATTAACGGTCATCTGTCATCTGTCACAGGCGCCTTGTTCATGGATAATGTATATTCCCTTCGAGTTTTCAACAAAGCAAGAGATAGTAAACCGCTCCGTTTTCTCAGGAAACGATGTTAAGCCCTAAGGAGTTACGGCCGAGCTAAATTACCGTAATGAAACAGAAAATTACAGTGCAAACACACTGTTTATCTTTTGCCGTGACAAGCGAGCGGTCGCCGTTGGTCACGATCACTTGTTACAAACAATTACAAACGGTCACGTCTTTATTTACATACATACCTGTACTATTGTGTACTGTAGTTTATTAAAACTACGTAGTACTTAGCGTATTACCCGCAGCACGCGTTTGACCACAGTGACACAAATTAAGTAGAGGCGAGTAGTTCCGTACCAAAACAGTTCTAAGAATTATATCATCTACCGGAACGATACTGGTCCCATAAGAGATGTTAACTTAAATAGTTACACATGTTCATTAAAGGTCATTTGAGATGGTGCGGTCACATTGAACGCATAGGTGACTCAAGGCTCAATACATAGCTGAAGATTTTTTTTTATACAAGTAAAGTGGCAAACGGCTCGCCTGATGGTAAGCAGCTACTGTAGTCTATGAACGCTTGTAATACCATAGATATCACTAGCAGGTTGCTGGCCGTGAACCCCTTACCCTAAGAAGCACTGGAAGCCCTACTAACTGCAGAAACAGAACACAAAAATATTTGACTCCGATTTTCTGTAGGTGGAATTATTCTACTAATCGGACTGCCCCAAGTAGGGAGAAATCTCCAAAGAAATTTCTTTTTGTACCCCCTTCTCTAACGAGCTCTGGAAACTCTACTCACCGCAGAAACACAATACGAGCACGGAAAGCGAAGACCTGCGGATCAATTTTTTCGTTAACGATATGTAATTAAGCGTCATCTCACCGCATGTCATATATCTTTAGATGAGTAGACAGACACCAAACTGGCGCAACTTTTTCATAAGGCAGTAGAAGTATACGAAGATCTTCCACTAAAAGACCTCCATGGAAAACGCCTTCTGAAAAAGAAATGTCCTAATCCTTTCTATGTGTGCACTTTTATTTCTTCTGTAACTTTACCTTGTAAGTAGCTCCTCGTTGCCTGGACAGGTTGCAGAGACGGGCCGTTCGCACTGTTAATCTCGGCACGAAGTAAAAAGTTCTCTATGTCTTATTTATCTTCGTCGTACCGTGAAACTGTTGAACCATCTCCTGGCCAATACATTCCCTCCTTCTTATGACATCGGGTCCTTCAAGCGTAACGTGAAGAGATATTCATACAGGCCGACATGACAGTGGCGACCGCCGATGGATTTCGATCTCTCGGTGGTCACCGTTGTATTTGGATTGGACTATGCTTACCATCAAGGACAGTAAAGTCAAAACGCCGAACCATTATAAAAAAAATGATTTTACGAGCTACATTCACTCCCATTCCCTTAACTGACGTGGTTTGACGTTGACGGATACGTCAAGGAGTAACATCATTATCACGTTTTCGGTGCAAGATCGACTGCGCTTATGAATTTGGGATTTTAAGCAAACCGACTCCCGCCGAGTGTAAGTGAACAGCTACTTGAGTATCATGTATATCAATAAAAAATATTTAAAAAAAGTACCAATAATCATGTAGTAAAAAGTGTGTGGTTATTATATCCGGCTAGTGTGTTCCCTCTTTCTTATAACTTGAAGTCTTTCAAAATTCAAACATAACGTGAAGAGACATTTGAGCAAACCAGCATGACAGCGACTGTCAATGGATTGTAGATCCCTCAGTAGTCGCCGATGCTGTTGATTACACTGTGGTTACCATCAGGTAGGTAAAGTGACATCACTTTGCGTGATACGATAAAAAAGTTCTTTTGTTTATAATTACACCAACCAGGAATAGCACACACGCGGTCGTCACGTGAGGTTTATTTAAAACTTTCTTAACCCTTTCATATCTCTTCCTTTCTTTAGGACGAAATGGGGAAAATCATTGCAAATGTAACCTGACAAAGTAGCCTTTGTTAAGTCCTTTAAAAATATTATCTCATTGAAATAATATATGACATAACTAGATAGCAATAAAAACTTACTTATTTTTAATAATACATCTGATAAAAATAATTATCCTATTTTATATTAACAAAATAATTATTGTCATTCATATTTGATAAAAAATATACTTAATCCGGCTTTAGTATTATAAATTTACTTCAGATGTTTAAGCATCGGTGGTTCAGTGGTAGAATGCTCGCCTGCCACGCGGGCGGCCCGGGTTCGATTCCCGGCCGATGCAACTATGATTTTTTTACATATTTTTTGCTTATAACTATCGGATTTATGCAAGTAGAATGGACATGGAAAAATATTAAAAAATAAATAAAACTTTCATTTTATCTACAATATTTTAATGGAGCATCCGATAACGAGTCAATAAAATCGATAGTTACGATTGGTTCAAGCATCTGTTTGTTTCTCGACTGTTTTCTACCGTATTCTACTTTTCTACTGACCCTATAAAGAATTTATATCGGGAAGATAATTATATATTATATGCTTTATATTTACATTAACGTATCAATAAAGTACGCCAATGTGTAACGAAGCTTCCATCAACACGAAAACGTCTGCAATTAAATGAGGGCAAATTAGTTCAACATTTTTTTTTTTCTTTTTTTTTCGAAATGACTATACTGTTAGCCTTAGGGGCTCTGGAGCCTTTGCGGCTTTTACAGCTTCACCGGGCTTGGGGGCGAGCGCGGAAGGCACTCAGTCGCGAAAGCTAGGCAACAAGCTCCAAGGGTGCCAAAGTGGCCGAACCTCGGCTTGGGCTGTTGCCGATCATGCGAAAAAGTCGCGATCTGACTGAATCCCTATCCATAGAAATTCGAGCTAACTAACTGTACAAATATACATGTTCCTGCCTTCTGGGAGGAAGGAAGGAACATGTGTATATGTATTTAGTGATTTGGTAAGTTTTATCTAAATTAACTAGCCAAAAAAAGAAAAAAAAAGTTCCTTACAGAACCTATGTACCTGAGTGAACCTGAAGTTCCTGAACCTTAAGTTCAACATTAAAACATCCCCTACTAGTTATTTTAACTCATAAAAACATCGAGCGTAAAATGTGTTTAAGCTGTGTAATTTTAAGGATCGTCACAAACAAAATCTTTGATTGAGGGCCGATTTACTGTCACTCAATTTTAATAGTATTATACTCATACTCATATACTCAATAGGTATTCTAATAGTATTATTTATTTAGCACACCAATAATTATAAAAAAAGAAAAATCATAAAATTAAATAGTTAAGATAAGATACTTCATCAAACCTTCAAACTTTTGAGGAAACGATAACAAAAGATGAAGTGTGGTTACCAAAAAAAAGAATTGAACTTGCGATTAAAGTCAAACACATACATATTTCTACAAACGCAAAATTATTCTCTTACATCAAATGTTTCAAACAATTAGGCGTGAAATTTATAGCTGTTTTAGTGTATAACAGTGAAATTAAATATTTTCATCACTGCTATTTCACAGGTGATCAATAACAACCTGCTATACATTAAGACACGTGTACAGCGTGGCTGAATAGCCTACTTTAGGACCTTAGTTAAAGGTAATTTTTTTTTTGGGAATAAAAATTTGAAGCTACTAAACAGCTGCGTTTCCGTAAAAGACCTTTATTTTAGAAACAAGAATTAATTACATATGTGATTGTTTTTAGCTTCTAGACATAATATAGACGTTTGAATTCTACAAATTATAATTTACAGGTGTTTATAGTCATATTTTTTATTACTTAATATTAATATTGAATTAGCAGTCATACAGATTCCTAATTATGATCAATTATTTTTAATATCATATGAAAAATAACAGTGATGCATGAACAAGGCATATTAAACAATACATAAAGAGGCAATTATAGTATTTGACAAACGAAATGAATTTTCTTACTTCGCACCTAGCACTCAAGATTTTCGACAATAATTCTCATTGTAATTTCAGATATAAATAAACTTAAACCTAAAGAAACCTTTCTAAAATATTAAACGTTTTATTTTTAAATAATATATTCTATGAATAAATAACAGTTACAACAGAAAGTTAACACCGTATAATGATTTATTAGAAGCATCAACTGCGGCAACGATCTCTACGTAGAAAGTTTTTTTTATCGGGAAACTTTAAAAGCACATATTCAAACGATTCAATGGAAAGTCGACATAAATCCAACACACACAATATTTTACAGAGTAGTTCTCACAATATAATTGTTTAAGTGATAAACGATCTAAGAATCGTAGTTATAGCTTCATTATGAAGCATAATTTACAACGCAGTTTGGATTTTATAATGAATTCAAGTAAAAATGATAATTCCTAGTTTAGATTTGCTCGTTTTCAATATTATTTATTATCCATATATAGATAATCCTTCTATATAGGTATATTAATAATTCTGTATTTCTGTCTGTACATTTATATTTTTTTCCAATTTCCCGTTACACATACTAATTATAATATTAAAAGGCGAAAGTGACTTTGATTGTTTGTTACTCAATCACGGAAAAACGGCTGAACGGATTTGGGTGAAATTTGTCACACAGATAGTTTATAACCTTTTATCCCAGTAACAACAATTTGTGTAGTTCACGCAAGCGGAGCCGCGGGCACAGTTAGTCCTATATAAAGGACACTGGTCACGAATACGCCTAGAATGTTTTTTGTCTGAAATTCTGTCAGTTTGTATGTCCGGATTTAACTCAAAAACGGCTTGACCGATCCTTAGGAATTTTTTACACGGGAATATTATTAGTTAATTCATAAGCTATAAGAATTTTTAACAATACTTTTAGGCAAAATAAAAAAAAAAACCAAAAAAAAATATATTCCTTCCTCCCATTAGGCAGTAACATGTATTATATGTATAGTTAGTTAGATCTAATTTCAAGGATAGGGTATTAGTCAGATCGCGACTTATTTGCATGCCCAAGCCGAGGTTCGGCCACTTTGGCACCCTTGAGCTTGTTGCCTCGCTTTCGCGGCTGAGTGCCTTCCGCGCTCGCCCTCAAGCCCGGTGAAGCTGTCAAAGCCTCTAATGGCTCAAAGGCCCTTAAGGCTAAGAGTATAGTCAAAACGAAAAAATAAAATAAAAAAAGACAACGACGACCGTCGATAAACTTTCGATCACTCAGCATTCACGATTGTTTTTTAATTATACTATGCTTATTATAAGGTACAGTACCGTGACATTTTTCGAATAAAAATACATATTCTAACCCCGCGTATATCGCTGAATCTATATTATGTACGTATTGTTATTTACGCAATACATACAATTCATGGCCTGACAGAGCTGACAGGACGTTTTAATTGTGTTGCAAGCGATGCACACGTTTGCTGTACAAGCCGAGTATATGAACTGCGCACATCCGTGTTGAAGCGTTATACAATTGTGATATTAGTTTACAAAGTACTTATCTATCTATCAGATATCCCTACTCGCGTAGCAGAAAGGATTGTTGGCTCAGTGATGATAGCTTTTTATATTATTTTATATAGTAAGTGCGGTAAAGTGACCATACTGTGCCTGATGGTAAATGTACTGTGTGCTACTATAAAAATAATAATACGATGTTATTTGTGTTTAAAATGACACAAGAAACAGTCGTATACCGTTTTGACGAAAGGTCGTTGAGTTGGAAATTCCCGCAAAGTAGAAACATTGCAGTGTTTGAGTTATGGTGAACAGGTTTTGAAAACTGGGAATTATCCTGAGAAATTTCTCTAGTCGTGATCCCGTTGACTTCAGATGTCCTAATATTACCAGCAGAAACTATATGTAGAAAACGAATAATTGCGAGAGACAAGATACCTCAATCTAATGACGTTGACGTAGTTTCAAACGTCCTATTGAACATTGCGAATTGACCCTATTGCCTCCAATTCATTAGATTAATACACCTATATGTATACAACTTGTACATTAACATACAAATTGTATGATACAATATAGGAGTCATGTGTGATCGTACAGTGATTGAAGACTTAGTAAACGAGCTACTGAAAGACCTCTGTTATTATTAAAATCGCTTATAGTAAATTCATTCGGCTTTCTCAGCGAATTTAACGTAGAAATTAAAATAGTAAATAAGTAAAAAATAAGTTTTTTTTTTTTCGAACTGACTATACTGGTAGCCTGAGGGGCCCTGGAGCCTTTACGGCTTTTAAAGCTTTACCGGGCTTGGGGGCACAAGCTTCGTGTTACCTCTTAGCTTATATATCGACGTAAGCTTGACTTGAAAAGCTTGGTGACAGAGCGAGAGAGGTAACATTAAATTTGGTTTACATAACTCAGTGCGAAAGATGTTCTTTTATCTGCAATTTAATTTACTTTTCTTAATATACTCAATATTTAACCAAACACACCTGGTGTTAAGCAACGATGTAGTCTAAGATGGTAACACACTAAGCCTAGCGTAAGTGCCTCTCAAGTCCAACTGCTGAAACACACCCAGAATGCTTGGCGACAAAATTTAAATTTTACAGTGTTAGTTTGCCAGGCGAGCGTTACAAAATGCCCTATGACCATGCTATGGTTTCTTCTATGTTTCCTTCTCCAAAAGCTCGGACTCACTGTAGGGTACACGTTACTACTGAGTCATCTTTGCTTAAAATCTATGAGATCTTATTTCGATGATGATGTTGGGCTCTGCCACAAACACCTTAATCTCAGCATTCTTTTGGATCCTCAGAGTGCCTCTATGTTGATAGGTGCCAGGATCTTTCGGAGCAGTTTCCTTTCCGCTATCAGAAGCCGATTTTCTTTATGTAAGTATCCCAGGCCTTACAGCGTACGTAAAGATGGCTCTTCTTCTTCTTTATCCAACTTGGCAAATAGACCTCTCTATTGAGGACTATTACTGCCATTACCGAGTTATTAATTATAGTGTTTTCTAATGATTTCAGTGTTCTAAAAAAAATGGTGCCTCGCTTGTTAGAAATTTCCAGGAAGTTTTTGTGGCACCTCAGAATTCATGATCCATGTCATTATTTACAATCGACTTCACTTGTCACAAGAACCAAGCTTTATTATGCAATATAACACCCGTATTACACAAAATAGGGTCAAATAACACTTTATGATAAAGAACAATAACTAACAATAACTACATGACTAACTAAAATCCCAATAACAAGTTTACGGGTGTTTAACCAACTTCAAAAAAGGAGTTAGTTCTCAATTTTTATTTTTGTTATGGATGGTCAGCCATCTTCATTGTTTATGAACCGATTTAGATGATTCTTCTTTCGTTGGAAAGGGGGTACCTCAAGAATGCGAACCTTTTTAGTTTGGAACTGGACCTTCGACTTCGAAGATACACCAGGGAATTCTCCAAAATAATCCAAGTTGGTTTTATTTTTTGTTAAAAATTGTCTTGTATATAAATCACTGAATGTCAATAAACAAGAAGTCCGTCGTACTAATTCGACACGGTGACGCGGTGAGTCCGAAATCTAATTCAGTTAACAGTGACAACTCATCTAGGTCAGTTGGAAACGCAACTAGCCGGTTCTGATTATAACAGTTAAAATTAACCTATGTCACACCCTATGTGTTATTAATAATCTGGTGTTCATACGTTTACTTGTATATACACACATCCATTTACTTCACACGGATAATTTTGTATACATTTAAATACATGTCATATTAAATTAATATACTTCATCGAGTTTTGTTTCTACTGATGTTTATCATTAGTATTATTCGAATTATTCGGAAATTCGCATTATCCGATTCCAATACTATTTGCACACCACTAAACATTTTCTTTCTCTTTATTTCCTGTTTAGGGTACCGTCTCTAGGACGGACTACCTTTAAAGGGTTATCTTTTTAACCAGAATAGGTATCCGATTGAATTTTTCACAGAATAAGAGTTATAACATACAAGGATCGTGATTTTTTAATCATTTTTTTCTTCTGGTCTACCGGAACAAATATAGCTGATACATGCCTAAAACTTGTTATGGTTATGATGTAACTCTATCATAAAACAACAAATAGTAAAAACCAGCCAAGTGTGAGTCATGTTCGCGCTAATGAACTCGAAATTAATAAAAAAAATAGACTAAATATTTGGGTGTCACCCTCTACTCGAAGCTTCACTTCAACGCACACGTCACTATAGTCCGGAATAGGGCCGTCTGGATCCTTTCCCGCTTGCGACCCTTGCTCAGAATGGTAAGCAAAATGTCCTTAAGACATAAGCTTACACTGTACAAGATGTGCGTCCGTCCGATCTTGACATATAGCTGCGCCGCGTTTGCACATATGTCCAAACATAACTTTGCCCGCATGCAAGGAGTCCAAAATCGATTTCTCCGCCTCCTTCTCGACCCTCCAGCCTTCGTTAGGAACATGGACTTCCACAGGGACAAGGGGCTCCCCTCGATAGAAGCCTATGTGAAGTATCTCACTAGGAGATATTTCGATAGCGTTTCGAATCATCCCACCAACCCGCTCGTAAAATCCACCGTGAACTACAATCCAGACAACTCGATCCCAGTTGTCCAACGCTATAAACGCCGCCCGCGAAATCTATTTTTCGATCCCGATGACGACATCGAGAAAGCTCAACAACATATGCGTGCTCGCGCCCACGCCCGCAAAACCACCGTTCCCTCCGCAGGGGACGTACGGTTAACTTTGCTCCCGCACACCCGCCACGACCGCCCTCCTCTGCGGCAACTCAAGCCTAGGTCCGATCCATCGGTTTGGAGCCCTTGAGCCAAGCAGCTACTCGCACGATACAGTGGCTCTATATTCACTAGCTTTCACAGTCACACATGACACTGCATTATACACACATGCATAACACATAGGTACATAGGTTCTCTAAGGGACCTTTTTTCTTTTTTTGCCTAGTTAGTTAGACAAAGGTTCCTCCTCCCAGGAGGAAGAAACATGTATATATGTATAGTTAGTTTAGATCTAATGATAGGGAATTAATCAGATCGCGACTTAATTGCATACGCGCAACAATCCGAGCCGAAGTTCGGCCACTTTGGCACCCTCGGATGTTGTTGCAAAGTTTTGGTGGCTGAGTGCCTTAAGCGCTCGCCCCCAAGCCCGGTAAAAGCTGTAAAAGCCGTAAAGGCTCCAGGGCCCCTAAGGCTAACAGTATAGTCAGTTCGAAAAAAAAATATGAAAAAATAGCATTTTTTTTTGGTAAATGAATAGTAAAAATATCGTGTGGTGGTGAGTACCTCTTGGTAATCGAATTCGAATTGACCCTGAGAGATTTTTTGTTCTCTCCGCGAATTAATTCTCTGCCTATCATAATAATAACTATATTATAAGGATGATAAATTAACAATCCTGATCACTGAGACAAAGATCCATGAACAGCCACTATCCTTGTTATAACCCACAATACCGTCGCTAACACCATTACGTAGGATTTAAAGTCACCATGACTGATTTTTTGTCGTTAAGTACCTCATCTGCTAAGAGTACCTATAATCCTTCTTTCACTTCTTTAATGCTTATATATTTCAGTACGTATTAATCACAACATAATCTTATCATAAAATTTATTGTTGCACGATACAGAAAATAAAAAAACAATTGCATAGTTTATGTATAGATTATACGCTTTAAAAACCAAATTATAATTTCAAACTGAACAGTAATATCCGATATGGTCTAGTGGCTAGGATACCTGGCTCTCACCCAGGAGGCTCGGGTTCGATTCCCGGTATCGGAAAAAGACTTTTTGTAAGATTACCTTAATCTACTAATTCTTCTATTGTATTATCTATATCATTCAAATTGTATGGATTTGATTTGATCAAAAAAAATTTTTGCGACATAAATGTAATAGAGGAGGAGACACCTTGGAAAATGGGTGTACCTTTGAACAATCGTATTTACGATGATAGTTTCAATCCAAATTTAGTATACATTATTTTTATAACATTACAAAATGACCCTCGTACCTGTCACTAGTGGCTGTCAATGTGCACCCACCAAGTTCCAAGCGAGAAGTAATATGTTTTTAACAACTCAAATTAAATATAGTGAAAACTGTTATAAGAAAGAGTCTACATGGAAAATCAAGAACTATTGAGAAGTGTAACTCAGCAACATGGAATATTTCATAGCGAAGAAAGTAACTAAACACAATATTGTAACACAATTATTGAATATTTTAACGTGGAAAAAATCTTTTAGTTTTCAGATTA
Source organism: Saturnia pavonia (assembly GCA_947532125.1). NCBI lineage: Eukaryota > Metazoa > Arthropoda > Insecta > Lepidoptera > Saturniidae > Saturnia > Saturnia pavonia. The sequence goes on along the minus strand of OX383899.1, from coordinate 2,726,669 downwards.
CCCACAGTTAAGGACAAAACAAAGGTATATTTTTGAACAACCCTAAAGATTTCTTTTTTGAAGAATTACACTGTGTACAGTGGTTTTCGTGTTATTAAAGGTACACTTTGATAGGGTACAGGTAAAATGATCCGAAATTACAAAAAAATGCGAAAATCAGGTCAACAAGGAAGATGCTGATAACGAAAGAGAAACTGTCGGACCACAGACGAACTTTTGTTTTTGTGGGAAAAATAGAAGAAGTGGTTAATTGCGCTTTCAATGTAAGTATGGATTTAATAAATTATTTTTCCCAAGAAAGCAAGATAGGTCTTTCGTTAGTATATAATAGACATATTAGATAAACTCCTTCCATCATTGAAGCTGATAGTTATGGAGCAATGTTTAGCTTCAAATTTGCTTACTGATAAATCCGGTACAGAGACTCACTTTTTGACAACTGCCGAAAGGTTTACAAGCTGGCCGTTTAGACAGACGACCGTTATTGGACTGCCGATCTCTGTGATCGCCATTTGTTTTCGAATTGTACTATGCTTGCTATCAGACAAAGTGCCGTCATTTTGACGTGTTACTATAAAAAAAACGCTCTAAAAACTAACCTAACCTAACATAATTATAACAAAAACTATTGAACCAAACAAAAACCGGTATATAACCTAAATCTGAGTAGTGATTTAAATAAGTTCCGTTAAGTAGATAAAGCACTGGTATTGTTGAAAATTAAAACAATAGGACTTGCTGTTGATCAGACGATGTTCGACACGGCCCGGTCGGTTTGTATGCTCGGTTACCCTCCGCTGGTTAAGCCGGAAACCGCCTGGTAGCCGCGGCTATAAGGGTATGTAACATTAGCTCCTACTATGAATTTTAACTGCACACTCCGTCGTATATATTACACTTTACTGTCAGTTACGAGTTAAGGTATATTTTTGGTTAGATTTCAAATATAATTCAATTGCATATTGAATATTTAGGCGTTTAGTAGACGGTGAAAGTCAATTATTATCATTGATGGCTAATTTCATCATTTGTTGGCACGCGGCATAATATTTTTGCAGATATTTTTGTTCTGTTACACCAAAGACATATTACTTCACGTGTGTACATAAAGACACATAATTTATTTTAAATATTACTATATTATATCTATTTATATTGATAAATGTTTGAAGGTATTGTTTACCTTCATGAAAATAACTAAATAACTTGTTACCGAGTTATTATGAGTTCCCTAATAAAAAGCGTTTAAAAAAAGCGTTTGATGTTATTCAGACTTCATTGAATATATGTAATTAGTACATATATAAAGCCACGCACGCGTGCGCGCACACAAATACTCACACGCTCGCACAAAATACCATTGTTAAGTTCTTTTCGATGCACATACGATAATTGAGAGAATTGTAGAGTTCTTAATAATGTACTTATTCAGCTACTCTAGAGTTGAAAATCTGTGGCCATACGTCAAATCAGTCGTGTTCCATCAGCTTAACATCAGAACTCCGTTAACGCTTTGTCTTTTGGCATCATCGAATGCATTGTTACTTAACATTATATAAAATTATGGTTATACCCTAAGCTGCGAATCATTTACTAAGCTTACAATTTTAAACATAAAGTTACTCAAATAGTAACTGAAGCATTCATCATATTTCGAAATTGGCAATAAGGACAAAACCGTCCTCAAAAGCTGTGCTTATTGTGGGTGATCCTTAGAAGAGAGACATATGGTATCGCTGACTAGGTCTACAATCATGTCGTACATTAATTTGATATATCTCGTATGGTTTACTCAGCGTAAATCATTTAAGCGCCCCAAATGCGACTTTTTTCTGAATTGATTCACCATTGTCGCCACTGTTTATTTCGTATGTTACTTTATCTTACAAAATATATCCTATAACCTGGCCAGATAAAATAGCTATGAATTATAAACATGTACATCAGATAAGTGGTTTTCGCTTGAATAGAACATAAACGGACAGATAGATAGAGATACACTGAAAAAAAAGTTTTGATAATGGTAGCTCAAATTTTAACTATTAGTAACAAAATTCGGGGGACTACTAAACTGAGGCCTACTAGTAACCAAACTCAGTTTTGTAAAATAATTTTAGTTAATTTTTGATGAATTTATTTTGTTGGCTGGTAATGAACTAGTTTTGTGGTATTAACAAAACTGTTTGTGTACCATTAGCTTAACAGGTTTGTAATACTAATGAAACTGCTTTGTTTAAATGTAACTACAATATTTAGCTGTTTTCAAAATTTAGTTTATTTAACACAGCTTTTAATTTGCTTAAATTAGCTTAACTTTTTGGTTACTATTAATGAATTGTTTATCTATTAATAACAAAATTGTTATGTTACCCGATCAGATTTATTAAGCTACTGCTAACTTAATTATTTAGTTACTTTTAAATAAAATGTTTTGTTACCAGATTTAATAAATTTGGCTACTGCAACCAAAAGTTTATCAACTTTTAAATAAAATGTTTTGTTACCAGATTTAATTAATTTGGCTACTGTAACCAAAGTTTATTTACTTTTAAATATAATGTTTTAGTTACTTAACTGTTTATTTATGACTTACTGATATTGCTTTGTTATCTGTCACTAGTTGGTTAGCTGAATTTGTATTTGTTTTATTTAAACTAATTATCACGATTGCCATTAATTTAAATTACATTAAAATAACTTACTAGAAACTTCCAAAGTGGAGATCAGGCCTGCGAAGAAATCCTTAGGGGAAGTTCTCTAGTCAACATTTAATTTGTTGTTGTTGTTTTAATATAACAATATTAACCAATTGCAATCGTTTTAATTAGTTAATCTAAATAAAAGAAATAAACAATCAGCTAACCATCTAGCGACAGGTAGCAAAACAATGTCCGTAAATAATAAATACACAGTTAAGGTACTAATAACCAAAACATTATATTTAAAAATAAACCTTGTTTCAGTACAATAAATAAAAGATAATACCAATTTATATTTTGTTTTTATTGATGTAATAACAAAAATTTACAAAGTCTGCAGTCTCTTCGTTACCCTCTGCAACAAAAAGATTACTTTAATAATTGGTTGTAATACAAATGTATAGTGAAATACATTAGTATATTAGCCCAAATAGGAACTTACCAGTTATGTCTTCTGTAATTTCTTTTAAAATTCTGCCAGTCCTTTTCATTGCAATAATTTTGAGTCTTCTTATATACCAATTATTACTTAGTTTGTCATCATTTTCAGGATACAAAACTCTGAAGTGCTTCTTCAAAAACTGCAAAAAAAATAATTACGTATTGCAAAAGTATATTTAAATACTATATTTATACAATATATTATATAATTAAGAAACTTTATCACACTATCACTTACCAATAGAGGAGATAGTGGTCAAACACTAGCCTATCAGATATATAAAGTTGGCAAGATGGTGGCCACCTTGTTAAAACTTATCAGTTCAGGGAGTTTTTGAGACATCTTAGAATTCATATTCCATGTTATTCTTTCACATCCCATTCACTCGATAACCAAGATATATTAAGCAAGATGCCACTAATATTACTCAAAATAGAGTCAAACTATGCATGATTACGAAAAAATACTAAAACCAATAGTTACATAACTGACTAAAATCACGCCAAAACTCGTAACTTAATTCAACCAGCCAGTTGGTTCCTATTTTCTTGAAAACTAAATAAGAATTAATATTGCGCACCTGCAAAATTATCGATGTAGATTTCGAGACCCCATGATCGTAACTCATCGGCCATGGGATCGACTGACTTCTCCATGTAAAAAAGTCGTCGGTGTTTCGTTTTTGAAAGTAATTTAACATACACCATGAATATTAAAACGGAGGCACTTGAAAAACGCATAAAAAATACTCTTCATAATATCAAAGCAGTGTAGGTAATTCAGCAACTGCCGTCGACGGAAAGAAGGAGAAGAATAATATAATTTTAACACTATGTACCAGTGTTTCCATATGAAAATTAAAAACTACCGTGTTTGTAGCTTGAAATTATCGTGTTCAGAACTAGAAATAACGCGCATAAATAAAAAAATATATCTTGTTTTTATAATAAAGACAGTTTCAGACAAATCTTGTAAAAATCATATCACTGAACTTTCTATTATTTTTCAAAACCTGTTTTTTGTAGTGGTGAAACATATATTTTTAAAACTTATCATAAAGTTGGCACAATTTTATTAGGGTCTTCAAATAACTCTTGAAGTAAGCGCACCGAAAAAAGAAAAAACGGGCAATAAAAACATAATATGTACTACTTTTAAAGAGGTATGCAAAAGTAGATTGCAGTGGTGCTCTATTCTTTCTACCTTTCCCGTGAGAGACATGGCGTAAAGTTAATTAGTAAATAAATTAGTGGAATGCAGTGGTGGAGAAAAGTGTCGCCTAAAGTTACAAGGTCCCAAAAATACGTAAAAGTAAATAACAAAAAATTAACTTATTGAATTTTAAAGAAACTTCATAATTATTATGGTTGCGATCAAATAGCGCTGAAAAACGAAAAGCAAAATAATTCACTTAACTATAGAAAAATTTCGCAAAAGGGCGACAAAAATCACCGAATCTAGAGAATAAATCGCTAAGGTGGCAACACTAATAAGCGCAGAAACGCGTACCGCGGGTGGATTGCAGATTCGTGTCGAACCAAGTTCGTTTAGTTGAAAAAATATGTTAATTTATCTACTATTTATTAAACAATTTGAAATAGATAACCAAATTTTAGCTAGGAATGTTTTTGATAACTTAGTTACATATAACTGTATAAGTTTGTCTTCTAATTGATAATTAATTTTTGCTACAATAGGAAAATAAATTAATAAACATTTAATGGATTTGTTAGTCTATTATTTACTTAATACTTGCTTAGATATAACTAAACATTTTGTATAATAATTACTAGAGTGTTTGCCTATCAGTAATCAAATAGTATTTTTTTACTAAACTTTGTTTTGTATAAAGTAGATAAACGAGTTTAGCAAACACATTTCATTAAACAATAGCCAATTTTTTATTTAATAGTAACAAAAGTACGAATAGCTTAACTAGTTTGGGAAGTGCAGCAAAACCAGTTTAGTTATTTTAACAAAAGTTTGGTTACTAAGAAGTAAATTTAAGCTATTTTCTGATTAGTCAAACTAGTTCAGCTATTCATTTTTTTCAGTGTACGTTGAGTTTTATAATATGTATAGAAGATATAGATATAGATAAAACATTGAAAAATGAATAAAAGTCATTGTAGAGTGGTATCCAAGAGATAGAAAAAAGAGGAGAGATATAAAAAAGAGAGCCGGACGAACTTGGATGAGTGTTACATAAAGACTACTATTATTGTTGTTTAGTATAAAGTTATGATTCCCCATTGATTATGATAGAATAGTGATATGATGTTCGCAGATTCGAATCTCGGTTTTTACCTACGAATTTTAATTTCATTAATAAGACTCTCATCTAGCTAACCAAAAAGTAAAATATCGAAAACATAGCGAGAAAACCTGTTCGTCTCAGAAATGTTCTAAGCTGTTAGTACAGTTAGAAAAGTTTGATTTCTTTGCTTTTGAAAGACGCGGGTTCTCGTAGTGATGAACCTTCCCACTAGAAGAGGTCATTCAACATTAGGACATTTATAAAATAGTATTGTTATTTATTTAATAAATTAATTTGCTATATCTAAAAATTTTTTACTGCAATAGTCACTTATAATTCGTAGTAGGAGCCATTCAGTAAGGGAGCGTTACTCCATACAGTTACAGGTTATAACTGAGATTATGCATAACACGACACAAATGACCGGCGATTGAATGTAACATTAAAATAATTAGTTTATTATTATTCAACCCTCGAACTATTTATTAATAGTATGTAGACACCGCGTGGAGTAATTAAGTCAGTGATATATTTGGTCTTGCAATTAAATTTGTATTGAGTAACTCGCATGTAGTTTATTTCTTTATGATAATACTCGGAGTGTGTACTAAACACCATTTGCTGATGACAAAGTGTGCAAAACATTAAATTATATGCATAATGTGACATGTAAGTTCAAATGCCATTAACTTCATCATCACTCATCACTTTGCAATAAAATACATAAGAACCGTAATCATATCAAATTGTTAAATAATCAATCGTAGATATTTAAAAAGAAGGAATATATAATTACTGTATATCACATTACTTATATAAACATTTTAATAGCACTAACATACAACAAAAACGACATCTTACATAACAACAGCCAAGTATAAAAATATTCAGCTTTAACAAACACGATAGCAAACAAAGAAAATCACAGTAGAAGTGATAACAAAACTTCATAAACGAGAATGGACTACTTTTCTTTCGAGAGAAAATTACGTGCTTCGTTTCACTAAGACAAAAGATGCAAGACTTTTTATTCCATTGAATGCGCACGCGGCACCGTGTCGCAAAAACAAGCATCTAATTTGAATAATTTCAACACGTTATGCAAAGCTATTTGGTGCTAACTGCAAACAAATCGATAATGATCTTATATAAGACTAGTTTATTACTGTGACTATACTTAAACTTTGAAATAATATTTTAATTGTTTAAACCAAGATTTTTTGTCAGTAGCCACATTAATTGCCAGATCTTTTGGTTCGTTAGTCTACCTTCTGTGTCTTGAGATTTAATCTTCAGTTAAAACCAACATTTATGGAAAACAAAATGTAACTTCTGTTTGAGATTAATCCTGAAAATCATTCTATCATCCATTGTACAGAAAATATTCAAAGTTGACATTTTGTTTGTAGTTTTGTGATTTCTTATTCTCCATATATCTCTTCTTAAAATTATTCTCCTACTACTGGAGTATGCTAATCTGTATGACATTTCCATCATACGCTTTTTAATTAAGACTGATCAACTTAAGTTGATCACTATAAGTTGTTTAAGAGTTGTTGTACCAAAGGCGTCAAATTCATACAGAGTTATAACACTAAGGCTAGATTTTTTCACTCCGTCAATTGTATAGCTAAAAGAACAACAACAAACGATTGGTCATCGTCACCATTCGATATAATATGCATGTGGAGTTGTTAACTATTAGGTACGATAAGGTTTAATATTTTATTATATCAAGTTTTACAAAAATTTTACTCAGCGTCACTACCCGAAGGTACATGATCTGTTTTTCTTTAGAAATATGTTGGCGGAAAAATACAATGTGAAAAAATAGTATCACGTTTTCTATTTTCTGCTCCTGAAAAATTAACAAGAAACTCTATAACTAGAACATTTTATCCGCCTCCCAGTAGAACAAATATTGCTATGCAGGCATCGCTTTCACAAATTTGCGTTGGTTACACCAAAATGTCTACATTATTAGAAGTATTACTTTTAGTACAAATTGACTAAGAACAACAGACAAGCAGATAAAGAATTGATAGTATAACAAGCGCACATACCATTAGGCAAAAAAATTCAGATTATTGTTGCTAGCTTGCTTTAGTCACGATTTGACCAAAAATGGAAATTTATAGCCTTGCTAGATTTTTGGCATTCGCCTTAAATTAATGTATACAATAGTAAATAGAGTCCACAGCTTTAGAAAGCTTTAGATAATCAATTGGCGAACTCGTGAATGGCAAAGTCACCATCTCTTGCATATTTTCGTAGTTTTTAGCAACTGAAGATAAAAGTAATTTTAAAACATATATTATAGATGAACAGTAAGGAGATGGCACTGTCCACGATGCAAAGTATATTCTAATAACAACGACAAGCACCAAAAAATCGGCATACAATTGGCGGCCATCTGTGTCTTGCCGGCCTTTTTATTATATCATCTAACGAAACGAGCGGTTTTTTATGCTACAAAGGTGGAAAACAAGCGCTTAATAATAAGCGGCTACTGTAGCCTATGGACGCTTATAATACCATAGGTAGGTATGTATCACTAACGCGTTGCCGACTTTGAACCCCCCTACCCCAAGGAGCTCTAAGAGCCCTACTCACCGCAGGAACACAACACTAGGTCATTTAGCTGCGATCTTCTTTAGGATGGATGTATTCCACCTGTCGGGCTGCCACAAGTAGAGAGAAATCTCCAAAGATATTTTTTTGTGCCATACCTCTCTTTGAACCCACCCTTCCCCAAGGAACTCTGAAAACCCTATTCACCTCATGAACACAACACTAGGTCATTTGGCTGCGATCTTCTGCAGAGTGGATGTATTCCACCAGTCGGGCTGCCCTAAGTAGAGAGTAATCTCCAAAGAAATTTCTCTATACTCTTCCTCTCTTAGCTTTACATTAATTAGGTAGTACACGATATAATTCTCTGGTACCAGAAATACTAGATAAAGTACAGTTTAGGATCATGAAAACAACGTTAAGATATTATTCGAAAATAAATGAAAGCGTCCATTAAGAATTAGGCTGCACCTATTATTTCTCCAGTAATTAGAATGTTTTAGTTGAAATTTATTACGACTAGACGAAGCTCGACGTTATTAGACGATGGAACGTAATTGGGAAATTGCTTCATCAATATTAATTTCCCGTTCATTAGACTAGATGATTGAATAAGCCTCGAATTATTATAGAAAACTTTAATGTTATATTCTTAACTTCGTACAGCCGTAGTGGAATATAGTGGAAATAGTGAAAAATATAATTATGTACCCGATTTATTATTTTAACTTTTGTCTGTTTTTATTCGCAGCTACTTACTGAAATTTTTCTTTTATTCTTCGTTTGTACATAATTATAGTCAACAATATTTTTCAGATGAAAAATATTTAAAGATAATATGGTTGTAAGAAGTATTTTTTACAGAGTTGCAAACCTCATTCATGACCTTATCCTTTGGTCCTTGTTATATACAATCTCTTGATGTGGAAGACTCCGAAACTAAACGAAATTAAGCGGCAAAAAATCTAGTACATATTATTTACTAAGACACATCATTAGGGCTAAATTATGTTATATTTTAAATGATGGCAACGTGCGCACTTGTATCTAACGATATACTCCGCAATTGGTCATTCATTGATTGCACTTGCCATGTAATGATACCGGACCAATTAGCATTTCCTGCAGGAACTTAAAAGATCGAGGTCCACTTGACCGCGGATCGAAGTGATGGGAGATTAATTATTATCAATAGAAGGGAATTAACAGTATCCGACGTCTACGTAATTATGATACGGTACCATTAATAATAATGATTGTTTAAAATACAATTAGATATACGCAAACTTTATCGGCAGTATAGGTATTATTATTGACTCAATAATGTGTAATTTTGGTAACCTATTACATGTTAAATAATAACATGAATTGTCATTTCCTTTTTACTTCAACACCATATTAGAAAGTTTTAATACGTTTTAAAGTTTGCTGAATACGTTTAAGTTTTTCAAAATGGTTTATATTTCAGATTTAACCATTTTGATCATTTATATAAAACATTGATAACGGCAGATGCGCAAATTACGTTGGGAATTCCTGCTCAAAAATCTTCCTTGCTTTAAATGTATATCTCTTGAATTGAGATAACGCCACCTTGTGAGTGTTAGAGATATTCAGGGGAGAGAAGGCTCAAAGAAAATAAAAGAGCGGTAAGACGGTCCAAAGGATAATGGCAGATAAAAGAAGAAAAATGTTCTCTTCATACGTATTTCGGTAGCTGTATGGTTTTAGGATTTAAAACTAAAATTATTATAATTACTTACATCAATAATTTTATTCTTTATTCCTACCCTGTTTTGCCTAATCTATCATGACTTTTTCATGAAGTTTTTGTTAAATGATTCGTTTGACGCTTGTAAACTTTTTATTCGCAAAGTTGGCAGTCGGCTAAACAAGTTTCAGAAACTATGCAATGAGTTATTACGAATTAATAGGTCATTAAGAACATGTATTATATTTATCCTATTAAAAATACAATCGCGTAAATTAATTTGACATTGAAACGACCAAACGACCTTAGTAATATAAATATTTGAGAATAAATAATAAAACAGAATGTTACAACAAGAATTAATAACAAAAACTTAAATAAAGCGTAAGCGAACTGTTTAATGAAAATTAAGTAGGTAGCTACACTTAAGCAAACTTACTCATTATTTCATTACTCATTACTCATTACTTTTAATAACCAATTTACATAACATTGCTAATCTCTGGGAAACGTTGTACAAACTGTATACAAGCTGAGTTCAAACAACTTTGCTAAATTTAAACTAAAACCACAAATTTAAATATTTAAAAACATGAATATCTTCGGTGTCATCAAACCAGAACACAAACTCTAACAAATGTAAATGAATATGAAAACCTTGCCGGCTTTAGCGTTATTATACCTGTGGTAATTGTTTAATATGACACAGTCTCAATATAAATAACAGAATGTACACTTTAAACACATTTTGTAATTATGACACTGCTTAGTTCAGGCACTGCTTCGATTGACGTAAGTTTCACTCCTACAATGAGCCTTAGATTTCGCTTAAGGAAAATACGTGATGAAACTTTAGAATGGAGATAGGGTTTTTTCTTATGCACACCTAGCTAGGTGTCATTCTTAATTTGTTAATCTGTCACCAAGTGTATGTGATTTCCGACAGCCACACTTGAGAATCAGTCCTTCTAAGTTTTGTGTGTATTTAGTTTTTGTCTTAGAACGCATCGTCACTTGGTTAAGCGCTAAAACCTATCTACTGTAAATCCCGTGAATTTATACGAAAAAAATTGAACACACAATGTATTGCTCATAACCACTTCACATAATGCTGATCATACTGACAGAATAACGTTCCTATGTGAATACAGAACAAGGTTACCTCCATCGCTCAGCTCGCGGCGTCTTTATAGGAGCACCATCTCCGCCATATAAAGAGCGATTATACGTGCCATTCAATACGGTTGTCATCGTCGCCGAAAGTCATTCACGCGCAGCTTTAACAATTGGGAATTTAAAAAAGACATTAAGTACCTACTGCAACCCTAGCACGTGGATATATACCTAGATTTTAACTGTAAACTGAACTAGCTGTAGTCTAATCTCAGGTATTATTCACTAACGAAGAATTAGCAAACCATTTTCTCTTCCAAACTCCTTAATACTTATGCCACAAGGCTCAGTTTCAAATGTTCCACTACAAACAAAAAGTTATCTGACTAGTTGACAATGACGTAGTCGCAATGTAGCACAACATAAACGGGCACACAATATAACACGTAACATATTTAGTAACCAAATAGTAAAAACAAAGATTCTCACTTTTTAATATGTACGCAATATTATGTAACTCTTCTACCTGTACCCTACGGTTTCAGTTTCAATCGTACTATGTACACTTTATTCGACCGCTAACATACCCGTGATGGCTAACGATTTATTTCCCTTCCCATACATGCACACAGCTTGCCAGATTCTCGTGGCCGAGTGCCTTAAGCTCTCGCCCCCAAACCCGGTAAAGCTGTAAAAGCCGTAAAGGCTCCAAGGCCCCTAAGGCTAACAGTATACTCAGTTCGAAAAATAATAATTGCCAGATTGCTTGACGATCATGGATATTTATCTGTTCCTTACAGCGTGAAGATATATGGTTCAACCGTATTAAATTTATTTGACCAACTCTTTACCGCGTCGCCGATTACGCACCCTTGTACCCTAACGTATTAACGTATTGGAAGCAATGATGGCTCAGTGGTAGCGTGTATGGCTTCGCGTCGATTGACGTGAGTTCGAATCCCTGCAATGAACCTGAGCTTTCGGTGAAGGAAAGCATCGTTAGGAAACAATAGCGAAGTGGTAGGCATGTTCTAATGCCCGCCTGGTTAGCTACCACCCTCAAGTTGAAAATCTGTCGCCAAGCACCAATTATTGTGTTCTGGCAGGCACTTGAGAGCCAGTCTTCCACTAGGTTTATACGCAAAAACTATAATGATAAAAAAAAATCACTTCCCGTACATTCCTACAGCTAGCCAGATTGCTCGACGTTCATGGTTACTACACTGCTCCTTACAGTCGTAGCGTAAAGTTATATAGTCAAATAAGACTTTGTGGTCAAACGCTTAACCTTAAAACGCTTATAAATATATAAATTACTTCATACTTGTTAATTATATTAGAAAGTTTAATAACAAATTAAATTGTTTATTTCTGCCAGCAAAAGAAATTTCAAAATCGAATTAGTAGTTACAGAGATTACCTCTAATAATAAATAAATGTTTGACCTTTCTTAAAAAATTGGCTATAAAATGTTAAAAGATTTTTTCAAATCTGATTGGTAGTTCCAGAGATTAGCGTGTTGAAACAAACGAACAATCTTATAAGCTTTAGATTACAGGTTACAACTTTTTAAATAAACGGTGACGACCGCCGACAACAGTGACGGGTCAGTGATAGCTTGCTCGGTCACCCTATCGTACTTATGTTTAATTACCAACATTAATCTATTCAAAAAATGAACATTAACACTTGGTAAAATTATAATTTCAAAGGGCACTTGAATGTACGTATTAATTACAGTATATTTCCGTTTCAAAATAAAAAGTTTTTAATCCAACATGAATACTTAATCTCGCTTTGAATTATAAAAGCGAATATTTTAAAAGGTTATACTTTTCTAATTAACATTCAGTTTAAAATATTATTACAATATTAGGCGCCTATTACGTCTGCGTCATTATTTAAATTATACACAATCTGAGCGAGTGCCTTGCAAGTAAAAAACCTGTCTATATAAAAATCGAAAGGAAAACATTATCTATCTATTCTAAGAAACCAATTATTAGTTAAAGTACGTGTACATATTAACAAATAACAATTAAATCTTTGAATAAATTATAGCTAAAATATAAAAGACTACGCAAAAACCATTCAAGCTAACTCATCGCGCGATAATTTTTATTACTGTCATAAGCATATACTTTGAAGTTTATAATTAATTATATTTACAAAGTCAAATGTATCGGAAAATCTTCGAATGGCGAATAATGACAATGAAACAAGGAAATCGCGTGACCTTCGATTGATGCCGATTCGAAGTGTGTATTTTTATCTGATACTGGAAAAGGGTTTATTACCTTATCAGCCTATTCCTGGGCGCTGATTAACGAGTTATCGACATTGACATACTCGTATTTCATATACTTCAACTAGATGGTACCTACACATTATTTCGTGCTTGTGTCATTCTCGAAAGGATAAACGTCGTATTTCTTCAAGATTATGTCGACTTTTTTTACTTTTACTTCATACGAGTTAATTACGTTAAGATTACAATTTAATATAGTCATTTAGGGATCCCAAATAACCGATTGAAAAACAACAGGAACATGTGAACAATTTACATGTAATATAACAGGTACATACATGTAAATACACACACTTTATAAAACAGATAATTTTCCGGATGTAAATAATACTTTGTCGAATATTGAAATAATTGGGTATTTGAAAAAAAAAACGATTTTTTATGTATTTTAAAGCTCTATCATAATTATGATAATAGTCTATTGGAAAAACTCTTAAAACATTTTTTTTATTAATAATAAACAATTGAAAATTGTTATATTTTAAAAAGAATCACATGATAACGAACGCGCCACGATTGATCGCCAGTTTTGTGACGTTATAATGTTAAAGAAATTTAATCGATTAAGAGTCAAAACACTGTATCAGCTGTGTGCTACTACAATGAGCATACATTAAACATTGTGACGTCACACGCGCCCGGGTTTGTTAGGGAACGGGATCGTTTGTTTCCTACCTACAAACATTTCTCGACTTCTAATCAACATCAACAATATCTAATTCTTTAGAATAAAAGCACGTTTTACAGTTACGTTGTAACATGATAAATATTAATATATAATTATCTACTATTATGACATTCGTATCATACGTTTCGATATATCGAAAACAATGTGTGAATTAATTGTAATATTGTGATTAGATATGATTGGCAAGTAATTTATGCAAGACAGTAAGATGTAACAAATCGGCAGGCTCCTTCAAAAGTATAACATAGTGGTAGAAATATATATCTGAATTAATACTTTCGTAATTAATCTCAATTAATTAGTTATTTAGTTAATACTGATACTTCATATATACAAACATAGGACAATTGCGTTTAGAATAACAATTTATTGTATAATACAATACAGTGAAAGCACAAAATGTCATAAAAAAGAACAATATAATTCAGATATTTATCAATAATGTCCACGCGATAGTTTTTATTCAACTGTTATGTTAAATTAGTCACCTGTGTCTCGGTCCAGTGGTCGCATAAACCCAACACCGTAGGGATTAAATTTAAATCTGATGTAATGGTAAGTTAGAAACTTGATCCAAGTACAGGGCTGTACTTAAGTAAGTGGTCGCGGGCTCGCTGACCCTATTTAGACTTAATAATATATATCGGCAAGGCGTGATTATTAAGAAAAAATAATATTGACCTAGTAGAATTCGTACTATTGATCTAGTGTTCGTAGTACTGACCTATCGTTGGTTTGTAGCAATGATGACTAAGTGGTAGCATGTACGGACATCGCCTCGATCGACGTGAATTCGAATCCCTGCCATGAGCCTGAGCTTTTGGTGAAGGAAAACATCATGATAAAACCATAGCATGGTGGTAAGGCTTTTTCTAATGCCCGCCTGGCAATCTATGGCTAATCCTCGAAAATCTATCGCTAAGCTATAGCAATAGATGTGTTCCGGCAGCAGCGGCAGCTGCACTTGAAAGCCAATCTTCCACTAGGTTTAGCTTGCTACCATATTAGGCCATATAGTCACTTAAGACCAGGTGAGATTGTGACCACATCTTCAAACCTATAACGATTTAAAAAACTATTGACTAAGAACTACTGCTATTAACTGGGTGTTTTTGAAAGGCGGCCGACGCGACGCCGCGACGGCTCTCACAAAAGGATTGTCGTTTCGATAGTAATAGAACAAAGATGCCGTCTACTATGCAATCACCGTTGTTCATACTGTCCTATTTAGTGGTATCTTGGATCACATACGCCCTCACTATTCTGACATATATGATGACTTTTAAAATATGTGCCAATCATACGCTGTTATACGAAAACTCAAGCCACGGTCTCTATGAGTTTGTGTCATTATAACATTTTAGATTTGATCAAGTACTTTCATTTGTTTTTGCGGGATTCCAGAATTTATTTAGATTAAAGAGGTAGATAAACATGAATAAACTTGTGGAAAAACGCTTGTTGTTGTTGTCATCCAGAACTCTGCAGTATAACTACATGAGGGATAGATATTCACTATTTTGTCTGGATCATCTTCAAAGCATAAATCATAATAATTAACCATTATATGTAATTAAGCGATAACATAATAAAATATAAATAAATAATAAAATAAGAATACTATAAGTTACTTTTAAATACATTTTATTTTATTGTTTTATTCACGGAAACTATGGAAGGACTATAAACGGAAAAAAGCTTCTCTTTTTAGGACCCTATATCAAATTCCAAATGCGTCTCAGATCGCACAATTACCTTGAACGGTAAGTAGATATTTACCTCGTATATTCACGCTAACACTACTATCAAAGTCATATAACTTAAGATTTACACAAGTGACATCATGTTTTGTAATCATTGTGTTTGATGAAGATTTATTAAACATAACATTATGTTAATTTGAAGTCTGTATGTACATGAAAGATCTCAAACTTGTCAAGGATTTTGCTTTGTCCGGTTGGTATTTGTTTAATTTGAATAAAGACATTATAAATAAACAAAATTTTAAACAATTATACATTACTAGCTGTGCCCGCGGTTTCGCTCGCGTGGACTACTAAAAATGGTTTTTCATTTTTTGTGCGGATCCCTAATTATTTTTGTAAAATAATAGTAGCCTAAGTTATACCTTATAACATCAACTATCTGCCAGTGAAAGTCCCGTCAAAATCGGTCCAACCGTTTCAGATATTACCCAGAACAAACAGACAGACAAAAAATTTACAAATGTATTTTTGTTATAAGTACCGTGTATAATTTCATATGTATTTAGTAAAAACATGGTATTTTGACATAACAAACAGACACTTCAATTTTATTATATGTATAGATTATTTTTATATAGTGGCTAGGCGAAGTCAAATCACTGTCTTTGATGGTAAGCACAGTACAGTCGAAAAACAACGACGAAAACCGAAAGATCAGAAATCCATCCGCGATCGTCATTGTAATTACCGACGTTCAAGCCACTTAGCAAGTGTATACATACTAACTTCACTGGCTGATAACGAAATGCGACAGTCCAAGAAAGTCAGTGTAACGGTTTTATCACCATGTATATGATGGTAGCGAATACCCAGTCACTACGCTACCACCTCACTTGATTACTGGATTTTTACCGGCTAACTCCAGGAAACGAACGCGACACACCGTGTTAAAACCTGGTCTGTAGTGTTCCACCAAACAAAGCAATCTTTACCAACAGATCATTCTAAAGATATTAAATATATATGTGTGCAGCAGTTCACACGTTTCAGAAGTAAAACCTTCAGAAACAAAAAAAAATTTTCTTTAAAAATCCTTTCAGCGGGATTCGAACTATCGACTACTCGTGCGTACTGTGTATGAAGTATGGTCGTCTCACACCACTAGGCCAGTCCGATGACATCACAATCATGAAAATCAGGGCTTGCATTAACCATGTATAGTGTAAATGTATTCTATCTCATTCTCTCGTAGGCTAAATCCTATAGATGTATATGGTTGTCTCTTTTTACTTTCGGTTTTTTCGTTTCATCGACTTTCAAATCAGAATGGTGCTAAAGAAGCTTTCAATTCAAAAATTATTTTCATATCAAAATACAAAGCAGATAATTATAAGTACTGTCTTTAATAGAATCGGAGATAAAATTAGAAATATAAAATATCGTTGAGCCCTGGAGTGCAGACTATATCACCGATATCACCGACAAGCAAATCCATTCTAAAATATAGTCAACCTGGAGATCAAAGCCGGCGGAGCAATGAATGATGTTAACCATTCAGTAAAGAGCACCTAACGCAAGTTTATTACAAGATGCACTTAGAAGTTCAAATACGTTTTCAAGTCGAGATAACTCCGAAAACATTATAATAAATATCAAGATTTTTGAATCCGTCTATAAAATATGACAAACCTATAAGAGATTATATTTTTTCAATAATCCCCTCACATAGGCAGGTAATTAACTAATAGAAAAACACAATTCATATTAAATGTCAGGTACTTAATAAGAAAACGTACAAAAAGCCATGGCTTCTTGATTTTGGCACTTGAACCGTGTATTCTAATTACTTATCTATCAATATCAACAAAATGATTGAGGTTTTCCGTTTTGCGTGCATCACGTAAAAACTACTGGATAGATTTTGGTAAATTGTTGTTTTTCTTCTTCACGGATAAACTACTGGATAGATTTTGGTAAATTCTTGTTTTTCTCCTTCACGGATAAACTACTGGATAGATTTTGGTAAATTGTTGTTTTTCTCCTTCACGGATAAACTACTGGATAGATTTTGATCATATTTTTTTTGGTTAACCCCTTAGGTACTCGGTCCTTATCAAAAAGAAAAAAATATAACGATATCTAAAATCAATAGAAGTTATTGAAATTTTAAGAAACTATGATTTTTATAAGCACTAAGCGTTCTTCTGCAGCCGACGCGAGCAGAGACGTGGGCACAGCTAGTACTTAACATAAGTATAGGTATTTATGTATGCTATAAATATATTATTAGATATTTATCAATGTGATTATTGAATCTGGACTAATAACCGTACCATTGACCAACACTATTGGCTGGGTGTTCTCTGTGGGTGCATGTATTATATAAATAAATAGGCAACAACAAGCCTGAGGAGACATTCTCGCTCGAGCTATCGGACGATTTGTAATACGTGATTCGTAATCTGTGATTCGTAGTAGCCAGCACAGTATTTTTCTAACAATATGTACGAGTGCTTTTTCTTTCTTCTTTTTAACTAAAAGAAAAAATATATATGAATAAATCTGTAGTTTTGTACTTATATATATATATATATATATATATATATATATATATATATATTTGTGTTTTTGTCTGTCTGGATTGAACTGTAAAATTGCTCGACTGATTCATATAAGATTTTCTAAACGGGAAGCTTATGTCATTATCAAAGAATTAATTTTTAATAATACTCAACCGATTTTGTACACGTACACGGGAAGTTTAAGTCATTACACAATTCATATGTTAAAACAATTATCAATGTTATTTTTAGAAATAAAAAAAAACTAATTTCAAGACAGAAAATTTTCATCACTTCTCAACCGATTCTGGTAAAATTTTGTACACGGGAAGCATACGTCATTCCATAATTGATAGGCATTAACAATCTTCAATAATACGTTTAGTAATATAAAAAATATGTCACAACTGATTTTGACAATTGATAAACTAATTGTCAATAATGTGAGTGAAAATAAAATTACTGCGTAATAAGCGCGTGTGAAGCCGCGCGCGTTCCGTTAGTAATATGATAAAGCTCAAGAAATTGTTCGTTTATTTGAATGAGCTTCCAGTTAGATTTGTAAATTAAAAAAAATGCATGATTGTAGGCTAAAAAGATACATCTCTAGTGGTCTTAACAATAAAAAAACCCTATAATGCATCAGTAGATTTTAATGGAATAATACGAGTATATAACGAAGGGTTGTAAATGAACAGTTGATTAAATTTTACAACTAATATTCGTATCTCCAGCCATTTGTAAAGAGAATGCGCGCCAGTTGCCTCGAGCAACTGGCTGTTCTAAAAAACTATATCTATCTTAGATAGATTATAGTGAATATCAAAACGCAGTTAGTTTTTAATACAATTTCTTCTTGTAAATTTATATATTACAACATTTTGGTTTTATATAGCACAAATTTTATTTTCGATATCTCTAAACTGTTAGCAAACGGCCTTGGGAACAGACAGAACTTCAGATTTATTAATATAGATAGATTAATTTTACATTTAGAAAAATAAACTTAAGGCATTTATCACGTAATTAAAGTCTTCGTACAGTGTTTTTTATATCGAAACAAATAAAAATAAAATCACTGAAAAAGTTAATTTGTATATAAAATTTAATAAATAAAAAACACAAAATTTGTGAATCGTTAAAACAATGCATATAATTTAAGAACTCGTTTGCCTCTTACAAATGATTCCCCGTCACATTGCGATAAACAAAACAAATGTACCATCATTTTCGTAAATAAACGCATAACGATTTACACGAGGCAGCGTATATAATATCCAAGCATTATTTAACCACCTAAAGATACTTTATAAAGAATATTGTTCTCGATGCACTCGGGGTGACCACACAGCGTGAAACCTTACAAGGCTGTGAGCATTATACATAGAGAGGGCCAATTTCCAATTAAAATCACCGCAGGTGGCCTGCTAGAGTGCGGCACTAGAGAAAAATAGATTGCATCGACCTGAAAGACCCCGGAGCGCGGTGACGGGTTGACTTCACCGCCTAAGCGCACAGTTAATAACCTTGTCAAATTAAAAATATTCATATAATTAAGACTTAAGTTTTGTTCATTACCTTTTATTATTTAGAGAAGGGACACGCCACACCGATGATATATACATATCGTATTTTATTACCATCTGCATTCAAAAGAAAATATCCTTATTGTGGGTTTTTATTTTATTTTAATTCCACGTAATATGTATAATAGAAACATAACTATTAGTTACTACCAATCACAAGATATTAAAAACTATTATTAATTAATTTATACGTCACAATTTATTACATATAAATTTAAATTACCTAGAAATGACGTGTAAATAAGAAAAGCTTGGATTTTTTTAATTTATAAACCGGATTGTGTTTCTTTTCGGCTTTTTTCTATAACTGTGATATTTTCCGTACCGGTAGTGGTATTTTAAAATTCAAAGTGCCTTCCTAGGGCCTATATTTAATAAAGTATTTTTTGTTTTGAGTGTTAGGACACAACAATTCTCCCGTTAACCCATACCACATGGCGATCTTTCGATGGTCGGCGTTGTTTGCACTATGTTTAAGATCAGATAAAGTACTGTCACTTTGTATCGCTAAGAAAAAAAGTTACCAAAAAAATTTATAATAGACAAACACACAGCATGTCAGAGGCTAAACGTACGCAAAGTTATCTGGGCGCCGTCTGTTTCTAGGTTAAAATTTGTTTTGATAACGTCTTGATAAGAGATTTAGTTATCAGCTTAAAATATTTAGGTGATATTTTCACAAAATGATACTACTTGATTCCGACCTAAATTTCTAACTAAAGAATCATGGTGGGCCAACGAACTGACAAAAAATTAAGTTCATATTTACAATGTATTTCTTTAAAAATCAACTTGTAAAAGATCATTTTAATCCTGTTCCGTTAGTAACATAAAACAATTATTCCGGATGTCTTAGTTTAGCAACTTTTTATACCTTTTATACTATTATTAGTCCACTAATAAAAAGGTTAGTTCCCACAATCTTCATAGCTTAAAAAGCCCATTAGTGAGAAGAAGATTAAGAAAAAATGTAATCGTAGGTTATTTTATTTCCATGGCGATATTTAAAATTCGTGAATCGGCGCTTTTATAATTTCAAGCTTTTCGTAGCCAGAACAACTTAGTGTACGGTCTTTTCTAAAGTAACTGTTACGACTGAAGATAAATGCGAAGCGCGCGGTCGATTGTTAGACGGGATTCGCACCTACATTCATTCGACACCTTTAATTATTTTTAGTTTGAATATAGAAATGGAACGCCGTATCGTCGATTGGAGGTGGTATAAACCTGCATTCATTACCATTCCATTTTTCATTGTACTATATAAATTATAATATGGTTTAATTAATCGTTTAATTTATACTATTCATCAGTAAACTCCAGAATTAACAGTTACTAACTATTATTTTAAAAGTAACTCAATTAACACAGATCTTTAAGGTATCTTTTTACTATATACACATATTACACACATGCACATTTAATATGCACAGTTTTTGTTCAAACATTAAAGCTCTCTACAATTCTCCAATAACATCACAACTGAATTTCCAATAACATAAATCTTCAAAGTTTCGGTATCGGCTGAATGTAATCGTAGAAATTGGTAATATATTACAAAACAAACATAGATTTAGGATAGGAGACTTTGGTGAAGATGAAAGTTTCCAAACCGCTACACCGTCAGCTTTGGTTCGGGAGACGTCAACAGAACTGACGTAACTTATAGTGACACGACGAAACCACGATATCTCTCTACGAAAGCCTGTTCTTCATAATACCTTTTTATAGACGATATATCAAGTAATTTAATGTTAATTTTATAATAATGATATTTGTGGTGTTTATAATAGATGCGAATAAAATGAAATTTGTATTTCGAAAGAACAAATGATAGCATAACCAAATATCGGCTTCAAACACACAAATTCGTGTTATGTATCAGCCATAATACTCGTATACCGAACAAAATTTGAATTTGCCATTTTGGAGTCTTTTGCGAAAAATTTAATGTAATTGGAGGCCGAGATATATTATTGCTGTATCAATAGAGTATGTATACGCTAATATTTTGCAAATATAATAATCTTTCTATAACATTTGCTCTAAATGCTAATAACTAGATGCGCCCCATGGTTTCAGCTGTGTTAAATTTATTAAGTTAACTCTCCAACAACGTGTTGCGCTGCCGGCCGTCGTCACACTTGTGTGGCCTATTTTGGCTATCGTTCTTCTCTCTCCCCGTACTTGTCTACAGGTTGCTTGATTACCTGATGTTTATTGTTACTGCTTCGCTCCTTAGAGTCTCAGCGTGAAGTTATATAGCCATAACTTTCCTCAATAAATAGGCTACATAATCTGATTGGTAGTACCAGAGATTGGCGTGTACAAGCAAACAAAAACATTCTCTTCCAGCTTTATAATATTAGTAACTAGCTGTGTCCGCGGCTCCACTCGCGTGGAATACAGATGCTGTCGGACGAGAGAACGCGCGAATTGGGCTACCTGAAAAATGCTTATTGTGGGTGTTCCTTAGAAGATAGAAATAAGCAATCTTCTTCTTGTAGGTCTTTTTAAGATCTACAATTACTTAGAACATTAATTTCATATATCTGTTATGGTTTATTCAGCGCAATTCATTTAATCGCCCCAAAAGCGTTATTTTTTCGAATTAATTCACCATCATCGTCATTGCTTATTTCGTATATTACTTTATGTAACAAAATATATTCTATAACCTGGCCAGATAACATAGCTATAAATTAAAGGAACAACTAGGTACATATGTAAATCGGATTAATGATTTTCGCGTGAAAAGAACATAAATGGACAGACAGACAGAGAGACGTTGAGTTTTATAATATTTATATAGATAGAAGATCATTCGGCCGAGTTAAGATTATGAAGAACAACGGAATGGGATTTACAAATTTAGATAACTGGCCTCTACAATACATTAGTTAAAAGATACACAAATTTAAATAAATAAATAAGTTTGTAAGAAGAACATGACAACATTTGACAAAATGAGAACGTAAGAAACCCACACGTATAGTAAATTTTATTAATACGTTCAGAAAGCGGAACATGTCACACTTTAGCGTGTAATAGGAGAACGTTAAGATTAATTGTTACATTTAAACTAAATATTCAGATTTAATTAAAGATAATTTATAGAGCATTAACGTTGTTTCTTAATTCAGTTTATATCGTTCACGATTTTTCTTATTCATAGGATTATCGGTAAGAGATTTTATTGTTGTAAAAATTAGATTAAAGTAGGACCGCATTAGATCGGCGCTGCGCTGCGCTGAATGGCGTGGTACAAAGCATCAAAATATTATTTGAATCATTTTATTGTATATAGCTGTGCCTGCGACTCCACTCACGAGGACTACAGAATTATTGTTTATGAAGATATCGTTTTTTTTTATAACGACCAAGTATCTAAAGAATAAAGCGTTGCTTCCGGATGACAATTTTTAGCTTGCGAAACTGGATCAAATGCTTGAAATTATCATAATATATATTACTAGCGATGCCCGCGGCTCCGCTCGCGAGACGTTAACTTTTTATTGAATGAAGATATTTTTTTTTTTCTATATGAACCAAGTACCTATGTAAGGAGTGAAACAAAAAATAATTGATCAAAATCTATCCATTAGTTTTTGCGTGAAGCGCGCACAACGACAAACCTCAATCATTTTATTTATTTAGAAGATGGTGCATGTCGTATTATAGTGCCGCTGCACTGCGCATTGGGCGCGCTACACTGTGCATAATGCGCGCCACACTGCGTATAGTGCGCGCTACACTGCGCATAGCTGCCCGCTACACTGCGCATAACTGCGCATCGTGAGCATAATAATATTTTGACGCAAACTGACGCGTAGTGTCGCTCTAGTGCCAGTCTTACCTTTATTTTAATGCATGACTTAGGGATAAGCGGTTTTTGAAAAAAAAAATCGATGTTGACAGTGATGACTAATAAATATCGAAATAAAAACATCGATGTTAGAAAACAATTATTAATTGGTGCCAAACCTTTTTTTGGGTGCTACCTCTAGCGTGACGGACCTTTTTATTTCTTAGGTGCATGATCTAGTATTCACAACCTATTTTTGAGAATACTGATGTTTTCATTTACAAAAGACAAATCTCTAAACATACATGTTCGATGTTTTTATTCATAAAATCGAAAAAATCGAAAAAAAATCGAAAACATCGACTAATATCGATCATCCCTACTGCATGTTTCTACTGATGCTTAAGTCAGCAATAATTGATAAATAACAAACTTGAATAAATATGGCGGACATGACTCTGTATTGAAAGAACCGTCGACCATAATGTTTTATAGCTAGCTTTCAATTATTGCGTACTAATTAGAGGAATTGATTAATTCTAGGATTATTTACCTTTTATAACTCTGTTAATTATGATAGAATACATGCTGGCGATGGCATATAGGTATTCTAGATTCGAAATTGCACAAATAACAGCTTACGAACGTGATTTCAAATCCCTGCAATAAGCCTGAGCTTTCGATGAAGGAAAACATCGTGAGGAAACCATAGCATGGTGGTAGGGCTTTTTCTAAAGCCCGCCTGGCTAGCTACCACCCTCAAGTTGAAAATCTGTCGGCAAGCACCAATAGGTGTGTTCTGACAGCTGCACTTGAGAGCCAGTCTTCTCTAGGTTTAGCGTGTTGTCATGTTGGGCCACATCTTTACTTAAGATCAAGTGAGATTGTGGCCACAACGTTAAACCTATAACGATAACAAAAACTTATTTATAGACTTAGATCATGACATAGCAATAACAAAACGCTCAATTATCATGATTTATTTTTAAAGTTAGTCTTTAGTCTGTTAGTCTTTAGATGGATTCGAAACCACACATGTATTTTATGACATAAAATTGAAGTAGAAAAATGATAATAGCGAAATTACATTTATGTATTTGGACTACTTTATAGTTTTCAGTAAAAAAAAATCTTTCAATAATTTGTAGCGCATTTGCGCAGTTTTAGTGACAAATCTATACATATTATTGAAATTTATTTTTTTATTTGACAAGATGTAAAAAAATCACAATAAAATACCAAAACTTTCTATAGACATTTTTTTTAATATAGCAGTCATTGGATGCGGTTTGCTTTCTGAAGTATAACTAAAACTAACTCTATAGGGTCGCATTTTGTTCTTATTTTTATCGAATGGTAACTGTCTTCATTCACAATTCTGCCAATGTCACTTGAATAGAATATTTATCTAATAAAATTATTCTTGTAATCTTCAATCAACTTAAACAAGATGGCGGGTTCTTTGTTAAAACAGCAAGTTTATGTGGCAAATTTAAATGCATATTCCTATTTATTATCCACTTCACTTGTGCATAATAACACAACAATATAGGGCGAAATAACCACAACAGAACAGGTCAAGATCCCATCGAAAACTCCAGGATCGCTTCTAAAAAGATGCTTAGTATAAAAATAGCTCCATCTACCGGATTTAATACAAAACAATAAAAAATATAGTATATTTGCTTACAAGCACACCCAACTGCGACGTTGCATTGCAACTCGATATCAGACTAATTTGTTGGTACCTACGTATGACTTGCATTAACTTTTTGTGGGTACGAACTTGACACCTTCATTAGCTGACTCAGTAATGTAAGCAAAAATACATTCTGTAATCATGGGAGGTATGTTTTAGAATTTAATATTTTAAAATTTACAGTTACTTTATAATTCATTTCGAAATTAAATCTCATGTCATAGAATTCAGCACCGCGTTCGAATTTTTACGTCCCAGCAGGACGTCTTATTTTTTTTTTTTTAATTTAAGTCTTTCGTATCATAAACAATACCTATAAACTACCCAGACCTAACTACTAAACTATGCGTCGCTAACACAGTGTATGTGTATAAAATATATATATGTAAATTATTTTGTGGCCTTGAAAAGGGCCTTTTCCTTTTTATAACCCGCACCGCACGAAGCACGCAGACAATAGACAGGATAAGTTAAGCATACTTCTTTTGACGCGTTTAATAGAGGGTAAAATTGAGAACTTCTTCAGAAAAAGGTCTGATCTTGCATTATGAAATAAAACTTAAACAAATCTGTATCGCAGTTGTTAAAATAATTTTATTTCAAAGAAACCACCAATACTAGTAAACTGGTAGAGAGTAGTGTACAGGACTCTATTGCGGTAACACCACCGGTGCAAATATACCTGTCGCAAAACAGCGGAATTCACGCCGCCGCACGAGATCCGATTTCAAAA
Organism: Saturnia pavonia; assembly: GCA_947532125.1. Lineage (NCBI taxonomy): Eukaryota > Metazoa > Arthropoda > Insecta > Lepidoptera > Saturniidae > Saturnia > Saturnia pavonia. The sequence continues at coordinate 2,700,790 of OX383899.1, read as the reverse complement.
TAAAATCTACTTTATTCATTTTATGGCCTGAGAAGGCAGTCCAAATGATATAATAATATAATAATGTTTAGACTTTGCAGTTAATAATTACATTAATTCAGTGGATGTACATAAACGATGTTGAATTATTCACCCTGTTATGACTTGTTCATAGTAAAACATGCTTAACATGGTTCTTGAACTTATTTTCTGGCAAATCGGTAAAATCCTTATGGATATCTCATTATGAAACCTAACAATATTATCTAAAAAATAATGTTCGTCTTACTAAGTCTAAAACATTATATGATTAATTTATTGAACATAAAGGGTATGGTATTAAAGCAATGATGGCTCAGTAGTAGCGTGTACGAACATAGCGACGATAAACGTTTATTCGAATCTTGTCTGAGCTTTCGGTGAAGGAAAACATTGTGATGAAATCATATCATGGTGGTAGCGCTTTTTCTAATGTCCGCCTGGCTAACTACTACTACCCTCAAGTTGAAAATCTGTCGCCAAGCACCAATAGGTGTGTTCCGGCAGCTGCACTTGAGAATTAGTCCTCATACTAGGCTTAGCGTGTACCATATTGGGCACCATCATCACTTAAGGTTAGGTGATATTGTGGCCACAACGATAAACTTATAACGATAACACTGAAGAAAGCAAAACAAAATAAACAAAAGACAATATTTAATTATAGTTCTGTTTGGAAACAAGTTTTTTAATTGTAGTTATTTGCAAATAGATAAACGATTTATAACACATAAACACCATAATTTCCATATATATAATTTGTTACTCTAAATTGTATAATAAACGATACTTTCTTCGGGCTAAATACTTTGATATTTATACTTTCGAATACACGTTTTAAATTTGCATTGACAAGAAATTTATTTTATATTTTTAATAAAATAGGTAATACTAACATGTATCTGATAAAGGTATATTTATAAAATCACAAGTAACGCGTTCGTAGCGACAGGGGGCGAAACGACCTCCTGCGAATCTACCAAATATAGTGGTGTTTTATTAGACGTAAGAGAAATTTAGATTTTGCTTCACAACAATTAAAAAGATAATAGTTATGACAACATATCAATTGGTTTAAACATTAATATCGATACGATATCCGCAACGAATTTTTCAGAATACGCGTACATTTACAAATTGGTAAAACTATCGGCTGACGGTGAAGGAAAACATCGTGAGGAAACCTGAACGCCTGAGAAATGTTCTTATAGTACAACCGTATGTGGGAAAAATACAGAACTGTTGATTTCTCGTTGTTTGAAATCGCCTTTACGTCGTGGGCTGGCGTGATGATTATTAAGCCCATACCTTCGCTTGGGAAGAGGCCGTTACCCAGTAGTGGGATACTTGCACGCTGATATATCAATTCGTATCATATTCGTATAGGAAAATCATGAGGAGGAATGAAAGTCATAACTAGAAAAATATTAAGTATTAAGTTGGAAGTATATATATATAGGAGTAGAGGAAAACAGAAGAAATTATTATGGAATGTGTGAGAAATAATATGCGTATTAAAAGGCGTGATAGATGATAGAGGAGAGTAGAAGAAGGGAACAAGTAGTGCTGACACTAATACCTAAGGTGGAAAGAACAGGAAGAAAAAGATTAAGTCGTAATTGCGAGATGAAATATCATCAACATTTTAAGATCATTCAATACAAATTGAATAGACAATCCGAAAATAGATTCATCGGCGCACGTTAATTTATATAAAACTAGCTGTGCCCGCGTCTCCACTCGCATAGACTACTAAAGAACTTTTTTATTTTTGTGTGGAACCCTAATCATTTTTATAAAATAAAAGTAGCCAAAGTTATTCGTTATAACATCAGCTATCTGCTAGTCAAAGTCCCATAGAAATTGGTCCGACCGTTCCGGAGATTAGCCGGAACAAACAGACAGACAGACAAAAATTTTAAAATCTGATTTTTGTTATAGGTATCCGGTATACTTTCATAATCATTTAGTAAAAATATGTTATTTAGACATTACAAACAGACACTTCAATTTTATTATATGTATAGATAGCTGTGTTTCATGGTTTCATCATTGTTAAATTCATTCGACAAAATCTACACCGCGCCGCCATATCGTTGTCCTTACTTCCCGTACCTACTTGCCTGAAGCTTGCCAAATTGCTTGACGTTCATATGGTGACTGCTCCACTCGTTAGAGTAGTACCATAAACTTATATCTATAATCTTCCTCAGTCTATAAAATTCATTTTTTTTTTCAGTATAACTGATAATTCTCATTATTCTTCACATGTAAATAAATTTATATAATTCGCATACTCTATAATATTAGGTATAGATAGATATATAGATAACAATTTATATAATTTAAATTTGTCCAATTCTATTTAGACCGTGAAAAGGTATCGGGGTCAATGTGTTATTCACACCTACTTAAATATACGAGACCTGATTCCCACACAAAGAATAAACTCATGGGAATGATGATTCGTTATAATATTGGGCCATCGACGCAACTAAAGCGAGAGTGGACTACCTACTTATGTCTACGGAAGTAGGTACCTACCTATGTGTTACTTATTTTTTTACTTAAAAGAAGATGGGATTTTTAATACCATGAAAGACCCGAGTATTTCATATAGATCCCGGGGTTTAAGCAGCTACACATTTGGTTCACTTGCGGTATATAAGGGTCAATGCTACCATGATGAACCCTAAACATCATCCGTACGCTGTTAAGTGTGATTTACAGATATTCAATTTAATTGCGACTAATTATATAAAGTGATGAACTAGTCTACAGGACCAAGCGCGGGTGAAGCTGTAGAAGCCGTTTGAGGCTTCAGGGCCCTTATGGCTAACAGTATAGACAGTTCGAAAAAAAAAGTCTACACGATAAAAAACTTAGATACTTCAAAATACGGAATCAATATCATATAAAATACTATAATATATTGAGTAGGTATACTCTTCTAATGTTTAAAAAAGGCAAATTGACCTACCTTTTAGGTTTCCAGCGCTTCATAAATACCCCGAACATTTTCCTTTATCCTTTTATACTGAATACAATTCGATAATTCACAGAAATCTCTTAAGTAACACAAAACATTTGTTCATGAAAATCGACAAACGTATGTCATTCATTCATGTTATCGTTCATTGATACTTGAACAAGAAAAATCACAAATAAATAATTGCACCGTACTTATGGACGATAAGATAAACACAACAACCGCCGAAAAGTCCGCGTCTGACCTAGACACAGTGACTGCTAACACTGTCCTACATTCGAAAATCGAAGGAACATCTCTAGATTCGCAACAATCGATTAATCTCTATAAATGTATAAAATGTATTATGGTACACTTCACTATCGTATTACGCAATCGCTATTCGAAAATTAGCAAAACGTTAATTATTGTCGCATCATTCGTTCGTAATTCAAAATCGTTGGGATGCACGTAACATTATGATAATACACAACATCTCAGTTAGTCAGTGAAACCGCAACTGAGTTGAGTCATTGTGTTTTCATGTTTTGTAATGTAAGTTGATCGACTGTAGGCGAGCGCGTTTCCCGCGTCAGGTGCGGTCGATCAGCTGCTAGCTCAGAGCTATTTTCTGTGTTTAGCGCCATCTATTGGTAATAGTTTCAACTACAAAAATGGCTAACTATTATTTAGGTTTATTGTTTTGTGTACCTATTACCTATTCATTATAATGCATTTTAATAATTTATAGTTATATTTTCATAAAATATCTTGACTCATTCATTGAATGTTGAAATGTTGAAAATTATATAAACCGATAAATATAGTAAAAGAATTATTGTTATATTTTCTAAAAGAATATACTTACTAATAGAATAATTAATTGTTTGGTCAAAATATGTGAATTGAATGCATAAGTAGAAGATCTTTACTACTTACATTTTATAATGATAATATCACTGTAATTATTAAATAATTCTAATTATTAAATACAAAAAAGTTTTATATTTTTAATTCTAGGTATCTATATGTTTTTGAATAGATTTTATTATTCTCTGTTCTGATTAGAAATTAAAACAAAAAAAAATCAAGATAAGTTAATATATTGTTCGTAATTCTAGACCTTGCAGATAACTGATTAGGTTTTTTATATCAATAATGGAAAGGTATATGAATATTCATTTAAACAAACATTCTTTAAAATTCATAGTTTTGTTTTCAATGCACGAAAATGACCTTTCTATAGACATGAACTGAATTCCTGAATGCACCTGCGCTAACATTTGACTTTCGGTGTTACATTGTGTTCACTTCCACCACGTCGTAGGTATTGTTACGAAATTAGAGAAAGACATTTTTTTCATACATAGTGTAAATATTTAACACTTGTTTAAATGTGGAACGCATTTGAATATTTCGTAAGAGTTCAATGATATTAGTTTGACAAGAACAAAATTTTCAAAAGGCTATCATAAGCATCGGTGGTTCAGTGGTAGAATGCTCGCCTGCCACGCGGGCGGCCCGGGTTCGATTCCCGGCCGATGCAATCTTTTTCTACTTTGTTTTAAACAATTTTGATATTATATTCACATTGATTTCGTATCCATTCTTCGTATCTATTTCGTAAGCTCACCTGATGATAAGATTGTAATATTAAGCCTAGTGAGGTAACTTGCTCTTAAGTACAGCTGCCAGAACATACCTATAGGTCTTGGTGATAAATTTTTAACTTGAGAATGGTAGTTAGCCAGGCGGGCATTAGAGAAATAACTGTCAGTAATGAAAAATATTGCGTAATTAAAGCCGCAGGCAGGTAGGTACAACTAGTCAATATATAAACAGTTTAAAGCATCCGTAGCCAACATTTTCTGAGGGTCAAACCTTTTTTTCTTTCATTAAGTGTAGCTCTACCTACGCCTTTGACCAAATTATCGCTTTCTATTTGGTGATATAGCACCAGGTGTAACATCCGTCATAATGATACGCTTTATCGTGTCCCGTTCCAAGAAAAACCAACTTATGACCAGCTTCCAATGCTTGCAGGACGGCTCGTTAAGGAATATGGTTTGTATCTGGAACGCAACCTTATTGGTATTAATACTCTTTGATATACTCGTATCTTCCATATCTATACATATTATAAAACTCAACGTTTCTCGATCTCTGTCCGTTTATGTTCTATTCACGCGAAAACCACTTATCCGATTTACATATATTTTTTATTTTAATTCATAGCTATGTAATCTGGCCAGGTTATAGGATATATGTTGTAAGATAAAGTAACATACGAAATGAGCAGTGACGATAATAGTGAATTAATTCGGAAAAAGACGCTTTTGGGGCGTTTAAAGTGCTTACGTTCGGTAAACCATACGAGGTATATCAAATTAATGTTATACATAATTTTCGATACAAAGACATAAGAAAGTAATGAAAAGCATATATCTATCTTTTAAGGATCATATATGTGTCTTATAAGAATAAAAAGACAATGGTCAATACTACTATTCTTACCTCAACAAAATGTGAATTATATATTATTATCATGTGCTCTATAATAAAATAAGTACTTTCCCTAAAACAAATGTTTTTTGTTAAATAACCTCTACACGGCTTGACAACGACAACCGGCGTTTACAAGTACCAACAGGCAGAGTCGTGACTTTTCCGTGTTAGTATATAAAGATAATAATATAGGTACCTACCTATTTATTTAATAGATATCGTTTTAAAAACGTAACTGAGAATCGACTATACGTTATTAATGAATTTGAATATATATTAATATTATATGAAGAATGGCAAAATATTATTACATTCTTTTGGCAAATACAACACAACTAGTTGACCCGTGCGAATATCTCGCATGATATAGGTAAAATGTTAATAATCTAACAGCTGTTCTGTTAGTTAAGCATATTATTAATAGATGGCGCTTTAAATATATTTTAATTAGCATCAACAGATTGAAAATCTTGCAATTTTTTTTTTATCAAAACATTTTTTTACTATTTGTCAGTTTCGCCAAAAGCATATAATAAGCATGAATCATTTATATTGATGAGGAATTAATGCTAGGGATATGGTGTTGCCAGGTAAAACACTTTTGCTAAATCTATATAAATAAAATTATTGAGGTTTGCCGTTGTGTACGCATCACGCAAATACTACTGGATAGATTTTGATCATTTTTTTTATGTTTTACTCCTTACATAGGTACCTGGATCTTATCCAAAAAAAATTAAACTTAATTCAATAAAAAGTTACACGTCCACGCGAGTGGAGCCACGGGCCGCAGCTAGTAATATATAATATGATTTTCAAGCATTTGACCTAGATTCGTAAGCTAAAAATTGACATACGACAAGCAACGTTTTGACCACATATCCTATGGTGAGCTATGAAACGTAACATTTACAAATACTTATTTGATTTCGTCTGGTCAAAAACCTAAAATCCCATTTTTTATAGAAACAGTATTTTATTTGTAACTTAGCTTAACTAGCAAAGATTTCAAACTATAAAAATATAATATGGATTAGAAAAGTATCAGCACTAAGTATATGCATTTACTAAATACCAACCAACCATTGTTAACACGATCATTATGTTAACCCTTTTAAAGTATAGGCTGGAGGCCTTGACCTCTAACCCTTTTAACGTCGAAACATTAGGGAGACCCTTCCCTTAATATCTGATGGACTTTAAAAATTCTTATTGAAATATTTTGCTGTAATATATTTTAGTCATGGAATATTTCTGAGGTTGTAAGTAGAAATACGTTTCGTAATTAATATTGGTTGTTTGCGTTTTAATTTGCGATTAATAACTTGGTTACTGACTTCGTTCGTGAAGAGTTACTATTGAGTCTATTAATTTAATCTCTTCTTCTATATAAATATTATAAAACTCAACGTCTCTGTGTCTGTCTATCGGTTTATGTTCTTTTCACACTAACACCACTAACCTCATTTACATGGTTTTTCCTTTCATTCATAGATATTTTATCTGGTCAGGTTATAGGATACATTTTGAGGTAAGCGGTGACGATAATGGTACACCTATTCGGAGAATAGAGGCTTTTGGGGCGATTAAAATGGCTTACGCTGAGTAAACCATAAGAGATATATCAAATTTATATACTACACAATTGTAGATCTTTACATGACATACAATAACATCAGCAAAAGCATATGTCTGACTTTTATGGATCACCCATAATAAGTATTTTTGAGGAAGCATAATTCTCACGTGCGCTCGACCGACAGCATTCTATACTCCATGCGAGCGGAGCCGCGAGCACTGCTAGTTTTTAATAAATAATCAATTCATTATAATTTCATAACTTCTTTAAAAGTAAATTTAAAAAAAATCTTGTGAGATGTCACTGGATGTCTGACAAAATATGTGAAATATGTAAAAATCATACATTTACATTGAAATATTAATCAATGTTGTACCGGATTCTAAAAATGTTTATCCGGGGATACGGACACGGATACGGATTATTTCTGTCTTGATCCGCAGATACGGACACGTATTAATAGTATCTTAATCCACGGATATGCATACGGACCCCAACGCCCTGAGAGCCTTAATGGCTTTGACAGCCTCAACGGGCTTGGAGAGCTCGCACTATGCGCGCGAACTATTTATATTTTAGTGTGACAAAGGACAGCGTAAGCTACTACGTTAATTTTGCCAGTGACTTTTATTTTAATTACGAGAAACATGTTTTATTGATGTTTCTATACATAGCCGTGTTTTAGTATAATTTTGTTATATATATATTAGGTATGTACTTATTCTAAGTGAGTAGTAACTAAAACCAATTGAAAAAGCTCATCCCTAATATTATAAAAAATACCACTCAAACTCACTGATATTTACGAATAACCTATTATAAGAAACCACGCTGATACATTTATGACCGATTTTTCAATGAACAGATAACTTTGTTTGAGGAATCATTTATAAATTTTGACAGGTTTTCATACATTATCTATCAAAACGTCAAAATTATTCCTCGTATAAAATTATCTAACGATTGAAAAATCGCCCCTAATACACACGTAAAGTCGTGAGTGTGTGGACTGTGTATTAACAAAGAGAGAAGAGTTCAGTATAATGTTGAGGTAATCGCTGCAAACCTGCACCGTACAGAAGATCACAGCCAAATGACCTAGTGTTGTGTTTGTGCGGTGAGTAGGGTTTCCAGAACCCCCGGGTAGGGGTGTTCAAGGTTGTAATGCGCTAGTGATACTTATGATACTACAATCGTGCATAGGCTACAGTACCCGCTTACCATCCTATACGTTCAGAAGGATAAAAAAAATACGCGAAAAAACACAACACCGCCTACTCTCAGTCCGTCGCAGTTTGCAGTGCAAAAAAAAAAATCGCACCTAGCCGCGAACCCCAGTTTTGCGATCTACTCACATAGGGAATGATAAAAACGACCGGAGAAAGGCATATGATGATGAAATATGTATACTAGAACATAATGTCCTACGGAGCACATATCAATATTGTAACACCGATACCATCAGTTTTATTGGTAAACTAGCCATGTGCCTGATGAGATTTCCCAATGGCAATCTTTCAACACCCTATTAACGACAGGTAGTTTAAAGTTAAAGTTAGAATTTTTATCTATCTGTGTTTATTGAAACTGATAAATGCGCCAATAGATACCACTAGTTGCTATTTTAATTGTCAGATAGATAGATTATTGGAAGCGGCCGTTAGTGGACGAATTTTCAACAACCCTTTCATAGTACTCACCCACGTTATCTACGGAACTGTTTTGCAAAATTTTATACTTCTAGTGTATAGGCTCACCAGTATAAGCATTGCTTGTCTGTTAGTCAGTCTTTAAAATTGTATTAAGTAGATGGAACAGTATGGAATTAAAGTGACGCTTTAAACAGTCGATTATTTGATCAGCTGTTCGGTTCGTTTTATCAATCGGTATGTGTAACTTTTGTACGGATAACGCAACCATTAGAATTTTTGGGCTGCTTCGAACTGTTAAGCGGATAATTAATGTAAATGTCTGTATATTGTTCGTCCTTTAGACGCAATCACTACTTTTGTTTTTAATGTATATTTCTTATTATATCTGCACTCTACCAGCGGCGTTGAACCCTTTTGTTCAAATGTATATTATGAAACGTGTAATTTTGTGCGCGCCGTGAACAAATAAATCACGGTACACGATTACCCGCTTGCCGTTAATTTGCTAAGCACGATTGCTCTACTTTGTACGAAGTCCGTGTTTTTATTTACATCTTCAATCGAATATTTTTTTATGATGAGACGAACTTCTTATCTCGGTATTTTAATATACCGAAATATATTTTTTGAAGTTAACTCCTTAAGAAACTATTTTCAAATATAGCCCGCGCGGCGGTGCGTAAATGTATGTACAAACAAAATGTAAGTATGAACAAAAAGTGAAGTCTTTATGTTCTTCCTATACTGAATGCGTATGCATAATATATTCAACCTACATGTATACGGATGTAATAATACATGTAATATATTAATAATTTAACTTTGCCTGCTGTATTTATTCCAAGACAAAGGTGAGCTCCAGTTGCGCGTCGCAACTTACACGCACCATTTCTTAAATGGAGGTAGAGCATTCGTAATTGGCTAGATCAAAAATTCACAGAAAATGGCAGTGATGTAGAAAAACATCGTCCCATAACGCATTTGTATGAGAAAACGAATGTATGGCTTTTTGAAAACAATCCACAGATTTATCTACAAAGACTATGCCTTACCTTTATAAACATGAAACTAACCAGTGATTGTTTTTGTGACATCACTTATTTGAATTCAAATAGAAGCTAAATTTTAACACACCAAGATATGTTTAAATTTTTTCTTATATAACTAAAAACTTAAGATTAATTATTTAAATTATGTAAGTATGACTTCATCAGCATCGCCCGGACTTTCTTCAGTTGGTGTAGGCGTTACTGTCGTAGTTTCTAATATTGTTGTTTCAAGCTCACTAACATCAGTTGTCACTGCAGCTGTTATCTCTTCTGCCACTACGTGAGTTGTTGATGCTTCCACGTCAACATTTATCACCGATGTTGTTACTTCGTCATTAATCTTTAATGTTGTTGTTTCATTTACTATATCGTCTAATATGTCATCTATCTCTTTCACTTCGAGATGTGATAGCTTCTCAAGTTTTCCTTTCCATTCTTGAATGTTTTCTTTTACACACGTGTCTTGGCATGCACTCTCGCTGTCGAATTTATTGATAGTATCACATCCTCTCCAGGTAACTTTTTCACATGTACCATTTTTGTGAGTGTAAACTTCTGTACTTGTCTGCGTGCATTGTGTTGTATTTAGTTCTGAGGTGCAAGGGTCTGTAAACATCATTTCATATTGTCAATTTTACTATTTATTATTAATGTTATACTTTCTAATTAAGGAATTACATCGTTTCAATTTTCTATATGTTGCAGAAATGTGCATGTTAAAATCGATGCGTGGTGTAACTATAATGAATAAGATTAGGAAGGAGTAAATATTAAGCTCACAACTTTTTTTGCTTTCACATAAAAACATTGAAATAAAGCGCGAGACATGAAAAAAAACATAAGGACCATTAATCATTACTGCTGAACTTAATTCAATTAGGTCAATTTAAGTCCACGACGACCAAAAATTCATTGCAAATCCATTCAGTTGCCGCTGTTGTTTTTGAATTGCACTGTGCTTATCATCAGGTACAGTGCCGTAGCTTTCTCGTGCTAATATAATAACCGGGCTGCATAATTAATAGTAATTTTATTTTATTTAAAAACAACCGGTGTATGAGCACTCTTTTGAACAGAATTGTACCTGGGCTTACATGTTCAATTAATTCATTTTCTGTACATTTTATTAAATGAAACATAAATCATACCAGCAGCTGGTTCCTTAATTTGAACTGACGGCGTAACACTAAGGATATTTTCGTTTGTATCCTGGAATTTAAACATCTTAGCGATGCAGAAATGCGAGCATTCATATTCGTTATCAAATTTGTTCATTGTGGGACAGCCGCGCCACATCTCGATCTCGCATCTTGATCCAGGCTTGTAATAGGAGAATACTGGAGTTGGTTCAACTCTACAGTCGCTCTTGTTTAGTGGTTGTAAGCAGTAATCAATTGGTACTGTGGTATGAAAATACCCATTATACGATGATCCAGTATTGACTAGGTTTTTTTACGATTCTCTAAAGACTTAAAATTCAAATTACATACATATAGAGATATTAGTAAAAAGATAAATTCTCGTTTGAATCATAAATGCGGGGCATTAGGGACTGTAGAGTACGACTGGGTCTCGGCCATCATTGTCAATCCTGCCATCGTTTATGCTCGTCGTATTTCGGAATTAGCCTGTGCATATTCAGTTTCTATTCAAGCAGGCTGGCATTACAGTGGCGACTGGTGATGAATTGTTGATCTATTGGTGATCGCTTCTTTTTTTTCGAACTTACTGTGTAAGATGTTTTTAAATTTTTATATAAAACGTCATTGCTAACTATACTGTTACCTTTAATAGTCCAGGAACCATCAGAGGCTTTGACAGTTTCGCCGGACTTGGTGGCGAGCGCGCAAGGCACTCAGCCGCGAAATCGAGGCAACAAACTCAAGGGTTGGGCTGTTGCCATACATGCAAGTAGATCTAACTAATTCCCTATCCGTAAAATTTGATCTAAGTAACTATACATATTTATACCTTCTGGGAGGAAGGAAGAAACATGCGTATATATGCATTTAGTAATCTGACAATCTGGTCTAAAAAAAGGTCTCTTACAGAACCTATGTACCTGGGTGGTTTGGTAAACGCCATTATTTTTAGATTGTAGATACTGTGCTTAACATCAGGCACAGTTCTGTCACATGTCGTGCTACGATAACAATTATATTTTTTGTTATAGATAGACATATATTAGATATATTATTATATTGGTTGACTTACCACTGTATCCCATTTTAAAAAGATATATTAATAATAACACATAAAAAATAACAAAATGTTCACTTTTCACGTATTTCATTTTGTACAATCTATGAATTTTTTATTGCATAAATATCCATTACACGGAACATTGACTTTAGAAGTAAAATTGTTTTTGTAATTACCGCAATTAAAAATTAATTTAGATTGCGTAAGTTACTAATAATAAACTATAAAAAAAAGGATGCATCGGCCGGGAATCGAACCCGGGCCGCCCGCGTGGCAGGCGAGCATTCTACCACTGAACCACCGATGCTTATACTAATAATATTTAATTAATTAAATAGTTAACTATAAGGTAATTGTAAACTACAAAGTACACTACAATATAATTAATATTATTGTAAATATACGACAAATATTCTTGTACCCAATTAACTACACTAATAATTCTCTTGTCTTATAAACAGAGATCTAAGTCAGTTATGATAAATTTATGACAAATAGTTTATAAAAACAATTAAGTCACACCTATGATGTTTTTTCTGCCATCTATGGAAAGAGACATACAACTTTTTAAAACTTGTTTTTAAAAGTACAACAAAATTAAAAACAATTATTGTTTTCTGAGTTATAGATAGATGGCGCTGTAAACAAATATACAAACAACATTTTGATCTCATATTAATTTAATTAAATTACATCGATATTCCTACATATCCAACATTAACAATAAATACTATTTACAGTAAGCATATCCGCAATAATGATGCTAAAAAAATAAGTTTTTAGTTTTTCAGCAAAAAACATCATCTATGAGTATTGTATAGGTAAACTTCTTGCCTTTGATACTCATATAATTATTTTGATTTCTCTAAACTGATTGTTAGGTGTTGCACAAATTATATTTTTTTAAATCACTCTTCACTAGTTACTTCAATTTTTGTGACTTGCCGCCGTTTGTTGAGACAGCATCCGCCGATTAGTGCAATCATAACCTAGGAAATAAAAGTCAAAATTTTTATAACATAATTGTGTTCGTTTTGCTCATTGATAAAGTCACAAATATAAAGAATAATGTGAAATAAATCAAAGGATTAATAGACAAAATAAAGCGCAGTCTTTGTATTATCGATGAAGGAATTTGAGGTAGGTAATTCATTTCATTTCATTCAAAAACTAGTCTTATTATTATAATAGTACCATTAGATCACTTATTATAACATTTCCAAATACTTGAACATTATTCTTGCGGTTATATTAAGATTACATTTTTAAATTTTGTTGTTTGGTTGTACTAAAATTTTCTGGGTGGTAGGACAAGACAATTGTGATGAAGATCGCGACAACCACGTACCAGGAGTAACACTCGCTATAGTGGTGGCACGCTAGGGGTGTCGTGTTTCTGGTTCTGCTGGTGTATATCCAGTAATCAAGCACATGGTGATAAATCCGTCATAGTGACTCTTTTAATTTGTCGTTTTGCGGGATTACCCAGTTTGTATCTAGCTGCTGCGTGTTTAGCAAGTTATCATACCTTTGACGACTGGCGGAGGATTAGTAGTTATTATTATAGATTGTTCGGTGGGCGCTGTTGTTTCTGGGTTGTAGGTATTGTGCCTTACTATCAGGACCAGGGCTGTCACTTTTTTATCGTTATAGGATCGTCGTAGTGGCCACAATCTCGCCTGATCTTAAGTAACCATGTGGCCTAGACGCTAAGCCAAGTGGAAGACTGGCTCTCAAGTGCAGCTGCCGGACCTCACCTATTGGTGCTTGGCGATTTTCAACTTGAGGGTGGTAGTTAGCCAGGCGGGCATTAGAAAAAGCCCTAACCACCATGCTATGGTTTCCTAACGATATTTTCCTTCACGGAAAGCTCAAGCTCATTGCAGGGATTCGAACTCACGTCAATCGACGCGATATTCGCACATTGCACACACACTACAGCTGAGCCATCATTGCTTGCCGTGGTACTGTATATAACAAAATAGTATTCGGCTGTTGATCAATAATAAAATCTTACTTCGATTATAATCAAAGCGACTGTCACGCTGAGCATGACATCAGCTGTTTCCTTGAAAATATTGACTACAAGTCGCCTGCAGCCGATTTCGTAAAAGGTTTTCTTGGCTTTGCACGTCTCTCTCTCTCGGACTTGGACGAGAGCAGACCTGTCCCTGTTGTATGACGGGCAGCAAGAGATCGGCACGTTGGGCGGGAAGAAGTATGGATGGTTGGGTGCGCGGTAGTCTTCAGGACCGTACACTCCACAGCAATTGAGCTTTATAAAAAAAAAATGAAACAATTCAGTTAAATTAAGCTATTTAATTTAATTATGTAATTTATTTTAGACACGGAGCCTATAGGCCCCTATATGGCACCCTTAAATTAATAATATAGTATATTGGAGTTTATAAATGCAAAATATACCAACATTTATTGTATATAAAATATAGAGATAATACTTATGTTATAGATTATTTACGTATTTAAATTAAATTGGATTACTTTTAATTTATAATTAATATTTAAATTAAAAATATATGTGTAATCTACTCAATCATCCAGTCTGCCTTATCGATGGTTGTGTTATAGTCGTTCATATAATTATGCGAAGGCCCTTAGAAGAAGTTCTAATATTTGCAGTTGATTTTGATGGACTACAGTGACGTAATAAATATTGCAAAATTTACAATATATTTATACTTACATCACTTTGTGTAGCGGTCCATAACTTCACATGCCTCGCGTTATTCTCTTTAGCCAGTTTGAAGGACTCTGATAATGATTGGGTGAGTACGAGTTCATCTCTCTCGGTCACTTTCACTGACACGCCCAGAATCAAAGCTTGGATGATCACCAAAATAAACAGAACTACCGATGTCTGTAACCAAAAAAAGAGTAAAAATAAATGACGGCGCAAAATCTTCATCTTCATCTGCATGCTGTTTTAGTTCAGTTTTATTCGAGCGGCCCAAGCCTGGTGAAGCTGTCAAAGCCTCTAATAACTTCAGAGCTATTAGGCTAACAATTTAGTTAATAAAAAAAGCACTTTTCCTATGTTCTCTCTTGATCGTCGGACCGCTCACATCTCTACCGACTTTCCTTACGGTCTACCGAGCTAAAAATAATCAGCATGGATATGTTTATGAGGCTGGTTTAGGTGGCTTTTACGGTAGTAGGGCATTTTCTGAAACCCACCTAGCTAGCTAACACTCTCAACTTGAAAATCTGTCTCCAAGCGTCTATAGGTATTATTCGATAGCTACTCTTGAGAACCAGTCCGCCTGTAGGCTTAGCGTATTACTGTCACGGGTTATATCGTCACTTAGTTTTAGGTGAGATTGTGATCAAAGCGCTAACCCCCTTCTTCTTACCCTTATCCCACTTAAATAGGGTCGGCAAAATATGTTTTTCTCTTCCACTCTACTCTATTAACTATCATCTCAATATTCAACTCTTTTATATGCATATAACTCTTCACACAGTCCATCCATACCTTCTTCGGTCTTCCTCTACTCATATATCCATCCACCTTCATACGTAACCTTCTCCTAGTTATATGATATTCATCTCTCCTCATTACATATCCATACCACGTTAATCTATAACACATCAACTTCTCTGTGACTGGTGCAATTTTAAGACTTCCTCTGATATACTCATTCCTGATATTATCCATTCTAGTTACAACACACATTCATCTTAGCATTCGCATCTCTGCCACATGTAATCTTCTTTCATTCGTCTCTTTCGTTGCCTAGCACTCAGATCCATACAACATGACAGGTCTTATATTGATTTTATACACTTTTCCCTTAAAAAAAAACATGTATTTAAATATTAAACGATTGTCTCAAGAACGAAAAAATTGTACCCATATCAAAACAATATGCAAGAAATTAATGCGCGACGCTCCAATGGCTATCCATTCGGATCTTAGTCGACAGAGGTGGTTACCATAATTATTGTTGTTTCTCTTATCCCACCTAACTAGAGACGGCAAAATATGATTTCCTGTTCCAATCTATCAACTGTCATCTCAATATTCACACCTTTTATATACACATATAACTTATCACACAATTCCTTCTTTCGTATTTTTCTATTCCTATTTTATAACATAAAATACAATTAAAATTGAGTGAGTTCATCGAAAGCCAGCGAACTTTATGCATTAAATAAAGTATGGTGTAGTAATAATAAGGTTGCGTGATATACCACAGGCTGAAGGTTCAAATGAACTTGAATATATTACAAACCACGCAGAACCATACGAACACCGACTATAACGACCTTTGAATCAGATTATTGAAGCACTTGACTACAACCAGACTATTTAAAAAATATAATAATATTTTATATAGGTACGACATTTTTTTTTGCTGTAAATTATGAACGAGTTCAAACGAAATGCGAGTGAAAGCGAAATTAAGCACTAATATTATTATCTGCTAATATGGAACTTGATATTACGCAAATCTCAACCATATAATTACTCCCTATACCCCCTTATTTGTGCTCATGCTCATATTATTCAGATATATGCTGTTAGATATATGCTGATTGATATATGCTGATTGATTTTTTTATCTTTAAATCTATAGTAACACATTGTATTTAAAATTTCTTTAGTCGCTTATTCGCATAAGCTGCACACTTGGTTGCAGTTACCGTGAAATCATTTCTATATATTGTTATTTCAGAGTAACAATCGAAGCTATTGAATATATCGAAAAATGCACAATATTAATACAAATTCTAACATTGCATTTTTAATGATATACCATAAATAAAATCAATGCCCGCAAGTACATTCAACAATGGTCATTTAATTTCCGTCGCAACAATGAGTCGTAAATTGCTGCTATTTTTCAGTTGTAATAATATCTGGAATATTAGTTCTAATGCAATAATACGTACAATACAAAACGGTAGAAAGCAAAATAAATTTAAATAGTTTAAAAAACAAAAACTCGCCTTAACTACGCACTAAAAATTATAAAACTTTCTCATAATAACATATCATATCTCATAATAACATCTCGTTACCAAGCCCAATCTATTTAACTTGTCAAAACGAATCATATGAGCCTAAACTCGAGGAGTTTGCTAGTAACTACTGAAAAGTTCCACTGTCCACCTCCTGGTTCCATCATCAGATCAGCTCTAAGATACCAAATTATAGTGTTGTCATCCGAACTACATATACATACAAAGTTTCATATCGATACGACAATTAGAAGTTGGTTAAAAGTGACTTCTAAAAATACATCATTATTATTACATTGCTTGTTAGTTAATTAGAAGAGAAGCCAATAAAAGCGTGTTAAAAATAAATTCCACTGCACTTTTTCGAAATCATATTTTATATGAAAATTCATCTCAGAAGTCTTTATTTAATCTAAGTTTTTTTTATTTATTTCTTATTTTTGATAATGAACTACACGTTGAAAAATAGAAAAAATATCTTTGTGCTTCTAATAATTATATTATCACAGTTTTGTATTAAAAAATCTCTCGTGTAAAGTCATTATTTTTGTCTGTCTGTCCGTCTGAGCAGAATTTCATAAAATATGGCATGGTAGATTGTAATATTTTATACTATAAGGTAAATTAAAGGATATATTTTTAACCCCCGACGCAAAAAAGGGGGTTATAAGTTTAACTGTGTATCTGTGTGTCGGTCTGTGGCATCGTAGCTCTCAAACGGCTGAACCGATTTTGATCTAGTTTTTTTTAGAGTGACTTCATCTACAGTTTTCTGTTTTCAGTTTTATTCAAGAAAATCACTTCATCCAATTTGAAGATTATCAACTCTTTTCTAGTTGTTATTGGAATTCAAATGATATTATACAAAAACATGGCAACATTGAGCTGATACTGCAGTATCATCTGTAATCTGCAGGATATTAACTTATATCAAATATATCGTATTTAGTCTCGATAAATTTATTACTTGTGTCGGGTGTTTCTTAAATTTTCAATTTACCTTGTTAAAGTATGGCCATTTCTATGGCTTGTTAATAGAGTTTACTTATACGCATTAATAGAAAATCTAAAAATATTTTATTATATATATTATAAAATTAATATATAGAGAAATAAAAAGGAACTTAATCAAAATTTGTTTTATTTTTGTCCCGAACAAACTTTTCACATACTTAGACTTCAATATATTTTCAGCTAGTACTATACGTATAATTAATTTAAGGCAGTGGGTTTAATCATTTTGTAGATTTTAGTCTTAATTTAAAACTAAGCTCACAAAGCTTAAAATTATATGGAGTGGCTTATTATAGAGAGTGATAACTTTCCACTCAATATTGCAAGAGTGTAAATATTCATAACTAATATCATTGAATGAAGTAATTATTGTAATAATTAATGAAGCAAATTATAGGGGTATGAATGTATGGAGGGAAGTAGTTTTCCATTATCCTTCGTACTTAGTAGAGACTGTTTACGAAAATTACAAAATCTCTCTCTCTCTTTTTCTGTCAAGTTTCTGAGGTTACGTCTATGTATAATTTCTATCTTCTATCACAACTTATCACAACTAAGTATTAAAAGGATTTATAAAAAAAAAAAAGTTATTTTTATGTTTATTTTAAAACCAATCAATAAACAACAATCTAAAATCTAATGAACAACATGTAAGCAACAAATCGCTTTCAGAATCGTATTAAGCGGTAAAATTAAAAGGATCATATTCTTTAATGTCTGAACACTCAAGAAGGGCAAAATCTGAAATTATTAATCCTACAAAAAAAAGTTATTATAATAATATATTGATAATGCAATGATACGTAGCGAGAATGGGCAGAGAGCCGGAGAGTCGGGCACAGGAACAGTGTTTGTTGTTTTCGACCTATAACTGAGGTTTTCACTATCCCACAACCCAAGCGAGAATGCCTACAAGCTTTTTTTTTTTTGTACTTACTATTCTGTTAGCCATAAGGGCCCTGAAGCCTCAAACGGCTTTTACAGCTTCACTCGGGCTTGGGGGCGAGCGCTTAAGGCACTCAGCCACGAATGCCTTCAAGCCGGTCGTTGCCTGCTTATAAAGTGCGTGCGGTCACAGAGCACACCTATTGCTATAGCGTTCAATAAATAGTAAAGTCAACATAACGATTACTAAGTTATTAGTACATATTCCATAATCACATTAACACGATTCTCAAACATATATTAAATAGTAGTTTATTTAATATGACGTGTCGATAGAGGAAACCGGTCCTTGTAATAATAATGCTTTTAGTCCTTGCCTAGGTTACTAGCTTGCCTAGGCCAGTTGCCACTATCAAGTTGATAATTTGTATCCTATTATTGTGTTTGTACACGTATTGCCTTCGACCACATCTTCACTCAATATCGCGGTTTTGTTGTGGTTCAAAGCTAGACCATAAAATAGGTAACGGAAAATGGACTTTAGCAAAAAATCACGAATTGTAAATTGCCGAAGAAAAATTTACTCACTGCGTGTATAGGTTTTGATCGATTCTTGAAAACAGCAACTGCAGCATATATACACATGGAGATTGTAGCCGCACTGGTGACGGCGAGAATCACCATCCCCACGAGCCTGTGGGACTGTTCTGTGTCATAAACCTTCGTTGCGATGCACGTCAGCATCGAAATTACGATGACGCCCAAACACACCAACTGTAAAATATAAGAATATAATTTGTAATCTTTCTTATTAAAAGAATCAATCCTTTCTGATTGTTGAGTCAGAAATGAAAAGCCGAAATTGCTGAAACGATATGTGTTATTGTTAGAATAAATCAGAAAGGAAAAGACTTTAAAAAGTCTTGGTCTCAGGGGATAAGGGTGCTTTCCATACTATATTGTCAGAACCTGACAGTACTGGTCAGTAGTAATGTAATCTGTGTAAACAACTAAGCCGACATAACACTAAAGGTTATTCAAATATCCCTAGAGAAAAAAATAATAATTTTCGAACAACCAGTATTTCTTTAAAAGCAAAAAAAAAATATTTTCGCGAAGTAGCATATGGGCCTGCTGCAGACCGCATTATTATGTCAACTCTTATCCGAAATTAGCTATTTACAGGTATGTACCTCGGGGACTTAATTACGATGCCACGTGTAGCACTAAGTTTAGCCAAATGCTGATGATTCTCTTCAAAACGAACTAAAGAAGTTCCAGTTCTGGTGATTTACGGCATATATAGGAGTGCAGGTGATGCACCTTCAGTTGATGTTTACATTAATTTTACTATAATATTGTAAACTTAAACACATGAAATAAACACTTACAATGGTTAAGACGATCAACGTAATATAAATAATTTTGACGCATATCTCGCAGCTTGTCCTACTCTTCATTTTCTTCAGGTCTGGTATGTATCGTCTATGGGTTTCTTCCCCAATGCTGAACTCAGCCAATGCTGGTGAGACTTTCTTCTCCGCCGGCTCAACGCCTAAAAATATACAACCCGCTTATCTTGACATACTATTTATAGGTGATGGAGCAGTGGTAGAGGATGATAAAACACAGTTCTTTTGTATTAAGTCTGAGCTTTTGGTGAGACTTTGTAAAAGGATGAAGGGGTTTTTTATCGCTCGTCTATCCTAATGTTGATGTTCCGGTATTTGCACTTGACCATATTGGACCATAAATGAAGGAGGCCTTCGGTTGTTTAAAAGTAAAGAGACCTACCAACCAATTTGCAAAAATAATATCGCGGATCATCTTTTTTTTTAATTATAAGCCTTTGATAAATTATAAACTAATAGAAATATGTATAAATTAAAAACTAAATAAAGCTAAATAATTATAATTATCTATATATTCAAACTAGGTACCTTAGAATATATACCTAAAAACAATCATCAATAAAAAAAAAACACAAAAAGTTTGTCAGCCACTGCAAGTTAATAAAGTGCCCAAAATGCTGGCAGAATTTCCACGTTGAATGGCGATGCTAATATACTGAGCGAAATATGTGCCAGTATTTTGGTCATCTGATACATGTAGAAGGCGGCTTGACAAGTCCTTACAAATTTTATGCACTGCCGGTCCCCACGTACCCATCGTTTCGACCTCAAAGGGCTCAAATATGTAACCTCTATAACTACCGTTAATTGGGATAGTAAATCGTAATATCTTCCCAGAAATTATACTGTTTTGTCAAAATGTTCTACAAGAAGACAGTGGTAGGTGCTTTGGGGTGTAAAGCTTGTCAAAAAACATCTTTAGAACTGATACATCCAAGCTAACCTAACCTCCCCTTGGTTCATCCTACTGAGGGCTGTACAACTGGCTCGGGTCGCGCATATGGTGAAAAGCCCGTCGTATAGATTCGCTAGCTCGTCGCGTTTCGGAATCAGCTGTTATACATCCAGTTTGTATTTACGCAGGTCGGGATGACAGCGGCGCCTGTCATTGGATTGTTGATCTCTAAAGCACGGTCCCATCACTTTGCCATGCTTCTATATAAGAAATCTTGTTTTTGCATTAAGTTGTTCCCTAAACCAAAAGCTGAGTATTAATGAGGTACGCCAAATGTGCTTAAATTAAAAAATATACTTCTTATAATTGATTCTCACCTTGAGCCTTATCTGGCTTGTCCATATCGTCCCAGTCTTGACGGCTGGGGTTATCGTCACCAATGAGCTTGACATCTGTCGGTCCTGTAATTTATAACATCGACACAATAACAGCACGGGCCACCGCACGAACGTATGGCTTACAAACCATAATAATCAATGGTTTTATTATGTTTAGTTCCGTAACAGTGCATAATACATGTGTATCATTCAACATCGATATATTTTTATCATAGCTTAGTAGGTAAAATACTTTGATATGGTATGGTAAATATAACTAATTCAAAGAGCAACGATGACTATAAACAGATATGATTATTCTTCGACATTGGTCGTATATCTGTTGAATCACGCATCTGTTCTGCCAAGTATACCTAATTCACTTTGTAATTGGTGAAATTAGGCTCAGAAGTTTCATCATTATCATCATCTCAGCCGAAAGACGTCCACTGCTGGACATAGACCTGTCACAATTATCGCCACAATGTTCCTGTCCATGTGTCCTGTGCTGTTTCCATACAGTAGGTTCCCACAACTTTCACTAGGCCGTCGGTGTCTTAGACGAGAAGATCTTACGGAGCTTCCCGAACACAGACCAGCCGAAATGGATATGACGTTCGACCTTTTTTTGAAGTTATACCTTCCTAACTTGCCAGTATGTCCGAGGTACACATAATCATCGATAACTTGCAAGTGTAGAGTCGCCAAATCTTTATGGGAGAAGTGTAGAAGCATTGATTGACCGATATATGATATCTTGAACCTATCTTGTCGTATATGTGACATACAAGCTATTTTCAGTAACAAAAAAACCTTGCTTGGTAAAGCAGAAAATGCCATATATATTATTGACAAGTTTATTTAAAAAAAAAAAATATTAATAATACATTTTCTACGCGTTTAGTTGAGGGTAAATTAATTGTGTAAAATTAATTAAACAGTGTTTTAACTTGATTATATATGTAAAAAAAAAAAAATTATTTGTTCTATTACGACAAAGAGTATAATTTCTTAAGTTCGTTCATAAATGTGGACTTTTTTTAATGCATATGATAATATTTTTAACAATTAATCGGAAAAGCCTACGTTTTCTTTCCATAAGCTTGGAATTATAAACGAAAGATATTATTAACAGTGGATATCGTGAGTGTAGTGTAGTATGCCGGAACATCTCTAGTGACGCTAACCAGTTAAGGGTAGTTAGCAAAAACTAACTTTGCTAACGAAGACACCGCATCATACTCACACACAGTCCACCCGTGACCAATTCGAGTAAAAGCAAGACATTTTTTAAACACTTATTAAAAATAATAGTTGGATCCGTACAAATATACCGCACATTTTAGAATGTACCACCTAACTAATAGGTGACACTTTATGCTAACAAATGACACACGAATATATTTTCATTAGCATCAACAGATGGCGTTGTTAATGAAAAACTTTTGTAATCATTTTGTTAACGATGACATAACTTTTAAATTATCTGTTTTGTCAACAGCTAAGGACATAAGCTTTAATGTTTGAATAAAGAATTAACAGAGATATGGTGTTGCCAGAAAAATACCCTTTAGAAAAAAAATATATGATATTTACAGCATGGTAATGTAGTAGCACTACGCAAAAAATCTAGTGAAACACTGCAATGTCGGAAGAATTATAAGTGTAACTTATCATACCTGCGAAATAATAAATGACAGAGTTATGATTCTCTCTATCAATCAAATAACGGAAATACGCGTACGCCACTGTCATTGTGTGTCACACAAATTAATAAAAAATAACTCCAATAATAATCATCACTTAAATTAAAATTACTCGTACGTGTTTTTATTTTAGTAATGTATTATTAATAAAAATAAAAATTCTTTGGCACGTCATATATGGTATGACGGTCTGTAAATACTAATAATATTAGGAAACAAAGGAAATGTCTATCTTATTATCATAATTAGCGTGTCAAATTTACGTCAGGGTATGTTAAATAATGTTATTTGATATACATGAAACTGCACCAAAGTCGTGCTCATTAAAGAAATGTGTTATATATGTTATAGGCAATGTATGAAATGCCGGTATTCTATAAAATGCCTAAGAGTAGCCAGCAATGTATGAAATAAAGAGAATTATTACATACTTTGCCTAAGCATTCTATAGAATGTAGCGGCCGGCAAGCGTCACGGTCTCATACTATGCCAGTTTCTTATGTGGCATTCTATAATTCTATAGAAATGTTATAAATGATGTGCATACCTCAATTTGAGATCTCGCAAGAAACTCTCACGTGATATTCGAATAGAAACGGAGATGAATTCCATACCTTGCCGGTTTCTCATTTGGAATTCTTTAGAATGCCTAGGCAATGTATGAAGCTTCAGGCATTTTATACATAAACGTAAAAAATATTCATGCAATTCAGTTTTAATTCTGATATTATACCTAAATACTATATTAAATGATTATTTTAATCAACGCTTAGCAGTTAAAATGTGCATAAGTAATGGTTTTAATTAACATGCGTTTTTTTTTTAATTTATATTATAATTTTATTAGTTTTAGCATTTGGCAACAATTTCACCTAATGTTAAATGACGATGTGACCAAAGATAGGAACACGCTAAGCCTAGTAGAAGAACTACCACTCAAGTACGAGTACCTACAGCTGCGGGAATACATCTGTAAATACTTGGCGACGGATTTTCATCTCGAGGATGGTGGCTAGATTGGTGGGCATTAAAAAATGCACTACCATGCTCATGACAATGTTTTGCTTGACCGAAAGCCCAGGCTCATTGTAGGGATTCGAGTATCTTTATCGAGCGGCCAGGGTTATGCATCATAATTCACACGTCTCGTTCTCGCCATTACACCTATAGTCATAGACTCGAGCCCAGTGTTGAATTATTTTAATTTTACATTATCCCCCAAACTATTCGTCCAAATAACATGCTTTAAAGGGCAAAGTTTATCTAAATAAAATCGTTTTTATGAAGAAGTAACTTTTATTTGTAAGGTTTAATATGCCATGCCCAATAATAATGCTCATAAATCACTTCTCAATTTTCAATAAAACTTTGTCACAAAATGCCTTATTGTGGCTTATGTATAGGAGATAGGCAAATGGTATCGCGGACTTTTTTTAGCTGTACTAAGGAGCAATATTTTTGTACAACATTGTATTTACGTATCACTAACCATTACGCCAGCACAAACGGATAAAGAAGTTAGAGAGTGCGCTATTTATTCCGACTGAATTAACAAAAGTGAATATTTAAGGCTAGCTGAGAGATGTAGTCTAATGCTAGATAGCCTATACTATTTCTCATGAATCTGGCTATCATATAGAAAAAGGATTTTTCGAATCCTACAGCAGTTTTTGATATTTGCGTGTTTAAATTAAAAAAAAAACTCTTCGGATTTATTATATTACTATAGATAGATGAAGGTACATGGTGTTAGATAGTTTTTCGCCTGACCTTTCTTCTCATTGTATAGGTAATACACCAGCAGTTCCTAAACTATAAAAAATACGGGACACTTAACAAACACTTTTAATTTATCGAATCGATTTAAATGATGTGAAATGAAAGTCAGTCCTAATCCTAATCCGAATAATATTATAAAAGCGAAAGTAAGTTTGTTTGTTACTCAATCACGGAAAAACGGCTCAACGGATTTGGATGCGAGAAAACTTCGGCTCCATCGGCCATCCGTTGTACGAGCTACGTGTCCCGCTCATAAACACTTAGATCTAGCAATTATTAGATTTTCAGGATTACTGCACTATACCAAAATAATGTTTATAACAGTGAAATTATTCAACGATTCAATGACATATATACCTAACTAATTAGCGGAACCTGATTTTTCCACAGAATACTTAAATTTCACGGAACCCGATTTTTCCACAGAATCCTTAAACTCCACAGAACCCAATTTAGGAACCTTTGCTATAGACATTTATATAACTGATTGTAGGAAATCGATATTTTTACACTTGGTCTATTTAAGTTCTTGAGGGAGGTGCCCTTACAGAAAGTATTGTAACGTTCTCGATAATGTACAGACGTAGCGTTCAATGTTTTAACATTAAAAAAATTTAAAATACTTTAGACGCATTATAAAAAAATGACGAGAATGTATTGTTGAATATCAACTATAATTGAAATATCTTCATAAACCATTATCAGTCCATCGCGTGTTTTAAGCGAAATTTTTCCCGTGGAAATTTTTCGTAGTAAGTTCTTGTATTCTCCATTTTTGTATTTATATATCATACATGTATTGAATTGTGGTTGAATTGCACAGTGCGTGTGCAAACGCAACAGCTTTGAGTTTTTATTTTATTGTTTATATTTTGAATATATGGTTTACTAGATGAGCCCCGCGGTTTCACTCCCTTATAATTTAAAAGAAATTGCTGATTGATGATATATAATACTTCTGTACAGACAATATTTTTATTAGACGGCCAGAGTTAAGCGTCATAACTCACACGGCTTGTTCGCGCCACTACACCCATAGCCATAGTCCCGAGCCGAGTGTTGAATTATATAATTGTGGAACGAAAAGACAATAGCGAATAATGACAAAATTCATGTGAGGGTTAAGGTTTGATAATCGATTTCACATAGCGGAAGTTTTTGAATATTTTCATGAAAGATTTAAATGATTCGTCTAGAATGGGAGAACCTAACAGACGCAGTTTACAATTTTTAAATTAGGAGCTAAAAGCAAGAATTTTTTAATTATATTTTCTTTACAAAGACTGTTTCAGGTTATATAATTCACAATTTGAGAAATTTAGTTCTAAACCGATTTTCTGTAACTCTGTAATCATAAATTTAAGACAGTTTCTGTATCGTCACGATACCAAACATTAAATTTTGAATTTAAGTTATGAATAATTGGATGAATAGCAAGACTTAAGATGGCTGGCCCAAAAGGATCACCTTGATGACAACCACTGGACGACATTAAAACCAGATTTTTGAATAATAATTTAGTAGGTGTACACTACCAAAACTTCAAACTTAATAAATATACTCGAATTGAGAAAAATCATTTGTACATACCAAACTTGCGGACATCGAAAAGATAATCCACTAATTTAAACCTTTCGGCCACCGCTAATTATATTAAACACATATTCAGAATTAAAAACTTGTTTTGATGACTGTACATTAAGAGGTCATAGGAACAAAGCATGGTACGGCTTACCACTTATTGGTAGGTCCGCGTCGCCACGGCAACGGTGGCACAACATCATGCGCAATCGAGGTGGTAAGTGGTGACCGCCCAGTCACATTAAGGGCGGAATGAGGATATTTTGCGATGATTTGTAAGCCATACCGGATTCACAATCAGAAGGCTAACAGGGCTTTGTATTCAATTTTTATATAAAAAGAACATTACTTAGAATAAATTGAATAAAAAGGGCCGGGAAGAATAACTAAATTGTTTTAGATTAAAAAAAACCGTATGTAGGATTATCATCTATTTTTTTTATTATTAATTTTTAAGCATGTATAGTTGACGTTGAAACTGAGAACTTCATGTCATGTCATGTCATGTCCATCATGTTAGTTATGCCAATCGATATACTGACAATATTATTTATTGTGTAAAATAATTTACCTAAGTATAAATAACGTTAAATTAAATTAATGTAAACACAACAACTTTATCTTTGCATTTTAAATAGAAAAATAACCAAGTATTAGAATTTTGTATTTAAATACTTTTACTAAACTATTTTGAACATTTGTAGTTATGTAATAATTTATTCAAGCTAGATCTACAAAAAAAAACATTCTTCTTTCTTCTTTTCCTTCCTAACATGTATCATGAATTCTGAGATGCCACAAAAACTCCCTAGAAAGTTCTAACAAGGGAGCCACAATCTTCCTCTGCCATCATCTGAAATCGTCCTAACACTGGAAAATATATTCACTCGATAATGGCAATAAGAGGACTAGTTGCCAAGTTAGTAAGAAAAAGAAAATTTCTGTTGTAGTTCTTAGACTATAAAGTGTATTGTGACTAATTAAAGCACAATATTATCCCTAGTACTTGTGTATTCATTAATCTAAGTGGTATATATTAATTATATAAATAAAAAAAAATCAAGGCCTAGGTCCGATAAACTTGACATTATTCGTTTTATGGGGAAAGGGGCTTATCCTTACATATTTATGAAACGAAACATTTTATGATTAAGCGAAAAATATGTTTTTTGTAATAACCAACTAAAAGTATTTAGGATTCCGTACATTATTTTAAAGTTTAATTCGGGGGCTTAGATTTTTATGCATTATTCCATCCAATATTTACACTGAACATATCTGATAATGAACAATTATTAAATCATCAAAGTTCTTCAATACTCAAAGTAGAAGCTCAAATAGAGAAGAGCGCCAAACAGAAATTAATATTAATTTATTATCTTTACATAATTATTATCGCTTACACAAATTTTATTAAGTCTGAAATCTAATCATTTATTTTTAATGTAATATTTTTAGTTTTCACTCCATGTTGAACTGTAAAAATCGAAGTATTAATTTCTTTAAGTAGGTACAAACATCAGAAAAACAAAAAAAAAAGGTACCAAATTTTGTAAAAAAAAAACAGGTTGGTGAAGTTAAGTTGGTTGAAGTTAACCAAGAAAATCTCTTTTGTCCACGTTATTAAGTGCATCATTATTTCATATTAATAAGTTAGTGCCTTTTAGAGACAAGAAAATGGCCTCCATTTTAGAACTTTCCAGGGAGTTTTTGTTTCGTATCAGAATTCTTGTTCCACATTATTATTTCTGATCCAATACACTTTTGCACAATAACCAAGCTATATCATTGAAAACGCCACCAATATTACACAATATTGGGTCAAATTATACAAGTTGATATATAAGAAATAAAAAGCACTACATAACAGACTAAGATCCTTTTAAAAACGCTGTTCTATTTTTGATGAAATTTAGCTAGGGGCTTACTAAGTCGGTAAGGTTCGCTCTTCCTAGCATTATTTGTATTTACGGTATTCGTATTTTATTGCAGTTAATGTTATTTTATTTGTCGTTTTAATATTTCTAATCACACCAAAGGAACCCTTTTGATGTGGTGTAGTTAAAAATACGTCGAACCCTGGTTACCAAAGAACTTAACCATGAAAAGGTGTTGGCCCTCAGGGTTAAAGACCTCTTTGGTTTTAATTTGGTTGCCTAGGAGATATGTCATAACTTTTTTTATATCCTTTGTCTTTAATTAGGTAGTAGCTACCGAAAAATAACCAATGAAGAACCAATGTAGAATACGCTCAGCGAGGCGATGTTGGTAACGTCTGCATTAATATCAATGTGAACAGCCCTTCTCTGCAACCTGTCCAAAGCATCGAGCAGGTACTTTGTGGATCGAGGAGGTACTTGTTGCAAAGATAGGAAAATAAAGAACAAGAAGAAAAATGTAGTTTGAAATTTTGTGATTTGCAATTATATACCTCTATACTTGAATACTAACCGATTTGCAGTCAATAGTTTCGTTTTGTAAATTATATAGAAGTATGCGAAGAGTCAAAACATGTCATAGTGAGAATAGATAAAAGGGAAGAAAAAAAAAGGAATTGTATATACGTAAAACGTTTATTAAACGTCTAATAAACTGACCGATAACCCGATAGTTCATTAAAACCAACTACTTACCTACGATCTCTATCATTTCTTTACGACATATAACAAGGGGGTCTAAGTAATTTGGGGGGTGGTGTTGGTGCGTGACTCGAACCCTGGCACGCGATTTCACACTACGAAAGCCGAGACTACTAAATGCTGAACGTGCAAAGCCTTGCCGCATTCTACCGCCGTCTGTCGTCCATAACTTTACGCGCCTTGAATTAGCGCGAACGTGTATCAAATAAACTCACAGAATTTTTAGAAAATTTCTGTTTTGTATCACGTTTTTTTTTTAAATATAAAATAAATTCTCGATGTCATTTTGAGTGGAAATTTCGTGAGAGTTTAAAAAAACATATTTCAAAAATGGAAGGATGTGGAATGAGTTGTATAAAATATCTTCTGGTGGTATTCAACGGGTTGTTTTTGGTGAGTATCTATTCAATTTTATTATCATAATGTTCTTAGCGTTAACACCGGGATGAGACAGCTTGTTGACGCAGACTATTTTGAAATTAGTTATTTTCGTCGAAACATCGAATTTGTTATTGTCATTGAAGTTCGTAAACTTTACTGTGACAGTACCTACTTATGTTATTTATAAATAAATAAAATGATTTTATGTAAAAATATTATATATATTATATTTAATGTATCAATAATATGGAAATTTGTAATAAATGCACATAATTAACAATACAAAAAATACATTATTCCATTTTAATAACGTTAACATCACTATATAAAGTCTCCGTACAACACTCATGTTTGCATTGAACTTTTAAAATATTAAAAATGTTGTTCTTTGCTCTATTTCATTAAAAAGAAAAAGATACAAAGTAATCAAAAAGTTCCTACAATTAATTAAAACTTTATTTTTACAATGACGTCACTATTATACAAACACAAATTCTTATACGTAATTAGTCTGTATTTCTATATAATATTATGAATTCTATACTAGTAACGATAACAAAAACATTTCATAAAACACCTACATTACAACGATACTCAATATGAATAACGTAACTTATTTAGCCATAGTTTTCAGAAGAGCCATTTAAAAACAACAACTTCATGTTTTTTTTTGACTTCATGATTCAAACGTAAATTGAATGATACCTATTTTAAAGTACTTTCGAGAGTATTGTGAATATCCTATTTGTGAATTGTAACTAATTAATTAACTGTAATATTATAGGTACTTGAAATATCTTTAAAACGAAATAGATCACTTTAGTCAAGCAAAAATGACTCTATTAGTCCTATTGATAAGGCTGTACCTCAAATGTAAGTATCTGAACCTCAAATGTAAGTATATTTAGTTGAATTTTATTGTAATTAAAGTTACCATGTTATTCATATTGGGGTGTGTATAATGTGATATGTATTTTTAACTGTAGGCTAATATATCGTAACTAATATTATAAAGGCGAATGTGAGTTTGAT
This sequence comes from Saturnia pavonia, assembly GCA_947532125.1. Classification (NCBI taxonomy): domain Eukaryota; kingdom Metazoa; phylum Arthropoda; class Insecta; order Lepidoptera; family Saturniidae; genus Saturnia; species Saturnia pavonia. The sequence goes on along the minus strand of OX383899.1, from coordinate 2,670,130 downwards.
TGTTTGTTACTCAATCACGGTAAAACGGCTGAACGGATTTGAACGAAATTTGACACACAGATAGTTCGTAACATGGATTAACACATAGGATACTTTTAATCCCGGTAACAACAATTTCTTTACGTCACGCGAGTGTAGCCGTATTAAAAAAAAGCAATTATTATTACAGTTTTTAATTATCCGTCATAGAAATTACTTAATGGTTACCATCATCGCAGTCGAAAGACGTCCACTGCTGGACATATGACTCCCCCAATAATCGCCGGAATGAGCGGTCCTGCGTTGTTTGCATCTAGTACGTTCCCGTAACTTTCACCAGGTCGTCGGTCCACTTTGTGGCGGGTTTGTCCACGCTGTGTCTTCCAGTACGTGGACACCACTCGAGAACCCCTTGATCCCATCATCCATCCCAGTAATTCTAGAGCTATGACAGTTACTTTAGTTCTTATGCAGATCTCTTTATTTATGATTTGATTACGCAAAGAAACTCCGAGCATAGCCTTTTTAACTGCCCTTTGAGTGCCTTTGAGATTTCTTATAAGGCTCATAGTTAGCGACCACGTTTCATTGCCATATGTAATCACTGGCAGCACACACTGGTCAATGACTTTCGTCTTGAGTTACTGCGGTATCATAGACGAGAAGATCTTACGTAGCTTCCCGAATGCTGTCCAGCCGAATTGAATACGACGATCGACCATTTTTAATGACAATATTTTTTATTAATTAAAAAATATGCTCGGAATGGTTCATAAAATACTAAATTTTATATTATATTTTGATGATATTTTTTATATAAATTTATTTGTATCCGCATACATACATAAAATAATAATAAAAAACAGCAATTTTATTCAATACGAAAATTTCTCGAATTCCAAAGAATAAAGTTCCGCGACACGGAAAAATAAAGATAACGCATATGAAAAGTGTAAAGAACCTTGCAAGGATAGTGTCATCGCTCTATTCTTTCGACCTACATGGCACATGGGGACATGGCTTTATAGTAGACAGATAGATATTAAACATTGCGGATTAGTATTAAATAAAATAAAAACAGTTAAATAATAAAAAAGCCTTTGGAATATTTCTCTAAATGCAAAAATAATGTCAAAAATACATATTTAGTGATATATCCAGTTCTAATAAATATATTTAAGAAATCCTATAATAATCGATCAAATAATGTAAATAAATAGTAATAATAATGTAAATAAATAGTGTATATAAATAAATGATTAGGGAATTAATTCTATTAAAAAGAAAGGGAAAAGTTCTAGGAACCATGACCTTTTAATGAATGCAATAATGGCTCAGTGGTAGTGTGTACGGACACTGCGTCGATCGACGTGAATTGGAATCCCAGCAAAGAGCCTGAGCTTTCGGTGAAGGAAAACATCGTGATGAAACCATAGCATGGTGATGGGTTTTTTCTAAAGCCCACTTGGCTAGCTACCACCGTCAAGTTGAAAGTCTGTCGCCGAGCACCTAATAGGTGTGTTCCGGCAGCTGCACTTGAGAGGCAGTCCTCCCAGTAACTATGTTTAGCGTGTTACCGTTTTGGGCCACATAATCACTTAACCTCATGTGAGATTGTGGCCATAACGCTAAACCTTATAAAAATATAGATAGATCTCTCTAGTAATAGTGCTCCATTACTTCAACTTACCCCAGTAGGAGCATGCCTTTATGGTAGACAGATAGAAGATATTAATCAATGATATATTTCAATCACCTTTAGGAAATACTTAGTTTACAAATAGGTTTTAAATTGAAACATGTGTAGAATTTATATGGAATGTGGGACACTAATATATGGAAGTTGTTCTGTGAATCTTAATTGATTTTTGTATACAGTAGACCGACAAATTATCATGTACAATCCAACATACCGAGATTTTAAATGGCTTATAGAATATATTTGTTTAATAAGTCGGAACCATTAATACCTTATTCAGTTTAAGCTCTGAGAAGGCACTTATTATCGTTCCAAGCATCCCCATCATTGAAAAGAGCGTACAAGAAAGTCGTTCGCGTTTATTATTAATTTTTGGAATGATCCTATTAATGTTTATAATTAATAACTAGCTGTACCCGCGGCTCTGCTCGCGTGGACTTCAGAATGCTGTCAGTCGAGCGCACGCGCAAATTGTGCTGACTCAAAAATGATTATTGTGGGTGATCCTTAGAAAATAGACATACGCTATCGCTGAATTTTTGTAGGTTTTTTTAATATTTACAATTATGTAGTTCATTAATTTGATATATCTCCTCTAGTTTCCTAGTTAGCCATTTAATCGCCCCAAAAGCGTATTTTTTTGGAATTAATTCACCATTATCGTCACTGCTTATTTCGTATGTTACTTTATGTAACAAAATATATCCTATGACCTGGCCAGATAACATATCTATGAATTAAAGGAAAAACCATGTGGTTTTCGCGTGAAAAGAACATAAACGGACATACAGACAGAGAGACGTTGATTTTAATAATATGTATAGATTATATTATTCTAGTAGATGTACAGAGAATTGCTATAGAAAGCTTTACAGTAGAAGTAGCAAGTACTAAGGAACCCGCGCCTAGAGCACTAATTATAAAGTAAAATATGGAGGCAACCATTTTATTTTTTATTTGTTTTATTAGTTTTAACTTTCTACCGCCGTCATACCATATCAAATGACAAAATGAGCCAAGATTGTAATACACTAAGCCTATATTATTATTTAAGCCTATCTATATTTCGCAATGAATGACTTATCCGGTTAATGGTTCAGTTATTCATTAAAGACATACAAATGACTCATCGATGTTACTCTAGTTTACCATTTACTATAAGCATAGATTACGTTCAACACAATAATGATCAGACATAAACATTTCCTTAATAAAATGACGTAATACATGACTCAGAATATTGTCTGTGTTTACTCCATCAATGGTTTGCTCTTGTACAATAACAACATAATGGAACAAATACCATCATATGTTATGATGTATTTTGCTTGTTAAACACGGGCAGAATATTGAAAGCTTTGGTAGTAAGTAATACAATATATAAAGAAAGAAACAGGCGATGTTGATTTATTTTCAAATATAAAACACTTTTCATCAAGCGTTTCGAATTCTCTTTTGTCAATGTAAATCCACCACGTTTCCGTTAGAGGCACTGCTAGTACATATACGAGTATGTCAATAAATTATATCGTTTCCTGGCAAACTAATTTGCATACCCTTATAGAAATAAGTAGGTAACCCCATGACTAAAGTTGACTCATGTTTTCTATAGTGGAAGTATTTTACTTATAAAGGGAGTCACGCGATTGGACAATTAAAACACCTTTACTGGGCTCGCTTAATGTATTTCAGATTGATTAATGGTTAGAAAAATACCCACATTATGGTATACAATGTTAGCCAGGATTTTGATTTTGACTTGACAATATTAATCTAGAGAACATGATGGTACGTACAGTTAACAACAACGACTGTCGGTTTCCATCAGATTCCCATAAATTCCATCAACAGTAATCGCCGTCATGGCGGCTTGCTGGAATGTCTCTTCATGGCTCGTTTGAGAGACCTAATATAGAAGCGAAAGCGTTGACTGGAAAGCCGTTCCACATCCGCACGGTTACCACGCCCTTACCAGCACCTTGCTAGGACGAGGGTCAGGTAGCCCGTACCTGGCTACGCTCATATTAGTCAGACAAAGCACTCGGGTGCCATGACGAAAATAGTCATATCGATTCCTAATATGAGTATTAACTTTTCCAATAAGGAAAAGACGACTTTTTAGTAACTGCTTGGTTACCTGGTTACATAAAGTCTAGAATTGTGTCCAAATCTTTGTTTGTATATTTCGGCAGCTGCAGATTCATTTTCATTTTCACAGAACAATTCATTATATTAGCGATTTACCGGACAATAAGTTCAAGAATCATCTTAAGTTTTAGAATCTTAAGTTTTATTGCCGACAGAGTATTATAGGGTGGATCATTACGTGATACATTCTACTTAATGTGCATCCCTCTCTTTGCATCCACTAAAAATGATATAAATGTATACAATACGTATATTGATTAACCGGATCGAGTTTTTGTCGGTCCTTTTCGATGACTGGGATGTTTTCCGAACCGGTGGTAGTGTATTGACATTCAAAAGTGCTTTCTTATGGTTTCATTGGAATTAAATCTTTTTTTAATAATCTGAGGCTTTCCATAATCGGTCACATGTCAGAGTGACATTGTTGTCAGATGCTAACGTTTATATTGTGTATATATTGTGTTGTTATACTCGATAAGAAAAATTATATTAAATATATTCAATACATTGCGTGCCTTGAGTTGTTTTATAAAAAAAGGTAGCCTGTTTCCGGTGAGAATCAACCGCGTGAAGGTCGATCGCGTTTTTGTTGGAACTACACTGAAAAAAATGAATAGCTGAACTAGTTTGACTAATCAGAAAATAGCTTAAATTTATTTCTTAGTAACCAAATTTTTGTTAAAATAGCTAAACTGGTTTTGCTGCACTTCCCAAAGTAGTTAAGCTATTCGTAGTTTTGTTGCTATTAAATAAAAAATTGGCTATTATTTAATGAAATGGGTTTGCTAAACTCGTTTATCTACTTTATACAAAACAAAGTTTAGTAAAAAAATACTATTTGATTACTGATAGGCAAACACTTTAGTAATTATTATACAAAATGTTTAGTTATATCTAAGCAAGTATTAAGTAAATAATAGACTAACAAATCCATTAAATGTTTATTAATTTATTTTCCTATTGTAGCAAAAATTAATTATCAATTAGAAGACAAACTTTTACAGTTATATGTAACTAAGTTATTAAAAACATTCCTAGCTAAAATTTGGTTATCTATTTCAAATTGTTTAATAAATAGTAGATAAACTAACATATTTTTTCAACTAAACGTACATGTTTCGACACGAATCTCCAATCCACCCGCGGTACGCGTTTCTGCGCTTATTAGTGTTGCCACCTTAGCGATTTATTCTCTAGATTCGGTGATTTTTGTCGCCCTTTTGCGAAATTTTTCTATCGTTAAGTGAATTATTTTGCTTTTGCGTTTTTCAGCGCTATTTGATCGCAACCATAATAATTATGAAGTTTCTTTAAAATACAATAAGTTAATTTTTTGTTTTAAGTTTATTTTTACGTATTTTTGAGACCCTGTAACTTTAGGCGACACTCTTCTCCACCACTGCATTCCACTGATTTATTTACTAATTGACTTCACGCCATGTCTCTCACGGGAAAGGTAGAAAGAATAGAGCACCACTGCAATCTACTTTTGCATACCTCTTTAAAAGTAGTACATATGTTTTTATTGCCCGTTTTTTCTTTTTCGGTGCGCTTACTTCAAGAGTTATTTGAAGACCCTAATAAAATTGTGCCAACTTTATGATAAGTTTTAAAAATATATGTTTCACCACTACAAAAAACAGGTTTTGAAGAATAATAGAAAGTTCAGCGACATGATTTTTACAAGATTTGTCTGAAACTGTCTTTATTATAAAAACAAGATAATATTTTTTTTTTTATTTATGCGCGGTATTTCTAGTTCTGAACACGATAATTTCAAGCTACAAACACGGTAGTTTTTAATTTTCATATGGAAACACTGGTACATAGTGTTAAAATTATATTATTCTTCTCCTTCTTTCCGTCGACGGCAGTTGCTGAATTAGCTACACTGCTTTGTTGTTGTGAAGAGTAATTTTTATGCGTTTTTCAAGTGCCTCTGTTTTAATAATCATGGTGTATGTTAAATTACTTTCACAAACGAAACCCGGACGACTTCCTTACATGGAGAAGTCAGTCGATCCCATGGCCGATGAGTTACGATCTCGGGGTCTCGAAATCTACATCGATAATTTTGCAGGTACGCAATATTATTTCTATGTTAGTTTTCAAGAAAATAGGAACCAACTGGGTGATTGTATTAAGTTACGAGTTTTGGCGGAATTTTAGTCAGTTATGTAACTATTGGTTTTAGTATTTTTTCGTAATCATGCGTAGTTTGACTCTATTTTGTGTAATATTAGTGGCATCTTGCTTAATATAGCTTGGTTATCGTGCACAAGTGAATGGTATGTGAAAGAATAACACGGAATATGAATTCTGAGATGTCACAAAAACTCCCTGAACTGATAAGTTTTAACAAGGTGGCCACCATCTTGTAAATTTTTTATATCTGATAGGCTAGCGTTTGACCACTATCTCCTCTATTGGTAAGTGATAATGTGATACAGTTTCTTAATTATATAATACATTGTATAAATATAGTATTTAAATATACTTTTGCAATACGTAATTAATTTTTTGCAGTTTTTGAAGAAGGACTTCAGAGTTTTGTATACTGAAAATGATGACAAACTAAGTAATAATTGATAAACAAGACTCAAAATTATTGCAACGAAAATAACTGATAGAATTTTAAAAGAAATTATAGAAAACATAACTGGTAAGTTACTATTTGGGCTAATATACTAATGTATTTTACTATACATTTGTATGACAATCAATTATTAAAGTAATCTTTTTGTTGCAGAGGGTAACGAAGAGGCTGCAGACTTAGCTACATTTATGGCGATACCATTTTTAATTGTAAATTTTTGTTATTACATCAATAAAAACAAAATATAAATTGGTATAATCTTTTATTTATTGTACTGAAACAAAGTTTATTTTTAAATATAATGTTTTGGTTATTAGTACCTTAACTGTATATTTATTATTTACTGACATTTTTTTGCTACATGTCGCTAGGTGGTTAGCTGATTCTTTATTTCTTTTATTTAGATTAACTAAATAAAACGATTGCAATTGGTTAATATTGTTATATTAAAACCACAACAACAAATTAAATGTTGAATAGAGAACTTCCCCTAAGGATTTCTACGCAAGCCTGATCTCTACTTTGGAAGTTTCTTGTAAGTTATTTTAATGTAATTTAAATTAATGGCAATCGTGATAATTAGTTTAAATAAAACAAATAAAAATTCAGCTAACCAACTAGCGACAGGTAGCAAAGCAATATCAGTATGTAATAAATACACAGTTAAGTTATTAATAACTAAAACATTATATTTAAAAGTAAATAAACTTTGGTTGCAGTAGCCAAATTAATTAAATCTGGTAACAGAACATTTTATTTAAAAGCAGATAAACTTTGGTTGCAGTAGCCAAAATAATTAAATCTGGTAACAAAACATTTTATTTAAAAGTAGATAAACTTTGGTTGCAGTAGCCAAATTTATTAAACCTGGTAACATTTTTTTTTATTTAAAAGTAACTATATAATTAAGTTAGCAGTAGCTTAATAAATCTGATCGGGTAACGTAACAATTTTGTTATTAATAGATAAACAATTCATTAGTAGTAACCAAAAAGTTAAGCTAATTTAAGTAAATTAAAAGCTGTGTTAAACTAACTAAATTTTGAAAACAGCTAAATATTGTTGTTATATGTAAACAAAGCAGTTTGATTAGTATTGCAAAGTTGTTAAGCTATTGGTACACAAACAGTTTTGTTAATACCACAAAACTAGTTCATTATCAGCCAACAAAATAAATTCATCAAAAAGTAACTAAAATTGTTTTACAAAACTGAGTTTGGTTACTAGTAGGCCTCAGTTTAGTAGTCCCCCGAATTTTGTAACTAATAGGTAAAATTTGAGCTACTCTTAACAAAACTTTTTTTTCAGTGTAATATAGACAAATGACAATTTACATTAATTGCGATGGACGAGCGATTAAGAAATATATAGTAATAATTAAAAAATATGAATGTTATAGACAGCAACGCACAAAGAAAACAAAATATTTTTTTATTAAAAATAATAGGCGAGAAATAATACACCTACCATAGAGATATATACCTACACAGATTAACATACGTTCAGCTAAGCCACATATCATAGCCATATAGCCAAAAATCTAAGCATACATATCTGTGTGTGTCAGTGTGTGTGTGTTTGTAAGTGTATGAGTGTACATGTTATGTGTTTGTGTACGTGCGCGTGTGTGTCACTATTGAGAGTGGCAAAGAATTAACTGACTCATTTTGACGACAATATATTATTAATTATGTTTTTACTTCTACAAATTTTCCATTCATTTCCATACACTATCAATGCGTAAACAGTGGAATCAATATTCCAAGCGCCTCTAAGTGTGTCGACTCTCCTTTCTCGAATCAACCAAATGAATATAAACCGCTTATTTATTCAAATATTTTAAAAATAGCCAACAAAACACACGAGCAGACCGCGTTAATGCGAAAAAAAAAAACAATTCAAATACTGAAAAAATATTTTTAATAGTCGATATTTTATTCTGGCATTGTAATAATTTTTGAATCTATAACGCGTGTTTGGAATTTTAATCACACTTCCTAGATGCGTGTTGTAATATTTTAATGAGATACGCACTTAATATATTTATTTGTTGAGCTCACTGAACCCGGTTTAATATAATTAATTCATCGCGAACTGATCGTGAAATGAGACGCTCATAAGCGGATCACTAAGAAAAGCTTTTCACCATACGCATGGTGCTCACGACTCAGTCGGGCTTTTTAGCCCTACTACCCCGCGATCGTCATTTTCTTTCGTTATTCAGCAGCTACTAGCACGTGAGGTTGGGCTGGGTGTCTCAAATCTAAATATGTTATTTGTTCCCCTTACACACCTTGTGTAGAATAAATTGTGTGAAAATATATTTATAAACACACAAAAAGATACGGTTATGTTAGAGTAGAGACTGAGAGATGAGGGTAAGGCGAAGGTGCAGCAGTGATGGGGATTGCACAGGTTCGGCCGTCTGGGAGACAGGATTGTACCGAATCTCCTTTAAGCGCTAGGTCCGGCATTCAGTCGGGCCGGCCGCGGAGGATACACGGTGGAGTGTTTAGGCGAGCCCGTATCTCCCCTTTTCGGCGACGGTTGGTACACCGTGGAGGTTTTAGAGACTAAAAGATCCGAGGAAGATAATCATTATCATAATCAATCAATTATCAATATCAATTAATTACCTATAGAAGATAAACACGTGGAAAAATTACGGGAGATTGGTTGAAAGGATTGTTTATTCTTCTTCCTTTCGCTATAGCTTAGCGGCTTATCTTCTATTCTGCACTGGATCGGCGGCCGGAGAGACAGTTGGGGTTGTACCGGACTGGTGCGACAGCGCTTGAAGCCCGTCGTTTTCGTATTTCGCGCTTTACAGAATCTCGTGTCACCACATTATGATAGCGTACACCGTAAGGGTTTAGTGAGCAGGAGTGACACACAACCGTCTTGCTTTCTCGGTCAAGATACTCATGACACTCACGGTACCCATGATAAATTCTTGAACGTAAAAAAAGTGTCAAATATTGCACAAGCAATATATTTAATAGCTATTGATATATTTGTTGATCTACGTCAGCGTCTCCTTTTTTCACGCGATTAATACTTTGCAATTATAAAATAAAGCACAGTACACTATTAACCGCTGGGAATGAGTGTAATGTATTTTTAGAACGCATATCTGGGTCAACGAATTGGGTTGCGTTCGAGAAAATGATGACATTGGTCGTTATTACGTTAGTTGCCTGTCCTAGTATATATTCAAACTGACTTAGAAGGATTAGCATATACAGCTACATCAGTAGGTACTGTAGGTTTGCAGTCATCTCCATGTATGCAGATGTTCTATGCAGAACATGCGATAATGGGTAAGTAATAGATGTCCTAAATATCATTAATTAGAATTACATCCTTGTAATTTAATGTATGTTCGTCATAACTATGACAAGTTAGATTTTGTAAAGGATAGTTTTTAATACTAGAAATGAACATTAGTCATTCCGCGTATTAGATTCAGTAAGACTAATAAAAGTTTTTAGGTAATATTTTAGGTGTTCTATAATATCCCTAAGTAAATATATTACCGATTTACCGGACACTGAGTTCAATGACCATATCAAGCAGATTTTACTATGAAAATGTTATTTATTATAAGGTGGATCATTACGTGAATGATAGTGATGTATAGAAGTGAATCCATTAATATAATATAATTATTACATACTCTTAACTGTAAACATGATTTACACGATAAAAATAATAATTAATAAACTCCATCGAGTTTCTTATCGACTCTTGTTGATGACTGAAAATTTTTTCATGACGACGTTCGTAAGTGCCTTCTTAGGGCCTAAATTGAATAAAGTATATTAATTTAAAATCAGATTAAATTATTCAACAAACCCTAACTTTTGAAGATACTATATACTATAGATATAAGATACTAGATAGAAAATATAGATAATAAAAAAGATACAACAAATTTCACAGATTGTATACACATAATATGCCTTCCAATATAGTAATGCCATACAAGTATGTCAACTGCTTATATTCGGCTAAGAAAATTTTTTTCTTAAAATTTAAATTATGTATTCAGCACCTATAACCATCTCTACCTTTATTGGACTACAAACAAGTTAACCTTACTAAGAGAATAAAGAATATTGCAGGCCAAGGTTTATCCATCAAGAACAGAATTAAAACTGATGTCATTTCTTGTCATCATGCCACTTTAAACATCAAATAGTGACAATTAGACCAATTTACTCGATCATTCGATGGGCAGATAATATCTGAAAGATGTATAAGATTTCACTAAACGAATTAACGAGACAATATAACCTAGAAATTAGCAAAGTAATGAACTAGCTTTATTTTATTAAGGGTCTTGTGTTTTTTCGAATAAATGTGTGTAATTCATGTGGATCTTCAATAATATAGATTTGTTTATAAGTACAAACGTCGTGAAGAGATACAAAGGTATCTAGTATTTTTGAGTTAGTAATAATAAATGGTTTTAGTAAATTGCCGCAATGACTTGGTTTTGACTTAGTCTAATAATATAAAAAGACATTGATAATATATAATAAAATATTGATTCTTTACTAAATCTTAGCAGTAGTACTTCTCAAAACTCAACCAAGAGAAAGAGAGTAATAAAATCAAAAACGAAGAAGTTAATTTACAAACAAATATATTTTAGAAGGAAATAATATATTTTTACATAATTTTCTCGGAGCAAATAAGCATAACGTAAAAAGTTCATATTATTGTAAATAGTGATTTTAAAATAAGTTCTGCTTGTCGAATAGTTTGTGGTCTAAGATTATTTGAATATACTCGTATGTAAATCCGATGTACCGTGGCTTGAGCGTTATGTAATATGCCCACGAATATATCGGAAATCGTGTCATATTTACTCATTTGATTTTAATTATTAACTGCATAGAATAGCAGTAAAGAACTTTATTGTTAAAGTGATGATGGCTGATGGATGATGGTAGCGTGTTGGGACACCACGTCGACTGACATAAGTTCGATGGAAAACATCGTAATGAAATCATTGTATGTTTGGTGGTAGAGCTTTCTACCGTTACCGTTGCCGTTTAACGTTTTTTTTCAAGTGGAAAATCTGTCGATAAGTACTTATAGATGTGTTCCGTCTGCAGCACTTAAGAGCCAGTCCCTTTAGGTTCCGTTGTCACTTACTCGTAACATCAGGTAAGATTGTGGCCATAAGATAAATTTGTAAAGTATAAGAAACGCTTTTATCAGATATAAATCTTTATGCTGCAGAATTATCGTGTTATATATATTGTATACCCAGCTAGTAGCTTAGTAGTATTATAGCAGATTTATAAGATAACATAACAACAGCGAATATAGATGGAATACGAGTGATTGATAATGTTGAATGATGGAAAAATCTTTAAATCTACATCTTAAAACATATATAGAGTTAGCAGTTCAAATCGGCAATATATCATGGGCTAACGTGGTGATTGATTCCGTAGCTTTTCGTGTTAAGAGGTGTCTCCACATACAACGAGCAGACAGTTAAGGCTTTTATTAGAAAATTTGTTTGCCTGCATAAACTTTGCTGGCCTTCGAAGAGACAAACCACTTTTAACAAATGTTACAAATCAACAGGAGTTTCGCCCTAAAATCAAATTCTAAGGATAACGAAACCTGCAGATATCTGAAATATGTTGAATTTAGAATTTAGCCAACAATTACAATATAAATATTAAAAAATATATATAAATACATGTTGTACAGTTGCACAAGAATATCAGTGGATTGTAGATCATACTAGTATGATAGAGTGTATTTTTAATGTAGACGTGAACCATTTAGGTGACAGAATGCTATTAAACGAAACGATACTTCATTATGTAAATTAAGAGTTAGTTTCTATTATCAGGAAACTTTAGAAGTAATTTCCATGCCAGTGATCAAGCACGTACATCGCTTTTTTAAAACATATGTGGTAAACCGTGACAGAATGATGCACATTTTCAATAATCATTGTTGCCTGCTGACGCAACCCATGACTGGTATCAAGGCGTAGTCATTGTTGATGAGGCTTGTTCAATGCCAACTGGCGTTCATGTGCGTCCCACAGCGCGGCATCGGTCTGTTATGTTAATGTGCTTTAAAATTATGCATCATAATATATTCTGAACTAAATCATTATAACTCGATGATATTTTTATATTGGATGGAAAATATAACTCATTTTCAACATAGAAAACTCTATGAAGTGATCAATAAGGTTAGGATTCATTGGCAGTGACCGTCTATTGCCAGATCCGAAAGTACGACGACAGGTAAAGGATTTGTTAAATGCAAAATCATCGCAATAGATTTACGCGTTACCACAATCAATATTTATACTGTTTAGCCTATTCAGCAGCATTTGACCCGTAAGAATTGACACTATTCTAAGAGTTCAAGGATGCATAACTAGTTATTTTTTCCTATTTTGAAACAGGCAGCTAAAATAATAACTAAAAACATTAGGAGTAACATTAGTTTTCTCTATTTTTTTCTTCTTTTCCATTTGACTATACTGTTAGCCTTAGGAGGCCTTTGCGGCTTTTACAGCTTCACCGCAAATGGTGCTAAAGCGGTAGTAGTTCCTTAAACTGTTCTAAATTAAAGGTAACATTGTTCTAAGGATGTGTAACTAGTTATGCTTTCGAACTAAGCTGCCTAAAAATAGCTGACCATAACTACGAATTACAATAAATTATTCTACAAAAGGTACTAATGCATTAGCAAAAAATAAAATATCAATGACAATATATTTGCATATAAATGCAAAAGTTGAGAAATTCGATTATCATTGACTATAATATTTCGACATTAATATTCACCAGTATGGCGATGAAACTTAAAAGTATTATTTCAAGATATCGCCTACATCAAGCTACGCCTACATTTTTATTTTAGCCGATATGGAAAGCACCATCGCGTTTAGTTTTATGGCTGATTTATAGCCAGTTTCCTTAGCGTGCATAAACGCTATGTATTTTTCTAGGGCATGTTGGCCTATTTCTGCTAGTTAGGTTTTACTAACTAATTTTTGATAAACAGTTTTTATATTTCCGTTTTCAGTTTTACAACATTAGAGTATTTATTATGATAAATTAATATCTACCACGTTTTTGAAGATTATGTTTTTATTTTATTTGATTATAGAGTGAACGTAGTGTAGTGATATCAAATTCTCAAGTATACATTTTGAGAATTCTGATTGTACCCCTATTTAGAATAACATATGTTTATAAACATATAAATGAAGATGAAGATTATTAAATCGTAAGATCTATAATAAAAAAATATAATACTTGAATGGCTGGTCTGGAAGTTAGTGTCATTAACGCAAGCCATGATATTATACTTCTCTGTATTGACCCTAGGGAAAGTAAGAAGCCGACGGTATCGGTATTCATTCAGGAAGGGTTTAACGAATCTGAAGGGATCGCAAAAGGGTTAAAGGTTAGAAAAAATGGTGATCTAATTTTTATACCTACCCCAGTAGTTAAATTGCGTCATAATAATGAAATAGATCGCGATAAATATAAAACAATTAAATTATAGACACCTTTGTAGATTATTTAAAGTCTTCTTCTTCAAAATCTTGTCAAGTTATCTCGAGAACTGCTTAGAAAATGGAATTAAATGTTAAAATCAAGTTACGTTATTGTAACTGCTTGAATTAATCTTATATAAAGATATACGATATACTAAAAGCGTAAGCTTATCCTAAACTTCTTCTCCCGCTCTTCTCGAAACGATACTGCTGATTCATGATGGAGATTAAAAGTAAAATGCATTCTTCTTTCACAGATCTTCGGAATAGTGATAATAGCAACAGCATGCGTCGACTTGAGTATGATAAAGGGCTTCGCGGGTATGGAAACTAGCGGCCACGAGACTGACGCCGTGCTGATTGCCATCGGCGTGCTGATAATCATCGTGGCCGCCTTTGGTTGTTTTGGAGCTTGGAAGGAGAGCACCAAGCTCTTGTATATCGTAAGTTAAACATTACTTTGTTAAAATCACTTAAGTTATATATATTTGTAGCAGATTTCGAATGAAGTAACTTTAGACTATATAGACCAAAAATTCAAAAGATTTAAGGTTTGGATACGAAGAGCAATGCCAATGAATTAATCTTTAATTAGTGGGCAAATTCAGAAGGTACCTATCATTACATAGTATAAAACAATGTCGCTATAATCTGTCCGTCCCTATGTATGCTTAAATCTTTAAAACTACGCAACGGATTTTGAAGCGGTTTTTTTAATAGATAGAGTGATTCAAGAGGAAGGTTTATATGCATAATACATGCATAATATTGTAGAGAAACACTGATAAATTTAGAGGTTTCTAATGTGATGTCGTAAATAAACACATTTTTTGCGCTTACATTGCAAACGCTGGCTGAACCCCACGAAATAAATCAAAATAACGTACTACAGTATTGTACACCTTAAAAAGGTCAACAAAAAAGTCCGCGATGGTATATGTCTATCTATTAAGGATAACCCACAATAACCATTTTTTATCTTTTACCTTTTACGAGAAAAAATGGCTTATTTACGAAGTGATTTTAAGCAATACAGCATTAATCCTTATCCAATTAAATTAAATACATTGTCCATTTAATATAGATCAATATAGCCCTTTACAGCATGTAATTTAAATGAATATTCCCGAAGATATTACAGATTTAAAATGTAGGGAATTGCGGCGGTACCGGCTGGTTATATGTCGCTCTTTCAAGAGTAACCTCTAAACAAAACATGTTTGTATTATCTAGTGACAAAAAAGCAGTAAATGTTGTTTGTAAGGACATTCTGTAGTAGGTAGGTACATTTAGTATCAGCATTGCACCCGTGCGAAGCCGGGGCGGGTCGCTTGTAAATAATAATTTATGCAATGCTACCGAATCTATGTACATATAATACAATTGAAGTGTTTGTTTGTAATGTCAAAATAACAGGTTTTTACTAAATGCATATGAAAGTATACACGATACCTCCGAGTATAAAAGAAAACCTATTTTTAAATTTTTTATCTGTCTGTCTCTCTGTTTGTTCCGGGTAATCTCCAAAACGGTTGGACCGATTTTGACGGAACTTTCACTGGCAGATAGCTGATGTTATACGAGTAATTTATAAATTAGGCTACTTTTATTTTAGAAAAATAATTAGGGATCTGTACAAAAATAAAAAGGGTTTTTTAGTAGTGCACGTGAGCGAAGCCTCGGGCACAGCCAGTTCATACGTCGTGTGAAAAAGACGCCTTTTTAAGCGGTGCTACTGCTCAAAGCGACTGATGTCAATTCATATCTTTTTAATTCGTAATAGCATTAACTGTATGTTGTATGTACTATGTCTTCACCATGTTCTTACCAAAACTTTCATAACTTAAGTTGAGCTTCAAACGCCGAAGCTATAAACATATTTAATTCAAAATGAACGTGAACATATAATTAGGTTATCCACGCCCATCACTGTTATAGAGAATGCCACATTAGGTGGATTACGACACACCCAAACTCGAAGGTGTTTATGTATTTCCGAAATAATATACTCTAGTGTTTGTGATAATTACTACAAACATTTTGTTGCCATGTGCTAATTTGATTATGACACGTTATGTGTTAATTTACCCAAGTCTCTTCTCGTCATTTGACCTCATATTTCAACACTAACTTAAAAACATTCGGCAATAGAACATAACACTTAACAGTTTATTAATAATACTTCGAACTGTTAATACTACGTAGCGATCTTATGTACTAAATACAAAATATGTTACAGCAACGTCTGAAACTTCTTTTTGTTGTTGCAATGTTTCAGAAACGTTTTTAAAAGGATGAAAATGTCAACATTTATAATGAAAAATTGGTTGTTCATATTTCATTGATTTTTATATCTTAGCGGCGGCGACTGTTTTGTAGTTAGCCATATTGTACTTACCACAGCGTGAAGTTCAGTCATTGTGCTTAAGACAAAAAAGGTATACTTATAAGACAAAAAACTTGTACCTCTTTTGGCGCATTTAGTATGTTATAATTAAGAGCTACACGCGTATCATGTGGCGGAAGTGAGATATAATGAACTTAGTCAATAACGATAATAATGTAAATTCACTTTTCAATACATTTGCTCAAAAAATGCATTTACGAAGCCTGTATACATTGTTCCAAAGTTAAAAATTACGCACCATACAACGGAGCGTGCGGTATATTTTTAACACAAGCTCCGTTGAATAGCGCCGTGCGGTGAAATTTTTACCGCACGCTCCGTTGTATATCGCCACAAATATGTATAAGAATTCCACCACGGAGTCTCACATTGCGAGAATAAATAAGCTGAATGATCGAACCTTGGAAGCACTTTTTATCAATAAATTTGCCTCACTTTAATATTAGAGATAAAATGAGACGAAATGTAGTTCTAATTTTCACCAAGCGAACGTGACGCCATTTGCAAATTCGCGCCATTTTCATATTAAAAACGTCAAAAATTGTTGTGACTTTCCGACTGATATTTATAAATAAAATAATAATATGAGTTCAAGCGAGGAATCCGATATTAACATGGAATCTACTCCACCTGATATCTTGAATGAGGCGCAAATTGCAGTTTAAATTTCCAAGATTAGTGACGAATCTGTATAATTTCTTATTTGCTATTAAAATTAATCTAATGAAAAAGTTTGCTTCATTACCTATATTGTATTGTTTTCACGCAAATGTGTTGGAAAACGTTGTATGATACGCGTGCGGAATTGGAATTTTACAAACTTGTGACTATGGTAGACGAAGTCTACTCGTCTGTAAAAACTAGCTTACCGCACTAGTATCATAAATAACTATTAATGACTTTTTCTATTGTGCAAAAATAATTTAAGCGTGTAAAAATAAACATCAGTTTAACCTAATTAACAGTGTTTAGCGTTAAAGTAAAATGAATTCAACTTTATTATCATTAATGTCTAAGTTAATCGTGTTTTTTGGTACGCGGGATAGATTTTTTAAAGTTATTTTTGTTTTGTTACGCCAAAGAAATATAACGTCAGCATACGTGTGTGTTGTAGTACACACAATTTATTTTTCTAACATTTTCGCTCCCACTCCTTTGTTTATTAGAGGGAAAGATACTTTAGCTTTTACTTAATGTTTGTGAATTAATTGTGATATACAGTTCGCCGGCTGCTTAATCGTCATCATTATTCTCGAACTGTCTGTCGGTATCGCTGCCGCCGCCTTGAGGCCTCAAATCGAGGGAACCATGAAGACCCAACTGCGAGCGTCCTTCATCAAAAACAAGTCTTCAAAAGAAGAAGATTCCACGTACAGGGAGTTTTGGGACAATGTCCAGACCAGCGTAAGTTTGTATATGAATATTTCATAGTCCGTTTATATTGTGTTACCCAATTCACATTAAGTGACCAAAGGTTACCCATATTTTTGCACTATGAAGTAGCGAACACCTGGTGTTAAGACGTCAGCAGCCTATTGCTATATACAACCAACCTCAATAGGCTGAAGTCCTGAGATCCGATATAAAAGGTTGCTACTCCTGGTGATTAATTCGGAAACCGTACTCTTCGGACTAGAAACATAGCAGGACTATCATTTGATAGAAAAATCGAACCATATTAATTCATAAAATTCTAAAAAAATCCATTTAAATTTCAAAATAAAATAAAACTAGCGGTTTTTCTCCTTTATTTCTATTGTGATATACCTCTTGTATTACTTATAAAGGTAAAACTTGGAGTAGAGTATAATATTGCTGCCAATTTTCTTAGTAAAATAAAATAAATGGGCTAATCTATCTACGATCTAAATTACTTTTACAGCTGGAATGCTGTGGTGTCACCGGTCCCGATAACTATGGCGCCTCTGAACCCCGCCTCAACCCTTCGTTTAGCTGTTGCCCTCCTGATTCTTCAGACCGTGCCGTTGAAATCAAAAGATCTGACTGTCTCTCCCTAGAGAAATATTACAAAAGCGGATGTGAAGATAAAGTGCTCAGTACCATTCACAGCGCCGGCATGACAGTTATCGTCTGTGGTATCCTATTTTGCTTTTTGGAGGTGAGTCAAATTTTTAGTTAACATTTGCAGCAAATAAACTTAGAGTCCATCTAACAAAGCAGTTATTAGCTATTAGTAATTAACTACTTCCCTCAATCAAAGTGGACACTGATCTGTATACTGGAATTAAATAAATTTAATTAGGTACACATAATTAATACAAACACCTTAACAGTTATGTATCAATACGAGAACGTTCTCATGAAGATTTCCCATATGTTGGGGGCTGTGGCGCATTCCCGGGCCTTTATCTCAAGGGCTTGAAGCACGAACAACAGTTAATCTATAAGCTGCAAGCGTTTCAATACAATTTATATTATCTCACCACATACTCAATATAGGCCTAACTATAACCAGACTGATTTCAGACCAATAAAGTGGAATACGTAGTGTAGCCTAAATCCGCTATTGCTTTTAGTAAAAAAGGTTAAGGTGATCTTACCAAAATACACTTACCAAAATAGAATAATAAATTAATTTTAAATTGTACATAAATATTTTACCAGTAGCATTATTTTACATTATAATATCCAAATTAACTGTAAACAGTCACAGATACAAATAAAAAAGTTTATGTGACACCTTTTAAATTCAAGGTCCATTGTCACGGCTAATTAAACAGAGCTCACAACATATGTCATAGAATTGTATACACCATCTACTTGCTACAGGATAGATAGTTAAAAGTGTGTTAAAGATAAGGCTATATAAAGCATCATGTAAGAAATTCAAGCTAACTTGGTAGGTGACAGGAACACTTGGTATATAAACTTATCAACAAAATAGAAGAAAATCTCGTAAGTGGAGTAATCGGTGAAATGGAATTTTAATAATGACATAGATTAATCATTGCCCACATCCCTACCTCACGTTAAAGGTCTTCGCATATTACACTGCCACGGACATTACACTGGACGCCGACTACACTCCGAGTCGACTTACAGTAAAGCATTGAAATGGAAGCTTTATGTCGTGTTTCTTATGGTGAAAATTTCAACATTTAATTGAAAGAAATGTACGACGCGTGAACCACTTGTTCCACTCGTTGAACCTGCGTTGCTCACGCATCGGTCACGCGTCGACAACGTGTTTACAACTGGCGAGCTACACGTTGCCGGCCCACTCGTTTGTGCTACTCCTTCATTCATGAAAAAGCACTGCCAAGTCTAATAGGTATATCTGATAGATCAGAAAACCTTGTTGACGACGTGATTACCACTCGTTGACGAAGTCTTGCCTACTCATTGACGCCAAGATTCTTATTTACTTATGACCACAGTTTCACCTAGTCAACGACACGTTGATGCTGAACCGAAAGTTGGAGTTGGATTGGTGCCGAGTCTGTGTAATGTACAAAAGCCTTAATTGGAGTATGTGGTTTAAAATGCTAACAAACTGAGCCTAGAATTAGGACAAACTTTCAAATGCAGCTGTGTGAATATACCCATAGGAGATAGGCAGCTTTACAATTAATGTTGACATACCTAATTTTATGTTGTTCTCCTTGAAAATCGCTAATATGGAGAATTGTTAATAAAAAAGGTCATATTATAAAAGTAAATGTTATTTACGGCGGTGAAGTAATGTAGGCTTCCATTTGCCGCAGTAAATTATACGTTCATGTCAGACTGCTGTTGGCGTGGTTTAAGTATTATGTAGTGAAATTATTAACTAAACCACTACTAGAGATATTCGTTTCTCACTTTAATTTAAATGTACTTGTGGTGTATTAAAACTCGATTTCTTTAATAGAAACAGTTTAAGAGATTTTTTAAACAAAATCAATATTTATTTCATCAAAGTGTTTCTTATTTTTGGATTAAAATCTTTGCAATTACTTCTGTCACACTACTCAGCTCTTGCAATAAGTTTATTTCTGAGTTTAATAAAAGTGTACGGAAGGATGTAAGTCTTATGATATTCTTTTACCTAATTTTACCTACCTCACCTAAATTTACGACATCCTTTTTTAATTCAACTGTCCACAATCATCTAGTTTTGTAAATGTAAATTTTATGAAATTAAAAAGCAATGTAGAATATTTTTGTTATAGATAAAACGGTAACCGAACAACAATATCATCATAACTTTCAAAATAAGCTTGTATTAGGATCACATTAAATTTGAAATTATTTTTTATAACCTTGGGATACAATTGAGCTAATCGAGAAGCTATTTATTTATAATCCCTTTAAAAATAGAACTCGATCCACTTCAATCGAAATCATATTTGAATGACTTTTTAACAAATAGTTACCTTTTTTATACGGACAAATCACGCTACGGTTTAATTTAACTTTATCTAGATTTTGACCTGGCCTTTGCACAGTTCAGATTTTAACTATGTTATTTAATAGCCTAAAAGCTAGAAAATGTAGATTGGCCTTTAATATACTTAACAGTCATGTTGGAAAAATAACACAAATCTAACTTAGTACGTACTTAGTAACTTTTCACTTCACCATGGAATTAATTTTGGCCTTATAGGTTTTTTTATTTCTATAAAATATCCTTAAAAATTATTCTTATATGACAAACCATTATTAAGTTTAACTAAATTTCTAATCGTTTTAAGTTTAACTAAATTTCTAATCGTTCTAAGTTTAATTTATAGACATCTAACTTTCGTTTTAACCCCCGATGTGAAAAGAGGAGTGTTATAAGTTTAACGTGTGTAACTGTGTGTTTGTGTATGGTATCGTAGCTCCCAAACGGCTGAACCGATTTTGATTTAGTGTTTTTTTTTTTTGAAAGACGACTAGTTCTAGTGTGCTCTTTTGAGCTATGATTCAAGAAAAAATGTTAACCCGTTTGAAGATTAATAGCACATTTCTATTTGATAAATGGATATGAGCGTTTTCCACAGTTCTTAGTCGAAATTTGGTATTTTGTTACATACATATACATACATAGCTCACGCCTCTTTCCCAACGGGGTAGACAGAGACCACGTCCTTCCACTTGCTATGATTCTGACATACAACTTTCACTTCCTCAACACTCATAAATCTTTTCATGCATGCTCGTCGGTCTAGAGTACTAGACCTTTCTTCAAAACGTATTCTGTTAGTTCAATTATATTAGAATAACATGGCAACATCGAGCTGATGCTGCATCATCATCTGGAATCTGGAAGAAACTAAACTCCTCACCAACTTATAGCAGAGATATCGTTTTTAGGCTCATTGGAATTGTCTCAATGAATAGGTTACATGTGTCAAAGATTTTTTAAATTATATTTTTTTTTCTATTTGTCTTCAGTGTTTTATACTAACATTACTCGATCATGAGAAAAGCTTCAGTTATCTTAAAAGAAAAATACCTTTCAGTAATGATCGCCGTTACCATTCAATGTTTATACTACCTAATAATTAATTTTGAAAATTTTCCTTACTTCGCCATACAAAAAACATACGTTGTTTGTACTTTCGCATGAGATTCTTGAAATAAAAAAGGTTTCATACCATATACCTTCATGCGTATTTATTTTCTGCATGCTACAAAAATATATCTCAAATGTTTTTCATTTCAGGTTGCTGGCATAATCTTAGCGTTATGGCTTGCACACGCCATAAAAACACAGGGCAAGAGTCGAGAGACAGCTTAAAACAAACTGAAAAAGATTCAGTTAATCCAGTCAATTATAAAATAATTTTCAATATGCACAAAGTAGAGTGTGAGAGTTACCTACATCATTTAAAAAAATGTTTATTAGAAATAACTATCATTCAAATAGCTATCATTGTTAATTTTAAAATTGATGTTGTTTGTTAGAAGTTAAGACGGTTTTTGTGAGAGTACTTTTCCTATAGCTTTGATCGTTGTTAACTTTATACGTTGTGTATTGTTAGAAAGTCAAATCGGTAAATCTATATATTAAACTATGAAAGTTATCTATATAAGTTCCTTTATAAATAATTTGTTTGATTCATAATAACATTTATAGTTTAGAATGGAAAAAAATATCAGAATTAAATGAATATTTAACCGGTGTTACTAGATGGCCTTGTCAGTTTGCACCCAAGAATTTTCAAACACAAACATATTAATATATTACTTAGGGTGTGTACTTTGAAAAACTCGCAATGGAGTTACAAAAATTAAAGTTCTCCGTGGACAATCTTTCTTTATAAAGAGAAAAGTCCTAATCCCTGCCTTATTATGCCCCATAGAAAGTACAGGAATTTTGGAAGAAACCCCCTGATCTGGCATTAGTTCATTTATATTTGTGGTTAAATAAAACAATTTGCACAAGGAAGCAATGATGTAAAACTTCAACTGTAAACTTATTTCCGTTGAGCGACCCTCAAATCAAATGATTTTGTAAAAGTATTTGTAAATCGGATTTATGACTGACTGTTTAGTTTCTACGGAACACATATACGTATGCGCTAGTTAACTCAATAGTAGCAAGCACCTGATGAAAATATGGTTATACACCATTTATTAAGTTAACATTAAGTAAGCCTATCGAACATACTTATATTATTTGATAATTTGTGTGATATAAAATATAGTGATAGTAATAATTTAAGTTAATTGTGAAAAGCACGCGCTAGTAACTTATTGCCCATTTTAATTATATTTATCATAGCAGTAATTAATTAATTAACAATTTAACATTGACGCTTGATAATAAATATTTTATATACCATAGTTATCTAGAGATTTGAGTGTCGTATGTAGAAATTTTACTGCTAGTATAACAATGTCCACAGTTGAGTACAGGCAGTTCTTGTACTTAAGACATTTTAGGTTCTCCAAATACGCGACCTTTTTCCATACATTTTCCATTCCATTCCATACAAAATCGAGGGATTAAGTTTATTATAAATTATATGCTTTATTACCCAAAGCAAGTTCTTAAAATATTTATTTAAGAATTAATAGTTATTTTTGGTACTGACTATTTTTAATGTAATAAAAAAATGAAAAATTACAATGAAAAAAAATACTGAAATAAAATAATATAAAGCTTATCGTTAAAGAATGTATAAATTCGAGTTAGGTCTGTCGGTCGACCGCGAGACAAGTGAATTCAATTCACCTAAGACGTAAATCGAAAAAGGGACATTTGTTTAAGGCATGGTATAAAATGTTTGTTATTAATCGAAACGACGTAACTCGAGGACTGCCTGTATAAAGTTGCCAGAAGTAAAATAAAATCAATTGTGGGTTTATTATTGATGGTAGCGTGATATAAATGAATAAATTTGTAATAATAACAGAGTTTTTCCTCTTATTATAAATAATTATAACGTCATTATGAGAAACGGAAATACTTATCATTAAAAAGAACGGTCATGACAAAAACAACCCAATTACCTATTGTGTTTTTTTTTGTGAGTTTTTATCTTTTTGTAATGTTTGTATATAAAAATGGATGTTTGTATGTATGTTCCCTATGGATTTCAAAATGGCTGGAGCGGTTCTGATTAAATTCTCGGACAATCAACATATTAGCACTGCAGGTGACCCTGTAAAGTTTGGTAGCGGTAGGATAAAAACATATTTTTCTTGGCCATAGCAAAGCGTGACCAGTCTTGGTAGTTGTTTATAAAGCTCATTTTAAATTTCACTCAGTATCTGCTTTTCATATTTTATATATTAACCAATGCTAACAAATTAATATTTAATGTGTTTTGAACCGGTCAGATAATTTAGAATTTCGTTTTAGGGTCAATCAAGTATTTTACTATGCTACTATGCTGTCCCTGTCATTTTATTAAAAATATGTACTTATTGATAATAGCCATATACAAAAGTAATATCACAATTTTATCTGAGATTATCAGACATAACAGGAAACTTTATTACGTTCTCAAAATTCTATTGTTTGTATGAAATTTCATGGTAACTCAGGATACGAAATATCCGTTTCATACAAAATATTCCTCCTAACCGATGACCACACTAACTTATGAACTGTCATTACAAATGAACTTTTACTTGTGTCACTTGCAATTAATTTTAATTATAGAAGAAGGTGGCATAACATAGTTTATCATGTGTATTATAAAATAGCGACAAGGCAAAACAGTTTTACAAGGAAATCTGTTATTCGTGTTCCTTACAAAAGGCGTATACTGAGTTACTTTCATAAAATTTCTCAGGAAACACATAGATGGGTTTTTCGTCGTGAGTACCTTTAATTATGTTTACCTTCACCCGCACGGGCGCCACGATGCCCTTTAATAGGATCTTTGATCAGAATAAACGAAAAGTGAAATAACTTTTTTCCAGAAAAGACCAACCTCTCTTTGGTGTATTTGTTGGTTGACCAATTACTTCCTGATAAAACACATCGCGTTAATTGTTTCTCTAGTCAATTAATATTTTTTAATCGGATACTGTATTCATATAAATCTTCTATCGTTCCTTTACAGTAATTTTAATTGATATACATTATTTATTAAAATGTTGTCAATACCTATTTAGGTAAGTCTTTATTGCCCATACAACACAAATCGTCGTACTATTTTTGCATTCTCGTATCTTAAAAAAGCCTTAAACTTTAAAATCAACAGTTAGGAAACCATAACAATAATTATTCATGTTTCAGTAAAATGGCATTTAAGGAACTATTCAAATCTTTCTCAAATACTAATCGCCCTCGACTTCGTTTTCGTTAATTTCAATACAAAATTTAATAAGAATAAAAAATAACTTATAGCCCTGAAGGATAATGTAGCTATCTATTGGTGAAAGAATTTTTTGAATCGGATAAGTAGTTCTAGCAATTTCTTCCTACAAACAAACTCACAAAAGAAGTATCTTTATAATACAATAAAAATCAAATATATTAGAGTAAAAAAGTAATATTTTTAAATACAAGGTTAAGAAAATAAGACGACGAAATAGAGAACATGAGAGAGACTTACTTGATAAAATTCTTAAAATTAATTTATTAAGATTTAAGTCAAGATATTTGTGAAAATTTGGGTTTTAATTTATGTGATATAACTACCTTATTATAAGAAGCTACAATATACCTACTTACTAACAGACATGCTTGTAATTGTAATGTACCATACATTAAAAATGTACAATACATTCTAGGATTACTAAATTTTAGAAATAAAATATTTTCTCCCACCACTATTACTTTTAAAAATGAGTTATTCATTGTGAATTGTGGAATACTATGTATACCTACTTTGAAAGTATAATTACTATCTTATTTATCTAAATAAACATTATAATGGATGTTGAATAGATTTTCAGAAATAAATTATCTGTGTTGCATGAGATGCCTTTTATTACAATAATAATTAATCCTATCAATAAACACATTAAGTTTTTTTTTCGATACTGTTAGCCTTAGGGGCCCTGGAGCCTTTGCAGCTTTTACAGCTTCACCGGGCTTAGGGCATTGAGGTCACCAATTTATATATATAATAAGTAAGATGGATATTATATGCATGTAAACGCGTAGTTTAGTTTGTTTGCTCCCCAGCTATGAAAATATATTATACTAGCTGTGCCCGCGGCTCCGTAAGCATGAACTACAGAATTATTGTTATTTTTTTTAGATAAGGCCTAAGTATTAAATGATTAAAAAATTTTTAATCTAAATTATTCCTGTAGTTTTTGCATGATGCGCGTACAACGGCATACCTCTATCATTTTATTTATATAGATAGATGAAAGTCGATTTTTAAGGAGTAAACTCCAAGGATTGTTTTGTACTCGAATATAATTGAAAGAAAAATTCTTTAAACTCTTTTACAGAACCACGCAATGTATTTACGCCCTTATAAGGTTATTAATGACCAAAGGCACGTAACAAAAAAAAACAAACAATTTATTTTTAAATATTTATTGAATAAATCGTAGCCTAACGTAGTGATAAATGAGAAAAATATTGCTACAACATGCATTTTGAACTTGCTCCCTATGAGCTCATTAATTTATTTAAATGCTAAATAAAAATTAAAATGCATAAGTGTAAGTATATGTGTGTAAAAATATCCTGTACATAGATTTATAAACATGAAATTCTCCTTCCATAGAATACTGATTGCTATATGATTATTAACAAATTATGACCTAAAAAAAATTTGCTGTGGTATATTCTAACTTTTGATTGCATCCTATATTAAGTGCCCTACATACAGTCACTATAACGAAGTAAGAAGTAAAAAAAAGTTTCAGAAAAACACACATTTTTGTTATTCTCACAATAAAGAGATTTTGGTCCCGATGGCTTTCAAGGCCTCAGCTGTGTTTAAATACTAAAAATACTACTCTTATCACAGTTATCAGTTAGAATTGTTATTCAAAATCCCACACATGAACACGATCGACTCTAATAATTATAATAACGCTGAATTATTGCGAATCCATAGCTTTTATTCGTAACTATTAATGACTACTGTATAAATACTGAATTATTACTTGAGACAAGCTATTTATTACATTAATAATAATTGATAAATTAGGAATGAAACTTATAATGACATCAGTTATTTAAATCACCGATTATTAAAGTGTGTTTCGCAGAATCCAAGAGTTCAGCGGAAAAGACAAGGTTCCACTGTTCACTTACATCCGTTAAACTAAGAGAATTATTGTTTTGGATCGAGTCTCATTTAGACTAAGGGCCAATTTTTCAACCAACAGATGACTTTTAAAATGCCAATTCCTTTTCACTAACATTCAAAATTTAAACACTGATTAAAAATTAATTTATATTAAATTTTCCTTCTTTGTTTAAATCATTTTGTCAGAAGAAAACAGAGCCAAAGTTTAACATTGCTTATATTTTATTAAAAGATTATAAATACGACTTTACATTTATTAAGGTGCACATTTTTCACATTAATACTGTAATAAAAACCATATCTTATGGCATAGTGTTTTATAGATAAAGTATTATATGAAACATCAAATACTAAGATCCTATACTACTAAATATACTTTCCGCAGAATTTATATTTAAACGTATCACTAACAATTTGTACCTGTTCAGATTTGCTTCCATAAGTGTTAACTTTATTAAAAGTTATACAAATCTACTAATGTAAAGTTTAAAAAAAAAAATATAAAACCTACTTTTTCTTAACGTATCTAAATCAAATTGATCAATAGTTAAATTTGCCTCAAATTTTGTGTTTACACGACAACTGTATATGAATTATTCTACATACATAGTTACTTTAGGGTGTTGTTAATCAAATTGTGCTTAAATTTGATCACGCTAAGTTTCAAAATGAGCCTGTAAATTCTGTTGCAGTTTTAAACGCTCCACTCTTATCGTCTTCGCCATCCAAAAAGCCAAAACAATACACAGCATCTGAAATAGTAACAAATGAATGATTTAATGTGTTTATTACTCGTATTAATTTCATTTACCTCAATTGTTATTGCTGTTATTATTAAGAAGACTAATCGTAAAAAGAAGAGAACGATATTTAGCTAGAACTAGAATTGGATTGATTTGAATGATTTACATAAAAGGCTTCAGATGAACGAAATATTTCGTTTACATTCTAAACGACTCGTATCATTGTATATGTTATAAACAATGTATGAAATTCCGACATTCTATAGAATGCCTAAGAGTTGCCGGCAATGTATGAATAAAGAGATTTATTACATACTTTGCCTAGGCATTATATAGAATGCCAAATGCTATTTAGGAATAATATGGAATACACCTCCGATTAGTTTCGAATATCAGTTGGGGGTTTTTGTGGGATCACAACGTGTCATGTGATGGTTTTTGTTTTACATTCATTTATGAAAGTATTAAAGTTAGGTTAGGTAAGATAAAAAGAGAACGGTTTGGTTTTAATTATTATAAGTCTTATATTACCCTCTTGCTCCCCTGAGCGAGAGGATATTCCAAAAACCATCACATGATACTTTGAGATCCCGCCAAAAACTCTCACGTGATATTCGAAACGTATCGGAGAAGTATTTCATACTTTGCCGGTTATAGAGTGCCTAGGCAATGTATGAAATATTAATCATGTTATACATTGCCGGCTAGTTTCAGGCATTCTGTAGAATTCCGGCATTCAATACATTGCCTATAATATATACATTATATAAATTAATATTTGTAACAATAAAACAAAGCCTTAAACTAGCTTGATACCAGAATAATATTTTTGGACTCGGATCAGTAATTTCAAAGTCTACTGCCTACAAACACATTCACGAACTTTATCTCTTTACAATAATAGTTTTGATAAAGATTAATAGTAAAGATTTCTATTGTAAACCTCTTCATAATATTAAATTCGTAAATCATGTTATTTATAAAATTTTCTTATAAATCCCGGATAGTAATAAGCTCGCTTACCTCCAACAAGGTGAAAATAATTCCTGTAATTATAAATACATTTCCCTTCAAAGCCTTCTTCTGACGAAGAGCTTCTTCGCAACCTGTATCGTAGTATTTTTTTTCAGCTAAGCAGGTAGCATGAAGATGTCGTCTGGCTCCACCCTCACGCAGAGGGTATGCACGAGCACAACATGAAGCCGGTATATCAAGATTTAGTATTGCGTAGTCTTGAGGACCGTCGACGCCACAACACTGGTTCTAAGGACCAAATAGTTTCATTGTAAAATTTTAAATAAGAGGTATTTTTATTAAATGAAGGATTTAATTTAAATTGTCTTTACTTAGATAGTTTTATAAACACTTCTGGTACCTAAGAAAAAAATAGCATGAGCACGAAAACAAAGTACAAATTAATGAAAAAAAAACTTTTAGTTATCTTTACCGAAATATTGTTTTGAACAAGAATAAAACCGAACCGAACCGAACCGAAGAATAAAATATAATTTTAGTTAAGCAAGTTCATTTCGTAATCCTGTTTGATGACAACGTCAGGTAAATTAAAAAATAAAAAGTAATGAAAAAGACACGAAATATTCTCATAAGTAATATACCTCAGATTGTAAATTATCCCACTCGGCATAAAGCCGCGACGATCCGTCTTCAGCGGTTGCATTCTTATAAAATTGCACCCTGAGCTCACTGCTACCTCCCACCCAAGCGCTTAGAACTGCCCCACCGACACCCACCACCAGCTCGATCGATACAAGGAAAATGAAAAAACAGGCATGCTGGAAAAATCGTAATGCAATCCATACATTGGTTCATTGTACCAATAAAGCTTAAGGATTGAAATCGATCAATAATTTTACGAGTATATTAATTTATATATCTGGAACTAAACTATTTTATGACATTATATTTCTTGGAATTCAGTATTAATCTTATGTTAATGAATAAATGTACTCCTCTATCCAAAAATATACGTAATAATATTCACGCTACATTTAAATTTGAGCTAATATAATTATACCCACCGCATAAAGGACCTTTATGTTTTCCCGCAAAGCACCCACGCAACCCAGAACTCCAGTCAAAACCAAAAATAAACCAAGACTGAGGAGAAATGAAAGAACTCCTCTTGAAAATGATGACTGCTGAGGATGCATTTTATTTTCCCGGATATTGATTACGCAGACTGCTATCAGGACCAACGCAGCGACCTAAAAAATATGAACTTTCTTTTTTATTAATTATTCAAGACACTGCTTACCCAGAGCGCTGCCTTTCTGTATTTATTAAAATTAGTATCTATTGTCACATAACTTACAACTAACTTAAAACTACGTTAGTACCGTTAATTTTTATTATTGTTACTTCCCTTTTACCTCTTCTAGCTTCTTTAAACTCACTAAGTGGTAAAAATAAAATTTGATTACTGTACAGATATCGAATTCGAGTTATCACTTTAACAGCAAAATAATTTGCGAAATTAATTTATCATAAATAAAATGTTTCGATTTCTAAAATACATCGATAAGAAAGAAACACAATAATACGATTTTTTTACTTTAAAATATCTGTAAAACAGAATTATTGGTTTAGTGTAGATAGTTATTGCAAAACCATACATTTTTGGTAAAACTGAGTCGTGCAAACTTAAATTAATTTCACTTCACACGTACAACAGTTATTAGGATTCGTGATTTAATCAATTTGAAAATCTATACTAAATCCCTATTTTCAAACTTATATTTCTGATTCATTATAATTATTTACTCAACCGACTCTGGGCTTTTTTTTTAATAGTGGGTACTATTTAAAAAAAAGGGTTTTAATATTTAAAATTTAATAGGGTTATTAATATAACTACTTCAAATTTTTTCTGTTGTTCCGAAGATTCCGTACAAACAATTATTTAATTTCAATAAACTATAAATACCATTCTAATCAATAAAAATGTTTATGTAGGTACTCACTGTGGAAATAATATTGAAAAGCGTCAGAAAGAATTTAATGCAGCGAATATTTCGGGTATTCATTTTATATGACGATTATTATTGTTCATTTAATTTGAATATGTCCGCAGCAAGACCGGTAGTCGTCGGAAATGAAGGTGTGGACTCCACATCGATCAATGCATTCAACGACTCGTGGACGATTACATGTGGTGAGAATACTGTGAGGGGTAAAACGAGTGCTAAGGTTTTTTTTTATATTAGTTCGGCTATTTCACTGTACTGTATGGTAAGCACAATATGATCCGAATACAACGGCGACCACCGAGAGATTGAAATCTATCGGCGGTCGCCGCTGTCATACCGGCCTACATAAATAATTACTCACTTAACGCTTGAAAATATCTCTTCACGTTACGCTTGTATAATATTGTGAGACATCGCTTTTTTTAATTATCTGAAGCGATTGTTTGCAGTCTAATTTGGTATTTAATGACGATGTAAATATGTTTAGTAAAATGACTGCTTCTACAGTGCAACTACTGGAAAACAACGATAAGTACCAACAGATTTTCAAGTTGAGAGGTAATTACCCAGACAAGCATAGAAAATACCCCTGCACAATTCTATTTATCATTACGATCATTTGCTTCAGTTAAATCTCAGATTATACAGTTACGGTCAATTAAAACGTGACCGACCACGCTATCACATTTTACTTAGGTCTTCATGTATTAAGTGGATGATTGAAGTATTCGCCAGTAAGGTATACTATTGCTTAATAAAGATACGGTGATCTTATGCGTAATGACAAACAAACTTAAAACAATAGCACCCACAATTAAAATGCTTATAAACGAATAGTTCGTACAATTATCCGGTGACATATCCGCTTCTTACTCATTTATCGCTACGCTATCATCTCCGCTTCTATAATGGTCGCATTATATAGAACGTGGAAATCCATATGTCCACTTACCCACAATTCACGGACTGCCTACAACTTCTAGTCTTTATTTTTAATACATCGATACAATTGCCTTCAATAATCTCAATAAAGACTTTGAATCTTTCCCATTAGTACTGTATTCGAATAAACAATTTCTTTTTGTTTCATTTGTCATTGGTAGTAATGTATTTTCTTTGTTACATTCTACATTTTATTCTTATTTTGAACTTTATATACTTATATTAAAGTGCATATTATTTGTAATGAGGCAATAGAATCTCACAATGTAGTTATAGATATGTATATATTATATTAATAGTATAACCTCGTTCGTATTATTGATCCGAGTAGAATGTATATTACATATAATATTTAAAAGAAAACACCGCAGAATTGCTAATAGTAACAATCTGCATTTATATATAACTAGCGTTGCCCCGCGTCTTCACACACGTTAATTATGAAGTAATGATTAGCCTATAAATTGAGGAATGACATAAAATTCCCAAAGAAAAAGTTTTACCAAAACATGGCAAGTCGTTTTTGAGTTAAATCCGGACATACAAACAAACAGGCAGACAGTTAGTTTATCAATAGAAAATTCGTTAGACAATGTTTGTTACCCAACAAAGACAAACTTGCAGACCCTATTTTATACCCTTAGCGATTGAATTTCCCAAAAAACCTTTCTTTATGAGCGTCTACATCGCGAAAGGAGTAACTATGTTAAATTTGAAGTCAATCTGACTTATAGTTACATAAGCAGACAACGACGGGCTTGAAGGATGGTTCTACCTCGAGCCCTCGTAACGTGCAGATCTCCATTAATATTTGATCCTAAGATTGTTCGAGACCACCTACTAAGTCGGAACCCGAAGAGAAGATTATTCTGGGTGGAGCTTGTCGGATCGTGAGGACGTTCAAGATGAATTACTAGGTCACTTACGGGCAGTGATAACACAGATATGCGAGGCATGGGGTGGCTATAGGGGAGGTTGGAGACCACTGGGGGCAACCCCAAATAAAACAGACATCATGCTCACTTGGATTGTCGGACCATGTGCATCAAAGTACAATGCTTGTACTTAACCCAGATTACGCCCACAAGATTTATTATTCCGTAATGAAGAATGATATCAAGGAAAACCTGGTGTCTTCGATAGTATATTCTGATGTCTCTCTCTCTCTCTCTCTCTTTGACATATATATATATATATATATATATATACTTTCTTTAGGTTTATAATTTATTTTACAATCATAGATAAACCATATACAACCTACAAAACATAAAATAAAATTAAAGAAATATATTTTATTTACATATGTAATATAAAAATAGTTCTATGACATTGTTTTAAAACTAGATATACCGATGATTATGTGTAGTATGTGTATATATGTATATTGTGTGTATATTTTAAGCATCGGCTACCACCGAAATATCTATAATCCATCATCAGTCGTTGCTGTCATGACGGCTTGCAAATAGCGTTAAAAGCCGTAAAGGCTTCAAACAGTGTATGAGTTTGATTATTATCTTAATTGCAGAATCACTGTTCAGTACAATAGTGAGTACTAAATAAATATACTAATATTTCTTAGTTGAAAAATAAATAACAAATAAAAACAAAGGTTATATAATTATTTTAAATATTCGTATTTATATTGGCGATTGAAAATAATTCTAAGTTTTCGCTTCTATCAGCAG
This sequence comes from Saturnia pavonia, assembly GCA_947532125.1. Classification (NCBI taxonomy): domain Eukaryota; kingdom Metazoa; phylum Arthropoda; class Insecta; order Lepidoptera; family Saturniidae; genus Saturnia; species Saturnia pavonia. The sequence continues at coordinate 2,636,725 of OX383899.1, read as the reverse complement.
TCCCTAGCCTGCCAATATTTTTTAATACTTTTTTAATAACTAAACTGAATAATTATAATTATTAAAACTTAACCTCTAAAACTAACCTGCACGCCAAAATCAACCCCTACGTTCATTGCTTTAGAATATCCACAGTTCAATTACAGGTTTTACAAATAGGATTCTCAATTATGTTTTGAGAAAGTGATATCATATTTAATAAAATATATATATTTTTTTTTTATGCAACTAAAGAGGTAAACAAGTATACGGACCGCCTGATGGTAACTGGTTACTGTAGCCTATAGACGCTTGTAACACCAGGTGTTGCAGGTTGCTAGCACGTTGCCGTTACCTTGAATCCTCTTCCTCAAGAAACCCTACACACCACAGGAACAAAACACTAGGTTATTTGGCTGCGACCCTCTGTAGGGTGGACGTATTTCAACAATCTGGCTGCCTTAAATTTCCAAAGAGATTTCTTTGTGCCCTACCTACCTCTTAGATACGATTTTGAGAAATGAGGATCCACTAGTATTCTTTAAAGTAAGTAAAACTTGAGTCACTAGTGACTGTATGAAACCAAAACGCCTAATAGCATCATAAAAGCAAATTCTCCAGTATGAGAGTGAAACAATGTTAGTTTTTTCGCAGTATGCCTGAGATTACATTTCGTTACCTACGTGCTAGTAAGTATCGGCTTCGGATTATGTGTGTTGGAAATAAATTAATGCCATTTATTATGATTTTCTTATTCATTTAATTATTACTTAGTAAACCATTTGAGTGTAGAATTAAAATGTTGAGTAGGTCACTCCACATACACCTACATTTAGCAATATTATTATATACTAGCTACTCGCTCCGGCTTCGCTCGGGTAGCAGAGTAATACATATAACTCATTTGGTTTACGCTGCGCACGCCAGTAAAGCTCCCAGTCGGCATGATTTTTTCCGATATCTTCAACAAACATGGTCATATCAGCCACTTTACACAAAACCTTAAAGAATTATAAATCTTAACCTTTCTCCTGAATCACTCCATCTATTGGTGAAAGCCGTATGAAAATCTGTTCGGTAGTTTTTGAGTTGGAGACAAACGCAGCTGGAGACTTCGTTTTATAATATCGTAAGATAATATGCTAATTATAAGATACTAGCGACCCGCCCCGGCTTCGCACGGGTGCAATGCTGATACTAAATGTACCTACCTACCACAGAATGTCCTTACAAACAACATTTACTGCTTTTTTGTCATAAGACAATACAAACATGTTTTGTTTAGAGGTTACTCTTGAAAGAGCGACATATAATTGACCATTGTATATGGGGCGGGACCGCCGCACTTCCCTACATTTTAAATCTGTAATATCTTCGGGAACATTCATTTAAATTACATCTTCCTTCCTTCCTTCCTCCCAGAAGGCAGGAACATATATATTTGTACAGTTAGTTAGCACGAATTTCTATGGATAGGGATTCAATCAGATCGCGACTTTTTCGCATGATCGGCAACAGCCCAAGCCGAGGTTCGGCCACTTTGGCACCCTTGGAGCTTGTTGCCTAGTTTTCGCGGCTGAGTGCCTTCCGCGCTCGCCCCCAAGCCCGGTGAAGCTGTAAAAGCCGCAAAGGCTCTAGAGCCCCTAAGGCTAACAGCATAGACATTTCGAAAAAAAAAAAAAAAAAAAAAAATTAAATTACATGCTGTAAAGGGCTATATTGATCTATATTAAATGGACAATGTATTTAAGGTACTTAATTGGATAAGGATTAATGCTGTATTGCTTAAAATCACTTCGTAAATAAGCCATTTTTTCCCGTAAAATGTAAAGGATAAAAAATGATTATTGTGGGTTATCCTTAAGAGATAGACATATACCATCGGGACTTTTTTGTTGACCTTTTTAAGGTGTAAAATACTGTAGTACATTATTTTGATTTATCTCGTGGGGTTCAGCCAGCGTTTGCAATATAAGCGCAAAAAATGTGTTTATTTACGACATCACATTAGAAACCTCTAAATTTATCAGTGTTTCTCTACAATATTATGCATGTATTATACATATAAACCTTCCTCTTGAATCACTCTATCTATTAAAAAAACTGCTTCAAAAACCGTTGCTTCAAAAACAGTTTTAAAGGTTTAAGCATACATAGGGACGGACAGAGCGACGCGACTTTGTTTTATACTATGTAATGATTATTACAAATTAATAACTTGCAATAAACTTCGAACACTCTCTATCGAAATTCTTATAACGGTGACAATTAATTAATTGAAATAGATTATTCTGTGGTGTAAAATTTAAATAATCATAAAATATATTCGTTCTCAAATGTGTTATTTCTTAGCAACGCCATATTTCCTGTAATTCTTAATCAAAATTCATTATACAAACATAATTTTAACCCTTATGGTCCCTGCTATTAACGAACCAAGAATACAAATAGTTTAAAATTAACGTTTTCGTAAAAAAATAATTAAAAAACTTTTTCATTAATCTATCTGTTGATGCTAATGAAAATATATTCAAAGCTCCATTTACCTTACCAATTAGTTTAACTAAAATAATAGCTGTTTGCATAGGCTGCTCGTCCTAAGGAAGGCTGATGCAGTGCACTCCCACAAGAATTATTGAACAAAATGTGTTTTTTATTTTTTCTTTTACTTATGTATTTTAGGTAGGTGTCGTGTATAGATTAACCCTTCATACTCTGAACTATACACATCATTTCACTAAAAACAATTACATACAATAAACATTTGATATTAAGTTGTACTGAGTGGAGTACCAACAATTGCGCTCCTACGAAACAAAGTGCAGTACAGCGGACAACCACGGAATTTAATGAGTGCGAAAGAGAGATTCTACACGATGCGGTAAGAGAAACAATAGATTTTGCTTGCATTTAATTATGATTGTTTGTTCATGTTCATAGTTTGTGTTTAATTAATTACTTATGTAGTTAAAAATAAGCTATTAGTCATTTCTAACATATAAGAATATTATTAGGTTGACACACAATATTGTATGAACTACGCTTTAGAATCTGTCGCATGAAACTTTGGATATTTGTATGTACTATTCCTCTATCGCTTCAGTAGAAACGTAGAAAGTGTGCTCTGTTCTTTGACGTTAAAGTCTAAACTAAACTACAACTAACTAAACTAAAATGTAAACGTTTACGCGTAACACAGGCGCAACATCGCCCGAATGAAAAACGACGAATTAATTAAAGAGAGGTAGGGCACAGAGAAATTTCTTTGAAGATTTCTCTCTACTTGGGGCAGCCCGACTGGTGGAATACCTCCACCCTACAGAAGATGGCAGCCAAATGACCTAGTGTTGTGTTTCTGCGGTGAGTAGTGTCACGTGGACAATTTAAATAGTTATAAGTAGCAGAAAATAAATATTTAATGGTTATGGAATGAAAATGCAAAATAGATTAATAAGTGTATTCCGAAGGCATTAACATTAAATGAGATATAAAAACAGAGTACCTTATTAAAGTCTATTAATGATAGTAACACCTTCACTAGTAAGAAAAGTTTTGAATGTATCCGTAACAGATCTGCTAGTAAAATTCCGTCGTGAGAAGCTTGTGTTTAATTAGAACTCCATTCTGTTCCAATTTTTATAACTGCTTCCTCAAGCCAGCATGAATGAATGCATCCGCCAGGTTTTACATTCGTTTTATAATTTCGAGTAAAAGGTTCCAACTCTTTCGAATACCGGTTATAATTCGAGAGGTCTCTTGTTGTAACAAAATAAGTTTTATAGACTCCAGATAGGTATGTGCGAGTCAAAACAATAAATAGAATAATAGTTATAAATAAACTTATACAAATCTTGTAAGATTGTACGTTTTCTTTTCTCTAGAGATCCATCTCCTCTCTGTCAGAATCCATCCGTCATTTTTCAATTATTTTACCGTCCTCTATATTTAAAATTTAAAAGATTCTTCAGCCAAAATACAATATTAGTATACGACCTACTTATTCGATATATAAATACGAATGTAAAAAAAGTTTGTAATACAATATTTAAAATAATAAATTATCTACAGATGAGATGCCTTCGGAAAGGAGCATAAACACAATAAATGAATAAATGAGAAATCAAATAAAGTGAAATAAATATATATAATTAAGAGATAAAAAATGATTGATAATACAATCATTACAGTAGGGTTTCCAGAGCTCCTTGGGGTAGGGGTTCAAGGTCGGCAACACGCTTGTAATACCTATGTTATTGCAGGCGTTCATAGGCTACGGTAGCCGCTTACTATCAGGCGGGCCTATGCCTTTTTGCCACCTTTGTAGTATAAAAAAAACATCTCCGACTTTTACAAAAAACGAATAAATAAATAAAAAAATAAAGACAAGCGAATTAATGTTTATTATAAATAAAATGGTATGTTAGACATCTTTTTCACGAGCCGCCTCTGCGCCTGTTAATTAGAATGTGTAATATTCTATAATGTGTGAAATATTCGCAGTGGTCAACTAGTAATAGGTACATAAAATATATTTTTATATTTCTTAATAAATATTTTAAATAATATAATAAATAAGCCACAACTTATTAACCTACTTTATGTGCAAATACAATTTGCAATCTTAAAATGTCTTTATCAGGCATTATTAAATTATCCTACTATTATTAATAAATAATCAAATTAAATTCAAATACACAAACGAGTAAATTTTGATTATAATCAAGTGCATTTATATTAAATGTAAGAATAATATTATCGTAAGTAATACAAATTATTTCAACGATAACTACACAACATTTTTATATTGTATACAATCACTTTTTTTATAAAGAAAATAATAAATGACGACGCATTAATATTTAACGGCTTCTTTGTACTCGTAGACTTGAACAGCGTTCTTCAATTGATTGCTAACCCACACAGCTAGCATCATGCTGATCGCCTGGAAACAATAACGTTTATCGGTATCGGCTATTCAGTAGCTCTATTTCTATGTAGGTTATGTATGTAATTTATACTAGATGTGCCCCGCAGATTCATCCGCGTTAAAATTGGATTGTACATGCCTGTTTGGTACATAATTTATGGTATAATAATTACTTGTCTACAGATTGCAAGATTGGTTGACGTTTGATGGAAACTGCTTTTCTCTTAAGGATCGTAGCGCGATGATAGAAACCTATAACCTTCCTCGATAAATGGGCTATAAAATACAAATATTATAGCGCGAGTTCGCGAGCGCGGTGCTGCCATCTCACTCAACCCTCCAGCGTATGAGCTCAATCGGTTAAAAATATTCAAATGTTATAGAATCACTAAAGACGCACACAGAATTTATATGTATAAGATGATTAATTTAGTAGTTAATAATAGAAACCTCGAGCCACATCGAGAAAACTGCTACACCTAGCAGATAATCAGCTTCGGACTCCAACGTCTCGAGAATTACATCTTCACAGCCCTCATCATAGTATGTCTCCGAGCTGGAAATATAAACAAAGACTTTAACAAAGAATTTAATCTTAAAAAATATTCTATGAACATTTATAATGATCACAGTATTAATAATATTCGGCATTGACATTGGAGATAAGTCTTAATAAAGATAATGCTTATAACAGTAGAATGTCAGCTGACCAATTTAGCAAGTTAAACAAATTAATAAATAAACCGTTCCACTTTGTCTTCAGGAGTAAAAACTTGGCTGTCCTTAATTTTTCTTCTCATTTAATGGCAACGTGTGTATGCTAATGCCACATGGATAAAATATTTTTCTTTATCTTTAATGTTCAAACAACACTTTAACAAGATTGGTGGCTTTCTTGTTAAAAGAATCCAGGGAGTTTTTGCGGTAACTTAAAATTCATTCTTCTACTTATTATTTATATTTAATTCCACTTAACAAATGCTTAACAATAACCAAATTCCACGAATGTTATATGTAATATCGAGATCGGCAGATATAGTGAGGATCGTTCGAGGAATTGTAGTATAAACACTTATCTAGAAGATTAATATTTCAGAACATTAGGAAAGTAGTAGAAGTGATGTAAGGTCTGAGTAGTTATAATTCAAACAGCGCCGACCCTTGGGTATCTGTCGTCCGACTGCAAAATATAATTTGTCTTTGCTAATAGCCTATAGACATAACTAATGTTAACTGAAATATTCTGTATTTCCTCGACACATTACATGCAAGCACACTTTAAAATAATGCAATACTATCTGTTCTAAGTTACATGAAAAAAAAAAAACAGATTTATGTGATGTGAATTAAAATGTAGTTAATGCTTTTAGCTGTTACTTAAAAAATTAACACAGACAATTTCAAAACAACAGAGAATAAATAAAGATATCCATTTAGTAATATCATTTTCTACATTTTTATTCACATAGCCCCATTCCTTTGTTTTTATATTTATTTTGCCGCCCGGGTGCTGTTCACCCCTTAGACCTCCGTTCGGCTCGACCCTGAATACCTATCCATATAATTAATGGTTCTTAATATTATAATATATAACTCAGAGGTATGAACTTTGCTTTGGATCTTACACAAGTTTAGTTAATTCGAATGAGATTACCCTGCAATATATTTTTTTTAAATTGATTATACTCAAGATAGATTCAAGATAGGGCCAAATAACATAAGTTTATTATTTGAAATGTAATCGACAACATGGTAGATTAAGATCCTGCCACAAAATCCCTGACCTCCGTTGTTAACGCTTCCTTGTTTGAGATTGGCTGTAGGTGGTCATGGTTACAGTAAACCATCACGTGATTTCCTGTCATAAAAAAATCGTTATGATTAAAAATGAAAAATCGAGTCACTAACTCAAGGCAAGATTTGTACAACGCCTGCTGAGCCTGGGCAGTCCTAGCAAGGTAAGCTCGTTTGCAGCACGACATGCTGATAGGCTGTTTTATCGCTGCATAGTCATCTGGTCCATTCAAACCGCAACACGTATACTAAAAATCAGACATTCAGAGGTTTTATGGTGTAAAGGCTAAAATTGCTAAATAAATCAACATAAAGTTTTTTTCTTTTTTGACAATCTCACCTGATCTTAATTGACGATGTGACCTCGGTAATTATAACACGCAAAGTCGAGAGGGAGATTAGGTATCAAAAGCAGCTATCAAAACACACTTGTAGGTACTTGGCAACTTAAGCGTCATTAGAAAATGCGCTATCACCATACTATGTTTTAAACACTGTATAATATGTACTAAATTTTGATTTTGGTTCAGTCTAGGTAGTGCTAATATTGTACAAGTTCGACAAAGATAAATGTAAGAAAGATTAATATTAATTAAACTTAGGGCCAGGGCCTACATATACCGTAATAAATGTTATGGAGCCATTTCTTCATTGTTTATGTTCTACTTTTAGCTGAGGATTCTCATCAATAATTCTTTTTTCGCTTACGCAAGATTGAGGTCAAGCCCTAGTCTTTAAAAACCTAGTCTGTTCTGAAAACAAAACATTTACAAAATACTTTTACGTTGACGATATCTTACATATTGTCTCCGAATTTCTAGCTACAAATCAGATATTAAAATCATTATAAAGATCCGTAGAACCAATTAACTACTTACGTGCATTTGTATATCATCCCAAAGATGCTGGTGGGCTCCAATACTCTCCTTGGTGCTATTTGTGAAGAAATCATTACGGATCCATTCAGACACTCTGATTTGAAGGCCATAGCGTTGCACGACGACGAAAATGACGATTAAGAGTTCAAACACCGCGAGCATCATAAGAAGTCCGATGTACTAAGGTAAAAATATAAGTTATATAGGGGAAAATGGGGTAATGGGAGTCACTTAAGCAAAAATCGATATAAATCTGAAGTTATTTGTTTCGGGTTAATTAAAAAAGCATATTTTATTACTATAACTAATAATTTATCAAATTAAAGCAGTTTTTTAAATTTTTGCATAGTAATATACTTATAATTACACTTTATAAAAATAACGATTTTGATCACCATTGCCCTAACATGCGGCTAATGGTAGTCATCATATTAGACAATGAGAGTCAACACATCTTCAGCACTTGTCGTACACATAACCTTTTGCTGAATCCATCGGAAGCAGTTAGCGTGTGCCCATAAACCACACGAAGTGTACCAGCGCGTTACCATAACTCATTCTTGCAACTAAACTCATCACAAATCAAGGACCTACTTTGGATCGTCATTTTTATCGACATCACATATATTACAGAAACTTGTATCTGACTCTCAGGAGGAGTGTTTATCTTGAAGAACAGGTCCCTTGGCCTTGCCTAAAGGTTTTTTGCTTTGCTGCGGTTTTTTCTATTCCGTGGGGGTCAACTGACTCCCATTACCCCAAAATAGAAATGAAATTAAAAAAATCTAAATGAAAATAAATCGTTAAATATTTCATTAAAAATGTCTCACAAAAAGATTATTTAGTAATTTACTAAAATAAAAAGAAAAGTTATAATTAAAAAAATATTTAAATAAATATCTCATCTCTTATGTTATACACAGGAAAAATTATATTGAAATCGCGGCGGACAATAATATACCTTTTTCGTCCAAACGTCACGTTACAATTAAAACGGTGATTAGATCTGGGTACCGGGTGTAGTATGTCCGATCATTTCGCTCGATATTCACTTGTCAACGTCTTTTAGTTTTCTTATTATTGTACTGACTACCATTGCCCGCTGACCCCCATTACCCGTTTCTCCCCTATTATTTAAAAATAAAAAAAGGTAATCTTAGGTTGTTACCAGGTCAACAAGGAAGCGCTGGAGTATATTGCTATTTGCATCTGATCAAACAGCTCAACAATAAGGCGCTGGCGTATATTGGCGTACATTTGAAAATGCCCTACCACCATGATATGGTTTCATCACAACTTTTTCCTATGTCGAAAGCTCAGGCTTATTGTAGGAGCCACACCATGTCTGAACACATTTCATCATGAACTGAACCATAATTTTTATTTCATTTAAACAACCATGGTTAGAGATTATTCTCTCATCATGCTCTTCTTAAATGAATATTCGAAAAGTTTTGACAACTTACCAGATATAACATTTTGATGTTGCCCCTAATAGTACCTACGCAACCTACAATCGCGACGGTCATCACCAGCGAACATGCGAACACGATCACCATATCGCCGAGGATGGAGCTGCCAGTCTGCTGGTCACCATATTGCTTCAGGATTCTTACGTCAGCTATTGCAAATGCGAACGTCAACAGTGATACCACCTGAAAATATTCCATCATACACATAAATGTCTCAAGATCTCGTGCTTCTATGTCAAGTCTGAAAGGGATATTTAGCAACATATAATTGCCTAACTATTCCAACTAACTTCTCAAAAGTAGTAATTAGTAGTGACTGGTTCTGAGGTTGATAAATCTTGTAGGTCTTGTAGGTCGGCATGAAAAACATGATGACTCTCGGTACAGTTTTTTTATATGCTACAAAGGTAGTGAACAAACATACAGCCAGCCTGATGGTAAACGGCTACCGTAGCCTAAGAACGCTTGTAATACCATAGGTATCACTAGCCCGTTGCCGACATTAAACCCCCCTACCCCAAGGAGCTCTGGAAAACCTACTCACCGCAGGAATACAACAGAAGGTTATTTGGCTGCGTTCTACTGTAGAGTGAAGGTGTTCCACCAGTCGGACTGACCCAAGTAAAGAGAAATCTCCAATGAAATTTCTCTTTGGCCTACCTCTCTTGCCGTGACTTTGCGGTGATACTAATTTGTCTAAAGATATAATAAAATTGAAGTGTCTGTTTGAAATATCAAAATAACAGATTTTTACTTAATTCATAGGAAAGTATACACGGTACTTTTACCAAAAAACTAACTTTTAAATTTTTTGTCTGTCTTTTTGTTCCGTAATCTCTGAAACGGTTAGTCCGATTTTGACGGGATTTTTCTCTAGCAGACAGCTGATTTTATAAGGAATAACTTAGGCTACTTTTATTTTAGATAAATAATTAGGATTTCGCACAAAAATAAAAAACCTTTTTCAGTAGTCAACGCGAGCGGAGCCGCGGGCACAGCTAGTTTATTACTTAAAAAACATACCTATTAATTAATTTTCATTAAACAACATTTCATCCTTAACGGTTGACATCTCTGAAGCTCTACCCCAACTCTCTCTCTGACCCTCTGAATTCTCAACTCTCTGGCCCATGACATAAACGCAAGAATTTCTTGTAACAGACAAAACAACAAATCTACTAAATTATTTAATACTCACTATAATCGTAATATTTAACGTGATCAGTAACGATTTTAAACATCTCGTGGAGATTTCTGTGCAATCTAGCTTCATTTTTCCCAATTTCAATACTTATCAAATAGACTAAACGTTCAAGTCAACTTGCTACATTAACTGCGACTTGTGTTCGCAACTATATTGTTATACTTACTGTAACAACGCGATAGCTTTTCCAGGACAATTCAAGCTTGTAATTAACTGTTAATACTTTTATTGCATAAAATTGATTTAATTTTAAAGAATATTGAGAATTATATAACTTGCTAAGAGCCGATTTTTCAATCTTTAGCTTTATTTAAGCTATATTTTTTTAAGTTTGACAGGTTATATATATTATATGTCAAAACGTCAAAATTATTCCTCGTATAAAATTCTATAGTCCACGCGAGCAGAAAGATCAACTTATAAAATGTACTTGAAGAAGTAATTTCGTACAAATTCCATTGAATATTACTTAGAGCCCCCTCTTTCGTCTGCATATCATCATCATGTCAGCCGAACGACGTCCACTGCTGGACATAGGCCTCCCCCAAAGATCGCCACAACGACCGGTCCTGTGTTGTCCGCATCCAGCGGCTTCCCGCAACCTTTACCAGGTTGTCGGACCACTTTGTGGCGGGTCTGCCCACGCTGCGTCTTCCGGTACGTGGCCGCCACTCGAGAACTCTTTGACCCCATTGGCCATCTGTTCTACGAGCTACGTGGCCAGCCCACTGCCACTTAAGTGTAGCTATTCTTCGGACTATGTCGGTGACTTTGGTTCTCCTGCGGATCTTCTCATTTCTGATTCGATCACGCAGAGAAACTCCGAGCATAGCCCTCTCCATTGCCCTTTGAGTGACTTTGAGCTTTCTTATGAAGCCCATAGTTAGCGGCCACGTCTCAGCACCACATGTAATCACTGGCAACACACACTGGTCAAAGACTTTCGTCTTGAGACACTGCGGTATCTTGGACGAGAATATCTTACGTAGCTTCCCGAACGCTGCCCAGCCGAGTTGGATTCGACGATTGACCTCTTTCTCGAAATTGGATCTACCTAACTGGATTGTGTGTCCCAGGTAAACATAATCTTCAACAATTTCAAGCGTATAGTATCTGATCTGCACGGGAGTTGGCGCTACATGGACGTTCGACATAATCTTCGTCTTGTCCATGTTCATTCTAAGACCAACTCGTTCAGAGGCTTTACTGAGGTCATCGAGCATCGCACGGAGGTCCTCCATGGTCTCAGCCAGGACTACTATGTCGTCGGCAAACCGAAGGTGGGTGATGTACTCGCCGTTTATGTTGATGCCTAGTCCTTCTCAGTCCAGAACCTTGAAAATATCTTCCAGTGCAGCGGTGAACAGTTTAGGAGAGATAACATCTCCTTGTCTGACTCCCCGCCGCAACAGGATAGGTTTCGAGTTCTGATCCTGCAGTCGAACTGACATAGTGGCGTTTTCATACAAACACTTCAACACTTCGATGTACCGGTAGTCTACTTGGCACCGCTGGAGAGACTGTAGTACGGCCCAGGTCTCAATCGAATCAAAGGCTTTCTCGTAGTCCACAAACGCTAAATAAAGGGGCAGGTTATACTCTTCGGTCTTCTGTATAACATGCCGTAATGCGTGTATGTGGTCTACGGTACTGTAGCCTTTTCGGAAACCGGCTTGTTCGGGAGGCTGGAAGTCGTCGAACTTGCGAGCGAGACGGTTCGTAATAACTCTCGAAAACAGCTTAACATATAGTGACGGGCAACTACGGAACCTTACAATGCGCGTGGCCCGACACACACATGGAGTTTTTTTAATAGCGCCTAATAATAATTTAAAGTTGTATAAAGAAACATTATTTTATTAAGTCATTATGTTATATTTGTTGTAATGTTAAAATGAACATATAAAATAAAAAAAATCCAACCTTAATATAAATTCGAGGTACCCCCTAACTATCATGGGAAACGAACAAATGACCTATTGAAAATTTAATGCTGAAGGAAACAATACAGTGTCAATATCGATCATCTAATTATACCACTTTAATCATATTACTTCGAAACCGTAATGCTTGTTCCCACAAACTTATTATATAAACTTTTATTTTCTATTGCTTTTTTGAAACATAGGTACTTATAATAAAACAGTAAGGAGTTGAAATCTGTACATCTATTCAATACATATTATAAACTCAACGTCTGTCTGTCTGTCCGTTTATGTTCTTTTTACGCGAAAATCTTTTATCCGATTTACATTTATTTTTTGATTTTAATTCATAGCTATGTAATTTATTTGGTCAGGTTATATGATATATTTTTTAAGATAAAGTAACATATGAAATAAGCATTAACGATAATCAGTGAATCAGTTCGGACAAAATACGCTTTTGGGACGCATAATTGGCTTACGCTGGATAAACAATACGATATATATCAAATTAATTTACTATATATTTGTAGACTTTTAAGGTCTACAAAAAAGTCGGGAATAACATATGTCTATCTTCTAAGGATCACCCACAATAAGTATTATTGTCTTCCGTCTTTTAAGCGGAGGTAGCACGAATCGCGCGTGCGCTCGACTGACGCCATTAGAGCCTTAGCCGTCGGCACAGCTAGTTAAAGATATTTGAATAATAATCCGACGGGGGATTTAGAAAAATGGAAAGAAAATAATTCGTCAGTTTTTACTATTTTTGTCTGTGTGTTAGTTTATACTCCATTGAATGACGCAGAAACTACTGGATCTAGTTTAATGTTTGGTATGATTTTATTTTGTAGTCTGTAGGTACACATAGGATATATTTTTAACATGTATGATTTTTTGTATGACCTTTCAATTAATGTACATATAAAAAAGTATGTATGTACATATAATGATGTAATATATTTTAAATATAGATTGAAATGAAGTATAATTATACGAAGTTAATTATTTTCACGTAATTTTCAATGGAAATAAACACAAAAGTATGTTTTTTATTAGAATGCATAGGTAGCGTTTAGTAGTTTAAATGTTCTAAGACATTATAAGGAAGAACGTTGATAATAATAACACTACTAAAATACGAAAAAAATTTTATGTTACGTGTATCCCGAATTAAAATTATTACGACTTTACTTTGATTTATCATTGTTCTAATATTCTACGATAGATGTTGTTGTTTGGAGATTTTTGCGATATCAAAATTTCTATTAAAATATCATAAAACAGACAAACTATAATGTGCCATTATTCTCTGGATATTATCGTTAATAAATCTTAAATTATTAAAGAAACATAACCTTACCTAAAGAATTACAAAACCTTAAATTTGTATATTAGACTACTCAGCTCTTAAATATGTCTTCTGTAAAATATCAATTTATATCTAAAATAATTATACTTGATTATTCTCAAACGGCTTTTGATTCATTGTGATGTGATTTATATTAAAATGCCTGATAGAAATTGGAGCGGATTTTCTCAGTAATCCATTGCTCTAAAAAAGATTGAGATCCGTTCGTTCACAGGAAACTGGGGAATACCGTTAGGTAAGGCTGAAGGAGATACTAAGACAAAGTATACGCGCCCCAGATACCTGTAGGGAACGACGTATTCTTGCACAGCATAGACTGTTGGCAGAATATCGATTAATCGAACGTTGTGAATGTGTGGCAAGGCTAACTGCTAACCGTGAGTACCACGCTGCATCTCAGGAATCAGGATTATCAGGAATTATTCAGAAAACACGAAACACGGTTAAATCGTAAATGTTGAATTTCGGTAAACCTACTTATTTTATCGCTGTTTTTCATATACTAAATTCCCATGGACGAAGTACATATAAGTAGAAATTTATAAACTTTAGGCCTCGACACCTATGTACGACTGGGTCGCTTTCCATAATTAACTGTTAATAGTAATCAAACGGGATGGTAGGAGTCTATACCCGACTGGGTCTCGACCACTATACATCTGGTGTAACATCAGCCCCAGTGACAAGCTTATCCGTGTCACTTTCCGTAATTAACTGTTGATAGTAATCAAACGGGATGGTAGGAGTCTATACCCAACTGGGTGGCGACCACTACATATCTAGTGTAACATCCACCTTAATGACAAGCTTATTCGTGTCACGTTTCGTAATTAACTAACTTTTATTCTACCGAATATATCAGTCCCATTATACCCTATCCTTTATGGTATCAAATCAAGAGAGATGCTGATGAAATAGCCACTACCAGGTCATATAACATTTTGGCACAGTCCAAATAAGGTTCTGCTAAAATGCTGTGAAAAACACCTATATTTTGACAGTTTAAATTCATCAGAGACTCCATCAGTAAGTGATGCACAAAGATAGATAGATATGTTGATTATACTTCTTTTAGCGCCTTTCGTAGAGTCTAGGGTAAAATTGAGAGCTCCGCGCGCATCTCGTGACGTAAGTGTGACATGATGAAGTTAGCCATTAATGATAATAATTTGAATTCATTTCACAGATTTTTTTTATTTTGAAAACATACTTTTACTTTGTATAAAGTATAAATACACATTATTTTAAACAAATAAGGGTCGATTTTTCAATCAACAGATAACTTATTTAAGGAATATTTGTTTACCATTTTAACAGGTTTGCCATGGATTATCTGTCAAAACGTCAAAATTATTCCTCGTATAAAGTTATCTGAAAATTATCTGACGATTGAAAAGTCAGCCCTAAATAACGTTTTTAACGTTTTCTTCTCTGTTAATTATATAACAGATTTGTTAAATAAGTTTATTTGTTAATTGTTAAGATTTGGTAAATGTTAATCTACTTATAATTTTCCATATTTAACTTCATATGTAATCATTTTATTTTATCAAGCGTTATGATTTTTATAGTGACAAAAGTCTTACACATTTTTGTTGTTTAAAGTTACAATAATAAAATACTATGTATTACAAATAATACAATTTATTTTCTAAACCATATGATATAATTTAAAGAGTAAAGAATTTACAAGATTCCGATAACACCACAAGCGACTCGTCCACCAGCGTTGCCGGTCTTCCTGGAATCAGGATGGTCGGTCCGGCCAAAATCATCAGCTCTCTCGTGCAGGACAACGGCCCTTCCGAGGATGCCATGAGGTCCGACAATAGAAATGTGAGAGTCGATCATATCAATCCTGCTGGAATAGTTCTTGTCAAACTCCACATTACCAAGGTCGCCGACGTGGCGGTTCACATCACCAGGGTGGCCGTGGTCTTTCTGGAATATATAGATTAGTTATCCAAACGCTTATTCCTTCGACGATTAATGCTAGTTTTAATCCTATAATGAGCAAATTTTTTGGTAAAAGATAACATAGTCATATACCTAAGTGCTTATTATTATATATTTTATAATAATTTGTTTTTAATGCATACATTGATTATAAAACAAACTTGAGCTAGATAGGCGAGTGCGTCTCCGGCCGGCTGGACCAACACTGGTTTTGAACTCTACAAAATGCCGTGCCACTCACATTCTATGTGGCTAAAACATGATGGAATATTTTCTAGCGAATGCCTGACTGACAAATTGAACGCCTATCAGTGTATTTTAACAGCTTCACATATGAACCATTCCCTAAAAATGGCCGTATGGTTACTAAAAATACTTATATAAGAATTTCAATTCAGCATTATAATTAACACATATTAATTATATAATTATATTATGATTATGCCTAATCATAATAATTATAATTGACAATGAATGGACACTTAGTGCTCGAGAAATCTTCTGATAGCAACAGCATCAGCGTTTGTAATAGCTAATATACCATCTACTGGCATTATTACAGCAGTGGGAAATTTACGGACTGTGTTTTTATTGGGTTATGGGTCGGTTTACATCACTTATACGGACGATGCGGCCAAAGATACACGAGGGTACAAAATAAGCCTGGAAAAGAAACTAGACCTAAAGTGCAGCTGCCGGAATATACCAGTAAGAGTCTCACGACAGGTTTTCAGCTTAAATGTAGAAGCTAGACTCGGACTTATTGTAAAATACGAACACACGTCGATCAACGGAGCGTTTGAATGAAGTGACACGTGTTACGAATATGAAATTTCAGACCTGTATATAGAGCTGAATATCTTAAGAATATGTATTCGATTTCGGTTATGGATGCGGATATTAAAGTATTTTGGAATATCCGATGGTCTCGAATCATTTCAGTTCTCAATGTTACATTTTCAAATTTAATTTTCTTATTCGTCAGTGTACCAATCCTCTCCGTCCCAAGTCGACATATTGATACGGGATACAGTCTCAGATATAAAAAGAAACGGACATCCGACAGTTTCGGTTACGGTTACGGAGTGGTGTTACCATGAAACGAAGAAGTAAAATAAATTCTATAGGTGTTACTGTTTTCTTTATACTCACGTGTTCTGGGTTGAAGTGAGCACCGGTAGAACCACAGCCTCCGGTAATATCTCCTTTCTCATGTACGTGGAATCCGTAATGGCCTGGCGGTAGACCGACGATAGCGCCTTCAACGTGGACCTTGCCATCAGGCTGTTGAGTGAACGTTATATTGCCCCTAATGTTCTCACCGACGAGGTGAGCGATCGCGCGTGTCGCTTGCGCCTGAAAACAAAATTGTATCAATTTTACAACATCAAGTATTCATTAATCATACAACTTAGAACTAAAACTAAATAGTACATTATCTTAATATTATATAAAAATCTTGAGTGTGTCTGTTAGTAATCATGTTTTTTTTATCGTTATAGTCTTTGGCTTAGTGGCCACAATCTCACCTGATGTTAAGTGACGATGTGGCCCAAGATGATAACACGCTAAACTTAGTGGAAGACTGGCTCTCAAGTGCAGATGCCGGAACACACCTATTGGTTGCTTGGCGACAGATTTTTAACTTGAGGGTGGTAGCTAGCCAGGTGAGCATTAGAAAGAGCCCTACCACCATGCTATGGTTTCCTCACGGAAGTTAGCTATCAATCATTATATTGTGAATTCATTTTACTAATTTTTTAGAATCAAATTAAACGAATGTTTTATTTTATACAACGTTAAATTACTTTTACACAATTAAAAAAACTGAATTTACTTTATTAGCATTGACGACTGACTCCATTATTTCGTACTTCCGTTACATAATTCGTGCGCAACGGTCAATATTACCCTATACCAAAAGCGCCAAAAGAACTATAACTTCAAAAAATTCTACAGATTGTTTTAAACGTACCTTTTACCAAAATAAGAATATTCTTGGTTTAAGAAGCTTACGTAATGCAATTCGTAAAAGATATAAATAATTGTTAATAAATACATTTAATTAGACAATTTCTTTTCCACTTACATCTTCATGATGGCCGCTTACAACAGCCGCCACTGTAGCGAGTAAAATGTATAACATCATTTTCGATGCAGCTGGAATATTATAAGGGAAAATGTTAAACAGGGAAAATAAACGTTAAGTATCATACATAGACTAAAAGAATAATACTTCAGTCTGAGGTCTCATAATAAAATATATTGTAATACACTTCTTCTATACATATTCTAAAACTCAACGTCTCTCTGTCTGTCTGTCCGTTTATGTTCTTTTCACGCGAAAATCACTTATCTGATTTAAATGGTTTTTATTTTAATTCATAGCTATGTTATTTGCCCAGGTTATAGGATATATTTTGTTACGTAAAGTAAGATACAAAATAAGCAGTGACGATAATGGTGAATCAATTCGGAATAAAGACGCTTTTGAGACTTACGCTGAGTGAAGTACTCGAGATATATCAAATTAATGTACTACATAATTGTTATTCTTAAAAAGACCTACAAAAAGTCAGCCGTAGCGTATAATTTATCTTCTAAGGATCAGTCACAAACATAATTTTGCTTTCCGTCTTTTGGGCGGTGGCAGCACGATTCGCGCTAATATTCGACCGACGGCATTCTGTAATCCACGCGAGCGGAGCCGCGGGCCCAGCTAGTTATATATATAAAGGAAGTAGTAAACAGGCACGCAGTTTACATGATGTTAAGTGCTATCCTATTTCAACTTATAACCCATTATACCTATATGTAATGAATATCATACATTTAAAAACCTTTTATGAAATTATCTGAATATTGGGATTATAGTATTTTTAACCGACTTCAAATAAGGAGAAGGATCTCAATTCGAATGAACTTATTTGTTTATGACCCGGTTTAGATACATTTTTTTCGTTGGAAAGAGGATACCTCAAGGGAATCCATGTAATTTCATTGGTATTAGACCTTCTACTTAGAAGATACACCAGGAAACTCCTCAAAATTATTAAAGTTGGTTGTGTTTTTTGTAAAAAAAAAATGTCTTGTAGTAAATACGGGTAGAACTTTTAAACATATTTTTTTTATATATTAGTATTGAACTGAGCCTAGTAGTAGGTAAGCACTGCACAGTCCAAGAACAGTGGCGACGATAGAAAGATAACCATCAATCGACTGTCACCGTTGTTATGCCGGCCTGCTTAAATAGAAACTGAATATGCACCAAGTGTTCGCAAAACGAGACAATTATAAGCGAATCAACTCAGTCGGACTCTACAGCCCTACCATTATCGCCATTTCCTCACTCATTACTCACCGGGCGCAAGTGAGGTTGGCTTGGGAGTTTCAAATCTTAAGATGTTATTTCTTCCCCTTTACACCTCAAATATAATTAATAATGATATAGTATAGATACAAATAATTATAAACAGAAAGCAGACTTAAATTGTATGTATCTATTCACATATTTTGAACCTAAATATCGTTGCGGCAGTAAATAATTTCCCAATTGCTATAAAAAGAAGTAACAAATAATTTATTAGCTATTAAAAACGAAAAGCTTAAAGTAAAAAAGTTGCAGGTATTTAGATAATTCAATTTAAACCCAAATAACGTTGCGGCAGTAAATAATATCCGAACTGTAAACATTGCTTTAGAAAGAAGTACTTAACATAAATAATTAATTATCTATTAAAAACAAAAAGTTAAAAGTAAAAAACGTTCGAAGTTTCTAGATAAATCGAAACCTGTATATCGTGTCTATTGCACAATCAAAATATAAACGTCCCAACAAGTCATTAATAATAAAATAACCGCTTTTTCCTGACCTTGAACATGAAGCTATTTACAGACGCTCATAAAAATATAATTGTATTCGTGGAGGTAAGCCAGTGTTGTAGCTACATTATTATTTACAATTTATAATTCTGTTGTATTTTACACCTTATTCAGGTAGATAAATACTTACTACAGAAAAAAAAGCATCGCTATACAAACAATAAAGTGACTTACGGTCGGTCACGTGACATACGGACTAATTTTCTCGTGATAATGTTTTTCCAATGGCGATCCTTGGGGGAGGCCTATGTCCAGTAGTAAACAGATACAGGCAGATGATGATGACTGTTTTTCCGATCGTACATTAACACAACTTATTTCAATCGAATCATCTTTTAGAAATTCGTATTAAAAAATATGTTGTATTATTTTATTATTATTAATTCCATAAAGACTTGTCAAGTTTGAAATCCCATATCAAAGACAGTAACAAAATATTTTGTAAATTATTTGAAGAACTTACATTCATACAATTATAATCAAAAGATTGCCCCAAACGTCGTTTTGTACCGACTTTGGCCCCTTTTTCACATTTATTTTTTTGTTGGCACTATAATATAATTTGGTTTCCTACTAAGAAAATGCATTAGACAAAGATATGAAACCGGTTCAAATTTTAAATGGCGTAGGTGCATTATATTTTGTTTGTATTGATCTTGTCAGATATCTGTTGCATATGTATTTCACAACATAAAACAAGATGAGGTAATATTTATTAATTATACTAGATGTTGCCCGGTCACTTTGCTGTACGATAGAAATAAGTATTCTACGTCCCGTTCCGCGACATTTTCGACTTATAGGGCAAATTTAATTAGAATCCGTCAAACTGTTGCTGTTTGATTTATAGACAAACATTTAAATAAGCGTACTTTCACATTTATAATAGCTATTGTTCGCGACTTTGTTTGTTGTTATTCAACTTAGACCCTAACAAGGCATCGAGAAGAGCTCGTGAGAATTTGGTAGATATATCAGTATTTTTGTGATTTTTTAAACTATTTACCTAAGCATTTTTTACGTTCTTTATATTTTTAGTCGATGTACAGAGAAAGAATCACTCCTAGACATAAATTACTATCATTTGCGTAATGATCCACCCTAAAATACCTTTCCTAAATTAAAATTTGCTTTACGTGATTCTTGAACTTATTATCTGGCAAATCAGTAACGTGTTTAGGAAGTATATTGTAGAACCTAACACAATTACTTAAACTAACTTTATTTGCCTTACTTGTTTACCATTTTATATATATTTAAATTGTACCTGTCGTTTACAATTTTATACTTTATTTAAGCTTTTCCAAACATACATAAAAAAATTAAGGATGTAAGGACGATTTATGAACTCGTAATACTGGCTTATACTGGTAAAATTTTTATTTGTACTCTCATTTGCCAGCACCTTTGTTCCCGTTAGCTTCAAAATTCGCGCCATCTATTTTACAGTGGTTGCACTAATTCAGAAACCTTCACGGCCGTACGCATAATAACTCACCAAGGCTACATCGCATGGGATGAACGGTTTAGGAACGTATTTGTGACAATTAAAGAGACAATCATTATTTATAAAGAATACAATATTAGATTAGATTCATGTCATAAATTATATTAGACATTTTTCTATGTTAGAAAATAGAGTTTACTATCTACATTCTATACTAACATTATAAAGCTCGAGAGATTGTTTTTTTTTTGTTAATTGTTTACACGCGCTAATTTCTGAAACTACTGGTCAAATTTGAAAAAATGTTTTAAATTTTATAGCCTTTTTAGTGAGGATGGTTACGAACGTTAAATAATCTGGCAAGGTATAGGCAAATACGAGAAGCGAGAACAAAGCGACGATAAGCTACACGGATGAAGACTTGAACAAATAAAATTAAGCACGAGTAAACCGCCGGGCGCTTGTAGTAATTAATAAAACAAAAAATTTAAGTCCGTGAATTATTAGATTAAATTTATATAAAACTGTTGACGTCATAACATACAGATGACTTAACAGTGTTCAGTTAAAAAAATTTTTGAATTTATTATTATCTCAAATCGATAACATTACACGACACCGTATCTTAAAATAAGAATATAAACAGAATAATAATAAATAGGTATGTATTTATATGATAAAACAAAACGTGTTAATCTTTCGCAGTACAAGTACCTAAACAATGTTGACGAGATTTTTCTTACTTAGCTCGAAAATTTAAATATTTCTTTCTAGACTATGTAAAATAGTTTTAGTATTTAATTAGTTTCTATAAACTCGTGTTTGATTCTTATAATCTTTCATATAATCATAATCGATTCAAATATTATATTTGATTATTTTTTCATTAATATAATTGTTAATATGTTTCAGAACGATTTCAAGTCAATTTACAACAACTTTATGGACAAATGTATTATTGCGAGGTAACTGATTGTAAACACATTAATATTGAGTACACATATATATATATATATATATATATATATATATATATATATATAAACACAAATATAGTATACGATTTTTATTTATTAGGTACTTATTATATATTAAATAATATATCCCATAAACAATGAAACTTATTAAAAATAATAATAATTGAAAGACGAAGAATTGCTCGGTGGTCTTTAGTACAAAAGTATAAATAAATATACAGTTTCACAAATAACATAGTGAAGCCACAATACATCATTATTATGAAAATATGTAAATAACATATAAAAAAGTAGGTATTAAATAATGTAAATTTATTCCAAAATTTTCCTCAACAAATAAAGCGAAATATAATCTACATATTTCGGTACTTATCACAAAACAGTAGAGAATAAAAATTGGATATATTATATCATATATAAATCGACACAGTAACTTTAAATAGTATTTCAAATAAATGTTATATGCAAACACGACTTACCTGCAAGATTTCCGGCAGAGAATTGTCTCATTGCCTCAGCAATATACGGCGCGACATAATACAAGGTATCTACTTAGGTAAACCGGTTAATTGGATATATCAGTCTGACCAATATATCGTGTAACTAAAGTCCCGCTATTACAAACTAGCGTATGTAACCAATAATCAACTAGTATTTATTATCATCGTCTAATAATTATTATTTTAGAGAGCTGATCTAAGGAATCCTTATCTTTTAAAGCAAACTAACAAACAATCTTTTGAGCTTTATAATATTAGTATATATATTATTACTAGTTTTATACATGATTATTTCATTAACACCGCTCCATAAGTCATAAAATGTCTTGCATAAGTGTGAACGACAATTAGTTCTAAAAATAAATTTAGACCCACAGTCCAGTTCCTAATAATGAGATTATAATTCATATCAAGAGATGATGTACGAGATACATCTTACACGCCTTCGCTCTTGTACCCGTGTATCACTTAATACACTCTAAAACTAATTAAGTACTTATGTAGAAGTACAAGCTACCCACGATTCCAGTCGTGTCATACACTTCTCAGAAATAAACAGCTTAATAATAATCCTTCAATTTAGTAAATTTTCTTATAAAGTACAAAAATTATCCTTGCAATATCCTTTATGCATTGACTTATATTATATATATTAGTGGCCTATCGTTGTACTCACTTTCCGTATTTGCATATGACTTTCCAGATTTCTTGTCCTCCATAGTTACTAGAAATTATATATGTTTTTTTTTATCGCTATAGGTTTGGCGTAGTGGCCACAATCTCATCTGATGTTAAGTGACGATGTGGCCCATGATAATAACACGCTAAACCTAGTGGAAGACTGGCTCTCAAGTGGAACACACCTAATGGTGTGGCCAGGCGGGCATTAGCAAAAGCCCAACCACCATGCTATGGTTTCCTCATGATATTTAAATTTTCCTCAATAAATAAGATTTTTTAAAATATATACAGTACTAGTAGTATCAAATACTAGCACCTTCAAACAAACAAACAAATAAACAATCTACTGAGCATTATAATATAAGATATGTGTAGATTAAACCATTTATACTGCATTCAGTTCTCACTGCTATTTAATGGTATAAGGTTTACCGTTGATATTAATAAAATCTAACACCGTTTGACCGATCATCATAAAAGTTGGTAGATTTGTTCTTCACGGCGAAGGTTTTTACTGGTTCGTTTGAACGCGATAGGTGGCGCTGTAGTCGACATATTTACTAATGGAAAGGGCAGAACTACACCAGTGGACTGAGCTGGTTACTATATAGACAACTAGCTGTGTCCGCGGCTCCGCTCGCGTGGACTACAGATTACTATCGTTCGAGCGCACGCGCGAATTGCGCTGACTCAAAAATATTTATTGTGGGTAATCCTTAGAAGATAGATATATGCTATCGCTGACGTTTTTGTAGGTCGTTTTAAGATTCATAGATATGTAGAACATTAATTTGATATAGTTCTTATGGTTTACTCAGCATAAGCCATTTAATCGCCTCAAAGGCGTCTTTTACCGAATTGATTCATTATTATCATCACTGCTTATTTCATATGTTAATCTATGAATGAAGGGAAAAACTTTGTACGAAAGGCGACGAAAGACGTTGAGTTTTATAATATGTATAGAAGATACATACGTCATGTATAGATGAAAAAAAAAATCACACGCTCATCACAAACATAAACATAAATGACCTTAACATTTTATTAACTACAAAGGTACCACCTATGCGTATTTACTTATTGGAATAAATTGCCCATATCCTACTCAATGCAGCCTCGTTAAGGACTAATAAGGACATAATCATATCCTGTAATTCAAATATAACAGTTTACTCACTCATCAAGAGAAATTACTACCTCTGTAAAGGATATTCTTAGCTCGTTTACTTTTATTTAGTTAGATATTCTATCTTATAAATTTATATAAATAAAATAAAATGGGGTTCGCTTTTTTAGCATATCACTAGAGAACGGCCGACCGATTTAGCTAATTTTGTTTGTATGTTTGTAATAGTTTGTTTTTTTTTTTCTTTTTTTCGAACTGTTAGCCTTAGGGGCCCTGGAGCCTTTACGCCTTTTACAGTTTTACCGGGCTTGGGGGCGAGCGCTTAAGGCACTCAGCCACGAAAGATTTGCAACAACATCCGAAGGTGCCAAAGTGGCCGAACCTAGTAATAGTCCGAATAAGGGGTTTATAGCGAAAAAAAAATAATTCCAAAATAATAAAATTTCTGGAAATTTTGGCAATAATATTTTTTATTCTATTTTTTATGAACTGAAGACTCAATTAGAACTATAGATTGTCAGACTCAGAACTATTACCTTGTTTTCTTCGATATAGTCGTGGAAACATTTTGTGGTCAAGTTATTGAGTGTTGGATAAGGCACAACATCGTCTGCAAGGACAGCTAGTTAAAAATAGAAATCAAATATCTATATAATTTATAAAGATCCACTACATATGAGAGCAGCGTAGAACCGGTCATTGTGGTGATCTTCGGAGGAAGCTTATGCATTAAGCTTTCATCTGAATGGATGGATGGATATTACACTATGCATCAAATCAAATTGTATTATTTACTTAAATGTACTAAAATATAGAAACACAATAAAAAATATATGATAAGAGCTAAGTGGTGGCGTGGTTGAATAACATGTCGATAAAATCGGCTATTACTTCTTTTTAGGGTTCTGTTATACGTACCTTATAATGAAAAAAACCGAAACACTTCTAGGATCACTTTGTTGTTTCTCAAAGATGACTTCAGATATAAAGTTGAAGTTGAAGTATGGAGTTTAAGTTGATATCATTTACTGGGTCTATGGCCTCATGTTGCTGTAAAAAAAAAACAATTTATAGGTATTCGCATTAAATAGATACGGCACTTAATAGTTTAAATACCGTTCACAGACGGATTATCGAAACCTATAGGGTATTAATTCCTAAAGTCTTAAAATTTGGCATGTAAGAAGATCTTTTCATAAAAGTTAAGGAATGAATACGAAAATAAAGAATTTCTAATCCCGTGTGAAATTATAATCAAACAAAATTATATTCCGTATTATTTATTTTTCTCGAAAAGAGCTTGAGGTATGAAGTTAAAATTAAAATCGAATACTAAAATCTATGACCTTGTACTGCTTTAAAAAAAGAACAAGTTTCTATGTTAACATAATAAAGAGATACAGCCCTTCATAAAAAAATTAAAAGTCACACTCACCGACCGATTATATCAAAACCTACAGGGCACTTCCAAGCAACATACAATTTGAATCCCCTCCTACATGTTATGCATATAATGTTATCCATATAATAGTAAACAATGATCTGAATATACAATTGTTATTGTTATTTCACGTAAACATAACAAAAATATATTTTACATCTTTTGTAACATTAAATTACTTATTGTGGTTTAAATATTACACATAATATGTATGTAATGTAAACAGTACGGAACCATCAGGGCACGAGTTCTACTCGTTATTTGTCCGATTTATTATAAAGTAGAATAGCCATTTGACGGTACAGTACAATCCAAGGATTAACAGTGACCACCGTGAGACCGCTACGTCATGTCCGCTTTCAAGCCTCTTAGCAGCTGGATATACACTGGCTGATCTCAAAAAGCAACTAAACAAAAAAGAGTCACAGGGACGAGTTCACCATCATGTCCCACGTTTACCATGTGCCTGGTGGTTACGAACCCGTCGGTTACGGATCCTACCACTCTGCTTCATTACTGGATATAACACCGATTGATCCCGGAATGTGTCACGCCTAAGCGTTCCACTACGGCATGTATGACACCTGGATTATGGTAGTCGCAATCTGGTTCAAACACAACTGTCATGTCAAAATGTAATCTACAATGAACTTAAACTTTCGGTAAAGGAAATCATGTATAAACCCACCCAGCTGCCACTCTCAACTGCACTGAAGGGCCAGTTACCTTTCAAAATATAATGTGTGTCTCGCTATATCGTTATTTCACATAAAATAATTTCGTAGTCAAATTCTGGCCCACAAGTTGATAAATATGAAATTCACTACATATGTAAATCATCCCAATCAGTTTATCGAGCTATATGCGTTGTTGAAAAGATGACAATGTAACTCTAATGATAAAAGAGAAAACAACATTATCATTGTTATTATTCGATATGTAGGGTTATCTAGGTTGCTACCCGTACTTTACGTTTTACTTGTCGTCGCAAAGGCTTTATTTACGGTCATGAAATCCTTACTGATAAATGCGAAAGTGAGTTTATTTGTTTGTTACTCAATCACGCAAAAAACGGCTAAACGTATTTGGATGAAATTTGACACACCCGGATTAAGATACAAGATATATTTTATCCCGATAAAGACCCAATTCTGAAGTCCAAGCAGACGAAGTCATAGGCAGAAGGCAAAGATTTAATTAAAGTCAAAACATTTTTCGTGGTGTTTTCGGATACATGCGATCACTATCGGAGACATTTGTATAAATACGACAATTATCTACTGCGGTTTCAGGACCTTTATACTAAGAGTGAAGTCAGATCGAAAAAAATGGCAAGCTACATTCTTGCTTGTATCGCCGGCCCGTTCATATTTCTATAGAATTTCCTTATGGTCTACCGAACTAACGATAATCAATATAGAAACTCTTATTCATGTCCCTTACAAAATGCGTATACTGAGTTACTGCTAGAAGTTTTTTCAATATGCACAAAAAAAGCAGTGACGATAATGGTGAATGAAATCGGAAGAAATACGTTTTTGGGGCGCTTAAATGTCTCATGCTGAATAAGCAATAAGAGATATATCAAATTAATGTACTACTGAATTGTTGATTTTAAAGAAAACTACAAAAAAGTCAGTAATAACATATGTCTATCTTCTAAGGATCAGGATATTCATTTTTGTCTTTAAAATAACCTACGGGCGCCGTGGATGGGAGCGCGGGTAGCACGATTCGCGCGTGCGCTCTACTGACGGCATTCGTAGTCCACGCAAGGAGAGCCGCGGGCACCGCTAGTTTAATTATAAAAGTATAAATAATATAATTATATCTACTGGTTCATTACAATTTCGTTTTCAATGAACAACAAAATCTCAAGGTAACTCAAGAAACACGTTTTAAAGGTTGCAGTTTAAAGCGGGGATCGTAAGGTGCCGTCCTCTTATTTTAAAAGCAATATAAGCAATATATTCACTCGGTGTTTTGCAAAAAATAAACACCTATGAAGGCAAACTTCGAAGGTAAAACATTATCTAATAAAAAAATTGCATCCGACAAACTATATCTTCGTCTGTCTATTCTATTACATATTATAAAACTCAACGTCTCTCTGTCCGTTTAGGCTCTTTTCACCCGAAAACCACTTATCCGATTTACATTTATTTTAATTCATAGCTATGTTGCTATGAATATATGTCATAGCTATGGTCAGGTTACAGGATAGGTAGGTACATTTTGTAAGATGAAGTAACATACGTAATAATAACTTGACCAAGTTATTATTAAATATTAATATTATTACCAATATTAAACCTTTATAAAGCAGTGACGATAATGGTGAATCAATTTTAAAAAAGACGCATTTGGGACGCTTCAATGCCTTAACCTGAGTAAACCATACGAGCATTCTGTAGTCTTCGCGAGCGGAGCCGTGCGCACAGCTTGTATTTTATATACATGAAACTTCAAAAAGTAATAATAACTATGACTTCTCTATCATATGAAACCTTACGTAATGATATCCAGGATAAACGTTCCTTCTAATATCCGTATATATCTTAGACCTTTGGAAAATTTATAAGTTTTATTAATTCCTTATTCATATCTTCAGCTCTATATTTACCTATACTTGCGTATAGTAATCGTCGTATAGTATCGTATCGATATTAATGTTTAAACCAATTGATATGTTGTCATATCTATTATCTTTTTAGTTGTTGTGAGGCAAAATCAAATTTTCTCTTACGTCTAATAAAACACCACTATATTAGGTAGATTCGCAGGAGGTCGTTTCGCCCCCTGTCGCTACGAATGCATTATATGTGGCCAGCCCGGTAAAGCTGTAAAAGCCGTAAAGGCTCCAGGGCCCCTCAGGCTAACAGTGTAGTATTTAAAAAAAAAAATATCTACCTATAACTAGTCTTATGCAATTATATAAAAACTATGGAGTGTAGAAACAAGAAGAAGTATTTCATATAGGTTTTTAACTGAAACAGTGTCCACTAAAATTCATAAAATAAGGGTTAATAAACGAAGTAAAGTATACCTAAGGAAATTAGTACAACATAATAGTAAAGGAATGGTCATATTCATACCGCAGTGTAGAGAAAGTAAATCTAGTATAACCTCTTTTGAAAACAAAATTAAAAGAAACAATTAAATTTATTACTAGTTTTTTAATTTTAAATATTTTTAGACAAATACCCTTAATTAATATTTCATTTTCGAATTTGCAATTGCGCCTTCTTTTAAATGTGACACTCAGCTACAACAGTGTCATCTTAATTTAAGTTTTCTATTTTCTGGGCACTTTAGATACATGAGGATATTACTCCTTACATCTATACTCCGTAATAAAAACACACATTATATCTCACAAATATTTTTTTTTTGTTAATCATTAATTGAATAGTTGTCAAGTTTTTATAGAGATAACCTACTTGACGAACTTGACCGATATCTAAAGGTTAGAAAGTGGAATTAACATCTACATAGGTCAGACAAGGGTAATATATGTACGGTTAACGCAGAGGCGGACTAAAACCGTTGGAGGGCCGGGGGGCCGCGGCGCTACGTAAATGTGGCCTCTAGCACTATTTTCAGATGACCGTATCGCTTGAACTCTCCCTCTAACCTAACAATTAAAAAATAAACTAAAATGTACTTACGTCTAACAAAACAAAAATAACTCTAAATATTTAATTTCGCGTGCGAACAACATTATGAAATTAGCCACCAATAAGAATAAAAAGAAGTCATTAAACTGAGTTTTTTTATTTTGTAATTATAATTCACATTATTATTTTACTCTCTACTAAACACGCCAAAAGAAGTAAAACTTCAACAAAAAATATTTATATTATAGTAAAACATAACAAGAGAGGTCAATATGGTGTAATTCCCAGATGAGCGACCTTTTTTTGTGTTACCTGAGTCCCAAACGACGTTTTATCCTTTTGCTTAAATACGAACTCTCTAACTCAGTACTGCCTCATTTTGGGATTTGATTTAAAATATTCTAGTTCTGAAATACCTCCAACACTCAAAGAGACTTCGTAGGATTTAATCTAGGGCCCCCAAGACCAGTGACTCGGGGCAGGCTGACACATCCTCTAAGTCTCTAAGTCCGCCACTGGATTAATGTATTTAATATTATTATCGGATATATAATTTTTAACGACCTCTAATTTAGTCTCCTCTAGTGACCTTACGGTTTTATTACGCTTTCGTTAACCAAAATTAGTGTTGATTCGTCGATGCAAACTTTAAACTTTAGTACAAAATTGTATCATATCATATACCACCTTAAAATATAGAATGACATCATGTAGGTATAACTACGTATCATCTATTCGTAATTAATTTCATTTCATTCTTTTTGCTTCAAAGATTTCTAAAGATCAAGAGCATCGTACCTATTTAGGTTAAGATAGACATCAGGTCTATTCACCTATCGCACCAAAAATCATACATTGAAACCGTCGAAGTACATAATGTATAAAATGCATTTTACGTTATTTTCTGTAGTGAAAATTGAGCGCATATCGTGTACAATTTTTACGTTGGAGTTTTTGTCAGGGTCGTGATCCCATGTTGTGGTTTTTATTTTAATTCATAAATTTATGTTATATGATCCTATATTATATAATTTTGGCGGTATTTTACGTGATGTAATTTGGTTATTGTGAAGAAGTGAAGTGGATTTTCAATAATAACTAGGAACATTCATTTTAATTTGCCATTAAAACTCCCTGGGCAGGTTTAACAAGAGAGCCGCTATCTTGATAGAGCTACAACTATTAGATACTATTCACAAATAATAATCTAGTTTTTCCTATTTCAATTATTATTATCTTTTCAATATTATATAAGAATTATAAGTATTGTTTATTACCCGCCCGGTTACGCACGGTTAGCAAAATAGTACATAAAACTTCTATTGGTTTACCCACGTAGCGCACTCCAATAAACCTCCCAGTCGGCATGATTTTTTCCGTCATTTTCAACAATCATCGTCATATATCAGCTAATTTACACAAAACTTTAATGAATTATACACCTAAACCTTCCTCATGAATCTCTGCGTCTACTAATGAAAACTGTATGAAAACCCATTCAGCAGTTTTTGTGTTTATTGTGTTCAGACATACAGACTCAGCGGGGGGACTCTGTTTTATATTATCTACTAGCAACCTACCCCGTCTTCGCACGGGTAGCAGAATAATACATATAACTTTATTAGTTTACGCTGCGCACTCCGGAGGCAAAGTTCCCAGTCGGCATGATTTTTTCCGCCATCTTCAACAATCATCATCATATTGCAGCCAATTTACACAAAACCTTGATGAATTATACAGATGTTTAATATCCATTGATGAAAACCGTATCAATAGCCGTTCGGTAGTTTTTGAGTTTATCATGTTCAGGCTAGGGATTGCAATCCTGTCTTATTTTCAATCCGGCCGTATCCGACCCGATTTCCATCTATCCAGTCCATCATGAACCGTTAACCAAGTTTAAAAAAACGATACGTAGGTATATGAAATCAACTTTATTATGAGTAAATTTTAAAACAGAAAACAATGAAATTTTCAGTATCAAATCACCAAGTAAAATCACAAATTAAAATCTAAAAGAAAACGTCTTTATCTTAAACATAACCTACTGGTGGTTCAGTCTTCTTAGTTAGAATTTAAAAATAAATTAGAAATAAATATTATTAATCAAAATTATAAAATTAACATAATATAACAATTAACCTTAAATGAGATCATAATATGCTAATAATTGGCTATTTGAGAATACTATTAAGTTTTATTCTTAATATATATAAATCTCCTGTCACTATGTTTGTCCACGATGGATTCCTAAACTACTTAACCGATTTTAAATTAAATTGGCACACCGAGAGCAGTCTGGTCCAACTTGAGAGATAGGATAGCTTACATCTTTAATTATAGTCGCAATTTTATTTTATTGCAAATTATTTGTCTATAATTAATTGACTGTGTAAGTAATCAACAGATGGCACTGCTGTGGTAAGCCGACAAACGTGTCATAATATAAGCTACAATTCAATAGCATGATTACCACGTGTTATTGAGGCTATAGTATAAATTAAATTTATTTTGTAGTAAACGAAATACCGTGAAATTCAATTATTTCTACTTTTTTAATTTTTGGTGTTAGCATAGCCAACCACGTGTTACTTAGACCGAAGTGTAAATAAAGTTCAAATTATAGTGACGATTATACTGTGAAATTATTCCTGCATTTTACTTATTTGTGCTTCATTATTCAAAATTCTATAATTATAAAATATATACAAGTAAGTATTATCACATAACGTTCCTCTTAAATTGTATACTACAATGTAATACAACAATAACTTTAGCCACAGCAACGCGTGACCGGGTCTGCTAGTTCTTATATATGGCAGACTACTGAATCTATATAATGATGAAATAACACAGCACAACACAACAACCATTTTTTGTAATATTTTAACTCTTTAGTTTTTAAATAAGTAATCAACTTTTGATTTGAAGACACGTTCTTAGGAAACAAATTGTGTTGATTGTGTCTGCCAATCGACTTCTTATAGAGCTATAAATGTAGCCTGCGGCCGAAAAGGCTCTCTCCTCTTCTACACTTGTCGGCTTAATTGTCAGCAAATAGTAATAAATAGCAGACAGGTATTCTCCTCGAAATCCTTCACTTTCAAATACAGTCTTAATATTTTAATATTAATAATTAATATCTTATCAAAATCCTTATTTTTTTAGTTTGTATGTTATAAGACGCCACTTCTTGCTGGATCTGTAATTGGAATTCTTCCTGTAATGTCAAATCTTTTTACAGTGATTGTGATCTAAGTTCTCCTCTATTATTTCTTCCACGAGTTCCACTCTATCGTCAGGTTATTATCTTGGTTAAGCCTTTCCAATATTTTTTACGTTTCTAGTCGCATATCTTTTTTCTTTGGCATAGTAAATGTATTATCAGCTCGGTTTGAATCTTTTGATATTTCTGTAGATTCTGTAAGTATTCAATATTCCTGCTAGTAGCAGCACTTTAGTCAGTGCGACGTTCTTTGATTTTCGCATGGTGTTTCGCATAAATCAGTGCTTAACACCGTGTCATAAGTGAGTAACTTCTCTAAAATATTCAGTGTTATTTCAGCAGTTAATAGGGTCGAATCCCTTCTACATAACGTCTCTACAGCTAATTTCAATGGCTGCATACTGTCAATCAAGTCGATTATTTTCGACCATTCAAGATCATTAAATTTTATGACAGATCCTATATCTATTAAGGCTTTATCGATACACATTTTCAATTTATAAAATCTTTCTATCAGAGCCAGAAAACTATTCAAACGGGTGCGGCAATCCAAAATAAGGCTTAGTAATCCGTATCTTTTTTTACGTACTTTTGCAGATAGATATCGTACTTAGTGAACCCGGTCACCGGATCCGGTAACTTTAAATTGATGCCGGATCCTCCGGATTACCGGATCCGGTTTCCCAGATTGCAATCCCTAGTTCAGACAGACCGACTGACGCGGTGGAGGGACTTTGTTTTATAATATAGTAAGATTTAATAAATATTATAATAAGTCTATTTAAGCGCCTGTTGTCATTTTTTTATTATAATTTTGTTCCAATTAATAGTGAATACTGTAAGGCGCTTATCCATATTTATACTGTTTCTACTTTATATGGAATTACTCGACTTTTTAAGTGTAAAATAAAAACATGCAAACTTCTATTTATTAAAAATATATTAAAACAAACATCTTATTGTACAACTATTAACATTACTTTCACAATTATTACGATGATCTTTATATTAATTAATAATAACGTAGCATTAGGAAGAAAACTTCCGTATACTCCTAAATAAAAAAAAAATATCTTTGGTTATCAAGTTATTCCACGTTCACTAGAGTAAGGAACTTGCGACTGGAAACAATAAGTGCAATTAGAGCCACAATCGAATGGTTTTATAAAAAGAATACCGAAATTTGTAATGAACATTCGTTTTCTAATATGGCTTCCGAAAAAAAAATGGACTCTGGACGCAATCATCCCGGTTCCGGGGTGTGTCTGTCGAGGTCAGGCGTGAGAGGTGGGGGTGGCGCCGGCTCACCCTGTAATTGAGAGAGGGCACAACGCACTAGAGACAGCATCTCAGGAGTGTGCTTACGACCGCGTGGTGCGTGGGGACGATGCGGCCGCGCCCTGTGGTCCGTTGTTGCGGTGGCTTCTGTGAAATAGAAATTTAATTCTTTAATATAATAACAATATGAGACGTCTTATTTCTACAACATACAGTTATTTGTTTTGTACTAATGTATCCTAGCGCCAGAGGTAGACCGAGCATGTATCTCAAAAACTAGTCTCTTTTCGTGATAGTTTAGTATGTGCGCTTGTTATGATCCATTATCATAAAATACGTAATTTCATATGAAAATTAGATAAGGTACTT
Source organism: Saturnia pavonia (assembly GCA_947532125.1). Classification (NCBI taxonomy): domain Eukaryota; kingdom Metazoa; phylum Arthropoda; class Insecta; order Lepidoptera; family Saturniidae; genus Saturnia; species Saturnia pavonia. The sequence continues at coordinate 2,602,671 of OX383899.1, read as the reverse complement.
TGTGATTTATATTTATTCTACCTTACATACAGTCTGTAGCAAGTACTACAATATTGGGAACTAGTCTCATTAACTAGTGAATAACATAGGCGTGAACTTGCAAGTTCATTTTCTATATCTATACATACTATAAACAACATACTAACGTCTATCTGTCTGTCTGCCCGTTTGTGTTCTTTTCACTTGGATATGTTAAAGTTAATAATTAATTATAATAAGAGTTACCAAAATTTGTAGGTCTATATTTTTGTGGCTTATGCATCTACTCCAGCTTGTACGACAATAAGATATCCAATATATATCTATAGAAAAGTTTTGTTATATACCACGATGGTGGCAAACAAGCATGCGGCCCGTCTAATGGTAAGCGATTACCGCAGTCTATAGACGCTTGGAACACCAGAAGCATTAAATACACGTTGCCGACCATTTTAAAACCTATTCACTCCTTTTTCGAAAAACCCCATACTGTGGTCCCCTGGGAACACCTCAGCAGGTGGGAGCTCATTCCACATCCGGAACGTTCGCGGTAGGAAACTCACACTCTTAACTTTAAATGCATCTCAGGGATCATGAAAAAACTGTGCCTACTGGTAAGCACTGTACAATCCTAAAACAACGGTGACCACTGAGAGTCGTCATATCAGTCATGCCGACCTGCAAGACCTCGGTATGCTGATCCTGAGTCATGACAAACCAAATGAGTCACTGTGACGGATAAAATTTTTAAAAATTGTGTATTTGTTATAGGTGCCGAGTTAAATACTAATTACAAACAGACACTTGAATTTTATTATATGTATAGATATGTGTAATGTAGTAGTTTAGTCTGTTTAGTGACCATAATATATATTTTATTTGATTGACGAAGGCGTTACTTTGCTAAAATCAATCATAAATAATGTATCAGAAATCTCTTAACTACTTCAATAGATACAACAGATTAATAGTAGTTTCGTCTTCCTACAGCATAAAACATTTGACTCGATTATAATAATAGTAATTAAATAATAATACTTAATAAATAATTAAAAAGATAATACTTTAAAAATAATAATAAAATGTAAAAATACCAAATTTATAAATATGAATAATTGTATAAACTAAAAAATACAACAAGACAAATGGGGCAAGTTACGAATAGGATTAGTTGTGAACATTGGTCAAGTTGCTAAGTAACTTCCTGAACATATCCTGACGAACCATTATGTTCGTCTTTTAGACTTGCCATCCTTCACATAATAAGGGGGCGTTTAAAAGTATTGCGCAAGCAGGCTTATGGGGTGGGGTTCAATTTTATCCTAGGAATATTACGTAAGATGAAGATGTTTTTAAAACAATATTTTTAATATAAATTAATATATACCTACTATATTTATTTTATTTTGCTATGGTATACCGAATTACTGTTCAAACTTCTTACTAGAAATAAATAAGTGTTCCGAGCATTGACGTAACCATAATTAAAATTTAAAAAAAAACACACAAAATTAAATATTATTTTAGATAAATAATAAAAATTCTCTTTTCGTTTTAGGTTCACAATTTTATTATTTTTACTTATACAGGGGATGGGGGTCTAAAGTCATTGAAAGTTTGCTTACGCAATACTTGAACACCCCCTCACCAGCAAGAGAAAGAGTCCATTACCATTAGTACTGGTAATTGGATATTGTTATAAAAATAATCTTACGGTTAACTCCCGCCCGATCTCTATCGGTACTATCATCGAGTCGCTCGCGGCACGTACAGAAGTAACAAGGCACGCCGGGCACCCCACAGCACAATGCACCCCATAACCAACGGTTCAGCGTACTGCCACATCTTGACCACGGGCTCGGACGGTCTGACTCATGGTTGAACACAAAGTTTCGGTTCATTGTATTTCCTTCATTTCGTTATAGGACAGTGACGTATGACGTGATACTTTTTTATTGCTAATTTAAAAAGTTTGTTACAATAACTTCGCCTCAATAGTGATCTAATACTCCGGTTACACGACCACGTGTTACCGAGATCTTGGAAAAAATAGAAGCGCGTACGTGTGGACATAGGAATTTATTTTTAACCCCCTACGCAAACACACCCTGTGTAGGGGATAGAAAATTGTCTTTGAAGATTGCTCTCTACTTGGGGCAATCCGACTGGTGGAATATATCCGCCCTACAGAAGTTCGCAGCCAAATAACCTTGCATTGTGTTCTTGCGGTGAGTAGGGGTTCCAGAGCTCCTTGGATTAGGGGAAATCAAGGTCGATATAGGCTACGGTAGCCACTTACCATCATGCGGGCCGTATGCTTGGTTGCCACCTTAGTTGTATATAAAAAAGTTTCACGTGTGTATATGTGTGTCTGTTTGTGACATGTAGCTCCCAAGCTGAACCAATTTTAATTTAGTTTTTTTTTTTTGTTTGAAAGACAATTAATTTGATCGAGATTGTTCTTAGCAATGATTCAAAAAAATCAGTTCAGCAGTTTGAAGATTATCCGTTTTTTCCAAGCTGTTGAATGGATGTGAGCATCTTTCACAGGTCTGATCGAGTCGAAATTTGGTATTAACTTTGTCCAGATGCTGCAAGATCACCTGGACTAGCAGGATACTTAACTTCTTACCAGCTTACAGCAGAGATATCATGTTTAGGCTCATTGGAATATCTCAATCATCAATGTATAGGTTATTTGCGTCGGTTTTTTTTTAATTATTTCGCATATAACTTTTGACACGCGTGTCATAGATTCTCTAACAAAAGTAAGTATATTAGCCGAGTGAAGTTTCTAAAAACTTACTTCTTTTACACTCTAATTATAACAGAAATATGAAAAATCCACTCGGCTACGGTGTAAGATTGATTAAGCCATCAACATGAACAAAATTTATTGTAAACAATGTAATATTACTATCAATTTGATGAATGATATAACATTAAACATTACGCCGTCAAAAGCGTTAATAAAAGTCCGAGAGCTAACTAAAAAAATCAAGAAGTTTTTAAGAGCAATATGATTATACGTAAAGCCTCTTCACTAACTGAATATGAAATTGCAAGTGTAAATCTTCTATTCATATTAAAAAATGAACGTTTCTCCGTCTGTTTGTTCGTTTATGTTATTTTTACGCAAAGACCACTTATCCGATATACATGGTTTTTATTTTATTTCATACCTATGTTATCTGGCCAGGTTATAGGATATATTTCGTTACATAAAGTAACATACGAAATAAGCAGTGACGATAATGGTGAATCAATTCGGAAAAAATACTCTTTTGGGGCGCTTAAATGGCTTACGCTAAATAAACCATATGGAATATATCAAATTAATGTACTACATAATTGCAGATCATAAAAAAGACCTACAAAAAAGTCAACGATAGCATATGTTGTATCTTCTAAAGATCACCCACAAAGGAAGTATTTTTCACTATAAAATAACTGGCGGGCGACCACCGTGGGTGGACGTGAGGGCAGTACGCTTCTCGCATGCGCTTGACACACGGTAATCTACTTGTATAGTCCACGCAAGCGAAACCGCAGGTACAGCCAGTCAGTATTAATCAATGGTAAATAGTAACTATTACACATTAAAGAATAGTATATTCTTAAAGGACTTTTCATTAAAAAAATTCAGATTTATGAACAGTTTGTAAATATTGGTAGACTAATCCAAATCTGTAACAAAATAGACTTTATCTTTCACTGATGTTACATATTAGATGCACATAATATCACATCATAGAGGAAATACTGACTGGTTAAAATGTCTAGACGAAAGGACTAGAAATATTAACACATATTTGAAAATCTTCCTAAAGTCTATCATTTTTTTAAGTCTAATGTTAAAGATTTTGCAATATGTAAAAGGATGATGAGTAAAAATTTTCTGAAATCTTAAAGTTGTATCAGATTTCCCATTGCCGATTCCACAACAGTATAGAAGCAGGTACTATTTTCAAAATTTGTAAACTACCAAAAATAACTTCTTTAAATTTGGCATCCAGCTCTTGGACTATAATTCATAATCGTGTCACGAGCACTCGTTTCCTACAGAGGATTACCTACAACTTCCACCAAATAACAATGCCGTGTCTAAGTTATCATTACGTCATGGTACACGATTACGGAGCCTTGGAGCCATGTCACGAAAACCTAGTATCGACAAACCTCACAGCTAATCATTAAATGGGTAAAAAACCTTATGGATAACTCTTCTAAATAATCATTGCAAGACAGCCATTAGTAAAGTCTACACGTGCTTTTTAAAACAAGTTTAAGTTTTTTTTTTCGTTTTTTTTTTTTATGTACGATGAACATGCCCGTCTATGTGTTTTTTGGCCAGTTCTTTTGGCTTTTTACGTTTCTGAACGGCAAAACTTTGCAAGGCATTCCCGGTTATGGTAGAAACTTGATAATAAAGGGTTTACCTGCTATTGATGATTACCAGAGTAACGTGTACGAGGTATTTATGGAGCCATACTTATATGTAAGTGATTTAATTATTATCTGACACCTATTTTTGAAGTTATACCCACTTCTTTTGGCGCATTTAGTAAAGGGTAAAACCAGAGACTACTAAAAACTGAGTGCTGTGCGCGCATCGTGTGCACACAATGAAGCTAGTCTCCAATGTGAATTCTAATCACAGACTTTTTAATTGTGAAAAAATTATTTGTGTGTTCAATTTTTTTCATTAACTTAATTCGGTGTTAACATTTAATTGAATTAAAATAAGTTTTATTTATACAACGTAAAATAACTTACAAAAATAAAAACAGTAAAAAGAATTTACATTATTATCATTGATGGATAACTTCATTTCTTCATCACGTTGTTGGCATACGGAATAAAAAAAATCAAATTATTTATGTTTTGTTACGACAAAGAAATATAACGTGCGTTTTTTTCCTTTATTAATTTCTCAGAGTTGTATTTGAATTTTACTTACTATTTCTATATATTGCTGGGTCGAAGTCGAAGAAAAAAAAACATCATCATCGGAGCAAGCTGTCGACGATTTTTTATCTGACCTTTAAGTCTAAAAGCCTAATTTGATCTTTGCCGCTTATCTTTAGTCGGTGCATTTCTTATCACCTGACAAAACATAAAATGCATGGAATCACAGTTTATAACTAACTTTTGTGAGCATCATAGTTTTTCCAACTTTTGGAATGGAATAGAACTCACATATAGGTGCTTGGCAACAGATTTGCGACTTAAAGTTGGTAGCTAGCTAGCCGGTCATTACAAAATGCCTTACAACCACGTTTAATCACTATGTTTCCCTTCGCCGAAAGCTGGGGCTTATTGCAGGAATGTATATAGATCAACGCTGTATCCAAACATACTACTACTGAGCTATCATCCCTTCAAAAAAATGGAGCGCTATATCTTGCAGATCTCTTTCCTTGTGTGTTTTACTTGTGTTAATGTTTTTTATTTATTTCCAGGGTTACGGGCAACCCCAGTATCCATTAAACGGGCGCTCAGAAAAACAAATCGACGTGGCATTTGTAAGTAGATTCCATAACTATACACTATACGAAGCAGCGGTGCTCGCGTTATTGTCTTCGTTCGAAGTGTGCAGTAGTCATCATGCCAATGAGGAGTCTGGGATCGGTTTGCAGATGTATGTCCCGCTGGTGTTACCCTGGATTTTATACATGGGGTGGGGGTTTTATACTGTGGGACGTAAGGTTAAACTAATATTACGCAAACCTCGCTGCAGCATTGCCTTCTCTAAAATTATTTGAAACTCCATTGACTATGGCTTCAAATTGAGTATTACATATAATGCTGGAGTATCAGCGTTACCTGCGAGTAGGGCTGCCATCCTTCCGAGTTTCCCCAGATTTGGCCTGGTTTCAAACGCGTCCGGGGGCCGACCAAAAGTGGACAATAGAGCCGAATGACTTTTTGGCGAGATCTTATGATTTGAGATTTTTATTTTTATTTCATAAACTTTTTGTTACTTGGCCATATATTAAGGAATTTTGGGGGTATTTTTTGTAATGTAGTATGGTTATTGTGCAGAGGTAAAGTGGATTATAAATAATAACTAGGATCATGCATTTTAAGTTGTTACAAAAACTCGCTGAATAGTTTTAACAAGGAAACCGCCATTTTAGTAGACCTATGTTTGAAGATTATAAGAATAAGTAGAAGAGTATACTATTTACGTGACCTTGGCAGAATTGTGAATGAACATTGATCTTCTTCTTCTTCATAACTTGGCAACAAGTCCCCTTTATTATATACCATTACCGCCATTATCGAGTGAATATAGAGTGTCCTGTCTTATGATGATTGGATCCTAGCAGGATGGTGGCTCACTTGTTAGAACTTTCCAGGGAGTTTTTGTAATATCTCAGAATTCATGATCCATCTTATAATTTCCAATCCACATCACTTGTGTACAATAACCAAACTTTATTATGTAAAATGCCACCTGTATTACACAAAATAGGGTCAAACACACTTTATAAATAAACTTAAACAACTCCATAACAATTTGAGATGCCGCAAAAAACTCGAACAACAAGTTCCCTAGAGGAGTAAAATAATACTATATAGCTAGTATAGCGGCGATCATAGCTATGAATTTGAACGTAAATAATATTTTTAACCAAAATAGATACATAGCTGTAAACATGTTATTTATAATTTACAATGTCGTGACAAAAATATTAGAGATTCGCAATTTTATAATTTCCTTAATAGCGGTAATTTGTACACGATTAACGTGACCTGACCGTTTGTTTTTATATTGTACTGTGTTTTGAAAAAGATTAAATAAATAGGTATTTTCATCACGAATTCAATTACAACTAATTAGTTCCGTCTTCTTTTATTTTAAATATGTTAACTACTAATTTTCTTATATTCAAATTTAAATATAGGTATACGTTTTTTTTAATTATTATAGCGCAGCAAAGTGACTGCACTGATCTGCTCTGCACTGCTTATCTGATGGTAAGCAGAGTACTATCCAAAAACGACGATGAACACTGCTGTAATGCTTGCCCATGCGGTAATCCCGAAACGCAACAAAACCAAAATAGAGTCACTGTGACGGGCTCATCACCATGTACATGGTGGTCGCGATCCAGTCGATCACAATGATCGTTCCTTCCTTTCGATCGTTCCTTTTGTTCCTTAAATTTATACCAAAGATATTAAAATATTATTTATAACATAGAGAGTCAAAACAAAATCGTAATTTCGAAGATCGATTATCAATTAACACTTAAAAAAATCTAAAAAAGCACTTATGAACGTGAAACACTACACTAGTACCGGCTCGGAAAACATCCCAGTCATTGAGAAGGCCCGACAAGAAACTCAATTGGGCTTATCTTTCCTTTTTAATTTTTTTCCCAACTATATAAATAATATTTACAGTTAATAATCATATTATCATATTTATAATTTAGTGGATGTACAAAGAGGGAGTCACTTCCAGACATCACTATTATTCACATAATGATCCACCCTATAATAACCTTTTGACAGTACAACCTGGTTGACATGGTTCTTGAACTCATGGACTGACAAATCAGTAATGTGCGTCAGGATCTTATTATAGAACCTAACACTATTACCAAAAAAACTTTTACTAGTCTTAGTAAGTAAAACACGGTACGACAAATTTATGTCTATTTCTAGTATTAAAACTGGTATTTGATAAAATCGAGCTTGTCAAAGTTTTTTCGAAATTACATTAAATTATCAAAAATATATTGGGATGGAAAATTTAAGATATTCAATTCGTGGAACTTGTTCTTTAGCGATTCTCGCGGAATAATAACAAAGTAGGTTATACTTTAATATCACAAAGCTGATGAGTTTATGTTTTGAACGCGCTAATCTCGGTAACTACGGTACCAGTCTGACTAGAAACAATATTTTTGCATAGCACGCCTATTTAGGGACGTTCTAGGCTATATAACCTAAGACCCTAAGCTAGCTAACTAAAACTATCTTCACCGCAATAAAACAAGAAGTTTGGCAAGGAACTTATAGTTGAAGATTTTTTTACTATAATACGCGCGTACCTATCTTAAAAATTCATTGAAATATTTTTTCATAAGGTTCCTAAAAGTGTATAAGTTGTATAACTACACCCAAATATTTTTATCGTAAAACCCGCACACATCCAAATTTTTCGATCGTGTAAGCAATGATGGCTCATTGCTAGAGTGTACGGACACCACGTAGATCGATGTGAGTTCGAATTATTGCAATGAGCCTGAGCTTTCAATGAAGGAAAACATCGTCATGAAATCATGGCATGGTGGTAGGACATTCTCTAATGTCCGTCTACCTAGCTACCACCCTCAAGTTGATAATTTGCTGCCAAGTACGCATATAGGTGTGTTCCGGTAGCTACACTCGAGAGCCAGTTTTTCACTAGTCATCTTGTCGCTTAACAGCGGTGAGACTTTGGTCAAACACTAAATTTCTATAAAGAATTAAAAAAAAAACGTTAAAGTAATTAACTTCGCGTGCTTGTAATAACTTAATAAGTATTTGAGTACAACGGATATACGTTAATTCAAGGACGCAATAATCGTACTTATAAACATAGATCGAATAAGTACCTACAGTATTTACGTAAACTTGGAAGAAGGGACAACATATACATATGTACATTATAACATAGAGTGGAATGTGGATACTACCTCTCTCTAAAATTCCGGAATAATATTTACAAAATAATAAATATAAATAATAAATAAATAGTTTAGAATTAATTTTAAGTGCAATAAATAATTCGTAATGTCTTAAATGTCAATCTTCTGCTGCACTGGAAGATGTTTTCAAGGTTCTGGACTGGGAAGGACTAGGCATCAACATAAACGGCGAGTACATCACCCACCTTCGGTTTGCCGACGATATCGTAGTCTTGGCTGTAGCCGTTGGTAGTAGTTGGTTGGCTGTGGTCGTTGGCCGTTGATAGTAGCCGTACAACGCGCAATGACCTCAGTAAATCCTCTGAACGAGTTGGTTTCAGAATGAACATGGACAAGACGAAAACTATGTCGACTGTCCATGTAGCGCCAACTCCCGTAAAGATCAGAGACTATACGCTTGCAATTGGATCCAATTTCGAGAAAGAGGTCAATCGTCGAATCCAACTCGGTTGGACATCGTTTGGGAAGCTACGTCATATCTTCTCGTCCAATATACCGCAATGTCTCAAAACGAAAGTCTTTGATCAGTATGTGTTGCCAATGATTACATATGGTGCTGAGACGTGGTCGCTAATTATGGGGCTCATAAGAAAGCTTTAAGTCACTCAAAGGGCAATGGAGTGGGCTATAACCGATGGCCGATGGGGCCAAAAACTTCTCGGTTGGCGGCCACGTACTGGAAGACGAAGCGTGGGCAGACCCGCCACAAGCTGGTCCGACGACCTGGTAAAAGTTGCAGGAAGCCACTTGATGCGGGCAGTACAGAACCGGACGTTGTGGCGATCTTTGGGGAAGGCCAATGTCCAGCAGTGGACGTCTTTCGGCTGAAATGCTGATGAAAGTCTTCAATCCCGGAATAAAAACGTTATTACTATCATTTCGGGATTTAAGCGGGAGGTAGTATACACTTTGTTTCTTCTTCCTTGAAGTTTAGATATAAAATTAAATATATTAGTCTACTTATCTATTCCGTTTATGGTTAAAAATAAAGAAAATATGGCATTTGAAAAGTGTTGGTTGGGTAAAATGAGATTAAAAACCCGTCATAGTGACTTGTTTAGATGCGTCTCTTTTACGTAGTACATATTATAATAGGTCTTTACCTATGAAATTGCCGTTCTGCAGTAATGGTCATTTCAAATCAAAATAATTTTTGTTTGGCTAAGAATTCTAATTTCAAATTAATTTTATTTTAAAAACATGGAATTCTTTTTCCAAAAGTAGTCATTTGTTTATTGATTAGTGTTACATTTTCATAGCATTTCAATCTTTTTTGTCATCATGGATACGTTAAAAATTCAAGTAATTATGGAATATGAGTACCGTCGTGGCAGTAACGCGGCACAAGCGGCACGCAACATCAACGACGTTTACGGAGCTAACACTACAAACCAACGCACCACCTGTTATTGGTTTGCTCGCTTCCGTTCTGGGAATTTCGACCTGAAATCTCGCGGTCGTCCGAAGACTTTGGTCGACAATGACGAATTAAAGGCGATTATGGAAGCTGATGATACACAATCTACGGCTGAATTAGCAGCAGCTTTCGACGTTAGCGTCAAAACAATATTGGTCCATGTGCGTCAAATTGGCAAGGTAAAAAGGCTTGACAAATGGGTGCCCCACGAACTCAATGATCGCTAGCGCGAAGAACGCGTCGAGACGTGCCTTGCACTGCTCAACAGACACACAAATGAAGGAATTTTGAACCGCATTATTACCTGCGATGAAAAATGGATTCTGTTTGATAACCGCAAGCGCTCAGCAAGTCGGTTGGATCCTGGTTCAGCACCTAAACAATGCCCTAAACGAAAACTTACCCCTAGAAAAGTGATGGTCACTGTTTGGTGGTCTAGCGCCGGTGTGATTCATCACAGCTTCTTAACAAACGGGGTGAGCATTACTGCAGATGTGTACTGTGAAGAACTGAACACAATGATGGAGAAGCTGGCACATCTCCAACCAGCATTGGTCAATCGCTCGTCTCCGCTGCTCCTGCACGACAATGCGCGACCTCATACTGCACAACAGACAGTCTCCAAGTTGCAAGAACTGAGGTTGGAAGTTCTTCGTCATCCGCCCTACTCACCAGACTTTGCGCCTACAGACTACTACTTTTTCCAGAATTTGGATAACTCCTTGGCGGGAAAAAAATTCAATACCCGAGAGGCAGTACAAAATGCCTTTAAAGAATTTGTTGCCTCCCGTCCAGCTGATTTCTTTAAGAAGGGCATCAATAAATTGCCACTGCGCTGGCAAAGATGCATTTATAGCATGGGTGATTACTTCGATTAATACAAATAAAAAATACATGAAAAAACATCGTTTAAATTTTTTTATACAAAACGGCAATTTCATAGGTAAAGACCTAATATATCGATGTGTTGACCTGTGTATTCGCTCCGAGCCCGGTGAAGCTGTAAAAGCAGCAAAGGCTCCAGGGCCCCTAAGGCTAACAGTATTGTCAGTGCGAAAAAAAAAGTGTATTCGCAGTCAATTTTCGACCAGCCGCAGTATGACAACTGCCAATATTCAAAGATTATTTTCACGTCAATATTAAACCATTCAATATTAAACTGTATATTGCTTACCAAAAAGAGTAGAGCCGATTGCTATACTATATGCTATATGATATTTATAAGTACACTATACAAGAATTCAGATTTTATCACGTTTAAAAATCAAAACATGAAAAAAAAGATACAGGTGACTGACTCTAAATGACATATCGTACAGTATATGCGGTACCTATTTGTATTTTTTTTAATTATAATTCTATTTATGTCTTCATCGTTGCTAAATGCTTCCGTAATTAGATGTAAGTGGTTTATAACTTTTTGTTAACGAATGTACTTCACGTCAAACTAATTTATACTCCTTAAGTGTGACAAGCATAATGGATGTCAAACGCAGCTGTCGGAACACAAATAGGCTTTGAAAAACTTATAAATATTTCTTTGTATAGACACACCGTAAAGCAATGATAGAGTTGTTGGCGGGATTTAGTATGTCATGTATAGATTTATGTTTTACATTGATCATTTTTTGTTTTTTGACCTTATATTGTGTAATATAGTGACATTTTGCATAATAAAGCCAGGGTATTGTGAACAAGTAAAGTGGATTGGAAATATTAACATGGACCATAACTTCTGAGATGCCAAAAAAACTCCCTGGATAGTTTCAACAAGGGAGCCATCATTTTGTTAGAATACTGAAATCATCATAGGACACTCTATATTAATTAATTACTCGATAATGGCAGTAATGTTCTTCAATAAAGATAACTGGTTGCCAAATTAGGAAAAGGAAAAACTAAGAAAAAGCATTGATGGCTCAGCGGTAGCGTGTATAGACATCGCGTCGATCTACGTTAGCTTAAATCCCTGTAATGAACCTGAGCCTTCGGTGAAGCAAAACATCGTGATGAAACACAAGGTGGTAGGTTTTCTAATGCCCGCCTAGTTAGCGACCACCCTAAAGTGTAAAATCTGTCGCCAATAGGTACCCATAAGTTTATGTTCCGGCAGCTGCACTTGAGAGCAATCCTCCACTAGGCTTCTTGGGCCACATCAGATGAGATTGTGGCCAAATGCTAAACCAGTAAATAATTTAAAAAATAATGTAGGCAAAGAACATAATAAAGAGGAATAAGAAAACAATCGCTACTGTATTTATCATACTTTCAGGCACAAACCTCACCTGGTCTTCAAGCGATTGTATATTTAATACCGGACTCGGAATCAGGGGTGTCTGGTGAGCTGGTTTTCACCCAGATGATGCCTAATGGTCCTGTGACCATTGCTGGAAATATCACAGGACTTTCTCCCGGCCTTCACGGAGTGCACATCCATCAAACTGGAGTAGTAAAGGACAACTGCAAAGATATTGGACCACATTTCATAGCTTATTATGTATGTATTCTATCATTTGATTTTAAATTAATTTTGGAATAAATGAAAAGAACAACCTAACACAAATTTGATAATGGCAAATGCCTTTGCACTAAATTTTGACTTAACACATTATTTTCCTCTATACGTAACATATATAAATGATTTATAGAATTTTGTTTAAAACATCACAATTAAGATTAAAGTAGTAGTACATAGTTCTACCCTAAATCACTAGATGGCGGTACTAAAAATTATGTTTAGTATTTATAAAAATGTACTCTGTGTATGTATTTAAAATACCTATTACTGATAAAGTAACTGTACAATATGCATCCACCTGTTTTTTTTCATGGTCTTTTATCATTTCAACAATGGCGGTTATCGAAAAACGATTGTTCATAAACAGCAACTGTCGGCATAACGCGACGCAGCAAGCAAAACACTAAAAATTACTTATTCATCAAGTATATGGCGGTAGAACCCTGAACATCTATACTAATATAATAAAGCGGAAGACGTTTTTGTTTATTTAAACACGCCAATCTCTGGAACTACCAATCGGATTCGATAAACAGATTCATGAGAAATTGTATACGCTATATAACTTTACGATACAACACTAAGGAGCGGAGCAGTAACTATGAACGTCTAGCAATTTGGCAAAGTATACACAATTACGACAAGTGGAACAACGATAGAGTTTGTCGAATAAATTTAACACGGGCGAAACCGTGGGGCACATCTAGTTATTAATTATATACATTTCCATTTAAGGGTCGTCACGGAGGGCCACGTGATCATGTCCGCCACGTTGGTGACCTCGGCAACATCAAGTCTGAAGAAGGCGCCACTCTTAATGTAAAATTGATCGACCATCTCATATCTTTAGCTGGTCCGCGATCCGTCGTAGGTCGAGCGTTTGCAATAACATCTAGCGAGGATGATTATGGAAGAGCCAACACTGAAGAGAGTGGATTAACTGGAACATCAGGGTCACCGGTGGCGTGTGGCATTATCGGATATCTGCGTTAGACGTTGACATTAAGCAGTGGCAGGTTAAAAAAATCCTGAAATCCTATTTTATAGTCAAACCATGCCTGACTTCGTAAAACTCTTTTACTAAAAAATAAAGAAACCAAATATTTTTATTCGCCCAAACTCTTTTGTGTTACCCAGTAATTAACTACCCAAGGAACACATGTAAAATTTATGTAAATATGGTCAAACTTTCACTGTTCACTAAATTAGACATAAGCGACATTCTCGGTACGAAAGCAATCCATAGCCACTGCAAGTTTGTAAATAATATCTATTCATTGGAAATGCATGACTACAATCGTCAAAGGCGAAGGAGAAATCGCATATATACTAGCAACCAACCGCGATCTCGTGCGCAATTATCTATATAAATAAAATGATTGAGGTTTACCGTTGTGCACGCATCACCCGAAAACTACTTCATAGATTTTAATCTTTTTTTCTTTGTTTTACTGCTTAGATATATGATCCTTATCGCGATATCTTCATCTATTTCTTTATATATTATAAAACTCAACGTCTCTCTGTCTCTCCGTTTATGTTCTTTTCACGCGAAATCCACTTTACGCTTTACATGTATTTTATTTTAATTCATAGTTATGTTATCTAGCCAGGTTATAGAATATATTTTGTTAGATAACATACGTAATAAGCAGTGACGATAATGGCGAACCAATTCAGAAAAAAAAACACATTTGGGGCGGTTATAAAATAAAAATAAAGTTGCCATTTACAAGCTTGAACGTAGCTAATAACAAGTAGTTTCAGAAAAATCCCCTATAAATAAACAAACTGTACATGTTTATATTTAATATTGATTTAGCACCAAAAATATTCAGGCGATAGTGAAGACACTCATTGTATTTCCAAAAAATAATCCATGTATATTATTACCATGTTTTCAAAGTTTCATAACTATTGTTAAGAACAAGTAGTTAGTATTTTAGAAAATAAAATATGTTTTTAATATTTAAGAAACATTTTATTTTTATATTATAAATTTAAAAACGAATATATTTTCCAGTTGGTTTGTGTATTATTATCTATATGTCTACATTAGCTGTGCCCCACGGTTTCACCCGTGTTAAATTTATTCTACAAAATACCCGAGTTTCCAGTACTTGCCGTTCATAGTAACTGCTCCACTCCTTAGGATTGTAACGTGAAATTATATAGCCTATATTATTCTTCGTTACCCTAGCTATCATATACAAAAAAAAAATCGAATCCGGCTGATGTTAGTTCCAGAGATTAGTGTGTTTAAGCAAACAAACTTCAGCTTTATCATATTATTAGTATAGACTGTATCAAAATCATAGTTGAAAAGCATAAACATAACAAAAAATATTATCTAATTTATTTAGTAATTAAAACAATGTTTTAATGATAAGTAATCAATTTATACCTACTTTAATAATTAATTGCATGGAAGTGTATGTACTTGGATATTAAAAACCAAGCAAAATTCGTTGGCCGATCTGAAATTACTAATGCTGAAACCTGGCTGAGTGCCCTAAGCGCTCGCCCCCAAGCCCGGTAAAGCTGTAAAAGCCGTAAAGGCTCCAGGGCCCCTCAGGCTAACAGTGTAGTCAGTTCGAAAAAAAAAAAACAAAAAATGCTGAAACAATTTTGATCTAGGAATGTATGACATTATACGAGCACAAGTATAACAAATCCGGGGAATATCACTGGATTTCGAAAGCCGGGAATTGTTCCAAGTGCTAAATTGCGTTACAATCCCTAAATTTCTGTAGAATAACTCTAAACTGCACACTTGAAACAGTTTTATATTTTAGGTTTTATCCATAAATTCACCTATAATGTTTTAACTTCAACAGGAATCAATGGGTGCAAACATTAAAAAAAAATGTTATTGCTTGTAGCAGTAATTATTTCATAGTTCTCATAAAATCTTCTGTCCCCATCAACAGTTTTTTGGCGATGAATTACAAGTTTATAGTCCAAAGGTAAAATTTTTTGTACAATAACCGAAAAGACAAACAAAGAAAACTAGGTAGGTATAGAAATGAAACAATTTATTAAACCCAACTTGATTTAATATACACAACAAAAAATATAGAAAACTGCATGTAAACGTGGTATAGAAAGAGCACCACAAAATGTTCAAAATAGCTTGAATATACAACAAAAAAAAAACATAGTTTTACAAAGTGAACATTTCCACAACTGCAAATATAACATTGTCATGCTTAACGTTTGTTTGAATAACTTTAGATTAACAAAATAAGTTTTACTTAATGTGATGTTTATTAACTATATATATAGATAACCTAATTAAGCCTAAACCGAAATAATAAATATCAATGAGGCGAAACGACACTCTTTACCTTACATAGTTTTCAGGCCAAATAGTTTTTTTTGGAATGCTCGCAAGACCAATAACCTAATGTTTTTTAAAGTGTTTCAAACAGATGACAAGCTTAAAGTTTCATAATCCAATGAAAAAAATTGCGATGTTAATTCTAGAATTTTCTATGTATCTTGCGAACGTACCTTCGTTGGTATGGACGTATCACTCATTGTGTACCGGCGCGATTGATCTACCAACCGTGTCACGATTTGTAGGTCCCATCGACTGACGTAGAACTATATAACTTGTGATTTGTGTTTTATACTGTCAAATGGAGAAACGAATGGATATAGTCGTTCATTGTCATGTAATCTTCCAAACACCACGCTAACAGCATTCATGGTAAGCATATTTTAATTCTCCAGGTTAAAAAAAAAAGATTTATCATGTATACGATCCCGGTCCCTAATTCAGTCTTCTATACAATCTTTGGGTCCCATTACTTCTAGAAGGTAGACAATGACGTCGGTTGTATAATAAACTATTACTGTAGACCGATAGAAGCGATGAGGCTCTCCACCTTCGCAATGTAAGCCTTCTGGGCATCCTCTTTAGAAGTGCCGGCCTTTTTGTGCCACGCGTCGAATTTGGCCTTGCCTTTAAGGTCTAGAAGGCCGGGACGATCTGAAATAAAATACATTTATTAAATTACATATTTAGAAACGTACATCCATGCATTATTATATAAAGCATAATGTCTGTTGGTCTGTGTTTTTAAAGGATACTCCTTAAGAAACGATATAAAGCACACGGTATGAAAAAATATGATGCAGAGAAATTGAAAGTGCAAAATTACGCAACATCACGCAAACAATTTTTAACCTTAGTAATATTCAAATAAGGCTCTTTTTCATTTGCTGCGAAAGCCGATGCGGGGCTAATTAATAAATCATAAAAGATGCCTTTATTTACTCTTCATGCCAATTGTATATATTACAAATTCCAAGACAGTTCTTGAGGAGTAAGCTCCAGTCGCGCATCGGAGCTGACATACACACTTTTTTTTTAATAGTAGCACAACAAAATCGTGCACTAGTCGAAGTCATGATGGCTTCCAAGTCATGGACACGACAAACCAAAAAAGAGTCACTGGTGTGGGTTGCACATGCACGTGGCATGGCGTACGCGTCCCAGTCGGATACAGATACCCTCTACCACCTAATTTGATTAATGGATATACTCGTACACCGTCTGATACCGGAACCGGAAGCGTGCCACTATAGCGGTTGTTTCAATTGGTGTACGGTGGTCGCGAGCCAGTAGATCCAGGTATGTTAGTTTTCTTGTGATTCGAGAATATCTTATCATGGATGTTTTCTCGCTAGGTTTCGAATTTGTTATGTTAAAAGCAAAACGAATAAGAAATGTCTATAATAGTGGGATCAAATTAAGAAAAAGTTAATCACTAGCGGGTCCATATTTATCGTGAACAGAGCCGCTGGTTACACCTAGTATAATTTTATCATTAAATTAAATACATTGACGTAGGTATTTAGATAATAGTGATTTATGTTTTTTTATCAAGTATCAAGTAGTCTTGCTCTATCACAGCACCATCTAGATAGGTAGTACCTACCTACTTATGGTACGTATTAAATGTAAAAAGTGTCCATATTCGTAAAGTACTTTAATTTAAGAACAATTCACCAAATTATTATTATTGTAGTTTTCAAACAGTTTCTCATAAGTAATGAAAATCTCGTAACATATTATAATGATGTACATAAATTATATTTTAATTTCAAATGTTGTATAGATGTAAATTTTTCTTAGAACGCATACTTAAACTAAAAAATATAAATAGGTATAGTTTATAAGTATCAATATTTTCGTTGATTGTTATTTGAAGTTATTAAAATATATTTCTTACTTTTTAGTTTAAGTTTGTACAAATAGGTAGTCTAAAGTGGGTTTTTTTTCTTTCTAAAACTTAACTTTATTTTTTTGTGAGAATTAAGCGTATATTGTTTATATATAATTTGAGTAGACCTCATTTAGATGCGTTGCTCAAATGAGACAGCGCCGTTTGGAAGAAAGTAGTGACGAAAGGGAAGATCGTTAAAAGAAAAGTAGGGAAAGAAATAAGATAAACATGTTTAATGAGAATGATGAGCAGCGGGCCTATATATAGACTCTCTCAGATGAGGCATACACGAAATTATAAAACTTTAATAAAAGTCTATAAAGTCATGCTAAAGGACTTAGTTTGATTCACGAACATTCACGAAACGAAACCGAGCAGCAACTTTCTCATCGTCTTGACTTGCAACACGAGCGCTTATCAAACGAGTCTATCAAATCCAGATCGACTCGATTAGATGCTATGTGACAAGCTAGTCAGCTAGTCGCAAACGCAGCGACGTATCTTCTGTAAATGATTTTGAACAGGCTATTAACATTTTTGCAGACTTTCCATGTGCCGTTTGTAATACACCGTTACAAAATACGTCACGTTATCCACCACAATGTTGTAATTTACATTGCATTCTTACTCGAAGAACTGGTTTCTCTGGGTAATAACATACCCTCGCTGTCAAAATAATATTAGGAAACGAAAAATTCCGCCGGCTGCTTTCGGGAACAAAATGGCAACAATATGACTGTACCTCAAGAGCTTAGCTAATTTAACGAAACTTAAAGAAGAAAGTTTTTTATGCCGTGTTGTACAGTTTCCTAAAATAATGAAGTTACAAATCCGTTTATGTCAAGATTGGTCCAAGGAACAAGTTACTTTGTTTGAAAAATACTGTATTTTAGTATCATCTCTGTGCATAATTCACTACTTTGTTAATTATAAAAAAAAAATGGACAGGGTATTTTCTTTTTTTTACTAAAGATACTTCAGTATACTTCTTAAGTAACTACCTGGAAATTACATATAGCGTAAAAGCGTAATGAAATACAAATTTGCTTTAATACCGACAATGTGTTATGTGTGTTTAGATTGGTTTTCATAGAAGAAACGTCAAGCAACACTTATCGAATAGATAAACGGTCCATTTTGGTCAGCTAATATAAACCAAGGTTATCTGACGTTCATCGTATGACGGAGTGTTCAGAAACGCAATTTAGGATTTATTGAACCGATAGGACTATAGAACAGATAAACTAAAGTTAAAAGTACTTCAGAAACCGGGCATAATACAGGTAGACGTTTATTTAGTAACATTAGGATACAATTGGAATTGGGTACCTATATCTTTTTTTAACTCCCTTATTCCATCTTCCAACCCGTACGACTTTTTCTATGAAAACTTAGAATTTTCAAATGATCGTATGATAATAATATGCTATTGTACATCGTAGGATGACGCCAGTATAGTCAACCGAAAAAAAAAAACATTAAATTGTCGCACATGTACTATAATATCGTACGGCTGTGAACTCTGCCAGCCACCAGATGACTTAACCTACGCACGCCAAATCTTTAGTGGAACTTATAAATAGCATAATGCAAATACGCTAATAGAATTAACTACAACCAGCCGATGGTAAAACCAAGAAAACAATGACAAAGCGGTAATAACAATGGCTCGAGGTAATATCGGGTCAAGTGTCACGGACAGTTTATTTAAATATTTAATTACATTTAATAACTCTGGTGGGAGAACTTGTAATAATAATTTAATGTTCCATCTTAAATATGAAGGTATTTTTATATAGTAACAGGAAAAAGTGACGTCACTGTACACGATGGTAAGTACATTACAATACAAAACAACGGCAACCATTTGAAAGAACAAAGATCCATCGACGGTATTCGATGTCATGCTGGGCTACAAGCCTCTGGCAGCTGGATGCAATGATTGATTTGAAGGGTTTCTTACCACGTGTCTGGTGGTCACGATTCAGTCGTGTACAGATTCGTACCACCCCTCTTGTTTACTGGATATATACTGATTGATCATAGAACGCGACACGCCTGACGTGCCACTATGCCGGGATTTAGACCCGGTATATGGCGGAAACTGTCCAGTAAAAACAATCAATAAATATAAAGGATGATAATAGCGTCTACCCAATTGCCCGCCTTTAAACGTAATTAATTGCCACTGAGCATCAAACCTTTATCCAATACCCTTTTACCAAAATATTTCATGACAACGTGACCGAAAATGATCGTACCCTAAACTATAGATGGAACTAGCGCTCAAGTCCAGCCTCTGGAACAGGCCGATAGTTGCTGGCTGAGAAGGTGGCAGCTAGCCAAGCGAGTATCACTAAATGCCCTACTCTGCCCCTATGTTAATCCATTATATTTTTTGGATTTATAGGATTTGAAGCAACGTTCCTTACGTCGTCGTTCTCCATACCTCCTCCAAAGTTCGATAAACAACAAAAATAGAGTGTTAATCATATTTGTTCCAGCCGACCACATTAATAATACAGAGTGAATATATTAATTAGTCACAAACTATTTATCTCATAATCGCACATATCCTGCTGAAATATTGATTTAGCCATTTATTATCAATGATTAGACGTTATCAACAACGATTAACAAAATTTTATGTGGAACACGATTACAAATATCATCAAATAACTTAATTATAATATGTTTTTTTTATAAGTAACTAACAGAAGCAGCCGGCTTCATTCACCGGAATGATGGTATATTTTGATGTATGTTCTCGTAGGCAAATTGACAGCCATTTTAGCAAGGAAAGAATTGTATTTTGTTGATTAATGTTTTAAGAAATGGAATCAGATCCTTATTATGTACAACTGAAGTAATGGTAGCTCAGCGGTAGTGTAATGAAACCATAGCATATTCTATGGTAGTATGTTGTAATGTCCGTCTCACTAATTAACACCCTCAAGTTGAAACTGTCTACTAAAAAAATGATTTTATTCAATTTAGAATCTAAGAAGGCACTTATGAATGTCAAGAGACTACTACAGATTCGAAAAACATCATCGAGCCACAGTCATCGAGAAGAACCGGCAAGAAACTCGATCCGTTTTCGATTGTTTTTACAGTATTGTTTCTTGTTTACAATTATTATCATTTTATTGGATGTACAGAGAGAAATTCACTTACAGACATCTCACCGTCACTCACATAAAATAAAATTGAAATGCAGTTCAACAGTAGAATTTATGGACAAGTTATCTAGTGCCTTAAAGTGTATATAACAGACATATATAATCAACATCAGTCTATATGCGCCTGCTAATCAGTGAATAATAAAGGTTTTCCTAAAAAAAACAGGAAGCCAGCCGGCGAAACCAAGACAAAGTCAACCAAACGTAACTTAGAAAAAATACGAGACTGAATTTTGTTGGGAACAAAAACATTTGCAACTATTTATCGTCGAACATGGTGAGGTCAGTCAGCACACCTGACATCCGCGTTATATAATTCCTAAATCAATATCGTTTCCCATATTTTTTCTGTTTAGGTAATAACTATTCCGGGTAAGATACTTTAATTATGAATTTAAAAAAAATGTAATTACAAGTTCCGTACAACTCTCTCTTGTAACATATTTTTCAATGGTAGAACACACGCCCGCGAAACCACCGTTCCCTCCGCAGGGGACGAACGGTTAACTTCGCGCCCGCACACCCGCTACGACCACCCTCCTCTGCGGCAACTCAAGCCTAGGTCCGATCCATCGGCATGGAGCCCTTGAGCCAAGCAGCCGCTCGCGCGATACAAGTGACTGTACAATCACTAGCTTTCACAGCCATACATGACACTGCATTATACACACATGCACAACACACATAGGTACATAGGTTCTGTAAGGGACCTTTTTTTTTCTTTTTTTGCCTAGTTAGAGTAGACAAAAATTTCAGACCACTAAATACACATACACATGTTCCTTCCCTCCTCCCAGGGGGCAGAAACATGTATATATGTATAGTTAGTTTAGATCGAATTACGGATAGGGAATTAGTCAGATCGCGACTTAATTGCATACGCGCAACAGTCCGAGCCGAGGTTCGGCCACTTTGGCACCCTCGGATGTTGTTGCTTAGCTTTCGTGGCTGAGTGCCCTAAGCGCTCGCCCCCAAGCCCGGTAAAGCTGTAAAAGCCGTAAAGGCTCCAGGGCCCCTCAGGCTAACAGTGTAGTCAGTTCGAAAAAAAAAAAAAAAAAGGTAGAATTTTACATTTTTGACCAATTGTGAGTGAAATATTTTGATATGATATATTTTGGATTTCGTAAAGGTTTCCAATTTTTTCAACATTATGTTGATGTAATTTTGTCTACTCTATTGTTTTAAAGTCTTACAAAACTACCTTAGAGAAAGGCGCAATAGATCTTCCGAATCTTTATAACTAACCAAATCATTATACTAATTTTCACTACGCGATCATTTCGCCACAACAATATGTACAATTAGTCTGAACTCGAGATTCATTAAAACGTTGTTACGTGAATATAATAACTTGGAGCAGTAGAACATTTGACAGACTATTTAAAAAACGATAGGCAAACCTTGTAGAGATTTGCCACTCAGGGAAAACTGGTCTTTCTTTGTACAATTGAGTAATAAAATTAAAAAATAATAATTAAATAACACCACTAGATTTATTTTTCTGTTGAGTACCACCATTCGCCAACTGCCCCACGGTTTATCTCGTGTTAAATTTATTCGACACTCTCCACGACGCCACCGCTAACGCGTCGGTGTAGCCTTATCGTTATTCCACTCCCGTCTTTGCCTACAGCTTTCCAGATTGCTTGACGTTCACAATTACTGCTTCGCTCCTTAGGATCGTCGCGTGAACTTATAATTATATACAAAAATATTTTTTCGAATTCGACTGGTAGTTCCAGAGATTAGCGCGTTTTTAAATAAACAAACAATGAATAAAAACTATATAGATTATTACGTACATTTTCAACTAAAATAGTAAATCAGATCAATAATCATGCACCACATACAAGTAGTGTCTCTTCCTGTTCCTTTTTTAACGTGTCGTTTAGTCACGTGAGTAAACGAGACAGGAAACGTTAAGTTGCCACAAAACCTCCCTGAACAAATTTTAATAAGGAGCCGCCATCTTGTTAGTGCTATGTTTGAAGATTACCAGAATAATTATTAGAAAAATATTCTATTCACATGACGTTGGCAGAATGGTGGATGAAGACAGTTGCAGTTAAATAAAAATAACAAGAAAAATGCTGTTAGCTTCTGCTATTAGTTACAAAAAAAAAACTATTATTAATTATACTTGAGTTTCTTAATTCAGTATTTTTAATTCCAATTTTATTTTCATACAGCTTCTTTATCCATATAACAAAATTGTACTTACTGGCAGGGTCAGCATCTCCGACTGTGGCCTGTTTGAATAGGGCATACAGCTCGAGCAAGTCACTGTCACTAGGAACCGTTTTCAGCTTCCTCACGTTGGCAGCGGCTTGGTCGAATTGCTGAAGCAATTACAAAACAACTCAATAATGTGAAATAACGTTTCGCTTCAGGCTTGATTGCGATCAAACTTTTTTATAGTAACACGGCAAAGTGACCATACTATGCCTGATGGTAAGCACAGTGGCGACCTCCGAGAAATCAACAATTGCGTAAGTAGAAACTGTTTATATGCTTGGTGTTCACCAGTCAGACAGACTGTAAAGCCCTTCCTCTCCTGTCACTATTTCATCATTCGTTACTCACCAGGGAGCACCATGTGCAGATGGGATCGGCTTGGATGTCTTAAGTTAAATGTTGTATGACGGATCATATTACACTCTAAACATTATGTATGTAATACAGAACTTTTATGAAAAAAAGACTAAAGTAAAGTGTACATTGTACTGTAATGCATTACTTCTATTGTTGTAGTTAACAAATTATAGTTAAATCGAGGGGACTTTGAAAAAAAAAATTGTGCCATCATGGAACCCCAGAATATTGCCAAATGACTGCAGCCAATAGCTACTTGAAACTAACTTCAAATATAATCTCAGTCCTAATTGGGAACAGTCAATAATAGATTGCTACATCTTAAGACGTGTTAGTTCTTTTGACTACCCTAATTATGATGATGCTTAACAATGTGAGAAAACTTATTACTGTGTTAGGTGTATGTTAAAAAAGCTGTTAGATAAATATCTTGCTCCAAAATTATTCATTTATAGCCCACAATATGAATCTGAAACTTTCAGTAAATCTTACTAACAACCGTAAAACACATGGATTAAGTAAGTGTAAAATATCTATCACATACTTAGGGGTTTTGATTTTTATTCATAAATTTGCATTATATTTAACTCTATAGTATGTAGCATAACATTGTTTGCTTATTATGCATAAGTAAAGTGGACTGAAAATAAAAACATTGGTCATGAATTCTGACATGTCAAAAAAACTGTCTGGAAAGATCTAACACAGGGCCTACCATTTTGTTAGCAACACACTGAAATTATATCTTTGTAAAAGGAAAAAATCACCTATTTGATAATGACGGTCATAATCCTCAATAACATGGATTGGATGCCAAAGAAGATGTGAAAAATGTTATAATATAAAATTGGTTTAATAAATTAGCCAGAACAGTTAATTTATTTTGATTTGTTTTAGTGTCATAATCAGAGATTCTAAATTTAAAATTATTTTTTGTATGTAATAAGAAATGACTTCAGCAGTACCTTCATACAAGTCCTATTTTGCCATAGAGATTTATTGTGTATGGAATAATATCAATATTTTATGTTATCGGAAATTAAACAAATAAAAGTGTGATTCAAACAGATTTTTCTTTAATTACCTATTTAAAATTAAATAATACAAAAGGCTATTCAATTCTAAATGTTTAGTGTTTGCCATAACCTTAACCATGATTTCATCATACTGCGTACACAGTAGGCCATATGCCATCATGTAGGCCTCATGGTCTCAGAAATATCAAAATATACATTCTTTAGACCACAACCCTTTAGAAATTAAATTATTGATCCAATATTTCTTCAAAAAGATACCCAGTAATTATATTTAGAACTCAATAAGAATCTTCTAAAAATCTCAGGAGACAATGTGTGAAATACTGTCCTGTTCATTTCCCCTGAAATGGTTGTTCCTAATACAGCCCTAAACTTATTTAGCTCTAAGCTTATTAGTAATTCCTAGTGTAAAACTATACAATGGAAATCAAACTAACAAATGATATAAGTATGGTTTTAGATATATTGGTTGCCACTTGAAAGAAAAGGATTTTTTTTAAAGCTTCTATCTAAAACTAGCTTAATAAAGTCTATAAAAACCAAATATATTATTTATATAAAAGGAAAAACTTAATTACATTTGTAATATGTACACTAGAACCATATTTTATTTTAATTAAGACAATATGAGTAGGCAGGTAGGTAGTTTGAAATAAATTTGGCAAGTTACATTAATTAACAATGTTAATGAATTAACCTTGATTATATCAGTTATTCAAAATTTATCATGCAAAATGAAGTGAGCTTTAGACTACCTATCACAAAATCAAGGATACTTTAAGAACAAAAATCAAGTGATCAACAACTTACCTCTTGGAGAGACATGATGACTCAGGAAATGCGTAAACCTAAAAAACCAAAAAATACAAGTTTAAAGCATTAATTTATAACCATATTCAGATTCATACCGCAATACTTGGCCGTAAATAATTATTATCTTAACATTTAAAAAAGTAATTTTGAAATTAGAATATTTTTACATTTAAAATTCAGTCGAATAATAAAAAACCTGGAGGTATGTAGTTAAAGTTAAAATTACAGTGTAACACGTCACTAACTTACTGTGGAGTAGAAGCGAACGTTTGACACGATTTCTCGTCACTAACTGGTTGGAAATTGGAATAAGCGGTAAATAGTTATATCAAATAAAAGTAGCGGGTATGACGAATTATCTTTTGCAATGCTGGCATCAAGACTTGACTCACTCTTATCATGCGATTATTATGAATGTATACTCGCTGTAAAGAGTATAAGCTGTAAAGATAAACAAAATTAAACACTGACTAAACTGGAAAAACGTTTCAACGTTTGACACATAACCTCAATTTTAGAAACTTCTTTGCTTATCAGATATTATAATAAATGTCAGTTCGTTTTAATGTCAAAATTGGGGATGATTCATAGATCGAGATTATATTGTATAGGATGGGTGAATTATAATAATAAAATTCATCTATACCTACAATATAATCTGGAACTATGGAATATATCGTAAGTTATTGTACTATTAAAACATGGTATATTATATTATTTATTTTTATTATAACTATTTGAACCGTAATATATAATTTTTAATACTATTAAATCCAATTAGGAAAAATTCATTTCACATCCAAAAATAGATCAATATTTGTATTAATATATTATTATAACAACTATTTAACACAAATACATGTAGCTATTCTAGATTACCCAATAAAATATAGAAGACTCATTTTTCATTTAATTACATCACCATACATTTTTTCTTGCCCTTTTCGTTAATCACGATAACTTCATAACCGAACACTAGCACCATCAAATTTATTATTTAATACTAGCTGAGCCCGCAGATCCGCTCACGCGGAGTACAGAATTATTGGTTATGAAGATATCGTTTTTTTTTTTTTATAAGGACCATATATTTAAGTAGTAAAACTATATCCATCCAGTAATTTTTGCGTGATACGCGCACAACGGTAAACCTTAATCTTTTTTTATTGTTATAGGTTTTAGCCTTGTGGACACAATCTCACCTGATCTTAAGTGACGATGTGGCCCAAGATTGTAACACGCTAAGCCTAGTGAAATACAGATAAGAAAGAAAAATTATTGTGTGGTTTTATGAAACCACCACGCACGTGAAACTTTTTTTATTTTTTTTAATTCTGATTAAAGCTCTGCCATTCGCCTTTCACTTTATCCGTACTTCATGGCCAGCTGTAATGCGACATGTGATAGATGAACGAAACAATTTGGGCCGATAGAATAAAAGTTTCACTTTAATAGTGTTATCTACAGTACTTGTACATTTTTTAAGTCAATGAATAACAATCGACATTCTTAAAAACTGGTATCTTAGTTCTTACTGGAATAAATAAATATAAATTTCTGACGCCAATATGGAAAACTTGCACCATGAATATTGGAAGCTTTCACTGAGATATAATATAGATCATTTCTATCAACTAACTAATTACAAAAATTCTAGTAATCCTTAAATTTAAATATTAATTATTTTGTTTAGCAGCCATAAGATGTCCTACAACTGGGTATAATTTAACTATTAGAATTAAGCTTAAAACAAAAATTAAGTGGTTAATAATGTATTGTGAAAAAACTGTAGAATTGAAACTTTGGGACCGTGGGGTCAGAGCGTTCGCGTCTTTCTAAATTCCTGATATTCTTATATAGATATTTTAATAGTTTTGAATAGTGTCTAATTGCTAAGTTTTCAATTCTGGCCACCTTTTAGAAACGAAAGATACAATAAAACAAACATTTTTCCAACTTTTTTATTAGTTATTTATTTAAAAAATAATGAGACGCGAATAAGAAATCGGACAAAGTTGATAAAAAAATAAAACTAAATTTAATTTACATCTAAATCTTATTCGTATTTTGATTGCAGTTTCTCAGCAAGCTCGATGTACTGTTTCTTGGCGTCATCAGGTGATATACCCTTGCGGCTGGTCCACGCCTTCCACTTTGCGCTCTCCACTGGACCGCTGGGTTCGCCTGAAAATATATAATAATATTCTTTCGTAGCCTCTTATTAATCTAAGACCAGCGGCATATCTAAATTTGGCAATTCTATCAGTTGGTGGTGAAGGACGATCTAAGTACTAAAGAAACCTGAACACTGGAGAAATATTGTCGTTGTACCTATCACCATGTAATGTAAAAATACAGAAATGTCGTTTTATTGGTATTCCAAATTGCTAATACGTCGCGTCATGGCCTGACGTGGTGATTATGGGTATGGATTATGGATAATTTTCAACAGAAGTGAGTTGTTTACGAATATTATGAGTCGATCAGCTACGATTCTTTCGAAATGTGACAGAAAAATAATATTAACGCCACTACCCTACAGCATTAGATATTCCTAAATGCAACGGGAATTCCCCTGGCGAGTCATTAGACACAATACGTACGCGTTTAAAAATCAACTAGAATGCCTTTCAAAATTAACCGATAGTAGGACGCGCCCTATATGCTAGGTACTTTAGTGTAACAATTTTTTGTTTTAAAAATATGAATGTGGCATCTTTTTATATATCCACCTAGGGTAGGTATTCCTCGGTTTGCCTCCGTAGATATGTGGCTGATTATTAGAAATTAATAGGCAAGTCATTTGCTTACCTATGTTGACATCACCGAAGTTAGCCTGCTTAAACAGCGAGTATAGGGAGAGGAACTCTTCGTCAGTGGGCCTCTTCTGCCAATTCTTGACTTTGGCGGCGACCTGGTTGAATTGCTGAAACAACACACACTTATAAACTACTAGTTAGATATTTTATTATCAGACTACCCCAGAAGGACGGTATTAGTTTCGAAGGTATGTATTTTTTTTGTATCTGTATACCTACGTATGACTATTTCTTTGGCTTTCTCTGCACCCTAAACTATAGAGATGTCACGAATATGAGATTTGGGATTTGAATATCTTAAAGTATTTAATCGGTTCGGTTATGAATACGGATAGGTATGAAATTATTTCAAATATCCGATTGTTTTAGTAGTAATTAATATTTTTTCATTGTATTTAGAAGTAAAATAAGTATTATTTTAACATTTGTAATTTAACAATACATATTAACTTTATTTTAATTAGTTAAATTTTCAAATTTCCCATTCTACTTCATCCATATTCGAAAATATTCAAAATATTTATATGAGATACGATACATAACGGATTCGTTTTATTTATTTCGGATATTCGATAGTTTCGGTTACGGTTACAGAATTCCATAACATCCCTGCCCTAAACGGCTTCATAGGTTTTAACGTACGAGACGTTATTATTAGATTCGTCCTAATAAAAACTGTTTTTTACTTAAGTGATTTTATAAGTTATGTATATATAACATCATTGTTGGTACTAAGTAAAGATTAAATCGCAACCACAATATACACAGTGCCTTTACCTATATTGAACAATAAATTAGAATACTGTTCTAAAAATAAGAACGCTTAATTTACAAACAAAGTAGACCGTAACCGAAAAGGGAAACAAGGAACCTGTATTGGAAAAGGTTTAAAACAATGTGTGGTTTTATGAAACCACGATGCAAGTAAACTTAAAAATAAAACGTGTGTGTGCGATTCACACACAATAGAAGTGAAACTTCATTTTAAAAGACATGTTCTATTTTATTTAAACAGTGTGCAATATACATACACACCGACATTTACTCTCTCGCTCTGGCTCACACAAAGAGGAGAGACCGATAATATATTGCTCTCTCGCTCTGGCTCACACAAAGAGGAGAGACCGATAATGTGCGTTAAACGTTTAACCTAAGTCGCATAAGAAGTTTCACTTCAAAAAAATATACAAATTATGAAAATATGTGACATACATTCTTTAATAACACACATTAACATATATAATGTTCCGAATTTACGATTATAATCATTGACTTCACGGCATAAAATTCAATTTTATTTGCGACAATGTAATGTAATGCGACATGCAATAGATGAACGAAAAAAATCTCGGGCGATAGAATAAAAGTTTCACTTTAAAACCTACATCACTCTGAGATAATGTAGCTTTCAATTAGTGAAAGAATTTTAGAATCGAATCAATACCTTGTTCCATAGATACCCTAGGTAAGTGATAAGAAACGTGATATAAAGTATCCCAACAAAAACATAATTGTGCAAAGGAGCCAACGACGTTCCTGTGGTTCGGAATAGTCGTTGTCACCTATAGAAAAGCTGACATCTTACGGGTGCCAAGTTCCATAGCAGTTCCTTTAATCATAGCTGTAGGAATGTACGTTCTTCAATTCATTTACAAAACAATTGTGTTACTTTCTTTGATGTGAGATTTCTAACTTGACAAGAATTAATAGTATTAAACGTACAAACTTTCAATTGTCTAATAAATAAAGGTCTAATAGTTTTTGATTTAAGGGGTTGAAAGTAGCTCGATATGGTTCGTGTAAATATAAACACTGGCCGGTGTGTCGCTCTTTTCTTTTCCGAACTTGGTTGACATATTAGATTCCTTCGATGCTTCATGTTTCGGCGTCAGGCTATGTAATTTCCCATAATTATAGTGGCTTTAACTGCGATGGTATATACCAGCGTGACGGAAACTCTCGGTAGAGCCTTGATATTTATCATGGTAAGCAAATAATAATAGAAACTCAGTTCTATTACTACATAATAATATTATATATATATAAATTACTATATTATAATACTTAGTTATATAATTATAAGTATATACCTGATTATATAAATTAATTATTAGAGATAGACGGCAATTTCATAGTTCTGCCTAATTTCGGTATCTACTTAGTGCTGACAAAATAAAAATAAAATAAAGTGATGAATTAGGCTCACAACTTTGGTGATAATTAGTAAAGTAAATCTCGGGATTAAACAAAACAATCATTTTCTCCAATGACCAATTTTTACAAGTACCGGCTGCCTCCATTAAGGAGTCATACTAAATAAGATACTATTTAATATAATGTCGGAGAATCGTGTCAATATGATTATGAAATCCATACTAATTACTTAGTATCCGTACTATTGACCCACACTATTATTGGCTGAACGCGATAGCAACAGGTGTGCTCTGTGACTGCACGCACTTTGTATGCAAGCAACGACCCACTTGAAGGGGTTCTCACGTCATCCGTGGAATAGTAACATTCTCGTTCGAGCTATCGGACCGTGAAGACCACAGTTAATAAGTAGACTACAAAAAACACTGTTCCTGCATGACGTCACGCTGCCCATCTCGGTCACGTATATTACACAATAAAATGACGATAATGTAGAGAAAAGTCTTCGCTACACCCATGAATAGTGAAAATCAAGAACACAACAAATTGTTCATATAGGTTCATATGTCAGTTGTCGTAGATATCATTCTGACCTATGAAAGAAGCAAAGCTTCTAATTTTTTTTTAATCTGAAGTATAAGTAAAACTTGACTCATAAATTTCTTAGTAGATACTTCGTATCGGGGCTTTACTGGGTATACAATTTTTTTTATTTTCTTTCAATCTTAGATTGCTATTGCCAAAATTACTAGAGCTAAAGTTTTTGGTCGACAAGAAGCATGTATAAATACATTATCATGGCTCGACTACTCTATCGTGTGAATTGGATATCGTAGCTGCTTGAATACTTTTTATGTTTACTTCTGAGATTGTTCCATAATGCAGAAATAGATCCAGTGCGAGAAATCATTTACTCGAGTGTTTTAGGGTCAGAGAAAGTAATGGGCCGAGGGGAGAAGTGCCCGAAAGACGCGAAAGAGAAAGCGTAAATATTCAAGTACCATTTAATATTTAAATATTTTCGACACATTCTTAGCGCCAAAATATAAACGAAGTTCGACCGAAGTTTAGTCGAACTTCGGCTTTGGTATGATTTCGAGCCGAACATTCGGCGGTGGTTAATTTCTAATAATTATATTATGAGCTCTATGTCAGTCCTTATCATTAACATGCCAAATAAAATTGATCGTAGTCATTATTGCTAAAGCGAAGATATAAACAACTTATCAGTTAATGCCATATGATAAGTATGTGGAAACTGTTAACTTATCAGGTTTTATTTTAAAACATACACACACACACACACCCTTGATAATATAATCATGATACTATAGGATTGGTGGTATCAGATATTAACTGGAATCTAGGATATAAATCTTACATGTGGTCACTAAAGTAAAATGGGCAAAAAAAAGTTCTAAAAGTCTAAAAGTCAAGTGACATAAATAGGGGATATAAATTGATAAAAAGAAAAATGCCCTTTCTCTAACCAGAAAAAGCACACACAACACTCCAAACCGAAATATTGTGACAGGTTTTCAAAATTTTCAACTAGTCGCTAATTCGCTATTGATGCTTACCTCGTCGAGAGACATGTTATTTGATTGAGATCTGAAACAATAAGAATAATCAATGAATACTAAATAAGCTTGTTAAGCTGTATACTGCTAAAGATAGAGACACATATAAATATAGAGACAGAAGAAAGATAATAGGTAATATATCTATATATGATTATATTACTAGCTGTTACCCACGACTTCTTTCCCGTTATCTGAGTAATGAAAATATTCATGCGCCATCTATTGTAAAATGGTTGTACTATTTCAGAAACCTTCACGGGTGTCCGCACAGCTGCTCACCAAAGTTTTATTAGAATCGGATTAATGGTTTAGAAAGGCCTAGAGGACAAACAGATATTCATTTTTATCATTATATAAAAAGTGTCGGTGCGTCTGTTGGTGATCGTGTAGCTTCTGAACGAATTAACTGATTGAACTCATATTCACAATATATGTTATTGACTTATGCCAAAAATGAAATCACAAAATCTAAACCCGACAAGTTGTACTGTGAAAATTATTGAAAATTTGTAGCTTCGTCCGCGTCTGACGAAATTGTTGCTAAGTATCTGTTAGAGGTTATCTGCAAATAGTGCACATTGAAGTTATAAAAACATTATAGATTAAAAAATATATGTAAATTATAAAATATATACGTATATATACAGTGTTTTCTTTTTAAAATATAGGTACAAACAGGGGCCGATGATAGCATTGATACTTATGAAAATTTTAACTAATAAAAAAAACAGTTGATTCAATTAAGATTAAGCTCTACGTAGGAGTTTTTGGTGGGATCAGTCATTATTTTAATTCATAGATTTGAATTATTTGACACTATGTTATATAATATTGGTGGCATTTTGTGAAATATCGTTCGTTTGTTGTGCACAAGTGAAACTAATTATAAATAATAACTAGAGGCATGAATTTTGTGTTGCCACAAAAATTCCCTGGATACTTTTAGCAAGAAAGCTACCATCTTTTTAAGAGTTGCTTAAACTCTGAAGATTCCAAAAATATTGTATCCTCGTGAAATTGGCATAGTTGTGGGTAAACACACGTTGCCATAGAATAATAAGAAAAAGCTTAAAGCTTAAGAAATTTAAATTGTTACCAATTCTAAGTAACGCGTGACAGGGATGATTAATTAATCTTGAATTTGTTTACTTACATATGTCATTTTTTCAATGTTAAACTGAATATAATTATTAAAAACGTGATGGATTGTTTTATTCAAATACTATCTGTGCCTCGCGGTTTCACCCGCGTATAATTTAAAAGAAATTGCTGATTGATGACTTATAATACTTCAGTATAGACAATATTTTTATCGGGTGGCCAGGGTTATACGTAACAACTCATATGACTCGGACCCAAGCCGAGTGTTGAATTATTTTAATTTTACATTATCTACCAAATATTCTTCCAAATAACATGCTATAAAGGGCAAAGTTTATCCACATAAAATTGTCTTGATGATGAACTTTCGTTCGTAAGATTTATATGTCATGCCTAATAATAATACTCATAAATCACTTTTCAATTCTCAATAAAACATTGTCACAAAATACCTTATTATAAGATATTATACCTTATTATATATAAGACATAGGCATATGGTATCGTGGACTTTTTTATATGTACTAAGGATCAATATTTTTATAGAACATTATGTTTACGTATCATTAACCATTACGCCCGCGCACGCGAATACATCTTTTCGGATGCGTTGTTTCTTCTGACTTAACAGAAAACAATGTTTAAGGCTAGCTGAGAGGTACGTGTAGCCTAATTACTAATAATCTAGACTACTAATAATTTAGACTAAACTACAATGTGAATTTGGCGATTGGCGATTTGACGATATACAACAAACAAAAGTTAAAACGGTTTAAAAAATAAAAGAGTATGACACCCGTACGCAGCCGATCGGATTTCTCCTGCCCCACTTACGATATAATTCGACTGTGAATGAACGTTGGAAAATGCAACAACAGCTCAAGTTCCTAAGAGGCGCGGGATGGCGCGGCGTCACGACTGCGGCCGCCACATCGGTCATTGAACCTTTTGAACGTAGTCGAGGCCCGTCCATACATAGTAGTACAACAGTTTAAATTTTAAATAAGAGCTTGTCCTCTTATAATTATGCCAGGTTCTTATTCAGCACCTACTTGTATCAACAACCATGCCATGATGTTCATAAAAATATTACTTATATGTACCGCTATAGATTATTTTTTTCGAACTGACTATACTGTTAGCCTTAGGGGCCCTGGAGCCTTTACGGATTTTACAGTTTTACTGGGCTTGGGGGCGAGCGCTTAAGGCACTCAGCCGCGAAAGCTTTGCAACAACATCCGAGGGTGCCAAAGTGGCCGAACCTCGGCTCGGACTGTTGCGCGTATGCAAATAAGTCACGATCTGACTAATTCCCTATCATTTGATCTAAACTAACTATACATATATACATGTTTCTGCCCCCTGGAAGGAGGGAAGGAACATGTGTATGTGTATTTAGTGTTCTGAAAACTTTTGTCTAAACTAACTACGCAAAAAAGAAAAAAAAAATGTCCCTTACAGAAACTATGTACCTGTGTGTTATGCATGTGTGTGCAATGCAGTGTCATGTGTGGCTGTGAAAGCTAGTGAATGTAGAGTCAATGTATCGCGCGAGCGGGCCGCTATAGAGCAAAATTGCTTCTGTTCAATGCAGCGGTTCCTAAAAATTTAAAGTCAGTGAGAACTCAATAAAACACTTTTATTCTATACAATCCTTCATTTAATGATAACAAATGTACCCAAGTCTGAGCAATTTGAAAAAAGATTTTAAAATAAAAAATTTACGAATCGATTTTCTTAAAAGTCAAAATAATTCCATGATTGTTTGACTAATGTAAATGATTCGCGGTATCCTGGTGACTTTTCCACGGAACCCACTTTAGGAATGCTGTTCTAGTCTATAATTATTTACCACATTTCCTGATAAAAATCTATTTTTAAACGATTGATCATTATTTAAAAAATATGTCTCTCTGTCTGGATTATGCTATTCCTCGATTGATAGGCCATAAAAATTATGAATAATACTTTAAAAATCATAAAATATTAGTAAATATTTTCTTCTTCACTTGATTAAAGACACCTGTCTCGTTCTGTTATAGCCAAACGACATGTGTTAAAAAGAAACGGCACGAGGTCCCGTTTGCATGTGCTCTTTAATGTATCTTCTTATTTTATATTTTACTGAGTACAAATTTATTTCGATAGTGTATACAATGCCTTAGTTTATAGAGTAGCGACGTTGTATACGAGCTCGCAAGCAACCGCCCAGTACTGTGCGGTGCGTGCTAGGCGCACCCAACACGTCCGATACCCATTAACGGCATACGATCTACCCGCATAAATAATTCCGTGATTTGCGAAAATAGTTGACAAAACTATTATTATGGGTTTAATAGGTAGAACTAGTCGTAATGGATCACCTAGTCTAGTTATTTGCTGGTGGTGAACCTACGATATTTTACTGTGAGGTTCTGCAGTTGTCGAGCAATTTATGACATGGGACCTCGCGAATCACTGAACAAACATATTTCAATAATTTAGTACGTTAACCCCCAAAGATCGTTGATTAACTATTTATTCGGCAAAACTTTTTTTTTATTATTATTATTAGCACTGTACTTGGTGATGAGTACGGCGACTGTCAAACTTTATAGTTATACGTTTAAATATGTTTAAAGCTACATAAAAGCCAGGAACATTTTCAA
The DNA here is from genome assembly GCA_947532125.1 of Saturnia pavonia. Classification (NCBI taxonomy): domain Eukaryota; kingdom Metazoa; phylum Arthropoda; class Insecta; order Lepidoptera; family Saturniidae; genus Saturnia; species Saturnia pavonia. The sequence goes on along the minus strand of OX383899.1, from coordinate 2,566,889 downwards.
TCTATACTAATATCATAAACCTGATTTTTTTTGTTTGGTTATTTGTTTGTTTGTTTGTTTAAACGCGGTAATCTCTGGACCTAAAAGTCGGATTCGAAAAAATATTTTTGTATATGATAGCCAGATTTATGAGGAATATTATAGGATATATAACTTCACGTTACAAACTTACGAAGCGGAGCAGTAACTATAAACGAGGAGGGCTGCAGGGGCACGTTGGCGTTAAAGGCGCCGCGTCGCGCAGAGTTTGTCGAATAAATTTAACACGGGTGAAACCGTGGATCACAGCTAGTACTTAAAACAATTAACTCATCTTTTAGTAATTATATTAGCTTCATAAGTTCAAGGATCATATAAATCAGTATATTAATGATAAATAAAAACGATATGCCGTGTTATTCATATAAAAAAATTGGTTTCATGAACTCACCAGTTGTTGGAGAAGCTGCAGAATCAACGTGTAAACTGACTGATTATTTCGATTTCCACACATTAAATCCATTGCTTCGCTTGGGCCCAAAGATTAGTGCATAAACATGATTAGGGTTGACACCTAACGATTATACGACTTAATAAAATGCTGACAGAATTTTCAAATCCTATTTAACTGACTAGATTATCGAAAATCGGCTGCCAATAAGTTAATTGTAAAATAAAATTGTAGATAATTGTGTTAGGTTCTACAATAAACTTCCTAAGCACATAAATAATTTGCCGGACATTAATTTCAAGAATAATGTTTAGGAAGTTTTATTGTCCAAAGGGTTATTATTATAGGGCGGATAATTCACTACGTTAATAATAGTGATGTCTAGAAGATACCCCCTCTATGTATAGCCACTAATTATAATTAACTGTAAAGAATAAAAATAGTATTAAAAAAAATGATTATTTAAATAAATGTTGACAAACCCGATCGAGTGTCGTGTCGGTCCTTCTCGAATACTGGGATGTTTTGGGATGGTAGTATTTTTACATTCATAAGTGCCTTCTCAGCACCTAAACTGAATAAAATATTACTTTTGATTTTGATAGGTTAAAATTTCAATTCCTTATCCATCAGTCTGCTTATAAGCTTGCTTATATTTGAAGTAATTATGGCTCAGTGGTAGCGTGTATGACTTCGCTTCGATTGATGTGAGTTCAAATCCCTGCAATGAGCCTGAGCTTTCGGTGAAGGAAAACATCGTGATGAAACCATAGCATGGTGGTAGGGCTTTTTATAATGCCTGGCTAGCTACCACCTGCAGGTTGAAAATCTGTCGCCAAGCACCAATAGGTGATTTCCGGCAGCTACACTCGAGAGCCAGTATTCTCCACTATGTTTAGCGTGTTATCATCTTGGGCCACATCGTTACTTAACATCAGTAGAGTTTGTGGCCACTACGCCAAACACATAACGATAAAAAAATATGAAAATTAATTATGTCATAAAAAGTGTACATATTGCATTTGACGTCAAACTTATATTCATTTTCAATTCATTATTCATAATTCAAACAAATAAAACGTAAAAAGAAAACTTAAATGGAAAAACCTTACAAGAGTGCGCGGCGGTGACCTTGTCTGAGGCACTTGTCTGAGACCGTGTACTATGACGTAAGCATTTATAAATATCATTACCATTGTTTATACATTGCTCGCAACTACTCGCGACTTCGTACTCGTTAATTACAGTACGAATTTAATAACATTATAAATTAGCCTAGCTTATAACCTTTTATAACCATCATTCTGAACATTTCAATAAATATTTTTTTAGAAACGGATCAGCAGTTTACAACCTTACAAAAATTACATATTTTTAATAGTAGTAGGCTTTTGGTAGTATGTATGTATTCAGGAAAATACACGCAAAGCATAACACTGGTATTCACTATTTGCTATGTAAGATACATACAAAATAAATATTTAAAAACCATTTAATAGTTTATAATATACTGTTTAGAAAAGACGTTAGTATAAATCATTGTTACAAGTTCATAATAAACAGAAATTTACAAGACAGCTTAGCTTACTATTTTCCTAAATTGTATGGAATAGTTTGTACTTATTTTTCTAAATAAACTTGTAATAACCAAAGATTCCTTGAATTAAAAGAACTTAAGGATATATGGAGCCGGGCAGGTATATAATTGATTGTGTGACATAGATAGCTATGTTCGCAAGCACCTCACGTAAAACCTATTCCATAGTTTTTATTAGATAGTAAGGGTTTCGGAAGCAGCGTGAATACACCATTACGGTTTTCCTTATAGTTTCAAACTAAATAATAATAAGTATTACATTATAAAAAATGCGTTTAAAAATATTTGAATATTTGAAATGCAGCAGACGAAATTTAAACATTAGATAAATTTATGTTAACTAGATAAATATTATATGTAAATATCTAAATTTAATTTCAAAGCACCCTAATAGTGGCGTAGCTAGCATGGGCGGCACCCGGGACGGCCTCGGCAAATCGTGCTTTTGAGGACGGCTAGAGTAGAAAAGATAAAATATGTGACAGCCTTCCAGATGGACGACATTTTTAGTGTTTTATCTACATTGTACGTGTTTTGACAGCCCTAGTTATTGTAAAATATACACATCATACATTACTGCAATAAAACGTTCGTATCCTTATCGCCAGTAATCCATCTGATGATAAATTGTCCAAATATTGTATTTTTATTGGAACAACAATCTATTTTATTTATATACATATATGGAGCCTAAGAATGAACAACATAAATCCCTATTACGTGTAAGCAAATTGAATTACTTAAATAATATAACAATGAATACTTAAATATTGTAGTTAAATTACTTTTGTTATTTTATTTTCTATCTATTATGATTCCCGTCGCAAAAGGAACAAGTTACACTATATTAACTTAACGTATATTATATAAAGTATACTATACTCGTATTAACTTAACCCTTTGGAACTTTGTAGGCAAGTTCTGGATTCGATCTTCCTATATAAAGTTCTCCAAGTTAATATTGATAGCCCTTAGTTGCTGAAGACCTTTAGGCTATCGCTGCCTTGTCCCTGGATATCGTCATTTTGCTACCATTTGCAAGGACGGATCTTTCGAACCACTCCACCTTAGGCAGAGAATGCAAGGTTGTTAACAAACACTCTGATTGAAAAATATTAACATATTTAAAGATTATCTTTCAGTATTCAAGAGCAACACAGCGAGGCTGTCGAGAGACGACAAATCACTTGCATTTAACCTGGAAACCATTTACAGATAATCTGTAAAAGTCAAGCATTGCTAAATCTTGTGATATTTTAAAGTACCGAGATATAATTTATATTCCATTGATTTTGAAGTGAAAACTAAGTCTTTAGCACCGTTGTGATACGAAACTCGTTGAAACGAAAAGAGACAACCATATACATCTAAAAGGATTTAACCAACGAGCGAATGAGATAGAACACATTTACATGAAAGACCTGATTTTCATAATTGTGATTGTCCTCTCATTGATTTAGTGGTGTGAGACGACCAGACTTCATATGCAGTACGCACGATTGATCGATAGTTCGAATCCCGCTGATTTAGGGTATTTACAAAAAAATATTTCTTATGGGTTCGCATCTGACTCGTGTGAACTGCTACACACATAATTTTTAATTTATTTAGACCATAGACATTTAATTTTTTCTATTTTTTTATTGATATAAATTTAATTGACTGTATTCGCATAACTAAGATTGATTTTCTTGTACTTGTTATCCTTTTTTATGTCTACAAAATACATGTTGTGGTTATCTTGAAAGCTATTAAGTAAGTAGTTATGTAAGTTAAGAAGTAAGTTGATTGCTGGCGGTTATAATTAAATAAATCTATTTACTAGATATTGTTTCTAGCTCCTGATAGTGGTCATTGTAGTGATTTATATAAAGAACTTTATATTAAAACATGGTTTTCATATTGTAACATGTCATTATTTAACCACAGTAATATAACATATATTTTAAGTGACAATGTAGCCAAAGATAAGACTGGGTTTTAAGGTAGATACATTTGCTTGGAAAAATCCATAAATGCTTGGCGTAAAATTTCCAATACAAAATTTATACCGGTAGTTGTATTTGAATGCCCCTTTTTATACTTCGTATACATTATTTAGGCTGAGGATGATGATCAGCTGATGAAGTGATTGATTTACAGACTATCTTCTTCCGACAAAATACTATCACAAGTCTGCAGACACCAACCTTCTTAAATTTTATCAGTGAAAAATTTTTCGGTATTTGTATTAGATACACTAAATTTATAAGAATTAAAATAAAGTATGTTCAACTAAGAGAATTTAATAGACATATGTAAATAAACAAATCTACACTTAATTTCAACGCTCCCAAGTAGCTGTGTCATAAGTATAGTTAGCAGACGGAAAGGCAAATCGCACTTCTAGGGGCGGCTAGATAAGAAAAAAGCAAATATGGGTGCCCTTCCAAGTGAACGACCCTTTTTATTGATTTCCTTACATACGAGTATATTCCGTTTTCTTATTATTGTACAGGAAAAACCTAGGACCTGATAGTTTACAAACATTTGCTACATTTGAAAAATACTTCGTAGTTATATGGGTGTGCCACCCCAGCCCGTTACCCTAGCTACACACTGGCTGTGGCATCATGTTTAATAATTCCTTTTCTTAAATATAACATTGTAAATCTATGATTTTGGTGTACCTATATATCACGAATTACAATAATTAGTTACAATATATGTACTCGTATTCGTAAGAAATTTTTAGTATCGGTAGATAGGAGTGATAGAGGTGTGACCGGAATCGAACGGAAATTTCCTTCAAATAAATAAATACCCGTGTTAGCAAATACTTCAATTTTGCAACCTATTTATGAATGTGATAAGATTTGCAAGATAATTATGGTTGTATGAGTATATATAGGTACCTATCGCTGTGGATGGTAACCCGTAAAAGAAAAAAGAAAATTGTATCGCCTAAATCTGACTGCAGATTTTTTTACCTTTTTTTCTCAGTAATCAAACCTTCTGAATTGGTAATAGAGCCTGATTTACGTAAATCATAATAATCTAGACAACATCAAATTATATTGGGAAGTTTAACTAAAAAGCTAAGTCGTGGCTGAGTGCCTTAAGCGCTCGCCCCCAAGCCCGGGTGAAGCTGTAAAACCCGTTTGAGGCTTCAGCGCCCTTATGGCTAACAGTATAGTCAGTTCGAAAAAAAAAAACTATGTATCAATTGATATTAATTTTATATTATTATACTTATCGCGCACACATTTATATATGTGTAAATTTAAAAGATTTCGTATCGCAATATTATTTATTACTTTATCGATAAACGTAATGATTAATGATTAATTAAGTTTATGTTCTTACTTTCCTAGTTTTCAATTTATGTTCATGAAACGTCATTAAGGATTATTATTATTTCAATCAAATTAATAATGTTTATTTATACACCGTTATACTACACGCTAAAAAAAAGTTAAATTAATTATCATTGATGGCTAACTTCGTAATGTTGTTGGCACGCGGGATAACATTTTTATAAAGTAGTAATTATAACTTCTTACGTAAATAAGTAGTTAAGTACATACTTTTAAATTCAAAATGCACTAGTTATTTAACTATTATACGAGACTAGTTTACAAATCATCAATCTAACTAAACCAATTACATACGTCGAGCACCGTTGGAATTATTCCCATGGGTAGGTACCGAAACACGTCTATACGTCGAGCACCGTTGGAATTATTCCCATGGGTAGGTACCGAAACACGTCTATTGCTAGAACACAGAGACATATTGATTATTTAAAAAAAGAGACTAGCATGTTGTATATACATATTGTATATAACAAGAACCAGGCCAGTGAGCACTGCGGTCGATGACTTTAAATAATTGATCAATTATAAATCAATTAGACAATATTGCCGTTGTATTCGCGGCATAGCCCGTACCTTGATCTAAAGGCAAATTAGTTTTGAAACTGACAGACCTATTGGCCGGGTCAAACGACGTTAACGACAAAAAAGTTTATTACTCAAAAAAAGGAAAAGGTCGTCTATTTGAACAAAAGGCCGCTTTTGCTCGTGATCCTTGGTTTGTAAAACATTTAACATCTAATACCACATAATATGCCATTGCCTTCGCCTTTTTTTTCAAGCGAATAATAATGTTTTACAAAAAAAAACATTGATTATTTATTTTATTGAATAAAATAATTTAATATTTTTCTGCATAGAGCCGTCGTACGGGTTACCATGAACAAAAATTTTGCTATTTTAAAAATTATCATATTTTTTTACTGGAATAAGTATATATTTACCAAATGCGCTAAAGTTAAAGAGTCATTCCATATAAAATCGTGTGATTGGCAAAGTCAACTAATTTTACATTTTGCTCTAACTTTGAGGGACTGTTTTTTAGGATACCAAAGAACAAAATTTACGCCTAATTTTTTATATGCGTCCATTTCCGTCTATCCGAATTTAGACTTTCAAGAAATTACATTTTTATGCTTTATTAATATTAGTATTCAAAATATCTATACGTTTGAGACGGTATTTTAAAGGAGAAAGCTAATATTTTTAAGTGCCCTATAAATATTCCCTTGCTAATACCGGTTTTTAATGACAGGACGCTGAAACTACGTGTTTTATTTATGTGTTTCTTAACTGACTCCAGCGTCCCGACTCTTTGATATAAACAACTAATCTTACTCAGAAATTATGTGTACAATATTTTTATGGAAAATTGTATTTACGTACTAACCATTACGCCAGCAACAGATACAGCAGTTCGGGGTGCGCTGTTTCTTCCGTCTTACTCTACAAAAATCAATATTTAAAAGGCTAGCTGAGATGTCTAGCGTAATGCTCGATAGCCTACACTTTTTTTTTATCATTATAGTTTTGCGTTTTGGCCACAATTTCACCTGATGTAGCCCAAGATGATAACACGCTAATCCTAGTAGAAGCCTGAGTCTTAAGTGCAGCTGCCGGAACACACCTATTGATGCTTGGCGACGGATATTCAACTTGAGGGTGGGTGGTATTAGAAAAAGCCATGCTATGGTTTCTTAACGAAGTTTTCCTTCACCGAAAGCTCAGGCTTTCTGAAGGGATTAGAACTCACGTCTATCGACACGATGTCCATGCACGCTACCACTGACTTTAAAATCTGAATATAAATCTGGCTATAATATACAACAAGAATTTTTCGAATCCGACTGATAGTTCCAGAGATTAACGTGTTAAACAAACAAACAATCAAACAAAATACTTCCGCTTTATTAGTAGTATAGTATGCATAGTATGCATTACATAGTGTTGAACGTCGCTAAAGGTGAAGCATGGTTATAGTTCATAGTGTGACCAAAAAAAAAATTCTCGGCTGCAGAATACCTATATGAATGATAAAAAATATGTATGACAGGCACTATCACAACGATAACGCAATCTGTGGCCGTATCTTTGTTATTTATGGAGTAACAATTTACTAATCCATATAATTTAATCTTGACTTACATTTTATATCTAAATGTATCATGTATTCACAATTTAACACCGCGAAAACGAACAGTTGCTAAGTCGACTAACTAAACGCGAAAGTTCCGTCGTTCTTAATTAAATTATTTTCTCCAATCTTTGAAGTGATAGGATAGGTTATAGAGCTACATTTAAAGGTAGGAGGGTCCTCAGTTAACGAAGAAGTGGAGTCCCAGATTAGTTTTGAATATAAATTGAGTAGCCTTGAGATGTTTTAAAAACAATGCTTCGTGAATATTAACTTTTTTTCTTTAAAACGGCTGTTACTTTTTTCTTATTAAACAAAAAGCAAAACAACACAAGATTTGTAGAGATTCCATTTGTCTACGGTCCTGAGGCTGAAGACCCTGTTGCCCTCTCCTGAATCCGGTCTCTGGTGTGGTATGCTTGACTGGATCATGCCCCTTTACTCGAGAAGCACTGGAAACCGTGCTCAAGGTGGAAACATAACACAAGGCTATTTAGTTGGCATCTCCTGCGGGGTGTTAGGGATATGTACTTGACTGGTTCGCCTTCAGGATCAACCAGCATAATATATCCAGCTATCGAGAGGTTTTCAGTTCGGAATGACAGCGTCCGCCGGCAATATATTACAGATCTCTCGGTGGTCTTGCTTCCCATCAAGCACAGCGCCGTTTTTGTCACGCTACTATAAGACATATTTCGTATTTACTTAGAAAATATCACTTGAAAATACTAAACCAGTTTGAATGTAGTTTTAGATTAATATAGTATTAACTCTGACTGACTGACTGAATGACGATTCCTATATGGTCTAAGCAGTAATTAATATACAGCAAAAGCATATTCACGTGAACAATGTCGCGAGCATCGGCAAGTTTTAAGTAAGAGTATGAAGTTACTATGAAAATGTCTCCGTGATATAATATTTACCTACTCCGTTTACAATGTAGTAAAATTATATAGTGATGTCTTTTACGTCAAATCATCAACGACCCTGCGACCTGCATTGTAGCGAACCGAGCCATTCGGATTTATCTGTTTTTTTTAATACAAAACTAAAAGTTTGATAGACTCATCAGATTTACTTCTATTGTTATCACCAGGCGCATAATTTCTATAAATTAAATAAAGTACGAAGCTCGGACCAAAAAATATTGAAATACACAGGGTGGAAAAAACGAATGGTACATGGAATACATTATATACGGCGACGACAGACGACAGTGCGAGCGCAGCGGTGACGCAACGGTCGCGGAGCGCGCGACGTGTAGATCGCGCCTCCATCAGAACGGCTCAGAGCACCCAATTTTACTTAAAGGGAACGTTATGTTGTTTTTACAAACAAGTATAATTGCATTTACAGGTTCAAAAACATCCTGTGCCAAAAACTAAACTTGCAAAAAAACCGACATTCACCATCTTATTGTGCCAATCGACAGAGACTATGATAATATCTGGAATAAATATTGTCTCTTACAATTCAAGAAGACCAAAAATTGTACAGTTCCATATATCGAACTAAGATGAAGAATACCATTGTGTTATTATTGAAAAAATATATTAAATAAAATTATTATCTTCATAAAATATTTAAATAAATTAACTGATAAGTTGCTTGAAATGAGATCCATTTTCTTTCGTCTTTTCAGATAATGATTATATGTGTAACCTTCTGTAATGTATTGGGATGAATATTGAACATCTTGAGCTTCAATCCTTAACTCTTCTACAGTCTCATAGAATTTTTTGTAAGTTAATTTTATACAAAACCCCATACAAAAACTCCAGCGCCGTAAGACCTGGGGATCTTGCAGATCGTTTAATTGTTACGTTATTACTTATCCAGACTTAAAGTTATTAAAAAAAGCAAAAAAGGAAGAGCTTACCTATATGTGAAACTTTTCGTTCTACATATTTCTAAAATTTTCTCGTAGTATCTGGTCTAATAAAAAACCTGCATAGGAATAATAATGTAAATTATCTTTAATAATATAAAAAAAAACATTATTATACTTCATACATAATCTTTTTTTTATTTAGATACTCTCATCATGAAGTTATAAGAAAATTGAATTTTCTTTTACTAGGTTAGAAAATGGTAGTTACAAGTTAAATTTTATGATCTTCTTGAATTCTGATATACAATGTTTATTCGAGAGATTTTATCCTTATCATAGACTATATCGGTCGGCATAGTAACGGCCTTTGCCTCCAACCTACATTAGATCGCAGCCAAATAACATTGTGTTGTTCCTGCAGTGAATAGGGTTTCCAGAGCTCTTGGGGAAGGGGTTTAAAGTCGGCAACGTGTTAGTTATAATTATAGTTTTAAAAGTGCCATAGGCTACGGTAGCCGCTTACCATCAGGCGGGTCCGTACTTTTGTTTGCCGCCTTAGTTGAATAAAAAACACTTTCAATTGATAATTGTTTGAAACTTCTTCATATAATAAAATAATATTTATTTAGATACACACAAGGTGAACAAGATAAAACACATCAATCAAGCGTATAGATTAACGCGTATCAAGTTTAATGTCAATTCAAAGGCAACTTATTATGTTATCGATCCATAATCCTTCCTTAATATTAAATGAATTCTATAACTCTTTCCTCTCCTATCACCAGAATAATTAATTAACATCCCCTTTGATTTAGTTAAGCAGGATAAATAAGTCATATTGTATAATAAGTAATATTGTATAGTCCTTAACAGCTTTAACGGGGCGCGAGGCAGCGGGTGTGCACGTGTATACGCGGTATTGAGATGATACCCTATATCTTAATCAATAGTTAGGTATTGCATTGATCTTGATCAATAGTTTATGCATGTTATTATAACTAGAGCAGATATCTAATGATAAATAATATTGTTGTCTTTATTATCTAAAATGCTAAACAGAAAACTACTATATAAAAAAAAATTATGCGTGTAACCCAGTTGAAGTGAACCGCCTTTGAATTTAGCAGTATATAATGACAGTATACTCAAGTAAAAACGCGTTAAAGAATTACTTTATCTTACTTATTACCGTAATTTTTTTTAATATAATAACTCATCACACTGACTGTATTGTCCCTGTGATCGTAAGCACAGTATAATCTAAATACAACGGCGACCACCGAAAGATCGAAATCCATGGGCGGTCGCCTCTGTCATGCCGGCCTGCATAAATATCTCTTTACGTTACGTTTGAAGGACCTGATGTCATAAGAAGGAGGGACACATTTTTTAGTTCGTGCACATTTTTAGTAGGTTACAGTAAAACTGTGATTCCGAAGCCCTGCGCGTATGGTTCTGTTGTGGAAAGGAGAGGAGGGAAATAGAATGAACAGCTCTAAAACAATCTCATGTGCAGCAGTTACAAAAAACGTCTAAAATGGGGCCAAACAGTTCTCGAGTGGCGGTCGTATACTTGGGCAAACCCATCGCAAGGGACCGACCACCTGGTAAAGGTTGTGGGAACCCGCTGGATGCGAGCAGCACAGGACCGGTCGTTGTGGCGTTCTTTGAGGAAGGCCTATGCCCAGCAGTGGACATTTTTCTGTTGAAATGATGATGACGAACTTTAAAACGAGTTTTAAGTTCATTCACGATACGCACACACGTGATTTATAGCACAAATGCACAATGCTATCTAAATCCTTCCCACTTCAGGCCGCACGACTATGGAATGCATTACTTGTTTGTGTTTCGGACCGAAGTTACTTCAGTCTTAATTATTCGGCCACCATTTATTTATGTTTAGATATCTGCGTCAGCCAAATATTACGCATTTGATGTTTTTTAAATTTATTTATATTTGTTTTATTGATAACGTGTCCACATAGACGATTAATAACATTCGTGAAACCTCGGTTAATGCATCTGACAAATAAATGCGATGTAATACACTGCCAATGAACATCAAATCCTTTGAGAGTCCATAACTTGGAAAAAATGAAGTTTCCAGACATAGTTTTATCTTTTTGTTAATAAGATTACCTGTCAACTTTAGTACTATCTCATTTTTTGTCGTACGTTCGATCATAAAATCATTTTAAGCCACCTCCGATCCTCAATTATCTCAGCTAAGTAAGTTATATTGTCCATATATTAAGTATTGATTTGTTGATTTAAATTCGTTTTCAATTTTTGGTGGGATCTTAATTTGTCAAGGTTGTACATTATCTCCCAAATTATTCTTCCAAAATAACATGCTATAAAGGGCAAAGTTTATCTACATAAAATTGTATTGATGATGAAGTAACTTTCGTAAGGATTAATATGTTATGCCTAATAATAATGTTCATAAATCACTTTACAATTTTCAATGATTTGTCACAAAATACCTTATTCTGGCTTATCTATAAGAGATTGGCATATGGTACCATTTTTTTTAGATGTATTAAGGAGCAATATTTTTGTAGAACATTGTATTTTCTTATCAGTAATAATTACGCCAGCGCACGCGGATAAAGCAGTTATGGTGCACTATTTCTTCAGACTTACTTAAAAATCAATATTTAAAGCTAGCTGAGAGGTGTTGCCTAATGCTACACCTACTAATAATAGCCTATACTATTCCTCGTGAATCTGGCTATCAGATAATAAAAGAATTTTTCGAATCCGACTGGTAATTCCAGAGATCAAATAAACAAAAAACTCTTCCGCTTTATTATGTTGTATAGATATTATAGATATTATATCCACATGACATCGGCAGAACTGTGCATAAACACACATTGTCATTAAATAAGAAGGAATTCGTTTGATAGAGGTTTCTGCGGACTCATCTCATACCGCTTCCAGGAGTTTCATATAATCTCAATGTCAATTGGTATCAGTATTCCAAGCATCGTTGTCTTGAGATCCTGATGATTGTAATTTGTCATACGGTAACATCAGTGGGTCCGTTGGCGGCATTTGAACCGTCGCTGCCAGGACCGGACTCGTCCTACCCTCTTTCAGGAGGAGGATTTTAACTAGCGACCGCTCCCCGCCCTGTCCGGTGACCGGACGAAAAAATACATCCGGGTTTATATTATCCTCGAATACCTCCTCGATTTTAGTCGGGAATTTTAATTTACCTCCCGGCGATAGAAGAGGTACCTGCAACAATACATTTACTATCAGGTAATAGAGAGTAGAAATAGGGTTGCCAACATTTTTTTGGCGGTTTTTTTTATCGTATCACGGGAGGGTGACGATGCTGTCCTTGAAGGTGAGGACAGTGCAACCTAATAACACTGACGACGCCCGTGCGATGTACAATGCATCGTCAGTCGTCGCCGTCATGCCGGCCTGCTTGATGTCTCTTCAAGTTATGTTTGAAGGACTCCATGTTATACGAAAGAGGGAACACACAGGCCGGGAGACAGTTCCGCAGCTTCACAGTAAGGCAAAAATAAGATGTAGCAAATTTCTTTATTCGTGCCAAGATAGAGGTTATCGACCCAGCACGTGTTTATTTTCTATATTATAATAGGATACTAGCAAAACTGCCCAAACCCTTATACGTGGCTCATAAAGTGGCTCATCACGGTATTTAAATTTTCCCGCTAACTATTATTAATTGAAAACTTCATTCATTTTAAATATCTACCTATTTATATATGAATCTTTCATGGCTGTAACCAATTATTTCGCTAAGTGGCCTGTCAGCACACATGGCCCGCGTTTAAAATTAATTGGCAATAGTATGGTATAACATTTTTTTAAATTAGCTATAAAAAGTTTTTATGCAAACGATAATTTTTTGCATTTCTTGAATCTTTTTATTAACTTTTTGTCAAGAATAAAAATAAGTTTCTGTAATCACAAATTAGCGCATTAGTTAATCAGTAGCACAGTTACCACCTGCAGACTTACAAATGTATAAGTAGTATATATCTCTTAAAAGATTAACATAATTAATAATGATAAATGGGTTACGATAATTAATACCTAAAAGCAAATATTATCTTTTGGAAATGACTGCTTGTATTAAAAGTACCTTTGGTGTGTTTGTTCGTTTTTTAGGGTTCAGTAGTCAACAAGGAATCCTTGTAGTTTCACCATGTCCGTCCGTCTGTTTGTTTATCAGTTCGCGGATTAGCTTAGAGATTCTTAGTACTAGAAAGCTGCATACTTATTAATCAGGCCGACAAAGTGGTAAAATAAAATACTGAAAAACATAATAATTTTAAGGTGCTTCCCCTACCCGTAAAGTGGGGATGGTCTTTTTCTCATGACTCAAAACATAACTCAAAACCGATTCAGGGATCCGTTTGCGAAATATTAAGCTTTAAAGAGCTAATATTTTGTTAGAGTCATGTCCCCCCCAACCAGTTTAATGGTTGTTTCAGGATATTTAAAAAAAACAGCAGTAGTATGTATAATGAAGTTAAAAGTAAACCTATTACAGCTAAGTGGGCTTTACACGTTAACGAGTAATAGTCGACCAGCATATAAAATGTATTTGGAGAAGTAAATTCGTTGAAGTTGTTAGTTGTGTCAAACAGATAGTAAATATAAAATTTAAAACCATGTAAAATTATGGATAAATAAAGTCATAACATCCTTCATAACAGTAATAATAATGCCGAAGACAACTACGGAACCCTATACTGCGCGAGGCAAGACGCGCGCTTGGTCGATTTTTTTTAAATCTACAGTTGTGGTCATATAATTAAGAACGCTTATTTAAAGGGAAGATTTTTTCAAACTAACAAGCATAACTAATAGTATGTATTTTTTTGTATTTCTCTCGGTATCGCAAAACTTTCCCATACTAGCGGTACATTCGTTGATACACATGATTGGCTGAAAAAGAAATATATAAACTTTATACATTAGATCTGAACCTAGTATTTAGTACTTACTGGCTAGTCACATAATTAAGAACGCTGAATAGTTTATTTTTATTCATATTTAAATAGAGAACATCTGTGGCTCTGTGGCTATAGCTCACTATTCGTATAAATTTGGCGCCATTTAGTGCTATAAAAGCCTTAAAGGTGATTCATATGCTTCATATGAAAACAATGGGGGAAAATAAAAGCTGTGACAAATCTACAGGGAAGTAATAAAGCATCACGAGAAGAAATGGTCGTATAAAAAGATAGCCGACCATCCGCAATGCTCAAAAACGATGGTTTTTCATGCTGTGAAGCATTTTGACGTGTATCAAACTACTTCAAGTGTTCCGCATGTAACCTAAACAGAGAAAGTCATCTCGTCATGATGATCGAAATATCGTTCGTTTGGCAAAACAAAATCCTTTTAAAGGGTCTAATGAGCTGAAAAAAGAATATTTTTGGTGAAAACAACCCTTCAGCAATCTCGGCACGGATAGCAAGGAAGTGCCCATGTTGAAACGGTGACATAGGCTTGCCATAGCCCAGCTTGCATTTGCAAGAATGTATGAAAACTGGACATAGACAGTGTAAAAATGTTATTTATTTGACGATTCAAAAATAAACAGGGTGGTATAATGAAAAACGATATGTGCGACGCGCCCTCCGAGTAAAGCATTCGACCCTAAGTACACAAAAGTGACATTAAAGCATGGTGGGGGAAATGTAAAATGTTGGAGGTGCTTATCTGGACATGGTGTTGGACCTGTTAAGCAAACATGATACCTTATGCTGAAGACATGCTTCCGGTTATTTGGACATTCCAGCACGACAATGATCCAAAGCATACCGCACGCACCGTTAAGGAATTTCTCACATCGCAATCAGTTTCTGTCTTAGATTGGCCAATTAATAGCCTAGATCTAAACCCAATAGAGCATCTTTAGCGCGAACTTAAGAAACAGATTTCAAATCGACAGATTCAATTTAAGAGAGCTCTACGACGTCTTCTTAGAAGAATGGAACTCTATCTCTCTTGCTAAATGTCATGTGCTAAATTGATAGGGTCAATGCCTCGCCGATGTAAAGCAGTAATTAAAAGCCGTGGACATGCTACTAACTATTTAGTTAAAAACGATTAAATTGTCTTTTGTTACTACAGAGAATAAATAAAAAAATAAAAAATATACTTAGCGATTATATTCTATATACCTAATTCCGTTTGCTCTATTCAAGTGGCTATTGCATAACATAACTAGTTACTCCTAAGAAGAAACTGGAACTTCAAATCATTCTTAATCATATGACCACAAGTGTATATTCATAACTTATATATGAATTATTTGGTGCCCATCCCAAGATGATGATCCCCCTCCCCCCGCAAAATATCTCAAAATACGTTAATGTCAAATATTTAAGAAAAGTATGTTCTAAAAACAGTCGTATCCGCCGAGAGCTGGTGAGGTTCTTGTGACAGTCATTGCCATCACTCCGAGACAATAAACTTAGTTCCACGAAATTCATTATTTAGCTAGATATCAACAATGTATTCCTTAAACACAACGAACTAAACAACTTTCACAATATGTATGATGACCACGTAAACCTTGTTTTTAGTCAAAAAAAAAACTTACTCGAATATAAGGATTGGAAACTTTGTAATTGGCTGTGTGAACGTGAAACAATATCGAGAGACCGATAACAGCCTTATCAGACGAGGAGTTCTCCACTATGAGGGTGACGCGAAACACTGGGCCCAGACCCTCCACCTGAAAATAAAAATAAACAGTACACGAAATATATACCCCAATAGTGCTTATAAGTGTATGGCGTGATGAAATATTATATTCGACTGATATACCTCGGCGGTTAACCGGATGGGTTCCATGGCGCCTGCCCCCATAGCGTTCTCCGACTTCAGGTGTACATCTAACAGGGTCTTAGCAGCCAACAATCTCAGGCGATTTAACTCATTCTGGAATGTCACGTGCATCGCTGGAACATTATAACAGTACATAAATAGGAAAATCAACGCCATCTGCTAGCAGTGTTTAAAGATACAAAAATGTACTGTTATAGTAAGAAAAAAATAATTTGTTATCCTTTTAGTAATCTACTAAACACCATGTAATTGATTAAATTAATGCACACACTATCAAAATGTAGTTTGTCCTAGACACAAGTGACGCTGGTGAGAAACCAAAGTTCACATTGTAAAGGCTTGTTTTTGTAAAGTAAACAAGCTAAAACAGACAGATGGCTCTCTCTTGCAAACAGAAATCGCTAAAGAACGTCATAAATTAGAATATAATATTAAATACATATTATTTTCCATTATTGTTTATATAAGTGTAATACACAATCTCATCCTTTGTTTTAGTTTCTTTTAAATTCACTAGATGTCACTTTAAACAAAATTGCCAGATTTTAAGTAGCCGAACCCAAAACTTTTACCCAAAATAATTATTTTCGTGATATTCGCGACCACCATACATGTAATGAAATCATGCGATAGTGATCGCTTACATATATGTATACGAGATCTAAAGGCGTGAAAGTAAAAATGTAAAAGTAAAACGAGCGTAAAAGACGTAAAAATAGTATTTTTAGCCCTAAACGACAACTCCTGTGGCTGTCCGATTGCAGTTACTGTAACTTTATTGCTATATATATATAGTCGAGTCATCCCTATGTTTATACAAAAAAACTGGCAAAACTCAAAAACGTTAGTGGGCACATGTTTAATACGAAAATATATTTTTATTCGACTCACGGACAGCATTCTCCCGTTCCCTCATCGATTGTTCTAGAAACAGCTTCGATTTCTTCGGTATGAGCCAAGGTTTCTGACCCGCCGCTACGTACGGCGTCAGCTCAACTCCAGCCGAGTGCGCGCTGAAGTCAGCTGTGCGCTTTAATATCTTCAGCATTAAGTTACCACCTGAATCAAATTAGATATTATTAAAACTTATCTTTTTATATACAACAAAGGTGGCAAAAAGCATAGGGGCGCATGTAATACCATCACTAGCGCATTGCCGACCATGAACCATCCTGCTTCAAAAAACTCTAGATACCCTACTCGCCGCAAGAACACAACACTGGGATATTTGGCTGCGATCTTCTGTAGGGTGGAGGTATTCCACCAGTCGGGCTGCCCCAAGTAGAGAGAAATCTCCAAAGAAATTTATCTGTGCCCTACCTCTCTTGACCTTAACTAAGTAAGGTCGGCACAACAAGCTTTTCTCTTCCACACTCCTTTATCAACCGTCCTCTTAGAATTCAAATCAAATCCAATTCGGTTCAATTCCATACACAATACTTCGCTCTTACTCTACCCCTATACCTGTCCCATCTTCATACGTAACACTCTTCCAGTTATATGACTTTAATTCGTTCTCATAACATATCCATACCATGCTATCCCATAGATTTAGTTTAGTATAACTGCAATTATACTAAAATAAACTTTGTACATAATACCTTTAACCTTAGTTTTATTTATTGAACAATGATGTCGTCACGTTACCATAATAGCGTGCTAATTAGCCTACTTCTTATTTACATATAAAATATTACTTTTAAACGTGAAATAATTTTTTTCAACAAATAAAGTGTTAAAAACAACTTTTAACTTTACTTCACCCAGATTGTACATAATCGCTCCTCTTTCTAGGTAGTTAAAAGTCAAAAACGGCGCTGAGGGTTTTAAAAAAATTAAATACATTTAATTCTTAAGAAGGTTTACTGTAGAATAAATGAATGGTCTTATAATGCTCTTGTAAATAATATCTTTTACTGTAAATACCAGATAGCTGATTATTACTCAATTACAAGAAACATGTCGCAATTCGTCTAGTCTAAGCACCAGGTGATTATTACCGCCAATTATAGTAATAACATTCTAAATAAATATACAACGTGAGCGTCTTCTAATTATGTACCAATTAACACGAAGTTAAGGGTACAGCCTGTATAACTAGATAATTAAACGTCACGTGACTTTGTAGTCAAAATTATTTATTTTTCAGTGCAAAATTATATAATTTTTTTATTCGACTTACTGCCTGTTACGATTACAAGTACATGTTCCTCTTGTCCCATTTGCCCGAATTTCATCACAGAAACTACATCTGAAATTAAACACGTGATGTTAGGAATTTGTAGAACCTAGTTATAGTGTGGATCGGGGGTTTTAGCACTCCGTAATGAGGCAATACTAAAAACTACCACAATGACATCATAGAGGAAGAGAGATAGGAATAATGTCTCCATAGCAACCATGTACTGTACTAACTATTTTATAAGAAAGTGGGGTTTGTGGCGGAATTATGATCTGTCATGCGGTGGCTTTTATTTTATAATCCATAAACTTTGGCCATATATAATATAAATATGGCGGTTATGTAGTAGTTTGGTTATTGTACACAAGTGAAGTATATATTATAAATAATAACTAAGAACATACATTTAAAATTGCTACAAAAACTTCCTGGACAGTTTTAACAAGGATCCGCTATCCTGTTAGCGCTATGTTTGAAGATTACGTGATTCATTAGAAAAATAATTCTATTCACTTGACAATGGCAGAATTGTGGATAAACACAGTTGCCAATAAATAAAAAGTAGGAGAAAGTTACTTTTGAGGCCCAGTTGTTGTATCTATCGTGCATTTTATATTTTTACATTACATTTTATTTTATAGCCTATCGATTGAGGAAGGCTACAGGCTATGTAACTTCACGCTACGACTCTAAGGAGTGGAGTAGTAACCATGACCTACAAGTAATCTGGCAACTTGACAAGTTGTACGGAAGTGAAACCACGGGGCACAGTTAGTGTTTACGTAAAACGTATCATACGTTTTACCTCTAATGAAGAGTGTATCAAGTCTCGCTTTCCCGTCGTACAAGTGCAGGTGTCCTGAAGCCAACGCGACCCCCGTCAGCGTCACTCCCAAGTGCATCACGGAGACGAGGGTCATCGCAACCGGTCTGTGTTCCAGCATTAGAGACCACTGCTTCTTACCCTGATAAAAAAAGAGCGCGTAATAAAAGTTAATGTACGTTTTACATGAATAATACTAAACCATAAGTGCGACTTCCGTAAAAAAAACTACACTATATTAAAAACGTGATGGTTTTACTTCGGAACTCGACAACCGAGAGGAATAACGGGGAGCAATATTTATATATTTTATTTATTCGGTACGTTTTTACTATAGTAATATGTATTTTTCACATTTATTTTAAAATAATCCTTACCTTTTTATTATAACAGGCTAGTGTGTTGTCAGTACATATGACCATGATGTTGCCGTCGGCGGTCACCACTTCAATAGCTATGATATGTTCCTCAGTGTTGAACAATATATGTCCTTCTTCCCAACCTCTTTTCAAAAGACAAACCGATTTTTCCCTGTAAAAAAATAATAATATTAAAACATTATTTTTACTTTTGTATGTCTCCTCAGAAATGAATGACTATTTCCCGAATGTGAAAATGAAAAAAAAAGTGGAAAATATGTTTTGTAATTTTGATTTACATGTTTTAGCAGTCATATTTTTATTTATTTTTGTCACTAATAGAGTTAACATAAACACATTCACATCAAAACAATATACATAGTTAAATATTTTTGTTAAATGTGACCCTAATTATAGGCAAGGACGGCATCCCGGCCAATGTTCCTTCTTACGATATCAGGTTCTTTCAAGCGTAAGTAAAGAGATATCTATGCAAGCTGCCAAGACAGCGCTGATAGATTGCGGATCTCTTGGTAGTCGTCATTGTGTTTGGATTTTACTGTGCTTGCCATCAGGGTTAGTACTGTCAATAGGGAATATGCATGTAGTTTAAATATAGGTAAAATATTTTTATTTTGAATCTTTACTACCTACTGTAGAATTACACCTATAATGTTTTTTATTTTATTTATAATTAATTTGATAATTGATTTTCATTAATAAAAATAGTTAAAATACGAATGAAATTTAAAACCGCAAAACGCAACGCTATTGGTCATATCGTTTCGTGACGTCCAAGTACGCGTTCAGTTTGACACTAAAGCGAAGTTACTGGGTATTTAGTTATGTGATTGTATTTAAGTTTTATTGTTATTTATTACTCTAATTAGTAAAATATTTTATTCTTTGAAAGCAGATTGAGTATCATTGGTCGAGTATGTTCGACCAGATCACCCTATGATAAGTGACTACCAAATAATTTGTCTAAATACAACTGTAATATAAGAAAATATTTTATTTTTGTATGGTAGCATGAGAAAGCGACGGCACTGTTCCTGATGGTACGTACAGTACAATTCGAAAACAACGGCGACCGTAGAGATCTATGGCAATTTATCATTGGTCGTCGTTGTCATGCCGGCCTGTAAGCCTCTTAACAGCTGGATATACATTGGCTGATCCCGAAATGTGACATACCAAAAGACAGACACTGTGACGGGTTTATCAGCATGTGTATGGTAGTCGCGATCCAGTCGGGTACAGATACCCTACTAAACCGCTTGATTACTGGATATACAAGGGCTGATCCCAGAACTCGACACGCCTAAGTATGTCAATATAGCGGGTGTTACACCTGGTGTATGGTGGTCGCGATTCAGTCGAGTATAAAAATATGCCAGTAAAATAGTCCAGTTTAGTCCTTTTCCAACAGGCCAGCGTCTAAATTGCATAGAACATACATACATACACATAGAAATACACTTCATCAGGTGTATTTTTAACGTATTTTTACACATAGATACACTACACTACATATAAAATGGTTTTCCACTTCCATCTATATCGTAATTAGTTATAAAACAGAACAATTTCAGATAAAACACGTAAAGTGTGTACAATATATGTATTTTATTGGGTATGCTGACGTCACCGAAACTATGAAAGCGCGCCAAAAAAGGAGGCGTTTAAATTGCCCTAATGTCATTGCAGTTATAAAATATTTATTTTGATCTTAAATTTTAATATTTCTATTAGTTTTTATTATTTACGGCTATATAAAATCAAAGTAACATACCCGTAACATACCACGCATACATAACAGAAAATAAACGTACCAATGTAAATAATTGATAAAAAATATAAAAATAAATTATGCATATTTCCTATTTGCCAAGCTACTTATATATAATTAATAAACCCGCCACGACCGCCCTCCTCTGCGGCAACTCAAGCCTAGGTCCGATCCATCGGCATGGAGCCCTTGAGACAAGCAGCCGCTCGCGCGATACAAGTGACTCTACAATCACTAACTTTCACAGCCATACATGACGCTGCATTATACATACATGCACAACACACATAGGTACATAGGTTCTGTAAGGGACCTTTTTTTTCTTTTTTTTTTGCCTAGTTAGAGTAGACAAAAATTTCAGACCACTAAATACACATACACATGTTCCTTCCCTCCTCCCAGGGGGCAGAAACATGTATAGTTAGTTTAGATCGAATTACGGATAGGGAATTAGTCAGATCGCGACTTAATTGCATACGCGCAACAGTCCGAGCTGAGATTCGGCCACTTTGGCACCCTCGGATGTTGTTGCTAAGCTTTCGTGGCTGAGTGCCTTAAGCGCTCGCCCCCAAGCCCGGTAAAGCTGTAAAAGCCGCAAAGGCTCCAGGGCCTCTAAGGCTAACAGTATAGTCAGTTCGAAAAAAAAAAAAAAAAATTAATAATTAAGATTATTAAGAAAAGATATATAATTACAAAAAAATTGGACATACAAGGGAAATGTAAAATCTATATTAAAAGTACACAATAATTTTGTTTACGTCTGCTCGTAATAAAGCTCTTTTCGAGAAAAACTCATTACATTATTGTGCTTAGTGTAATAACTCAAAACTGTGACCCCAAAAAGCCTTGTGAAACATTAATAAATAGAATTTCTTTAAAAAGTGTGCAACAAACTATTAGGTCCTCCAAAATGCTGTGTTAATCTAAATACTAAAGTTACAAAAGCTAGAAAAAGATTCAAAACTTGTAAATTGTATTTAAAACTAAAAGTGAAGTGTGAATGATAGTCTTAGATAAAAAAAAAAATTACTAAATAAACCCTGGTAGAAAGCACTACACTGGATGGTACCAAGATTTATACTCTAGAAAGTTAAAAACATAATTTAAGTTTAAGCTATTTTTTTATATTTATAAAACAGTGTTTATAGTGTAAGTTAATGTCTGTTTTTGCAAACTACATCACACCTTGTGGCTACAGTTATTCTGTAATCGACATTATATAGGCCTGTGGTTACCATCTGGTATGGAGTCCTCTTCACTACACACAGCTTCGCCTAATTACAAAAGAAATGCCATTTCAAAACTTAAGACAAATTGTCGAGTTTTTTCACAGTCTCTAATAAATTTGTTTACATGCCAAGCTGACACTTAGGCCACGCTCACTCTGGATATAAGTTTGTATTTACTTTAATGTAGGATAAAAATGTTGTCTTCCAGTTGTATCAGTGGCATGCTGTCATACGTATATCATGGAAAATGAAAGCAATATAATAAATGTATGTAAAGTTTTTCTATTGTTCTTTTTTATAATATTTTACAACATTTATATTTATTTCCAATGCGGGGGGCGTTGATAGCCACTTAAATATATCACATTGATACCAAAAAATTGGTGTCCATTGTACCCATTTTGTTATTTAAGCGTACTGACGGTAGCAAAATATCCCAACAGGTTCGGATACAATTCGGACATCTATACTCTATAACTACAGTAATAGGAACTATACATGCGTATACGTACTTTTAATTCGCATCCAGTTTAAAAGCACTCCCATAGTACATGTAGTTCGTGTGTTTTGATATACGCACGACCGAATTTTGTACGAAAACGTAGGCAAAGTGAGCACGGCCTTAGGTGTCTACATATACCACTTTGTAAATCATTTCTTTAGAATTTAAACAGCCTTATGATGTCTTATAGGCCGACCGCTGTTTAAGCGCGACCCTCTAGATGGTTTGCGGGACGCGGGACGACGGGTGTGCATGGATATACACGGTATTGAGTTGATACCCTACATCTTAAGATCAATAGGTTAATGCATGTTTTTGCAACTGGGACAGATATGTTATGATAAATAATACATGTAATAAACAGAATATTGTTGTCTTTACGTATTACGTATGTTACGTATGTATGTTGATTAGCGTACTATATTGAAAAAAAAAATGTGCGTGTAATTTTTTTTTTTTTTATACGAACTGACTATACTGTTAGCCTTAGGAGCCCTGGAGCCTTTACGGCTTTTACAGCTTTACCGGGCTTGGGGGCGAGCGCTTAAGGCACTCAGCCACGAAAGCTAAGCAACAACATCCGAGGGTGCCAAAGTGGCCGAACCTCGGCTCGGACTGTTGCGCGTATGCAATTAAGTCGCGATCTGACTAAATCCCTATCATTCAATCTAGACTAACTATACATATATACATGTTTCTTCCTCCTGGGAAGAGGGAAGGAACATGTGTATGTGTATTTAGTGGTCTGAAATTTTTTGTCTAATCTAACTAGGCAAAAAAAGAAAAAAAGGTCCCTTACAGAACCTCTGTACCTGTGTGTTGTGCATGTGTGTATAATGCAGTGTCATGTATGGCTGTGAAAGCTAGTAAATGTAGAGTCGCGGGCGTGGGCGCGAGCACGCATGTGTTACGGGAGCGGACTCGTGAAATTCGTTTGCTTTCTCTATGTCGTCATCGGGATCGTCAAAGAGATTTCGCGGACGGGTGCGTGTAAACTTTACACGCAGTTACAAGTGGAACTTGTATAAAATTAATAGTATATATTGACAATATAATTGAATAAAAACACGTTAACGCATTACTTTTGATTGAATGTATGGTTTTAAAAAAGTAGCGTCCGTAATTCCATTTTGGCATTTTGATAAAATAATCTCATGTGTAGCAGTCACGAAAGTAAAACCACTTAGGCCCATACGTCAAACGTCTACTGCTGCCGGCGGCCGGCAACAGACTAGCTTATTAGTCTGTCTAGTACACTTCCCGCGTCCCGCACAAATTTGGAGGGTCGCGTTTACAGCGATCAAGCTATAGGAAGGTGAGATCACATCTGAGGAAATATTCATATTACTTGAAGCAATGATAGCTAACGAGGAGTGTGTTCGGCCATCACGTCGAGTGATGCTTGGTGACAGATTTTCAATTTGAGGTTGTTACCTAATCAGGAAGGTTTTAGAAAATGCCTTACCACAATGCTATGGTTTCATTACAATGTTTTCCTTCATGGTTTCACTGAAAGCTCAGGCTCATTGCGGAGATTTAAACTCATGTGGTGTCCGTACACCCACCATTAAGCCATCATTGCTTCAAAACTAAGCTACATTCTTCCTAAGTGACATAGCCTATTATTGTAATTATAAGTATTTATTGTTTTTAAGTTTCCTATTGTAGTTAACGCAAATGAGAGGCGGCAGGCGGTTGCTACTTTACCAAAAAATCTTACCTTTGAAATTTGCGTGAAAGTTTGAGGTTCCAATATGATTATATCACCATCATCAGTACCCACAACCAAGCAACTAACTGAGTAACGGTCCACAGAGCTCATTTTCATAACTGCTATGCAGGCTACTTCTGGAGGTTTCAATGCTGATATATCAGCAGATTGCTCCAAGAAATCTAACTGCTCATCTGGTGTCAGAGAGAGGAAGTTTTGTGACTGAATGCTAAGGATCTTTTGTGGTATTGACTTGAGAGTGTCCGTTAAAGTTGATATAATGTCTATTTTGTGGTTTGCTGGATCTGAAAGCTGATAATTTAAGATTATTGTGATTTCATCATTACCTGATAACTTTTAGGTAGTATTGTTTTTCTTCTGTTTCGAGATTATGTATGTATGAGCCCCGATGCAAAATAGTTCGTCTAATGTGAAATTTTCTCTGTGAGATTTTTTCTAACTTCATTATTTTTGTATACCTATCTATATAAAATATTTTTTTTTAAGATAAGATAACATGGAGATAATATGTTTCTTCCATATTGTTCTTAGAGATATTTTCACTGGACGGTTTTTATCAGATTGTGTTCCAATTAATCAATTTAACTAAAACATACCTGTTTCCACATATTCATTTCACTGCTACTCAACTCTATTGTAGGTAGATAGTATTTGTAAAATAACTTCATATTTCTATAAATGTACACAGCTGAACTGTAAGCCACTGCTATAATGGGCACCAAGCGAGGTGCTGTCTCATTGGAATACAATCCAACAACACCCAATGGCAGTCCTGGGAGAGCCATGTCAAACACCTGCATTGCTCCTTTGAACACCTAGAATTATAGAAAAACAAATATTTAATCATAAAACATCCACTTATTTTTCTGGTAAATATATCTGTTTGCGACATTTTAGTTAACATTGCATATAACATTACGTACAATTTTCATATAGATTTCATGTATATATTCATGTAATAGACATATAGTTTCACTTAAAGTATAGAGATAAGACAAATTATAGTATAGAATTGTTGTGAAATCCTGTTAGTTTATAAGTTGTAATCTTTGGAAATATTCCATCAACCAATAAAGGGAAAGCAGAGACTACACACATCCTATAGTATTGCCATCCCGCTCGATAGTAGTAAGTTCTGCTCTAAAGCTGTACAAGGTAATGGTGCATGCTGATAGGTGGAACGTCATCATGCTACGTAATTTTATACACTTCTAGTCGTGAGGTACAGAGCTGGCCCTTAAGATGCCAAGCGGGGTGGTAAGTTCAGCTCAGTTCAAGAAATCACTCTGGAAACAAGCAGCAAATACTCTGCGCATCTAAATAGCAAACATAGCTAGTTTTTCATTCGAACCCTACAGTGAATCTCTGGAAGTCAATCAACAATCCAGAAGCATTGCATCGTGTAATCAAATATCAGAAGAAGCATAAGCCAGCATGCATGTTTGGTGGAAGAAAGCATACAATGAACTCGTGCTCTCAGTGAAAGAAAACATAGTGATGAAACCCCAGTATTGTGATTGCATAGAATTTTCTAATGTCTGCCTGGCTAGCTACCACAATTAAGTTGAATTGTGTCACCAAGCATCTGAAGGTGTATTCTGGTGGTTCCAGGACCAGTGCCAAAGTGTCACTTGCCACCATCTAGGGCCACATTGTCACCTAACATCAGGTGAGATTGTGGCCAAATGCTAAATGTATAAGAAATAATAAAAAATGAAAACAAGCAGAGATGGTATTATAGTTAACAACAATGGTATATTGACTGAATGTAACAAATTCCCCTATCAGCATATTAGAAATAATTTTACTACAATGTTGTACACCCACAAGTTTGAATTTAATTAATAATAACCTGGCCCTTGATGATAATTCTGATGGTACCATTCTATTAAAGGATAAATGATGATGATGATGA
Source organism: Saturnia pavonia (assembly GCA_947532125.1). NCBI lineage: Eukaryota > Metazoa > Arthropoda > Insecta > Lepidoptera > Saturniidae > Saturnia > Saturnia pavonia. The sequence continues at coordinate 2,540,149 of OX383899.1, read as the reverse complement.
TGATGGATGTAGTGATGTGACAATTAAACCTACCTGTCTTCATTCAGAAAGAGGATTTTGCCCAGTTTTGGGACATTTATAATTTAATCCATCACAAGAAAAATTGTACATCTAACACATTTAATGTCAAATTGATATAGTACTTTGTGTTAACTATGCAAAATGAGAGCACAACACTTGGTGATAAATAATATGCTGTTCAAAATCAAGGACTGATTGGCAGTAGCCAAGAGACTTGGTACGGTAAACAGTGTAGACCCTTTCTTGTCTGCTAGAAATACTGAAAAAAAGCTGGAAGTCCACTCGCCACTTCACTAAACATCAGTTTGTGAACATATTTGTTCTTCTCGAGTTGGAGGCTACGCATTTGTGTATTATAGAAAAATGAATAGTTCTTATAAATCTAATTTACCTTTAACCTTGGTCCTTCCTCTGTACGTCCTAGGTCACCAATGAGCAGTTTATACTCGTTATCATTTTGTAAATCAATGAGTACTAAATTAGAAGGTAGAGTATTAAGTTCAGTGTCACCGACCCCAACCTCCACATCAAGCCAACGAGACATACTTATCATTTTACCAAAAAATATTCTCCGATTTTCATTCCGCAACAAAATTTAAAAAATATTGGGATATTTACAAGATTTACCCTGGCGTTGTCATAGCAATAAGGATAATGTAGGCTTGTTGAAAAAGTATCGATCAATGTTTGTATCGATATATTAAATTCAATATATTTTTAATTACCATTCATGAAGAAAGAGAAAAATTACAAAAAGCTTTTTAAAAATGACATTTACATTTTGACGTTAGGGATGTTGGAAGTGAAAAAATATCGATATTTATTAAAATATCAATATCGACGTCGTTATCTCAAGAAAAAATATTAATGTATCAATGAAAATTTCAAAAAAATTCGTTAGTTAAAAAGGAATGTATTTAGTTCAGCCTAGTACAATAACATCAAAAGTAACTTTTATACAAAATATACATTATTTTAATGTACAAAAATCTCAATAAAAACGAAGATATTTTTATCAATATTCCTTTTCATTACGCAAAATTACAAAAATATCAAAAACTAAAAAGCTATCTTGTAACAAATATTTTTAAGACCTATCTATTTTATCAGGCAAACCAGTATTTGACCACATGCAATTCGCGAACACAATACATAACACTAAGTATATTTTTTTAAATGGCTCCATTCCTGTTGTTGTGGGAACGCAATTGATCCTGCCAATGTCTAGTGATTAAATTGACACGTTTTGTGGTAAATTTGGCCAGTAATTTGATTAGGGTCTCTTCAATTGTGTTTTTTTATTTGTTATTAGACACACCACCTAGACCAAAAATAAACGTACACAGATAACACGACATTAGAAGGGAGGTTTACCACAAAACACCTTCAAAAGAACTTTCGAATGAAAGTGACGGACGACAGCCGCACACATACACACAACGCAAACAAAACAAACTACTTAGCTACTGGCTAGCTACCACCCTCAAGTTGAAAATCTGCCGCCAAGCACCAATAGGTGTGTTCTGGCAGCTGCACTTGAGAGCCAGTCTTCCACTAGGTTTAGCGTGTTACTATCTTGGGCCACATCTTCACTTAACATCAGGTGAGATTGTGGCCACTACACCAAACCTATAACGTTAAAAAAAAAAAAACTACTCAATAATCATAGACAATACAGTTTTTTTCCGTTCGGCCCTATATTTTACGGTGTGGATTTAAATGACTTAATTTACATAAATAAAAAAAATCGTTTTTAGTACAATTTTCAATATTGAATATTTTGTATCGATATATCGTATCCAAATATTTTACCGAAAAATATTGATGTATGAAATTAAAACTATCTATGTATCGATACTTTTCGACAAGCCTATTTGACGTTTGAAAGTTTGAAAGAGTATTTTGTTATTTTTGTTTGTTTTTAATTTTTATTGTAGTTTTGTACTGTTGTAGCTTTGTTTGGCTTTGTTGTACACACTGTACACAGGCAGTATCAAAGAGTATAATGATTGGCAGTATAGATGGTACTAAGAATGTGCAGTTGTGGATAGAGGTGAAGTGTATAATATGATTTTGAAAAAACATTCTGTTCTCACAATTGTAATATTTAATTTTTCATAAGTACTTAGTGGAAAAAGTAAAATGTTTTGTTTGCATACCTACTTTGGTAAGTACTTATATTTTTTTTAACTGTAAGTAATGACTATAAAAAGTGTCCTTCCTTTTATTGTTTTATGTTTTATTACGAATTCGCCTGGTGTTATTATTTACTCGAAATTGAAAAAGGTAGTTACGTATTATTTTTATCGATAGATGCCTAATATGTATGTAATTATAACAAGAATTTTTAATACTACATATTTTTCGTTACTCCAAAGATTTATTATACATTTTATTTGGAGTACACTTATATATAATATATATGTATAACACTTACACTTGAATATTATATTTAAGTTTTTTAAATTTAACATTATATTATACATTTTACTGTCATAAAATGAAATAATATAACACAATCAAAACATTTAAACTTTAATCCGTCTGAGATCTTACTCTACATGTACACCAAAATATAACCAAAATTATTTTTTTATTGTGTCATCATCCCGGTCAGATTAAGGGTAATCTGAAGAAAGTATGAATATATGTGGTACTTTATTAATTTTAATAACACTTGTGTTGCAAATTATTTTCAATTTTATATAAAAAAACTAGTTTGCTATGGAACACAGAGTATAACACAAAACATAGATAAGATAATTATTTCCAATAGTTTTTATTTTGAAATGAGTATAAATATAAGGTCATTAAAAGTTTCCATGTATACAAATTTCAAAAATGTTTAGTTAATATTTTAACACTAAATAAAGTAAAAAAAATAATTGTATAGCTATATTATTGCAATATATAAATAATACTTCATATATTAATATAGAAAACTGTTATATATATCCAAATAAAATTATAAGTGAAATTCCTAAGTGAGTCACTAGTAAATGGAAAATGCTTAGTAACAACTTGCTCAGCAACTTTACTCTCTTGTTTGTTGTCTCCCTCTCTCCAGGACTGTGTTGCTGTTGTAGCTAGATGTGTCATCAACCAGTTCTACATGTTTACTCTAGCTATGAATTCATTATGCAACTCTATAAGATTGGTTATTTTGTCATGTTAACTTTGAAGAAAGATTTTCTGTTGATAAGGTGAAGAATTCAATTGATAATTTTTTTTTTTCTAGGAGTATCACAGAAGTAGTGGTGGTTAAATGGTTAAGACCAATGAACATTGGTTCATTATCTTACAATTTCTTCCTCGACCTGTGTGAATGTTTGTTTTGTTTGCATACATTACAACTTATGCCATTGCCCACACATCCCCACACTTTAAGACCTAGTCAGACAAATTATCTTCACAATCATTAGGGTTATATAGTTAAGCCTATATTTACTAATTTAATATTTAATTTGAAATGTTATCAGTTATTGATAAAGGAAAACATCATCAGAAAATCTAAACACTTGATCATTGAAGCAATAATGGGTCAGAGGTAACATGTCCCGGTGTTCACACACCTCATCAATCAACGTGGGTTCGAATGTACAATAATTCAGAGCATTCAGTGACATAACATAATGCTGAAACCAAAGCATGGTGGTAAGGCGTATTCAATGTCTGCCTGACTAGCTACCACCCTCAATTTGAAAATCTTTCGCCAAGCATCTACATGGTGTTTTATGGCAGCTGCACTTTTTTTTTTTCGAAATGACTATACTGTTAGCCATAAGGGCTCTGGAGCCTCGAACAGCTTTTACAGCTTCACTCAGGCTTGGGGCAGCTGCACTTGAGAGCTAGTTTTCTCAACTAGGCTTAGAGTGTGCCTAAGCCACATTGTCACTAACATCAAGTGGGATTGTAGCCAAAACGCTAAACATATAAAGAACTAGTTGTGCCCGCGGCTCCTCTCGCGTGGACTACCAGAATGCCATTAGTCGAGCACACGCCGAATCATGCTGCCCTCGCTCCAACTTACGGCTGTCGCCCGCCTGTTACTTTAAAGACAAAAATGCTTATGATGACTTTTTTGTATGTCTTTTTAAAGCCTACAATTATGTAGAACATTAATTAGATATATCTCTTATGGTTTACTCAGCGTAAGCGAATTGATTCATTATTATCATCACTGCTTATTTCGTATGTTACTTTATCTTACAAAATATATCATATAACCTGGTCAGATAATATAGCTATGAATTATAAAAAGAACCATGTAAATCGGATAATTGGTTTTCGCGTGAAAAGAACATAAACGGACAGACAGACACAGAGACATTGAGTTTTATAATATGTATAGAATAGATGTAGGTACATGCGAAATATATTCTATAACCTGGCCAGATAACATAAGTATGAATGAAAAATAAAAACACATAAATCGGATAAGTCGCTTTTGCGTGAAAAGAACTTGAACGGATATAACGTAACGAAGATATAGATATAAATAATAAAACTAAAAAACTTGTAGCGTAGAAAGAGTTATTTTGCAGGACTCACTAATCCATGGTGGACTTGCGTGGTGATTCAACCCGTGTGTTCTTTCAGAAAGATGCCTTTCCTGAGTATTGTGGCATCTACAGGTTGTTACTGCTATGATTATCTACTACTATAGGAGTAAAGCGAATTTTCCTTTTCATACTTGTAGATCACTCTATGAAATCGTAACTTAAACTAGTAAATTACAATCTTGGTTAGCGCAAACGATCACATAAAAACTTAACCTCTACAAATTTTTTTTTTCGACAAATTTGTTTATATGATTCGGGCCATTGGTTGACGTAACATTTTGATAACTCAAGTTTCAAACAAATATAGTGAAATCAATACACTGGATTATATTTCGTCGTTTTATTACAACGAAAGATATTAATTTCTATTAAACATAATGTAAATAAATTAATTTAGTTGCAGCCCTGCCTTTGCAAATGATACGATTTTAATTGATCAAACTATTATTGTAGTATCATTTGAAAATGAGGAATATAGTATCTAATATACTATTTGCGCTAAATATTAATTTATTTAAATGATGATTTAATTATTATATTGACGTTATTTCAATATTGAGATGATTTAAATCAATACTTTTTTACCGCAACCAAGTCACTCAAAAAATTTCAAGCTAATTCCCCATATATAAACTACGGCACGCACATACGTGTGCAATGTATATCTACGCAGTTCGGGGATTCCCCTCGCAACTGAATTCGAATTTATTACTGTTTTTAGAAAGTGTTTCGAGTTTTTAGAAGAACTAATATGTGTTTTCGTGTCTGGAAAAAGTTCACATGAAATAACTGCACAGAAAAAATCGCAATGTTATATGAGCCCACAAGAAATATGCGCACGTATGAATTCACGCATAGAATAAAAAGCAATGTTTTTAAATAGGTAGGGAGTTGCACCCGAAGGGAGCGACTAGCGTGTTAGGTTTCTTTCGATCAGTAAAAGCATGAGCCGAGCGAGCGTGCCGCGGCAGTGACCGGCTAATTCCTACTCCAAATTTCGTCATTTATTAAAGTTATATAGCCCATATTATTCGTTATGAATCTGGCTATCTGGCTATGCGGATTTTTCTTGTGGACCCATGTAACATTGCGCTTTTTTTGTGCGGTTATTATATGTGCGATATTTTCCGAATTATTATCAATAATAATTAATATTATCAACAATTATATTGTGTTTTTTCTTAACAATAGAATAACTGATTTCTGACCAAAAAAGATCTGATTATTACGTTTTAAAAAAAATCCGTTTTAATAATCATGATTTTTATGAACTCTGCGTTAGTTACTATAAAATTATCTATATACATGTATAAAAATGTATGTTTCTTTGTTTGCCTCCTATATGTCCCTAAGCCATTCATCCCATTTTATGATACTTGAGTTGTTGTACACACACCCGTGACTGTTCTGTATAGGTACACCCAATTTGCAAAAGGTGATTTATGAATCGTTTCATTTCCAAGACAACGGGAACAAAATATGAGTTAAAAGCTAGTATACTATAAATGGAAAAATACGTTTGAATATTTCTCCGTCAGTCACGCTCAAACAGCTCGACGGATTCTAATGAAATTGGGCATAGAAGTCGATGGGGCAATTGTACAGAATGGGCAGAAGCCATTTTAACAAAAAATAGATCATGTTACTTTTTACCTATTGTTTTAATTTAACAATAAATATGGCAAACATATTATGGCCAATGCAACGTTAATAGTAAAGATACAAAAATTAAAAGTAAAACACCAATATACTAAGTTTTAAATATGAAAACTCTTACGATCACTCACTCGTGTCATTGCCCTGACAGACTCGTCTATCCAAATACGGACTTTCTCACTACCAACCTACACGACTAATATTTTCCACTTTTGGATATATATTACTTAAATCCTAAGATATGTTATTTTGCCTTTGAAGTTTAGTGTTTCGGTAATTATACTAAACTATAATCACGATCCCAACACGTAGTGTGGGTAGACCCGTCATGAGGTGGACTAATGACATGGTGACGGTTGCGGGTAGCCACTGGATGCGAGCCTGTCTTTGTGGCGATTTTTGAAAAACGTGTATGTCCAGCGTGGACATCCTTGGGCTGAAATGATGATAAGGATGATAATAAGCTGTAAACATGATCTTATATCTATCTATCAATATACATGTAATAAAATTGAAGTGTCAGTTTGTAATGTCAAAATAACAGCTTTTTTCTAAATGCATATGAAAGTATAGACGGTCCCAATAACGAAAAAACCTTTTTTTAATTTTTGTCTGTCGGTCTGTCTGTCTGTTTGTTCCGGGTAATCACCGAAACGGTTGGACCGATTTTGAAGAAACTTTCACTGGCAGATAGCTGATATTATAAGGAATAAAGTAGGTTGTTTTTATTTTAGAAATATCATTAGGATTCCGCACAAAAAAATAAAAAACACTTTTTAATAGTCCACGCGAGCGGAACCGCGCGCACATCTAGTAAATAATAATTTGATAACATTGAGATCTTTATGAAACTAAATATATAAGCATTTTTTATATAATATCATGTCAAAGTAACGGCACTCTCTTTGGTCGTAAGCAGATTACAAATAGTATAAATATAACGACGACCATCGAGAAATCGGCAATCTATCGGCGGTCGTCGCCCGTGTAGGTAACTAAAAAATTTTATATACTTTATTAATTTGAATATACAAATAAAGGGATTTAGTAACTTGAGTCGTGGCTAGTGTCAAATTCTGTTAGGTCAGGGCAAAGGAAAAGCGACCTCGAGTTACGTGTGTCTTAAGCAACGAGCCTATCTAAGGACCTTGCTCGTTTTTATTTTATTATAAAAAGTTTTTATAATTTGTTATAGTTTTTATTAATCAGCCACTATATTGCATAACACTTAAAACAGTTACAAAGTGAAAGTATGTATTAGAATTAGGGTTTATGAATGAGAATTAGAATTTAAGTTTGAAAACCAAAAAATACTGTAGTCCGTCTAAGCCCTAAGAAAGACTTAGGAAAACATCAAAACACTACTACCAGTACGGAAAACATCCCAGTAATCGAGAAGAGCTGGCTGAAACTCGATCAGGTTTATCTTTTCTTTCCAAGTGGACTATAATATGATTATAATATAATAACAATAACCATATTCATAATTTAGTGAATGTACAGAGAGGGCGTCACTTCCACACATCACTATCATTCACAAAATTATCCACCTTATTATAAAAAACGTTTTGACAGTAACCAACTAGTATTAAAATATGTGCTCGGACTGTTGTGTTCTGTTCTGAATTCTGTGGTTAGCAACACTAACTGATACACAAATTGTTTCATAAGTTGTCAAACGTCGCAACCTATTTGGTACTGACGTCGTATATAATTGCCAAAGGCATGCCTATATTTTTATTTGAGGTTGATTATACCGCCGCTTTAAGGAAAAGAGGATCACCTAATTAAAACAAATTGGAGACAAAATCGTAAAGCTTGTAATCTGTAGCTTTAGAGAGATACATCTATTTCAGTTTTAGTGTAAGAGTGATTCAAGAACGAAAGGTCATAGGCAAACAATAATATAAAAAAAAAACAATTAGCAAAATTCTGAAGACGCGACCCTCTTTCTTTGGACACCAGTGTAGTGCTGCACTATAGTATGCAATTATCGTTAGCACCTTTTTCATTTTTCACTGGGAATTTACGGTTAACAATATATAATAATGTAAAAAAAAAAAACAATTAACTAGTTGAGCCGGCAGACGTTCTACTTATGGATGCCAACTTTTTTATATTGTTACAGATAGAACAAAAAGAAAATTGGAAAAATAATCATCTTTCTCGAAATTTCCAGGAGCGTCCGTAAAGATCGTGAATTTATCATATTGCAGTCGTGTGACGTATAGTCTTAGGTTCACTTATCACTTATATCACTTATCACACATAGAAAGTCTTATCGCTAAAACTGTCAGCAAACAATGGGCTATAAATTAAACGTTAAAAGCGATGACGTCAGTTGTTAAGAGTTCCGGGACCTTCCAGAGATTTCGGGATCGAATCATTTAGATATATAAGGGAGCTGAGTTACGAGACGGTTATAAATTCGAAAGCGAAGCGACAACAAGAAGCGAAATAAGAGAGAAACAAACAGTGTTATTCTGCAAGTGCCTACAGGATTATTATGTGAGAATATTCGGTGGACGAATTATGCGTTTGTTTTGTTCTGTTTTTTTTTTTTTAATTTGTATTAGCTGAATACGAATAAATTACTTTTGAGTGTCACTACGGCATCTTATTACCCACGGACGTAACAATATGAAATATAGTATTTTCAATGCTATTACTTGAACAAAATATAGTAGAAGGCAAAAAACACAAAAAAAGAGTAGGTTTCAAATATTTTATATTTTAAAGGATAAGTTGTTACTGCTTGATAGACATATAATGATGATAATGAGAAATAATCAAATTGACAATGACATACCAAGTCTCGGTCAGAAAGAGATAAAGCACAGATAAAGGATACATTATACTTACTCCAAGAGATAAAGGCTGTGGCCTGCGTTTCGTTTCACGCTTAAACATTTTTGAATATATAATGTTACCTAATTTTTTATCCAATTATAATATAGTAGTTTAGCTTACTATATAATAGGTCTTTACCTATGAAATTGCCGCTCTGCAGTACTGGCTATTTCAAATCAAAATAATTTTTGTTTGGCTAAGAATTCTAATTTCAAATTAATTGTATTTTAAAAACATGGAATTCTTTTCCAAAAGTAGTCATTTGTTTATTGATTAGTGTTACATTTTCATCGCATTAAAATCTTTTTTGTCATCATGGATACGTTAAAAATTACAGTAATTAAGGAATATGAGTACCGTCGTGGCAGTAACGCGGTACAAGCGGCACGCAACATCAACGACGTTTACAGAGCTAACACTACAAACCAACGCACCACCTGTTATTGGTTTGCTCGTTTCTGTTCTGGGAATTTTGACCTGAAAAATGAACCTCGCGGTCGTCGAAGTCTTTGGTCGACAATGACGAATTAAAGGCGATTGTGGAAGCTCATAATACACAATCTACGGCTGAATTAGCAGCAGCTTTCGACGTTAGCGTCAAAACAATATTGGTCCATTTGCGTCAAATTGGCAAGGTAAAAAAGCTTGACAAATGGGTGCCCCACGAACTCAATGATCGCCAGCGCGAAGCACGCGTCGAGACGTGCCTTGCACTGCTCAACAGACACACAAATGAAGGAATTTTGAACCGCATTGTTACCTGCGATGAAAAATAGATTCTGTTTGATAACCGCAAGCGCTCAGCAAGTTGGTTGGATCCTGGTTTAGCACCTAAACAATGCCCTAAACGAAAACTTACCCCTAGACAAGTGATGGTCACTGTTTGGTGGTCTAGCGCCGGTGTGATTCATCACAGCTTCTTAACAAACGGGGTAAGCATTACTGCAGATGTGTACAGTGAAGAACTGAACACAATGATGGAGAAGCAGGCTCATCTCCAAACAGCATTGGTCAATCGCTCGTCTCCGCTGCTCCTGCACGACAACGCGCGACCTCATACTGCACAACAGACGGTCTCCAAGTTGCAAGAACTGGGGTTGGAAGTTCTCTGTCATCTTCCCTACTCACCAGACCTTGCGCCTACAGACTACTAATTTTTCCAGAATTTGGATAACTCCTTGGCGGGAAAAAAATTCAATACTCGAGAGGCAGTACAAAATGCCTTTGAAGAATTTGTTGCCTCCCGTCCAGCTGATTTCTTTAAGAAGGGCATCGATTAATACAAATAAAAAATACATGAAAAAACATCGTTTAAATTTTTTCATACAAAACGGCAATTTCATAGGTAAAGACCTAATTTTTTTTAGTAATATAGTAGTAGGACGCCTGTATATATATATATATATATATAGGATACTATATTATATAGTAGAGTTGGCAGTCCTAGTTCTATCCTTTTCGGTGGTTAATGGCTTGACGACAGCGCCACCTATCGAATCCTGACATATCGATCACCCATCGTCTCGATAAAACAAATATATTATGTAAATATGAGCTCAATCGATCAAGATGTACAGCAATTATAGAATCATTAACGGACGCACACAAGATTTTTATATATAAATACACATCACTGGGTTTTTTACCAGTTCTCAGCAAAGTGATTTTTCGAACCGGTGCACGGTGGTACAGTTTGACATTTCCAAATTAAAATATAGAATTACTTATTCATTTTAAATATCAAAATTAAATCAAGCGAACTCAATACAATATCAGTATCACTTCGCGACTGGGCAGCTCGCTGTTTTTTTTTAAGTTCCTATCGACACTCCCAAATTATTCTGGAACCTTGTGTCTTCTAAAATTTATAATTAACTCAGTGACCTTCATGCCATGAGGAACATCCCAAATAACCCCAGGTTATAGTTTTTAACAATTCTAAGATCTAATTAATCCTAGTTTTAAAAAGTTTCTTAATATAGCGAAAGCTTCCCTTCTCTTTTGTTTACTCTATCTTATACTAAGCAAAAGCTTCCCTTCTCTTTTAGTTGGTCTTACCGTACAAAAGCTTCCCTTCTCTTTTTGTCTTACACTCAAACAGCTCGCTGTTTGGAATTCCTAGGTATTCTCCACAACAGGAATTCCCAAAATGTATAACCTAATCATCTTTTTGTTGAGTTTTCACTTAATTGATAAAGTACTATCGATAAACAAATGAGAAACTAATCATAATTACAATTTGAGTAACTTATCCGTTCCTGTTCTCTAAAATATTATGATGTGTAATTGGTGTAATTACCGCAACGTATATATATATATATCACGTCCAACATAATTAGTTCGTCCGTAACGGGTTCAAAAACGAAAATGTTCCATAGTCATAAATGATACAATCTTACGCGCCTATGTATGTGTATATGTTTGAAGTACAAAATCCACGCCTACGAGTTCGCATTTCTGGGCTTGCATGTAATATGATTTTCGGCTTATTGTTTGTATTTTTAAGTGATACCACCGTATTATTTCTGTCGCAAAGTAGCAATGCATCTGATCTAAAGGGTGTGATTCTGTTTGGCAACATGCTCTATTTAGGACAATGCACAGTTTTACAGCTTAAGGCTTCGAGATAGCAGATATATTAGTTACTGACTTCTTAATTGATAGGCTATAAGAATTCACTACAGAAATTGCAGGCAAATGACCTAGTGTTGTGTTTCAGCAGTGAGTAGGGTTTCCAGAGCTCCTTGGGTAGGGGGGATTCAAGGTCGGCAACGTGCTTGTGATACCTATGGTATTGCAGGCTTTCATAAACTACGGTAGCCGCTTACCATCAGGCGGGCCGTATGCCTGTTTGCCACCTTTGTAGTATAAAAAAAATATAAATCATAAAATACATTTATTAGATATAATAAAATATGAGTTAAAATAAAAATACGAGACAAAGAAATTTCTGCGCAGTAAACGCGCACATAGTTTTACTGTGATTTTACCATATAAAATTAGACTCTCGGCAATCAAACGCAGAATATGTGGCGTTAGATACACCTGATGTGCTTACTGAAGGAGGCGGTTGTAACTTCCTGTCTTTTTGACTAGCTCTGTTTGGTTATTTATACTCACAATCACGGCACATTCCAATTCTAACTGTATGACGCGACTATCGTCGGCTACTTCGTGACTAATTCCGATCTACTGATTAGAAATTACAATTATTATTACTTAGTGTTATCTGATTATATATCACGCTTCAGTTCGAGTTAATTTTAAGATCAAATTTAAAATCTATTCAAAATCAAAAAACATTTTTCCAATTTAGGGCCCATTAATGTCAATTATTAATGTCAAACACTACTACTAGCGGTTCGGAAAACATCCTAGTCATCGAGAAGATCCGGCAAGAAACTCGAAATTCGGTTTAACAACTGCATTTTTAATTAAGTTTTTTTGCATTCTATTTATTGGATGTACATAGAGAGAATCACTTACAGACACACCATCATTAACGTAATGGTCCACCCTGTAATATCCTTTAGGCAATAAAACTTGCTTAACATGATTCTTGAACTTATTATACGGCATATAGGTATTGTGCTTAGAAAATTAATTGTAGAACCTAACACAATTGCCTAAAAAACATTTATTAGTCTTACTAAGTCTAAAAGATGGAATGACTACTTATCTCTAGTATTAAAATTGTACCTGTCATTTACAAGTACAATAGTATCTCATTTTTTTCAACATACATTTAATTATCCGACATGTATTATTAACAGGGCAAAGTTAAGATACTAAATTCTTGAAATTTGTTGTTCAGTGAATCGCGAGGACCCATGTCAAAAATTCCGGTTTTTTAGTACAAATTTGATATCTACGTCAGCTACTGAAACCCACAGTACAATACCGTAAACGAATTTACGGTATTAAATAAACGTAAACTGTGGAAGTAAGCGAAGTAGATTAACCTAGCAGTAGCAATATCTGTTAATTTGTCTTTTTTTTTTCGAACTGACTATACTGTTAGCCTTAGGGGCCCTAGAGCCTTTGCGGCTTTAACAGCTTCACCGGGCTTGGGGGCGAGCGTGGAAGGCACTCAGCCGCGAAAGCTAGGCAACAAGCTCCAAGGGTGCCAAAGTGGCCGAACCACAACTTGGGCTGTTGTCGATCATGCGAAAAAGCCGCGATCTGACTCGGCGCCCAGCGACCCGGCACCCGGCGCCTGCAAAAAGTGTTTTTTATTTATATTTAAGAGAGTTACGTTTTATTACAGAACTGGTGAATCTTACGCACTAAAATGCAGCGGAGCTTAATTTCTTTGCTAAGGTTTTAATGTGTGGACCCCATTGTAATTTTGCATCTAGTGTGATACCTAAGAATATAGTATTATCAACTAATCCTACTAAATTTCCTTTTTTTTGATATTACTGTTAATACTTTGGACATTGGGCAAGGCAAATCTGATACATTTTGTTTTATTTGCATTTAACAATATATTTACATAATATTATTTAAAGGTTTGAATAGTTATTCAAAGTAATATTTACATGCCTAACCTCTAAATCTTTTCTTTTCACTTGAAATATGAGTGTCGTCTGCAAAAAGAACAATGTCAGCACAGTGTTAACCTTTTCGCTCCCTTTTTGATGAACCCCATACTCTAGTCCCATGGAAAAATCTCAGCAGGTAGCTCATTTTACATCCGGAGCGTTCACTGGAGCAAACTCCTTTTAAATCAGACTGCCTGCGACCGTTTAAGTTCCAAGGTGTGAGGATGTATATCGTCAGGGATCCTCAGGAAGTATCCCTGCCGATGGCGAGCGGTACGATGGTGGAAAGTCACCGTTGTTTTATTTTATGTTTTGTTTATATCGACTTTGTAAAAGTATAAATCCTTTCTTCTTCTATAATTATATTTGATTGCTCTACCAAGATAAACCAACAATTTAATAGTATAAAATCATTCAATCATTTCTTAGTTCTATTTGTACATATATATTTTTTCCTTATTTTAAATAAAAGACATCTATTATAAAATACAGTATCCTTGAATATGTTTTTTTTTATACTTCCAGACTTTACTCAAAAACGGTAAGAACGATTTTTATGAAATGCACTCAACACTCAACTGATAGTGTATAAGAATAGTCAAAATTATTTTATTTTAGAAAACGTAAAAAAAAAAAAAATTTCAATAAATGTATTTTTATTTATTCTTTGATGAAATTTGGTAGATGGCAGGTATATGTAATTTGTCAATTGATAGACTATAGAATTGACAATTATATGATTGAAAATCAAATTATGGGACGAAAATAATTACTAAGTAACAAATGCTTGCACAAAGCCGCGGGGCACCGCTAATTCAATATATAATGCATTAACGCAGTTAAGGTTTAGTTAATAAACTTTTATACGTAATTTTATTTGGTTCTCGGTAGTGTAATCGTTTCACCGGTTGTTAGTGGGTGGTGACCCCGTGATCCGGCTTCGTCATGGAGAGTTTATAATTGCAGCTTGGATTTAGGGCAAGCTGTTTCCGTATTATTATCATTTCAGCTTCGAGGTCATGATATCCAATTATTCAAAATTCTTCATAAAAATTACACTGTACTTAACGATTAATCATGGTTATCGAGTGGCTTAGACACGCGGAATATATAATTCTCTGCCCATAAGTAATCAAACCAAGTACCCAACTCCAGCTTACAATATAATAAATACCTGCAAAATATAAACAGTCGTAAACAGCATAAATGCTAAACTGTGTTTTTTACCTAATTTGATCTATATAAATCAAAATTGCTTCTTTCCTCAGTCAAATTCTTAAAATACAAATGTTCGTCACGCTTGATTTACATAGACAATGATCTTGAAGTTTATTTGCGGTTGTTTTTGTTTGGTTAGTATTTGCTGAATTGTTCAATTGGACTCTCTCATAAATAAGAAATTGTACAGCCAATATCTAGAGAGCCCACGGGACGTATCTTGCCCGTATTCTTGTAGACATTACATTTTTTTTTAAATTAAATTATAATAGAAAATACTTAATTATTTTTGGTTCAAGTCGATACGGAATTCTGTAAAATTCAATCTAATTAGCAATCAATGATCCTGTTTACGTTCTAAATTAATCTATAATATCTAACTAGCTGTATTTGATGGACCATGCGAGTGAGATCAAATATCCTTGGCCTATTAATCGATGCCTTGTTTGCGAAATCTGATCAGTTAGCATGGCTCTTCCGTTCTGATTAGAAACAATACCAACTTCTAATGAGATCTATTCCAAGGTTGATTTCTCCAAAAGACAAGGTGATACTGGTTTGTTATTATTCAATTGATGGAATAGTACATTGTCAATTTTATAACGCTTACAGCGTAAGCATAATTCTAACTATTTAATCGAATCTGACTAGTTTTAGCTCGACGTAATAAATAGCACTATTTATTCCACCTAGTTCTAACCAATACTATACTAGTAAAAAATATCGTAAATGATATACAAATCTCAGTATGTTTCTTTTTTCACTGCTAAGAATATGTTAATGTTGTAAAAAGGACTCACTTTTTGCTAAGTTACTACACAATTTCTTTACCGATATTTAGTCTGGCTACTTACAGCAATAACTTATTATTCATTGCTATAGTGTCCTGACTTTCCTTAATTTGAATGCACTTTGCTGGTTAAGATCGGTTACATGTAAGCCATTTATGATCAAGTTAACGGATAAATAACAAGAAATTCGCAAAATTCTATAACAGTGGTCGATGTAACTAAAAAATGGTTTGGATGTAGTAAAGATTGTACGGATTATTTAACTTTGTTACCTGAAGTACTTGAAGTTCCTGTTATGAGAAAAATACCTATTTATACCTGTACGGATACGTATTATGTTGCAATACATTAGAGTGCACAATTCATCGTTAATGTTAATATGAATCGTATGTTTACCTAACTTAAAACTTTATCTTCCCGCGACGAGCTACAATACAATTGTAAGACACAGGACTCGCTCCCTACCCCCCTACAATGCCCTTTTCGAATTGATAATTCATAATATGTATGTTAAATTAATATACATTTCAAGAATTTAATCACAGCACTTTTATACAACGAGTGCTTGTTTCCTTCGCTTATCGAACTGCATATCTGCAAAATATCCTGTCCAGATACTATTACATGCAAATTGTAACTGCTAAATTATTTACTTTGTGTTAATATACTGTAATTAGTAGTACTAACTACATTTATCAATGAAAATAACTAGACCGTTTGATATGTAAAAAACAAAGCATTATACACCAAAAACATGTTTTAAATAAAGATAAGTAGGTATATAGCATTATATAATATTATGTGCCTGGCGTGGCAATATGGACATAAAAAACCGTGATATATTTTGAGACACCCGACAGAAGCGAAGTTTGTTATGCTTCATATCACGATTTAATGTATATCCGCGAATCAATAAAGAACAAGTTTGAGGAACTTAGTATGTTAACTGTTTCTTCCCAATACATTTGAAAAATGTATGTATGTTCGCACAAACATAGATTTATAAGCTATATCTTATAAACTACCAACATCATTTTAATACGATATACAGAAGAAACAAATTGGTAATCCCATGTATTACGGACTCAGTAACATTAAGAAATTTCTTAATATGTAATAATATTTAATTACGTTCTAAATTAACCAATTTTCCGGACAATATTTTTAACAATTTGCAGAACAATAACAGGTTTAATTTTCAAAAGGTTATTATGGGGTGGATCATTACGTGAATGATAATGTTGTCTGGAAGTGACTACCTATCTTTGTAACCATTAAAATATAATTTTATCATGGTTACATAACTGTAAACATAATTTGAACAGTTAAAATAGTAATAATTCCGACCGAGCTATTTGTCGGTTTTTTTCAGTCCCATAACGCAGTAGGGTGTTCCGAACCGACGGTTGTGTTTTTAACCCCAACACAAACAAAGAGAAGTTATAAGTTAACGTGTGTATCTGTGTGTTTATTTGTGACATCATAGCTCCAAAGCGGCTGAACAGTTTTTTATCTATTTTTTGAAAGAGTTTGTTTGTAAGATGATGTGGTCGAGAGTGTTTTTAGATTTTGATTCAAGAAAATCTGTTCAGTCGTTTGAAGATTACCAGCTCTTTTCTAGTCGATAAATAGATATACGCATCTCCCACGGGTCTGATCGAGTCGAAATTTGGTATTCTGTTACTTCAATGATATTAGAAAAACATGGCATCCTTGACCTGATGCTGCAGAGTCATCTTGAATCTGCAGGATACCTAACTCCTCACCAACTTGCAGCAGAGATATCGTATTTAGGCTCAATGGAATGGTCTCAATGAATAGGTTACTTGTGTCGGGTATTAATGAAATGTTCAATTTAAATTTTTAATTAATAGTTATAATTAAATTGATATTAAATTATAATTGATATAATTTAATTTGTATATAATACTCGTAGTAAATTGTTATTCAGACATTTTTTGATATACAATAATAAAAACAAAAGTGAGTTTAAGTATTTGTACATTCACTGCTTTTTCTAACTTACGCTTCCGTCCCAAAAGTGCGCGAAAAACCGTTGCTTCAAAAATTCAAATTAGAAGATGCCTTCTTACGCTATAAAAATGTGACACCTCGAGGAATGGGAATATTTAGAGAGATACCGTACTATTTCAAAACAATTAATTTTACATAAAAAGTTAAAATGCTGTACTAGAAAGTACGTGTATCAGATTTGTCAATATGTTAACACCATTCAATTTATCTTATTACATTGAAAGGATCTTTAAAAAATGCATGCAATAAGCTTACATCATTTCCCGAAACGTTAAATTGGAACGATTGCTAAAAAATGAATTAAATTTGTCATGCTCTCTACAGTATCCGTCAAATAAATCATTATTATTTAACTAGCGATATTTGCACAAAATCATATTATATATGTACTTGATTGAACAATTAATTTCACAATTAAGAGATACTCAGAGCTTATATATTTCGTAAACGGACCTAAAATTGATACCTGATTGGCATAGACAGTAAAGGTTAACAGAATGACATCAGACTATAAGACTTCGCACCACTTTTAAAAATTGATGGATATCGGATAAAACCTATATAACTTAATAAATACATAAACCAGATGTGGAACTGGATACATTAAAATTAAAATAGGAAAAAGATGATTCAGCCAGGACTGAAACTGAAGACTGAAGTTAGATTGTTAAACTGAAATGTCGAAATTCATTTTCCCGGAATAATAGTCAAAACAGTAGTTTTCATGATGCGAATTAGAAATTATCAAAATATGAATGTTCGTTTTTACGTTATGATTTACGAGCTTTATGTCAGTGATAGCTAGAACGATGATGGATGAGGACACATCTCGTGTGACAAGAGAATCTCTGTTAGTAGAAAAGTTTGAATACGAACTAGCTGGGTTATTCTATTTTGTGTCATTACGACTTCATATGCAATTTATTACTTAACATGTACTTGTACAATCTAATGACTTTGGTCATCTTATTTTAGTCAATGTTCCTGTTTAATTTTCCGGTCTACTTTTTGTTTCGCACAGAATTTACTTATACTTCCGCTATACACTTCCATATCGAACTGTCTGCTCAGAAACTCGTTTGATGTAGCCAATTTCATTTTCAATTTTCACACAGTATACACGCCGATGTTTTTTTTAATGAAAGGAAAGTATTATAGTAAAAAGGCGTATAATCTCCCTATTGTTACGTAGGCATTACACCTACTTATAAGCAATCTCAAACAAGACTGTAGTTGCTCTAATAGGTTCCTACTCCCGGGGTTTGAATTTAAACGTTTCTTGGGCTTTTTGCGTGTACCAAACACACTTATTAGATCAGTTCACTGTTATTTAGTGACAAAAATTGGCATGTAGGTGGTCCTACCGCTATTGAGCTTAATGCTAGTAAACAAACAATATATCTTATTATATTTATAATAAATAGTACCATTGAACTAGATCCAAAACTACGCCAGTCGTCACCAAACTTGAGCCACAAAGATCAGCGACGAATCATGCTGAGCAAGTGACATCAATTTGTAATAAACTTCTTAAACTTAAAAAGAAAAAGTTTCAATAAGTAAATATTAAAAAAACCAACATAGCATGTATTAGTTTAGAATATGCACTTCAAAGTCGCAAAAGGCTTAACATACACAAAGAGAGATCAGCGTCTGCAATCGACCATCAAATTGGATGCGCACGCGCCGCCGGATGTCTGCGCAATGTAATAATAATCGTACAAGTATCATAGATATTTTACTCTACTGGAAATACTGCATGATACCTTCGAGTAGTTAAAAAATTTGAATGTTTAATACATTTTGAATTAGTTATACATTATAATTAATTAGCTATGCCCGCGACTTCGCTCGTGTGGCCTACAGAATGCCGTGGGTTGAGCACACAAGCGAATCGTGCTGCCCCCGCTACCACATAGGGCGATCGCCCGCCAGTTATTTTAAAGATAAAAATGCTTATTGTGGGTGATCCTTAAAAGATAGACATATGCTAACGCTGAGTTTTTTACAGGTTTTTTTAAGATCTACAATTATATACTACATTCATTTCATATATCTCTTATGGTTTACACAGCGTTTCATTTAAGCGCCCCAGGAGTATGTTTTATCCGTATTGATTCACCTTTATCTTCATGGTTTATGTCGTATGTTACTTTATCTTACAAAATATATACTATAATCTAGCCAGATAACATAGCTATGAACTAAAACAAAAACATAATAATCGGATAATATGAAAAGAACATAAACGGACAGACAGACAGAGAGACTTTGAGTTTTATAATATGTATATAGATATGTTTTATATAATCTCAATTTAATATGACATGGTTTGACATGGCAATAAGCATATTGCATTGCCAGGGGAATTAATCTTTTCTTCTATATTAACTTAGTTTCGTAATTTAGGAATCGTACCTATTTTGAACTATTTATATATTCAACTGAATTATAAAAAGTCATGGGTCCATTAATATCACGTTAACTATGGTGCAAATTGTGCAAGGTTCGACTGTGGATGCACTATTGCTACACTAGTATATTAAATGACGAATGTATCGCGCGAGCGGCTGCTGGCTCAAGGGCGCCATGCCGAAGGAAAGGACCTAAAATTCCGGTCTGAAATTTGTGACTGTTATGACCACATGTAAGCACTATAGAGGTTATATATTTCAGTGCTTATTTTTAGGGTAATTGAAAGTCGAAAATATTCGGTAGATTTATCTATGTTAGCACAATTATTATAGAGTACAAACGCATGTGGTCACAGACCTATTGTAGAGAGTATTTGAAAATTCAGCATAATAATAATAATCAATTAGAAAAACTCTTATAACATTTTTTTATTAATAATGAACAATTGAAACTTGTAATATTTTAAAAAGAATCACATGACTACGAACGCGGCACGATTGATCGTCAGGTTTGTGACGTCATAATGTTAAAGGAATTTAATCGATTAAGTGTCAAAGCACTGTATCAGCTGTGTGCTACAATGAGTAGAAATTAACATTGTGACGTCACACGCGCTCGGTTTAGTTCGGGAACGATCGGCGCGTTTTCGGTACTGAATTCAAAAATTAATTTTTATTTTGAAATAACTTTTGAAATATTGCGAAAAGAAAATGTTTGTTATAAAACTTATATAGGATCTTTCCAATTAATTTCCAAAAAATAATTCAAAAGCCCAATTGTCGTCTCCCCGAGGAGTCGCGGGTTGCGCCAGTTAGCGAATATTATATTCGAGTACCTAAACTGTGTCCCTACAACTTCAGATCAGCTTGACTAGAAAGCCTATTCCTTTGAAAAAATTACTCTGCCTTTTGCAGGTTTCTAACCAGTATAAAATCATTGCCAAGTTATCTCTAGGCGACATTTATCAGGTAAAAGAGTTACCGGTCTAGATAGTGCCGTCGGCGAAAAGGACATTGTCCTGAAATGTAATCGACATTGACATCTAATTTAGTGTTAAGAATAAAATACATGCCTAAATCGATTCTTAACAGACGTAATTGCCAAATTTAACCTTGTTTTGGGCGTTAAATTGATACCTAACGGTAACAAAGCGTTTGCGGCCCGAATGCCAAGATTTCCGACTCATCGGCGATTTACGTAATCACTTTATTTAAAAATTAGATTATAAGATTTTAAAATTTTCTTATGTTTTTTTACATTCTTATGTTTTAAGCTCTAGGGTATAAAGAAAAGGCTAGTAATGTATCACGAAGAGAAAAATCAGTTTATAGAACGGACTAATTTGAGTAGAGTACTCGTATATAAGAAATCAAAGAGAAAAGATCCAAAACTAAAAAAAAATTGTACATAGGTACCTATACATTATATATGTAACTCAACGTCTCTCTAGCTGTCTGTCCGTTTATGTTCTTTTCACGCGGAAACAAAATATCCGATATACATGATTATTTTATTAATTCATAGCTATATTATCTGATCAGGTTATAGGATATATTTTGTAAAATAAAGTAACATCTATACATATAATAAAATTGAAGTGTATGTTTGTAAGTTCGAAATAACAGGTTTTTACTAAATGCATATGAAAGTATACATGGTGCCTATAACTATTTTTTTTTTCTCTTATGAATGTTTGTTCCGGGTAATCTCCGAAACGGTTGAGCAAAGGTTAAGCTGACTTTGACGGGACATTACTAACCGATGTTATAAGGAATAACTTAAGCTACTTTTATTTTAGAAAAATAATTAATTCTCTGCACAAAAAAAATAAAATGTGTTTTAGTAGTCCACGCGAGTGGAGCCGCGGATACAGCTAGTTTATAAATAAAAGCGTATTATTACAACTGCTGAGAAAAAGATAAGAAAGTTTTATGATTGAAGAATGACCTTTGTGTATTTGTTTGTTGCTTGTCGTCGCAATATCTCCAAGGGATTTCTAGGAACTTGTTACAAATAGTCCCTTAAAACTAGTCTATATACCGTTAAATTCAAGGGACTTCAGTGTTACGTTGCTATAACCAAAAGATGTTATAAATGAAATCCACTGTATTATTATTGGAAATGGGAAATGCACGGAAATGGGTTATTATTATATCCCATTTCCGTGCATCGCATTATGCGTATTTCGATGTTTATATAATATAAATGCTTATTTAAAATCATTCTGAAGTTCTTATTGTATTTTGGCTATGTATTACTAGTAATTTTTTTTTATTAATAGAGTTAAAATAAGTCCTTATGTCATATTAGAAAACTATATTGGTTACATCGATCTTACATACGGAGGTTGTTAAGAATTCCAAATATATGCTTGGCGCGTCAGACATAGGGTCAACCGTGACCCAAACAAAACAAGTGATGGAAAGCCTCGGCTCATCGCGCAATAATTCAATTGTGACACAAGACTCAACCGTGTCAGAGTACGCATAAAAGCATATTATCTAAATAATGTATGCGCAGGACATCATCCGTTACGAAAAATGTCTTGCAAAACAATCTGGGTATTAGCTTTTGATGGCCGCGCGAGGACATTCTAATACTTTGTTTGGGGTATTATTCTGAATGCCAAAACTTTTATATATGCTTTTTAACTTTCTGAATGTTTTTTTTTCTTTCTTTCTTAACTACAGTTTGCTTTAATTTTCTTAAGCTTTAATTGTATTTTTACTTTAATTAAGATTTAATTAAGATTACTTAAAATTAAGATGAATAATGCCGACTGTGTTATTATGTAATGTTTATCGTATTAAATTATTCTATGTTATCAAAACGCACACAAACTATTGACGAAAAATATTTTGTTTATTTTGAGTATTAAAAAAATGAGAAATTCGAAGTAAAATCGCAACCTACAATTTCCGAATCAAGAATCAAAGCATGTTCAAAAATGCGCTAACGTTTTCGTTCGCAAACAACGATCGATGCGCGCGCACTTGTGTGAGTGAGCAAACGTCTTACTATTATTACTTATCACAGTTATCACCTTTCCTGTATCGTAGTGCGTTGCTCTCGTTTTTACTGTCTGCTAAAAGAGCATGAGAGCAAGTTCAGGATGGATAACCCTTGCATACTAATAAAAATTATTTAAGTATATTAATTTCAAATTTGTTTCAGAATTTCAAAGTAGATGCTTCCAGAAGCTTGTATAGCTCCTTTAAGCTTTTTTTTCAATTAAATGAATATTCTTTCCGAGGACTTGATGCACTATATATATTTATTTTAGTTTATAATTCTTTTTGGTAACTAGGTATAAGTTATGATGGGACTGAAATTTCCTTGGTGATAAGGGTCCTAAATAAAACTAAAATTAAAAAAAGTAAAAGATAATTATGTGGGTTGATATACTCATACTTTGTTATTAACTTAACAACAGAACTTGAACGTGCAAATTTAAATAAATATAAACAGCACCTTTGTAGCTTGAAGGAATACTTTACAAGCAAAGATTGTTACGGAACATAGAATTTCTTTCAGCATATCAAAGCTTAGATCTTGGTTCCAGCTTAATGAAAGGTTGTATTAAGATTAATTCCATTATTGATCTGTTACGTCAGCATTAAATCTTTTTGGCGTTGAAACATTATTGTTTCTAAGTAATCTGCATGAGGATTGCTTTCCAGTTTTCCTGTGTAATAATTCTAAGTTACCTCAATACAAAAGTTATAAGACGAGAAAAGAGACAACACCATAAAAATGTTGTGACTTTGGGAATTCCGTTATCTTGTAGCTCCTTATCTAAATTCATTGTCCGTTTGTACAGCACACAATGAAGTCACGGACTAAATCCAAATAGCCTTGTTTTGCAAAACAAACGTGTGTCGGCCTGACATCGGTGTCACTTACTTGACAATTTCAACGTTGATTACATTACCTAGTTTACACCTACCCGTTGATATCCTCAAAAGAAACAATAAAAACACTTTAGTTTAGATTACCATGTGATTAACCCTTCCCATTAAAGTAAACATTAATGCAATAGAAGGCAGATGTTACCATTATAGGTTGTAATAGTAAATATTATATCAAATATTTGAGTAAGTATTTCTTTGTAATTCTTCATAGCGGGCACATTCAAACTAAGAGAAAAGCAGTGTGAGAATTTAGCGACAATAACATTTTTCGATACCAACCAATCAATGCATGTCACGTAACACCTTCTGACTGATACTGTGTCAGATTTGGTTGTATACTGATCACCGTTGATTTTTAAGTAGTTCAAGTTTATTATATATACATACATGAGGCCCATGAGTTTTCGAGTGGCGGCTACGTACCGGAAACGCAACGTGGGTAGATCCGCCGCAAGGTGGTTCGACGACCTACTAAAGGTTGCGGGAAGCCGCTGGATGCGGGCAGCACAGGACCAGTCGTTGAGGCAATCTTTGGGAGAGGCTTTTGTCCAGCAGTAGACATCTTTCGGCTGAAATGATGATGATGACATACATAAGAAATCGAATAGTTACACAGTATTGTTTATAGTTTACCAAGTCTTAAAACAGTTTGAAACGCATATATTAGTATTAAGAATCGACATACCTAAGTGAAGTTTTTAACAAAACAAAAAAGTAAGAGAAATTGCCAATCGAAACCAGTTCATGTAATAAGTTGAGTCATCGATGATTTACCTTAGCTTTTCGAAGAAGTTACGAACTGGTCTTGGTATAAGGATAACCTTGACAAATTTTATTAAGTCAATATTGTCTATATGAAAATGTCTAGTTAAAAACTTATAGGAACTACTGGATATATTATTGTCTTTTTTACTTTTTCTTCCATCTCAAAGTGCAAGAACTATCCCCATATTGTATTGTCAAAATATTTTAGAAAATTACAGCCACATTAACATATTTTAGTCTTCAACTTCAGTTTTGGTCTTCAACGTATGTTAGTTTTAGCGAATATTCCAAAAAGTATTTTAGAGTTATTAATTTTATTGAATTTTTCTTATTTATGTATTGCTAGGTTCTTTCTGATGAATAGATAAATTCTAAGTAAATCGTATTTATACGAAGCTAAGAACTGTAAAAGAATTCAAGTCTGGTGACGCCGTAAAAGCCGTTCGAGGCTCCTGGGCCCTTATGGCTAACAGTATAGTCAGATCGAAAAAAAAAAAACTGTAAAAGAAAATATGTAGGTATCCCATAAATCACCGTCAAATTGGAAACGGGTGTTAGTCCTCGTGATAACAGTACCTAATCAGAAAAATAAAAATCTTAGGCATGTAATTTTAAAATTAAAGAACCGTGAAATCTGAAATTCCGAGATGATCTTTCAGGTACTGTAATCTCTGTGGCTACAAATGTTTACTTTCCATAATGTACCTATAGTTATTTACAAACAATTTTTTTTATGATTTTGAGTTTTTTATTTAAAATGATAGTCAGAATTCCAATCTCTAAAACTTTCTTGATTTATTGAAGTTGGTATGTATGACATAAGGACAACGTTATTTCGTTTTTATATAACGAAACATATTTTTTTTATGTTTTAATTTAAATTTACAGTTAAACCAAATAATTCATCCAAGCAATTCCTTGAAGAATGACCGTAAATTTCAAATAAAAACTATCAATAAAATAATTGTGGTAAATAACTTTTACCTTTCGGTGAAGATGTAAGTAATTGCTTGCACTGCATTGATTGACATAGCGACGTGTTTCATATAAAATGTTTTCATATCATCTGCCTCACCTATCCAATGTTCTTTACATTACTTTCACTTATTGTATTTCGCTATTATACTAATGTGAAATAACTATGTATGAGTCACCCATAGTAATATTATAATAAGCAAGACTTTGTTGTTTGTTTGTTTAAACGAGTTAGTCTCTGTAACACCCAGTCAGAGTGGAAAATTCGTGATGCCTTTTATTGTCTATTTATTGAGCAAGCTACGACTCTAAAGAGTGGAGCAGTAACTATTAATGTCAAACAATTAGGGGAATAATGGAAAACAAGTACGGGAATCGCGAACAGCGTTAGGCTACAAAATACACGGGTACATTAGCGGCGTGGCGACGCGGTGGAAAGTTTGTCGAATAAATTTAACCGATGAAACCGTGGATCATAGTTAGTAAAATATATTTTTCTATTTTAGTTATAATGTAGGGTACCTACTGTTTATTTCGAACTAACTACTATGTTAGCCTTAAGGGCCTGACTCCACTAAAGACTTTGATAGCTTCACTGGGCTTGGGGTAGAATGTACTTGCACATTAGCTTAAATTTACTTAGTTGCACAAGAAGTAGCTTGTACATTAGATCAATGCTCTTTTTTATTATTGTATGTAGCAAACAGGCATGTAGTTCACCCGATGTCAAGTGGATATTGTAGCCTATTGCTATTTCCAATATTCTGCTGGGTTTGATAACCTAACTTAAATAGCCACATAAGTGATAAAAGCAATTAGCAATCCATAATAAAAGCAATACATAATTCCTTCTAAGAGTTATGTACAGAACGATATATGAACAAACATAAGTAAAGCCGCCGGCAAAGGCTAGTTTTAAATAACTCTTCCGGCTACGTCTAAACAACTTTCAGCTATCGCGGGATCGCTTTCATTGCCTTTCCAATGTACGGGGAATGTTGTCCTATTATCATTTGTAAGATCTATCAGACTATCCCACGATGCTCATTGTAAGTCAATTCTTCCATGTCGCCATTGGTTTGAAATCATATACGGGTGTCCCAAAAAGAATGGATAATCCTGAAACACCTCATAGTAGAGCTATTGGGGACTCAAAATAAAAAAAAATATATTTCTTAAGTAGTACCAAAATTACGTATTAAAAAAAAAGTTGATATTTTCCATACTGCTGTGCGTTTCTGGAATATACAACATCTACAAATAAATGAAATCCATAGGCTTTTTGGTGTTATAATATTGTACATGGGCTATACTAAGGAATATGCAGGAAATCGTATCATCATCATCATTTCAGCCGAAAGACGTCAAAGGCGACATAGACATAGGCCTCCCCCAAAATCAAATATATCGAAAGGAAATCGTATATATAAACACTATATATATTAAGTTCAAGTCGTGGTCATCGATTAGTTTAGACCAGCGGAATATCGCACCCAACCAATTTTTTGGAATTCTTGTACATTTTACTAATTTTACTTTGTAGCACTATGACTGAGTGATTATCGGCTAATTTACACTGCCAATTATTAGATAATATTACGCTGAGTATACATTATAAAAATTAAAAAAGTATCCTATGTCCCCATTCGACGTCAGAATTAATTTCTATATATCAGATTACATTAGAATCCGTCCGGCCGATCAAGCGTGATTCAAAGACAAACAAAAAAAAAAGCTTTCGCATTTTTGTAATATAAATTCATTGTTAGATAATAGTTGTTTATTTAAATATTTATGAGTATCTGTTACTTTCATTATAATATTAAGGGTTAATAGACAATTTAAATATGTAGATAGACTATTATTTGAAAAGTTTTCTATTTATACAAGATACAGAACGACAGACCTCGTTCCGTCATCTTAAGTTTCTGTTATATAACTTTTACACTTATTACATTCATTGTTATTCTTCTTATCCGAAATGATATATGCAAGATCGTATGTATGTACGTCTTTATGACAAAAATACTGTTTCTGTAATAATTATAAAATAAATAAGGAGAAATACAGAATATAATGTGGTAGATGTTTTAGTCCAAATCATTATTAAAATCGTAGTCACCTTAAATACCATGGCCAAAAATGAAGTAAAATAAGCAAACTGACTTCGTTTGAGGATTTAAAATGAGACCATCGACTCTGAATAGAATGGATTACTTACTACACCAATAAGACAATAGATTTTAAGTAATGATAAAACATGCAAAGACGCTATAAAGGAATATAATAATTTTCTGTTGCGTTGAAAATACATTGGCAGTATAGCAGATATATAATAAAGCCTTTTAAAGTAAAATACTTATATACTAAGACTGGAAAATAACATAAAACAAACTGAAAAGCAAAAGTCATACATAACCAATTAACTCGTATTTTGAAAGTCGTAAGATTCAAAGATTTGGACTGACAAAATATTAGGTATATAGAGTACTTGGAGAAAGATGAGTATTACAGCCGAAGCTATGGGGTTACAACTAGTATTGACATAATACTGTCGCGCCTGTTGTGGGAACTTTTCTTAATAGGTTTCCACCACATTTCGATGCGAGAACTGCGTAATGCTATTGTTACCTCATTTTATACATAACTGAGTGTTTATCTCTTATTGTTCTGCAAATGGCTTCGCCTGTAATTAATTGTAATATTTTATCATTCATTTTTTATCTTATTTTTCACATTATCATCTCAGTGATATAATTAATCTACGTGGAATTATAGAGTCGGTTTTGAAAGTAGTAATTAAGTGATTAGTTACAAAATTAAAATAAATACCAGAAATAAATAATAATAAGAAACCGCTGTCATGTAAACATTTTTCGTATCTCTCATATAATATTTAAATACAATTTAATCTTTTATACTTGCAGAATACCTATTTACAATAAAAACTGTTCAAATATCTTATTTAAAGTGTGCCAATTTTTATACGCACAAATTTTAATGTAACAATAAAACATGAGAAGCGAAACAGTTTTTGACAGAAAATGTCATTTGGCAAGCAAAACTAATACCATAATACACAGATTTGAGAAAAATGCAGATGGAGCCTTACGAACAACAAAAGTGGGACATGCATGTAGTTGCGTGTCCTTGGCAACCAGATAACAACACGTACGACCGTGTGAATAATGTTGCCAGGGTAGTTAACATAAGTTTTACCACTTCAATAGTATAATCGTTAATCCATCATCCGGCATTAAAAAACTCATTTTGTACTTGAAATGAAAGGCCCCAAAATTCTTTACATACCAATTTTCAATTAAACTTATATCTGCCATCTTGATTTTTTCCTTGTCATTGAATATTTCTAGGTTCTCTTTATACATATATTTACTTTTGTTTTAACTTACCATAAATATGCCTAATGGTTCCGATGTCGTAAACATTTTAAAGTTTTGGCAACCATCTTGGATTTTAGATTTTTGGCTGGTATACTAAATTGTCCAGGGTTCTCTATAAGTTTTACTTTGGAACCATATCGCTATCCCTTTTAGTGTCTGTAGGTCGTTGTCAAACAAACAAACTATTACGTGACATATATTATACCCTACCTTTAGTTTCATGATAGGATGCATGTTGTAGGTCGCATGATAGATGCATCATATGTTGCAAATAAAATGATCTTCCCACGCTACATTTATATATTTTCAGGAAAATATTTCATTGTAACCTAGTAAACCTAAAAAATAAACAGATAAACGTTATAAAAAAACATTTGCACGACATAATCCTAAATAACTTTTTCTATACGATGGTTACTTTCTGGTTACAATAGTTACTTTCTATGTTACTTGAAACTAGATTAGACCAAAATTAGTTACCTTTTTAAATTTCGTATAAAAATATATATTTACGTAATTCTTACAGGGACCTAATAATAGCGACTACAATTTTTAAAACTTTATTAGTATAAACGCAAAATTAATTATATGTTACGCTTTCTCGGCTAAACCTCTCAAACGAATTTGATAAAATTTGTGTGGTGGATTAATAAGAACTACATTTGGTTAGTTAAGAAGTAAACAATATTTCTGGTAAATGTAAGTAAACTCAAACATCGCAAAGAGTTGTTGAATTTGACGTTAATATTTTTTTTGGATCTGGAACACATTATCAAATAAGCGGAACAAAAGTGAACCATGTAATGCAGCCTTACACATTCCACCTGTCGACACGTACAACATAAGCTTACATAAACACTGCAATTTTCAAATTGTATGCGTGACTGCGTATTCTATGAACAAGTCATGCTTATGAATTATACGAGTTCTACCCCGTCGTTAAAGAAATTCACTTTTACGTTTGACACGTCGGCGTCGACTTTCCCTATTACATCTATTGTTTAATAAACTGACAAGTTGTTCTTGCGATTGGACAATACTAATTTTATTTTGATTACTCAATTTATGAGATCGATCATTTTCAAATCTTTACAATATGATATCATGTTGAAAATTGCGCTACATTTGTTTTACTATTTTAATTAGTGTCAAAATTTAAGATGGTTTCTTTCGATATAGTAGTAACCAATCAATAGGTATTTCTAGTTAAAATGATTTATGAGATTTGAGCCAATTATTCGTAGAGCAAACGTAAAGCCTTCGAATTATTGGTCTATCTATCATGAATTTATTTTTGATAATAGAACAATAAGTTATGTCTAATACATTTCTATGGATATTTTAATGTTCAAAATTCTAGAAAAAGTTAATCAGAATGAAAACGGCAATAAAATACATGAACTTGAAAATAACCTCGCCTAGTATGTGTCTCAGTAAGCTAGCCTATTCGACGGTTTTGTTTGTTTTGCTGATAATAATTCGTCAACAGCCGGTGCAGATGTGACGTCTTCTCTGATAAGCGCTACGTAAAGTGTTATTTATCTTGTCTAGTTTCTTTATGGTTAGTGCATTCGCTTCAAATTGATTATTCGTAACTTGCCAGTTAGAATATTATTAATTTAAATATTTTTAACTCACTCCACCCTAACTCTCAATTAAGCAGTGATGAATGTTATTTTTAAAGAAAAAATAGTATCATTATCATCATTACCATTGTTAGCCTTAACATCTATGAAAGGCTGTTTTCACAGCGTCATGACAGAATATGCTGTATCGCCTGTGGAATGTAGGTTAAGCTGTCTTCAGGTTTTCAAACAGTTAAACAAAATTAAAATTAATATCGTTTATTTTGGTTGAAGCACGGAACATAAACATGGTTTGGACTGTTTAGAGTCACAATATATAGTTAAACTGTTTTTATGTGTTACACAGTAACTTTATGAAAGCAGTAAGTAATATGTATGGGTAAGAAACTTGTCACAATTTGTAACCAGTTTTTATTATCAGTTCATGAATTACATAGATTATTATGGCTGGCGGCGATCGTTATGCAAAACGTCTCGACTACATCTCTCGTACGACAGCCTTCTACAGAGCCTGCGCCTGCGCCGTCAGTCCACCGTTATCCGCGCTACGGCGCACTTGCGCGCGACAACAGTTTTTGAAAATTTGAATATTACTTTTCATCGATATTCAGTGAAGTGCTTATCGTTTCTGTGTCTCGACATTTAAATTGTGGATATTATCATCTCTTTATTAAAAACGATAGAGGGATTGATAAACAGCTGTGCTATGGATTTGTGAATGTTATCGTGTCGGCTTCACGCGGTGAGTTGTGATGTGGTCTGACCGTTGATATGTTCTGTTGAATTATTCATTAATATTAAATTTTATTGCGTAATTTATTAAAATAAATATGTATGTCGCCTATTTGAATTATTGAATTATTTTCAACTTTACGTATTTATACAGACAGATTTACCATATGGACTGAAGTGATCGCGTTGATTGCAAACAAATGATCACTTTGTTCATTTTCAACACCACGTAACTGATGTGAAAACAGATGGCACATGTTTAGGGTAATTTTGGGTTTATGTACTATAATGTTGCCCACTATTTCCAAAGCAAATCAAAAAGTATACAAAAAAAATGGTACGTCTATTTCGAGTTTGCAAAACAATTGATGTTATAAATTTTAATAGTAACCTCGGTGACAATTATGAAATATAATAAAATTTAATTATATGCATTCGAAACTACATACGCCGCATCGGTTGAAAGGTGATAAAATTTATTATGCTGAATCTTGACCAACTCTTACCCTGTTTAGTTTAGAATTAGATGCAGCTAGCGAGTTTCCTATAAATAGGATTGGATAATCAATTGAATTGAAAAGCAATACTTTTTAATTATGTAATAGAATCCTTGCTAGCTAAGATCATATTTTCTTAATATTTAGAATATGTTTCAGAAGGTTACTGAACTCTGAACAATATAAATTTAATTTAAAACATTCGACTCTATTTTTCATGCTTATTACCATAAATTAGTAACGTGAATTTTGATACAGAATTCGCGTGATTTACAAAAAGAAAAAAAATATATTTAGAATAATTTATAAAAGTTGGTCACAATATTCTAATTTTACAGGATGTCTAGTAAAAATCTGGAATTTAAGATACTTGTCAAATCAAAAAGTCTTTATTCAATTTAGGCCCTAAAAACGCACTTGAACGTCAAAACTTCACGGTTTGTCACTCAGTCATCGAAAAAAGCTGGTAAACTAGTACTAGACTGTGTGATTATATGAAACTTTGACCTGTCGATACGTTAAAACAATTTTAACAATTAAAATAAACACGAAATAAGCAATGATGGTTTAAATCAAGGTTACGTCAATCAACGTTATAAGGAGGAAAATCGCAAATACAGGAAAACACTTGACCATTTAAATAACATACGTTATTATTTTTTCAAGTTGCTGTGTTCTGATCTGAAGGGTGTGGTCGATAACACATACTGGCACATGAGCCGTTCCATCTAAGTTATCACGGCTCACCCCAACTTTGTTCTGTACGTGAAGGACCTGAGATAGAATTGTATTTCTTTTCCACGAAATTATATTTTTTCGAAGGTTATTGAACTGTATTTGAATTTTGCGGTTGGCGTTTGACAACCTTAAATGAATAAAAACCTAGAAGACTATTCATTTTACATTATGAGACAAAAAACATCTTTGTCATTGAGACGAATCAACAAAACACTTGATTAGTTTTCTCGAAATTTTTTTCAATGCATATTTTGACAGTAATGAAGATGTATAATTAAATCAAGTAAACATATAACTTATAATTATATGAATTACATACATGATCATATCAGGGTAAATGGATTTAATTAGTACTGTGGAAAGAGTATCAGCAACTATTTAAAATTAAAACAATTGTAGAGGTATTCAGGACGAAACTATGATTCTAGTGACACCTTGAATTCAAAGACTAAACTTTTAAAGTATTAGAAAATTATTTCATAAATATATTTTTTTCTTCACAGAATATTCCACAAGTTTTTTATTATACAAATGATTCATAACATTTACACAGTTGCAATAATGATTCCAAACCATCGCTTCATGTTGCTTATACTTAAGTATGAGTGAATTTTTTATATTTAAATATTACTTGAATAAGAATGGTTTGAATGTAATTTCTAAAGCCACTACAAAAACATATCTCAATAGAGAATTTAAGCAATTCACTGCATTATGCTATTTGTCGTGATAGTAGTACGGTTATACCAGATAATAGTCGATCCGATATCCCTGGTTCGAGCCAGAGCTGAAATAGTAACCAGTTTTTCAAGTACAATGCGCGTGTTAATCAATAATTAATGTTCCAATAGAGGTGACTTTTTGAGGAAAAGAATAATAATACATTATTCTGCTTTTAAAATTGCAAGTACGTCGTCTTTACTTAGTCGTTTTTTCCCTCGGGAAGCAATTTTTGGACAGTAGTAAGCCAGGCTGGTTATAAATATTCTTATTTTTCCTACTTTGGCAAGCATCCTCGTTATTAAGAATTATTACTACAATTATCAAGTAGGTGACTGTTTCATTTTTTAATGTCTTCTGATGAGTTCATTGTTCTAACGAAATGATGGCCCTCTTGTTAAAATTTCCAGGGAGGTTTTCAGAATTTGTGGTCCATGTTAATTTCCAATCTACTTCACTTGTATACAATAACCAAACTGTATTGCGCAAAATATCCCCAATATGATACAGTAAAGCAGGGATGCACAGACTTATTGGAATTAAGGGCCACTCGGACAGATTAAGAGCGAAATGCGAGCCACTACAAATAAAAGCAACTGAATAAAAGCTTAAAAAGAATTTACTGAAATTACAATTTTTTGATACTGAAATTACAATTTTTTGATCGAAGTATTAGCATTGCATTGAGTTAATAACTTTGCAAAGCGTACACAGCACAAACCTATGGTCTCAACAACATATTCAGAATTATTGGCATTGCGTTTATTTGTCGCTGTTTCTTTTAATTCGTTGGCGGGCCGCACACACATCGACAGTGGGCTGCGTGCTGCCCGCGGGCCGCGGTCTGTGCACCACTGTAGTAAAGGATCAAATAAGTCAGTTTCTTAATAAAAAATAAAAACCACTTCATGACAGACTAGGATCTCACCAAAAACTTCGGTTCGTTAAACCACAAAATAATGTTTAATTATTTAGAAATAAATATAGACTGCAGCGAAGGTTGGGTCAAGGAGTTTTGCTATCTAATCACAAAACCTGTGTAATCAACAAAATGGTATCTTTAATTTATGTGTTTGTGAATTCTTAGTGTCGTACTCCGCTCTGACTCTTCCTATCTTTTATCAACATTTTTATAATCATGAAGCTGCATCATTATTCAAGGCCCTTATAGAGTAGTTTTCTTTTTTTCATAATAAGCACTCCGCTGATTTTCTCTGGATATGGCTTTAATGAAATAAAAATGAGTTTCATAAATGCATAAATCGGAGCATATTAGTGGATTTTTTTTTGTCAAAAGTTGAAATTCGCATCGCTGCATTTGCTTTGGAACCGCTACACTACTCGTTCTATCTTATCTTTTTAATTGTCTGATAAGCCTATTTGGTTATCGTCGCATATTTATATGCTTCAACCATAAATAATTATTTCTTATGTTTATCAAGTTTAGCTAGCTTATATTCTATTCAAAGAAATTTAGTATTCAAAAGTTTAAAAAGCTGATGAATGTTAATTACTAAGTTTATTACAAAAATATCTCAATATAACAACATACTGAACTGATGTGGACATTCATAAGTACCTCTATTGACTTATTAGGCAGTTGTTAAAGGTGGTCAATAAAAAATAATTAAACATTTTGTTTTATGCACTACCAGTTTTAGCTCCTTCATATAAGGTAAATGTACCACCAGTAATTGACACTGCACCAATAGTTGACACTCTGACGAAGAAAATTAAATATTAAGAAAAAAAAGGAAGCCAAAGATCGAGATGGCCAAAATCACTGATTACTGATATATTTTTAATGTTATAAATACATATAGGTACAGTCAGTTATAAAAGTCGGTTAACAAACTCAAGACTTCAAATCAATTTAGTATCAAATATTTAATTTTCTTCGTCAGAGTGTCAACTATTGGTGCAGTGTCAATTACTGGTGGTTTTACCTTAATTATATGTCAAACACGATCCCATTAGATCCCAAACGAAACATTTAATCGAATACAAAACTATCACGACCCTAACCTATAGCAGGAAATGTCATAACAATATATTATAAAATAACATTTATTTTTAATAGTTATTTTCAAGTAAAACCAATGAAATTTATTATCTAGATGTCCACCTTCACGAGTTCATCACACATATTATGTTCACACACATTCAATGTATGTATACATTCGTAACCATTACGCCTTCAGATACAATATGGATGTTTCCAACCACGTACAAACTTCAAACAAACAGAAAGTCACGTGTGGTAATATTTGTCAGTACTAAAGCTGTTTTATATGTGAAGTCGCACACCGTCTTCAGAATTTTCTCTAAAACAAATTTCACAAACTCTTAGGTTGTATTTTTATTAAAATTTAATAAAATTTTTCATAAAAATTTTTAATCGTTTTTATTTATACTTGGGATTTTTGCGAAGGCCAGTAAGTATTGTTTATTGCGCGCACGCATGGAGGCGTCTGTTGCTGAATTATTAACATTCTTTACGTGTGCTTCCAGTAAGGTCTTGTCCTTTGTTATACTTTTTCCGCGTTTTTTACTTTCCTCCAGCAAAATTCCATTCCGTATCTAAGTATACTACAGATAAATTTCATAAGCCTGAAAAACTTGTTAAATTTTCTACTTGAAACATTGATTGAAACTATTTGGTTAATAATATCTGTATTCATAGAAGTAACGTCGTGACGTAACGAAACCTGAAAGCTTGAGAGTAAATATGTTTTTTTACCTTAGGGTGTGAAAATACGGAACTGTAGATTTCTCTAGGTTAGTCTACTTCGCTTACGTTCATAGCATAATGTCTTACGGTATTTTGCTGTGGAGTTCAGCACCTCCATGACATATACAACATGAGACCTCGCGAATCACTAAAGAATAGTTTTCAGGAGTTTATTAATATCTTAACTTTGCCCTCCCTATATGTTCTTGATAGTTGATGTATATTCGTAAAAACTTTGACAAGTTTGATTTTGTCAAAGACCAGCACAGTTTTAATACTACGAGTAGATAAAGAGACAAATTAGTCTTACCGTGTTTTCAACTTAGTAACACTAATAAAGTTTTTTCAGTAATAGTAGTAGGTTCTATAGTAAGGATTCCGACGCACATAACTGATTTACCGCGCAACGAGTTCAAGGACTAAGTCAAGCAGATTTTACTGTCAAAAGGTTATTATAGGGTGGATCATTATGTGAATGATAGTGGTGTCTGGAAGTGACGCCCTCTTAATGCATCCACTAAATTATAAATATGATAATATGATTATTGACTGTAAATATTATTTATAATCAAAATAAATAAATGTAAATAATCAAAAAAAGATAAGCCCGATCAAGTTTCTTGCCGGTTCTTCTCGATGATTGGTATGTTTTCCTAACCGGTAGTAGTATATTAGTGTTCGACGTTCATAAGTGCCTTCTTAGGGTCTAAATTGAATAATACAACACATCGTGGGTTTTTGTGATGAATAGAGCTGTACCCTTTCTTACCTTATTACTTATGTTTCTGTCATATAGTGTAAACATACCACTTAAGGATGAGCAAAGAATGCGTTTGCACCAGCAACTGTACCCCGTATCAGATTTGTTAGTACCGTGGACGAATACAAAACTTAAAGAATTCCGATCACGAGCCAGCCTTCTAAGTTGTTGAACTCGGACATTCTCCGAGAAATATTTACGTCCCACATATGTGCTATTCCAAGCGTTTGAATGTGACTATACTGTACTTGATGGTGAGCACAGTGCAATCCAATAACATCGGCTACTACCGAGGGATTTACAATCCATCCCGGTAAAGGTGTAAAAGCCGTAAAGGCTCCAGGGACCTTAAGGTTAACAGTAATTTCAGTTCAAAAAAAAAACTCCATTTATAGTAGTCGCTGTCATGCCGGCCTGCTCAAATGTCTCTTCAAGTTGTGTTTGAAGGACTCCATGTTGTAGGAAAGAGGGAAAACACTGGACGGGAGACAGTTCCAATATACAGCGCAACACGCGCATTTTAGTATTGGGTTATGATTTTATGGATCCACAGCAGTATCATTTATTTCTTCTGATTTTCTACTTATGCTTAGCCACTGATGAGTGATGTGATCAACTGTGATAAGGAAGACTGATTACGAAAAATAACCAAATATGCAACCATCATATCTTCAACTTAAGAGTATTAACTAGTATTAGTATTAACTTACGCTGATCTCATTATATACTAGTACTACGTGGTTTTGACTAAATACCACCTATAGGAATTACATACACTTTTGTTTTAATACTATCCTAAATCATACAATTACATGAAATGGGTGTGTCTTAAAGCAATAAACACCGTGGCGTTGTCAGAGAGAGTTGGTTAGATTGAATTTTTTTTTTATTGACTAAAAATAATGCTATGTTATATTAGAATATTTGATGCCGGGCCGAGACTGAGTTGTCGGTGATGTAACCGCGTAGTCATTTAGTTAAATGTTCACCTGTCGTTCTACGGCTAATCGGTTGAAAGCAACACTGTTGTTGGTTGTGTTATTAGTTATAAAATTATCTTTTTAAATCATGCACACTATTATGGTTATACGAACCCGATACGGTAATTTGTAATGGTCAGTTGTTACGTGTGTGTTCGTAAACGGCATTAAAGCAATTTTTATCGATTAACGTGATTTTTATTACGTTAAATGATTCTTAATCTATGTCAGTTATGAGGACTCTTACCACTGCACTATCAATAAATCTTTTTTTGTTCCTCGATACAACGCACCAAATAAGACTAATTAAAGAAACTAAAAGAACTCATTACTGAAAATGGCTTTTAAAATAAAGTTGCCTGCAAGTGAAATGCCAAGGATTTTTGGTCACATCTTTCGGAAAACAATCTTGCAGTTCTCGAGTGACGACCACGTTTTGGCAAGTTTAGTGCATGGCGTATTTAATAGAAAGGTTACCTGAGATACGGGTCATCTTAACAATGCTAAGCTAGCAACGTTCTTCAAATAAGGGCCTCTTAGACGCAAATCTTTAGATACTGTTTTAAAAATATTTCAAATAATTTATTTTCTGAATATATTTATATAACAATTTTACAAACAAGCATTTTATTTACAAACAAGCATATTATTATTTTGCAAGCCATTCTAATTTAGGCTTTAGTGTTAATTATAGATTTTGTAAACGAGCTATATAGACCAGAACAAATGTTTTCACCCCAGTGCAGCAGCTTTATTATATTAATCTAGGTTGATAATTTCGATGACTCTAAATTATACACGTGAATACGACAACACCCATTATTCTTAATTATTCTATAACATATGTTTATCTGATAGTTGAAACCCATTCACTTTCTTATGTTACGAAATAAATATTAGATATGATTAATGTTAAACGTGTAACAGCCGATAACGTCGCAATTTTCTCTATTTATGAACTTACCAGCTTACTTGTTACAGATTTAGTGTCGAATACGTTTCCAAACAAAATCAAAGTGGAAGTATTATGATTATGAAGTATGCTTACGTTTTTTTTAATGGCTTACAGGCTAGCTTTTGACTACCACAAGTGATTTTAAATGATGATGTGGTAGTGTGATACTTCAAGCCTAGAGAGTTTCTCGATATTAAACATTTACATCTTGAGAGTGGTAGCTAATAGCTTCTAGCTAGGTAAGCGATCCCTAGATAACTGTGATGGTTGAATCACGCACGATCTTTTGTCTTCTTTTCTATTACAAAAAAGGTATAATATTATTAAAGTTTTAGAAATGTTACAATCTTACTTCAATTCGTAAACGTAATTTACTCTAAATTTTAGTAATTAACAAAAAGTATCTAGATCTCTAGTGTACATTATTCTACATTGTCTGAAAATAACTCTTTTTTTTAAATTATTTTAAGTATAAGGTTGAAGCAAAATATGAGCGCAAAATATGATTAAGATGTCGTTTTCAAGTTGCCATTACATTAATTGTTCTCATTTATCCATTGTGTATTTGCACGAGTATAATAACGTAGATTATTGTTAGTAAATTCCTTATTTACTTACATAAATCGTAATTAGACCACGTTCAGTTGCAATAAGTATACTTACCTACTTTATTTGTGTTGTTTGCCTTATACTAATTATCAACTATGATTCATTAGTAGCTAAATATTATTTATGCCGTTAGGTATTAGTAATATTTAGTTGTTAAAAGTTATTATGTTTTTAATTGTTTATGACAATGAAGTTGCAAACAGTCATGCTGTCCACTCGACGTGTTAAGTATTCACTATTGACCGCATTCTGTATCTAAGTATAACCGACATCAAACAGAATCACATTCCTAACTGAGGTTGGTCAAGAGTTGAGCTGTTTCGTATACTGGTGAATGCCACCAGTCAGGCCAGAACACAAGAGTGCGGGCACTGTGGCTTTACGGCATAATTAGGTGTGGCGTGGTTGCCTTACTTTACAGAGGTCTTACCGAATTTTCATATTATATTTATACCATGCATGTTTTTCCCCTGTATTATATACTAAAACTGTCCCTTTCCAATCTTTCGTAATCCATTTTTCTGGGCCTTGGACAATCCCATATACTAAAAATCATAATTACATATTGTCATTTGCAATATATTGTTGTTATGGTTTCAGTAAACCAAAATCAAACCTAAATCACACCTGGCCAACAAAAAAACGAATTAATTAACTCTGGTCAGAATTTAAACTAAGGAGTAAGGACCTACGTATAGTTTGGTACTTTGACCGCACAATCACGAATGTAATCTCACTTGATACTTTTTAGAATATCCTCTATTATCTTTAAAAGTGTTAGAAGTCTAGAACGTCTTTACTATTCAGTAATTTAAACGATTTATAGTCAATAATGAAACTGTGAAATGATTACGTCAAGCATTATTAAAAGCATAATAAGTTTCTGAAATAAATGTTCGTAGGTAATTTCTCTGACGTCATTACATCGACAGTTCCAACCACATCGACGTAATCGAACACTGACCCACTATCTATTGCAAACCCGTGATTCATACAAATTTGAGAGTCAGAAAATGAAATTTGACTTAGACCTAAACTGCTTACGAGACGAAGTATGTTTTAATATCATAGCAGTAAAGGTAAAATTTGAAATTAATATTTAAAACTTGTGTTATATATCCGTTCATCCAGAATAAGAGAAATGAATGAATCATTGTTGGTATTACATTAGGTTTTGTATGCAATGAAAACTGGCCTTTGTTTAAACACACATCTGTTTTGGTGTCTTGTAATGCTTCTTACATTTGTGGACGTGTCCCACTTCATTGTTTTGGCATAGTTAAATGTATTGATACGCGTAAAACAGATGGAGCTACTTATTGTAAAATTCAAAGAGAAGTAACGGAATACTGCCCCACTGAAATTCATATTTTAGTTGGTGAGCAACACAGAACACAGTATGACGGAAGAACTGTTTAAACAATTGATATGACACGATGCAAAATCTGACTGAGAAGATAATTTTAATCATCAACCATGGGTATGTTCTGTTTTGCTCTGAGAATTGATGATGTATAAGTTACTACTTATCTTAGGTAGGTAATATACAAGAATAAATTGAATCCTACTAATGTAATCCAGCATACATATAAACATATATTGCTTCATAATTAGCATAATTTGAAACGGATGTGCAGCCGCAATGTTTTTATCCAATAAACTATTGCATTACTTTCTATTTCTAATACATTTATATCTACGTAGACTTCTTTCAAATATATTTATCCATAATTCTCCCAATAAATTTACAAGTTATAGAATTATAAGTGGAAACACGCTCCCATTAAACCAACCGAGGCCCTTTAAAGTATTTTCAACAACATACCTTCGTACGATATATTAATTGTAAATTCAATTTCACATACGTCTTGACTTGGCCTGCAAACACAAACCTTGCCTTGTTACAGTGTCTAAAATTTAAATTAAACAGTACTGCTTCAGTACCTTACACAAATTATGTATATTATTAACTCAAGCAAAACAAAAGTCGATGCAATTGTTCTTGCCATACGTAGGCAATTAAATTAACATACTTGATTTGATTCATAAATATATGTTCTGGTATATTATCAACTAGCTACTAGAAGCGATGATGGCGCAGTGGTAGCGTGTACGACTTCGCGTCGATTGACGTGAGTTCGAATCCCTACAATGAGCCTGAGCTTTCGGTGAAGGAAACATCGTGAGGAAACCATAGCATGGTGGTAGGGCATTTTCTAATGCCCGCCTGGCTAGCTACCACCCTCAAGTTGAAAATCTGCCGCCAAGCACCAATATGTGTGTTCCGGCAGCTGCACTTGAGAGCCCGTCTTCCACTAGGTTTAGCATGTTACCATCTTGGGCCGCATCGTCACTTAACATCAGGTGAGATTGTGGCCACTACGCCAAAACAACAACGATAAAAAAAAGCTGTTCCCACGGTTCTGCTCGCGTGGACTACAGAATGCCGTCGGTCGAGCGCGCGCCCGAATCGTGATGCCCCAAATCTCTCAAAAAACAGAAGACAAAAATGCTTATTGTGGGTGATCCTTACAAGATTAGATTAGATTAATAGATTTTTTTTATAGCGTCAACATTCCGGTTGGTTTAAACGCCCCCAAATGCGTCTCAAATGCGTCTTTTTTCCGAATTGTTTCACCGTTATCATCGCTCCTTAATTTGTATGTAACTTTATCGCACAAAATATATCCTATAACCTGGCCAGATTAAATAACTATGAATTAAAATAAAAAAAACATGTATACGGATAGGTTTATGCGTGAAAAAAAAAACGGACCAACAGAGAGACAGAGGCGTTAAGTTTTCTAATATGTATGATGGATATGGATAAACCGAGACCATCCCCTCGATATAAGTTCTCTAGATTTCTCAATATAACAGCTTTATAAGCCCGAACAAAGAGCTTTAGAAACTGACACTCACTTGTATGATTATTTTCTCATAGGTAAATCAATGAAAGTAGTATTCTTCTATGGTTATATTTCTTTAGTAGCTGTGCCCGCGGCTACGCTTGCGTGTACTACTACAAAAGGTTTTTTATTTTTTGTGCGGAACCCTAATTATTAATTATAAAAATTAATTCAGTCTGACATTGCCTATATGATTCAGAAATATATAATATTTCAATTTTTTAAATCTAATTATTTTTCCAAAATAAAAGTAGTTATGCCTTATAACATCAGCTATCTGCCAGTGAAAGTCCCGTCAATATCCGTCCCACCGTTTCGGACATTACCCGGAACAAACAGACAGACAGACAGACAAAAATTTTAAAAATAGGGTTTTTTGTTATTGATATCGTGTATACTTTCCTATTTATTTAGTAAAAAACTTGTTATTTTGACATTACAAACAAACACTTAATTTTATTATATGTATATAGATAGTCACTGACAGCTACACGTGTTACGCGCTGAAAATTGAATACTTTAATTATTTTTTGTAGTTATATAATATATTTTAATACTTCTTTTGGCGCGTTTATTAGAGGGTATGTTCAGAGATGCGCGAGCAACGCGGCGCAACATGTGACGGAAGTGCGACATGATGAAGTTAGCCGTCTATGGTAATATTGTAAATTTATATTCTGACTTTTTTTATTGTGTAAAAATAATTTAAGGATGTATTTTATTCGCTGCGTTATTTAGTAATTTTATGTCAAATTCATAGTAACCGTATAATATATAGAAGTTATGTTACTTAGAGTTAAAAGTGTTGTATAGTTTCTCGATGCTTTATTGTAGTACCCGATATAAATAACTACACTTGCGAAGTTAAGGTAATTGACTTGTTTGAATACAGATCCGTAAACATATCAAGACCAAGTCAATATAATGTATTTATATACATCGTTACAATAATGATTTAGCAAGTCTTATCTTTTCAAATATACACAAATGATAAGTGATAACTAAATATTCAGTACAGCAATTTGTGCTGAGGTTGAGGACTCTGTTTCACTGTTTGTTTCTGTGAAATACGTGACATACTGTTTTTGTACAAAGTTTGTCAAATACACGTGTCGTATGAAGAAGATATGAAATAGTTCCTTTCTCTGTACTATCTATAACAGCTATGAAATATTTAAGTTTGGTCGTTGAAGCGTTCAATTCGTTATCGGGTATTTGAAATAAATTTGTAAAGATTTAACCAAACTTCATTATGAAATTTAACAGGCTCTACAAGGATTACAAGGAACAAAAGCCATGTCATGGCTTTGTTGAGACAGTTAATTTTTACAATCCCTTGAACACAATAATCGAAGTCGCTTCCGTTCACAATGAACAAAACATAGAAACCCAGTGAAGAACGTGACGCGACGTCTTTATGTGCTAATGTGCGTTAACGCTTTATTACTTTTTTATTCAATTTTATTCGAATGAGGTTTTTCTTCCGCGTCTTAATTTCTTCCTTTGTTTGTAACTGGAAATTAATGAAGAGAAAAAATGTTACATTTTTTTCTTACACTCTCGTAAATTAACTGATGTCCCATTAGGTAACAAATGGCCTAAGTACACGAAACTAACATAACTGCTACATACAAAGACAGTTGACAATATTTCTATAATGTATACTATCATGTAATAAAGTGGAGTTTTTTTGTTTGTTTGTTTAAACACGCTAATTTCTGAAACTACCAGCCGGATTCGAAAAATTTTGTATATGATAGCCAGGTTCTTGAGG
This sequence comes from Saturnia pavonia, assembly GCA_947532125.1. Lineage (NCBI taxonomy): Eukaryota > Metazoa > Arthropoda > Insecta > Lepidoptera > Saturniidae > Saturnia > Saturnia pavonia. The sequence goes on along the minus strand of OX383899.1, from coordinate 2,496,015 downwards.
AATAGTATAGGTTATATAGCATTAGGCTATACCTCTCAACTAGCCTTAAATATTGATTTTTGTTAAGTAAGTCGGAAGCAATAGCGCACCTTAACTGCTTTATCGGTAATGGTTAGTGGATACGTAAATACAATGTTCTACAAAAATATTTCGCCTTAGTACATCTAAAAAAAGTCCGCGACACCATATGCCAATTTCTTATATATGAGCCACAATAAGATATTTTACGACAATTGGCGAGTTAAGTAGAGGGTAAAATTGAGAGCTACACGCTTCATGTGGAGAGAGTGCTATGGATATCAGTGATAATCATTTGAATTCATTTTAATTTGAATTTGAAAATTTTTGCAATAAATTTATATTTTGTTACGCTAAAGAAGTATAACAACACACATACACATTTTAATTTATTCCACTAGCTGGTGCCTGCGACTTTGTTCTTTAGAATATGTTTTTGATTTTCCATGGGAAATATTTTTCTTATCTACGTTAAAATTTGGCTGTCTTTTGTTATACATGGAAAATTTACGAATTTTACTCGTATAATAGATTTTTGAAGTTAGTCCGAATATTGTGACTTTCCTTTGTCTCATTTTTTGTTTTTTTGAAATTTTCCAAGTACTGACACGCATAAAACAAAAAAAGTCCGCGATGGTATATGTCTATCCCATGTCTAACCCACAATAACCATTTTTTATCCTTTACATTTTACGGGAAAGAATGGCTTATTTACGAAGTGATTTTAAGCAATACAGCATTAATCCTTATCCAATTAAGTAAATCCTTAAATACATTGTCAATTTAATATAGATTTTCGTCAAGCTAGCTCAGTCAGATAAATAATGTTGCTCGACAAATAAAGATAGAGGTTTATTAAAACAGAACACTGTGTTACACATTTCAAAAGTTACAATTAGTTCTGAAATAATTAGTAACAACGACAGACATTTTATAAAATAGTACAAGCGACGCGATAGCTAGAGCTCTTCTTCATATCTCTGTCAAAAATTAAGAAAAGAACATCAACACACGCCTATACCACCAGATTCAAATATTAGCTATATACAACCTACATCGCGTATTCGCAGTAACGAGGCGGGAGACGTATTTCACGACGTCTGGAAATACTAGGCCCGGGTTGTCTTGCTATATACTCCCCCTCTGGTCTAGGAGTACGCCCTCGTTCCTGGACCAGTTCATGACCCGTACGCTTCGGACGTCCGCGTCGTCGCTTAGGTATAACAGGTTTGGGTGGTAGGTCATTTCCTGTACCATTATCAATGAAGGGCGTCAGATCCTGGCAATGGTATTTCCCTAAGCTTTCCTCAGGACTTCGCATTGATGATATCAGAAAAGTAGTTGGACTAACTTTCTTGGTTATTATATATGGTCCGTCGCGTTTAGGAACAAATTTGGCGATGATACCTTTGCTTCCTTGACTTAGTACATGAGATCGAACGAGGACTTTATCTCCTACTTCGTAAGATTGACTATGTCGGCGAGATTGATCGGCAATCTTTTTGGATTGATCTTGCTTTTTCGCAGGAGTCAGGCGATACGGAGGTACAAAAATTGAAGAATGGTCACCCGTACCAATACAATGCTCAGCAAAAAGGGTTGGCTCTCCCCCTAGCTGGAAAATGTCCGTATTGTCAACCAAGACTTGCGCCAGCAGGTTCCGGTCAGGTGGGTTTAACAATGTGCCTTCGTCATCTCTGAGTACATCAGTAGAGGAGCAAGAAAACTTTGTCGATATAGAGGGTTCAAAACGCATTTTGTATTGAATGCGGTGATTATTTGCAAAATGCCAATATTTGCGAGAAAAATCCTTAACTACTTCGGCGGCAAACAAGAAATCCATGCCGAGCAGTGTTTCATTGTTACGTGCTTCAGGAAGGATAAGAAAAGGAGTCCTAATGACCTTCTTCTCTAAATGCACGTCGAGAGTTGTCACGAGGACGTCTATGTCTCGAATGAAACCATCAGCGAACTTAATGCGTCTTCGTGCTGGAACGAGAGGGTGTCCCTTTCGACTGAGGAGGGCGTATAGTGTGTAACCCGCCATACAATGCTTAGCCCCGGTGTCAATCATCGCAGTTCCCGACGAACCTAAAATTTCTATATCAAAAATCGGCCGTAAAATTTTAGTAAGTTTTAGATCGGAGCTCTCACCGGCGCGCTCGTTATCTACACAATATATGTCACTACACACCTTATTATTATTTAAAACATTCTCAGAAATATTATTATAATAAACAAAATCATCTTGTGAAAAATCATTAAAATGATCTTTATGCCCTTTTACATCTGGGTCGTATTTGAGAACAAAAGGAATATCATGAAAATAGTTCGCAAGTTCTTTTGCATTATGGATGTTTTTATAACAAAACTCATTAGAATTAGAAAAATTATAACATCCAACTATACCTTCTTTTTCATTTCGAATGACATCGATACAAACACTGTCATTATTTGGAAAAGTGACATTGTCTTCTTTTGACAAATTATTGCCGGTTGTGTGTTCGCTCGACAATTTGTTGACACGGAAATCATCATTATTATTATTATGAAATATTTTAGTATGATCTTTATTATTAAACTGAAAAGTCGGCTCTATTGTCGAACTATCACACGACCAGTTATTATGTTCACAAAAAACATTTGCATGAACATTTTTATAGCAAGTAGACAAAGTAACAGGCATAAAATCATCACGGATATTATTATCACTAGAGTTTGTACTATTAAAACTTTGTTCATTGTTACATTTTGGACAATTTTCCCTAGTTACGTTCTTTGTACCACATTTGTAACACGAAACAGCCTGTTTAAAGGTACTTGACTCACCTTTGTTCGCACACTTACGGCACTGATCACGTTGATGTCCATAGCGTTTGCAATACACGCAGAAAGGCCGTTGTCTCGCCAATGGCGCGCGCTCATCTCGTGATGGCGAGATGTATACACGCGCGTGCTTTACGCGTGACGTATGTTGTTCGTCGGTCAATCGCGGGAACGTGACGTGCAGAGCGCTGCCACGCCACACACTAGTACTCCCGTGCGGCTTCACGCTCGTAGCGGAGTTCGAACATCGTGCGTTATATGTTGAGGATGAGGGATGAGTTGACATTCTGTTACCATTACGCTTTCTATGCATGCCCATAGAATTTGGGGCTTCTTGCCTGCTAGTTGTGGATTCCTTTAAGGAATCTTCTACGACTCTTGCCCTTGACAGCAATTCTGAAAAACTTTTAATATCCTCTCTTCGTAATCTTTTCCGAATCTTTCTGTGAAGCAATCCGTAAATCATGTCTAACTGGACCTTAGTGGTCAGATCGTTTGTTGGAAGGCGTGTTAGAAGGGCTCGACTCTTCGCCACGAAGATATCGGTTCGTTCATTTTCACCTTGCTCGACCCTGAATAATTCTCTATAGATTTTGTATTCAGGTCGGCGATCGCCGTAGGCATCACGAAGGAACTGTATCACGTCTTTCCAAGAAGTGACCTCAGCGCGTATACTCTGCCACCAGATTGCGGCTTCAGAGGTAAGCAACATAGAAAGGCCCTTGATGGCAAGGGCATCGCCAATATTTGAGCATTCTTTGTAAGCTTCTATTGCATCGATGAACTCTTCAACGTTTTCTTCTGCCGCTCCCGAGAATCTAGATGAACATTGTGCAAAATTTCCAGACTTTTCTGCCGTACTCGGTGTTGGCACCGGTGATTGAACGATCAGAGGAGACGAAATCGTCGACAAGCGTTGCAACATTCGTTCGCAGACCTCAGAATTTGATTGTTGTATAGTTGTCAGCAAGGCGGCGCAGTTCTCTTGGGACAGCGTGATGCTGCTGCCATTAAGATCATCGTCTTTAGGAGACTGCCGTTTCCGTGTTTTCGGCATTGTTTTCTAATTATACTTACACTGTGGTAACGATTATGTACACACAGAGTAGATTCCACTAATTTTCAGTAACTTTGTTGTGGTATTCTGCCCTCAAGTTGGGACGCCATATTTCGTCAAGCTAGCTCAGTCAGATAAATAATGTTGCTCGACAAATAAAGATAGAGGTTTATTAAAACAGAACACTGTGTTACACATTTCAAAAGTTACAATTAGTTCTGAAATAATTAGTAACAATGACAGACATTTTATAAAATAGTACAAGCGACGCGATAGCTAGAGCTCTTCTTCATATCTCTGTCAAAAATTAAGAAAAGAACATCAACACACGCCTATACCACCAGATTCTATATATTAGCTATATACAACCTACATCGCGTATTCGCAGTAACGAGGCGGGAGACGTATTTCACGACGTCTGGAAATACTAGGCCCGGGTTGTCTTGCTATAAGATCAATATGGCCCTTTACAGCATGTAATTTAAATGAATATTTTCCGAGATATTACAGATGTTGTAAATATCAAAATATAGATACTAGTTGCGCCTTCTTGTGACAAACTTGTGATCAATTGTTTAGTCTATGTTCTTTTTATTTAAATAAAATTGTCGTTCGCAAGTCACAGTTGAAGCACGTTGTTTTATTATAGGTTATGGGCCCAGACCCGTATAATAGCTAGATATTGTGAGTTTATTGTTAGAATTATCAATGTGATGAACAATAGACTGTGCTTTTCACCATCAGTCTTGTGTGTAAAGTAATCAGTTAGCTATTTTCAACCCAGTAGTAACGTGCGTGACAGTCATGGCGTCCAGTTCGAACTATCTTATTAGCGTACCGAAATTACAAGGGCGCGAGAACTATAGTGAATGGTGTTTCGCCGCAGAAAATTTCCTTGTATTGGAAGGAATGGTTGGGTGTATAAAACCTGAGCCTGATCAACCTCCAGCAGCTGCAGATGATGCGAAAACAAAAGCCAAGCTGATATTAACAATCGACCCGGCTCTTTATGTTCATATAAAAAATGTCAGAACATCGAAAGAATTGTGGGATAAATTGAAGATGTTATTCGATGATTCGGGATTTACTAGAAGAATTAGTCTCCTGAGGAATTTAATATCTATTCGATTTGAAAATTGCACTTCGATGACGTCCTATGTAACACAAATTGTTGAAGCTGGTCAGAAATTACAAGATACGGGATTTGCAATAACCGACGAGTGGATTGGCTCTATCATGCTGGCGGGTCTAAGTGAAAAATATATGCCCATGATAATGGCCATCGAACATTCTGGCATCATAATTACATCCGACGCCATTAAAGGGAAATTGATGGACATGGAACCGGAAGACAGTGATGTCAATAATGCATTCGTATGTTTCCGCAAGAATCATATTCAACGTTCAAAGTATGGGAAGAATATACAGACTATGGCCAATAAAGATAGTGGGAAAAAAGAAGTGTCGACATCTGTCAAAGGAACACCAAATGTCAAATGTTACAATTGTAAACAACATGGTCACTATCGTAATCAATGCACTAACAAAGATAAATCTTCTAAGAATTCAGAAAATAAATCGTCAAAAACAAGTAATGCATTTAGTGCCGTGTTTTTTAACAGAATATTTGATAAGAATGACTGGTATGTTGACTCCGGAGCCAGTTCGCATTTGACAAGCAATAAAGATTGGATTATCGACACGTGTCATTCTGGCTTTACCAAAGAAATCATGGTTGCTAATCAGAATAAAATCCCAGTGCTGTGTTGTGGAAACGTAAACATAACAACGTCGACTGAAGAATGTGATTTTAACATAACTGTTGAAAATGTTTTATGTGTTCCCGAGTTATCTACTAACTTATTGTCAGTGAGCCAGTTAATAAGGCAGGGCAACAAGGTGCATTTCACTGGCAAAGGATGTGAAATACTCAACAAAAAAGACACTCTAGTGGCTACTGCATCGCTTGTGAATGGAGTTTACAAACTAAACACTACTACTTGTTTGGCGGCAGCAGTAGCAGAGTCTCCAGAAGTTTGGCATCGTAGATTGGGACACGTCAACAGTTATAACATGAATAAAATGCAGGATGCTGTGGAGGGAGTCAAATTTATTGAGACGGCTAAAATCAACAAATCTAACTGCATAGTGTGCTGTGAAGGTAAGCAAAGTCGTTTGCCTTTTGCTCATGAAGGGAACAGGAGCACTAAGCTATTAGAAGTGGTACACAGCGACATCTGTGGCCCGATGGAGAATATATCGCTAGGAGGATCTAGGTATTTCTTGATCTTCGTTGATGATCACAGCCGCATGACATATGTTTATTTCTTGAAAAACAAAAATGAGACTTTACAGTGTTTTAAAGAGTATAAAGCAGTAGTTGAGAATTCAACATCAAATAAAATTAGAATTTTGAGAAGTGATAATGGCAGAGAGTTCTGTAATAGAGATTTTGATAGTTATTTGAAGAAAGCAGGTATAGTTCATCAAAAGTCAAATCCTTACACACCTGAACAAAACGGGCTTAGTGAGCGCATGAACAGAACGCTAATTGAAAAAGCCAGGTGTCTTTTGTTTGATGCTAAACTAGGTAAGGAGTTCTGGGCAGAAGCCATTAACACTGCTGTTTATTTACAGAATAGAATTGTAAAAACTAGATTGAACAATCGTACACCATACGAGTTATGGACAGGGACCAAACCAAACCTCAGTCATTTAAGGATTTTTGGTAGTACTGTCATGAAGCACATACCCAAGGAGAAAAGACATAAGTGGGACAAAAAAGCTGAACAATGCATACTGGTTGGCTACCCTGAAGATGTTAAAGGATATAGGTTATATAATCCATCAACGAAAGCTATTACAACTAGTAGAGATGTTATCATCATAAAAGAAAAATTATCTCATCAAGAAGATTTGATTGAAGTAGAAGAGATAGATGACAAACCGACAGAGAACAGGCTACACCTGTCTTCAGTGGGAGAGTTCTCAGATCACAGTAGAGAGGATTCGTTGACTTCTTTGGAATGCGATAAGGATGAGTCCTATATATCAGATGAGGAGTTGACATTTGAAGAAGAGTTGCAATCAGATACCATAGTAAGGACATTACCAAAACGGCAGAGAAATCAGCCAGACAGATATGGACTTATGTGCACAGAAGAGTGTTATAAAGATTTCAGCAATGAACTGTCATTAGAAGAAGCACTGCAAGGACCAGAGAAGGAGCATTGGGAACAAGCTGTCAAGGAAGAGCTGAAAAGCTTTGAAGACAACAATGCATGGGAAGTTGTTGATATTCCTGTAAGTGGCAATATTGTAAAATGCAAATGGGTTCTCAAGAAGAAGTGTGATGCTGAAAATAATGTCCGTTATCGAGCCAGGCTTGTGGCTAAAGGGTGTTCTCAAAAATATGGTGTGGACTACAATGAAACATTTTCTCCTGTTGTGCGACATACAACACTTAGGTTATTATTTGCTTTATCAGTGCAATTGAATCTAAATGTGACTCATCTAGATGTGAAAACCGCCTTCTTGAATGGTGAACTGTCAGAGACTATATATATGCAGAAACCTTTAGGTTATATCTGTACAAATGATAAAAAGATTCTAAAATTGAAGAAAGCTATATATGGTCTCAAACAAGCATCCCGAGCATGGCATAATAAAGTAGATAGTTGTATGTTAGCGGATGGTTATGTTAAATCTAAAATAGAACCATGTTTATATTTAAAATGTGTTGGCAGTAGCAAAACCATTGTGACATTGTATGTCGATGATTTTTTTGTTTTTTCAAATGACGAATGTGAAACTAATCATCTTAAGAGCATGTTGGGTAAGAATTTTGTGTTAAAAGACTTAGGGATTGTAAAAGAATGTCTTGGCATGTCAGTATGTTTTAATAAACTAAATGGTACTGTCACCTTGAGTCAAGAGAGATATATTGATAAGTTATTATCTAAGTTCAATATGGCTGATTGTAAAACAGTGAATACTCCAATGGAGATCAATTTAAAGTGTAAAAAGGAGGATAATTGTAATAGTCAGAATCCCTATCAGCAACTAATCGGTAGCTTAATGTACTTAGTTGTGCTTACACGACCTGATATAGCTTATGCAGTGTCATATCTAAGCCAGTTTAATAATTGTAATACTGAAGAACACTGGGTGTATGCTAAAAGAATATTGAGATATTTAAAAAAAACAAAAGATTTAGGTTTTAAATATAGTAAGGGTAAGAATGATTATATTGAAGGATATGTTGATGCAGACTGGAGCAATGATGTTAATGATAGGAAATCATATTCCGGATTTTGTTATAAATTATCAGGTTCTGTTATATCTTGGAGCTGTAGTAAACAAAAATGTATTGCACTCTCTAGTACAGAAGCAGAATATGTATCAATATCAGAGGCCTGCAAAGAGGCAGTGTATCTAAGAAACTTACAATATGAAGTTACTAAAAGATTGTATTGTATTAACTTGTATAATGATAGTATGAGTGCACAGAAATTATTACTAAACCCTGTATTCCATAATAAAACTAAGCATATTGATGTCAGATATCACTATAGCAGAGAAATGATAAATGAAAACATTGTTAGTGTTAATTATTTATCTACATCAGATATGCCTGCAGATTTGCTCACCAAAAGTTTAAATGCTGTAAAACATTATAAACACTTGAATTCTTTAGGAATTGTTAAAGTATAGTTTTACTTAAGTTTTTTGTTAAGTATTGAAGGTTAATATGATCTATATTTTGAGTGGGAGTGTTGTAAATATCAAAATATAGATACTAGTTGCGCCTTCTTGTGACAAACTTGTGATCAATTGTTTAGTCTATGTTCTTTTTATTTAAATAAAATTGTCGTTCGCAAGTCACAGTTGAAGCACGTTGTTTTATTATATTTAAAATGCAGGGACATAGGGGTGGGGCGGGTACCGGCCCTATATACCATGGTCAATAATTATATGTCGCTCTTTCAGGAGTAACCTCTAAACAAAACATGTTTGTATTTTCTAATGACAAAAAAAATAAAGGTGTGTGTGCGATTCACACACGATAGAAGTGAAACTTCATTTTAAAAGACATTTTCTATTTTATTTAAACAGTGTGCAGTATACATACACACCGACATTAACTCTCTCGCTCTGGCTCACACAAAGAGGAGAAACCGATAATGTGCGTTAAACGTTTAACGTTTAACGCTTGGAAGTCGCATAAGAAGTTTCACTTCAAAAAGATGTAAACGTTGTTTATAAGGACATTCTGTAGTAGGTAGGTATATTTAGTATTAGCATTGTACCCGTGCGAAGCCGGGGCGGGTCGCTAGTTAACAGTAAAGCTCAACTTTAACCTTATCATGTTTATAACGTGTATTGATTTATTATTTTATTTATTGTATATAGTTCGGTACACGAACTCACCTTAGCCGTAGGTACTAAACTCATATATGTTGAGAAATAATAATGGTGCAAGTTTTATATAGAAATAAAACTTGTATTATTGAGCATTGACGATGCACAGCATCTGTGAGAGGGCGTTGTATACTTCCGCTTGTTTTCCACCAATCACAGCGCTTTAAACTGATGACCTTGTGCTCTGCAGCGCCATCTACTGAGTTTAAGTCACAGGAGGCCGGTGGGGGCATTTAATCAGTCATAGCAGTCTCTCATCAGGAGCTTTGAAATGGATGCTGTGCATCGTCAATGCTCAATAATACAAGTTTTATTTCTATGTAAAACTTGCACCATTATCGGCATGTGACGATGCACAGCATCTGTGAGAGACGTGTTTATAACTCCTGGTGACGCGATAACGACGCTATGTGAAGTGGATGTAATTAGTATTATTAAGCTGTAATCACACAAAGAATTTAAACTAGTCACACGATGACACTAGTAAAATAATTCTATTATAGTAAATATTATTGGTAATAAATCCAATACTTAAATCTATCATCGTAATAATAAGTTATACGAGATAAAAATAACCAAGCACTTTTTAAATTATTGAATTTTTCTTAAGAGTTGTATTTTTGTTACACCAGCAACTATGGCTAAGAATATGAAATCCCGATACCATTTTAAAAAAGACAACCGATTCCAAAGTACTCAGTTAACTCAATCTCAACCCAGTTTTTATCCAGATACCAACAAGAGTTCACTAAGCAGTTTGTGTCTTAGCTTTCATAGTAATAAAAGACTAACTATTACACTCGGCCAAGTTTGTGTGGCCATGATACCAATTTCCACTGGCAGGACTCCGGAGAATATGAATATTATTTATTCTAAGATATTGAAACTCCATAGCCTGTCTAAGCCTGCGTTAGCTTTACATAGAGATGGGAATCAAAATGACAAGCATCGTTGTAGAGGTTTTAGAACGCCTCCAATAAAACTAGGCAGTGTAGTCGTCGGCCTGACGCCAAGAGCAGAATGCAAGCCTACATGACGCCTTATGTCCTTCGCGGTGGATTATCCTATAACAACCTCAGACAACCATGGCACTCGGACACCAAATTGACAATTGCTCTGCTCTAAATTACGAAGGGAAATTGCTTTTACACTTGTTTAACTAAGAAAATTCTGAATTTAAGATTATGTATCTTCTAGGAATTATAATGTTAAGAATCTAACATTCGATTCCACAGCTTGACCTAACCCATCAATCCCATGAGGTTTTGTATGTTTTTAATATTTTATAACTTAAGTTTAAACGTTATTTGCGGGTTTGATCGGTTTGTAATGCCTTCACTCCGAGTAATAAGCCGACATCCTGGATGGGCTGTGTGACGTCGACTATCCTTCTAACGTAATTTCTTCATAACTATTTGTATGGAAGCGAACGAATGTTTTCCGAGAATCCAAATAAAGAAATTTTGTCCTCAGCGCTGGCTACTCAGCTGCTTGCCTCCCTCGTGAGAATCTATCCGTGATGAGATAGTAGACATCAAAGAGATAATGTCAAGTTGCTTGGGATTAGTGACAATGTCCGCCTTCTTTGCGAATATATAATATGGATTATTCCATTGACTGCCTAGAAAATCTGTCTCTGTCAACGGCAGACTTTTCAGGCCCAATTATCTGCTGACCTGGATTCAATACTGACTTCACGTGAATGACAGTACATCTCAATATATACATTCACTCACTCCTTTACTTTGCATCTGGGCTTGAAATACGAACATCACCAGTTAGATGAAAGTCCTCCTGAACTCATGTACTCCACACCTGGGCTTGAAGTAACGAGTGTGACCAGATAGACGAAAATCGTCCAGAACAGTAGCACTACCTCAAAGTTCTTTGGAGTACAAAGCCAACGACGGGCCAGTCACCTTAGTAACAAAGGATGCGTTGAAAGTATGTACTATCCGAAATTTCTTTGCTACTTCCGCCTGCAATAGATGAGTAGTAGTTTCAGCTACCTACAACATAAAATAAACATTACATTACAAATTAAAACTCATTTAAATAAATTAAAATAATAATAATGAAGATGATAATATGTATATTCAATATTTTCAAGGACTCTAAAGCCGATTCGGAAGGCATTGTCCTTTAGAGAAGAATCGGCAAGAAACTCTAAGGTTGTTGTTTATAACCCTATTATCTCTTTACAATAACTACATTAATAAATATATATATATATTAATAACTAATAAGTAATATATGTACATAGTGGATTTTTGAGATGAGGCAGTAAGGTAGTAAGGTTATCGACTAAGTTATAGGCCCAACGTCCGTCTAACTTTAAATGTAACCCAAATCGATTGCTATTTTTTTTTATCGTTGTAGTTTTGGCTTAGTGGCCTCAATCTCACCTGATGTTAAGTGACGATGCAGCCCAAGATGGTAACACGCTAAACCTAGTGGAAGACTGGCTCTCAAGTGCAGCTGCCGGAACACACCTATTGGTGCTTGGCGGCAGATTTTCAACTTGAGGGTGGTAGCTAGCCAGGCGGGCATTAGAAAATGCCCTACCACCATGCTATGGTTTCCTCACGATGTTTTCCTTCACCGAAAGCTCAGGCTCATTGTAGGGATTCGAACTCACGTCAATCGACGCGAAGTCCATCCGAAGTACCACTGCGCCATCATCGCTTCAACTCGCTTTTAGACTCAAATACTTTTTTTAAACATGGGGATGCCCGTCATTCATATTGTTATGAGAGACTCCTAACTGTGCTCCTAGACACTAATTTGCACGGTAGTCTTGACCTTCGCGGATTTGACTGAGCGCTTTATTTTCTAAAATTGAGTAAATTTTCTAACCTTATAATGTCTTGATTCGCCAAAAAGTTTGTATCTCACATTTCGTCTTAACGATTTTGTATAAAATGGATTCAAGAATTGCGTGACTTGAGACCATAAGAGAAGTGGAGGTTGATCGACAAATAAGTCTGAACGGTGAAACGTCCAATTTAATCAAATGACAAACTTGTATAGACAGAGCATTAAGTATAAAAATAATTTACGAGGATCAATTTGTAGTTGAATACAGCGCAATACCTTGAGAATAAACATTAAAGATTGTGTTAATATAACAGTATGTGTTTGGTACATTTAACAACTCGTATTATTTATTCCCACTTCGTGAACTTTCTGAGGTGAACAAACAACTTCTATTGCTGGACCCAGAAATACCAAAAAATATTACGTTTGTTGAAACAAGTAGGAAAAATAACAGATATATTTATGAAGGAAGCAGATAAATTGTGATCACTCTTAGCAATAAGATCATCAAAATTAATTTGATTTTTATAATGGCAATTATATTGATTTTAATCATTTTGACCAATTATACGACAATGAAGAACGTTAAAGCACGTACTATAACGGTTTTGTAAAACATGTCAGTGATCAAAACGAACTGCAGAAACTTCTTCAATACTAAACATTATGTAAAAACGCTGTCCACAACATCGAATATTGCTAAATTATTTAAATTTTGTTATTTTAAATGATTCATTAATAATTACTCGTTGATTTCGCGTGGAATTTAATAATTTAGTTTAACACAAGCCATGCCATAAGTTATAATAGTGCCGATTAATAAGCAAAACCTCCGCTTGTTTCAGAATCTCCGTTGACAGCCAAGAACGCTCGTTAATGAGGTGAGTAAAAATATTTTCTTTATCGTTAACTACCACTGTTCATCTAACTTACAACACCAACAGATTATGTTTTCCGAGAAATTTCTTGGTCACTATAAAGTTAATATGTATCGAGTGTGTGGTCGCATATTGTGGAAACTACGAGAATTTGCATCTATTTCATATGCATAAAAGTACATTGTATATAAAGAAATATTATTGTCCTGCCCGACCCCCACCGCCCAGCCCAAACTACAAAGGATATAAATTTGAGATTTGGGGAGGGTGTTGATTTTGAGACGTAACAACATATAATTGCTTTTTTCTGCTCTTAGATATAATACTATGATTTTAATACTTGCTTCTTTAAGTGGAACACTTCTAACAGTTTCTTTTATAAAAACGTCATTATATTTTTTAGAAACATTTTTTTGATATTTAACTGTCTAAACATCTGACTCCCTTTTAAGATTTCCAGGGTTGTGATTTTACTTTCATATATTTTATATAATAAATTAAAAATAAGTACATAACCTCTGTATCTATGTAGAAATTCTATGCCTTAGTTTGCTCGTTCTAATGTTATTTGTTTAACTCGTAAGTCACGTACGATATTTACATGGTTCATTGTTATGAATAAATATTTAAGAAGTCACCATATGGCAACTGAAACGTGAAAAGTTATATAATGTTGTGTTTAAATTAATTCAGTCTCCCATTGCCTAAGATATCTTAATCTTATATGATTTAGAAAAATTTTTCCTTTTTTTTTAATCTAATTATTTTTCTAAAATAAAAGTACTTATTCCTTATTACATCAGCTATCTGCCAGTGAAAGTCCTGTCGAAATCGCTCCAATCTTTTCGGAAATTACCCGTAACAAACAGACAGACAAGAGTAAAAGAAATGTATTTTTTGTTATAGTTATCGTGTATACTTTTTTATGCATTTAGTAAAAACCTGTTATTTTGACATTACAAACAGACACGGCAATTATATTATATGTATAGAGTGATATGTATAAACAAGCTTGCCCTGCAGACGTTCTACCTTTCCCAAAAGTCAATAACTCGACCACAGTGCTACCTATCCCATTTTTTCCTGATACCCAATTACGCATATCCATCCTTTGAATCGTGAGTTATAGTTTTGACTTCATACATAAACCGGTTAGATTTTTTTTAGTTCTTCCCGATTTTTAAAATTGTCCGTGAAACTGTCCAGTTTTACTTTCCATAATAACCAAATTTATGATATTACGATCATTTTAAAATAAAAAATATCCAAATCGGTGCATCCGTACGTTCTCAAATAACTTACCAACGAGTAGCATTCCATTTTTATTTATAAAGACTAAGCTATTTCATATTTACATTATTGTATTATTATAAGCATAATTGTTGAATCCGTAATAATGCTGAAGTCGTACTAACAAACATATAAAGCAATATAAAGTTTTGGTGACGTACAGTTTTAAACAGTATCTATATACGTGTTATTATTTAATTTAAAAGAAAACATTAAATGTTCTGACATTCCATCATTGTTAAATGTCGATACAAACAAATCTAATACCAAACCACATGTCTTCTACATTCACAGAACCGGATTGTCCGGTTTTTAGAGTTTAAATATCGACAGATGTAGCTACGCTAAATAAAGGTATATTAATGTACTAAATATACAAATATTATACATATATTTTTGTTATACATATTACGTCATCATGCTGGAATATTCGCAGGGACAACTGAAATACTAAACACCTAGTATTAATGACCACGCCATTGCTGTAGTATCTTCCCGTTGGTGTCATCCTCTCAAGTCACTAAAGGCAACTCAGTCAGTTCCCTAATCCTATATCGTTTCCTGTCGATAGCAAGTGTATCCTCCGATTGTATCAGACCCGTCATATCTCCGATAGAATAATATATATGCTATGGTTCAACTCCAAATCACAGTCCTCGTTACGAGAGTAGAAAAATATTTTTATTTCTCTCTTTACCACATTTATTCCACGATAATGAGTGCCACGTGATGATATTTAGATTGCCCTCAAAGTTCCGTTACGAGTGAATTCTGTTGTTATATAATAACATTTATATTGATTTATCCAAAGATTATATTTCAAGAGAAAGTGCCGTTAGAATAGGTTTATTAATGATTTATAAATTACAAGCTATTAAATTCGCGTAATTTATTTAATAGAGACGGAGAAATCATTGGCAGTTTATTATCTAGTTATCATTTATCCACCTAACATTTATTGCTTTTTATATATTTCATTGTAGAAGCTCTACAATTATTATCATAATATAATTAAACTCCGGAAAAATTAGGCTGTCATACAGATGTTCTTCTGATCTTCCATGATAATAAATTGTAACAGTTACAATATTCCAGTTATATAGTCAATGCACCTTATACCTAAGTATAAGCATTCTCAACTAAAAATGTAATCCTAACAGAGTCAAATGAATGATAAATTGCTACTAATGAGAACTGAGTAGAAACATTTATAATCTTTAAAATTTGTTTTAAAATCCCGTCGTTAAAAATTCTTCTACGCATCGGAGTTAATAAAGATAAATATACCCACCTTTAATGATATAACATAATAACACTAAATCTCGGAGTTGTAGAAAAGATAAAATCTCAACAACTATTATGATCATTATCAAATACTGTTTGTGTTATATGGTCAATGCCAACTTTTCTATGTTCATGTTACGTAATCTGTCATGTAAAGTTCAGCTAGACCAAATAATATGCTGTCATTATCTATATATCTATACATATTATAAAACACAACGTCTCTCTGTCTGTGTCTCCGTTTATGTTCTTTTCACGCGGTAACCACTTATCCGATTTGCATGCTTTTTATTTTAATTCATAGCTATGTTATCTGGCCAGGTTATAGAATATATTTTGTAAGATAAAGTAAATACGAAATAAGCAGTAACGATAATGGTGAATCAATTCGAAAAAAGGATGCATTTGGGGCGCTTAAATCGCTTACGCTGAGTAAACCATACGAGATATATCAATGTTCTACATAATTGTAGATCTTAAAAAGACCTACAAAAATACTCGCGATAGCATATATCTATCTTCTAAGGATCACTCACAATAATAATTTTTGTCTTCCGTCTTTTGAGCGGGGAGCACGATTCTCGCGTGTGCTCGACCGTCGGCATTCTGTAGTCCATGCGAGCGGAGCCGCGGGCACAGCTAGTTTCTTTTATAAACATGCACTGGTATTTTAGTATATCTCAATCTGTTTATTTTGTTTTCGTAGCAAAAAAATGTTAATTTAATAGATCCAATTGAATCTATTAATGTTTTCACTTGCTTAAGAAGATTGTAGAAGTAGGAGTTTTAAAGTTGTAGAATAATGTAAAATATGGTCAAATTTATTTTAAGTGAAAGAATAGCGCTGGTAATATTGATCGATGCGAGTGAAGAAACAATCTGTGCTGATAAAGATAGCTAGCTGTCTAGATCTGTAGATTCATGCCGACTGAAGGTTAGATTTAAACAGGATAATTAATCACTATGGAAAACACCTTACCGGTATAGCATTCTAATGAATGTGCTTGAGTGTGACACTTATGATGAGCCTACTTTACGCTTAATTAACGCGTGTTAATTTTATCAAAACAGTAAAGCAAAGTTTTACCTTGAAAGAGATAAAATGTATTCATTTATGTTGTCCAAAGATTTTGTTAGGAAATATTGATAGATTTGAAAGTTGTTTAGCCTGCGATGTTTTCTACTGCAGAAACACAACCGTTTTTACCATGAACTGCTTTCTTCCAACTTAAAGCGTGATTGTAATTACGAGACGTTCCAACATAACCTTTGAAAATAACAATCTGTCTTTATGAATCATGGTTCAAAATACTAAAATCAGACGGACCACATGATCATTTATTACTTTTGTTACATAAAATAGTTGCCTGAGAAAACTCTCCAAAAGAGGTAGGGAGACTGGTTGTGACAGGGGTAGGTAATTTAAGCGGCAACGGTGGTTAAACTAAAAACGATGTTTTTACATGACTGTGTAAAAAAGCGTAAAAGAAGATTATTTTTGCCTGTTAAGTTGTGGACCGGTCGAAAAGATTGCTTTATAATACATTATAAACATAATAATATTGTGTTTTGTATCTAAATAAAGCAACTACATTGTGAATGTTCTTAATAAAAAGTCTTACATTACGTTTGTTTTTTGTTCTAACATTTTACCCCTTAAGTTGTAACAAATAGCCCCTGACGCGGAGTTAAAAGTTACCGCCTCTTTTCTTGGAATTTTTATCGTTTAAGTCCCTTATAATATGCTAGTACCAAAAAATATTTTTATATTTAAAACCTGAACAGTTACTTTATCAAACAATTCTATCTCTACATATAACAAACAAACCAATAAAATATTGTGTCAGTTTGTAAAAAAAATGTCACTGCCAGCCCCTTTCTACTAAAGTAATCTCCATTGGTTGTCTCATCTCAATGGTATTATTAACCATTAATCATCATTCTCGTAGTTCACTTGATTTTATTGAAATGCAAATTGAATTTACTTGAATCTTTGCTATAAAATAATCTTCCACTGCTATTTTGCTAATGGCAGTATTTGAAATTTATTATAAGATCGTACGTTAAATTTATACGTGTTGTAAAATAAAATCAACATTTTTTTATTTTGTTTAATAAGCACAACATTAAAATGATTTAGTTACTATGAATGGTTGATTGTTTTGGTTATATCGTTTGGCATCGTATGGCGAAAAATATTTCAGTATTATGATATAACTTGGTTAGTAAAATACAGTTACAAATAATATTTGAAAGAATAACAATTTACCGGTCGGCGTCAGTCAGAACTGATTTAAAATATGCTATAAAAATCGATTGCACTTATGAATGAAACTGGGAAGGGCTCGAAACGGTTCAGTTTTAACAATACAGTAATGTTTACCGTGAAATTGCCACATTTAAAATATCAGCGGTCCGGAATCGCGAGACCATTGACCCCCCACTTTCCCCTTTACCGTCCCGCCTGGTACGTAGGCATAATATAACCTTTTACAGCTAATTAGACGGCTCGCCGAGCTCCGAGCCGCAGACTGGGCTCGTCGACTTACTGCCTACAAACTGGTTTTAAACATCCATCCTGTATATTTTATTATAGGGATGTTTTCACTTTTAATGTAACACGTTCTGTTTCTATTTCCTTCCTGTTATGCATGTTTATCAGAATATTTCTTGTATGTACATAGTTGGCAATTAGTCGGCATTTGAGTTTCATCAAGGAAACTGTATTTTCATATCTGCTTAACCAAATATTTAATCGATTAATAGAGAGACTAATTTCGGAATACTTAAATTGGCAACGGTAACGCTTCGAAATCAGCCGTTTGTCGAGCGTTCCGGTTGTAAAGAATTTTTCACTGTCAACCGACAGAGTTAATGAATAAAAATTTTACAAGAGTACGAATAAAAAATAAGTTTGAGTAATTGGCTTTCCTAATTGTTGGAGTAAGATTTAAATTTACTTTTTAAGAATATAGAATATGTTCTAGTTGCTTGAGAGAAATAATGAAGTTAGCAAACAATTAATCATAATGTAAGTAAAAGTGCTTGTGTTTCACAAGAACACAAGCAACGTTTGGTTAGAACTACTGTAAGATCAGGTTTACCCCTTCCTAACGTAATCCCCTTCACTCGCTGGATTTTTTCCTATATATCTAAACAAATCATCAAATATTGCAAAATGTTAGACATAAATTTAAAATTTCGTCATCTAAAACTAATCATAATATTGTATCATCAAACTGTATCATTAACGGTATAGACATGGTAATTTTGCAGTTTCAATAATAATGATCAACTTCATGCCCTTTTTAAATATAAACTAAATCTTTACGCCAGCGCAAATTCATATGGGTTTATTAATTCTACATTTCTCCTTTTCCTTCTAAAATCTCTTTCAATTCCTTCACTATCACTATTAATTTCTTTACGCTGATTTCTATGGTTGATTCTTTTCACATTTCATTGATCGATTTGTATTTCATCCTTGTATGCCAATATTCATAATGTTAAATTCATAGTAGTGTACATGTAGTTGTCTATACATTTTTTTTTGAAATTTTTGATAGGTGTCTATTATAAGGATATTTGATCACGACAATGACAAAAAAAATTCTGTCTGTGCGTTTGTATTTTCGGATTTAACTCAAAAACGACTTGATCTATCTTTATAACATTTTATACATGGGAAGCTTATGTGATTCCTCAACTGGTAGGATATATGAAATGTCAATAATACTTTTAGAAATAGTAAATTTATTTATTTAAAATAATATTAATTCTCAACCAATTTTAATGGAATTTTAAACACGTATATATCACATTCTTCTATTGATAGACTATAAAAATTGTTGATAATATTAGTAAGAATAAAATTACGAGCCGAAAACTCGTTTAAATAAACAATGTTTGCCTAGAAGTTTCGACATCCCTATCAGCAATTCTAATTACTCTAATTTTGTAATGTATCATATTAAACATTGTAAAATGCGCCAATTTCTCATGGTATTGAAGGTCCATTGTGAACAAGCTAATAATGCATCACCTAATATTCGCTGTATGCATAGGTTTTGTAACGATTTCTCAAGTGAACATGTTAAATCTATTGCAAAACCGCATTCGTGCAAGGTTTTGTTTTGTTAAGCAATAAATATTATTTGAATTCTGATTGTAAATATTTTTACATACATATTTGTGGTATTCTATACGATCGTCCATGATTTTAAACGATAGGGTAAAATTTAATTATGCTTTGTATGGTAGGTAATATTTGGAAGTTCATCCTTTTATGTCCTTTTTATTCAAGAACGTGAAATAAAAAAAAACTAAAAGTCGATTATAGATGTCCTTCAGATGGATGGATTTGACATAGGTACAGCTTGTCCGTTTCTCTTGATACCTATTTTTATCTTTATAGTTTTGGCGTAGTGGCCACAATCTCACCTGATGTTAAGTGACAATGTGACCCAAGAATATAACACGCTAAACCTATTGATAGACTGGCTCTCAAGTGCAGCTGCCGGAACACGCCTATTGGTGCTTGGCGACAGATTTTCAACTTGTTAGCTACGTAGTAGCTAGCCAGGCGGGCATTTAGAAAATTCCCTATCACCATGATATGGTTTCCTCACGATGTTATATATAAAAAGTAATAATAAAACTATTAACATTAGTAGTAAGTGAAAAGAAGGAAATTAAATCGATACGAACACATATGTTTTAAAGTAATCGAGATGCAAAGAATCCGTATTTACGCAAAGAATCGATTTACGACCAAGGAAGGAAACCCTATAGCTGACGATACCTAGTTTCCCCAAGCGGCAGGTTGCCTGCATTGTAATATAAGATTTAAATGGAGTGTTATTATACACGACACAAGTGCACGTACGTATGCATGCATAAGCGCCGTGTCGTTTTCGTTTTAACTAAATTTAGTTTGATTATATGCGTCATAGCAGCTAGCTTCCTTTCAATATGAAATCTGTCAACCAGATGTGTTGGTTGTGTGAATTCGAAACCCAAACTGAACTTAATACGTGTAGTGGTGGTAGTGCATCATCGATCACCACATACATGCTGTTTTCGGTATTTTTATTCACGAGAAAGAATCGTTTTGACATCAATATAACTAGAAGTATTTGATTTGGTGTTATAAGGCTGATTTGCTACGAATGGACATTCGAATTCATGACAGTGATATTTTTACCACGGTACTAGGAAATAATTTTGTTGAACAAATTAAAATAAACACTAGAAATGGTCAGACGCCTAAAGTAATCTCGAAAATTTATCCGGATTTAACTCCAAAACGGCTTGACTGATTCTTATGAAATTTTGTACATGGGTACAATAAGTTTTTTTTTATGAATTCTCAATAGAATTTGATCAAAGTTGTACACGGGAAGATACATATCATTCCTCATATGAGGAGAGGCTATAAGAATTCTCAATATTATGAGTAAAAATAAAATTAGGAGACGAAAATAATTTGCTTAATAAACGGGTACAGAGCCGCAGGGCACCGTTAGTGTTAAAAGTTTGATCACTGCAGCCTAAAGCTGATTATAACTAACCTCAGAAACAGTCTCAATCGAGGCCAGTCATTCATACAGGGAGGTAAGACTCGACTATTCTGCGCAACAGTCCGAGCCGAGGTTCGGCCACTTTGGCACCCTCGGATGTTGTTGCAAAGCTTTCGCGGCTGAGTGCCTTAAGCGCTCGCCCCCAAGCCCGGTAAAGCTGTAAAAGTATACAGTAATCAAACGGGCTAGTAGGGTATCATCTGTACCCGACTGAGTCGCGAACATCATACACATGGTGGTAAACCAGTCATTGTAACTTTTTTGGATTGTCGCGTTTCGTGATCAGCCAGTGTATATCCAGCTGCCGAGAGACTTACAAGTCGATATGACAACGGTGACCGTCGATGGACTGCCGATTTAATGTTTTTGGATTGTGCTGTGTTTACCATCAAGCAAGTCTCTGCGGAATTATTATAAAAAACGTGTCCAATTCCTAATTCCTGCAAGGAATATACATTTCCACAGGAAACAAAAGTACTTTAAAAATGAAAGAATTCAGACTAATAAATTTAGATAACGCGTGCTCAGCAAAACTGTCATTTTAAAATTACATGATGTATAATTTTAGACAGTTTTTTTGTTAAACAGTAAAATAAGTAAATCAGGAGGTTCTGGGCTCATTTTGTTGATGTAGTGTGTCATACCGGTTCTGGTGTAATGATAATATCTCTACTACTGAGTCGAGCTCAGTACATAGATAGAGTGACGTCACGTGGTCGAGCTATATACGACAATTAGCGGACGTGGGCCCCTGAAACTATCACCGCTAGCGTCTCGCGCATCATCTTGCACAAATCAAAGTGTTTTCATTAATTATGCTACAAGGGTAATAAATGGATACATGATAAATGAATGAGCTAAGCGTAGCCGATAAAGTTTTTCATTCATATCTGCTATCGACAAGCGTGACTTACCAATGAGTGATGTTGTAACACGCCGAAAGAGGTCAAGAATAAGTAAGTAAGCAAGCACAATCACAGTGATTTTACAGAAAATGAATTGATTGATTAAGGCATTAGTTTGCGGAAATCCAACATATTTAGAAGTTTTGATATTCCTTACTTTGCTATTTACGCTTACAATAACTCGTAACTGCTACTTCAATCTGTAACTGAACAAACGTTTTTTAGTATTGTTAATTTTCTTTGAATTTATGCATATACCTGTCATGTATTGCCCATAGGCAATATCTCAGGAATCATCTTATTTCTTACCTCTTTTAAGGAATGAATTTGCAGAAATCCTGCCTCATTGCTCACCTACGTTACATAAGGAATGCCTGTTGAAAATTTCAAGCCGATTTAATCTGTGCGTTGTTTGTCAGTCTAAAGTATTTTTTAAAGAAGATATGAATAATTGAAAACTAAGGGAATGAATAACTGAGTCATGAGAAAACTATGCATTAATTGGAATAACAAACGCATAGAAGCGGCTTCTCCCCATATGTTTCGGGCAAAAGTAGCAAATGTTCCTAAATTTATTTATTGCAAATATATATTTTAATACTTAACAAAATAAATTCTCCTCACATTGCGAATTATGTAATTATTATTTTTTACGTTGACAGCCATTACCGGTCTGCGAGTTACGAGAGAATTTGTATTACCACTGCGATACCATTAGACTCATAGTCAAGCCACCACTGTTCTTAAAGTAACTAGATAATTTTAATGTATATCAATATCACTTTGACGAATTAGTAATCCAATATTTTATTCCTGTAGTCATATATATTTTAAAGGAATAATGATTAGACCCTTAGTGTAAACTCTTCAACCTAATGAGGTCTTAAAAGCAACATTGATTAGTAAATATTAATTCAGATGAATAAAACCGCATGAAGATATATTTGTCTAAAACTCATATGATAATTGCTTCATTGTTTAGGAATTTGTGATTACGAGTACCTATTTGTTAAGCCTTAAGTCGTGATCAATCGCTTACAATGGAATACGTATAAAATCTTTTATCACTACAATGATTTAAGTGACTCTCAATGGCATTTAATGGCAAGTGCTTACACTTACGTACGTATATATAAATGAATTCAGTTGCTCCTTACAATGTTATATTCGACAGTTCTTAAAAGATTTTAATTAATAAGGAAGAATGTGTACATGAGGAAAGTGGCTTTTGGTTTTAATATCACAATGTCTAAAATTTTTACTTCTGTTCATGAAAACAACGTAAAAGTGTTACAAGTCGAATGTTAAGCCCAGTATTTTGTCGATCCGATGTTATGACTCGTGAGCCTCGTCATGTAACAATAACTTTTTCGGAATTGTTATAAAATTACTATATTTGATGTAATGACTAGATAACACAATCGGCTGAAAACGATCAACTCTTTTCCTAATGTTTGAAATTAGTATGTTAATACAAGATTAGTTGCTTATCGAAATCTATATGTAGAAGTCAAAAGCGGATTAACAGTCATGTGTTATTTTCTGGTTATTCTTCTTATTGCTTATCTTCATAAGGAAAAACGTAACAAATATTATAATTATATTGCTATCTCACATCTGGGATCGCCGGCTATATCTACTAAAAACTTATTGAAATCTATTGGCTTGTTTTTCACAGTATTTTATTTCATAGTCACCGCTTGAATTAAGTGTTTCTTCTCTTTAAAGCTTTAAGGTAAAAACCTTCTATCTATTTTAAGCAAGTTAGTCATGCTTTGCAAGCTTTTGAACATAGTCCTCTCCCATTTCGCGTCACTGTGCTCAATAACTCTACTTAAACTGTTAAAACCATCAATTGTTATAATATAATGTTTTTTAATGTATTTTGATAATGTGTTAATTAACTCCGCGATGTTGCGCTTGGGTACTGCATCGATAGACGCGAGCTGGTATTCTAGTGAGCTTTTAGGTTAGTGGGTTGTGATAAAACCACGGCACGGTTCTTGATTTGGCTTTTTTAAATGCTCACCTACGTAACAATAACTTTCTAGTTGAAAATTTGAAGCCAAGTAATTATAGTATTCTTGTAGCTGTACTTGAAAGACATGTGTACACATCACTAAGAATCCGATCAGATTCTAGTTCAATTGTAATCTATATAGAAAAACAAACTTAAATTTCCTCGTTAGTATTTAAAATAATACAGAGGATATACCCAATATGAATCAAGGTTTTTTATCCGTGTCACCGCATCCAGGTGTTACGCGATCTGCTTACTGAAATGCATAAGAGGTATTGTTGCTGCGGTAGCGACGGCTGCGGCTGCGTCTGAGCCGGCCGGATATCACGTGCATATCTTATTTAGATTCTCTTCATATGAAGTTCATGTACATATGTCATTTTTCCAAACGTGATTTCTTCAGTTTATACTTAAAAAAAAAGGTTTATTTATTTGCCCCTTATGCGTTCCTAAACCATTCATTCATTTTGCGAAGGTTTCCGTGTTAGCACATCCAGTTTACAATAGGTGGCGCGCGAGTTGATTCATTTCATTTCGACGACAACGAGAATGTAGTCGTCGGTAAAAGCTAGTTTAATATAAATTCACTAAATATTATGATACGACTAAAACTTGTGTTGCATCCGATTACTTCATATGTTACAGGCGGGCTGTCCCTAATTGGAAAAGTGTTGGATATCATGTAAGTGTCTGCAGAAACATAAATAAATAGTTATAAATACAATCGATTTCAATTTATCTGCCCTTTGCGTGAAGTGACACATTGTCGAATTTGGGTAAAACAGAAGTAAAAAAAGTAGGATATGTTGCTTGCAGGTGAAGTTAGGTTAGGATATCTAAGATGTTATTTGACGCCTCTTGCCCTGCATAATTCTTTGAATTAATAACTCCAAGAGGCGCCTATACACAATCAATAATACCTCAACTTGTTTACTCGACCTGAAACATTACATGCAAGGTTTTATATACCCATACTCAAATGTACGGCTCGATAGCTTAGCAGGTGAAGCAAGCCTGGTGACCTAAATTCCGGTGTAATTGGATGGGTAGAAACGAGCCAGGGCTGCCAACATCGAAGTTTCATCCTTAAATCACAATTTATAACACCTATTCTCTATTTTTATTCATTGACATTAATTATATTATTTACTTAGCTACTATTACTTAGCATATATTTAGTGTATTTTTAAGGAATTTCAAGATGAATTCTTTTCTATAGATGATTTGTTTGGCTCTTCGACCAGTGAATTCTGCTTTATAGTTTCCTGCGGTTGTCTTCAGTATTTTTGAGATAATTAAGTTTATTTTTAAAGGAGTTTTGTTCTAAATTATTGGCAACCCTGAATAAAGCCTGTCTGTGTCACGGTGCCTTTCTTTGTATCGTGTTGTTGTTAAGCGTGTATCAATTGTTAACCATCTCAAGGTCACTGAGAAATCAGGTTAATCCATACTAACAATACATTAGTGCTAACAGAAAGTATGTAATTATAGATTATTTTAATAGTTTTAAGGCTTCATGTTGGTTAAAATACATGGAAAATAACAAATGTTTAAGTCTGTGAG
This sequence comes from Saturnia pavonia, assembly GCA_947532125.1. Lineage (NCBI taxonomy): Eukaryota > Metazoa > Arthropoda > Insecta > Lepidoptera > Saturniidae > Saturnia > Saturnia pavonia. The sequence goes on along the minus strand of OX383899.1, from coordinate 2,470,357 downwards.
CCCGCCTTATGTTACGTAGACATTGGAATACCTACATATGCTCATCTATAACCAACCTTAATCAGAACTGTGATTTTTACCTATGTTTAATACATATAGATTGCTGTTCCTAATTGAAACTTAATGCGGACTAGTCCAGGTTGCAACTTAGACAAACTCATTCAGTACATATTGCTAGGAGTTTTTGACGTATAGTTGTATGATTGTTTTTCTTTTTATTTTCTTTCATACATTTGTGTTATTTGACAATATGTGTGTAAAATAGGTGGTGTTTATGCATAATATAGTTTGTTTATTATGCACAAGATAAATCGATAATCTATGTAAGATTAGAAATAACAATACGAAAGATGAATTTTGAGATGTCACAAAAACTCTCTGGAAAATTCTTACTAGGGGGTAACCAGTTTGTTAGAATAGTGAAAATTAGATTTAGAATATATTACAAAAGTGTCCAGTGCCTTAAACATTATTTAAAATGAACATATTTCTACAGAATAATACGCAATGTTAAAGAAGACAATTTTTTTAGTGATATCTGTCCACTTACTGTTGTATCACTGTGCAGTTTGTTTTGATTTGGCTTTATTTATTTCATAAAAAAAGGAAAAGATAAAGACAACGCTAGCTGTTACCGCTTCCTTAGACGAAAAAAGTTATTCTATGTCATATTCTACGACATAATCGACTCCTTTACTCAAAATTTCATTAGAATCCGTCCAGCCGTTTATGCGTGATTGATAGGCAAATATATTAAATTAATAACGGTAATAATTAATAAACGGTACACCATCTCGATGTATAATTTCACTACTCTTTCGTTTTCATTTCATTCTTTCCGAATTAGTAAGCTAATACAGTAGTATAAAATAAATAAAAAAATATGACCCTAAATTAATAAAACATGAAGAATCCTGTTCTATTGCTTTATTTAGTTAATGAATTTCGTAGAATTAGTATACGTTTAACGTCACTAACCGGTAATACTAATTGTTTAAACGATAGAATTCAAAATAATCCGTGCAAAGAATTCGACCAGGCCAGGTAGTCCCTGCGACCCGGACCCAGATTTGAATAAACACTGGATCATAGCGAAGTAACAGCGAATATTTTTTTAATTTGGATACTATCGTCGACTTATTTTTTGTAAGAAAACTTGTGTTTTCGTTTATATTTTGCTTACGTAAAGACCCTCAAACTCCACTTACAACAGACAAAATATGTGAAAAGGTCGATATTCGATGTTTTGGAGTACCTAATATCGATATCACCACATCGATATTTTTAAGTTCAATCTCGATGTTTATCGATCATCCCTAGCTTGGTTAGACTTGCCTGAGCGGTTGCAAGCGATGCGCGTGTTGCGCGATACTATATGAGTTAAAATACCACACGCTGAGAAAACAGTTAATGTAACGTTATTAATAAAACTATTAATCACTTTATGATGTGATATGATGTTTTAGTGATGTGTAGTGCTTTGCTCTGTGTTTTGATGTGGATTTATACATTTTGCTGTAGGTAAGAAAATTATTTGTGTTCGATTATTTGATTCCTTATATTAATATATTGTAAATAGCCATATATTAGTATTTAAATATATAAATAGAAAATTTTTACATTCCAAAGGGATTCAGTTTCGAAGGCTCATGTGATACTTTTCGTGTTGCAAGCGTGCATAGGCTGCGTTAACCCCTTTCCATCAGGCTGGTCGCATGCCATCATTGTGGTATAAAAAAGGAATTGTTTCCTCGTTGTGTTTTTAAATTTGCATTCGATGCTAATAGAATTAAAAGCATCAATTTTATCATATATATACACGTTCCTACCATAAATCTGATAATGGCTCGGTGATAAGCCTATTCGGACACAGCGTCATAGGTTCAAATCCTACAATGAGCCTGAGCTTTAGGTGAAGGAAAACAACGTGATGAAACCATAGCATGTTGGTATGAATTTTATGCTATAGGTGTTCGGTTACATCGTCACTTAACATTAGGTGAGTTTTTAGTCAAACGCTAAACGTACAAATAGACTAAGAATTTAAAATTACACAGAAAAAATGCATCTATATCTCAACGTCTCTCTGTCTTTCTGTCCGTTTATGTTCTTTTCAAGCGAAATCCACTTATCCGATTTACATAGATTTTTTCATGGCTATGTTATCTGGCCAGGTTATATATTTTGTGAGATAAAGTAACACGTAACAAGTAACACACCGAACCGAACACGAACCCCGTGTGAGCTCTACCGACGAAATTCTGTAATGTACGCGAGTGGAGCCGCGGGCCAACTACTATCTTATAAAAATAATGTTTACATGTTTTGAGTATTTGACTTGCCATCCACTATGAACCATGAGGTCACAACAGAAACCAGTCACAATGAGAAAATAACATTCATTATAATTATAAATAATACTGGAATGCGAAGGTTAGTTACTACTAGTAAAGAAAAAAAAAGTGGTTTTTTTAACCCAATGCAATTTGTTTAACATTTTTCAAACAAAAATGAATCGTGTAGCATCATAGCATCATGTATCTTAAAGCAGCTACTGTAAACTAAGAATTTTATTTAGTTTAACCACAGATTTGAGAAAAAGGCGAATGGAGACTGACAAAGCACGAAAATGTCACTAAAAAATTTTGTATTAGTATTCAATTTTAAAAGTAAAGGTCATGCAATGGTACCATCCCGCATGTTTTAATATTATATAAAAATATTCCGTCTTGTGTGTAACCAGTAATGACACAGTATAAGTTCTTTCTGTAGACAAAAACAATATTATATGATATGATTATACTGATATTATTTTCCGTGTTATTTGTTACTGATTACAAAACTGCAACAGTATTGCAAGGTTACAATGAAATATTTTCCTGGAAGTTATAGTAAAATATATATGTATGTAGGCGATGGAAGATAATTTTATTTACAACTTTAACTATCATGAAACTAAAGGTAGGGTAATATTTTTGTCACGTCATAGTTTTTACTATTTGTAAAAAAAGTATTCATGATTTCTTTCTAAAATTATTTTGACATTGATTTCGTAAATGCCAAGATAGTTATTGTTGGAACGTAAACGACGCTCGATTCATTCAAGTTTAATAATGACCAAAGTGCTTGGTGGTCGATTAATTAATTATTTATTTCATTTACCACAGATAATATTTATTTTAATACGTTTTTTCATAAGAACGAAATAGCGACATTTCACAACATGATTCATTCTTACATTTAAGTATTTTTGTTACGACTCAATGATATTAACAAAAATAAAATAAAAAAATGTTTGTCGGATTTTATGAAGATTTTAAAAGTTATGATTTTACTTTCTTAATTTTCATAAAAGTTAAAAGTACACATTTATAAAAATGACAGAGGATAGAAAAATAACAGACCTTTTGATCGATTTAATTTATATATATATAATAAAATTGAAGTGTCTGTTTCTAATGTCAAAATAACAGCTTTTTACTAAATTTATAAGAAACGGTACTTAACAAAAAAAACGTTTTAATTTTTTTGTCTGTCTGTCTGTTTGTTCCGTCTGATAGCCGACTCAGTTGGACCGATTTTGACGGGACTTTCACTGGCAGATAAATGATGTTACAAGGAGTAACTGAGGCTACTTTTATTTTACTGTAATCCACGCAAGCGGAGCCGCGGGTACAGCTAGTAATAAATATAAGGATACATTTTCACACATGGCTATTTAATTTTAAACTAAGCATAGCTAGTCAAAATGTCCATCATATGAGGCGATCGAACCCGCGATCTCTCGGCTCAATAGGCTTACTATCACTGCGCCGCGCCACGATACTCGTCAATTCCCAGCAATTTTCTAAAAAAATATGGTTAATTGAAATAATTGAAACATAACAGAAGGCACTCACTGTATGGTTGCATAAGCATTGAAAGTGTTTATATTTATAGCGTCGAGTATAAGGTACCGGCACTATGTACTTACATATCTATTGCGAGAACCAGTGAAAGTGCATCGTACTCCGTTACAAATGATTTAGGTACGCGCAATGAATCTTTATGCCCTTAATTGAATAAATAATATTGTGAACTATGTCTAGCCGCGATCAATTTAATTGTAGTGTTTTATAAAATCTTGGATTTCGAGAACTATTATTTTTTATTGTGTTAAAATAATTTAATCTATACTAATATAATAAATAAATCACAAGAGTTTTTTTTTGTGACGTATGTCAAAAAGTGGATGACGTTTATCATGTTCTGATGGAGTGTGTCAGGTTCGAGTCAGTTAGGCAGAGCTTAATGAATGCCTTTTGTTTGAACAGACTAGACGTTGGCATGTATAATAAAATATTGGGTGATACGTCCACTGAGAAGGCGGCTAGTCTGTTCAAATCAATTGCTCATTATTATTAAATGTATAATTATGTTACGATGTCCAGATATTAGGGTTACGCTACGATGATGCTGACATATGCGAATTGTATAAAAGCCTTTAAAATTTAGAATAAAAAAAAGAGTTTTTTCTTTATTTAAACAAGCTAAACTCAACTACCACTCGATTCGTAAAATTATTTTTGTATATGATAGGCAGATTCACTAGAAATAGTATAGTCTATCTAGCATTAGGCTACACCTCTGATTTTTGTTAAGTAACTTGGAATAAATAGCGCACTCTAACTGGTTTATCCGCGTGCGCTGACGTAATTGTTAGTGATACGTAAATACGCTGTTCTACAAAAATATAGCTCCTTAGTAGATCTAAAAAAGTGCGCGATACCATATGCCTATCTCTTATATATAAGCCACAATAAGGTATTCTGTGAGAAAGTTTTATTGAACATTAAAAAGTGATTTATGAGCGCTATTATTAGGCATGGCATATTAATCCTTACAAACGAAAGCTACTTCATCATCAACACAATTTTATGTAGATAAACTTTACCCTTTATAGCATGTTATTTGGGCAAATAGTTTGGAATGTAAAATTAAAATAATTCAACACACGGCTCTGGTCTATGACTATAGCAGCAGTGGCGCGAACGAGCCGTACGAGTTGAGACGCAGAACCCTAACCGCCCGATAAAAATATTGTCTATATGAAGTATTATAAATCATCAAACAGCAATTTATTTTAAATTATACGCTGGTGAAACCGCGGTGCACAGCTAGTGTTTTATAAATAAAGATAGATTAAATTGAGTTTACCCTTAGGAGCTCTCGAAACCCTACTCAGCTCAGAAACATAATACAAGTTTATTTGGCTGCGATCTCCTGTAGTTTTCATACATTAGTTTTTTTCTTAAACAATCTCTTTGTTAAACGAATTACTTCTGTCGGGTCGAATATATCCCTCGCGTGTTAAACTTTTAAAGGTCAGAAACACAATATTGTTATTCTCTATACTCTTTTTATTAATTTTGAGTTACTAAACGGCGCGGCGTTTTGCTTCCATGACGATCAAGGAGTTCAAGTTTAAATGAATAATAAATGCATACTTTGCGTATAAATATTTAACAACCAGTCGCAAGTAGGTACATTATAACAATATCGTGAGAAATGAAAGTACTCACGACCTGTTCCCTCAGCAGTACTGTTACAACAACATTGCCACAAAGCCATATTGTAACATTTTCATTATTTGCACTTGGTTCGTCTAAAAATATCTGGTCCAATTAGTACGAGATGTAAGCTTCTCGTAACGATTAAGCATGCCACTTCAGAGTACAAAGACCTCACTGAAACAAAAAACAATAATAACATTTGCCAAGGAGACCGACTACAGTATTTTTTTATTTTATTTTATGGGAACTCCATTGGACTTGTCATAGTATTTCAATTTGAAAGTGCTATTATAAAGTAATACGTGTAATTATTTTTGTACTTTCGATTGTTGTATTGTACTAGATTTAGTCATTATTACTATATCCAAAAGATTTCGTTTATAATTAGCACAAATACAGTGTAAGCTCTATATAACAACCTTGTATTTAAGGAAAAACTCTTTGAGTCGTAGAAAATTCTAAGGTTTGTTTGGTTTACATTCTTATGCAAACATTAAAACACTATAGCGTATTAGCCCCTCTCAATAAATACGTTATTATTTAGACCCCAATAAATACTAATTTCACTGAATTTAAACTCAGTAATAGACGTATTCGTAAATATATCGTACGTACAAAGGGATTCTAAAGAAATGTGTTCATTTGTTTGTTGTTATTGGCTAGCACGTGTTTGCTCACTGTGCTTACATACTACCTATAGTTTTATTGCTTTGTGTTGTCTTGAAGCTATAATATTTAGAAATAAGTACATACTATTCTATATTGTTTTCTTTTACTCTCCGTTTAACGAAAACTTTTTATAATGTAATAAAATATTAGTTCCCTTGAATTTAGAGTGCTTTGAAGGTAAAGAACCTGAATCCTGCTCCAATAATATTGTATAATAATTTTAAGTAATATTTAAATAATTATAATTAGTATACTCATATGAGGCAACATTTTCGTCTTGCCTTATCTACTGATTAACGACTTTAGTTATTGCTATGTATAACATTTATGTAGAAAAATCAAATAATGTTAAAAATCATCACTCTTTTGGTAATTGTAAGTTATATTGAGTTATTTACAATTGTCCGTTGATATTGAAATGTTATAGAACTGGTTTGCCACATTAACGTGTGTATTTGCGTGACTTGTTTTTCCACAAACATTCCTTCGATAAGTAATGATGTATTTTTTTTTGTTTTTATTCTTTAGAGTCGCGAGCGCTATAGGGACTTGCTGCGACAGTCTACCATTGTGTTCGTTTTCGCTATAATTATTTCATTTTTACTTCTTATTGTAATTCTCCAGCTATGCGAGGTGGGCAGTGGCCTTTTAATGTCCTAGCTGAGGAAAGTTTGGTTCTGGTTTTCGTTGTACAAGATAGTTGAATTTGATACTACTTGAATTTCACTTTTCCATTTTGTATTATTTAAGACCTTTTTAAACACCCTTTGACGCATTTGTTATGTATAGTAGATATCCCATTTCATAAGCCTCTTCTTCCCTTAGGAAGGCACGGACTTTAAATCATTACGACGTATTGGCAATATCAAATACCGAAAAATCCAGTTCTATATTTTTGTCAAATACGGTGGTACTATAAGAACATGTTTCAAGCGTTCAGGTTTCCTCACGATGTTTTCGTTTACTGTCCGTCGATAGTGTTACCTCGGCTCCATACGTTGTCGCAAACGGCCCTAATACTATTTATTCAGCAAACGTGTGGAGTTGGTCCAAATGTTAAGGCCAACACGGTTTTGTAGATCCAAACATTGGACGAATAATGTTTTTTTATTTGTCTTACCATTAGAAATTCCCTTGTGTATTCTGACGGCGCCGTATTTATGAGATCACTCTTTTCTGTAGGATTATGTTCTTGTTGCATCTAAGGTAAGTTTCCAACCCGGATATGTGTGAATGATGCCTGTACTACTGAATGTCAAGTATTTGTATTGTAGGGAATTTTTTTATTTAAATTTATTTTTTATTTAGGCCAAATAGTGTGAAGCTGACCTATGTATCCAGCCTTACCAATTTAAATTAGTAAATGTAAGTGAATTCCGAATAATCTGATAGTAAATACTTATGGGTGAATAAATGAAAAAACTTAATGGCATGCTCATGCGCAACGTATAGGTTATTAAGGTCGACGAGAGTCACGCGCCAGTTGTAGCGCTCGCAACTGTTACAGAGTTATTAAACGGCCCGCGGCGTACCGTGTGAAGTAATGATCTTTTGAACAGATGCAATACTCACTATCGGCGTTTGTAATGATAGATTTTTGCTTTATATAATATCCTTCGTTTAATTACATTTTACCGTACATTCCAAAAATAATGGCGACCACCGAAAGATCAATTATGCATCGGCAATCGTCGCTGACATGCCGATCTGCGTTAATAGAATTTGAATATTCCGTGTAAAAGCGAATCACAATGACGGGCTTTTAACCTTATGAATAGAGGTAATGCCCTACCATCCCGCTATGGTAGGGGAAGGGGAGGTTGCCTTGAATGTATCAAGGTTTAAGATGTTATTAGACACACATTCCACCCCAAAAATATTCGGGTGAATTGGGAGTATAAAGAAAGGAAGATAGCATTTTTTTAAACCAACATCACAATATAAAAATCAAAATATAAGTATTTTTTTTCCTATAAAAATCTAACAACAGCACCCCTATTCAGGCACATACATTCCGAAGAACAAGTAAGCAGTACTGCAGTACGCTGTAGCGTTGGTTTTCAATGTAAACTACATGAACTAGATGTTCCAAAATACTTTAGTAAAACCTTCTGAGTTTAATAAATGCTATGTGTGCAATGTGACTTTATTATATGACACAAAGGATGTACAAATGGTTTTATTTTTAATATCATTGGTTATAACAGGGCTGCTTACTGCTAGGACTATTGTCCAAACTGTGGCCCTTAAATAAATAAAAAAAAATCTATATTACACTCGAAACGATTTTCCGTTTGTTTTTTCGAACTGACTATACTGTTAGCCTTAGCCTTAGCCTTAGCCTTTACGGCTTTTACAGCTTCACCGGACTTGGATATTTTCCGTAAATAAGCACCATGTAGCAGGCGATTAGTTTTCTATATCTCAAACAAACATTTACGGATAAGTTACTTGAATAGTTTCTAATGACCTACCCACATTTGTTCATCGTCACTAGAAGTGTTCCAGCACACAACACTCACTGTGTCCACTGCAATATCAGTTGATCGTATCCAAGGTTTAATTCTTCCTGTCACTGGAATCCACGCCGAAGTTAGCTTTTTAATTTCAAGTGTTTCCCTTACTATCCTAACGTAGTAGAAGCGATCTGTGGAGAGGTATTTTGACTTATGCCATTAAATCCAAAGATTAGTACCCTCTTCGAGCAGGTATTCCGCTATGGATAACTTGTGTGTTTGTCGATTGTTGACTGCAGCTATGCGTTCTATGACGCGTTCAGTCGGCTCGTGACCGCGGCCTCCGTAACTAGGCCGAAACGTCGAGTAATTAAAAAGTAAGACATATTTAGACCCGCTATAAACGTATATTTATATGTACAAAACACGATAGTTTAAAAGTGTAACTAGAATACTTTTCTATGCTGTGGCAAAATCAACGGCGCGGCGAAATAAAAAAAGTGTTCTCATTTATTTTATTGAAAGCATTAATGTAATAAATACGTCACAAGTTATAAGATTTATTTTAGGTATAATATTTGTCTTCAGCTAATTGACCTGGTCGAATATTTCACACATCACAGTATGTAAACAATCTATCTAACAGCCGTCATGTTAGTTAAACAGACTGTTAATAGATGGCACCGCTTCCTTTATGTTAGTTGAATATATTATCATTAGGAATACCCTCATAAGGAAGGTATTCAAAGAGGTAGATAGAGTACAGAGAAATTTATTTAGAGATTCTTCACCTGAATTCATTTAAGGGGTGAAATTTGTGTTGTATGATTGTATAGGTAGTTAGTCTAATAAACCTTGAATAATTATCCGAAATTTCGGATATATGTATTATTATTATATTATCTATACGCTAACTGCTGTTATGTTAACCTTTACTATGGTAACCATTTCCTTTTTAATAACAATATACTGAAGTTCTTCAATCTTCTTATGCGCCTTCCAACGCGTTAAACGTTTAACGCACATTATCGGTCTCTCCTCTTTGTGTGAGCCAGAGCGAGAGAGCAAATGTCGGTGTGAATGTATATTGCACACTGTTTAAATAAAATATCTTTTAAAATGAAGTTTCACTTCTATCGTGTGTGAATCGCACACACACCTTTTTTTTGTGTAGTTTTTATGTCCGGATTTAAATCAAAAACGGCGTGACCGATTCTTATGAAATTATGTAGGTACACGGGAAGCTTATGACGTTGGTCAGTTGATAGGCTATAGGAATTTTCAATAATACTTTTAGAAATACTAAATAAAAATATGTTTTTAATTAATTTTTAAACCTTTTTTAATGAAAGTTTGTACGCGAGTAGTATAATTCATTTTGCAATTGTTAGGCTAAATGACTTGTCAATAATATGAGTAAAAGTAAAATTACGCGATTAAAATAGGTACTGCGTATTCAAACGCTTACGGAGCCGCGGGCACCCACTAGTATACTTATATGATGATAAAATTACATAGTCATGCACGTTATTATATCTATCTCGCTTACTCTATAGTTAGTGCGAGTAGTGGCAGCAATTACTCTACATTTCGATGTTCGTAACCCGCACTTCAGTCTCAACTTTGCGAAATCGGAAGAATTTTGTTCCAAATTCCTTGTCTAGTAGAATACATAAAAGTCATTATGATAATTAGTATATACATTAAAATTCAAACTTTTTCTTTTAAACCACTCCTAGCTTTTTGCCGAGTCTGCGTTTTTATTCATATTATTCTCCAGGTCCCTAGCTACCTCTATTGTAAATTTCATTACGATCGGCTCAGACATGAAAAGGTAACAAACATATTTACTTTCGCATTTATATATATTATTAGTGTGGATTTATTTAAGACGATTCGTAAGAATTGTAAATATTAAGAAATCATCTCATCAAAGTCTCATAACCGCTAGGAACTAATAACAAACAGTTTCAGTAATCGATTTATTCTATATACGAGTTATTGAATATACAACTTATAATCTGAAGAATTTAAATGAAATTACTATTGTTATTAAAACAAACCGGCAATAAATTATTCTGTTTCATTACATGAAACCTTTAAGATAAGTTAAAGTAGCAAGCAGTCTCATATATGCTGTGGTCTCAACTATTTTATTATCTAATCGGCTGGACCGATTTTTGTGTGTGTTTGCGTGGTTCTCTGTATGGTTTAGATTCACAATTGGACTCGGTAGATGGCGCTGTGGTCGAGTTCTAGGTTTTTTATTTTTAGGCAAGCTAACGTTCGGGCAATTTCTGTATCTCGTCTGCTAATTTTACTATATAATACTAAATTATTCATAGCGGATATGATGGTAATAGCAGCGGGTGTAGCAATGTTCGTAGGAGATCGTCTCCGAAACGACATACTGATCCTATTCTGTAAATTGATACACTAATTTGACAAATTAATTTAAAATGTAAATTGATTAATTGATATTAATTTGAGTTACATTAACTCTGAATGTTTTTTTATTATTAATAATTTTTACATTATAATTAATTTATAGTTGCTAGTATATTATCGAAACATCACCAAAGCCACCAAAACCAGACTTGTCAGGGCTCTCATATTCCCCATATTTCTTTATTCTGCGGTTGACATGGACCCTACGAGAAAGTGAGAAAAAACGGATTGATGCTCTTGAGATGTGGTGCTGGAGAAGAATGCTCGGTATATCGTGGACGGAATTCCGAACCAATGAGTCTATTCTTCGAGAGCTGGGCATCAAGCAGAGGCTATCAAACACAGTGCAGGTTCGCATCCTCACTTTCTTTGGACACGTATCACGGCGCGGAGGCGAATCCATTGAACGCCTGGTAGTGCAGGGCAAAGTTGAAGGCACCCGACCACGCGGGAGATCATCCATGAGGTGGACGGACCAAATAAAAAGCGCCGTCGACGGTCCTCTGCACGAATGCACAAGGAGAGCGGCAATTCGCGAAGAGTGGCGTCGTATTGTTAAACAGGCTACAAAAACCTCGACATGACGGCCACGACCACTCTGGCAAGAGTGTTACGCCAAAGAAGAAGAGTATATTATAAATGTGAAACTATGTTTGTTTGAATGTATGTCGATAAAAAACGCTTGAACCGCTGGACGATAATTAATGAAATTTGGTATAAAAGTCAATTATGTAGTGGAATAGTTCGTATGATACTTTTTTTTTCTCCTAACGAAGTTGGCAGGTAACAGCTAGTATTTGATAAATATAAGGACGTGTGTAAAAGTAAATATGACATATCACTGCCGGGAAAACCATATTGTTTTATTAACAATGGTTATTATTGTACGTATTAAACAAATGTCCGGCGGTAATGCGTCCTTGTACTTACCTTTAGATCTCTTTGCGAATAATAGGAATTCATAGAGTACTTTTAATAGCAACTGAAATTAGTTTCATTTACAGGTGAAAGAAAGCATGCTTTCTACGATATACTTTTGCCACGGCCTACGGCCGTTTAATTCAAGCGAATCCTAAATTATGGTTACTTAACATGTCTTAACATATCATATCTTGACAGTCACACAAAAGTTAGTCATGTGCCGGAATCTAACTCAGAACCTCTCGGCTCAATACTAGGGCTTACTATCACTGCGCCACGAGACCACGTCATGTTAGTACCTATGAATTTCCCAAATCCTAATACTTAATTTTCAAACTGTATTACATTTTAAATTAATTATTATATAGCCTTAAGATTTGCCTAATAAACGCTTAAGCAATAATTATGAATTAAAATATATAAATAAAACATCTCACGTTTAAAATGATTTTATAGCAAACAGGCAAAAAAACCGCTAAATGTAACTAATAATTATTATACAATTAAAATCTCGTTGGGGAACTTCCTTCGATTGTCCTCGATTGATATGTCATAATGTGCGGTGTATTCTACACACAAATACTTACCATAATGGGAGTGTCGCGGTGTGCTGTCGAACCAAGAACAATGAACCACAAGACATGATACACAAACGTGTCTCTATACTTTAAAAATATAAAGTTGGAACTAACTCGCAGCCTTATGCTTTAAATGTGCAGGTTATGTATTCTATCCTCGACTGGGAAAAGTGTTCTATTGTTTTGTTTATTTTAATATCAAAACATAAATATCATGTAAAATTCTCATGGGAACATTTTATACAGGATTGGCGTTATATGTGTCAATCGTTTAACAATGTATGATTTTTTACCATCCATATCGGAATCATGCGCCACGTTACATGGTAGATTGGTATTTTCCATTTCGGCACGAACGTTCACATATTCTGTTATAATGTGAAACCATAGAATCAACCTAGTTTAATAACACATTCCCATTTTTCTAGAGTATTGGGTCTCTTAATAAAGAAGAATGGTGAAACAATTTAGCAAAGTTGACTGACATTGTTTTTTTTTGTAACTTGTCTTTTGTCTTCCTTCACATCTTATGAAAATGCAAATGAGGATGATGATAGTACGTGCTTGTCCAGTAAGAAGTAATTCACTTTTCTTTTGTTTTCTCTTCAGTAGTTTAATATCTGGATATTAAACTTTAATCAGATCTACAAATTTAGTCCGCCCTAGCTTGATTTGATACTACGCGGCTAATGGGTAATAATACATTTTGACCAACATCCTTACCTCTAGACTATGCTGACAGTGAATTTTTTTCTTACGAGTATAGAATATTTTTATATTAAAATATTAGCGACCGTTATATATATTAGCAATAGCTCGCATTTTCCTTCGCAATAGTCGCAACATAAATTTTAATAAAAATAAAAAAAATGTTTGTATCGCTTAGGAATAATGTAGCTTTCTATTATTGGAAAAAATATAGAATAGGATAAGTAGGTAGTAGGGATTATCTCCTTCAAACTTACTAACTTTACCTCTATATATTACTAACTGATACCCGCGACTTCGTCTGCGGTGTTTATTATATTACAACCACGGCAAGAAAACACATCGCTGAACGCATAGTGGTTATAAAAATCGTAGTTTTTATTTTTGTAAGGAACAAGGTCTAAGGAGTAAAACAAAACTGATCAAAATCCAGTAGGTTATGCGTGATGCGCGCGCTACGGCAAACTTCATTCATATTTTTTATATGGAAGGAGATAATATAGATTACATTAGCATAGATGATCAGGGGCGTCTTAAAAATGGCATGTAAGAAATATTTGACAACCGAGTGTAGAATTTTTCAGGACACAGGATTGCACATCGAGTACATTATGAAAATATATTTCATATTACTAATATATATTATAGTGTACAAATCAACATAGTTTACGAAACCGATGTTTATTTTAAAGAATGAAGGTGACACAGAGATTTTTACTCGCCGCATCGCAGTTAAATACGTGTAAAAAGGAAAAACCCAAATACATAATAGCAGGTTAAACAACCATTAGAAAACCATTTGATATGATTGGTGTCGACTCTCAATTCTTAAAATTGTAGAGATGGTTCATTGTTAAACTTAAATCGGCTGTAGCATATAAAGTTACGATTTTCTAAAGTCGTCCGCGCTGGTAGGCCAGACGGACTAAACCTGTTTTAATTTTTCCTTTTTATTTTCAAATAAATCGAAGATTATAGTTAGCCTCAATTGTAAGAGCGTATTTTTGACGTATGTAGTAAGACGTTCTTGTTAATGGCAAAATAACTTAACATTTTAATAGCGAAGAGATTTTTTGACGAAAATTTCGCTTCTGTTTAAATTGGCCTTTCAAACTCCCCGTTTGTATATGGCCTAACCTCTATTTTAGTCGAAAATAAATATGAGTCATAAATACAGTAAACCATATATCTGTTTTGCATTAATAATATTCACCTCTTATATTTCTTAAATTTCCTTAGCACGCCGGTATTATTTTCCGACATTTTTGCTTCCCACAATTTGGTGAATTTCTTCTTTACTAATTGATTCGAGTCTACTTTGTATTTAATTGATAATATACCCTTTGTCGGGCGTATAAGTCATATTACTTACTCTAAAAAGATCAATTAGGTACAAACAACTCACTTACTTTAAGAAACGTGTTTACGTTTATACATATTTTATAATCATATATTTCTAATTGTGTAAGGGGAATATTAAAAGAAATAGTACAATGAATAAACAAGAGAGTTACTCTTCGTTTTAACCTTAAATACCAGATGGCGTTACTGAACTTATTCTCTGTATTTACCAAAGGAATCCTGTCAGCCTGTTTTCTGTCGAACACAATTTGGTATATACCGGCAGGAATCGATAACCGTATATCAATTATAAATTAGTTTTTGAATACATTTTCTGATAGTGATGCTAGTGAGTTCTCGCGTCTCAAAGAGCCGAGACCCCGTTAGCACCAACCGTTATACAAACCAACCGTGCAATGAGGTAGAACGGATTTATTCACACCATGTTACTCGCCAGCACACGGTCCGATTCGGTTCCGAATAATAAAATTAACGAGGTCATAATTCTCCTTACTGTTGTGTTTTAGAGTTTCCTTTTTTATTTAATCTTGTACCAAAAATAAGTGTGATAATTTTCCTAAAAAATGAGCAAAGTTTTTGAAAAATAATTGTTTAGTAAATTAACATTGTAATAATGTAAACAAGGCTTTTTTGAATACTGAATTTTGGTAATATCCGATGGGCGTAAGTATCTTTGCGTCCATCCGACAAGGTAACCTCCAAAAATAAAATAATTATTCGGAAAGCAACAGCACTTTTTAAAAAAAATATACATATATTTGGAACTAAGCTGTTACAAAACAAAATTGATTTACCTTTTTACATAATCATTTTGTGTATCAATGTATAAAATCATTACAGTGGGACATATTATATATAACAAGTGGATGACCGCTCGGTATTTTTTGGTATATTATGTTTTTTAGAAGTTATATTTAAATACAAATTACATAATGATGAAATATGAATAATATTTTTCGATCTTACCGACAGAATAATGAACAAAATATGAACTGGTTAGTTGATTATTGAAAACAAAAATAAAACGACATTTTCTAAACATTAATCCTAGCTAGATCGATTCATCGCACCCGAAACCCCCTGTATACTAAATTTCGTGAAAATCGTTGGAGCCGTTTCCGGGATTCAGATTATATATATATATATCATTACATAGTATAAAAAAAAGTCGCGTCGCTCTGTCCGTCCCTATGTATTCTTAAATGTTTAAAACTACGCAACGGATTATGAAGCGCTTTATTTTAATAGATAGAGTGATTCAAGAGGAAGGTTTATATGTATAATACATGCATAATATTGTAGAGAAACACTGATAAATTTACAGGTTTCTAATGTGATGTCGTAAATAAACACATTTTTTGCGCTTACATTGCAAACGCTGGCTGAACCCCACGAGATAAATCAAAATCATGTACTACAGTATTGTACACATTAAGAAGGTCAACAAAAAAGTCCGCGATGGTATATGTCTATCTCTTAAGGATAACCCACAATAACCATTTTTTATCCTTTACATTTTACGGGAAAAAATGGCTTATTTACGAAGTGAATTTAAGCAATACAACATTAATCCTTATCCAATTAAGTACCTTAAGTACATTGTCCATTTAATATAGATCAATATGGCCCTTTACAGCATGTAATTTAAATGAATATTTCCGAAGATATTACAGATTTAAAATGTAGGGAAGTACGGCGGTACCGGCCCTATATACCATGGTCAATTATATGTTGCTCTTTCAAGAGTAATCTCTAAACAAAACATGTTTGTATTGTCTTATGACAAAAAAGCTGTAAACGTTGTTTAAGGACATTCTGTAGTAGGTAGGTATATTTAGTATCAGCATTTCACCCGTGCGAAGCCGGGGCGGGTCGCTTGTGTATATATATACAAGAATTGCTCGTTTAAAGATATCAGATATAATAGTATCTTATAGTGTAGTATAGTAGTAACACTTAGGGAATAATCAGGGATAGACAAAAGCTTCTTCCTGAATTCCGAAGTAATCTATAGCTATAAACAACCTCAAGTGCTTGTTTATTTGTTTGAACGAGCTAATCTCTAAAACTACCTGTCATATTTAGTCAACCCTTTTCACATTTTATTGCCTATTTATTGAAGAAGATTATAAGCTATCTAACATCACGCTACGTCCCTTAGGAGCGGAGCAATTACTATACAAAGTGTAGATCAGAAATTACGCTACACGAGAAGGAAGCAATAGTGCGGGCGGGCCGTGCGTTGGTTGGGTTAGCCGCTAGATGAGAAACGAAAAAATTAAACTCAATGAAACCGCGAGGCACATCTAGTAATTATATCAATCTACAAATCTATTTTCCCACATCGAAAAAATATTCGGTAGGTACTGTATATGCCATAGCTCGAACCAGCGTTGCAGCGGAGGTCTAATGTATGTTCGACCGGTCGTAACCGTGTGAAGAACACGAGTTTATAACGCTTATTTAATTGATTGATGTCGTATAATTAAATACAAGATTAGATAACAAGACGGCCGCGGCAGCAGCGGCAAGGTGTTGTCCGATGAGCAAACATCGCGTGTCCCGTATGGTTTGATTTCCATCACGTATTCTGCTGACTTTCTAAGAGTCTGTACGCGCGTGATAAATTTCAAATCGCTTGTTTGGAGCCGAAGCACGCGCACGTCGCATTGTGCAATGTTTATCGACGATTTTGCTCTTTTCTACAGACACTTCCTTCATTTTGTCGCGCTAAAAGTTGTCCTTAAAGAGTTTTTGCATATATTTGCTTTAACCGCAGTTTCATTGAAACTATACTTCAAGCAAATGCTATAGTTTTGTTTTGGGGTGAGTATAAATTTTATTGAATGCTTGGCAACTTCGCATGCGTTAATATATTTGTCAAGTGTGCAAACTCATACACCGAAAACACATTAACTACAAATACAATTTTTTTATTAAAACATAAAACAGGTTTACAATATTTTGTGTACGTCAACAACTGAATTAGTTTGGGAAACTGTGTCTCAGAAACGGCCACTAAACTATTTTTATAAATAAAATGATTGAGGTTTGCCGTACCGCGCGCATCACGCAATAACTACTGGATAGATTTTTATCATATTTTTTTTGTTTTACCCCTTAGATAATTGGTCCTTATAAAAAATTGTCACGATATCTACATTCAATAAAAAGTTATTAAAGTTATAAGAAACTACGATTTTTATAAACACTACGCGATCTTCTGTCGTCCACACGGTTCTGCGCCGCGGGCACTACGTATTAGGTTATGAAATACCCTAATTTGTTGAAACGACTCGCGCGCCACTTTTTGTAAAATGGTTGCACTATCTCAAAAGCTTTCGCAGGCGTGTGCACATCAGATCATCAAAGTTTCATCGGAATCGCAATAGAGGGTCAACAAAGTATTTTTTTTAAATATTGGTACAATATTTCACACACCTCTATTTAATTACAAACTAAGCAAAGCTTGTGTTATGCTAACCAAACAACTGATCTTCTATATAATATAGATATACATTTAACACCTAGACACGTAACAGACACATAAATTATGCTCATCACATAAAATTTAGTTATGTGCGGGGATCGAACGCGCGACCTCTCGGCTTACCACCGCTGCGGCACAAGGCCTGTCAAAGAAACTAATAATTTATATTGATGAGTTTTTTACTTAAGTGTAACCAAATTTTTTTTCCAAAGTAACCAAATTGTCTAAAAAAAACATTTCGGATTAAATAATTTAGTGTCTCCAAGTGTCAATACCCTAATACGTAAACAATTATTGACAATCGACGTCTACGCTAAATCATCACAAGAAAGTCCAACGAAAGGTAGCCACTAACAGTAACAAAACCACGTTTCGGGTTATTATAACCGTTTTTCTTACCACTGTTATACGCATTTCAACATTGGGTTGGTGTTGCTATCGTTACGTTTAGTAAATAAATATTGTACGTACTTCTCTACGCTCGTAAGAAGTTATACTTCTTTGTCGTAACAAACAAAAATAACTAAAATGATTTTATCCCGCATGCTAAAACATCATGAAGTTTAGTAAAATTACTTCTATATTATTATTATTGATGGCTAACTTCATCTTGTCGCTCTCCCGTCAAGTGATGAGTACACACTGCATGCAGCTCTTATGTGTTGGTTTATTTATTAACTGCCTGCCGCTGGTTTTCTCTTATGTCAATGTGTATGACTGTATGTAAATAATATATTATTTCAAATATTAACATTTAATAAATAGGAATTCGCCTATATGTTTATGTGGGAGAATAGGACGTTGTAACACGGCAACATTTTAGTAATATAGATTTTTTTTATTTTTCTCGGACAACACTAGAGATCTGTCAAAGTGGTGTACGATTTTGATGTTAACTTATAAAGATTAAATAAAAGAAGATTAAAAGAATTACAGGATCTTTATTCTGAACACTTTTGCCACACATCCCACGTTTATGTGGGATATACACTTACAGGTATTGTCGAAACTTGAAATAGGTAGAAGAGTCTGAGATAGAGTCGAAAAATGTGAACTAGAATGGGAGCCGGAAGATGATGTCCCCCGCGTAAATAAAAACTAAAACAAACGAATTGATATTGTATCATAATTTTAATTTATTAAGTAATATTAATCTATTTTATTTATTATTGGTTAATTTTTAATTTATTATTTTACACTGATTATTATTAGCCTTAAATACTGTTGCTTTTAAAATAAAATGTAAAATAATCAAACTTATATTTTATAATTTTTTATCTCATTAAAATCACTTAGACATCGAAGGTTTTGATGTTTATTATAAAATAGCTATGCTTGTGGCTCTGCATGCGTATACTACAGAATGTCTTCGGTCGAGCGCACGCGCGAATCTAGCTGCCCTGCTTAAAAGACGGAAGACAATAATACTTATTGTGGGTGATCCTCAGAAGATATATATATGCTAATTCCGCAAAAAGCGTTTAAAAAATGTTTTGATGTTTGGATTATTCGTTGGCGTAAATGTATCGTTTCTGAAGGAGCCTACTTTGAAGGCGATAAAATAATTTTGGATGAATAATTAACATTTTATGTATTATCTATATTTTCCCGGTACTTTTTTCACAGAGTAGTTAATGGACAGACAGACAGAGAAACGTTGAATTTTTAAATATGTATAGATATCGGATTTTTACGAACCTTGTAACAAATATTGTGACATACTCATGATAATAAACTTTAGATAGACAAATGTATTAATGTTAAAAGTATGAATAGACGGATAATAATAAAGAGAGCTGCCAACTGACACCTTTGTATACTGAGTAACGAGGGACCATTGTTATGAAAATATGCTGTGAAATTACGATTTATACAATAAAATATTAATTGGACACGTTTCTATTTGTAAAAAAAAACAGTTTGTAGAAAGATGATGAGTATGTCGCACAAATATGTTTTTCAAAACTTTGTACTTTCTAAAACTCATCTACTTTAGTTATTGTCTCGTGTACACCAATCTCAAAGACGACTTCAAGCTTGAATAAAATCATTCGTATAAATGTTCATAATGAAATGTTTAAAATACATTTAGATTTTTCGCGCCTGGTTGTTCGATTTCAGTTCTTGTGTATTGCACCTATATCATAGTAAATAGTATGAAGCGCAGTCTGAACTCTTTATAATTATTATTTCATGGAGTAACTGCTAACGAGTCATTAATAATATAGTCACAATAAACAATAATACATATGTAAACGTCATAGGCAGCATACTCATAACCTTCCTCATTTACTCACACATGATTGAAAGAGTAAACTCTATTAAATTCCTCATGGTGTGCTGACTATGGACAATCCGTGTCGAATTTATTTACAAAAACTTCCTTTATAATTCATTTGAATATTTTACGATTATAATACTGAGGCGCCATATTAGGACAAATATTGGAATATACCTATCACTTAATATTCCTCCAATGACAATAGGTGCGTCACACCTTTCGCTTACCGATCTACAATTATGGTCTACATTTCAAATAACCAGGTTTACGATTGAGTAATTAATTTTACAACGCCAATATAATATGATGCAATCATAAGTTAATTGCCTATCTCAGGTTTTCAATAATCGATTAACTGTGTTACATCACGAACCTAATAACTTCCCACAATTTCTAATGCGCACGTTTCTTTATTTCAGATGGCGTAGGACAGCGGTCACCAAACTCCATCACAAATGTTATTTAACCTAATGGAAGGCGACACGATAGCCACGAGTAACTTGATTTCATCCATAAAAAGCCTCAGCGGTGACGGAAAACGTCACGGAACGATAAAAGCGTTGCTGAAGAATTTCATACTACCAGAACCAGATATGGCTATTAAGGAAAGCAAACCGGATAAAAACACATGTGTTTACTCAGTACCAATGAAGCCTCCGTTAGTAGTGACTGATAGAATGAAATCTATAAATGAGGCTAAACAAGCATTTCTAAATGCAACTGTTACAACAAAGACCACAAAAAATGAAGTAAAAAGAAGGGAGCCCACGATACACTACGCCCAACTAGATATAACTACAAGAAGTGAAGATACGAGGAGTACTGGTGGAGGAATTTGTGAACATCAGAAGTTTCATAATTTAAAAGTGGAAGAAATTGGTGAAGCAGTAGACAACCTCAATATTAAAAAAAGACTCGAACAAAATCAAAGAAAAGTTAGCTTTAAAATTAAAAATGCATCAACGTCCTATAGAAGGCCACCATTTGCTGCAAAAACAGTAACTATATCTAGTAGTAAAGTCTCAGAGTTAACCGACAAGTTTAATTTGCTTAATGAATCTCAAAATGGAGTATCCAAACAATCAAAACTTGCTAAAGAGGTACAGACAGCCAGATGTTCAGCAAGCAATAGTTCTACGCCTTCCTCTACTCTCAGCTCCAGTCCAAATATAAAAATTGTTGTCCGTCAGCGGAGAGGTTCTAAAAAACGAAATAACAGAAATAGATGTTCAAGTGTGGATTCGGTAGATAAATTGATATTAACTGACAGTTCAACTACAAAGATTAGAGTAATTCGGTCAAAGTCAGAAGGTACAAAAGTTTCAAAATTATCTAAAAAACGATTAAAATACCATGACTCTAGTGAGCAGCAAAGCGGCTCCGATTCTGTTGATGGAAATCTGGTCAAAATAGAGAATACTGAACCAGAAAAGGAGAAAATAATTGTAGGAGCGAATGTAGTAAAGAATGTTATTAAGAAATTCGAATGTGAGATTATTGCCCAGTCAATTTCTAACAACAGTAGTACATTAAACAGAAATATCAATCGATCGATTCCTTCCATTAAAGAAAAACCAAAAGTACCTGAAAAAAAGTCATCCTTAGTGCTCACTAAGAATATAGTACTAAAAGACGGTGTCCCTAAAATAAGAACAATTAAATCAATTCCAAATGAATCTCGAAGGTCAGATAACAAACAAATCTCAACTTCTGATGTTTCCAAAAAGAAAGAACCAATATACGACAGAAAAAAATTTAAAACAAATTATATCCATACAGAAAAATTACCTCTAAAAGTTGTCGAAATTATTCCCGAAGATATTGAAAGTGTACCGACGACTAATAATACTAGCTTACAAAAAGAAATTTCGGTAAATGTCACTCAAATAAAAATAAGTAATAAAGAGGAAGAGGAGCTGGTATGTGAAGCTGTAAACTCAGAAATTGCACCCAACGAATCTTTTTTATGGCGCAGAAAAAGTAGCTCACAAATCTATTCGGATGTTGACAAGCCGATTTCAGAAAATGCTTACGGTTTTGTCACTGTAACCGTTAATGATAATTCGTTAACATGTTCTGATGAGCCAGAAGAAATCTCGATAACGGAACAATCTCAAAACATTACAATCAAGGAATCTCAGACCAGTGAGAAAACAGATGATCCCAATATGGATTTTGAAAGCAATTTAGTTGAAGCATATAATAAAGAAGTTCTATTAGGATATACAACAAAATTAAAAAAGGAACCCGTTGTCGATGACGATTATGAAGTACTCGAACCTAAAGATATTGAAGTTATTCCTGTTAGTAGAACCTTAGAACGAACACCTAAAATTAATTGTCCCTTACCTGAGATCCCAAAAAGTAATAATACCTCTGAGCAAATAGATGTTAAAGAAAATATTTATCAATGCTTATTAGAGATGCGATCGCACCCCGAAGGAGACGAGAATAGCTTTCATAATTATGAACTCTGTGAGAACCAAATGGAAGAAAGGACTCGCGGTGACGGTGACAGTGATGATGGCTACGAGTACTGTAAATCTCCAATCAAACCGTACTGTTTAACGTCCAGCTCTGGTATACAAATAGCAGAAGACTACCAACCATACGCGAAACATAATAATAAAAACTACGTAATATCAAAATCTGTAAGTGGGACATCAACTGTTAGCTATGAAAAAATCGGTTCTGAGCGAATTTATGAAAAGATTCCCCCACGTTCTGCTGAAACGAAAGACAGTAGTAGTCCTACATTCAGCAGCAGGCATTCGTCAATATCAGATTATGGGAGTTACAATGACGGAGAAAATATATATGATACGATAAAGCACGGTGACGGCACTTCGCTTTCGCACTGTTACGAAAGCATTCCAAATAGTCCAAGCATGGTGAAACTGAGAAACAATCTGAAGAAGCAGCTTGCGTCTGCGGTTCAGAAACGGTTGTCTTTCGACACAGTGTCGAACATAAGCCATTCCACGATGTCGAGTGAGCAGAAAACGAACAGCTTGTACGGGCAGAGGTCTGTCATAAGCTATAACGGGCAAGAGATCGCATTCCAAGTGCCGAGCAGCGAGACTAGTGTCAGTGACAGAAGCGATCGAAGCGACGATTGGGTCGACGTATCTGACGAGGAAAAGAGCGACGAGCAGAAAATCATAATGTAAGTAATATCGCGTATTTCACTGTTAGTAAACTTTTGAATTAAACAATTAAAAAATGAGCCGAGATCAACTGGTACATATCCAGTAATCAAGCGGAGTGATAGTGATCTGTACCCGACCACCATACAGATAGTGATAAACCCTTTACAGTGCTCTCTTTTGGCTTGTCACGTTCCGGGATCAGCCAGTGTATATGCAGGTGCCGAGAAGTTTGAAGTACGGAATGACACTGTGAATGTATTACCGATCTCTCTGTGGTCGCTTTGCCATTCTACTATGACATCGCCGCGCCAAGGGCGTACCCAATATATATTACGTGATATTATATAATTATAAAAAAGTAAACAAAACAATATAGAATTATCTTACTTAACACGATCGACCCAATAAATGTTTAGCGTAAATGTAATAACCGGTAATGTAGTACCAAAAGAGAAATGTAAACATTGTTATCTGCGTTTGATATAAAATGCTTATTTACAAAATGCTTCAGTTCTGAAAACGCGCAGTGGTGCGTTACACGTTAGAAAGTATTATCGCCATTTTTGTTTGGTTATATAGTATTAGTATGGAAATTTTGGATTACAGCGTTCGTGAACGAAGCCGAGGAAGAAAGAGCCCGATAAGTTGGTCACAGAAAGTGCGACATCAATGGCAGAATTCTCCAAAAAAAACGAAAGATAAAGGTCAGTACTGTCAGCATAAAAACTTCTATGCAAAAATAAGATATGTCTGTAGGTTTACAAGTAATTTATATTTTAATATCTAGGCGATTAAAATAAATATATTAACGCCATCTGCTGAACAAATCGCATTTACGGAACGAAAAAACGAGGTGCAACTAGTTCTCATTGATCGCGCTAGATGTCACGTTTACACAGTTATATATAAAAGATATTTTTGTTCAAATATTAACTGGTAACAAAGCCAACTCAATATCCTATCAATCCTATTGATAGTGCTATAGGTATAGTTTTAGTTTCGCAAGCGTTGGCGACAAGCTGCCCAAGTGCACTCCGTTATGCAAAAATAGTCAATAATGATGAAACTTGAAAAAAAAAGAAATGTTTTCTTGTTAATCGTTGGTTTTGCTATCACTGGTTGGTTACTAATAAAACTATTTAAAAGAAATAACCTTGTACGTACATCCTCGTTGCCAGATATACGATTTAAGTCGTATTCATAAGATTTTTACGCGTTGTAATGATTGTATTATCAATCATTTTTTATCTCTTAATTATATATATTTATTTCACTTTATTTGATTTCTCATTTATTGTGTTTATGCTCCTTTCCGAAGGCATATCATCTATAGGTAATTTATTATTTTAAATATTGTATTACAAACTTATTTTACGATTTATATATCGAATAAGTAGGTCGTATATATTGTATTTTGGCTGAAAAACTTTTTAAATTTAAAATATGAACAAGACGGCAAAATAATTGAAAACATGACGGATCGATTCTGACTGACGGAGAGACACGGATCGCTAAAGGAATTGTACAATCTTAAATGAGAATTGTATAAGTTTATTTATATCGACTATTATATTTATTGTCTTGACTCACACATATTTGTCTGGAGTCGATAAATAAAACTTGTTTTGTTATAACAAGAGACCTCTGGAATTATAACTGGTATTCTAAGGAGTTGGAACCTTTTACTAGAAATTATAAATGAATTAAAAACCTGGCGGATACATTCAATCATGCTGGCTTGAGGAAGCAGATATAATAATGGAACAGAATGGAGTTTTAAT
Source organism: Saturnia pavonia (assembly GCA_947532125.1). Classification (NCBI taxonomy): domain Eukaryota; kingdom Metazoa; phylum Arthropoda; class Insecta; order Lepidoptera; family Saturniidae; genus Saturnia; species Saturnia pavonia. Next base: position 2,444,962 of record OX383899.1, on the reverse strand, counting down.
GAAACACAAGCGTCTCACGACGGAATTTCATTAACAGATCTTTTACGGATATATTAAAAACTTGGACATTTCTTACTAGTGAAGGTTTTATTATCATAAATAGACTTTAATAAGGTACTCTGTTTTTATATCTCAGTTAATGTAAATGCCTTCGGATTACACTTATTAATCTATTTTCCATTTTCATTTTCATAACTCCTTTTAATATATTTATTTTCTGGTATATTATACTTATTTAATTGTCCACGTGACAGCGTTTAACGCATGTACGATCCAAACATTAAGAAGATAGTATGGCTTTTTCACATAAATTACTCATACACGAAATTACTCATTGGTAACCTAAACTAACCAACAAATCTCTTTATTTATCGTTTCATAATAGTAACAAACCAACCTTACACATCACTAGCAGGGTCTTCCCGTTCATCCAATAAAGAAAATTCTGACCAATTTATGAATCGCTTTCAATTATTTAAAGGCAAGAAAATCCAAGGTTGTAATAAACATGGTAGTGTCATATTACAGATAGTGTATTTATTGAGTCAGTTGAATTGAGGTTTAAATTATCGCCAGGCACAGTGTGTACCTAATAAAAATCTATTCAATCTGTCAGGCATACATTTTAAATTATTTATTATTGAGGATGAGCCGTGCCTGAATAGCTCCCGTTCAGTAACTTACTAATAATTTCATTTTATGCATATCTAATATCTTTATCTTCCCGAGTAATTAAATCTATCACTTAGCTCATAATCTCATATAAACATTACACTCATTCATACTCACGCCGACTCTACACTTGTGTACACGGAATGACACTCAAACGGCTTGACGGATTTTGAAGAAATTTGGCATAGAAGTCTTATATGGTGCGGAATAGGACATGAGATACATTTTATAATGATATAAAAAATATATGTCTAGCGAAACGGGTAGACTCTACACTAATTGTTTTAATAAAAGTAGCTTAATAACTTAAGCTCTTTATAACATCAGCTATCTGCCAGTGAAAGTCGCGGCAAAATAGGTTTACCCGTTTCGAAGATTACCCAGAACAAACAGACAGAAGGACGGACGGAGGGACAGACAGACAAAAAATATTTAAAATCAGTTTTTATTATGAGCATATATTCTCATATGAATTTAGTAAAAAGCTGTTATTTTGACATTACAAACAAACACTACAATTTTATTATACATATGTGTATGTATATAAAAGATAACTAGAAAAATGAACTTTAAGTTTGCCACAAAAACATTGTTTGCACTCTGAAGAATAGAAAACTATTCTATTCATGTGACATTGGCATAATTGTGTATTGCATCCCGGCGCATCAGCGATGAAATGCTGATCTGTCGTTAATAGCCAGTGTTATTGGATTATAATCTTGTGCACTATCAAAAATATATTAATCATAACTCTCTGTTAAGGTTTATTTACCTTTTTTAACGTAATGTTATTTTATTACTTAATACAGTATTTTTAATGAATTAAGGAGTTTTGTCTTCTTGTTTGACCTAGTAATTCAAACGAGAGTATTTATTACATAATTTTCATAAGCCTATTTACTAAAAACATTTCATAAAAAAATTGTCTCTAGCTATCATCACGGTATGTCCCTAGTGTAGTGCTTAGAATCAATAGAGCATCTTTCGCTTCTTTTATATTCAATAATGCTCTCATGTATCTTCCCTGATCTCAAATCTGTGTACTTTTTCTACAGTTAACTTTCTTTATCAAAGCCACGTCGTTAAATGACGAAAAGCCGATTTTTTATTTTATTTTTATATTAAAACTAGCTTTTGCCCGCGACTTCGTTCCCGTTCTTATCGAAATTAAACGACTCGCGCGCCTCCTATCATAAACTATTGGTGCTAACTTTCGCGGATATGCTCACGATAACTTAACAAAGTTTCAATGCAATGAGATAAATGTTTTAGAAATGCATAGTTTCCAAACAGTCATTAATTTATATATAAATATTGTCAGGGTGACATCAGGATAGACATCTGACACACTGTAATTTTACTCGGCATTGTCGTTACGGAATCACATATCTGTGGGCGTCATCAGGGTTAACAGTTAAAATAAATGTGCACAGTCCAAATGAGAATGATGTCCGTTTATATGGGGTTACCTCTATTGGCCTCCGACCACCCCTATAGCCACCCCAAGCCTCGCATATCTGATGTTATCGGTGCGGTCCGACAAACTCCAGCCAGAATGATCCTCTCTTCGGATTCCGACGTAGTGGGTTACCTCGAACAGTATTTTCCAGAAAACTATTATCTCGTTGCTATGACGACACGTTATTTTAAATAATCATACCGACACGAATCTCCGCCATATACGTAATGGCTTATGAGGAAAACTTTGTTATTACGCATTTATATTGTCCAAATAAAGAAAGAGAATTTAATGTGAACAAGTTCGTGAACCTCGCGGCGGTACCTGCGCCTGTGGGCGGCCGCTAATGGTTGCCGGATTCCTGCGGAGGCGCCTACCACTAGACATGTAACGGACAAAACATTGATTATATTATTTCATTGTTTAGTGAATTGAATAAGGTATTGCAGATAATTCCTGATATACATCTCAAAGCCAGAGCATCTGTTTTCATTTCGCGTCTGAGTGCCTTAAGCGCTCGCCCCCAAGCCCGGTAAAGCTGTAAAAGCCGTAAAGGCTCCAGGGCCCCTAAGGCTAACAGTATAGTCAGTTCGAAAAAAAAAGCATCTGTTTTCAAGTTTAGTTCTTTTATATCTGAAGAGAAATACCCTCGGTTGAGAGAAATAGGTCTTCGGTTAACTTAATTGTTCGAATCAATTTATGAGAAACAACATTTTCAGAAATGAATTCCATGCAATGAGCCTGAGCTTTCGGTGAAGGAAAATGTCGTGATGAAACCATAGCGCATGGTAGTAGGGCTTTTTTCTAATGCACGACTGGCTAGCTACCACCCTCAAGTAAAAAATCTGTTACCATCTTGGGCCTCATCGTTACTTAATATCAGGTGAGATTGTGGTCACAACGCTAAACCTATAACGAATGAAAAACAGAAATAGATGTATATAATTATAATATGATAAATAACTACCACGCTTGTTCTGGGTAACCCTAAGAAGATGGAATTATGCTATCGTTGACTTTTTTGTAGGTCTTTTTAAGAACTACAATTATGTTGTACATTAATTTGATATATCTCTTACTAGCTTCTGCCCGTGACGTCTGTGTGTACTTCAGAACTGGGTCTTACCGAGATAAAAGTATCCTATGTGTTAATCCAGATTATAAACTATCTGTGTGTCAAATTTCATCCAAATCCGTTCAGCCGTTTTTCCGTGATTGAGTAACAAACAAACTTACTTTTGCCTTTATAATATAATTAGTCGCTCCAGAAACGTCTTTCTCCGAATTGATTCAGCATTATCGTCACTACTTATTTCGTATGTTGCTTTATGTAACAAAATATATCCTATAACCTGGCCAAATAACATATCTATGAATTAAAGGTAAAACCATTTAAATCGGATAAGTATATGGTTTTCGCGTGAAAAGAACATACACAGACAGACAGACAGAGATACGTTGAGTTTTATAATATGTATAGATATAGATAATCAAATAACGAAGATTTTGTAGGATATATTATTAAACATTTAGAGTACGTATGGATTTGTATTCGCAATAGGATACAAGTAAGATACATAAAACTTTTATCATAATATACACAGCACTTAACATTGGTAGGGAAAAGTATTGATTTTTTGCCGACTATGAACAAGCACCCACCACGGCGACATTTGCACTGATAGCCACTGACCTACATCGATATCTACATTTTAGGTCTATAAATCAATAAAAAAATCCTTATCACAATGTTCGAGTAAACTGTTCTGTATTATTTTTTCTCAATGAATATATCTAGTACTTTTTTGTTTTTTCTTATTTTCTGGTTCGCCAAGTCGTCCTACAAGCCTGCAAATAATATGGCGATAATCCATACTATACGATATATTTTATTTTAGTAATAACAGTTAGTGTTTCATAAACGTTACTCGCTGATACATTTTTTGGTATAATATTTTAAGCCAGTTTAAAATAATTTAAGAATCATCTAGTCAACGTTAGAATGTCTCAGACAAGGTAATGTTCGTTTAATGACAACGGAAGCAGTTATTATGATGTTTACGCAACGATGTTTAGACTGATATAAAAGAATTGGTTAATTATTATTATTTACTGTTTAATTTCATCGCTCAGAAACGTCTGATGTTTAGCTGAAAAATACATATAAAAGTAAAACCGTAAAAACAAAAAATACACTCGGTTCAATTGAATTGAATTATGTATTATTTGAATTTTCTTATTACGAGAAGTTTAGAAAATGGTCTAAAATAATACCGTGAATATTACTCCTAAGAGTACTCCGCTCGCGTGGTCCACAAAATGCCGTCGGTATTGTGAATAAAAATGTTTATTTTATTTGTGCGGAACCCTAACTCTTTTTCTAAAATAAAAGTCTCCTAAGTTACTCCTTATAACGTCAGCTATCTGCCAGTGAAAGTTCCGTCAAAGTCGGTTCAACCATTTCCGAGATTAACCGGAACAAATAGATAGACAGACATACAGACCGATAAAAAAAATGTATTTTTTTATAACTACCATATATACTTTTATTCGCATTTAGTAAGAAGCTGTTATTTTGACATTGCAAACAGACACTTCAATTTTGTTTATTTGTATAAATAATGCTGTTTTACCCCTGACATTCTTTACACTTCAGTTTTACATGTTTACGAAGTGTATTTACCTATGCTCGTTGAAAATAAGTAAGGATTAGAGGTGCGGTTTTTGTAGTCTCTAGAGCCGTGGCTTCCAACCTGGGATGCTTACCTCCTAGGGGCAAGACCTCCAAGACTTATTTGTGAAAAATTATGTTCACACGATAATACATATTAATAAATAAACTTCATATTCTAATGTAACAGTACAGTACAATTATAGTATTCACTAGCAACCCGCGGCGGCTTCGCTCAGGTAGCAGAGTAATACATTTAATCTATTGGTTTAGGCGGCGCACGCCAGTAAAACTACCAGTTGACATGATTTTTTCATACATTTTCAACAATCAATGTCATATTTCAGCCAATTTACACAAAACCTTAATGAATTATACACCTAAACCTTCCCCGTCCATTGATAACAACCTTATGAAAATCCGACAGAAAGACTGGGGGACTTTATAATCAATATTTTTTGTAAAAAAGTTATTATTATTTAAAATCTGTCTATATTATTACATCTAATATCTCTATTAAGTAGTAGGGAAATTTATGGAGGTTTGGTATCATGAAGATACTAAACTCTGTACAAGAGACGTGTGCTTGAAACCCCATTTCGAATATGTTCAAAGACCGTGACAAAAAACTATTGCGCTTAAGTTATGTGATAATTTTCATTGTATTTATTTATTGTTGTGATTAAAAATTGTGCTTGTTACTTTCTGTTTCAACGAGACCCTGTCTAAAAGGTGTTTACTTTCAGAGTATTTAGGTCAATTTTGTAACCACTTCTTATAATATTTGTTAATCTTTATACAAAATTTACTGCTTGATTCGTTGCAATAGAGTTTGGCGGTAAGATTAAGCTCTGCTGCATTCGCAATACGTAAGATTCCCCAGTTAACAGATATTGCCACTGCTAGGTTTTTCTACATCAGTTACTTCCATAGCTTAATGTCTTATGGTATTTTACTGTGAGGGGGACAGCAGCTGAGGTAGATAATAAAAGCAGACAGTTCGAGCCTTCTATAATATGGCATCTCCCGGATCAGTAAAAGACAAGTTCCAATAATTTAATATCTTAACCTTGCCCTTCCAATATATCCTTAACAATTTAATGTAGATATGTTCGCAAAAACATATATATGACGGCCTTTTCACCATATACATGGCAGTCCTACCACCGCACAACCGCCAATTTCCTTTACTTTGCAGGACTCAGTTGTTTCTGGACTGTATTAAGTAATACCATTTGTAGTTCCTATACCGGGCCTTCAAATTACACGACAAAAGCTTCAAAATAAAAATTTCAACAGGAACTTGTGATTTTAATATATTTACCAAACGTAAACGTAATCTTTTCGTACATATGTGAAAATCTTGCGGTTCTCATAAAACGAGTATTAAAAATATCACGATTTCATTTTTATATTATCCAGTACAAAAGAATCACGAAATGTTGCATTGTCACACTATTGCTTCAACGGCGCAATCTCATAGTTTCGACGACATCGTCATGCAATTTCTCGACGACATGTGTGTCTAGGTCACGGGTTTTTAAATTTATATCGTCGTGTCGACGATCTATCACACAATATTTATGCAGCAAATGATCGACTGTGAATCTAGTACTACGACAGAAAAAAAACAATATTTATTAAAGTGTAAGCTTTATTAAACTGTTGTTAACTACACTTTAAAATTATAATAGAGTTACAAGGTACAGTTCTAAGGTACGAACTCTTAGTGTCAGAATAATTTTTCTTTTTTGAATGTTGATGCATAACACTACAGTAACAAAAACAAAAAAGATACTGCTACTTACATGTGTCTTTATATTTAATATCGCCACTGCGAGGATTTCACGGGGAATTACTTTCGGGAACTCCCGCGATTGACTCGGAAAGCTCTTGGGATCGACTGTTTGAGCATCTCTGATTTAGGTTGTGTCACGTTAGTAATAAGGCCCACATTTTTATCTAAACCTGTAGTTCTGCCTTTATAATATATATTTTATTTTTGTAGATATGTCTGGTTCTAACTCAGAAACGACTTTATCGAATACTATTACATTTTGCATACCAAGGGCATATGTCATTCCGAAATTTATAGTCTATAAAAATATATTTAATACTTTATAAGTCATAAAATATAAGCACAATTAATAAAAGTATGAGACGAAAATTATTGCCGCCTAATAAAAGCGAGTGCAGCCGCAAGCACAGCTAGTATAATTTAGGAATATAATGTGTAAGTATAAGTATCTACACTTAATATAATTAGTATTTAGAAAAGTGCGTATAAATGACACGGATACCTAGATCTTTCTGCGCTGATACCAAATATGCTGTTAACTCATTTTCGATATAAATGTCAAACTAGTTCGGCAAAATATGTTCACTTTAAGTATAACTTACTCCAAAAAACACTGCATCAGGCTGAAACCACCAAAGCTGCAGTATAAATCAGTAAGTCCCACTAATTGCCTAAATAATTGGTTGGTACATATATTTCTTCGTATAAGAAGAAATCTATACCAGAATAAAAACCCGAAATTTTGTTGTTTATTAGTTAATAATATATAAAATCTAACAAATTTCTTCCATCACAAACAGTAGTCTGTACGCTTCGGTTCCATTTAACCGCACGAAGTACGCTAATAGATTTATTTAGTGAACCGTAAAGTTCAAACGGAATTTGTTTTGTACCGAAAAACTTTTCTCTCGTTTCCTAGAAATGTATACATTTTCGAATTTTACGCCGATGATGATACAAGGCTAAAGTTAAAATTAGTACTACTTCTGAAATATGATAACCGTAACATAAAGTGTATGGCCACAATATAGATTTTCAATTACAGGATTGTAAACGCGCTAATTAATACAAAATGTCGTACCACAATATCGCCTTATCTACTCGTATAAGCATCTGTTCATTAATATTAATAAATAATAATAATACCAGCCTATAAATGCCATTGCTGGGTAAAGGGCTCTTCTCGACGGAAGGCATGGGCTTAATCACTACGCGCCAGCTCATGACGTATTAGCGATTTCAAACGCCCAGGAATCCACAGTTATATATTTTTCTCCTATACAATAGTAGTTCAGGTTTCCTCACGTTGTTTTCCTTCACCGTCAACCGATAGTGTGACCAATTCAAATCAGTGAATGTACACGAATTCCGAAATATTTGTTGGTACATTCCGAGACAGACTTCGAACATCGAATCGATATTCCGCCGGTCAAAGCATTCGAACACCACGACTTTTTATCTATTCATTATAGGCACTTAATCGCACGCTTTACTTCTATTTCCTCATCAATTCTTTGTTGATAGTCGGGAAGTCAACATACTTATGTATTAACATGGTTAAGTAAATTTCTTTACGGAAATGCCGTTACTGTAGTTCCACGAGCTTGCTTATTCATATTTCCTGAAACAGATCGTCGACCGCTTTATACTAAGCTAGGACTAGGACATACATGGGTATGTATGTCGTGTTTATTTTCCTGATCTTTCAAAGATATATTTATTAGAAACTACATATATTAAAAGAAAATCGTTTATTTTTAGGAAGTAATATTGTAAAGGCACCAAGCGCTATTTTACGCAAGACAATAAAGTTTGGTTCAAAACCTAAAAATGTTTTTTATATATATATATACAATAGTTTATTATTTAATTTTTACGTTTTATTATTAAAAAGAGGTCATTAAAATAGACGATGTGAGAACAGATAAACGTTCAAGTATATTTTTAATTAAAGCTGTTGCCACAAACTTTAAAATCAGTTTATTTTAATTACTTTAAAATTAACTTGACCATTTTTATTTTTTACTTAATAAGAAATATCTCATAATTATTGCAGCTACAGTAAGTGATACTGGCATAATAAAAACAATATGCTTAAGAAGTTTTGTACATTGAAATAAAATTACAGTTATAAAGTAAGTAAAAGTAGACAAAATATTTCTGATGAACGTATTTTTTGTGACAATTTTTATTAATCTATTATATTTTTCTCTAAACAAAGTATTCCATCCATCCCAAAGTATTCCTTGGAGTACCAGAAATGGAAAACTGTCTTGTTCAAAATAGGACGTTATGGTACGTTTGGTGATGTTGTCTATATATAAATAAAAATGAACGTTGCTAAGCACAAAACTCGAAAACGGTTCGACCGATTCAAATGTTCTTTTATGTATTTCGGAAAGTTACATTAAAAAAATCATAATTGCGTGGACAATAGTAAAAACAACACTTTTCATTTATATTCTTTTTATTTTTATTTTACGTAATTTATTATTTCCTATAATACTGAATTTCCTAAATACTTTCCTGTACTTAAATAAAAACTAATCAGCAAAATTTAAGAGAAAAATCAAGAAAACCTACATAAAATTGAGCACGTTTTTTTTTTGCAAATTGTATTGATTCTACATTAGCCGAAGGAACTTCGTTCCTACCTGGTGTCCCACGACACCACATCTATTTTATTTAATTTTTACTATTAACTTTTGACAGAACGAAGTCTGTCCGGGCAGCTAGTCTTAAATGTAATTATCACTAATAACATGACAAAAGAATACATAATGTTCTTATCATTCAGAGAGTAACAGCTCATGAACTTACTGATCCTACAAATTAAACTTGGTCGTAATATGCATACGGTTGTACAGGAACTGTCTTGTTCGAAATAAGACGTTATGTTACTTATGATCACGTTATCTAAAATATAATTATCACTAATACCATGACAAAAGAATACATAATGATCTTATCATTCAGAGAGTAACTGCTCATAAACTGACTGATCCTATTAATTACCCTTGACCGTAAATTGCATACGGTTGTACAAACATCACACATGTAAATATTACATGACTTCTGGTTACAAGACACAACAAAGTGATACAGTAAAAGAATCATCAAGTCGTGGATCAACCAACATTGGTTACTTTAAGTACTTGCTCATTATATAAACGTGCAAGTTCACAATAAAATACTTGTTGAACATAATCAGAATTGGTTTTGCGCTTCGATGACTACTGTATAGTCTATCATTAATTTTAATGACTAATAAAAATGAATGAAAAAGTATAATTTACAAAGACGTAATGGTCTCTATTTTTGTAAATGATATTAGTCGTCACTGTTAAACCATTCTGTTAAATACTACTATTTGAAATTATTGTTTTCTCATTGATCATTATAACCTACAAATTAGAATATAATCCAATTAAAAAATAAGTATTTCTGTAAAATAATATATGTATTAAATAAAGATCGAGGAAATCTTAATTATATCTAGAATCTAGAGGGTTCTTATAATTAAAATTGTCTATCAATGTAGTATGTTACTTTTAATATACAATACTTTTATAAGTATGAATTAGTGGGTAAAATGTTGAATTTCTAGTATTTATACTTATTATTTATACTATGGATAAATGTAAGTTAACAAATGATATAGACACCACTGTTTAAAATAAACGTCAATATTACTTTAAGAACTTATAGCAAATAGAAGACATGTAAGTTAACAAATGATATAGACACCACTGTTTAAAATAAACGTCAATATTACTTTAAGAACTTATAGCAAATAGAAGACAATGTTAAAATTTTGCGAGATACTATAGAGTTCGGAACATAATAATTCAATGAAATACGTTGCTTTCTGTGTATTATTATTGAGAATCATTCATATTCTTCTTAAATGGCCAATCACGTAAATTGCTTATAATAAATAATAAGAGACATGTTAAGAAAACTCGAATAATATCACCGCATCGCACCGAACTAAATACGAACGAGCAGGAAGTCGATGCTATCATTGATTCGGCGTGTAGCCTTCGTTAAGCAACCTCACTGAAAGCCACTCACTCAGCCGAAGCAGAGTAATATAGAATGCAAGTTAAAGGCGAGCACGAGGCTAAATGCAGAAAATCTGAAATTTAGCAAGTCGATTGTGCAACATACTTAGCCAAAATAGCCGATGAAGTCGAACGTGGGATCAATTATTTACCTGTTCCACTTGTGGCTACTTGTCTCCATTATGTCACCGCGGACACAAATGAGAGCAATGCTCTAGATTTCACGTGCATTTGCAATTAACAGTCGTTTACTCCACTCATTAAACTTTATAATCAATCTCGCTTAACTCTTGCATTTAAGTTTGCTCTTTTACTATAAACTTATATATTTGATTATAAACTTATGATGGCTGTTGATGATCGAATTAGATTCCTCTCGTTTGGACTGGGCTCTGTTGCATACAATTTTTCAACGCGGCCTGGTAAACCGGCTACAAAAAGCTATCTAAGATAGAGATAGATATCATCAGATAGATATCATCTTGAAACCTATATTCATCAACATAAAAGTTATTATTCCTTTAGCTTTTTTAATCATATAACATTAAAATAAAACATGAATGTTGCATTTATATTGGGCCGTAACGATTTGCGTATAATGTCCGATGTATTCACCTTGCGAATTATTAAGGGGTAAAATATAAATGGTAGTTCAGGTACACCTACACTTTTGCTACAATTGTCGTTTTACCAGAAAAGGCTTGCGCGGGAGAGGGACAGCTGAGCTTGCGACTGCTCGCGCGCGAGTTAGCCCTGCGCCGGCGCAGCTGAACGGACGTGTTTAGACGCCTCCATCCCACCGCGATAGTGAAAGTGACTTGTTCGTGCTTAATGTCTGTTAACAATGAAACTGTATTAAATTATTTTAAATATTCTATTAATATCTAAATTTGGTTTATTATTGTATGGTTAAAATTCTGTAATGAAAAAGTGATTTGTCATATATTTTACATTTTATTTCTTCTTTTTATGAATTGGTCGTTTTCTTGTTCAGCCAACCGGTTTATTGCTATATGACAGCACGTTACGAAAATTATGAGTTACTGACATTTATAAATCTATTTCAAATACTTCAACCATGTAATTTCTTTCTTGTATATCTTTATCAGTCATTAATACGCTGTCTACAGTTATGCTGTAGTCGTTTTTATCAAAATTAATTAGTCGACCTTTGCTACATATTTGAGTTTCAATAAATGTAATCTCGCCGTTTATCTCCTGGTTGAATAATGTATTAAAGTTTGAAATCTTTTCGTTTGAAATTGAAACCTGATCTCTTTCAATGTTAATTCAAAACATTAAGCATGCCCTTATATTAAGGATTATTTTATTTGCACAAAATAGGAATGATTTGATTAGTATTAAACTGCATAAATGCAAAAACAATCAATGGTATGTATCGACATACCGAGAGTTGGGTCGCTCGACCCGCTCTGTTTGCAACAAGCCGGAACCGTGACATGCAGTGTACGGAATTCACATAATAAACATTATCTTATTTAGTCAATCGTCATTCTTTGCATTCCATCTCAGATTGTTTTTATTCTGACGTGCACTGACTATTAAAAGTTAAACAGCATTATATAATTTCTCTTATTATGCTTCCATTTGTTGATATTCGTAATCGTGTTATTTACTATATACTAATGTGTATTATGGTGAGATTTAATCTAATTAATACATCTATAAAATATTTCTCATTTGCAAAAACTATTATACAAAATAATTTAATGTTATGATTGATTTTACTATTCTCCTTTCGTGGAACGTATGCGCTAAGCCTTCGTTGTTTCACAACTCGCAGTGCTCTGATTGCAACGTCATACAGATCCGCTTATACTATAGTTGTTTAATTTGTGGTAAATGCACCATAACCACATCTATTTATAACATATGATATAGAATTCAAAATTGAAAAATTAAAAAATTGATCAGTGTTTGTTTTTCCCGTAGAAGTCGTCATGTTTTACTTTTGTTGGTTATAGGGGCATAATCTTCGGTTTTCATATTTCGCTTAATTTGATATCTATACAAGATATGGTACAAAAAAAATTTTGATATCTTATATGATTTTTTTATTTAATTATATAATTACTGACATTGCGGTGCAATAACTTTTATCAAAATAATAAGAACTATTTTTAGTTTTAAGGATAATTGCACCACAGTTTTTTAATTGATTACTATACTAATGATTACAGTCAAATACATTTATAGTTATTCGAATTTAAACAATAAAGTTGTTTTGCAAGCTCTCTAACCATTCTAGGTGCATTAACCACGAACAATGTGAACAGTGTTACAAATTATGACTTGGCGCTTTTCATTAATACGCGATTTAGCATTGGAACTGCAAAAAAAATTGTTCTCGATTATAGACGCATTGAAAACTTCGAATGGCTCACCGTCGTACCAGGCGACCCTGAGACGCCCGGTGGCGCAGTTGCCGGCAACTTGTTTTTTTTTCTATTAATTGACCGGACAGCTGAGCAAGAGATTCTAAACAAACATTTGTGACCTTAAAACTAATATCGAATATAATATTTTAGTGCATTGCAATTATTATGGAAGTGTCGATCAACTGTTCTTCGTTCATTCCCATGAGTGTAATAGTGATGAAGTGATAAAGTGATCATGAAAAATGATACCGGATCGATTACCAGTAAATGGAGGCGCGGGTCCACCACCGCCAAGGCCGCGGACCTTTCGAAGAAGTTATGGCGATCAAGGTGCAAACTGATATTAACACATCTAATTAAATATTTCAAACACGCATATTATCCGAACCGGATTCACATGTGACTCAAAATTATTATGAATTTATCAGCAAATAATATGATGAAATATAGTTTCCCCCGCTTTCCATTCAAATAATTTGTATTGCTTTTAATTAATTGCATTATTTAAATTAAAAATAAATTTTGAGGGTTTAAATTTTTGATAATTTTTTGTGGCCTTAAAATCTATAATTTGAATATTAAACTTTGATACAATGTTTTTTACGATGCAACTTGATCGCCAACAATTTATTTTTGTTAGTGTACGTAACATCACCGACGAACGTGTACATTCATACGAGCGTAAAATCGTCATACTACAGTCATAACGATGAAGCGGTCTCAACACTCCCGAAGAGAAGATACGGCATAGAAGATAACATCAGGTTGATCGAAGTATTTGAAGAACGGTGTTGGCTCAGTATAAGAACTATATTGCGCAATGGAGAAATCGAAATTCAAGATCTCGTCGTATTCGTAGGTAATTATTATTTTATTAAAGTTTATAATGAAATTGTTTCTATTTTTCCAATTAACCCGCTTTCAAGGAATTTGTTTAATGAATCTAGTTTAAAACTCGTTTTTATCAAAGTATCAGCACTATGTAAAAGTGTCCTTGTATTCAATTCTAAACAGTTTCAAGTAAACTGTAGAAATATAGGATTAAATTCTGCATTATATATTATTCGGATATTGTGTAAAATGGAGAAATCAGTTTTTATTTAAGATCTTTCATGTCATCATCAGAAAATTATATAATTAAGTATTTGAGATTTTGAATACAGCAAGAAAAGTATAATACACCTTTCAATTGTTAACGCATCGTGCCATGTCCCCACGGTTGTTTGTCCCATTGTCGGATGTATATGAAATAACAATGCTGTATAAAATTCCAATACATTCTGTTACACGTCACTAATCATTCGGCTTTAAACAATGATTGTTTTTACCTGCTTTCTTATCATGTAGTAGGCACCATGTGTAATGATTACGTTTTTACTTGTTAGAATAATACTAAGCTGATTTTTATAGAATAAATAGCATTAAATATCAGAATATTGTTTGCGCTCATAATTCGATTACACTTGTTGCCATATTGAGGACAAGTAATCTAAATTTAAAGATTTGTTTCATCTTTTTATATTTAGCTAAAAGTTATTTTTGACATCAACTAATAATCAGTAAAAAATATTAAATTAGGACATGGGTTAACTTCTGCTAAAAGATGTATTTTATATTAAATGTTGCTTAATAAAATTTAGCAACGGGTCAGTGACTGCACAAAGTATTATTTGCCAATACATATTTAGTATGTAAAAATATTTTATTTATATTATAATTCACATTTGAATGCTAAACGAAGAATTTCATCGTTGATTTAATTATGTCCCACTTATGCTACTAAAAATAATAGAAGTGAATATTATAATAAGTTTAGATAGTTAAAAAAACTAAAAACACGCTTTAATTACGCTCTAAAAATTATAAAAATATTAGTCCTATAATAACATCTCGTTACCAAGCCCAATCTATTTGACTTGTCAAAACGGATTACATGAGCCTAAACTCGAGGGGTTTGCTAGTAACCACTGAAGAGTTCCATTATCCACCTCCTGGCTCCATCATCAGATCAGCTCCAAGATACCAAATTATAGTGTTGTCAACCAAACTACATATGCATACAAAGTTTTATTTCTATACGACAACTAGAAGTAGGATAAAATTGACTTCTAAGATTTTATTATATTGTTAGTTAAAGTGAAGCTAAAATAAGCGTGTTAAAAAGAAAAGTTTCATAATTTTTCGTAACGTTCCATAATAAATAATAATTATTTGAAATAAAAACTAATAAAAAAAATCTTGTTAATATATAATTATGGAATCCATAACAGTCAATGATCTCTGAATGGAATATCGTTAGTCTATGAATCTTTGTACAGTAATTGCAAGAAATTCAACAAAATATTTACAAATCAGACTTGATTAGTGCACCTACTGTAACAGGTATTAGAGTCCAGTCTTATTTCTTCAGGAATACTCATAAAGTCTCAAAAAGGCATATAGTTATAACGTTTTCTGCCTGCCCTTATCCCACCTTAATAGGTCGGCCCAACATGTTTTCCTCTTCCACTCTCCTTTATCAGCTGTCATCTCAATATTCACTCATTTTATTTGTTTATACACATATTGTTCACACAATATATATCCATACCTTCTTCGGTCTTCCTCTACTCCTATATCAGTCTACCTTCATACCTAACAGTCTTATAGTTAGTTATAATACTATTATTATTTATCGACTTAATCAAAACGCCATCCTCGATCAAGCTCACTGACGCGAATAACTTTAAGCCATTTAATTGGCTACTAACCAAGGACAAGACACTATAAATTCGAATTAGCAATAGGCTCTTATTAGGTTAGATTTAGTTTGCGGAACTGACTGTACTGTTAGCCCTAAGGGTCCTGGAGCTATTAGAAGCTTTGACAGATTCATCAGGCTTGGGGACGAGCGCGGGAAAGCACTCAGCAGCAAAAGTGTGGCAACAAGCTCAAGGGTGCCAAAGTGGTCGAACCTCGGCTTGGGCTGTTGCCGTACGTGAAAATAAGTCGTGGTCTGTCTAATTCCCTATCCGTAAAATTCGATCTAATTAACTATACATATATACATGTTTCCGTGTTCTCGGAGGAAAGAAGAAGCATACGCATATGTATTTACTAACAAGCCCAGGTTAAGTCACTTTGGCACCTTTGCGCTTGTTGCCATTCGACTGTACTCGCCAAAGTCCGTTAAAGATGCCAACAGCGTTAGTCAGATGGAAAAATAAAATAGAAAAGCACTTCTGACGTGTTTGTTGTCTGTCTTTATGCGACTTTTAGGTTTCGACATTATAATGAATACTGAATTGAATTGAAATTTATATCATTTATATTATAACTCGTTAGTGTAGACTTGGAAAAGGTACACAAGTTCTGGGTTTAAAATGTCAACTTTTTAAATTAAATAATACACTTGGTTAAACATTAAATAATACACCCAGGGCCGGTTAACCCAGTCATCTGAATGGGAATTTTGTAAATCAGTGCGTAGATAATTTACAATTACGAGTACTTGTTAAGGAGAGACCAGTTGTTTGCAAATGTCAGAGGCGAGTCGCAAACAGGTATACGAGTGCTTTGATTTTGTAAATTCTATATGCATATGCTCGTTAAATTATTAATTCAGTTTCGCAAACCATTATAGTGTTTGTAAATTAAATTTTAATCTTACGCAATATAATAAGTAGACATCGTATACTATGCACTATCAAAATGTCAAATTATGCATGCAAATATGCGCTAAAAAAGGTCGAAATATGCACAAAATATGCATAATGAAAATACTATTTATTATTTGAATTAACGTTTATTTTTATTTATATTGGTTACATTTATATATTATTATTTATTTATTATATTAATCAGTTGTAATACTTGTGACAGTATACATTAAAAAAAAAATCTAGATGTTCTAGAGTAAGATTGTGACGTTTTTCATTTAATATTAATTTTTAGACTGAAAATGACCTCTCTACGTCAACTGACGTTACCGGACAGAACTTGAAATTTCGCGCCATTTCTGCAGAAACCTCTCCAGGCAGAGTTTGGCTGGTGCCGTTGATAATTTCTTTATTTCTTCAAGACTCGGGTTTTTATATAAAATTGCATTTAATTCGCCACGGACCTTTTCCGATAGTGATTTTTTTCCAATATTTCCAAGGATTTGCAAGGAGGAAGGTTTTTGGATTCTAATTTTTCTATGGCGTTGGGTATATTGCTGAAATATGTTGCAATAAAAGCAATATTTTATTTAATTGAAGGGTTCTCGAATGCCAGCTGGTTTGATTCAATTGCAGTGGCTTCTGAACGTCAAATTGACCAACGACATTTTTTATGGCCGTAAAATTTCTGCATAAAACAATACAGCTTTCAACCAAGTTCCCCGTTAATATTGGTTCTGGGGGTAGTCCTAGATTTAGCAGTTGCTCTTTAAATGCTTGTACTCGCGATGGTGCTTTTAGAAATAATTTCTTTGTAGATGAATTCAATTTATTGACATTCCCGAACACTTTCCTGATCTCTTCCGCAAGTCGGTGTAATCCGTGGGCTAGACAGGTGATGTGAAGTAAGTTTGGGTAAAATACTTTCAGAGCTTCACCAGCTTTCACCATATAAGGCGCAGCATCAGAAATAAAAACACATATTCTTTTTCCTTGGAAGAATCGAGAAATAGTGATTTTATAGAATAATTATACCGGACGATAATTGAATGATTTGTTTTTTCTAAGACCTTGCATGTAATCAAATATGGACCTTTTCATAATGTTCCAACAATCAAATTCTCTATATATCGTCCACATGAATCCGTCGTTAAACTGATATATCCATACGTAATTGTTCGAAAGATCGCTCCTTATTTCACTTAGAACTTCTTCGTAAATAGTTTACAGGTGGTTTTTTCGAATCGTGGATTCTTCAGGAATTATCTGATTAGTACAATACTTCTTAAGGAATCTTTGGCATATTTCGTTATTCAGTTGATGAAAAGGAATATTGCACGCAACAAATTTTTGCATAAATCTTTATTGAATTGCATTTTCTTTGTAGTATCCGATGTAGAAGGCGAAATTTAAATTAGCAAGTTGTTGGTGACTTCCTGCGGGTTTCTGTCTCGCATAATACAACACGCCTGACACATTTAACTACTGAAATAAGCACTGTTAATAAAAGTATACTGAAATATGCAATAAAACTGTATAATTTTGCAAACATATGCAAACATGCAAAGGCATATAATCCGATGTCTAATAATAGTTCTTTACCTATGAAATTGTCGTTCTGCAGTACTGGCCATTTCAAAGCAAAATATTTTTTGTTTGGCTAAGAATTCTAATTTCAAATTAATTTTATTTTAAAAACATGGAATTCTATTTCCAAAAGTAGTCATTTGTTTATTGATTAGTGTTACATTTTCATCGCATTTCAATATTTTTTGTCATTATGGATACGTTAAAAATTCGAGTAATTATGGAATATGAGTACCGTCGTGGCAGTAACGCGGCACAAGCGGCACGCAACATCAACAACGTTTACGGAGCTAACACTACAAACCAACGCACCACCTGTTATTGGTTTGCTCGCTTCCGTTCTGGAAATTTCGCCCTGAAAAATGAACCTCGCGGTCGTTCGAAAACTTTGGTCGAAAATGACGAATTAAAGGCGATTGTGGAAGCTGATGACACATAATCTACGGCTGAATTAGCAGCAGCTTTCGACGTTAGCGTCAAAACAATATTGGTCAATTTGCGTCAAATCGGCAAGGTAAAAAAGCTTGACAAATGGGTGCCCCACGAACTCGATGATCGCCAGCGCGAAGTGCGCGTCGAGACGTGCCTTGCACTGCTCAACAGACACACAAATGAAGGAAGTTTGAACCGCTTTGTTACCTGCGATGAAAAATGGATTCTGTTTGATAACCGCAAGCGCTCAGCAAGTTGGTTGGATCCTGGTTCAGCACCTTAACAATGCCCTAAACGAAAACTTACCCCTAGAAAAGTGATGGTCAATGTTTGGTGGTCTAGCGCAGGTGTGATTCATCACAGCTTCTTAACAAACAGGGTGAGCATTACTGCAGATGTGTACTGTGAAGCACTGAACACAATGATGGAGAAGCTGGCACATCTCCAACCAGCATTGGTCAATCGCTCGTCTCCGCTGCTCCTGCACGACAACGCGCAACCTCATACTGCACAACAGACGGTCTCCAAGTTTCAAGAACTGGGGTTGGAAGTTCTCCGTCATCTGCCCTACTCGCCAAACCTTGCGCCTACAGACTACTACTTTTTCCAGAATTTGGATAACTCCTTGGCGGGAAAAAAATTCAATACCCGAGAGGCAGTACAAAATGCCTTTGAAGAATTTGTTGCCTCCCGTCCAGCTGATTTCTTTAAGAAGGGCATCAATAAACTGCCACTGCGCTGGCAAAGATGCATTGATTGCATGGGTGATTACTTCGATTAATACAAATAAAAAATACATGAAAAAACATCGTTTAAATTTTTTCATACAAAACGGCAATTTCATAGGTAAAGACCTAATAATAAGTAACTTATGTTTTTAAATTTATTTTTGTTTTTAATTTTCTTGTATGTCACGTTGAACGCGTTTGTCTTGTTTAAAGAGACGTCGAACGATATAAAAAAATGTGAGTACTTACATACGGACGTGAACAGTTATACTTCTCTGTCGTCACAAAACAAAAATATACCCAAAAATTGTATCCCACGTGCCAGCACATGTTGAAAGTTAGCCATTAATGGTAATAATGTGAAATCAATTTACTGATTTTTGCCTTTTTAAATTGTATAAAAATAATCTAACGTTAAGTAATAACAATTATTTTTCAATTTTACATTATAAAAATATCAATAAAATGGGTGTGATAATACACATTATTATCATTGATGGCGGACTTCATCGTGTACTTTCATCACAGATGCGTGAGCAACTCTCAATTTTACTCTTTACTGAACACCTTAAGAAAAGTATTACTACATATAGTTTCACCTATTTCTAAGCTAATTACATAATTATGAATGTCCTAGCGCTTTCCCCGCGGCTTCGCTCGCATTACAGTTATATCCCATATTTTTAATTTCTAACTGAATTGCACCAATTTCCAAAATGACAGAATTTCATACAAACTATCTTAGGGGTTGTAGTTCTAAAAATCCTTCCTTATAACTCATCTATGGTTTACAAGCAACCCGCATGCAAATTTTCACGCTCCTAGCTCCAATAATTTGGGCTGTGCCTTGATATTTCAATCAGTTATCCTTTTATATATACATATACGTATATGTATCTATGAAGTCAGGCGACTTAAGTTGCAGTGTTTCATCAGTCGCAAGAGTTAAGAAGAAATGTCAGGAAATGCTTTATCTATTTGTTACATGAATACATGTCAGCACTTATACAATGTTTTTCTCGTCTCTGTTAAGTTATTATGTAGTTTTTAATGTAATCTCCAGAACACATTGATAGGTTCTTAACAATAGATTGTCAACTTGACAATGCTAGGCTAAAGCTAGGTCTATTATTTTTATATAATTGAGGGATTAAAAAAAGGCTTTTTATCCATTTGCAATGTTGCATAATTCCTCAATCAAGTTGAAAATATGCTGCCCAGCAACTATAGTTGTCTTCTGGTAACTACACTTTATATCCAGTCTCCCACCATACTTAGCGTGTTACCATCTTAGACTATATCTTAGGCATCAGATGTGGTTATAATATATTGCTAAATCTATAAAGTATGTATATTTAAAAAAAAGGTGTGTGTGCGATTCACACACGATAGAAGTGAAACTTCATTTTAAAAGACATTTTCTATTTTATTTAAACAGTGTGCAGTATACATACACACCGACATTTACTCTCTCGCTCTGGCTCACACAAAGAGGAGAGACCGATAAGGTGCGTTAAACGCTTAATAACGCGTGGGAGTAGCATAAGAAGTTTCACATCAAAAAAATCTGGTGTTTAATATATTCTTTACGTTTCGCAAAGTTCGATCGTCTGAAACTTTGCGAAAGTAATCGAGCGGTGCGCACGACGGTTGCCGACGCACCGTTTCAATTTAGCAACCTGTCGGTGTGTCTAAAACACAGGCGTGGTGACCACATGTCTGTTACGCAACAATGCACCACGACTGATAGACACTTTTCCTTTTACCATAATCTTTTCTCTAGTGTGATCTAAAATCGATTCGATGTCACGTTTTGTATCTATTTACAAGCATACATTTAAATACCTCACCGGGATGCGAACTGTTAATGCTTTCCTACAACATAGAGTCCTTCAAATATAACGTGACCAGCTGTGCCCGCGGCTCCGCTCGCATGGATTACAAAATTCCGTTGATCGAGTGCAAGCGCGCACCGCGCTGCCCCTAGAGCGAGATTTATTTTAATTTATTATTTATTTATATTATAAATATTTTATTTTTTTAATTTACTTTTTGAGTTAATAAAAGTGTAGGAAATATTTTATGTGCGATGGTATGATGACGTTTGATGAACTAATCTCACTTTTATGCCAACACCCCCTTAAATATGTGGTTTGTCTCTCTATTGGTAATTTATAATTTCAGTATTAATCAAATTTAAAATCAACATCTCAAGAAATGTAACAAAGTATGAATGTTTTTATAACGTGTACGAAATTTCTTATTTAGGCTCTTATTGAAAATGCTGCATAAAACATAAATTTCAAGCAAGCAAGACAGCTAATGCAGCAAAATAAAAATGTTACACAATCCCGATAGTATATTTAATATAAATTGACTTTTACAAAGATGTTATGCTTTGCCTCCAGATTGTGACAGTAGCGACTCTGGGCATTTATACGAGTCGCTGGAGCCAGCGCCCCCGGTGCCTCCTGGTGCGCACCCTGCGCATCCTGCGCACACCCCTCACCCCGGTCACATCGAAGAGGATTTCGACTCTTTCGACAGTGACACCGATACGGATGAACACGAAAAGGTACCTCTAAGTTTTACTTCAATTATAATCTATGTATATGTTAATACTTGAATAGAAAACTTGTATTCCGTTTTTAAATATGTTGCGCGCACGGTGGAGTGTAAGATGTAGCATAGTTAAAAGTTTATAATAAATAATTATATATATATATATATATAGGACTGCAGAAACCTGAAATTAAGTTATTATATGTGTTACAAATACATTAAATTACAGGTAAAGTAGATTACAAAACTTTTCCCCTTATTATAGGAATGCTAACATGTCCGGACTATTAGGCGAAAGTCATTACCCAAAGGAAAACAAGGGTTTAGGAACCACATTAATCGACAACATGTATTTTTCTCCGCCAAGTATTTTGTCAAATATCTAAGTTAGTACTTCACAATGTTTTGTTCTTCACACTCAATTGGTGGTTTAAGTTGCTGCTTTTTTTTACGTACGTCTCTACTACATGCTAGTCTTTAACGACAATCTCTCCTAATGTTACCTGCCGACGATATGTCTGGCTCTCAGGTGCAGTTTCCGAAACACACGTACAGGTTTTTGGCGACAGGAATTCAACATGAGGCTGGTTATTAGCCAAACTGAGATTAGGAAATGCCCTACCACCATGCTATGCATTTTTTCTGCTATCTTTGTCAGTTTTACACGTTGCCCAATCGGGGTAACTCTTAACACTGGCAAAATGAAAGTCGTGATTTCTGTAATTTTCATTTCACTGATAAACTGCAGAGTAAACTTTGTCGCTTCTGTATTACTTTCAATAATTTCTCTATTTCAGTCGAGGACGTATGCGCAGGCGCCGCCTTTGCCCGCGTCGCGGCTTCCCACGCCACCCAGCGGGGGCCAGTATACACTAACTAAGATAGCCAGCGCCGCGCAACGGAAGATGAGGCAAATCAAACGGAATCTCACTAAAAGATATTCTGGTAACTAAACTCGGTTTATATATTGTTCGTTTTTACCCGCAACTTCGCTCCTGATGTGTTCAAAAAGAAATGAGCGGTGCGCCATCTATTGTAAAATAGTTGTACTAATTAAGAAACCTTTATGCTTACAACAATCCAACAAATTTTCATCACATTCGGATGAATAGTATAGAAACGCACACGGGACAAACAAAAAAACATTATTTTTTACATATACAACTAGCTGTGCCCACGGTTTCACCCGTGTTAAATATATTCGACCAACTCTCCACCGCGCCGATGCTAACGCACCCGTGTAGCCTATCATTGTTGTCACTTTCCGTAATTATGTACAGCTGAAAGAGAAGATTGTTTGACGTTCATGATGTTAGATAGCCTTTAGCCTTCCTCAGTAAATTGGCTACATAATGCAAAAGGATTTTTTAAATCTGCTTATGGTTCCAGAGGTTGGTTTTTTCAAATAAACAAACAATCTCTTGACCTATATGGTATAAGTGTAGATTAAATTATTGGAATCTTATCTCTTTGGTAATTTTAATACAGTATAAAAAATTACAATAACATACGAGAAAAGATTTATCAACAGTAGCCGTGGACATAGCGCCGCTGGTGGCGCGATCTTTGCGCATACCACGACCAAAACTATGGCTGTAGAAACTAACAAAAAGTTAAATAATCCAAGAAATATTAAATATTTCTGTTAGCACGCACTAATTGACTTTAAAAGTATGATTATATTTCACAGATTCCTCTACTTGAGGCCCGTACATTATTAGTACAAAAAATCCCAAAAATAAACTGTTTTGCAAAAGAAACGGGCACCGAAGCAAAGAATCAATTGTATTGTTACTACAAATAGTTTGTTTGATAATTTTAGGTTGTCTTAACCTCAGAATTTTGTAAATGAATAAATACATTAACAAAAAAAAACTCCTTAAAAAGAAAATCTTCCGATACCGGGAATCGAACCCGAGCCTCCTGGGTGAGAGCCAGGTATCCTAGCCACTAGACCATATCGGATGTATTTGAACTCGGCCAATTTTCGTATCGATATATTATTATGATAAAATTCTATTTTTCATGAAAGTGATAAAAGATGACTTATCACTATTATCTAAATAAATCGATCCAGTTTATATACCCAAGTAATATATCATCTTTTGTTCATTGATGACGATCTTGAACTGAATATCGTTCAGCCTACAGAAAAAAGATACAGTAAGAATAATTAATTATAGTTCAATTATTATCGCGAAAAAGATATTAAATAAAAACTTATTAGAGCCTTTGTTGTTAAGGTGTTTTGTTCGTTTCATATTCTTGTATAATCTTATATGAGATCGATAAATTCCAAAACCATTTGACTGATCGCCGTAAAAGTTGGTAGATGTGGAGGGTTACTTATGAAACTGATTCGAATTTGTTTTCACTTTTAATTCGAACTCGATCCTACAAGCGCACTCTTAAATCAAACTGAATCGATATCAAGAACGAGTTACGATCGTCTCATATCATCGCGCGCCGTTAATTGTATCCGGTTTATTACGTCACACTTTGACTACGGTATGTCTATGGTTTCATAATATTTAATAATTAAATATTTTTTTATATATAAACTGCACTGAAAGTGCGAATTTCAATGCCTGTTAATCCACTCGAAACTAGTCAATTTTAGACGAATGCAACTGTTACCGGGCAGAAAATTATCATTTTATCGATCTTGACAGAATATCTTTTATTTATGTCAAGCTTTATAGCTGTCATTTTTACCATCAACTAAACTGACAGATATTATATTTTTGCAACTAAAATAAATAAGAAATACAATTTTAATATGGATACAATAATTACAAGTACACCACAACATCTCATTGACAAAGCAACAACTGCAACTTTGGTTTTATTACCTGAAAAATCAAAAATAAAGTATTTGAGTGCGACAAATATGTTGTATTCGCTATTAGCCTGAAATTTTCTAGTTCTGGTCGCACTTTTAATTCTGGTTATATGAAAAATAGAAATACTATATGAGACGCGGGACGAAACACGATTGTTCCCAAAATCGTCTTGTCTCATCCCTATTTACACAATGTATGATTATTGTTACTCAATGTTACTTATTGAGCGTTTTTTACTTGTAAATGATAGATCAGTGGTTTATATACACATATTAAGCTAAAACTTACAAAATCACATTGAGGCTATTATTATTTTCATGTATAATTATAAATCATAAACATTATGAACAAAATTTATTTTTGATCTGTGTCGAAAACTGTAAAAGAAAACTTCAAATCCGTCAAATATGACCGGCGGCAAGTTGAATTATTTAAACGTTTGTTAATTTGAAGACAAAACTATTCATAGATATCAGATTATGTCAAGAGTACGCATTTTTCAATCCTAACTAAAAAAAAACTCGATCGTAGTTAGTTCCGGCTTGAGCCATAGCACGATCTTGCGCTTGTGTTAATTTCAAGAGTGCCAAATTGTACCAAATCGAATTTTATTCAATTCGATTCAGAACTCGAACGCTTCAAGAGTAAGGCGGCAGAACGTTTTTTTTTTTTTTTTTTTATGGAGAATGCTATCGTTGAACGTAGTAAGTGGCACTGTAGTCGAGTTATTGACTATCTATCAGAAAGGCAGAACAACGTCTACGGGGACAACTAGTAAATTATAATCGTTGGCATGTCTGTTAATGATTTCATCGACTTAGGTCATATACACCTACATACTATATGTGTTTCGTCGAGACGATGTTCATTGCTATACTAAAACCTAAAGTGGCGCTGTAGTCATTATTAACAAGTTTTGTTTTCATGGATCAAAATGACTCGTATCACGGCCGTATATAAGGGAGGAGCTTAAAGGATCCGGAACGCACCCTTAGTCTACGCGATACGTTAATTATCGTCAAATATCTGTCATTTGTATCCATGAAAAAAATAGTATACGGTAAAAAAAGTTTTTTGTTGATGAGAATGGTACGTTGTTATAATTTTCGATTAGATTCGATTCGATTTTGATTGATTCTATTAGAAATTGATGTTCTCCCTTCTTATGGCGTAAAGTCACAGGCGACAACTAGTTTAACTTTGTGCGAAACTGGACTCCCTACCATGTGAAAGTTACATCTATGTCCGTGACTCATATTCACAATATAAATGTTGGCTTAGTGCTAAAAAGGAAATCACAAAATCTAGTCCAATAGGTGGCGATGGTGTCGAATATATACCTGAAAGGGCGGAACAACGTCTGGCATAATTATATATTTATAAAATTATAAAACATAAAATACAGGCGCGTTGTGGAACTTGTGTGACTTAGACAATTTAATTCTTGATCGACTATCGCGTTCAAACGAATTAATAATGTATTTTTATTTACAGTCGCAATGGACGGCAACCCGTTCACAAAATTCTCATCATCGCAGAACGGTATCTACGAAGTGCCCAACCCTAAAACGAAGAAGACGCCGATATACGCAAACTATGAGAAACAAGAGAACCAGCATGTATACACCAATATCAGATTCAACGACACGAAACCGGTTCTTAATAAAGGTGAAAGTCCCGTAAACAAAAGTAATGGATTCCAGGAGGAACTGAAGACTGTGGTAGGGGAGAAGAGGTTAAGCAACGGTGATACACCGCCGCCCCTACCAGAGAAACCCGTAGAGAAATCAGCAGAGAAACCTGTAGAGAAGCCGGTGAGCCCGATGAGTGAGAACATGAAGAAAGACGGCGGCACTCTGTCGAGGAAGGCGTACTTTTCGTTCAAGTCGCGCTTCAGACGGGCCACGTCGATGGCGGTGGACATTAACGACGTGCCCAGCGCGCTCAAGATCACGAATTCGACATTCTACTTGACCGATTCGATGGACGGCGATTCCGGATTCAGCAATTGGTAAATTGTTTAACTTAATATTGAATATATATTAGCCATAAACGTATCGAAGTAATCGTTTATTCTCAATATAATAACTCGGGAGAGTTTTGTTTAATTGTTTTTTTGGTTTAAACATGCTACTCTGAAACTACCAGTGGGATTCGACCGTTTTTTCTATCTTATACACGTTAAACTCAATGTCTCTCTGTTTGTCTGTCTATTTATGCTCTTTTAACGTGAAAACTACTTATCCAATATACACGTTTTTTATTTTAATTCATAGCTATGTTCTGGCCAGTTTATAGGATATATTTTGTAAGATAAAGTAATATAAAAACTAAGCAGTGATGATAATGGTGATACAATTCGGATAAAAGACGCATTTGAGGCGCTTAAATAGCTTACGCTGAGTAAATTATAGCAGATATATATAATGTATATTCTACATAATTGTAGATCTTAAATATACCTACAGAAAAGTCACCAATAGCATATATGTTTCTTGTAAAGATCACCCACAATAAGCACTTTTGTCTTCCGTCTTTTGAGCGGGTGCAGCACGATTCGCGAGCCTCGATCGACGGCACTCTGTAGTCCCTGCGAGCGGAGCTGCGGGCACAGCTAATTTTTTATATGATAGTTAGATTCACAAGGAATAGTATAGGCTATCTAGCATTAGGCTAAACCTCCCAGCTAGCCTTGAATATTTATTTTTGTTAAGTAAGTCGGAAGAAGTAGCGCACCCTAATTGCTTTAACCGCGTGCGCTGGGGTAATGGTTAGTGATACATAAATACAATGTTCTACAAAAATATTATAAAGCTCAAGAGATTGTTTATTTGAACTTGCTAATATCTAGAACTACCAGTCAGGTTTGAAAAAATATTTTCTTGTATTTTATAGTACTTTTTATTGAGGACGGTTATAGGCCATATAACTTCAAGATACGACTGTAATCAGGCTATAGGCAAGTATGCCAAGTTAGAACAACGATAGGGCTACAACGTTAGCTGCGAAGTGGTGGATATTTGGCTAAATAAATTTAACACAAGTGAAACCGTGGGGCATAGCTAACTATTTATAATTTACTTTAGTGATGCACAGTAATCAAACTATGTTATATACCAAATATAGGGCTAAATAACGTGAAATCGTGATTTAAAATTAAAACCACATGACAGATGATCGTGCTGAAAACTGGCATTTATAATTATTATAACATTTATTTGCGCAGCAGCGACCAAGGACAGGGGTCCGGCGGCGCCGGCGGCAGCGCGGAGACTCTCTCCCCGCCGGGTGCGACCCGTCGGAGAGACGGTACGCGGCTGCGCGCCGGCTGGGCGGAGTCTTCACCTTGCCTCGCGCTAGAAAGACCCTCAGTCCCACCGCCACCGCCACCGCCAGCTGCCGCAAACTCCACCAGCCCCGGCGCCTCCTCCAACACTGACCTTAGCGCTGTCAACGAAGGTAACAGGCGTCAACTGGATGAACACCAGCTTTTGTACATATCGAGTTGAACTAACTTTAGGTGCGCCGCGTATTTGTAACTTTTCTTGTTTATTAATTTACAGTTTCATTAAAGTTTTCTCGGTAAAGAAACCGCATTAATTAAATTATACAATTCATAAAGAATAAAATATATAGTCTGTAGCATTCAGCGATAATGTATCTTCGTATTTTGTGTTTCGGAGATGAAAACCAACAAACATATTGAACTTTACATATTTATAATATTACATAGGTATAATATTACACATCGCCAGTAAATTTTAACATTGCGGAGGTTAAATATTAGGTAGGATTTTGATATTTCGATTTTATGGGTTTGTAGAATCGCCACGTATACACCTTTGTGGCCAATAATAATGCAATAAATATCCCTTAAATCAATAATTATTAAAAATATAGAACATTTCCAATTCGTTTAATTTCCGTCTTAAAAATTTGTAATGTTTCACTTACATGATATTAGAATTATAATAGGGGTACGCTATGATGGCCGATTTAATGATTATACGCAAATGAAGTTTCGTATAAATTAATAACTACGTGTAGTTAGTCATAAAATTTATCGAATGTATCATTGTAGGACACAAAATAATGTATTACACTGATTTCCAAACTGTATATATTATGGTCTAACTGTATAATATGGTCTCACGAACAAATCTTTTTACTAACAAAAAAACAGCACCATTTGACAGAATCCTTGATGTATTATAATTATTAGTATACTTATTCACCACACAACTCGACATTTATGTTATTCTAAATTAAAAAAAAAGTGTAATACGATCGTACATATAGGATCGATGTCCAGCACAACTACTAACTCCGACAAACTCGCGTCAGTGCTCAAGAACTTATAGATACGACTTGCATTGAATTATTTATTTTTTAAATAAATTGACATTTCGCAACACTAATTTAATGCGTCAAAATGGCCATCATAGCGTGCCGCTACTGTAATGCGAAGATTTTATATATTTAAAAAAAAATGTTATTTATAAATATTACGTCGGTAAAGATCCTCGTCGCAGTTGTGATAGAAAACATCTAAAACTCATAATATAACAACTATATATACTATAACTCAAAATAACAACGTACAGCGACTGTATATCGCTCAACGTTACTTACCAATTTATAAATTATTATTTTTATAACATAATAGGTGTAAATGTTTCCATTTCTACTAATTGTAACTACAGAGTTCCATTGCATGCAGATGCGTCTAAACTTCTTACTACGTGCAGCGTTATTTGCTATGATACTTTAAGTAATGAATTAAATATAAATACGTAATTCCTACATTTTTACTGCAGCAACACGCAATGAAAAATATTGACTGGAAGAATTAATATTTTTGTTTACCGTCCGGTATTCAATAATTCAAGTGTTCCGGATACTGATCTCAATTGTTGTTATAATTTATTTTTGTTATTTAAATTGAACAAGTTACAAATCTATCAAATGATTTCAAACATCATCGTATTTCGCTTTAAAAAAGAATCGATAATCGTAAAATCAACTTCCAATTTAAGTTATGCGACATCTTTAAAATAAACATTTGACATATATCATGCAGGATTTGTTATAATGAACGAAGTATAATATAGTATGTTACCGTAATAAGATACATTTAAGTATATTTACAGTATAAGTATAGTAGAGATGAAGAAATAAAATTGCTGACAATAATGAAGTGGTTCTTACCCTTTATCAGCATGAGTGATAGGGAGTGTCTATCGATAGTAAAATTTATGACATATCGATAATATAAAATTATATATCCGACTTCCATAATTCATTCATTACATAGTCCTTATCAATAATTGCTCTCAGCAATAATTCATTTAATATCTAAGTTTAATATACTTTTGAAAGGAACACGTTTTTAGTACCTTTAGTGATTCTATGGACTCCGGTTATCCTATGTGTGTATTGATTCTATATCAGAGCTTTTGTGACAAACTGTTACTGCAGATAAAAACACGGAGCGTTTTGCGGTTATACTCGTATGGGCCTTTTCACATACACATTCTTTCGAATTTTTTCTATATTTAGGGCAGCCTAACTGGTGAAATGCCTACATCCCACAGAAGATCGCATCCAAATATCGTTGTGTTGTATTCCTGCGATGAGTTGGGTTTCCAGAGCTCCTTGAGGAAGAGGGGTTCAATGTCGGGAACGCGCTAGTGATGCCCCTAGTGTTACAAGCGTCCATAGGCTACGATAACGACTTTAGGCGGGCCATAACTAGTTTGCCATCTTAGTTGTATTGAAAAAAAAAGAAACACGGTTATCATATGATTAATAGCCAGGAAGTATCATCTTTTTTTTCATAACTTTGCAACCAATTCTCGATATCAAAGAGTATTACTTCCATTATGAAGTTGGTAATTATTTCGTTTTACAAACTTAGCTAGTAATGATTTCAGTGGTCTAACAAAATGTGGCCCCCCTCTGTTAGAACTTCCTATGAAGCTTTTTTGACACCTGAGAATTCATGGTCAATTTTTTTAAATAGATTTAGGAGTTATGGCCGCAATCTCATCTGATCTTAAGTGACGATGTGGCCTAAGGTGGTAAGAGGCTAAGCATAGTGTTGGCATTGGTTGTTAGGCACCTATTGGTGTTTGACCACAAATTTTCAACTTGAGGGTGGTAGCTAATCTAGCGGGCATTAGAAAAAGCCCTACCACCATGCTATGGTTTCATCACGATGTTTCCCTTCACCAAAAGCTCAGGCTCATTGCAGGTATTCAAACTCAAGTCCATTGACGTGATGTCCGTAAATGCTACCACTGAACCATCATTCCTTCAAAATTGTATCATTGCTTCTGTCCATGTTATTATTTCTAATCCACTTGTCCAAAATGCCACTTATATTACACAATAAATAGTCAAATAACAAAAAATCTATAACCACTACATGACAAAGATCCCGCCAAATATTCCACGGAAGTGTTGTAAGTTATTTGACGCTAGGGTTGCCATATTTCATTATCACAAATAACAAATACATAAAAATACAGATGTAAATGAAAACTATAATATAAATTTGTTAAAAATATTATGTTTTTAAAATGTAATTATCGTCTATGTCAATTCTTTCATAAATTACTTATCAAGAGCGTACCCCTAAACAAACCTTATTTTTACGAGTTTTACAAATGTAAGCGAAGAATAAATTTCTAGTATATTATTTAAAATTGTACAAAGCCATAATTTTCAGTTGACGTCTGTCTCGTCATATATTAAACAGTACAAAACTAAGAGGTACCGATATATGAATCGAGATAAACGAAGACAGCGCTAAACAGAGG
Source organism: Saturnia pavonia (assembly GCA_947532125.1). Lineage (NCBI taxonomy): Eukaryota > Metazoa > Arthropoda > Insecta > Lepidoptera > Saturniidae > Saturnia > Saturnia pavonia. The sequence continues at coordinate 2,413,288 of OX383899.1, read as the reverse complement.
TCAGTGCCTCCGCTTCGGGCGCGAATAACCATACCGTCTACTTACATTTAAAAACTCACATTTTATTTTTATAACCAACATAAAAAAACATGTATAATTATAAAAAACCGTACACTTGCGGACAATTTTTTTAACGTCTCCTTCTCTTACAAGTTTTCAGTTATGTTACGAAGTCGATGAACCGTTTTTCCTTACGAACTAGGTTATTATATTTTCTTAATGGTAAATATTATTATGTTATACTTAAGAACATACGATATTATAAAAATAATAAAGCTTTGTTATGGAAAGATGAGAAAAGAGACCAAGAGATTTTGTATAAAAAGCCATCGAAGGTTTAAGCAATCGAAGGCTATCAATTTAAATTGAAAGAAAATTTATCGCGTATCTACTAATTTCGTGCACGTAATTTCCTAATTCCATTACTCAAATGAAATCTGTTACTTTGTAAAACTGCAAAATAATTATGTTTTTTTACTAAACTAGATTCATCGTACAACCATCGTCATAAAGCCAAAAATTTAATTCGGTCAACCGCAAATGTGGCAAACAGCGCATTATTCATGGAACCGTTTTCAAGTTATTTGAATGAAATAAATAATACTATAGACATAATATGGTTATTAGCGTCAAGCGGAGGATGGTTATGGTCGATTAGTGGCGGACTGCTTCACACATATATATGTATGTCATATGTTTGCACTGTCTTTGTTTCTATGTATTCATGTTTATGTTATGTTTTCATTTAACGCTGTCGGTTGTGGGTCTTTTTAATTTTGTATCATTTCATTTTATCCTCCTATACTGACGTTACATGATACGTTTATCGATGCCCTTTTATATCGTATAAACCTCCATCTATATAATATTCTCCAATATTTGCTGGGTGGTGAGACACGAGATTTGTGTCCAACTGGATCGCGACTATTAGACGCCCGACGTAGTGGCACGATAAGGCGCGTCGCGTTATTCAGACCACTAAATACACATACACATGTTCCTTCCCTCCTCCCAGGGGGAAGAAATATGTATATATGTATAGTTAGTTTAGATCGAATGATAGGGAATTAGTCAGATCGCGACTTATTTGCATACACGCAACAGTCCGAGCCGAGGTTCGGCCACTTTGGCACCCTCGGATGTTGTTACAAAGCTTTCGTGGCCGAGTGCCTTAAGCGCTCGCCCCCAAGCCTGGTAAAGCTGTAAAAGCCGTAAAGGCTTCAGGGCCTAAGGCTAACAGCATAGTCAGTTCGAAAAAAAAAGCGTCGCGTTCCAACAAGCCCGGTGAAGTTATAAAAGTTTTCTGAGGCTTCAGGGCCCTTAAGGCTAACGGTATAGTCAGATCGAAAAAAAAGGCCCGTTTCCAGGATCAGCCAGTGTATATCCAGCAATCAAACGGGATGGTAGGGATTTATTATCGACAGGGTCACAACCACCATGCACATAGTGAGAAACCCGTCATAGTGACTCTTTGGTTCGTCGCAGTTCAGGACCTGCCAGTGTATATCCAACTGCTGAGAGACTTGTAGACCGGCATGACAGCGATGACCAGTAATGAATTGCCGATCTTCAGCTTAAAGATAGCTTAAAGATCTTCTGAAATCACTAGCAACATTTAAAAAAAAGTTTCACCAAAACATACAAAGAATTTTATATGTGTATTAATATAGTTAACAACAAAAAAGCATCGCATTAAGTTTTCGTTTAAGTTCATTATTTTGCAAATACGTGTATTCCTTTTGTTTCTATTTTATGTATAAACTGTTTCCATACTTCCTAACAAACTATTTAATATCTTAATTGTAAGTGAACTAACATACATTATACTTAGATTTTATATCGCGTAGGTTGTGCAATCAGCTTCTCGCATTATTGTTGTTCTATTGTATAATATACGGTCTGCGTAGTTCGCTAGACTTTATTCTAGTATTTAATTTTAGTTGGCTTGTAGAGTCGTCGCGAAATGGACGTGCACTAAACGGGGGTCCATCATTTCATAACTGTTGTTTGTATTGTGTTATGTCTATCTGTTGTCATGGGTCGTGAGTTTCTTTCACGTTAATGCATGACGCCAACACAGTTTAGTGTTCATTATTCAAAAAAAAACGCATGCCTCTCGTTTGTTGCAATATAATAACACATTAGTAATTTATCATTACCTTTAACTCACTAACTTTGTTTACGTCATTTCTATATGTTGTCATGTTTTTAGTACCTAATCAGTGTTTTATGATTATTGAACGTAGTAATGTGTCCTTTTTATGAAGGATTCATTCTATACTATCTCAGATTACGTCATCGAGTAAATAATAATTTAGCTGTTAAAATGTTGAACATTTTAAGGTATTTTGGTTTTAAGATTATTATTTTTTTAGTTGGTATGAAAATATATTTTTCTTGTATAGCCTAGCGCGCAGTAAGTAAATTAGATGGGAAGAAAAAACGATTATTAATAATAAGTAAGGTCGGTTATATTGCCCCTCCGCGTAACATATTCTTGCATCTTATACTGAACGCGTATGCATAATATACTCATCTTACTTTTATACGGAAGAAATAATATATTAATAATTAAACTTTGCCTATTATTATATTCCAAGACAATCGTTCTTAAAGAGTACCTAAAGTCCATTAGCTCGTCGGAACTTACACGCACCATTTTATTCTTAACTATCTGTGTCCCATGGTTTCATCTTTGTTGAATTTATTTAACGCATTCTCCATGGCGCCAACGCGTTGCTCCATACATACTTGCCTACAGCTTGCCAGATTGCTTGATGATCATAGTTACTGCTCCGCTCCTTAGAGTCGTAGCGTGAAGTTATACGTATAATACTACTTGATAATACTGGCTATATGAAAATATTTTTTCGAATCTGACTGGTAGGTAGTTCCAAAGATTAGCGCGTTTAAACAAACAAACATAAACACTCTTCATCTTTATTAATATATAGTAGTTCTTTCTAGTTTTAGCGTTTGTCCACAATCTCACCTGATATTAAGTGACGATGTGATCCAAGACGGGTAATGCACTAAGCCTAGTGGAGGAACTGGCTTTCAAGTGCATCTGTCGGAACACACCTATAGGTGCTTGGAGGCAGATTTTCAACTTGAGATTGGTAGCTAGCCAAGCGGGTATTGGAAAATACCCTACCACCATGTAAACATCAAATTTATCAAAAGGCTAGTAAAGTCCACATAACCTACACGTCTACCTATAGTCTTATCAAAGTAAAGAAAAACAACCTTGTAAGCCATTAGCCTTCATGGACTTACATGCGTCACGTCACTTACACTGAATTGACCTTGGATATGGTTGTCACGTATTACGATATGATCTTTTAACCTCACATGCCAGTTTTAATGTCTATACCAAGAAAACGAATCAAAAATTTATTACCTGAATTTACCAACTAAATTTGTACAATTATTTTACTGTATATCTGTGTGAATTTTTAACTGACCTTCTTTGTGTTATTTATTTATGTATAAGTATTATTTTGTTACCTGTAAGTTCACCATGTAGGTATCCCTAAATAAATAAACACCGAGAGCGACCCTAAAATGTTCAACAGAAATTTATTCACGTAAATTAACTTCTGTTATGTATATGTATTTTAGTTATTTGTGTGAATAATTTTAGTGTTAATATTTTGTTTGTGAAACGTATAAAGAACCGTTCCGTTCTCGTGCAGAATTAAAACGGTTACTGCCAACCCTGTCGCGTAAGGAGAAGAGTCCGCGCGCGCGCACGTCTTGGTACGCGGAGTGCGGCGCCGACACACACACGCCATCTACATCTTGGTGAGTAAACATAATAATAAAGAAGAAAGGATCACACTTAGTTTCGGTTATATTGCCTGCCTAATGATTATTTTTTAAGAATTATTTTTATAGGTAAAGTCTTCAACTTAAAAAATGTGTGAACAAAGAGTCAACAGAATATGTTTCTTTATAAAAAAAAAAGCTAAACAGCTAATATAGTGACTTAGGTCTATGGACAAAATAATAATAATACCAGCCTGTATGTGTCCCACTGGTGGGCGAAGGCTTCTTCCTGACGGAGGGCAAGGGGTTAGTCACCACGCCAGCCCACGGTGTGTGTTAGCGATTTCGAAATCTGGGAAATCCACAGGTCTATATTTTTCATAACATTTCTCGAGCGTTCCGTTTTGATCCCGATATTTTCGTACTGAGCTCCCGCGCAGTCTAACCTTGCACAGATTCTACCACTCCTATACATATTATATGCACTCACAACCTTGGACTTCACAATAAACAATTGTCACTACGAAATACGAAACCTGGCAGTTAGGGTTGCCAAAACATTATATGACTAGTCAGTTTCTTAATAAAAATTCCATACCCAAGATTATGTATTCACTTACTAATTACATTAATTAATTACATATCTCAAATAAACTCAATTTTAGAGGCTACTCGGAACAGTTGATGCCTATTTGTTGACCTTCATATTCGCATTTATTCTTCTTATATTTATTATTTTTGTTTAATAAAGAATTTTCCGGAATTCGTGTTAGTTTAATAAAAATTTTGCAGTAAAAATTAATATATTGATTTAGTTGTGGTATACATGAAACGACACGATTGACTAACAATGAAGGTAAACATGACAATTATAGAATTCACATTTGAAATTGTTTCTGTACTACCTTACTTTTGTCTTGTTTTTTTTTTTTTGTGTTTATGTTTTCTGCTTTTCGCAATTTCGCCAATGTCAAGTGTGACAAAATCTTATGGTACATTCCTCCATTGGACAATAACCAAAATTCAAGTTAGACTCGATATATACAAAACCTTATATCTGGCATTATAAATTCAGTATTAATTTATCCTAAAAAAAATTGAAGAAAAAACATACAATTTTTTGTGGTTGGTCTTAACTAAAAAAAGATGATTGAACTAAATTTGCATTTCTCGGGGCTTGAAATTACTAATACGAGTATATGATAGGCTGGTGTAGCTATGAAGCTCATGTGTGCCCTTGATAAAAGACCTTTGTCCATGAGATTACTACATTGAGCTAGTATATGATTATATGTAGTTTTTACGTTTCCCAAATAGTATAATCCATATTTGAAAAAATTAGAGCAAACCAAATCTTCTCTGCTTTCCAGCCTCATTGTAATACGCAGTAGAATTTAGATAAGTTTATAAATAAACCGATATGGATTTTGATAAATAGTAAAATATGATAGGCGAAAACGGTAGACGCAGAAAAGCTCGGTGACATTTACGCTACAATACCGATTCCGGTTCAATTGTCTGTCGAGCGAGCGCACTCGAGCAACCGTTATGTTATTTTAGTGTTTCTCAAATGATTTATAGTATTCAAGCTATTACATAAAAAGAAAAAGTTACTAAAGCTAAGGTAATATATTATATAGTATATTTACTAAACTATACTAGACTAGTAATGCTCCGCGGCTCCGCACGCGTTTATTGCGCAGTATTTATTTTCGTCTCCTAATTTGATTATTACCCATTTTATTGACAGTTGTTATAGCTTGTCAATTGAGGAATATTATAAACTTTCTGTTACAAAATTTCATAAGAATAGGTCAAACCATTTTTGAGACAAAATCAACATACAAACAATTTTTTAATGTCATATTTGAGAGCAGAGTCCTTTATAATGGATGTGTATCAGGAAAAAATTACGTAAAAAAAAACAACTACAGATCTATACTAGAATATCATAAAGCCCAAGAATTTTTTGTTGTTTCATTGTTTGTTTGTTTAAACGCGCTTATCTCGAAAACTACCATTTAAATTCTAAATAGCCATATTCACGAGAAAAAGTATGGACTATATAACTTTACGCTACGACACTAAGGAGCGGAGCAGTAACTATGAATGTCAAGCAATATGGCAAGCTGTTGGGAAATACGGGAAGGAACAACGATAGGGTTGGGTTACACACAAACTTCTGAAATAAGTTTGAAATTTCTGAAGTATTATCAAAAGATAGGTTTTTTTTAATAATTTCGAAACATTTATTTAGGTGTTATACGAACTGAAAATCTTGATCAGAGTGTAATGTAGGTCGAAGACTTTAAGAACATCCACAGCGCTGAGCGTCTGGCTGGTAGTTCGCGAGGTCTAAAACTGGTTGTATTAACATTCCGATGAGAAACGGTAGCCGTACTCGGTGTCGGGGAGTGCGTTCGCGACTCGAATTGGCCTTTCAACTCGACTGACCACTTAACTCAATTACATAAATTAAATTTGATTGGTGCCTTATAGAATCCAAGTCCCAATTGTCCCGTATCGCGTTGTTCTTATATTGAATGTTGTAACTCTTCTTAAGACCAGTTAAAACATTTGAAGCCTTTTTGTAACGGTAATATAGGCTTCTGGGTTGAATTATACTAATTAACAGCACAGACCAAAGGATCAAAAACTTAAAAACACTTAATTAAATATGTTAGTAGTGAAAATAAAATTAAAAATCATATTAATTATTTTTTTTAAATCGGACAAGTAACGAGTAGAGCTCGCGTTCTTAGGGTTCCGTACTGATTACATTATATTTATAGTTTAGGGTAACTTTATACCTCAAACTGTTTTCAAGAGAAATATAAAACAACATCATTTTCTTGTATTAAAATTTGACACGGGATTACAGATAAATTATTTTCGGATTAATTCCCTTACTTCTTTTAAAAGACCTCTCTTCGTACCAAATTTATGCCATAGATCTTATTATTCGATGTTAATTTTAGCTATATACCCCATGTCCTTTTTGAAAAAAAAAACAGAATAATTTTATTGCATTTCACATAGGATTACAAATTAATTATTTTAACATTTATTCCTTAAGTTTTGTTAAAAGACCTTCCTCTGTACCTAATTTCAAGAATGCAGGCCTGCGGGAAGGACCATATTGTAGGTTTTGATAATTGGTCGCAGAGTGCGACTTTTAAAGTTCAGGGTTGTATCTCTTTATTGTGTTAACCTAGAAACTTGATTTTTACAGCAGTTTTAGATCCTTAATTTTAGTTTTCGTTATTAATTTCAACTACATGCATCAAGCCCCTTCCGTAAAAAAAAATGTATATATAATTTTACTGTGTCATAATTTCACCCTGGCTTTGAAATTCTTTATTTTCGGATTTACTTTTGTTAATAGACCTCCATTCGTGAAAAATTTTAAGAATGTAAGGCTGCAGGAAATTTCCATAGAGTTTTGATAATCTACCGTGAGCGGTATTTTAACTATGAAGTGCCGCATCTCCGTAAACCTAGAAACTTGATATTTTTAATTTGATTGAAGCGTAAATATATGATGTTAATTTCAATTTAATCGTTTTCGAGAAAAAGTGTCTCGACACACGGGCAACAAAGTGATCCTATAAGGGTTCCATTTTTTTCATTATGTGGTGCAGAACCCTAAACAAGAATATGTGTTGTAGTTAAATGAATTGTTTATATTTACTAAAAGCTACATTGAGGCTAGTGTTACAATAATATTAGTAAAATCTGGAAATTCCCGTCTCACACAAAACTAACTGACCTAATTCTTTGAAACATATTATTTTTGCCATATCCCTTTTATGTGACACATACGTAGTTTTCTAGTAATTCCCACTAGTATATGTTCATTCCGTGAGCCGTAGTATGAGATGGTACCAAGTTACTCAGAACGCGGCGGGCGCGGGCGCATGACGTCGCCCATTATCCACCAACCGGTGACTCACAAGCCAGTTTTCCGTACGACCGTTATGGTATGCCACAAGTGAAAAGTCGACAGCTATTTTTAAATACTTTCTTAAATAAATATTTAATTTATATGACATAGCCATATTCATATCTTCAAACTAGGGATATGTTATTTATACAAAGATACATCCAAAACCGCGAAACATATCTATCGAATAAGCTAATGAACTGATTTGATGAGTAAGTAGTAATAATATGTTCATGATGTTATTATTATTGTATCTATAGATAAGTCAAAAATCTACGTTGTTATAAATGTGAAATATTTATTATCCATTTTAGACGATGCACAAAACCGAATTAACCAAGTGAATTTGTTTTACGTTTTGCTCAGTGGTACAGTATTTATTTTGTGCAAATATGGAATAAATTCACGAACAGAAAATGACTGGTTATTGAAGCATTAAAAAAGAATTCGCATTGGTAACCAAATTTAGTACTTAGTTATTTTATGTTTTTTTCACCTACATAAAAAGGTAATAAAGTTATGAAATATAATGTTTAAACTGAGAAGCGATATTTCGCAAAGTGACACAACGGAAAATATAATTTGTCCGCCTGTCGCTTATGGCGTAGTCCAATGCTTAACTTAATTCTGCTATTATGTGCGTGTGAGGTAGGACGTTGGACGTTTGAATTCAAACGCGATGTGATATTATTTTATCTGTATTAAATGCTCCTGTTTTGAATAGTTTATCTCTATACGGTGGGAGGTTCAACCCGCATTGACCGATACAGTCCTTAAATCTTTTCAAACGGGTCGGTCGGTGTGCTGATTATTCGTGTTTAGTGTTTGTGTAAGTGATAATAGTGCTTATCTGTTAGAGTTTTGTAAAATTAGGTGTTGTTATTCATTTCGGGTAAATATATTATATTTATATTTTTAATGATGTTTTAGAAAACGGATCGGGTTCCTTTCTGTTTTATCTGGTTTTATAGAAATTATTTAAAATACTGAAATTATTTAAAATTCTATTTATAAAAAAATAGAAATTTGTTAATGTTGATTTAATATGTTATTGGAAAACGAACGTGAATAGGATTTCTTGAATTGATACTTACTATTTTTGAGTATCTTCAAATGTTCTATGTGCATACTAGCTGTGCCCGCGGCTCCGCTCGAGTGGTCTAGACAATGCTGTCGGTCGAGTGCACGCTCGAACTGTGCTGCCCTAAAAATGCTTATTGTGGGTGATCCTTAGAAGATAGACATATGCTATCTCTGATTTTTTTGTAGATCTTTTGGTTTACTCAACGTAAGCCATTAAATCACCCCAAAGGCGACTTTTTTCCGAATTGATTCATCATGATCGTCACTGCCTATTTCGTATATTACTTTAAATAAATTAAATTAAAGGAAAAACGATGTAAATCTGATTAGTGGTTTTCGCGTGAAAAACAAAACATAAGCGGACAGACAGACAGAGAGAGAGACGTTGCGTTTTATAATATGTATAGATATAGATGTATAGAAGATTATTCATATTGAAGGATTATATAGGACGTTCGTTGTTGCGTGTCGTGGAATATTTTGTAATGCTTATCTAGCTATTAAATCTTCCACAGAGACCACAGATTTGTTACACAATAGATTGACTTGACAGTTAGCACCATTTCTAAGGTTAACTACTTACGATCTTAAATAAATTCGTTTCATTTAGGTCAAATGCGAGTCTTTGTTATAACTAGTCAAAACAATGAACGTAAATGTATGGAAATTAAAGAGTACTGTTAAATTTTAAAATAATGTATTTACACAATTAAATAAAAATAAAATACAGAAAAAATACGTTATCTATCGAATTGTCAGATCGAAAATTTAATAAAGATTATTTTAAATTATCATAGCATTACGAAAAGTCAACATCTTGTGATTACGTAATAATGACTTCATCTTTTATACTCATTATAATAGAGATTACAAGTTTAAATTTATTTAATTTTATTAAATATCTCATATTAAAAAAAAAAACTATAGCTAATTAAGACCGTATTAACCCGAGAATTCAATAGTTTGCAGTGCGAGCACTAGGACCCAGACTCAAGGTCCTAGAGGACGCAATCCAGTGCCCACATGCCAAATCTAGTCAACGTTCTAGTAATTAATAATTAAGATATTATAAAACAAAAATAATTATGACTATATTACCACAAATATTATGGTACTAGCTGTGAAATTTCGTGAAATTTGATATATGATAAACAGCAAAAAACACGATATATGTGAATATGTGACGATGTCACGATATCTGTGAGTATTATATAGTCTGTTTAAGTATAATTTAAAAAAAATTTTGATTGCTAAAGAACAAAATAGACATAACTGTTTTATTTTTGTGAATAACGTAGACATTGTTAGTAATTTTAGATTAAATTCGTGTTATTTTAGTTCATTACAGTATATTTATAAAATATATGTTACATACATACATTCATTTTATATATGTAAGTACATAACTTAAACGCAATTTATAAACCATACAAATGTCCATACATAGAAAATGCCTCTTAAATGTTACTACATACTATAAAAAACAATCATATCAAATTCAATTCAGAAGTTTTTGCGTGATTAACGTACAAACTAACAGAGAGATAGACAATATTTTGAAATACTGCGGGAATGTTTTCTATCCATGATTCTCCTCCTGTATAATTTTTTCTCGAATATCTTTAACTAGCGACCCGCCCCGGCTTCGCACGGGTGCAATACTGATACTAAATATACCTACCTACTACAGAATATCCTTATACACAACGTTTACAGCTTTTTTGTCATTAGACAATACAAACATGTTTTGTTTAGAGATTACTCTTGAAAGAGCGACATATAATTGACCATGGTATATAGGGCCGGTACCACCGCACCGCTATGTCCCTGCATTTTAAATCTGTAATATCTTCGGAAATATTCCTTTAAATTACATGCTGTAAAGGGCAATATTGATCTCCATTAAATGGACTTTGTATTTAATTGGATAAGGATTAATGCTGTATTGCTTAAAATCACTTCGTAAATAAGCCATTTATTCCCGCAAAATGGAAAGGATAAAAAATGGTTATTGTGGGTTATCCTTAAGAGATAGACATATACAATCGAGGACTTTTTTGTTGAACTTTTTGAGGTGCTCAATACTGTAGTACATGATTTATCTCATGGGGTTAAACCAGCGTTTGCAATGTAAACGCAAAAAAATGTTTATTTACGACATCACATTAGAAACCTCTAAATTTATCAGTGTTTCTGTACAATATTATGCATGTATTATACATATAAACCTTCCTCTTGAATCACTCTATCTATTAAAAAACCGCTTCAAAATCCGTTGCGTAGTTTTAAAGATTTAAGCATACATAGTGACGGACAGAGCGACAGCGACTTTGTTATATACTATATAGTGATGAACAGATTTTGACTCTTTACCGTTTCGTTATAAGTATTGATAAGTTTTATTTTGAAACTGTATATTCCTTACAAAAAATACTTATTTTGTATTTAAAGCAGATTTTATTCGCACCTCGACAAAATGTATTTGAAAACGAAATCTCGATTAACAGCAATTGTAGCATACGTGAGGCCAAAACTTATAAATCTTCACAACGTTTATTACCCGCTTTATAATTGTGTTATCCACAAGTTCATGTAATATCAAGCAACTTCATGGTGTAGGTTTTTTGTTTTGTTGATTTATAATGGTCGTTTAAATTGAAACAGGTACGCAGAGGCGGGCCTCTACCAAGCTGGGAACATATCCACGTCTTCTGGCGCATCATCAGAGTCCCACCCCGCGTCCCCATTGCCGCACTCGCTGTTCACTCACGAGCCTCTCTACCAGTTCTACAACGCGGCGAAAGTTGAGGTGATCACTTTATTTATTTTGAAGTACTGATAGGCCATTGATCGTGTGTACGGACATCGCGTCGATCGACGTGACTTCGAAACCTTACAGGAAAATATTGTGATGAAACCTTGGGATGAAGATAAGGTATTTTGTGATGCCGACCTGGTTTGCTACCAATCTGTCGCCAAGCACATATAGTTCCGGCAACTGTACCGGCATGTAATTCACTGTATATACATATTATAAATAATGTATTAAATAAATACAATATGAGATTGTATAATACGGTCTTATAGTATATAATAACAACGTAATCCCTCGTTGGCAACGTTTTTCCCCAAATAGCGCTGTTAACAATTTCAGTGATAATTATTGTAATGATAATAATTGTGTGTAATTGTTGTAACCTTCAGCGTTTCGCTCTGAACGTACCTACTTAGTGTTATAACCTTAAAGACTATGATACAACTACATCATTGTTCGTTTTACTTTATAAAATACTAGCTCTTTCCCACGGTTTTTATTTAGTATTTTTTTATAATAGCTCAGCACATGACTGTATTGTCCCTGATGGTAAAAACAGTACAATCCAAATACAACTGCGACCACCGCCATGCCTTCATGAAAACCCGTACTTAACTGGGTTTCACCCGTATTCAATTTATTCGAACAAATCTTCACCGCGCCGCGCCGCGCTTCGTCGCCGACGCACCAGTGTAGTATAGGTATTGTTGTTCTTACTCCCAGTACTTGACTAAAGCTTGTCAAATTAATGGCGTTTATGCATATTGATCCGTTCCGTTAGAGTCGCGTGAATATGCGGCTGGCCGATACTTGCGTGCCTTATTAAAATAATATAAAAATAATTTTAATTGAAATGAAATATATCACAAAAACGCGGCATTATAGTCATGTGAGCACGCGTGACGTCATCGTTTAATAAATATAAATAATTTCATCCATATTATTATGTGTAAAGTAGAGTCACTTATTACAAATTTACCTAATACGATTAACACTCAAGCGTGTATATATATTTATTGAACGATGACGCCATGTTTGCTGATGCATTTCAATCACGTGACACAATGACAAAAAATAATATTTTTCCAATGTTGTGTTTGTTTAGGATTAAATAATTAACAAATTAACGTAGATAGAATATTTGTCTAATTTTCAGATTTAAATTAACGCATTAACATGACTTTATAATATAATCTATATAATGTAATCTCTTGTAAAAAACTGTCAAGGAAGTTTTTTTCCTCTTTATACAATAACCAAACTATATCACGCAAAATGCCACCTATATCAGCTGAATATAGGGTCAAATATCGTAAGTTTATCAATTTAAATGAAAACTACTACGACAGATTACCAAAAATTCCTATTATACACTTATTCTAGATGTTTAAAGTTAATAATTTGTTTGGCAGTCTGTGTGCCGTGAGGCGGGCGACTCGGATTCCGACGCGTACGAGCCGGGAGGGCGAGGTCCTGCGCCGCTGGAAGCGGCTCCAACTTTAATCCCAACTGGCAACGTCACGCCCCCCGCAGGCGGCGCCCCCGCACCGCGCCCCTCCGCCATGGCGCTGATAGCGCCGCGTGGACCGGCTCGTACACTGTGGTGTGAGGTGCCCGAGGTGGTAAACTCAGCCGTTCTTAGTAAGTACCTGATATGGATATCTACAGAATCCACTAATATGGAGATCTTCATCTACTTGGGGCAGGTCGACTGGTGAACTACCTCCACCCTGCAGAAGGTCGTAGCCAAATAATTTTGTGTCGTGTTCCTGCAGTGAGTAGTGTTTCCAAAGATTTTTTGGGAAAGGGTTTAAGATCGGCAACGCATTATTGATACCTGTGGTGTTACTGGCGTTCTTAGGTTACATTTACCATGAGGGGGGCCGTACGATTGTTTGCCACCTTAGTTGTATAAAAAAACTACTTTGAACTATTATATAATATATAGTTAGATAAAATCATGGAAACTATAGCATGGTGAGTACACCTGTATTTTGTGTCCAGCTTAATTTGAAAATTTGGGAAGCAACCTAGATAATGGGCCAAGCGTGTATCGCTTAAGGCTGCATCGTACGTATTGTGGTCAAACGCAGACGCGACTACACGATTTCATTTAGGGGGAGATATTTGTTTGTGGTTTTGCTATCTTCTAGAAAATTTGTTGTATTGAACAACATTTTGGAAAACCTTATCTATCCCCTGTAATTATAGAAATATAGTAGGGAAAATACCTATGTTGTATCAAATAAGTCGAAATAAAGTATTTCGCTCGCAAGTCAAAAGAACGTGCAATTGCACCGATTGACCTCCCCCCTTGTATCGGTGACTGATCAAGCATATGTCACAAAAAAATATATTTTCCAGGTTCTCTTGCGCCGGCGCAGAAGCGCTTGCAAGAGGCAAAGTTCGAGCTGCTTACGTCAGAGGCTTCCTATCTGAATTCACTGAGCGTGCTCGAGACTCACTTCATAGCTCACCCGGCTTTCCGGGAGCCGCACATACTGCCTCGGGAGGATTGGGAGACGCTCTTCTCCACCATTATACCTGGTGAGTCGGAATTTTTATAAAGCATTGGTAGCTCTGCGTTTATTGACATCGCTTCTATCAACGTGAGTTCGAACCCCTGCAATGAGCCTAAGCTTCCGGTGAAAGAAAACAACGTGAACCTGAGCCATCATTTCTTGAAATTGCTTCTTCATAATTCTTGTATTATCATTGTATCTTACCATAAGATACTGATATATAATATTGTCAGCAGTAAGGAAATGTTCACAAATCCTGATGAACGAACTAGAGAAGTGCTGGCAGGAGAATATCCTGCTGCAGGGCATCTGCGACATCGTGCGGCATCACGCCGAGCAGCACTTCCACGTGTACGTGAAGTACTGTGAGAACCAGACCCTCATGGTGAAGGCACTTCAGCGGCTCAGGGAGCGGCCGGTCTTCGCCGCCGCTCTCAGACGGTAAGTTTTTTTTGCTTCATTGGCTGTGTCCCACGGTTTTTTCACATTCAGGAATGTTTATGGATAGAATGAAGTATATAATATCAAGTAATTTTCAAGCAATAAAAAGCTCCCAATCAATGCGGATTTATAGTTAGAGAGCATTTTCTTTTTTGTTTAATTTTTAGAGAATTCAATAGAAGCCAAGCTATAAAATGTTGGAAATTAAAAAAAAAACGTTTCTCTACATTAAACAAAATTCTACAGCTGCCGGATTTAGTCGCATTGAGCTGCATGAAAAAATCGGGAGCTGAACCGCTGAAACACGCGCGCATAGTTTCGTCAAAAGTTAATGGATATGTCCTTTATGTACTGTTTAATTATTTATTGTTCGCAATTAATATTTATATTTAGTGAATGTTCAGAGTAGAAGTTATTTCCAGAGATCACTATGATTTACGTAATGCTCCTCTCCATAATAATCGTTTAACCGTAAACCTTGCTTGACACGGTCCAATAACATATTGTCTGGCAAATTGGTAATGTACTTAAGAATGTTATTATAGAACCTAACACAGTTCCTTAAAAAAATCTTGATGGTGTTCAGGTTGGAAAGCCACCCTGCGTGCCAGAGCCTGTCGCTCCACTCGTTCCTGATGCTGCCGATGCAGCGCGTGACCCGGCTGCCGCTGCTGCTGGACGCCGTGCTGAAGAACCTCTCCTCTGAAGACGACGAGTACGACGCCTGCATGCACGCTCTAGCAACACTCAACGACGTGAGACATACATTCAACTAACCTCTGACCTCTTGCTCGAGTTCAATATCGCACGCCCACAATATATCAGTATTTTCTGGATTTTTTAGGTTTAGTGTTTTGTCGTCCTCGACCACATCGTTAAGGATGTGCATTCAAAACGTGAACTGTTTTTGCTATTTTTTAATTTGGAACATATCCAAACTTACGTGGAGTTTTTATGGGTTCCGGTTATAACGTCGATGACGGAACCACTATAATTCCGCCTAAGGTCTACTTAATAAATACACATTTTTACAAATACTCCTGAATTTTGAAAAAGATCTGTTATATTGCATTGTTTCAGTTTAGATTTCTGTGCTAACGTACTAGATTTAACTTTACCAACCTGAAGATTTATAAATAAAAGGGTATTATTACAACTGCTGGCCACCTGTGGATGTAAACAAAATATAAGAAAGCTTTATGTTCCTATTAATGAACCTTTGTGTGTTTGTTCGTTAACAAAGTAGTGGACTCGGTCGCAATATCTGCAAGGGATTTCTAGGAACTGTTACAAGTGGTTCATTCAAACTAGTCACTAAATCCGAAATTGGAGTTATATCCGTTGTCGCTATAGCCAAATTATTTTCCTCTAAAAGTATACTTTAAATTCAAAGGGACTTAAGTGTTACCTTGCTATAAACCAAAAAGTCGTTATAAATGATATCAACTTTATGTAGATTTACTTGATTATGCATTTTGCTTTTATTGATTGGTGGAATTTTGCTGGATTGCAAAGAGGGGAGTTTATCGGACGACTCCCCTCTTTGAGCTAATATAATTAATTGATCCTCCCTTGGCATATGGTATGACTGTGGTCAAAACTGATGATTAAAATAAGAAAGAAACCCATTTGTAATGTAACTACGTTACTAGACTGAGCGTAGAAAACAATCACTATGTTCCTCTGAATCTATTTTCCGAACACATTACACACTTTATCGAAACTGATTTTAATATAAACTATTTGTATAATCGTTTTTTAATTACAATACCTCAAATTACGAAAGTTATCATTTTCCACTATTACTGATACGGACGTGCTATCTGTCTCGTTCTGTAACGTGGTATAAAAAAGGACAGGACATCGCTCGTCTGTAACACTAGTTTGTTCTAATTTACTATTTCGCTGACTAAATTTTTCTAATAAGAAATATGTGTTTTCTTAAATTGTTTCAGTACGTGTCACAGTGCAACGAGGGTGCGCGTAACACGGAACGCATCGAGGAGATGTACCGACTCTCACAGATCATAGAGTTCCCACCCTCAATCCGCGACCCGCCTTCGCTTGGCCCCGCCTGCGCACGCAGAGACAGAAAGTAAATATAACGAATCCTTTTTTAGAAAGTCAATATAACAAACCTCTTATAGAAAGTAAACATAAACAATCCTCTTTTAGAAAGTCAATATAACAAACCTCATATAGAAAGTAAAAACAACCAATCCTCTTTTAGAAAGTCAATATAACAAACCTCATATAGAAAGTAAACATAACCAATCCTCTTTTAGAAAGTCAACATAACAAACCTTGTATAGGAAATGTATATAACTAATTCTCTTATATAAAGTAAACAAACATCTTAGAGAAAGTAAATATAATCAGACTAACGATTGAATGTAGCTAATATTATATTGATGATTCTACAGGCCGATAAGATGGCTCGTCCGCTCGGGGGAGATGACGCAGCTCGTGTGGAAGAATGATGAAATGAAGCTGACCTTCGGGAAGAAGTTCCACAAGATACCTCTTCACGTGTTCCTCTTCAACGATCTACTTGTCATCACTAAAAAGAAGAGGTAAGCTTTATGGAAATAATAATTTATCTTTATAATCATTGTTGATTGAATACCTCTTTGTTTTTGAATGCCTTTTTATGTGAAACATCTGATAGAGCTTTTGTGGAGAAAATCTATTGTGCTTTTCGTCACATGTAACGACGTAACCGTCATATTTGTTTTAACGCCATCTATAGTCTCGATCTTCGAAAATTCAAAATGTTGTTAATTCTGAGGAGGATTTGATACTACGACTTTTGCGTTTTGTCCTAATGTAAAATTAAAAGTAACTTTATTTGTAAGCACGAAATTGTTGCTTATTATGTTAATAGCTGTGCCCGCGGCTCCGCTCGCGTGGACTACAGAAGGCCCGTCGGTCGAGCGCATGCGCGACTCGTGCTGCCCCCGCTCCAACTTACGATTATTTTTAAGACAAAAATGCTTATTCTGGGTGATACTTAGAAAATAGGCATATGTTATTACCGACGTTTTTGTGGGTCTTTTTAGAATCTACAATTATGTATAACTTTAGTTTGATTTATTTAAGTGTTCCAAATGCGTCTTTTTTCAGAACTGATTCACCATTATTGTCACTGCTTAATTCGTATGTTACTTTATCTTACAAAATATATTCTGTAACCTGGCCAGATAACATATCTATGAATTAAAGGAGAAACCATGTAAATCGGATTAGTAGTTTTCGCGTGAAAAGAACATAAACGGACAGAGAGACGTTGAGTTTTATAGTACGTATAGATGGTATAAAAAATATGGACACAACTCCCCACAAGGTCGTTTAATTCCAAACTTTAGCAAAGCTTGTATTATGGTAACTAAACGGCTAATAGGTATACTATACATATATGGATGTTTAACACAGACATAATATTGACATTATGTTCATCAAACAAAAGTCAGTCATACGATCCGACTCACTGCCACTGTTTCATGTTTCTATAGAGTTTTGTTTATATGAATAAAGAATGTGATTTTTCAGCGAGGATGTGTTCGTGTGCGTGGAGCACTGCGCCCGGTCCCTGCTGGAGGTGTGCGCGAGCGAGACGGCCGGCGCCGCGCGGCACGCGCTCCTGCTCACGCTGCTCGAGAACCACGAGGGACGGACCGTAGAGATGGTACGATAACATTCACTTATATATACACAAGTAATGCTAACTCAAATCAGAGCAATGTGATTAGGAAGTTTATTGTAGTACCTAACACAATCAACTAAAACATTATTTAGTCTAAAGATGGAATGACTATTTTATATTTATTTCTTTTATTAAAACTGTCACAGTCACTTAAAAGTTCAAATTCGAAACAATATTGGTTCAGTAGAAGAACACTCGAAAGGACATGGAGTTGAAATGTCTAATCATCATAAAACTATGCATAAATGTGATCAATATTATAATAATACATCACAATAGAAGTCTGTCTCATCATAATATACCAAAAAAATATCTATATATAGTATATAGTAATAAGACTATAAAATTCGTATACAGAAAAGCTTAAAGAAACTCTATTCTCCTTCATCGCCACCCTCTTCCTCTTCATCAAATTCTCCCTCTTCCTCAGCCGTGGCGTCCTGATACTGCTGGTACTCTGACACCAAGTCGTTCATATTACTCTCTGCTTCTGTGAACTCCATCTCGTCCATTCCCCACACACCACAATCTACAAATATATCTGTGATCTCGAGTGCAGTGAAACCTGGCATCCTTTTTATCTATTGGGTTCTGAGAATATGTCTCGATTGTAGTAAAGCTTTCCATACTGTGGTTTTCTTGGACACGTAACTCGATATAGTTTAGCAGTCCACGTACACTGGAAAAGAGGTAAACTATGGTCCGGAAAAGTATGAAAAAATCCAAGTTTTAATTAGAACTATTCTCTAGTTATTCATAACTTGACAAATAATAATGATAGAAAAAAATATATTGTATGTTCACATTCATATCCCTTAGAAGTAAAATTAGACCGAATATTAACGAATTCCAGAACCTCAATTTTGCTCGCTGTCCGCTTCACGTGAAATGCCCTACGGGTGAAACCGTACGACACAGCTAGGATTCCGAATATAAACTTAGTACATTGTAAATAGAGATGGAGTATTATAATGTGTGTGTGTGTGTGCGTATGTGCACAGGTGGTGTCGTGCCCGAGCGAGACGGACGCGTCGCGGTGGGCGGAGGCGCTGTGCCCCCCGCGCGCCGCGCCCGGCGAGGCGGTGTACGCGGGGTGGGACTGCCCGCAGGTGTGCGCGCTCTACGCGTACCGCCCGGCGCAGCCCGACGAGCTGCCGCTAGCCGAGGGTGACGTCATCAACGTCACCAGGAAAACCAGCGAAGGTACGACTTCGAAACACCTTAATTCCGTACCAAGCGTGAATATACTTTGATAAGTCGGAAATGCATTCGGTTCAGGACGGCCATTTTAAATTTTATTGGCATGTCCTATTTTTATAATTTAGAAGTGCGGTTTATGAAAACAATGAATGCCTTTCGACTTTCTCATTCATTCACCATATAATAAACTAGCTGCGCTCTGCGGTTTCGCCCGCGTATAATTTGAAAGAAATCGCTGATTGATAGTTTATAATACTTTAGTATAGACAATATTTTTATCGAGCGGCCAGGTATATGTGGCACAACTCACACGGCTCGTTCGCGCCACTACACATATAGTCATAGACCAGAGCCGATAGTTGAATTATTTTAAATTTACATTATCTCCCTAACTATTTGTCCAAATAACATTCTATAAAAGGCAAAGTTTATTTTCATATAATTTTCTTGATAATGAAGTAGCTTTATTTCGTAAGGATTAATATGCCATGCTTAATAATAATGCTCATAAATCATTTTTCAATATAACTTTGTCGCAAAAGCACTTATTATGGTTTATGTATAAGAGATAAGCATATAGTAACGCGGACTTTTTAAGATGTCCTAATATTTATTCCTTTTTTTTTATTATATTTTATTTAACAATATTCTTTACGTATCACTAACCATTACGCCAGAGCACCGCGGATATAGCAGCTCGAGTGCGCTGTTCCTTCCGATGTACTTAACAAAAATCAATATTTAAGGCTAGCTGAGAGGTGTAGCCTAATGATAGATAACGTATACTATTCCTAGTGAATCTGGCTGTCATTACAAATTTTTCGAATCCGACTGGTAGTTTATGAAATTAGCGTGTTTAAAAAAACAAATAATCAAACAAAAATCTCTTCCACTTTATTATATTATTAGTATAGATTAGAGAATCCAGATGGCAATTTTGAAATTTTTGATGCAAGTCGACTTGTCAACGTTTTCACGCCTTATACGGAATTAATTTTATACACAGATGTCCAATGATCTATATATACTGGATGGTTCCACAAAAATAACTGCTTTATTTAAGTCGATTTCAAGCCCAAGGCAGAGTATAGAGAGCTAATTTTAACATTAAACCACAAATGGCTACTAAGACAAATTAGATTTTTAGTTTATTCATATAAATTACTGTTTTATATTAGTGCGTCAAAGTGACGGCACTGTGAGTGATGGTAAGCACAGTTTAATTCAATAACAACGGCAACCACTGAGAGATCAGCAATCCATCGACGGTCGCTGCTGTCGTGCAGTTGCATGGATATACACTAACTGATTCATTGTATTTTTAATAAATAGTGATTCCATTGATTGATATTTAAAATGTTTATTAATTGAGACTGTTTTTATTATCTGGAGTAATATCACATGATTATAAAGCAAATCTAGGAAATAATAAAGTATAATTGTGTGCGACCGTTTAGGATGGTACTACGGTGAGCGGACGCGAGACGGCGAAGCGGGCTGGTTCCCGGGCGCGTACACCGCGGAGGTGGCGTCCCCGCACGTGCGCGCGCGCAACCTGCGCCAGCGATATCGCTTGCTCGCTCTCTCCGGCACGTATCTCGGACAGAAGAAGCGGCAGCTATGACACACGTGATCATATAAAACAATTTCCTACGTCTTAAAGACGTGACAACCTATCAATAAAATCGATTTTAAACTTCGGTGTGGCGACTTTTAAAGTCCCATAAATAATATTATTAAATTTAAAACATTGTGTATGAATGTAATGAAATGTTATAAGTGTTGTATGAGTACCGATAGAGAAAAGGTTCTCGTAGCAGAATTCATTTCATCGATAAATTGTAACGTGTATTATCGATAAAGCGGGACGTGTATTATTTTATCGATAAAAATAAATATCGTCTACTAGCTGATAATTTTACAAACTTTATGGAAACCAAACAATATTACTGGATATTTTATTTACAGGATATTCGTTACAAACCTGGTGTTGATCTAGTTATAAAAAGTTTCTATCGACTTTTTCACATCATCGTAACACGAAGTGTGTCGAGTTTCTTGCACATTAATAGAGGCGTGAGGCGTCCGTCCAGACACTGCCTTTGTAGAAATTAATGTATTATTGGAAATGTATCAAAAGCGCTAGAATAAACGCAAGGTGCTTAAGTATGTATACTAGTTATTAGATATATTAAAATATAGGGCTGTAGTAGACTGATATAGAAATTAAAATATCGATTATATTAATATTTAATTATAATTTCTTTTACATCACATTATAAGTACTGAGGCGGTATAAGTAGAGAGATTAAAATAGTAATTTTGTTTGAAACTTTAATCGTTACCAACTCATTCTAGGACCATCAATTTTCGATATAATAATTTATGTAATGTTGTTGTATAGTCTCATGTTAGATTATTAGGTTTATATAGTAATCTAATTTTGTTTACTTCGGCCCTAGTTATATAAAACTCTTAAAGAGTGAATTAAATAATTTTAGCTCCAATATGGAGTCCATTACGAAGGTACAATATTAATAATGACTTCGATAAAAGGTCCTAAAGGTATATATATAATTATGATAAATTGGTCCCGAAAAGATATTTAAAGTAACTGATAAGAAACGAAGATTTGAGAGGAATATTTTAGTTTTGTTTTGTCGAAAACTAATTCATTTAAAAGATCTGAGACTTTATGATCTTAGCATTTTATGAGTACCTACATGGACGTAAATAAGGAGGTGTAGAGTCGAGGGAAAACTAGTGTACTTTTGAACATTAATTTACCCCCTCCCCCCACAAAGTAATGCTCGTACACAGCAAGTACCTATGATTTAAAGATCATTCCTGGACAGATTCATCACACTTTTATTGTCTAGGGCCTTTCATATGGTATAAAAAGACACGTATATTTCTATTAGTAAACAGCTAAAATAGAAACTTGTTAATCAGTGTGCCTTCATCGGACTCGTATTATTGTGAGGTGTACAGTTACGTATGAGATTCACATCGAATTGATTGTATATAATTAATTTGTTAATAAACTATCTAACTAATTATAATTAAGCTGCGTACATTTAACAAACTCTGCTTGCCCGCTGATTCGTTAATCGCCTAGTCATAGCGGTCGAGCGCGCGTAATGGAATTAATTAAATATTTGTACTCTATCGACTTTGCTCGAATCGAAATCTGATGTTATCTGCTTAAAACTAAATCGAGCCTTTTGCAAGAGGATAGGCAAGCTCAACAACTATTCACTCTGCAGGGTGAGTGAACTCCGATGAGACGCGGAATACATGCATCACTGCTATTTTTCATATGCTTTGAAACAAATTTGTCACTTGACAGTTATTTATTTGTATCATTGATATTTTTCATATCGTACAAAAGTAAATTGACACATGATAATTGTGAATCTGCATCACTGCTATTTTTCATATTATATGAAGAATAATTACTTGTCACTTGATAATTAATACCTATGAATCTACATCACTGATATTATACATACGGTATAAAAAATAATTTGTCACAAGATAATTATGGATTTGTATCACTGCTACTTGTCATATGTGAAATAACAGTGATAAAAATTGTTTATTTCACTGCTATACATTTAAATAGCTATAATTTGCATGCCTAACTCCCGATTATTGTTATTTAACAGTGTAACGTAATGAGACGTGTCAAAGAGTCGATAGAGTTCAAAAATATTCATTATTACTTATGTAATAATTCAAGTAATAACAGTATTCGTAAATAGGAGACATTCCGATGAGCTTACACTTGTGATGTGCGTCATTATTATTTAACAATAGGACGTTAACAAGTGTATGTACTTAAGTAAATTATTGTGTATATAGAAGATATGCAGAAATGTGTGTAACAATGGGACATGTTTATAATATTTGAAATATATATAATTATGTATTAAATTCTTTTTTTTTACTACAAACCAGGTATGCTTATAAGGTCTAAAGAATTTATTTTCGACTAGAATGTCAGGATATTTTTTTTTTGTTTTCAGTAACAAATAAAATTTACAAAAGGAATTTTCAATTTAAGTTTATTTCATTTATAAAATAACCTAAGTCCGGTTGCTGCACCAGTAAATGCTGACATTTTTAACCATTTAATAAATTAAAAAATAGTAATTTTAAAATAAAATGCTCAAATAAGAACAGTAGTAAAAAAAATTATTAAAAAAACCTTACAAATAAAATGAAGTGTCTCTTAGTTCAGATCCCAGTTTATAATCTCAAAAAACTTAACGTCAATTTTAATACACATCAAGCCAATTATGAGCGAATTCGCTGCGGCGTATTGCCATGGATACATTCCCCCGCCATGTGATAGGTTGCAGGTGCAAAAGAGATAACTAAATAAGGTAGATAGAGAAGTCAATGTGCTACTCTCGATATAAAGCGTCTTTTAACGGTCAAGTAATTTAATCCATATATTCATATGAAATTAAATAGTAAGAAAAATCGTCAAAATCTATACAATAAACAACACAAATTAAAAGTGAACAATTGAATTTAAACAAAAACAATCACATAAACATAAAAAATAATGTGTTTCTCTCTAATAACACTAAACTATTTCAAGCATTTGAAAAAGTAAATCGAAAAATATCTTCTAATCTTGAACACTTTTTGTTAGCCCGATAAAGTCGATGAATATTCATGACATTATCGATATACCGGTATTTTGAACTATCATAAATTCTTCAATATATACAACAACAAAACTACCTTGGAACCATATTATTATATGAATTTATTTATGTACTTTATCATTTACAAAACGAAACTAGAAACTATAGTATTTTGCTCATAGTAAAAAACATGCCGACTATTTTAACATGAAATGATCAATAATTTTTAAAAAATATATATGTTTTATTCCATCTTAGGATTGCAACACAACTAATAAAATTTATATATTTACTTAAAAATACAATTCAAGCAGGATAGTAAGTATTATTTTAAATAATTTTAGTTTATTTAATTTAGAATAATTCATCTTTCACAAAAATAATAAAGCTTTCAAAATCCGTTACTAAATAGTCATTAGTTGTTGTCATTTTTCTCAATCAAGTTATGGGACATGCAATTATTAATATTTTTCAATTGAAACACTTACCATTCTAACAAGGAGATTTGATATTTGTAATAAATAATTGACGTATATAAACGTAACTTTTAACACAACGTAATTTAGGAACCTTCTGCTTATACCTCACGAATTAAACGTGTCGTCGAAATAGAAATCGTCGAAAACCATAATTTTTCTTAATCAACTTGTATGTTGTAGTACTTGTCCATGACAACGGTAGAATGAAAGCTTTATAATAATTTTATACTGATCAATAATAAAGACACTAACCACTTGTGGTTTGACAACACAACAAAATTTATCAACAAATTAGCACACAGTTTTTTATTATAATACTTCAACATGTACACAAAACTATTTAAAAGTAAATAATAAGGAACAATGTATGAAAACATATGCATTATGACTACTTACTATTATAAAAATATGTTGCTTCACTTATTTCAAAATAATTATAAAAAATGTATTGTGCATTTTCTTACATTTTCCAAATAAATAGCTGTAAAGTTGTGCCCATTTTAACTGTTTTATTCCCACAATGGGACGTTCATAAGTTATTTACATCAAACAAATAATAACCAAAAATGAAATTAAAGATTCAGTCGTAGTAGATGTTTGCATGAAATGTTTCATAGATCTTCTGTAATGTAGAATAATTATTAATATAAGAAAATTAAATTCGAGTCTTGGAAGAATTATCTTTAACCTCAAACAGTTTTCTTAAAAAATAAACTTGTAATGTTCCAGTTACTGCAACGGCAATTATTTGCATAAGCGACCACCTGTGAAATTTTAAATAATTTAAGCATCAAAAATGTTAATAGGGAACATCCATTAATTAAGTGGAGTGTTTTGTTATACTTTTTAAAAAAAATGGGACTTTCTGGTCGGGCTGTTTTATAATTATTTTATTATCGGCATGTGACGATGCACAGCATCTGTGAGAGGGCGTTGTATACTTCCGCTTGTTTTCCACCAATCACAGCGCTTTAAACTGATGACCTTGTGCTCTGCAGCGCCATCTACTGAGTTTAAGTCACAGGAGGCCGGTGGGGGCATTTAATCAGTCATAGCGTCGTTACTTCCCGAACGAGCAACACGTCTACAGACCTACGTGGTTTCTATATTCGCTGAAGTTTAAAAAACCTCTTAGGGTTTTTGTGTGAATTTGAGTTATATTTTTTTTTGTTGTTCGTTTAAAAAAGTTAAATAAAATAGAAAAAATAGTGCAAGTGACGAGTGTTTAGTACAAGTGATATGAATGTTACTGCGCACGCAGCGTTTTAACACCGGTTTAGCACTGTCGCGCCCGACAGGCGACGGCCGGGGCTCGTCATCGTTGTTCCTAAATTTTTCGGATAGCGAGGTAACATGGAGAAGATGCGGTGAGTCTAGTTTCAATCACTAGTTTACTTACACATGAAGAAGACGCGGTGAGTCTAGTTTCATTTACTAGTTTACTTACCCTCATTACTGGGCGAGGATATTTTATTACAAAAACAATGTGTAATAATTTATGCGCTTTAAAATCGGAGGGTCTCCAATACGCGTGCCATCTGGCACCGGGTTAAAAGCGGCTTACTGCAGTTACTATTGAGACCTTTCCTTTACAATCGCGTCTTTTAATTCATGAGTACATTAAAAGCCATTAGAGTACCTCGGTTTGATCCTGAACGCTCAAAGCGTTTGGAATGATTGCATATCGGGTCCATCTTGGATATACATTCAGTATCCGATACTGAAAATAATACTCGGTTTCGTAGACCTGGAGTAAATTTTTTTAATAACTTTTAACCTGTAATGTTTCTTCTGGTACGATGTTATCGCCAAAACAGTATTATTATGGTAAGAGTATATTTGAGATTTCTCACCTTATTCGAAATTTCACGTAGTAGTCACAGACCTCTCATGGCGCAGTGTTAGTAAGCTTTACTATTGAGCCGAGAGGTCGCGGGTTCGATCCCCGCATATGATCTTTACGTTTAAACATAATTATTAGTTGTCTGGGTGTTAAATACCATATAATATATATGTGTACATCCAAAGCTTTACTTAGTTTAGAATTAAAATGGTCGTTTATAAATGCCATACACTTTATTTAGTAATGAAATCTTGCACTCATATGTGTATATCGGCCGTTATTACCATAGTACTAACCACAGTAAAAGCAACCATACTTACATACAAATAACCATAGTACAAGCGCTGTTTAGTTTGGAATTAAGTGGTCGTGTAAATATGGGGATTTAACCCATATTTATTTTATTTAGTACTGAAATCTTCCACCCATATGTGCATATGTGTATATTAGTTTTTAAACGTCGTACAAGTTATGCTTAACTGGAATGAAATGGTCGCGTGTGCATATGAAGACAAAACCCCATATTTATTTTATGTACGGAATTATGCTCACGATATGTAACATACGGTCACAACACCTTTAAAACCGCAAGGAGCGTATCCTGATTGATTTGTGTGAGGATTTGCGTAAAATTTATGTACGGAATTATGAACACGATATGTAACATACGGTCACAACACCTTTAAAACCGCAAGGAGCGTATCCTGATTGATTTGTGTGAGGATTTGCGTAAAATTTATGTACGGAATTATGAACACGATATGTAACATACGGTCACAACACCTTTAAAACCGCAAGGAGCGTATCCTGATTGATTTGTGTGAGGATTTGCGTAAAATTTATGTACGGAATTATGAACACGATATGTAACATACGGTCACAACACCTTGAAAACCGCAAGGAGCGTATCCTGATTGATTTGTGTGAGGATTTGCGTAAAATCCGCGCAAGTTTTAATTTTATCTTCGACAAAGAGCCGCTATTGCTTTACTTTTACTTTACAGTATTGCTTTACTGCTCTAGATTCTGATCTGAATTTCTTGTGTCGCGGCACCAGAATATTATACTAACATTTTTGTAAACTGACTAGATGTTCGGGGTTTACTGCACTTTATGTCACGGGTCGTCCCGGCAGGGCAGTGCCACCGGGATCGGGCCACAATGAAATAAAATGTTTGTTCGAAGGGAAAATTGTATGAAGCTTACACTCTTTTGTATGAAGCTTACACTCTTGATACTGGTGGAGTAGAGAGCTGGATCCAGTGGTTTGAGACTGAAAAATGTATTCTCAAACAAAGCTTATTAGTCAGTATTTTCTTCTTGGCGAAGAGAAGGGAGGGCGAGCAGTATCGGGAACAGTGGCAGAGCTGCAGGCCTCATAAGCCCTTCTAATTTTCACGGGAATGTCGGACACATTCCTTCGCCCTCAAGTTTGGCCTTGTGAAACAGTCTAATAAATTACCATCAGCGGTTGCAAATTTTCACGAGGGCTGTCCCCGAGCGTATCCTGGACAGTGGCAGACGCTGTAGGCTCCATAGGCCTTTCTCGAGATTATTACGAGAATGCGTTTATTTATTATTACGAGAATGCGTTTATTTACCCTCTATACTCAATCTTAAGTAACAGAGACAATTGAATTAAGCAGTGGCGTCAGTACAAAACTTACGAGGGCTGTCCCCGAGCGTATCCTGGACAGTGGCAGACGCTGTAGGCTCCGTAGGCCCTTCTCAAGATTATCTTGGGAATGCGTCTGCCATTCACCCTCCAAGTTCAACCTAGTGTCAGCTTAATGAAACATAATCCAATTAATAATCGTCAATAGCTTCAAATTTTACGACAGTCATTCCGAAAGCGTATTGGGGAAAGCGGCAGACTGCTCAGACTCTGATATGTCACAAAAGATAAGAATCCAAGAACGATGGTGTGAACGATGATGTCGACGACGGGCAACAACTCGGAGCCCAGTCTGATGTTGACGACTGGCAGCAACTCGGAGCCCAGTCATTTTACGAGCATATTTTTGTCAAGAGCATTGGCTCTTTACGACCCTGCTGAACACTCTTAAGTACATGATGTTCTTGAGGTTACTGATTGGCTCTTTACGACCCTGCTGAACACTCTAAGTACATTATGTTCTTGAGGTTACTGATTGATTGGCTCTTTACGACCCTGCTGAACACTCTAAGTACATGATGTTCTTGAGGTTACTGACTGACAGAAACTCGAAGCACAGTTTCTTTATGACATGTTTTTAACTAAAACATTGGCTCTTTTAAGACCCTGCTGAACCAGGTCAAAGATATACAACACTAATCGGGCACTTTCAGATCCCTCAATTCCCTCGGAGGACAGAGTGGATCGTTTAGCTCAATTTATTTCATACATAATTTCAACGCACCTTTTGTTACTAAGGTGACTGGCCCGTCGTTGGCTTTGTACTCCAAAGAACTTTGAGGTAGTGCTACTGTTCTGGACAATTTTCGTCTATCTGGTCACACTCGTTACTTCAAGCCCAGGTATGGAGTACATGAGTTCAGGACGACTTTCATCTAACTGGTGATGTTCGTTATTTCAAGCCCAGATGCAAAGTAAAGGAGTGAGTGAATTATATATTGAGATGTACTGTCATTCACGTGAAGTCAGTATTGAATCCAGGTCAGCAGATAATTGTGCCTGAAAAGTATTCGGTTGACAGAGGCAGATTTTCTAGGCAGTCAATGGAATAATCGGTATTATATATTCGCAAAGAAGGCGGACATTGTCACTAATCCCAAGCAACTTGACATTATCTCTTTGATATCTACTATCTCATCACGGATAGATTCTCACGAGGGAGGCAAGCAGCTGAGTAGCCAGCGCTGAGGACAAAATTTCTTTATTTGGATTCTCGGAAAACATTCGTTCGCTTCCATACAAATAGTTATGAAGAAATTACGTTATACAAATAGTTATGAAGAAATTACGTTAGAAGGATAGTCGACGTCACACAGCTCATCCAGGATGTCGGCTTATTACTCGGAGTGAAAGCATTACAAACCGATCAGCCAGCAAATAACGTTTAAACTTAAGTTATAGAATATTAAAAACGTACAAAGCCTCATGGAAAACATACAAAGCCTCATGGGATTGATGGGTTAGGTCAAGCTGTGGAATCGAATTTTAGATTCTTAACATTATAATTCCTAGAAGATACATTATCTTACCAATCTATTTTATTGCTTAAAACATTATGTACTCGCGGGAGAGTCGTAATAGCAAAAGCTTTAATTCAATTTTTTCTTAGTTAAACAAGTGTAAAAGCAATTTCCTTTCGTAATTTAGAGCAGAGAAATTGTCAATTTGGTGTCCAAGTGCCATGGTTGTCAGAGGTTGTTATAGGATAATCCACCGCGAAGGACATAAGGCGTCATGTAGGCTTGCATTCTGCTCTTGGCGTCAGGCCGACGACTAGACTGCCTAGTTTTATTGGAGGCGTTCTAAAACCTCTACAACGATGCTTGTCATTTTGATTCCCATCTCTATGTAAAGCTGACGCAGGCTTAGACAGAGGCTATGGAGTTTCAATATCTTAGAATAAATAATATGCATATTCTCCGGAATCCTGCCAGTGGAAATTGGTATCATGGCCACACAAACTTGGCCGAGTGTAATAGTTAGTCTTTTACTACTATGAAAGCTAAGACACTAGCTGCTTAGTGAACTCTTGTTGGTATCTGGATAAAAACTGAGTTGAGATTGAGTTAACTCAGTACTTTGGAATCGATTGTCTTTTTTAAAATGGTAGCGGGATTTCATATTCTTAGCCATAGTTGCTGGTGTAACAAAAATACAACTCTTAAGAAAAATTCAATAATTTAAAAAGTACTTGGTTATTTTTATCTCGTATAACTTATTATTACGATGATGGATTTAAGTATTGGATTTATTACCAATAATATTTACTATAATAGAATTATTTTACTAGTGTCATCGTGTGACTAGTTTTAATTCTTTCTGTGTGATTACAGCTTAATAATACTAATTTCATCCACTTCACATAGCGTCGTTATCGCGTCACCAGGAGTTATAAACACTTCTCTCACAGATGCTGTGCATCGTCACATGCCGATAATGGTGCAAGTTTTACATAAAAATAAAACTTGTATTATTGAGCATTGACGATGCACAGCATCCATTTCAAAGCTCCTGATGAGAGACTGCTATGACTGATTAAATGCCCCCACCGGCCTCCTGTGACTTAAACTCAGTAGATGGCGCTGCAGAGCACAAGGTCATCAGTTTAAAGCGCTGTGATTGGTGGAAAACAAGCGGAAGTATACAACGCCCTCTCACAGATGCTGTGCATCGTCAATGCTCAATAATACAAGTTTTATTTTTATGTAAAACTTGCACCATTAATATATATACGTGTATATATATTAACTACATAAATAAAGACATATCATTTATAATCTCATACTATAGATTCTAAAACACCAACAAAATTTAATTACTCAAAAATTAAAATTGCCAGTATATTGCAGGCTGGTATTATGAGCTGGCATAGTATTCATTTTCCATCTTCCCTAGGGAGAGAGATACCGTTTCCCAGTAATGATATAATAACTAAATAATGCATTTTATATGGAAACCATTAAATTGAAATACAGAAGTCTGTTAAGATATAAATATATAATATATTTATCTTTTACATGAAAAGAACAACAGCTGAATGTCCAGTTTAAAAGATTTATAAATGAGAAACCAACTAAAGTATTGATTTAATTTTTTTCTTACCTCAAAACATAGGCATTATTATCTTGCAACAAATTGTAATCTCTAGATTCTCTCGCCCTTGAATGGTACTGATATTGTAAAATATCATTTATGTTTCTCTCCACAAATTGAATAGAATTCTGTAACAAAAACCAAAATTTATTAGTAAAATATTTGAGTGATAAATATGTTTTCTTTTGGCATAATTATTTGTAGAATGCAATATAATTCTTTCTTTACAAATAATCAATATACAATGGCAAGGCACGACTGCCTAACTAGTTCCCAACTATCATACTAATGGAGAAAAATATAGTAAATATTTGTTTGTTACCATTTAATATAATCCAATATTTATTAAGATGATGATACCCTTGCAAGATTAAACACTGCCCAGTACAGCAAGATCTCTGTCAAATTCATCTCATTAATTAGTATTAATTTATGCTATGTTCAAAAAATTCTTTTTTAATTATAAGTTGGGAAACAAACAGTTACAATTTCGTATTACTAATAAAAAAAAAGGCACAAAACAAAATCAATTTCCACGAAATTTAGCAAAATACAAAAAGATTTGCTAGACACAAATAACACTCCAAGTAATTTAACTGAAAACAGCCAAAAAGAAAAAATAATTTAAAATTATCAGTAATAACAAATTATAAATATTAAAAAAGAGCTAAAAAAAAACAATACAAAATTAACAAACACAAAAACAAGTTCATAACATACTTTATCATATGATTTTTTTAAATGCACTAATTGAGCATGCAAGTCTATCAAATTTATTAAAACATGTATCATGCATATAACAAGATCTAAATAAAAAGGTATTAGCTACATATCTTGTCTTGGTAACTGGGGTATTGAAAAGGAAATTATTTCTAGCATTTAGCCGGGGACATCTAAAACTAACTTCACTAATAAGGAATGGGGAGTTAAAATAATTCGCCATGTATACCAACTTCTTCCATTTTACTAATAAGTAACGAGCGTGATATTTTATAAAAAGCCTTGGAATAGTTAGTTTACACAATGTCCACCTGGAGACCTTGGTTTGTAGCAAGTGCTATTCATGAACAAACTCGCATAAATTTGACTCTGTTAATTTTTATTTAAAAAAACCATGCTGTTGGCTAATATTAAAGGTCTAAAAATGGATCATAAATATTTTTTTAAATAATTTTGCTACTGTACATAACTTTGAGATTGATCTACAGTTTTTTTTATATTATGTCTATCTCCTGATATAAATAAATGGAACCACATATGATCTCTTCCAAAGAACAGGCATAACTCAAGAACTAAATTTTTATGAAACAAAATAGATATTGGAAACGCGTCAAACTCCAACGACATGATTTAAGAAATATGGGAGGCAATCCATCAGGTCAAGAACCTTTAATTCATATCAGATATACAGGTATAGCAATAAGTGACTTGTGGCAATATAACACACATATAAATATGCAGCAATACCACCAGTGATGCGGAGTTTAAATAATACTAATATTTTGCATAACATACTTTATGGGCAACTCCTAATAAGAAAGCAGAATATTATTAATTATTTAAAATGAAGAATATAGTGATTTGTCATTAAATAATTATCATAATTAATGTAAACATTCATGATAGTTCAAACAATACTGTTCTTCCCCCACAAACATAAACAATGAGTTTTAATAAAATTGATAATAAAGGTCAAGGTCCCTACAATGCTCTTGTTAATACCATTTCTTTTTTATAATCTTTGACATTAATATGTTATTGAATATTAATAACACTGATCAACCTTATGGGTTAAAGTTATTGAAATAATAAATGCCACATTTCTAAGAAACTTTCTAAAGGGAAAAATTAATTTAATCACCACACAGGCCTAGATCTCTGAATACAGAGAAATTAACAGTTCTGTTCTTTTTCCACTAGATGGATATTTGTATATATGTGTTCTGGTATCTTCTTGTTTTTCTCCACTGTATGGCAATTAGAATAATTATATATACACTATCATCTGTGTTATGGTTTCATAATACATACTTATATATATATAAAATATGTACACATATTTTGGGGAAAACTTTATTGGTTTTCAATATTGTAATGTTTATTAGAATAATAATTATAAACTTTAGAGTCATAGTCGATGATACTGCAAAACCCAAAGATGGATACTTTTTTAAATATTTATTTTATTTTACTAGCAAGTTGTATGTAGATGCAATAAAAAGGTTGATGACTAATAAGGAAGGTTTGTCTCTAAATTTTTCAGAGTTGTCACACAATTGCTTAAGCACTATTACTAAAAATATTAAAAAAAAATATGTAATGTACTTACAGTAAAGTTCTTAATGTTCATATCCAACTCTTCTACTTCCTTTGAAAACTTCTCCCACATGTCATATCTTATCACTGACAAATACAAGTTGACCAGCTTCCCTGCGAACCTTGAGAACTGGTTATCTATACACACAGCATAGTATCCACCTGTTGATGTTTGATCAGCATACTCCGCACTTTGCCTCCACTCATACGGATGGACTATTTGACCGTTCGGATGACGTACTGCGAAGCCGCACATTCCGTCTCCTCCTTTTAACACCTAGGTCATATTTTGGCTCAGCTTTGGAAACGCTACCGTCGGAATCACACTCGCACTCCTTTTTTACAGTTAGATCACTTTATAACTAGGCTTATTATAAAATTTTACACTCCGGAAATTTATAGTTTATGAGATAATCACAAGTTTATTTTTATTAATTAAATTTTAAAAATCGTATTTAAATTAGTAAATTTGACAATACAAATGTCAGATCAAGCTATTCTGAACGTATAGCACAGAGTACGTAATGTATAGACAAGAGAATTTCACTCATAGAGCCTAATTATCTTAAAGTTTCTGAACGTTTTTTTTGAACTTTTACAAAATTTTCGTATATTATTGCATATTATTATTAATAATTAATACATATTGTTATTAAAATACAAGCTTTTAGTTATATATATAATTTAATTTAAAATTTCGTATTTTTTTCTTAACTTGTTTTTATTAGTTTTTGAACGATCAATGTTTTGTTTGTTTATTCTGTTCCGAGTTTTTCGTGTCTGGGTTATTTTCTTTGTTCCGTTTGTTATTTCTTGGTATTGTTCGTTGTTATTGTTCATTGTTATTGTTAGTTTGTTTTACTGTACTTTTGTTTTTAACTATGTTGGATTGTATGACGAATGCCGATTGCTCGGATGAAGCAGCTGCAGTTGTGGCTGCGCAAACAACGCTGACATCGTACTGTATTGATACAATTGGTTAGGTTAGGTTTGTATTGTGAACAAAACGCACGAGCCGAGCGAGCGAAGCGAGCGGGCCGCGGGAGCGGCCGGCGAGTGCTAGAACACTAATTACCTGTTGGGAATTTATATACAAGTCTCAGTAGGTAACATAATTTTGCTTATTGAATGACTTAACCTCAAAATTTTCAAATATGATTTCTCGAAAACTACTTGTTTCCGCACTTTTTCTTTCACTGTGGAGTTCCCTTTCACCCTCCCGACCCTCCTCCGTCCCTTAGCGTCATCAAATTTAGCGTAGGTGACCTAATTTTGCTTAATAAATGACATAACCTCAAAATTTAAAAAAAATAATTTCTCGAAAACTATTAATTTCCGGAATTTTTCCTTTATAGGGGGATTATCTTTCACCCTCCCCCCCCTCCCCCACCCCCTTCCATATTCAAATTCAGCGGTAGCGTTTCCAAAGTCCAACCCATATTTTTAATATTTCAATTATTAGACCTTTTCCTAAAAAAATATTGTGGCAAAAATTACCAAAACGAGTATTATTTTTTAATAAAACTTTTATTACAGTTTCCCAGTTCAAATATTATGTATTTTTATATACGTTTATAAGAAACTTCAGTTTTCATAATATACAATTATAATAACAATTAAATTATATTAGATAAACGTTGTGTATAATTTTATTACCTGATAACTGGCGTAGAAAGTTGCTCCCGGCTGGACATATTGAAAGTAACAGTCTTCTTTGCCCGGATCAATGTGTACTTTATAATCCATGGTCACAGCTGGTAGGTTTTCGTACCACGGTACTGTCGTCGATGATAAAACATCGCCAACAAGTGATAAAACAGTGAATATTACCGTTAATACAATAAACATATGCCACGTCCGTCGTGCCATGTTTTGCTTCTGCAAGAAATTCTGCAAGCGACGACTGACGTGTATGACAACAGACAAACCACAGAACATAATATAACCCTGACAAGTTTTAGTAAACATTTTCAATAAGAAATAAAGTATGTATTTTCTCTGTGGTAAACATTTTTTTGTGTTTGTATAGTTCTTCCCATTCTTCGTGAAAGGAAAAACAAAGATAATATCTTGGAACATGCAGCCAATTGTTTTTTTTTTCAGTCTTCACGCATGACTTTAACAATATGGCGACCCCTTTTTAAACTTTTCAGGGAGTTTTTATAGCAACTAAAGTGCATGCTCGTGTTATTATTTATAATTCACTTCACTTACACACTGTAACCAAACTAGATCAAGTAAAATGCTACCAAAATTACACAATATAAGCCCAAAGAGCATAAGTTCATGAATTAAAACAAAGACACAAAACTGTCAGTAATTTTTGTCTGTCTCTCGTTGTCAGTAGTTGAGTAGTCAGAAGTTAGAGGAGTTTTTGGCGGGATCTTGAAGTGTTATTTGGTGTTCTTTGTTTTAATTCATAAACTTATGTTGTTTGACAGCGAGCTTATCCATCATCATTTACAATTCTTTATAGTACACCTTTACAGTAATCGTTGTGCAAGGTGTCAAGATATTCTATAGAACAATGTCGGCACAGCCGCCTACTCGTAACGCGTTCGAGTTTTGAATTGAAACGAATAAAAATCTATTTGGTGTCATTTGGCACTTTTAAATCAACACTAACGCACGATCGTGCTTTGGGCTTAAGGCTCGAATCGGAACCAACTTCAATTGATTTTTGATCTAGCATTTTTGTGTAAAAAATGTTGGAATAAAAAGAATGCAAGAAAAAATTTATAATACTTAACGGTGACTTGTGTGTGTACTGTGACCGGATACGGATAAAGACGTTGATATGATTCGATTGTAACTCGATCTTGATTTCCAATTCGGTTTGGATCAAGAGTACGCTTGTAGGATCGAGTTTGAATCAAAAATAAAATCGAATCAGAAACAAAATCAAATTCGAATAAGTTTCAAGAGTAACCCCAGGTCTATTATCAACAGCATTGCCAGACCTCCTGATTTTCAAGGAAATATCCTGATTTTTCGACAATTCTTCTGATCTACTGATTTTATTAATATGTCCCATGATGAGTATCAGGTATAGAAACTTAGCGTGTTACCGTCTTGAGCCACATCGTCGCTTAAGATCAGGTGAGATTGTGGTTACAACGTGATCAAACATATAACGATAAAAAAAGAAGAAATGGTATAGAGAAAGATAATTTATTTCAGTACAGAGAAAGATAACATGAAGTTCGCTTCCTGACACCTATTGATGGTTACATAATTATTACTTGTTCATACGTTGCGAAAACACTGGCCGACAATTGTCATTGTCATCAATAATAACGACAAACGGATAATCGATAGCAGAATAATTGTGTTTAATAATTTGTTTATAGTTGCGTAGGAATAATGCATTACATTATTCGTTGTTGTAATAATGACCATCTCTAATTAGAAACATAACTTTTTATATTATTTATTTTATCCATTAACGAGAGGTGAAGAAAACTGAGCACATAGCAATTAAGTGAAAAACTGACATTTCTTCGCATATATTTGGGTACATTTAACTAACTGTAAATAAATTTATGGTTCTTATAAAACAGAAAAAATAAAATCTTGATTTTCTTGGTTGAAATATCGATTCAATACTATGTAATGATAAAAAAAAATATTTTTCAATTAATCGATCTCAGATCGCTGTCAAATGCCAAATGTTGCTTCCTGCATATTATGTTCTGTGGATTGTACTGTACTGTACGTTGTGTACGTCAGTGTACGTTAGCTTTCACAGGTTGGTTTCCAATACAGTCAAATTAATCAAATATTATTCAATAATATACATGAAAATAATCGCTTATTTCTGTTATAATAAAAATGAAAGCTAGATATTTATCATTTTTTTCGTACATAGGTACGTCTTTTAGGTAAGCTATGTAGTGTCTTTAACCATCATACATTTTGTAAAAAAAACCCCATTATTATGTGTAATTTATCTTACTTTTTAAAGATCGTCGGAGAAGGTATGGTTGAAAGACAGTCGTAATTATCCTGATCCTGAGAGCGTTCAAGGTTTGATGGAAATAGCTCTGTTGAAACTTAGATCAATGAATTATCCTAAAGTAGTATTATCCAGCCGGTGAGTGAGTATTAAATTAAAAATTTCATGAGAATCTCATACTTGTAGATATTTGAATATCATAACTATAAGTGGGTTGGCCTTTAGAATTGCTACTGCTGAATTTTATGATGTGAAGGTGCAGGAAAAGTGGGGTCGGGTGATAAGTAACTCCTCTGTGAAGGATTTTTCCTTACTTCCTTCCTGGGAAAAAAAATAGTTTTTGAGAAATTTCTTTTTGTGATTATTTTATATATATGTATATGAATTTTCAACAGATAATTATTTGTTTATGATCACAGTTTAAACCTAACTTAAACAATTTCATTGCCGCAACGGAAAAATTAAAATATGTCACTCAAAACGGCACAAAATGTTGATTAAGGTCATATTTAACATAAACCAAACAATTGTCCTCCAAAAAGTGTCAACAAAATGTATAGAAAAAAATTACGATCTTTAAAATCTTACCTACCACGCAAAAGTGAACTTTATGCCAACTACTTAGAACTGACATTTGTATTGTCAAATATAAAAAATGTGATTTTTAACAATTAATTTCTCACAAACAATTTATTTCCGCTATTTATATTTAGCTTCTTTATAGAGTAATCTAACTGTAATAATAATTTGGAGTTTGAACTCGATGGTAGCAATTCTAAAATTGAGCCCTATAAGTCTATAAATAAGATTAAATTGCAGATTCTTGAGCTGTTGGACTATGGTTCAGTTACAGAATTGTTGGCTCACAATTTTGTTTAACTATTATTTTGGGTTGGATTTAAAATTGTTTGGCATGAATTGAGTGTAGAAATTGATAGAGATGATTATAATAGTACCACCCTCATTACAAAGTAAATAATTGACTATTTTTGAGAAAATTAATAAGAATTATTCTAACATCAAAACATAATAAATGTTAGTTGCTTATACAAACCTTCGAACAACAAAATTTCGAATTTGACATTGAAAATTAGACCACCAGTAAATCAGGCCAGGTTCATTTCCTTGTATAGGAGTGATGTCAGAATATTAGGGGAATCCCGTCCACCCTCCCACCCTGCTTCGCATGTGAAATGATTCCAAATTTTGAGGCACCAGTTTTCAGTTCCATACAGATTAGAAAATACTAAGGAATGCACTAGATGTATTTTGGTTGGTTGTTCGACTTATACCCTTGTTCCTCTAAATTTTGTCTAGGCTTGACATTGCGCTTTTAGCCTATATTCCTATATTCCCAGCTCATTAGTACAACCGCCATCCTTCTTAATTAGGAAACCCAGGTAAACGAATTGCTCGACGTGTCTAGCGCTTTCTTTCTCTATCCTTGTAAAGAGGGTAACTAATTCCTCTTCACTACATGCAATTAGGGTTGTGTCATCTGCATATTTCTTGTTGTTTATTTTACCCCCATCTACAACAGTGCCACCTTCCCAGCCCTCAAGTGCTCTTCTCCATACAAGTAAAAAAATTTTGGTGACAAAATGCATCCCTGTCGAACACTTCTTTCCCTATCGGTTTAGATTTTTGATCTTCTAATCTATCAAAATACTTGCCATACAAATAGAGATTCTATATGAGAATAATAAGATGTTCTGGGGCGCCCATTTCTCTCAGTATTACGAACATGATGCTCTATTGGACACAGTCAAAAGCTTTAACATAATCAATGAAGCAAAAGGCCATAGGGATATTGAATTCCTTACATTTCCTGATGTTCAGGATTTGTTCGCGACTGCCTTTCCTTGAAACATAAACTGCTTGGTCACTCGGAACTTGTCAACGAACGCTATTGATTATCCGATGCAGTACCTTACTGGCGTGAGACATTAGAGATATCATTGTACGGTAGTTCTCGCATTTTCGCGTCGATCCCTTTTTATGAAGAAGAATTATTACTGATTGTGTCCAGTCTTCAGGCCATTGTGCAGTCTTCCATATTTTGTTGCAGATCTGATGTAAGATTGCCATGCCATTACTACCGATATTCTGTAGCATGGCGGCCGATATCCTGTCAGGACCAATACCATTGTTCTTCAACCTTTTTACCGAGTTCTCTACTTCCAAAAGCAAAACTCCAGGTTCTTTCTGCATAACCATTCCAAATTCTGTTTATGGCGTACCGTGAATCATTTCTATATAAGTATCGACAGTAAATCCTCCATCTTTCCAGAACCTGTTCTAAGTTTGTCAAGGCGTTACCATTACTGTCATCGATGATCCAATTCTTCGGTTTGTTGGACTTGGATTGTTGTTTAACTTTTTTGAAAAGGTATTTACTGTGGAATTTCTGAGCATGCTGTTCAATTTCTTTATATGCCATTTATGAATGTATCTTTGTCCCTTCTCATCAATCTCTGAATCGTCGCGTGTAAAACCCTGTATTTATCTCACCTGTCATCAGATGCAACACCACCTTCCTTTAAAGCTTTTCTTTATTAAACACCTTATTGTGGCATATGTACCTTTAGATGTACTAAGGAACAATATTTTTGTAGAACATTGTATTTACGTATCACTAACCATTACGCCAGCGCACGCGGATAAAGCAGTTCGGGTGCGCGGTTTCTTCCGACTTACTTAACAAAAGACAATATTTAAAAGGCTAGCTAAAAGGTATAGCCTAATTCTATATAGCCTATACTATTCCACGTGAATCTGGCTATCATATACAAAAATAGTTTTTCGAAAACGACTGGTTGTTCCAGAGATTAGCGTTTTTAAACAAACAAACAAAAAATCTTCTGCTTTTGCATATATGAGCATTTTGATTATAACATTCATATATACTTTTATATGAAAAGAGGAAAAAATGGCACATACAAAACTTAATAAAAAAAAATGGTATCTATATTTTTTAATTAAAAAAGTTGATGTGGGGTTTTTGTTTACCTTTTAAATGAGATTTGTTGAAATTTTGCCAGACCCATCCCCTCATTTTGAACTCATTAAATTATTGGCTCATTTGTTGACACCTACCATTTGTTTTCAAACATAATTGTTACAGTACAGATGGTGGAGTGCATGCACTTAACTCAAGCGCACATTTTGATCTGGAAAGGTATGGTACAAATATATATGATGTGGACAATATTATTTACCAAATGAACAAGTTCTTCCACATGAACAATACAAGTATTCTCATTAAGAAGTGTATTAGAGTGAATGACGATTTTAATGCACGATTCAAAGCTGTCTCTAGAACTTACCTATACAGGTTTGTATTATATATTTTTTTAAGTTATATCTACTTCTTTAGTCGCGTTATGAAAAATTTAAGAATTATTTTTTTACACTATGAAGTTGCTTGCTAAACTTATTATTTTATTGTGGTGAAGACAGTCACACTCGATGTTATGCGTTACATAAGATTTAAACTTTGAGAAGAGAGCTCGCCTCCTTGTGCATATTCTACCGTTTGTATAATGGGTTATGCCCACCATCGCACCGCTCGCCATCGGCAGGGAAACCATCCTTAGAACCTAAATGGTAATCTAACCTGTCGAACACTCCGAATGTGGAATGAGCTCCCTGCTGAGGTTTTACCAGGGGACTACAGCACGAGGTTCTTCAAAAGGAGAGTGAACAGGTTTTTAAAGGTCTGTAACGAGCATGTGATACTCCTTGTGTTGCAAGCGTGCATAGGCAACGGTGGCAGCTTACCATCAGGCGGAACGCACGATTATTAGCCACCATCGTGGTATAAAAAAAAATCAAGTGTGACTATTCAAAGTAGTATAGGTAACTTTTAACGCACTTGCTTAAGTACAGAAATCCTTTTTTTTTTCTATGTTATACTAGGATATGCTTTTTAATCTTATATTATTTTTTATCTGCATTATAAACATATTATGTTATTTATATTACTAACATTACTATTGTAATTATGTCAAACAAATTAATTACACATAATTATGTAATAAGATAATCGAATTGCTTAAATTCAACCATAAACTCGCCGTATGTTAAAACATTATGGCTGAAGTTGGTATCACTGTGCTTGTCGCTATCAGTAAACCGACTGAATTATGTTTATTACAAATCATAATAGCATATGCGTCCTGTGCTGCAGGTTTGCTGTGTTAAAAAAAGGAGTCGTTTTACCAGAACATAACAATATTGGACAATATATACCAATTGAGGAATGGAGAAGGTTCCATTTTATTAGGTAATTAATGCAAATCTATTTATATAAATAAAGAATACGTTATTAAACTCCTTGCAATAGAAATGCAATAAGTCCAGTAATATATAAATATTATCAATTGGTAAGAACCAATCGATAATTATGCACATTTACCAAGAAATACCCGAAATTTTGAAAGGCCTATAAAATACGAATTTAAATATCGGAATGGCAATTAAAAAACAAACGACGTTTATTTTCGTAAGAACCTTTGATTATATAGTACACATCTAGATTCCTAGTAGTAGTTAAATGTAAGTTTAATGTAATTTTTTAAACCTGCGCAGGCGACCGGTGTAAAATCGACAAATTAACTTTTTTGAAT
This sequence comes from Saturnia pavonia, assembly GCA_947532125.1. NCBI lineage: Eukaryota > Metazoa > Arthropoda > Insecta > Lepidoptera > Saturniidae > Saturnia > Saturnia pavonia. Next base: position 2,371,166 of record OX383899.1, on the reverse strand, counting down.
GACACTGTAGACCGTAGCGTGTATGGCGGGCATCAAAGCTCTAATTTTCAGTCTGTGGGAACGAGACAACGACGTTCTTTCTGTATAACCGGAACCGCGGACAACAGACGACAAAAAACGCTACTAAGAAATACATAGTTTCGTGTGGGCGCTATAATATCTGCTAATCGCTAATGCACTAATAGATAGGTTCAATAACTGTCCTTCTATAATCCTACTACAGAGTGTAAGTTTCGAGTTTCGACTAGGGAGTCCGGGATATTCACAGAGTATGAGGGAAAGCTGCATGCTAGCCGTGAGTAACACCACCAGAGGCATTCACAAGGCACAAAGCACGATTAATTCACCGATATTGAATTTCAATACACGAATTACCATGAGGACGGAGTCGCGGGCTCAGTTAGTTGATAATATAAGACCGTTCAAACTCAATGCACAATTTTCCCCAATTTTAAAGTAAAATTGGTACTTAATTAATTTTATTTTTTATTATTTTAATTAATTAATTGGAACTTAGTATCCTCTATATTGCAAAAAACAGCTGACGGGAGTGTACAACAATGCTTTCACGCACACTAGGCTAGCAAAGTTATGCCACAAATATGTCATAGGTCTCAAGGCGATACGGTATTTTGACATGTATATAATCATAGGTACATAAAAAAATCTATGAAATGGTTTTAAGTTAATATAGGATTACAGGTTAAATAATTTCGACATAGACCGATTCAAAGACGGTGCCAGATATTTTGAGGGTTACCACGATTTTACAACATTCAAAAAGTTCGACAAACTAACTTCACATAAACACAACAGAAGAGAACTTAAGTCTATAACAGTAAAGCCTGGCCGGTCACTTGTTACTAATTATACAAGTGAACAAGACAGTGTCTTTGACTATTGGGATGTAGAAATACACGGGAGAGCTTTTGTTCACAATCAGGTTAGTTGGCATTGTAATTTTATGTGCACTGACAGTTTTTATATTGTCCTTCCTTATTTTATAGGTAAATCCATAAAAAATGTAATATAATTGAATGGTATTGTAGTGGTTTTAAAATTTTTAAACTGTCAAAAATACCTATGAGTTTTTCTTTAAAGAATTGTGATAGCTTGTCTTCATTGGTTTGTAGTTTGTATTCTGTAATGGGATAAAGCCGATGTGGGCGGCAAGAATTTTGCCAAGCTCTCTGGTCAGGGGCATACCATAGTTATGTTTATTAATAAAATAAAAAATAACTTTTAATAATCTTCTCTCTAGATTGGATGTGAGAAAATATAGAGATAATACAAAAAAAGGTCACCACCTAGGAGACTCAAAGATATTTTACTTATTTGTGGGACATTGGCATTTAGATTTCTTTCTTGCGCACAATTAAAAAAAAATTGTTAAAGTAAAGTAAACCTTTTAGATTCGTCGGATGATCGGAACTCTGCTTACGGTTGCAACTGGCAAGCTTCAACCGGAAGACATAAGGCTGATGTTGCAGATCCCTTCGAAACACTCGTGGCACTCGTTCATCCCGTGCAGTCCGCCGCACGGACTCTATCTCTGTAACGTTCAGTACGACCCAAGCGATTTAGTCTACGACCCGACAAGGGGTAGCGTTCACATTGATAATATAGACGACAATTATGAGGAATAAATTGTAGATACTTGATAGTTTGATAAGTGACACAAAAATAAATCGAAATACTAGTGTTGTAATAAACCCAATTTAAACTTACACCTTAATAGTTTTGTATATGTCCTTAATCATTAAGAAATAGACGGATTATTTTCTTTTCTTCATATGTTATTACTTATTATAAGCTTAGGTACAATTTTATACAATTTATAAGGACTAATATAGTAAATATTAAGAGTTTTTTTTAATTTGTTTGTTCTCCAGAACTTACGTAACCGTGAATATCAAGATCTGGCAAACACTGGAGAAACATTGGGGTATTTCTAGTCTTATATATAATGTTTCCAATTAAACAAACAGCCAAATTGTTATAGAACATTCAGTATATAAATTATCTAATTAAACAAATAATCTAATGCTAAAATTATTTTTTTAAATTTTAACAAGTATAATAATAACAAGTGTCTAGAATGAGTTTCCTCAGTGAGTTAAAAATAAGAAAAAATAAATTGAAAGCGACAGACACCGTCGTGACCACCGCGGACGGACAGAGATATGTCGAAGGTAAATGTGACATAAAGCTCGTCGCTACTCACGGTTTCGTCGTCGACACAAAACCCGATAACGTTCCCGTGCTCCTCACAAACCACTTGTATATCGGTTCGCAAGATTGCACTGCGGACGATGTGTTACAAGCTCATAATATTAAACGTGTTCTAAGTTTAGGTATAAAAATCGACGTCTGTGTCGATCAAAAGTACGTTGAATGCTTAGATTTACCAGAAACCGATATTAGTCTGATAATATTCGCCAGTTTACCATATATGAAAACCGGTATAGAATCGGGAGAGAATGTTCTGGTACATTGCAACGCAGGCGTCTCGCGCGCTTCGATGGTCGCGATTGCCTATTTGATGCACTACGAGGATATGAGCTTCGATGCGGCTTACAGTTCGGTGAAAAAAAAACGGCCTGCGATACAGCCTAATGACGGTTTTAAAAAACAATTGAGTAGAATGAAACCGGGTAGACTCATTTAGAATTGAAATGAGGTCACATTATCTATGAACCTAGTGTCGATGACGTCATATAGCTCTGGTACCTTGTGAAAAACAAGCATCACTAGAAATATATTAATAACTGTAAATACTAATCTTTTTGTATAATTATTGAATTAAAGAATAAGTGTTTGAAAAGCATTGTATCTTGTATCTAAATTGAAATTAAAAACTTCGATAAACATTAATAAAAATAATCGAATCTTAACCATAAATGTCCATTATTGACCAGTACTGGGCAAGGGGTGAGACACGCCCATTCCAGCGAGCTGCAGAGGATCTGTGTTGTAAGTTTATAAAATTAAAACCACAACACGATAGATCAAGATTCCGTCAAAAATGCTTCAGAACACTGTTAATCGTTGCGAAGAACCTATAAATGTATTTTTTAGAGTAAACATTTTAAAACATCGACGATGCCGCAATGAAACGATCCTTCATACTGTTACCAAATAATTGAAACTAATGTATAATTTGGATATAGAGCAAGTAATACATATAAGAATCAAGGGAAAATACAATGAGAAGACTATGTGTAATAAAACTAATTTTCATACAAACAAAATTGTTTATTTAAGACTAATAAATAAGGCAGTTTTTTTAAGTACAAGAGCCAAAATGTTTGTAAAAAGTAAAAATGTCCAAACAGTACATATTTTGTTTTATTCGAGTGATTAAACAACCGCTTGTGTTACTTATGATAGATAAATTAATTACATTTTAACAGTGAAAAGTTTTCTCGCTTAGATGTGTTCCAATTAAATTTCTTCAAAAATTTCACAATATTAAGGATTGGCATTCATGGATGTAACCCCAGGTACAGGCAGGGGAACAGCTGCCCCCCCTTCTCAAGCTAGGTATTGCTGTCTCGGTTGGAGCGCTTCGAAAGGAACAGTAAATAATGTTGTCAAGCAGATATAAATAAAAAAACTATTCCCTTGCCTGCCTTCCCCCGGCCTGAACTCTGGCCATATCGAAAACGATTGAGTCCCTAATCGAACTTGGGGACCACACAAAATAATTAATCTATAACAAAGTTATGGCGAAATTAAAAAAAATACGTTTAATTTGAACAAAATTATCGTTCAATACAAATAATGATTACTTCTCAGTTTTTTGTTTTTCCATTTGAATTTATTTTTGCCGGGAATTTATATTTAGATAGTCTATGTAAAAAAAAAACATTATTATGCGAAATGTTTAACCTCTTTTTTACAACAGATGGAAGCTCTTACCAATTATTGTTTTAGCACCAACTTCATAAGTTTCCGAACGCTACACTTAAACTTAATCAACATATAATATTCATTTTTTTTATATATAAATATCTCGCTATACAAATATCTTAAATTAAATATTGAAGCAATTTCATTAACAGTCACTTATATTATAACTTATAAAATATTTTTACTATTGTAAAGAAAGTTCTTTTTATTTAATGTTAACTGTGTTCATCCGCAGGTCTTCTAAAGTCACGTGAATATAATATTTCTTCTAATTAATCTTTTAAACTTCGAACATCGCTCTACAAAATGGCGACTCGCTTGTTAAAACTGTCCAGGGAGTTTTTGGGGCAACTGAAAATTCATATATCTTTTTATAGTTATTAATCCCCACAAGAACATATATGTGAAAAAGGACAAAGTTCGGTAGACACGACTTTCTGGGTTTTTATCGTTTTATAGTTTTAGCATTAAGGCCACAATCTCACCTGATGTTAATAGACGATGTGGCCCAAGATAATGACATGCTAAGCCTAGTTGGAAATTGGCTCTCAAGTGCAGCTGCCGGAACACACCTATTGGTATTTGTCGACAGATTTTAAACTTAAGGGTAGTAGCTAGACAGGCGGGCATTAGAAAATACACTACTTACTACTACAATGCTATGTTTTCCTTCACCGAAAGCTCAAGTTCATTGCAGGGATTCGAACTCACGTCCATCGGCGCGATGTCCGTACACGCTACCACTGAGCCATCATTGCTTTAATCACAGAGTAGTCGTTGTCACCGATAAAAGACTGACATCTAACGGCTGCCAAATTCCTTTAATTATAGCTCTACAAAAGTACTCTCTTGGAATCATTTACAAAACAATATGTTATTATTATTGATATGGGATTTCTAAGTTTGCAAGTTTTAATTGTTAACATCGATAATTTGAAATATAGTACTTTAAATATCTCTTACAACAGTAAAAATATATAGGCAAGCATTTTCATATAAGTACAATTCATTTTCTTTAAAATTAATAATATAATGACGAACAAACGTATTTCATGAAACTTATAAATTGAAATGCCAATATATTGTTATTATGACAATAACGAATGAAGATATTAAGAATGAAGACTGATTGAAATAATAACAATAATAATGAATTCGGTGGTGAATACATGGAAATTACAGACATAATTACAATTATCATCAAGTTTTATGAAGAATATTTTTTTTATATATTAATCGTTCACTGTACTAGTGAACTCGCTTCGAATGTGGTAAAAGTAAGCTCACTATGTGGATTCCTGGCACTGAAAGTGTTAAACTTCGTTTAAGAATTATTCTCAAAAAATGATGTTGCTGTTCCGAAAAGTAGTTTACTCAATATTTAATGTAATAATGCTTAAAACAATGCAAATGTGAAATACAATGCATAACAAATATATTAATTATTACATAGTCAATTTTATAACTTACTAACAAACTGGTTTCATATTACTTGTGGAAAACCACTACAAAAAGCTATGAAGATAATAAAAGATATGTCTCAGTAAATGTTTATATCATAAAATCATTTTAGAATGTTTTATTTTTATTTTTATATATGTATATATTGTATATATGTATACATAACTAATAGATATAGGAAGCTTCGAGCATTTACAACCTTAACACATCACGTTAAGTACATAAAGACTATTTAAATAACGTTAAAAATCTTTTTCAATAAATGAACACTCGATTTTTGGTTATAATATTAACAAAATTATACAAATAAAGGCAAAAGCAAAATACCTTAAAATATTATATATTTCTATTAACTATTATAGAAAACATTGTGCTTGTCTTTAATGGCAAGTTAAATATTAAGTACTGGGAGTTATAAAAAACTAGAACAAACATTATTATAATGAAGCGTTAAAGTTTATCGCCGGCCAGTGCGATGCCGCTTATTCATATTTTTTTTCGACTTTTGTATAATGAACATGAACCTTTTGATATCAGGGAGTCGCATAATCCATGTGTGCATTCTTTTCTCAACCTTTATATTGTCGCGCCTCACTAAATAGAAAAAAAAGTTACGACTCCATCACTACAATATTACGTCTCAAAGTTTTACATTCTCCAGTTAACCCGGTGTCGATTGCTCTGTTTTCGGGATCGCAATTTACGATGAATCGGTTTTATTTCTGAACAGCTTAATTATAAACTTCCTACGAGCGTGTTCAGACGTGAAATATTTAGGTTTGGATATTAGGCATTTGGTACTTAAGTTAAACTTGTGATATTCGAACACATTGTCACCCCCATATTCCTGAACTCTCAACTTCATTAGGGTTCGCGAGCCCCAGGTTGAGAAACGATGGACTACTTGTGTAAATATACCTTATTGATATTTTTAGTGGATTTTTTTTTACATGTACTTAATTAATAAAAGCATGTTTGTTAAAACAACGGCGTGTGAACTCGAATTACAACTGTCAAAAAGGGATTATAATTTATATTTCTTGATTCTTTATTTTGATATATTTTGAAGACTTCTGCTTAATAATGGATATAAGTAGCTGATCAGTTTTATTATTATGCCTCGACCATATGGCTCCTTTGTTCAACGAGCAAACAATATTTTTCTTTCGATCTGACTATACTGTTAGCCTTAGGGGCCCTGGACCCTTACGGCTTTTACAGCTTCACCGGGCTTGTTGCAAACAATCTCTTGGCCAACCAAATACTGCAAGTCTCACCGCACAGATGGACAATTTAACTAATTTTCTTTCTACACTAAGATAAAATGTAAAAATCGATCGATAAAAAAAACTTTAACGCAATTGAAACCACATTATCTTAACTCGCGCAACTTTTAACGTACCTATAACCATACATTATTACTACACTTTATGTACATATAAAACTAATAACTAATGTCATTCAGGTTACATGAGACAACCATTTATTATTTTAAATATTTGAGACCAAAACAATCTTTCTCGTCGCAGTCTGTAGTACAGTAGACGCACAGGACGGGAATGTCTAATATAAATCACAAAGCGTTTTGTCTACGAACCGAAATTTATAATCGCCCATCGGCTTTTTTTTCCACATCGATAATTTGTTGATTTTATAAATATGCTTAAGAGGAAACGCGGTCGCCAAGGCATTTGAAGAATATGTTTTAACAGAAATATATTGCTGTCGCGCTTTGCACAATCGACTGAATAAAGCGTGAGAGGGACAACTGCTACTCGAACTGATTATGCCTATGTAAAATAGGAGAAATCATTGTTTCGTCCTCCTGTTGCCTCCTCTAAAATACGACCGTTTTTTTTTCAGGAATAATAACCTAAGAACTTTGTCTATTCATTTATGTTTTTTGTTTATATATTATTTTATATTCGTCAAATTTACTGTATAACTGCTGTATAAGGCGGTATAACTGGGCAATTTTAATGTTGGAAGTTCCTAGCTCTTATAGAAATTAATTTATGGAAAAAATCATTTATGGCAGCGGTAGATATAGATTATATGATATACAAATATTTGCTCTAGTATCATTATCAAGGATAAAACAGAGGAATATATTTGTATTGACGAAACGCAAACTGCATTTCCTCTTAAATTTATTCTATTAATTGCCATTCGTATTCAAATTGTATTTGAAATAGAATTAAAATTACCATTTCATGTGAATGCTTAATACACATGACCAGCGTTCAGTCTTCTAACTTACTCAATAAAATCTCATTTTGTCAATTCTTAAAAATTAAGTACATAAAGTATCGCACCTTTAAAATAATCAACCTTTTTTGTTTAACTAAAACGTAATACAAATGACTTCGCAAGATAGTAAAAGTTAAGCGAATTCGCATACTCAGCGAATATGCCATGTTTGTTCGCATACTCAGCGAATATGCCATGTTTGTTCGCATACTCAGCGAATATGCCATGTTTGTTCGCATACTCAGCAAATATGGCAGGTTTATTGGCATACTCAGCGAACATCCAATGTTATTCGCATACTTATTTACACTTCCTCCCTATCTTTTCTCATTGAAACGCGAATGCGTGGTATATTACGTCAAGGTTTAAGGTTCGCGCATTTTGATTTATATCAAAAAACCAACACAGCTCGGGTAAGCGCGAGCGCTGTCAAAAAATTATATTCGCGAGAACGTGTTATTCGTGTTAACGTGTTAATTAATCGCTTGATTTGAAATCGATTATTATTTTTTATTTAAAATGAGATCAAAGATGTTGCTAACTAAATTAATTACCGATTAATATTATTTTTAACCCCCAAAAGCGGTGTGGAGAAAGTCGTTTTGTTCGAGGGCAGTGGATAAAATACCCATACATATATCAAAAATGTGTATCATGCATACAAAGAATTTCATTTTTTTTTTATATATTGTCTACTTTGTTGTAGGGGACGGATACGTAAATTCACAATCGATAATTTTTCACTTCAATAAAATTAAACCTAAATGAAATTAAAATTCATACCGTATACATTAAAAAAATCACTATAGAAACAAAGATAGAAATAAGTACATTATAAAAAACGAAAAAGTGCATGAAAAAAATCCTTAAAATTATTTTGATTACATTTGCCTAATTTAGTTCATATGATAAACAAAGTATGAAAATTTCATAACACAGATAATGTAAATTAAAAGATATGGTATAGACACCAATAAAAAGCCAGTAATTTGATACTAATTTTCCGAGTTCAATTGTATTCATAATATTTGAAATGTTATCATAGGTTTGGTTAAAATGTGATACATCAAAATATCGATACTTTTTTTTGTATTAATTAAATAGCAAATTGAATATATTTAGTTTGTACGCAGCCCAGTATACAATTTCATGTGTTTTCTGAACGAGAATTAAAAATTCTATTTGTCTATGCTCTGGCATTTTTTTGTGTTTGAGTGAATACGTAATGGCGGTAGGAATTCTCAATGTTTTGTCGATAAATATTGACGCTGTTTGTAAATATCGATATATTATTTTGAATTGCCTATTTCTAATATTCGTACATAACTATTAGTACAAAAAACACTCTATACTGTCACATAGACAATACTACATATTCACAGTATTTGTACATCATTTCACGAATGTTGTATTTATTATAAATTCGATATTTTTAACAATCGATAAAAAAGTTCGATATATTTCGTAGCATCAACTGGCTCTCTAAACAATATCGACTCGAATAAGACTAATCTAGTCCGGTAGAAAGTATTTAAACGCAATTAGTTTAAATATTTATGGCCTTAAAAATACTTGTCAACCATTTTTTACTTACAAAAAAGATTTTACTATCTGTAATTGTCAATATTTGTACAGTCACTATAACTGGGCAATAAGGTAAATTTATTTACATAATTTATCAGCGTTTAAACTGTTTTTTAAAGCATTAACATTGAATTTGTTGAAACTGATTTTTATACATCTAATTAACGATTATACTCGATATATTATCGAATCTAGTTAGTACTTTTACATGCATAATATACATACAAACACTTACAATATAGGCGCGATCGCGTACCAATACGTTTAAGAACATTACCATCACGAAATTGTAAAAAAAATCGACTAAATACTTGCTCAAGAAGTAAAAAAACTAACTGTAATAATCCCAAAATAAGGTTACATTTTTCTTTCGTCAACCGTTTTTGTATCTTACTACTAGTGAATGGTATTTTTTGTCAAGTTATAGCAAGATCAACTATGAATGTTTCGTCAAACTGGAATGGTGATCTTATTAAATACCGATAAATAGCGTAAAAGTCGAATAGGAGGTCCGGGTCTAGAAGCTCTTGAGCGTGACCCCCCTCGCGGGCAGGCTGTTCGCCTTGGCGGGCGCGTCCCTCGCCTGGGAGTGCGCCAGCGCGATGCTGAGGCACTGGACCCACTCCTCCGCGTTCTTACCGTCCTTCGGCTTCAGGATGAGGGTCTGGTCGCCGGTGAATATCTCGAAAGCCTTGGGGATGTTCCGAGCGCCCCGCGACACTTTCACCGACCTGATCTGGTTTATGTCTATGCTTTCGCCGCCGCTCTGTTCACAAAAATACATTTCATTTATATGAAGGATATTATTTGATATTTTCCAAGAGATTTTCTTATATGTACCCAGTATACTGCCCAGGTTGCTGTCAACTGCAGCTGCTGGAACATACTTATAGCGATATATATGTTTGTCGACAGATTTTCAGCTCGAGGGTGGTAGCTAGCTAGGCTTTTACTATCCTTCTTATAGTTTTATCATTTGCTTTCACCAGAAACTCAGTAAGGATCGTATCGATCGAGATAGTGTCCGTAAAGGCTATCATTAAGCTATGATTGCTTCAACAGAAATATGAGAAGACTCACGGATCCCTTGCAGGAGAGGTGCGCGCCGGAGAGCGTGAAGTACCTGGTGCGCCACCTGCGGAACAGCCGCCAGCGGCCCTTCTTCTCCTTGAGCTGTCCCTCGATGACGGGCTGCCCGTCGGCCGCGAGGAACCCGCGCGCGCGCTCCGGCCGCGTGCACAGGAAGCACCCCCACGTGGCGCGCGCGCTCACCTTTAATAGTTCAACAGATTATTCATAGATGGAGTTTCTCACAATTTGTATATTATTAATTAAGACCTAAAATTAAGGAAAATGTGAAGTTGCCACAAAAAACCCTTTCGAGAAATAAAATATAGATATTAGCTGGTTACCTATCACTAGTGGAAGTCCACGACTCTTACTAGTGCGCATGTTCATAAGCCCGCGTGGGTAACGTAAAAGTTTTTTATGTCACAAACGAAAACAGTATACACTTTACAAACACACTCAAACACACACTTGACTAGTCCTTAAAAGCACTATTCACTTAGTTGGGGTCATCTAGTTTGTCCGATTTTTCAAATTAGAATGATCTATAACCAATATACCGACTTAAAAAGCCAGAAGTTTCGAGAATATTTTTATGAGCTGTTTACAAGCAATAAAATTGCTTCATTTATTTCGCTTTACCTACTCGCACGGTACTGACTGACTTATCCGTATCAGACTAAACCGTTTAAGATGTTTCATCAACTAATAAATAAACATCCAAAAAATTGTGTTCGATATGTGACGACGGCTCTGGAACCTTCCATGTAACAGAGGCCATAAGTGAAAAAGAAAATACAAACCTCGAAGACATCAAAGAGTCCGGCCGCACTGAGCTCATTGACGAGAGCTTCCTGCTCCTTGGGTCCAGGGAAGGCACCCGTGACGAGGGTCAGGAACGTCCGGTTCTCGCACTTGAGTATGTCCCAGCAGTGCTTGAGGCTGGCGACGGTGGGGTCCCGCGAGGAGAGCGCGGCCGCGTGCCTCGCCTGCAGCGCGAGGAACATCAGGTGGATCCAGACGCGCGGGGCTCGCGTTCTCACGGAGAACAGCGCTCGCGAGTACAGGCAATGCGGCCCGCGGAGCCCGCACCCGAACTGCAGCCGAGCCACCTTCTTCGACCGGCGCTCTGCAACTCAACCTCATTCCTTACCGACCCCTTCAACTATCGAACTACACACAACATTTACATCTCTATGTAGTAGAATAATCAGTTTGTACATTGACGTAAGTTCGTATGACCTTTTTCTGAAACAAGACATCTTGATGAAACCATAGATCCATTCTCTAATGCCTGCCACCCTCAAATTAAGAAATCCATCCCCAAGCACTTAAAGGTATGTTCCGGCAGCTGTATTTGAGAGCCAATTCCTTACATCAGGTCAGATTGTGGTCAAACATTAATCCTATAAAGTATTTAAATAAAACTTTGGACAACAAAGTTAAAAAATCAAGTACACGTTCTACGAGTTCTTTCCAGCAGGATAAAACATGGGGAGTAAACCAGAACTGAACATATTCTCGGCTTCACATATTGAGCTTATATTCAAATCGAATTATAAATAAGACAAGATTAAAGTCCAGTGTATACTGAATCACCAGAAATGACTACTTGACTCACATCAAATTTGGCGCAATCAATAAATATTTTCTGTGGTATTTGACTTAAGAAACCAATATTTATCGATTGAGATATTAAAAATGTAAGATGGCTACGTATTTTCAATTCAAAATTTTTTATTTTTTATTTTTAGTGCTTTACTCTGTAAACGCTGTCGGCCATGTTGTGACGTCATATGATTCTAAGCAAATTTCATGTCGCATCTTGTAAGTAACGTGCACGACGAAAACTCTGCCATCTGGTGTCGCAAATCCGAATCTTTTATACAAACAATACTTGACATTGACTTCACGTTTAAAATAATCAAATTAACATAAACAATAAATAATTCTGTACATTTTATTATATTCTTTACATTTATTTTCATTATTTTATGTTGATAGGTAGCTAGCTAGTTATACGTATCGATGTATTAAAAAAGTTTCGCAACAGGACTAACAGGTTGCGCCACGTTCAAAATGTTGCCATTTTAATAATTATCGAGCTTTACACGATGATGAACGTTTGAAATAACAAATGTATGTTTTCGAACCGTATGACGTCACAGCAAAGATAATATGGCTGACAGCGGATTCGCGTGTATACGGAAAGTAAACTTTAAAAGTTTCAAGGTTTTCTAGGTTCTAAAAAAAAAATGGTAATATTTTTTTCCTCTCATCGGACAATAATTAATTAATTTAAAAAAGACCTAAAAAAAGAGTCAACTGGTCTAATGAAACTTTCAAGCTATAAATTTCAGCAATTCAATTATTTCTTTGTAAAGTCCGGAGAAGCAGTACAAAGCCAATAATGCTTACAGGAAGGACCCTTAAAGCTAACAGTATAGTCAGTTCTAAAACAGAAAAACTCTTTGTTTGTGGGTTACCGAGAATGGTTATATGTTAAAACTTATAGACAGACGGGCAGAGCAAATTTCTAACTGACCTTCAATAGTACACTTGGCAGGAGGCGGCAACCTCAACGACACGTTGTCCATGTACGCTTTTATCTTGTCGAGGTGTTTCTCGCAGAAGTGCTGCACCGTGTCCCGCATCGGGTACGGTTCGAACACGCTGATCCTGTGGTTCGAGTTCGACGTGTTTATCATCGTGACGCTCGTGTTGTTCGCTCGCCGTGACGTCACCGTCACAGAGACCGGGTTGGGGCCGGCCGTGCCACCGGACCCGGTGATCACGGACACGGCGCCGATGGCAGTGTTCGAGTGCTGTATCGACACGGCTGACGATGGGGGCGGGGGCGGGGCCGGGGCCGGGACAGGGGGCGGGCCGGCCGGTGAGGGGACGAGCGCGTCGTTCGACTTGCCCCCGGTCAGCGGGTTGACAGATATCGATTGCGATTGAAGCGGCGGCGGTCCCGATATTATCGTCGAATTGTTCTATAACACACACATTATATACAAAAATAATACTTAGTAAAGATCTCATGTTGTAATGTTTATGATACATTATTATTATATTTTTTTATAATTTCCATAAATTTCGTTAACTGTTTTTAGAGGTATGCAAATAACAACGGAATCGAATAATTTTGAAAAATGCTGTTTAAGATTCAAATATTCTATTCAGATGTATGAAAAAATTCATGAATTATTCAAAGTTTGAATGAAATACTTCAAAATTATAAATCACTCGAAAAACTTACAAATAAATATTACGAAATACACGGATAATTCAAACTTTTGGAATTATTCCAAGAGTTCGAATTATTTGCACACCCCTAGTGTTTGTTTTTTATTTGGATGCCCTCGCTTTGATGAGATTTTGTAAGATGTGGTGCGACCCCCTCCCTAACATGTGTCTTACCCTGATAATTGAACACCTAAGCGTTAATGAGAATCCCGAATCCTTCTATGAGAATCCCGGGCATACACAATATTTAAAACAAAATGTTATCTGTATATTGTAGAATAATTGATATACTATAAAATAAGAAGCTGGCGTGAGAGTTTGACAGATGCGTCCCCCCAAGCCATTTTGAGCTAACGTATAATGAACGACAGAGAGACCGTTCAGTTTTATAATGTGTATAGAAGATAAAAGTTTTATAACAGCTTTATTACACTTTTTTAATTTCAATAAAAATATATAAGCCAAGAAAACGCGGCCTTATATTCGTGTGAACGCATGTGACGTCATCATTCAATAAATAAAAATAAGATTAAACATATATTATGTGCAAAGTTTACTTTACTAAAATATCAGTTGAGAACTTATATATTTTTTTCTGCACCTATACATATAATTTGAAAGAAACTATTTCTACTTCTAATTAATTGTATAGTCGACAAGTGACTATATGATAGCCTAATAACAATAACATTTAACTGTGTATATAAATATTGTTCGAGGACGTCACGTTTCTGACTAGCGTCTCTAATCACGTGACTCCCAGACAAAAATCTCAAACCATGCATGTAGAAAACAGGGGTAGAGGAATTAGATCAAATACAATGGTCATAGAGTGAAATTATAATATCCGCCACCCGATCCCTTCAATTTCTCTGTAGAGTTTACACCGAAATACCATCAAAAACATGACAGAAGAAGGTAAAGAAGAATGAATATTTACGTTGTTAGCGCATGGCCCTGGCCCGATGACTATGTTGTGGTGATGGTGCGAGGAGGGGCGGGGGTCGGGGCGGGGGGCGCGCGCGCACCGCGTCTCGCTCGTCCGACCGTTTGTCGAGCCGCTCGCCGCGCTGCTCGACGCGCCGCTAGAGACACCGCTCGACGACGACGGCTTACCGTTAACTACTGCCAATTATTGTTCTGCCATGTTATTATTTAACAGTATAAACTTGTGATTAAACTGGAATGTTTTTTTTGGCATATAAGTTTTCGATAGACGATTTTAGTACCTTTATTACCTAGTTATTTTAGTAGTAATTATACAGTAGAAGAAAATGTTAGATTTGTCATGTAATTTTAGGGCCTAGGATCCAAAAAGGAGACGTTGATCCCCTCGTAACCTAACCTTATCATTAACATAGCTAACTTCGTGCACTAATAACTTAATCAAGGGAGCAACCATACTGTCAGAGCGTTAGGTTATATTAGAAGATTAAAAAAATTTTACGAACTTAGGCCTAAAGAGCAAGTATCCAATGGCATCAAATTAAAAAAGAGTATTTAGTTGCAACATATGCGAGAGTGTTACCAATGGTAATATGCAATATTTTCCAACATATTTTATAAGTAAGCTTACCGTATGTGCCAGTTCAACCGGGTTTAGCCAAGTTTCTAACATTGGTTAATTTGTCACAGTTGTTAAAGATCAAAGTCAGGTGTGGACTTATTAATTAACACTTTATGTACAAATTTTGGAATATTTGTTTCATTTTTGTCAT
Organism: Saturnia pavonia; assembly: GCA_947532125.1. Taxonomy (NCBI): domain Eukaryota; kingdom Metazoa; phylum Arthropoda; class Insecta; order Lepidoptera; family Saturniidae; genus Saturnia; species Saturnia pavonia. Next base: position 2,355,924 of record OX383899.1, on the reverse strand, counting down.
ACGAGGTCATGACCCCCCCCCCCCAACTAAATATAATTTTCATTTATCGTACAAAATTCGATTTATTTTTTGTAATGTGTTCGATGCTGAATCTTCGAGAAACTTCAACCTATGACTCCCTCCAAATTTAAACTAGATCCGTGGCTGCTCAGACTCCCGTCACGGGTTAGAACTTTATTATTATGGTAAACCTTTTATAACTAGGTATAAAATAATGTTGGTGGATTCCACAAATATTTTTGGTCCAATATTTGAACAAATAGCTTTCAAGCTCCTACCTGTACTGTTAGTGCTGTTCTGTTGTGAGTTGATCTGCTGCGATGAGGACAAACGCGTCATACTCTTGTGGAGTCCACCCACGGATCCTCCTACAAAAACAAAGTATACAACATTATTAATAGAAAGCATCGAATATCTGTTCAATGCCAGTCCTATGCATACTATTGCATTATCAAGATCTCTTTCTTTATATTTTACAGGTGTTATAAGATTTTTATTTATCTAAGAATTTTACAATTTACTTTACAGAAAAACTTAAAACTATTTTTTAGCTTAGATTCAACGTAACTAGGGCAGTTTTTTTTTCAACTAGGTAGTTCCGTGTAATTATACATTCAGTGTAAAAACGGGTGCTCTATTAAGTATCGGAACGTTAGGAACTTTGTTGCTATCGTAATTTCTAACATAGAATTTCTTTATAAGTGCTGTGAAATATACGCAAAGCAACTTTGCTAAAATTTTAATTTATTTATGTATTATAGGACGATCACTGTAAGCACGACCTTTTTGATGGTTTGCGGGGCGCGGGACGGCGGGGTACACGGATATACACGGTATTGAGATAATACTCTATATCTTAAGATCAATATTTATGCATGTTAAACCAAAACCACTAAATTAAACAAAAATTGTACTGTAACCTTTACACATTGTTGAAGTGAAACTTCTTCAAATTTAATAGTATACACCTATATAAAAAAAATTGAGGTTTGTCATTTTACGCAGATAACAAAAAACTACTGAATAGATCTGACCATTTTTTTTTGTTTTACTCATTAGATACTTGATCCTAACCAGAAATAATCAAGATATCTTCATCCAACAAAAAAATATTCGAATAAGTTTTATGAAATTACGATTTTGAAGTGAAGCTTCTTATGCGACTTCCAACACGTTAAACGTTTAACGCACATTATCGGTCTCTCATCTTTGTGTGAGCCAGAGCGAGAGAGCAAATGTTGGTGTGTATATATATTCCACACTGTTTAAATAAAATATCTTTTAAAATGAAGTTTCACTTCTATCGTGAGTGAATCGCACACACACCTTTTTTTATAAGTACTACGCGTTCTTGTGTCCTCTACGGGAGCGGAGCCGCGGGTACAAGCTGACAATATAATTACCTCACCACGCGCTAAAGCCTTGTTTTTGATTGATTGTATAGTTAAACACAACGTAGGTAATTTAATCCTGATAAAATAATCTTATGTATGGCACAATAACAAAAAAATAAACCGCAAAAGCCCCCACGTCAGACGTCTATTGTTACCCACGGCGGGCAACAGACTAGCTTATTAATCGATTTTGTTCCTCTCCCGCGTCCCGCAGACCATAACGAGTCCCGTGCTCACGGCGGTCAGCCTATTGCAACCTCACCTGATGGTTAACTGATGATGAAGCAAAAGATGACACTACACTAAGCGTAGAAGGACTGGCCCTACCATAAAACTACAGTTTTATCACAATCTTTTACTAAAGCTCATTGGGCTATAATCAATTCAAAATAATGTTGAAAGCAACTTCACCGGCGACATTGAGTCTTGTCATGCTCCTGTGCGGATTGGGACCAGGGTGGAGCCGGCCGGTGCTCCGCGAGTCGCCCAGCTTGGCCCGGCGGGTGTACCCCGGTGCGGCGGCACTGACCGAGTTCGCCGCGGCCGCTGTGTTCGCTGGAGGCGGAGGCGCCGGAACCGAGGCCGGAGGCGCCGCGCCGTTGGAAGTACCGCCTCCGAGTTTGACGATGGTGACTCCACCGGCCGTTCGGTTCACTTCGCTCTGTGACACCGCCGACTTTGGCCTGTTACTGGGTAACAAAAAATCTTCAAGATATGAAAGATCACTAGCTGAACCGTGCGAATATTTCGTACATTATAGACTATAAACAATCCAACAGCTGTCATGTTAGTAAAGCTCTTGACTCCCATAGATGGCATTAATGTAGGGATGCCCGATACGATACGATATATCGGAATATCGATATTAAATACGATATTTTGGGCATGTGATACGCTTAGATAAAGAGAATTCCTACAAAACTATCACATTAACGTATCGTACCAAACTAGAACAATGTTTATTTTTATATATTTTTTTAATTCCTATTACATCATAACATAATGACGATAAACAGTGCCATTGAACATATTGTTAAACAGATTGTTCATAGATGGCGCTAACTACATGTTAGTTAAATATATTTTCTTAGTAATGCTATCAACAGATGGCACTCTTAATAAGTGTTTAATCCTTTTAAAATAAAACATTATTTTTCAACTATTTGTCTATTTTTCGTCAATAGCGGGAAACATAAACTTTAAAATATGTTTAAATTATTAATTTTTATGAAGAATTAAGGGAAATATGGCGTTGCCACAAAAATACCTTGAGAAATAATACATAAGGTAGTATATTTACTAGGGCGTTTCAAAAAAAAATTTTTTATCTCGGAACCAGGCTTAAAGTTTCGTTTAGATGCCAAAATAGGCCTCTGAAAATATGAGCTCTTAATATGAATATTAAGGATGTCCGCATCGCAAATTAAAGATTATTAATGTAAACATTGTTTACATTGATGTTACCTGTTGTTAGCTCTAACAGCGGTGAGCAGTTTGTCTGTGAAGAGCGCAGGAAAAGCACTGCATAACGAGGTTGCTTCGCGCATGAGCGCGGCTTGCTGAGCACGCTCGGCCGTAGAGAGCCTCTCCAGTATAAAGTTCAGTGCTTCTTGGGCTCTATCCTATATTTATGATACATAAAAGAAATATTTTTTTTTTCCGAATTTAAAACATTATTAACAAATACAATTGGCAGTTATTTTCAATTAAGAACCTTCAAGCCAATAGGTGTTTATTAATAAGTGGGAAAATTTTCTTATGTACATTCAGTTGTTTTATTAATTATAAAACATTGAGATTGAAACTACATATCTGCTAATATCTAAAATAAAGTGAAAAACATAAATTTGTACTTTTATTGTTAGAATAGAAAAATAAATTATTAAAGTTATTTATTTAATTTGTCTCATCTTTAAATATATGACCGTTCTATGCTCACCTAAGCCTATAATACGTAAGCGATCTATATATAACATATTAAAGCAAAATAAAACTCATCACGAGATCTCCGAAACTATAGGTCCGATTGGCTTAAAATTTAGCAGTTACTTTTCTCGCGATGTAGACGCTCACTGAGAACGGATTTTGGGAAATTAAACCTCTAAGGGTGAAAAGGGGGTTGAAATTTTGAAAGCGGTGCAAACATTGTCTTTTGACTTGAAATTGTAAACTTAGATCTTTTAAGAAACTTAATGTTGAACTTAATGTGTTTTTGCATGTAACAAAATTCATCAGTAAAGGGTGTATAAATAGGGGGACGAAAGTTTGTTAGGTAAAATTAATTTATGTATAACTAATTATTTTCTTATAATTATGCATACATAATATGTCTATATACCTGGAAATTAGCTCGCATATTCTTACATTTATAAAATTTCATCATTTAAGGGTATAAAATAAGGGTTGAAACTCTGTATGGTGAAATATTTTTTTGTTTATAGATTTGATGATAATATTTATCCACACATGAACCACATATACTCTCCAATTTAAAAGTCCAGCTTTTAAAACTGAAACCCTTCACCCAAATTAAACTAAGGGATGAAATTTGTGTTGTATGATTGTATAAGGTAGTCTAAGAAACCTTGAATTTATTTTCTTCTTTTAATCTATACATATAAACTATTATTAATTTATTTATATGGAAAATGTTGTTATGGTAACCTTTGCTGTGGTAACCGTTGCCATTTTTTAGTAAGGCTATAAGAATATTCGTTAATACTTTTAGAAATTGTAAAAATAGTTTTTAATTTATTCTTAATCATTTTTATCAAATTTTGTAAACGTGAAGTATGTGTCATTTCTTAATTGATAGGCTATATAAATTGTCAGTAGTATAAGTAAAAGTAAAATTCCGAGATAAAAATATCTGCTGCGTAACAAAAGCGTGCGGAGCCGCGGGCGCCCGCTAGTATAGAATATAGATAACATAGAGTAGTATTTATTTACATTTCCACGCATGAAACATTTCATGCATCACTACTATTTTTCATGTGAAATAAAAAATAATTTGTCATATGATAATTATTTTATCACTATTATTTTTCATATGGTATTAAATAATTTGTATTGTTTATTAATTTTCGTCTTTTTGTAATCTGTTTGTGAAAATATGAGTCTGTAAATATCCAAAATACTTGTAAATGAATATTCTTAGTATTTATACATCTGTAATAGAGTACCTAAAGTAAATCCATCCAAAACCTATATAATGACATTGCATTGTATATATTAATGCTGAGGAACAAAACTTAGCGTAGGTATGTATACCTAGCATATCCTTTGGATATTTAAATTGGTCGAGAAGCTAAAAAAGGCCATACGCGGAAACGCTTAATACTTGTAACAGTCAGAACTAAGGTTCGCCGTTAACACATGTGAAATAGCAGTAACAAAATAATAATTTCACGGCTATACTATGTATTATACAATAAACTTGCTATCATTTCCGTGCTTATCTTTAAGTGATACATACCCGATCCGTGTACCCGATGTGTGTTAAGATTGAGGCGATGATGGTGAGCGCCCGGGGAGAGCAGTGTGGAGGCCGGGACGCTCGTTGTAAGGCAGCTGACACTTCTCCGACAGCGCCCACGGCCCGCACACATCGTCGGCTTACCCGAGACACTACCTAAGGAAAATCAGTGAAATGATCATACATCAGTTAAGTACAAGGATCGTAGAGAAGACTGGCCTTCAGTGCTATGACCCCTTATATATATGCCCACAAGCAATATTGTCATTAACTACTTGATTTGATAATAAGGTTGAGGAGATGATGGCTTAGTGGCAGCGTATTTAGACACCGCTTCGACCGACGTAGGTCCAAATCCAACAATGAGTCTGAATTTTCGATGACGGAATACATTGTGATGAAACCATGGCATGGTATTAAAGCCGACTGACTAGCAACGACCCTCAACTTGAAAATTTATTGTCAAGCACTTATAAGTGTTCCAGCAGTCGCAATTGTGAACCAGTGTCTCTATAGCCTTAGTGTGCTGCCATCTTAGACCCAATCATAATATCGGGTGAGTTGTGGTCAAACAATACATCTATAGAGTATATAAATGTTTTAAAAGTGACTTTCACATCTTCCTCTTCCTGTCCTTATCCCACCAAGTAGGTCGGCACAATATATTTTCCTCTTCCACTCTCCTCTATAGGCTGCCATCTCAGTACTTCAAAGTCCATTCATAACTTCTTCCGTATTTCTGTTCTCTTAACATCTAACTTCATACTAAACATTCTTCTAGTTATATTTCTGTTCTCTTAACATCTAACTTCATACTAAACATTCTTCTAGTTATATGTCTTTCATCCCTCCTCATAACATGGTCATACCACGCTAACCTATTAGTCCTTAATTTCTCTGTAACTTTACCTGGTGCTATTTAAAAGCGATTTTCGCATACCTGCAGTATATCGACGCACATGCATCCCGGATCCGCTTGCGGCGTCGTATTCGGACACAAGTAGGACAAGAGTTGCGGCAGACATGCGCTGAGTGCTTCAGGCCTCCGCGCGGCTATCTGTTCAAAGAGCGCGAACAGCGAGTTCTTTTCCACTTGTTCCGCGTGAGGAAGAAGCGAGACCAGTGCAGTAGCGTGGCCCTCCAGTGGCTCAGGGGACACCTCGTACAAGTTCGTCAGTATTCGACATAGGGGATAGTTACCTGAACAGATATTTAAGGTATTGTCATAATAAACGTTTCAGGACTAATGGCTAAATCAAAAGACATCCAACAAGTGTCAAGAGACAAATAGTGAAGTAAGCAATACAGCGTTGATCATCTATGTTAACGCTGGTTTACGATTTTTAAAATTAGTCTGCTTATTGTTTGGGTCACCTTTCCAAGTGAATTATAAGTTTTGGCACAACAATGGTAAAGGATAAAGAAGCAAGGGAACTTATCAAAACAGCAAGCCTGAAGTCATAAAACTATTGCTTGTCAAATCTGAGAATAAAATCCTATTATCTAATTAATTTTAACTCCGTATTTGCAGGTGATGTTTGCCATTCAGATTTAAACTCGGACTGAATGGTCGTAACGGTGAGAGGGGAAGAAAGATAAAAGCCAAATAAAAGAAGAAAAAGACTATATATCGCTGTTCATTATAGTATTGGTCAATGCATAATTTTAGCCTAAACATTTGTGAAATCAGATTAAGCTCATATATACAAGTATAAGATGCGCCATCATGCTTTGCTACACACTTTTATGAACTAAGAACTGCAAAAAAAAGGAGGAAACTGAATATTCTTTCACCTAGTTGGTGATTAACCTATGAAAACTCTCCATTCATCTTCAGGGTAATATCTCTCTTACAGGTTTGAGTTGTAATAGCTTTTCTAAAAGATTCGGTTCTAAATATTTGGGAAAATGGAGTATGTGCAGTGTGTATTATGTTAGATAAGGGTCAGAATCTGATAAGATAAGATCAGATAATTATCAGGATTAGAATAATATATATGTTCATAAAAAATATAACTTGCCTACCAGACATAATAGAGTCCATTATGGTTTGAACGTGGGGTTTCAGCAGCATAGCATGGTGGATCGCGGCGAGTGACAAGTATCGCGCCATGTGTCGGGATATCTCGCGGTTGCCTTTGTGCAGAAATTGTACTGCCACCGGTAGAAACAGTTCCATCACATTCTTGTTGCTATAATTATTATCTTTCTCCGACTGTAGTGGGAATGATACCTGGACATTGAAAATTAGAAACATTTATAATTTCGATTACATTTAAATATTATGTCAACAAAACCAATTATTAGTGGCCTGAGAACACACTAGCCTAATGGGAGGACTGGATCTCAATTGCAGCTATCAGAACACACCTATTATACGTGTTTGGCTACAGATTTTATACTAGTACGAGATCCCGCTGCGGGATTGGTGTACTCATCGACTTTTTGTTTAAAACCAAATTTTTATGTTTATTTATAATTAAGAGAATATATATTTACTAGGGTGCCTATCAAAATTTGGCCGCCATTATTTTTAATTAAATTATTTTTAATTGATTTTTGGTAAAAATGTTCGTTTATTTATTATTTAAATAAAATAACGTCTACATCACGGTAATTAATATCACGGTTGCCGTTGCGCACCTGGCCGCACTTCTTTGCAGCCAGGTGTAAACAGGTATGATTTCGATAAATTTGTACGTTTATAGCCTATATTTATTAATTATAGGTCAAATTGATGCTAATTTTTTTCTATTAATTATCATATATAGTTGCTTAATTAAATCTGGCCGCAAATAAGGGTTACTGGCTGTTAAAGATAATAAATATTTAAGGTAGAGTGAAAGAGAGTTAGCGCGTAACATCATTTGTCAGACGAGGACAGCGAATGCCGGCTGTGCGACGCTTTTAAGCCACTGCGCATGCGTCGAATGTTAGTGTTCTCAACTGAACAGATGCAGCATTTTTATTTTAACGTAAAAACCACGCTGTTTTGGAGTTCGTAATAAACAACGTTTTATATTTACATTGTTATTTTATTTGTGCATCTGAAAATTATTATATTAATTAACGTAAAATAAAATTGATAAAGATGAAGTCGTGTTTTTTGTGTAACGAAAAAAGCAATGTACTCGACTTTAATAATGTATCATTCCAAAAGTGCTCGCTAATGTTATTGTTTCGTCGTAAAAAAAAATATAAATAAATATATGACCTTTTATTTACAATTGAATCTACTAATGATTTTGGATATCATTCAGAGTGTCTAAAAAAAATTGTGGTTCTAAAGCAAAAAGATAAACAAGATAATATAGGTTATAGTTGCAATATAAATGACACAGTTCTAACTTTGAGGTTTTTTTGTTAAAAATTAATTTTTTTTAATTTCTTATTTTTATAAAAATGAATTACTGTATTTTTTTAAAAATTAACAATTTAACAAATATAATTAATACATTTTTTAAATAATTATTTATTTAAAAAATTGATTAATGTCCTTTTTCAAAATGTAAATAGTAAAATTTTTTTTTTATTTATCATTAATTTTTTTTTTCTTTGTTATATTAATAACTTAAAAAAATACTTAATGCATAATTTGAAGACATAAATAATTTAAAAACTCTACTATTGCATTTAAAAAAAAATGATAATTTAAAAAATTGAATAATTAATTTTTTCAAAAATTATTTTTTGGAGTATTTATTATTATTCGTCTCTATTACTCCACGGTGGTTGAGAACACTAACGTTCGACGCATGCGCAGTGGCTTAAAAGCGTCGCACAGCCGGCATTCGTTGTCCTCGTCTGACTAATGATGTTACGCGTTAACTCTCTTTCACTCTACCTTAAATATTTATTATCTTTAACAGCCAGTAACCCTTATTTGCGGCCAGATTTAATTAAGCAACTATATATGATAATTAATAGAAAAAAATTAGCTTCAATTTGACCTATAATTAATAAATATAGGCTATAAACGTATAAATTTATCGAAATCATACCTGTTTACACCTGGCTGCAAAGAAGTGCGGCCAAGTGCGCAACGGCAACCCTGATTTTTTAGAATCTTCATATTAATTACCGTGATGTAGACGTTATTTTATTTAAAAAATAAATAAACGAAAATTTTTACCAAAAATCAATTAAAAATAATTTAATTAAAAATAATGGCGGCCAAATTTTGATAGGCACCCGAGTAAATATATATTCTCTTAATTATAAATAAACATAAAAATTTGGTTTTAAACAAAAAGTCGATGAGTACACCAATCCTGCAGCGGGATCTTAGACTATACCTGAGGGTGGCAGCTAGCTAGGCGGGCTAGGAAAATATCCTACCACAATGCTATGATTTCATCAAGATGTTTTCCTTCACTGAAAGCTCAGGCTCATTGCAGAGATTTGAACTCACGTCGATCGACGCGACGTCCGTACGCGCTTCTACTGAGTCATTATAGCTTCAATTTTAAGTATTACCCATATTTATTAGTTTTAACCCTCCTTCGGTTTTATAAAATTGTAGTTTGTTAAAAATAGCAGATACACCAATATCGACGGCTCCCACGCATAAAGTCGAAACACAGTTTTTGAGTAAAATTGTATTTTTGTGTCATTAGAACCATAATATACCGTATTAAACATTCCTGAACACTAATTACTGAATTCCTGAATACTAATATCTTCTATAAATTATGAGTTTTTGAATTACACAAATGAACTATATCAGTAACGTTTACAAAAACAGCTCTCCTGAAAAATATCGTTTTTTTCCTTACGACCTTATGCGTGGGAGCCGTCGATATGTGGCACATCCTCAAACTAAAATTACTTAAGCAGTTCGCAAGTTTTTTATATGCGCATAATAATTTAGTCAATTGTCATACAGAATATTTATGTAAAAGAAACCGGCATTGGTTGATTTCATCAGTTGTTATTTATAGAATAATTCCACGTAAATACCAAAAACGGCTAAACGGATTTAGATGAAATTTGGCATACAATTAGCTTACAACCCGGATTAAGACATAGGATACTTTTTATCCCGGTAACAATTTATTTTTGTTCACGCAAGCGGAGCCGCGAGCACAGCTAGTTATATAATATTTTATTGTTTTATGATTCTTTGCGATTAGCGCTTTTGTAACCACTGGTAAATTTAGTTAATTCATATGAAAATGTAATGTATTAATCCTACCAGAACAATGCACGCTATAATATCGGAAGCGATCTTTGCGTGTGGCGGGTCATCGTCCCTCAAATGCCCCACCGGCATAAGATTGTGATGCAGACAGGACTCGAGGAGAGCGACCAGCGACCCGCAATATTTGTCCAACGTTCCCGTTTCCTTGACACATGATGTCACCCTCGTCACGCATATTTCTATTAGCGCTTGGTCTCTGTCGTTCCGGCAGTAGTCTGCCCGTGATGATATTTCCGTTATTTGTTTCACCTGCAAAGAATAAGACCTTATGAATATATTAAGTGCCGTTTGACATTGGCGGACATACAAGCTCCGGTCTACCTATACAAGTGCGCCTGCGTAGGTAGTATAGAACTGGACCTATGCAGTGTTTTGAACCCGTGCTAGCGAACAGCACAAAATCTAAAATAAATATTTGTGAGACTTTACGGAGAACCTCTGCATTTGTACCGACCCATTCACGCTACGACGTGCGGTCGACCTGTGTAGGCACACCATAACAGGTAAACCTCTCCAGCAAGCCATAGTGGTATAATGTGCATAAATCTGTCATGCGGCAATACTAAATTTATATGTGAATGCACTTCTTAGCTTTGTAAATGTTTCACTTATTATATTTACGTGACCAACTAATATTTTCATTGTATAGTCTAAAATTAATGCTTCAAGCATCTATTATAAGTAGAGAACTAGGTTGGATACTTTTTGTCCCATTTTTTCAGTATTTCCTATTTACGTGTTGTTCACTGGAGCCTGTAATTAACTCTATTATATTATATCTTATAATAGCAACTGCCTGCAACTTCGTTCACATTTATTACTATATAAAATTTTATAAAAATAATAAACAGCCTATAGTACTCAGAGATAAAGTGTACTCAGAGATAAAGTATCTTTCAATCAGTGAAAGAATTCTATAATTATAATATTATTATATATTATATTTAATAGAATTACAAAATTTGATTTATCTTTAGTCTGTCATTTATAAATTTTAATCAGGTGGGGACAATGCCAGTACCCACTGTACTCTACTGTAAGGGCTGCTATACACTATGCCAGCTGCACGCTGGCAGGTTTTTGCAGCATGCATAAGCCACAAGCATCATTTGCATTTACATAATATGTAATAGCAACAAAAGATTTTTTATACCCAACTGTGGGCTATGTAAAAAGACAGAGTATGTAGGAAAGTTTTAAAAGCTTATTATCTAAAGTCACTTGGGTGGATTATCCTTCATTGATATCTTTTGATAGCAAATAGTTATCTACTTCTTTTTCTTATAAAGTGACAACATGTGTGTGTAGACAATTCTGCCAATGTCACATGAATTGTATAGTCAATTTGAAATTTTCTTATTTGACTTTAAGGACTGCCAAAAATCCTGGCATAGACAACTTTTGAAGTGTTGTTTTATAAACTTTATATTTTGAAAATAATACCCATGAATTAATATTTATTTTTTATATAAATAAATAATTTTAAAATCACTATTTCTATAAAGTAATAATTTTAGTCACTTGTCACAAGATAACTTAATAAGAATAACACTCATCTGTGCATACAAATATTGTATGACGATGTCATGTTTTCTGATAGGCTTTTCCAATCAAGTGACTCCCAGATAATAACATCACAATTTTCCCAAGGGAAATATTATAAATGAAAAATTATTTCATCCCAATTTATATTTTTTAGGCTTTATATCAATAAACCCGTATGATTAAAATTTACTTTAAATTTTAAACACATTCTCAACTCACAAATTATATGAAGTACGAACAACCCCCTTGTGATTTTGTTCAAGTTAAATACAAAATTTTATAAGAATAAAAGATAGAGTATACCACTCATGTAGATGTAGCTTTCTATTAGTTACAAACTTTTAGAATTGGATGAGTAGTACCAGAGATTACCTCCAGAGCTTACGAACATTTACAATCTTCCTCTATATAAAAATAGTATAGATAATAATGCTTGTTCACAACATATATCAGCTGTTACGTAGGTAAGGCTTATTACATTATCAGTTATTGACAAAAATATTGATGATATCAATGATTTCAAGTTTATTCATTGTACATGGTTTGATTTAAAAATGCTGATAAAATATATAACACTATGAACTGATATACTGCTGTACTCAAGCAACTTTTAAAATTAAGTTAGATTATACTGTTTTTATAATATTGATTTATTAGTGCAGTACATACAACTAGCTGTTTTTTACCGTGAGGGGCTTGGGTTCAATCCTCTGTTACAACTTTTCTTTATTGAAGTCAAACTTCTTTTGGTACCATCAGTGAAAAAGACGAGAGTGTAATATAAGTAAGGAAAAGAAATGTTATAAACCATAAAGTTACTTTTTAACAAGAATTCATTTAAATGTTATGAAAAACTTTAATAAAGATATCAATATACTTTTAACTTAGTTTATTTTAATTTAATAAAATTTTAAAATGTATATACCCAAAGATAATATTAGTATAACAAAACACATTAAAAAAATTAGTACCTAAAGATAATTTATGCTTAAAGTTAGTTTTTAATTTAAAATTGAAATTAGTTAAGTATTAGGTTTCGGAATTCACATCCATAAATATGTTTTAGTTTAGTATATAAATACTGAACATATACATTGATGCATATAAAAAGATAAAAACAAGTACAAAATACATAAAACAGTCCTTACAGGTAAGTAGTATGTATTGATCTCACTTATTTTTTAATCTATTTGTTTAGAACTCTCAACATTTCGGTATTAGTATCTATTTGAAGTCACTATGTGTCACATAAGGAAAAGCGACCTTGTTTAAAGAATCATTATTACCTAACTGTTTGTATGTGAGAAATGTAATTCACAAGAATAATAATAAATAATTAGAATGAGTAAAGCAAGTGTTTCTAAAGAAATTTCTTACCACTTCGTTAAGGTCGTCTACAATCTCAGAATCGGGAATGGCAAAGATATCACCGGCCCGCGTAAGGTCTCTTTCAGTAAGTACATGCTTCAGTAGGTCGTGCATTGTACCTGCCTTCACCCACGAGGCCCAAAACTTAACATTCACCACAAACTGGAGCCCATCTAAAGACACATCAACATAAACAACACACAAGCTTACACTTATCAACTACACTCATCCAATCAACCGACAAATAAAATTATACTTTTAACATATTTTTAAGTATTGAGCCTTATAAAGTAACTAATAACAACGTTCTGAGCAAAATTGTATACTAAAATCTGGCGATGCAGGCAAACGCAAATATCTGCTCCACAGCTCGTCCAGAAATGACATTTGTCAAATACGTCAAACAGTGTCAATTTGCCAGAATTGAAGAATCGTACATATTTCATATAAATAAAAAATAAATCTTAAAAAATAAAATGAGATATAGAAATTCTATCGTTTTGAATTTTTATTATAATATGTAAACAATGTTTTATTTTTACAAAATATTTTTAAATATTGAAAATAAACACCTCGAAATAAAAATTATAATTATGTGGTTTTTATTTTTAAACATAAATTTTTGTTATTTGACCCTATATTGTGTAATACATGTATTGTGGTGTTTTGCATAATAAAGCTTGGTTATTGTGCACAAGTGAAGTAGATTGGAAAGAAGAACTTGTACATTAATAATTCTGAGAACAAAAACACACAAAAACTCCATAGAAAGTTCTAACAAGGGAGTCACCATCATATTAGGATCCTGAAATCGTCATGGAAACTGGAACACTGGAAACTATTTTCACTCGATAATGGCAGTAATGGTCTTCAAGAAAGGGCAGGCCAAGTTAGGGAAAAGAAGAAGATATACATATATATTGTGATATAAGCATAATTGCATCCAACGTCATTAACGTCAGTGTCAATATCGAAATTGTCAATTATATTTTCATACCATATGTTATGTCAAATTATAATATAAATAATATGTTAACTACGTGTCTACATAAATAAATAAATTATTTTTTATTCATCACTTTTGATAGTAGAAAATATTTTTTGACAATGCCAGTACCTTGCAGAACGGGTTGTGGAAAAAACGCTGTATTAAAGGTTAGTTATAGGTTATATTTTTAAGATAAACCAAAATACAACTTCATACTGATCATTTTTTCTTTTTCAGAGACCAAAAACAGGTGATGCATTATGTAAAGAATGCTTCTTTTGGGCATTCGAAACAGAAATTCACTTTACAATCACTAGAGGTGAACTGTTCAATAAAGGTGATTCGGTGGCTATTGCAGCATCTGGAGGAAAAGATTCGACGGTCCTTGCGCACACATTGAAAACTCTAAATCAACGGTACAATTATGGTTTAAATCTAATGTTGCTTTCCATTGATGAAGGAATAACGGGCTACCGAGATGACAGTCTGGAGACTGTGAAACAAAATCGTGACGATTATGAAATGCCATTAAAGATACTCTCATACAAAGACTTGTATGGCTGGACTATGGATGAAATTGTTGCCCAGATTGGTAGGAAGAATAACTGCACTTTTTGCGGTGTATTTAGAAGGCAAGCATTGGACAGAGGAGCAGCATTACTGGGTGTTAAGTGTATAGCTACAGGTCACAATGCAGATGATATTGCAGAGACCGTATTAATGAATGTTTTAAGAGGTGACATTGCAAGGTTAAAGCGATGCACAGCAATTTCAACCGTAAGTAAATAGTTGAAGCATTTATGATATTATTAAATTTAAAGTTCTCCTTTAGCTAAGCTCTACAATATTATTCTGCTATTTTTATATTAAACAAAGGACTATAAGTTTTAGGTAGATTGTGCCTTTGAGAAAATAGTATTTGAATGAATTACAATCAACAAAATATTACACACAGCGTTCATGCACCTTCATACTTACAATATTCAACACACTGTTGCCTCAAACAAGTTTAGAACCAAGACAAGGGTATCTGCTAGCTGAGTACTAAATATAATTTGGTGCCCCTATAGCCAATAGATCAATAGGCATAACTAATGTTAATTGTAAATTTCTGCATTTTGTTAATACACTGCTTGCCTTATACTTTAATATATGGTTTAATGCAAACAAAAATATGTTAAATCTATATTTTCTCAATTTCAGGGTAGTGAGGGAAGTATACCTAGAGTAAAACCCCTGAAGTATACATATGAAAAAGAAATAGTAATGTATGCACATTACAAGAAGCTTGTTTACTTCTCCACAGAATGTGTTTTTGCACCAAATGCATACAGAGGACATGCCAGGGCTCTGTTAAAGGATATGGAAAAAATTAGACCAGCGTGTATAATGGACATTATTTATTCAGGTATTTCATATAATTTTTGTATATACCACAAAAAACAGTAGTTTTTAAGGGTCACTTTGTATCCATTGACCAGATGTATTTTACAATAAGCGAGTTTTTTTGTTGTGATAATTTTTCACTAGTAAAAAATAAAAATGAAATTGATACATTTAAGGTAAATAATTTAAATCAATAAGTATTGCATGATCCCTCAAGTTTAGAACGGACTTACCTCAAGTGTGATTGCATGTTTATACATACAGTTATAGGATACATAGCCAACAATAGAGGTTGATATAACCAAAAGTGGTTCATCTGCTCATCAGAGAGAAAGAGAGAGAGAGAAAATTTAGAAACTTTAGATCAGGGCTGCCACATATAATTTTAGAGTGAACCATAATTTTGAATCCATGTTAGCTGGCAGGCTACCTAGTGGATAATACTAGTTTAAAGCCATGATAAATTCAGATTTAAATAGACAAATTAATAGATATATGTAAAATTAATAAAGTTCTCAATGAAAGATTTAAATTAAAAAGTAAAACACCAAACACGTTGCGGTAGCTGACTGTTAACAGGCAAAATTTCAATGCTCTCACTGGCCACTTTATTTTAGGGCTTTTATTAGGCTTTATTTGAGGGTGTTTTTTGCGTTATATCTAAATTTGGTCACATAACTATGAGTTTGTGAGTTCTTTTCACACGATAACTACTTATGTGATTTACATGTTTTTTACTTTACGAAATAAGCAGTGACGATAATAGTGAATCAATTCGAAAAAAAAAACACTCATTTGGGGCGCATAAAGGCTTACGCTGAGTAAACCATTAATCGATATATCGAATTAATAATGTTCTACATAATTGTAGATGTTAAAAAAACCTAATAAAAAGTCAGCGATACCATATATCTATCTTTTATTCTTCTTTATAATAATAAGCATTTTTGTCTTCCGTCTTTTGTGCGGGGGCAGCACGATTTCGCGCGTGCGCTAGACCTAAGGCATTCTGCAGTCCAAGCGAGCGGAACCGCGAGCACAGCTAGTTAACAATAAACGAACAAGTTGCTAATAAAAATATGATGTATAGATAAATTTGTTAAAATTATAAATTCCAGGTGAAACAATGTCTGTAAAGGATGAAGTGTCTTTACCGGTTCAGAGGATATGTACAAGATGTAAATTTGTTTCATCCCAAGAGGTCTGCAAAGCTTGTGTTTTACTAGAAGGCCTCAATAAAGGCTTGCCAAAACTCGGCATAGGGAAAAGTTCAAAGGCAAAGAAGATGCTTGAAGAGTATAATGCACGGCAGACACAAAACACTAACGTTTTAGAACAAGTTATCAATGAATTAGAGGATGTTAATATAAATACTAGTAAATTAAAGGCAGGTGTATGTAAAACTAAGAAAATTGCAAATGGAATAAATGATTCGAGTAATACCAAATGTGGGAAAAGAAACTGTTGTTCAAATAAAAATGATTTGCAAGATACTGAAGATGAAAGAAACACTAAACTAAATGATTTGCTTGAAGAATATGGATTAAATGACAGAGAGGATATTAATAAATCTAATTCGGATAAACTGCTACATTGTGTTCAAGATTCTGATGACGAAACCTTAAACAATGGACAGGAAGAAGATGACACATGTTCAAGCAGTTGTGGGACTGTGGGAGTCAGTTTCTAGCATACAATATTAATAAAAAATATTTCAACAAATCTTTGCATTTCATGAAGAATTCCTATGTCAAGTATATTAGAATTATTAATTTTATTTCAAAATACTATGTTACAATAACTAATCATTAAATATCGACTTTTCAAACGATGACAACAATAACTAATTTTGTTCATACAATATAACTAATATAACCACAAGAATTCATTGAAAATTATAATAAATTCCCACCTGAATTATTTAATTATTCATCATTATGAAATTACAGAATAGTTTTATTTTTATCGATAGAACGCAAAAGTAAATAAGCACAACAGATAGGTCCGAACAGTCACGGATCTAAGGTAGGACTTAAATATACATGACCCCCCCATCCCCAACTATTATTTTTAATTATCATAAATAAATATATATCTTTTTTGTAATGTGACGATGTCGAATCTTGAAAATATGACATCTCCAAACTTAAACTTTAGATCCGTACCTGTGGTTTAGTCAAATTATGAGAGAAGTATCAAACTCCACGTACCCCGCGCTTCACGCATATAACAGAAAACTAAAACGTGGGGCCTTCCAAGATCATACAAAGCCTAGGGCATAGTATTTGCTATACGCAACGCACTAGCTTAATCCGATTCTTATTACAGAAATATTGTTTCATAAACTTACATATTAATGACGTAAGTACGACATTTATATATACTGAAATTAAACATCATGCCAATACTTCAAAACCTAACTAATACACACTTGAAATCTTATAGTACAACAAAATAACTTTTAACAAAAAAGAAAACCAACTTCATTTAATTTGAAGAGTTTCCTGATATATCTTCGAAGTCCAGACCAGACACAACCTTGAGATCCCATTTCCAACGAAAAAAAATGATCTAAATCGGTTCCTAAACAAAGAAGTAATGGCTGAACATCCATTAAAAAAAAACATTCGAATTGTGAGCCGCCTCCTTTTTATAAAGTCTGTTAAAAATAATTTACAGTTACATGTTATGCAGCAATCAATATACAATAACGAAACATGTCTATTTACATAATAATGTAATAAAATCAGAAACTATATTATATAAATAAATAAAGAAAACAGTGGACTTGTTTTGTATCTTGAACGAGGCCAACAAGGATTATTCAAGTATGCAATGAAATAAAACAGCATATTTTTTATACTGATAATAATATTAATTTTATTTTCTAGATTTTCCGGACACATTACAGTAAACATTGTAGATAATACTCACCGGGTAAAATGATCCTTAAATATCCAAAATATGGATTGTAAAATAAAATCTAAATTTACATAACCACTAATACACGCATATCGCATTACGACGTGAAAGACTATTATTTACAAGAAGTTACCATTGGCGTATCTAGGATTATTATCCAAAGGCGCGGATCTAAGGTGGTCATAGAGGTCCCCTACCCTTCAAATTAAATATAATATCCAATTATCATAGATTTTTTTCATAGTGTGTTGTTGTTGTGTTTGTTATGTACGATGCTGAATCTTCGAGAAACTTCAATTTACTCCAAATTTAAATTCTAAATGCGCAACTGATTATACAAACTGACCCAGGACAAGACCCGATTAACCTCATAGCATAAGTAGCAAATGAAACGGACCACACTAAACACAAGTGAACAAAATTAATAAAAACTAGAAACATACATTTTCAGTTGCCACTAAAACTCCCTGAACAATTTTAAGAAAAGAGCCACCATCTTGTTAAAGCGTTGCTGAATTCAAAATACTCTATCTACGTGATATTGGCATAATTGTGTACGATACCATTATATAAGAAAACGAGGAATAAGTTGAAGCTTAATTTTGGATGGTAACACAATATCGTGGAATGGGCACCATATTCATCCTAGATACGCCTATGGAGGTTATGAAGCACCACATTTTTCAATAAATTAAGTAACCTAAGCCTAGTATGTTGTGTTAAGTGTGTTCACGTAATGAATGCCGGCGCTCTGGAGTCTATACGCTCACGACACACGGGACAATTATCCGTAATGTTGTCCGAACAATCTTCACACAGACAAACGTGACCGCACGGCAGTAAAATTATCTGAAACAAATAGCTTCTGTTCCGTAACGCAATACAGGTAGGCGCGGATCCAGGGGGTCCTATAGGTCATGACCCCCACCCTCAACTAAATATAATTTTCAACTGTCTTAGAACATTATATTTGTTTTCTATAATGTGTTCTATGTTGAAACTTCGAGAAACACCAATGTATGGCCCCTTCAAACTTATATTCTTAAGGTGCAAGCGAGATACTTTTTTCCCATTTCTCGGTAATATTAAATGACGTGCTTTTATTTCCAACGTGAAGTTTTTGCAACTCAGTGCATGAGTCAAAAATGAAACTTCTTTAGCAGTATATAAACAATAATTAATTTATACAGCCTGAAATTTTACTGTCATCATGATCAATGACTTTTATTTCAAAATTGTTAGCTTTATTTATCATTAAATCTATTAATAAACCTTCCACTTATGTAAGCAGCAACTTTTTGCAGACCCAAAATTTTACCACCATCTGATATAATAACAATGTCAACTTAAAATCAACATTTGCCCGTATTAGCGACATCAAAGGACAGGAAATAGACATCTTGTTTGATTGATGCATTGAAGTTAAAAAAGTATTAATTACGATTTATTCACAGATGTTTTGTATCGATATTCGATAGTACCTTTTTATCCCAAAAAGACGATTATGGTCATTCTAATACTGTCGTAGATGGCTACACATAAAATAAGCAAATAATACTTTAATACCATTTTTTTTCCACCTGAACTCTTTTTCTGTTGTGAAATCAACATGGTACTAACATCATCATTTTGTTTCTCTGAATTCTAAAGTACCTCATATAAGTATACTAGCAGCGTCCTTCGGTTTAAACCGTGTTAAATGTATTCAACCGTTTTCTCTTCCCTTATTTGCCTACCTACAGCTTGCCAGATCGCTTAACGTTTATAGTTACCGCTCCGTAAGTTAAAGTTATATAGGCAAACTTAGTTCTAACCTTCCTCAATAAATCTATGCATATAAAAGCGAAATACCTCTTATCACGAGATCTCCAAAAGTATAGGTCCGATTTACATAAAATTTAGCACAATTACTCCTTTCGCGATGTAAACGCTCACTAAAAACGGATTTTGGAAAATTCAACCTATAAGGATGAAAGATAAATATAAGGGACAAAAGATTTTGTGGGGCGGGTGAAAAAACATTATCTAACGAATTTTCTGTCATGACCTACGATCGTAACGGTGATAATCTGTCTTTTTGTATGTCCGAATTTAACTCAAAAACGGCTTGCCCGATTATGATGAAAATTTGTAATCGGGAAGACGGGCCATTCCTCAATTGATATGTTAATAATTACTGCGTAATCAACGCGTGCGGACTCCCAGAGATTAAGTGCGTTCAAACAAATAATCTCTTGAGCTCTATAATATTAGCTTAGAAAAAAAATACCAGGAAGCAGCCAGTACGAGTACCTCTTTAGGGTTGTCAGTGCAGACAACGCAGAGTTGTAAGTCCGGTAGGGCGTGGTCTCGAGCGTCCGCCCTCCGCTGTCGGCGGCCCGCTGCGAGTTGCTTCTTGAGGTTTTCATCGAGCATGCGCCGCCTTCGTCTCCGCAAGTACTTGTACGCGATGCGACAGGACGCAACCGCCGCCGCCGTGCCGAACGCTACCACCAGAACTCTGTAACGGATAGTAATTATCCCACATCTGATTTCTACACAGAAACGGTGTATGACGCGACCTAAAGCCTCGCGGTCCAAAGGTTAACTTTGCCCACATAAAATTCAGTTCTTTCGATTTTACTTAACGAAAAGCTTAATAACATCGAAACGAATAAACTCGCATCTAATTGCATTTAGGAAATAAAACTACTACATTGAACTGATTCATACGCTTTAAGTTTCACCACTGAAAACAATCAAAATATTTACTTATGTATTTTTCACGCTAATAAAAATGTTTTTTTTTTTCGTTGTTAATATTTTAGTCCTCGTTGTTGCTGATTCACAACAATTTCCTTTAATACAACCGAATTACAAGACTAACTATATTTTTCGGGTTGTCTATGTTTATCGTTGTCGGATGTGGGGTCACTTCCATAGTTCCACATACCGGATTGAACCTTCTATTTTTCTCTTGAGATCCCATATGAAGACAAAAGCTTTAATTGGAGTTTATTTGACAAAGACAAAATGAAATCCTTATGGGTAACATATTCGGGCATCTTATATTGAACGCGTGATATACGAGTACATATACTCAACATACTTGTATACCGAAGTAATATCTTCTATATACATATTATAAAACTCAACGTTCGTTTATGTTTTTTTCACGCGAAAACCACTTATCCGATTTACATATTTTTTATTTTAATTCATAGTTATGATATCTGGCCAGGTTATAGGATATATTTTGTAAGATTAAGTAACGTACAAAATAAGCAGTGACGATAATGGTGAATCAAAACGGAAAAAGGATGCATTTGGGGCACTTAAATGTCTTACGCCAAGTAAACCATACGAGATATATCATATTAATATTCTACATATTTGTAAATCTTAAAAAGACCCACAAAAAACCACATAACTTATGTCTATCTTTTAAGGATCAACCACAATAAGTATTATTGTCTTCTGTCTTTTGAGCGGGGGCAGCACGATTCGCGCGTGCGCTCGGCCGACGGCATTCTGTAATCCCAGGAGCGGAGCCGCGGGCACAGCTAGTTATGTAATATATTAAGAATTTAACTTTACCTGTTGTATATATTTCAAGACAATTGCTCTTAAAGAGGAAACTCAAGTCGCGCATCGGAGCTGACACGCACTTTTTTATCATTTTAGTTTCAAACTAAAATGCACTTGCCATTTGTAAGTGTCCCACTCCTGGGCAAAGGCATCTTCCCAAGGAAAGGTACAAGCTTAATTACCACGTCTACCTACAACGTATTAGCGATTTCAAACGTCAATCAACACGTCTATATTTTTCCACATACAGTGGTACTAAAAGAACAATGTTATAATTACAACACAATTAAATATTACAGCACAATACATGATCAGTATTTGATAATTTTTCAACAGCTAATAAACGCTAATTTCGAATCACTGCCATATCACTTCATTAGAAATCGATTACACGATACTCACATAGTAATGTTAACGAACATTTTAAAATACAACACAAATAATATGGTCTATGAAGTGTCTAGCGCTTGCATGCGAATTCAATAAGCAACATTCTATTTTTATAACTATTATTATTTATTTATTATATGCAACTTGTATATTAACATAAAAAACGTGTTCTACAGACTGGCTTATACTAGATTACGAAATGAAAAAAAAGTTGTATATCGCGGGGATAGTACATACAATACCGCGTAACTAGCATTGGTAAATGGGTCAATCAACTCTATTTTACCCACATTTTGCTGTTCCCGTCATATATTATAAACTAGCTGTGCCCCGCGGTTTTACCCGCGTACTAAAAGAAATCGCTGATTGAATATTCATAATACTTCAGTATAGAGAATATTTTTATCTGGCGGCCAGGGTTATGCGCCGCAACTCACACGACTCGTTCGCGTCACTACATCTAAAGTCATAGAGCCGAGCCGAGAGTTTACATTTACATTATCTCCCAAACTATTCGTCCAAATAACATGCTATAAAGAGCAAAGTTTATCTACATAAAATTGTCTTAATGATGAAGTAACTTTCGTTCGTAAGCATTAATTTGTCATGACTAATAATAATGCTCATAAAACATTTTTCAATAAAACTGTTACAAAATACATTATTGTGGCTTATGTATAAGAGATAAGCATATGGTATCGCAGACTTTTTTTTAGATCTACTATGGAGCAATATTTTTGTAGAATACAATATTTACGTATAACTAACCATTACGTCAGCACAAGCTGAAAAAACAGTTAGGGTGCGCTACTTCTACCGACTTACTTAAAAAAAATCAATATTTAAGGCTAGCTGAAAGGTGTAACCTAATGCTATATATAGCCTATACTGTACCTCGTGAATCTGGTTATCAAACACAAAAAAAAATTTTTAGAAACCGACTGGTAGTTTCTGATATTAGCTCGTTTAAACAAACAAACAAAAACTCTTCCGCTTTATCATATTATAGTATTAATATTACAAATTAATAAAAATCATACACAAAAGTAGTATCACAAATATATCTAAGATTATCAGGCACAACGGGATACTTGATTACGTTCTCAAAAATCTTTTGTTTCTATGAAATTTCATGGAACTCAGGATACGAAATATCCGTTCCATACAAAACATTCCTGACCACATTAACTTTTTTTATACAGCCTACCTACCCAACCCTACTCACTGCAGGAACACAACACAAGGTTATTTGGCTGCGATATTCTGTAGGGTGAAAATATTTCACCAGTCGGGTTGCTTCAAGGAAAGAGAAATCTGCAAAGAAATTTCTATGTGCTCTACCTCCATTATAAATGAACTTTTGCACGTCACTTGCGGTTAAGTTTATTACAAAACAGATAGCATGATATTGTTTATCGTGTGTAATACAAAGTATCAGAAAGTAAAACCAATTTTACAAAAAAAAAAGCGTATGACCGAAATACTTTAAGGGAATTTTGTCAGAAAATACGCCACAAGTAGCTCCCGTAAGAGTACTCGCACAGGGCATAGTTTGGAAAAACCTTATCTAACCTCTCCCAAGTGTGCGTATATTAGTTGAATAACCGAGTAAGTTGCAAATACCAAATATGTTATGAGAAAGAAAAAACTAAATATTTCTTTATTTACGTTATGATTTTATGTTCCAATTTATATAAAAATGAGGTAATTTACTATAAATGGCGTACGCCAATCATTGTTTTAAGGCACTCGCGCAGTTTAGCTTTATCCATCTTATATAACAGTTGACTTTCAATACCTGGTTAAAAGCGTTATTAAAGGATCAGATCTCGAGGGATCCTTATCCTCATCTAACCATTTAGTGAAATAAATGATAGGGGGTAAAGAACACGGTCTAGGGCGATCAAGTGGTACTCGCGCGTCTGGTTCGGCAGATCGCACAATCTAATAACACAGCAGCCGGTTAGGGAACAAATAACTTACCGCGTTCCATAGATAATACTTCTTGTAAAAATTAAGTGCACCGCTTAAAGGATCACATCACTAGTAACTGTGCTAAAAGTAAAATAGCTCTATCCCGTACGCCTGCGATCTTCTTAGACGTCGGTAAGGCCTTCGATAAGGTCTGGCACACCGGACTAGTCCACAAACTACACCAGCTAGAAGTCCCAGATAGGTTAGTACACATAGTCCACAATTATTTGACCGATCGTACTTTTCGCTATCAAGTGGAAGGTGAACTCTCTCACTATGGCGCCTTGCCTATTCCGTCTGTACGTCAGCGACCTCCCGCGACCCCCCAGAGTGGAGATGAGTCTCTACGCTGACGACACTGTCATTTACGCCTAACCCAGAAACAGATCTCATCTCGCAACTTTCCAACGCGCCGTGATCACTCTCGGGAAGTGGTTTCGTACATGGCGAATAGCTATTAATACTGAATAGAGTGCCACGATTATGTTCGCATTACCTAAGACGCCCAAACCTCTCAAGTTATCCGGACTAAATATCTGGGTGTCACCTTCAATAATAGACTCTACTCATTCCATACGTCAGTATAGTTCGGAAAAGGGCCGTGATGGTCTTTTCCCGCTTGCGACCCTTGCTCTGCTCGGTAAGGAAAATGTCCCTAGAACATAAGCTATACAAGGCGTGTATCCGTCCGATTTTAACTAACATATTGCTGCGCCGCGTTCGTACATATGTTCAAACATACCGACTTTGCCCGATTGCAAAGAGTACAAAACCGGTACCTCCGCCAAATCAAGCGTGTTTGTGCCCACACCCGCGAAACCACCGTTCCCTTCGTAGGGGACGGACGGTTAACTTCGCTTCCGCACACCCGCCACGTCCACCCTCTTCTTCGGCAACTCAAGCCTAGGTCGGATCGATGTCGGCAAGGAGCCATTGAGTCAAGCAGCCGCTAGCGCGAAACAGTGACATTACAGTCACTAGCTTCCAACATACAATCATTACACTGCATTGAATATACATCATGCACACCACTCAGGTACTATAAGGGTTTTTTTTGGCTACATAGTGTAGACAAAAATTAACAGATTACTAAATACATATACACATATTCCTTCCCTCCTGCCGGAGGAAAAAAATACATGTATAATTAGTTTCGATCGAATCACGGCTAGGGAATTAGTCAGATCGGTCCAAGCTGAGGTTGGGCCACTTTGGCACCCCTGGAACTTGTTGCCCTGCTCTCGCGGCTGAAGCCGACCAAGCCCGGTTGAAGTTGTAAAAGCCGTCTGAGGCTCCATGGCCCTTATGGCTAACAGTATAGTCAGCTTGGAAAAAGAAAAAGATAATACACTAACTTGCGCGAACAGCGCGGAGAGCAGTCGTATGTTCGTTAGTAGTATGCATAAACTCTACAATTGAGCCCAGAGGTCGCGGGTTGCCGGACATGACTTTCTTTAATTCTTAGATTTTAGTATTGATCATTAAACAACGATTGTTTGATAATCCTATAGTAATGATTGTTTTGTAAAAAAGATCATCATCAACAAACACCTGTGTGGAGAAATTGTCGAAATATGATGTAAGGAGGATCGGACGGCTTTTAAAGAACTATTTTTTAATTGGAAGGCCTCTTTGACTTGAATCGCATGTTGTGTTGATGAGAACACCTCTCATCAATTAAACCGCAATTATGGTTTCAACACAAATAATAAACAAAAATCTAATTTAAGAAAAATATATGCTACTCATCATTGACAGTATGTGAGATGAGCATTAAGCACGGGCACCGCCATTCAACCCCTCATCCCGTTAGGGCCGTTGAAGTATTACGTTATGCATTTTTTAAGATGTTTCACCCTCCTACCCCATGTAACGCGCCGTAACATTTTTCTGTACCAGTCTCCTCTCCCTCCTTAAACGTTACGTAACACCTAAGTGACCATTTTTACCTAAAGTCATAATTATGTTGCGCAAAGTACCGACGCAAGCATAAACGAAAAGGGTTGCCAACTTGGGAGAACAAACTAAAAATGACGTACAATACAATCGAGGGATTCCCCGTAAAACATAAACGAAAAGGGTTGCGAACTTGGGAATTTTACATTGCATAGTAATTTATTTAAATAAAAAAAATAAGTGTTACTTAACTTGTTGTTCCAACCCCCCTCCGGCCCTTGTAACGAATCGTAACGTTTTACAAGACTACCCTCCCCCAAATTGAACACCCCCTTATAGCAAATTAAAATATTATAATTGAGTTTCGAATGCTGAATATAAATAAAGGTATCTTTCCAATTTATACCAAGGACTTCAATTTCACCTGTTTATTGGAATACCTTAAAAAATCCCTCGAACTCGCCAATCTCTTCAATAAAGTTGATTTTGTAGCTGTTGTTAAGTATAAAGGAAGGCCATCTCTTGGAGGTTGAATTTTCAGTGCCCCGTTATTGCTCTGGCTAAGTTCACCGATGGCTGTTATGTAGGAGCCATCTCGGAGCATCTCTTCCATTGTCTGAAGACCTCGTTGTCGAACGCCGGAGAAGAAACCCCACACGTGATCGATAACACCAGGAGACATCGGTTCGAATTTGTCAGAGATGACATCCAAATCTGAAGACATTAAAATATTTATTACTATAAAGCTGGTCATTTTTGTATTTTAATAACATCTATACAGTATAATAACAGAGGGACACATTGTCTTTGAAGTCTCGCCAAATACCGCTTCTGTCTAGACTGCAGGGGTTGTCACACATTTTTTTAATTTTTTTATATTTTATATGTTACATGATCTCTTGCTTGTTAAAAGACTCTCCCTCAAATTTCCATATCTCTTTACTGACAATGAATATATAAATAAAAATATATATAAGGTCCTTACATATGAAATTGGCGTTTAGTTGAACGGGCCACTTTGATCACATATATCTGGCGTTTGGTTAGAAATTCCAAATTCAAATTTAGGCTTGTGTGTATTTGTGTTTCGAATTTAGTAATTCATTTGTTTTCGCACGATTTGATTTTTCTTTGATATCGTTCTTTTCAAAAAATGGAAAACTTAAAATATCGCGTTAATTACGACTATGAGTTCCACCGTAGCATCAGCGCTGCAGAAAGAGCTCGAAGGATAAATGATGAGTATGGAGAAACTACTGTAAAAAAAAAATGATGGCTTCTTTATTAGTTAATAATTTTATTGACAGTAGCGACACGAATATGTACATAGGGAAACTATATTTGTTGCGTTCCTTTTTAACATAATACGATGCGTTCTATTTATCAAATGCTAATATCATATGTAAGGACCTATTATATTACTATGAGTTATCACACACACCGTTTTATAGTAGTATTTGATGGCTACTAGGAATAATAAAAATGGATAGTATTTATTTAAAATATTATCAACATGTATCAAAATATTGGTTTTAATTTAAATCTAACAAAACTTTCTAAGTATAAAATCCGTCAAAACATTTCAAAGTAAAAAATTGAGTAATATTCTTTGGTAGTATATTGCACAAATTAATTTGTAAATTGAAGCCCTGTTTATATTATTTATATGGTTTCACTCGTTTTGTTGCCTTTCATAAATGGAAAACAGAGCACAAGAGCGGAAGATTTGCCATGAGGTGGACTGATAATCTGGTAAAGGGTGTGGGAACCTGCAGGATGCGAATAACACAGAATCAGATATTGTGACAATCTTTAGGGTATGCCTATGTCCGGTAGTGGATGAACCTTGGCTGAAATAATGATGACGATGTTTTCTTACCAAGTAGTTCTGCAGCAAGAGCATCCACAACCTCAATGTTGTATTTCCCATTGTTGAGTACAAAGGGCGTAGAGTTGCAAGCTT
This sequence comes from Saturnia pavonia, assembly GCA_947532125.1. Lineage (NCBI taxonomy): Eukaryota > Metazoa > Arthropoda > Insecta > Lepidoptera > Saturniidae > Saturnia > Saturnia pavonia. The sequence goes on along the minus strand of OX383899.1, from coordinate 2,327,856 downwards.
CATGTATGGTGCGAGTTTGGTCTGACCAAAAACCAGCGGATGTCCTAGCTATAACATGCTCCTTTATTGTTAACCTGTACACGTTTCAACTGATCAATTTTATATAAAACAAATCCATTCTTATGAAAGATATCAAAGTATTTACAAAAAATACTATATATATGATATCTAAATATAAGATAAAAATACTTTTAATCGTTTGAACAAAATTGGTCCAGTATTTAGGTAAAAAACTAAAGTTTCAATTTTAAGCAAATTTCATAACTGTAGAATTGCGGCACTAACTCAGTGAACTTGAAATATTATCAACTATTCAGTTTATATTCTGTAGTTCACTATCATAAATGAAAAACACAAACTATACTCCTACTAAACTTTTATATTTATTTTGTACAAAAAAATTTTTTTTTTTTATTAGAGTTTTTCATTCAATATTTGTTTTTGTTATACTTCTGTGGACTAGTATTACTTGTGGTTATTCATTTATAGTTTCCAATATGTATACATACATTGTATCCCTATGGTGCTAGAACACCAGCACTTTCCAAGTTCACTGCCTTCTTCATTATCATTACATTAATTAATCCCTTCATGCATTCATAACTGTTCAAGTACTTCATACTTATCTTATGGCCAATACTTTTTATGATTTTTTTCTACATATACAAACCTAACTTGGGTACCCTCATTTGCTAGGCAGCTCTGCAGGGTTATGTGAGACTCCTACTGTAAAACCTTATGATACTCTTATGTTCTTTGGCAGGGTTTAATGGAACACTTTTGAATTCGTAGTCAAAAGTTGGTTATTACACTGACAAGTTTCCCATTCATGTATTTAGTAGTTCAACACAGTTAAATAGGAATGTCCTGCTCCTACATAATGCAAACACATTTTAATTTAAATTCTTATATTTTAATATCTCTAATTTTTATGTATCTCCTCTCAGTATCTTACTATTATTGATAGGAACCCAGTCCTCAGGAGTAGCTATATTTTATGAGTGGCCTCATGATTGTGGACTTTTTAGGTTGGTTTTACATAAAGACAACATCAGATAGAATACAAGCCTGCTTCCTACCTCAGAAAAAAAAAAACAATGAATTGCAGACACAACTCAACTCTAAATTTCTATGTCCATACTTTTATTAAACATAGAATAAAAAGAACATCCAGTAAATATTAAAAAAATATTTTTATGTTATACTTCATTCATTAAAAAGAATCCCAATTTCCCGTTTAACAGTTAATTTGTAAATTTAGTTTAATTTTTCAGAGGCTACCAAATACTTTCAATATAATACATACACTTTATCAAATCAATAAACAGAGAAAAATTAAAAGTATTATTCAAAGGATGCTATGTTCATTCAATGAAACAAAGTCAATAAATCTTGTGTGCTTTGCATATAAATTTGTAATTTCATTGTAACACATAACTTTATTTGTGATTTTTACATGATATTTACCTTTGAATGACTCCAGTGACTGAGTTATTGTAATTACTGGTAATTGAAGCACCAAGGGGTTTAACCAGACCTCTTATCACTACGTATGGGATTATATTTTCCGGGTACTTTATAATCTCCTTCTTAAGTGAAGCATCTATATCCAGCACAGGGGCTGACTGTAATAATCATACAATGAAATATAATAAGCATATTATTTCATAGGTTATTAGGAGATTTATATCACTCAAAATATGACTAGATAATTAATATAACCCTATATTTGTATTATATGAAATCTGTATAACTTAACCCAGAGATAAAAATAAATCATTCACGTATTTACCTGCAGGGCATCGAGGATGTATTTACACTTTGTCAGTTGCTTCACACAAAAACCTAAAATCAAGGAATCTAACCCCAAAATTATTGTCTCGCCGATTACCTCCGAGAAAAAATCCATCGTTCGTAAATACAGCGATAACAAATATTTTTATTAATGAAATAACAGGTGGTTTATTTTTTGTTCATTTCTAACCAAAATAGAAAAAACTTAGACGCTACATAACAAATTATGAATACAGTTTGACAGTTGACATACCGCTGTCAAATTGAAACTTGATATACCACTGTCAAATTGACACTAGTCTTGGGCCTAACCGGTCACCACAGAGATCGCTCAATTTAGTTCATAATACAATGACGATCTAGTTCGCTCTATTAGTTAAATAGTTCTTTTATTGAAATAATTTAGTAAGAACTATAAATAAATAAAAATTAGTTATGATTATTGCATGATATTTTATAAAGAAAATCTCACTTTTTGCTTATAACTTCTTTGATTTTTAATTTAGGGCAAAAAGTTATATAAACATATTTGTAGGCAAAATAATTAACTACAAATTATGTCATTACGAATTTGTAGTAAGACGCATAGTTTCCGAGATATCGCGAAAAAAGTGTTTTCACCCCTTTTTCCAAGATGGCGGCCGGGGAATAAGGGTGGCGACCCCACAAACTTGAGGTTAAGCTTCTATTGACCCCCCACACATGACCCAAAAATAAAATTGCGTCCTGTAAAAAATGCAAAGCTCATGTAACATTTCAATGGACTAAATGTAAAAAGAATAAAAATAGCATATATTACTCTGGGATAATATAGTTTTGTATGCATTGAGGTATTGTGTACCTCAATGTTCGTATGGTGAATTAGTCTTCAGAACCATTTATCTGTAGTTCTGGATATAACTTTCTACAAACATATTCACAAATTTTACTTCTATACAACATTCGTTTAGATAAATTAATAATGTTTAAAAATGATGTATTTTAACGACATACATTTCTATATCATATCCTGTTTCTATTTAATTACAGCCTCATAGGGGTAGTAGTGTAATCTGTGATTATGTCGCATTAAGGGCAGCCTCTTTCACTAAATATGATAAGCAAATACCTACAGAAAATATATAAAAATAAAATTCATATTGAAGATTAGAGTAACGTTATAATTTTTGTAGAAATGTCTATAATGTCTGTGAGGTTTAGTTTCTTCTCCTGCGGACTCTTGATATTCTCCATGCATTCGGTTCCTCATATTTATTGTAAAGCGGCTCCAAGCGTTGGTTCTTCTTAAACTTCGAAAGTTTCGTTGGGTCAGAGAATTTGAAAAATGCTGGGGCGAATTCCACCAACCACTTGGGGTCTATAGTTGTAACTTCTCGCATATATTCCTTGGTGGTCTGAACGAGTTCGTGATAAATGACCCTGGAAAAAAATTTGTTAATTAGTATTATTATCAGTGATAAGATTCTAAAACCTTAGTTATTTGAATTTATTGAATATAATCTGAATTCTAATTTAAATCATGTCAATACCAAATTAAGCAAAGCTTGAATTATGATAAGTAAACATATATGTACAATGGGTATGTAAATAAATACATATAAATCGCTATATCCATACTAATATAATAAAGATGAAGAGTTTTCTGTTAGTTTGTTTTTTTTAAACACGCTAATCTGTGGAAATACCAGTCGGATACGAAAAATTATTTTTGTTTATGATAGCCAGAATCATGAGGAATAACTATAGCTATATAACTTCACGCTACGACCCTAAGGAGTGGAGCAGTAACAATGAACGTCAAGCAATCTGGCGAGCTATAGGCTAGTACGGGGGAACAACGACACGGGCGCGTTGGCGGCGGTTGTCGAATAAATTTAACACGGGTGAAACCGTGGGGCACAGCTAATATACATATAAATAGACATATAATACATATACACATAAATATTTAACACCCAGACACAAAACTTACAATTATGCTAGTCACATAAAAGATATATGCAAGGACCGAACTCTGCTCAATAGTAGAGCTTACTACCACGAGGGCTTCTAAAAATAAGTTATTGGCTGAGACTTTGCAATGTTACCAAATATACTTATTTTGTTTAAGTTCTGAGAAGGTATCCATATACGTCAAAAACACCACAACTACTTCAGAAGATGTACCAGTCACCGAAAGGAAAGTACAAAGGCAATCAGGTTAATAAGTATTATTTCCTATAAACTGTTCAGAGGTAGCTCATTCCATATATTTCTATATTCACATACTGATCCATCATATAAACTTAATATCCGACAAATTGGTAATGCATTTTGGAACTTTATTATAAAACCTAACACTAAATAGAACCTAAAGAACTATTATTTATCTAACTAACTATTATTTGTTTTAATGAAGTTCAAAGGCAAAACGAAATGTGTTCTTTTATTATCACCATAGGTCGGAATAGATGAAGTGTATTTATCTTAACTTCGAGGAAGGAAGTAAACAGTACTAAATCTCTCTATAGTTCTGCAGCGGAAAGAATGTGTTCCTGACGTCTGACACAACAGACGACTGTTTTAGTCACACAAAATGGCGGCCCATCACGCCATTTGGGTTTGGCCATTTTTACCAGAAATATAAAAGATAAAATACTGTTAATTTTTCTAAAATACTATTTATTTTCCTTCTCCAACCTTAATATACTTTATTTCTTGTACAAAAAATAAGTAACCATACATATGAGTTGCTACAATACTTTTTAATATATCTATTATTATTGTATGTTATATTTCTGGTAAAAAATTGCAAACCCAAATGGCGTGAGGGGCGGCCCTTTTTGACGCTAAACAGTCGTCTGTTAGGACAGACGTCAGGAACGCATTCTCTCAGCGGCCGAACTGAAAAATATATTACTTACCATTCCGGTTGTCTATTAAATAGTGCACTTGAGGGGTGTATGTATACAACTTGACTGTCCACTAAAGTCCTGTACCCTTCCTGTGGGTCTTTCTTTGCTGCGTTCCTGAAGAACCCGGAACAGATTGTCTTCTGGATCCTTACAGTGTTTTTACCAGCAGACACCACGTCTAATTTATGCCTATGAAAAAAGTAATTGATTAATAAAAGCAAAAAAAAGGTTTAAATAGCATGGATTTAGCAACTACATGGAGTACGTAACCAAAAAATTGCTATAGTAGACCAGCAGACACATGTGTAGAAACGAATCATGGGGACTCACTTCAGTATGTCACGTTTCAGGACCATTCAATGTACATCCCAGCTGCCTAGGGACTTTCACTGTAGCAGGTCTTATGTTTAATTTGCATGACGAGGGTAATTGTGTACAGATCTTCATAACTTTGCAATGTCCACTGTATATACAGTAGGGTGGTTGAAAAATTTCTTTTTTCTTATTTCTACCCTCCAAAAGTTCGGCTATCACGAGACAAAAATTCTCGCCAAAGAGAGGCGCTCTAACTCAACTCTAAGAGGTCGCTATTTTCATTTTAGTTTCCTATTCTTTTAACACAGATTTTTTTTTATTCAAATGAAATTACACCAATTTACATTAGGTGAGGTCGTGCTTCTTCGGGTAAGTACTTTGATATTATCGTATTTGATTTGATTAGTAAAAGGCATTCACCGCGGTACCAATTCCTTACCACCCACGATCCTTTAGCACGCTTCCACATAGGTGTAAGAATGGTTTGAGATTGACCGTGAAGTCGAGGGCTCAGCCTAGGACTGGCTGCTACACCGAGATTTGACCAGCTAATTCATTACTTTATCTCTTCTACATTACACACTATTGTACCATTATTATTTTGACGTCAGTACTAACTAGATAACGAAGTTCGGTCCAAATGAACTAAAATGGACCAAACTGCGACCTATCTTTAATTATGTTATTATTAAATATTGAAACTATGATCGCTCAGTGGTAGCGAGTTCGGACACCGCCTCGAGCGACGTGTGTTCAAACCCTACAAATTTTCTAATGCCCGCTTGCTAGCTACCACCCTGAACAGCTGCACTTAAGAGTCAGTTCTCCCACTACACTTAGTGGATTAGATTGTAGTTAACTGCCAAGCCTATAGAATAAAAAAAGAGTCATTTTGATAAGTTTTGAGTTTGAAGCAATAATGGCTGGCTCACTGGTAGTGTGTACGACTTCGCGTCGATTGACGTGAGTTCGAATCCCTGCAATGAGCCTGAGCTTTCGGTGAAGGAAAATATCGTGAGGAAACTATAGCACTTTTTCTAATGCCCGCTTGGCTAGCTACCACCCTCAAGTTGAAAATCTGTCACCAAGCACCAATAAATGTATTCCGACAGCTGCACTTAAGAGCAAGTCTTCCACTAGGTTTAGCGTGTTATCATCTTGGCCCACATCGTCACTTAACATCAGGTGAGATTTGGCCACTACGCCAAACTTATAACGCAAAAAAAAAAGAAATTGGCTGAAAATATTACATACATATATGTATATAAGAAATATATACCTGTCCATAATGCCGAGTAACTGCTTCCTGACATCCTGCGCCCTCTTCAAGGTCCTGATCTGAACGAAATTCTCGTAACACCAAGCGTTCGAGAACTTATTATTCTTCCAGCTGTTATAGACGGCGAGCAACGTGAGGTGGTCCCCTTCGGGCTGGTTGAACTTGGCCTTCTTCTGGTCGGCAAGCGCCTGCTTGTCCTTCGGCCGGTAGAACACGTTCTGGACGCTCAGCATAGACACTACCGTCAGGATCTCGTCTGAACATTGGAGCGCTACCGACATGATGAGGATCTTCGACAGGTTTGGCTCTAGGGGAAATTCCGCCATCTGGAATCAAAATTGTAATGATGTTTTATAAGTTAGCTCGCGTGGACTACAGAATGCGATCGTTCGAGCGCACGCGTGAATTGTGCTGCTCAAAAATGATTATTGTGGGTTATCCATATAGAAGATAGATATATGCTATCGCTAGCATTTTTGTAGGTCTTTTTAAGATCTACAATTATGTAAAACATTAATTTAATATATTTGTTATGGTTTACTCAGCATATGCCATTTAATTGACCCAAAAGAGTTTTTCCAACGGAAGACCAGCATTGGTTGTTTGCAACCAACATTATGCTGAGCTGGAGCTGTTTTGTAACAAACTGGCATTTGATTTTTAATTCTTAGTAGGTAGATGTAAAGGTATTTTTAGAATGTTTATTGTTGTCAAATGTCAAGTGGTACAAATAAATTAATCTTTTGTTTCTTTTTTTCGAATGTTCACCATTGCACTGCTTATTTCATATGTTACTCTATGTAAGAAAATATATCCAATGAACTGGGCAGATAACATATCTATGAATTAAAAGAAAAACTATGTAAATCGGATTAGTGATTTTCGCGTGAAAAGAACATAAACGGACAGACAGACAAACAGACAGAGAGACGTTGACTTTTATAATATGTATATTTTTATAATCTACCAGTGCAAATATGAGCGTTCCATGAATCAATATAAAATCAATGAGATATGAAAATAAATCTATAGAAAGAGATTTTTTTTTTAATTAATTTGCTATGACAAATTTAATATCAACCACAAACCATAACTTTACACCATTAAATAGCAGTAAGAATTGAATGCTATCCTTTGCTATACTATGCTTATTATAATTAAATCTGTACTTAATATTGTAAAGCTCAAGAGATTGTTTATTTTGTTGTTTGTTCAATCGCGGTAAAATCTGGAACTACGAGTGTTGACGCGCGAACCGGTTATAGGCGCCAGACGGCTGGAGGCGGGGTGAAGTTCTAATATTGTCTTAATACAAGCAGGGGTTTCAATTAAATTGCTTAGCGGCACCCCTGAGCTGAGTTGCGCTAAATATCAACTCCGACAACCATATAGTTTTTTTGCATTTTATAGCCTGCTCCAAGCGGTTTCACCCACGTATAATTTAAAAGAAATCGCTGATTTATGATTTATAATATTTCAGTATAGATAATATTTTCATCAGGCAGCCAAGGTTCTGCGTCACACGACTAGTTCGCACCGCTACGTCTATAGTCATACACCCGAGCCGAGTGTTCAAATATTTTTAATTTACATTATCTCTCAAACTATTCGTCCAAATAACATGCTATAAAGAACAAAGTTTAGCTACACAAAAATTATCTTGGTGATGATGTTCGTAAGGATTAATATGCCATGCTTAATAATAATGCTCATAAACCATTTTTCAATGTTCAATAAAACATTGTCACAAAATACCTTATTGTGGACGGCGGACTTTTTTAGATGTACTAAGGAGCAATATTTTTGTAGAACATTATATTTACGTCTCACTAACCATTCCGCCAGCGCACGCATGTATGCCTTCTGACTTACTTAACAAACATCTATATTTAATGCTAGCTGAGAGGTGTAACCTAATGCTAGATATCTTATAATATTCCTCGTGAATCTCGCTATCACATACAAAAAGAATAATCGAATCCGACTGATAGTTTCATAGGTTAGCGTGTTTAACAAACAAACAAAAAACTCTTCTGCTTTATTGTATTAGTATAGATTAATTGAGGAAAGTTAGACTATATAACTTTACGCTAAGATCTTTAAGAGCGAAGCAATTACCATACAAAATGTGGGTCAGACAGTACGCTAAACGAAAACGAAGTTATAGTCCGTGCCGCGGCGCGGTGTATCAGGGATCGAGAGCGGATTGGCCGCCAACGCGAGTGAAACCGCGGGGCACTATTACTAGAAATATATAGATCGACGAGATCTCCTTTAAAATAACTAATTTATTACAACAACTGTCGATTCTTTGTTATATCATTTAACGTATGATGTCTACGTTCGACAGTGGAATGATATGTATTGAGAATGTTGAAGTGTGTGGTGACATACCCTGCGGCCGAGCCGGGTCAGCAGCCCTTCCGAGTCGAGGGCGGAGAGCGAGTGGAGCTGCTCGAGAGCCATGATCAGCGACTCCACCGGCGGCGCGTCCATGAAGTCAAAATGCAGGAGGTCGTTGATCCCCATAGTTTTCAGTTGCAGCACCTTTAAATAATAACAATAATTAGTGACCGATCGAAGTTATTGTTTCAAACGGTTTCCGCCAAAAATTTTAGTTTTGGCCGCAGTTTCAGTTTCGGGCAAGTTTTCTACATATCTTATAATTTTGTGTTTGCTCATTTTTATTTAATTATTAATTTTGTAGTTGCACTACCAACAATAATATTTGAGCATAATACCACTGGTTAGCTGGAAAAAAATGTTTTATGCCAGTAAGCTTGTTAATGAACAAGCAAACTAAAACAATGCAATGCGTTCGCATTCGTGTTGAGCTCTGTCGGCTATGTTTAAAAAGAATTCACTCGCATATACCGCTCAAAGCCGTAAAGGCTCCAGGGCCACTAGGCTAACAGTATAGTCAGTTCGAAAAAAATTAAAAAAATTGCCAGTTTTTAGGTAATATTCTAAATTGTAAGGAATCTCAACTTGTTTATAGATAATGTAGAGATTGGCAGTATCTAGGGAAAGTACAGGAATTTTGATACCATTTATTAGAGAGAGTTAGATAACACCATGAGTTATTATGAGTTATAAAAATAAATCAAGTGAGTGAAAAAAATAAAATAGGCAAAACGAGGTGAGTACCGTTGTCGCGAGGTTAGTGCGCTGAATCTCCGGCACCGGAGTCGGCAGCATCTCGTCGCGGTAGGCGCGCTCCGTGTACAGCCGGTAGCACTTGCCGGGGCCCGTGCGTCCGGCGCGACCCGCACGCTGCTTCGCCGCCGCCTGCGCACACGCACACGCACACGCATCAACATTCACGTTATGTTTGTCTATGCCTAAAGTTACATGTCAAGTTCTTTGACCCTATGGCTTGCATTCTTGAAGTTATACTTCTTTTGTCGCGTTTAGTAGAGGGGAAAATTAAAAGCCACTCGCGTAATGTGACGGAAATGCGACATGATGAAGTTAGTCCATCAATCATAATTTAGCGAATTATTATACTGTTTTTTTTTTTTTTTTTTTTTTATTTATGTAAAAATAATTTGTCAGTGTAAACATTATTTTATATAATAAATAAAAAAAGTTGCTTTTGTTTTGTTACGCCAAAGTAGTATAACTTCTTATGTCTATAGATTGTTTTTAAATATATGTACTTTATAGGTTTAGCTTTTGACCACAAATCTCATCTGATATTAAATCACAATGTGGTCTAAGATGCGCTAAACCTAGAGAGACTGGCTCTCAAGTGACCCACCGGAACATACCTTTAGATGCTTTGTAACATATTTTCAACTTGTGTGTAGTAGCTAACCAGACGGACTTTATAAAATACCCTACCACCAAGAGGGATTATTTATAAACATTTGCACTATCGACATATCGATATGCGACTACTTATATGCAAAATCATATCAAAATACATGGACGTATAAAAAAGGGCGGACGCAGTGCTGCTCAGACAAAAGTGAAGCACAACAATGACGGACACGTGTGTGAGAGTTTTTAGAGTAATGCCATGAGCAGACAATTTATCCATTTAAAAAAAAGCGAGAACATTACTTCAGTGTCAGTAAACTCTCGCACATCAAAGGATTTTGTCGTAATAAACATGAACTACGCGGCATTATTTCAGTCGGCGCACGAGGTATGAATAAAAGAAAGATCTCTTTTATTAATTATTATATTGTAGTTAAATACAATACAAAACAATCAATGTAAAGATATTTTTATTTATTTAGTATGCTTTGTTAGAATTCCTTATATTGGGTTTATATACTTGTCCTTTACTTTCAAGGATACCATTCAAGGGAAAATAAAATGATTATTTAAATATTTTCCGGCAATAAATGCAACCAATAGACTGTGAATATGTAGTATTAGTTTAGTAAACATTTATTTATTCCATAAATGAATTATAATTTATTCATTATAACATTTAATAATATTATCATTATTTTCATAAATAAATTGTGTTCGAACGAATTACTATCAATTTACCACACTTCCGAGGTAATTTGTATGTTTAATTATTGGCAGTACTGGCCGGTATTATCCTATAATTAAATCGCAATAATTTTACGTAAAAGGAAGAAATCAATTAAATACATTACAAGTTTACTTGTGAAATGACATCCCTTGATTTTTATAAATGAAACTACTATGGTTTCCACACCTTTTTACTACACATGACGGCAATTTTAAATGTTTTACTAAACACGTCAAAACCGTTACTCGGGCGAGGTTTAAAGCGGTAATGGCGGGCGGTTGACTTACTATGGTGTAAATGTGTGCGTGCATACTGGTACGTATAAGCGAACTGACTTACTATGAGTGATTCACCTTTCTCCTAGTGAACGTTCCGTTCGCCCTTTTTTATACGTCCATTTCAAAATATTACATTTAATAAGTATTAAATGGGGTTTAACCGCGACATATCACCGTAATAACATCACTATAGCTCAAGCACGAATCACCCTTTATCTCCAACTGAAAGCTAAACGCACGCATAATAAGAAACAAAATAAGGAATATCCCGGAGCCATTTTTAGCTTGGGTGTAATGGATGAAGCGTACCTGGACACCAGGTAGGACCTTAGCCTTATTGGCAAATTAAGCCAGCGCTAGGCCAGTAGTAAATGTTATAAGAAGGCCCTGGGTTGTGTGTGATAAACGAATTTTGGAGAAAACAGTACTAAAAAAAGTTTTCCCACCTGGTATACCTATATACCCATATATATTTTACTTTTCTAGTAGGCACCCGGCCCCCAGAAATGAGTGACCAGAAATATTTGGTTTATGAAAATACTTAAAAATAAAATAAATGTTGTCCACTTGGAAGGTCCACGCGCTAACATGAGGTAAAGACGGTGCTAAGAGACCCCATATATGTATAAAATCTTATCTATAGCTAGACCGCTATAATGGCGACCTTCCATAAATTTGGCCCAACGCGGGGTGGCGGGTGTGGTTGGATATAAACGGTATTAGATTAAATCATATATCTTCAGATAATTTTACGTATGTTATTGCAAATGTGATGGATAACATAAATAACATTCTTTAATATAAATTATATTGTTGTCTTGTTACTACAAGTCTTGTAAGAGCTATATACATTTTCAAGATAATTCCATACGGCACATTCTGCTTTATAATGGAAAGTAATTATAATACTATAATAATTATACATTATTATATATATAATATTATGAAGCATTACTTTGATTTATTTCAAACTTTTTAAACGCAGCGTCGGTAATTCCATTTTGCTAAAATTATCTCATGTGTAGCAGACACAAAGACAAAATTGCGCACGCCCTCACGTCACACGTCTATTGCTGCCGGCGGCCGGCAACATAAAAAAAAAATCCCCGAAAAAATTACGGAGGGTCGCGCTTAATGCAGTCCGGCTATAGTAAAGTTTTTACCAACGCTCCAAACAAGAAGGCCAAGATTTTTAAAATAGAAAACAAATAACATACCTGAGAGATAGGCGTAACGACCAGGGAGTCCATCCCGGTCTTCGAATTGTACACCTTCTGTTTCACGAAACCTGGATCCACTACGTAATATATGCCATCAATTGTCAACGAGGTTTCTGCTATATTGGTGGCTATCACAACCTTCCTGGACCCCGGCGGGGCGGGTTCGAAGATTCTCGTCTGCATTTCAGATGGCAACGCGGAGTATACCGGCAGAATGATCAGCTCAGGCACGTCCTGGCCCAGAGACTTCATTCTCTCGTACAATATTTCACAGGCTGTATCGATCTCCTCCTGTCCAGTCAGGAACAGGAGTATATCACCAGGTGGTTCTCTTAAATGTATCTGCATCACTGTGATCAACGACGCATCAAGGTAATCCGTCTCTGGTTCTTTAGTGTACAGCACTTCGACGGGGAACGTCCTGCCTGGTATCGTGAAGATGGGCGCTTCGAAGAAGTATTGAGAGAACTTCACGGCATCCAAGGTCGCGGACGTGACGATCAGTTTCAATTCAGGCCGTTTCTGTACCGCTTGTTTGAGCAGGCCGAAGAGTACGTCCGTGTGGATGGTGCGCTCGTGAGCCTCGTCCAACATGATCACGGAGTACGTTTTCAGGTCGAGATCCATGAGACACTCGCGGAGTAACATACCGTCTGTCATGTACCTGTAGTTATTACATAAGTTTATTATTGACAGTGACTTCTAAAAATTGATAAATTAGCTTATTATTTACATATCAAAATGTTATTTAATGAAATAAATGACGACTAACTTGATAACGGTCTCCGGGCTGGTGCAGTCTTCGAAACGTATGGTGTAGCCGACCTCCTGTCCGAGCCTGCAGCCGAACTCCTCGGCGACGCGCTTGGCGACCGACATGGCGGCGACGCGGCGCGGCTGCGTGCACGCTATCTTCCCGCGCGCCGTCAGCCCGCACTCGGCGAGGTACTGCGTTATCTGCGTCGTCTTCCCCGACCCGGTCTCGCCGATCACTATCAATATTTGGTTGTCCGCTACAGCCTTTCAACAAAATATTCACTTATTCATGTGAAACATCTATCAATCTAATGGGACGTCGCTACGTGCCATTCCACCAGCGTCACGTACGGTTGGCTGTTTCCGTAACAGATTTATACTGAACGCTTCTCTCTCTACTATAACTTGTATACTCTACTTAAGTACTTTACATGTATGTTAGTAGTGTGTCAGCAAGAAATATTAATTCTATACCTATATTTGAAATTAAATTTATTGGGTTCCAATAGGCAGGTGCCTCATATCAAAATTGGCTCAATAAATTAATATTTTCTGTAGTATTCGACTTAGGAAACCAATATTTATCGATTACAGATATTTAAAGTGTAAGATGGCTACATATTATCAATTAATTTATTTTTTTATATTTAAATTTGAACTCTGAAAACGCTGTTAGTCTACATATATCTTTGCTGTGACCTGTGACGTCAAACAGGTTGTAAACAAATATTTGGCATTTAGCAAACATTCACCATTGTATAAAGCTCAATACTTTTTATTAAAATGACGTTTACTAAATGTCAAATATGTTTTTTCGACCCGTATGACGTTACAGCAAAGATAATATATAGACTAATATGACTGAGAGCGTTTTCGCCTGTTTACAAAAGATAATCTTTTAAAATAAAGATTTGCGGTTTTCGTTGTCCTAAAAAATAATTAATATATTTTTTTCTATGATCGGACAATAATTAACAATTTAAGATCTACTTTAAAAAAGAGTCAACTAGCCTATTATTTTTACTCATCTTGCATTGTTAATGTTCCACAAGATAAAATATTATTACCTTAGTCAACTCATCCCTCAGTTTGTAAATAGGCAGCGATTGTCTCTGCTCCAGTAACGATAGGTTCGTCTTCTTTCCGAATGATGATTTCTTTCCGCCAATGACGTGTTTCTTCCACTCGGGCAGGTCTTGAGCCGTGATGCCCGTGCCTCTCATATTCGCCGCGAGGGTTCTGCCGTCGCTCTCCGGCAGAGGGTCTATCCAGTTCTTATTTAGACCTGATTAAAGTACAAGAGAGTAAGTATATATTTTCAAATTTAAATCAAATCTTGTCTAAGGGACATTAATAATTAATTACGATGATAGATGATTTCATTATTAATAGTGATTCATTTATTCTTAAAATCTATACAAAGCCAACATAAGCCCAAAGCTCACGTCGTTTAAAAAGACCGATAACTTGTGTTACATTAATAGCTAATATAGATCCAAACCTCAAGGTGAATTAAAAGGTCGATAACTTTATTGACCTTGATCCACTTAAAAGTACTACAAATAATAATTGTATTGTTTTAGTTTTTTTATCAATAGACCAATATTATATAAAACTAGATGTGCTTGCGTGGAACACAGAATGTCCACGATTGGGAACACAGGCGAATCGTGCTCATTATTCAGAATTATTTTTATTTGTGTGGAACTCCAACATTTTTTCTAAAATAAAAGTAGCCTAAGTTACTCCTTATAACATCAGCTATCTGTCAGTGAAAGTCCCGTCAAAATCGGTCCAACCGTTACTGAGATTAACCGGAACAAACAAACAGACAGAAAAATATTTAAAAAAATGTCTTTTTTGTTATAGGTTCCGTGTATACTTTCATATGCATTTAGTAAAAAGTTGGTATTTTGACATTACAAACAGACACATCAATTTTAATTAACTAGATAACTTTAATTTTTAACATACTGTTAACTCGCAGATTGATATAATTTTAGTAACCTATTGAAGGACTATTTCTGAGATACAGTCCTGAGTCCTTATTAAAGTTAACGTGCAAACTCACCTGTTGGTAAACTCTCCATCTCCTGCTCCCTTTGTATCATTTTCTGCTCTCTTCTCTCCTTCGCCAGAGCGGACTGCATCATAGCAGCCTGTGCCAGAGACCCGTCAGGATTCTTGACGATTCTTACTGGTGACAGGTCATGTAAGGCTCGACCGTGGCCTTGAAGGAAAGGCGGTTCGTCTTCCACCAGCTCTATCTCGATATCCGCTTCACCATCCTCTTCTTTCGGCAACAGACCAGTTTCCTCATCGAAATCTGGCAACTCGCTTTTATCAATGACACCTGATGAGATCATCTGTAAGGAGATTGTTTAATTTTATAAAGAAACTAGCTTTGCCCGTGGCTTCTCATTGTAAAAGGTATTTAAAAAAGAATTATTACATAAAAGGATTAAAAGAAGCTAAAAGAAGCGTATTAAAATTGTAACATGTTTTTGATTTCCCAAAGGTGTATAATATATTCATTTTTTTTTTACTACAAAAGTCGCAAATAGGCATACGGCCCGCCTAATGATAAGCGGCTACCGTAGCCTATGTACGCCTGCAATACCATAGGTATCACAAGCGCGTTGCAGATCTTGAATCCCCTACTCCAAGGAGCTCTGGAAACCCTACTCACCGCAGAAACACAACACAAGGTCATTTGGCTGCGATCTTCTATACGGTGTCATTTGATATTAAAGTAATTTCTAGTTTATATTGATAGATAAAATTTATTGTTAGGTGCAAAAATTGGATAAACATTAACTTTTTAAAATAGTTTCTTTTTGCTATATCTAAAAGTATAAGCAATACTTATATAGCCTATCAATCAAATTATGACATACTTCTGTGTACAAAATTTCATAAGAATATTTTAAGCAGACGGACAAAAAGAATTTAAATGTCATATTTGTCATCAGTGTCCTTTATAATAAACTAGCTGTGCCCGCAGCTCCGCTCGCGTGGATTACAGAATGCAATTGGTCGAGCGCACGGGCGAATCGTGCTGCCCGCGCGCAAAAAACGGAAGACAAAAATGCTTATATATGCAATCCCTAACTGTTTTGTAGATGTTTTTAAGATGTACAATTATGTACAATAGAACATTAATTTGATATATCTCGTATGGTTTACTCCGCGTAAGCACTTTAAGCAGGCCAAATGAGTCTTTTTTCCGAATTGGTTCACCATTATCGTCACTGTTTATTTCGTATGTTACTTTATGTAACAAAATATATTCTGGTCATAGATATAACATAGCCCTTAAATTAAAATAAAAACACGTTAATCAGATAAGTGATTTTCGCGTGAAAAGAACATAAACGGACAGACAGACAGTGAGACGTTGACTTTTATAATATGTATGTATATGAACAAATGTCTATCAGGAAAGCTGGAAATATAATTATATATAAAATAAGCACAACAGATTTATTCTTATAGAAAACATATTTAAAGGGTTGATCATTCTTTTACAACTCACCTGTTTGATCTCCCACCTTTCTGGACTAGAGATCCTGGTGACTCTCTTCCGACTTGAATCTTCATCGGGATCAAGTCCTCCTTGTAGTCCCGCTAAGACAGTCGCAGCTGGAGCTGGACGATCCGGATTCCGACCTTCACGTTCAGCCTAGTAATAAAGGACAGTTATTTCATATATCTTTTATTTCCAAAGTTTGTAAGAATTTATTAATACTGCAGGATAGGAACCTCGATAGATCACCAGGACAGAAGACAGAATTTCATAAAATGAGATGAGGTTTGATATTTTCTTTTATTTTTTTCGAAACAAATAATTTATCAAAAAATTATTAGCTACTTCTGCCTGCAAAACATGAACAGTAGTTTCATCTACCTACAACATGAAATCTTTGAATTTAAATAAGTTTGTAAATAAATAGATGTGTAAATGAATGTCCTAAATAAACTAAAATAATAATCTTCTAATAATAAAAATAATTATCTTTTGCACTGACCGACAGAGGTACCAAGATAATTTGTGTATAAGCTGACCCAAGCAGCCCTCTAGTTTATCCTACATAGCTTGGTTCTTATAAGAGACCTTGACTTATCAAAAAAAGTATTGATTTTTGGGCCGCTATTATAAAATGTAAATTACTATTATGGTTTCTTGAATTATAATCAATTTTAATAAATTAAAATACACAGAGCCAATAGAGAGCCAATTCTTCTGTTTCAGACAGCATGTTGTTTCACCTGATATAGAATTACTTTCCTTAGAGGACCTGCCATAATTTTTTATATTGAAGCATTAAGAAAATAGTAAGTGTTGCAGGCATGTCCAATTTGAAAACTTTAGCTTGGGCAGAACTCAAAATAATCTATATAATATACTGAATACCAATTAGTAGTTTAAAAGAAGACAATAAAATGGCTATATTTATGGATCATATTATATTACCTCTAAATGTGCATGAGATGTTGGATTCAGATCTTTCCCAGTATCTTGGCAGACATCTTTCATTGTCAGGGATACTTTTTGTCCAGTTATGGATAGAACCTTAATCTGAAATATTAATGACATACAATGTACAATCTATAATTTATCCACTCATAATATATTTAAATAATATTATCTTGCTTTATAGTATCTTATTAGACTTTTAAATGCTGGACTTATTACCAGATCTAGACAGATTGGTATAATACTATCTACAAGAATATAGATAAGTTAAACTCTCACCTTTACTTTATCTCCTCTATTTACAATATCTGATACATTGGTGACTCTGCCCTCGGACCTTAGCTGTGATATGTGTACAAGACCTTCCCATTTTTTTCGGACACCTTCAATTTGCACGAAACAACCAAACGGCACTATGTTTGCTACGCGGCCATTATATATCTGAAAGTAAACACCATATTTTTTTATCTTAGCACAGCAAAGAGACAGCACTGTGCCTGTACTGTACAGTCAAAAAAAGGAAATATGTCCCACAGAGAGATTGTCAGTCATCATTGTAATTTATTTATTTATTTGGAGTGCCAGTCTGTGCATCAAATATAGTTACAGAAAAAGCAAACTGAAAAAGAAAATACACTTACTTTTCCAGGCTCAGGATCATCACTCATTTCAACATCTGGACTCTTCTTCCTAGGTTTCTTACCATAATCACCATGCTTGTCATCTTTGTCATAAGAATTTGGCCTTTTTCCTCTTGACCTAGATCTTCTGCCTCGTGACCGTGATCTTCTACCACGCGACCTTGATCTTCTGCCTCGTGACCTTGATCGTTTACCTCTCGACCTCGATCTTCGGCCTTTCGACCTTGACCTTCTACGCCTGTCCCGTGACCTTGATCTGTTTCTCTGACGACTTGTCGATCTCCTCCTTTTATCCTCATCCTGACTTTTACTCCTACGGTTTCTACGATTATTTAGCTTATCTACACTTCTGCTCCGTCTTTTTTTTCTATCTCTAGAGTCTTCCATTCTTCTAGTTTTCTCTCGACTGGGGCTTCTTTCACGTTTCTTTATATTTTTTGTCTCATACATAGAGCTTAAATTTGACGGAGCAAGAGCTTCCAACTCTGCCATAGCTTGATTGACTGTGTCATGTTTACTAGTTTTAAGATTAGACTCCTCTTTAAAAAAATCTTTGGATGTTACTCTCCTTGCTTTTTGTTCATTGTCACTACCTTCATCGGATGAGAATACTTCAGGTTTTTTGTTAGGTATGGCTAGTCCTGGGAATTTTTGGGCCAGAGGATTTTTGTTTTCTATTTCAGTTTCCTTATCAGTAGTATTGTTTGTAGGTTTCATGTGCTGTATAATCCTTAGCAAGTTTGTCATAAAGGAATCTAAAAACTCAGCTCCATTATCTATAAGGGCTTTTTTGAAATCTTCAAAGGTCGGATGTTTGTCAGCAAGATCAATGATGAATTCAGCTGGAAGAATGTACGAACATAAGAATTTTAGTACAAAAATAATTAAAAACAAACTTACTAACTTTATAATTTGATAATGTGTGCCTTTATTTTAATTGCACTATTCTTATTAAGGCTCTCCAAGGTTAACATAGTATAAACCTAAAATAATAGTAACTTTTCAGATTCTTCGTTTATAAATTCAATTCTGAACTATTGCAATAATCAACTGGACCTAATATATAATAATAAAATCCTTAAATCATATAAGAATATTATTACCAATATATTTGTTACATATATACTGTTTTTAATAATTTCCTTCTGTAACTTTTATCCATGTGCCATTGGTGTCATATGCCCAAAATAAAATCATAGATTGTACCAATTACAAAGAATACAATAATCATATGACAAAATGTTCATTTACAAAATATAAAAACTTATAAAATCCTTTGTATATTAACCAATAAAAGGCTAAAAAGAAACATATCTCACCTAAATCCTTGTCATTCAACCCTAAATGATTATCCAGTTCGGTACACACTTTAGAAACAAGTGATAAATGTTCTAATTTAGCAACTTCATCCATTTTTATATATTATTTCACAACGATAAGTAAATTTACAAATAACAATATGTAATTCAAGTAATGAAAATATCATCAGTTCTTCTTCTTCTTGTTTTGGCGCCGCAATAAGCACTTGCCAGTGTCAATGTGTTTGTCTTCGTAGTATTTTTTATATTCAAAGTTTGTTCAACAAGATGGTGGCTCTCTTGTTAGAACTATCTAAGGAGTATTTGTGACATCTCAAAATGCATGTTTCCAGTTAATATTTACAATCCACTTCACGAAAGCACAATAACCAAACTATATTACGTAAAATACCACCAATATTACACAATATAGGGCCAAAGAACCTAAGTTAATAAATTAAAAATAAAAACCACTACATAGCAGCTCAAGATCCCTCCAAAAACTACCACAGAGAAAAACTACACTGACTATATGAAAATATCCACCAATGGTTTATACGTTATTAGTGGTCAACTATGAGTAAGGAATGATGGATAATAATCGATAGTAGATAAATATCGATATTTTTACTCGACGACTCATTAATGTTAAGTTAATAATATCGTAACATCGACATACTTTAGGTCATCTAGCGTGAATTAGGTGTACTTAAATACAGATTTACACTATGATGACGCTGATCAATGTAACTGAATAAAACTAGGAGCATTTCATCTGTACTTTTGTGTGAACAAATTGAGAATCCGACTAGATGTTAAATAAGTATAGTTTGATTACATTGGCAGCTGGCCGATGTGAAACAATTATTTTGTACAGATAATATGCATAAAAGGATCGTTTATTAAGGGAAATAAATTATAGCTCATGGCCACAGCACAGATCAATGGCTTAGCTATTTAGCTATGAAATTATGCAAATGACAAAACACTGTAGTGTACTATGGAAGCGAAGGCAGAGAAGAAAATAGACCCACAGATCGTGTAACCGGGATGAGGATTGAGATAGTGATATTTTAGATTAGTGTTATCATTTTATTCGATTCTAACTATGCTTTTACGTATTAAAAAACTCTGTTCAATGTGAGATGTACAATAAAATAAAAATTTACTTTATTCTCGTTTTAAAAAAAAGATCTCGAAAAAGATACTTTCAACCTGAACTATTTTTGACAGTTATGGTACTATTAAACAAAAAAAAACGTGTACAGCTATAGAAACACTAACTCGATATGACCCTCTTTCTTTTGCTCTTCATATTATTTACCCCTATAAATGTGGCATGATTGTTTGACACAGTCGCATCATGGTATAAAAATAGTGTATTTTTCCAAAACCAGTTTATTACGTGGTCACCTCTATTGTCGTCAGTCCACATCACCATATAAAAATATGAACAGTGGAATGTTTCTCAGAAATTGCTGTTTGTTAACGACGAATATATTAGTTGTGTAATGGTTGTCCTTTTTCCAACTCGGTGAAATAACTATACCTTTTTACCCGCCTTTTGCCGCTTTTTTATAATAAAGTTTGGATATTGTGCCCAAGTAAAGTGTATTGGAAGTAATAAAATGGATCATGTATTCTGAGATGCCACAAAAACTCCGTAGAAAGTTCTAACAATCCACCATTTTGTTAGGATCCTGAAATCTTCATAAAACTGGAAATGATTTTCGCTCGATAATGGCAGTAATGGTCGTCAATAAAGAGGACCGGTTGTGAAGTTAGGAAAAGGAAGAAGAAGAAATAAGAACGCACAATGTCATTTATTTTTGTTTGTTACTACAGTTATATTACTTGTCACTTATGACTGTTAAGTCTCACTGTTAATTGACAGTCATAGGTCTGTTGATATTTTTTATGTTTCATTAAATTCATAAATTCCGTTGACATTCATGACATCAATGATCTAATCTTTACATAAACCAACAACAATTTTAATAAAAATCGATTATAAACCAACATCAACAGCAACATCAATGTTCATCGACATCCCTACTATGGAGCGATTGGCGAAGTAGTGTATTTGTACACTATTTCAACAATTTGTAAAATAATTATTTCACACTCACAGAGCACTTTTTGCTGTACTGAAACTCAAACGTTTACAGCTTGCAAACTATTTTAGGCAAGTGGGTTTATGTAATTTTCTCTTATAAATCATTCTCATGGAAAACAACACGGACCATTCTGAACCAAACAGCTTCAGTCCACTAACAGTACAAGATGTAGATGTCGATTTTTTACCTATTGTATACGAAATAATACGAAGGTATTATACGTAACATTTATATTTGCAAATTCTTTGTATCTTATTTATCATTTATATAGTTTATCTTCATTGTTATAGCGTTGAGAGGGATTATCACGATAACGCTGCAAAAGCCAGAGAATCGCAGGAGTGCAGTCAGAGGGTGTTAGAATTGCAAAAGAAATTTGAAGTCGCGAGGGCGCAGGTTAAAATATCATTATTAATTTCAAAATTAAGTCATTATAAACTAAAGTAAACCTGTTGAAGTGTATTCTAAACGTTAATTCTTTATAACTACAAGACGCATCTATTTTTCAAATATGCTAGGTTAGGTTCATATTTGGAAAACCCACTTACATAACTGTAATCACACTAACTACAGATTTGATAGTAAAAACTGGGCCTGGTATGATTTGGTAGCATATCATACACTATGGTTGAATATTTTTATAAAGAGAACACAGTACTAACCAAATTTAATTTATTTCTTTTATTTGTGACATCCAATTGGCTCTGTGCCAGTGTATACTGTATAGTGAGTTTCACCTCTAATATTTTAACATAATGTTATATTCATTCTAATTAACTTCTATTCTTTTAATTTATTTTTTCATTCTAATTAACTTACCTATTTTGGCTCAGTGATCTAACAAGGGTCTTGGCCTCGAAACAAGAGCATGCCACTTGTCCTGATCCTGCACAGTTTCTTGACAATTGTCAGCTTGAAACTGATGCAGATCCGCCTCTACTGTCACCCTATCCATAACTGGGCTGACCAACTGGACGTCTAGTTAGCCATCCTAAGTATGCTCTTTTGACTGCTTGATCCACCCTATTTCTCTATAGGTGGTCGAGCCAGCAAAATCTATGTGATTTTGTTTTGCTGATGATGTTGGAGCACTTTCCTCTCTGCCATCAGGATCTGGTTTTCTTCTTTCTTGTATGACTTACTGATACCTATTGTTTTATTTTCAGTGGAAATATGGTGTAAACCCAACAAACCATTATTATTTTTTCTAAATTGTATTGGCAACATCTCATCTCAGGGAGTCATGACTCACAGCCTTTTTATCTTCCTGTTCACTACATTCTCTTGTAGTGTGCAGACAGTTAATTAAAAACCACTTTAAGTCAAATTTGTCATTTTTCATTACCACACCTTTATAAAAGCGTTAATATAACTGTATGAGTCCTACAACAAAATTCCAATTTCTTTTTGCCACCTCTTTGTCTTGTTTTATATTTACATAAAATAGATTGTAAGAGATAACTTTTATTTATAGATCAAAAGGTTACCTGGTATCGATTACAACAAGCAGGACCAACTGAAACAGTTTGAGATACTGAGAACACAATTGAGGCTGAAACGGGAACTACTGCAGAAGTACCGGAATATGTGCTCTTTTGAGACATCATTTAAGTGAAAAAAATGCCACTTCGTGCCCTACTTAGATATTTAGCGAATAATGAACACCTCGTGCAAAAGATTGCAGAGTCCTATCCTGTCAGGCGAGCAGCACAACTGGCAATAGCAGTGTTTTATAGAGGAAAAGAGAAACTTGGTGATGTAGATCCACAGAAGGTTAATAGTTTTATATCTTTTTTAAGAAAATTTAGTGCGAGTCTTAAAGATGGTATTCAAGATGCCAAGAAACAACTAAAAAAATAGTATAATTTTTGTATTAATTTTGAAATTGTGTTAGCCTATTACTTTCAATAGGTATCAAATGTGTTGTAATAATACAATGGATTATAAATAAATTCAAACCTATCTTTATTGGCATTATTTCCAAATTTAGGATCAAATTGTTGTATAAAATTTTATATTTGTAAGTGTTTAAGCGTGGGCGTCTAGCAATACCACCATTTTTTTAAAATTCCTTAACCTAAACATCCATTTTAAGAGGGGATATGGTGGCCATTTTTGCGTACTTCATTCATTTTTGTAGCTATCTGTGAAAAATGAGTGTACAGTAGTTAAATAATGGAACAGCTCAGATTAAAGATTTGCATTGCTTGAAGAGGAAGAAAATATTCACACCGACAGAATACAAAAAAATCGTCTAGAGTTCTCCGCTGACGGATTCCATCGCCTAGGTCGCCCAGCTGTGTGTTCCTCTGATGCCTCTGATGGATGTTATCCATTATAATACAGTTTTACAAAGAGTTATAAATAAAATAAGAACAATAATTATATAGTTTGAGCTATTTTTTATTTCACTCTAAACAAATAATTAAAAATATAAATCTTTACTTATTGCTAGTAGAAAAAAATCACAATATTGTAATGGTATTTGTAAATATAGAAATACTGTAATATGGAGCAAAGCAGCTAGCCACACTGACACTATGGAGCATTTATAGAAAAAACCAACGATATAAGATTCATTTCCCTATTCAAATTTTTAATTGTCCAAGTGATAAAAATTTATTAACAGTAAATATTTGCATATTTGTCTATTTTTTTATTATTATATAAAACTACAAATAAAACATTGGATGATAATAACATCTTGCAACAAAATTGCTGCCATAAAACAAAAAAAAAAAAACGCACCTATTGTGAAAACAAGAAATAAAAATAACCAAGAATTAATACATTCACAATTAACCTTGTGAATTTAAAATGGTTTATGTGGTATTAACGAAATATTACTATTTACATAGTGGTAGTATTCTATAAATGAATACCTATACGAAAGAGTCACACGAATACACCTAATATGTACGTAATAAATCCAAGTAACATTGTACTCTTAGTTGTTAAGGCTTCACTACACTCTAGCCGAGAATTTTCATAAGAAAGATAAATAAAAACACCTAGCTTTTCATTAATAAGTTTTTTTTTTCACACTACTTTGTAACATTGTCGATCATATAAGTTGCTTCTATGGAGGCTAAAATTTAGGAATAGTGAGTAATATGCTTAAGGTATCCATTCAAAAAAATCACCAAATGGGCTAAGTTACGAAAAAAGTACGACCTACATTTTTATTTTATTTAAATTCACATGTAGCTTCGCCAATCTGTACAAAGGGAGTCATCATAAAATGAGGAAACTTTACTTGAGATCAAAGTTGGCTTAAACCACCACTATATGACGTAATTGGCACTTTATTGATACTAATGCCAACTAACTTAAACTCGATTTCTTGAAAACTTAATGTACCGAATTCTTCATCTTTAACCTCCACAGTCGCCTCTATTGTCCTGAGAGTGTCATACCAGAGAAAAGTATGTACATTGAACACTCGTAAATGGTGCATTTCTAATTTAGTAATTAACTTAATGCAATCACACTTACAAACGTCAGTGTGTAAAAAAAGATTCTCACTTTATTTTACTAATTTCAGTAAATTTAGTTTACTGTTTTACCGAATTTTAATCCTGTCCCGTGTTTTGAATCATGTAGTTACAAAGTAGGCAATCCTAATTGTAATTCTTCACCCTTACAACAACTTACACCCAGAGTGAGAAAAACATGAATAATGAAGTGCGTCATCATCCTTGTTTTCCAGCGAGTGTATACAGTAGCCAGTAATTCCTGTGCAATAAGCGAGAAAAGCTCAGAATGTAGTATGTTAACTTTAAAAAAATATTTCTATGTGCTGTATCTTATATTTAGAAAAAATATTGTTAACTTGATAACTTTAAAGTTCTTTAATAGATTCAATAATTTCACAAAAAAATTTAAACAAATAATATATTACCATCCCGTGATAACTTAAAACTGACACATTTGTCTTACAATGTTGCCATTCTTAATATATGCATTTAACATAAATGTAATATCTCTATTTAATTATTGAAGATCATGAGAATAATCCAATGCCAATCTCCCCTGGACAGAATATTTTTCGAATCTTCAGAGTTCAAACAGTGCTTTAAAATATGGTGGCTTTCTTGTTAAAATTGTCCAGGGACTTTTTGTGGAAACTAAAAAGTCAGTCATGCTCTAGTTATTATTTATAATTCAGTTCACTTAAGCACAATAACAAAACTATATCACGCAAAACACCACAAATATTAAATAATGTAAATATTAAATAGGTCCAAATAATGTAAAT
The DNA here is from genome assembly GCA_947532125.1 of Saturnia pavonia. Taxonomy (NCBI): domain Eukaryota; kingdom Metazoa; phylum Arthropoda; class Insecta; order Lepidoptera; family Saturniidae; genus Saturnia; species Saturnia pavonia. The sequence continues at coordinate 2,302,037 of OX383899.1, read as the reverse complement.
CTATGAATTAAAATAAAAACCACAAGATCCCATCAAAAACTCGTTATATGAAATTCTAATTGTAGCTTGAAATTTCTTGGTTTTTTTTTCTAGGTACTTACTGTATTTACTTGCGCAAATATTCTGCAATCAAACGAAGAAAATGTACCTCTTTTATTGTACTGTAGGAACAATGTTCTTAACAAAACTGCTAGGACAGATATTTGACAATAACCTGGCAGAAACGTGTGATGTTGAACGCGGTAGTCGCTAGTTCAGTTTGCCACGACGGTGGGCTGTTCGGGTGGTTTGTCGTGACGCTTGCGGGTCCTGCGCCCCCCGCCGCCCCCACCGCCGCCCCCGCCCCCTCCGGCGCCCCCGGCCGCCGCGCTGCGCTTGTCCGCCTGCACCTCGAACGGAGAGTCGACCGCCGTCACATCGGTCTCTTGCTGGGTACAGTACATACGAGATAATTAGAGAATTCATCTCAAGAACAACACACTTACATGGAGATAACGATTAATTAGTGAACATTATAAAAAGCGGGACGGTAGGGTATTTGTGCTAAACTGGATGGCGACTGTCACGTGGACAATTAAAAACGTATAATTTCCGAAATAAATATATTAAAAGGTAATGAAAATGAAATGCAAAATAGATTAATAAGTGTATTCCGAAGGCATTAACATTAAGTGAGATATAAAAACAGAGTACTTTTTTATAGTATATTAATAATAGTAAAACCTTCACTAATAAGAAATAGTCCACGTTTTGAATATATCTCAAGCCAGCATGAATGAATGCGTCCGCCAGGTTTTCCATTCGTTTAATAAAAATTCTCGACTCTTGACAATTACGAGTAAATAGTTTCAATTCTTTAGAATATCGATTACAATATGAGGGGTCTCTTGCTGTGTAAGTATTGACTCAAAATAATAATGTAAAATAAGAAAATATAAATAAACTTGTAAAAATCTTGTACAATAATGTACGTGTTTTTCATAGGCGTCCGATCGGTAAGTCATCTTGAATGTTCTCTGAATTCAATTATTTTTATCATCCTTCTAAATTTTTTTAGCTTTTAGCTTAATTAATTCTTTCAGCCAAAAGTACAATCTTTGTATACGGACTACTTATTTGATATATATATCGTAAAAGAAGTTTGTATTACAATATTAAAATATAATAAATGAACTAAAGATATGATGCCCTCGGAAAGCAACCGAAAACACAATAAATGAATTAATGAAGAATCAAATAAGGTGAAATAAATATATATAATTAAAAGATAAAAATGATTGATAAAACAATCATTACACGACCACCATACACACGGGTTTAAACTCGCCACAGTGATTGTTTTGGTTTGTGGCGTTTTGGAATAAACCAGTGTATATCCGGTTCCAAAGGCTTGCAGACCGGTATGATAGTGACGATTAGCAGTGTATTGCCGATCTCTCAGAAGACGCCGTTGTTTTTAGATTGTACTGTGCTTATCATCAGGCAGTGCAGCGGATTGGTCGCCAGGTTTGTGACGTTATAATGTTAAAGGAATTTCATCGCTTAAGAGTCACAACACTATATCAGCTGTGTGCTACAATGAGTAGAAACTAACATTGTGACGTCAAACGAGCTCGGGTTTGTTCGGGAACGATCGGCGCGTTTTCGGTACTGTATTAAATATTTTTTTTAATTTGATATTATTCTTTAATTATAGCGAAAAATAAACTGAAAATAGTTTTGTTATAAAACTTATATCTTTCCATATATTTTTTTTAAACCTAGCTTCAAAAAAGTATTATAATTTCAGTGATGGCTAACATCATCATGTCGCACTTCCATCAACACTAAATTTTATCCCCTGCTAAACGTGCCAAAAGTAACATAACTCCCAAAAATGCGTACAACCTACTAAAAAAATAAGAAAGGGTTAACATAAGTGGAATAAGTATCACTCACCAAGTGCGAGTCGTTTGCATGCGACGTGTTGTTGTGTGCGGCGCGACGCTCGTGACGCTCGTGCTTATCGAGGCGGGTCGCGTTCGGCTGCGGCTTCAACGGCAGCGGGTCCGGCCGCAGCACGTTACCAACGGCTTTAGTTCGACCCTCACGGAACACCTATATACCGATCATCGATTTTTTTTATTCTAGGTTAATGTTCAGCTGCAATTTCACTTGGTCTTAAGTGACTAGGTTATTAGAAATGATGCCAGTTTTTAAGTGCAGCTGCCGGAACACACCTATAGGTGTTTGGCGACAGACTTTCAACATGAAGGTGGTAGGTATAGCCAGACGGGCGTTAGAAAATTGCTTATTACAGTACTATGTTTTCATTATATAGAATCTTCTAGTAGGAGTAGCTATCATCAATAAGGCAGTCTAAATGTGATTCAAAAATTCTGCTCATGAGCAGTTTCGGAACCCTTTTTAAAGTGTGATAATTCGCTTTTTGTTATGACGTCACGTATATGGTCCGCATTATATAGTATGGAAAAAATAATAATGGAATATAAGAAGATCGAAAACACAGATCGCAGCGCGATATACTGGAACCATCAGGTGTAAAGCATATGTGCACATAAAGAAGTATCATTGAATTAGTGAACTTAGGCCAAGTTGACGCTTTGTCCAGTGTTGTGCAAGTGAATTCTAACATAGCTCACAAACGAATAACTTTGTTTATAAGAGAAAAAACTAGAAGGCATATTTTATTTAAAAAAAAAGAGAATTATTGTAAATAAATAAATCAAACTTAAGTGTTAAAATAACGGTATCCCAGCTTAATAAATAAAATAATTACATTAGAATAAGTAAAGATTGTTGTTATATAATTACAGTTTAATGTCAAGTCTATATATAAAGGTGTTAAGAGATATACTAGGTAGATGGTTTAGACTGACCATCCTCTGGCCATGCCTCAGGTACTCCGGGTGTTTGATGAAGCGGAATTTGACTAGAGCCTTGTCGCCGGTTCGCAGGCAATCGCGGGACATCGTTAGGATCGATGCCGTCTGTCGGATACTGCCACAGTGCACTGCGTCAATAATCAATATAGAATTTATATAAACTACAATAAAAGGAACTATTAAAGGAAGGACCGGATTTAAACGTTAGGAGGATATAATATATAGGGGACCAGCAAATATTACGCAAACAGGCTTAGGGAGACGGGGGACAATTGTTTTCAAATTAATATTACTATTTTTATTGTTGTTATTATAGTATACCGAATTACTTTTTACATTTCTTACTAAATAAATGGATGTTCTGCAAAACAACTTAACTCTACACTAAGTATAGAGTATGTACTGATGTTGAATTCGGCCAATTCTCGATGTAATAGAACGGCTTGAAACCGCTTACCTATTATCATTTAGGTGAGGAGGGCGTTACAAAGTTCTTAGTTTTGCTTACACAGCACAGCTATATTTTTGTTAAAATCATTGAAAGTTTGCTTACGTAATACTTTAACGATCCCATATATATAAACAGTACTTTGGTGTGCTTGTATATATGTTGTTCATACATAGAAAAAAATCAAAATAATTATGTTATTTATTTATGTTTAACTAGCCGTACCTGCGACTCCGCTCGTATAGACAGCATAAGAAATCGTAATCTTTTTATTGTTTTTTTTTTCTGGTTTATTCCTTAAGAAACGGTATAAGGCGCACGGTATGAAAAATATGACGAGTAAATTGAAAGTGCAACATCACGCAAACAATTTTTAACCTTAGAAGTATTCAAGTAAGCTTAAGATTTATTAACTTTTTTTCGTTTGCTGCGACGCGAATCGACCGTCAAAATGAGCGGGAACGACGCGCAGAGCAAATTACATTTTTACATTCATTCTATATCCTATGAGATGCGTTTATTAACTCTTGCGAATTGTAACTATATATTGTAAATTCCAAGACAGTTCTTGAGGTGTAAACTCCAGTCGCGCGTCGGATCTGACATATTTTTATAAGGACCAAGTATATAATGAGTAAAATAAAATAAAAATACTCAAAATCTATCCAATCGTTTTTAAGTGATGCGCGCACAACGGCAACCTTCAATCATTTTATTTATATAGATTTATATCAAATGAAAAAAGAATTTAATTGTATTCTTTACATAACTCTCCCAAAACAACTGCTATAATCAATGACTATTAAATACTTTCCAATCCCATTCCTGAATATTTTTTTTACAAATGAAATATTAAGGTATGTTACTAACCCATAGCTTGATATCGTGACGAGATGGTGGTCGGGTGGTGCAGAACTAGGATTTCACCTTCGAACTGCCAGCACGCCTGCGGGTTCAAGGCCGGGGATACCATCACCATGCCCTTTCTTATCTGTGATCGCTTAATCTGTTTTCAAGTAGTAAAAAACAAACTAGTTAACCCAGTCTTCTCAAACTCGTGTTTATATAGGGCGAAATTTTTCTAATTTATAGCGTTTCCTAAATCATGGAAGCTATGGAACACTCAATAAATCTCTTTTATTTTATGCAACCCTTCATTAAATGATACAAAATTAGCAAAAATTTCGTATAAAGGAAGAAGAACACCAATATTGTCCTTTTCTATGCAGGACATACATTTTTTTTCTTAAATAAATTTAATAATCAGTCATGGGTTATTTTGACAAATGTAACTAATCAACTGGACCCTGATGACTTTTCCACTGACCACACTTTAGACGTCACTATTCTAGTATATTGGCAAAGCAGATGCACTGGCACATGAGGTGTACCAACTAGCTCTTTAGTAATATCACCACCTATTTTATAACTGGAATTATGGACAGCATGCAAATTTGCCATAACACATTGTAAAGGTCTGAGTAAAAAAAATTGAAAAAAAATTATCAGTAGTTACAGGAATTGTCTAGAATGTGCCCGAAACATCGAGTGTTTTTTATTCATAGATTCGAGGAAGTACTTCGTTTATTCACACAAACGAAGCCTTATCGCTCGGACTGCGTCAACAAACAATGGTATACAAGTAGAACGTTCCCCTCCTTTTAAAAACGCCTACAAACACCTTGCTAGAGATTTCGTGATCGTCTCATTTGGCTATATAAGCGAGCCGTATCGCGAGCCACGACAATTTTAATATCGAAAGCGAAGTGAAAACAACAAGCGATATAAACGAAGGCATTTATACTGGGTGATTCTGCAAGTACATTCGATGAGCGATTTGTGAGTTTGTTTTTTAAATTGTATTTATTTAATTGTATCTACAACAGCAGTTTACTACCCACGGGTATAACAATAAAAAAAAGGAGAGGACCTTCTTGAGCGCGAAGCTGGCTGTCTGTCCGCCTCGCACCTCCGGCACGGGCATTCGCTTACGGTGGATACCGCGCACCGCCACCGGCTGGAACCTGCCCAGTGGGTCCGGACCCAGCAGTAGAGTGTCGTTCACACGCACCACGCCCGCCAACGTAGTGCCAGACACCACTGTGCCCACGCCCTAGAGATATACATTTTCTAAATAAATTCATCTGACTAATCGTCCTCTGTAATTCTAAAAACACGATAGAACATTCCTTCGGGGTCATTTAGACCGTTTAGATTACATTTGAGGAATGGATACATATTATAAAACTCAACGTCTCTCTGTCTGTCTGTTTGTTTATGTTATTTTCATTCGAAAACTACTAATCCTATTTACATGGGTTTTCCTTTAATTCAATTCATATTATCTGGCTAGGTTATAGAATATATATGTTTACATAAAGTAACATACGAAATAAGCAATGACCAAAATGGTAATTCAATTAAAAAAAATACGCTTTTTGGGCGCTTAAATGGCTTACGCTAAATAAACCTTAAGAGATACCTCAAATTAATTTACTACAAATTGTAGATCTTAAAATGACATTAAAAAGTCACCAATAGCATATGTATATATTCTAAGGATCGTTCACAATAAGCATTTTTGAGGCAGCACAACTTACGCATGCGCTCACCGACAGCATTCTGTAGTCCACGCGATCGGAGCCGCAGGCACGGCTAGTATTTATATATTTATCTATTAGGTACTAGCAACAACCCGCGCCATCGTTCCAGTTAATATATTATTATATAAAATTCTTTGCATGTATGTTGAATAGATATAACTAAAAATCCTGACTATAGGACTATTCATAAACGTAGTATAGATCTTTCAATAAAAATAACATTATTTATCGATATCGAGTTAAGAAAATAAGAAGATAAATTATTTACATCAATGACAAGTGATAAATAAAGAAGAAGCTGACAGTTTAACTAAATAAGTAAATACGTATTTACTTTTTTTTCATTTGACATAAAAATATACGATATATGTTATAGAATATAATAGATATATTTGATAAATGAATCTGGGCTCTTATCAAAACATACTAATTTGTTTAGTTTTTCCACAAAATACGACCATGATAAGAAAATGGTACTCTCTGAACAGCACAAAAGAAGGGCTTGCCGGTTAACACTCTGAAGGATAACTAATCTTTGACGGGACTTTAACTACCTACGCTCGAGCCGCTCAGCGTTTACAAACATTTACAGTTAAACATTACATAAACAAAAATATTTATATAAAATGTCTACACTCCACCGTATCTGGTTGAATTTATCAGTATAAATATTTCAAAAAAAATCTACGATAATTTAAAATTATATTTATTTTAGTTTGGGAGGCGGGGGTCAATACCTCTATGATCCCTGCCTTGGATCAGTGCCTGACCCTAGAGTTCTTAAAACTTACCGGCACAGAGTAAGTGTCGTCTATCTGAAACTCGGCGGGCTTGTCGTCCTGCGACGGCATTCGCGTCTTCAATAGATTCAGAAACATTTTCAGCAGCTCTAGATTTTCACCTGACACATTTGAAACTTGAAATATTGGACATAGCCTGAAAATAAAATCATATATACAATGTATAGTTCAATTAATTTTTATAGCAGACTTTAAATGTGGATTAAGTAAAAAAAATATCACTAGTGGGCAAAGTCCTCTTCCCAAGCGTCTTTTGAAATATCTAAACATGTTGTTAGCTGAAGTTTTTATCCTCCAGTGGTAGCCTGTTTGGACAAGGCGTCGATTGAGGAAAAAATCGTGATGAAACCTTAGCATGGTGGTAATGCTATTTATAAAGCAAGCCTGGGTAGTTTAACTCAACCTCAAGTAAAAAATCTCTTATAAATGTTTCCGGCAGCCGAAATTGAGAGTCAGTCTTTCAAGGCTTCTTCTTCTTTAATACTAATTGAATATATTATTCTAATATCTATAATTGTAATTTATACACAATTATACTAATATCGTGTGAATAAAATACTTTTGTAATCTTCAGAGTTCAATCAATACTTCAACAAGGCAACTTAAAATTCCTGCTTCTAATAATTATTTCTATTTCACTACATTTGACCACAATAACAACACTATATCACGCAAAATGCCACCAATATTACATAATATAGTGTCATATATATATGTATATATATATATATATATATATATATATCATAAGTTTATGAATAAAAATTAAAACCACAGTCTGACAAAAGATTCCTCCATAACTTCGTTCTCAAGGTTAAATCCTACCATAGACGACATGATTTTTTCTTTTTAAACCGCAAAGGTGACAAACAAGCATACAGTCCGCCTGATGGTAAGCGGCTACCGCAGCCTATAGACGCTTGTAATACCATAGATATCACTAGCGCGTTGCCGACCATGAACCCCTTACCCCAAGGAGCTGTCGAAGGCCTACTCACAGCAGCAACACAACACTGTCATTTGGCTGCGATCTTCTGTAGGGTGGAGGTATTCCACCAGTAGAGCTGCCCTAAGTAGTGAGAAATCTCCAAAGAGAGTTCCATAGAGAGTACATACGTAACTGCAAGCCTGTCGGTTGGCTCATTTGCAAGCATGGCGTCACCGGCAACACACGACTATATAATAAAGAATGGATTAAAAGTTGGATTAAACACGAGAATTACCTCATATAAATTTGACAAACAAGTCGAGGATTACGCCAAACGATTATTAACGTAATTATATGTTAATGGACGAGAACACTTATGTAAAACTTCTTATTATATGACTCGTTTAATACAGAAACAAGATAATGTTATCAGAAATGCAATATTAAGCAGACAAAACCAAACGAATAAAAATATCTATTTCAATATTATTTAGGTTGCATGTACAGATTTTTCCTACACACATTCATGCATGCCTGTACAGTTTAACTGTAGAGGCAAAACTGCACATACATAACCTATCGTCTATGGCGGGCTTTAGCGTGTTACCATCTTAGAACACATTGTTACTTAACATCGGATGAGATTCTGTTCAACGCTAAAAACCTATACAAATTTTAAAATAAAATTTTCAAATCATGTTAAAATTACCTCTGAGATACGAAATTAGTGGCGCTAACGATGACGTCGTCCTTCGTTTTCACCATCACGGGTACTTTACGGCACCCTGATGATTTGAGGATCCTGACGAGCAGCTTGAGATTGTCTTGTAGTATATTAGGTGGACACATGTCTATTTTGGTGACAACCACGAACACGGGCACCGAGAGGGCCAGCGCTAGCCCTAGATGCTCCTTAGTCATGCCCACAATACCGGCGTTAGCTCCCACCTTAAAAATTAGGTTTTATTATATTTTATTCCTTACCAGCTGGTGGCTACCTCCGTTGCTTGGTGATTTTTTTTATATCCTTATAAAAAGTATCCTTTGTCCTATTCCTCTCATTCTTGTCAATAGAATTTGACCAGTCATTTGAGCGTGATTGATGGATAAACATTCAAACAAACTTACTTTCATATCTATATTATTATACGTTATTCATACTAAGAAGACTTACATAAGACGTCCACAGAATGTAAATTGTTACGTCGTGCAAATTATGACATGACCTAAAAACATGCATTTCTACTATCAATTATCATTGGCATAAAATTTTGATCCGTTATAAAAACGTTTTGCACGATAAAATATTAAATAACTTCCTCTATACAATGATTTTTTTTTATTACTATTTGCATCGTTACTTTCTATATGCTTTAAAATTAGAGTAGACTAAAATAATAAAATCAAGGAATTGAAAATTAATCAAATTGATCGAACACCGTTGTATATTTAATTTATTCGTTCTTGTTTAATTTCGAATAAACAAATATATTTACGTAATTCCTACATTTTTACTGCAGCAACAAGCAAAGAAGAATATTGACTAAAGCAATTAATCTTGTTGTTTGGAGTTAGGCATTCAATAATTTAAGTGTTCCAGATTGCGATTTGAACTGTAGTTATTTTTTATTTTTGTTATTTCATTTATACCAGCCTACACACCCTTCATCTCATTTAAATCATAATCGTATTATCGATTGGATTTAGTTCTAAAAAGCATTGATAATCGTAAAATCAACTTACAATTTAAATTATGCTACATCTCTAAAATAAACATTTGACATGTGTCTGCACGACACATCTTCTTATCTTTTTAAGATGAATGAATAATAACAGTCTATGCGTGTGATTTTTACTGAATTTCTTCATAGACATCCATTATAAAGGTGTCCCTCTAAAGTTATATTCAAATATTAAATAAAAAATTGTCATCTGTTTGACTGGATTTAACTGAAAAACGGCTTGACCGATTTTTATGAAATTTTATACACGGGAAGCTTATGACATTCCTTAATTGATAAGGCTATAAAGACTTGTGAATAACACTTATAAAAATCTTAAAAAAAGCTTACTAAAAATATTATTAACAAATTATGGCATTATATAGACGAACATAATATTTATGACATTCCAAAATCGATTTTTATTTATATTACCGATTTTATTGAAATTTTGTATATGGAGAGTGCATGTCATTCCTCAACTGGTAGGCTATAAAATTTGTTAATTATAATTTTAGAAACCATACATTATGAGTAAATATTACAGGCCAGAAATATTCAAAGGTATATGTAGGTGTATTCTATTTTCCTATGTCTGAATTTTTCACCGTATGTATATCATTCGGAATAGATACATTTTCATTTGAGATTTTTTATACTCACCATGAGCATACCAAAGTCCGGTGCGTGCCCAGTCATGCCAAAAACTGTGGTCTTGAGATATCGCTCGTGCCCCGCAAGATCGATAAATGTTATGACCTTTGACGACTTCTCACAGATCTTCACCCAGTCTAGAGTTCCGTGATCTGGCTTATTCACCACATTTCCTAAAAAAAAAATTATATAATATTTATAGCGTTCATATTCTGGACTATTCCAAAAAATCGTCAATCTCTGCTCAAAAGTTTTCTAGGTCATTACAGACGATATGCATTCGGGCGGCAAGCCTGCTGCATAATTGCAGCTTATATGCGGTTCTGCTGCAGTTGTATCAACTGCATCGAAACCGCCAACCGACTGTGCAGTCAGCGTACATTCTAATGACTACACGGAGTTAAACTACACGCTAACTGCAATTTCTATTTACTAAACATCTATATGGTTTGGTTCCTGAAATACAGGCTAACCTAGTTTAGAAACCAGAGCTACACTGATGCTTTGTATTATGAGTGACTCAATAAAGAATTTATTATTATTATATGGAGTAAAATGTAGTAAAAACATTTTATCGACTCCTAATAAATTTCTGGAGTCTGTAAAGTACAATTACATATTTTTACAATTAAACCATAAGACTTGATACGAAGCACAGAGACGAAGAAGTTAAGGATGAAGAATATATGCTTTCCCCATTCCTTCTGAAATGAAAACTAATTCATGGTAGAATGTATTTTAAAATGTTACCCATATTATCAAATCCGAGTATATCGTTTCCAACCGAACTAGTTCTGCCACTCTCCATCTCGTGTTTGTGCCTGAAAAGCCGCTGCCTCGCGTATCCACGTCCGTTGTCCAGCTCGCCGTGCGTCAGCACCCCTAATAGTGTTGACTTGCCTGCATCTACATTACCCACTACCGCCACCCTATGTTAAAAATAGAGACAATTTGTTGATAAACAAAACCTACAAAATTTAGGGTAGCACTAAAATACGTTTTTTTTTACCTTTCTTATGAAAATATATATAGTTTGGTTTTGTTTGAGTACGAATAAATGGGTTTCGTGAAACACTACGGCATTTTACTACTCAGGGGCGTAACAATATGTTAAACAAATTTTAAGAAAGATCACCAACAATCAAGTCGATTACAAAAAGTTTAAAAGGTCACTTAAGATTTTTAAAACATTCTAAAATGGTTAAAATTGTTTTTATTTTTTCCTCATATAATTATGGTCTAAGGTTAACATTACATGTATTCTGAAATTTCAAAACTGTATTTTATTTTATAGAGGTTACTCATGATCTTATTCATTTCTTTTGATGTTTTCAAGTGACTTCTAAATGTAAATATTACATGTTAGTCGCAACCCAGTGTGGTACAGATCCCTACCACTCCACTTGACTACTAGATCCCGGAACGCGTTACGCCCTAGCGTGCCACTATGGTTTGCATTACACCAGTTGAAAATAATTATTGTCGTGTCCTACCACCTATTTACATCTAAAGACCATTTACGAGTTTAGTTTACAGTAAACAAACCATTTACCTAATCTCCATGAAGTCATTGTGGTCCAGTTCAGTGCGAAGTAGGTACTGTCCAGTCAGGCCCGTCCCACAATCCCAGCGTCGAAGCTCAACGCAAGACACCCTCTCGCTGGCCACTAGCGATTGTAGCGTTGCCACTGACGCATTAAACTCATCCTCTGTCAACCCTCGCCCATCTGCATAGACAAGTTAATTATAATTACTTACTTATTTTATTGCTGACTACAAAAAAAGACGGATGAAAGAAGATTACACATTTAGCAGAGTTGCAATTGTTAAGATGGATGTGTGGTGTAATTAGAATGTATAAGATTAGTTTCAGAGTAATTATGAAAATAGCACCAGCCACAGAAAAGTTGAAAGTCATAAGCATAGCTAGAAGAATGTTAAATATGAAAGTGAACGGATTTGAAAAGTAGAGGAAGGCTGAATGAATTATGGATGGATTGTATGAGGAAAGTGTATTATATACTAAGATGACAGCTGACAGAGCAGAGGGGATGAGGAAAATGTGTTGTGCTGACCATACTTAGGTAGGGTACGGGTAAGAAGTAGAACCACAAATATATGCGACATTAATAATATTAGAGTACATAGAATGAAGTAAAAATCGCTAATCACTAAGGATCTAAAATGTAAAACAATAAAATTAAAAACTATAATAATTAATGTATGTATGGCAACTAACGAGCCAATTGGAGGCATGCAGCCAGCTATAAACGAATAACAATAAAAGTTTGTTGCCTAAGCGTGCTGCTTCAGCATGAATTTTCATATCTGTAATAGCCACCTGAGCAGATATAACAATGTAAATAAAAATATGTTAGTACCACATAGATAGCATCCCTATAATTCGATAATTTTCTTTTATAATACGAATTAGAACATTATCTATAGTATATTTTATATACATATTATAAAACTCAACGTCTCTCTGTCTGTTTTCCACGCGTAATCCACTTATCTGATTTACATGGTTCTTTTTTAATTCATAGGCTTCATAGCTATATTATCTAGCCAGGTTATAGGATATATTTCGTTACATAAAATAACATACGAAATAAGCAGTGACGATAATGGTGAATCAATTCGGAAAAAGACGCTTTTGGGGCGATTAATTGGCTTATGCTGATTAAACCATACGAGATATATCAAATTAATGTTGTACATAATTGTAGGTCTTTTTAAGAAAGTGTGCAATAGCATATGTCTATCTTCTAAGGAAGACCTATAATAAGCATTTTTGTCTTCCGTCTATATAGCGGGGCAGCACGATTCGCGAGTGCGTTTTACCGAGGGCGTCCTGAAGTCCACGCGAGCGGTGCCACGGTCACAGCTAGTCTATTATAATATTTAAAAATTACATCGATAAAAATGCAAGATTGCACTGAACAGCACCTGCTTTATCAATAGAAAATTACATTATCAGAAAATGTTTTTTGTAATGACAGCCTTCTTATCTATATTTTAAATAAATAAAAGGATTTCATGCCCAGTTAATTTGGATATAATTGAGTAGTTTTGCCTCACGGTGCTAAATTGATTCTTTATTTATTCGATATTTCTACTTCCCTTCAGCTTACCAGATTGTTTGACGTTCATTACTGCTCCGCCCCTCAGACTCATAGAGTGAAGTTATATAGCCTATAAACTTCCTCAATAAATCTATACATATCATAAAAGTCAACGTCTCTCATTGCGCCTGTCTGTTTCTTTTCACGACAAAACCACTCATCCAATTAAAAAATATCTATTTTAATTGTTATGGCTTATGCTGAGTAAGCCATATCAAATTAATATTCTACATTATTGTAGGTCTTAAAAAGATCAACAAAAAAGTCAGCGACAACACATATCTCTATCTTATAAGGATCACCCCCAATAAGCATTTTTAACTTTCGTCTTTGAGCGGGGCAGCACGATTTCCGCGGGCGCTCAACCGACCGCATTCTGTAGTCCACGCGAGGGGAGCCGCGGGCACAGCTAGTAAGTTATAAATATAAAAAAAAAATTTCTTATCTGACATCTTAGAGAGATTAATACGAGTACATTCAAATAAACTAACAAAAAACAGACTTTTGAGATTTATAATATTAGTATAGACTAGCTATTTAAAAGAAAGTTAGGATAGTATAGATAGTGTTTATACCACATCCACAATCTACAGTACTAGTAAAGTGTTTAATACAACTGTTGCTGCTATTCCATACATTTTCAGTAACTACCATACATATGAAGCAATCATGGAAACTGTGTTCAAAAAATCAAATCTTCAAGTAAAACACACTTTTTTAACATATATTAACAGAATAATATCAATAAGTTATCCAAAAATTTTAGGAAATTGGATTCTTATATAAAACACTAATAAATTAATGATAAATAAGAAAAATGTACCTTCTCCATGTCCAATGTCATATATGATTTCTCCATTACCAGCTTCCAGTCTCTCCAACATTTGCTTCCTTAGGAGGTCATATTCATCAGCTGATGGACTTACTAGCACCATCTACAATTAACTTTTGTTATCACTCACTAATCATTCAACACCTCAGCAATACTTAATTTTCTGTATTTTAATTAATGTTAAAGTAATTAACTTATTAGGTGCTATAGGTTTGAAATAAAATAAAAAACTAATTGTATAAATTAAAAAAGTTAGTTGATTTTTTTTATGTTTTATTAAATAAGGTATACAGAACATAGGTTCTATCTCCTAATTAGTCGCATAAGGTAGGTCTTAGTCACTCTAGGACGAAACCTTTTTTTTTTTTTTTTTTTCGAACTGACTATACTGTTAGCCTTAGGGGCCCTGGAGCCTTTACGGCTTTTACAGCTTTACCGGGCTTGGGGGCGAGCGCTTAGGGCACTCAGCCACGAAAGCTAAGCAACAACATCCGAGGGTGCCAAAGTGGCCGAACCTCGGCTCGGACTGTTGCGCGTATGCAATTAAGTCGCGATCTGACTAATTCCCTATCCGTAATTCGATCTAAACTAACTATACATATATACATGTTTCTGCCCCCTGGGAGGAGGGAAGGAACATGTGTATGTGTATTTAGTGGTCTGAAAATTTTTGTCTAATCTAACTAGGCAAAAAAAGAAAAAAAAGGTCCCTTACAGAACCTATGTACCTATGTGTGTATAATGCAGTGTCATGTATGGCTGTGAAAGCTAGTGATTGTACAGTCACTTGTATCGCGCGAGCGGCTGCTTGGCTCAAGGGCTCCATGCCGATGGATCGGACCTAGGCTTGAGTTGCCGCAGAGGAGGGCGGTCGTGGCGGGTGTGCGGGAGCGAAGTTAACCGTACGTCCCCTGCGGAGGGAACGGTGGTTTCGCGGGCGTGGGCGCGAGCACGCATATGTTGCGGGAGCGGACGCGTAGAAATTGTTAGCGTTCTCGATGTCGTCATCGGGATCGACAAAGAGATTTCGCGGACGGCGTTTATAACGTTTGGCAACGGGGATCGAGTTGTCTGGGACGTAGTTCACGGTGGATTTTACGAGCGGGTTGGGATGATTCGAAGCGCTATCGAAGTATCTCCTGGTGAGAAATTTCACATAAGCTTCTATCGAGGGAAGCCTCATGTCCCTGTGCAGGTCCATGTTCCTAACGAAGGCTGGAGGGTCAAGCAGGCGACGGAGAAACCGATTTTGGACTCTTTGCATGCGGGCAAAGTTATGTTTGGACATATGTGCGAACGCGGCGCAAGGACGAAACCAAAACCACTACATTGTTTAAGCATTTAAAATTACAAGACTCCAAACTTATAATTGAGTCAAATTGGATAAAGAATGTTTACTAACAAAGTGTTGCCAAGCAACCAATGGCAGGCAGATATCAGGAACCTTTTCCGTCGAACATCAATACAGTTTTTTAATTGCAAAAAAATGATTTGAAAATGAGTTAAGATATGCAACCATGTATAAAAATGATTGTGAATTATTTTTTGAAGAATAGTTAAATTCTGTTTAGAATATCGGAATTTCACTGATGTCATTTATTTTATAGGGTTATGGAGTAAAATTAACTAAGATTTTTTTAGTTTTTGCTATAAGCACTATCATATGCAAGTTGTGCGAGTGATTCAAATAAAATGTGCTTTAATAATAAACAATATCAAATTATTGTTATGTACTGTGTAATAATTAAAGCAATAATACAAGATTTGCATTTCGAGAGTTGTGATGGCCCTAAAACTGTTTGTTTACATTTATTCTTTTTATCGAATTTGGCTGAAGTATAGATAATAAAGACTTTAGAAATTTTTAGCAAGAATAAATTTGCTGTTGTGTATTGTGCATTACACACTTTTTACAAAAAAAATTACAGTTATGGCACACTTATATATAGATGTGATTTATGATATCTGCACGGATAAGATATGACACAAAAATAAAAAATATCACTTAAAAAACCTAAAGAAAATGATCAGATTTTAGTTGGTCAGTTGATCAACTGTGAATTGGATGATTAATTATTAAACAGTGAAAAAAAAACTCCTCATTTTCAAAGCATTACTAACAGACTTCCTCAAAAGAACTTATCCTCACCATATCCCAATTTGTAAGAGCTGTTAGAAAATAATGGACATCATTCCTTTTTGTGAAAAAAATAATTCCCAATGAATGTTCCTCATGAACAATCCAAAACAAAACATGGGGAATTACCTTAAAGCATTTGCCCAGTACCAATGTGTTGCCAGTTAGAGCAAATGGGATAATTAAACTCACTTAAAGAAAAGGGGATTCCCTGATCTCCCTCAGATTAAATAATGAGAAGATCATATTCATTTTAGTTATTGATATTGTGTAGGTGTGAAAAAAATATGAAATGAAATTATTCAGATTTATAGTTTAAATTACAAGGTATTATTATTACTTATTGTGAAACTTTGTTGCTCTTTTTTTTTTTTTTTTTTTTTCGAAATGACTATACTGTTAGCCTTAGGGGCTCTGGAGCCTTTGCGGCTTTTACAGCTTCACCGGGCTTGGGGGCGAGCGCGGAAGGCACTCAGCCGCGAAAGCTAGGCAACAAGCTCCAAGGCTGCCAAAGTGGCCGAACCTCGGCTTGGGCTGTTGCCGATCATGCGAAAAAGTCGCGATCTGACTGAATCCCTATCCATAGAAATTCGAGCTAACTAACTGTACAAATATACATGTTCCTGCCTTCTGGGAAGAAGGAAGGAACATGTGTATATGTATTTAGTGATTTGGTAATTTTTGTCTAAACTAACTAGCCAAAAAAAAGAAAAAAAAGGTCCCTTACAGAACCTATGTACCTAAGTGATGTACATGTGTGAAGTGCAGTGTTATGCGTGTGTGTCGACAGCTAGTGAATGCAGTGTCACTGTATCGCGCGAGCGGCTGCTGGCTCAAGGGCTCCATGCCGGAGGAACGGACCTAGGCTTGAGTTGCCGCTGGAGAGGGTGGTCGTGGCGGGTGTGCAGGAGCGAAGTTAACCGCCCGTCCCCTACGGAGGGAACGGTGGTTTCGCGGCCGTGGGCGCAAACACGCTTGACTTGAAGAGACGGATGGGTATGACGCGTTAGCTACCGTGATTTCGTCGTCGGGGTCGGTAAATATGTTCCGCGGCCTACGTTTTGCCTTCGGGGCGTCTGGGACTGGGGTATATGTTGCGGCGCATGCTACTAACGGGTTCGGATGGTTTGAAGCTCTGTCGAAATAGCTCTTCGCGAGAGTTTTGATGTAAGATTTGATCGAAGGAAGTTCCATATCTTTATGGAGGTCTTCGTTTCGAACAAACCATGGGGAATTAACTATTTTGCGTAAAAACCGATTTTGCAACGTTTGTAAAGGGCTGAAGTTTGATTTCGCCATATGGGCGAATACTACGCAACTGTATGTTAAGATCGGTCGGATACAAGTCTTGTAAAGTGTAAGCTTATGTCTAAGAGACAATTTACTTACCGAGCATAGCAGAGGATGCAAGCGAGCCAAGACCATAGCAGCCTTGTTTCGGACTCTACGGACATGTGCTCTGAAGCTAAGCGTATTATCGAGGGTGACACCCAGGTATTTAGTCTGGGTAGCCCAGGGGATCGGGACACCGAAAAGGTGGAGGGGTTCAAGTGTCTTTCGTAGTTGTCCGGGATTAAAGAGAATCGCGGTACTCTTATCAGGGTTGAGAGCTATGCGCCATTTACGGAACCACCTGCCGAGTTGGGTTACGGCGCGTTGGACGCGCGATCTGAGGTGAGTTCTGTGCCTGAGTGAACTGTAAATGACCGTGTCATCAGCGTATAAGCCTACCTCGACCCCAGGGAGACGTGGGAGGTCGCTGATGTACAGATTAAATAGACAAGGCGCCAGAATGGAGCCTTGAGGGACACCTGAGCGTATTGAGTGGGGTGGAGAAAGTTCACCTTCAACTCGGTAGCGGAAGGTGCGGTCAGTGAGATAATTGCTAATGATATGTACTAATCTGTCTGGGATTTCTAATTGATGTAGTTTGTGGACTAGTCCGGCATGCCAAACCTTGTCAAAGGCCTTGGCAACGTCGAAGAAGACCGCAAGTGTACGGCGTGCTTTGTAGAATTCGCTGAAGTTAAATGTGATGTGCTCCGTGAGTCGGTGCACTTGATGTGTACACGAGTGTTGGGCACGGAAACCGAACTGCTCAGATGGGAACAGGTTTTTGTCGTTTATAACTGATTTGAGGCGGTTCAAAAGAAGCCGCTCGTAAAGTTTCCCTAGCGTGTTTAGGAGACTAATTGGGCGATAGCTATCGGGAAGCGAAGCTTTCTTGCCGGGCTTATGAATACCTATCACTGTAGCCGTTTTCCAGGCGGCTGGAAAGTGGCAATGGGCTATGGCTACATTGAAAATGCAGACCAAGAGTGCTATGAGGTGAGCAGGAAGAAGCTTGAGTACTTCGTTCCTGATACCGTCGGGACCGGGTGACTTTCTAGGTTTAAGACCTTTAATAACGGAACAGACCTCCTCAGATGTAACCGGAGTTAGGCTATCTGCCGGGGGGATTGCGATTAAATTCTGTACCGAGGATTCGATATTGTCGATATGTACAGTGTCTACATTATCGCAGTTAGGGGAGCACTGGCTCTCCAGACTCACGGCAAGGTATTCGGCTTTATCGACGCTGTCGAACACGGTAGGGAGACCGGGGCCCCTGTCAAGGGGTGGCATCGGGATGGAGAGATCGGATTTCAGAGATCGAGCGAGTTTCCAGTAAGCGAGATGTGACGGTTTGATACCTTCTAGAAGGTTATCCCATCTAACACCCCGGATCTCGGTTATACGGGTTCTAACCGCTCTCTGAAGTGAGCGTAACCGTGCGCAGTTATCCCTAGACGGGTATGAGTCGTGTGCGCGTGTCGCAGCATTCTTTTTTGTGATCAGCGCTCGCACGTCGTCAGGGAGTACAAAGCGGCGTCCGTTCGCCGCTTGGACCTCTGTCGAGGCTTCCCTGACGGCGGTTTGGAGGTGTTCGACCAAGGAATCGATCGCCAAATCAGCATCCGCTATCGACTCTAATTCGTCTGGAATCCTATCTAAACTAGGCGAGGAGGGGTTATCTTTAAGATACCGTATTAGTTTCGCGTAGTCAACCACTGTGACGGTGGGAGGCTTAGGGTCAAATGGTTGACCGAGTTGTAGTAAGACCGGGCGATGATCGGAGTCTAACTCGTGTACGACTTGAATAAGTCGTATTTGGAGAGAGACACCTTTGAGGAGGGCTATATCAAGCACAGTCGGACGACAGTTATCTTGATAGTGGGTGGGTTCGAGAGGAGGTAAGACATCAAAGTTTAGGACTTCCATTAATTGACCGAGTTTCCCCCCGTTAGGGGTATTAAACGAACTATTGAATATAGTATGTCCACAATTAAGGTCGCCTGCTACGATAACCGACTCGCCGAGGGAAAAGACAGCCTCCAGATCAGACAGGAGGAGTGCTTTATTCGGCGACAGGTATGCAGACACAAGCGTGATTGACGGATGGCCAGTCATGCCTAGTCTGCAGATTGAAACTTCCATATTGATAAGTTCGGGAGGATCTACTGGCATGCAGTAGAGGGAACGCTTATAGTAAATGAGGGTGCCGCCACCTCTGGCGCGAGCACGGTCATTTCTAACAATTTGGTAGTTCGCAATCGACGGATTGCGCTTACTCGGTTTCAACAGTGTTTCTTGTACAAGAAACACGTCTATCTGTCGTTCTCGTAAGAAGGTGGCTATGAGATCACGTTGAGGAGTGAGATTTCGAGCGTTAAAAAAGGAGAGATTCAGACTCTTAGGTTTAATTCTATCCATTTTTAATTATTTATTTACAGGGGCGCGGGCCAGACGTTGTAACGTCGCTGCGACATTTGGAAAGCTTTTAATCGATTGAAAGGGGCCGAACTCCAGTCTACAGTTGTCGAAAGCGATGATTTCTTGTATGTCGTGTACAAGAAGAAGCTTAGCCATCCAGTCTATGCCGAAGTCATTACCGGATACTGAAGGTTCCTGAGCCTTATGAGGCTGTGGTTTGGTTAGGGGGGCCCATGGAGCCAGAGGGGTTCGCACGGGCTGAATAGGTGCTCGCGACGCGGTAGCGGTAGCCATCGGAGCTCGAGATGCGCTTGGGAGACTAGGGAATGCCTCTGGTGTTAAGAGAGGCTGAGGACGGACAGCTGAGTCAAGTTGTACACTCTGAGGGTTGAACTGCCTAGCTTGACGGGGGCGCCTAGTACGCGGAGCACGGGGACAGCCACGATAATTCGCGGGGTGGCCCATTTCACCACAAAGGACGCAGCTTGGAGGGTCAGGAGAATCACGAGAGCGCTTGCACTCGTTAGTGGAGTGATCCTCGGTGCACTTTACACAACGTGGACGGAGGTGGCAATTACGGGCAGAGTGACCGTAAGATTGGCAGTTGTGACACTGCGATGGATAATGAGACTTGCGGGGAGGTTCAACAGAGATGCGGTAGAGCCCGCAAACGGATTTGAGGTCAAAGATATCTTTGCCCTCCCTAGTACGGTCTAAAATGACTAAAACCATGTCAAAGGTGGCCTTAGTTACGTGGTGGTACATCCGATGTACCTCTCGGACAGGGTAATTCTGAGCCTTCAGAGACTCAACTACATCGGTGGTCGGTATTTCGCGTGGAACGCGGCGGATGACTACTCGGAGGAGGCGTTCCTCCTCTAGAGCGTAGGTGTAATAGGGAATTTTCTTTTCCCTGAGGTAGGAGGTCAATTTCCTGTGGTACTCGGTGGTCGGTACTTTAACTTGAATGCCCGACGTTGTGTTCACAGCGGTTGTGTAATAAATATCACGCGCGTTTAGGCTTTTGGATATTGTTACCCAATTAACCTTGTCTTGGATTGTAACTGGCGGCGGGGCGCGGGGCTTTTTCGTGGCGGTCTGAGAATCGGTTTGTTCAACGGCGGGCGAGGCGTCGTTTGCCTGTACTAAAACCGGTTCCCCGGTAGCGGATTTCATGCGCTTAGAACGCGCTGAGTGGCTGACGGTTGTAAAGCCGTCGTCTGTATCTACGGACGTGGAAATCTCGGCTTCCATTTCTCCGATGGGCGTATATACCTGCGTCAAATGGATAGGCTCGGGGTTTGCAATGAAATGTGGCAAAAGCGCCTCCGTTGACGAAGTATATTCAGGTAAGAGCGGCGAAAAAGAGTTTGCCGTATCAATACATGGAATCACGACGGACGACGGAGAGCGACGAGCGAGTGTGCACGGCGATCGTGAGCGCTCGGGCGAGGTCGAGCGGTGTTCGGGAGAGTTCGGAAGACGGCCAGATGCGGCGGCAGCCTCGAATTTCTTGGAATTCGTTTGCACCGGTGCATTAAGTACACGCGGTGCATTCGGAGCGCGGGTTATATTATCGCGAGTGTAATTTTTTAATATTTGCGGATCTTGTTTGCAGACGTATGATTTAAATCGTTGGAGCTCGAGCTCCAACTCCCTAATTTTATCGGCCATGTCCGATGGCGGTTGAAGGACAGGGGTTTGAATTTAAGCCTCCCTGCCTGAGGGGCAGGGGGGTGCGCCGAAATGAATTTAACGGGCTATCCGAGCCCGGCAAAGAGACCTACGGGTCGAGGTGCAATGACTCGCAAGATGGAAAGCCTAACTAGCCGACGGAGAGAGCCCTAGCAAGCCTCAGAAGCCGTTTACCTCAGAAGGAGATAACCGGCGGGCGCTCGGGTCACGCACCACTTGCCTTCGTTAACACCACACACAACACACCACAACACCAAGCTTGGATATCGTCGAATAAAAGCAATTCGCACTGTAAAGTGCGGTTGAATTCGTGTTGCGCACTAAAAAGTGCACGCCACGAAAGGAGCGAGCGAGACAGCGATAGCTATACAACAAGTACCGAGATACTCGTAATATAACTACAACGATCGAGCTTATGAATCACGACAGCGGTCGAGAGCGCGAGCGGACACGTCCGTTCACGAGCACGGTCGAAGGCGGACTCTCACTTTGTTGCTCACAATAAGTGTCTGGCAGGCTGGCTGTCTCGCTGCTCCTGCTCCCATACTTTCCTCAATTCTTAAGATTAATTTATAATGTTTAAATACAATTATTATATTTAACAAAGATTAACAATTGTTTCATCATCATAAATATACTATTGTTATTATTGCAACATATTGTTTAAATCTCCATTCTTCCTTAACATTTTATGATGTAACAGGTCATTATTCTTTCATTAAACATTCATGAGTCACACATTTAGTAATTAAAAATTCTTTATTACTTCCTAGCAAGCAGTACTGACAATGTATTAATTAAATGTGGCATTATTTTTCTTAAAGTTTTAATGTTATATTTAAAAATAATCTGCCCCATAAAATCTTACAACATTATTTCACACTTAGGGAGTATATATAGGGCTCTCAAAATCATTACAGTATAACTTAAATGCTTTAAGAAGGTGATATTGAACAATATAGCTATTGAAAAAAAAAAAATATCTAAAAAAGTTTTCTAAGTATATACACTCTGTACAGAATTACCTTGTTCTGTATTTGAAATTAAAACTAATGCATTATCTATTACCATAGATTCACATATTATTGTTCAATAGTATTTCAAAACAAATTACCAATATTATGACTAAATAATGCAATGCATAAATACAATGATGCAACACATGTAATTTACTAAAGAAGAAAACTCTTATATTTGTGTGTTTATTTAAATAAAAATACTTTATGTACTGTTTATATCAAATAATTTCATAGTTTATGTTATTAATATAATTTAATATATGTATATATATATATATATATATATATATATATATAAGGTTGTCAATTTAATTCCTTCCTCTCCTTTCCAAATAGAACCACATGCCACATGCAGAACAGAAACTTCAACATCACAGTTTTCTCCATTTCTGCATGAATTCAAAAGTTCCTAATCTAAGTGTCCTATCTTTGTTGTACCGTAAAAGTGTACAAACATCTTGCGGTCAATGTCTTCCCTCCTTCTTACGACATCAGGTCCTTCAAGCGTATTGTGAAGGGATATTTATTTATGCAGGCCAGCATGAAAAAATATGATGTATGTAACATGTAATTTAAGTTGGAGTTTGTTTTAATAATGATTAGCTTTAATAATTTATCAAATCCATTTCTTA
The DNA here is from genome assembly GCA_947532125.1 of Saturnia pavonia. Taxonomy (NCBI): domain Eukaryota; kingdom Metazoa; phylum Arthropoda; class Insecta; order Lepidoptera; family Saturniidae; genus Saturnia; species Saturnia pavonia. Next base: position 2,278,805 of record OX383899.1, on the reverse strand, counting down.
ATTCTGATGAAAAAAAAAACTTCTACTATTTGGATTATACTTAGAGTAGGGAGGTTTAATTTACGCGGGAATTATTTGTTGGTAACAACTTACTTTCCCCCTGATGCTAGAATAATCTGTTTCGCTCCCCGTGATCTCCCCACCCTCATCCTGCGGGCTCATCTTCACCGGAGAGTCAGTTACGCATTCCATTTTCGTTCAATTTCACAAAAAGGCACAACCAAGACAAAGATTACACTATTATTTTGTTTATTTTTCTTTCAAAATGTTGTCCACATTATACATTTCAAGTAACAATAAACGAACAATTAATATAACACAAGAGCAAATCATTAAGCAGAAATGGGAAAACGGAAAATCAGGAATATTAATATTCGTTGTAAAAGGTCGGTATTTACATGTTCAAAGATAATTTTATATTACACTATTAGCAATATTTAGGCTCGTTCGAAATTAAGCAATAACATATAATGATTGTATACTCATCATTTATGTTACGTTTAATGAAAACAGATGGAACCTTAGCCAACTTTTTGACAACTATTGACAACTCACTCTATCAGTGTTAGATAGTGATGAACGATATACATCGATGTATTAAAAACCACGATGAAAAGTAACGATACATCAAAACAATGCGATATATCGTTAATTCGTAAACATCAAATAAATATAGGTGTTTTTATTCGATGCATCGAAGAGGCAAACCTGCTAGGATACCATTGCTCTCGCATAAGCGTAACTTTGCGAGTAGTAATCGAACAGAAAAGACAAAGTCCGTATCGCTCTCTATGAAAAAAAATTTGACGATGATTAATTCGTTTTCCATAGATGGTAATGAGGACTTTGTCTTTTCGGTTCGGTAACTACTCGCAAAGGGATACTTATGTGAAAGCAATGGTATTCACATGCTACAAATACTTTGTAACAAGTTGTAATTGAAGCTAGACATGACGCGTAAATACTGGTCCTGAATTTAATACCCGGTGCGAGATTACTAGTACGCGGACCGGAATACCCGATACATACCTTATAGTTATTACGTCATCCGTACGCACCAGCCCGGCCGCGTACGCGCCTCATTTGCTATCCAGTATGCAAACTAAAGTAAATACTTGCGATACCTTGCAGACCGGGTATTGATATTTGCTGCATGTGTCATGCCCAATTCATATCCAATTTGTTAAACAACAAACAATTATTGTATGGAAAACTTTGATGTAATTTTCAATTTATCGATATAACATCAATTCCACTATGCAATTCAAGGCCCTTATGGCTAACAGTATAATCAGTTAGAAAAAAAAAACGATTTTTTTATTCAATGACCGACAATAATGTTGCAAAATAAAATATTTTATACATAAAAGTTTTTTTAGTGTTTTTGGCGAGATCTCAAACTGTCATGTAGTGGTTTTTATTTTTCATATACGTCTGACTTGGCTGTAGGGTCTTAGATACCTTTGCCTTTTCTTTTCGAAGAAAGGGAAGAACTATGCTACTACTTTTCTCGAGTACGTCTGTGGGTTATATTATATCATATTATATTCTGTGATTATTTGGCATATTTGTGTTCCGGCAACATTGCTAAGTAAATCTACTTTGTGTTTATTTTATTATTGTGGTGTTATAATCTATTTTTAATACATAATTTAATGTAAATTTTAACGGCACGACGAGTAAAATCGTTTGTATCATTTTATAATATGGTCCTGTGGATAACTCAATCCTTGAACAATCAATATGGGTGATATGGGTTCATCCGATTGTTCCTGGAAGAAAATGGTGATAGCTAAAACAAACAACAAATGGTTTACTACGATAAAAAAAGAAAAGTGCGATATTAACGGAGTTGAAACGAGAAACTTTAGTCTATGCGAGGAACAAATATCTTGTAATAATGTGAAGGAAGAACGAGAGGAATGTGTTTCGGGAAACTTTCAAGTGACAGGTATGCCGGTGTCGATGATGCAAGAGATAGATCCGCTCGATTTCGAACAACCTGCGAAGCGCTCCCGCCGGAAAACGTCCTCCATCAAGACCGAAACATCAGAAGAAAGAGACATGCGACTCGCTAGAATGTCAGCGTACGCGGCGCGGAGGCTCGCGAATGAATCCCAGGAACAAAGGGCAGCAAGGCTTAAACGTATGTCTGAATATGCAGCTAGGAGGCTCGCCGAGGAGACGAGCGAACAGAGAGCCAAACGACTGGCGCGCATGTCTGCATATGCTGCCAAAAGACTCGCAAATGAAACTCCAGAACAGAGGCAGGCTAGGCTGACCAGAATGTCTGCATATTCAGCCAAGAGGCAAGCTATGAAGAAAAGTACCAGTACCATTGTGTCACACAATCCGCTTAACATGAAGCCTGGTTATGATTTAAATAAAATTGGAATTAATCTGAACTGAGTTGTACAGAGTAAAATCAAAACTATTTATGTACCTAGAATATATTTTGTTTTATAAAATTTTACCCAGAATTTAGTAATGTATGTTTTTATTTTTAGATTTTAAAGTATTATAATAATATATTTATGGTTATTTTGTTAACCTTCTGATAACTATTCTGTGATGATACCACTAATAAAATTAAATTGTTTGTTAAAAATATATGTATTCAGTTATAAATTTCAGTATGTTTCAGATTGTAGCCTATTTTTTATCTAAGCTCAATTATCTGACTTCATTATTCTTCAATGTTTAGTAAAGTACAGCCTGAGAACAGCTATCACTGCCATGAGTTGAGAACAGTGACAGTCATCATGCCTGTTACTACAATGAAAGATTAGTCGACAGTAAAGTTAAGGCGTCAAAAAATTATGGCGTGTTATAAAAGTTGTTTTCCATTGATTTCAGAAAAAAATAAAAAAAACGAACTGTGGAAAATTTCTTGCCATTTTCATTTTTTTTAACCAAGAATAAATAAAATATGAGTATATGGGATATCCATTCTTGCATATGCCTCAAGAAAATGTACAACTATGAAAAAAAAAAAAAAGTGTAAAGAGTCTAGTTTGGGGTCTCACAAAACACTGCAATTTTACCATATGAGAGTGGTAACTATATCATCATACATTTTACACTTAAATCTAGAATATTATGTAGTGGCTCATAAACATTATACAATATATATTGTTTAAAAATGTGACTAAACTCATTTCAAATGAAAAAATACATAATTTGTATTTTTTTAACATTTAATTATGTGTAATATCATACTAAAGTTGTATTTCAAACATTAATGCTTATATTTGACATGGTTTTCACTATATTAATCTTTGTGTCTGATAACTCGCACAGTGGTGAACAGAAGGTTAACTGTAACTATATTCAAACTATTGTATATAAATTGTGCACCAGAAGTGATCAATAAATAATATAAGTTTTATAAATTTTTGATTTTTTTTTAATGAATGTGGGTGCTTTCAACTCTGTATATGTGTCTATAATACTAGGTATATCTTTAATACCTAGATCTGTTCTAATAGTTTTCTCGTCTCAATCCTTGATTTCGCGCATCCGTACACTCGTCTTATTCTATCGCGCGCATCTTTCTTTTTCGTATTATAGCATAGTTTTTATCGCTTCTGGCCGAGTATCTATTTTCCTTCACCCTTTTTACGTCAGAAGCATATATAAAAACGTTGTACTGGAATTCGACGTTGAAATTTTACATTCATCGCTGGGGTTGCCAAATTTAGTTCATGAATATTGCATTTGCAACTATAATATGAAATATGGCAAAAAGGACCTAAGTGCCAAAGTATTGGAGGGCGAAGAATAAAATCCTCACTTATTTACTTAAACGTATGAAAGTTTACAATAAATTGGGAGAATTGGCGTTCCGCACACGTTTTCTCGGGCCGCAACCTCAAGGGTCCAGAAAAACAGTACGTCGCGGTATGGTTGGCAACCCCACTGATCGCACCCAAAGAAATTTCACTCCAATAAAACAAGTTTATAACATTTTAAAAGTTTATTGAAATCAAACAAACGATAAAGTAGATATGTATCTATAGTTATGTTGTTCAGCTAAACAGTAATCATGTATAAGTTAACCTAATAAAATGGATGTGAACGGTCTTTGATAAAGAGTTAATTTTTATTCAGTTATCCACTATGGAACTATATTATTCTTAATAATATTTAAATAAAAAAAACATATCCATAGATAGGTGAAGTGATGAGTAGGATTTTATATAGGCCAGAGCACAACCTCAATCCTTTTTTCCTTCATTTTATAGTCAATGGATCATAAATCGTATCGTATATATTAACGCAATTTATAACCATGTCAAAATACAAACAAATGACCTAATTGATTATAGCAATCAATATATTAAAAAAGAACTTAACTAAAAGTTGTGTCAGTTGGAGTCAACGAAAAAGGTAAACACAAATATGGTCATATGAAACGTGATACAATAATTTTATTATAGAACAAATTTTTAATGAAATGAAATATTTAAATAATCTATTTTAGCCGTGAAAATATATAAACGTCATATAGAAATCTGAATTGTAGTGTTTATAAATTTAAGTTATAATTGAGAAATTGAATAGTTGGGGGTTTTTCAATCTTCTTGTTAAGTTCAACTGACATAAAAATATTACTTATATATTAAAAAAATATATTTTGAGATTCGATAATTATAAATCGAAGGAATGTAATATCAGTCTATAGTTAGATCCAACACCATATCTAAAATAAAAATCGATAATAAGAATATGTATGTACTACAAATTAAATTGTGTAATGTTATATTACTAATTTTAAAGTCCATTTTGAATGAGAAGTTGCGTGAAAAAACCTGTTAAATTCAATTCTGCAAATTTTACGGAAGAACTTAAAACGTATATACATTATTTACACTTACACTGCGAGACGTTATTATTTAAAAGCTAACTTTAAAGGTGATTCAGTCACTTTCGAACTGAAACGTTTGGCAAATCGTGCAGGTGGTAGTAAAAAAATTAAGAATGAATAAATCAAAAACCTATTCATGATCAAAGTGAATATAGACGGTTTCCTACCGCGTCTCCCAAGTTATTTTAACAGTATTTACTTGAATTAAAACGAAGAAGCATATACATATAGGTACAGTCAGTTATAAAAGTCGGTTAACAAACTCAAGACTTCAAATCAATTTAGTATCAAATATTTAATTTTCTTCGTCAGAGTGTCAACTATTGGTGCAGTGTCAATTACTGGTGGTTTTACCTTATTCAAATATACATTACAAAACCATTTTTTTCTTAACTGAAAATATGCTCCACTGCAAACAAGCCTTTTGATAGCGCAAATATCTAGAAACACCAGAACAAAACAGCACAGAAAAAGGGATGGATACAAGCAGAATAAAACAATTATTGTAAATCCTTTTTATACCTTTAAAGCGACTAACTACTCTAACAAACAATGCAATGAAGCAATGATGGCTCAGCGTTAGTGTGTATATGGAGGTCAGTTCGATCCTTGCAATGAGCCTGAGCTTTCATTGCTTTCACACCTTTTTTACGTTTTTATTAACTAGCTTTCGTGTCAAGTTTGTCTGTTCACTACAAAATTGGCAATCAATTTTAAACTAAGTTCCCGATGAGCTAGAGCAGTTGAAACTTAACATAGGTATCTTAGAACTGGATGACAATGCAATACTGTTTGTTATGTGTGAATTTTTCAATCGATTTTAAATGAACGTGCCGTAAACTCTTCGAGGTATTTAAAATCTATTACATAATTTCACATGTACAGAAAACTAAAATGTAGAAAACACTATTTTTAACTACCACGTTTTTAAAACAAATTAAAAAGATTAAAATAATTTAAATATTAGAAATGACAAACGTGTTGCATGTAATAGATAAAGAGGTATATCTGTGTTTAGGAAAACTCACGAAACAATTCGTATAATTTTCAGTGCAATAAAATTGCTAGTGACTTAGGCTGGCTACACACGCTACGGTCTACCAGCGAGGTTCACCCGTGCAGGTCGACCGCACGTCCTAGCGTGTATGCGAACGCACAGATTCACTGTGTCACTAAAAAACTCGGGTTCGTAAACGGCACAGGTCTATCCCAATACACACGCCGCGGTCTACGTATACACAGGCATTCCTGTACAGGTAGACCGTACCATGTATGCCCAGCGTTAGATGAACTATTTATGCAGCAATCATCTATTACATGCACTGCACCCTTTTCATTCTTTATTTTTTGTCTGTTTTAAAAACATGGTACCTACATTTAAAAATAAATCAATAAATCTTCATCGTATTATATAAGTAAATTCATCTACAATGCTTAGTTAGTGAGATATTTATTGATAACATACAAGTATTAATATAAATAATGGGCACCTGTGTTTAAAAACGCCTATATTTTTCGCCTTTCTGTGACAATGAATGAGAAATTTAGACAAAAAATTTAAAACATAAAAGAAATTACATAATAACCCTTCACTTTAAACTATATAAAATTTCACATTTACTTTCACAAATGGACAACAGGTGATTATAATATATATTAATTTATTTACGATTTCCCGATTAACTAGTTACACCTACGATAGTAATTTATAGTTTAGGTTTATTATCAAATAACGCTGATGTACACTGCGCATTGTCCATATTTTATATTATACCACCTTTATTAAAAAATGCCCCTTCAGTAAGGTGGTAAGTCATAGGTGCAAGAATGAAGAGCCAGAGTAAGTTTTACCCGGGGGGCGGAGCGCTAGCAAGGCGCAGGATGCGACAGCGGAGGGGCTCCTGCGGTCAATAGCTGCCTTGTCGACGACGTCGAGCTGTATGAATCTCCGGACGAGCGCACACTAGACTGGCTCAGTGGAGTACCTAAGTAGATATAAAATGGTGCGTGTCAGCTTCGACGCACGACTGGACTTTACTCTTTAAGAACAATTTTCTTGGTATAGGCAAAGTTTAATTATTAATATATTCAATATATCATTATTACTTCCGTATACAAGTAAGTTGAGTATATGCATATACACGCGTTCAGGATAATATGCGCGAAGAGCCAACATAAAGGCTTGACTTTTTGTTAACAGTTGATTTTGCTTCCCATCTAATTTATGTACCGCGATCTATCTATACTAATATAATAAAGCGGAATATTTTTTTTTGTTTTTTTCAACACGCTAATTTCTGGAACTACTACTCCACCTCTCAGTTAGCCTTAAATATTGATTTGTGTTAAGTCGGAAGACACAACCCCCCCCCCCCCAAAACTGCTTTAACCGAGTGCGCTAGCGTAATGGTCAGTGATACGTAAATACAATGTTCTATAAAAATACTGTTCCTTAGTACATTTAAAAAAAGTTCCCGATACCATATGCCTGTCTCTTATATATAAGCCACACCAGGGTATATTGTGACCAAGTTTTATTGAAAATTAAAAAGTGATTTATGAGCATGGCATATTAATCCTTACGAACGAAAGTTACTTCATAATCAAGACAATTTTATGTAGATAAACTTTGCCCTTTATAGTATGTTATTTGGATTAATAGTTTCGAACATAATGTAAAATTAAAAGAATTCAAAAAACCGCGAGGCATAGCTAGTTAGCTATATATGAAAATAGATTCTTAAGGAATAAAATCCAAAAATGTTGACCCCCTAGTTACGTATTTCTCAAAAGGAAAGCGATAAGTTAAATATTATCTTCAAAATAGCAAATAGAGATTGTGTTTGGTAAATAATTCGAATTGACCATTGTGAAACTGATCTTTTGCGATTTCCGATCTTGCGAAATACGTAATTATGGGTCCGTACTGTTTGCGGTATAATAATAGAAGTTGAGGACACTTCAACTTATCTACTTAATAAAATTATTAGGACTTACTGACGTACAACGCACAGACTTAACCTAGAAACATGAAATTTTACTAAGGAGTTTCTAATTTATCGTAAATATACATCTAGGAAGGATGACTGAAACTTCATCGCCCAAAGGAGTTAAAAAAGGATGATTCCTAAAATGTTGCTGTTAATAACATCCAGCGAGCGCACTGAAGTTAACCACTATAGTGGGGTTTTGTTTTTCTAATCTATTTATTTATATACTCTATATAGGGATCGTGACTTGTGATCTGATTAATATAAATACACATAATTTGCTCAAGTATATAATCCCACATTTGGCAGAACATGATGAAATATTGATCTTAGAAGGGAGACATATCTGAGCACAGCTCCCGTAACCCACAAATGGGTGTCTAATGAGAGATTTTCAACCTAACCTCGGTGGTCAACTAGGCATAAGAAAATTCTTTAACATCGTTCAAAGTACATCCCTAATAAAGCACATACCGGGCAGAGAAGTGACATGATGTGGCAGTGCCCAGCGCTGCGGAGTACACTCACCATTGTTAACCGTTTCCTGCAATAGAAGACATATTTTATAGAGCTTACATTCATTAACTAATAATGTATAAGAAAAATTCGAATTTACCAAACCACCAGTCGGTGTCAAGTTTTAATAACTTAGTGCTACATAACGTTCATAGTGCATTATTTTCTAAAGTTAGAAACAAGTATGAAGTAGCCAGATATGAAATACAGATATAATAACAGATAACATAGATACTAAACTGGGAAAGTTCATATACAAAAACTTTCAGAAAGCCCACAATTTCTTATTCCAACTTGAACCAAAATTTACATATTCCGATTTCAACTGTAATCCAGAATCTTTTGATTTGGTGTCGCATCTACACGCTCACAAATTCCGATTCCAACTGAAATCAGAATCATCAACTGATATCGGAATTTGTAACTGGGTGCCGGCATCTGCACTAACTGATCTTTCAAATAATGTCTCCAGCTTAAATAGCAGTAGTGTTAAAAATATTAAAGCTAACACGTTCAGACCAAAATACCATTAGTTTCAATATAATGTAGGTACTTATCAAACCAATCAGGAGGTTTCCGTTTTCTCTCCTGTAAACTTTTATGTTTTCGCCTCAAAAACACTAAAACAAAGTCATCGATTTTACGGAAAAGTAACATACCGTTTTTTTATACAGCACTAATAAATAATAAAATAAAGTGCGTTTTGATTTAAATGGAGTGAATTTAAGAGTAATTTACAGTACTGTTTACAAACCATTTTGAATGAAACGTAAAAGTATATATTTTCTATATTATTAGTCAAGTTACTATCAATTGCATTAAATGAGCCATAAACAAGTTTCTACAGGGCTGCCAGGTGGTATAATTAATTACAAAAATAAGAATTCAACTGTAAACTTTGCGATAATTAAAACATCGCTTTTATGTTGGGTTGTCGCCGTAAGTGTGCTTATACTTCCTTAAACCTTGTTCACAAGGTTTGTTAGTAAAGAATAAATAAAATAATATTTGATTTTATATAAATTAAGGAACCCAGCGATATAGAATAAGTTAGCTCTACTGGCAACCCCGATTTTCTAACATTACTTGTAACCTATAATATACTGCGTAAAATATTGTCTCTACGTAATGGCGTTGCTTAGATTACTTGAAATGAAAAACAAATAATATACACGACGCACAAAACCAACCAACATAAAGATTCTCCGTCAGTGCACAATTGAAAGCGTAATTAGGAACAGCTAAACTACGGACGACACCTAAGCGGAGCGCACACCGGACATATTCGCTAAAGTTAAAATGCCAACACTTTCACAACTCACGAGTTTTTGAATAGACCTTGATGTCAAAGAGCACGATAAAAAAAAATCTTACAAAAAATGCAATATCATCAAAATTTTAAAATAATAATATTGGCTGAATGATTGTTTGTCTTTGCATCTGTGGTAGGTAACAATAATTGGCTTACTTTTTTAATATTTGTAAATAATTAAATAGTTTAGGAACATCTACGTATTCTCATACTACCAGTATCGTAAGTTTTCGTGAGATTTGATAACCATTAACTATTATATTTAATGTATTTCTAACTGCGACCGTGCATGCTGATTCTGTTTCATTTAACGTTTATTCAAAAAAAAAAAAAAAAAATGTATGTATATATTTTTTAATAAATATTTTGAATTATATTTAGTTCCAGTGCCCATTTCACTGTTGCTCCTTGTACATTTCAAATAAAAGTTATAAATTTGGAACTCGTAATCACGTTGTTATATAAAAAAGGGTCTCCTGTTCAATTTAAAAATCAATTCTTTTTTATGTTTATTGCAAAAATAGATCGTTGTGTAACAGAATTCATTTGTTTTATTCTACTGACAATTTATAATTTTTATTGATAATAATGATGATGTCTTTATTTAGAATGTATATGTAAGAGTTGTCCGGTGTACGCCCGCACAATGAGGATGAGTGCGTGAATCACTTACAGAGCGCTTGTTGTTTTTGGGTACCGTCAGTATAGTCGTGTTGGTGTCTTCAGGCGTGAAATAGTCCGAGTCCTCAGCGACCGGCGGCGACTCCGCCTCGTTACGAGACTGGGTCCCGCTCGCTGCGTGCGATTTTATACGTGTACATCAACCACGGACCGACTTACCTAATCTGACCGTAATAATAACATCAACCTGTGACTGTCCCACTGCCGGCAAAGGCCTCTTTCCGAATACTGAATATCCCACTATCGACAAGGACCACTTCCCGAACACTGTGAATTTCCCGCAATCGACAAAAGCATCTTCCTGAACAGAGGTAACTGCATGAATTACTTCCGACTTTTAAATGAGGAAATAGACAGTTCTGTAATCACGAGAACATCTCTCAAGCGTTCAGGTTTCCTCACGATGTTTACCTTCACTGTCAGTCAATAATAGTACTAATTAAATTGTAATTAGTTAAACAGATTGCTAATTCGTTGGTTAATGCAGTGATTCAAGACTGAGACATTACATTAATATTGAAAAAAAAAGGCAAAGAGACGTAACAGTATTGTTAATCAAATTATTTGAGTAGTATGAGAGATGTTCTAATTTTGCAAACTTTTTTAAATATCTACTTCTCATATTCAATTAGGAGTCGTGCCGTACTACCATAATTAAAACCAACTTTTTAATTCATTTAACATTATAAAGTTATTTTTCTAAGGAACATATAAACTTCATTTATACCAAAGGATGTTTTGATCAGTTTTTAAGATTCCAGTGTTGCCAATTAGTAAGTTATTTTACTCAAAAATTAGAGATAACTCTCTTGACTTTATAAAAAACATTCAGAATAACTTGATATCCTTATAAATAGTATGTTTTATGATTTAATGAAGTTATTATGAAAGCCAATTCATAATAAGCGCTAATAAAACAGTTTCACAATACTATAATATGCGCTATATAGTCCTACTCATATGTTGATTTGATGGTACAATCCATCACATGGCAATTTGATTCCAAATTAATTATTACATGTAAAAATAGTATGTCAGTCGATCCAGTTATCTTTTACCTTAATAATAAGCTACCATGAGACCTGTCATGCTATATAAGTGTATACAATAGTACAGAAATTTATCTCAATAAATTAAAAAAACGATCTAATTTCGTAAAGCCTATTATATGTTATACTTCAATAGGTTTATTCATCAAATTATGACGAAATTATTACGATAAAAATCTAAAATTTCTATATGCATTAATTAATTTTATATGAAGGCGTATTTTCCTATTTATCTTGGATTTTTCTATGAGTTATATTCTTATTTTATTCAAATAAATCATATACTATTCAGTTTTGGCCCTAAAAAGGCACTGACATTAAAACCCTACCACCGGTTCGGAAAACGTCCTAGTCGTCGAGAAGAGCTCGCGAGAGACTAGTTTGGATTTATCTTTTTTTTTACCATTTAAGTAAAGTTTACAATTATTAATTATATTATTTTTAGTGGGTGTACAGAGTGAGAGTCATGTGTTGAATTAAACTTCTCTATTGACAAGTCGACTTGCATCAAATTTCAAAATTATTCAGCATCTGGGTTGCCTAATTTATATGATGAATGAAGTCGATAGACTTACTTAATTTTGGTACTTGTATTTTTTTTAATAGGACTTACCAATCTAATGTAATATTTAAAATAGCCGCCTTGAACAGTATGCATTTTCGACTTGTCAACGTATTCATGCTTTATAGGGATTTATACAATTCAATGATAAATGTAATAGATGCATTTCATACTCACAGTTGACGTTGTGCTCGGGCTCGTCCGTGTCGGTGTCGTCGATGTGTGCGAGCGCGGGCGCGGACAGACGTAACGCGTCGCTCAGTGCGCACGCGCTGGCCGCACCCCCCGCACCGGCCGCTCCCCCCGCGCCGGCCGCTCCCCCCGCACAGTCAGTAAGCGTGCCCATAGACACGCAAGGGGAACCGCGCCTCGATACACTCTTCACGATCTGTCACATCAGTATTTCTACGTGAAACATCTAATGGCCAAGTTGGGGGTAAAAACATTTGTACATGCCATCTGTCCAGCAGGCAGCTCCTTGGCTTAGCTGCTTTGTCGCTAGTTTCTAATTAAAAGTACATTCAGTCAAAAAAGTAACCGTAATATACCATTTGTTTATAGTTCCAAATCCAATTTTTTGTTGTTAGATTGCCACAACTGTTTTTCATTTTGGCGCGACGTTAGAGTTGCATCTGTCATTTAAAATAAATACAGTGCTGTTTTTAGTTAGATCATATCTAGTGTGTATTGCGAATTCCATAATGGACAAAAATCGAACAAAGAGTTTGCATCGCCAATGGAATTTCGTGTTCGGAGACTCTAAAAATGTTACAGAAGTCTTACAGCGACTTTATCAAAAACATGTGCTTATGCGTGGTACAAAGCGTTCAAAAGGGGTTGAAATATACTGGAAGATTTGCCTCCCACTGTTAGGCCATCAACGTCTTCAACTGAAGTTAACATCGAAAGGAAGAACAAGGAAATAATGACAGAAAATCCTCATTCAAGTTTGAGAGACATAGCCGCTGAACTTTCTGCGTTTCACGAGTCGATTTGTATCATTTTAAATAATCACTTGGGTATGAAACATGTTGCCGCTCGGCTAGTCCCAAAACAGCTGAAATTTTATCCAAAAACTCAATCGCATAAGAGTCGCTGAGGACATGCTAGAAAGGGTCCATTCCGACCCAACATTCATGAAACGCATTGTTACTGGTGACGAGACGTGGGTTTACGAGTTTGACATGCAAACTAGTCAACAAGCTTCGGAGTGGCGCCGCGCAACTGAACCGAAACCGAAAAAACCACGCCAAAGTCGATGAAAAGTCAAAATCATGTTGACTGTTTTCTTTGGCTATCGCGGTGTTGTGTACTAGGAATTCTTACCGGAAGGTCGAACGGTAAATCAGGTATATTATTTGAGCTATATGCGGCGTTTAAGAGAGCAAATTCGACGAAAAAGGCCAGATTTATGGAAAGAAAATTGTTGGATTTTGCACCACGATAATGCGCCTTCGCACAAGGTCATCGTTTTGAACGAATTTTTAACCAAAAATTCAACAAATACCATCGAGTAACCACATTATTCACCAGATATGGCTCCAGCCGACTTCTTTCTTTTTCCTAAACTCAAATTACCACTTCGTGGCTCCCGTTTTCATTCTGCAGAAGACAAAGGAGAATTCGCGACAACAAACCAAACTGAATACCGGAAAAAGCGTTCAAAAAATGTTTTAATGATTAGCTTATTCGTTGGCGTAAGTGTATCGTTTCTGAAGGAGCATACTTTGAAGGCGATAAAATAAATTTGGATGTATAACTAACATTTTGTGTATTATTTATTGATATTTTCCCGGTACTTTCTTGACAGAGTAGTAGGAATCTGTAAGTATATTTATTTATATATATTTTAGCAGGAGGAAAAAAATCCATTTCGTGCACGATACGATATCCTGATTAATTTTATTAAGATGAAAAGAATAAAAAAGGTGTCGTCCTTCAATATTGATGATTTTTCTAGGATGGGCAATGGGTTTTGTCGGGTGAGCAGAACCCACCCTTGCCCTCTAGCTACGGCCATGCCTTTGACCTTGTAGCCGACACTACGATTACACTATAATAAGTCATTGTTGAATTTAGCGGTTTATCAATAAGATAATAATATACAGTTATACTAAGCTTACACCGTGCAATAAGCACGTCACACACGATGAGGAAACCTTTTATTAGATAAAGGAACATATGAAATAACCAGTGCTACTAATGGTTCATCAGTTTGGAAAAGAGACGCTTTTGGGGGCTTTTTTAATATTATATAACTTATGGTAAAATAACATAAGTTCATGAATAAAACAAAACCATTAAGTTTAAGATGAAATTCCCGACAAAAAATTATCTCCTGTATTGTAGTTCTGTCTTGCCAGTATAAAAACGAAATCAAGTTAATGAGTAAATTACCCCGTTGGACGGAATCTGGGTCAGCAACGGTGACAATCTCTCGGCGTCGCTGTCTGGCTCGAGATCGTTCGCCAAGCCGGGCGCGGCGAACTGCTCGGCGAACTGCTCGGCGAGCTGCTCGCCGCGCGAGCTGCACTCGTCCTCCGAACACGAAGCCTCATGCACTGACCCGATGTCCGTCGGGTAATCCAAACTTAGCGACGACTAAACGAAGGAGAATTGTTACTTTTTGGGTTAAACCAGCAATATTTAGCAGTTTAATCGGTAAAAATCTTACTGCACGGAGGTTGCCGATACCAAATGAAGGTTGAAATTTATAAAAAGCACTTTAAGCGATACTTCCGATGATTCTCGTCAAAATGCAAACAAAGTCATAATCCAAAATACTGTTCTACATCATATTAAAAAACGGCCCCATTTTCGGCATTTTGAATCATACCAAGGAAGCATCGACAACTAATTTAAGAATAAACCTCTATCTATCCTGTCATGATTCGTCTGTTATGATAAAATCTCATTCGTCTATTTGCGTGACATTGGCGGAATTGTGTTTACGCACACATTGGCATGATATAAGAAGAAGACGATAAGATTTCGATGTACTGCCCGATTACAAATTTGATATAAATCATCTGGCTTTACATTATCGAAGTGAGATTGTTTTTTCATTTGTCAAATTTGAAATATTTACCTTCGATATTTTGTTTATTTTCACACCGTTGAGCATCTTAGAGTTGTACAACAGCGGGCTGTTGGCGGCCGCCTTCTCTTCCGCACGTTTAGCGTCTTCCTCGCGAGCGAGCAGGACGGACATTCGAAACTATCGCAAGTACGTAAAGTTTGCACATTTTAATACACTTCGTATACAAAAAAAAAATCAAAGAAATATGACCCTAGGAATAATGAAAATTATTCGGAACCGGTACCGAAAAATGATTAATTAATACGGTAAAAGCTTTAGAGATTTGCAAGGATAAAGAGATATAGTTATCCATCCTAGCGGCTTACCCTAAGAGGAACTTATGTAATGTAATGTTTATTTTTGAATACTTTGCTTCTAAGTTACATACTTTTTTCATCTAAATACATATTATCAGAATTACTGTAACCTGCCATTTTGAGAATTAAATACAGTAAATATAGTGTATGAGACGTAAATACAATATAATATAAGGGGATACCTCGGGTGTTATAGTCTGAGTGGCCGACCTGTCCCTGATGCTCTTGACGTCGTCCCGGGAGCCGGTCTTCACCTTCCTGCTGCCGCTGCTGCCTAGACTCGTCGAGGAACTGCGCTCCAGATTGCAACGGTTCAGTATCTCAGCCGCCTGAACCCAAATAAAACATAGCAAAGAAATGGTAACTTAATATGCACAATTTAAGAATCAAAACAAAAAAGCCTGCCTGCTAATACAATTAAAAGAGAAAATAAACTCATAGAAGTTTGTTAGAGCATTGTAAAATGCACCATGGAGTATTTTTATTGTTTCGATACTACGACCTACTCAAGCAAATAATAATTATATTATAAAGGTATAGTCAGGGTAATACGAAAAATATAGTCTATGGATCACAACTGAAAAGCGAAAAAATAATAATGTTCATACTATTTATTAATATACTAGATAGAAATCATTCCCCTTCAAAAACCCTCACACTCTTCTTTTTCTTCCTAACTTTGCAACCGGTCCTCTTCATTGAAGACTTACTATCATTATCGAGTGAATATAGTTTCCAGTCTTATGACGATTTCAGGATACTAACAAGATGGTGGATCTCTTGTTAGAATTTTCTAGGGAGTTTTTTGTGGCATCTCAGAATTCATGATCCATGTTATTATTTCCAATTCACTTCACTTGTGCACAATAACCAAACTTTATTACGCATAACGCCACCTGTATTACACAATATAGGGTCAAATAACACAAAATTAAAAACTACTACATGAGAGTTTGAGATTCCGCCAAAAACTCCCCCTCACACTCATCGCTTTTTTAATACATGCATGTTTTTTTTTTCAATAGATATTCTGCATATGTTGATATTTTCACTAATATCAAATGTGACAATTATACGGTTTAGAATTTATACCTTATTCATCGTATGAAGACTTGCATGACACATCTACAGAACGTAAATTGTTACGTCGTGCAAATTAAGACACAGCCTAAAAACATACATTTCGACTATCAATTATAATTTTAAAAAAAATATTTGCGAACGGCTAAGTAGTAGAATTCACAGCCAATGTCTGTCTTTCCACCAACCTATAACTTGGGAGTTTTCAAGCGAAGAGTGAATACGCATTTGATAGGTAAACGCGATACGCCGTCAACTTCAACTTTACTTATCACCAGGTGAGACCGAGGCCAAGCGCATACTCCATAAATGTGAATTGAAGTGACATTATATGACACTGCGTGCTCTGCTGCCTTATGGCTAAAGACGATATGGTCGTTGTGATTTCGCAGTTGAATCCTATAGAGGTTCTTTAAAAACGGAAACTACATGTACCTGGGAGGCCGTGTCGGTGTCTGGGCTAGCGATAGCGGGGTTGTGTCGGAGCGCGGGTGCGGGGAGCGTGCGCGCCGGATGAGGACCGTTTAGTGCCTCTATCAGAGACACTGGCTCATACCCAGCCGGGATGTTTTCCATGCTTCCCTGCAGCCATCATCAACCAAGTAGAATGCGTATTAATTTGAAAATAATATTTGTATAAGACAAAGAGGTTCAGCTGCAAAATCTACGTATTATTATACCAGTTGGTAATGAAACTGCCGTTGGATTTTACGTAAATCGTTTATTCTTACTCAGTGAAACAAAAGTTAAACAAACTGACTATTCAGATGTTCACTAAACTGTGATCGTACTTACAGTATCTTACACTACTTTAAGCCTTTTGCACATTTCTGCATCACTTGCTGTTTCCACTTGGTTGACTAAAACAGTACTGTTCTAGTTCTTTTTTTTTTTCGATCTGTCTACGTTGTTAGCAATAAGGACCCTGAAGCCTCAGAAGGCTTTTACAGTTTCAGCGGGCTTGGATGTCCTGGCTCGAAACACTGCTCGCTTATATAGCCATACAAAACGAGGGTCAACCTACTAGAATGGCCTTGAACAATTACTACATCGTTTAAAAGAAGGGGAAGTGTGCTATTTTAAGATATTGTTCGATTACTTAATCGGACCAAAAAGCTTTCAATGCGTTTGTGAACTGCGATGCCTTTTCATATCTACGAATACATACTCAATGTTTCTACATGATTCCAGATATTTCAAGAATAGCGTTTTTTATATTTTTACTCAGGTCGTATACAACAATATCTATGTCACATCGCTAGCGATCAATCTACTTATAATATATATATTTTTATTCTTTATAGTGTTAGCTTTTGGCTACAATGTCACCTGATGGTAAGTGACGATGCGGCATAAGATGGTAATACGCTAAGCCTAGTTAGTGGGGGACTTTGTCAAGTGCAGTAGCCGGAACACATCTATAGTCACGCAAAAAGGGACCACCAGAGGCCTAGTTACGGAAACTAATCCACTTACCAACTAGGTGCTTGGCAATGGATTTTCAACTTGAGAGTAGTAGCTAGTCAGGCGGGCTTTACAAAATGCCTTACCACCATGCCGCCTATCAAATTACAAAAATATTTAACAATGTTTGTTTGTTTGTCACCTAAGCATTCTAAAACTGTTCAACGGATTGCGATGAAATTATTCTGAGTATGTATTTCTAATATACAGATAATACAAGTCTGCTCAAATAATACCACTTTTACTAAAATATGACTTCATAACGGATGCAGTGAGTAATTCACCAAAATACAGTACCACATGATTGATCGAGCAAATATCATCTTTTTTTCAAATTAGAAAGTTTTCATACAATTTGTTATAAACTCACATCAGGCAGCTGAGCATGGTTCGCGGTCGTCGAGAGCGCGTTCGGGTCTGCGGTGACGCGCTGCAGGGCTCGGATCTGAAGCAGGGCGCGGAACGGCGCCCGGCAGATGGGGCAGTTGTTGGCCTGGTAGCGCAGCGAGTCCGCGCACGAGTTGCACAGGCACAGGTGCCGGCACGGGAGTATCAGAGTGTCGCGCACGTCGCACATACAGATCACGCATTCCGATCCACCATCTTCAGTCTCCTCGTCCGAGCTCGGCTGAGAAAACACATCTATACGACCCGGAAGGCTCAGGAGCCCGGCTTCGCAGATCGAGGCGCGGTAATCACATATTTTTATGTTTTGTTTATAAAGAATGGCAATAAAACCATAAAAGCAAAATATGATAAACAAGGTAATAAAACCATAAAGGTAATATAATTTTATTTTCATTATTATTATCAGAGACTAGTAAAACAAGAAGACTACCAATAGTCACACAAAATATGTAACTCCAAAATTCATTACCTTCTAGGACGTGAGATGTCGCTAAGTGTTACACATCGATTATAAATTTGTCTATAATGACGTCTCTTATTTTTACGGTACTATAAAAATAGTTAGATGGCGCTATTTGCAATTGTGCTAATAAAATATTTAATAATTGCATTGCTGTCAGCTCGTGCTTCGTTGTAAGCGAGGCGACGTTGCCGCTTTTTCGTCTTCTACTTTTTATACCTACAAAGACTGTCTTATTATATTATGATATTTTACTTTATGTATTTTATATGTTGCCAGAACATGTAGATTTAAAAGTATCTATTATGACGATTCTTATAGCCCATCAATTATGGAATGATATGTTCTTCCCGTGTACAAAATTTTATAGGAATCATTCAATCCGTTTTTGAGTTGAATCCAGACAGACAGACAACTTTTTTTAATGGCATATTCGTGATCAGTGTTCTTTATATAGGAATAGTTGTGCCCACAGCTCCGCTCGCGTGGACTGCCGAATGCCGTCCGTCGAGCATTCGCGCAAATCGTGCTGCCTGAGCCCGCTCCCACTCATGGCGGTCACCCGCCGGTTATTTTAAAGACCAAAATTATTGTGAGCGATCGTCGTACATAGAACTTGCATAGAAGTTGATTATGGTGCGGAAAATGACAAATAATGTTTTTATAAGAGGTGTTATGGATACCGGAAAACGGATATCATAACAAACGGATATAATACTACATACTACATAATATGAAAAAAACCTCTGTATAGCAAAGTATGCTATACCTATTGCAGACCTAAACCTACTACGCATCTATTGCAGGCGAAAGTAGCAAAGAAATTTCAGATAATTATTTACGATGGATTTCCGCAAAGTACCGCCTTTGTCAATGAAATGGTTTTAAATGTAGCGCAAATAATCTATTGACAGTACAGTACAATTAGAAACGATACTTTTTTACTTTGCCAACTTCAAAGACACTAAGGGCTGATTTTTCAATCGACAGTTAACTTTATATGAGGAATAATTTTTAAATTTTGACAGGTTTTCTCCATACATTATCTGTCAAAAGGACAAAATTATTCCTTGTATAAAATTATCTGGCGTTTAAAATCGGCCCTAAATCAAATATATATTTGTGTAGAATGTAGTGAATTAACATATAAACTTTTAAAAATAATGAAATGGTATAGTAATAGTACCTTAGTATCCAAATTCTTGTTCTCTATACCGTATATCTCTTGGAGTAGATAACACAGTCCATCAACGAACAGCTTTTGCTTAAGTGCCTTTAAAACATATGTGCCGTCTGAATGTTTCTCGACCACAGCTATAGTCGTGTGGGATTGTCTTATTTCTGTCAAAAAACAAAAAATTCATATACGTATGTACGCGCGTTAGAATCGCTCTTATCGAGTGCTATCTTTATCACAATAAAATACGAGGTTCAGCTAGCAACAACTGTCACTTTAGTTTCATTAAAACCAGCGATGCGCCCGTGGCTCGTAATGTGTATCATATACTTATATGCAATGTTAGTTTTTTTTTTTAACCTATTTTTAAAGTATTGTTGACAATTCTTATAGCATGTTTTTTTATCGTTATAGATTTGACGTAGTTGCCACAATCTCAACTGATTTTAAGTAACGATGCCACATCGTTAGCACATCGCAAGATGATAACGCTAAGCCTAGTGAAAGACTGGCTCTCTAGTGCAGCTGCCGGAACACACCTATTGAAGCTTGGTGATAGATTTTCAACTTGAGGGTGGTAGCTAGCCAGGCGGGCATTCGAAATGCCCTACCACCTTGCTATGCTTTCCTTCACCGAAAGCTTAGGCTCATTGCAGGGATTCGAACTCACGTCAATCGACGCGATGTCCGTACTCACTACCACTGAACCATCATTTCTTCAAATTTATACATATAATAAAATTGAAGTGATTGTTTGTAATGTCAAAATAACAGGTTTTTACTAAATGCATATAAAAGTATACACAATACCTATGACGAAAAAACTATGATGAAATTTTTGTCTGTCTGTTTGTTCCGGGTAATCTCAGAAACAGTTGGACCGATTTTGACGAGATTTTTACTGGCAGCTAGTTGATGTTATAAAGAATAACTTAGACTACTTTTATTAAAAAAAAAAAAAAAATAGTGTTCCGCACAAAAATTATAAAAAGGTTTTTTTAGAAGTCCACACGAGCGGAGCCACGTGCACAGCTAATGATGAAATAATAACACATAACCGTGAACAAAATTTGATCATAATCAGATAAGAATTATTCATATTTTTTAAACGATTTATAAAGGCATTAGTGAAAAATTTTAAAGCCTATCATCAATTGAGCAATAACAACATTTCATAAAAATTGGGAAACTTGTTACAGAGTTAAATATGGACAAACGTTTAAAAAAAAAGCCATATTCGAGATTAGTTTATATTCGACATCCGTAAGGAACTAAAAAAATATATGTACAGACAGAACTATATATTTACTAATATAGATTGTTCTCTCTCTATCAAGTAAAACATCCCAGATTTAGCAACCTAATGCCAAAAAGTAGTATTAATTACGAATTCCTATCACGTAGGAGTATATAAATATCGACTACTTACCATCTTGTCCCTCATCAACTACACAGTATATAGCAATTGGTATAATTTCTCGGTCTGCATTGTACACTAGATCTTCCTCTGGATACTTTGAAGGATCAAAAACGTGTGTGATCTGGCAGAACTGCTGGTTGGCACCCTTTTTGTAGTGATAAGTCTGGGAGTTCATAGCAGGATCGCGTGGATAGTAACTATAATGAAAAGATAATATAAATTACAGAAAAAAAATAGACAATGTTAAGAGAATATTTAATCTAGGAGTACGTTTAATTGCTCGTAATCACATAGACAACAGTTTTGAGTTGGTTTTTTTCATTTATTTTGTTTATTGAGGTTTCACAATAGTCATATCAGCCAGTTTCACAATAATCATAATGATACTAAAATAAAAATTTCTACTAAATCATATTTCATTTATTTAAAAATATTCCAGGTTTCCAATTTGAAAATAAAGTACTTATTAACACTGGTGAAGGCAGCAGTGATGATGACTTTCATTCAATGATTTCAGCTATACTGAATAAAAATAAATAAATTAATACATATGTATATATACAAACTGGTTTCATTTTGTGAGTACTGATATGTTTTATACTTAAACAATTGCAATAGATAGATTTCATACATTTTGTAACTACAATAAATTGCTCAAGTTACACATTTTGGTAGACACTGAGCATCTCAATACACAATTTTTGTGTATTTTAATCATGAATATAAAATTGATAAGATTCTATTTTCAATCACAATCAGTTACATTTGTATTGAATAAAATGTTCACAACTCTATCCTTTTTGAATTGTTATCTGTTAGATATCATCATATAATAACCAGACAACACTCAATTTTCTGCTATTGCATAAAAGGTTTTTAGCAAATTCCATAATGAAATAATGATGTTCTATAAAATGACACAAATTTATTATTAGTAGTAAGAAATCCTTTATTATAAGCAACAAGTAAAAATAAAACAGCATAACTGAAATAAACCCATAAAACCACATACTCTATATTTAAACTAAAGAAGACTTTTAGTATATTGGATAATTCATTCATTTATTTTTTCTCCTTTAAATCACATTATTATTATTTTGTACATTATCTTGTTTATCACAATATCTCTTATTATTTATCTTCTACTAGCTGTGACCACGTGGACTACTAAAAATTCTTTTTGTGTGGAACCATAATTATTTTTCTTCAGTGAAAGTTTCGACAACATCTATCCAACCCTTTTTGAGATTAGCCAGAGCAAACAGACAGACAGACAACAATTAAAAAAAATGTTTTTATGTTAAAGATAGCATGTATACTTTCATATGCATTTAGTAAAAACCTGTCATTTTGACATTAAAAACAGACACTTCAATTTTATTTATTTGATAAATTACAGAACAGCATAACAGCCTTGACTGATAACAAGTGCTTAGTATCTCTGTGGTAGCCATTGTTTCAGATTGCACTCTATAAATATTTATACAAAACTGTTCTTGAATTATACTCACACAACTCCTGTCGGTGTAACTTCTTCAGTACAAAAATAGTACACAGTAATAGCACATCTGGCATCACAGTCAAACGTAAATTCTATATTATAGTACGTTCCTTTGCCATTTCCATCCGGAGATTTTATCACACCATCTCCAATTTTATTGTCAACCAGTTTACCCAGTGGTTCAGGACATCGCACGAAACGCAGAGACTCTTTTCTAATGTTAACTAGACTTTTTAGTGTCTTGGTCGGTTCATTTGATTGTGGTGGTGGATATGGGAACTGTAATGAAATGAACAATTATATGATAACATGACAAGTTATTTATTCAAAATATGATCAGCAGTTTACAGCCTTAAATATACTATTATTCAAATTCAATACTAGTAATAATTCATTTGGCTCAACTTTAGAATTGCTACCATGGAGTTCAAATTGCAAATTTTTATTACAGTTAGATAACACTATAATTAGGCTAAATATTTTCATTTTTTCGTTGCTGCGATAAAATTGGTTAGGTTATGTTTGAACTGTGATTATAAATAATGAGCCGAGCGAGCGACATAATTTGACAGTAGCAGCGACCGGAGAGTGTTAGAAACAAAAAATAATTTGTTGAAACTTCATATACAACTCCTATATATACATAAACTGAAAAATGAAAAAATATATATATCAAAACTAATTGTTTCCACACTTTTCCTACACATAGGAAAACCCTTTCCCACCTTTCTCGCACCATCACTCACCAAATTCAGCAGTAGCAATTCTAAAGTCAAACCATTCATTTCTATTTATAAAAACAATTGTTAACTTTCAATTTTAATACCATGTATGTTGAAATATTATCAACCTAAATCAATATCCTATAAGTTGTTAATAATGTTTTTAATTTTTCTATAACATTCGTTATTTGTGGAAGCCTACTTACAGGAGTGGGTCTACTGCCTAGAAAATTTAAGTCAGCATTTTCTCCAAACAAATAAGCTTCTGGTTGTGGAGTGTCAAATCTTTCTCCTCCCATAATGAAATGACTTCCAAAATAATTACCTGAAATTAAAATTATATTTTTATTTTATAGTTAAAGCTATTTCTATATTTTATGACTATTATATTGTTAAATGTAATAAAGTTCGGGTACTTTACTAAAATGTAGAGAAAGAAGTAGTATGTCTTATAAAATCGAATCTAATGGTTATATAAAATCAACAGGATACGGTAAACAAATACTTAATGAAAGCGTGTTTTCTATGTAGTTCTATATGGAACACACGGGACACATAATAAATAAAGCACTTACCTGATCTGGGTGGGTATTTGTATGCATGATTCGACACTACATCAGCTTCCTCAACTCCGGCGTTTTGTCTGCTGGTTAAAGCTCCCATATTTTAATTTGCAGAGAATATTTATTAGATACGATAAGCTTAAGAAAATAAAACAATTTTGCGAATGTTCACAATTTATTCACACCCGAACATTTTTATTAGATTGGTGGCTAGTGTTGCATACAATTAACATTTAATCGATACTTAATAGATGTAAACGGGGAATTTTTGTGATTACAAGTGAAGATTTTTTTTGGCTAAGTTCTTCTTCTTTTTTGTTGCCGCAAAAAGCACGTGCCAGTGTCAATGTGTTTAAGTGGTCGTATGTAGTATTTTGAATAAACAAATTTTTAAAACAATTTATGTGACAAGTTGTCAATGCACAATGCATTTTTCAATTTATATTTATAATCCACTTCACGAGTGCACAATAACCAAACTATATCACGCAAATTGCCACCAATATTACATAATATAGGGTCAAAAAACCTAAGTTAATAAATTAAAATAAAAACCGTAACATGGCAGTTCAAGATTCCGTCAAAAACTCCAGTTCGCCAAATTAATAAAGTACGCAACCTTCGCATACCAGCGATGACCTTTTTTTCGCGGTAACTTTTTTGGTCGTCAAGTTGTTCTGGCCGGCTAAAAATAATCGGTTATCTATAAATTAATCGTTTTTTAAACAACACTTCATAACTATCGATGTCCAAAAACCATGTCTTCAACACTACTGATCTCTGCTACTGACAGCTGACATTTTCTAGTGTTGAACATCGATTTCAAATTAATAATTTGATAGTGTATATTATATAGAAATCTCAAACAATAGATTGTTGAAATAAACCAAGTGATTGTTGATATACACAATACGGGGTATTTTTGAGATTACAAGAAAGATTTGCGCGACCAACTTTTTTAAGTTCGCCAATTTACTAAAGTACACAAGTACGCAACATTCGGAAACATGCGGTGACCTTTTTTGCGCAAATTCTTAGCGGCCTGGTATTTTCTTGTGAAAAACAATCGATTTTCCATTAACTTAATCAATTGTTTTTTAGAAAACAACATTTACATAGATATCGTTCAGAAATCAAAGAAAATTTTATAAAACCGGATATACCTGACATCTTTTTACAAGTCTTTTTTAATTATTGAACCCACTAAAAATAGCAAATTTCTACTTGTCATTAATTACTTCTTATTTTACTTATTATATAATTGCGTATGAATGTAAATAAATGGATTTTTATAATTAACAACTAAGAAGGGCAATTCACGTTGAGACGGTCGCAACGATAGTTCAATTATCATATATATTGCGACTCGACCTTAATATAAATCTTAAAATATACAATCAACACAAACACGGACATGTTCAAGTGCCGAACACCAAGGAATATACAGAGAGAAGCTCATAAAATGAATGCATGAACTACATTAAGTCAATCTAGCGACGTTCACACATAGTAAAAAAAAGGTGTGTGTGTGCGATTCACACACGATAGAAGTGAAACTTCATTTTAAAAGATATTTTATATTAAACAGTGTGCAATATACATACACACTGACATTTACTCTCTCGCTCTGGCTCACACAAAGAGGAGAGACCGATAATGTGCGTTAAACGCTTATCGTTTAACGTTTAACGCTTGGAAGTCGCATAAGAAGTTTCACTTCAAAAAACTAAAAACGTTTAAATAAAGTTTTCACTTCCGCGGGCGTCCCGAGACGCACACGATTTTTTTATCTACTTAATAATGGTCGTCACGTTTTACACATATAAACAAAAAAAGGCAACTAATCACGTTAATTACAAAAAAAAAACTAATAATCACCTATGACAGCTAGGTAACAAATGTTAAATGCCACTACAAAAAATATTCCCGGGAAATCCCTATGTAATAAGTTTAAATAGTTTACAAAACTGAAAGCCGCTTAAACTAAGCACTAAAAATTTTAAAACTTTTTGTCTTATAATAACATCTCGTTACTATGACTAATCTACTTGACTTATCAAAAGGAATCATATGAGCCTAAATAAACTAGAGGCGTTTGCTAGTAACAACTGAAGAGTACCACTATCCACCTCCTGGCTCCATCATCAGATCAGCTCCAAGATACCAAATTATAGTGTTGTCATCCGAACAACATATACATACAAAGTTTCATTTGGATACGACAATCAGATGTGGGTTAAAATTGAGTTCTAAGATTTTATTGCATTGTTTTTTTAGTTAGTTTTTATTTTATTTGCTTGGCACATTGACGGTACTTTACCTGATGGTAGGCACAGTACTCGTACAATCCAAACACAATGTCGACCACCAAGAGATTTAAATCTATCGGCGGTCGCCGCTGTCATGTCGGCCTGAATAAATATATCTTCACGTTACGCTTAATGGATCCGATGTCGTAAGAAGGAAGGAACATATTACCCAGGAGTTGGTTCCACAGCTTCACGGTATGACAAAGATGAGTCATGGAAAACTTTTTACTTCGCGCCGAGATGGACGTTACCGTAAAACTGTGACCGCGAACCCCAGCGCATGTGGTTCTGTTACGGAAAGGACAGGAGATAATTAAATTAAATAGCTCTTCAGAACACTCACCATGATACTGACAGTGGAACACGCTCAACGGGGCGATGTTCCTGCGAAGCTGAAGCGGGTCAATGAATATAGTAACGTCTACATCATTAACAATGTAGACAGCTCGTCTCTGCAAGCAGTCCAGAGCGTCGAGGAGGTATTTTGCGGATCCATTCCAGAGATGCGAACAGTATTCCATACACGGCCGAACTTGTGCCTTATAAAGAAGATACAGTTGACCGGGCGTGAAAAACCGTCGCGGATTCCAATCGGATTCTGTTCAAGATTCAGAGTATCCGAGATGTAGTAGAGATCACACTCCTGATGTAATCCCTGGGGTTGAGGTCACTGCGAATATGCGAATACACTTAGGATATTGATGCTGTCACGCATTGCTACTGAGACGTTCTTAAGAGTGGGGAAGGGAGAAAATAAGTGCAGTTGTATTTAGTTACGAGTTAGGATAATATAGGCGTGTTAAAGCAATGCATCCTTGTATTGGAACCTTAATATTACCATCAAGTAAACGTAAATAAAGGCAAGCAGGAAGATTTAATATCATGAGTAAAATTGAGTGGGTAAAGACAAAAAAAACTTCGGTGATTACAAAAAAACTTGGTCTTACCGGTTTTGCCAATCCCCGGTTTTTTTTCGGTGAGTTCGTCACCGGAGTCAAAGAACTAAGCTGTACCATTGTATTGTCAGCTGTTCAATCTAATTTTCTCCTCTTATTTCCACAACAGACCTAAAGACGCTGGGTTACGTAGTCATTTTTTACGGTAACCTCCATTTCGGCACGGATTAAAAAGTTCTCTATGTCTTAACTTTTCGTACCATGAAACTGTGAAACCATCTCCCGATCAGTGTGTCCTTGTTACGACATCGGGTCTTTCAAGCGTAACGTGATTGTTCTATGACCATTTCAAGGAACCTGCGACTGCCAAGGACCTAGGTCGTGCAGTCCGTTTTATAACTAATGCTTTCACAATCAAACTTATCGCATACGACCGAAACCGTGGGACAATTTTTGCGACCGTTGCTGTCGCAACGTGAATGCTACCATTAATTCGGTTTCAATGTAAATTTTTTTTAATGGTAACATTTTATATTAACGTCAACTTCAGACGTTTTCCCTGCTGTCTTTTCGAGGTTACGGTGTCACTTTGTGGAGGTCCGTATTGAATTTTCTTTATAAAATCGGTTGTGATCCTAATAAATATTTCATTATTGTTCGTATAGTTCATATAAAACGACCAGTGTATATTACTAAGATTGTATTTTGTTTTATTTCAGAACACAATGGGGCGCCGACCAGCGAGATGGTAAATAATTATAAAACTTATTTTGTAGTTTGGATTTTGAAACAACTTCTATATTTTTTTATTTATTTCAGCTATCGCTATTGCAAAAACAAACCATATCCTAAATCTCGGTTCTGTCGGGGTGTGCCCGACCCCAAGATCCGTATTTTCGACTTGGGTAAAAAGAGGGCTACAGTGGACGACTTTCCGCTATGCGTGCACCTGGTGTCCGATGAGTACGAACAGCTGAGTTCTGAGGCACTGGAAGCAGGTCGTATTTGCTGCAACAAGTACCTCGTTAAGAACTGCGGCAAAGATCAATTCCACATCCGCATGAGACTTCACCCCTTCCATGTCATTCGCATCAATAAAATGTTATCGTGCGCTGGAGCTGATAGGTAAGTGTTTCTTTTACATTTGATTAATAAAATAGTCCATTTTCAGTCAAAACAAAAACCCTTAGTGTTGTTTTGAATCTATAAAAGCAAACATACTTATGACAGCAAATAAACCTTTATAAAATTGGTAATTTTGTGTATGTTGATTTAGTTTACAATTACGTATTTATGTGCTCAATACTGTAAAATCACAATCTATTACATCTTCAGAAACATGTACAGAATCTGTACTACTAGTAAAAACTTTTAGTATAGAAATATTTTGCCATGTTTAAATGTTATTTAATGTTTTTATTGCAAAGTCATTTCTACTTTTTTGCTGTATCATTGCCTGTTAAATATTACAAGATTAATTTTACCACACATTTTGTAATGTTGTGAAATACCTAAGTACCTACTTATCTCACAAATTTAATCTTACCTGATAGCATTATATTATTAGACTGATTTTGTAAATCCTATTTTATTTATATAAATGTTTTCTCAGTTTGCTCTCATGTTTTTTTTGTTTTATGACTATACTGCTATTCAGACCTCAGGTGTATATTAGCGCTGATTATGAGTTGTAATGTATTACAAACTGCAAAACATAGTTGGGCATAATTAACTGTCTCTAAACCTATACTATAATAAAATAAAGCAGAAGAGTTTTTTGTTTGTTTGTTTAATCACAATCTCTGAAAGTACCAGTCGAACTCAATACTCTTTTTGTATATGATAGCCAGATTTACAAGGAATAGTATAGGCCTTCTAGCATTAGGCACACCACTCAACTAGCCTTGACAAAATTTTATTAAAAGTGATTTATGAGCATTATTATTAGGCATGGCATATTATTCCTTACAAGTAAAAGTTATGTTATCAACAAGACAATTTTATCATATAGTTTGAGAGATAATGTAAAATCAAATAATTCAACACCCTGCTCAGGTCTATGACTACAGGTGTAGTGGCGCAAATGAGCCGTGTGAGTATGACCCATAAGCCTAGCTGGACAATAAAATATTATCTATACTGAAGTATTATAAATCATCAATCAGTGATTTCTTTTAAATTATATGTGGTTGAAACGTAATCTTTCTCCACACATGCTCTTTGAATTCAGGTGTTTATTTCATAACCAGAATTCAACATATGCGCAAGTTTTATGAATTTACTAAACCATTGTACTCTCTATTCTGCAGTTTTGGTAGATGCTAACAAAATTAAGCATTCTCATTTATTCATCAAACTCATCCAGTAATCTTGTAATGGCAAAGAAAGAAGCAAGAATATTGAACTTGTGTTGTAATTACAAATGGTTTAGCTAATAATTCAATTTAATAAATTTTAATTATTTTTATTTATTGTATTTAAGGCTCCAGACTGGGATGCGGGGTGCATTCGGCAAGCCTCAGGGCACAGTAGCTCGTGTGCGCATTGGACAGCCTATTATGTCTGTGCGTTCAAGTGACCGCTGGAAGGCGCAGGTCATTGAGGCTCTGCGTCGTGCTAAGTTCAAGTTCCCCGGTCGCCAGAAGGTAAGTTATCGATTTTATCTTATAAATAAACCATATACAGTGAATTTCAGTTATAAATAGCATGAAGGGACCACTAAAATTTCGTTGCTATATCAGGAAGTCCGTGTATACATATTTATTGCCAGACAATACAGCTGCGCTGTATACATATTTATTGCCAGACAATACAGCTGCGCAATGGGCATATATAAATTTAACTTTACCTATCTGAATTTTTTATTTTATCGTTATAGGCTTAGTGTTGTGGCCACAATCTCACCTGATCTTAAGTGGCTATGTGGCTCAAAATGGTAGCTCACTAAACCTAGTGGAATACTGGCTCTCAAGTGCAGCTGCCGGAACACCCCTATTGGTGCTTGGCGACAGCTTTTCAACTTAAGGATGGTAGCTAGCCAGACAGGCATTAGAAAATGCCCTACCACCACCCTATGGTTTCTACACGATGTTTTCTTTTACCGAAAGCTTGGGCTCATTGCAGGGATTTGAACTTAACGTCTATCGACGTGATGTCCGCGCACGTTACGACTGAGCCACCATTGCTTTGCAAGGGGACTTGAGTATTACGTCGCTATAACCAAAAATTCGTTACATCCGAGGTCGTTATAAATGATATCCTCTGTATTTATATGTGAAAAGTTAAATAATTAGTGTCAAATTAATAAAACATCTTGTCTCATAGACCAGATCATAGAGTTTGTGCTTCAATTCATATATATTTGGTTTTTATGCTTTAATTAAAAACATTTAAACATTATTTACTACTTTGTATCGGCAACTATGTTTGCATTGAATCACATTTTTTTTACAAATGATATAAAAAGTCTACAAAACAAATTGTTAGTATCTAAGTGTCAAAATCATGTTTTAAAAAATATTATCTAAAATGTTTATACTATTTTTAAATTGCAGATCTATGTATCCAAGAAGTGGGGTTTCACTAAATATGAACGTGAGGAATATGAGAAGCTGCGCGATGATGGCCGTCTTGCTAACGACGGATGCAACGTCAAGTATCGCCCAGAGCATGGACCCCTTGACGTTTGGAGGAAATTCCAAACTGAATTACATAGTGTGTAAATTTTTTAACCAATAATAATACACTCCCAAACATAGTTCACAGCATTTTTTTTTATTATATTCCGTTTGACATGATTTATAAACATTTAATTAAGTGATATTTCATTTTAATATTTACAAAGCCAAAATGTGAGAGATGTGTATCACCTAAAGAAAGAGTCAATAGACTTGCAAGGTACTTTTAATTTCTTGAGAGGTGAAAGCTGTTTCTTTTTACGTTTTACGCTGTTTCCAGTGAATAAAGGAGTTTTTCTATTTAACTCTCTACTTAACTGCTGGGCCTCATGAAAGTCTAAATGTTCAGCAAATTTTTGCAATGGTACTTTATTACCGCACTGAGAACAAATTTCAGTTACAATGTCATCATCTATTTTAACCAAAAAATTTGCTAAAGTATTTTCAGATTTGTTTGTATGAACTTCATCCGAATTTCTTTTTCTCTTATTTTCTTTAGATCGACTATCAACAATATTCTTGTGTTTTTCTTCGCGCGCTACCTGGCGTTCTTCATCTCTTAACATTAATGCTAAATGATAGTCAGAATGAGTTTCAAACATGTCCAATGTAAATGTTTTTCCACAATATGAACAGTCAAACTTTTCTATTTCATCATTTGTCGATTTTCTCTGATCTGGTGGATCAAGTGGATTGTCAGCATCCACTGTAGAACTGAGTAATTGTCGAATATTACTAACACGAGCCACATCTTCAGGGTCATCTTCAAAAAGAGCTATACTTCTGTTAATTTCATTGTTGATTGTTGATCCAGAGTATTCAGTATCATTACTATCTTCTATGTTGCTTACTGCTGCCGTTGGTCTAGATTTTACTTCACTTCCTTTCAACATTTTGGCGAAAAATGATTCCTGCTTTAGTAAATTTGATTCACTTACACCCTCAGTTTTTTCTATATCATTTACAGAGCTTGTCTTTTGATCTTTTTTAGATGTTTCAAAGAATTTTTGTAGAATGTATTCCTTTCCAACATTGTTTTCATTACTTTTAATTACTGTTGTTTCACTGGTCTTTAAATTTCCTTTCATCATGTTTGTGTTTTTTTCAATTTCTTTTGTTGTTCTAACACCAAAATAGTCCAAAATCTTTTTAGTTTTCTTAGAATCAGATTGATCTTCAAATTTTCCAACACTAATACCTAAAAATGTTATTGGGGCTTTAAGTCTTCTGTCATTTTCATTTTCTGTAAAAATATTATTTATTATTCAAATAGTTTTTTTTCATTTACATACAACAATTTTCCAAGATGAGACAATTAAAAAACATAAACAATTTACCTTTAAATTTATAACCTTCAGAATTGTCCATGATCAATTCTAGTGCTTTTCTAGAGAATAATTCACCACAGAGCTCATCATCAGGAGCAAAATTGTATGATCTTGAACTGCTTACATCTTTTTTATCAGAAAGTTGCGTTGTGTAACTGGCCACCATCTGTTTTGGTATTCTGTTATTCTCTAATGCATCCTTTTCTAATCGGTCTTCGATTTCATCCCCTAAATCTTTAAGCCATTTCATCAAGGTTCCTAAAGTCTCAAGAGCAGATTTACCTTTGAAATTTTTACAACAACCAATACTTTTAGGATTAAACCTTGCTTGAACTGGTTCTAAGTCTACTCCACGTGCAATGTTGTACAACCATGTTCTAAAAATACAGCACTAATGAAAACTCAAGGCAAACATTTTTGTCTATGACACACATAAGTGTGAAAAAATTCTCACCCATTCTTCTCATCAAATTTAGACTGAAGTTCTTTTTCAGAAAACTTTTGTAGTTCAGCCATTGTATTAATTTTTAGTGAGTCACAAACAAATTCTCCAAATTTGCCTCCAAGATGTTTTACTTTCTTCAGTGGTAGTGTTCTATAAAGATAAAGTTAACAATTATTTAATTAGATGACCATTAATTAAACACGCTAATCTCTGGAAGCACCAGTTAGATTCTTTTTGAGGAAAACTTTACGCTACGGCCATAAGGAGCAGAGCTGTAACTATGAACGTCAAGCAATTTGCAAACTGCACCAAAATCTAAAACAGTTGTGCCAATCTCACAAACAAAAAAATTGAATTTGGAACCATAAACAAATCATCCATTCCCAATATATTTTTTACTGAATGTATATAATAATTATAACTCACTTGTAAAGCACATCAATGCAATGTTTAGGTAGGACTGTTTGTTTATTAGGTTTATTCATGCTACAAACGAGTTTAGCTAATATTTTGTTGTGAGCAATACCTGCCGAACATCTGTAACCTAGAAAAATATAAAATAAAATAATATGAGAATTTCGATCAATAATTTATTTGCACAATTTGTAAGTAATGCCTATAAAGTTTTCGTAATCACAGATAATTCCAAACAAAATTATTAGATAAGAAAACCATAAATTTATATTACCAGTTACTTCATAGACTGCAGCTCTTATCTCACTCACAATGACAGCTCCAATGAGCAACATGCTGGCATGATTGTGATCAAAATCAATAGAGTCACTGCCACAGGTGTGAATGTCAGAAAGAAACTCTTCAACATTACCATAACCAAGCGCATACGTATTAGGCACCATATCTGCCTGGATTGTGTTGACATTTAGAGATTGTAATCTTTGATGCACCTATAATTAAAACCAGGAAAATTTGCAACTTTAAAAAAAAATGTATATTGACTTTAAAATTCTCACACCTAAAATATAATAATAAAATAATATATCAGCCTGCAAGTATCCCACTGCTAGGGTAGGTATAACTGATACATTGTATACCTTTCAATATTCAGTAATACATTTCAGTATTTTTCAGAGAATTGGGTATTCTGAAGTGTGACTTATTCTTGACTTAAGCGATCCAATATATGTAATGCGGAATCAATGCAATCTGTAGGCGTTAAGGCTATAAATAACGCTTTTGTGCTTAGTTTACCGGAATCTCAGGCTTATAATTTTAAGATTCAATCGCATAAATAACTAATACTTTACTAATTTAATTAGTTTTGGAAGCTTCGGAACTCTTTTGGAAGCTTCGGTTAATCTAGGTTTTTTCACTTTCAGATTATATTTTCAGGGCACTCATTTTCTGTTTCGTTTTCAGTTTCAAATCAATAGTGTGGCGATTTAAGAGAGCTCTATGAATTTTACTTAAACAAATTTTTTTGACAAATTTAACACTTTCCCAACATGTCATGTTAAAAAACCTACCAAGTTTTTTAACCTTATCATTAATACAAATCAATTATCTCTCCAAATAATAAGTGACATTATTTATAAATTATCCTTAAATCTAATATTCAACATAGTTTGATGGTATGCAAAACAAAGTTAGGGACAATTTTACAGGCTCTAAAGACATACTAATAGTGAAATACAACTTATATTATGCAAGTGAAATAGTGTTACAGTAACTCACTGAGTCTGTGATATCCAAATAAGCTTCATCAATAGAAGCTCTCTCTAACAGCAGTGTAAATTTTTGCAGTACTCTTGCTACTTCTTTACCTGCCTCCCTATACCTAAAATAAGAGCATTGTATTGGCTACAAAACTGTATAAAATACAAAGTAAATGATGAAAGAAAAAATCTATTTCAATTACTTTATCTGTGGTGTATCATAATGTATATCATCAGGCCATAAAATGAATTAAGTTTATTCAATTGCATCTTTTTTATCATTATTAAAAATTAGGCCTAGAATTGCCTAGGATTTGCTTTTTTAAATATATATTTTTTTACTACAAAAATTGACCTTTTGATTTTCATTAACAACACAATTGTTGGAAAGAGAAAGAAACTTTATAAGGAACACTGAATAATATTTATATGTTCATAGGCTTTCAGGAATTTATAATACAAAAAAATATTATATACTTAGTGATATCTGCCTTTCCCCTATGGCAGGGCACGGAAGGTAACTGTATCTCAGGACATTTCTCCTTGGCTTCCTTTCCTCTCATGTGCCTTGTCACTCCCAAGCCCCTTGCTACATAATTAACAGCTATGATTCTAAAAATAAACACAAATCATTTAAAATAATGTAAGTCCCACAGAGTTTGTTATTATTGTAGTTCTTCTCAATAACTCAGTGTCATGACCCTGGTCAAAGGATACTTTTTACAAACAGTGTTTTATTGCAAAATCTTACAAACCTAGTAAGTCCCTACCAAATACAAGAACACCAGTTTTGAAAACTCACAAATGAGCAGATATATTTAAGCTTTGATACTTAGTAAGTGTAACATTCACTGCCTAGTGACCACTTTAAAACTTAGTAACTCACTCTAACCATTTCAAAATCTAGTAAGTCTCCGAGACTTGCTATATTAAATCTATTGAAATCACTAGTAAATATGAATGGTAAACAATTTAATTTAAACTCTGTTGTACAAGCTGAATTTATCACTGGATCAAGAAACCTTTATTATAAGGTAATATTTATTTAAATACAATATTAAGTCAGAATTGTTTTACTTTTTTGGTCTGAACTTAACCTTCATTTTTAGATTTCAAGAATACATTCAAAAATTGGACTTTCTAAAACAAAAAATTAAATTGCACTATATTTCCTAATAATAATGTCAATCCAAGGGATATTAAACAAAATAAAAAAGAAATTATTAATAAATTGGTATGTTCTGATGCCTGAAGCAAGTCATTTTGGAATAATTACCTGTCAATGACTTGTCTGTCGATTTAACAAATGATGGATAAATGACTAACTGAATAGCTCTTTTTTATAAATTTATAAACCTTTCTATTCAATGAATTATTTTATATACATACCTATACAATAATTAGCAGGATTCAGTGAGATATGCTAAGTACCATGTTAGATAAACCATAACGAAACCTAGCAAGTGGTCTTACTATGTTATGAAACAGGTTGCTACGTGAACCTAACTATCTCTTGTCAATTATCAAAGTTGGGTTTTATATATGTAAGATACAAATATATTAAAATATTGATAGTACTATAAGTTTATTTTTTAGTATTTTATACAACCAATAGCATTTTTTTTACGTTTTTGCGCTCTCATGTAAAAATTAGTGTTTAGTTCTTACTAGGTTTTAAAATTGGGTAGCCGAAAGTCATCATGGTGAAACTGACCAGCTAATTAGAAAATTATATATTTTTATAATTCTATAAATCTTGTAATAACTCACCCTCCTCCTTGCCAAGGGTTGTACTGAACAACAGCAATGGGTTTCCCTTTCAATTCGGGATTTAATTTCTCTTCGACTTGACAATAGAAACAGTC
Source organism: Saturnia pavonia (assembly GCA_947532125.1). Classification (NCBI taxonomy): domain Eukaryota; kingdom Metazoa; phylum Arthropoda; class Insecta; order Lepidoptera; family Saturniidae; genus Saturnia; species Saturnia pavonia. The sequence goes on along the minus strand of OX383899.1, from coordinate 2,242,444 downwards.
CATATCAATAAGCACGACAATTCTATTTGCTTGATCCATTTCGTACAAAAAAAGCTCGCTTACCTTTAAATGCCTAAATTATATAATTTATTACATACATGTTAACATACAACATATAAAGCGACAAAATAAATATATCTAAATTATAAATAAAAACACAACATTCCAATTTTCATATAATACCAATTACACAGAACAATATACTCTCTGATACTCTCTAACGAGAGTAACCAATTACCACCACAGAACAATATAGGGATATTCACTTAACATCGATATATCGCTTTTATTCGATGTTTTCATTACAATATATCGTATTGATTCGATGTTTTAACAAACGTTTAATGTATTCGATATATAGATATATTTATAGAAACATCGAATATTTGCTTTTTTTTCGAATCTATTAAAAACAATAATTTTAACACTACTTAATGGCATAAATTTTAAATAAGTTTCATTAAAAATAGTGACATCTGTGAGTGACCAGCTTAATTACCTAATCTATCCTGACAGATCGATCGTCCATTCACTCTTCATTATATTTACTTTCACTCACTCTCATTCTTCTTGCATCGTCTTCTGCTGTTTGGTTGGCTATAATGCAATTAAATCATTGTTTTGTTTGTTTATCTAAGACAAGTTTATGTAAGACTTTTACTTGCTACTACAATTAATGACCCTAAAATAACTGAGTTAACGCATCATCTGATATCTAGTTCGAAGTTGAAAAGGAATGTAATATTATATTTCTATTATGTTTCTGAACCTAACCTCTACTCGTTTGTGACAGTGTTTTATTTTGAAGATATAACATAATGATATTTTATATTATCATACATTTCATAATAATAAATATATTTCCGATTTTTTTTGAAGTGAAACTTATGCGACTTCCAATGCACATTATCGGTCTCTCCTCTTTGTGCGAGCCAGAGCGAGAGAGTAATGTATTATCGGTCTCTCCTCTTTGTGTGAGCCAGAGCGGAGAGCAATATATTATCGGTCTCTCCTCTTTGTGTGAGCCAGAGCGAGAGAGTAAATGTCGGTGTGTATGTATATTGCACACTGTTTAAATAAAATAGAAAATGTCTTTTAAAATGAAGTTTCACTTCTATCGTGTGTGAATCGCACATATACCTTTTTTTTTGATAGTAGGTATTGACCAAATAAAAGAGTTTATTTCCCATGGACAACTATGTTTTTTTTAATCATAGCACGGCTAAGTTACTACAATGTAGGTACCTGATGGTATGTACAGTATAATCCAATAACATCGGCGACTACCTGGGATCTACAAACCATCGTTAGTCGTCGCTGTAATGCCGACCTGTTGAAATGTCTGTTCACGTTATGCTTGAAGGACGCGTTGTCCACATTGTCTTACACAGCTTCAAAGTATGGCAAAGATAATGATAACTTCTTTGTTCATGCCGGGATGGAAGTTACCGGAAAGCTCTGGTTCCTAAGCGCATTTGGTTTGTTATGAAAGGGAGAAGCGGGAATTAGCTTGAACAGCTCTTCAGAACACTCGCAGATGGTTGAACACGCGCATCGAGGCAACGTCACTGCACAACTGAAGCGGCTTAATGAATTTAGTAACGTCTGGATCATTTACAATGTGGACAGCCAATCTCTGCAACCTGTCCAGAGCTTCGAGGAGGTATTTCTGACTCTAAGGAACGGAGCAGTAACCATGAACGTCAAGCAATCTGGAAAGGTGTGGGCAAGTACAGGAAGTGAGTACAACGATAGGCTACACGGCTTTGTTGGTGGCGGCGCGGTGGGGAGTTGGTCGAATAAATTTAACACGGGTAACATAACTGTGTGGCATAGTTAATTACACACATGCACACACACATGTATTATACATGCACTACATACATGTGTGTGAGTGTGTGTATTGTGTGGTGTTCTTTTTCTTCTTCTTATACCTCTTTATTGAAGACTATCATTGTCATTATCAAGTGAATTGATGGAATGAGCCATTATAGGATGTCCTGTCTTATGATGATTCAGCATCCTAACAAGATGGTGGGTCCCTTGTTAGAACTTTTTAGGGAGTTTTTGTGGCAACTTAGAATTGATTGTTCATGTTATTATTTCCAATTCACTTCACTTAATTTATTAACTTATACGGCCAAACAAAACAAAATAAATAAAATAAAAAAACTACATGACAGTTTAAGATCCCACGAAAAACTCCTTGTGTGGTGTTATCATGTATTACTTTAGTCTATGTGTTTTATTGTCGAATAAATATTTTCTTTTCTTTATAAACTGCGAACATAGGTTTTTAAAAGTAAAAAGTTTTAATCAGTAGAAAATTATGTATTACCAAAAATGCTTTGTGGACCGACATAGTAAATGTTTATGTAAGCATTTCGAAGAAATAAGTACATATGTAAACATGTTATAATTTTTTTATAACTTTTACGGTAATTTAGATGTGCTTATATTGATAGGAAATTTTTTAAAGTCAATACCTATAAATAAATAAAAATTTTTACCTTAAATTTTAACATTTTTCGTTATTTATATTATTTTCGCGATAGGATGTGTTCCTAGCACTAGATTAATCGATTGAAAAAAAAATGCGCTTAAGGTTCCCTTATGTGTTTATTCCAGAAAAAGTGCAATATTAATAACTAATATTTAATACAAGTAACGTATTGAAATAAACATTATACACTATTGGAATATAGGTAGGTACCCATCGATATTTTAAATAGCGATAAGAAATTTAAAACCCGAGAAATTTAAATAGAACGTGATAATAATAATGCAATTATATTGAAATAATTACCTTTATTACGTTCACACAAAATTTTCGTAAAACAACATAATATTTTTTCTTAAAATTGTGAAAAATATGGTTACATAAAATATTTTCAAGATTAATCGTTATTTAACATATCTCTTAGCTGTCGCCGAGAAATCTTTCCTCTCGAATTCCGTGGTAATTGTTCAATGAATTTCACACCGCCTCTAAGTTGCATGAACGGTGATACCTGAAAAGGATCAATTATGTTAATCACTCGTATTTTTATTCAATTACGAGGATACGTAAAGATTCTAAAAGTCCATCCTTGGATGTTTTTGTGCTGACTATATTCGTTTCAAATAAGATAATACTGTCAAAAATATAAGATAGTTAAGAGTCGTGGGCAGCGCCGATAGCGCCAAATTAGCTCGTAAATAGAATAATAGACGCGAATATTTTTGTGATAATTTAAATTTCTTATAACCTCGGCAACAACGTAGTCGACTAATTCTTTTTCTGTGACCATTACATCTGGATTTCTGACGACAAACGCGATCGGTTCTTCTCCGTAAATCGGTACTGGTTTTCCAACCACTCCCACCTCACGAACACCCGGGTGTAGAAGGATAACTGACTCTATTTCCACAGGACTAAACTGCAATGTAATATAATAATTAATTAAAAGAATAATGTTCTGAAAAAAAAAAGTTATATATCCAACAAAAGCTGACATCGTATAGTATAGTAATATATGGCAAAAACATATATTTTATTACTAGCTGTACACGCGACTTCGTTCTCGTGGATATGGAAAACAAAATAAATTGATAAGAGTCGTTAAGCCAAGTCATTTGCCGGTATAAATTTTTTCCTATGTGTTAATCGAGGTTATAAAACTGTTTGCCAAACTTCATCCAAATCCGTTCAGTTATTTTTGCGTGAATGTACTGCAATTTTTTGTGTATTGATGGCAACAACACTCAAGCGCGGATGACCCCGCTCCTTAAGCTAAATATAATTTTTAACATCGCAGAAAATGGCGTCGGTATTGCCTTTTTATTATTTTATTAGTGCAGATCCATTTTTTTTTCTATAATTAAATTTACTCCTAAGTTACTCCTTATAACATCAGCTATCTGCCAGTGAGTGTCCCGTCAAAATAGGTCCAACCGTTTCGGAGATTACTCGGAACAAACAGACAAACAATTCCTTGATACATTTTGGGATTCGAACCCGCGGACATCGATTGATATTCCGGCGGTATAAACATCTCAACAACGACAACTTAATCCATACGGAATTTAAAATATTATAAATTATGTATGTTTTTTTTTTTCATTATAAGTATGGAACCCTAAAAATCATGTACTTATTGAATTATATGGTCCTTACATATGAAATTGGCGTTTTGTTGATCTGCCCACATTGATATAAAATATCTGACGTTTGGTTAGGAATTCCAAATAAAAATGTATTTGAAATTTAGGCTTGTGTATTTGTGTTTCGAATTTAGTGAATCATTTGTTTTCCCACCATTTGATTTTTCTTTACGAATATGAGTTCCACTATGGTGATGTTCCACCATCAGTGCTACAGAAACAGCTCGAAGGATTAATGATGTGTTTGGAAAAGCTACTGTAAAAGAAAGCACGGTATGTTTTTGGTTCCAATGTTTTCGTTCTGGAAATTTTGACCTACGAAACAAACCCCTTGGACGGCCGGAGACCCTAGTTGATAATGAAGAATTAAAGGTAATCTTGGAAGCGGATCCATCGCAAATTACGTCAGAGTTAGCGGGAGGCTTCGGTGTGAGTGACAAAACAATTTTAATTCTCTTGAAATAAATTGGAAAAATTAAAAGGCTCGAGAAATGGATAGCGCATAAATTTACTGAAGCACACCAACAAACACGTATTGAGTGCTGCGTTACATTACTCAATCGTCAAATTACGGATATAATTTTGAATCGTATTACTTGTGACAAAACCATATTTCACGATAGACGGTCGCTAAATTAGAGGACCTGCGGTTGGAATGTCTCTGATACCCACCACTCTCACCGGTCCTTGCTTCAACAGATTACCACTTTTTTCGGAATTTGGGCAATTTCTTGCAATAACAAAAATTTAATTCCGATGAGGCTGATCAAAACCGCCTTCAAAGATTTTATTGATTCTCGCTCCCACAATTTTTTCAGCAATGGAATCAATGAAATGGCGAAAGTGCATAGATAATAATGGTACATACTTCTATTGATTAAATTTATAAGTTTTAAGTTTTCCATGTAAAACGCTAATTTCATATGTAAGGATCAATTATTTATATTCGTTACATAATATTGAAATTGATGCGTATTTACTTAACATACCTTATATCCATCGTAAGCAATGACATCTTTAAGCCTATCAACAATAAAAAAATATTTGTCTTCATCATAATATCCTAAGTCACCGGTTTTAAGAAAACCGTCTTCATCTAAATATACTGAGGGATCAATTCCCACATAACCCTTCATCAACTTGTAACCGCGTATGTGAATCTCACCAGGCTTATTCGGACCGAGAACTTCATGAGTTTGCGTGTCTACAACCTGAAAACAAACTGGTATGTCAACTACTACATTAAGATGGCGACACATACTTTAATTCGTATATATCATGAGCAGGGTTGGGCAGTATTTGAATTACTTGTAATTAAAATACTTAATTGAAATACAAATACATATTTTGTATTTTAATTAGATACTTCTTAAAAATGTAATTTGTAATTGGTATTTCTAATACCTGATGCAGAGGTATTTTGTAGTTAGTATTTCAAATACTTATGGCTTGAAAATACATTTTAACATAAATACATTTAGCGATCTTATTCTAATTTAATTAATAATAATTTAATAGGTGCGTCCTGCAGAAAATAGAGTGCGATAGCTTTCGTAAGCAAAATAGCGACCGCTAAATATGTCAATATTTAAAGTTATGAACACTGCACTTGTACTGTACGTCAAATTTCTTTTCAATAGTGATTTTCATTCTTGAACGGTTATTTTAACGAAACTGCTATGTATTAATTAAGTTTGTTAGTACGAATGTTGGGTGTTTGATGGGTGGGATCTTAGTTGTGGTTTTTATTTTTAATTCATTAAGTTTTTTGACCCTATACTATGTAATATTGGTGGCATTTTTCATGATATAGTTTGGTTATTATGCATTCGTAAAGGAGATTATAATTATAAACTGAAAACATAGATTTTGAAAAGTTACAAAAACTCCCTAGATAGTTCTAACAAGGGAGCCAGCATCTTCTTGAATCGACTTTAAATGTTTGAAAAATACAACGGAGATTTAAACACATTGACACTGGCAAGTGCTTTTTGCGGCGCCATATCCAGAAGAAGAAATAGTACGAACGTCACGATAGATGGTCAAATTCATTTCGAACTGTTTATATTGTTATCCTTAAGGGTCCTGGAGTCATCAGAGGCTTTGACAGCTTCACAGGGCTTGGGGGCGAGCGCGGAAGGCACTCGGCCGCGAAAGCTAGGCAACAAGCTCCAAGGGTGCCAAAGTGGCCGAACCTCGGCTTGGGGTGTTTCCGATCATGCGAAAAATTCGCGATCTGACTAAATCGCTATCCATCAAATTTTGAGCTAACTAACTATACAAATATACATGATTCTGCCTTCTGGGAGGAAGGAAGGAACATGTGTATATGTATTTAGTGATTTGATAATTTTTGTCTAAACTAACTAGCCAAAAAAGAAAAAGAGGTCCCTTAGAGAACCTATGTACGGAGTGTCGTGCATGTGTGAAGTGCAATGTGTGTGGATAGCTAGTGAATGCAGTGTCACTGTATCGTGCGAGCGGCTGCTGGCTCAAGGACTCCATGCCGGAGGAACGGACCTAGGCTTGAGTTGCCGCTGGAGAGGGTGGTCGTGGCGGGTGTGCTGGAGTGAAGTTAACGGCCTGTCCCCTACGGAGAGAACGGTGGTTTCGCGGGCGTGGGCGCAAACACGCTCAACTTGAAGAGACAAACGGGTATGACGCGTTAGCTACCGTGACTTCGTCATCGGGGTAGGTAAATATATTTCGCAGCCTACGTTTTGCCTTTGAGGTGCCTGGTACTGGAGTATATGTTGCGGCGCATGCTACTAAAGGGTTTGGATGGTTTGACGCTCTGTCGAAATAGCTCTTCGCGAGAGTTTTGATGTAAGACTTGATCGAAGGAAGTTCCATATCTTTATGGAGGTCTTCGTTTCGAACGAACCATGGGGAATTAACTAATTTGCGTAAAAAATGATTTTGGAACGCTTGTAAGGGGCTGAAGTTTGATTTCGCCATATGGGCGAATACTACGCAACTATATGTTAGGATCGGATGGAGATCAAATTAACTCCACATGTACGTGTACGATGCCGGAAGACGGCGGCGATGGAGTAAATCAAGTGGATGCTGTGACGTATCCGCTAATTTTAACTGGAGGAAAGTATTTCACAGTTAATAGCGGTAATAGTAACGACATGTAGAAATATTGTTTTCTTTAGCGGGTTTTATTCACTCCACAACAAGAGGCTGTTTGTCTGATTATACATTGAAAAATCTAGTGTTACAAAGATAATTTTAATTAGACTCTTTTTTATTATATGTTTAAGACAGGTAGGATTTATCTCTACTTGGGGCAGTCCGACTGGTGAAATACCTCCACAATACAGAAAATCCAAAAGCCAAATGATTGTTCCTGCGGTGAGTAGGGTTTCCAGAGCTCCTTGGGGTAGGATTCAAGGTCGGAAATGGGCTAGTTAAACCTATAGTATTACAAGCGTCCATAGGTTGCCGTAACCGCTTACCATCAGGCGGACTGTATTGTTGCCACTTTTGTAGTATAAAAAACAGGTTTGGCTTTGTGGCTACAATCTTACATGATGTTAAATGACTATCTGGCCCAAGATGATAGCACGTTAAGTCTAGTGGAAGACTGGCTCTCAAATACAGCTGCCGGAACACACCTATGGGTGCTTGGCGACAGATTTTCAACTTGAGGGTGGTAGCTAGCCAGGCGGATATTAGAAAAAGCCCTACCACCATGCTATGGTTTACTCACGATGTTTTCGTTCACCGAAAACTAGGATCATTACAGGGATTCGAACTCACGTCATTCGACGCGATGTTCGTACACACTGCCACTAAGCCATCATTGCTTATTAGTTTAGTCTAGTGCGATTTTTGGCATAATAATAATCATATTTTCAATTTTGCTTTCATGATAATATGTCGGTGTACGATTACGAATTTGAGGTGGTATGTCGTTCCAACACTCTGTGGCTTCGTATCTAAAACACGATTCAATGGAAGACCTCTTTATACTTGTTTGGTTTTCATCTCGAGCTCTGTGAACTAGAACACTTTTCTTTAATTAAACATAAATGGTGGTTTCAGCAGGATAGTTTTAATAATATATTTTGTTTCTTACCTTTAGGACATTTCCTGGTGATGCTTTGCCGACGCTACCTGCTTTAAGACCATTGGTTCCCCAAATTTCTGAACTTATCTCATTTGTTTCCGACATACCGTAGTGTTGTATAACACTTTTCAATTTAGGCAATCTAAATGAAATATTTTATTATTATTAATATTACTCATAAATCATAAATTCAAAATTATTCCTTTTTCCAAGTGGTCTCGCTGCAACCTGTAGGTAATTGAACCAACCTCAGAAAGATCAGTCACAATTGAGGCCAGTCATTAAAAAGTTGCTTCACCTGAGGACCGAGTTTTCACACTTCGTGTAATAGTGTGTACGGTTCCAACCAGTCTTCGAACCCTGAACACAGCAGTGATTGCACTTCTGTTTTGCGACAGAATACCTGGCCACGCCCTTGCATCTGATTTCAGTAAGTCTTTTAAATACAGTTGCTGGACAACATCTGTAGGTATTTGGTTACAGATTTTTAACTTTTAGGGTGATAGTTAACCAAGCTCCCATTAGAAATATCCTACCACCATGGTATAGTTTCATCACCATGTTACCATTGAGCTATTGGTTAACTTTTAGTAATTTTGAATCTCACGGGATGAATAGTTAAGTTCAGCCGAGAAAGCACGGGTAAATCATTTCATGAAAACTTGTGTATAATATAATTATTTAACAAATAGGCAATGCCTCAGAGGTCTAAAAAAGTCAGTGATCAAGATCGTGTTGTTTGATTATCTATTTAAATCATGCTCAGTATGCATATAAAAATAATATATCTGCATACATTAAATGTAAAAATTAGATAGAAATACCTTTCTTTGACTTTCTCAGTAATCTTGCTATGAAGAGATGCCCCTCCAGAACATATAACTTTGAGTGAATCGAGATTATAACATTCGATTTGATTTGATTTCGATAGGTGTTCAACCAAGGACGGTACTATAAATACTATGTCAATCTGTAATGTAAATTTTTATACAGCAAGCCAAAATATTGTAATTAAATGTCAAAAGTAAATGAAAAGACAGACATAAATTGCAAAACTGTCGAAATGTCTACTGTCCTTGATTATAAAGCCCCCCATAGTAATGTTTCTCGAATATCTTTAACTAGCTGTGCCTGCGGCTCCGCTCGCGTGGATATTATTGACTTTATTATGGGTGATTCATAGATGATAGATATATGCGATTACTGACTTTTTTGTAGGTGTTTTTAAGATATACGATAATGTAGAACATTAATGTATTATATCTTGTATGGTTTACTCAGCATAAGCCATTTAAACCAGCCGTGTACGTCTAGTATAGTATATTTATACTAAATCTATGGTAAACCCCATACCTGAAAATCTTCTATGCTTTTCAGAAATGTTTGAAGACTCATTTCGTTTGCGTAAATAATTTTTCTTCCAGTTGACAGAAATTGGTAAGTGATAAACAAATCATAAGTGTGAAACCATTCGCCGTATGTTAATATTGTTTTTAACATCGGATCACTAAAACTAAACACGTATTACAATTATCAATCAGTGAATGTTGTACTATACCGGATAAATATATGGTAATACTTACTCTTTAGAGGAACAATTTACGATACAATTTAAATGTGTTAACTGCACTCCTTTTGGCATACCGGTAGTTCCAGAAGAATATAAAATGATTGCTATGTCCGTCTGTCCTTGTACTTGTGTAGGTTCGAATTGATATATATCAATATCACCGGTTATCAAGCTTTTTAAAGAAGTTACTGAGTCTATTTCATCATCGAAAGTTAATATTTTTTTGATACCATCGACGTCTATCTTATTTCTATACGTTTTCCAAAACAGGTTCGAACAAATTAAGTAATTTGGTTTTATTAATTTTATTTTATGATTTATTCCAACTGAAAGGTGAACATTTTAAAATTATTAACTTTATCTTAGTGCTTGTTCACGATCACGTACAATTCGCGGGACCGGGGCGGCGATGGGTACAGCAGTTTTAACAAATTCGTGAACAACATTGGCCGCCAGCTCCACTAGGAGTTATAATAAATCACAGAGCACAATAGAGGATACTGATTATTATTCTGTGGCCAGGCGTTTACACAGCAAGTGTAACATGTTGGCAGGGGGTTTGATAAAAATGTATAATAATCTTTTAATTATTAATGGATAATTCTTACTTAAAATGGGATATGACAAAAAGCGGAATTTATGTGCACGAAATTAATAAATAAACAGAACGGTATAATTAATTTCCTACCATGTACTAGTTTGAGACAACACAATTTTCATATAGGTATAACTCCCGAAGAAATACTATTTGTAACTACATATTTTAGGTATATTATGTCCATTGACATACTGCGTATTATGTGATTATGTCATATGTTTCTGATCATATGATGTTGGTATTTCCTTTACTACATTGGAATTCTTGCCTGTAGGTACAGCACTATTAAACTATTCTGTATTAAAGGACAATATTGAAACTTCCTATCATTTATAGCGACAACTTCAACCTGGTTAAAGTTATCTGACGCCGCGCGTGAGTCGCGCGCTTCGCCGCTAGTTTGACGAGAGCACACACTGACAATCTTATTTTCTTTTTATCTGCCTTCTTGGAAGAAAGAAGAAACATGCGTATATGTATTTGCAGAACGTATGTACCTCACAAGTTTGATATTGCCAGGATCGCGCAGTACACGTTATTCGCGAGTTTACCCGTTTTTTTTTTTTTTTTTTTTCGAACTGACTACACTGTTAGCCTGAGGGGCCCTGGAGCCTTTACGGCTTTTACAGCTTTACCGGGCTTGGGGGCGAGCGCTTAGGGCACTCAGCCACGAAAGCTAAGCAACAACATCCGAGGGTGCCAAAGTGGCCGAACCTCGGCTCGGACTGTTGCGCGTATGCAATTAAGTCGCGATCTGACTAATGTTTACCCGTTACACCGAACCTGTATTTTATACTCGTACGTGAACACTAACATAAGTATTATACCATATGTTTGGTATTTCGTGACCTCGCCCACCTCCGCGCCCACGAGTCAAAGTGAACATGCATTTAATATGATGAATTAATGAATTGTAAACATGTATAACTGACTATTATAGATATATATGTTGACAGGCCTCGTGGCGCAGTTGTAGTAAGCCCTACTATTGAGCCGAGAGATCGCGGGTTCGATCCCCGCCCATGACTGACTTTTGTGTGATGAGCATAATTGTCAGTTGTGTTTCTGGGTGTTATATATATATATATATATATATGTATATAGTATATCAGCTGTTTAATTACCATGATACAAGCTATGCTTAGTATGGAATTAAATGGCCGTGTGTGAAATTGTGTCCACATATTTAAAAAAAAAAACGAATTTCATCACAACTTACTTGTCTCCCGCATTTTAGTGACGATCTATATTAAGAAAAAACATATATGCCATATAAATTTCAATTAAATTAAAAACATCGATGTTTTGATGCTAGAAAAGCGTCTTTGTTTGGTGCTACCTCTAGCACCTCTAGTACTTTTTTTTAGGAATTCTGGTGTTCTATATCTACACTACCTATCAAAAGTTTGTAAAAATAAGAAAAAAGAATTAAACATTTTAGTCATGATTTATTACACTAATTTATCCAGATGAATCGAATCCAGTGTCTTTGTTACTTCGTAAATTGTAAGTACTTATTTCCACAACTGTGCTGAGCTCCATGGGCATCGATTATTCACTTTTCTATCAAGTTCATTCCATACAAGTCGAATGGAGAGAGGTCTTTAGATTGTGATGGTCAATTAAAAATTTGCAAAATTTCTTCGTTTCGTTTTTGCTCTAGACACCCCTGACATAATTTACACGAAAGCTTAGGGCCATTGCCTTGTTGAAAAACATTACTTGGGCCAATTAGATTAATTCCAGAAGGAATCGCATTGTCCTGAAGTATTTTCAGGTAGCCTTCTTTATTTAGTTTTCCGTAAATTTTAATCATATGACCAGGAGTGATCATATATACCTTGGAGTGGTATACAGTATATAGTGGTAGACAGCAGACTGAGTTGGAATATATATGTTGACAACAAAATTAAGAAATCTGGTACAGCGTTCAAGCAATGTCGTAGGATGATAGGTAAAAGATAAACTATATAAGTATATAAGTCTAACTCCAAAAATTACATTCTGGCTTTATACAGCAGTTATTAGATCAATGGTAAGCTACGGAGCGTTGGTGTGGTGCCCCCGAATCAGACTAATAACACTTATAGCTAATCCAAGATTTTTCCAAAGACAATAACAGGGTGCATGAGAACTACTATTGCACTTAAAATCATGCTCAACCTGCTCGTTTATACAACAGGAAGAAGCAGCATCGGCTGTTCGCCTGAAAACTTTACACGTATTGAAGGATAGACGAACGCTCCACACTTCCATATTACGGGAAGTCACGGGGGACATACCACTTATCGGTGCCGTCCGTGATCACTTTTCAATTTTCAATTAAAAAAATACAAAGAACCTTATTGTAGCGTATGTATAAGAGATAGACATATGGTATCGCGGACTTTTCTTAGATTTACTAAGGAGCAATATTATCATTGTCCAAGCACCATTTGGTATTCTCCTAATTGCTTACCATTCAACCACAAAACCACTGACTCATTTGGTATTCTGCTCTACAATCGCGTCTCAATGATATTTCGACAGCAACTCGATAGTAGGTAAAATGGTATTCTCTTAAATATTTGACAGCTTTATCAATCGTACTTCTATTGTGTTTTGACTATTGAGTAGCCATTGAACAACAACAGCTTTTCTAGTACGATTGCCTACACGTTTAAAAAAAAATATATTAAAATTTCGTCATCAACGTTATCGAATCCATAAAATGTCGAGCATGTCGTGTCAAGATGGTGACAGTCGAAATGGCAACAATCGAGATGGTGACAGTCGAGATGGCGACAGTCGATATGGCGACAGTCGATATGACGACAGTCGAGATGACGACAGTCGAGATGGTGACAGTCAAGATGGCAACAGTCGAGATGGTGACAGTCTAAAAAAACAGTCAAGAAGGCTACTGTCAAAATGGCGATAGTTAAGATGGTGACAGTTGAGACGGTGACAATCGAGATGGTGAGAGTCGAAATGGCGATAGTAAAGATGTCTACAGTCGAACTGGCGATAGTCAAGATGGCGACAGTCGAGATGGCGACAGTCGAGATGGCAACAGTCGAGATGGTGACAGATTTAACAGAAAAAATAGCACTAACAACTATAACTAACTCTAACAACTTAATGGTAGTATCGAATAGCAAAATGAATCCATGGTAGATTTTGATAGGCAACACCAACGACGTATAGATATTGCCATCCCACTGACACACTATCACAACACCATAGAGATTCTATCGAGACCGTAATGAAACATTTAGCAGAATACCAAATTTGTTACAATTTCGACTTAATATCAGTAGAGTGTCGATATAATGATAATGGTATATTCTTAAATGTGAAATAGCAGACTTGGGCCCCAGATCTCTTCAGGTCTTGAATTCCTCCAATATCTTGTTTTGGTATAAGAGTATAATGTACTCCGACCTTTTATGCAATTTGACGTATATAATATCCTTCCTGGTCCAAAGTATAGATAGCACTCCGCTGTTCAAGAGAAATCTGTTTTTTTGCCAATTTATGCGCCTATGAACTGTTATATCTATCACATCAACGTCACAAAGTATACTGAATTCTAAAGTATGTAAACGCATGTAATGTAACGTAAATGTAATGTAATGTAAATGTAAACGCATATTTAAAAGAGTAGACTCTATTCAATATAAAATCAATAACTAAAACCGACAATTATATGAAATCAACAATTGTCGGACAATCGATAAGAAACTAGTTATTTTGTTGATTATTGTTATAAATACGGTCGTAAAAATAAATTCCAATATCAACAACATGTTTATTTAAAGATTTATTGCAGTATTCCTTTCATGTGAACTAAATACGAGTATAGGAGGGTGCTTTTGAACGGTAGTGTACCTACTTTACTTACCTTAGTACCCCGATCTTTGAACACTTTGACATACTAATGTTTTTGTTCATAACATCGTGTCAAAATATCAATGTTTTCAATTGGTCTGAGGTTTTCAAGCTCAGCCTGCTGAACATCGCTGTTTCGAAAATATCAATCATCCCTACCGCATTTAGTTATACTTTATAAATAAAGTTATTTTTTAAATACAAATGAATGATCTTACCTGTACCAAAACTTATGTCATATGGAGTGTACGTCGCACCAGTAAATAGGACAGCGAGTTGTGTTGCTAAAAATTCATTACGTTTTTCCGATCCTACTGCAACCCTGTCTCCTCGTCCGATCCCTAGTTTATTAAGTGATGTAGACAGGTTTACGGCATATTGAGTTAATTCTGCATATGTTAATTTTTCCCTTGTTTCGCTATTTTCCTGTATAATTTGTTATGTTAGTTATATTATTTATTAATTTTTTAAACACTTAAATGCACGATTCATTAATAAAATTTTGAAATGAGGAAAATTGTTAAGGTTAGCTTGAAAAAAAATTGATAATAATGTAGCAATCTATACTAATATAATAAAACAGAAGAATTTTTTTGTTTGATTTGTTTAAACACTACGCTAATCTCTAAAAGTACCTACCAGTCGAAAAAATATTTTTGTATATGATAGCCAGATTCACGAGAAATAGTATAGGCTACACTTCTCAGCTAGCCTTAAATACAGTCAAACCTGGGTAAGTGAGAACTGGATAAGTGAGAAAACTCTATAAGTGAGAGTAATAGCCAGGACCCGTCATTTTAAGCTCCCAAAACCTCTATTAGCGAGAAACAGAAACCTTTGTAAGAGAGAGTCGTTTTTCCCTCATGGACCTCCGTAAGTGAGACTGCTTTTTTTTTTTTTTTTTTTTTTTTTTTCGAACTGACTACACTGTTAGCCTGAGGGGCCCTGGAGCCTTTACGGCTTTTACAGCTTTACCGGGCTTGGGGGCGAGCGCTTAGGGCACTCAGCCACGAAAGCTAGTGAGACTGCTACTTATCTATACCTCTATAAGCGATAGTCGAGCTTTATTTATTTACATTATTTAGGAGGAACAAATGACAAAACGTATTACAAATTTAACATCTGCTATTTTATGACTCATTCTTAACTTAAACCTTGACGGATTTTTTTAAGTGTAAATAAATTCTAAATAAAATAAAATTACATAGAGCATGAATTTTTGATTTGTTTTCGAAAGCATCTTGATACCTACCCTTACAAAGTTGCTGTGACTTGTTATTGCTGCGTACCTCTATAAGAGAGAAACGCTACCCATGTACCTGTATTAGCGAGAAACTCGGGTTAGTGAGAAACCTCTATAAGCGAGAATGAGATTGTGCTCCCTTGAACTCTCGCTTATCCAGGTTTGACTGTATTTATTTTTGTTTAGCAAGTCGGAAGGCACATTACACCTTAAATGCTTTATCCGCGTGCGCTAGCGTAATGGTTAGTGATACGTAAATACAATGTTCTACTAAAATATTGCTCCTTAGTAGACCTAGAAAAAATTCCTCGATACCTTATACATAAGCCACTATAAGGTATTTTGTGACAAACTTTTATTGAGAATTGAAAAGTGCTTTATGAACATTTCTATTAGGCATGGCATATTAATCCTTATGAACGAAAGTTAATTCATCATCAAGACAATTTTATGTAGATAAACTTTACCCTTTCTAGCATGTTATTTGGACGAATAGTTTAGGACAGAATATAAAATTAATATAATTCAACACTCGATTCGGGAGTATGACTATAGGTGTAGTGTGAGCCGTGTCAGTTATGACGCATAACCCTGGCCGTCTGATAAAAATATTGTCCATGCGGAAGTATTATAAATCATCAATCGGCGATTTCTTTTAAATTATACACTAGTGCAACCGCGGGTACAGCTAGTACATCAATAAGAGAAGTAAGGCACAGAGAAACCTCTTTGGAGATTTCTAGCCTAGCCTAGCAACCAAATAAACTTGTGTTGTGTTCTTGCAGTGAATAGGGTTTACAGAGCTCGTTGGGGTTCCAGGTCGGCAACGGCCTTGTGATACCCATGGTGTTAACAAGCTACCGTAGACTACAGTAACCGCTTTTTTTTAATTATCGTTATAGGTTTGGCGTAGTGGCCACAATCTCACCTGATGTTAAGTGACGATGTGGCACAAGATGACAACACGCTAAACCTAGTGGAAGACTAGCTCTCAAGTGCAGCTGCCGAAACACACCTACTAGTGCTTGGCGTCATATTTTCAACTCGAGGGTGGTAGCTAGCCAGTCGGGCATTAGAAAATGCCCTACCACCATTGCTATGGTTTCCTAACGATGTTTTCCTTCACCGAAAGCTCAGGCTCATTGCAGGGTTTCGAACTCACGTCAATCAACGTGAAATCGTACAAACTATCGTACGCTTGTTTATCCCCTTAGTTGTATAAAAAAGAAACGGCATTTAGGGTTAAATACCGGTTGATTACCTATTTCGGAGATAACGGAGTATAAACAACGACCATAAAAATAAGTTTTTATTATTTATTGAATCAATTATCAATATAATTGACCACAATTACATGTCACTGAAATTGTGTCCTCTGGAATTTAATGTACCGAGCTCGTAATAAAATAAGTAATTAATACAAAATGAGAAACAAACTTACCAACGCTATTTCGTCTTTCTTGAGTCGTATTCCATCGAAAATAAATTTTCCGAAATTTAAATGCGCCGGTACATAAACATCTTTGTCACTATAAACATATAATTCTTTATTGGACATTGCGATGTTTTATTATTCAGATAAAAATTAAATACTTTTACAGATATGTATGTTATGATGTATCGCCCTGAGCAAATTAACTATATAGCACGGATACACACTTTTATATGAATTATAATGCATAAGGCTTTGGTTGCACTATAGTTAAACTGCAACGGTTTATAACCGTATAATTTTGGGTCAGAAAACTAATACAAGCAGACGTACTTGCCGTTTTTACCGCGACTGATTTTAAAACCGTGAATTGTTGCAAAATGGCTGACGGGTACAAACCGCGCCAACATTTGTAATCAATAGAACTAGTTGGCGCGCACGCATTAACTAAGGGCGGTTTTTTGGCCAGTATTCGGCAGACCGTGTTCGGCCGTGTACGGAATACTGTTCGCATCTTTGGGATGAATCCACAAAATATCTCCTCGATTCTCTGGACAGGTTGCAGAGACGGGCTCTCCACATATTAATGATGCATTACTAAATACATCAAGCCACTTCAGTTTCTCAGAATAATTGTCTCGCTGAGCGTGTTGTACTGTCCGTATCATGTTCTGTTTTACACACTTTTTAACCTTAATACAGATTTAGTGTGTTAACTGTAATATTTACAACTTTGACTTTTAGCACTTATGTAAAAATTATACCACTTATTGAAAGTGTTTAATATTAATTTATTTATTTCTACTAAGACCTTATGTCTAATGAAATCTGTAATAAAAGAGCCTTTAAGTTGTAACATTATCTAAGTTTAACATCTTCATTGTTCATCAAGTGTTATTAGGTACTGATTAAGTAGAGGTAATACAGTCATAGCAATAACTTATTCCATATGTAATACGAAATACCAGTTTTGGATCGTGTTGTGAAAATTTTGAAAAGATCAATTGATATATTTTTAGCGTAAACAAACAGTATTTATAAGGATCTGTCTTCTAATAAACACAACTTTAATCATTTCATCGAATAACCTCATTTTTATTAGCAATTACTTACTTTATTTCACACACACACTTTATAGTACTTACGGTAAAAACATATATCCTGATAGTCTATCCTCGCATTACCAGGTGAAAAAAAAACATCTATATTTACTTGGAATTGTTTATTTTTCAAAACATACATCGATGTTTTTCATAGCGTTAATTGTCTTCACACATATGTTTTTGAATAAATAACGAAAACGTCACGCGATTGGAAACGTGTCAAAGCCGGCCTGTATTATAGAAACGTACTACACAATATATTACATTTCGTGCCAGAAATGACACAATTTTTTCATGTTATATGAGATTATTATGAATGAAATGAAACCATATCAAATATGCACTTCATATATAGGTACTTTAATAACAATTCGGTTTGTAATGATTAATCTCTTTGGTCCACGACCAAACAACTCTAGGCTTCGATGTTGGGTCTTTTAACCGCAAATAATTTAGCTATATAAGTATACTATCGATGCCCCGCGACTCCGCACACGTTTAATACGAAGTATAAACGGATAGAAGAATATTTTCATTTCGTAGTTTTATTTTTGCTCTAATTATTGACAAATCATATACTAGCCTATCATAAAAGAATTGTCATATACTTATCGTGTACAAAATTTCATCAAAATCGGTCCAGCTTCTTGAGGAAGGGGGAGGGGTTAAAAGAGAGGTGGGGCACAGATTTTTGAGATTTCTCTCTACCTGGGGCAGTCCGACTGGTGGAATACCTCGATCCAACAAATCACAGTCAAATAACCTAGTGTTGTGTTCCTGCGGTGAGTATGGTTTCCAGAACTTCTTGGGGTAGGGGAACTTGTACCCTGTTCAAGTTCGGCAACGTGCTAGTGATACCTATGGTATTACGCGTGTATAGGCTACGGTAGCCGCTTACCATCAGACTGGCCGTATGCTTGTTTGCCACCTTTGTACTATATAAAAATAATAATAAAAAAACATTATTTATTTTTTATTATCGAGGATTCTTGTAGCCTGTCGATTATGGAATAACATATACTTACTTTCCGTATTCAAAATTTCATCAAAAGCATTCAAGAAATGTCAATTTTGTTGATTTTTCTTAGGAGTTCTAGAAGTATCATTCACAATATTATAGCCTAATCCTATTAACTCAATTAGGGAATGACATTCGCTTCCCGGCCACAAAATTTCATCAAAGTCAGATAAGATTTTTTTTATGATTTCTAAATGCTTTATTGACAGTTCTTACATACTATCAATTGGGCAATTTCAAAAGCTTCCTGTGTACAAAATTGTTTAAACATCGGTTAATCCGTTTTTGTGTTAAGGGGCTGTTCAAGTATTATGTAAGTAGAATTTTTGTAATTTCCTGTAATGTCCCCCTCGTCAGCATAAATACGCAAAGCTGTTACCCCCCATGCTTACGTAAACATTTCTATGAGTATTTTTTATCTGTTCTGGTTTCCTTATTGATTCTTGATTATCAGTTAGCAAGTCTAGAAATAAGGAATTTATAGTCCATAGAGGAATTTACTTATAGTGGTTCGCCACTAGGGCCATGGTAGCCCAGTGGATTAGACCGCGCGCCTCACATACGTAGGGTTGAATGTTGAATCCCAGATACGCACCTCTGGATTTTCGAAATCTAAGTGCGGATTTATACTGCTACCTCGCAGTGAGGGAAAAATTCGTGAGGAAACCTGCCCTTCTAGAACACCTAGACCATTATACCATGATCCAATTAATCTGGTTCCCCTGTCTAAGGTCAGATGGAAATCTGGGATATAGGAAACTCACCAAATCCTGGATTATGGTTGTGCCAGTCGTAAAATCCACCTATTTGGGATTCAAATTTGTGTTATATCTGTATCGATATATATACAAGCGAAATAATCACTCATCATGAGATCTCCATAACTATAGATCTGATTAACTTGAAATTTAGGATAGTTAGGTACTCCTTTCGCGATGTAGACGCCCAATGTGCACGGATTTTGAGAAATTAAACGTCTAAGGGTGAAAAATTGGGGTTCAAAGTATGTATGGGGTAGGTGAAAAAACATTGTCTTTTAATGTGAAATTTTGTACCTAGACTATTTAATAAATATAATGAAACCGGTGTATATCAGCATTTATCAAAATTCATCAGTGAAGGGTGAATAAAACGGGGTTGAAAGTATTTTGATGAAAATAAAGAACACGGAAAGGTTAATTCACTACTCTTTTTTTTTATATATTTTTTATTTTATTAAAATCCGTGACCATAAGTTTTATTCCATCTGACATACTGGCCGAGGTCATCCTGCGATACACTAGGTTTCACTCGCTGCAATGCATTTATGAAATCCTGAAGACAAACTGGACGAACCTGTAAAAATACACATGTTATTATTTCTATACAGTATTTATTTTTCAATACATAATATAGTTGAATTTAGCGCAGTCGTAAATCATATAAACATAACTATGAAGTGCAAAATGCTTATTAAATAATAGGTCTTTACCTATGAAATTGCCGTTCTGCAGTACTGGCCATTTCAAATCAAAATAATTCTAATTTCAAAATAATTTTATTTTAAAAACATGGAATTCTTTTTCCAAAAGTAGTCATTTGTTTATTGATTAGTGTTACATTTTCATCGCATTTCAATCTTTTTTGTCATCATGGATACGTTAAAAATTCGAGTAATTATGGAATATGAGTCCCGTCGTGGCAGTAACGCGGCACAAGCGGCACGCAACATCAACGACGTTACGGAGCTAACACTTTACAAACCAACGCACCACCTGTTATTGGTTTGCTCGCTTCCGTTCTGGGAATTTCGACCTGAAAAATGAACCTCGCGGTCGTCCGAAGACTTTGGTCGACAATGACGAATTAAAGGCGATTGTGGAAGCTGATGATACACAATCTACGGCTGAATTAGCAGCAGCTTTCGACGTTAGCGTCAAAACAATATTGGTCCATTTGCGTCAAATTGGCAAGGTAAAAAAGCTTGACAAATGGGTGCCCCACGAACTCAATGATCGCCAGCGCGAAGTACGCGTCGAGACGTGCCTTGCACTGCTCAACAGACACACAAATGAAGGAATTTTGAACCGCATTGTTACCTGCGATGAAATATGGATTCTGTTTGATAACCGCAAGCGCTCAGCAAGTTGGTTGGATCCTGGTTCAGCACCTAAACAATGCCTTAAACGAAAACTTACCCTAGAAAAGTGATGGTCACTGTTTGGTGGTCTAACGCCGGTGTGATTCATCACAGCTTCTTAACAAACGGGGTGAGCATTACTGCAGATGTGTACTGTGAAGAACTGAACACAATGATGGAGAAGCTGGCACATCTCCAACCAGCATTGGTCAATCGCTCGTCTCCGCTGCTCCTGCACGACAACGCGCGACCTCATACTGCACAACAGACGGTCTCCAAGTTGCAAGAACTGGGGTTGGAAGTTCTCCGTCATCCGCCCTACTCACCAGACCTTGCGCCTACAGACTACTACTTTTTCCAGAATTTGGATAACTCCTTGGCGGGACTCCTTCATACAAAACGGCAATTTCATAGGTAAAGAAAGACCTAATAGTAAATTTCCTTAAATAAATATGAATTTACCTTTATCTTAAATGTAAATTATAACATTTTCTCTTAAATATTAACATAAATTAACATTTTTGTATATCTCTCAGTGTGTGTACAATATAATTTGATATATTTATGTTTGGTGTATAATTCGTACTTACGTTGTTTGGATCGATGCTGACAATCTGCGACATCGGCACGGACCGTATGGGTCCCATAGCGGCCTCGGAGCACAGCGACTTCATATCCGCGCCGGAGTATCCGTCCGTTAGATTCGCTATCTCCGTCACTTGTACAGCGGTAAGATCGTTGTTTTCATTCATCAATAAATTTGATATTATTTGTTTGCGAGCCTGTTTTTGGGGAGGAGATATGATGCCTGAAGCATTGTTTCATACTGTTGAACTTATACGGTAAATAGAAAATTTTTTCTTCTGTCATAAATGAAGAAAATCGAAGGAGCAGAAAAAATCATTAAGTACGAGTAATTGGTCAGTGGCGGATTAAGCCGTAAAGGCTTGGGGTAGAGTACAAATGAAGCCACCAGGACTATCGCCAGATGACACTTTTGCTTCCGTTGCCACAACCAAGTATAATATAGTACCCCATTCGCTTTCTCTAAGTCTGTCAATGTAACTATAGCTATAGCTGGACCAAAAATTTTAAAAATGGGTTTTTGTTATAGATATCGTTTATACTTTACTATGTATAATTGTATATGTATGTATACTTTCATATGCATTTAGTAAAAACCCGTTATTTTGACATTACTAACAGACACTTGGATTTTATTATATGTATAGATTACTAAAAGATCAAATTAAGCAACATTAAAAAAAAATGTTTAACCCTATTCATCACACAAAAAATCAGTCCGATGCGAGGATCGAACCCACAATCTCTTGGAAAAGGCCTGTCATTATTTAATTTGAATAATAAATAAAGAATCTGTTCCTCACTTCACTGTCAGGTAGCGGTATGTAGAGCCGTTTCACCAGCCTCCTCCGCGCCGCCTCGTCTAACTCTTGGGGGCGGTTGGTGGCGCCTACTATAAGGATACGGTCTTCTTCACCTAGTAAGGCACATTATGTTACATATTACTAAATATATTTTTATACAAAAAAGATATCGTTTATTAACGAATGTTTTGCGAGTTTTTAATACACAGTTGCATTGGAATTGTGTGTAAACATCCGACCTTTAGCTTATGATGGTAAAAAGACTTATCAATTAAGTTTTTCACCAGCCAATAGAATGACCAATGTCAAACGCAGACTAGACGTACTAGTTATGATAGCACTTTATATATTTTTTGTAATTTATGCACAAGGTCTGACCGTAGGGGGTCATGACACGCGTGACTATCCACTGGATCTGTCACTGTTTTTGGGTGACGAATATTTTAGTTTTTTCTGTAAATCATATATAAACCAATGTACCAGTAGCTGCTCCATCAAACTGAACCAGGAACTCGGTTTTTATTCTCCTTGTCGCTTCGTGTTCGGTGTCATTCCTCTGCGTTAACAATGAGTCTATCTCATCTATAAATATTACCTGCAAAATAAGGAAAATAGAAATAGCTTCCAAGTCTCATTAGCATTGGCGTATCTAAGTTATTTTCCTAAAGCGGAGGGTAAAGGGGTAGGGGGAGGGGGGCAGCCACTATAAGTTTTCAATTTCAGTAATCTAATTAGAAATCATCTAATTTTTGAGCAGGACGAAAGAAAAATGTCATGGCATGCACGATACTATATCCGGATTCCTGTCTCGATACACGTATAATTATTTATAGGTTATTTCGAAATATTGTCGATTTGTCCAGAGTGGGCAATGGGCTTTGTCGGGTGGGCATTGCCCCCCCTCACCCCCTCCCCCCCATCGCTCCAGCTACGCCAATGCTCATTAGTAGTTTGATATGAATGTGATACTTACTGCAGGCTGGTGAGACCTAGCGACGGCGAATAAAGCACGTACCATTTTCTCACCGTCACCGATCCATTTAGAAGTAAGAGAGGACGCTGATATACTAAAGAACGTAGCGTTGCACTGAGCCGCAACACATTTACCTAAAATATTATTACGTTTATGACTCGTTTTATATAAATAACTAGATGTGCTCGCGGCTCCGGTCGCGTGGAAAACTAAAAAGGCTTATTATTGTATTCGCGCGGAACTCTAATAATGTTTCTAAAATAAAAGTAGCCTAAGTTACTCCTTATAACATCAGTTATCTGCCAGTCAAAGTCCCGTCAAAATCGGTCAAACCGTTTCGGAGATTACTCGGAACAGACAGACAGACAAAAATAAAAAAAAATGGGTTTTTTGTTAGAGGTACCGTGTATACTTTCATATGCATTTAGTAAAAAGCTGTCATTTTGACATTACAAACAGACACTTCAATTTTATTATATGTAAGTAATTTATCCGAAATTACTTTACTACTTCCGCCTGCAGTAAATGAATAGTAAGTAATCAATAATTGCTATTGGTTATTTGCTAATCGCACTAAATTTTTAAATAGTAAATTTTATGTATTTATTTTTCACAATTTTGAATCTTCATTTAGGTCATGGCCTAATCTGATGGCAAATCTGATTTTTTCTCTCCGGTGCTGAATATAGTAAAAACAGTCCTGATTACGGCATAACAGAGCAACATGATGATGACCATTGAATGATTTTCCACATCATACTAGGACATAATTAGTTTGTTTTATTTTAAAACCATTTCTTAAGTTCCATGGTAAACTGCATTCACATAAACTATCAGAATTCAATGGCAGAAAACCCAATTTCATTGAAAGAATAGTGGGTCAGTGTTAGCTCGCTTCAACTCCAGGCCTGAGCTTTTGGTGAAGCTGTAAAAACCCTTCAAGCCAGCAGCGATACTCAGTTTGAAAAAGAAAAAAGGGTAAAAGCTATGTATACTGCTTGTTAAAAAAATACCAATCAATGTTTTGCCTGTTCCTGGTGGTCCAAACAACAAGATGCCTTTGGGTGGTCGTCTTAAACCTGTGAATATATCTGGCCGCAGCAATGGCCAAACAACAGCCTCTTGTATTACTGACTTGGCTAGCTGGAGACCAGCAATGTCTTCCCAAGCTGTGAACAGACACTAAATGAACAAGGGTTTTACCGATTAATGAATACTGTAGGCTTCACCTGTAGGGTCAAATGTAGATCAAAAGTTTATACAAAATTCAAGGTGTTACATAAACAATCTATTGATTCTTGGACAGGAATATCGAATGTTATCAAATTGTCCAGGGCACAGACTCTTTAACATATGAAAGATCCAATGGAATGGCTTTTCCATGTAATTCTATTCTCATTATTAATTTGGAAGTAGTTACGTATAATTAGCCTCAGGTTTAGAGGAACTGATGGTATAGTATGGTTATAAGTTATAACATTTTTGAAATGTGATAAAACTTTTTGTTTTTTCTGCAACTGGTACTGAACAGTTCATAATATTATAAAAATATTTGAGCATATATTAGATTCTAATATATTCTAATATATTCTAATATCTAAGGCTGCTAATTATAAAGCAGATTTTGAAGTATGTATGCTCAAAATGAGTCTACACAAAGTATATAAACATATCCACGAAAGCCAATTACGAGGCAAGGAATTTTGCCACGTGGTGAAACATGCTTTACTTTAGAAATGAATACATTAAAGTATCCTCTGGCGGAAACATTGTCACGAAGCTTAAAAATCCTTTTCTTATCGTTTATCATTGAGAGGTTTTTAAACGACAAGAATTTGATATCTCGTGAAATTCATATAGCGCAACAAGACTGCTTTTTCTTTATGTCAAACGAAAAAGAAAAAAATATGATATGTTGACATATCAATACTTTCATGATGAAAAGATATTTAATTTATTCTTGTTAAAATTTTAATGGGAATGTGTTATTCATTAGGGTAATTTGCAGGGAGCAATGTAAAACATGAATAACAACAAAAAAATAACCTATTGGGGTTCCTTTGTCAATAATTTCACTTTCAATGAGCTCAATCATTTTGGGATCAATGTGTTTCAGCCTTTCTTCTGTTACTTCAGGTTCCGCAATTTCTTGTTTGTCTCTGAAATGGGGAATATTATAATAGTAATTAGTAAGAAAGACTTAATGTTGCTACTAAAACGGACTTTAAATACACAGACCCCTGTATCAATGTTTCAGAAAATTTCTCAATATTTTCTAAGTTAATGGAAATATTTTTGGTTTACCCGCTGTTTATCATCAAGCAGGTAGATATCTATTCCTGTAATAAGACTTTTTAAATATATACCTAAAAAAGAGGTCTAAACAATGTCTTATGTCTAAATGTCCAGTTAACAGAGAAACGCCAATGTTCACTTAATATCAGGTCAATGTGATCAAAGACAGATCTATAAATAAATAAAATTATATTATATTAATACTATACATTAATGAATTATTGCTATGTAAAGTCACTTAAGTGTCCAATAGCTAGTAGTTTACCCTATATAATTTTTTTTTAAGTTCATAAGAATTCTAGAAACACCTTTTCACCCTTATTGTCAATATTTAAAGAAAAAACAAAATATGTATTCTTACAGTACTCCTCCCAGCATTGGTGATACAAATTTTCCTTGAGCTTTGCGAGATGCCCCCAAAGTTCTTCTGGCAGCTGGATTGGAGGCCATGAGCTGTTCTTTGGCTGTTTTGAAAGTGATCTTAGCTACATGACTTTTATGGGCTTTTTCTTCTTCTTCTTCTTTATTAAAGTCAATATCATTTGCTGTTACAGGTGGAATTGTTTTAAATGATGTAGCTTGAATATTTTTTTCATTTGACCCGGGCCAACTAAATTTTGCTTTTGAAACTGTTCCTGCATCATCCGCTATCAATTCTTGGAGTCTTTCTATTGTTGTTAATGTTTTAGTATTACTTGAATTATTACCAGTGAAATTTTCTATCGAGGCCTTAATACCTAAGTCACAATTGCATTCATGTTTTTTGAACTCTTTAAATCCGAAATGTTGAGTAGGTGAGGAACAATTTTCACAATTTGGTAATGTTTTACTTAAAATTTCTTCATCATCAATTTTACTGTAAAGATTTAGCATAGGGCTATGAAATCATATATAAAAAAATACATTTTGCTTTGAAATATTTGACTTTATACATTAAGAGATATTCATCTTATATTATCACTATAAGCTGTTATTAACCTAGCTGGGATATACTACTCTTAATATGTGCAACTATGTCTGGTCTTGCCTTCTCTTGTTGACCTCAAATGCTTCTATATACAAGAGCGCACTTAAGTTTAAGTATGGAGAGACATCGAAGATCTCGAAGATCCAACATTGAACACATTATTAAAAGTAAATAGAATTTTCTACAACAATTTAAAATCATATTTACTTATCATTCATCATGAGCCCTATGACCTCCCTTAGATCTGCTACTGTCTATGTATAATAGAAAATTATTCAATACACTGAATTATATTTTATATATTCTTAAGGGGTGTCAAATAACATCTAAAGATTTGAGACACTCAAGCCATCAAATTAGGAAAAAGTGATAGCAGAGTATATTATAGTATAGAAGGAATGTAGAGCCGTCAGGGTGACAACCATCATGCATGTGGTGAAAAGCTTATCATAGTGGTTCAGTTAAGCACTTTGCAATTCAGGATCAACCGGTATCTAGTTTTTAATCATGTAGTCGGCTTACTATCAAGCACAGTTCTATTAAGTTGCCATGATACTACAAAAAAATAATTATGATGGTACCTCAGGCAACTTTTCCATGTCTTCATCTTACTTGTATCAGCATTTTGAACTAAAGTTTTAACTGAATCAAGAATATGTTCTACAGCATTGTTGTTACATAAATGCTTATTATTCTTCCACATGTCCTCCAGTACGATTTGTGAAGAAATATTAGACGCCCTATAAAAATATAGTGCCGGTTTGCAAAACATTTATGAACAAAAATGTATCAATAAAATTATTTTGTTTTATATTCACAAACCTTTGGAGAGATATTTTTAATTGCTGTAACTTGCACCTATCTATAAGAGATAAATGGTTATTATCGGCATCTTCTCTTAAAAAACAGTCTAAATCCGAGTCATACATTTCGAAATTAATTGTCACAGGATTTATCACGATAATTGCAAATAAAATAACCTGAAACCCCTCTCAAACCCTTTTCATCAAAACAACATCACAGATCAAAATATTTCCTTATTGAGCTTCCCGCTATTTGTGTTTACTCACCACAGACAAATTAGAATTTAACTCTTTTATTTGTGGATTCCTTCGATCCGTGTCCTTTTAGTTACAGTATAAAAAATGTAAGTGCAGACTATTCTACCAGATGTACATATAAGAAAGGGCTTAGTCGGATTTTGTCCAAGGTGTTTAGAAGGGCAATGGAGGCAAAAATTGAAAAGTTAGTAATATACTAGGGTGTTAGGAGCCGCTTCCGAAAACGAAGAGAGACGATTGTACTAATGACACCTTTGATGATGTCATGAAAAAAAAATCATATGTTTAGTTCAGTGGTTAGTGTGACCAACAATTTTGTTTTATACTTATCTAGGTATCTTTTGCAAATTACGAAATGGCAATCAAGATTGTAAGTATTGTTTGTCGTGTGTTGTTTTACTCATGGTTAGTTGATTGGGTTTTTTTTTCGCCATTTTGGGGAATTTTGGTTAACTGAAATCCGTGGGGAAAACTTTGGCGAATTGAAAATCAAGTAAGGGGAATTTTGGACTTTTTTTAATATACCTATTTAATTTTACACCATACTCGCTAGTTGAAATATAATTTGAGTAATTTTTAATAATAAAATATTATGACGAATGCTGCTCGATCTCATAACGAATATATGGAACTCTTTGAGTTGACCTCTCGGATTGGACCAATAACGTTCCAGTTAAGAAAATAATTGCTGGTACTATTTGATCCGTAACTACTCATCTCTAGATAGTAGAGGTGAGCTATACCTGGTAAAATACTTGTTCTTGTTCCAGTGAACACAATCACAGCTTTACGGCAACCTCCATCTCGGCACAAACTAAAAAGTTGACTTATCTTTATCGTACCGTGAAGCTGTGGAACCAAATGCCGGCTAATGTGTTCCTTCCTTCTTACAACATCAAGTCCTTCAACATGAAGGGATATTTATGCAGACCGGCATGACCGTGGCGACCACCGATGGATTTAGATTTCTTAGTGGTCTCCTTTGTGTTTGGATTGTACTGTGCTTACCATGAGGGACAGTACCGTTAGTGTGCCGAGCTAATATAAAAAAAGAAAAGAAATAACAATTTCATAGAGCTGTCCAAAATAACAGCCTGTTACATGATGCCAACTCTTTATATTACTATAAATTAAAAAAGTAAAGAGCTTGTTCCAAGTCATATTTGTTTGTATCTCTTTCTAATAAAGTGATACTTAAGCTTCCAAGCTGAAACAGTTTACTTCAGTGTACTAGTATGTGGAACAGGTACGTAGTATTTAGTAACAGCTTTTTCTGTTTACTGATAACAGTCACAAATGTTACTTGTAATTAGTGTCTGACCGAAGGTTCGGTTTCGGTTAGTTTTTGCCAATAATTCTAGGTTCAGCCAAAGTTTCGGTGTCGGCCGAAAATCGAAAATGCAAACATTTTCGCAACAGGAAATATTATACTGAAAAAAAAAACTATTTTTTATCTTTCACAAATTTTACATATGTTCCACGGTAGCGTTTAACCTAATCATCCGATTTTGATGAACAAAATGTCAGACGATCCGTATTATGGTCCAGGTCACATAAGCTAAATTTTATGCAAACAAAATCAAGATGAAGGATGTTACATTAAAAAAAGGTGTGTGTGCGATTCACACACGAAAGAAGTGAAACTTCATTTTAAAAGATATTTTATATTTTATTTTATTTTATATTTTATTTAACATATGTTACATAAGACTTCTTACTAAAAAGCTGTAATACGCAGCCCCATAAAGTGCACAATAGTATTAGCTCACGTACTTTTCACATATACTAGCACACGTTAAATGCTCAAATACAAGCAAGTATTAAACAGTGTGCAATATACATACACACCGACATTTGCTCTCTCGCTCTTGCTCCTACAAAGAGGAGAGACCGATAATATAAAATAGTATGTAATTTGCTCTCTCGTTCTGGCTCACACAAAGAGGAGAGACCGATAATATAAAATAGTGTGTATATTCTCTCACTCGTTCTCTCGCCGGCTTCATCCTACACATTTTTGTATTTGTGTATTGTATTGTGTATTGAATACAATCAATACATTTTTATGTTTAACATTTTAAAATATCATTTTCTTAAACACACATTAAAAAATATATTTTTTTTATATAAACTTGTATGTCTTTATATTTTCTGTTTGAAAAAAAAAATGGGGAAAAGTTGTAAAACATATCATTTTGGGGAAAAGAAAATATGAATATGGGGAAAATTCATGAATTCGATGTACCAACCATGGTTATACTCTGTGGTCAAAATTGGTCAAGTTGTTTTGTACGCTTTTTTCCGGCAATTTTTTTAAAATTATCAGTGTTCTTATTATAATTACAAAAACATATTTTTCAGACACATATTATAATTTATGGGAATATTTTAAAACCAGCGTGACGTGAATTTATCATATGGGAACATGTTAAATGAAGTTTTATCGAAATGAGTACTAAACCAACGATTTATCACGAAAAACAAGTCAAGGAATTGTGCGCTTTACACGCACTTAATAATTTATTCCAGGTAAATCATTCTATCTTTATATGTGCGTTGTAGAACATTATATATACGGCCGTGAACGTACTTAGCACTTTAGAGAACATGTATTGTTATCTGTACTTTTTGTTTGTTATGCTTTTTTTTTATTGGGTTATTAGATGAAGTCTTGTTTCTTTGTATACATTTTAATAATTTTATACATCATACCCTTAGTCTGTAATACAGCCCCTTTTGAATGTTTTGTGTGATAGATTATTTATTGTGAATTTAAAATTTATAGGATTCTTTATCTATTAATGGCCTATTAATGGGAAAACAGTTAACTAATTTATAATTTAGTTATTGTTAAATTTATTGAAGTTTTTAGGTATAATTACATTTGATAATATTTTATGAACATGGTCCATAAAAATTAAACACAACACCTTTTTGTTTTATATATAAATCTATGTAATTTACAGTTAAATATAATTATAAAATATAAATATTATTAGGCACTCTCGGTCTTATTACAAAAACAAAAATAAACATGTGTTGAACATGAGTTTTACTAAACTGTGTTTAAGATTTAAACTTGTGTTTTATAATTCTTTATTACAAAATGATGTCTAACCGATGTCTAGCTAAACATCTGGTTTAAGTTTTTTATGCAGGCAACTCTGCATAGCATTCACTCAATACGATCTCACTATTCAAAGGTGTTCCATTGGATTCAGATATTCTGCAAGTAATTTGTTTTAACAATTATATTTTTGTTTAGATCTTCATCATAAAAAATAATAATATTGTAAATAAGATGTTACTTTTTATTATTTTGATATTTTCTGTTAAGCGAAGGTAGTGTAATTGTTAAAATACGAAATATATAAATTTAATATACAATTAAATCTAAGTATATACGTACCTACCTACATTACATTATTGTATTGTAATTTGTTGTCAAACAATGAAAATACATGAAACTGTTAGGAAATAGTTTAATTCATTATTGATATAATAAGGGAAACAAATGTAAAAAAAAACAATGTAATAATATATAAGAACTCTTGTCAGTTTAAATAACCTGTTGATGAACCCAACACTGTAGCGCACATGCTACTTGTATCTCTCTGGCTCTATAGACAAAGTTTTTTTTTTTTTTTTTTTTCGAACTGACTACACTGTTAGCCTGAGGGGCCCTGGAGCCTTTACGGCTTTTACAGCTTTGCCGGGCTTGGGGGCGAGCGCTTAGGGCACTCAGCCACGAAAGCTAAG
Source organism: Saturnia pavonia (assembly GCA_947532125.1). NCBI lineage: Eukaryota > Metazoa > Arthropoda > Insecta > Lepidoptera > Saturniidae > Saturnia > Saturnia pavonia. The sequence continues at coordinate 2,210,827 of OX383899.1, read as the reverse complement.
CAACAACATCCGAGGGTGCCAAAGTGGCCGGACCTCGGCTCGGACTGTTGCGCGTATGCAATTAAGTCGCGATCTGACTAATTCCCTATCCGTAATTCGATCTAAACTAACTATACATATATACATGTTTCTGCCCCCTGGGAGGAGGGAAGGAACATGTGTATGTGTATTTAGTGGTCTGAAAATTTTTGTCTATTCTAACTAGGCAAAAAAAGAAAAAAAGGTCCCTTACAGAACCTATGTACCTACGTGTGTTGTGCATGTGTGTATAATGCAGTGTCATGTATGGCTGTGAAAGCTAGTGATTGTGCAGTCACTTGTATCGCGCGAGCGGCTGCTTGGCTCAAGGGCTCCATGCCGATGGATCGGACCTAGGCTTGAGTTGCCGCAGAGGAGGGCGGTCGTGGCGGGTGTGCGGGAGCGAAGTTAACCGTACGTCCCCTGCGGAGGGAACGGTGGTTTCGCGGGCGTGGGCGCGAGCACGCATATGTTGCGGGAGCGGACGCGTAGTAATTATTAGCTTTCTCGATGTCGTCGTCGGGATCGACAAAGAGATTTCGCGGACGGCGTTTATAACGTTTGGCAACGGGGATCGAGTTGTCTGGGACGTAGTTCACGGTGGATTTTACGAGCGGGTTGGGGTGATTCGAAGCGCTATCGAAGTATCTCCTGGTGAGATATTTCACATAGGCTTCTATCGAGGGAAGCCTCATGTCCCTGTGGAGGTCCATGTTCCTAACGAAGGCTGGAGGGTCAAGCAGGCGACGGAGAAACCGATTTTGGACTCTTTGCATGCGGACAAAGTTATGTTTGGACATATGTGCGAACGCGGCGCAGCTATATGTCAAGATCGGACGGACGCACATCTTGTATAGTGTAAGCTTATGTCTTAAGGACATTTTGCTTACCGAACTGAGCAGGGGTCGCAAGCGGGAAAGGATCCAGACGGCCCTATTCCGGACTATAGTAACGTGTGCGTTGAAGTTAAGCTTCGAGTCGAGGGTGACACCCAGATATTTTGTCTTGGTGGCCCAAGGGATATTTCTACCGAATAATGTTAGAGGTCCTACCGTGCGTGGTAGTTTACATGTATGCGGTTCGAACATAATCGCGGCGCTCTTTACCGGATTAATAGCTATTCGCCACGTTCGAAACCACTCTCCGAGAGTGGTTACGGCACGTTGGACTGCGCAGGCGAGATTTTTTCTGTGTCTGTTTGACGCGTATATGACTGTGTCGTCAGCGTAGAGCCCTACCTCGACCCCGGGGGGCTTCGGGAGGTCGCTGACGTACAGATTGAAAAGGCAAGGCGCCAGAATGGAACCTTGCGGGACGCCTGAGCGTATAGGGTGGGCGGTAGATAGTACTCCTTCCACTCGGTAGTGAAAGGTGCGGTCGCGTAGAAAATCATGAACTAGGTGAACTAACCTATCCGGGACTTCTAAATGGTGAAGCTTGTGGACCAGTCCGGCGTGCCAGACCTTATCGAAGGCCTTGGCTACGTCGAAAAAGACCGCAAGCGTGCGGGCGGGAGCGATATTGCTCTTGGCGAAGTTACTCGTGATGTGCTCCGTGAGGCGGTGCACTTGATGTGTACACGAGTGACGGGCGCGAAAACCGAATTGTTCGGGCGGGTATAAATTCTTGTCGTCTATAACGACCTTGAGACGGTTCAGAAGGATCCGCTCATAGAGTTTCCCTAGAGTGTTTAGGAGACTGATCGGGCGATAGCTATCGGGAAGCGAAGCTTTTTTGCCGGGCTTGCGAATACCTATAACTATAGCTTTTTTCCAGACGGCTGGAAAATAGCAGTGGGCTATGGCTGCATTGAAGATGCAGACCAAAAGAGCTATGAGGTGATCAGGAAGAAGTTTGAGTACTTCATTCCTGATACCATCAGGACCGGGAGATTTCCTAGGCTTAAGGCCTTTAATGATAGAACAGACCTCATCTGGCGTGACCGGGGTTAACGTTTCCGCGGGGGGAATCAGCGTGAGTTCCTGAACGGCGGTCTCGATAGTTTCGATGTGGGCAGTGTCTACGTTGTCGCAGTTTGGGGAGCACTGGCTCTCCAAGCTTGCGGCAAGGCATTCTGCCTTATCGTCGCTGTCAAACGCGAGTGGGAGATCGGGGCCCCTTTCGAGTGGCGGCATCTGGGCGGAAGCTTCTAACTTCAGAGAGCGGGCGAGGTTCCAGTAAGCCAGATGGGACGGCTTGAGACCCTCTAAGAGGTTATCCCACCGGTGACCTCTGTACTCTCCGATGCGAGTTCTAACCTCTCTCTGAAGTTGTCGTAATCTACGGGTGTTATCCCTCGTCGGATAAGAGTCATGTGCACGTGTCGCGGCGTTCTTTTCCGTGATTAACGCTCGTAAGCCGGGGGGGAGTATAAAACGGCGTTCGTTCGCCGCTTGCACCTCTCTCGAGGCCTCCCTTACACCGGTTTGGAGGTAGTCGACCAGGGAATCGATGGCTAAATCGGCGTCTGCAGTTGACTCCAATACGTCGGGGATCCTAGCTAGGCTGGACGGGGTCGCGTTGTCGGATAAGTAGCGATTTAAGATCGCGTAGTCAACTATTTTGACTTTTGGCGGACTGGGGTCGAACGGTTGCCCGAGTTGTAAGATAACCGGGCGGTGGTCGGAGTCTAGTTCGTGTACGACTTCTATAAGTCGTAACCGAAGTGAGACACCTTTGAGGAGGGCTATGTCAAGTACTGTCGGTTGACAGTTGTCTTGAAAGTGCGTGGGCTCTAGCGGTGCTATGACGTCAAAGCCGAGCACGTCGCATAGTAGTTCTAGTATAACCCCGTTACGGGTGTTGCGCGGGTTGTTGAAAAGGGTGTGACCGCTATTGAGGTCGCCTGCTATTATGACTGATTGATCGAGTGAAAATAGCGCCTCCAGATCGGACTGAAGGAGTCTTTTATTCGGAGAGAGATATGCAGAGACAAGCGTGATTGACGGATGGCCAGTCATGCCTATTCTACAGACGGACACTTCCATATTGGTAAGTGCGGGAGGGTCTATTGGCATGCAATAGAGGGAACGCTTGTAGTAGATGAGCGTGCCGCCGCCTCGGGTGGCACGGTCATTTCTAACTATGTTATAATTCGCTATCTTAGGGTCGCGCCTACTGGGTTTTAGAAGTGTCTCTTGTACTAGAAACACGTCTATCTCCCGTTCCCTAAGAAAGGTGGATACTAAGTCCCGTTGTGGAAAGAGGTTTCGCGCGTTAAAAAAAGATATGTTGAGGCTTCTAGGCTTAATGCGTGCCATTGATAACCGATATCTATTTCCCGGCACGGGCCAGGCGCATTAGCGTCGCTGTCATTAGGGGGAAACGCCTGATGGATTCGCCGGGGCCGTACTCAGCGACGCACTGTTCGTACGCCAGTACTTCCTGAGGGTCATGCTCGCGGAAGAGCATGACCATGTAGTCAACGCCGCGGCGCGTGTTGACGGGCGGGGGGGCCTGAGCCTTAGGAGGCTGAGGGCGGGGAGTGGAGACCCATGCTGCTTGAGGGGCTCGCATGGCCGGAGGGGGTGCGCGGGGCGCGGGGGCGGCTGCCACCGGGGCGCTGGAGGCGCCCGGGAGGCTGGGGAAAGCCTCTGGCGTGAGCAGGGGCTTTGGCTGTCCTACGGCGGGACGTGTCCTCTGAGGAGGGGTGTGTTGCGTAGGGCGCATGGGTCGCGTAGGGCGCGTGGGGCGCGGGGCACGGGGACAGCCGCGATAGTTCGCGGGGTGACCTTCGTTGCTGCATAGCACGCAGCTCGGAGGGGTAGCCGACTCACGAGTGCGCGAGCACTCGCTCGTCGCATGGTCCCCGAGGCACTTAACGCACCTGGGACGGAGATGGCAGTTGCGTGCCGAATGACCGTACAGCTGGCAGTTGTGACACTGCGGAGGACTGCGATTCTTGTGTGGGGGCTCTACGGCTATTCCGGAGAGCTCACACACTTTCCTAACGTTAAAAATGGCTCTGCCCTCGGGGGTCAGTTCCAAAATGACTAAGACCATGTCGAGAGGTCTGTTTTTTGATTGTCCGCCGTGCATTCTGTGCACTTCGCGGACAGGGAAGGCCTTGGCTAAGAGGTCAGTTTTGACCTCCTCGGGTGTGATTTCCACCGGGATGCGGCGGATTACAACCCGGAGTTGACGTTCTTCCTCCAGGGAGTACGTGAAATATTCTAGGTTGCTGTCTCGGAGCAACCTGGTAAATTGACGGTGTTCGTCCGAGGTGGAAACTTGGACGCGGATACCGTTGGCCGTGTTACTGGCCTGGGTGTAGTGGATGCGGAGTTCTCTCAGTTTCTCTGAGAGTTTTGTCCAGACCGATTTGTTCTGGACCGTGACGGGGGGCGGGCGACGCGCCTTTCTGCCGGCAAAGGTACCGGCAGGCGCTGAGGGCGCTGCGGAGCGGGGGGCGTGGCTATTGAGCCCGGTTTTTTGCGCCTTTTGTGGGCGGGACTGAGTCTCCGGAGACTCGGGACGCGAACGCGGTGCCCGTTTGGCGGGCTTGTTTTTTTGAACGAGGGTGAAGCCCTCGTTGTCTGTGCGTATTGCCGTGTCCATTTCGATGGACTCGGGTTCGGGGTCCGGGCTAGCGGGAGAGTAGCTGTCGTTTGTTGCTACAAGCGACGGTGTCTCCGCTTCGGGGACTAGAGAAGAAAATTGATTTTTAATCGGTAGCGCAGAGGGCGCTGGGGTTGTGGCTTGAGTTCCCGGGGAACGCGAGCGCGACGATGGCCGTTTGTACGGCGTTTGACGGTGAGCGCGGGGTGCCGTTGAGCGGGAGCGCGGGACGGACTTCTTGTTCGTCGCGTGTGGCGCGGCGGGGTCGCTTGTGAGCTCGGTACCCTGAGCGATGGCAATGGCAACGGCGGGTTGCTCGGCCGCGATGGCCCTATTATATTCCGTCCAGAGCGACGGATGCAGGGTCGTTGCGAACGCTTTGAAGCGTTCTAATTCAGGGTTTGCCATTCCGGCGGTGGCGGTTGGGCGGGCGGGGGTGAAGTTAAACCTCCCTGCCGGAGAGGCAGGGGGGTGCGCCGAGTGAATTTAAACGGCTATCCCGAGCCGTGTAAAGGGACCTGCGGGTCACGGTGTAATGACTCGCAGGAAAAGAACCTACCGGGCCCTACGTGGAGGTCCCTATCAAGCCCGAGGCAGAGAACGCAGCCGGTATAAATACCTAGCTACGCCCAAACAGACACTCGGGGATGGATGTGTAGCAGGATCGGAAGGGTGGGAAGGAGACACTCAGGGCTTGACTATGACTCTATCAAGGGCCAAGGTTCCTGAGCCCGACCAAGTACTATCGTTTGCCTCTGAAGGAGGCAACCGAGGGGCGCTTGGGTCACGCACCCACTTGCCTTCTGTTGACACCGAGAGGTTTCCGGCAAGCGACCACTAAAGTGTGGATTTCGACGAATAGAAACAGTTGCACTTAAAAGTGCAGTTTTTGTTTGTGTAGCGCTACACAATGGGTGCGAGCGAGACGGCGATACGCAGGTGCGGCGCAGGTGCGATGCAGGTGTGCAGCAAAGCCGGTCGGTCGTAAAACTTCACAAAGGCGGCAGAGAGCGGTTGTAAACACGTCCGTTCCCGCCGGCGGTCGTGATCGGTCCTCTCCTATAGACAAAGTATTATTGTTCTGTGTTATAGAACCCCACGAGATCTACATGGAAGCTCATGTTTTTTTAATTACAATCTCACCTAGTGTTAAGTGACAATGTGAAGATGACAACACGCTAAACTTAGTGGAAAACTGGCTCTCAATTTTAGCTACTGGAACACACCTATTGGTGCTTAGGGACAAATTTTCAACTTGAGGTTGGTAGCTAGCCAGGTTTAACTAATTCTACTATTATTTAGGCAAAAGCTTGGCTAAACCTATATTTATTTTAAATAAAAAGTCATTATACACTTACAATGGCATAACAGGAACACAATTTACTTGTGAATAACAGAAACTATTCAATTAATTGACATCTTCAAAATCAATAAAATCTATCATATCCATAATTTATAACCAAATATCTTGTACCGCCAACAAATATAACTACAATAAAATTAGAATTGTCAGTTTAGACAAGCATCAGACAACGTTTTCATCGTGTTTAAATTTTAGATGCGTTTAAAGTGTTTATCTCTAAACAACACCAAAACACTCTTTTGTAATATGTGTTTATACTTAGGCAAGTAGGATGAATGGAGTTCTATTTTTCACTGCTTTCACCAGCCTGTTTCTTGTTATTTAAATTAATTTATGAATATTTGAAGTAATAGTCATTTTTATTACAATTTGAAACTTTTAAGTAAATGCAAGTGTATACAGGAGCTGTGTGAAAAATGTATAATATATATTTAATTGTTTATATTAACCACAATAACAGTAATCAAATAATCATAGAACTTTTATTATATGTTATAGACTCCTGGTACATTTTCAAAATCTGAGTTGGATGGAATATGTAGTCAGCTCTCTCCAAGTGTATGGATCAACCCACACCGTTCAATGCTGGGACTGGGAAATTATGACATTAATGTTATCATGGCTGCATTGCAGAAGAAGGGTTGTGAAGCTGTGTGGTTTGATAAAAGAAAGTAAGTTATAATTTACTTAGTTTATTTAATTTATTCGGTTAACTTTATGAGTTAACTGAATAGTAAGTAAGTAGTTAAGTACATGTACTTACTAATAAAAACTGTATAAAGTTAAAAACCAATTGTATTTCCTAAACAAAGCTATATTTTATACAATTTCATTATTATGAGATTTTTGCTAGCAAGGACCAAACTGTTTATGCTGAATTAACTTATAAAACATCACTGACATAAAATCATAGGTTCTACAGCTGCGAGTAGGCCTTAGCCAGGCCCAGTATATCCCTGCAGACATATCTATTTCTGGCTTCTTCTTTCCAGCACCAGTTGTTTTTAAATCATTATGAATGCCATCTGAGTTTAGGCCTGCCTCAAGTTCTACATCCTTCCCATACCCTGCCCATCATAGGCATTTAATTTTAATGATATAACACCATTTAGATTCTTGTATAACATAATAGCTCATGGTTGTATTATGTTCAACATTCTTCATTATCAAATACACCTGAGTAATTTGCATTTGAACACCAAATGGGAATTTTCATCTTTCTTTAGTTGGTGCCCTGATAAAAAGTACTTACTGTCATAAAATAGCTATGTTAGAGTTAGAGTAGAGTTACGGATTTTAATAATTAGATCACCATATATATATAATTGATAACAGTGAAATATAACTAAATAACCTTGCACAAACCTATGAAGAATAATAAAATTACCTTCAATTTTTTTTTGTTGTAAATTATTAAAAGTTCTACAATCACTAATAGTAATTGATCTAACTAATAACTAATCATCATGTCATGTCCCTAATAAGGTATATAGCAAGTGGAAACACCACTTTCTCTGTATTTGATATCTTGCTTACTTTACAATAATTACATTTGGTTTGCCACTGATCCGAGCTAAGTTGGTATTTCATGCACAAATCAAATGAGCTTGTGTCAAAAGCTTGTGACAATTTTGTGTATCGCGAAAGAAATAATTGGTAAATAACTGAAAAAAACCTAGTAAGATTTCTGTGAATATTTAACTATCTTCATTACCGAATCATCCGTATCCTATTATTTTCCTCATTTAAATTTGCTTCTTTTTACAATAAAAATAAGTTAAACCAAATGTTATAACTGACACAAGGTCGTCGTCGTCATGCTTGCTTATCCAAAACAAGCACTAGCAAATGTGTGGATACCGATGTTTGGATTGCATATATTTCCAAGCATTTGTAGATTGTATGAAGTTTGTGGCAAAAGGCAAGCGTGTGATTTGGACAATAAGCTTGAAATTATTTGGCTATTTATATGATTATGGTAATTATTAGAAGTCTGCTAGTATTTAACAACTATGAATGTCCTCTTACATGCAAGGTTAACATTTGTACCTCATGTTGACCTTGTTTCCGCATGTTAATTATTTCTCGTGAATATTTATGTGTTTAAACAAATCAAATATTGATGCAGACAGAACATGACAGGCATATATCTCATCTAACTGTCAGTCTTTTTATATTTTATAGGGTCAGTGTTTAAGTGACAATATGGCCCAAGATGGCAACTGGTTCTCAAGTACTGCTTATAGGTGCTTGTTGACAGATTTTCAACTTAAGGCTGGTACACGGTTGAGTTTTAGTGAGTAGGAGTCTCCCATAACCATTCGCTCCCCCGAGCGGGTGTGTACCAAGGATGGGTTTCTCCAAGTAAAAAATATAGTAGCTAGTCAGGGAAGCATTAGAAGAAGTTCCATCAGCATGCTATGACTTCAGCACGATGTTTTCCTTCAATGAAAGGTTCAGTCATGTTAGCATTTGATCCACGCATATCAACTTGGTGTCTGAACATCATAGCTTCAACTGATTGCTGATATTACAATTACAGAGATCCGGGATGTTTAGATCTTTCAAACATATGTGGATTCATTTTAAACGTGCCTTCCGATTACAAGCTGGGGTTCGTAATGCTGCCCTTGCGACGTCGCCATTGGATAACAATACGACAGATCCAGGGTAACTTTTACAACCTTGACTCGAAGCTAGATTCCCCACAATTGATCGGTAGGGTAAGTATTTTTTTTTACATCTTTTCTGTCGTGAATATTTTAATAATTCATACTTAAGTAAATTCTATTGTAGCATTTTTAGGGTTCCGAAGTCAATAAGAAACCCTTATAGTTTCGCTACCTTTGTCTATGTGTTCGCGGTTTAGCTCAGAGATTATTAGTACTAAAAAACTATATTTTGACTTACTTACTTACTTACTTCGACAAAGTGGTAAAATAAATTCTTGAAACAAAAAATTGTTTAGGGTACCGTCCCTGGTATGTAAAGTGGGAATGATTTTTTTTCTCTTCTTGACGTGTGTCGTTGCAAAGTTCGTTAAAAAATATTGCAGGTGTGTGAATACCATTTTTTGATTCAGGGATTTCAGATTCAGATATACTATTTTTTGTTAGAGTCAATTGTCCCCCTCTGCCAGCTAAATGGATGTATTTAGATATGTGAAAAAAATTAGGGTAGTAGTATATATAATGAAGTTAGTTTAGTATATATAATGAAGGCTTAACAAGTTAACGAGTAATAGTTAATCAACTTATAAAATGTACTTGGAGAAGTAATTTCATACAAATTCCATTGAAAATTACTTAAAGCCAAGAAAATTCGCATTGTTCATTTTTTTACACCACCTCTTTTATATTTATTTTGAATAGTATTAAGAATTTTGAGACACTAATTTGAATATTTTAACATTTTGAGGCTTATTTCATGCTTTTTATTTCTTTGAAATTATTTTTATGATGACGTCATCAATGTCATGAATATTTCATGACTTGAGCTTTTCTTTAAAAAAAAAAAGAAAATATGTTTGTTATCTGCGTTTTATGATAGTCTGTGCTTCTGACCATACTGCGGTACGTATACCAGCGTTGCCAAATTGTTACGTTCTTCGTAACTTTTGGCCCACTCGTGTAACATGTAATTTTTGTAATTAACGTGATTTTTGTAACTTTTGAGGATATTAAGATTTTATTATTAATCTAAATTTGATAAATAAACACAGTTTAGGAACAAACCCAAATTAGATAGGTGAGTACCTTTATCTTATTTTATTTATCTTTGAGAGTTCAAAGATGGTAAATGAAAATGTTACACATAGGTACTGTTTTCAAGTTAAACCTTATTTTGTCAAGGTGTATTTTATAATAAGTGCACAATGTAATAAGCTGTTGTAAATTATCACAGTATTCTTATTGAAAACTTCTTATGCGATTTCCAACACGTTAAACGTTTAACGCACATTATCGGTCTCTCCTCTTTGTGTGAGCCAGAGCGAGAGAGCAAATGTCGGTGTGTATGTATATTGCACACTGTTTAAATAAAATATAAAATATCTTTTAAAATGAAGTTTCACTTCATTCGTGTGTGAATCGCACACACACCTTTTATTATTTTGTACTTCGTTGGGTAGGTACTGTTTTCTTTAAAGGGCTCTCATTCGGATTTCCATATCGTCCTACTGATAAAGGTTATATAAATAAATATATATATGACCCTATGAATTTACGAGGTCAAAAAACTGGTTTAGGTCAGTAACGCGCGCAGTCTGCGCGCTACCTCTGTGTCAATCCAACTACAAATGAGCTTACTGCAATACAACCCATAAATTCCTGGTTATTTTAATATGTATAAATGTTATTGATTTATTTTCATTTTTAAGTTTAATTATTTGTGAATATCGTGCCCTTTCGAATGGTTCTGCATATTTCACAAAACAAGAAAATAATAAATTATCGAAAACGGCAACTTATTGTATAATCTCCCATAAATTTAAAATCAGTTAATATCGGCGAAAATAAAATCAATACTGTAGGAAAATTGTAACTTCTAGGAAAACGAAACGTAACTATTGTTCAAGGGTCCTGGCAACAAGAAGTTAACATATGAAAATTTGACAGCTACTGCGTTTTTAATGTTGCGGTATCAAGGCAAAGGAAAGCGTTTTATGCCAATGATGACGTCATGAAGGTCAAACAAAGGATATAGGATTTTCTTTTGAAATATCTTTAATCATTAAATATTTTTTATTTTATTATGTTTTTAAAATAACGTAGAATGTAATTCCTCGAAATGGTTTTTGATTAAGACCGAATAAAAAAAATGGACAATGCCAATTACAAATTTAATAAAATGAAGAGTGTTAAAAGATACATAAGAAGTGAGTCGGCGAGTTGTGCTCATATGGTCGAGGAAAGCGCCGCGAATAATAGAAAAAGCGTCGACCCTCATGAGAAGTTAAAGGCTTTGTTGAATTCCCCTGACAATGACACGGATGATTCCCTTCCTCCACCTGACGCTCCGAAATTTGGGACTGTTATCCACAATAGAATATTCGTCGGAGGGTTTCGTTGACGACCACTGATGAAGATTTGTGGAATTTTTTTTTCAACTTTCGCCACGGTGACTGAGGCGAGGGTGATTTACGACAGAGCTGGTGTTTCCAAGTGTTACGGTTTCGTTACTTTCGCCAGTCCGAGGGTAGCAAGATTAATTAGAGAGGGCTCTAAGTCTGCACATTGTGACGGGCAACTACGGAACTCTACATTGCGCGTGCCCGACACGTAGTTGGATTTTAAAGATTTTTATTTAATATTTAAATTCGTTTTTGTATTAAGTTTCGAAACAGTAGGATTTCTCATAAAATACGTTAATTTTTTATGTGTCTTATAGGCATTGTTTATGTAAAATTTATTATTATATCCTGCGATCCATGGCCATAGTCATCCAGGTTAAAATCATGTATTGCTTAAATTCTATCTATACATACCTTGTACAATTCAACTTCATCACACTGTATGTCTCAATGAATATAATTGAATTTAGTTAGTTTAGTTGAATTTATATTTTTATAATATTCTAAATTTTTGTATGAAATCGCTTCTTAGCGCAGTTATAACTCATAAATCCCGATTTTTTTGTTTTGTAGAAATGTCGAATTATTATTCTAGAAATGAGAGATTTTATTTTTTATTTTTGAGATATTATACTATTAACAAGAGACAAATTATCTTATATATTATCTTTTGCAGAGCAGTGACCTCATAGCTTACTTGAAAGAACAAATATATTCCAAAGAGAAGGAGCTCTTCGTTGTTGTCAGTAAAGAAGTGGAAGAAAAGCAGCTGTGGATGCATCAGTACGTAATCGAGAGCTCGCGATTGAACACTTGCTCAGGGCAAGCGCAAGGCAACAGCCGAGCCGAGAGCCCTTCCGACAGCGTGTCTTCAAACTCGCCCTACGACTACCGGAATAGAGACGCAGAGTGCCTCAAAGTGACAGAAGTGCGGAACTGTATTATAAAAAGTGACAATCAGTCCTGAAGTGCCGGGCCGGGGGGGACTGGTTCAAATATATGTGTTCATTTTTTTTAATTATACTTGTTTTGACGCGTTTAGTAGAGTGTAAATTTGAGAGCTGCGTGCGCCACATGTGACTTAAGTGTGACATCATGAAGTTACCCATCAATGATAATAATGTGATTACTGACTTTTACATCATGTTGTTGGCTCGCGGGACATACATTTTGGAGTTATTTTTGTTTTGATATACGTACGTAAGTACAAACATTTTCTTTTTATATCCACCTTTTCAATGAATTGTGGATAATATGGGCAGAAGAGATTTAGAGCTAGTTTTTACTGGTGTTTTCTGTGAACGGTTCGATTGTTCGTCGTCTATGGAATTTAGTAAGAGACTGGATTTATCACAATCTAGCCATAACTTCTCAGTATTTTTTGTTTTTGTTTTGTATAGTTTAGGAACGGGTATTGGGTCTAATTTTACTTATTGATATAATTTTAGTATTTAATTGAAATAGATTATGAATATATTTGGTAGCACGATATTATTTTGCACTTGTTTTTTTTTTCCACGTTAAATATTTGTCGGCCTAAAATACATTAAAGAGAAATATGCTTTAGGTTTCCAACTTTGTGTTCAAAGCAAGCAATGTGTTGCCAATTTTTTGGGAGAAATATTACAGGATTCGTTGATAATTACCTGAATTTTTTTATTTATGTATATAGATTTATTTATGTTACGTTAATTATTATTCCTAAAATACTTAAAATTGTTCTTTTCCCTAACAATTAATGTTTTTTTTATTCACAACTACAGTGACAATGGACTTAGCACTAAAAATATATACAAGTCAGACAGTTCCGAATTTATTGGAAACATTTATTAAAAACATTTGAAAGTTTTCATCTGTATGGCGGCCTACTCCTTGATTTTTAATATTATATTCAAGACATTGTTAAAATTTTTGTTAATGTGATTGTCAATAATGGCACTGTGGCATCAATCATAGTAATAATAGGATTAATAATAGTTTTTCATACTGTTCCGAGTAGATCTGCTAGTTGTGGCATTAGTAAATCTTAGTACATCTAATACTGTAATAACCAAACTTTTAATAATTACTAGAGTAAATACTGAAACCAAATAATACATAAGTATAACATAATTAGTTTATTTTATTTACCAATAGCACAAACTTTAAGCAATTCTACACAGGATTTTATTTAGGCACAATGTTTTTTTTGTTTTTATATATTTATTTATTGACTAACTATTAATGCATTTTTGTGATAAGCTTTTATTAATTAATATCAAGTTTATTTAACTTTTATTGAGTTGAAATGAAATAAGATTTAAGATCAATATACAAATTCATTGGATAGTGTTTTAATTTTTCGGCTCTAGATGTTTCTATTAAAGCATCTAAATCCGTTGTCCACCTAATAAAAAGTTGCTATTTTAAATATTGAAATTTTACTTTTGATAGAGGAGAAATACACGCCCTCTAATAATACAGCAAAAATAAGAGCTTGCATTATTGTTTACGAAAACAATGCAGGTACGTGGAATCCGAAACGGTTGGACCGATTTTGACGGGACTTTCACTGGCAGATAGCTGATGTTATAAGGCATAATTTAGGCAATAATTAGGGTTCCACACAAGAAACAAAAAACCTTTTCTAATACTCCACACGAGCGGAGCCGCGGGCACAGCTAGTGTACCAATAAAAAGAACGTCCAATAAATGTGAGCGGATCTTCCAGGCACTCGCATTGCCAGTGAAAACAATAATTCGTGTTTTGTAATCGAGTTGTGACATTGTTATACTATTTAGGGTTGATCACTAGGCTATTTATTAACTCCAGTAGCCAGATTGATAAAGATAGAATATATTTGTTGCCAAACCTTTGTCCATTTGTTTTCGCTGCAGCCGATGATTTCTTTGAGTGAATTGTCTCACCTGGCGTGATTGTCTTTAAAAGGCTAGAACTACAACATCACAAGATATAAAAGCGAACTACTTACCAGTTACCAAAGTACATAGAAGTAAATACTTGGACAGATTTCGATTGACTGTATAACGAACGCCAAAAAACTTTCAATTGTAACACAGTGTAACCCTATGGTGGTATATTTTTTTTTATAAACGCAATTTTTTATTATACCGTCTTCTCATATGATTGTATCCCAACTTTTAATACATCATATATGACATCTGAACATTGTCATTAAAAAGAAATTTTGAAGTTCATGCTCAGACTCGGAGTTTTGTTTAAGCAACTTGAAACTGAATTGTAAATATTAAGATATTTTACAATGAAAACAAACAATTATAGAAAGTGTGAAGATTATTTTGCTTTTTATTTAGTCAAGTCCCCTAGGAAGGTGTTAGTAAGCGCGTAACGGAGCTGATGTGGATCGGTCTTTCAGTAAATATTTTCACTCCTTATGATATTAGGTTCACGCCAAACGCTCATGAGGCAACACAGCAGGCCATTATGACGGCGACGACTGCCCATAGCACCTTTGACGGTCACCATTACTTATAGACGGTAGTTTACTTGCCGTCAGGTGCTGTAGATGCATATTTCCAAGTTATTACTATAAAAAACCTTTCTTTACTTTTCCCTTGTCTGCCCCCTGGCCAAAATCCTGGCTACGTATGGGTTAGACTACGACCAGAAAAATAGTGTTGAGGAATTTAAAACATGCTTATACCGGAAAGCACCAGTAGGTACCCACTCACATTGCTGTGTTCGGGATCGAGAGGTGGTTGAAAACTCGCACTAGTATGTGAGTCGTTCTAACTCAGTCCTCAAGAGTCAATCCTCAATCTATACTGATCTCGGGACTGCGGTTCTTTTGAGATTATTTGTACATACCTTTAGGCTGTAGTTACTACAGACTGCGTGCCTGTTTTAAAACAACTTCATAACATAAAAAAACTCTTTCCTCAGGAGAAACATTGTTGACTCAACTAAGCCTAGACTAGTTAGTTTTAGATAGCTATATGCCGCTAACACTAGGCGGATTACGCCTCTGTTTGCAAATTTTAGTATGTAAACTTCTTCAGGTGCAAAGCGTTCGTGTACAACGGCATCATCATTTATCGACCCTTCAATCAACATTGAGCAAACATTTTGCGAAGCCACTAATCCAGAATATAAAAATGTAATGAATAATGTACTAAATTCAATTTAGTTTTGTGGCTCACTTTCACCTCATTTCTCTGGTAAATAGGGATATTTTCAAAGTCCATACTTATCTACCGGCACGGTGCATTGCAGTTAAGTCAGGTTATGATAAAAATAATAATAGAACTCTACTTGGCTGGATTCAGCACTATAATTAAAAATACAAATGCTATATGAAAGTAATTAGTTTAATTCTAAAGTATCAGTACAGTTGTTGTTCTTTGATATTATAAGCCGATCGGGGTCCAAACGTAGTTCTTGCATGATGGCATAGATCTGGGCGCGCAGGGACGCTTCGATCTCGCGTTCTCGACCCAACACCCAAATACGATCTGCGAGGATCGTTATTCAAAATATAGAACCAATGCTGCTTGTGTAATTATTAGGCAAGTGTATTGTAGATTTATATATCCACTGCATAATACGTCTATGTGTAACGAAAAAAAATGTGTATAATATGGACACGGCCGTTACTACTTCCGACGTGCCCATATCGATAAAATTCGATAAACCATTTTAAAAACGGTAAATGAACATAAAGTTAATAATAAGTTGTTGTCCCACAATATTCTTGCATTAATAATTGAACATGCGGATGTGAACATGCTTTTTTTTTTTTTCGAACTGACTACACTGTTAGCCTGAGGGGCCCTGGAGCCTTTACGGCTTTTACAGCTTTACCGGGCTTGGGGGCGAGCGCTTAGGGCACTCAGCCACGAAAGCTAAGCAACAACATCCGAGGGTGCCAAAGTGGCCGAACCTCGGCTCGGACTGTTGCGCGTATGCAATTAAGTCGCGATCTGACTAATTCCCTATCCGTAATTCGATCTAAACTAACTATACATATATACACGTTTCTGCCCCCTGGGAGGAGGGAAGGAACATGTGTATGTGTATTTAGTGGTCTGAAATTTTTGTCTACTCTAACTAGGCAAAAAAAAAAAAGAAAAAAAAGGTCCCTTACAGAACCTATGTACCTATGTGTGTTGTGCATGTGTGTATAATGCAGTGTCATGTATGGCTGTGAAAGCTAGTGATTGTAGAGTCACTTGTATCGCGCGAGCGGCTGCTTGTCTCAAGGGCTCCATGACGATGGATCGGACCTAGGCTTGAGTTGCCGCAGAGGAGGGCGGTCGTGGCGGGGTGTGAACATGCAATACCATAGGTATCACAAGCGCGTTGCCGACCTTGAACCCCCCTACCCCAAGGAGCTCTGGTAACCCTACCCACCGCAGAAACACAACACTAGGCCATTTGGCTGCGATCTTCTGTAGGGTGGAGGTATTCCACCAGTAGGGCTGTCCCAAGTAAAGAGAAATCTCCAAAGAAATTTCTCTGTGCCCTACTTCTCTGCCTGCCCTGGAGATACGTTCACACCAAATCTTAGGTACCTACCAAGTGTTTCTCTTATGCGGTGCGTAAAATTATGTAGGTATCGTTTTTCTTCAATGACATGTATGTAAAAATATTTTTAAATGTGTCAGGCATATATAGCGCACATGCGCGTCCGTGAGCGATATATTGCGCGCGAGCGGCAGAAGATGGAACTTGCATAGTGAAATATCCGATCCACTGACTATTTCAGGAGACGAGGTACCGAATGGTTCTTACGGTCTCCTTAAATGGCACCTTGGATTTGATGTGAACTTATGTAAAATATATAAAATCTAAAGCGGCGTAAACAATAATATTTCATTTTTTTATCCTAAATGCATAATTAATTAAAGTTATTTATAAAAATGTTTAATAATACAACAAGATGACGCCATCAGCAGATACCTAATGTTTTCTTTGGAAATAAGATGATTCTGTATTTAAGCTCATTAAACATAACTTACTCAAGCAATATGAATATTGTATGATATAGGTGTCTCTTTTGCAAATTTTGTGGTGATTGCAAAGCAATTCCCGGACAATATTAGCGCCGATATATATACCTACGTTTCAAAACGGACCGATTTTATTGTATTAGAATAGCCATTGTAGAACATTTTGGTCTTCTTTTTACCCCACCCCGATGGGTGTAAGCAGCTAAAGCAAGATGTTGATAAGTGCCCGATCGTATGCGTCCGAATGAAGAGTGAATAATTTTGTCAAGGTGGTATAATACAAATAATATAATATTAGTTCTCCCTTGCCTGTTCCCCTCCACCGGCTAAAATCCTGGCTACGCCCATGCGCACATCTACAAACGTTATACTTAATACGATCACCTACATGATAATAAATTTATAAAGTAAAATTTAAATACAGCTATTTCAAAATAAAGGCCTTTATTAGCAAGATACCAAAACTTGAACAAGCGTTTTAAACAACTTTGTCTGTTTGTATGTCCTGGCTAATCTCCGAAATGAGTGAACCGATTTTGACGGGACTTTCATTGACACTTAGAGGAGTTTTAAGAGAGTATCAAACAAGAATAAGAAAACATATTAGACGTAAATAGCTTACCTGAGTGGGCAACACTAACGCTAGTGCAGGACCATATTAATGCGAAATGCTCGTAATCAGTGAAGAGGATGTTGTATTGTCCAGCTCCTGGCAGGAGTCGGCCTATGATGTAAGGCATCCTGTTATTCACTTTGTATCGGAAGACCGACGAGCCGTTGTAGCTCGGGATACCCAAACCGTACGATGTGGACGGGTTACCGGTCCTGAGAGTTCGAAACAGTATGAGTTATGATCTAAAACAAACATAATTATTACACCTATTTATTACAATTTTTTTTTTCATTATAATCTGATATCCTTTGATAAGCGTTACTACATTTAATCCAATCAGGAAGCAGTATGCTTACGCAGGTAATGCTATTGGTTGATTATCTATTTTCTCATCAATTGATTTACCGTTAACTAATCACGTGCAAATTCCTGGTCACATTGGTTACATACATATACATACATGGTATACATAGGTTTAAGCGGTAGACAGAGCCTCCTCTTCTACGGGCTTAAAATATTGTTCGTCGTGTTCGACCTTTTTTGTATCTTTCTACGCAGAGATATATTTTAAACTCAGGCCTTTGGACAAGAATGCGATTATTTCTAAATCATGTTTCTGATTTTAATCTTTCCTGAGGTCTAATATGTGTTTTCTAATGTGTCTAGCATTGCGTAACTTGGAGCAGCGAATCACGCTTTTGGAGCTGACTAGAGAAGAAAAAGTAATAATACATGTTGCTTCCACGAGGATGATTTTATTCTTAGGATTTTATGTACTACGGCCTCACCCCAAAAAAGTAAAATATTTTTACCCAGAAGGGAATGATGTCTTATTGTGTTTTATCTACATTATGGTCACTACATTTATGATGTGTAAGTTTTTAATTCTTCCACGGTCGTGCGTCACCTCCAAATTGGTGGCACTCTAGGAGTGCCCTCCTTGCCGCTCTTCCCAGCTACGCCACTGACAATTTGAAGCAATGATGGCTTAGTGGTAGCCTGTACGGACATCGCGTCGATCGACGTGAGTGAGCTTTCGGTGAAGAAAAACGTCGTGAATAAACCATAGGATGGTAATAAGGTTTTTTCCTAAAGCCTGCCTGGCTAGGTACCGTCCTGAATTGAAAATCTATGCATTTGAGAGCCAATTCTCCCACTAGGCGTAGCGTGTCACCATCTTGGGCCACATCGACATCAAGTAAGATTATATAATAATAATAAAATAAAAACTATGACAATAATCAAGATAAAACCTGATATATTTTCTATATTCATACCATCTGTTAACAGTTTTTATAAAGATAACGAAGTTTCCTCTATCGCTGAGAGTTACGTTTAGTTCTGTACAACTCGCGGTTATTTCTACAAAGTAGAAAGATCTTTCCACCTCATACCACTTTCCTGTCATCTGAAACAATTAATTTATTTCTTAGTTAATAAGATAGACAGTGTATTTTTTAAAGTAGAATGGCAATGTGACGGTACCAATATCGAAAGATCGGCTATTCGTCACCGCGCCGCACAGTGGGCTGAAATAGGAGCCTCCCTTTCATAGGATTTTAGTAAAATGAAATGTGTTATTTGATAGTTTTAAGTATACAGTTTTGTCAAACAGTCATATTAAATTATTTAGCAATTTCAAACTTTATTTTTATCTTATACACCATATAATATGGATTTTCTTTACGTCATAACTTTTTGTGTTTTGAGTTGTAAAGCTGAAACTTATACGTATCTTTACCGAAGTAGTAACGAAGCCTTAGGACTTTTGACCTTGACCCCGGGCGTCCCGAACGTCCCGATGCGTAACCCGAACTTGACTGACACACTACCTTGTGTCTAGACACTGGCCGGTTAGTCGCTTGAACTTGGCTGGCGCACTGCTGTGTGTCTAGAATCTGGCCGGTGCGTAGCCCGAACCTGGCTGACACACTGCAGTATGTATTTATGTATGACAAACTGGGTGGTTTGTCGCCCGAACTTGGCGAACACACTGCCATGTGTATACAACTTGACTAACGATTAACGAACAAGGTAAATATAATATTATTATATTCAAGATTATCAACCTCCGGTAAATAATTCATTTGTATGTAGAAGCAACATATAACTTGAAAGTTATATTTATACAAGAGATTTCTGTATACATCTAAATAACAAAAATATTGATCGACTACCGAAATAACTGAATTAATTGAATATGTACACAATGAAGTGCGAATGTCAATTGGTCGAAAGGTATCGCTTGCATACAATTATCATTTACAATAAAGCATTACGGACTTTAAGCGTATTATACTCGTATGTAATTTAAAAGGAAGAAAAGAAATTACTAGAAAATGTGTTATGATGTTCACCTAACTTTCCAAACCACTAAGTAACGATTGTTTTATCTTACCATAATTATCTGTTTCGTACATAAATAAATAAAAATAAATTATCTAATTAGTTAATTTCACGACGTATACAAATATGTCGCTGATTGTAAACAGCACGCAATCTCGAAGGCAGTCACTAATGGGTTACTTAGATCCCTGAGCACTGAATATGTGACTGGCTGGTGTTTCGCATGACAAAATTCTTCCCATCTGAACACAGCAGTGCAGAAATAGTTGTGGCGGTAGTGCTCCGCAGTCAAAATTTACACAAGTTCTACCACAGTTCATCGAAAATAAACTACTAACAGATGTAGTACTGGTAACTATAGCTAATTTGGGTCAATTGATGATTCCACCTCATTCCAAAGATTGCCTGGAAATTCTGATTTCAAAGTAAAAATTGGAAAATCGTTCATTGTTAGGGTAAGAATTATTTATGGCATGGTTGCTCCCAGTGGCTGACACATATATGGTCAGTATGGTAATGACTACAACCTTTCTGGTTGTCTTCAAAAATAATTTATGTAAAATTAGCCACGTAAAATAGGTCCTAGCGCAAAACGGTGGAGTTATAAGGCGAGTATAATCTATAGGTACTAATATAATAAAGCGATAGAGATTTTTTTTTGCTTGTTTGGTTGCTGAACACGTTAAGCTCTGAAATTACCAGTCGCATTCGAAAAATTATTTTTGTATATGAAAGCCAGATTCACGAGGAATTGTATAGGTATATTTATCTAACATTAGGCTACACTTCCGAGCTAGCTTTACAATATTCATTTTTGTTAAGAACAACGCCCTAAATGCTTTTTCCGCGTCCACTGGCGTAATGATTAGTGATACGAAAATATAATGCCCTACAAAAATATTGGTCCTTAGTACATCTAAAAAAAGCCGTTTTACCATATGCCTATCTCTTATACATGAGCCACAATAAGGTTTTTTGTGACAAAGTTTTATTGAAAATTGAACTGTGCATTATTATTAGGCATGGCATATTAATCCTTACAAACGCAAATTACTTCTTTAACAAGACAATTTCATGTAGATAAAATTCTCCCTTGATAGCATGTTATTTGGACGAATAGTTTGGAAGATAATGTAAAATTAAAATAGTTCAACACTCGTCTCGGGTCTATTAACTATAGGTGTAGTGACGCGAAAGAGCCGCGTGAGTTGCGACTCATAACCCTGGCCGCCCGATAAAAATATTGTCTACTTATACTGAAATATTATAAATCATCAATCAGCGATTTCTTTTAAATTATACGTGGGTGAACCGCGGGGCACAGCTAGTTGTCTTAATAAACTAAAACGTTATTAAATATCTTTTTGTTCTGTTATTGATAGGGAGAAATGCGCCAGTTTTTGATATTTAAACATGTTAGTCCGTGTAATTGTAGTTTGTTATTTTAACTATGACCATACCCTAACGTGAAGGCTAGATCTGCGCCTGGTTGCACCACGATGTCTTCCTTAGGCAGGGTTTGTTCATCAAAACTGAATCACTTTTTAGAGAATATTTCGTACTTACCCGTTGTATATCAAAGTTTGGTAGGGAAGGATAGACAGGGCAGTTCCCGAGTCCGGTGCTGAGAACTGCTTTGATGATGGCGCTGAGCACCAGGACATGGAGCCGTTTAGCAATGCCACTCTCTGACTCGGTCATCTCTCGGGTATCGGAGCGTGCGTGATAAAGGTACTTGCCACACCGGTTGTTATGTAAACTCGGACATTATTTGTTAAACATAGGGGTGGCGACGTGTTCACTACCGGCCGCTTGCCCGTGTTACACTAAACGTAACGACCTACCGATTGTATTCACATTTATTCCTTTTACATATAACGTCACGTGATATTTTAGGTTTCATGAGACGATATGGTATAAGATGGTAGCACGCTCAGTCTAGAAGGATTGGTTTTCAAGTGTAGCTGCCGGAAAAAACCGTATGGTGGTATGCGATAATTTTTAACTCGAGTGTGGTACTAGTTGTAATTAGTATAGCCAGTTGGCCATTAGACCACGTCCCACTAATTTGTCAATTCTTAGTCTCTGTAATTTGCATATTTCGACACTGGTACATTAATGTATCGTTCTAAAATGAAGTTTCGTGAGAGGCTGCTAAATTTGTGGCCATTGTAGTCATGATTTTTAGAACATATATTAAAACTTTGAGGGTCAGCGTAGTAAGCAATATTTTACCGTATTAAAAAGTTTTTATTATTACCCTTTATAAGTTTTTTTATTGTTTGACCAAAATCTCTCCTGATGTTAAGTGACGATGTGACCCAAGATGCTAAACGCTAAACCTAGTAGCTTTGGCTACTAAGAGCTAAATTGGCTATCAAGAGCTGCTACCGGAACATACCTAAAGCTGCTTAGCGACAGATTTTTAACTTGAGATTAGTCAGAGCATTATTAAATACCCCACCTTCATGCTATGTTTTCTTTCACCGAAAGCTCAGGCTCATTGTAGGAATTCGAACATACCTTGATCGATTTGGTGTCCGTGTACACGCTACTACTAAGCCCTCATTGCCGTAGTGCCTCAGTTCGTAGTAGTCACGCAAAATTTGTCGAAAATAGATTAACACACTTGAAAAAATGTCAGTTGGTATTAATTACACGCTGAATTGTGAGAAGTGTAACACTACGTCAGTGACCCGTGAATTAGTCGGGAACGTCCCGTTTCGTATAAATCGACATGAAATCGTTTAAAGTTTCAAAACATTCGATTCGTTAAATGACAATGCATAAATTATAACATTGTTTTGTCGTGAGGTCATATTAAGTTTAATATTACGAAGAAAACAATTGATTATTTATAGACTTTGCGATTACTAATGAATTAACTCTGTAAAAAATAAAAACAAATGGTGCATGTCAAACAATTTTATTGTTCCGATATATGTCTAATAATAAAACACTTCTAAACACCAATCATTAATATTATTAAAAGTAAAACTTATAACGCAATTATTAACAATACTTAACCCTTAAATTAAACAAAATTAAATATTTATTTATGAATTTATTTTACCTCGATAAATTATACTACGTGTGTGGTAGGTACGTCTTACGTGTGGGTGTATTCTGTCGGAAATATATCTAAATAGATTATAAATTTAAACAACTTATATCATTTTTAACAACCATTGTTTCTTACATATTTTAAAAATTTACATTTCGACACCTTTCACGTATAATTTCGTAACTGTGTTTTTCAAAGTTTACCGTGAAATAAAGAACCCTTGTTAGGTGGCGGAGTTCTTATTAGATAATGAGGCCCTCGTGAGGTGATAGGGCCCTTGTTCACAATCGAATCTCTCTTACCAAACACGCCGTAATGAATCTCTAACATGACTCATATTTATTTCTTCTCAGACCATATTTACAATCAGTGATAAAACCACATTAAATTACTTCTTGTTCTTGAAACAATATTTCACGATCATTCTATAGGTCTCCTGGTGCAGTGATATTAAACCGAGAGGTTGCGGTTTCGATTCCTGCATAGAATGGCATCGAAATTGGATCTTTACTATCAGCTCTATGGTTGATGGTATTTTTTTTATTTATAATTAATAAATACCATCAACTATTTACTTTGTGACAAATTATAAGATTTCCGACAAATATGACTCTAAACAAAAGCAATCTTATTTTATAGGAGTTTACGTCATGATTACTTAGGCAAATGAATTTATATTTTTGAAGGCTATTCGCGAAGATGTCTATATCTCTCTTTTTCGATTCAGCATTATAACGTGATACAATTGTATTCAACGGAGAGACAAGCGGGACAAGCCCTAAGTTTGGTCGGTAAGGATTAGTAGCGAATATATTAAAATGAGAAGCTCTGGGTAGTTTTAAAGCATATGGACTCTACTTAGTAACTCAGGATTCCGTTTACCAATTGTTGTATGTCTTTCGTGTTAGGCTATATTATACCATATTATAAGCTATGTTTACATCTGATTCAAATTGCCGTGAATGAAATTGTCCCAAAAATAAAACAACTATCGGAAACAATATTATAAGTTCACCATTTAATATTAAGAGCTATATCGGATTTCTCGAGAGCGTGATACGCGGTGTGCAACATAGCCTTCGCTTTGTCAGACTCGGTACCGTCGAGCCAGTCCGCGTACAGCTTGCGCGCCAACTTGTTGTCGCGCGGGCTGGAGACCGGCAGCCGGCCGTACAGCTCCTCCAGCTGAGCGACCAGTTCCCGGGGGTTCTCGCCCGCCGCCGGTCTCACTTGAGCGCCGCCGTTTAGGCACCCTGTATATATAAAGTGCGTAACACTGATTATATCCCCATACCCCATGTATATTATATATCGAGATATGAAAAAACCATTTCCTATCGTTTTAGGCCACCTACGCTGTTTCATGAAATAAGAAAGACATCTTCGCAATGTCGAAAAATAACTAAAAAAAAGGTGTGTGTGCGATTCACACCCGATAGAAGTGAAACTTCATTTTAAAAGACATTTTCTATTTTATTTAAACAGTGTGCAATATACATACACACCGACATTTACTCTCTCGCTCTGGCTCACACAAAGAGGAGAGACCGATAATGTGCGTTAAACGTTTAACATCTAACGTTTAACGTTGAACATCTAACGTTTAACGCTTGGAAGTCGCATAAGAAGTTTCACTTCAAAAAATGTTTTTTTAAGCGGCATTAAGCGGGGTAATTCACGGCGACAAAGATTTTTAATGATCTATCTCCACCATCACGGAGCACCAGTACGTCCCATCCAACATATAAAAAACCTTTGCATAGAGCTCTTTCACAAAAACAAATAGAGCAAGCACACAAGCATTTAGCAACCCCAATAATATATGCAGTGTACTCGATAATTATCTACACACTTCCTTTTTTTTTGTTCCTTTATTATCGTGCCTTTTAGTAAAAATCTGTTATTTTGACATTACAAACAGACACTCCATTTTTATTATATGTATATATATATAGATTAAGGCACTTGCACCCGACTGACCTGAAGGGCACGCCATAACCTCCACGTAGTGATACGGAGACTTCCCGCGCTTCAGCTTCTGCACCAAGTTCTGTATGTTCCTGAAGCCGTTGGCTATTGCAAACTTTAGAACTTCTTTGCCGTCCTTCTCCAACGTGACCTCTCTGAAGTCAGGGTTCCTGGGAACAAAAAAAATTATACATGCAAGTGTGGTGGATTTCTAACCAGTGCTAATTCAACTGGTTTGCTATTCTTCAACCTGCTAGCTACTATCCTCGAATTGAAAATCTGTTATCTCGTACATCCACATGCTGGTGGCCAAAATGATATTACTTGAGTAAAACGCCATCTGTTAGCGAACGACGTGCAACTTTATGTTTACGATCTATTGTAATACACAGCGACAGAGGACTTGTTTACGGAACGTAACTAATGCTACGTGACCAATTTTTTTACATTTTTTATGCCCCTCCCTCACCCTCGGTGACCACCCGTAGTATATGCCTACACTCCCCCTCCCCCTCTAGTTTTCACGTAGAAATTCATAAATATGGTTTTAAATCATTTTATGCCTACAGATACTTTGATTGCTAATATTTTATGTTTTATTTTAACAGATGTTCAGTTCATTTCGCTCTTTATATAAATGAACTTTTTTGAGTGATTTAACTTATTTCATTGTTTAAAATTAATATTTCAGTGACGCTTTTTTATAGACATCATGCTTATTCATCGCCAGTCGTCTTTGTCGTGTCGGCCTTCTTCACAGCGAGCCGCCGGTCGTTGCCTGCTTATAAAGTGCATGCGGCCACAGTGCACACCTGTTGCTATCGCGCCCATTCATCAGTGCGGGTCAATAGTACGAACACCAAGTCATTAGTACGGATTCCAAATTACATAGACATGATTATCCGCTCCGGTCCGAAACCCGTCCTTGTAATACTGTATAGATCATTAATAATATGTTTTCTTATTTTCTTTCACTGTTTTAGGTGTCGCAAATTCTTTGTAAATTTTAATAAACATATTTTAATACCAAATTAAATAATGAATAATTTGTGAAAATATCACAATTCTGTCCCTAAACGGAATATAACAATTGAACGCTAGATTAAAGGTACCTTAAGCGAGTCATTCGTACCTTAAGTTTCTGTAGATGAGTGGTGCATTTGCCTCCGCAAAAAGTTGTTCAGCCGCGTACAGGAATATCTGGTCAGCGTAACCGCCCGACCCTGAACCTATATGTCTCTTCAATACCGGAGGGCAGGCTGCTTCAGTCCACGGCCAGTCCAGTTGGGAACTCGTGACGTCATTCAAACATTTATTGCTACCTTCCAACATTTGTTCCAACTCAACTGAAAAATTATATTATTTTGATAAAAGTGCTGTATTTCACCTGGCAAGTATTGTTTAAGAACAATCATTAAACAGATCATAACTTAACTAGTTTTGTACAATGTGTATGACCGTCACAATCGGGTATAAACAAACATTTATCGAAAATATTTTAGCCACTTGTTGCTTTAGCTTCCAATTGTGTCTAAATAATGCTGTCTGAGAAATTTTCAGATGGTAACAGAAATAGATAATATATTATAATTTGACCGCTGCAAGCGCGACCCTCCATATGGTCTGTGGGACGCGGGAGGGGAACAAGACCGACCAATAAGCTAGTCTGTTGCCGGCCGCCGGCAGCAATAGACGTTTGACGTATAGGCTTACGCGCATTTATTTTTGTCATTGCTACGCATGAGATTATTTACAAGGATGGAAATACGGACGCTGCGTTTAAAAAAACTGTACACTTCAATAAAAATAATGCTTTAGCACATATTTATTCGATAATATTGTCAATATATACTATTAAATTAAAAGAAATATTACTCCAACCGCTTGTAAGGGTTACACGCACAATTTTTTTCAATATAGTATTTTTTTGATTAGTTTTTTAATAAAGACAACAAATTATATGATAATTTATTTATCATTAGATATCTGTACCAGTTGCAATAACATGCATAAACTATTTATCTTAAGATATAGGGTATCAACTCAATACCATGTATATGCGTGCACACCTGCCGCGTCTCGTCGTGCAAACCATCGGGAGAGTCGCGCTTACAGCGGTCGGCCTATAATTAAAAAAAAACGTGATGGCCTAGTAGTTTAGACTGGCGGAATATCTATTCGATGTCCACAGGTTCGAGCTCGGCATGCACCAACGAATTATTCGGGAGTCGCGTACCTTTACTAATTTGAATTGTATTTGGTAAAATATAGTACTGTGGATCCCTCGGCATTTGAAATTGTCTATACGTCGTGGGCTGACGAGGATTAAGCCTGTGCCTCCGCTCAGTTCCTCTGGGTAGAGGGACACTTATAGGCTGCTAATAGCATTTATTATTATGATATAAGAAATAGACTCATATATTAATTTTAAAAAGGGTAAATTTATGTATTTTTTTATACTGCTGTAGGGGTTTTGTATTTATGCGTAGGCGAAACGGTATAAATATTGTAACGCGGCTGCGATCGGCCGCTACATAGAGCGGTCATTAAATAGACACACGCAACTGAGTCTCGACGTTTCATTTACCTCGCGCCAGGTAGTACCTAAACTACTGAGGTGGCAAATAAGCATACGGGCCGCCTGATGGTAAGTGGCTACCGTAGTCTATGGACGCATATAATACCACAGGTGTCAAATAGTGCGTTGCCGACCTTGAACCCCCTTACCCCAAGGAGCTCTGGAAACCCTCACCACAGGAACATAACATAAGATTATTTAGCTACGTCCTTATGTAGGATGGAGGTATTCCACCAGTCGAGCTGCCCCGAATAGAGAGAAATCTCCAAAAAAAATTATTTGTACCTCTAATTAATATTTTATTTCTTTACAATAAACTTAAAATAAGTATTTTACATACAGTCCTTACCCGAGGGCTACAAATTGCGAGGCTTCTAGCGAAATTGCTTTATGCTGTATGAGTTAAATCAAAAGGGTCAAATATTATGTGATTTTACATCTACAAGGCCAAAAAGAAGTGCTGCAAGTTGCGTCGAATTAGCACGAGCTTCAAAACGATCGCTCCGCTCGTCTGAGTTGGAAAAATTTATTTGCGTTTTTATTAGTTATTTTGTTATCAATTCTTATTTAAATACTGAAAATTTTATCACTACAATACAAAATAGTCCAACTTTGTAGATGAGTTCACAGTTAACACATACGCGACATAAATTTAGAAATATTGTATAAATATTATGGAAAGAAATTGAAATTGCATTTCCAGATTGTTCTGGTAAAGTTTAATATTTCGGTAAACGAAACGTAATCTCCCTGGACAGACTACTGACTATATCCTCCCCCTGTAAGCTGGGACGCTGTAAGCTAATTACAAAACTTTGTGATCGTACTTTATCTCTTTATAATCGCTCGACACTGACGCTTGCAGTATATAGTGAATTCGCTAGAGGCGTCGCGGCTCGCAGCCCTCACATCATAGACCTTAATACTTGTGACTTTTACTCTATAAACTCACTGGCGGTGATGACGCAATCTACATCATGGCAATTCAACATCTCACTATAGAAATCCTCTCTAGAAGCTTCCAGCTTCTTGTCGTAGCAGGGCATGAATGTCACGTGATAGATTTCCCCAGCGGCCAGGCCTTTCCGCTTAGACAAATACTGTTTGACCAGCGAGCCCATTATCTGTTGCGGAGACTTCGTACTCGAAATATATGGAAGGATGAAATTACCATGGGTTTTCTCGGCATAACAAACCCAACCTGCAATATTACTTTCATTATTAAGACTTCGCGAACTTCACTGAATTTTATGCATGTGCATGTGGTTCTCTATTCTGTCAATCAAAATGGAAGCCAAATACTGGTGATGATTTTTTTGTTACATACATGCAATGAACTAATTTGCAAGGTCCTTTTAAGTTAAAGAAGTAAACATCAGAATGTATAGCTTCTGAGCTTTGAGATTAGGAATCAGAAAATAATCTATATAAAAAAATAAGGTTTGTCATTGTGCACGCATCACGCAAAAACTGCTGGACAAATTTTGACCAATTTTACTCCTTAGATACTTGGAAAGAACATGTTATCTTCATTCAACAAATAGTTATTAAAGTTTTAAGAAACTACGATTTTAGCTCTACGCGTTGTTCTGACGTACACGCGAGCGAAACGCGAGCACAGCTAGTATACAATATAAATCATTTAACAAGCACCATTCATAAGTTATTTTGTTCAGTAGTGAGGTATTGATGATAGATCTTGAAAATTACTATGTACAGCATTCAATATACTTAACTACCTGGACAGGAACTGGCTAGCATTGGCAGATATTTAGCTGATGGATCATTTTGTTGGTTCTGGTACCTTTGTAGAAATTCTGTTTGGGCTTCCAGTAGTGATAAATCTTCAGCTATTGTCATATCTAGGACCAAATCAGCACCTAAACTTTTAAAATAACCTGGAATAATAACATAATAATATATTATAGATTATATTGATAGAATTTTCTTTTTACTCTAGAATATGTTCCCCTTTATCTGACAATGAGTAGAAGACTCATTAAGTGGAAGAGTAGTAAACACAGTGATTACAACCCAGACACAAGGATTCGTTAAACATTATTGTTGTTGCTGAGGTGCAAAGAATTTATGGAACTATTAAATTAATTAAATTATTAAAACACTATTTTTATGTTCTGTATAAAAAATTGATAAATAAGCCATTACTATGTTAGTCTTTTAAAACACTATTCATGCTCCTTAAAAGTATATATCATAAGAACAGGAGTGTCTTAACCCGAAAACAGGGTTCTAAGTTTCAGAAAGCTTTGTATTAATTACATGCAAAATATTATAGTATAAATGTATTTTGAAAAAAAAAAAACAAATAATTAAATTTATGAACGGTATAGGACCCCTCCTCCTCCTGCACAGCTGATTTTCTCTGGATGGTGCTGAATAAACTTAAGATAGTCCTACATAGGAAGGCAATTTTGATCATGACATAATGGGAAGACTGAAAAATAACGAACCTGCTAATTTCTCAGCTGCCTCCTGGGGAGTTAATTTATACCTAGCAGCCAGTGACAGTGTCGGTTGCGGTGATAATGATATCACGATGCAACTCACATCCTTTACCACACCTTTGTTATCAGTATATTTTCTCTCAGAGAAAACTCTGAAAATTACATTTTTTTATAAGAACAGTCACCATTTTCCCTTTTAAACATCATGCAGAGTACACAGCTTCGAGGATAACTTGAGTGTCTAAGTTGTTTTAGTTCAAGTTATAAACTTGCATATGACTACTGACAAGTGAAGATATTGTTGAAGAAGATAATACACTAAACCAGAAAGTAGAGTGGTCCTCAAGTACAATGCTCTGTGTCAGTTATTCAACTTGAGAGTAGATAAATGCAAAATTAACACTCATGTAGATTTATATCCAAACATTACTATTGAGCTATCATTGCTTCAATTAGAAACATTATTTGACAATCAAGTGGATTTCTTTAAAGCAGCATGGCATAGTGTCGCCACTTAGGACAATCGAATCAAAATGATCGAATGAAAATTTTCTTTTTTCTAAAAGACGAAAGTTTTTGGTATAAATTGTATACAATTTTATTTTGTAATATTCAGCACCTACCTCAAGAGTTCTTCTTGGCTCTGCCGTGTGACCAACACACTTTCAGCAGATGTAATACAACCACTGCATGCTAAACAATCTGCTAATGTTATCTCCACTTTTTGTAACTTCTGTTCCCTACCACTAGACACATCGAAGTATCCATCTTCACCGATTTTAATTTTAGCACCAGTTTTACTCTTCGTTTTTTCAATTTTAACTGGTTTTATACATTCCTATAAGACACACAAAAACAGATTATACATATAATTATTTTTAAAGAGTAACACATAAATATTGGTTTGTAAATATTGTTGGCAAAACATTGACTAACTATCGAATAAATTATAGTCATTAGCACTAACGGAACATGTGATGGCCTTTTTTATCATTCTCTTCGTGCAACATGCTGACATTTATTCTGTAGCAAAAAATAATGTTACTGCCTATGTCATTAAGGAGTACAAACTAAACTGTGTAATATCTTATTTTACATTTTTTTTTACTAAACAGTGTAATATTATACTATAATTGTTATTATTTTTGTTATATAAACTCTATGCATTTCCAAGTCATTCATCCAATTAAGATAAAATAATGGTAATCAGAATAGATCATAATTTTATATTTATTAATATTCATTGCAAGGAAATTTATTTAAGTATATTTATGTTTTAAATGTTCACTTTACATAATACAATACATGTACTATTTCATAAATACTAAAACACAATAAAATAAAAATGACTTGTAAATATACAACCAAATTTGAGCCTCCTGTGAAAAGAAATACATTCCAAGGGCACTATGATAAGCAATAAAGCGCAATATCCTTAAACATATAAGTCTTAACACTTGCCAAAACAATTTATTTTAGGTTATGTTACTAACTTGTGATGGAGTTATAAAATCATCAAGGTCAGTTAATTGTAACGCACCACTGAAACGCGAAGTCATGTTTTTTTTTGTATTTATATACGTCAATATTAATAATTTATAATGATTAATTATTTTGTGCTAACAACTATAGCAAAACAACAATAGAACAGATGATTTTGACATTTTTGACATGGAAATAACAGTATTGTCATACGTTAAAAATTTATCGGGTTAGTCTTCTTTTTTTCCTAACTTGGCAACCGGTCCACTTTATTGAAGAGCATGACTGCCATTATCGATGAATATATTTTCCAGTTATATGACGAATTCAGGATCCTAATATGATGGTGGCTCACTTGTTAGAACTTTCTAGGGAATTTTAGTGGCATATAAAAATTCATGTTCTATGTTATTATTTTCAATCCACTTCACTTGTGCACAATAACCAAGCTTCATTATGCAAAATGCCACCTGTTTTACACAATGTAAAATCCAAAAACACAAATTTATGAATAAAAAACAAAAATCACTAGATAACAGACTGAGATCGAGTCAAAAAACATAGGGTTAGTATGTCATTTCTAATGAAATATATCGTAAAGGGAACAACTAAAAGAGTTTGGGATGTATCTTACTCTTTCACTACGAACCGAAAGAGCAACATACAAAAATATGAAGAGCAAAAGAGAAAGTGCCATGGAATTTCTGTTTCTATCGCTGTAATTGCTTTTTTGGAGTTAAAACTTCCACAGTTATCAAAGTAGTCGAGATTTAGAGTGACTTGTATTGGTTTTTATTACGAGAATAGAGTTAATAAAGTATTTTTAAGGAGAAATAAAATAATAACGACTTTCATCGCTACTTCATACCCTGTTACATGTCCAATTTATGCTCTATCTACGATAAAACTCTTACGTCATGTAAATTTACCACAGATAATACAAATATTAGGAAATTTACTCTATAGTGGCAATTACAGTTTCGCGGATTAATATGATATTCTACTAAAGAAATATTATGTATTTTTACGGAATAAAACTAAAAATTGGGTGGAATGATAGAAAAAGAAAAAAATGAAATACATATTCTTAAAGGCGAAAGCTAAATTGAATAAATAATAAATATATATTCTATATATAGATATCTAAATACAAATGAATAAAATGTAAAAGAGAGGAATATTCAAAATTTTTCAACATAACATCATTGTTTCGTTGTTAACATGTATAGATGAATTTGCTCCCACGCGCAACCTTGAGAGACTAGTTAATTAGTTATTACACAAAAGAGCCAAAACATTACATATTTTGTGGTCAGCGTTACTGGCCGGACGTGCCCCCGTTGTAGACGGTGTAGCGTGAAAAATCAATCGTGATCTTCCGGCAGTTCCCGCCTCTGTCGGTTACCATAGCAACGTATACAGTGGGGAGACGAATCGCGGATTGCACGTTTGTGTACATAGAAGCACAGTCTAGGAGAATATTCGCCGATATATTTTGTTTTTATTATTTACATCAGCGATGGCCGATGAAGCCGCAGTCGCGGCGCCCAGTGGTGGTGGAGAAACCGAAAAAGTGATACACACCTATCCACTTATCAGGGTTCGTAAAATTTGGCATATATTATTATTACATTCAAACGTAAATAAGCTATATTGTGTTTTATGTCGCGTCGAACGATATAGGTTCAAATCCTTCAATTAGTCTAAAGAGAGAGAGAGATTAGCTTAAAGAGAGGTAGGGGACAGAGGAATTTCTTTGGAAATTTCTCTACAACTGGGGCAGTCAGACTGGTGGAATGACTCCACCCTACAAAAGATCGCAGCCAAATAACCTTGTGTTGTGATCCTGCGGTGAGTAGTTTCCAGAGTTCCTTGGGGTAGAAGGGTTCATGTTCAGCAACGCTCTAGTTACAAGCTTCTATAGGCAACGGTAGCCGCTTACCATCAGGCGAGCTGTATGCTCGTTTGCCAGCTTAGTTGTATAAAAAAGTCTAAGCAAATTGAAGGAAAACATCTTGTTGAAATAATCGTATAGACGCTTAAAGCATTCACTCACTTTTATTTATATATTTTTTCAAGTATGTAATATCTCATAAACACGTGCTTGTTCATACATAGTTACTCGCAGAACACATTTATGTAACATTTAGTCTTCAGACATCGTTATTAACAGTAAAATAACTTTAGCAATGCGTGCGCATCAATTTATTCATTTCTTTACTAGAAGTAATAATAAAAATTTTGAATGAATTACAAAAAGAAATGAATTACATGCTCAAATAATTTTTGAGATAGGCCATTATTTCTAGCCAATAATACTTGTTTACAACCATAGTAGATTCAGACATAAATAGATAGATATTTAAATAAATAAAGCTTTCAGTTAATAATAGTTAGCGGGTAAAAAATGCTTTTGCGGGCCATCTCGTGGGTCAGGGTTTGGGCAGCCTTGTGCTAGATGATTAAGAAAACTTCTTCAAAGACATATTAACACGTTAGAATATTCGGTATGTGGAGATCGATTAGTAAGCCAAATACAAAGCAAATAAAACAGTAGGTATGTACCTAAAACAAATAGAGAGTCGAAAGTAAAGGTGAACGAAGAGAGGTAGGGTACAGAGAAATTTATTTGGAGATTTCTCTCTACTTGGGGCAGGCCGACTGGTGGAATACCTACACCCTACAGAAGATCGCAGCTAAATGACCTAGTGTTGTGTTCCTGCGGTGAGTAGGGTTTCCAGAGCTCCTTGGGAAAGTCTGGGTTCAAAGAGAGGTAGGGCACAGAGAAATTTCTTTGGAGATTATTATCGATATTATACTAATACATTAAATCTCAGATAATGTTTTTTTGTTTGTTGGAACACGCTAATCTCTACAACTTCACACTGCGACCTTAAGGAGCAGTAACAAATGAACGTCAAGCAATCTGACAAGCTGTAGGAAAGTAGGTTTTTTTTTCTTTCGATCTGACTATACTGTTAGCCTTAGGGACCCTGGAGCCTTTACGGCTTTTACAGCTTCACTGGGCTTGGGCAAGTAGAAGGTCTGTGGGCAAACTGTACGGGAAATGGGGATGAAAAGAACGATAGGCTACACGGATGCGTTGGCAGCGCGGATTTGGCCGAATAAATTTAATACAAGTGAAACCGTAGGCCATAGCTAGTCATAAAATTAACTTTCTTCCGAACCAGTGATAATTTGAAATTAAGGCAACTGTCTGTCACTTTTTGGCCTCTTTTTCAGTATGAAATTACAATCTGAGGCAATTTACATTATTTAACCAATGATGGCTCAGTGGTAGCGTGTACGACTTCGCGTCGATTGACGTGAGTTCGAATCCCCGCAATGAGCCTGAGCTTTCGGTGAAGGAAAACATCGTGAGGAAACCATAGCATGGTGGTAGGGCATTTTCTAATGCCCACCTGGCTGGCTACCACCCTCAAGTCGAAAATCTATCTCCAAGCACCAATAGGTGTGTTCCGGCAGCTGCATTTGCGAGCCAGTCCTCTCACTAGGTTTAGCGTGTTATCATCTTGGCCCACATCGTCACTTAACATCAGGTGAGATTGTGGCCACTACGCCAAACCTATAACAATAAAACAACGAATTTAGTAGAAAAATAAAAATAATGTATCACAGTGGTAGGTGTTTTATTTTTACAGTGTACTTAATATAGTAGTGTCGAAGTTTTGAATTATTAGCGCATGATATTAGATTTCGGATAAGTCAAGGTCCGTAGCCGTGGTACCTATTGAGCGGTGGTGCGTGTCAGCAGACTGCCGGACACTGTTAGCTATCGGGTTGCTAGCGGTTGAACCGGCCATTGAAACCTCGGTTGACCTCTTACGGAACTACTATAGATGAGTGTTAGTTTAAATTTTTTTAACTGCTACAATAAGTAGTATACAGTTAAAGATGAGATAATAATAGAGAATAAAATTGTAAACCACGTCAAGTGGCCAATTGTCAACTGTTCGTAATATTTATAATGTTATTTATTTTATATTACCGATTACAATATTGAAAAAAAATAATTAAGGAAACAGGATACTAACCTATATTATTTTGAGGAATTCTCTGGTGTATCTTTGAAGTCGAAGATCTAATGCCAATGAAACTAAAATGAGACCACCCTTGAGATACCTTCTTTCGAACGCAAAAAGAATCATCTAAATCGGTTCATAAAAAAGAAGTTATTGGCCATTATCATTCATAAAAACAATATACATTCGAATTGAGAACCTCCTCATTTTTTTTAAAGTCGGTTCAAAGAATATTGGTCGGTACTATATATTCTATTATGTATTTATATATTTACCGTCATGTATGTATAATGTACATTTGTGTCTTATTTATACCTACACTAATTATCCTGAATAGAGTATGGCAAATTGTTAAATTCTTCTGCAAGACAATATTATTTCCAGACTTCAGACTCTAGAAATTAGACTCTTTACTTTTTCCTTCGTTTTATTTGTTTATTTTATTACTAGGCGTATGAACACATTATCACCCGATGTCAAGTTGAGCATTGATAAACTGAGAACAAGCACTAGAAATTGTCTCACTACCATGCTATGGTACCATCACTATATATTCTTTCGGCCATAGTACAGACTGATGTTACGATTCAAATCAACGCATGCGCTCACTGAGCAATTATCCATTTACAATTACAAAACTTCCTGTTGACTTCACTGGAAATTCTACCCGTCCCCTAATTACGTATTTCGCAAGAGCAAAATTACGGCAGAAATCGCTAAATAGGGGCTTCAAAATTACAAATACAAATTACGTTTGGTACATTATGGCTGGTCATAATGTATGACGTAATTTACCAAACATATTTTAAATTTGCCATTTTGTTGCCGATATTTATATTGTGATTTCTGTTATCATACATCATCAGCCATTAGAAATCCTCTGCAGGACATATACATCTCCCAGGGTTCACCATCGGATTCGAACTTTGTCTTTCCGCATTCTGTCATTGTCTTTCCGCATTCTGTCATTTGCGGCAGCCTTCCACAAGTAGTCGCTCCATCTGGTTTGAGGGTGTCCGCACTACGTTTGCCAAGACGTGGTCTCCAATTAAGAACTCGTTTACTCTCTCGGTTATCGGTTCTACTACAATGTAAGAAAGAAGAAAGAAAGAAACAAAGTTACAAAGTAACAAACAAACTTACTTTCGCATTTATAATATTGGTAAGGATAGCACTAAATAACATAAGTGTATGAATTAAAACAAAAACCACAACATATCAGATTAAGATCCCGTCAAAAATTCCAACTTGAACTTGATTCTATCACATTCCTATCCTGTGACGGAGAGACACATTGCTCCCTTTTTTACTCAGCAAACCTTTTAACGTATATGTGTTGAAACGTTTTTGACATAACTTATTAGTTTTTTTTTGCTAAGAAGTTTCACAACTGCTCTTACTTTCAATAAACAAATATTTCTTAAGTTGGGCTCTCGTCGAATACCGGATTCTGTAAATTCAAATAAACTCTAAAGATACCTCGGTATCGGTTACACAGATACACATCTAGAATTTGCCAGATGAACCAAAATTTTTAAATCCTTTATAGACTACCATTTCACTACGATCTTCCCTGACGTTAAGTAATAATGTAGCCGAAGATCAAGTTAAACCTAGGATCTGAAGTGCAACTCCTCGAATTCACCGAAAAATATTTAGTGACTCATTTTAAGCTTAAGCATGGGATCTGGTCAAGCGAACACTAAAAATTGTCAAGTGTGTGTCGAGCCATGCGCATTGTAGAGTTCCGTAGTTGCCCGACACAATATCCAGGCTTTAGTTAATGTTTAATGGAATTTGTACGAAATTACTTCTAGAAGTACATTTTATAACTCTGTCGACAATTACTCGTTAGCTTGTAATAGTAGTTAGCTGTGATAGTTTACTGATCCGATTCTGGACATTATTTCGTTTATAGGAAGCTACATTATTCTTAATTCTTATTAAATTTCACATTGTAATAATTAACGTGAACGAAGTCGCGGGCGGTTGTTAGTTAATTTGTAAAGTTATGCATAGTCTTCATAAAAAAACGAAACTTACACTTTTTGAAAAATAAGTACAGTTATGCTTAGTAACTTTGTTTCACTTATTATTCATAATTTTATATTTTTATCGAGGTGTAATGATTACCCTTCATATACTGTGAACCCACAAAAATGTTTCTGGTCCCACACAGTACGTCCGGCTCCGTCTAAATGCGTACCTGGAGTACCATTAGTTCGAAAGCTACTAATTCCGTTCACACATTCTCCTCGGTGGAATATTTGTTTTGGCAGGTGTACGCATCATATCCGTCCGTTTGTACGTACCACATTATCATAATAACTCCGAGAATATATTTTATATTTTTATATAGGTACTCGTATGTATTGCAACTCTTACGTTCATTACAATTCATCACTCTATTATCATCTTCACCAATCCGTGTTAGTCCACTGATGGACAAAAGTTTCTCTTAGGCGCGCCATTGTACTGTGTTATCGGCTTTCGTTACTTGGAGGAAGCTTATGAATAGTTCGTTCCGTCGTTTGCACAACGACCAATAATTTGTGAAGTTTTCTGAATGCTGTACAGTTCAGATGAATGGACTTTCATCTCAAAGTTCTTCTTAGCTGAAACTGGAGCAAATTCACTCTTCTTCCTTTTATAACAAAACTACACGTGCTGGGTTCTGGTGTTATTAAAGCTTAACGCTAACCTCCATCTCGGTACGAATAAATACATTCGCTAATATGTCATATCTTTATCGTACTGTAAAGCTGTGGAACCGTCTCCCGGGCAATGTGTTCGTTTCCACAATAATGCTTCCTCC
Organism: Saturnia pavonia; assembly: GCA_947532125.1. Classification (NCBI taxonomy): domain Eukaryota; kingdom Metazoa; phylum Arthropoda; class Insecta; order Lepidoptera; family Saturniidae; genus Saturnia; species Saturnia pavonia. The sequence goes on along the minus strand of OX383899.1, from coordinate 2,172,474 downwards.
AAACATAACGTAAAGAGAAATTTGAATAGTCTGGCATGACAGCGACGACTTTCATTATTTGTAGATCTTTCGAGCTATAATAATAGTAAAAAGAAGTAAATATAACTATTTTTTGACAACTTTGAGTCCTATGATGTTTTTTTTTTCAATTTTCTTTCCGTATTTGCACAACACTCTCCTTCCCAGTTCCTTGCCACTTATCCATGTTGTTCCCATCAAAATGATTTTACTGTCATTATTAGTATATTAATGCGTATTACAAAATGTATTAAGTAATAAACTGTTATTCTTTACATATAGCAAAACCCTATTAAAATAAAATTTGTTTTGATTCAGAAATTGAACGCGTCAAGAGTAAAGGCGGTATTTACAATATAAATTAGTAATTTATTTCTTATGAAAATGACATGAAGGCTTTTTATCCTCAGCACTCGGATATGTCAGAAGAAATGCGCTTAGAAGCGATTGAGTTGTCGGTGACAGCATGCGAGAAGTTCGCGCAGAACAATGAGCTAGCCGCCCGTATGGTCAAAGAATCGTTGGACAAAAAGTTCGGACCCGCTTTCCACGTCGTCGTGGGCGAGAGCTACGGTTTCGAAATCACATATGAATGCACCACCATCTGCTACATGTACTTCGGAGGTAACCAGGCAATATGCATTTGGAAGTGTTCGTGAAACGTGATGCCCACGGTACTGGACTTTTAATGTTCATAATTTCTATAACTAAAACATTTTTCAGCATGGCTGCGGTGAAGTTAAAAGTTGCTATAATTTTCATCGTGAAAAAGTATGCTAGATTTATATGATTAATGCTCCGACTACACTTTCAAACTTTTTCACGTTTGTGCTAATTTATTTACGTGGGTTTATTGGTGTTTATCTGTAATTAAAGTCAAGTGCGTGTCGGGCGACGAGCAGTTTAGGGTTCAGTAGTTGTTCGTCACAATATGCAGACTTAGGAGTGGGACTTTAAGTAATTTTCAATGGCAACAAAAATTAGCACTTTAAAGCTTAATAATACACAAACGGATCTCCGAATCGAAAACTGGTGTTCACAGACCCGCAATATTTTTGAACAACCAATTCAACGACAGACGGAATAGAAGTGAAAAAAATCATTCCCACTTTACATGTAAGGTACTTAATAAAATAATAAATTTTATTCCAAGATTTTATTCTACCACTTTGCCGGCGTAATTAATATGTATACCCATACCAAATTGCAGCTTTGTAGTACTAAGAACATCTGAGCTAAGCCGCGGACAAACAGACGGACATATCGAAACTATAAGAGTTCCTTGTTGAATTCAGAACTCTAAAAATTGTTGATACATATCGGGACTCTAACCTGCGAACATCGCATCGATATTTTGGCCGATATAAACCACTCAACCACAACGATATAGCTTAAAATAGCTAGAAAAAATGCAATTTTAACTGACGTAATATTTTAATGGATACTTATTTTTGTAATGTTGATTGCCCAAGACAAGTCACACAATACGCTCATGCCACACCGAGATGTACTCGTCGTGTCGTGTGTATACAGTCCGCAATGTATTGTAATGATCTAACCAAGGACAACAGACAAAAAACTAAATACATTTATTATTTGTAATTGTTTTCATAATTACACTTTTGTATTTTATAATAATTGCATGCATTTCGACAGAATTATACGAAATTATTTAGTTTAAGAGTTATTCGTGAATTTGAATGGAGGACGTGGTATGACTGAACTACCGTATGATTTGGAATAAATTACCAACAAATTATTCTGGCATATGGAAATCTAAAGTAAGTATGAAGTATGGTTACGATGAAAATAAGGTTATTTGGAATGCAAAAAATATGTACGTAACGTTTATGCTTAACATTAGCTTTGCTAAAACGTAGGGCTATAGGTAGGGAAATGTTAAAATTGATAGATCCCGATCCAAAGTTAACTCATTAAAGATAAAAAGTTGCGAGTGACTATACTCATCCTTTAGCACAGTAGCCTATTCTACTATTAGTACTAGATTATAAAGAGGTTTTGTAAGAAGTAGAAGTAAGAAGAAGTTTGTATGTTTCTGTTTATTCTATGATACGATTCTAAAAATTCTTTGCAGAGACTATAGGTAGGTAGGTATCAGCAACCTACTCATTTACTTTGACCCTGTGTGGTATAGGCTATTTTTTATTCTTATGCTTTGCTATTATTTTATATTTCAAAAATTATAATTATAGTGTGTAAATTAATGTTTTTAACACGCTTATATTAGATTCACTTGTAACTAACAAAAAATGCATAAAATCTTAGAAGTCAATTTTAAACCACTTCCGAATGTCGTATCGAAATGAAACTTTGTATGTGGTATATGTTGTTCGGATGACAACACTATAATTTGGTATCTTGGAGCTGATCTGATGATGGAGCCAGGAGGTGGATAGTAGAACACATCAGTGGTCACTAGCAAACCTCTCGAATTTAGGCTCATGTGATTCATTTTGACAAGTCAAATAGATTAGGCTTGGTAACGCGATGTTATAATAACACTAAAAATTTTTATAATTTTTAGTGCGTAGTTAAAGCGTGTTTTTACTATTTTAAACTTATATATTTACACTTTCCCTTTTCGCTTTTTTAAGATTTCTTTATGCTACTTCTATGTGTTTTAAAATAAATTACTAAGGTTTTAGTATATTTTTGTTAGTACTCTTTATAGGTCTAGTGTTTAACAACATTCTCACCTGATGTTAAGTGACGATGTGGCCAAGATGACTTAGCCACGCTAAGCCTAGTGAGAGGACTGTCTGTCAAGTGCAGCTGCCGGAACACACCTAGGTATATAAGTGCTTAGCAACAGATTTTCAACTTGATGGTGATACCGCCATGCTATGATTTGATCACGATGTTTCCTTCACAGCTCAAGCACATTGTAGGGATTCCAACTCACGTCGATCGACGCGGTATCCGTACACGCTACCATTCAGCCTTGCATCCTTGACATCCAAGTCAAGCCGAGAAAACTCGGCAAGAAACTAAATTGAGTACAAAGTATTTCAACTGTACAAATAACATTTACATTTAATATCCACAGAAAGGGAGTCAGCTCCAGACATCACTATCATTAACGTAAAGATCGACTCTATACCTAAAAAATTTGGACAATAAAACTTGAATAACATGCTTCTTCAATTAATTGTCCGGCAAATGGATAATGTGCGAACCTTATTATAGACCTTAAGACTATTACCTAAAAATCTTTTATTGGTCTTAACGAGTCTAAAACATTGGCTTGACTAATTTTCTAGTGTTAAAACTTTGCCCGTCGCCTAACTTTTTGCGAACATAAGTACATTAAATTATCAAGGATGTATTGGGAAGGCAAAGCTAAAAATGTAACCCCTGGAACTTGTTCTTTAGTAACTCGCAAGGTCTCTAATGCTGTATATTGCTCGAATTACCCGCTTTTGTAATATGAATATGGTATCTACCTCAGCTGCTGAACCTCACAGCAAAGCACCGTAAGACATTAAGCTATGAAATTAAGCGAAGTAGACTCCTTGGAGAAGGAGGGTTCACGCGTCCATAGGTTACGGTAACCGCTTACCATCAGACGAGCAGCACGCTTGTTTGCTATAGTTGCATAAAAAAAATGTACCGACCATATATCACTTTCTCACTTATTAAAATTGTTAGGTTGGGAAGTAAAGCGAGACTGTCAACTGGTGACAATGTCGAGGGGTATCATGTAGTTGCGTCGCGCGGCCCTGCTGGACCTTTGACGGGATTATTTCGTCACTGACTCAGTAAGGTCAACTTTAAGGAAAGGCATTTTCCAAATAGCGGAGCGTTTGCAAATTAATAACACAATTAAACGTTAGAAATTAAACAATAAATTAATTTGAAAATTAATAAATTTTATTAATAGTATGTTAAACGTTAAAAATTTCATTATATTCAAACCGGATTCATTCCAAATCCTGTTTCTATGTTAATAAGATATTATATGAAAAGTCGTGTAGATTAATTTCTTTATTTAACAATATAATGTATGTAAATAATTTACTTTCTTAAACTATAACGTCCATTTTTACAATACCAACTATGTATAACAATACTGATTTCATTAAACATGGTAGAAGTTATTCATATCGGTATAAAAACAGCACTAGGAAAATTTATATTCTTACAACTGTTAAAATCATTATGATAAGATTTAGCAAAAAGAAACTATTTTATAAATGAAATATTAAAACATGCAAGTAACAATTTTTATTTGACATCTCTGTTTTTTTATATATACATGACAACTATTTCTCCGAGGTATATTATCCACTCGAATTACACCGGCCTCTCCTCACCCCCGCACCCTCACCTCACCACGCCCTCGCACCTCACCTCCCCTCACTGCTCATTACTTCTTTCCCACTCTCACCTCTGCCCGTCTCGCTCTACACTCACCATACCTCACCACCCGTCATTTAAAATATTTGCGTTACAATTTATTTGAAAACAAATGAAGTGTATTATTTAAACAAACTTATACAGTACAAAGAATAGAAATTGATTAAAATAAGCACAGTCAAATATTATATACCCGTATACAAAAAAAAAGGTTAGGCACAAATATATAATTATACCTAAATTATCATCGAAACAGGATTCCTTCACAGAAATGCATCACGATTAATTAACCTACGTCTTTTACAATATATATTGGCACATATAGTGAATCACATTATACACATACATTTGTATATTAACACATCTCGTAGGTACCGAAGCTAATACATCACTTCACTTACAATAACGTCGATTTCAATGAATAATTTCATATACATCATCCGCAGCCAACAACACGATATAGTATCATATGAAACGATCATATAAAAATCTACACAACTGATACTTATATAAAACTTATCTAGGATTCGTCTAACAAATGTACAAATTTAGGCACAGTTTAGTTTTTATATAATAATCTATGTACTGGACACTACGAGCACTGCACTGGGACACACGGAACCCTAATAAGCACCTCTGCTTTGTGTTTTATGTCTATCTAAGTGGAGTAATAGTGTTCATCAAACATCGATTAATCAATAGCCAATCATATGCACTATGGAATAATCAGGCTTACACTATCGGTAGTACAAATATGCTATATTTTAAATGGATTAAATGGAAGATACACGACATGGGACTGCATTTTGTGACTGCAACAAGGATTTGAGCGAAAGATTTTTTTTATTATAGCTCACCACTTAACCACATTAGATAGCGCCGGGGACCGCGGTACATGTTCCGCCCAAACAAACTTTTTTTTTTTTCATTTAGGATACGGTACAACCCGTGAAAAACGCGAATGACCTTTTATTGTCACCGTCGTCGTCGCTTGCTCGTCCGGATATTAGATACAGTACTAAAAACAATCGTTAGTTAATCAATTAATTGATTTTTTTTCACAAAACCATCGATACTATCGGTTTTCAAACAATCGATATTTGATAAACATTTTTTTTAATAAAAACCTTATTTATTACATATTAACATGTATTTTATATTCTCATTTAAACAGGTAGTTTATGTTAAATTTTAATACCATTCTAACATTAATATATTTTAAAAATATTCCCTAATCTAAACAAAAAATATCTTATTTATTTGTGGTTTGTCTCTAATACCATATCTACAACCATATTAACCAAATTTAAAGGCGATTTCAGACACAAGCTGAAATATGTTTTATTATGAACCTATATTAGGAGAAAAGCATTAACCCAATGATCACAGATTTGAGGAAAAGGCAGATGGAGAATTAAGAAACAACAAATGCAACGTAGCAAAATAATTGTAGTTTCGTGATCAGTAGCAAATAACACGGAAAAAATATCAATATATGCTTTGTTACCTATGAAACGATACTCCGACTTCCATTTTTTTAAAACACAAGATTATTCTTAAAATAATATTAAAATACACGGGACGCTAAAATTGCATGACGTTAAGATTGTATTATTATTTTGATTGTTCGCGACCTTCTCGTGTTCTATGTTCTACATCAGGTTTTGTCTCACTGTGCCATTGATGTCAAAATTCCATTAGAATAATTCATTATTTTAAAAAAGGTAAAACAGTTATACTTTTGGACAATAATACTAATTTTTACGTATAAACTTATTAAAGCACATTGACTGTTTGTGAAAAGAAAACGCGATCGATATTGTCACACACAATCATTAAAAATAGTTCCTAAAATAAATGTTAAAAACTCTTAACGCTACATAATGTAAGAATTATATAAAAGAAGAACACATTTAATGGAATGACACGGGTAATAACTAATGTATTGCCTTGCGATTGTACGCCTAACCAATTAGCAGTGGGATTATAAGTTGATATCGATTATTAGACATTTAAATAATCGATAAGAAAAGTGCCAATCGACTCAAGCAATTTACACTACGCTAACTTGAACATATTGATTTACCAACGGAAGCATTTAGCGCATTATTGCCTAAATTTCAAGTTACCGTAGTGTACATTGGTGGTGACAAAATATCATTCGATATTGACCAATTAGCGTAATATCAATTCTTAAACGTTTAAATAATCGATTAGCACAGTGCAAATATCAATGTGTTGCGATTGTTAAGAATTAACAAAATTGATTAGCACTGCGTGATAAACTTTTAAATAATAAGTTAGTGCAGTGCGATTATTATTCTATATCGATTGTTAAATATATATAAAAATTAACGCAAGATATCAAATACGGTTTCTACACAGTTTTATATTTTATCGTATTTAAATAAACTGTCAACATACATTACGGAACAAACAAATATTCATGAAATATATAATTCGAAACTGAACCACCAAGATAAATATTAGAAATTTATTAATTAATATATGTTACGTATTTCAAAGAATGATTTTTAGTCTATTCAAAATTTTATGACAAATGGTCATCCATATAAGTGAAAAGTTTGTTTATTTGTCCAAAACCACTAATCCGATTGCGATGAAATTTCGGTAAGTTGTTGTGCGCATACCCGTGAAGGTTATTCAGTCATTTCATATTGAAGATAACGGGAACGAATTCGCGGACAAAATCTAGTATTTAACATATTATAATATTTAATAATTATGTAATACTAGCGATATATTTTTACATTTTTATCGATAGTAGAAACTTTTGATTCAACACACTGGGTTTTTAAACTGGTATTTTAGAGAGAAGTGTTATCCTTACGAACACACTCGTGTCTCTTTAAATTATTTATATTATTGAATAAAATCATCGAGATCAGACATTTGTACAAATCCATCACGCTACGCAAATATAATATAACAAACTTTATTTAAAATATTTTGGTATCGACAAGTATTTGTTGTTGATAAATATTATTTATAGATAAATTTCCTATTATATTTATGTTAATAACCTTTTATATACTTTATACTATGTAGATACGATAAGTTATCGATAAATTAATCTTACTATTTTATCGATATTTTCGAAGTGCAAAATCACATTTACCGACTCTACTGCGGTGCTATGAATTTGTGAAATGACCTTAAATTATTGTATAAAACAAATCAATACATGGTTTTATGTTTAAAATTATGAAATATACAACCGAAATAAGGAAGACAAGAGTAAAGCAAAAATGTAAAACTTGGTTTCGAGATTAATAATTGTAATCGTAGTATAGAAGCGTGGACGACATTCATATTACAAATTTATTTTATAATATAAAATCAGATTAACAAGGTATTAAATACTTTATAGTCTAAAATTCTCACTCTAAACCAGAAACTGAAGCCGTTTCTGCTAGGGACATACTTTCACGAGATTTCAAAACTGCATAAGAAAAATACTGTCATAATAATTATTAAATCTAAATTATTATAAAATAAAAACAAGTATTTAGTACATATGCGTTTCGAATAAGATGATAACTGTCAAACCGCCATTTTGTTTGCCATTACGTATGCAAGTTTAGTAAAAAATGTACCGTCGGAAAAACAATAACATGTGAAAATCATACTGTATGTCATTGACCGGTAATAAATATATAAAATACAAAGGCTTATATATTTATCTATATATATAAGAATGATTGAAGTGGTAGTTGAATTTTAGCGACGTTGGTGCCGCCGCAATTATTTTCTCATTCGAAACCGCATAAAACCAGTACCTACTATGTAAAGGCGGTTCGCTAAATATTGATTTAGTATTTATAACAGTGTATGCGCATATAAATTATATTTTTCATACATCATAAATGCTTCTTTACTCGCCTGACAATCTATAATCACCTAATTATCTAACCATTGATCACAATTAACTGTTAAACAAGCAGAACCATTCCCACGAACACAGTTTTTTTTCACACAATAACAAGCACTCCACTGTCTTGTGGATAACAAATCCAGTCCTCGAGATCCGAGAAACGTATGGGTCATAGGCACTAACTGTGAACATTCTCTGACCAGTCACATAGGAAAGGAATCCTATATTTAACACTAACAAATCTTAGTACAACACTATAGTTTTTAGAAGACTCCACTATAGATAGGTCTGGAAAGGTGTCCCTAACTGTTAAAATTCTCTGACCAGTCCCAAATAGTCACATATTTGACATTAAAATGTCTTAGACATTAACAAACTAGAAAGTTCTTGAGGATGACACCGTACAACATTCTGGAAGGTGTCTCTGACTGTAAGAATTCTCTGACCAATCACAAGGAATCGCATATTATATCCCATATAATAAGGCGTTAACAACACTATAGAAATTTCTGGAAGATTGCACAATAGAATGTTCTGGAAAGTGGTTTCTTTTGACCGACATTAGTAGGTGTTCCAGCGTCAGTAAGAAAAGAGATATGAGATGAGACAGTAGTGAAGTCACCTGGCAAGAATCTCCGTACTCCCTACACAGTGGTGTAGTAGCCGCGCGCTGATCGCTATGAAGGCGAATGGAAGTGCGTCACGAGGAGTTTCGTCGCCTTGGCCAGTTCGTAGGCGGCGGCGCGCACCTCGTTCAGCGAGGGGGCGAGGGTCGGCGGCGCGGGGGCGGAGCACGCGGCGCACACCTCCTCGCACGCACCGCGCAGCTCGCTTAGTACAACGTTCAGATCTTGATCGGAACACGTCTGTTAATTAATGTACAAACGAACATTATTATTCTTCTTCTTAATAAATAGCAACGTGTTTATCCATGTATACAATAATTAAACCAATGCCACGTAGAAAGAATATTATCTAATCTTTATGCCTCATTTACACTCTCGCGCGAGCAGCGAAACGAGCCGCGAGGCGAACCACGAGACGCGTGTGTAATCGGTGTGCTCGTCGCTCGCCTCGCAGCTCGTCTCGCCATTCGCAGCGCTCGCCTCGGAAGCGGTTTTTTGGGCACGAGTCAAAGGGGCTCATAGTTGATAGTTCGAAAACAACTGAACGCGCCGCGAGAGTGTGAACATAACTTGCCGATCGAACGATCTGCGGCCGAGACACAAGACGAGCCGCGAGGCGTGAGTGTAAATGAGCTGTTAGAGTTCAAGCACCGCTTAAAACAATATGGTGGCTTTCGGGGCGCTTAAATGGTTTACGCCGAGTAAAATATAGGAGGTATATCAAATTAATGTAGTACATAATTGTAGATCTTAATAAGACCTACAATAAAGTCAGCTATATCATATTTCTACCTCCTAAGGATCACCCACAATAAGCATTTTGAGGCAGCACAATTCGCGCGTGCGCTCTACCGACAGCATTCTGTAGTTCACGCGAGGGGAGCCGCGGGCACAGCTAGTATAATACAAGATTATTAATTATTAAGTTCTCGCTAAAACTCCAATAAAGAAATCATTGTTTAATCGGGGAGAGGTTGAATTTACTTTGTGTACAATAGTTAAGTGAACCTTTGAAGCGTCTTTATGCAAACATAAAAAAGGTGATGTTGCAGTTTAATTAATCGCTTGACTGACTAACATCCAGTTGAATGTCACGAACCTATTGTTGTTGTGTTCTGACAACCAAACTTGACAGTTAACTTTATTCTACATTCTAAATTTCTACTACTAACTACTACTATATAAGGCAATAAGAATAAATAACGTTAATAATACATATTATAAAGAACATGATTTCAATATGATATGGTTTGGAATTGAGTATTTATTTAATACTAACTGGTACCCGCAACTTCGTCTGCATAGAATATTTGTTTTGAGTAGCATATTCCTTTCTTCAACGTTTCCAATCTATCTCTATACCAAAATTCATCAAAATTGGTTCAGCCGTTTAGGCTTGAAAACATAACAAACAGACAGAGTTACTTTCACATTTATAATATTTGTTTCGATTATAACAATTATTATTCGACTTGGGCCGAATGTGGTTTGTCGGCTCGAAATCATACCAAAGTTGAATTTCGTTTCAATTTTGGACTTAACAATATGTCAAATAATAATTACACTGAGCAATGCGCATGCCATTTCCTCCTCTCGGTCCATTTCTTCTTCAGACCCCAATACACTCGAGTTAATAATTTCTCGTGGTCTTAATGGTCGCACTGGATCTAATGCATTATCGAACCATCTCAGAAGTAAATATAAGAAAAAGTGCAAGCAGCTACAATATCCAATTCACAAGATGGAGTCGTTATATCGTTATACTCATCTGACGTCGACTTCTAACGATATTGTATCTACACCTACTTCTTATCAACCAACAACTATGGTACTAGCTATTTTGGCCTTACAGCAATCCTTGTTACTAGCATATTCTATACATATATCTGAAGTGGAAAATAGATGACCCACATTATATGTAAATTCATGAAGCCTTAGCACAAATTATAGCATTCGATATCAATCGAAACGTGTCTAGTGAAGCCCCAATACCAAGTACTTTCAAAGGTCAAAAATATATCTATGACGATTGACATGTTAATAATGTGGACCTATACGAACAATTTGTTGTATTCTTGAATTTCATAATTTTCTCTATATTATCGTCATTTCAATAGTCGTTGTAATAAAATATTGTTTTATTTTACTAAGTGTAAATAGTGTTCACGCCAGAATGACGTGACGTGAGTTGGCTCAAAGGGCAGGGTTCCGCGCGCCTTCGATATAGACAAGTTATCTGTGGTTTGTGTCTGCCCGTTACCAGTTGTTACATCGAAAGTGACAGAAAAATTCAGCATAAACTTTAAAACCATTATAAAGTTATAATAAAGGGTTAACCGGCACCGGCTCAGTGCAATTACTGTAATAGGAGCAAGTGACGAATCGATCCGCACATTATCAAGACTAACAAGGAGACCAACATTCAGCTCATCGCAAGGTAGTTTTCCCATAATATCTTAGTTTCCTACACAATAATTATTCAGCCCACAATTATATAACGACGAAGTGGTTTAACATCACCAAGTAGATATCGAGTTCAGTAAATATATGTAAATATGAAGTCTTTCATAGCAGGCAAATAATCTTTACATATAATAAACTTAAAGTGTATGTTTGTAATGTCAAAATAACAGCGTTTTACTAAATGCATATGAAAGTATATGCAGTACTTATGACAAAAAATCAATTTTCATTTTTTTTCTCTGTCTGTCTGTTTGTTCCGGGTAATCTCCGAACTGTTGGACCGATTTTAACGAGACTTTCACTGGCAAATAGTTGATGTTATAGGGAGTAACTTAGACTACTATTATTTTAGAAAAAAATAATTACGGTTCTGAGCAAAAAAGTATTTTTAGTAGTCGACGCAAGCGGAGCCGCGGGCACAGCTAGTTATACATAACAACGGTATTGCGGGACATACCTGTGGGAAGAGCGCCAGCAGGGAGCGCACGGCCTGCCGGATGGAGTCCCCCCGGTCGGGCAGCCTCGGGCGCTGGTCCCGCGCCGCCGCCCACAGCTCCTGTATGGCGCGCGTGACGGTCTCCGCGCGCCGGTGCACCATGTCCGCGCTCGGCAACGTCTCCGCCCCGGCCCCGCTCTCCAGCACGCCCCCGGTCAGCGAACGGTCGAGACTTGACACTGTTGTCAGCTGGAAATTATTTTACGAAAAACCGTGGTGGCCGAATGTTTCATTCCAGTTAAGAATTACTGGGATCTAAGATCTACATCTCTCAAAATACCATCTACTTACTACTATTAAAATTCTTAAGATTGGTTGATAGAATAGCTTAACCAGTCCGGGATGTCATTCTGCATATATGCCGAATTTGGAAGCAAAATTATTTTTTTATTGCATCATCATCCCGGACGGATTATACAAGTATATCCTTGAAAAATGTAATTTCGCTCTGTTCTTTATAGAAACCAAGCACTACAAATAAAACAGAGTAGGCACTAAAAAAGAGTTATCGATAATTAATTCCCTAAAATAACTAAATTCCTAAGACGTTGCATCACACACACGATTAGTTGCTTATAACTTCATAGCCTTACTTTCTTGATATTACATATAAAAATAATCATTATATATAGATATTCAAGAATCAGTAGACTATCAGTAGTAGAGAATCAGTAGGTCTAAAAATATGTGAGGCAGATATATTTTATTACTCCATTTTAACCAAAAACCAACCTGTACAGGGTTCTCAATCCCAAGTCTACGGTATTAATATTTATAATTCAAATAGAGAAGGTTAGATCTTATAATTGAGTCAACTACACCAAAATAGCCAGTTCATTCTACATGTTAGTACTTTTTTCCTTTGAACTGGCAACACAGCAGAGTTTGCCAAAATGTTAGTTTTAAATAACCAAAAGTCCCTATTAATTCTAAATTAAAGAAGAATTTTTCTATAGTTTTTTATATTATAATATAGTATGTCAAAATAAAGTTGTCGTGGTTGCATTGCATTATCGAACATTTTCTAATGAAAAAAAAAAGTTTGCTAACAACAAACCTTCCAAATAATAATAACGTTATTTTGACCAGCTTACTTTAAAAAAAATACAAAATTAAGTCCAGCACGACATCTGAGATTGACCCAAGCAAAACTGATGGGAGAAAAATTGTGAAACAGATAGGTGTAACGGATAGTGCAATGCATCGACGATATATTAGTTTAATTAATAAGAGATTAGTACCTGATGTTTAGTAACCTGCCAGTTATTCTTTGGTCCCTCTCTAGTCTCAAACATACTGACCGGTCGCTGTGAACCCTTCGGACATTTCATCTCAGTTTCATCGTCGCGCGTCATCTGCTCGGTCTCGAGGCTCCTGCCCCTCTCCTGCAGCTTGGCGGGACCGTCAAACGTGCTACTCTCGTTTGTCGATAACTGTGACGTCATACTCTGGTCGTCGTCCACGCTGTTCGTCTTCAGCACGCTGTTCTCCTTCGTTAGCTGTTCGACGATCGTTTGTAAGCTCCTCAACTGATTCTTGAGGTCGGTTATCGTCGAGTCTTTGTCGTGGAGTTCCTTCTTCAGCGTTTCGATTTCTTCGGTCCTCTCGGGCGCGATGAGAGCCAGCGCGCTAGGGGACCGTGTCCGGCGTTGATCGACGCTTAGCGAGTATTCCATTGGAAGCGAGGGGTTGTAAGTTGACGATACGGTTTCGCCCGTTCGTGGTACAAGATTCGAAAGCTGTATAGAAGGAAAATATCCTACTACATTACTTGTATTGTGAATTAAACTGATCCTCGGAGATAGAAAGAATGTTCGGTACAAAAATAATTAAATGTGACTTTTATCTTACTGATATCAGATAAGGAGTACAGTAGCTGAAAGATCCATCGACAAACACCCTCGTCAAGTTTTTAGTAAGAACTAGAATGATCAGTAACTTGGTTAATCTGTAAAAGTGTGGTAAATTGATATCTTGCACAAAGGATTTAGTGAGGATGTAGAATAAATCTTCGCCTTTTTTAATAAATGGCTTATAGAAATAATATTGAACCAACATTAAAGAAATTATGAACTTTGAAAATAAACTACAGTGACGAGGCAAATAGAATACTGACAGTGGCAGATGCGCAATCTATACACCGCTAAAGTGTAGTAAAAAACTGCACTTTGTCATGCTACTATAGTGAAAAAGTAAACAAAAAATTAACACAATAAGTTGTTGATGTTTGATAATAAATGTAACAATTATTCAGTTGAAAATAACATTGGCTATATAACTAAAATAAAAGTCTCACATCTAGGTCGATCGGTGCCAAAGCTGCATAGTCTTCGTCTGAGGCTACGGAGTCATACAGCGGCTCGTCGTCGGACATCTGGGATATATGCTTCAGGTGGCTCGCCGACAACAGAGGATTCTGAAGTCCAGTAAGAGCTACACCAAAACATTCTAATATAGTCTGTACGAAAAGAGAACCGTAGTGGCGTTTATGCCAATTATATCTAACCCTTTGTTAAGTACCGTCAAATGTTAAAACTATGATTTTATGAATTGTCAGGATTTTTATGTTAATAATGTCTAAAATAGCAAAACATTAGGCAGTTCCATTAGAGAACGTTCATTTAGAATATTGAGCTGAACAAAGCCACGGAAAAGCGGAAGCGATGATGGCGCAGTGGTAGCGTGTACGACTTCGCGTCGATTGACGTGAGTTCGAATCCCTACAATGAGCCTGAGCTTTCGCTGAAGGAAAACATCGTGAGGAAACCATAACATGGTGGTAGGCCATTTTCTGATGCCCGCCTGGCTAGCTACCACCCTCAAGTTGAAAGTCTTCCGCCAAGCACCAATAGGTGTGTTCCGGCAGCTGCACTTGAGAGCCAGTCTTCCACTAATTTTAGCGTGTTACCATCTTGGGCCGCATCGTCATTTAACATCAAATGAGATTGTGGCCACTACGCCAAACATACAACGAAAAAAAAAAAGTATTGACGACTGAAGTGAACTTTGCCAGCTGTTAGGACACGTAAAAGTAACCTCTAGGTTGAAGCGTGGCTATGTGCTGCCGGCGCGTCGCGTCCAGCAGCACGTCGCGCAGGAGTGCCGCCAGCTCGGCGCGCGACAACCTCGCCAGCTTCTGCCGGCCCTGGTTCCTCGGGGCCGACAGCGCAGGGTTCACCGGCAGGAACGCGACCCCGCTGCGCTCCAGGCCCGTCGCACTCGTCTGCCATACTGCCCAGATATATTTCATTAATACTGTGGTGCCGTCCAACAGAAATAACAATCAATACAGCTAGTGGATTCAACGAATTCTAACCATGCAAATAACATAGTAAAAGTCTCTACGTATTCACCGAAGTGAATTTCACGATCACGAATTTTTTTCACGACATGTATTGTAGCCACGAACAAATCGAGCTCGATTATCCTAACGCACTGTAATTAAGCATTTCATTTGTATATAAACAATCTAAGATACAATTGTGACTTGAGTTTTTTTGGCGGTAACTTAAAGTGTCATGTGGTAGTTTTTGTTTTAATTCATAAACTTATGTCATTTGGCCCTATATTATATAATTTTGGCGGCATTTTACGTGATTTAGTATGGTTGTTGTGCACAAGTTAAGTCGATTACAATAAATAACTAGGAACATGCATTTTAAGTTGCTACAAAGGCTCCCTGGAAAGTTTTAACAAGGGTGCCGCCATCTTGTTGGAGCGATGTTTAAAGATTACTGAATTCCTGATTTCCCTCGCTTTGTTGAAAAAATGTAAAATACTTGACACTGGCCTAATGCACGAATAGTGTCGAGCCATAATTAATAAGAAGAAGAAGAATTGTGACTTACTAGCTTCTGTTTCCCGTCTATCTATTTCGTCGTATATGTCCATCACTAATTCTTCAAAGAGGTGATTAGGTAACTGAAAAAAAGAAAACTGATTGTACTTATTCCGATGTATGCATCAAAAATATCGATGTTTAAAACATTGAAACAATGATGTCTCAGTGGTAGCGTATGGACTTTTGACTTCTGAAAATAACTTTTGAATATTGCGAAAAAAAAATAGTTTTGTTATAAAACTTAAATATGATGATCTTTCCATTTACCACAATTTTTTTTTTAAACATAATTCTTCCATTTTTGAGAAAAAAAAACAAACACTTGCAATATCATTCGTGCGTTTGGATTTGTATTGGCAAGTGTAATTACGTGTCGCTTACACACACATGTATTTAGTTTTGGATTCAATATTGAGCGGCACGTTGTAGAAAACTATCACTCTTACTTAGCGTTAACTCTGTGCCTATAAATAGGTGTGTTCCGACAGCTGCACTTGAGAACCAATTTTCACACTAGGTTTAGTTTAGGTGTCACCATCTTGGACCACATCGTAACTCAACATCCGATGAGATTGTGGTCATAACGCTAAGCCTATAAAAGAAAAAAAACTATTCGATGCATTGATCAATTCGATGCATCAGTTATTTAGCGTTCTTTCTTTTTTTTTGTACAAATTAAAGTATAAATATTTAACTTTGTTATCCAGCACAGTACCATGGGAGGACATTTTTCGAAAGCAACTCAAGTTTTAAATCAATAACGCAATAGACTACAAGGAAAGTGGGTCAATAAAATCATATTGAAGAAAGATTTAAAAATAGAAAGTAAGTAAGGTAAAACCACCAGTAATTGACACTGCACCAATAGTTGACACTTTGACGAAGAAAATTAAATACTAAATTGATTTGAAGTCTTCGAGTTTGTTAACCGACTTTTATAACTGACTGTACCTATATGTATTTATAACATTAAAAATATATCAGTAATCTGTGATTTTGGCCATCTCGATCTTTGGCTTCCTTTTTTTTCTTAATATTTAATTTTCTTCGTCAGAGTGTCAACTATTGGTGCAGTGTCAATTACTGGTGCTTTTACCTTACTGGGATTTTCAGTTTCGGTTTCGAATCACAATACTCTCTTTCAGCGTTTCCTCATTTCACTTGTATTCTGTTATCTAATCGGATTTTTCCGAATATCAGACAAAAATCGCAGACATTTCTTAACTTCCTTTGTAAAAGATAAATTGGAAAAAAAATGTTTTATTTTTGACTTTCCTAATCCACATTTTCGTAAATGACATCCCTACTAATATTTTAAATGTAAGTTTGTTTGTTACGCTTTCACGCAAAAACTACTTAACCGATCATCGTGAAACTTTGTACACATATTTCTTGGAGGTATTAAAAGTAACATAGGATACTTTTTATCCCGGTAACAACAATTTTTGTCGGCCACGCGAGCGAAGCCGCGGTCACAGCTAGTACATAATATATGTCAATGTTTTTATTCGATGTATTGTAAAACATCAACGTAATATTACGATGCATCACATGGAAAAAAAACGCCGATTTATTTTTTTGCGACCTGCCGCTTAAAACAATAACAACTTCATACAAATAACGTATGACATAGATGGAGTGGATGAGGAACGAGAAGTGTTTTAGTACACAAATACTAAGCAGTCAAATACGATCAAATCAAAATTGTTATTTCTTGCTATCAGTCGAGTCACGTGGACTATAAAGAAAACGTGTCACTGACAATAAAAATATGATATCGCTTCTAGTATTTATAGATATTAACTCAAAGCTCTTTAACGGCAGTAGCAACTTAGAACTTGTTCGACGATCGACTTGCCTTTTTCGACGCACGGTATAACAGTTAATATGTCAATAGCGAGCATTGAACTCTCCTTACACGTGCTCATCGCGTCACTAACATATTCGAAATATCGATAATATTGTTAAAATAAAATGTATAAAAATATCGGGAAATATACATACTGTAAAGTAAATACATATACAAAAATCCCAAAAAATAGATACAGCATAAACAAAACATTTATTTATCTATATACATATAATAAAATTGAAGTGTCTGTTTATAATGTCAAAATAACAGGTTTTTACTAAATGCATATGAAATATAGACGGTACCTATAACAAAAAACCTTCTTCATCTTTCTGTCTGTCCGTCTGTCTGTTTGTTCTGGCTAATCTCCGAAACGGTTGGACCTATTTTGACGGAACTTTCACTGGCAGATTGCTGATGATATAAGGAATAACTTAGGCTACTTTTATTTTAGAAAAATAAACAGGGTTCTGCACAAAAACTTTAGTATTAAAAAAGTTAAAAACCTTATTTAATGAAACCAGCACATTATTTCACATCATTAAATCTTAAGATCTATATCCGACAGGTGTTACGCTTTTAGAAAAAACACAAGCAAGGTTGGAATAGCAGATCTAGCAAATCATATGGGTGGGCCCGCATTGTTGGGAAGTCCCGCGCCTAGCAGAAAAGTAAAATACGTGTTGTTGGAATCCCCCACCAATAAAAAATATTTTAGAGTATTCTCTAAACATGTGAATTTGGAGCCTCCTTTTAATACAAATTATCGTCCAGGGCGGTATACCGATTTAAGCCCGACAAATTGTTTTATAATTATTGCAATACGATTTACGAACCTTGTAACGATTTGAGGTGCTTTTAAACTGCTTTAACGATATTACTTTCAGTAGTGACCGGGAATTTTCATGAATTTTGTACCGTACGTAACATTGTGTATAGTGATCGTCTCTGATTTATTAGTTAGATGTGTTTATAGGAACCTCGCGACTGATTTAGGCGTCTATCACAGTGATTAGTCGATGGTGAAACACTAACAATTGTAAATGTAGCATGATACCATTTGGAAGTTTTTGGTGGGATATTCATTTGTCATGTTATGGTTTTAATACATTAACTTACGTTATTTGACCCAATATTATGAAATATTGGTGGCATTTTGGAAGACTTTTTATTGTTCAAAGGATATTATAGTGTGGATCTTTACGTGAACGACGGTGATGTTTGGAAGCGATTTTCTCTCTGTACATCCTTTAAAAATGATAATAATTGTAAACAATAAAAAATTTGATAAATCTGATCGAATTTCTTGCCGGTTCTTCTCGATGACTGGGATGTTTTCCGAAACGGTAGTAGTGTGTCGACATTCATAAGTGCCTTCTTAGGGCCTAAATTAAATAAAATAGTTTTGATTTTAAAGCATGAATTTTAAGTTGCTAGAAAAATTCCTTGGACAGTTTTAACAAGACAACCAACACTTCATTAAAGCGTTGTTTGAACTCTGAACATCAGAAAAATATTTTATCCACCGGACATTGGCATAATTGTATTTATATTGCATATTGTGTGTAATAAATAACCATGGCAACCGATTGAAAAAGGAGTAGATGAACATACCAGTTGAAGCTTCCCTCTGGCAGCTTTCGCGACGTCGGTCATCTCGTGTGTGTCGTGCGCCCGCGGCACTATGTAGTGCCTGCCGGCCGCGTGATCCGGTTTCTCACCAGTCAGAAAGTAGATCATGCGGTCGGTCGCTTCGTACACCAGCTCGGTCATGCGTTCCGCTAACTCCAAGTGCCCTCCTTGTCTATACAGTACCACAAAATTATGTAGCCTTTGATACAGATATGCTATCGCTGACTTTCTTATAGGTCTTTTTAAGATCTTCAATTATGTAGAACATTAATTTGATATATATCTTATGGTTTACTCAGCGTAACCCATTTAATCGCTCCAAAAGCGTCTTTTTTCTGAACTGATTCACCATTATCGTCACTGATTATTTCGTATGTTACTTTATCTTAGAAATATATATTCTATAACCTGGCCAGATAACATAGTTATGGATTAAAATAAAATAAAAACATGTAAATCGGCTAAGTGGATTTCGTGTGAAAAGAACATAAACGAACAAACAGACTGACAGACGTCAAGTTTTATAATATGTATATAGAAGATATATATAATACGAACAATTAAAAATAAAATTTAATAAGTAGGTGTTGAAAGTAAAAACTTAGACCTTGTGATACCATATAGTCTACTAATATGGCGTAGGAGGACGAAATTGTATTAATGATTGTTTTTTATCAACTTCTAATCTTCAAAGGACTTTATATGGCATCATATTATTTTTCAATCTCAGTCAGCAGATTCTTTTTTGAAATAAAATATTGATATCTAAATTTCTGAATCGAGAAAAAAGAGAATTTCATATACGAATCAATGCATATTTTTAAAATAAATCAGAATTAAAACAAATTCCTGATTTCCTCATCACAATACATAATTTCCTGTCAAATACATTCAATGTAATATCCGAGTTCCTGAGACTTGTTTATAGAGTACTTAGGGTACTTGTTTATAGTTCTTTATGTCTCTTGCCTTATGACACGTGCAAGTTGGGCTCCTACCCGAAAATTATTTACATAGATAATGTACTGTTTTCAATGCATCAATCCAACACCAGATTGACAATCTACTGAAATCAATCTTGATTCCATTTTGTACATGATTAGCATAAGTACCACAATATATTCCATGGGAAAACTCTACTTACCTATATAGATTGTTACAGGGTAACGGTTAAACATGTTCAAATTATAATGAACTCTAACCTGGCGCATTCGGCTGGTGTATTCCCTACATGATCCCTTGTAGTAGGATCTGCTCCCCACGCACCCAACAGCTCAGCCTGAGCACTCTGACCCGCTCGACACGCGACGTGCAGACACGAAGTACCCTTCTCCTGCACGCGCATTACACAATATCATTACGCATCTCGCAAACAGACGCGTAACACCGGCAGGAATTATCGCAATACGTTAATGGTAAAGAATCTTTACTAAAAATCCTATTTTTACAAGAATTTGTATGATACTAATTATTTGACGATGGTGTTGACTTATTTAATACAAGTGTGTCTTCTCTAAGGCACAGTAGTCTTTTTTCAATCCTTTTAGTAATCTTTAGTAATTCTAATTTGTGATGCTGACTTTTTTGTTTGTGTTTATCTTTTCTATTTATGAAAACTTGTAATTGGTCTTCTGTTTCGATTATTATTACTACTGTTTCTATTAGCTGTAAGTTATAGAAAAGTTATAAAAAAATAAAAACAATATGAGGCTTGTCACAACACGACCTTGGAAATATTTTTAACGACTTACTCTGACTTTCTAAACCCTGTAGAGGAACCATAATTTAAGTTAAAACATATTTAATAAAAAGAATGCTGGGGCAAATGCGAAGAGAAGTTTGCCATACAAAAGAATGCAAAGTTGGTGAACTGAGACACATTTAATCAAACGCTCGCATCATAAGTTAACCAACCTGGTTGTAGTAATTAGGATCCGCACCCTGCGCGAGCAGTCTCATAGCAGTATCAAGGGAAGCGCTTCGCACAGCCGAGTGCAGCTGCCGGCCTAGTTCCCCGGGCGGCTCGTCGCGCCGGGCTCTCAGTACGTAAGCTAGCCGCAAGTGCTTCGCAAAGATGAATTCCGACTTCACAGGACTGCAGATATTAACTACATCTAAATAAGAGAGAACCGCCTTCGTGGTACTGTTGTAAATGTTTAGATAACTCTAGGAGCTATGACTAGTTCAAGTAATTGAATTGTTTTTTTTCTTTACTGTTTTGTTCGCTAGCATTTGTCCAGATCTTATTTTTAATATTAGGCTGAAGATAAATTTTGATTTTAGACTAGCTCTTAAGAGCATCTGCCAGAATGTAGCAACTGTTGTAGCAAGTGAAAGATTTTCAAATTGAATGTAATAGTTAGCCAGGCATATACTAGAGAAAAATTCACCATCATACTACAATTATATCACAATTTAGCATCAAAGCGCAGTAACACTGAGGGATAAAGTTGATGAATGCTAATTAAATTTTATTTATTTAAGGTACAATGTACTTCATAATATTATGCAATGAAAAATTAACACAAACAGCTTTTAATAATTGCTGTGACTATTTACAGTTTGCCTCAACAATAATTTATGAAAATGAAATCTATGTTTCATAATTTTATATTAATTGGAAATAACACAAGGTCAGTAAAATGTAAACAACTGGCAGTTAAATGTAAACAACAAGGAAAGGTGTTAAAATATTATTATTCATAATTTTACTTTGAATATAATTAGAAATGAGTTCAAATCTGTTCTTACTGCAATGGATCCTTGGGTTGTGGTTTCTTACGCAAATGTTTGGGTGCAGATGTATCCAGCAGTGAATGCTCCCAAATACAGTTCACATTCTGGGCTGTGAGTGCTTGCACCATCTGCATCAATTTATGTATATTATCACATCACCATTGGTTTACAGGTTATCAAATTTTTAGATGAAAGCAACTGAAGTAAGAGTTTGACTTTAGGTGTAAAATACAATGACATTTTTGAGGTTCGACCCCATATAAAAAAACTTCAGAATATTAACAAATAATTATGTATTCATGCTTACCATAAGTACTAAGAGGGGTGACCACAATGCTTATTTCTGCTGCTAAGCAGGTATGCTGTAGGAGGTGGTTGTCAACATGAACTGAGACATGAGTTATTCTAAATCCATCCTTAAAGAGAGGTTAGATAGGTAGGGGACAGAAAAATTTTGGAGATTTCTCTCTACTTGGGGCAGACCACCCTACAGAAGATTGCAGCCAAATAACCCTGTGTTATGTTCCTGTGATAAGTAGCTTTCAGACCTTTTTGGGGTAAGAGTCTGCAACACACTAGTTGATACCTATGATATTATAAGCATCCATAAGCTACGGTAGCCACTTACCATCAGGCAGTCCACACTCTTGTTTGCCACATCAGTAATATTAAGAAAATAGCACTGTATAAAAATTAGTACTTGCAGTATTGTTTGTTGGTGGTTATATATATTGAGAAGCTGCAGCGACTTTACATCTTTACATAGCCAGTAACACATCAGTAACACAACATCTACATCCTGCTTATAGTAGTGGACAAGGACAATTAATGGAAATAGTTAACAAAAAAGGAGGTACAAATGACTATACCACAATTGTGTAACAATTATTAGTTTGATAGAACAACGAGTAGCAATGAAATGCAGGTACTCGGTGACAGATTTTATGCTTAAGAACATTAGCTAGGCAGACAAGTACTAAACAGGACAATATCTGGGTGGATGCAATGTTTTCCTTTAATAAAAATTCAGCCTCATTGTAAAATCTGACCCTACATCCTTAAGGATGTAATTATGTTAACATAGCTATTCAAGCATACTAACTAATAACTTATATTATTAACTATATTATGACAATACATTATTCCTTTACTAGTATTTACAGAAATTTCCAAGAATATGAAACATAAGGCTATCAGCCACCTACATTGATGATTCAAATGTAGTAAATATTTGTTTATGAATAAAGCAACGTTTGTTTTGGTAACAAGATATCTCTAAATATAATACCATTGTATTATATCTGTGCCTTCTTGATCATAGATCTTGGTTTATTTTGAGAATAAAATCTTCTTTTTATATAAAATACAGAAAACTGAGAAGAGGTTTAACTATTGGACCACTGGTTATTGGTGGGCAGTCTACTGTTTGCACTGCAAGTAGAGGGCAAATTTGCCAAGCTCTAAACACATCTGACCATACAGAAATTATCACCAAAGTTTAAACCAAAGCTGTCACTCCATGGTTTTTATAACATTTAATTTATTTTATACAAATAATAAACACATACAGCGAGAAGCGACGGCGGCCACGAGCCCTGCCGTAAAGATTTCACGTGAGATATATGCCGTCCCATACTCCGGTGCACACTGCAGCATTCGGCGCATAGCAACAGCCCGCGATTTATTGATGCCCAAGATGGATCTGTACTCACAGAACAATATAATAACTAACCGGCAATTACCATAATTTAATATAATGATAATAAACTGGGACATCCAAGACCTGATGCACCGCAATCAGCACAAACTTCCACCGTTGAACGAAATTTTGCACGTGATATAATCATTTTAGCAACACTTATGGAAGGCAGTAACTATTATCGTCTTTATTAACGTTATACTAGATAATTACTAATTTTATGACCTGAATTAGATACAAAAATAAATTCATGTTAGGAAACGTCAATCAAAATAATGATGCCACAGATTAAATTACTTTGAGACTAAACATCAGTAAAAATACTCTGTGGTCTAAATTTGACATTGAATTTGAAATAGAAATAAATAAACCCACAGATTTAATTATGGCCTCGCATCGCGTCACGTCGACATTTTGGATTATAGCGCCCTTTACATGTCAAGTTGACTGCACATTTGAGTCTGCGTTTCCAAACCGCGATCAAATCCGAGCGTGTTTTTTTTTTCGAACTGTCCGAACTGAACTTTTTTCTGTCCCATCATCAAAGGTGTCATTAGTGGGCTGCATTAGATTGGTTCAAAAATCTATTGAATGCAATTATCATTATATTTCGGAAATTCAAAGGAATTGTGTACCAACGTTGGCGAAGTATCCACACGTTGAAGGTTCACTCAGTCTTGCTGTGACTGTGACTCAGAACCGGTGTGTACATGTGTTCAGTTGTTAAATCCCTATATGTAGATGTCAAAATAACTATGGCTTCAGCTTTGTATTTTTCCCAAAATTATTAAATAGAATTGTATGTCATGTACTAACTGGTTTCGTATTTATGATGTGCCTATACCCATCATCAGTAAATTAGTAGAGTGGTAGAACACAACAAATGTGTATGTCTAAATTACGACCACTATACATTCACCATAATGGCACACTTATGCATGTTACGTTCCAGGATCAACCAGTATATATCCATTATTCAAGCGGGGTAGAAGGGTAACTGTATCCGACTGGGTGAAGATGGTAATAAATCCGTCACAGTAACTCTCTTCTGATTTTTCACGTTTTGGGCTCAGTCAGTGTATTATATTTAGGTGCCGAGAGGTTTGCAGGCAGGCATGACAGGAACAACTAGTGATGGATTGTGAATATCTCGGTGGTCGCAGTTATTTGTTGTTTCTACTGTGCTTACTGTCAGGCACAGAGCCGTCACTTTACCGTACTACTGTAAAAAAAGAACACGGAGCATTTTCTTCAATAACAAATAATAATGATATGAATTTAGAAATGTATATGCGCTCATTTTTTTTTAATATCGGACGTTATGGCTATACTAAACTAGATTGATATGATCACCAACGTGTAGAGTCACTTCACGCGCTTATCAATGGGCTACCAAAATTTATTCGTGTTAATATAGACGACATTTTTTTAATGTAAATTTCTTCAGTACCCTTATGTTTTTAAGCTCAATGAAACGAAAAAGCTATAGTAAAAAGAGACATACACATACCACTATAGTCTGCAAGAGAATGAGATAGCATACATTAAACAGTGTTCCCTATTAATTGAGTTTTCTGAAAATTTCACTTCTGCAACGTGTGAACTGCACACATTTTTTTTCGATCTGACTATACTATTAACCATTAGGGCCAGGAACCTCAGATGGCTTTTACAGCTTCACCTGGGCTTGAGAACTAGCTCGCTGAAAAAAGTTTACGCCAACGTGTAGAGCCGGCTTATGATTTATATCTGTACCACAGAGAATGTTTTATTGGTCTAGTCAGGTCTGCTCTGTCAGCTCTGTGCATTTCTGAGTTTTCACTTTTCGTTGCTTTTCGTACACGTCATTGCATTTGTAAGGTTAGAAAACATTTAGAAAAAATGAGATTTACTCTAATATTTGGAATAGTAACATGTTTTACGTTATCATTAGCTGAACAAGAAACTTTAGTGCTGGTGGATAATCTGAATATAAGAGAAACACATTCTCAATTCTTTAAATCCTTGCAAGGTAAGTGAATACGCTGTCAAAATGTTCATCGCAAGATACCGGTACTAAGCGACAATAATTCTTCTTTCTAACTTGGTAACTAGGACTCTTTATTGAAGTCCTTTACTGCTATTATAGAGTGAATAGTGAGAGTAATTATTGTCGTCTAAGTCTCAATTCGTTTTTATTATTATTTTCCAGATCGTGGATACAGCTTGACATTCAAGCTTGCCGATGATGCGAATCTAGTCCTGTCTAAGTACGGAGAGTATTTATATAAGAATCTGATAATTTTCTCACCATCGGTTGTGGAGTTTGGTGGACAGATCGACAGTGAAGCCATCACGAAGTTCATTGATGATGGCGGCAATCTACTCATGGCAGGGAATGCGGTTGCCGGCGACGTATATAGGGAAATCGCATCTGAATGTGGATTTGAGGTTCCTTTTTTAATGTTAATTTTGATATGATCTAAAATAATAGAGGTATGAGGTTGATGACACCTAATTTTTTTTAGTTTTTATCATATGCAAGTAATTGACAATATTTTCCTCTTTATCAATATTACCAATTAATCATAATTATAGTTACGAAATAATGTATTTAAACATAAAATAACTCTAGGCTGCAGTGCCCACTTAACATCAGTTGGACAGCAAATTTATTTGTTACTTCATCCTGTAAAAAAAACAATACAGTAGTTTAGAAGACCAAGAAATTGAATTTTATGTGTATTGTTTTTCACTATATTTTATATCTCAACCATATTTTCAGATGGATGAAGAATCTGCAGCAGTAATTGATCATTTCAACTATGATGTGACAGATGACGGTGAACATACCAGGATCGTGGTACCATCTAAGAACTTGATCAATGCTCCTACCATTGTAGGAGAGCAGAACACACAGCCCTTGCTTTTTGAGGGCACTGGACTGATTGTTGACAAAGACAATAGTCTTGTTCTTCCCATCTTGACTGCAGATTCTACTGCTTACAGCTATAATCCTAAGAGTCAGGTATGTATTGAACATGTCGTCAGTAATACTACTAAACGGGCTAAGTGACTGAACTGATTTTACAGGAGAGAGAGTAGACTTTTTTAATGATTTGCTATGTGTGTGACATGCATATTGTGGTATTATATTAGAAATAAAATCTATATAATTTTATACAAATCAAATTTGAATGGGGATCTAATGTGATAATAATTATACATATAACATTTTCAATGAATAATTGAGACAGTCTTGTGACATAATACATATTGCAGTATCACCAATAAAGTACTGTCTTTACCAATTAATAATTTCTTAAACACAGTGCTGCAAGGATGGAAAATACCATTTCAAGACTTGAGACACCCAAGATATTCCCATATGTATGTTGTGCTGATAAATGAAAATGGCAATAGCGAGAACGTAGGGCTGTACAGACTAACTGGGTCACATGCATGCTGAATAGCCCGTCATAGTAATTTGCTTATGCACATAATGTTTTTGGATCAGCAGTTGCATATCCATTATCATATTTCCATGCATTCCATTATATTTAATAATTCATCTGATCTACTTCCGCCTACAACAGATTAATAGTAGATTCGTCTTCCTTCAACATAAAAGTTGGAATAGTAAATAAATTTGTTTAATTGAATGCCATAAACAAAATTTATTTATTAATAAATTGATTGCAATTTTCAATTAAATATCAGTGTCTATTTACACACATCGGCATGGCAGTGGAGATTGGTGATGGCTTCTTGATCTCTCTGTGGTCTCCACTGTTTTGGGTTGTACAGTGCTTACCATCAGGCATAGTTCTGTCACTTTGCCATGCTTTTACAAATAAAATATAGGAATATATTGTGCTTTATTATATTTTTAATGCAAATATTATTCAAATCATTTTTCAGGTTAAGGAGTATCCTCATGCTGTTGGTCGTAAGACTGTCCTCATTGCAGCTTTGCAGGCTCGTAATAATGCGCGCATTATTTTCAGTGGCTCTTTGTACTTCTTCTCAGATGAAGCTTTCAATTCACCTGTATCTAAAGTGCATGTAAGTTGACATTCTCTTTATTCTAATTGTAAACAGAATCAATGAAATTCCCTTCATTATTACAAATGGATTATTAGGATTCTAAAACAATATTATGGGCAGGTAGGACACAATTATTTTTAACTACGATTAAAATCCAGGTAATGTGATTTTCTATCTATATGCAACTAGATGTAACACCTGTAGTGGCACAATTGGGCATGTCATCTTCTGTGATCCCGACTGAGTCTTAACTACCATGCACATGGTGATAAAACCATTACAGTGACTCTTTGTTTGTCCTATTTCGGGATCAGCCAGTGTATGTCCAGCAGCCTTTTGGCTTGTAAGCTGTTATGACAGCAATAACCACAGTTGGATTGCCAGTAGCTCGGATCCGCCATAGTTTTTCGATTGTACTGTACTTTACCATCAGGCAGTTCAGGCACAGTGCCTCGGACCATTATGTGCTACTATAAAAAATTATATAATGTAACTAAATAAATTATCCGAAATTTCTTAGTTACTTCCGCCTACAATAGACTAATAGTGGTTTTGTCTTCCTACAATATAAGACGTATGAATAGTAAATAAATTTATTAATAATAATAAATAAATGTTTAAATGAATGTCTTAAATATGATTGTTAATGTTATTATTTATTAATATAATAGGGAAAATGCAAGTAGTTTAAATATAGGTCAAATATTTTTATTTGGAATCTTTATTACTATAAAAGTACACCTATTCCTTTTTTATTTATGCGCTTTTTTGTTTATAGATTTTCAATACTAAAAGTTTTGGAAATACGAGAGTAATTTAAAGTCGCAAAACGCAAAGCTATTCAAGCCTTTTTTTTAGCCTATATCCCCAGGATATATAGCCCAGGAAAAAAGTTAGCCTTTCCCAAGGACTAGTCTATCTTTGTACCAAATTTCATAAAGATCGGTTCAGTGGTTCGCATTTACAATATTAGTAGAGATGTAAAAGTTTTATATTGTAGAAGACGAAAGTACTAATAATCTATTGCAGGCGGAAGTAGCTAAGAAATTTCGGATAAATTATTTACGATGGATTTCTGCTAATAATATTGTATTTAATACCATTTTCTGCAAGGAAAATGTCAATATAAACAGTTTGGTTTCCTAACAAATTCTAATAAATTTGGTCGTTTTACTGTCAGTATAATCTTCCTAATTTCGTTCTGCTTAAATCTGATTTGTGATGATTCATACAGGGTGACAAATTGAAAGCAGATATATCAGGAAACAAAGCTTTAGCTGTACACCTTAGCAAATGGGCTTTTGGAGAGCGAGGACGTCTTCGCGTGCGCTCTGTCAATCACCACAGACAAGGGGATAAAGACTCCACCAATACTTACACAATCACTGATACAGTTGTTAGTATAATTCAATTTATATCTCTTTTCTTTGATAATTAGCTATGCTAGCTACACCGAATTGCTGACATACCCGTGTAGCCTGTTCTTGTTCTCACTTCAAGTACTTGCATACAGCTTGCGAATTATATAGCCTATAACCTTTCCCAATAAATCAATCCCAATCTTTCGAAAAATGCATTTTTTTTTCAAATTTGCCACTTAACAAATTAATTAAGTTTGTTTATATATCAAGTGATTCTTTATAGTATTTGCTGTAAAAAAATCTTATATTTTAATGCATGACATGTTGCGTTTTTGCTGATATTTGAAACAATAATACTAATTAATAAGAAACTCTAAATATGATATTTTAATAATTATGATTTTTTTTGTATAGGTATATAGAATTGAAATTGAAGAGCAGAAGAATGGCAAATGGCAACCATTTGATGCCAATGATGTGCAATTGGAATTTGTTCGCATTGATCCCTTCATTCGCACTACACTTGAGAAGAAGCCAAATGGAGTTTATGAAGCAGTTTTCAAGGTTCCAGATGTGTGGGGCGTGTACCAGTTTAAAGTTGATTATGATAGAGTTGGTTACACTAGGCTTTATCACTCCACTCAGGTCTGTTTGCTTATTTCTTGTGCTTGATGTTCTAAATGAAAACTTTACTTCACTTTTTTTTTCAACAAAGTCACTCGAAAGTTCATATTGCTGATAATTTGCACTAAAATTATTCAAGATGATAATGTAGCCTTAACCATAATTTTTGAATAAATTATTTATATTTCTATATTATTCTTACAGGTATCAGTGAGACCTTTGCAGCATACACAGTATGAACGGTTCATTCCGAGTGCTTATCCATACTACGTGAGCGCTTTCTCCATGATGGTTGGTGTGTTCCTCTTCTCTTTCGTTTTCCTATATTATAAGGAGGACTCGCCTAAAACTAAGAGTGAATAAGTGATTTTTTTCTGTCTTCATGCACAAAATATGTGCAAGTGTGATTGTGTTTGATAAAAAATTTCTATGTAATACATATGTGAAAAGAATACAATAAAAATGTGATTGAAATACTTTGTTTTATTTAAATTCGTTGATTTTTATTAAATAAAATATGAGCACGACTAGAAAATAGTTTTATGAGTAAAATGTATTATTTAGTAAATTTTAAAACATAAATATCGAAGTATCTGTAACAATGATATACGTGGGGTTTTGTAAATTTTACGTAAATGGAAGAAAATATTTCACATTTTTAAATTATGAAAATGACAGTTTTTTAATAATATCGTGAACGCAGCCATAGTTAAAAGATGACATACCGCCAAATTCTTGAACGCAACGGTTAAAATCGCAATGGCACGCATGTCATATATAGCTTTTGTGAGGATTATTCTAATAAAATGATATAATCCATATAAATATACGCTTACAAAATTATTTATGCAACCGTATGAATTTTTATAGTGCCAAACAAATGCTCATAATAATATAAAAGTGTGGTGTTTTACGGAAATCAACGTGGTTTGTGTAGGCAGAGTGAATTGGTGTCGCCGTATTTCTAATAGAATTATAATTTTATTGCCTTTCTCGTAGTGTATCGAGTTGATTATCAGCGTCGTGTGTTCTGTCTAGGTCTGTTTACCGATAAGCGACCGTGTTGTTCGTTGCAGTGATGTGTTTACAAATTTGATTGTCCCAAGTAAGTGATATGATGTCATTGTATCGAAAAAATGTATTGGCTTCGTGCCCACTCGTCTTCCTGCTAGTCAAAGGAATTTGAGGAAATAGCTTCACCGTAACAGCACAACGAACTCTCCGTGTGTTGGGCAACCTGTTTGATTTATGTTAATTTGAAGTATTATTATCCAAAGTTACTTTCTGAACCAGTTCCGATTGTGAAGAATGTGCAGCAGCGGCGAAAGTGACGTTTTTACCTCAACAAGACTTTTATTTGTTTTATTAATGTTTACTTATTCTGATACAACTAAATATATTCCATGAAACTACAATTAATTCCAGCAAATTATTGAATGGTGTGTATATAAAACTATAGTATTTCCACATTGCAAATAAATTACATGATATTTATTGTCAAGGCATTATATTGTAGAGGTTATAGACCCTAGAAAGTACATTTCACAAAATGTATTATAAATACCTACTTTAAATAGAGACCTGATAAATAGACTTATGTGACCTGCTTACCTGATTTGTACAAGCCTCAAACAAATTGGACAATTGTGGCAATTCTAAAAGGATAAAGAATTAATACAACCTCACCATAATCAACATTGTTTAGGTAACACAAACTAACATCAACACAGTTCCTACTATAGGAATTCTTTTTAAATGTATGCACACATTTTTGCATGTTTAAAGGGTAACATCATAAGTAATGGTTCTGGGCATTTTTCACACCCACTCCTTAGACTTTTTATTGTTATAAACTAATATAAAACATAGATTCATGTAACATGTGTTAAAAATATTTACATTTTAATACTGTTCAAACTTTAGGGTAAGCAGTTTAGTGAGTTCCCATTTGTTATTTCTTAACAACATTCACACCATTAGTTCAAATAAGTATATAACTTAATAGCAACCACCCTCGACTTAGTTCACATTTAGTACAATATAAAATTAACAAAAAAGTAAGAATAATAAATAGCCTACAGAACTCGGGGATAATGTAACCTACATTCCTGTTACTGAATTTTTTTAGAATCTGTTAGTATTGTCAGAGAATACCTCCTGGAAACATAAAAAGTTTACCTCTTTTTAATAGTATTATAAATCGTAATAAATGTATATTATTGAAATCTATATAAAGAAAATGATTAAGGTTTTCTGTTGTGGTCATCATGCAAAAACTACTGGATGGATTTTGATCTCTTTTTGTTTTACTCCTTAGATACTTGGTCCTTATCAAAAAATTTTTTTATCGCAATATCTTGATTCTATAGTTATTAAAGCTTAAATAAACTAGGATTTTTGTAAGCAATACACAATCATCTGTCCTCCAAGCGAGCGAAGCCATATGCATAGG
Organism: Saturnia pavonia; assembly: GCA_947532125.1. NCBI lineage: Eukaryota > Metazoa > Arthropoda > Insecta > Lepidoptera > Saturniidae > Saturnia > Saturnia pavonia. The sequence goes on along the minus strand of OX383899.1, from coordinate 2,140,376 downwards.
TAGTTAAACATACAAACAATTATTAATTAATAGCAAGAAAATGAAAATATACCTATGTAAAAAATAATTGCTGTGCATATTAATCTTTATACTAGTGTTGTCTCTTGTTTACACATTGACTAGCTTATCTTCAAACTCATGCTGTGTTTATAATGTATTCATTCAGTTCATGTAGTGATCATTTAATATTTAAATTTATGTAACAATTAGTGAAGTTCTTAATTTGAGAAAGTGTTATTATGAAGTTCAGTGAGTTGATTTACAGCTATTAACATACAATAAAACATTGCATATAAAAAAATACTGACTATGAATATTTAAAGCATATTTTTATCTAACTTTTTTAATACTGAAATTGGTTACATAGTTACTGTAATTTACAAGTAATTAAAGCATATATAATCAGCTGTATTCCATAAGGCTTATTGATAATCATACTAATTATGTTATGCTATATATATAATAATAATATTGTATTATTGTATAAGTATATATAATAATATTGTAAAGCCAAATTGTAGACAAGTAATAAAAAACAGCAAATAGTTAAGTTGTAGCTGTTTTTACTATTAGCTATTTTAAATTTTTGTTAACTACTTTTCCTTTTAAATAATTACTAGCTGGGCAGGCAGAGACTTTCCGGTAGTTAATGACTCAACCACAGCACCCCTATCTGATCATAACATATCTATAAACCATTGACTCGTTAAAACAAATAAATTATGTGAATATGGGCTCAAAGATTGAGAATCACTAACAGATGTACACAAGATTTGTATACATATTATAAAACTCAGTGTCTCTCTGTTTATGTTCTTTTCATGAGATTCATTTGATTTACATGGTTTTTTCTTTAATTCATAGGTATGTTATCTGGACATGTTATAGGATATATTATGTTAGATAAAGTAACATACAAAATAAGCAGTAATGATAACGATGAATCAATCCGGAAAAAAGACACTTTTTGGGTGATAAATCTCTTAGGCTGAATAAACCATAGGAAATATATTAAATTAATTGTACCTAGATCTTAAAAAGACCTACACTTTTTTGTGATAGCCAGAGATCAGAATATATTTATCTAAACTTAGAAGAACAGAGATGAAATTTGGAGATTTCCTTAGGACAACTTTTTTTTTTGGATCTATTTTATTGTCCTTGGTTTTTGGGACATGATTTAAGTATATTTAAATTTTTGGGACATGATTTAAGTATATTTAAAAAAAGGTTATTCCAAATAGGTAGAGACTTTATTTACCTAAAATTTACGAAATTTACCTAATATTAACCAAATTTTCTAAATATTTCGGGAAATTCATAATTTTTTATTTAGGTTTTTTTTTTATATAGTTACCATGGCTACCACAAGGTTTTTCAAGACACAACCTAGCCTATTTCACCCGAACTAATGTAAAAATTACAAAGATTTCCAAAAAAAGGCGTGTATTGTTTTTTTATATTCATGTATTTATTTAAGTTTCTTTATATACATATACATCTATATAGTTCAACTTTCGGAAAGTTATTGTGGAATAAAGAAACTCTAATATGTACTATGTGAATACTTACTACAATACTATTTTAGGACAATCTTGCAATAGACATATTTCAAATGAGTTTTGAGACTTTTCTGCCTTATGATAATCTGGGGGAATAAATAACCATTATCTTTTCAATATTTTCCTGTGACAATCTATTACATTTAACACTTACAATCCATTTATATGTCGAGAAATATCTTTCAACATTAACAGATGTGAGCGGTGTAAATTTCTTATTTATTTCAATTCCCTGTACAATTTTTACACTTATCTACCTAACCACATCATAATCAGGATTTCCGTCTAGAACTTTTTCAAATTTGTTTTTTACTGATTTGTTAGTGGTCCAATTAATAACTACAAGTAATGATACAATGCCTTTTTCATTTTAAATAGGCTTTATAGTTAATGGGTTATATGTATTTGACAGCTGTTCCATGCAATTTCCCTTGTGTTTAATTTCTTGGTTCTCGTTGGCAGCCAACCCGCCCTATGCCTCTAATACCCCGCGCCATGCTACACTGCCCCTCGCCCTATTACTTCATTCTCACTGAATATACTTTCTGACATACACTTTAAATGATAATTACTCTGCTTTTATGGGTCGTAGCGTGATGTTAAATGAGCTATAAAATACAAGAAGGATTTTTCAAATCTGTCTCCTACTTCCAAGATTTACATTTACATAAATGTCCAAAAGTAAAGAATATTTTGTGCTTTATAATATTGGTATAGAAAAGCAGGAACATTATGATTTTTAGTCTATGGCCCCTGTGGTGTTATACTACAATTATGCCAGTGGCATGTAGTTTCCATTTCCCATTTGATTGGTTAATCTATCTATGAGTGCTGTATTACTCTCCACTAGACACCCGTACTCCATCTGTATTAATTATTTTGTTTGAAATTGCTTTGTAAGGCCCGTTTAATTGAGATTTCTAATTTTAGTGTAATATTATCTATTTGTAGATATTGTACCAAGCTAGCGGAAATGGATCCGTCGCGGCGGCAACGCACGCAGACCAAAGCCACGGCTGAAGAACAAGCGCTTGACCAGATCGCCAGAGAGGTATGTTACTAAAATTTTTATTACTATCACCTGCCTTCTGTTTTGTTCGATAGACATCATACTTCAGTAATGGTAACCCTACTGTTGAACCGTAGGAGCGCAGGTTCGATTTTCGTATAGGATACACGTGTGATGAACATGATTGTTAGTTCAACTGTATCTGGGAATTTATGTAAAGATATGTTTGTATATCAAAGGTTATGGTCCTGGCCCTGGGAGGTATTTCCCTTAGCATAAATAGCAAAGCTTTTAATTATAAAACACCTTATTTAATAATTTAAATTAATGGTAAGATATTTAAGGTTGTGATACATTTTCCTATGTACCTAACATGCACACATTGTTGGACAATAAATTAGTAAACAAACTTCATACTTTTAAAGATAATGGCACTGCTCAGAACTGTATAAATACTTATTCATATAACAGGAAATTTGAGTAATAAATATATTATTACTATTTTAAGGATATTCTAGGAAATTAGCTACTCACGAAATCAAATTAATTATATCACTGAATCTGGAAAATATTTATAATTATAAAAAATTACGTATTTGTTAGTAAGAAAAAATATTTAAATACAAAATGTTGTGTATACATTTACTTCAATCCACACAATGTTGTAAGTTACATAAAACTCAAATGAACAACCTTATCAATTGATATCAGTACAATTACTGATAATAGAGTCACGTCTTTATAAACTTTATCAATAGTCACTTGATTGAACTGCTTTATAAAATCTGGATGCAGTTGACTTAATTATATCCTCTTTTGTTTAGTCTGTTTAGCAGTTTGATTATGTACTTGCAAAGATATTCTTGCTTATTGGTCCTTTGTATTTTTTTAACACAAAGAATACCATTATTCCGACCAGAAAATATTAAAAATAAATATAATTCCTCTGCAAATATTCTACAATAAGATTTTAATTGAGTCTTATATAGGAATTAATAAGGAATATCATGTGATATAAGGTATTTTGGTAATGGGATAATATGATGTCATATGAAGGATACTGTTGGACTAATAGAATAATATGGTCATCACTTGTAGAACTTCACAAAATAATTAAATAACATAGATATATGTGAAATCAAAGCGCTATGATTAAAAAATGTGGAGGATAACACAGGGGGGGGGGACAGATAATCTCACCTGTATACCACATCTCACTTCTCTGTGTCGAATGATGATCGCCGATAGGCGTAAGAACGGCCGCCCACTCGACCTAAACTATGCACAGTGGGTCGACTATGCATTGCTATTATGCCCAAAAGAATATATATAACTTTATAAAAAAATCTATATCAACGTCGTTGCCTCTGCAAAATACTCTCCGAAAAATTATACTTTTCAGAAGAGTTAATATTCACTTAATAAGTTAGCTTTTTACATAGCACATTTTACAGTCTCTTTATGGTGATATGATGTCAACTTGAATTGCTTCTTTATTTATACACTTTATAGTTTTGGTTTACTAAACTGAAATATAATTATTTTTAAGAAGAACAGTATTTTTTTAATGACGTAATTTCTAATATTAATTTATTTTACTCAAAAATATAAGTATAGATTTTATGTTTACTGATTATTATTTTGACAGTTTTTATTTTAAGAATGTATAATAATAAAAATAAATAAATGATATAATTAATAACATATATTTTTACATAAAATCTATCATATTACTTTAAATTAAATTATTTCACTTAAGTAGTTGTACCCCTAAAAAGATCATAGTCTGTTTTTATTATTCATATGACATAATTTTCCAAGTATTTTGCATTGACAGTCAGTTTAGAATGCTTTCCATTTATCAAAACAAACATTACTATACACATACAAACTTAAACAAAACATTATAATGTAATATGGAGCCATATCTATATATCTTTTCAATACAAATAATAAAATTGCAGTGTCTGTTTGTAAAGTCACAATAACAGCTTTTTATTAAATGCATATGAAACTATATACGATATACAACATAAAAAAAAATTGAAATTTTTGTCTTTCTGTTGGTTCCGGTTAATCTCAAAAAAGTTTCGACCGATTTTGACGTAGCTTTTACTTGCAGACAGCTGATGTTATGAGTAGTTTAGGTTACTTTTATTTTAGAAAACTATACTACTGTACACATACAAACATAAACAAAATATTATAATATAATTTGGAGGCGTACCTATATAACAATCTATACTATTATTATTAAGCTCAAGAGATTGTTTGAACGCGCCTCTGGAAATACCAGTCAAATTTTATAAAACATTTTCTATTTGTGCTCTATTTATTGTGGAAGATTATAGGCTAACTAACATCACGCTATCCTTAGAAACAAGTCTATATCAGAAAATATACTACGAGGAAGTAATATACGAGCGGGCTATGTGGCACGGCTAAAAGTATGGGGCGCAGACGCGAAAGCGGGTTGGTTTGCCAAAAAATTCAACGCGAATGATATTGCGCAACACAACTAGTATTATATAATTTATTTATAGCCCAGATGTACGATGAATGTTATGGAACATTCGCTGAACGTGATCAAGAAGAGAAATTTTTCGAAATTTGATTTTATCTTATGAATAATGATACAACAGTTTGCAAAAAGGTTATGTAATTGTTATGGAAATAATACGTGGTTTCGGGTTTTGCGGTTTGCGAGCATCCTTCTTTTTTATACAATGTCATATTTCAGATTTTATCGGACAATTCAATGTACTTTAGTCTAATTTAATGTTATTATTCCGGTGTCACCGGACAATGAAAGTGAGTTTAAAAAAGCGCTATTTCTTTATGGGAGTAATGAGTGAGCTGTTCTTTTACTGTTACAGGCCAAGATTATATTATGAAAAATCATAGGCCCGGAAAATAACTGAATCGAAATTTTGTAGGTCTTTTTAGTAACCCGTAATAATAGATGATTTACTTTTCATTGCGTAATGTTGCATTGTAATTTTTTGATGATGGTTTTACTACTAATACAATAACGACGATTGTAGCTGTATACATTGTGGTTTACTTATTAACATTCATTTAAATAATTATATTAATTAGATTTGTAATGATTTTCTGTTCAGGAGCACTGTGCAGTTTGCCACCTGATTGTGGCAGCAGTAAAATATCACACGCGATCAAAATAGACTTCCGCATGCGCACACATACAAATCTCTTGTTACATTGTATGCCACTTAAAGCACCCGTTTACCTTCTTACTATAATCATAAAAAGTTGAGCATCATTATAATAAAGTTGATGACTGTTCCACCCGTATTTACTGTGTACTTTCGCTCTGCGGCTTCGTTCCCTCTGTTTTCGAAATGATACGAGTCGAGCGCTGTTCTGCAATGCTTCAGTGTTAGCGCAGTCTGATACCGCGTCGATACTCTTTGGTTCGAATTCACCAAATAGCTTGAGATATCGGTCAAGAAAAATATTGTAATGTAACTAACTATAAGTGGAGATAGGGCATCTAGCACGGCGGTAATTGTCTACAGATTTTTATCTTTCAGTAGACTTGTCGGTATAGCAACCGCGTAACTTAAAACTTACAAGTCGGTAATTGATCTTTATTCATATTTGTCATCATAAGTAGCGAAGGTAGGTATTCGATTGTCACCACGGGCATTCGCGCTGGTCAGTCGCTTTTCGAAGTTCACCGGATCACCGTTGCGTCCTCACGGTACAAACCTCGATCGTCTCGAACTTTTTTTATCGGTCACGCGCTCGAGATTCCATCGCTCTCAAGCCAGAGTGCACGTAAAGAAGCCACACCATATCTCAACACTGTTGGCGCCAGCACCGTATAACGCAGAATCGGTGAGTTGGCATGACATTGATACGTTCTTGCTCTCGTTGGATTCATTCATTCACCGAAGGTTGATCCCATATCACGTAGGACCATGAGCCGCTGTTCATAGACAGTACTTTAATTGTCATCATGTATATTGTATGCATTTTGCTTAGGCAAAGAATAAAAGAGATATTGGACGAAGTAGTATCCATTTTTAACTTGCCATGTAAGATTAACTGTGCTCTTTGTTCTAGAGATTGCATACCGTTATTGATGAACCCGTCAGTAGTCTGTGTATCACTCCAAAGGAACCTTATGGATTCACTGTTATGTTGAAAATTAGGATTGTCGCTATCATTAGGGCTGTCAAAATTTATATTTTATTACATATGCTTGTCTAATTAGTCTAGTTACTTACCGACTAAAATTAATTACATATGGTAACTTAAGTTTTTAAATATCCTTTCTTCATGATACAAACCTCATATGATACCTGTATACTTCAGACTGTCGAGAAACAACTGCCACCCTAATGTCTCTGAGAAAATCACTGGATAATATGGTATACAATAGCTGATTCCAGGATGCGAAGTTACTCGCTGATGCGAACTACTTGGATAGCTTTTTACGAAATGTGAATTCTGGTAGTCGTGATTCGCGGTTCAGATGTGTCGAGTTATATTCAGCCTTTAACATTCTCCGCTGCTTATAAACGGTAACGTACAATGCAAACTATATGCTATTTAGATTAAACCTGAAAATAACTAGATGAGACTGTTGGAAATGAGTATCGCAGTACAAATAAAACTTGAGCTATTCTATATCAATTAGATTTTTATCGATAAATTATTAAATTATTGTTTATTAAACCCCCAATTCTATTATTTAATTCGTAAAACTAGTCCATTAAACAAAGTTGGACTATACATGCTCTTGATTTGGTTATGTTTAGTATCGAAAGAAAATATAACACGAGTTTTCCTAAAAAAGATCGCTCTGTTGAAATACCGATGTAGATATTTTACATTTTTCAGAGGTAACATTTAAATAAAAGTAATGCATATACCTATACACGTGAATTAGAGGTTATACTTACTTCATTGAATAGTCAAATTTATTCAGGTAAGTTCGACTTTTTGGTACAATTTGTGCCCGTGTGTGCATCGTAAAAAATCACTATTATTTTTGTTAACGCGCCTAAACAAGTATAAGTTCAAAAAGTTCATAAAAACATTAATTCCGTCAAGAGGTTTTATTACTAATACAGGAATTTTAGGGGGATTCGGGGTTAGGTTCAGAGGGAAGACGAGACAGCGGGAGCGAGACCGTTTAGCCATTTGTAAGCGTCGCTGTTGCACCGTTCACGGCGCGAAGCAAAACGACATTGCAGCCAAAATAGATGCTGTATCTCATGCTGCGGGCACTCGCGTTATTTCAGATAGCTGCGAACCCTTCTTTACAATGTTCTTTTTCGTCACATTACATTGCTAAGTGCTTCTTATAAATCTTTGTGTCAAAGCATATAAATAAAATATTTTTCATGTTGTTTTAAGCATAAAGAAATTTGATATTGACTGAATTAATTAAAGTGGAAGCATAATTGTATAGAAAAATATTTTTTATTAGTATATACAGGTTGTCCGGTAATGAATGGATAATCTTGAAATCGTTTATAGCAGAATTTATAGCCGTCCAGAAAAAAATACAAAACAAAATATAAGTATTCCCTAAGATATGTTTTTTTTAAATACTACAAATTAACTTATTTTACATTCTTGTATGCTACGACCACAAATGTCTCTGACAGTGACAAATGATCTTCAATTGCAATTTTTGATTATTTTAAACGAAATAGTACCCATATTTAGCATCAACTTCATCGATGTTTTCATACGCTTACCAATAGATGGCGTTGAACAGCTTTTAAAAAAATTATATCCCAACAAAAACATAAATGAGTCGCGGAGTTCTTTGCAGATTGAATTATGAAGGAGTAACATTTTTATAGAACATTGTATTTACGTATCAGTAACCATTACGCCAGCGCACACCGATGTAGCAGTTTGGGTGCGCTATTTGTTCCGACTTACTTAACAAAAATCAATATTTAAGGCTAACTGATTGATACTGCTAGATAGCCTATACTATTCCACGTGAATCTGTCTATCATATACAAAATAATTTTTCGCATCCAACTGGATGCATCCAGAGATCCATCGCATCCAGAGATTAGCGTCTTTAAACAACCAAAAAAACTCTTCCGCTTTATTATATTACTCGTACTATAGAAATAACAAATTGTTTTGTAAATTCAGATTACCTATCATAGATATTTTCTACATTTGTTTCTATTATTCTAAAAATGAATCCGATCCTATAAGTGTGTGCTCTTGAACCAAACCGAATCGAAAATCAAGATTGAGTTATAATCAAACTAGCTATGCCCGCGGCTTCGCTCGCGTGGACGACAAAAATTGTTGTCACCGGTATAAAAAAAGTATACTATGTTACTTCTAATACCTCCAAGAATATATGTACAAAGTTTCATGATGATCGGTTAAGTAGTTTTCGCGTGAAAGCGTAACAAACAAACTTACATTCACATTCATAATATTAGTATAGATTACGTATACGTATCCATTACGTATCCATCGTACGTAAGGATGAGAGCTCTGGCAGTCTGCTGATTAAAGATCAACAATCCTTAGATAGAATAGTCTAGTTTACTATTTATTCTTGAATATGTTACACTGATAGTCACTTTAATCTTTATTTTAATATAAAAATGGCTAACCTATCAATTTTTTATCAAAATGTGAGAGGGATGAAAACGAAGTCGTCTGACATCTATATGTCAATTTTAAATTCAGACTATGACATAATATGCCTTGTAGAAACTTGGCTGGATGAATCATTTTTGTCTTCTGAGTATTTTGATCAAAGGTATACGGTCGTTCGTAGAGATCGCAGTGCTGATTTTAAAGAACGATATTCCAAGGCTCATGGAGGCGGAATACTAATAGGTGTTAAAAATGATTTCAAATTTATTAATAAAACAGATTGGCAATCCTCTGTTGAAGATATGTGGATACGTTTGAGGGTCGGGAATGTTTGCTTGAATCTATGTCTTGTTTATCAACCATCCTACATACCTTGCGATACGTTCGGGGGGTTTCTTACAAAGTTGGAAGAAATTTGTTTAGGTAATTTAGATGATAAAACGCTAATTATTGGCGATTTTAACTGTCCTCACATTAATTGGAGTTGTTCTGAAGATCCTTTTTCTGGTATTTTCGAACCAAAATCATTAGCTTTAAGGGATTTCTTACAAATTACTGGTTTTTTACAAGTAAATAATGTATGTAACGAGAGAAACAATATATTAGACCTTATTTTGGTGGATGATCACACTAATGTATATGTCACTACAGCTGTTCCACTTAGTAAACTTGATACCTACCACCCATCCTTAGAATTACACGTAATACTAAAACAACCTAAAAGCGGTAACTTGGCTCATAATACTGCTTGCTTGAAACATAATTTTTATAGGGCTGACTATATCTCATGCATAGCGGAACTCTCTTTAATTGATTGGGATGAACTTAGTAACGTTAACTGTAATGAGTCTGTGCACAATTTTTATAACATTTTGTGGTCAGTTATTGATAAATGCACTCCTAAAAAAGACAAAAGAAAAATAATTATCCTACATGGTTTTCTTTGTCATTGATAAAACTTATTAAAGAAAAACACAAATATCGATTAACATTCAAAAAATATAATAATCCTCGTGATTATGATACATTTGACACCTTACGTATTAGGTCAAAGAAAATTATGAAAATTTGTTTCCAATCGTATATAGCTAAGATAGAACAGGAACTCAAAACAAATATTAAATCTTTTTGGCGATATATTAAATCTAAAAAAACATATAACGGTATTCCCGCTCAGGTCTTATATGATGGTCGAGTTGCTGAAGGTGACGAGGTTGCAGACTTATTTGCCCTATATTTCTCCTCAGTTTACACTGTTAACCAAGCTTCAAACGCATCTGTCCAGTCTTATACCTCATGTAATTATTGTCTCCCTGAAATACATATTACTGAAAAAGACATCAAAATCAGCTTAGAGTGCTTGGATGTGAGGAAAGGGGCTGGTCCTGATGGTATTCCACCAATATTTATACGGCTCTGTTCAAAAGCGCTTGTTAAACCTCTGCATTTGATCTTTAATCAATCGCTTAAAGAAGGAATATTTCCCGATTTATGGAAAATCTCATATGTAGTCCCCATATACAAGTCAGGTAATAAGAATGACGTATCAAATTATAGACCAATATGTATTATTTCACAATTTGCAAAAATATTTGAGAGTATTATATATAAGGTAGTATATTCTCAAGTAAACCCCTTGATAAGCTTACGCCAGCATGGTTTCATGTCTAATCGTTCTACAACATCAAATTTACTCATATATACTAATTTTATAACTAATACGTTGGAAGCCCGTGGCCAAGTTGATGCTATTTATACAGATTTCGCCAAAGCGTTTGATCGCGTTGATCACTCTATACTCATATTCAAACTTAATCACGCTGGCATTCGTGGAAATCTGTTAAGGTGGTTTGAGAGCTATTTATATAATCGTTCTCAGCTAGTCGCATTGGCAGGTTACGAGTCTCCACCTTTCATACCTTCATCTGGTGTCCCCCAAGGATCTAAGCTCGGACCATTATTGTTTTTAATTTTCATAAACGACCTCCTAGATTCTCTGAATTGCGATTGCCTAGCCTATGCAGACGATATAAAAATATATACTCGGGTCACAAACCTAAGCGACTGCATTAAGTTACAGAATGACCTTAATACGCTCGAATTATGGTGTATCAATAACAAAATGACTCTTAATTTGAAGAAATGTCAATACATAACTTTTACAAATAAATTAAAATACATTAATTTTAGCTATCACCTTGGCGGTATATGCCTAGAGAGAGTATCCGTTGTTCGGGATTTAGGTGTAATTTTTGATTCTGTTTTCTCTTTCCGGCCACATATACTTAATATTGTACCTAGAGCCAAAAAGATGCTTGGATTTATTATGCGTACATCACGACCATTCCGCAATAACGAGAGTCTTATCTTGCTCTATAACACCTTAGTCAGAAGTATTCTTGAATATTGTTCTGTCATATGGTCACCTCACTATTCCACCTACGTAGAACTTATAGAATCTATACAAGCTCGTTTTGTGAGATACCTGAGCATAAGGAGTAGTGTTCGTAAATCTATACCTTATTATGACATGAGACTGAAACATTTTAATATGATAAGCCTAAAAGAGAGGCGAAATATGGCTGACTTAATCATGCTTCACAAGATTATAAATGGTTCTATAGATGCGTCCCTTATAAATTACTTTAATTTTCGAGTTCACTCCCGTGCGGTGCGCAACCCACACATATTTGCCACTCCGAGTGCAACACTTAATACGGCATTTAATAGCCCTCTTGTGCGTATGGCAAGGTTGTATAACGAGATATCCGAAACAACTAATAACTCCATAGATATATTTGGTCAATCTTTTGGTTCATACAAGCACTCCTTATTTAAAAATAAAATATAACCTAATTTCAATTTTAATATGTAATGATAAATGTAGTTAAAATTGTGTATAATAATGTTAAAGTGTGTGTGTAAATAGTGTTAAATATTTAATTTTAAGCAATTAGTTATCCTTCTTCTATTAATATGTATTTAAATGTCATGCAGGCCTATTACCTGAGTAATTACATAGTATTTTAATTTGTGCATGATAATATGTAATTTTTACTATTTTGTAATTATTCTGTTGGCGTGCTAAATATATAAATAAATAAATAAATAAATAAATCAACGTCGTCATGTGTATCCGGTCACAGTACACACACAAGTCACCGTAAAGTATAAATTAATTAATTATAAATCTTTGCTTGGATTATTTTAATTCTAACATTTTGCTAGATTGAAAATCGATCTAAGTTAGTTCCGATTCCAGCCACAGCACGATAGTGCCCTAGTGTTGATTTCAAGAGTGCCAAATCTCAACAAATCGAATTTTATTCGATTCGATTCAGATCTCGAACGCGTCAAGAGTGAGGCGGCAGATTTGACGGACGTAATTTGTTGATTGAAGTTGCTCAATTTCCAAAGCTTAACCAAGTTCACGGACTAAGGATGTTTGGAGAACACAAAGTATTTTCTTAAATAAAACTGCATTTAATTGAGGTATTTGTATTTAAAATGAGATTCCAGACACAAATTGGCTTATTTACTTCTGTTTCTGTACTTTTAATTACATTTCCATGTGAATGTAATTTGTACGATAGATATGTGTTTCTCTTCTTGTTTTTAATAAATCTTCTTTATATAGTATGCCTTATTTTATGACATTTATTGAATACATGTATTGATTGATGTAATAAGCGTTAAACAGATAACGATGTTCAGTTGATGATCGATGTCTATAAAAAGCTTAGAGAGGGCTGGCCGTAGAATGATTGATAGTATCGTCTCTTCTCTGTCTATGTTAAGAGTGTGAGCGAGATGGATATGTTTCATAATAAACATTCGAAGTGGCAAGGGATTAGTCTCGATCAAAACCACAGATGGTGTCAAAATATGTTTAGTTTTCTTAATAACTAAAACTTAAAGACTGGCTTAGACAACCACAAATAGGTTTTAATAAAATCTAAGCGCGTTTACAAAATTAGTCAACCGTAACGAATTTGATCATTAACGCCTATTTATGTATATATAACCATAAATGACATAATGTGGGGTACAGAATTTTATGCTCTCAAAAGTCTATGGAAACTAAATTTATGATTCACTGTATACAACTGTCTTACTGCACAAAAATCTAGATTCCTCAGTGCCTTTCGTACCAATCTTTCAACAGTAGAGCAATGTTCTAAAAATCTATATATATTAACATAATGCCTATTGAATATAACTCAATTTTAATTCTGAAGTAGAGCACGGGTTCTCCAAATTTACTCGCCCCCTTTATATTTATTTTTACTGACTTTGTCGCATCTTAAAAAAATCTAAATAAAACGGAAATTATAAGGAATGAAATTAATAATGTAGGTTATAGCACGTATTTAATTTTATTTTGTAAATTGAAGGGAGGGTGTTCTAGTTACCTAGAATTGCGGTAATAATGAAAACATGTTTCTTTTACAATATTTTAAAGCTGACCGCTTTACCAACCACTTTAAAGTCTCCAGCGCCCACAATGGGTCGATATCGTCCACTTTGATAGAGATGGAAGTAAAGCATTGTAATTATAACAATGTAAAACGTTGAACGTTCTAAAATCGCATAGTACGTCGAGATGTTCCCGTTGGTTCGCGGAAACGATTGACCTGAAGCAACGTTTCCTTTATTGCGTTCGGTCCGCACTAGTCGATCAATTTAAGTAAAACAGCAATTACGTAAAACAGCATTTAAGTAAAACGGCACGTAATTTATAAACCGGTCATTATTATTTTCAATTTGTAACCTAATCAAACGTAGAAAGATAGACAGTTAATAAATCAATGATTTAAAAGAAAACTTAATAGAAGCTACTTTCGTCGTACTTCACGTTAATTTACTTTTTCATGCATAAATTGCACATTCGAATTTGTGTCTGCATGCTTTCCTTTCAACAAAGCTGCAGCAATAAACTATAAAAATATTTTTTCTTGTAGGATACCATATAGAATACTCCACGTGTGGCTATTTAGCTATAAATCGAAGCAAATCAGAGGAAATCTATTTAAAGCGGAGCCATTCGAGGCCCTATTACCATTTTTATTAGAATTCTATATTCCTTTAAGGTGACGTGGCCGGTACATTTTCCTGATTTGTGTTATTCAATGTCTTCAGCTTGGATTCTTTTGTATAATAATTAAAACATAAACTAATTACCTTTTAACTAGCCGTGTTCCACGGTTTCATCTGTATTTTTTTTTTTGACCAACTCATTCTCCACCATACCGCGGGAAACGCACCCGTGTAGTCTAACTTTGTTCACAGTTCCCGTACTTGCCTACATCTTGCCAGATTGCTTGACATTAATACTTACTACTCCTGTCCTTAGAGTTATGGCGTAAAGTTATATAGCCTGTAACCTTTCTCAGTAAATAGTATATAAAATACAATTTTTTTTTTCAAATCTGAACGGTAGTTTTTGAGATTAGCGCATTCAAACAAACAAACAAAAACAATCTCTTGAACTCTGTAATATTAGTATATATTATTATATAATTTAAATAAGTTTTGCTTGTTTTTAATGCGCTTATATTAGCTTCACTTCTAACTAACTAACAAACAAAGTAATAAAATTTTACAAGTAAATTTTAACCTACTTCTAATTGTCGTATCGAAATGAAACTTTCTATGTATATGTTGTTCGGATGACAACACTATAATTTGGTATCTTGAAGCTGATCTGATTTTGGAGCCAGGAGGTGGTTAGTGGAACACTTCAGTGGCTACTAGTAAACCCTTCGAGTTTGGGCTCATAAGATTTGTTTTGCCAAGTCCAATAGATTGGGCTTGGCAACGAGGGTCTGGTGACGG
The DNA here is from genome assembly GCA_947532125.1 of Saturnia pavonia. NCBI lineage: Eukaryota > Metazoa > Arthropoda > Insecta > Lepidoptera > Saturniidae > Saturnia > Saturnia pavonia. The sequence goes on along the minus strand of OX383899.1, from coordinate 2,125,355 downwards.
AGCCAGGAGGTGGATAGTGGAACTTTGCAGTGGTTACTAGCAAACCCCTTGAGTTTAGGCTCATATGATTCGTTTTGACAAGTCAAATAAATTGGACATTGTAAAGAGATGTTATTATAATATTAAAAAGTTTTATAATATTTAGTGCGTAATTAAAGCGTGTATATAGTTTTTTTAAATTACTTAAAGTTATTTATATGGCATAAGACATAATCTAAGTTAGGCGTAGTCAGTTTTTCAGGTTTTCGTAATATTGGCAAAAATGATAAAGAAAAGAAATTAAAATGTCAAGTCTTGTAAGTTACTCTTCCTGTAGGGAAATCATTTTATGATAGTTATATTGGAATATAGGTCACAGGGTAAGCTGCCTGCGTACGTGGGTCGTTGCCCCCCGATCGATATGCCGTTCCATTCAATACAGCCTGCGGGAAGTCACTTCCTGAAAGGGATGCTGTGTACAAAGGATTATATTGTCCCTCAAAGGAAAAAGTACTTTATGCAGAAATTATAAAGTCCAAATCGTTGAAATATAATAATTGCAAATTAAGGACATTCGGTTAATCTTTTTGGGATATCGGTTCGGTGCTCAAAAACATCTAAACTAAAAGCAATACCAAAATATTCAGTCCATATATAGAAGTTGGAAAAGCTAATTGACTAACGTGCATTTGACAAGTGTTACACATTGAAGCAATGATGGCTCAGTGATAGCGTGTACGACTTCGCGTTGATTGACGTGAGTTCGAATCCTTGCAATGTGTCTTAGCTTTCGGTGAAGGAAAACATCGTGATGAAACCATAGCATGGTGGTAGGGCATTTTCTAATGCCCGCCTGGCTAGCTACCACCCTCATGTTGAAAATCTGTCGCCAAGCACCAATAGGTGTGTTCCGGCAGCTGCACTTGAGAGGCAGTCTTCCACTAGGTTTAGCGTGTTATCATCTTGGGCCACATCGTCACTTAACCTCAGGTGAGATAGTGGCCACTACGCCAAACCTATAACGATAAAAAAAAAACATTAGTCAATTTGCCTTTCTACCTACCGTGGATATAAGGAATATATCTAATAATTACAAACGTTCAACAGACGTTTTAGTGTTTTGGTCTGACACGCAATAGCGCATACCGCTGACCGTGTTATATCAAATTAAATCAGACCGTAAAAGATTTTAAAATTTCAAATGGTATTATTCTGTACCTATTCTTGTTTTTTTTTAAGGATGTCCAATTGCCATGTTCATTAATTAGTAGTATATTAAGTTCCTGAAGCAGTGATGGCTAAATGTAGTGTGTATGTATGGTGATTGCATCGATGGACGTGAGTTCGAATCCTTGCAATGAGCCTAAGAGCTTTCGATGTAGAAAAAAATTGTGGTGAAATCATAGGATGGTGGTAGGGAATTTTCTAATACCCGCCTTGCTAGCTACCACCCTGAAGTTGAAAATCTGTCGCCAAATAGGTGTGTTTTTCTTAAGAGCCAATACTAGGTTTAGAGTTGACCAATATCGTCACTTAACATTAGGTGAATATGTGGTCAAAGTCTAAACCTATAAAGGAAAACACGAAATTTTGTTCTCGCAAAATATCTACGTAATTATTTATGTAATTTTCCCGATCTTATTCATTTTCTGATTCAACCACATCTATTGGGTATTAAAAAACCTTATAAACATTATTAGATTACTTTTCTATATCGTTAAACAGTGGGCAGTATTATCCGTCGATGTCTGGGCAGCGATGACGTCAGCAGCGGCATCGATCCGTCTGGCTCCAGTCCCCATCTCCCACCCGTTTCGGCTTATGCAACTTACTCGTATTTTGCGACGACTTTGTATTACAAAATTGTAAACAACCAACTAATAGTATCAGATGAAAAAATTGTAATATACTTTAAACTTTTAAACAGTTATTATCTATACTCTTCTAGCTAAATTCCGTTCATATGTTTTGTGTTTGAAACTTTTTCTTATTTTTTTGTTATATCCTTACTAGATAAAGTGTAAGTGTTCAAAATCTATTTTTTTTTCTTCCGCTTATGCAATATGCAGTAATAACGTTAAGGCCAGCTTTATTTCGTATCAATATTGGTGCCGGACAATGTAATTAGCGTCTTTTTTTACTTTTTATTTACATCAGCAATTTTGTCGGACTGGTATAAAAACAAAAATCTCAGGTGTCTAGGATTAAAGCGTATAGGGATTATATTGAATGATTTATAAAAAAAAAAGAATTGAGATGGACTTTGCCTATATCAGTGATGATCACAAAGTATATTTTAGTTTTTCATATATTTTTTAATAGTAGTGCGGTAAACTGACTGCTCTGTTCCTTATGGTAAGCCCAGTACAATCCAAACATAACGGCGACCATCGAGACATCGAAATCCATCGGCGGTCGCCGCTGTCATGCCGGCCTGCATAAATATCTCTTCACGTTACGCTATAAGGACTCGATGTCGTAAAAAGGAGGGAACACATTGGCCGGGAGATATAGGTTCCATTTAGGAACTAGTGTTCTTGTTCCATCCTTCTACGAGTATATAGCTAACATCAATTTTGGCTGAAGCCCCTGTTACCTGAACTAGGCTTACCTTGTGCCTCAGGAGAAAGTGTTTGCCCCAATATACTATAATTATATGTATCTTGACTTTTAGGCATACAAATTATAATAAGGAAAATATGTTTGTGTCCTGTGGCGTGTTCATGTATATATATATACAAGTTACTTGATGTAATTCGTGCATCTTACAATATTTTATATTGAACATCTAGACCGTACTACAATATAAATGTTCATATGGTCAATAAGCCAAAAATTAAAATCCAGTCAAATATATTTTGTTACATTGTACCCAACTCGGTTATAAATCTCTCATTTTACAGAGTATCACAGATGTCTCATTTTTTGCTCTGCTGTTAAATTTGTGGTTTGTTAGGATACTCAACGATGACTTCCTTATAAAAAAGCCTATGGTAGTTCTGAATTTATAAACTAAGATTTTTTACAAAATAATCTGAATCCGAATTAAGCAGTGACATTATCCTTGCATTATTATTAAATAGTTGAATTTTTATGGCTTACTATATGCCGTAGCATATTGACTGTGATTGGGTCATTCAAATAAATAAAGCGGTAAGATGTTTATTTGTGATTAAAAGTTAAGTTAAGGTGTTATTAAAGTTATGTGTAACGAACAAGTTCATAAAGCAAAATTTGTTTAATAGGAAACTGTACGGCAGTGCATGCTATATAAATTACGAAATCGGTATTTTTTGTTGCCGAGCGAATTTCTTCCTTATTGACGCAAAATTAATTTTTATACAAGGAAATAGAATATATTTTAATTTTTGTAAACGAGTGTGAATATACCTACTACTCTAATAATGGTCGTGTAGATTTGTGCGTTACATGATGGTTCGAGGATTTTTGCTATATATTCGTATAGATGCATCAATCAACCTCGTCGCAGTTTGAAAGTGTGCTTACAGTTGATTTGGAATAAAAAATATGAAAAAGAAATTTCTTGCATATCCTGCGATATTCTCTTAGTATAGGAGTTAGAGGGGTTGTACTTTAGGGCGGGCGGCTGGAGGGGCGCCCTGGGCGGGAGAAGGGGGTCTCCAGCGTCAACGACCGGCACTCGTCTGTCTGCGACCGCGGGGAGCACCGACCCGAGCTGCACCCGGACCGATATTTTCGATAAATTTCATTTTGCGTTGATTTCGTGTGCGCCTTCAACATCAGCGAGTTGGTGAGCGGTCGTCCGTGTGAATTACGCGATCCTTTGCAGAATTGGGTGCAGTGTTGCGGTACACTCAGTTGCTCTGTTGCGTCAGCGTCGTCTTGCAAGCTCTTGGCACTGCGCACAGCATCACAATTAGAGGATTATAAGGTCGATAATTCTTATCGACTTAGTGCAAACACGTGCGCTTACGTTCGCCCGTGTCTCGCCTCGCGCCGTGTCACGTTGATGGATAATCCTGTTCGTTCATTCTACGGTGTCGGCGATACATTGCCTTCTTGACGGTAACTCAAGTCGCATATGTACAAAAATTGTACGAACAATTTTGAAAACAGTGTGAATACAGACGGCAGCGACGCCGTATGATGGTTTTTTGAAATCATTGTTACGGGTAGTGTTTTTTGGTATGATGGTACGCCTTGGTCTGGCGATGGTGGTGGGCGTGGCGCCGGCGTTGGTGTCGTGGTGGCGCGGTCAAGGCTCGTGGATGTCGCCGCTGGTTGTCTCGCCCCCGCCACTTGTCACGGAGAAACCCCGCAAGTCGTGGCCGGCGCGACGGTCACCCTCCCTCTCCGATTGCCTGGAGAGCACCAGTGACGATGACTCGGCCAGATCTGTTGTCTGTCTAGTCAGACCTAAATTAGTAAGTTATATTATTTATTCATGGCTCAAGTCATTTGGTGGTATATTGTCAGATTTTTTAAAGCTAGACTAGGTTTCTAGGCTAGGTCTGCTTGTATCGTAAATAAATGTACTGTAAATGAGTAATTTAAAAAAAGCAAATGGGGTCGCGGATTTAGGCGTATTAATCCAGTGCGTAGGCGGATTAATACAGCATATGCTACCAAGTGATCCTAGGTTTTGTATCTCTTGTAAATTTTATCAGCTAAACGTTTTCTGCTCTAAGCGTGGGTTCCCCAAATAATGTGCCCTAAATACATATTTCAAAATGGCTAAATATCGCCTTCAAAATGGGAAATTTATATTATATACCAGACAGAATGTGTGTTTGCCATTTTGTAGCCGAGATTTAACCATTTCCGTTATCGCTTCTCTCTTGCAAAATACGTAATTGGGAAGCTGGGTTCTTTGCAGTTAATACTTATCCTATATGGCTAAATGACACTGGTGTAAGATGTTTCAATGAAGCTGACAAAGAAACGGCTTCAAAACCTATCTGCAACAGAAAGAATCAATTAAATAAACTACGGTTAACAATACTAGATACAGAATGTTCATTATTAAGTTTAGTTTGAAAATTGATAATTTATTTTTACAAAGAACAAGGCGGTTTTAAAAGGCGTGAATACGTTGAGAAGTCGAAAATGTATTGGTACTTTTCAGAGCGGCCATTGACTGTTTTTTTTTTGAAATGGAGAGTAGTTATACATAATAATATGTATAAGATTAGTCGTTTTTTAATTCGATTATCGAATAACGGTATAGTGTTGATCGCGTATGTGCTGCTTACCTTTACGATTAAGAGGAGACCGATATCCGATCGGGGTGACTCGCCGAAAACCGGTTCACAGAGAAAGCTGTGTTTTGCATAATGTGTCTACGTCGCATCATTGTAGCGAAATGATGCGAAATTTTATTTTTGTAATGACTTTGCGATTCTTTTAAATTTACACTTTAGGTGACATATATATAATTAAGTTTATACATTTTGTTTCGAAATGTCTATTGTTGTCCGATAAGTAGGTATCCAATATTAAGTATATATCTATAAAAACTGGCCAAGTGCGCTTCATGTCACGCGCAGCGTAGAAATGTCTCAATGTTTTATTCGAACGTAAACATAGTTATTTATTTAGAAATTATTATTACTCTTAAGAATAATGGTATGATTTTATTTTTCTATAATCTTACATAGTTCATATACTTATATTTACTACTTGTTTAACACAAGTAACACCTTCACCCAAGTAATTTTCAATGGGATTTGTACGGTTCGAAATTATCATTTTTATTTAATTCTTCAAGTACATTTTATAAGTTGTTCGACTTTTACTCGTTAACTTGTAAACACTACTTAGCTATGATAGTTTTCCTATTAACTTCGTTATACATATATACTACTGCCGTGATTTTTTTTACATATACGAAAACAATCATTTAGCAGGAAGTTGGGGCCCACGTGACTAAAAAAATACGAAAAGAAAAGAAAAAGTTTATTTATCCACCACATAACACATATATAAAGTAATAAATATAAATAAAATAATGTGTTTTGCGGTTGTTAAATTAGCAGTTTTAAGCTTAATATTTTTGGACGAACAATTTAAGGAAACCCTGCTACATGGGAGTCGGCGTGATTAATGTGTATAAATGTATAGCCATGCCAAATTACAGTTTTCTAGTATTAAGAATCTCTCAGCTAAGCCGCGGACCAGACAGACGGACATAGCGAAACTATAAAGGTTCCTTGTTGTCTACGGATCCCTAAAAATAGATGTTGCTATACCTATATAATAAACTAAAACTCCATTTGACAGATTACCATGTACGTTGGTAGTTTTTTTTTCTATTGTTCTAGGTTTGGCCTAGTGACCACAGTCTCACCTGATGTTAAGTGACAATGTGGCTCAAGATGGTAACACGCTAAACCTAGTGGAAGACTGGCTCTCAAGTGCAGCTGCCGGAACACACCTATTGGTGCTTGGCGGCAGATTTTCAAATTGAGGGTGGTAGCTAGGCAGGCGGGCATTAGAAATTGCCCTACCACCATGCTATGGTTTCCTCACGATGTTTTCCTTCACCGAAAGCTCAGGCTCATTGTAGGGATTCGAACTCACGTCAATCGAAGCGAAGTCGTACACGCTACCACTGCGCCATTATCGCTTCAAAATACTAGATCTACCTATGTGTCTTTTTCACGGAGAAGGGTTTTTGTTATCCCTGAATAAGATAGGTGGCGCTATAGTCGAGGTATTGACTACTGAGTATTAAGTTTATTTTAGTACTTACGTTGCAAAATTGTATCGAATACACGATGATTTTCTGCGAAATGTATGGGAAAAGTGTTTTAAGATTTCTGACATTTTTAGTACTGGAACCTAAGTAGGTCCGATATAAGTTTATTAATCCTTATAAGCTAAGGCATGGCTTGAGAAAACTTTTTGTGTAAAAAAATTCTTGCTGACTACATTTTTCAAATACTGTAGATGCCGGTTAAAATTTTTCAAAAAGTTACGGACATTCTCCTAAGAAAGCTTTCATGTAACTATAACGGCTAAGGTCCTTTTACTGCACCGTCCAAAAAATCCACTGTTTATATCATTTCAATATATTATACGATATTTTAGGCACCTTTTAAACTTTTTACTGTCCATTTCAACTTATCAATGGAAATAAAAAATCATGGATTTAAAGTTTAGAATGTATTTTGTGTAATGTATAATATTTTACAATTAAATCCGTATTACTTTATGTATGTTATTATATAAGGTATGCACATTTGAATGCGTGTGGTCCAAATGTAGGAACGATGATTTAAACAGTAAGTCGATTCGAACGTGACGTTTTTATTTCAATATATTCTAAAAATAAACAATGTTCATAAATAACTTAGAGACTCCCTCCTGTAGTAAGCACGTGATTTACAGCTTAATAACCGTTATTTACCGGCGACGTGACATACTGCTATACCGTTCAATCTTCTTGTAACGAGGTAATCTACTCATCCTACAGAAGATCGCAGCCAAATAACCTTATGTTGTGTACCTGCGGTGATTTGGGTTTCCAGAGTTCCTTGGGTTAGGGGGTTTAAAGGTCGTCAAGGCGCTAGTGGTAGGTGGTATTGCAAGTATGCTCCATTGGCTACAGTAGCCGCTTACCATCAGGCGGCCCATATGCTTAATCGCCACCTTTGTTGTTAAAAAACTGGTAAAATATAAAAAAAAATGTTTTTCATGAGTCAACTTATACGCTTCGATGCATTATGTTGTAGAATGCTTTCGTTGGATGTATAAACGAAGGCGTCGTTGAATGGGTTAATTTAACACAAGATTGGAACGTACCACCCCCTTCCCTCCCAACTTTTAAGACGACACCTTTGATCATATTTTTGAAATATATTAAAACTCTCATTAGACATCGTGCTATGAGGCCATAAATCAATTTTCAGTATGGTATTCGCTAGCACGGAAGACATCACGATTTGTTTTAGTTCCGTTAACGTAAGTTTAAGGTAAAAAAATATTAAATTTAAAGTACCGTTAAAGTACAGTTTAATTTTTCAACTACTTTGATTTCTTTTTTGCATGTGATCTGGCCATTTTCGTATTGCAAATTTTAATTTGAACAATTTCGGTCATTTTTATATATGATATATAGATGCTGTTCAATAAATAACTAGAGCAGACATCGATCATTCAACTTTTGCTATTACGAAAGCGCATATCGCGTGTGTAGGCGTGAACCGTGCACCGCACGTCGATGGCGCGTCGCTAGCCGATCGCGTCGCATCAAAGCCTAGGCTGGGAGCTGTGACACGTTGCAAATGTCACGATATTTACGTCCGCGCCGCGTCGTCGCGTCGCCGCGTTGCATCGACTTATCTCGAGCGTCTAAAGCCGGGTCTTGCGCGTATTTTGCCGTACACACTACATAAAACATTGTTTCGCCGCACTTTTCTATTCATTAAGTTTAGTTTTATGTTGATGTCGATTATGTTTTTGATCCGTATAGAAAACATTTCTAATCTCTCCAACATCCTTCGCGCGAGTGAAGGGAAGCGGAGTACAATCATTTCTCAACATCCCTTGAAAGCGTACTGTGTTTTTAATGCTCACCACCAGTCGCTGTGGATTTAAGAATATATTTTGTTAATATGGAATAGCAAAAGAAGTTTCCTATGCCAAATCTTTTTTTATATTTTTAATTCTTGATAAATATTAAAATTTCTGAAAAGTAAACAGAGCCTTACTTTAAATCTATGCTCTATTCTTTTTAATACCAAATTTACTATTTCAAGAACTGAGCGTCTCCTACATCTGAAGCTATTTTTTACATTAAGTTTTATGATACTAGTAGAAACAGACGTTTTATCCATATTTACACGCTTACCGAGCCTATGAAACAGAAGGCGACATATGTATAATAACTACTTATAAACAAAATTTTGTTTTGTTTGTGTAGTATGTATGTCAAAACACTCGTAGGAGACACTGCATAAAGTGCATCGATCTCGTTCGGTCGGTTCGATTCTCAAACACTAAACCGTTAATCGCTTCAATCGGTTTTTTACGTCGTAACGTGGTCACTTCGTGTTCTTTCATGTTCGAGTCGTGTTTGCGCTGTTTTTATACCCTTTTTTTATCTCGCTGTCAAACAGTGATGGATATTTTATAGAGCTAGGTTGGTATGAGCCGTTTTGATTTAGAAAATATTGTTTTTTGTAATTTATGCCAATACCGAAAGATTTGTTTAATATTTACAATTTACAACATTTGATACAGTTACGGTGGTAACATATCATATTTCATTACCCACCTAATTCACTTCTTACCTTGACCAACTAGATTGTCACTTTGAATATAAAGTAAAATCTTTTTTTGTTATTTTTATTGTTATATGAATACATTATATAAATAGGCTACAGTTAGTCTAGTTTAGTTAGTTACTGGGCACAGTTGCTCAGCGGTTTCACCCGCGTATAATTTAAAAGAAATGGCCGTTTGATTATTTATAATACTTCAGTATAGACAATATTTTTATTGGGCGGTCAGGGTTAAGCGTCACAACTCACACGGCTCGTTCGCGAAACCACCGTTCCATCCGCAGGGGATGGGCGGTTAACTGTGCTCCCGCATGCTCGCCACGTTCACCGCCCTCTCCTGCGGCAACTCAAGCCTAGGTGTGTTCCTCCGACATGGAGACCTTGAAACAGAAGACGCTCACGCGATCAGTGACACTGCATTCACTATTTATCGACATAGCAACATGACACTGCAATTCACACATGTTCACCCCTCAGGTACATATGTACATCAATAATTCAATAATTATTGATCGAAGGCTAGTTTGGCTTAGACCACATTGAAGGGTTACTAAATGCATATACGAATGTATCGTCCTTCCTCTCTTAGATCTCTTAGATCGAAGTTTACGGATAGGGAATTAGCCAGATTGCGACTTGATCGCATGTACGGCAACACCAAGCCGAGATATGAGTCAACCTTTGAACTAGTTACCCCGCTTTTATAGCTGAGTGCCTATCGCGCTCGCCGCCAAGTCCGGTGAAGCTGTCAAAGCGTCTAATGGCTCCAGGGCCCTTAAGGCTAACAGTGTAGTCTGTTCGAAAAAAAGGAATGACGCCAGGCGATTGATTGTTGATTTTGCATTATACTGTGCTTACGATCAGGCGCAGTGCCGTTAGTTTGACATGCTGTTATAAAAAAAACTAGAAGGAGTTTTTAGATACTATTTGTACGATGTTTCTACAATATTTTTTAAATGTGTATTTTTGTTACATGTATTATACTAGTACCTAATGACAAAATATAGCATGACGCATTTAGTAACGAAGTAAAAGCGATTACTATTTCAAGAACGGTTGGAGTTTTCATTACCATAGACGTCGTTCGCGTATTGTGCGGAAGATGCGGCCCGTGACGTCCTTGCACCTTTGTCCAAGGTCCGTTCTATGACTGGATGTAGGTAAAATCCGTGATACGCATGAAATGTCTAAAAATTCACCTGCCAAGGTGACCCATTACTTTTCTACGTTTTCTTATAGCTCAGTTATGAACATAAACGTGATACAGAATACACCGACTGTCATCATCATCATCATAGACAGATTTTTTCGTGGCAATTCCCATCAACAACACCTCAAGAAACATCCTATTTTTACCTCCATTCAAGTCCCTCAGGGGATGAAGTAACAAAAAATATTTTTAACGCTCACCTATGTTATATATTGTCTGTGCAAAATTGGATGTTTCTAAAGCCACGTGTTATAGCTGTGCGTTGTCTGTCAGTCAGTCTTGATATTTTTTTACAGACAACAAACATTTAGTGCAGGATCCTGGGTACATTTTTGCACTTGATTACATCAAGCTAATTTTCCGTGATTAGTTTCATTTTGATGAGACGCCCAACAATTTCCCGTACGAAAACGCAAAATGAAGCTACTCACGCAAAAATAGCTTGATATTAATCAAGTGCAAAAATGGACCCTGGATCCTGGACTAATCGTCTTTTTCGTTAGGGCTATATTAATGAATCGGTCAAGTTCTATATATTTACAAATTCTAAATATAAGTAAAATGGAAGCGTATAGTAAAATACTAGATTTTGGTGATGTAGGTACGTTTGGCATGCTCGTTTTCTTCGACGCCACCGCTTATTGGGTTCTTTAAATACCGTCTTATCGGCTTCCCGGATGGAGCAATTAAGAACGTTACTTTACCGAGTTTGCGAAATTACATTTTTATTGATAGTGTAGCATAGGTTAATAAGCAGCTAAGAAAGTTTGCATTTTTTAAGTAAACAAGTAATGTTTATGATAATTTGATGAGAGTGAATTTCTACGATGCGCGCGCATGTTTTAGGAAAAAGTTTTAGAGGCGGGTCATAATTTCGAATCCATGTTAGCGGGCAGGCCACTTAGCGTAATAACACTTGTTTACAGCTATGGTAGATTAATATAATTATGTAAATACATAGTTCGATATTTAAATTTAATAAAGATTTCAGTTAAAGATAGTTTAATAATAGTTGGCGAGCAAATTTAAATGCCTTGGTTGTTGGGCAGGGGCTGTCCAAGCCTTGATCTGTTTGCTTGCTTAACCTCCTGTTTTATTGTGGATCAGCGCCATCTAGAAATAAGTTACAAATATTGGAATCATTTATCATTAATTATCTTTGCTTGACTATGTAGTTCATAAGTTTAACGCTTGATGTCAATTGATATAATCGATCGAGTGTACTTATTGAAAAAAAGTATAACTTCTATCACGCATCCCCTCTTTTTAAGACTGGCTCTCAAGTGCAGCTGCTGGAGCACACCTATTGGTGCTTGGCGACAGATTTTCAACTTGAGGCATTGGAAAAAAGCCCTATCACCATGGTTTCCTGGCGATGTTTTCTTTCACCGAAAGCTCAGGCACATTGCGGGGATTCGAACTCAAATCAGTCGAAGCGATGTCCGTACACGCTACCGCTGAGCCATCATTACTCATCAAATGCATCATTGCTTCAACAAACAAATGTGGAATTAACATTCCTAATGCAGTGGACACTAAACATAGGTCTGCATATCTGTTTATTGCTTCCTGCTTTTTAATATTTTTATAATGATTACCACAATATGCATTCGATATAATGTAATAATTTTTTAATCACGCATCCCGGTGATTGTTATCACCGTATTTGTTTCAAACATGTTGTTCCTCTGATAACTTCAATGTCATTATTATACTGGTCGACTATTCTAATGTACGATTTATTCATTTATTTTATTGTATATAATATGTATGTCATTTTCAACTTACTTCACACCTAATCTAACATCGTGTTTGCTTTTAAATTACTGAAGGTTTCCTCTAGAAATGAGGCAAAGGTCGTGTAAATTAATAGTTGTTATTAATTGTTACACTTTTTTTTTGACGACACTGTACCTGATATACTTGAAAATAATCCTCACATTAAAAACTTAATTACGGAAAGCGGAAATTAAACTCCGCTGCATTCGCAATGTGTAAGATTCGCCAGTTACCAGATATTGCTACTGCTAGATTAGTCTCCTTCGCTTACTTCCGCAGTTTAATGTCCTACGGTATTTTACTGAGGGGTTCAGGAGCTGAAGTAGATACCATATTTGTATTACAAAAACGGGCAGTTCGAACTATTTATGATTTGGGATCTTCGATCAATAATACACTTGATCACTGAAGAACAAGTTTTAAGAATTTATCCTCCCAATAATCTTAGATAAAATTATGTGTTCGAAAAAATTTGATACTTTTGAACTTGTAAAATAGCCATTCCATATTTTAGACTTAGTAAGACTAATAAATGTTTTTTTTAGCAAAATTGTGTTAGGTTCTACAATAACTTTCCTAAACACCTTACTGATTTGCGGTATAATAAGTTCGAGAATCATGTTAGGCAAGTTATATTGTCCAAAGGATAAATAATGTGGATAATTACGTGAATGACAGTGATGTCTAGAAGTGATTCTCTGTCTGTACATGCATTAAAAATTATAAACTATAAAAATACATAAATACTGTAAAAACAATTTACAAAAATATGTTGATAAAACCGATTGCCGGTTCTTCTCGATGATTAGGATGTTTTTCGAACCGGTAGTAGTGTGTTGACATTCATAAGTGCCATCTTAGGGCCTAAATTAAATAAAATATTTGTGATCGTTCAAT